>CATIUR010000004.1:95768669-98567836 GCA_949592205.1 Helichrysum umbraculigerum
AACTTTTAATAAGAATACTATAGTATTTAATTTGTTTTAAGCTTCCTGTTTTCCTCGCTTTAAATATATTTTCAAGTGGTTTTAATCTTTCGTTAGTGATCTATTTTCTCTTTTGTTGAGCTTGGTGTAAATCTAGATCGATCTATATATATCTTAGTCTGTATAATTAATTAACTAAAAAAGCAAACATGCCCTTCTAAACACCTAAACTAAAATAAACAAAATAAACAATAAAGTTTGTTACTTTAAATGTTAAGTTCCAAAGTTCACTGTATACAATAAAGTTTATTTCATGCAATGAGTTCTTTTATGTTAAATTTTTTAAAAAAGATTGCAAAGAAATGTTAATGTAAAATTATTTCAGTGGAATATAAGCCCATTTGATCCATTCGAGACCCGGTTGCTCACATCTAATAATGGATTCTTAAAAAATGACAGAACACCTATTCAGTCTTCTAATGTGTCACATCGGTGTTTCTTTGTGTTGAAAAACACACCTTTTCTTTGACAGCAAATCATCGAAAGTGCGGTGTGAGAATTCACTACAAACAACATGACATTTAGTACACACGTTTTTAATGGCAAACATATTATCTGCCACTATAGACAAGCTTTTAATGGCATATATATTTTTTTATATGCGACAATGTATTAGACATTTGTGGCATTTTCACTTTGTGCCATTATTGGGCATAGTTATATTTTCACGTTATCTAATTTGCGATTATATATCACTCTAACTAGTGTATTGAGTAATGCTAGACTCACATAATGTTATAAAATAATTTTCACACAATGATATTACCACACACTTGAATAGGATGCCTGAGGCTATTCTTCACTTCGACCGGTATACTTTTATACGGTGCGTTACATCCCCATTTATCCTTCACAAGTTGTGTAGCATTGAGCCAATTTATCCAAAAGAATCCTTTGGGTGTAGAGTCTGGTCACTAATACTTATTTCTATGGATTTCTATTTCGTCATTCAGCCTGATCATTTTCTTGTCGAAGTTACACATTAATTAGTATAATATCGTTGGCAAAAATCAAGCTCCACATGATGCTTTTCTGGACCCCTCGTGATAGCTCGTCGAGAATCAATGTGAATATATACAAGCTAATGGCTTATCCATGGTGTAATTCTATTTCGAGTGAAAAAAACTGTGTTTCCCACTTGGGTCCTTAAGCAAGTCTGTGTCCCTTCGTATGTATCTCCAATAGCTCTAATGTATATCCGTGGGGTGCCTTTGTCATCCTCTAAATCAACTCATTAGCTAGTCTATCATAGGTTTTCTCTAGGTCTAGGTCTAGTAAAGCCATGTGTAAGTCTATTTGTCTTTCTCTATACTTCATCAAAAGACTTCTAATAAGGTGTATTATATTTATTCTGTTGAAAATAATCATGTCAGAAAGATAGACACCTCTATCTCACGTCGAAGCCGTAACTTAATCTCTCGTTAAGTAGTATATACCCCTGGAGTTGCTACAAGGTGTGTGTCACGCTTGCTCTTATAAATGGATATACACTCTCTAAAATTGTGTTCTAGAGTTTTTTTATACAAGAGAATGAAAGGAAGGGGAAGGAAGATGAGGGAAAGGCTCATGTGTATTTGGGCTTAGTGTCTAGGAATGTATTAAACTTTGACCAAATCTCTATTGTGTGTATCCAACTTACATTTGCTAAATTTAATGCATCCAACTTTCAAAAATGTCTATTGTGTGTACTTTGATGACGTGGCGATGATGTGTCACTCTATCCTAACGCCACGTGGCACGCTCCGAGCTCGCCACATCATCAAAGTACACACAATAGACATTTTTGAAAGTTGGATGCATTAAATTTAGCAAATGTAAGTTGGATACACACAATAGAGATTTGGTCAAAGTTTGATACATTCCCAGACACTAATCCCTGTGTATTTTTGTTCCAACTCTTTCCTCCCATTTTTTTGGATGATTAGGAGGGACAAGTTTCCTTATTTTCTTTTCACTTCAACTTAAAAACATAATTCACTAAGTTATCTTCCTTCCTCTTTCTTTCTTTTCTTTTCTTCTTTGTTCATTTCCCTTCTTTTCCACCTATATCTTCATATAAAAAGAAAACTAACAGAGATATATTCTCTAATAAGCAAAGCTTATGGTAATAAAGCAATATATTCCTTAGTCATATCAATTTAATCTTACGTACTTCATCTAAAATATTTTATTCTAATTTATAAGAATAAGTAAAAAATAATATTTGATGAAAATAAAATCTAGTATAAAAAGTGAAAAGTGGATCTGACAATATAAAAGACAAAAAAAATGAAACGACTAAAACTAATGACTGAGAACCTTCAAGAGAAAAAAAATGAGAGAATATTTAAAAAAAAATTCAAAATCCTAAAGTTAGAATACATAAATTTGACCATCCTAAATTTAGAATGACTTTTATTTGTCATCCAAGATTTAGAATTTTTTCATTAACTATTTCACAAACCAGTAAAAAAACACACACTATCTTAAAAACCCATGATTTTTGTTAGGTTAGGTATCGTTTTGGCATCCATTGTATGTGGGGTGCTTATGGCTATTGGATTTTTGAACCAAAAGACTTTGGTTCCCCTAAAGAAATTTATTATTAACACCGTATTCACCTTGCTGGTTCTAGTGGCAATGACATTGCCTGCTGATATAAGTAGTTACATTCTAACGTTTAGAGACAGATCCACAAAAATAGGCGGTATGTCCTTCTTGTGCATCCTGATGGCTAATATATTGCCTTCACTAGGGTCTATGAACAAGAAAACACTTCTCGAAGAAGTCATATCTTTGGATATCTACATTTTGTCTGTCTTAGCAGATGTAATTATCCAGATACAAAGTGGTATTATGGAATACACGCAAATTCTATTCATCACTTCTAAAATGGAGTTTTCTTTTGGGAGTGTAGCAACGACGTACATAGTAGTGTTAGTGTTGCTACTTCTAATTCTAAATTGTCTAGAAATTTCGATGCCCACGGTAAAACAATCTTAAATTTCAAATATCAAGAAAAGAATATGAGGATTCAAGATGAGCATTATGCACAAGGTATGATGATGTCTTACACTACTGAAAAACTAGGACAACTAGTTAAAAATACATGCTGTTGGCAGAGACATCTAACCCCGAGTTTTTTATAGCTAACACTCCACTATGTTATCTCGCTGGTATGATTTGTATTGTTAGTCTGAGCATTCACAGTCTTTTATTAGTCTGGTATATACGGGGAGAACCATACAATAACATTTCACCTTACAAATGGTCAATGCATGTAATTTTTATAGCACAGTATCTACTAGTTATAGTAGGTAGTGTTGCTCCAATATCTAGAATGTTTGCACCGGTAAGCTACAAGTCATCTGTTAAATGGAGAAGGAGGTCTGTCATGTACACTATGTTCTCAAGTTAGTTGGAAGGTGGAAAAGAAAGGAAGTGAATTCCTTCTCCATTTAATAGATGACTTGTAGCTTACTGGTGCAAACATTCTAGATATTGGAGCAACACTACCTACTATAACTAGTAGATACTGTGCTATAAAAATTACATGCACATTTTATTATGGGGTTTTGCAAGAGATATGGGTACTGGATTACCGCTTCAGGCAACTTCCTCTTTTCAAATGTGATTGGGTTAACCGTAAAGATGGCGCGGTCCAACGCGATACTAATCTTGGTTATACATTGGTTGACCTGAATAATGTAGGCCATAAGGTTGATCCATTCGTGTTAGCCTCACAAGCACGACAAGTGTTTTATGTGAAAGACCAGCTAACTAGGAATTTATCTATTGTCCTGAAAGCACCTCCCAAGAATTACAGAGATACATATGATGAAATCGATGAGGAATTTAGCACGGTCATTCACCCGCACAATGATAACATATTGCCACTTGTGGATAAACGTGACTTGGGTAATGAATCACGAGATGATTACTTTCGAACCAACTAGAGTTTGGGTATTGTTATACCAAAGTCCAAGTGATCAACATATATGTAATGCTGGAACACTAGCTATATTAATTTTAGTACAGTAACCTTGTAAATTACCTTTTGAATATTTTATGGAATGATTACTTGTATCTTAATTTCTATGACTTCCATTTTTTTAGTACATGCATTAACTTTGTAAATTTCAACATAAATACTTACGGATAAATGTCATATATAACATCAATTTTATGTAACCAATAACTAATCACGGGCATATTACAATAACCATTTAATTTGACCATACTACTAAGTCTGCTTGCATACATTAAACCTTTTGGTCAAAATGACATTTATATTAAAAAACATTCTGAGAGTGGGGTTCGAACTTGGGTCCCAGCCAATACACCTACAAAGAAACACGTTAACCAATGCAGCTAAATTTTATATCTGTTAGAATTCCAATGCTTTTTAATATAACAATATACGTTAGATTTAGCCACACAAACATCATTGAATGTGACTAATATCAAATTTAATGATAATCGTTTTTGCCCATTTTAGCTTTAAAAAATAGTCACAAGAATATTTAAAAACGTGACTGTTGTGAATACATTGGTCACATATAATCACCCAAAATGTGGCCATAAACATCCTATTGGATACACATTTGTGATATGGTGTGGCTATTACCATGCCATATAGTCACATGATCGGGCTAGAAATTAGGGTGACTATACACATTACGTTTTGCCATTCTGAGTTTCTAACACACACTAAACTTTAGACACACATAATAACTTGTGTGACCATATGTACCTGACTTTGGCTACACTTAAATTATGTGTGACAAAATCGACTCTATACTTTAGTCACATAAACAATTCCTCCATGTGACCAATAGGGTCTCATGTTCTAGCCACACAAACAACATTGAATGTGACTAATATAATATTTAATGATAATCGTTTTTGCCCATTTTCGCTTTAAAAAATAGTCACAAGAATATTTAACAACGTGACTGTTGTGAATACATTGATCACATATAATCACTCAAAATGTGGCCATAAACATCCTTTTGGATACACATTTGTAATATGGTGTGGCTATTACCATACCATATAGTCACATGATCGGGCTAGAAATTAGGGTGACTATACACATTACGTTTTGCCATTCTAAGTTTCTAACACACACTAAACTTTAGACACACATAATAACTTATGTGACCATATGTACCTGGCTTCGGCTACACTTAAATCATGTGTGACAAAATCGACTCTATGATATAGTCACACAAACCATACTCCATGTGACCAATAAGGTCTCATGATATAGCCACACAAACAGCACTCAATCTGACTAATATCAAATTTAATGATAATCGTCTTTGCCCATTTTCGCTTTAAAAAGTAGTCACATGAATATCTAAAAACGTGCCTGTTGTGAATATATTGGTCACATATAATCACCTAACATGTGGCCATAAACATCCTTTCGATACACATTTGTGATATGGTGTGGCTATTCTAATGCGATATAGTCACATGATCGGGCTAGAAATTAGTGTGACTAAACACATTACCTTTTGCCATTCTAACAGACACTAAACATATGGTCACATAATAACTTATGTGACCATATGTACTTGGCTTTGGCTACACTTTAATCATGTGTGACAAAATCGACTCTATGCGTTAGTCACATAAACAATTACTCTATGTGACCATATAGTGGCGTTTGGTCACAGTGTTCAAGTGTGTGACAAGATTTGTCACGCGTTCCAACTTCATGTGTGACTAAATGAAATGCAAAAAATTGCAGTTCCCTTTAGCCACATAAATGTTCGAAGGTGTGGCAAATACGTTTCAGAATAGTCATACGATTGGAGTTCATGTGTAGCTAAATAATAACGTCCAGTTTTTTTTGGCCCTTTGGTCACATAAATATTGGAATGTGTGACCGTTTCAAATAGACCATGTGTGACGAAAGCCCAAATTTGTACTAGTGAGATGTTTTCTATGACAAATCATTTATAAAACATTGTTTTTAAACGAGTTTGAGCATAATGCATAAAAGTAGTATGCAAGTACCTCAAATGCTCGAAACAAATGAATTATTATTTTTTACTTCATATTTTGAGACAAGTGGTTTTTGCAAAATGAGTTTATGAAGACCAGTGGTAGTAAAAAAGAAGTTGAATAAAGTAGCAAGAGAAGAACAAGAGATTTTACGATGATCACTGTCTACAAGGTTCGATAATTTTTAGTAGAATTACAACCCTAGGTCACGTAGTCAAAAGGACATGCTTCTGGTAAAGACATCAAGCCTTACTTTTGTTTCTCTGCCAAAAGGAAGTATTTTCAAACTACTTAACATAGTGTTTCAGTAGTACTAATCGTTGTGGCACCTTGTAGACAATGATCACCATAAATCTTCTTGTACTGTTCATGTTACCTTATATCTAATATGTGTTTAATAGTGCATATCGATATTGTCAAACGGTTTATAATAATCTGTAGCAGGACTATCAAAGCTATGTACATATATGTCACATTTTCCCAAATGGAAACTCCCTATTATTAGAAAAGAATAATAGAGAATGAGTGTATTCAATGACACCGTTATGTATATGGATGATTATATCAACAAAGATTGTGATAATGAAATTTTGTCCAAAGATATGACATTTAGGAAAGGTGTTTTTTTTTTATTATTATTAATAGACCCTAATGAAGACCCATTAGCCATCATTGAGCACAATAAGGACATACTTCCTATTTTTGTTTCTTGGTCTTTAATTGTCACCTGAAAATTTAATTGTCACCCCAAAGGACCAAGCTGAAAATAGTATTAAGCATAAAGTACTTAGTGGGGAACCAAAATCTTTTTCGTTCTTAAACCGTGTACTATATTCTGTAATTTGTTAAAGGACACAAAGTATGGATGCAATCATGAAAAAAAAAAAAAAAACCAACTACAATCTTGAGTTTTTCAAAACTACTTTCATATATTGAGTTTTGTGTTGCCATATCTATACGTCTCCAAGTTTCCACCATGTCTTCGATAATCTACTCTTAGAAGATGTATCCAAGAAAAATCTTTAACTTGAAGAAAATCCCATCTTTGGTAAAACTCTTGTGGAGAAGAAGAAGAACCTAGTGACATACTTGAAACACAAGATTTTTTTAAAAAATAACTATTTGATAACTCTAACTCATCTAGAAATATCGGTGTTTGTATCAATAGTTTTGATAGTCTATGAGTTTATGATAAAGTTATATGTCATAAGTTTTTATGATAGAACACTAGGAATTAGAAGGCACTTGTACCCACGGACAAATAAAAAGCAATTGCTAATATAATGAGTTAAAATTGAAATATTATATGTTATACATATGTTATTTGACACGGATCAGAGTATCATCAGACTAAATTACACAAACACAAAATCATTTTTAGTTTATCTTAGGGTTTAGGGTATGAAAATCATTTACAGTAACAAAGATGGGAGTGAATACAACGTAGTAAATGGGGATTAAAGTAGCAAGGGAAATTATAAAGCCACCCCCTGAATTACAGGGGATACCCCCTGGCCCACTTCGGTCCCCGTCCAGTCCTTTTCCAGTCCAGTTTTATCTAAGATCGGTCCCAGTTCAGTACAGAATCAGTTTAAGTTTTAGACTAAACATGGGGTAGGAATTAGAAAAAGAGAGAGTATACCCAGAAAGTAAAAAAAAAAAAAGGCATGATGTGATTGATTAGATGAGTGGAGGGGGGTATGAGATGGGAAAAAGTGAAAAAAAGGGGGGTTGCTTTATTAGGACCCAAGTAGCAAAATATGGGGAGAATAATTCTCCTCTCTTTTAAAGGGATAATACCTAGGCGAGCTAGAAGGCACTAGTACCCACAACAAATAAAAACAATAGCTACTGCATGTTAGGTAGACGCAAAGCCGTAAGAATAAAACAAGTCACCATTAAGGCATGGTGGTGCCTAAGAGTCAAGCGAGTGGTGTGGTTGACAATTCTCATCAACAAGACTTTTAAAGCGTTAATACTTACACTGTGTTCTCGAGTTAGTTGGCGGTGGAAAAGAAAGGAAGTGAAAGGATTGAAGAACAAAATTGTGTTCTTGAGTTTTTTTATACAAGGAAATGAAAGGAAGGAGAAGGAAGAGGAGAGAAAGGCTCATGTGTATTTTTGTTCCAACTCTTTCCTCCCATTTTTGGGATGATTAGGAGGGACAAGTTTCCTTATTTTCTTTTCCCTTCAACTTAAAAACATAATTCACTAAGTTATCTTCCTTCCTTCCTCTTTCTTTCTTTTATTTTCTTCTTTGTTCATTTCCCTTCTTTTCCACCTATATCTTCATATAAAAAGAAAACGAACAGAGAATATCTCTGATAAGCAAAGCTTATGGTAATAAACGAATATATTCCTTAGTCATATCAATTTAATCATACGTACTTCATTTAAAATATTTTATTCTAATTTATAAGAATAAGTAAAAAATAATATTTGATGAAAATAAAATCTAGTATAAAAAGTGAAAAGTGGATCTGACAATATAAAAGACAAAAAAAATGAAATGACTAAAACTAATGGCTAAGAACCTTCAAGAGAAAAAAAATGAGAGAGTATTTAAAAAAAAAAATTCAAAATCCTATAGTTAGAATACATAGATTTGACCATCCTAAATTTAGAATGACTTTTATTTGTCATCCTAAATTTAGAATTTTTTCATTAACTATTTCACAAACCAGTAAAAAAAACACACATTGTCTTAAAAACCCATGATTTTCGTAGGGTTAGGTATCATTTTGGCATCCATTGTATGTAGGGTGCTTATGGCTACTGGATTTTTGAACCAAAAGACTTTGGTTCCCCCTAAAGAAATTTATTATTAACACCGTATTCACCTAGCTAGTTCAAGTGGCAATGACATTGCCTGCTGATATAAGTAGTTACATTCTAACTTTTAGAGACGGATCCACAAAAATAGGCAGTATGTCCTTCTTGTGCATCCTGATGGCTAATATATTGCCTTTACTAGGGTCTATGAACAAGAGAACACTTCTCGGAGAAGTCATATCTTTGGATATCTACATTATGTCTATCTTAACAGATGTAATTATCCAGATACAAAGTGGTATTTTGGAATACACGAAAATTCTATTCATCACTTCTAAAAGGGAGTTTTCTTTTGGGAGTGTAGCAACGACGTACATAGTAGTGTTAGTGTTGCTACTTCTAATTCTAAATTGTCTAGCAATTTCAATGCCCACGGTAAAACACATCTTAAATTTCAAGTATCAAGAAAAGAATATGAGGATTCAAGATGAGCATTATGTACAAGGTATGATGATGTCTTACACTACTGAAAAACTAGGCCAACTAGTTAAAAATACATGCCGTTG
This sequence comes from Helichrysum umbraculigerum, assembly GCA_949592205.1. Taxonomy (NCBI): domain Eukaryota; kingdom Viridiplantae; phylum Streptophyta; class Magnoliopsida; order Asterales; family Asteraceae; genus Helichrysum; species Helichrysum umbraculigerum. Next base: position 95,778,041 of record CATIUR010000004.1, read on the forward strand.
GTAAAGACATTTAACCCCGAGTTTTTTATAGCTAACACTCCACTATGTTATCTCGCTAGTATGATTTGTATTGTTAGTCTGAGCATTCACAGTCTTTTATTAGTCTGGTATATCCGGGGAGAACCATACAATAACATTTCACCTTACGAATGGTCAATGCATGTAATTTTTATAGCACAGTATCTACTAGTTATAGTAGGTAGTGTTGCTCCAATATCTAGAATGTTTGCACCGGTAAGCTACAAGTCATCTGTTAAATGGAAGAACTTAAAAGGGCCAAGTCATGTACTCCCACTGCTAGTTCAAGAGTCACTCCCACTGCTACTGCAAAATCAAGCTAGTTTTGCCACTGCTAGTTGTATTCAAAGTACAGCTAGTAATTCAAAGCACTGTTAGTTCAAGAGTCACTCCCATTTACAATAATTACTTGTTTGCCTTGTTTTATATAGGAGACTGTTGAAAAAGCAGTTAACAAGTCAGCAAACATGACGCCTGATTCACGAGAGAACACGGTTGAACCTAACCGGTCGTCCCGATCACAAAAGAAACGGTCTCCAACACCACCAACGCTGCAGGTATATATATGTATTTCAGCATGTTGAAACATTATTCAATTAAGTTTCATCTAATTTTGATATTGCATACATATATATATATATATATATATATATATATATATATATATATACACATACATGATATGATGCTGCTGGAAAATATTGAAATCGGTAAATATGAAGTACGTGCTATTAATTATTTGTTGAAATATTAGTTTATACAATTCTGAATTTAATTAGAATGCAATTACAGGGTATTTATTGTGAGTTGTACTATGTGCATATCTAAAATCTTCACCGTTTAAGACAGAGGCTTATGCTTTAGTTATAATTAGTATATATATTTATATTAATCGTCATCATTTCATTTTGTTTAGGTATTCAAGTGTAAACTGTGGAACCTAAAGAAGTCAAACACTATTGCTTTGGGTACCGTACACGTGTCGAGTGGAAAACAGATGCTTCATAGCAAAGTAATCCCAAAGGATTGCTACAAAGTGTCTGTTGGTACATCGTTGGTGGATGCAGCTTTTTTACTGGACGTTGGAGACAATGGTGTCAAAACTGCTTTGCAGGCAGTAGGTGGTTTTTATGCATGGCCCAAGGAGCAAGTGGTATTTGAGGAGGAGGTACATACAGTACGTATACGTTTTTAACAACCTATATCTACCTACGTATACATATATAATTCTTCATATATTAATATTGATGTTTGATACATATATATGCGGCTTTTGTCTTTTACATGTAACACCACCTACTTCAGGTCAATTGGCGTATGTGGAAAACAAAACTGCACCAAAAGTATCAAAGAAAAGGCGCAACAAATCGGTTTTTGTAACTAGTGATACCGTGCAAAAGCAAGCGAGGATGAAACTCAAGTGTCAAAAGGCCTTGCAACTGTAATCATGTATAATTACTTTATCATTTTGATACATTTATTCGGTTATTATTATCATGTAAAACAATATTCCAATATTAGTTTGGGTACATGTATGGAGTTAATTATGTACATATATATTATTCCAATTTTAATTTGTCGTGTTATATAATATATATATATATAATTCCAATTGTCGCACGAAATATTGATTTGTTATATGTGACTAAATGATGCGCTCACATAATACGGTCACACTTTGATTGACTCGTTGTGTGACTAAATGATACAAAACGTCACACAAAAAAAAAAAATTCATGTGGCCATTGGATGAACAATAGTCACACAAAAAACAGGTTCACGTGACTTTAAAGATCATATGGTCACACATATTAACACCTACGGCCACATTTGGTTTAATTATATATATGTGACCAAATCCAAAAATAAAACACTTGTGTGTGTGACTAAATGATACCAAACATCACGCAAACATAAAATTCGAGTGGCCATTGGATTAACAATAGTCACACAAAATACAGGTTTACGTGACTTTAAAGATCATATGGTCACACATATTAACACCTATGGCCACATTTGGTTTAATTCTATATATGTGACCAAATCCAAAAATAAAACACTCGTTGTGTGACTAAATGATACCAAACGTCACGCAAACATAAAATTCGAGTGGCCATTGGATTAACAATAGTCACACAAAATACAGGTTTACGTGACTTTAAAGATCATATGGTCACACATATTAACACCTATGGCCACATTTGGTTTAATTCTATATATGTGACCAAATCCAAAAATAAAACACTCGTTGTGTGACTAAATGATACCAAACGTCACGCAAACATAAAATTCGAGTGGCCATTGGATTAACAATAGTCACATAAAATACAGGTTTACGTGACTTTAAAGATCATATGGTCACACATATTAACACCTATGGCCACTTTTGGCGTACTTTTGTGTGACCAAATCCCAAAGAAAAGCACTCGTTGTGTGACTAAATGTTACATAACGCCGCACAAAGATAGAGTTCACGTGGCCATTGGAGGCACAATCGCCACACAAAATCCACGTTTACTTGGCTTTAAGGAGCATTTGGTCAAGCTTATTAACACCTATGGCCACTTTTGGCTTCATTTTATGTGACCATATCTCCAAATTAAAACACTCGTTCTGTGACAACATGTTACATAGCGCCACACAAACATAAAATGAAGCCAAAAGTGGCCATTGGATGAACAATAGTCACATATAATACACCTTTACTTGATTTAAAAGAGCATATGGTCACACCTTTTATGGTTTTGGTCACTCTTTTTAAATGGATACCGCCACTAACGATTTAATGTGGCCGTATGCACTCTATGGTCGCGGGACCTTTAGTCACACACACGTTGAAAAACAAGCGTGACCGTAAGCATATCGTTACGCTTTTCTGGTGTGACCAAAGCCCAAATCTGTACTAGTGTCTCTTCAAAATCTGAGACGGTGATTTCATATGCAAAAATATATGAGTTTGTTAAAATGCATATCCAACGTGTTCACACTTACGAGATCATTTCACAAGAGAAAGAGTCAGAATAAATGAAGTTTTGAAGTGTGCAAGAAAACCCTAGCAAGAGTCTCGAAGATAAAGACCAGAAGAAAATACAGAAATGGATCCCGGCAAATCTCATTTCAGCTATTTTCAAATCATAAGCATCCAAGCATCTCGCTATCCGGGGAGTTTCCTTATCCTTTCTTCACTTTTCAATAAATAAATAATATGTTTTGTCTAATGTGTTATCTATGCCTTATCATAAACTTATCACTAAGTGTGGGATTCCAGCCCAAAATGACACTTGAGAAACATTTTCTATATGTTTAAACTCTAAGTGTGGGATTTTACTTGTAAAATCCCTACTCAAGAGAACATTAGGGACAATGTTCCTCTAAGTGTGGGATAGCAGGTATATATACCTTGGATTGATTTTATGTCTTTTTGTCCTAATATTAAACTCAGAAAATGTTCCTCAAATTTAAATTTTTTTCAAAAATAATATAAAAAGTATGAGTATTAACTCTACTATTTTGAATTCTAAAGTTCTTAAAGAGGAATCATTCCCGTATATGAGTACACTATTTCGGAATCTAAGGAAAATAAGGCAGGAATCTTTCAAACAAAAATGATAATCTAAGAGGGGCATCGCATGACTTGGCATATATAACCCAAAAACTTGCAGTGAGGTATCTTGAGCCTTTATAAGCATTCATTTTTAATGCTTCACTTTTCGTTTGTTGTGTGTGCCGATGTATGCATTTCTGAATTAGAACTTGCTCATGACATACGTTTCGAGACCATATTAGTGAGTACCATACGCGGTATAGGTGCAATTAAATGATCTTGACATTCCCTAGGATTTAAACCCCTTTTCATATCTTTTCAAGCCCAAAACCCTTCCGATGCTCATTTTTAGTATCGATAATCCGCTTAGTAAACCCTGTTGGGCATAAAACTTTTCATTTCATTTAACCCTCATTTTTAAAACCCACTTTCCCAAAATTCCCAAAAGCTTATCTAAGAATTTCTAAAGTTATGAAAAACACCTTTTAGGATATCCTTTTCGCTCGATTCAACATTCCGCTTTCTCGAAATCACCTCTCTCACAAAGACATCAAAGATATACAAGAAGGAGAGAGAAATATGATGTGAAAAATTGGCACCATAAAAGCTCAAGATAGTTACGAATGAAGAAGATAAGTTAAAAAGGATTTCTAAGGGAGCCAAAAAAAAAAGAGAAAAAGAGAAAAAAGAAAAAAAATGAAAGAATAATCCCTTGGAAATTCTGTGGCAGAAAAATTCTCAAGAAGAAAAATAGTTAGTCTAAGAATAAAGCTAAGTGCTTTCAGTTCCAATTAAAGCAAAAAAATAGCTATCTATTTCCGTCTCCATATGTGCACTATTCTAAATAAAGTTTTTCATGATTTTTAGAAGTTCTAAGGTAAAGCTAAACCCTTACAAACAAAACAAACCATTATCCATACCCTTTCACCCTCACCAAACATTACAACCCGCATGAATGTCTTGGGATAATTAGCACCGTCCTCACTTAAGGGGTGGAGATCCGATTCTCGATCAAGTCTATGAGGATGAGTGTTGCATGACTGGCTTTTGAGCGATTTCATTTGTTCTAGAATGTTAGGAAACCCGATACACTTTGAGTGAATTGAGTGACCACCTTGTGAGGAATCGCCCGGTCATGTATACTCCAAGATCGCGAGAGTTGGAAGTATGCCTAAGAGAATCATTCCTTGTTTCTGGGACGATTACCTTATTATTCCTTATTTTCCATTATGGTTTGCTATGGGGTGATTGCTCCTAAGGACCTTAGAATTCACCAAATCTGCTTAAAAACATTTTCATAAAAACTAAGTTTTGCTTGAGGACAAGCAATGTCTAAGTGTGGGATATTTGATATGTGGCAAAAAGTCATGTTTTTAGGCGCATATTTCCCGCACATTTGACCTAATTCTTGGTGAAAACACTTGAATTAAACATTTATCTACTTAACTTCACAAAGTTGGTCAAATTATAGGCATTGCTATAAAAAGTGTTAAAAGCAACCAAAAGGCATGCAAATCGAGGCAGATTATTCTAAACACTAATTCTTACATACTTTTAATCACCTGATGTTACAAGTTCTTAATTAGTCTCATATGATATCTCAGGTTATTCCAAGAATGTAGAATCAAGAATCGTGCAGATCGGATGAAGAAAGAGGAAGATGGAGCCGTCTAAGCACAAACTGAGAGCATTCCGCACACGCCAACTCTAGAGACATCCAAATTTGGCCCATTTGGCATCATTAAAAGCGTAACGGAATTACGAGATCATAGGCGAAAAAATCAAGTCAAACGGACGAGAAACGAAGAAGATACGCGCGAATTAAGCAACGAGAAAAGCCGAAAACAACACACGTGGCAGCACAAGGCCACCCTGAGACCGTGTATGGCCTGGACACCCCCCGTGTGTTCTCATTTTGCTTCGTTTGCTTGTATCTTGATGCATTGGACTTGTACCCTTGATCCCTTGGCTTGCCTATAAATAGAGGGCCTCATTTCCTCATTTCACACACCATTCTACACCTCTCATCATCATTTCACTCTCTCACTCTATCTATCTCTCTAGAGTTTCTCTCTCTAGATTTGGGTTTTAGGTAGTTAGTTCTTGGTTAATATTTAACCTATACTAACGGAGGGGCTATTTTTGTAATAGTGTAGATAATATTCTGAGGGGCTTATTTGTAATATTGTCGAAGATATTGAGGAGGTTCCGTTCGTGTATTCTTTCAACATTATTCTATCTACGCATAATCTACGGTTACTTCTTTCCTTTTCTATTATGATGATTGCAATTATTGTTATGATAGATTTAGGATTGTTTGCCATGCGTAGTGAGTAGTTCTCTTATGTGCTTGTTGTGATATAGTTAGCTTACATATGTTAGGGGTGATGTTACTTTAAATACACAAATGAAAACTGGTAACTGTTAACTTTGTATTTATGAATTTCTAAACCAAAATCGCCTTTCCTCCAATAAACGTGGTCAGAACCTGTATGACAAGGAGTAGCGAACCTTGATCAACCGGTAACTACCTATCTATGTTTTCAAATATAAACATGGTCTGAATTGTGTAGCTGTGGAAATACTGTCAATCATATCGTATAGTACACCGTGAATCAATCAGGGATTTATTGGGATATGTTTAAATAGTGAGGGTTGGGTTTATATCGTAGATGGTCAAGCTTTAATACCAACTTAGTTAAACTAATCCAGAGTGACCATAAAGTATGTGGCACCGGAAAGACCGTAAAACGGCACAGTACTTCGTATAGCATTGGAAACACTTCAAGTGGAGTACAAATATGTGGAAGCTAAGGAACTGTCGTCGGTTGAAGACTGTGTCACATCCTGGTTGAACCACACTGCTCTGGACTAAACAAAGACCATTAATATAGAGTTAGCAGTCACCAAACCAAGTCTTAATCTTAAATGCCTTGCTTAGCCTTAGTATCCCCATAGTGTTAAGAACGGTCAGAACTTTTAGTGGGTCTGTTACTCTATCTCATGCGCCCAGGAATACCATTCCAAAAATGGTCACTGTTCCACCATATGAAAAGTGTTGAAGAGTTGCACAACCTCCTCTGATCAGAATCACCACAACCTAGCAACCCAGTGACATACTATCTGAGAAATCAGACAGTAGGGTGTTAGTGTTTACACTACGAATACTTAGGCAAAAGCAAGACATAAATCTTTAAAATACGTTTTCATACACAAACCCTAAACATCACCCCATAACATAAGCTAACGAAATCATAGCAAGCACTATCCTCCATTACTGATTAAACCCTATCTATCTTTTATTTACTGTTTTGTTTATTTCCTATTTTATTAGTTTAGTTCAAACGGACCTAAAATCAAATCAAAACTCTTTTCAAAAACCCATCACTAAATTGAATAGTTTGTCTAGACAACTCCGCTTCACAATACGATTAATCTTAAGAACGACCCAGAGTTATACTTGCCTCTGTAAGTAGAATTTAGGTCCCCAGCTTTTATAAATTTAAAACCCCATTGTGCCCGTTGCGAGAACGACCGTTTCGGGCGTAACAGTATGGTAGAACTTTTGATTTCCAGATCTGAAGGTTTTAATCGTAAGAATAAATAAAAAAAGATTAATTTTTTTTTTATGAAAGCATTATCAAAGGCGGTCCTTTGCAATCCGCTATATCATTTATTATGAGGTATATGAGTAGTGCAAACCATAAGACGGTTCTTTGCACTACCGCTTTATCATTCATAAATTGAGTTCTCGTACAATATTCTCGTTTTTCTATGTACGCGTTTTAAGACGGTGAAAGGAAAAACCGCCGTTAGATACGACAATGTAAATGAAAATGCAATGATGTGTCTATATATACTACGGACTTGTATTATTTTGTTATCGATCAGTTAAACAAAAGTATCCAAAAACTATTGTCTACTTAAGCTTTCTTTTTTCATTTCATTACATTTCCAGTAGCAAATTTTCTACGACTGCGATTTCCCTGTTTATATCTAGTAGGGTTTTTATTACTTATGATCAGATGGCGCAAAGAACTTTTTTTTGCGCTCTTTGTTTGGACGCAGCTGCAATATCTTTGTTAAAATGTTCCGGATATCCGATCCCAAAACCCTACTTGGTGATGGTATTAAATTCGGCTAAAATGCCTCAACACTTTGATTGGAATATTACAAAAAAAATCGTGCTTCCTTTTAACATGATTTTTTTTTCAAGTCTTTACATAAAAAAGAAATTGGGTTTACAAGCACGATTTTTTTTGAAACCCTTTAGGTTGTTTGTGATAGGGTTCCAGATAAAATCACTCGGGTAGATTTAAATGTTGCTAGCTGCCATTGACGTGCAGTGTTGCATACAAAAGCTATTCTCTTCATTTTTATTCTTAACACCTTTTTCATCATTGCAAAGAGCTCTTTGTTTGAACGGATTCAATTGTAAATTTGTAATGTTACCTTAGGTCAAGATTGTCATCTTCAATTGTAATGTTATCTTTTGTCAAGATTGTTATCTTCAATTGTAATGTTATCTTATGCCAAGATTGTTATTGTTATCTTATGTTAATACTCGACACATCTTGTTTTTCATTAAAACATAAACTTGCACGTACCTAAATAAAATAAAATTAACCATTAACAAACAAACAAAAAAAAAAAGGAAAAAAAATTTAAAAAAGAAAGAAAAAGAAAAAAAAAGGAAGAAATAAAAAACCCTAATCATCATATAAACTAGGGAGATCGTCGTTCATCAATATCTCTTTTTTTCCGATCATCTTATCGAGCGCTTCCACCATTTTCTTGCCATTATCTAACATCTTCTTTTCTTCATCAATCGTGTTGAGTCAAAACTGAAATGGGTTGGAATTGCCACTGATGAGAGGACTAAAAATGTTCAAGGCATTACAACTGCTAGTAATAAGTATTACAACTGTCTTCATAGAGTTACCACTGTTAGAAGAAAACTGAAGAGAAGACATGTAGTTACAACTGCTTGTAAAGAATTACAACTGTTAGTTATATTTATAGCAGTTAACACTGATTGTGTATTTTGTACTTAGTCGAATATCATGAATGAAACAGTTACCACTGATTGTTACACAGTTTCAACTATTAGTTTTATCGTAGTAATTACAACTGTTTATGATTTTATGATAAGTATGAGTCGGTTAAGCAGTTAGAGTTTTATATGGAATGATATTGTTTCCATAATAGTAGGTGATTGTATAGGATTCTATGTATTATAAATAGAGATCATTTAGACCTAGATTAGGTTAACGAATTTGCGCGGCTTCAAGGTTTATGTAACCCTAATACGTAAAGTGTATCCGTCTTATATTATTAATAAGATTGGAGCTTTGGTTATTATTCATGTTCTTCAAGTTACTAAATATATTCTTGATCTTCTTAATATTGTTGAGTGTTATTCCGCGACTGCTCAATAATAATTCAAAGCTTATTATTGTTATTGGTTATTGAGATAAATCGGGACTATTCAATTGGTTTCAGAGCTTGTTTATGTAACACCCCCAAATTTAATGATTTGCAGAAGCATACTTGAGTGTTACTAATCAATATACAAAGCACAAGATATACAGTAAACGACCTCTAAATGAGACATTGTAAAACGATTTCATAGAAGTAAATGTTTGAAAACTTAATGTTTTCGTATACAAAATGTAGTTTCCTAGAGTCCACGCGTATGGCGGGAGATTCTATTACATAATCAACATGTACAAAAGATAATGCTGAGAATCTCCGTTAATGCAGTTTAGTTGAAATCATGCGACTCTAGCTATGTCCTAAAGTAATCCTACTCCGTTTGTGTACCTGAGAATACATGCTAAAAGGGGTCAACACGAATGTTGGTGAATCTCACAGGTTTGTAAGTAATATCGGTTTTGAACACAAGATTTCATCAGTAGTGCCCGCAGACGTAAATCAAATATTTGCAAATCCAGCAAATGTAAAGTAAATCAGTTATACCGTTGCCATGAGGCTCATAATCGAAGCTTAACCTGTAAGTAATAATTTGCTCCCGTGACATGCTCGTAACTGAGCAAGCATAAGTAACGAATAATAGTCGCCCATTTATATAGAACGGTTCGTGGTAGCGCTACTACCCCGGGCAGGGAGGGTCATTTCCCTAATGGATCCATTAACTAGTGTTCGCGCTTAAGTCCATAACTAACGATATATGATGGAGAGACTTCTGTAAGTATTAAATAACTCATGCAATTCCGTTTGGTATGGTAAGCAGTTTAGTACTTGTGTTCAAGAAAAGTAAGCAATGTATCTCACCCCGTATGTAAAACACTAAAAGTGGGGCTGTAAGACTCACCTGAGTCTTTGCAAGCACGTTTATATCAATAAACGAGTAAGTAATATCAACCGTAGGTTCTCCGAACCCGTAACCTTCAAATGCCTAAAAACGTAAGGTCAAGTAAGTAGATGTCTCGCAAGATCATCTAGGCTAGTTGTTCAAGCAACTCGTTATGTTCATTTGCCTGTAACCCGGTTGGTTGTTCAAGTGTTTTGAGAATGCGTATGGCCCGTTAGTGATTCGTCATAATTAAAGTTTTATCTTTTATAACACGATTTAGAGTGATTTTACTTGAAATGTATGTTCCATTATGTTTAATAAGTTGTATGGTATAAGTATTTGAAGTTGTATAAGTCCGACACTTAGCGTAACAATAGTTGAAATGCTTCTGTTTTATGCGACACTTCTATGCGTCACTTAGGTTGGTCATGCGACACTAAGGAAATGTCGGGTGAAGTGTCGGGTATTCGGTTCGTGCGTCACTAGAGTAGTGTCATATAAAGTAGGAATTTAATATCATGCGACACTTAGGAAGTGTCGGTAACAAGTGCCGGTGTAAGGATGAGGGCGTCACTAAACTAGTGTCGGCATAAGTGTCGGTTCAAATATAGGCGTCACTTAGGCAAGTGACGCAATGTAGTGTCGGTAAAGGTAAGGCATCACTAATGAAGTGTCGGTACAATGTTTTATGCGACACTCAGTAAGTGTCGCACGATGTGTCGCATATCTGGGTTCGTCTATGTGACACTAACGTCTGATCAACGGATTTCGAGCCAAAAACATGTTTTCGGGTTTCCGTTTGGTCCGATTCTTTTACCCAACCCTTATATGAACATAATAAGCCTATAGAAACCATAAACTTGTGAAAATGCTAAAAATCGAGAGATGTCGGGATTTGTCGGAAACTTACAAAGTGGCGAAACGAAATTCCGAAAAGGTAGAGTTGTAGATCGCGACGCGGTGGTTTTTCTATTCCAAAGGAGCTTAGTGATTTGTGGTCGTTTCGTGGTGTTATTTTGCGTTTTTAAGAGATGGTGGTTTTTGGTGATTTTTGAGAGAAAAGGAGGAGAGGAGAGAGAGAGTAGATGGAGAAATGAGAGAAAAGAAAGAAAGAAAAGAAGAAAAGGAGGGGAAAGGAAAGGGGGCCCGGCCCACGTGGGTCCCTCCACGTGCGGTTGGCTCCCGTTTTCGTCTCCGTGAGCTCGCGTGTTTCCTGGTCGTTAAATCGTTAAATAATTATTTTCTCCGTTTAAATATACGTTTTAAGATACAAATAATCACTTAATATTTTTGTTGAATTATTTAACCAAATACTTAATAATTGAGTTATATAATATAACTTAAAATTGTTTCGATTTGTTTACGCGTTTTTTATGTTGTAACTAGTGTGACACGAGGCCAGTTGGAAATATAAGTTAAAGTGTCGTCAATAATGTTTTTATAATTTAACCAAAATAGTTCACCAACGTCCAAGTAGTATAAATCGGGTATGGTTAATTCGTACGATTTATCCAAATAACGTAAGTACACGTATATATATAAATCACCTTATATATACAAATAGAGTCTGTAATTAGTCTCATTACATACTAATTACATCTAGTTACAAGTAATCAGACATAATTAATTATCCTAATTAGGCAGGTGTTACATTCTCCCCTTGTTAAAGAAATTTCGTCCCGAAATTAGTTCGAGTGCATGGTCGGTGCGTCTTCTGGGAAGAGATGTGGGTGTTTCTGTCACATTTGGTCTTCCCGTTCCCAAGTGAATTCAGGACCACGTCTTGAATTCCACCTGACTTTTACGATTGGAATACGACTCTGTTTTAGCTGTTTGACCTCACGGTCCATGATTTCAGCGGGTTCCTCAACGAAATGAAGTTTGTCATCGATGCGAATCTCGTCAAGTGGTATGATAAGTGTCTCGTCAGACAGACATATCTTTAAGTTAGAAATGTGAAAGGTAGGGTGCACGCTGCTGAGTTCAGAGGGCAACTGCAGTCGATATGCCACTGGACCTATCCTCTCGAGGATCTCAAAAGGTCCAATGTACCTGGGATTTAATTTCCCGCGTTTGCCGAATCGGATTACACCTTTCCAAGGCGATACTTTCAAAAGTACTCGGTCCCCAACCTGGAACTCGAGGGGTTTGCGTCTCACGTCAGCATAACTTTTCTGACGATCGCGTGCGGCTTTGAGTCGGTTTTGGATTTCAACAATTTTCTCGGTGGTTTCGTGTATAAGTTCAGGACCAGTGAGTTGACTATCTCCCACTTCAGTCCAACAAATCGGTGATCGGCACTTACGACCGTACAGTGCCTCAAAAGGTGCAGCTTTGATGCTGGCGTGATAGCTGTTATTGTACGAAAACTCGCACAATGGTAGATGTCTTTCCCAATTTGTACCGAAATCAACTACGCAGGCTCGTAGCATATCTTCCAGTGTCTGAATAGTTCGTTCGCTCTGGCCATCGGTCTGAGGGTGGTACGCGGTACTCATATCGAGACGGGTACCCAGTGATTTTTGGAGTGATTGCCAGAAGCGAGATGTGAAACGAGCATCCCTGTCAGAGATAATCGAGATAGGGACACCATGTCGGCAAATAATTTCTTTGATGTAAATTTGTGTGAGACGTTCCATTTTATCGGTTTCTCTGATTGCCAAGAAATGAGCTGATTTGGTGAGACGGTCGACGATCACCCAAACGGTATCGCAACCGCTCGATGACTTAGGGAGTTTGGTTATGAAATCCATGGCAATCTGTACCCATTTCCATTCAGGAATGTCGGGTTGTTGGAGTAAGCCGGAAGGTTTCTGGTATTCGGCTTTGACTTTTGAACAAGTAAGACAGTTGCTGACATACGTGGCGATTTCAGCTTTCATGTTCGGCCACCAGTAGAACTCCTTAATGCCGTGATACATTTTGTCGGATCCCGGATGGATAGAATATTTTGACTTGTGAGCTTCATCCATCACCAAGTCTCGCAGATTACCGAAATTAGGCAACCAGATTCGGTTGGCGAAGTGCCTAACTCCATTTGGTTTAATTTCGAATTGTTTGTCCATGCCACGTAAGGCCTCGTTTTTGACATTATCGGGTTTGAGAGCTTCGAGTTGAGCAGCGAGAATCTGAATGTTTAGATCGTTATGAATTGTCATGCTGAGGGCTCGGACTCGAAGTGGTTTCGACCTTTCTTTTCGACTGAGGGCATCGGCAACAACGTTTGCTTTACCCGGATGGTATTTGATCTCACAATCGTAATCGGTAAGCAACTCGACCCATCGACGTTGCCTCATGTTAAGATCTTTTTGGTCGAAGATGTGTTGAAGACTTTTGTGGTCGGTGAATACGGTACTTCGGGTACCATAAAGGTAATGTCTCCAGATTTTGAGAGCGAAAACCACGGCCCCTAACTCAAGGTCGTGAGTCGTATAGTTCTTCTCGTGAACTTTGACTTGTCGGGAGGCGTAAGCAATGACCTTGTCTCGTTGCATCAATACGCAACCGAGACCTTGGTGAGAAGCATCGCAGTATATCACGAAGTCATCGGTGCCTTCGGGTAGGGATAGGATGGGTGCACTGCAAAGCTTGAGTTTCAACAGTTGAAATGCTGACTCTTGTTTATCAGTCCAATCGAACTTCTTTTCCTTCTGAGTCAGTGTCGTGAGTGGTTGAGCTATTTTTGAGAAGTTTTCGATGAATCGGCGGTAATAACCGGCCAATCCCAAGAATTGGGGTACCTTGGTTGGAGTGGTTGGCGCTTGCCAGTTCTTGATGGCCTCGATTTTTGATGGGTCTACATGAATTCCCTGACTATCAATCACGTGTCCAAGGAATTGAATGGTTTTTATCCAGAACTCACACTTAGAGAATTTGGCGTAAAGCTCCTCGTGTCTAAGTAGTTCTAGGATGGTTCTGAGGTGTTGTGCATGTTCTTGTTCGTTTCGTGAGTATATGAGGATGTCATCGATGAAGACAATGACAAACTTGTCGAGATAAGGTTTGCACACCCGATTCATAAGGTCCATGAATAAGCCGGTGCGTTGGTTAGACCAAAGGGCATCACTTGGAATTCGTAGTGCCCGTAATGGGTTCTGAATGCGGTTTTTGGGATGTCGGCATCGCGAACACGCAATTGATGATAACCTGATCGAAGATCTATCTTTGAATAATAGCTTGATCCTTGAAGTTGATCAAACAGATCATCGATTCGAGGAAGTGGGAATTGGTTCTTGACGGTTAGTTTGTTCAACTCCCGGTAGTCGATGCACATTCTGAATGAACTGTCTTTCTTTTTGACAAACAAGACCGGAGCTCCCCAAGGTGAAGAACTCGGTCTGATGAATCCTCTATCCAGGAGTTCCTGTAACTGAGTGGACAGCTCCTGATGTTCGGATGGGGCTAGGCGGTACGGTGCTCGGGCCACCGGTGCGGCACCCGGCACGAGATCAATCGAGAACTCAACCTGTCTAGGTGGAGGTAAACCAGGTAGTTCTTCTGGAAAGACTTCGGGAAAGTCTCTAACGATTGGCACATCTTCAAGTCGCTTCTCCTCCGACTTTTTCTCCGTGATGTGTGCGAGAATTGCTAGATAACCCTTCCTCAGAAGTTTTCGGATTTTCAAACAGGAGATTATGTTTAGTCTTGACCCACCGGTCTCCCCCTGTATGATCAAGGTTCTACCGACGGCGAGAGGGATACGGACGATCTTATCATGACAAACAATTTCAGCCCGATGCTTGGACAACCAGTCCATGCCCACGATGACGTCGAAACTTCCTAGTTCAACATGCATAAGATCGATTGAGAAGATTTCGTCGGCTAGGTTTAAAGTGCAATTAGGTATCACAATATCGGTTTCTATGAGTTTACCATTTGCAAGTTCTACGGTGTACTTAACATCTAAGGCCACGGGGGTGACGTCAAGTAATAGGCAAAACTCATCAGAAATATAGCTCCTATCAGCACCAGAATCAAATAGGATAGAAGCAGATAAGTTGATGAGGAAGAACATACCCGAGACCACATTCGGGTCTTGACGGGCGTCCCCTGAGTTGATCACGGAGGCTCTACTCCTGGCGTTGTTGTTGCGGTTGTTTTTGTTGTTGTTGTTCTTCAGCTTGGGACAGTTGTTCTTGAAATGCCCATAATTTCCGCACCCAAAACAGGTCTTTGGTGCATTGGTGTTGGGGGTAGGAATGATGGCTCGGCAATCCTTGGCAAGGTGCCCGAACCGTTTGCAGTTGGTGCAAGGGCAGGAACCGTCGTGGTGACGATTGCATTTGGGACAGTAGGGTTTGTTCCCGACGTACCCTTTCTTTTCTGTAGTCCCCGATGAATAAGCCTTAACAGACTCAGGCTTTTTGTTGGTGATTTGGTTGGATGAGTTTGGGTTTCCTTCCCATTTGCATTTGTTGTTTGTAGATGGGGTTGATGTTGTGCCACGGCGGACAGAGTTTGCCGTTAGTTCATGGGCCATACGAATGGTGCTCTGGATAGTACCCGGTTTGGATGATGTCACCAGGTCTTGTAGTCTGTCGGGAAGTCCATCGACATATTTCTCGATCCTCTTGTACTCGGGTTCGACCATGGATGGGCACAGGAGTGCCAGTTGGTGGAAACGGTTGGTGTACCCGGTGATGTCATCACCCTGCATTTTGTGGTTCCAGAATTCCAATTCCAGCTGTTTCAATTCATCCCTGGGGCAGTACTCGCCCCTCAAAATCTCCTTCAACTCCTCCCACGGGAGTTTGTAAGCATTAGAGATACCCACAGTCTGGGCATAGGTGTTCCACCAGGTGAGAGCGGTGTTTGAGAACGTACTGGTGGAGAACTTTACCCTGTCTCCCTCCGCACAGTTGCAGATAAGAAATACAGATTCGATTTTCTCGGTCTAGCGTACCAGACCGATCGCTCCTTCAGTACCGTAGAAGCTCAAAGGTTTGCAGTTTTGGAAGTCCTTATATGAGCAGGGTTTGGGTTGTGGCCCATTGTTAGCTGTATCTTCGCTACCAGGAGTTGATGTTCGGGTAGCTAGGGCTTGGGCCACACTACGGGCAATCAGACCCGCAATTTCGGCTTCACTAAGGGTGACTTGTCGGCGAGGAGGCATGATGCTGAACAAGAAAAGAACAAGGAAAGAGGAATAAGATATTTGCATGAAATTATGATATGTCACAAGTGTAAATGATGAGGTACACGATAACGTTACGGAGTGACAATCACATTCCGTTTAGATAAACAAGTTGGATACAAGGTATGGGTTTTCCAAAAGATTACAGAGTAATAGTAGTACAAAAGTGCCGGGAATTGTTACATCCGGTCGAATTACATATGTCCTAATTAAGTAGTTAACTGGTTACAAGTTACAGACTGATCTAATTTTGATGCAGATTAATCCGCTCCATCAGTGCAACAAGGTGGTCCACGGTTTCTGCAAGTCTGTTGGCTTGCCTGGCGTTGTCTTCAACCAAGGCCAGTCATTGTACCAGTGCTTGAAAGTACTCCTCAGTCTCCCGTGAACGTTGTTCACATTCCTCTAGTCGGTTTCTTATGAGTTCATCCGCACCTAATTCAGCGGTCATTGAATCCTGAATTATGCTTACAGAGAGGCTGGTATCTTATCGTTCTCGCTGGAGTTGTGATATGTGGTCAAGAGCTTAGCGAAGCAGGTAGGTCATTCGGTGTTATTCCCGTTCGAGATTCTCGAGCCTTTGCTCCTGACGGCGGAGTTGGGTAGCCAACACTGGCACCGTGGGGTGTGCCGAGTTCCGAGAGTTATGAGTAGGATAGGGGTTGCTTCGAGGTGGCCCAGTGTTTCTCCTGGCTACTCGTGGGTTTCGTGATCCATGTGAATGAGAGTGTGATGGATTGGGTGGTGTGTTTGCCATTCCTGTGGCAGAGTGTAAGTAAGACGAGGCTAATATATATAAGTATATAATATCCAGCCTAGTGTCTAGCACGTATCAAGTAATGGTCCGGTTCTCTCGTGGTCAGAGTCAACTAACGTATTCCTGTTCAACATAACCATTTCAGACCTCACATCATCTTTCCTTAATTGTACATAGTTGATCAGGCTATGTTAAACTAAAGTCGTATGCTGTAATTCCTGAACCAATCATGCCTAGTAAGGAGATACTGCCTAATGGTCATAATCTAGGCCACTAAATGCAACCTAGTTCACTATAACCTTAGGCTCTGATACCAATCTGTAACACCCCCAAATTTAATGATTTGCGGAAGCATACTTGAGTGTTACTAATCAATATACAAAGCACAAGATATACAGTAAACGACCTCTAAATGAGACATTGTAAAACGATTTCATAGAGGTAAATGTTTGAAAACTTAATGTTTTTGTATACAAAATGTAGTTTTCTAGAGTCCACACGTATGGCGGGAGATTCTATTACATAATCAACATGTACAAAAGATAATGCTGAGAATCTCCGTTAATGCAGTTTAGTTGAAATCATGCGACTCTAGCTATGTCCTGAAGTAATCCTACTCCGTTTGTGTACCTGAGAATACATGCTAAAAGGGGTCAACACGAATGTTGGTGAATCTCACAGGTTTGTAAGTAATATCAGTTTTGAACACAAGATTTCATCAGTAGTGCCCGCAGGCGTAAATCAAGTATTTGCAAATCCAGCAAATGTAAAGTAAATCAGTTATACCGTTGCCATGAGGCTCATAATCGAAGCTTAACCCGTAAGTAATAATTTTCTCCCGTGACATGCTCGTAACTGAGCAAGCATAAGTAACGAATAATAGTCGCCCGTTTATACAGAACGGTTCGTGGTAGCGCTACTACCCCGGGCGGGGAGGGTCATTTCCCTAATGGATCCATTAACTAGTGTTCGCGCTTAAGTCCATAACTAACGATATATGATGGAGAGACTTCTGTAAGTATTAAATAACTCATGCAATTCCGTTTGGTATGGTAAGCAGTTTAGTACTTGTGTTCAAGAAAAGTAAGCAATGTATCTCACCCCGTATGTAAAACACTAAAAGTGGGGCTGTAAGACTCACCTGAGTCTTTGCAAGCACGTTTATATCAATAAACGAGTAAGTAATATCAACCGTAGGTTCTCCGAACCCGTAACCTTCAAATGCCTAAAAACGTAAGGTCAAGTAAGTAGATGTCTCGCAAGATCATCTAGGCTAGTTGTTCAAGCAACTCGTTATGTTCATTTGCCTGTAACCCGGTTGGTTGTTCAAGTGTTTTGAGAATGCGTATGGCCCGTTAGTGATTCGTCATAATTAAAGTTTTATCTTTTATAACACGATTTAGAGTGATTTTACTTGAAATGTATGTTCCATTATGTTTAATAAGTTGTATGGTATAAGTATTTGAAGTTGTATAAGTCCGACACTTAGCGTAACAATAGTTGAAATGCTTCTGTTTTATGCGACACTTCTATGCGTCACTTAGGTTGGTCATGCGACACTAAGGAAATGTCAGGTGAAGTGTCGGGTATTCGGTTCGTGCGTCACTAGAGTAGTGTCATATAAAGTAGGAATTTAATATCATGCGACACTTAGGAAGTGTCGGTAACAAGTGCCGGTGTAAGGATGAGGGCGTCACTAAACTAGTGTCGGCATAAGTGTCGGTTCAAATATAGGCGTCACTTAGGCAAGTGACGCAATGTAGTGTCGGTAAAGGTAAGGCGTCACTAATGAAGTGTCGGTACAATGTTTTATGCGACACTCAGTAAGTGTCGCACGAAGTGTCGCATATCTGGGTTCGTCTATGTGACACTAACGTCTGATCAACTGATTTCGAGCCAAAAACATGTTTTCGGGTTTCCGTTTGGTCCGATTCTTTTACCCAACCCTTATATGAACATAATAAGCCTATAGAAACCATAAACTAGTGAAAATGCTAAAAATCGCGAGATGTCGGGATTTGTCGGAAACTTACAAAGTGGCGAAACGAAATTCCGAAAAGGTAGAGTTGTAGATCGCGACGCGGTGGTTTTTCTATTCCAAAGGAGCTTAGTGATTTGTGGTCGTTTCGTGGTGTTATTTTGCGTTTTTAAGAGATGGTGGTTTTTGGTGATTTTTGAGAGAAAAGGAGGAGAGGAGAGAGAGAGTAGATGGAGAAATGAGAGAAAAGAAAGAAAGAAAAGAAGAAAAGGAGGGGAAAGGAAAGGGGGGCCCGGCCCACGTGGGTCCCTCCACGTGCGGTTGGCTCTCGTTTTCGTCTCCGTGAGCTCGCGTGTTTCCTGGTCGTTAAATCGTTAAATAATTATTTCTCCGTTTAAATATACGTTTTAAGATACAAATAATCACTTAATATTTTTGTTGAATTATTTAACCAAATACTTAATAATTGAGTTATATAATATAACTTAAAATTGTTTCGATTTGTTTACGCGTTTTTATGTTGTAACTAGTGTGACACGAGGCCAGTTGGAAATATAAGTTAAAGTGTCGTCAATAATGTTTTTATAATTTAACCAAAATAGTTCACCAACGTCCAAGTAGTATAAATCGGGTATGGTTAATTCGTACGATTTATCCAAATAATGTAAGTACACGTATATATATAAATCACCTTATATATACAAATAGAGTCTGTAATTAGTCTCATTACATACTAATTACATCTAGTTACAAGTAATCAGACATAATTAATTATCCTAATTAGGCAGGTGTTACATTCTCCCATTGTTAAAGAAATTTCGTCCCGAAATTAGTTCGAGTGCATGGTCGGTGCGTCTTCTGGGAAGAGATGTGGGTGTTTCTGTCACATTTGGTCTTCCCGTTCCAAAGTGAATTCAGGACCACGTCTTGAATTCCACCTGACTTTTACGATTGGAATACGACTCTGTTTTAGCTGTTTGACCTCACGGTCCATGATTTCAGCGGGTTCCTCAACGAAATGAAGTTTGTCATCGATGCGAATCTCGTCAAGTGGTATGATAAGTGTCTCGTCAGACAGACATATCTTTAAGTTAGAAATGTGAAAGGTAGGGTGCACGCTGCTGAGTTCAGAGGGCAACTGCAGTCGATATGCCACTGGACCTATCCTCTCGAGGATCTCAAAAGGTCTAATGTACCTGGGATTTAATTTCCCGCGTTTGCCGAATCGGATTACACCTTTCCAAGGCGATACTTTCAAAAGTACTCGGTCCCCAACCTGGAACTCGAGGGGTTTGCGTCTCACGTCAGCATAACTTTTCTGACGATCGCGTGCGGCTTTGAGTCGGTTTTGGATTTCAACAATTTTCTCGGTGGTTTCGTGTATAAGTTCAGGACCAGTGAGTTGACTATCTCCCACTTCAGTCCAACAAATCGGTGATCGGCACTTACGACCGTACAGTGCCTCAAAAGGTGCAGCTTTGATGCTGGCGTGATAGCTGTTATTGTACGAAAACTCGCACAATGGTAGATGTCTTTCCCAATTTGTACCGAAATCAACTACGCATGCTCGTAGCATATCTTCCAGTGTCTGAATAGTTCGTTCGCTCTGGCCATCGGTCTGAGGGTGGTACGCGGTACTCATATCGAGACGGGTACCCAGTGATTTTTGGAGTGATTGCCAGAAGCGAGATGTGAAACGAGCATCCCTGTCAGAGATAATCGAGATAGGGACACCATGTCGGCAAATAATTTCTTTGATGTAAATTTGTGTGAGACGTTCCATTTTATCGGTTTCTCTGATTGCCAAGAAATGAGCTGATTTGGTGAGACGGTCGACGATCACCCAAACGGTATCGCAACCGCTCGACGACTTAGGGAGTTTGGTTATGAAATCCATGGCAATCTGTACCCATTTCCATTCAGGAATGTCGGGTTGTTGGAGTAAGCCGGAAGGTTTCTGGTATTCGGCTTTGACTTTTGAACAAGTAAGACACTTGCTGACATACGTGGCGATTTCAGCTTTCATGTTCGGCCACCAGTAGAACTCCTTAATGCCGTGATACATTTTGTCGGATCCCGGATGGATAGAATATTTTGACTTGTGAGCTTCATCCATCACCAAGTCTCGCAGATTACCGAAATTAGGCAACCAGATTCGGTTGGCGAAGTGCCTAACTCCATTTGGTTTAATTTCGAATTGTTTGTCCATGCCACGTAAGGCCTCGTTTTTGACATTATCGGGTTTGAGAGCTTCGAGTTGAGCAGCAAGAATCTGAATGTTTAGATCGTTATGAATTGTCATGCTGAGGGCTCGGACTCGAAGTGGTTTCGACCTTTCTTTTCGACTGAGGGCATCGGCAACAACGTTTGCTTTACCCGGATGGTATTTGATCTCACAATCGTAATCGGTAAGCAACTCGACCCATCGACGTTGCCTCATGTTAAGATCTTTTTGGTCGAAGATGTGTTGAAGACTTTTGTGGTCGGTGAATACGGTACTTCGGGTACCATAAAGGTAATGTCTCCAGATTTTGAGAGCGAAAACCACGGCCCCTAACTCGAGGTCGTGAGTCGTATAGTTCTTCTCGTGAACTTTGACTTGTCGGGAGGCGTAAGCAATGACCTTGTCTCGTTGCATCAATACGCAACCGAGACCTTGGTGAGAAGCATCGCAGTATATCACGAAGTCATCGGTGCCTTCGGGTAGGGATAGGATGGGTGCACTGCAAAGCTTGAGTTTCAACAGTTGAAATGCTGACTCTTGTTTATCAGTCCAATCGAACTTCTTTTCCTTCTGAGTCAGTGTCGTGAGTGGTTGAGCTATTTTTGAGAAGTTTTCGATGAATCGGCGGTAATAACCTGCCAATCCCAAGAATTGGGGTACCTCGGTTGGAGTGGTTGGCGCTTGCCAGTTCTTGATGGCCTCGATTTTTGATGGGTCTACATGAATTCCCTGACTATCAATCACGTGTCCAAGGAATTGAATGGTTTTTATCCAGAACTCACACTTAGAGAATTTGGCGTAAAGCTCCTCGTGTCTAAGTAGTTCTAGGATGGTTCTGAGGTGTTGTGCATGTTCTTGTTCGTTTCGTGAGTATATGAGGATGTCATCGATGAAGACAATGACAAACTTGTCGAGATAAGGTTTGCACACCCGATTCATAAGGTCCATGAATACAGCCGGTGCGTTGGTTAGACCAAAGGGCATCACTTGGAATTCGTAGTGCCCGTAATGGGTTCTGAATGCGGTTTTTGGGATGTCGGCATCGCGAACACGCAATTGATGATAACCTGATCGAAGATCTATCTTTGAATAACAGCTTGATCCTTGAAGTTGATCAAACAGATCATCGATTCGAGGAAGTGGGAATTGGTTCTTGACGGTTAGTTTGTTCAACTCCCGGTAGTCGATGCACATTCTGAATGAACTGTCTTTCTTTTTGACAAACAAGACCGGAGCTCCCCAAGGTGAAGAACTCGGTCTGATGAATCCTCTATCCAGGAGTTCCTGTAACTGAGTGGACAGCTCCTGATGTTCGGATGGGGCTAGGCGGTACGGTGCTCGGGCCACCGGTGCGGCACCCGGCACGAGATCAATCGAGAACTCAACCTGTCTAGGTGGAGGTAAACCAGGTAGTTCTTCTGGAAAGACTTCGGGAAAGTCTCTAACGATTGGCACATCTTCAAGTCGCTTCTCCTCCGACTTTTTCTCCGTGATGTGTGCGAGAATTGCTAGATAACCCTTCCTCAGAAGTTTTCGGATTTTCAAACAGGAGATTATGTTTAGTCTTGACCCACCGGTCTCCCCCTATATGATCAAGGTTCTACCGACGGCGAGAGGGATACGGACGATCTTATCATGACAAACAATTTCAGCCCGATGCTTGGACAACCAGTCCATGCCCACGATGACGTCGAAACTTCCTAGTTCAACATGCATAAGATCGATTGAGAAGATTTCGTCGGCTAGGTTTAAAGTGCAATTAGGTATCACAATATCGGTTTCTATGAGTTTACCATTTGCAAGTTCTACGGTGTACTTAACATCTAAGGCCACGGGGGTGATGTCAAGTAATAGGCAAAACTCATCAGAAATATAGCTCCTATCAGCACCAGAATCAAATAGGATAGAAGCAGATAAGTTGATGAGGAAGAACATACCCGAGACCACATTCGGGTCTTGACGGGCGTCCCCTGAGTTGATCACGGAGGCTCTACTCCTGGCGTTGTTGTTGCGGTTGTTTTTGTTGTTGTTGTTCTTCAGCTTGGGACAGTTGTTCTTGAAATGCCCATAATTTCCGCACCCAAAACAGGTCTTTGGTGCATTGGTGTTGGGGGTAGGAATGATGGCTCGGCAATCCTTGGCAAGGTGCCCGAACCGTTTGCAGTTGGTGCAAGGGCAGGAACCGTCGTGGTGACGATTGCATTTGGGACAGTAGGGTTTGTTCCCGACGTACCCTTTCTTTTCTGTAGTCCCCGATGAATAAGCCTTAACAGACTCAGGCTTTTTGTTGGTGATTTGGTTGGATGAGTTTGGGTTTCCTTCCCATTTGCGTTTGTTGTTTGTAGATGGGGTTGATGTTGTGCCACGGCGGACAGAGTTTGCCGTTAGTTCATGGGCCATACGAATGGTGCTCTGGATAGTACCCGGTTTGGATGATGTCACCAGGTCTTGTAGTCTGTCGGGAAGTCCATCGACATATTTCTCGATCCTCTTGTACTCGGGTTCGACCATGGATGGGCACAGGAGTGCCAGTTGGTGGAAACGGTTGGTGTACCCGGTGATGTCATCACCCTGCATTTTGTGGTTCCAGAATTCCAATTCCAGCTGTTTCAATTCATCCCTGGGGCAGTACTCGCCCCTCAAAATCTCCTTCAACTCCTCCCACGGGAGTTTGTAAGCATTAGAGATACCCACAGTCTGGGCATAGGTGTTCCACCAGGTGAGAGCGGTGTTTGAGAACGTACTGGTGGAGAACTTTACCCTGTCTCCCTCCGCACAGTTGCAGATAAGAAATACAGATTCGATTTTCTCGGTCTAGCGTACCAGACCGATCGCTCCTTCAGTACCGTAGAAGCTCAAAGGTTTGCAGTTTTGGAAGTCCTTATATGAGAAGGGTTTGGGTTGTGGCCCATTGTTAGCTGTATCTTCGCTACCAGGAGTTGATGTTCGGGTAGCTAGGGCTTGGGCCACACTACGGGCAATCAGACCCGCAATTTCGGCTTCACTAAGGGTGACTTGTCGGCGAGGAGGCATGATGCTGAACAAGAAAAGAACAAGGAAAGAGGAATAAGATATTTGCATGAAATTATGATATGTCACAAGTGTAAATGATGAGGTACACGATAACGTTACGGAGTGACAATCACATTCCGTTTAGATAAACAAGTTGGATACAAGGTATGGGTTTTCCAAAAGATTACAGAGTAATAGTAGTACAAAAGTGCCGGGAATTGTTACATCCGGTCGAATTACATATGTCCTAATTAAGTAGTTAACTGGTTACAAGTTACAGACTGATCTAATTTTGATGCAGGTTAATCCGCTCCATCAGTGCAACAAGGTGGTCCACGGTTTCTGCAAGTCTGTTGGCTTGCCTGGCGTTGTCTTCAACCAAGGCCAGTCATTGTACCAGTGCTTGAAAGTACTCCTCAGTCTCCTGTGAACGTTGTTCACATTCCTCTAGTCGGTTTCTTATGAGTTCATCCGCACCTAATTCAGCGGTCATTGAATCCTGAATTATGCTTACAGAGAGGCTGGTATCTTATCGTTCTCGCTGGAGTTGTGATATGTGGTCAAGAGCCTAGCGAAGCAGGTAGGTCATTCGGTGTTGTTCCCGTTCGAGATTCTCGAGCCTTTGCTCCTGACGGCGGAGTTGGGTAGCCAACACTGGCACCGTGGGGTGTGCCGAGTTCCGAGAGTTATGAGTAGGATAGGGGTTGCTTCGAGGTGGCCCAGTGTTTCTCTTGGCTACTCGTGGGTTTCGTGATCCATGTGAATGAGAGTGTGATGGATTGGGTGGTGTGTTTGCCATTCCTGTGGCAGAGTGTAAGTAAGACGAGGCTAATATATATAAGTATATAATATCCAGCCTAGTGTCTAGCACGTATCAAGTAATGGTCCGGTTCTCTCGTGGTCAGAGTCAACTAACGTATTCCTGTTCAACATAACCATTTCAGACCTCACATCATCTTTCCTTAATTGTACATAGTTGATCAGGCTATGTTAAACTAAAGTCGTATGCTGTAATTCCTGAACCAATCATGCCTAGTAAGGAGATACTGCCTAATGATCATAATCTAGGCCACTAAATGCAACCTAGTTCACTATAACCTTAGGCTCTGATACCAATCTGTAACACCCCCAAATTTAATGATTTGCGGAAGCATACTTGAGTGTTACTAATCAATATACAAAGCACAAGATATACAGTAAACGACCTCTAAATGAGACATTGTAAAACGATTTCATAGAGGTAAATGTTTGAAAACTTAATGTTTTTGTATACAAAATGTAGTTTTCTAGAGTCCACACGTATGGCGGGAGATTCTATTACATAATCAACATGTACAAAAGATAATGCTGAGAATCTCCGTTAATGCAGTTTAGTTGAAATCATGCGACTCTAGCTATGTCCTGAAGTAATCCTACTCCGTTTGTGTACCTGAGAATACATGCTAAAAGGGGTCAACACGAATGTTGGTGAATCTCACAGGTTTGTAAGTAATATCGGTTTTGAACACAAGATTTCATCAGTAGTGCCCGCAGGCGTAAATCAAGTATTTGCAAATCCAGCAAATGTAAAGTAAATCAGTTATACCTTTGCCATGAGGCTCATAATCGAAGCTTAACCCGTAAGTAATAATTTTCTCCCGTGACATGCTCGTAACTGAGCAAGCATAAGTAACGAATAATAGTCGCCCGTTTATACAGAATGGTTCGTGGTAGCGCTACTACCCCGGGCGGGGAGGGTCATTTCCCTAATGGATCCATTAACTAGTGTTCGCGCTTAAGTCCATAACTAACGATATATGATGGAGAGACTTCTGTAAGTATTAAATAACTCATGCAATTCCGTTTGGTATGGTAAGCAGTTTAGTACTTGTGTTCAAGAAAAGTAAGCAATGTATCTCACCCCGTATGTAAAACACTAAAAGTGGGGCTGTAAGACTCACCTGAGTCTTTGCAAGCACGTTTATATCAATAAACGAGTAAGTAATATCAACCGTAGGTTCTCCGAACCCGTAACCTTCAAATGCCTAAAAACGTAAGGTCAAGTAAGTAGATGTCTCGCAAGATCATCTAGGCTAGTTGTTCAAGCAACTCGTTATGTTCATTTGCCTGTAACCCGGTTGGTTGTTCAAGTGTTTTGAGAATGCGTATGGCCCGTTAGTGATTCGTCATAATTAAAGTTTTATCTTTTATAACACGATTTAGAGTGATTTTACTTGAAATGTATGTTCCATTATGTTTAATAAGTTGTATGGTATAAGTATTTGAAGTTGTATAAGTCCGACACTTAGCGTAACAATAGTTGAAATGCTTCTGTTTTATGCGACACTTCTATGCGTCACTTAGGTTGGTCATGCGACACTAAGGAAATGTCGGGTGAAGTGTCGGGTATTCGGTTCGTGCGTCACTAGAGTAGTGTCATATAAAGTAGGAATTTAATATCATGCGACACTTAGGAAGTGTCGGTAACAAGTGCCGGTGTAAGGATGAGGGCGTCACTAAACTAGTGTCGGCATAAGTGTCGGTTCAAATATAGGCGTCACTTAGGCAAGTGACGCAATGTAGTGTCGGTAAAGGTAAGGCGTCACTAATGAAGTGTCGGTACAATGTTTTATGCGACACTCAGTAAGTGTCGCACGAAGTGTCGCATATCTGGGTTCGTCTATGTGACACTAACGTCTGATCAACTGATTTCGAGCCAAAAACATGTTTTCGAGTTTCCGTTTGGTCCGATTCTTTTACCCAACCCTTATATGAACATAATAAGCCTATAGAAACCATAAACTAGTGAAAATGCTAAAAATCGCGAGATGTCGGGATTTGTCGGAAACTTACAAAGTGGCGAAACGAAATTCCGAAAAGGTAGAGTTGTAGATCGCGACGCGGTGGTTTTTCTATTCCAAAGGAGCTTAGTGATTTGTGGTCGTTTCGTGGTGTTATTTTGTGTTTTTAAGAGATGGTGGTTTTTGGTGATTTTTGAGAGAAAAGGAGGAGATGAGAGAGAGAGTAGATGGAGAAATGAGAGAAAAGAAAGAAAGAAAAGAAGAAAAGGAGGGGAAAGGAAAGGGGGGGCCTGCCCACGTGGGTCCCTCCACGTGCGGTTGGCTCCCGTTTTCGTCTCCGTGCGCTCGCGTTTTTCCCGGTCGTTAAATCGTTAAATAATTATTTTCTTCGTTTAAATATACGTTTTAAGATACAAATAATCACTTAATATTTTTGTTGAATTATTTAACCAAATACTTAATAATTGAGTTATATAATATTACTTAAAATTGTTTCGTTTTGTTTACGCGTTTTTATGTTGTAACTAGTGTGACACGAGGCCAGTTGGAAATATAAGTTAAAGTGTCGTCAATAATGTTTTTATAATTTAACCAAAATAGTTCACCAACGTCCAAGTAGTATAAATCAGGTATGGTTAATTCGTACGATTTATCCAAATCGCGTAAGTACACGTATATATATAAATCACCTTATATATAAAAATAGAGTCTGTAATTAGTCCCATTACATACTAATTACATCTAGTTACAAGTAATCAGGCATAATTAATTATCCTAATTAGGCAGGTGTTACAGTTTAGCTTTGAATACAGGAAGATCTGGGATTACTGTTTGATTGATATTTAAGGTTTAGTTTAATATTAAGTTTTGATTTTCAATGGCTACTGAAGGTAATGATGGAATTCAGGTCACTAAGATACCAATGCTTAGGCCTGATGAGTTTGATCAGTGGAAGTTTAGGATCAAACAATACATGCTTCTCACAGATTATCAAATGTGGGAAGTGGTAATGAATGGTCCTAACTACCCTATTGATGGTGACGGTGTTAGACAGGAAAGACTACCACCAATTACCGATGCAGAAAGAAAAGTCAGGTCTACAGAATACAAGGCTCACTAGTACAAAATGAGGCTTTGGTCACACATGCTCGAAATTAGATTGTTACACATTCGAACATTTGTGTGACTATAGGTACGAAAATAAAATTCACGTTATTATTTAGTCACACACGTTCGAACATTTATGTGGCGAAAGGGATCTGCTATTTTTTTGCTGATTAGTTAGTCACATATGAATTTTGAATGCGTGACAAATGAAGAGTAAGTTCGATGAATTAGTCACATTATACAAATTAAACGTGACGAATCTTTGTCACACTCTTAAACACTGTGACTAAATGCCATCGTATGGTCACATGAAGCAATTGTTAATGTGACTAAATCATGTAGTCGAGTTTGTCACACATAATACAAGTGTAACCAAAATCAGGAACATATGGTCACATAACTTTTTATGTGACCATATGTGCAGTGTGTGTTAGAATGTGGAAAAGCTAGTGGTCACACATATGGCTTTACAATAGCCACACCATTTCACAAATGTGTAACCAAATGATGTTTATGGTCACGTTTAAGTTGATTTTATGTGACGAATATATTCACAATAGTCACTTTGTGAAATATTCATGTGGCTATTTTTTAGAGCCAAAATTGACATCAATTATCACTAAGTTTTATATTGGTCACATACAATGTTATTTTGTGTGTCTAAATCATATGCCGCTATATGGTCACTTGAAGTAACTGTTTATGTGACTAAATCATGTAGTCGAGTTTGTCACACATGATTTCAGTGTAGGCAAAACCAGGTACATATGGTCACACATATGGCTATACAATAGCCACACCATTTCACAAATGTGTAACCAAATGATGTTTATGGTCACGTTTAAGTCATAGAAATTAAGATACAAATAATCATTGTTTAAGTCATAGAAATTAAGATACAAATAAACATTCCATAAAATAATTAGAAAGTAATTTACAAGGCTAATGTATTACAATTATATAGCTAGTGTTCCGGCATGACATGGTGCGGTCACTTGGATTTTATAACAATACTTCCACTGTCGGTTCGATAGTAATCATCTCGTGATTCATTACCCAAGTCACGTGGATCCACCCGTGGCAAAATGTTATCATTGTGCGGGTGAATGACGGTACTAAATTCCTCATCGATTTCATCATATGTATCTCTGTAATTCTTGGGAGGTGTGTTCAAGACAATATAATTTCTACTTGCCTGGTCTTTCACATAAAACACTTGTCGTGCTTGTGAGGCTAATATGAACGGATCAACCTTGTGGCCTAAATTATTCAGGTCAACCAATGTATAACCAAGCTTAGTATCGCGTTTGACCGCACCATTCCGATGGTTAACCCAATCACATTTGAAAATAGGAAGTTGCCTGAAACGGTAATCTAGTACCCATATCTCTTGCCAAACCCCATAATACAATTTGCGTCTTGTGGTTGCTACTCCTTTGGATATGTGCATATCTTCTGTCACAACACTAACCCCACTGTTTTGGTTAACGTTGCCTTCGGTACATTAAGTACGAAATGTATACCCGTTGATGTTGTATGCACTGTATTTCACTATGGTGGCGCGTGGTCCATGTGAAATCCACCTTACGGTTTCTGATACAGTTTCTTTGGAGATAGCTAATTCTCTGGCAACCTGAATATCAT
This sequence comes from Helichrysum umbraculigerum, assembly GCA_949592205.1. NCBI lineage: Eukaryota > Viridiplantae > Streptophyta > Magnoliopsida > Asterales > Asteraceae > Helichrysum > Helichrysum umbraculigerum. The sequence continues at coordinate 95,807,554 of CATIUR010000004.1, forward strand.
TACAAGTATATACAAATGAGCTTCAAATTGAAGGTTCAACAAACAAGCAGTTACAAAAAATAATTAATCACCTCTTCGCGTAACCAGGTACCAAAAGATATAATGTGCTCATTCTGCAGCAACGCTTTTCGCATACCCGGGTTTTGTGTTTCTAAAACCTGCTTGTGTCGCCTGAAACAAGGTGTCTGCTTATTATGTTTGTTGCAACAATTTAAGTAACTAAACAGACATGTGTTAGTAATACTTACTCGATATAGGGTAGAATTTCATCTGTGTTTTGTATTACATACAAATGCGCTTTCTGAAGGAGTTCTGCAGAAACACCACTTGATTTGCCTGCCGACAGTGGCTTTCCGTCCTCATTGTTTTCATCAGTTTCATGTTCATCATGTGGGATACCGATAGTTTTCATGGATTTTTTATATTCTGCGAAAAACTCTATTGTTTCTTCTGCAATAGTCTCCTCAGCAATGCATCCTTCTGGTTTATTTCTGTTTCGAACATGTCCTTTAATAACCTTGATACAGCGTTCGAAGGGATACATCCAACGAAAGCATACCGGACCACATAATCTTACCTCCCTAGTTAGGTGCACAATCAAATGGACCATAATATCAAAAAATGACGGAGGAAAGAACTTTTCGAGCAGGCAGAGTGTGACACAAAGTTCTTCTTGCATCTTATCTAGTTCATCCAATACTATTTCTTTGCTACATATCGATTTAAAAAAAAAACAAAACCTGATGATAGCATATCGTGTGGGTTGGTCCATGATTGACCGTATTGCAATGGGCAAAAACTCTTGCATTAGCATGTGATAGTCATGTGATTTAAGACCAATGAGCTTCCTGTCTTTTAGGCTGACTAAAGATGAGAAATTTGAACAATAGCCTTGAGGTACTCTGATGTTGTATAACGTTTCACAAAAGATGTCTTTCTCGGCATTCGTTAATGTGTAACCTGCTGGAGGTAGTATTGTTTTGTCTCCTTCTTTCCTAGCAAACAACTCTTGTTTATCTATCCCCAACTCTTTCAGATCCAATCGAGCATTCTCTCCATCTTTCGTCTTTCCTGGAACATTTAGCAAAGTTCCGACTAGACTCTTACCAACATTCTTTTCTATATGCATGAAATCAATACAATGGTTAACTTCATTATGCCTCCAATACTTAAGCTTTCGAAACCAAATGTTGAATTTCTTCCAGTACGCATCACCTTGATCTATCTGGCTTGAACTACCATCTTGAGTTCCTCTTTTCCTTTTGTGCTTTTGTATCTTCCCACCTATGCCTCTCGCATCTTTCTGGTTTCCTGATGCCTTATTGTTTGGTCGGTTTACCCTTCCCCACTTATTTTCAATATGTTTGACCTCGTTTTATATTTCTTCCCCAGTCATTGGAATTGGAGACGGGCGGAATTCTTGTTGTCCATTGAACGCCTTCCTTTGCTTTCTGAACGCGTGTGTATATGGTAGATATCTTCTGTGACCAACATAACTCTGCTTGGATGATGCAGGAAGTCCAACACAATCTGTTTTTTTCCCACATACTACACAACCTTTGTATCCACTGGTTGGGCAGCCACATAAAGTACCGAATGCAGGGTAATCATTTATTGTCCATAACACAACCGCACGTAGATTAAAGACTTCTTTTGTGGAAGCATCATATGTGTCAACCCCTTTCTCGAATAAGGTTTGCAGATCATCAACCAACGGTTCCAAAAAAACATCGATATCATTTCCGGGGTATCCAGGGATCAACAAAGAAAGCGATATAAACTTTCTTTTCATACACAACCATGGAGGAAGGTTGTAAATGACAGTTAAAACTGGCCACACACTGTGATGCCTATTTCCTCTATTGACGTCAACCCCATCAGCTGATATTCCTAGCCTTAGATTTCTTGGATCTTTTGCAATTTCAGGAAATTTTGTATCTATGGTACGCCATGCCTGTGAACCTGCAGGGTGACGTAACACACCATCTGTTTCCCTCCTAGTCGCGTGCCATCTTAATTCTTCGGAAATATTTTCTATCCTAAAGAGTCGTTTCAATCTTGGTATTATTAGAAAATACCACATTACCTTTGCTGGAATTTTATCTTTCACTTTATTTGTCTTCTGATCCAACTTCCACCTTGATGTCCCACAAGTTCTACACACAGTCGATTCCTCATCGTCTTTCCAGTAAAGAATGCAATTGTTTATACATACATCTATCTTTTGGTATCCTGACCCCATTAATTTCAAAAAACATTTTGCCTGGTAAGTTTTTTCCGGCAGTTCATTATCATCAGGTAGCATCTTTTTTAACAATCCCAGTAGTTCAGTAAAGAACTTATCAGAACAACCATACTTACTTTTCAAGTTTAGTAGTTGAACAATTGCTGACAACTTTGTGAACGGACATCCTTTGTAAAGCGGCTTCTCTGCATCTGAAAGTAGTTCATCAAACTTGAGTTGGTCATCCGGATCCTCATCATCAAAGTTATCGTTTGCTGCATTAACCATTTCAACTGTTTCTGGGGCATCTGTTGCAATGTCTGTATCAGAATCCGTTTGCTGGGTGTCAACAAAATCTGTTGCACCATTGTGATGATGTTCCACGGCACTAGATGATGAATCATCCTTTTCTCCATGTTTAGTCCACTTTGTGTAGTTTATATCAATGCCATTACTGAATAAATGGAAATGCAGTTCCTCCAGTGTACGCACTACATGGTTTAAACATTTGGTACATGGACATGGGATCTGAACATGTTTATTTACTAGAGGGTCGATGTTAGTCGTCTTCTCCAAGTTGCCTACCGCGTAATCAATAAATGATTTTACTCCATCTATATAACGTTTGTCCATCCTGCTTGTTCCCATCCAAGACTTGTCCATTGGAGGGTTTGAATCTTAGATTAGTTGTGTACGGCGTGTTGTTTTATAAATAATTAGGGTTTGTATCTTAGATTAGTTGTGCACGGCGTGTTGTTTTGTAAATAATTAGGGTTTTAATTAAGTAAATTAGGGGAATTATAGAAAACTGATCACCTTCAAACACTTTAAAATGAATACTTTACATAAATATTAACAAAAAGAACTTGTGCTTGAGTGGTTTCAGTGTGTTGAGTGAAGGTATATGACGGCTACCATGTAAACCTGTGTTCGAATCTAGGCTGATGCAGATTTTTTTTATTTCATCATTTATTGAAACATACAACTTATCCTAAGTTTAATAATGAAATATATGATATGTGATATTACCAATATCACAGACGCCACTATTAAGCTTAGGATATAATTATTTCATCATTTATTGAATCATACAACTTATCCTAAGTTTAATAATGAAATATATGATATGTGATATTACCAATATCACAGACGCCATATTAAACTTAGGATATAATTATTTCATCATTTATTGAATCATACAACTTATCCTAAGTTTAATAATGAAATATATGATATATGATATTACCAATGTCACAGACGCCACTATTAAACTTAGGATATAATTATTTCATCATTTATTGAATCATAAAACTTATCCTAAGTTTAATAATGAAATATATGATATATGATATTACCAATGTCACAGACGCCACTATTAAACTTAGGAAATAATTATTTCATCATTTATTGAATCATACAACTTATCCTAAGTTTAATAATGAAATATATGATATGTGATATTACCAATATCACAGACGCCACTACTAAACTTAGGATATAATTATTTCATCATTTATTGAATCATACAACTTATCCTAAGTTTAATAATGAAATATATGATATGTGATATTACCAATATCACAGATGCCACTATTAAACTTAGGATATAATTATTTCATCATTTATTGAATCATACAACTTATCCTAAGTTTAATAATGAAATATATAATATATGATATTACCAATGTCACAAACGCCACTATTAAACTTAGGATATAATTATTTCATCATTTATTGAATCATACAACTTATCCTAAGTTTAATAATGAAATATATGATATGTGATATTACCAATATCACAGACGCCACTATTAAACTTAGGATATAATTATTGAACAATATAAGTTTAATTTCACCATTTATTGAACAATAACACTTATCCTAAGTTTTGTATCAAGTATAAAAATAAATTATCTTGTTACCATATATGTAGACGTATAAATATATACAATAAACTTGTTATTGACATAAATACCCTTACTAAAAGAATAAGAAGCCTATTATTTTTAGGGTATTTCCGTAAGACAAAAAATGGCGGCCTGTGGTCATTACGCATCATCACCAGGCGTTTCAGTTCCCGGCGCACCAACTTCCAAAATACTTGAAACAGAGCATAACTAAAACTACAAGCAAGATCAAAATCATGGAATTCCAACTTCCAAAGAAACGCCGACTAAGCATGGAACACGGGTTGTCGCTATTTGATCTTCCGGACGAAGTGATCGCAAAGATATTAGCGCATTTGGGGGCTTCGAGTGCAATCGACCTTTTCAAGTGCAAGACGCTGTAAGTTTACAAACCCTAGTTCACATTATAGATTCGACTTAAATAACACTGCGTTTGCCTATTTTAGCGATTCATTAAGTAGAATTTTAAATAACCGTATCGCATCTAATAGGGATCATCAGATTTAAATTGTATCCAATCTTAAAATTTAGTTTTTAAGAAATTACCATTTATGAGGGATTTACTTTGGTTTCCTGATTACCTACATTATAGTTGCAAAGCCTTTGCACGAGCAGGGGAAAATGATGAGGTGTATCTGAGGATGGAAGTTGATTCCATCTTTTCACTTAGGTTTCACTTTCTTAAGTTTGAGCTGCTAGCACAATTGAGGGAAAAGCGAAACCAGAACATGTTGTTTAGAGATGGAGTGGTACGTCTTATCTTCCAATAAATTTAATTTTTTGATGCATGGTACTCTGTTACATACATATTTATGTTTGTTTTGTGTGCTAATCAGGTGAAGGTGTTTCGTCTTGGCAATGAGGCGGTTGGAAAGGGAATGCTGCAGCAGGCAGCGAAGTTGGGACAAAGTGATGCTACACTTGTCCTTGGTATGATGCTGATGGCAGAAGGTGGAGAAAGTATAGCAGAAGCAAGGCGTCTCCTGAATGACCAATACACAAAGGCAGCAAGTCGTAGGGGTGTGGTAGAAAGCGTGACCAAGGTTAGTAGACTGCTGTCTGATCATGCGCGATTAACCCACATGGAATTTCCTGTCTGCCTTAGTTGTACACACCACCATGCATCCAGGGTTAGATTAATCGATGCGTGGTTGAATAGGCGTGAATGGCTGTTTTGTTGTAACGTTTGTTTGTGGGACGCGTGTTACCTCAAGTTTGCAGCCATTTGGGATTAGAATTAAAATTAGGAAGTTACTTGGTACAATTTAATTTGTTAATTATGTACATATTTTTTGCTGCTAAATATATATATATATATATATATATATATATATATATATATATATATATATATATATTGATTTGAATTTGTGTGTTTGTTGGTACAATTTGTGTGTTTATTTTGCTGCTCAATTTAAATTCAAAACTGGTTGTATCAAATTCGTGTGTATGTTGATTTGAATTCTTGTGTATGTTGATTTGAATTTGTTGGTTTGAAATCAAAACTGATTGTATCAGAGTGTGTATTGGGCTATGAAGTGCAACAAACAGGATGATATTAGAGACTAACCAAATGTATGGATATAGTAGTTAATGGATGCAACTACTAAATGTAGAGCTAAGATTCAAAAATATAGTAGTTACCAAATGTATAGTTAACATGATGATGGTGTGAGGAGCTAAAATTCAAAAATACCATACTTACCAAATGTATAGATATAAGGGCTGGCAATTTCTGACTCGACACGAAACCCGACACGAACCCGACTTGAATATTTCTGAGGCGCCAACCCGCCAACCTGAAAATTCGAACGCGTCAACCCGACAACCCGAACCCGACAACCTGACAACCCGAAACATTCTACCTTAACCATTTAACCTGACAACCTTAACCATTCAACCTGAACCATTCAACCCGACAATCTGAACCCGTCAACACGACCCAACCCGAATTGCCACCCATCAGAGGGATCAAAATGCAACTTTTTTAATACATTAAACTAACGATAAGGGTATAATAAGGAAGTATAGATATTTCACATTAAAATATAACATGATCACTTTACAAAAAAAAAAAAAAAAAAGGAAACATGCAAGACTTGAACACGCGACCAGCAGACAACTTTATCCACCACCTTTACCACTAATCTATATGAATCGCTTTTGTTATATTTCGTAAAATAAATATAAAACAATAGAACAAGTTCATTGCTTTTCTTTGTTTTTTTTTTGAGCCAAATTTGTGGCTGAAAAATTTTTATTTTAAAATTAGCGAAATTTTTTAAATTAGTCGTGACCATTTACCTTCCTAAAAATTCGATAATTACAGTTAATGCCTACAAACCACAACCCAAACAATCATTAATCTGTTTTTACACAATTATTCCGATCTAAATTAAACACTAACCAAAACATTATCTTTTACTACTCTCTCCTAAACAACTAAAGATTCATGGATAAAGCAGCCGATAATGTTTATCATGGCAACGACGAAGATGAGAGGTATGAATCAGAGGAGTATGATTCATCTTCTGATGAAGAACATGATGCCCGTGAAAACACCGATTCAACAATCAAAATAGTTCCTCCAAGGGGCATCACAAGGCTAGCTAAGTTTTGCAACAAGTTTAACAAACCAGGTGCTTCAAAACTCAATGTAGCCTTCGATTCAATGGGCAGGCTCACAGGGGATAACAGCGAAGTGTTTGCAAGTTTCTTAGGAGACATGGTGCGTGAGCATATAGGCTTAAAGATTCTTACATGGAAGAAGGTCGATCCAGAATCAAGAGCAAAACTTTGGGATGAAATCACGGCAAGTTTTAAACACTGATCAGATCCCTTTTGTTTCCTTTACAATTTATCAAAAAATTAATACTGAGAATACACTATAGATACATATTATATATGCAAGTACATATATTTAATTAATTTGTTAATGTTAAAAAACCACATTAGATTGCTGTTAAACATACTCGTGAATGTTGAGAATACATTGTATATATATATATACATACATATATATATATACATATACATACAAGTACATATATTTAATTAATTTGTTAATGTTAAAAAACCACATTAGATTGCTGTTAAACATACTCGTGAATGTTGAGAATACATTGTATATATATATATATATATATATATACATATATATACATATATATATATATATATATATATATATATATATATATATATACATATATATATATATATACATATATATACATATACATATATATATATATATATACACACGATATAGATATACATCTATATCGTGTATATATATATATATATATATATATATGTATATATATATATATATGTATATATATATATATATGTATATATATATATATATATATATGTATATATATATATATATATATATATATGTATATATATATGTATATATGTATCTATGTATATATATATATATGTATCTATGTATACATATATGTATACATATACATATATATATATATACATATACATATATATATACATATACATATATATATATATATATATACACATATACATATATATATATATATATATATATACATCTAGTATATGTAATCTATTTGCTATCTAGTATATTGATCGTGGTAACCTAGCTAATTAGATAAAGATGTTTTGTTACAATTATAGTTTCAGTTTCTGATCCACTTGAGTATTCTAATATTGCAGCGATATTTTGTCCTTGAGGAGACATACAAAGGGAAAATAATGTATCGTCTAGGTGGGAATCTACGGACTTTCAGAAGTAAATTGAGGGACAAGTACATCCTGCCTAACCTACACACACCTGCAAATCTAAAAGAAGTCCCATTTAAATACAGTTCAATTGTCAAATCCGCGGAATGGGACGCATTCATAGAGTATACGAGCACGGAAAATTACCAGGTTAGTGATGGTCATTTATATTTAACTCCATACATATATAATATAGCTTTCATATGCTTTGAGTTTGCAAATTTATGCCTAAATTAAACTAATTAATTATCATTTTGTTCTTCTGTAACTAAGCGCAAGTCACGTGCAGCAAAAGAGGCGCGCTCCAAGTCTCTTTATCCGCATACAATGGGACGTGGTGGATACACATATGTGAAAAAGAAAATGGTACTTACATTTACAAAGCGAATGTTTGTTTCTAATTACTACATGTATATATAATAAGTCTTAAATGTAATTTGTTTCTGTTTTTTATTGTCTAAGTTAATATATTAATTGGTTTAACTTTACATGCATGTGTATTTGATGATTATAAGATCGAAGAGAAAGTTATTGAACAACGTGAAGAACCCCCACGTGCTCTATTGTGGGTGAAAGGAAGGGTAAACAAAGAAGGGGTATTTCGAGACAACACAACCAAAGAAAAGGCAAATGCAGTAGTAAGCATTTTGACATGAAGTTTTCCATTTATAAATTCATGTTTGTTTTGCATTAAACACATTAATTGCCTGATGAAATCTTTACTGCAGGAAGCCGCTGAGGAGCAGATCAAAGCAGGAACCTTAAAGGTTGACAATGGTGACGGATTGACAGAGGTGCTTGGTCCCGAAAAATCTGGATATGCCAGAGGAGTGGGAGGCGGAGTGACAGTCAAGACGTATTTTAATCTACCCCGAAACAGAAAAGCATACGATGATGCGAGATTCAAAGCACTTGAAGCGGAACTTGCAGCTGAGAAACCTAAAAATGAAGACAAAGAGAAATTAGTGTCGACGTTGTCCTGCCAAGTGACAGATACACAGGCAATGGTTATCGAACTTAAGAGTCGGTTGGATGCATTGACACCTATAGTACCAGCATTACAGGAAAGGTTTTCATTGTTTTACTTATGCATACGTACATTTTATTCTTTAATAACATGGTTGCTGACAAATGTATTTCTTAATTTATATTGCAGGTGTCGTCTCCTACTGTGGATATAGCTACCTATCCTGATCAGGAGGGCGGAAATACTGCCTTAAGTGATGTTGTTTGTGGGAAGGATGACAGCTCTCGCAAGTCTAATTATGGACTTGCAAGTTTGGAAAAGCCAACAGAATCAAGTGTAAGTGTTAAAACATTAGAGTTAATTTGATTTCAGTATTTCTCACTGTGGTTTAATGATTTTACATATTACATACTTCACACATACCGAGTATTATATAGGAAATTTGTTATAAATCTGTTGAGCAGTCAAACAGGCCGCAAGATTCACAAGATGACAGCACGTCCCAACGACCAAAACAGTCGGAATCGCAAAAGAATCCGCCTCCAACAACACCACAGGTGGAGGTAATGTAATCCTAAATGTTCATATATTATTCAGTTTAATCAAATTACAATGCATACACACACACACACACACACACACATATACATATATATATATATATATATATATATATATATATATATATATATACACACACACACACGTAATAATTGTTGTTATATCATTTTCTTTAGTTTTACAAGTGTAAACTGTGGCACTTAAAAAAGGCAAACGTCATTGCGTTGGGTACTGTCTGGGTGTCAAATGAAAAAATGAAGCTTCATAACAGAACACTTCCAAACGATTGCTACAAAGTGTCTGTTGATAAATCGTTAGTGGATGCTGCTTTTATTCCGGACAATGCAAACAATGGTGTCAAAACAGTTAAGGATGTAGAAGGTGGTTATTGTGCGTGGCCAAAGGATCAAGTGATTATTGATGAGGAGGTACATATATAGTACACGTTTTTATATATCTTACTACTGATACATATAGTTCTTCAAATTTTATTTAGATTTTGATACATATGCGCGCCTTGTTTCTTGTACAGGTAACACCACCACCTACTTATCTACAAAAGTCAGCTGATCATGATGAGAACAGAACTGTACGAGATATATCAAAGAAAAGGCGCAAAACTTTCGTGTCTAGTGATTCCATGGTAAAGCAAGCTAAGACCAAACTGATCAAGAGTAAAAAGTCGTTACACCTGTGATGTCAGTAATTAGTCGATTTTGATCATGTACATTCCGATCCAACTTTTACAATATTAATTAATTATGTACATTCCAATTTTTATTTGTGGTGTTATATATACTAATTCAAATTGTTACACATCTATTTGATTTTTTATATGTGACTAAAAGATGCACGCACGTAATATGGTCACACATTGTGACCACTGTTTGTTACATAAGTTGTGTGTGACTGAATAGTGCAAAACGCCACACAAAATACAAATCAGGTGGCCATTGGGTGAGCATATGATCACACTTATTATCACCTACGGCCACTTTTGGTTTAATTTTATGTGACCAAATCCCATAATAAATCACTACTTGTGTGACTAAATGATACAAATCGTCACACAACCATGAAAATAAAGTGGCCATTGGATGGACAATACTCACACAAAATACAAGTTTACTTGACATTACAGAGCATATGGTCACACTTATTATCACCTACGGCCACTTTTGGGTTAATTTTATGTGACCAAAACCCATAATAAATCACTACTTGTGTGACTAAATGATACAAATCGTCACACAACCATGAAAATAAAGTGGCCATTGGTTGGACAATAGTCACACAAAATACAAGTTTACTTGACATTACAGAGCATATGGTCACACTTATTATCACCTACGGCCACTTTTGGTTTAATTTTATGTGACCAAATCCCATAAAAAATCACTACTTGTGTGACTAAATGATACAAATCGTCACACAAACATGAAAATAAAGTGGCCATTGGATGGACAATAGTCACACGAAATACAAGTTTACTTGACATTACAGAGCATATGGTCACACTTATTATCACCTACGGCCACTTTTGGTTTAATTTTATGTGACCAAAACCCATAATAAATCACTACTTGTGTGACTAAATGATACAAATCGTCACACAAACATGAAAATAAAGTGGCCATTGGATGGACAATAGTCACACAAAATACAAGTTTACTTGACATTACAGAGCATATGGTCACACTTATTATCACCTACGGCCACTTTTGGCTTAATTTTATGTGACCAAATCCCATAATAAATCACTACTTGTGTGACTAAATGATACATAACGTCACACAAACATGAAAATAAAGTGGCCATTGGATGGACAATAGTCACACAAAATACAAGTTTACTTGACATTAGAGAGCATATGGTCACACTTATTACCACCTACGGCCACTTTTGGCTTAATTTTATGTGACCAAATCTCAGAATAAATCACTCCTTGTGTGACTAAATAATACCAAACGTCACACAAATATGAAAATAAAGTGGCCATTGGATGGACAACAGTCACACAAAATACATGTTTTACTTGACATTAATGAGCATATGGTCACACAAAATACAAGTTTACCTTACTTTAAAGATCATATGGTCACACTTATTAACAATTTTGGTTACATTTGGCTTAAATTTATGTAACCAAATCTCAAAATAAAGAACTTGTTGTGTGACTAAATTTTACAAATGGTCACACAAACATACAACTCAAGTGACCATTGGATGGAAAATAGTCACAAAAAATAAACGTTCACTTGTTTTTAAAGAGCTTATGGTCACACATTTTATGGTTTTGGTTACTCTTTTTAAATGGATACGGCCACTAACCAGCTAGTGTGACCGTATGGACCCCTTTGGTGGCGCGACCTTTAGTCACACACAAGGTGAAAAAACGAGTGTGACCATATGGTTTTAGTCACGCTTTTCTGGTGTGACCAAATCGCAGATCTGTACTAGTGGCTCTTAGTACAATTTTACTTTCTATTCCTAATGAGTATCAAAGAAGGTTTGAAAACTGTGAAGATGCTAAGGTACTAATGGAAGTGATTGTGAAAAGGTTTGGTGGTAATGAGAACACCAAGAAGAATAAAAGATCTCTGCTTAAACAACAATCTGAGAACTTTAATTATGTTAAGATAGAAACTCTAAATCAAACCTTCGATAGATTCACAAAGCTGGTAGGAGATCTGGAAAATCATAAAGTCAAGATTAAAACAGTGCTAAAGCAGTACTAACTGATAAATTAGCCAACAACAAAAAGACTAAAACAGTGGTAACCAGAAACACTAGCAGTGTTAATCCTTTTAACACTGTTAGACAAAAGGGAACAACAGCTAACACTATTAGACCAAATACCACTGTTAAGTCTAATATCAGTTGGATTTGAACACCATTTAAATCCAATAAATTTTCATATCCAAATACCAACAGTGCATCACAATCAATAATCGTTAAGAAAGTTGATTATGTGAATGCACATGGGAAACCCAAAGCCAAATTGGTTTGGGTTCCCAAGAGAAATTAACTTTTCTCTTATTGTTTAAATGTGCAGAACAAACCAAGGAGCTTATGGCATATGGATAGTGGTTGTTCAAGGCACATGACTGGAGACAAAGGAAAGCTACATGACTTTAAATTATTTGATGGTGGATATGTAGCATTTGGAAGTAATCCAAGAGGAGGAAAGATCACAGGGAAAGGCAAAATTAATAGTGATAAGATAAGTTTTGATAATGTTTATTTTGTGGAACAGTTAACGTACAATTTGCTAAGTGTGAGTCAAATCACAGATAAAAAGATTCCAGTTCATTTTACTGACACTGAATGTCTTATTTTGTCAAAGGAATTTAAAATACCAGAAAATATGATTTTAATGAGAATTCCAAGACAAGATAATGTATATAAGTGTGACTTAGCAAATATAGAACCTCAACCTCAATTAAACTGTCTTATTTCTAAAGCTAGTGTCAATGAATCTGAATTGTGGCATAGAAGGATGTGTCACATGAATTACAAAACCATTAATAAACTTGTCAAAAACAAGCTTGTTAGAGGTTTACCTGAAAAGGTCTATTCATGTGATGATCATTGTGTTGCCTGTCAAAAAGGCAAGCAACACAAGTCTTCTTTTAAGTCCAAAACTGTGAATACCAATTGCTCACCCTTACATTTACTACACATGGACTTGTTTGGACCAACCAATGTAAGTAGTATATGGAAAAAGTCTTATTGTTTCGTGGTCATTGATGATTACTCAAGGTTTAGTTGGGTATTCTTTCTTAGGACAAAGGATGAAACAGGTGAAATACTTAGATCATTCATAACTAAGATTGAAAATCAATTGGATCAAAAGGTTAAAATCATCAGAAGTGATAATGGAACAGAGTTTAAAAACCATGAGATGGATAAATTCTGTGACATTAAAGGTATTAAGAGAGAGTTTAGCGCACCTAGGACTCCACAACAAAATGGAGTAGCTGAGAGGAGAAATATGACACTAATTGAGGCGGCTAGAACCATGTTAGCTGATGCTAAGTTACCTACGACTTTCTGGGCAGAAGCAGTTAGCACTGCTTGCTATGTTCAGAACTGGGTATTAGTTGTTAAGCCTCATCACAAGACACCAAATGAGAGGTAATACTTATAAGTTGAGCCCCAGCTCTTACAAATATTGAAACACCGTTGTCGTTGTACAACAAGTTTTTGGCGCCGCTGTCGGGGATTGTTGAGTGAAGCAAATTGAAAACTATCGTAGATAGTTAGCCTTTAGGAGATCCTTCCATTTAGAATATCACTTTTCAAGTTTATTGCTTTATTAGTTAGAAAATTTAATCTTTAAAACTTAGAAAATACCAAAAGAAATTTAAAAATTTAAAAATTTAAAAATGAAAAGCCCTAGTTTAACTCATTCTTCTTCCAGCCACATCTTTCCTCTCAATCACATGACAAAGGATGAGATGATAGGTTTGGACGATGCGGAATTCTTTAACTGTCTAGAACGTGAGTTGCAGGATAATACCTACTACTCCTCTGACACCAAAGTGGTCTGTGTTAACTAGGAAGTTGAGGATAGGATGACTTCATACTTAGGCTTAGGTTCTGATAAGTCTTAGCAGAACATCTTCTATTACTATTGAATTAAGTGGTCAACCCACACTTGACCATGAGATTTTATCGACCTTGTCTAAGTATCCTCATTATATCAGACCAACCAACTTACCGGAAGACATTCCATTTGGCATTGAAGTGTTCTTTTATCTACCCATGCCATGGATGGATCTAAATGAATTGACAGGATCGGTTTGATCTAATCAAGAGTTAAAGCTTTGAATAATTATCAAGAAGCTGTGGAATAGCACTCGATAACTTTAGGAATAAATAAGACTTGTAAACTCAGAAAACGAATAATAATGAACACGTAATTGATGAGTTTTCGATTCCCTAACTAGATTAACATACGCAGCGGAAAATAACAATTAATCTAGAGCAACTAGGAAACTAAACCCTAAAGGACCTTAACTTTATGAACGAAAGCGATAAAACAAAATAAATAGATAAATAAGAAAATACTAACCTTTGAGAAAACCAATTTTTCACGCGCAGACTCCTTACTCGACCTTCCACGATTTGGAGGCAAGTACCCAAACTAGAATACCTCTAATGGTTCACACCCACGAACCAAGAGAAATTCCAAATCCTTTGGTACCGATATAAATCGAATAAACTCTTACAAGGATTAGGAATGAGAAAGAGAGAAAGAATCTAACTAAATTCGAATCTGGGATGATCTGAAAGCTTAGGTTATGCCCTATATTTATAGGGAGAAGGACCCCTTGGGTTTATCCCACGGCCGATGTGGGATCAAGGATTTCTTCCTCCAACCGCCGGTTGGAGCTTCCAGCTGGCGGTTAGATTTAATTCTTGCCTAAGTAATCCATGCGTCAACTCTTAGTCAAACCCTAATCCATCCAACTGCATGTTGAACACTCCAACCGCCGGTTGAATCCACTTTCCAGAATATTCCGTTAACCTCTTTTAGTTTCTTATTAATTTTTCCACTTTGATAAATTAACAAACTAATTAATTAACTATAATATTAATTCTAATTAATATTGTCTTTTATTTATTTCTCTTAAACTGTTCGTCGAGGGGAACCCAAAAAGGACTCTACTTTTAATGATAATCTTACCAATTAGTTTTGAACTTGGACACTATTCCAACAGTCTCCCACTTGGACAAGTCATCAACTATTATTGATATAAGTTTATCCATCAACTAAGCAGAGAGTGCCATCTAAGTCATCAACTAAAGACTGCCCTTAAATAAATGATCAAATATTCCTTTGTTTCAGATATCGTATGAAACTGGGACATGGATTTTAATCAATCTCCAGATTCAATATTGTGTTTTCTGATCTCCGATTAATTGACTATATGGGACTACAGAATTGTACACATCAATTTAGTCCTGGCTTGGCCAAACGCTTTATGAGTCAACATTTAATCACCAGAGGGCCCATAGATATCGCTTTTCCACTTAGGCAAAAGGAACAAATAAATTTCGCATACATAGTACTAGTCAACTCATCATGTCATACCTAGCGTATCCTTTATGACTGGCATTTACACACAGCGTTTAAATAAACTAAAGTATAACAGATTTGAAAAACTAGAAACACAATGTATCTCCATTTTAAGAATATAAGATATTATCATCTCAGAATTACTCGTGATTTTAATCCATGAAGTAATCTCTCTCAGTGCGGGTCTCTCCTATACTTAAATCTCCATTAAGTACTCATGAGTGTTGCAGCAATCTCCATGCAATGTCTAATCTCCATAGACAATCTACTAACACTCCATGGCAGTCTTAATTCATCACATACTTCCTATAGTGTGATCGACTGAGGAGGTTTGAGTAATTCTAATTACTCTGGAAGTGGTGTCTAAACATGCAAAACCGAAACATAATGACAAACAATAGTAGATGGTTGCACACTCCTTGCAAATAAATAAATCTTCATTATTTAATCACCAAATCTCTTCATGTTTCCATCATTTTTGTAATGTTTCAAAATCAAACTAACAACTAAAACTTTATGTTATCTCGTAAACCTATGCTCCTAGCATGTTTACTGTGTTTGAAGTCAGCCAATGAATTTGTGAATTGATCAGCCGGACTATCCTCTGATCGCATATCTTTCACAATCACGTGTCCTTTCAATGTGCTTTGGACTTTCCATTATCACATAATATTTCAATGGGATCTTGTACTATGGGAACAACTCCAAGATCTCCAATGAAATTCCTCATCAAGATGACTTCCTTTGAAGCCTCGCAAGCTGCAATATACTCAGATTCGCATCTGGTATTGTATCTTGCTTTGAACTTTTCAAAGTTACCGTTCCCCATTCTGTAAGAATAACCAGACTGTGAATGACTATCATCTCTATCTGTTTGAAACATGCATCAATATATAATCCGTTATTCTAAGTTTCTCTTCTCCACCATAAACACTAGTACAAATTTGGGCTTTCGTCACACATGGTCTATTTGAAATGGTGACACATTCCAATATTTATGTGACCAAAGGGCCAAAAAAAAAAAACTGGACGTTATTATTTAGCCACACATGAACTCCAATCGTGTGACCATTCTGAAACGTATTTGCCACACCTTCGAACATTTATGTGGCTAAAGGGAACTGCAATTTTTTTGCATTTCATTTAGTCACACATGAAGTTGGAATGCGTGACAAATCTTGTCACACACTTGAACACTGTGACCAAACGCCACTATATGGTCACATGGAGTAATTGTTATGTGACTAAAGCATAGAGTCGATTTTGTCACACATGATTAAAGTGTAGCCAAAGCCAGGTACATATGGTCACATAAGTTATTATGTGACCATATGTTTAGTGTCTGTTAGAATGGCAAAAGGTAATGTGTTTAGTCACACTAATTTCTAGCCCGATCATGTGACTATATCGCATTAGAATAGCCACACCATATCACAAATGTGTATCGAAAGGATGTTTATGGCCACATGTTAGGTGATTATATGTGACCAATATATTCACAACAGTCACGTTTTTAGATATTCATGTGACTATTTTTTAAAGCGAAAATGGGCAAAGACGATTATCATTAAATTTGATATTAGTCACATTGAGTGCTGTTTGTGTGGCTATATCATGAGACCTTATTGTTCACATGGAGTAATGGTTTGTGTGACTATAGCATAGAGTCGATTTTGTCACACATGATTTAAGTGTAGTCGAAGCCAGGTACATATGGTCACATAAGTTATTATGTGTGTCTAAAGTTTAGTGTGTGTTAGAAACTTAGAATGGCAAAACGTAATGTGTATAGTCATCCTAATTTCTAGCCCGATCATGTGACTATATGGCATGGTAATAGCCACACCATATTACAAATGTGTATCCAAAAGGATGTTTATGGACACATTTTGGGTGATTATATGTGACCAATGTATTCACAACAGTCACGTTGTTAAATATTCTTATGACTATTTTTTAAAGCGAAAATGGGCAAAAACGATTATCATTAAATATTATATTAGTCACATTCAGTGTTGTTTGTGTGGCTAAATCATGAGACCCTATTGGTCACATGGAGGAATTGTTTATGTGACTAAAGTATAGAGTCGATTTTGTCACACATGATTTAAGTGTAGCCAAAGTCATGTACATATGGTCACACAAGTTATTATGTATGTCTAAAGTTTAGTGTGTGTTAGAAACTCAGAATGGCAAAACGTAATGTGTACAGTCACCCTAATTTCTAGCCCGATCATGTGACTATATGGCATGGTAATAGCCACACCATATCACAAATGTGTATCCAATAGGATGTTTATGGCCACATTTTGGGTGATTATATGTGACCAATGTATTCACAACAGTCACGTTGTTAAATATTCTTATGACTATTTTTTAAAGCGAAAATGGGCAAATTCGATTATCATTAAATATTATATTAGTCACATTCAGTGTTGTTTGTGTGGCTAAATCATGAGACCCTATTGGTCACATGGAGGAATTGTTTATGTGACTAAAGTATAGAGTCGATTTTGTCACACATGATTTAAGTGTAGCCAAAGTCAGGTACATATGGTCACACAAGTTATTATGTGTGTCTAAAGTTTAGTGTGTGTTAGAAACTCAGAATGGCAAAACGTAATGTGTATAGTCACCCTAATTTCTAGCCCGATCATGTGACTATATGGCATGGTAATAGCCACACCATATCACAAATGTGTATCCAATAGGATGTTTATGGCCACATTTTGGGTGATTATATATGACCAATGTATTCACAACAGTCACGTTGTTAAATATTCTTGTGACTATTTTTTAAAGCTAAAATGGGCAAAAACGATTATCATTAAATATGATATTAGTCACATTCAATGCTGTTTGTGTGGCTAAATCTAACGTATATTGTTATATTAAAAAGCATTGAAATTCTAACAGATATAACATTTAGCTGCATTGGTTAATGTGTTTCTTTGTAGGTGTATTGGCTGGGACCCAAGTTCGAACCCCACTCTCAGAATGTTTTTTAATATTGTGACACCCGTCAATTTAGGACTAGAATTTAGTGCCTAATCAAGTTTTAATACATGTAATTAGTTCTGTGTTAGGCTAATTAATGTATCAATTATTATATATATTGTTGAATATATATCTACACAATTATGCGGTTTGTGTAAATCGTACAAGTTTCAATCGAATGCATTTCGATTCAATTAAACACGGACGTTGGTGATGCAAGTATTAATTATGTGGAATAATTTAATTTCACAAATAACTACTTTATATTATGTCGAAAATATAATAAACACATGCGTTCTGTTTAAAACGTTACCGAACTCTACAAAAATTCGACCAACCGACAAAACAAAAAGAAGTTAAATTTTTAAAAAACGTAAACACAAGGTATTTTGTAAAATACTTCAATCAAAATTTTGGGTAATTATTTATACTTCAAAACGTATATTTGAAGTTAACTAAGAATAATGTAAACGTTTAAATAATCGGGAAAACGAACACCGCACAGAGCGCTAGGCGTAGACTGAAAATGGTGGGGATTTCCACCAAAACCCCCTCCTTTCTTCTTTTCTTTTCATTTCTATCTTCTCATCTCTCTCTCTCTCTCTGCCAATTTTCTCTCTCAAATTCCACCAACACAAATTCATCAAAAATTACAAGATTGGGACACTAAACGACATCAAAACATCAAGATTTTTATAGAAACGGAACCACCTCGACACGATCTACTCTTCCATCTTCTCGGATTTTCAATCCGACACCGCGTAAGTTTCCGACAAATTCCCAAAACTTCTCGTTTTAGCTTGTTTTTACATATCTATGAGTTATATAACATGTATATGTCCAAATATATGAAGAAAACACGAATTTACAACCTGAAAATGAGTTTGATTTTGATTTTGGGATTGAAAAATCGAGACAGCCGTTGTTCACTGTCTGAGTGTTCTTCAGTGCGACACAAGCCTTGTGTCGCATAAAACCCTTTATGTCGCATCTTGTGTCGTACCAAACCTTTAGTGTCGCAACCCATGCGACACAATATTGTGTCGCAAACTATGTCGTATTTCTATACGACACAACCACTATGTCGCTATTATTTAGCATTCCGAACCTATGCGACACAACCCTTGTGTCGTATAGGTATTGTGTCGCATACTTATGCGACACAACCCTTGTGTTGCATAACAAATTATTATGTCGCATATTGTGTCGCATAAAACAGAATATTTACAACTTTTTACTAAGTGTCGAGACCAAAATTTTATCACTTGATTTCACCCAAATTCAAGTCCAGATGCGTTTTTCCTTAAAGCAATATAGTAGAAATAAAAATTTTCCAAGCTGACCTGGCAGCTCGACCCCAGCCAGGGGCTCTGCCTCTTGGACCCTGCCAGGGGCTGCCGCCCCTTGGACCCCGCTACCAGGGGCGCTGCCCCCGGACCCCCGTACTTAGATTCCGTAAGCACATTTTTCACCAAGTGTCGAACTTGTACAACTTCAAGACACTTATACGATATAACTTTTCAAACATAATGGAATTTGTTTTTCAAGTATAACGTTTCGAAATCAATGTGGTAACATCAAGACTATTGTTACAATTAATCACCAACGGGCCGTACGTGTTTTCAAACATATTTCAGAATCAAACAAGTCGTTGTAACTTGTATCAATTTACTCAAACAAGTCGTTGTAACTTGTATCAATTCAATCAAACAAGTCGTTGTAACTTGTATCAATTCAATCAACCAAATCGTAGTAATTTAGACATATATATATAGTTGTATAACAACTACAAAGGTAGTCTTTCGGGATACCGGTACAATTAATAACAATTCAAGTGTCGTGGACACATTCAGGTTGCAAGTCTTTGGAAATCAATTCACAACTAATTACTTCAAGTTTATTAAATTAAACACTTCAAGACTCAGGTGAGTTTCATAGCCCCATTTTCACTATTTTACAACTAGGGGTGTGATATTACTGCCCTGTTTTGTTTTACGAGTAGAACGCAAGTACCAACCTTCAAATACTACATGAGTTTCAAGCTAATCAATTTAAAGTCCTCTATAGCATAGTCTCTAATATTTTAGCATGAATGTTAGTATACGATATCATATGGGATTGACAATCCTCATCCGGGTTAGCACGCACTAACCGGTCAAACGGATGTATTAGCATTTGGGAAGACGAGTGTGGATTAGACACTCGTAGGAGGCAAACCAGTTAGGTTTCCTTAATTGGACCTAGCGCTCAAGTTAAGCTCAGACTATGTGCTCATAGATTGTATAACTTTTATTTTGCTTAATTGCATTTTAAATTCAATATAAATCTTGCGGTTCTTACAACTATACATTGACATACAAACCTGTGAGCTCACCAGCGTTTTTGCTGACCCATTTTAGTATTTATCACAGGTACCCAGCAGTAGGTTGGCTGCACAAGCAGGGACTTTTAGCTCGAGTCATCATACATACAACTAGAGATTTGATTGCATTATTATATTTTGTAAAAGTAATTATACTATGTAATCTCTCAATTTCAGGAACCGAGCTAATGTAACATTATTTTTGATGTAAACGTTTACTTTATTAATACAAGTTTAAAACGACGCATATAGTGGTCGTTCATTATATATCTTATGTGCTTTGTATATTGATTAGTGACACCCAAATCGAGCTTCCGCAAATCATTAAATTTGGGGGTGTCACAGATTGGTATCAGAGCCTAAGGTTATAGTGAACTAGGTTGCATTTAGTGGACCTAGACTATGACCGTTAGGCAGTATTCCCTGTTAGGTATAACCAGTTCAGAGATTTCAGCATACGAATTTAATTTAACATAGCTTGATCAACTATGTACAATTAAATAAAGATGATGTAAGATCTGAAGGAAGTTATGGTTGAACAGGAATACACTAGTTGACTCTGACCTCGAGAGAACCGGGACTCAAAACAAGTCTGTGCTAGACACCCTAGGCTATTATGTGTACATACTTATATATATAAATAAGTAGACCTCACTCTTTTCACACCTTGTCTCAGAATGGCAATTACACCACCCAGCTCCTCTCGCTCTTATCCACATGGATCGCGAAACCCAAGAGTGGCTAGGAGGGACACCGCGTCGCCTCGAGCTAGCCTGTACCCCACTCACTTCACTCTACTGGACTTAGCCGCTAGAGTACACCATCACGACCAACAAATCCACGAGATGGATATTGAGCTGCAAGAGACCCATGAGCTCTGGAGACTTACAGCAATGGAACGAATCGAGCAAGTCTCCGAGGACCACGATCACACTGTTAACAACATGAACACTCTTCAAAATCAGGTGGAAGGAACAGTCGAAACCATGGAGGTTGTCCACAACCAAGTGATTGGCAACCGAAATGAAATCTCTGTTTTACAATCAAGGCTGCATCAGTGCGAGACACGTCTAAGGGAAACCGAAGACGCCCTCCGGACTGCCAACAGACTTGCAGAGTCTGTGAATCATCTCATTGCACTGCTACCACAACTCAACTTACGTCAGAATTAGCTTAGGCTGAATCTGTACCCTAATATGCTTTTGTAGGATCTATGTAATTCAACCGGATGTAACAATTCCCGGCGTTTTTGTAAAACATCTAAGTCTGTAACTTTTGAAACTTGTGACTCAAAATCGTCTGTAATCATTTGGCTTCGAAATATCAATTGACGATTTCTATTAATTGTTTCACGTTATTCTTGAGATGTTATATATTACCATTTTATATATGTATATCTGTGGAGATATATCATGAATTTCGGACTAGTATCTCACTTCCTTTCCTTGTTCTTTCTTGCTCAGCATCATGCCTCCTCGCCGACAAATCACCCTTAGTGAAGCTGAGATCGCGGGACTGATTGCCCGCAGCGTGACCCAAGCCTTGGCTGCCCAAACGCCACCACCCAGTAGCGAGGACACAGCCAACAATGCTCCACCGCACAGACCCTGCTCCTATAAGGACTTTCTCAGCTGCAAACCACTATACTTCAAGGGCACGGAAGGTGCTATTGGTTTGAGCCGATGGATAGAACGCATAGAATCTGTTTTCAGCCTATGCAACTGCACCGAGGAAAACAAGGTAAAGTTTGCCGCCTACACTTTTCAGGAAGGAGCCCTCACATGGTGGAACGCCCATGCCAACTCTGTGGGTCTTGAGATAGCTAATCAACTACCTTGGGCTGAGTTGAAGAACAAACTGAGAGAGAAGTATTGCCCCGAGGAAGAGATACACCGATTAGAAGAGGAGTTCTGGCAACTAACTGTGCAGGGGACTGATATTGAGGGATACACCATCAAGTTCCAGCAATACGCGTCCCTGTGCCCTAGTCTGGTGGAACCGGAGAAAAAGGGGGTTAAGAAATACATCCGCGGCCTTCCCGAGAGTATCCAGGGAAGTGTCGCCTCATCACAACCAACCACCACCGAAAGTACTATCAGGCTAGCACATGAGCTCATGGCACTGGTGGTCAGCCGCGAGAAATCCAACAACAACAAACGCAAATCTACCGAATCCCACAGCAACCACCAAAACAAAAGGTCCAACACCATCCAAGCTTACAACACCAACACCGAACCCAAACGCACCTACACTGGGGACAGACCATATTGTTCCAAGTGTAACTACCACCACCATGGCCCTTGCAGATCTCCTTGCAACAACTGCAGGAAGTACGGGCATTCATCCAAAGACTACCAAGCCCCTAAATCACAAAAAAAAAACAACCAACAACCCAAAACCTGTTATGGATGCGGGGAGATGGGACATTTCAGGGATGCATGTCCCAAACGGAAGAACAACAACAACAACGTCAAGGGAAAAGCCTTCGTGCTCAAAGCTGGGGACGCCCGTCAAGACCCGAATGTGGTCACGGGTATGTTCCTCCTCAACAATTTAACTGCTTCAATTCTGTTTGATACTGGCGCTGATAGGAGTTTTATTTCCGATGAGTTTTGCCCCCTACTTGATATCACCCCAGTTGCCTTAGATGTTAAGTTCACTGTAGAGCTTGCAAACGGTAAACTTATGGAAACCAATAGTGTAATCCCTAATTGCACTTTAAATCTAGCTGACGAAATTTTCTCAATAGATCTCATGCCTGTTAAGATAGGAAGTTTCGATGTCATTGTTGGAATGGACTGGTTATCCAAGCATCGGGCTGAAATTATCTGTGGCGACAAAGTTGTTCGTATACCTCTTGCCACCGGTGGAACTTTAATCATACAGGGGGAGACCGGTGGGACGAGACTCAATATCATGTCTTGCTTGAAAACCCGCAAATTTCTGAAAAAGGGCTATCCCGCAATCCTCGCACACATCATGGAGAAAAAGTCGGAGGAGAAGCGACTTGAGGAGGTGCCAATTGACCGAGACTTTCCTGAAGTCTTTCCTGAAGAACTGCCTGGTCTACCACCACCAAGACAGGTTGAGTTCTCAATTGATCTCGTGCCGGGTGCTGCGCCGGTGGCACGAGCACCAAACCGTTTAGCTCCATCCGAACTTCAGGAGTTGTCTGCCCAATTACAGGAACTTCTGGAAAGAGGATTCATTAGGCCGAGTTCTTCTCCTTGGGGAGCTCCGGTCCTATTTGTCAAAAAGAAAGATGGCACTTTCCGAATGTGTATAGACTATCGAGAGTTGAACAAGTTGACCGTCAAGAACCGATACCCATTACCTCGAATTGATGATTTGTTCGACCAACTTCAAGGATCGAGTTGTTATTCAAAGATTGATCTCCGATCCGGTTATCATCAATTGCGTGTTCGCGATGCCGACATTCCAAAAACCGTTTTCCGAACACGCTATGGGCATTACGAATTCCAAGTGATGCCATTCGGCCTAATCAACGCACCGGCTGTATTCATGGACCTTATGAATCGGGTGTGCAAGCCTTATCTCGATAAGTTTGTCATTGTCATATACTCACGAAACGAACAAGAACATACGCAACACCTCAAAACCATCCTAGAGCTACTTAGACACGAAGAGCTTTACGTCAAATTCTCTAAGTGTGAATTCTGGATAAAAACAGTTCAATTCCTTGGTCACGTGATCGACAGTCAGGGGATTCACATTGACCCATCAAAAATTGAAGCTATCAAGGGCTGGCAAGCACCCACCACTCCGACCGAAGTACGCCAATTTTTGGGTCTTGCCGGGTATTACCGACGATTCATTGAAAATTTCTCCAAGATAGCCTTACCACTCACGACTCTGACCCAGAAAGACAAAAAGTTTGACTGGACTGCTAAACAAGAGTCGGCATTCCAACTCTTAAAGCAAAAGCTTTGCAGTGCTCCTATTCTATCATTACCCGAAGGCACCGATGACTTCGTGGTATACTGCGATGCTTCTCATCAAGGTCTTGGTTGTGTGCTTATGCAACGAGACAAAGTCATAGCTTATGCTTCACGACAGCTCAAGATTCATGAAAAGAATTACACCACCCACGACCTCGAGTTAGGAGCCGTCATTTTCGCCCTCAAAATTTGGAGACATTACCTCTATGGCACTAGGTGCACAATTTTTACAGACCACAAAAGTCTCCAACATATATTCGATCAGAAGGATCTCAATATGAGGCAACGTCGATGGGTCGAGTTGCTTACTGATTACGACTGCGAACTCAAATATCATCCAGGCAAAGCAAATGTTGTTGCCGATGCCCTCAGTCGAAAAGAGCGAGTGAAACCGCTTCGGGTCCGAGCCCTCAGTATGACCATTCACAACAATTTAAACGTTCAAATTCTCACTGCTCAACTCGAAGCCTTGAAACCCGAAAATGTCAAAGATGAAGCCTTGCGGGGCATGGATAAACAATTTGAAATCAAACCTAACGGGATTAGGTATTTCTCAAACCGAATCTGGTTGCCTAAATTTGGGAACCTACGAGACTTGATGATGGATGAAGCTCAGAAGTCCAAATATTCTATCCATCCGGGATCCGATAAAATGTATCACGGTGTCAAGGACTTCTACTGGTGGCCGAACATGAAAGCTGAAATCGCCATCTATGTCAGCAAGTGCCTTACTTGCTCCAAGGTCAAAGTCGAATATCAAAAACCTTCTGGTTTACTCCAACAACCCAGTCTTCCTGAATGGAAATGGGAACAAATTGCCATTGACTTCATAACCAAACTACCCAAATCCTCGAGCGGTTGCGATTCCATTTGGGTGATCGTGGATCGTCTCACAAAGTCTGCTCATTTCCTGGCAATTAAAGAATCCGACAAAATGGAACGCCTCACCAGAATTTACCTGAAGGAAATCGTGACCAAACACGGTGTTCCAATTTCAATTATCTCCGATAGGGATAGTCGTTTCACTTCACAATTTTGGCAATCACTTCAAAAATCCCTGGGTACTCGACTTGATATGAGTACCGCATATCATCCTCAAACTGATGGCCAAAGTGAAAGAACAATTCAAACACTAGAAGACATGCTACGGGCCTGCGTAGTAGACTTCGGTGTAAACTGGGAAAAACACCTACCATTGTGCGAGTTCTCGTACAATAACAGTTATCATGCCAGCATTAAGGCTGCACCCTTCGAGGCACTGTACGGTCGTAAGTGCCGGTCACCTATCTGTTGGACCGAAGTTGGGGATAGCCAACTCACTGGTCCAGAAATCATTCATGAGACAACCGAGAAAATCGTCGAAATTCAAAACAAACTCAAAGATGCGCGTGATCGTCAGAAAAGTTATGCTGACGTGAGACGCAAACCACTCGAGTTCCAAGTTGGGGATCGAGTACTACTCAAAGTATCGCCTTGGAAAGGCGTAATCCGGTTTGGCAAACGAGGGAAGTTAAGCCCCATATACATTGGACCATTCGAGATCCTCGAGAGAATTGGCCCAGTAGCATATCGATTGCAGCTGCCATCCGAACTCAGCAGCGTGCATCCCACATTTCATGTTTCAAATCTGAAGAAGTGTCTGTCTGATGAGACACTTATCATTCCACTCGATGAGATTCGAGTTGACGACAAGCTTCATTTCGTTGAAGAACCCGCCGAAATTCTGGACCGTGAGGTCAAACAACTCAAACAAAGTCGTATTCCCATTGTCAAAGTCAGGTGGAATTCGCGGCGTGGTCCGAAATTCACCTGGGAACGGGAAGACCAAATGCGACTCAAGTATCCTCAACTCTTCACTGACTCAACATCCAACACGACTTCAACATAAATTTCGGGACGAAATTCTTCTAACAGGGGGAGAATGTGACACCCGTCATTTTAGGACTAGAATTTAGTGCCTAATCAAGTTTTAATACATGTAATTAGTTCTGTGTTAGGCTAATTAATGTATCAATTATTATATATATTGTTGAATATATATCTACACAATTATGCGGTTTGTTTAAATCGTACAAGTTTCAAATCGAATGCATTTCGATTCAATTAAACACGGACATTGGTGATGCAAGTATTAATTATGTGGAATAATTTAATTTCACAAATAACTACTTTATATTATGTCGAAAATATAATAAACACATGCGTTCTGTTTAAAACGTTACCGAACTCTACAAAAATTCGACCAACCGACAAAACAAAAAGAAGTTAAATTTTTAAAAAACGTAAACACAAGGTATTTTGTAAAATACTTCAATCAAAATTTTGGGTAATTATTTATACTTCAAAACGTATATTTGAAGTTAACTAAGAATAATGTAAACGTTTAAATAATCAGGAAAACGAACACCGCACGGAGTGCTAGGCGTAGACTGAAAATGGTGGGGATTTCCACCAAAACCCCCTCCTTTCTTCTTTTCTTTTCATTTCTATCTTCTCATCTCTCTCTCTCTCTACCAATTTTCTCTCTCAAATTCCACCACCACAAATTCATCAAAAATCACAAGATTGGGACACTAAACGACATCAAAACATCAAGATTTTTATAGAAACGGAACCACCTCGACACGATCTACTCTTCCATCTTCTCGGATTTTCAATCCGACACCGCGTAAGTTTCTGACAAATTCCCAAAACTTCTCGTTTTAGCTTGTTTTTACATATCTATGAGTTATATAACATGTATATGTCCAAATATATGAAGAAAACGCGAATTTACAACCTGAAAATGAGTTTGATTTTGATTTTGGGATTGAAAAATCGAGACAGCCGTTGTTCACTGTCTGAGTGTTCTTCAGTGCGACACAAGCCTTGTGTCGCATACTGTGTCGCATAAAACCCTTTATGTCGCATCTTGTGTCATACCAAACCTTTAGTGTCGCAACCCATGCGACACAATATTGTGTCGCAAACTATGTCATATTTCTATACGACACAACCACTATGTCGCTATTGATTTAGCATTCCGAACCTATGCGACACAACCCTTGTGTCATATAGGTATTGTGTCGCATACTTATGCGACACAACCCTTGTGTCGCATAACAAATTATTATGTCGCATATTGTGTCGCATAAAACATAATATTTACAACTTTTTACTAAGTGTCGAGACCAAAATTTTATCACTTGATTTCACCCAA
The DNA here is from genome assembly GCA_949592205.1 of Helichrysum umbraculigerum. Classification (NCBI taxonomy): domain Eukaryota; kingdom Viridiplantae; phylum Streptophyta; class Magnoliopsida; order Asterales; family Asteraceae; genus Helichrysum; species Helichrysum umbraculigerum. The sequence goes on from CATIUR010000004.1 coordinate 95,835,583, forward strand.
ATTCAAGTCCAGATGCGTTTTTCCTTAAAGCAATATAGTAGAAATAAAAATTTTCCAAGCTGACCTGGCAGCTCGACCCCAGCCAGGGGCTCTGCCTCTTGGACCCTGCCAGGGGCTGCCGCCCCTTGGACCCCGCTACCAGGGGCGCTGCCCCCGGACCCCCGTACTTAGATTCCGTAAGCACATTTTTCACCAAGTGTCGAACTTGTACAACTTCAAGACACTTATACGATATAACTTTTCAAACATAATGGAATTTGTTTTTCAAGTATAACGTTTCGAAATCAATGTGGTAACATCAAGACTATTGTTACAATTAATCACCAACGGGCCGTACGTGTTTTCAAACATATTTCAGAATCAAACAAGTCGTTGTAACTTGTATCAATTTACTCAAACAAGTCGTTGTAACTTGTATCAATTCAATCAAACAAGTCGTTGTAACATGTATCAATTCAATCAACCAAATCGTAGTAATTTAGACATATATATATAGTTGTATAACAACTACAAAGGTAGTCTTTCGGGATACCGGTACAATTAATAACAATTCAAGTGTCGTGGACACATTCAGGTTGCAAGTCTTTGGAAATCAATTCACAACTAATTACTTCAAGTTTATTAAATTAAACACTTCAAGACTCAGGTGAGTTTCATAGCCCCATTTTCACTATTTTACAACTAGGGGTGTGATATTACTGCCCTGTTTTGTTTTACGAGTAGAACGCAAGTACCAACCTTCAAATACTACATGAGTTTCAAGCTAATCAATTTAAAGTCCTCTATAGCATAGTCTCTAATATTTTAGCGTGAATGTTAGTATATGATATCATATGGGATTGACAATCCTCATCCAGGTTAGCACGCACTAACCGGTCAAACGGATGTATTAGCATTTGGGAAGACGAGTGTGGATTAGACACTAGTAGGAGGCAAACCAGTTAGGTTTCCTTAATTGGACCTAGCGCTCAAGTTAAGCTCAGACTATGTGCTCATGGATTGTATAACTTTTATTTTGCTTAATTGCATTTTAAATTCAATATAAATCTTGCGGTTCTTACAACTATACATTGACATAAAAACCTGTGAGCTCACCAGCGTTTTCGCTGACCCATTTTAGTATTTATCACAGGTACCCAGCAGTAGGTTGGCTGCACAAGCAGGGACTTTTAGCTCGAGTCATCATACATACAACTAGAGATTTGATTGCATTATTATATTTTGTAAAAGTAATTATGCTATGTAATCTCTCAATTTCAGGAACCGAGCTAATGTAACATTATTTTTGATGTAAACGTTTACTTTATTAATACAAGTTTAAAACGACGCATATAGTGGTCGTTCATTATATATCTTATGTGCTTTGTATATTGATTAGTGACACCCAAATCGAGCTTCCGCAAATCATTAAATTTGGGGGTGTCACAAATATAAATGTCATTTTGACCAAAAGGTTTAATGTATGCAAGCAGACTTAGTGGTATGGTCAAATTAAATGGTTATTGTAATATGCCCGTGATTATTTATTGGTTACATAAAATTGATGTTATATATGACATTTATCCGTAAGTATTTATGTTGTAATTTACAAAGTTAATGCATGTACTAAAAAAAATGAAAGTCATAGAAATTAAGATACAAGTAATCATTCCAAAAAATTTTCAAAAGGTAATTTACAAGGTTACTGTACTAAAATTAATATAGCTAGTGTTCCAGCATTACATATATGTTGATCACTTGGACTTTGGTATAACAATACCCAAACTCTAGTTGGTTCGAAAGTAATCATCTCGTGATTCATTACCCAAGTCACGTTTATCCACACGTGGTAATATGTTATCATTGTGCGGGTGAATGACCGTGCTAAATTCCTCATCGATTTCATCATATGTATCTCTGTAATTCTTGGGAGGTGCTTTCAGGACAATAGATAAATTCCTAGTTAGCTGGTCTTTCACATAAAACACTTGTCGTGCTTGTGAGGCTAACACGAATGGATCAACCTTGTGGCTTACATTATTCAGGTCAACCAATGTATAACCAAGATTAGTATCGCGTTGGACCGCGCCATCTTTACGGTTAACCCAATCACATTTGAAAAGAGGAAGTTGCCTGAAGCGGTAATCCAGTACCCATATCTCTTGCAAAACCCCTGATGTGTCCTAAAAAGTCATGTTTTTAGGCACATTATTCTGCACTTATTGGACTTATATTTGGTGAAATCATCTTAAAACATCGATTATTTACTTAAAAACACCAAAGTGGTCTAATTATGGGTGTTGCTGTTGAAATCACCAAAAACATTCGTTTATCACGCAAAACGAGGAAAATAATGTCACCTTAAATATTCCCTTCTTGATTTACTTATGGAAGTAGATCATAATTCATATTTTATGATTCCATAGGGAAATCCAAGACCGGAGGTGAAAGAATCAGAAGAAACGGACGAAAGACGGAGAAGATACAAGGTCTGGAAGCTCGGCGATCGTCATCCGGAACACGCAAAAGATAAACACCTCCAAATTTGGAAAACTCAGTGCCATTAGAAGCGTAACGGAAAAACGAAGCCAACGGCGCAAGAATCAAGCAAATCGGAGCCCAAACAAAGAAGATACGGACGAACCAAGCAACCGAGGAATCAGCGGAGGCCAAACGGAGCACCAACCCCCCCTGGGCACCTAGGTACCGTATACGGTACCCTAGGTGCCGTATACGGCCCTATGGGTGCCGTATACGGGGGTGTTTGCTTTGTAAGGTGCCGTTTGACCCCCCTTGGTCCAGTACCCCCCGTATGCGCTTGGATGCTTGTTCTTTATGCTTTAGGACTTGTACCAAGCTTCAACCTCCTCATCTATAAATAGAGGGCTCCTCTCATTCATTCTACACACCTCACAACACACTTTTCATTCTCATTCTCTCTCTAGAATTATGTTAGCATTCTCTCTCTAGCACTACTCTTAGGAGTTAGAGGAGAATTAGTAGGAAATTAGCATCCTCTCTCTAGCACTACTCTTAGGAGTTAGAGGAGGATTAGTAGGGAAGCTTTTGTAATAGAGTTGGAACTCTTGGAGGATCTCCTTTGTAATATTGCTCGAGATATTTCGGAGCTCTGTCCGTGTAACCTTTCAACTGCTATTCAATCTACGAATTACTTTCGGTTATTTATATCCTTATCTCTCATAATGTTACATGCTATTATTATGTTTGTTTTAGGATACATTACCATGATTAGTGAGTAGATTAGCTATTGTGTTTGTTATGATGTAGTTAGCTTGTCAATACTTTGGGTGATGCTACTTTAAATACAATTGGGATAACATCGTTATGAAACAACGGAGGTAACGTTATACGGCTTTTATTTGTATAGCGCCGGAAACATCACGAATGTGTTTAGTACGGAACGTGGAAGCTATAAAAGTCGTGGGCACAATCCGTTGTGGAATAATGATCCCAATTGTTAAATATTGAAAACCGGTGCACTGTTAACTACACATTTATGATTTTAAACTAAACTAACGCCTTTCCTCCAATAAACGTGGTTAGAACCTTTATGTCAAGGATTCGCGACCCTTAGTCAAACGGTCACTACCTATCTATGTTTTCTTAAAATAACATGGTCTGATTTTGAAGCAATGGAAATACTGTCTACTTATCGTATAGTACACTGTGAATCAATCAGGGATTTATTGGTTTGGGATTATAAAGTGAACGGGTTGTTTAGCTATCATAGATGGTTTACTGTAATACAAGCTTAGATATATTGAGTTCAGATGGCTGTAAAGTATGTAGCCCAGTTAAAGCCCTAATACGACTGAGTATCCGGTTTAACGTTGGAAACACCTACGGTGAAATACAAACACGTGCAAACTACGGAAAGGTCGAAGGCTGTATACTGTGTTACATCCTGGCTAAGTCTGTGATCCAGGAAAGACCGTAATACGAGTGAATACACTATGTAACTGTGAAAAGCTCTGTTGGTTGAAGACTGTATCACAGCCGAATATCTCTGAACTAAATCACGACCATTAATGTATATGTTAATCAGTCACCACCTGTCTTAAATCTTAAATGCCTTGCCTAGCTTAGATATCTTTGTCTGTGTTAAGAAAGATCAGTGGATAAATTGCGGACTGTCGCCTTATTCCTGCACCCCATCTGGAGGGTCACTTGGTCTCATCATAAGAGACGGTGAGGGGGGTTTCAAGACAGTCTGATCTGATCAGAATCTTGACAGCCTAGTACTCAGTGACATACTGGTTGGTTTAGCTGATCAGTAGGGTACTAGTGTTTACACCACAAGGTATCTACGTGAACGCAAGACACAAACCTTAAAAGACGTTTTCAAATATATACAACCTCAATACAGCATCACCCCACGTAAAAGCTAACAAAGTCATAACAAACACAAGTCCCTCTATACTGATTCAACCTACTGTTTTTATTTACTGCTCTAATTAGTTTTTAATTTTAATTACGGACCTAAGTATAAAACCCCCACTCAAAACTATTTTCAAACCATCGCTAATCTGAACTTTCGTCTCGACAAGTCGTTTCACAATACGGTTAACTCTTCAGAACGACCCTAGGTCATACTTCAGCTATACAGCACTAGTAGAACTTAGGTCCCCAGCAAAATATAAATTTTAAAACTTCCACACCGACGTGCTGCCATACGGTCACGTTAACGACGCGTGACGGTTGGTGGCGCGTCAAGTTTTTGGCGCCGCTGCTGGGGAAGTTAATCGTAAGATTTTGAGGCATCCCGATGAACTTTCTCTTTAGCGATACCCGTAGATTAGATTTCTCTCTCGTAACCACCGAAAATTCTTTCCCACAATCAACAACGATATTCGACCCAATCAGTCGGATCTGAACCTCTCATTTTCGTACCCGATCCTGAGTCGATTATCCGGACCATCCGCAAAGAAAGATGTTCCCATTTTCCACCAATGGCCGCTCGTGTTACTCTCTCCGACAGTACCAAACCATCCATCGAAGGACGAGGAGGACCGATTAGCTCTCCAGTGATCGACGGACCATCTTTCGAACTCAAATACCACATCGTCCAACTCATCAAGGACAACTGTCAATTTCACGGACTACCCCGTGAAGATCCCAATGCCCACATTAACAAATTCATTCAAAAATCCAACTCATATAAGCAGAATGGGGTTGATCAAGACATAGTTCGCCTACACCTGTTCCTCTTTTCTCTCGCTTTACATGCTTTGAGCTGGTTTGAGGGACTTGACACCGGATCAATCACCTCATGGGAGGACATGGGAAACAAATTCCTTACGAAATATTTCCCTCCGTCCAAACAAACTAAAGCCAAGAATGACATCGCAAACTTTTCACAAGCTCACGATGAGTCAATCTACTCAGCATGGGAGCTATTCAAGAGTTTGGTGAGGAGATGTCCCAACTACCAGATGACCAAAACCGATAAACTCTATACTTTCTATAATGGTCTCAATCCTATCCATCGCATCACGCTTGACGCAGCTGCTCAAGGCAACCTCATGAAGTTAACCGACGATGAAGCATGGGCCTTAGTCGAAGACATGACGATGCATCACCACGACTGGAAGTCCGATGAGCAATCCTCATCTCTGCCTATTGCAAGCACCGCGCAAGCTGAAGCAATCAAATCTCTGAGCGAGCAGATCGAAACTCTAACAAAGCAGATTGGAGAACTGAAGAAGCAACCGCAGCAGGTTCACCAAGTTCAGGCTTGCCAGAACTGTGCCCATCATCCTACCGAGGAATACGCTGTGGAGTATGAAGATCCTACCGACGGAACTGTCTACTATGCTCAATTCCCAACCAGACAACAAAATCCACCTGGCTTCGCTAGAACTTCTCCGCCAAGAGCACGAGGAACCCAGTTTCCTCCACGGAACAATCAACCACCCAGGTTTCAGCCTCGATATCCGATGTACCCACAACAGCCACAACTTCCATACAATCAACCACTTCCATTAACCGCCACTGAGGATACTCAACCTGCTGAACCAGTCCCAGTCACGAGCACTGATGACAACCTGAACAAGTTTATCTAGGGGCAGAGCGCTTTCAATCAGAAAATGACGGCTAGACAAGATCAAACCGACCTATTCCTTCGAAATCAACTCTCGGTTCTCAAGAGCCTCGATAATCAAATTGGTCAGTTAGCCCACCGTCTTGACACTCGACCCCAAGGATCGCTACCGAGCAATACTGTTCATAATCCCCACGTTGAGGAGGCCAAGACTCTGAACTCCACGGATAACCAGAAGGCACCGAGCCCTTCTGAAGCTTCTTCTCCGATGAAGAACCCTACTCCTGTCCCGACGACAGTTGAGACCAAACCCGTACCTACTCCTATTCAGGAAGTTCGAGTCCCCTTCCCACATCGTATCGGAAAAAGATATAACGCTAAATCTTTAAAACTCGACGGAAAATTCTTAGACACCGTGTCTAGAATCCCTTCCGGCTCCAAGTATATTCGACGCATGCTGGTTACTAAGGAAAAGGTACCCGAAGTACCTAAAATCTCTCTCAACGCTGAATGCTCCGCCGTCATTCAGAATTCCCTTCCGAAAAAACTAGGAGACACGGGCCGATTCACCTTGCCCTGCTCTATCTATCACTCTGGCATGATCCGTTCCTTGGCCGATCTCGGAGCGAGCATCAACCTCATACCCTACTCACTCTACTCCATACTTGAATTAGGACCACTGCAACCCACTGGAATGAGCGTCCAGCTTGCCGATCAAACAATCCGATATCCTAGAGGCATAGCTGAGAACGTCATGGTAAAAGTGGATAGGTTCTATTTCCCTACTGACTTCGTAGTGATGGATATTCAGGAAGATATTAACATACCCATTATCCTAGGAAGGCCTTTTATGAATACTGCTCGTGCTATTATTGATGTTTACTCACAGACTATCAGCCTCAGAGCACATGGACAAACTGTTGCATTCAAAATCAATCAGGCTGATGAGCTTCTCGCAGAGCAAGCAGAGATATATGCCATCTCTATGGGCAGGATCACTTCGGACGACGACACTTCTGATTCGGAACCATCAGACACCTACATACCAGATGAGCACACTTGCCTCATATCATCAACAAAAGAGTCAGAGTCAGAAGAGAGTGAAGATTCCGAGCCAGATCAGTCAGAACCGGAAGAAATGGAGGAAGAAGAACCTGAACCAGAACAAGAAGAAATGGAGGAATCCGAAGAAGAAATGGAGGAAGACCCAGAAGAAGATTTATACCAATCCACCCCACCGCATCACTACTTACCTAATTCTCACCATCCGACAGAAGAAATCATGCAGATCGAAAACGCTATTCCTCTGTCAGATAATGAATCAGATGATGATCAACTTACAGATGAACCATATGATGCAGGATTCGGTATAACCATGGAAAGGCTTATAGCCTCTGTCATGGACCCCTCTAAACCTCTTATCTCGCCTCGACTCGATGCTCTGTTAAACATCGAGAAAACCATTGCGTTAGCAAAACAACACCCAGAGCTTAGAGACAAACTCCTGATGAAGATCTCAGCTTACAAAGCTTCCCGATTACCGGAGTTACATTCAAGAGAGCATTCCCGAAGGATTCACACCTTCGACGCATCTGCGCCACGAACCCTGTTCGAATTTGGAAGCACCTCTGAATCCAGCCGAGGTACTGATTCTCAGGAGGAGAGAGATATAGAGATGCACTCTTCACAACCGATATCTCAAATCTCCGATGACACCCAACCACCATCTGATCATGTTGAGTTCCCTGATTCCCAGGCTAGGGATTCTCCATTCATAGAAAGTGACATGGATGATGTCATCTACGCTGACATTCCAATAGATATCCGATCTATCCATCTTCCTACGCCTCCAGCTAATCCACCTTCTCCAGAAATTCCGATTATCACCAACCATGAGGAGATGATAAGTGCTATCGAAGACTTTGAAGATGACATACCCACTATGACTAGCATTATCCTCAACTCTACTAACGAGTACACTCCAAGACAACAGGCCCTGATCTAGAAAATTATAGCCGAGTCTGAAGTCAACCAAGCCGAGAATTCCAAAGATTACAGATTCTTCCACAATCGTTTTAATGCCTTCGCCGAAGATCTCGCTGCTCAGCTCCTGCAACAAAGTACTAGACCAACATCTGAAGAGCTGGAGTTCTTTGAAGAACAGAAGCGCATCTACAGAAAGATCTATGACACTCTGATCAGATCTGCATTTCCATATTCCCGTGAGCAAAGTGAGTTTCTACACTCATTCCACGAAGAAATGTACCGTGCTACTGGGAACCCTGATGCAGATGCTGATATTCGACTGATGAATAATCTTCGGGGCATACTTAATTCTATGGCAAGGAACGACCACATGGACGAGACTTCTCCTCACAGGTTCTACATCGACTGCACTATTGAGTTCCATTCTCACAAGATTGCTGAAGATCTCGAGTACGTGAGTTTCACTGAAAGGTCGCGTGACATCCCTTCCTCTATACCAGAAGGTTCGATGGTTAACATCGCGAACTTCCTCACTGATCGGATCCAAGAAATCTTTGCTGAGGATAATCCGGACGAGCATCGACAGATATTCCACTATGGTCTACGTGAGGTGTACGATATAGTGTGCAACACCTTCAAAGACTCAAATCTCACGTTCACCAATTATCAAAACAGGCTCATCCAGGATATTCATGATTCAATTCAAGAAATAAGAGGAAGCTCTGGCATAGCAGATCACGACACTTTACACCTCCAATTTCTCGGATTCATGGACTCATTCAGACAGCAGCACCCTCAGAGAGAAATGATTGAATCTGATGGTGTCTCTATAATTGATTCCCGCGGACCTATATCCAGAGCAATCAGGGATATCGCATGGGACCTTCTGCACATGAAAAGGGTTACTCAGCAACATCTTGAAAGTTTCCCTATCTTTTCAGAAGAGATTCCAAACATCTTTGAAATCATTTCTCGTCACTTTCTGAGGATCTATCCACGCAATCCCAGGGTCCCACTTCTGAGCACTTCCGAGCCTGGAGGTTCCAGCACCTACTAGACTGAAGGAAGGCAAAGTCAGGCTCTCGACTCTAAAAGTAGCGCTTCTCGGGAGGCAACCCGTGAAATAAAGTCAGGCTCTCGACTTTAAAAGCAGCGCTTCTTGGGAGGCAACCCATGGAATAAAAGAAAGAATGAGAACCTGACAAATGAAGTAGATCTCCGACTATCCTTCACACTTGGATGAACCCAACTTTTAAACAAAACATCTCGTTTTGCAAATAACCCACTGTTCTTGGATGAATAAAAAAATCATCTTGTGTTTCGAGCATTTGAGATACTTGCATACTACTTTTATGCATTCTGCTCGAACTCGTTTAAAAACACATGATTCATAAAACCGGTTTGTATTAGAAAACATCTTTCAAAATCCAAGACAATGAATTCTTTTCATTTGCAAAAACAAAACCGAGTTTGTAAAAATGGTACATCCAACGTGTTCACACTTAAGAGATCTCTTCATGAGAAAAAAAAATTGAGATGATGAGATGGAAATAAGCAAAGTCGCTTGAAGCCGAGCCAATCTTCATGAAGAACTCAGAAGAAGATCTTGGCCACATCTCCTTCTGCAAATTCAGAAACTCAGCTCCTGTGCAACTTACTATCTGGGGAGTATCTGATCCTTTCCTCTTTTATCTGTTTTATCTTTATGTTTATTTGTTTTGTTAGTGTGATAATAAAAGTAGTCTATACTCTGCCCTAAACTTATCACTAAGTGTGGGATTCTACCCCAAAACAAAACACTTGAGAAACATTTTCTTATATGTTCAAACTCTAAGTGTGGGATTTTTCAATCTCAACTCAAGAGAACATTAGGGACAATGTTCCTCTAAGTGTGGGATATCAGGTATAGAATACCTTAGTTTGTTTTAATGATTTTAGTTCAAAATAGTTAACACAGAAAATGTTCCTCTAAAATTTTTCAATTTTCAAAAGAAAAACGAGTTTAATCGTCCGATTAACTCTGAATTTTTGAGTTTTGATGTTTTTAAGAGAAGTCATTTTCAAAATATGAATAAGTTGTTTTAAAATCTAAGGAAAATAAGTTAATAATTGCTTAAGCAAGAAATGATAATCTAATAAGAACATGACTAGGCACATACAACCTATTTTGCAGTGAGGACTTGAGCCTTAAAAGCATTCATCTTTAATGCTACATTATTCATTTCTTGTGTGTGCCGATGCATGTATATCTGAATTAGAACTTGCTCTTGACATACGCTTCAAGATCACATTGGTGAGTACCGTACGCGGTATAGATGCAACTAGATGACCTCGACATTCCTTAGGATTTAACCCACTTTTTAGCCTTCTCTTTCAAAGCCCAAAACCCTCTCCGATACTTATTTTTAGTATCGATGATCCGCTTAGTAAACCCTGTTGAGCCTAAACCTTTTCATTTCATAAACCCACATGTTTAAACCCCTACTTTCCCAAAAAATTTCAAAAAAACTTATCTTAGAATTTCTGAGGTCATAAAAAACGCTTTTTAGAAACATCCCTTCAAATTATCTTACTCTCTCGTGTTCTCCAAAAAAGAAAAAATCCTTGGTGTGAAAAATTGACACCATGAAAAGACTCGATGAAGAAAGATGAAGAAGGATTCCTGCATTTAATAATCCTTGGAAATTCTCTGACAAAGAAGTTCTGAAAGAAATAGAAAATAGAAAAAAAAAAAAGAAATAGAAAAAGAAAAGAAAAAAAGCTCCAAAAAAATGAAATAAAGCTAGTACTTCGAAGTATCGCCCTAAAAGAAGAAGATCCGATAGAAGACAAAGCTACTTTACTTTCATCCGTTTCTAAATTAAGTTTCTCGTGACCTTAGGAATCCTAGGATAAGCAACACCCTTACACTAAAAAAAATTTCCACTATCCATACCCCTTAACCCTCACAAACATTACAACCCCTGTATTTCTTGGGATAATTAGCATTGTTCTCACCTAAGTGGTGGAGATCCGATTCTCGATCAAGCTTATGACGATGAGTACTGCATGATTGGCTAATTGAGCGATTTCTTTGTTTAGAATGCTAGGTAACCCGAAACACTTTTGAGTGAATTGAGTGACCACCTTAGTGAGATCGCCTAGTCATGTATACTCCTAGATCACGAGATTTGGAAGTATGCTTAAAGAGAGTCATTACTTGTTTCTGAAATAATTATCTTACTTTTCCTGATGTTTTTAGAGCAATTATATGAATAAGAGAAAATGATGACTTTTGAAAATGTTCTGACTCACACCAAAACCATATTTTAAAATATCTTTTTCACGAGGCATGGATGTGTTGCTTGAGGACAAGCAACGTCTAAGTGTGGGATACTTGATGTGTCCTAAAAAGTCATGTTTTTAGGCACATTATTCTGCACTTATTGGACTTATATTTGGTGAAATCATCTTAAAACATCGATTATTTACTTAAAAACACCAAAGTGGTCTAATTATGGGTGTTGCTGTTGAAATCACCAAAAACATTCGTTTATCACGCAAAACGAGGCAAATAATGTCACCTTAAATATTCCCTTCTTGATTTACTTATAGAAGTAGATCTTAATTCATATTTTATGATTCCATAGGGAAATCCAAAACCGGAAGTGAAAGAATCAGAAGAAACGGACCAAAGACGGAGAAGATACAAGGTCTGGAAGCTCGCCGATCGTCATCCGGAACACGCAAAAGATAAACACCTCCAAATTTGGCAAACTCAGTGCCATTAGAAGCGTAACGGAAAAACGAAGCCAACGGCGCAAGAATCAAGCAAATCGGAGCCCAAACGAAGAAGATACGGACGAACCAAGCAACCGAGGAATCAGCGGAGGCCAAACGGAGCACCAACCCCCCCTGGGCACCTAGTTACCGTATACGGTACCCTAGGTGCCGTATACGGCCCTATAGGTGCCGTATACGGGGGTGTTTGCTTTGTAAGGTGCCGTTTGACCCCCCTTGGTCCAGTACCCCCCGTATGCGCTTGGATGCTTGTTCTTTATGCTTTAGGACTTGTACCAAGCTTCAACCTCCTCATCTATAAATAGAGGGCTCCTCTCATTCATTCTACACACCTCACAACACACTTCTCATTCTCATTCTCTCTCTAGAATTAGGTTAGCATTCTCTCTCTAGCACTACTCTTAGGAGTTAGAGGAGAATTAGTAGGAAATTAGCATCCTCTTTCTAGCACTACTCTTAGGAGTTAGAGGAGGACTAGTAGGGAAGCTTTTGTAACAGAGTTGGAACTCTTGGAGGATCTCCTTTGTAATATTGCTCGAGATATTTCGGAGCTCTGTCCGTGTAACCTTTCAACTGCTATTCAATCTACGAATTACTTTCGGTTATTTCTATCCTTATCTCTCATAATGTTACATGCTATTATTATGTTTGATTTAGGATACATTACCATGATTAGTGAGTAGATTAGCTATTGTGTTTGTTATGATGTAGTTAGCTTGTCAATACTTTAGGTGATGCTACTTTAAATACAATTGGGATAACATCGTTATGAAACAACGGAGGTAACGTTATACGGCTTTTATTTGTATAGCGCCGGAAACATCACGAATGTGTGTAGTACGGAACGTGGAAGCTATAAAAGTCGTGGGCACAATCCGTTGTGGAATAATGATCCCAATTGTTAAATATTGAAAACCGGTGCACTGTTAACTACACATTTATGATTTTAAACTAAACTAACGCCTTTCCTCCAATAAACGTGGTTAGAACCTTTATGTCAAGGATTCGCGACCCTTAGTCAAACGGTCACTACCTATCTGTGTTTTCTTAAAATAACATGGTCTGATTTTGAAGCAATGGAAATACTGTCTACTTATCGTATAGTACACTGTGAATCAATCAGGGATTTATTGGTTTAGGATTATAAAGTGAACGGGTTGTTTAGCTATCATAGATGGTTTACTGTAATACAAGCTTAGATATATTGAGTTCAGATGGCTGTAAAGTATGTAGCCCAGTTAAAGCCCTAATACGACTGAGTATCCGGTTTAACGTTGGAAACACCTACGGTGAAATACAAACACGTGCAAACTACGGAAAGGTCGAAGGCTGTATACTTTGTTACATCCTGGCTAAGTCTGTGATCCAGGAAAGACCGTAATACGAGTGAATACACTATGTAACTGTGAAAAGCTCTGTTGGTTGAAGACTGTATCACAGCCGAATATCTCTGAACTAAATCACGACCATTAATGTATATGTTAATCAGTCACCACCTGTCTTAAATCTTAAATGCCTTGCCTAGCTTAGATATCTTTGTCTGTGTTAAGAAAGATCAGTGGATAAATTGCGGACTGTCGCCTTATTCCTGCACCCCATCTGGAGGGTCACTTGGTCTCATCATAAGAGACGGTGAGGGGGGTTTCAAGACAGTCCGATCTGATCAGAATCTTGACAGCCTAGTACTCAGTGACATACTGGTTGGTTTAGCTGATCAGTAGGGTACTAGTGTTTACACCACAAGGTATCTAAGTGAACGCAAGACACAAACCTTAAAAGACGTTTTCAAATATATACAACCTCAATACAGCATCACCCCACGTAAAAGCTAACAAAGTCATAACAAACACAAGTCCCTCTATACTGATTCAACCTACTTTTTTTATTTACTGCTCTAATTAGTTTTTAATTTTAATTACAGACCTAAGTATAAAACCCCCACTCAAAACTATTTTCAAACCATCACTAATCTGAACTTTCGTCTCGACAAGTCGTTTCATAATACGGTTAACTCTTCAGAACGACCCTAGGTCATACTTCAGCTATACAGCACTAGTAGAACTTAGGTCCCTAGCAAAATATAAATTTTAAAACTTCCACACCGACGTGCTGCCATACGGTCACGTTAACGACGCGTGACGGTTGGTGGCGCGTCAACCCCATAATAAAATGTGCGTCTAGTGTTGCAACTTCTTTGGATATGTGAATATCTTCTGTCTCAACACTAACCCCACTGTTTTGGCAAACTCTGCCATCACTACATTTAGTACGAAATGATAACCATTGATGTTATATGCAGTGTATTTCACTACGCTGGCTCGTGGTCCATATGAGATCCACCTTACGGTTTCGGATACACTGTCTTTGGAGATCGCTAACTCTCTCTCAACCTGCAGAATATCATTACAAGTATATATATATATATATATATATATATATATATATATATATATATATATATATATATGTGTGTGTGTGTGTGTGTGTGTGTGTGTGAGCTAGAAATTGAACGAATTAACAAAACACAAATAGTGATAGAAAAAAACAATTGTCCAGCTTTTAGTTTGACTTTATTCTTCAACTCTGACAGTACTAACAGGCTTAATAGTAGTAACTTTGGTTAATGAAACTACAGTTAATTAAGTCGATCTCCAATTGGTAAAAACTGGACAATTGTGAGTAAATAATATACGATTAAATAACAATTACCTCTTCGCGTAACCACTTATCAAAAGATTTAACGTGCTCATTCTGCAGCCATGCTTTTCGTTTACCCGGGTTTTGTGTTACCAAAACCTCCTTGTGTCGCCTGAAATAAGGTATTTTGTTATTATATTTGATAGAACATTAACTAAAGTAACGAAATAACTTGACATGTGTTAGTAATTAATACTTACTCGATATACGGTACAATCTCATCTGTATTCAGTATTACATACAAATGTGCTTTCTGAAAGAGTTCTGCAGAAACTTCACTTGATTTGCCAGCCGACAGTGGCTTTCCGTCCTCGTTTTCATCAGTTTCATGTGTATCATTTGGGATACCAATAGTTTTCATGGATTTTTGATATTCTCCGAAAAACTCTATTGTTTCTTCTGCAATAGTCTCCTCAGCAATGCATCCCTCTAGTCTATTTCTGTTTCGCACATGTCCCTTGATAACCTTCATTCATCGTTCGAAGGGATACATCCACCGAAAGCATACAGGACCACATAATTTTACCTCCCTAATTAGGTGCACAGTCAAATGGACCATAATATCAAAAAAAAAGAGGGAGGAAATAACTTTTCGAGTAGGCACAGTGTGACACAAAGTTCTTCTTGCATCTTATCTAGTTCCTCTAATATGATCTCTTTGCTACATATAGATTTAAAGAAAAAGCAAAACAAGATAATAGCCTTGCGTGTGGGTTCGTCCATTATCGAACGTATTGCAATGGGCAAAAACTCCTGCATTAGCATGTGATAGTCATGTGATTTAAGGCCGATGAGCTTCCTATCTGTGAGGCTGACTAAACTAGAGAAATTAGAACAATATCCTTGCGGTACCCTCATGTTGTATAACGTCTGATAAAAGATGTCCTTTTCGGCATTCGTTAACGTGTAACCTGCTGGTGGTATTACTGTTATTTCTCGGTCGTCTTTCCTAACAAACAACTCTGGTTTGTCTATTCCCAACTCTTTAAGATCGAATCGAGCATTCTCTCCATCTTTCGTCTTTCCCGGCACATTTAGCAAAGTCCCGACTAGACTCTCACCAACATTCTTTTCTATATGCATGAAATCGATACAATGTTGAACTTCATTGTGCCTCCAATACTTTAGCTTTCGATACCAAATGTTGAATTTCTTCCAATATGCACCATTCTGTTCATTTGATTAGCTTGAAGTACCATCTTCTTTTCCTGATCTTTTCCTCTTCTCTTTTTGGATCTTCCCACCTCTGCCTCTGGCATCTTCTTGGTTTGCTTGTTTTACGCATCCCCACTTATTTTCAATATGTTTTACCTCGTTGTATATTTGTTCACCGGTCATTGGAATTGTAGCCGTGCCAAATTCTTGATTTCCATTAAACGCCTTCTTTTGCTTTCTGAACGCATGGTTATATGGTAGATATCTTCTGTGATCTACATAGCTCTGCTTGGATGACGCAGGAAGTCTAATACAATATGTATCTTTCCCACATACCACACCACCTTTGTATCCACTGGTTGGGCAGCCACATAAAGTACCAAGTGCAGGGTAATCATTTTTTGTCCATAACACCACCGCACATAGATTAAATATTTGCTTTGTGGAAGCATCATATGTATCGACCCCTGTCTCGAATAAGAGTTGCAGATCATTAACCAACGGTTCTAAAAAAACATCGATATCATTTCCCGGGTATCCCGATATCAGTATAGATAGCATGATAAACTTTCTTTTCATACACAACCATGGAGGAAGGTTGTAGATGACAGATAAAACTAGCCACACACTGTGATGCCTATTTCCTCTGTTGACATCAACACCATCAGCAGATATTCCTAGCCTTAGATTCCTTGGATCATTTGCAATTTCGGGGAATTCGTTATCTATGGTTCGCCATGCCTATGAATCTGCCGGGTGACGTAACACACCATCTGTTTTCCTCCTTGTCGCGTGCCATCTTAATTCTTATGAAATACTTGTTATCTTAAAGAGACGTTGCAGCCTTGGTATTATTGGAAAGTACCACATTACGTTTGCTGGAGTCTTCTCATACACTTTTTTTGTCTTCTTATCCACCTTCCATCTTGATGTCCCACAGGTACGACACATGGTTAATTCCTTGTCCTCTTTCCAGTAAAGAAGGCAATTGTTGATACATACATCTATCTTTTTGTATCCTGATCCTAGAAATTTCAAAATTTTCTTTGCCTGATAAGTGTTTTCCGGCAATTCGTTACCATCAGGTAGCATCTTTTTTAACAATCCTAGCAGTTCAGTAAAGAATTGATCAGAATAGCCATACTTACTCTTTAAGTTGAGTAGGTGAACTATGGCTGACAACTTTGTGAAGTCAGGACACCCACTGTAAAGTGGCTTCTCTGCATCTGATAGCAGTTCTAGAAGCTTGGCATGGTCATCCGGATCCTCATCATCAAAATTATCTTTTGTAGCATTAACCATTTCCACTGTTTCACTAGCATGTGTTGGGAGTTCTGCATCAAAATCCATATGGTTGTCACCATATTCTGTTGTAACAATTGGCTCATCCTTCTCTCCATGATAAGTCCATTGTGTGTAGTTTTGATCAATGCCATTGCTGAATAAATGGAAATGCACTTCCTCCGTTTTACGAACTACATGGTTTAAACATTTGGTACATAGACATGGGATTAGAAGATGTGGATTATTACCCTGTAGGTCGATGTTACTCATCTTCTTCAAGTTGTTTACTGCATAATCAATAAATGCTTCTACTCCGTCTCTATAAATTCTGCCCAGCCTGTTTGTTCCCATCCAAGACTTGTCCATTACTTAGGGTTTGAAAAATCCAATTAGGTGTGTCGGCGTGTTATGTACTGTAATTGATTAGGATATGAAATATTTTAGGAAGTGCCTTGATTAATTCAATTAGGGGAATTAATTCGGATCTCATAAATGCAATTAGGGAATCTGAGTTGAAGAGTGCCACTGTTAGGTATTTTACATACCTTCCCACTGTCAGTTATTCTGGACAATGCCACTGTTAGTTCTATTTTCTAGGGATTGGCACTGCTAACAGTATATAACCTTAAAACACTTCAATTTTTCATTATGCTTTCATCTAACCACTGCAACTACAATTCAAAATACAACCGCCTCTTCTTCTACAATTAATTTGACGATCATGGCTTCTTCTTCTTCATCTGATTTGACCCTTAGTGTTCATGAAGAACACAATATGATCGCTTTTCTAATGAAACCCCCATCTGCATAGAATTTCACTCAAATAGTTGATTTTCTTCGTGCTAGTTATGTTTATCACGCGCTTACAGTATCTCCGAGGGTGTCAAGGGGTCATCTGAATGAATTCTGGAAGAATGCATGGTTAGAAGTGGTTGCTGGTGTAAATCAAGTGGTTTCAAAGGTTCAAGAAACCAAAGTGATGGTTACTGAGGAAATTTTACGAGATGTTCTTTTACTTGATGATGCCACAGGTATAACTTCCTTAGATGACACAGAATTGTTTGATAATTTAAGATTAATGGGGTATGAGGGTGATTATACACGTTTTACATTTTTAAAATCACTCTTTAGCCCACAATGGAAATTTTTAATTCATACAATTCTTCATTGCTTGTCATCTAAGAGAACTTCTTACAATGAATTTGGAACACAATTAGCCTATTTTCTTGTGTGTTTGGCTAAGGGTCAGAAATATAATTTTTCCAAATACATACTTGATGGCATGATCAGAAACATCACAAAGGGTAAAAAGGATCTTTTTATAATGTATCCAAGATTTGTGCAACTTGTTTTAAACAAACAAATTACTGATTTGGTTGCACAAAAAGTTGTCATTGGTGTTGGTACTCTCTCTGCTAGAACATTCACAGAGATGAGTAAAAATACCAATAAGAAGTTCTCAAGTAAGGAAATAGCATTGTTTCCAACAATGCTTCATGCTCCTTCCACCACAGATGTAGTACCACCAACTACATCTGAACCACTTGGTGACAGGCCAGCAGAACCAGTTGTACCTGAACACACACCAAGTGGGGGTAAAAAGAGAAAACAAGGGACCAAACAGCCTACCACATCTAAGCCTAAGAAAAAGAAAGTTAAACAGGCAAGTGAGGCTCCTACTGCTCATTTGTCTCAGTCAAATGTACCAACATAGCAGGTGATCACAGAGGAGTCGGGTGATCATTCTGGAAGGGCTGCCACTACTCCTTCTAGTCCACTGACAGAGGAGGGCAGTGGTAACATCAATAAGACCCAACCAGAGGCAACTTCTAATGCTGAGCCTATGGGTGATGAAGCAGGTGAAGGTCCCAGTACCAATAACCAAGGGACATTTGTTGATCATGCTAGGCATGAGGCAGATGATACTGTTGCCAATGATTCATCTAGGAGGTCACACTCTAATGATGATGAGGCTAGACCTACCATTGAATTGACGAATGTACAACTGACAGAAGCTGTGGATAAAATTTGGGAGAAATTAAAGAAGGAGAAACAGATCAATCGGGCTCAAGATGAGAAAATAGCAGAGCAGGCTGCTAAGATTGATGAGCAACAAAAAGTGATTGAGGATCTCAAAGACAGGCTTGCTGTACTTGAAGCTTTGCTGGTTAAGACCACTTTCAACAAGGGGGAGAATAATGATGATGATGAAGGCATAAATGATGCAAGCAATGATGAAAAAGTGGTGCAAAATGATGATATGGCTGAGGAGACTGTGAAGGCACCTGAGGTCAATATGGATGATGTGCAGCCTAAGGATGTTGAAATTGTTGAAAATGTTGATCAACCAAAGAATGTAGATGAAGGTAGTGTTGAAACTGAGAAGGTGGAAGGTGATGGAGATGATGCAGAGGCTGAGGGGGAGTCAAAGGTTAGAACGGAGCCTAAGATGACAATGGGAAGAAAGAAATCAATACCATATGCAAGTGCTAAAGCTAGTAGAATTGAAGAACATAAAAGGGCTAAGTCATGTAGTCCCACTGCTAGTTCAAGAGCCACTCCCACTGCTACTGCAAAATCAACACCAGCCACTGCCAGTTGTATTCAAAGTACAGCTAGTAGTAAACCTACCACTGTTATACCAACTGAACCTACCACTGCTACAACACCCACTACCACTGTTCCAACAGAACCTCAAGCCCCTGCTACCAAAGAACCAGAACTTCAACCTACTGTTATAAATCAACCCACTGTTGATATACCACAACCACCCACTGCTACAAAATCAACCACTGCCAGGAAACCTGAAGTACCATTTAAAATCAATGAACCTAGTAGTGTGCCTAATCCTGATTCCAAGCCACCTATTCAGAGGTCAGTACCTATACAGAAATCTGCATCTGAATCTGATGCAGTAGATGTTTTGCTACCATCTGGAAGAATTGTGAAGATAAGCAGAGAAGCTAGCAGAGTGTATGCAGAAATTAAGTCAAAGGGTTTGAAAGTAGAGGATGACATTATATATGATGCTTATGTTGAAAAGACCAAGGGTAACCCTCTGCAAGTTGCAATTGATAGGATCAGAAAGAAGGATGCTGAAAAGAAAGAAGCTAAGAGGAAAGCTAAGAAACCAACAAGAGGTGAAATGAAAAATCAATTGGTTTGCAAGTTAAGTGTAACACCCCCAAATTTAATGATTTGCGGAAGCATACTTGGGTGTTACTAATCAATATACAAAGCACAAGATATACAGTAAACGACCTCTAAATGAGACGTTGTAAAACGATTTCATAGAAATATATGTTTGAAAACTTAATGTTTTCGTATACAAAATAGTTCCCTAGAGTCCACGCGTATGGCGGGAGATTCTATTACATAATCAACATGTACAAAAGATAATGCTGAGAATCTCCGTTAATGCAGTTTAGTTGAAATCATGCGACTCTGGCTATGTCCTGGAGAAATCCTACTCCATATGAGTACCTGAGAATACATGCTAAAAGGGTCAACACGAATGTTGGTGAATCTCACAGGTTTGTAAGTAATATCAGTTTTGAACACAAGGTTTCATCAGTAGTGCTCGCAGGCGTGAATCGAGTATTTGCAAATCCAGCAAATGTAAAGTAAATAAGTTATACCATTGCCATGAGGCTCATAATCGAAGCTTAACCCGTAAGTAATAGTTTGCTCCGGTGACATGCTCGTAACTGAGCAAGCATAAGTAACGAATAATAGTCGCCCGTTTATACATAACGGTTCGTGGTAGCGCTACTACCCCGAGCGGGGAGGGTCATTTCCCTAATGGATCCATTAACTAGTGTTCGCGCTTAAGTCCATAACTAACGATATATGATGGAGAGACTTCTGTAAATGGTAAACAACTCATGCAATTCCGTTTGGTATAGTAAACAGTTTAGTACTTGTGTTCAAGAAAAAGTAGTAGCATGTTTCTCCCCCAATAAGATAAAACAGTAAAAAGTGGGGCCGTAAGACTCGCCTGAGTCTTTGCAAGTACGTTTATATCAATAAACGAGTAAGTAATATCAACTGTAGGTTCTCCAAACCTGTAACCTTCAAATGCCTAAACACATAAGGTTATGTAAGTAGTTGTCTCGCAAGACGTTTCGTTTAGTTGTACCCAACTAGTGTGCCCAATGTTTGTCCGTATGTTTGTAATCGTTTGTTGTTAGAAAACATGTTTGGCCCGTTGGTGACGGTGGGTACTAGTCAAAGTATTATCATTGTTTTTGAAGTGTTATACTTATAAATGTATTCCAAAGTGTTTTAGGAGTCGTATTGTGTAAGTGTTTGAGGTTGTACAAGTTTAACACTTGGTGTAAAAATAATTTGACAACTCCCTGTTTTTGGCGACACTTGGCTAGTGTCGCTATAGGCGACACTAGTTAGGCGACACTTTGTGAGTGTCGCTACAGATGGTACTGGTTAGGCGACACTTGGTGAGTGTCGCTAGACTTCCGATTTTCAATTAATTGGCGACACTTGGTCAGTGTCGCTATAGGCGACACTTACGTATTTGGCGTCACTAAGGGAGTGTCGCTAAGATAAATCTGGTTAAGTAGTTCAGCGACACTTGGGTAGTGTCGCTATAGGGGCGACACTTAGGCATAGCGACACTTAGCTAGTGTCGCTAGTACTGTTTTTGGCACACTAGCGACACTTCAGACTGTTCGCCAGAAAATGGACCGAAAACGAGTTTTCCGGCCACCGTTCGATCTAATACTTTTACCCAACCCATTATCGGACATTTTAAGCATATGTAACCCATAAAAACGTAAAAATGAGTAAAAACGGAGAGTTTCGGGTTTTGTCGGAAACTTACAAATTGCCGAAATGAAATTCCGGAAAGATAGCGTTGTAGATCGTGAAGTGGTGAACGTTTTTCTCCAAAGGGGTGGTATGATCCGGGTGTGTTTAGTGGTAGTAATTTGCGAATTATGGTGGTGGTGATGGTTTGTTGGTTGAGAGAAAAAGAAGAGAGGAAAGAGAAGAGAGATGTGAGAAATGAAAGAAATGAGAAAGAAATGGGAGGTGGTGGGGTGTTGGTGAAAGCCTCACCTCACCCAGTCTCCGTTCCGTGCTCCGTGTGGTGTTCGTTTTCTCCGTCGTTTAGGCGTTAAATATTTATTTTACGCGTTTAATTATATATTTTAAAATTACAAACTTTTGTTAAATAATTTACTCGTATTATTTCTTTAAATCCTTAATAGTTTGAAATATGATATAGTTTAAATAAATTTAAGTACTTTTGTTTTTAAATCGTGTAAACTTTAATTGAGTGACACGAGTTAATTACTAATTATTAGAAAATAGCATTTTGGGCACAATTGCGTTATTTAGTCTATAAACATTTGTTCACCAACGTCCATTTTAATCGAATAGAATTTCATTCTATTTAAGTTGCGTACGATTTAAGTCAAATCGCAAAGTTGTATATATTTACCAATATATAATCCGATACATAAATTAGCCTAACACAAAACTAAATTACATGTATTTACAAAGAATTAGGCGCTAATAACTAGCCCTAATTTGGCGGTTGTTACATTCTCCCCCTTTTAAAAGAATTTCGTCCCGAAATTTAAGTCGAAGTCGCGTTCGGGGTAGAATCAGTGAATAAGTGGGGATACTTGAGTCGCATTTGGTCTTCCCGTTCCCAAGTGAATTCAGGACCCCGTCTAGAATTCCACCTAACTTTTACGATGGGAATACGACTCTGTTTTAGTTGTTTGACCTCACGGTCCATGATCTCAGCAGGTTCCTCAACGAAATGAAGTTTATCATCGATGTGAATCTCGTCAAGTGGTATAATAAGTGTCTCGTCAGACAGACATTTCTTTAAGTTAGAAATGTGAAAGGTAGGGTGCACGCTGCTGAGTTCAGAGGGCAGTTGTAGCACCCCCAAATTTAATGATTTGCGGAAGCATACTTGGGTGTTACTAATCAATATACAAAGCACAAGATATACAGTAAACGACCTCTAAATGAGACGTTGTAAAATGATTTCATAGAAATATATGTTTGAAAACTTAATGTTTTCGTATACAAAAATAGTTCCCTAGAGTCCACGCGTATGGCGGTAGATTCTATTACATAATCAACATATACAAAAGATAATGCTGAGAATCTTCGTTAATGCAGTTTAGTTGAAATCATGCGACTCTGGCTATGTCCTGGAGAAATCCTACTCCATATGAGTACCTGAGAATACATGCTAAAAGGGTCAACACGAATGTTGGTGAATCTCACAGGTTTATAAGTAATATCAGTTTTGAACACAAGATTTCATCAGTAGCGCCCGCAGGCGTAAATCAAGTATTTGCAAATCCAGCAAATGTAAAGTAAATAAGTTATACCGTTGCCATGAGGCTCATAATCGAAGCTTAACCCGTAAGTAATAATTTGCTCCCGTGACATGCTCGTAACTGAGCAAGCAGATGTAACGAATAATAGTCGCCCGTTTATACATAACGGTTCGTGGTAGCGCTACAACCCCGGGCGGGGAGGGTCACTTCCCTAATGGATCCATTAACTAGTGTTCGCGCTTAAGTCCATAACTAACGATATGTCACACCCCGCCAAACGGTAATTACAATTACGTAGAGTGGTTTGCGGAAGCTTAGTGACGTGGCGGGGGTGCGAGCAGTAAACCAACCAACAGTTACATACATACTCAGAGCATATGATTATCGCAGAACGAAATAGATTAAGATGCCATTAGTTAAAGTTTTACAAGAGATTACCACTTGAAAAGTGGTAACAGTAATAGTAGTAGTTGAAATCAGTATTTCATAAAATACATAATATCAAAAGTAGATTTCATAGGTATGACTGCAGTAGTTGCAGTTATACAGAGGAAATCCATGTGTCCCAAAAGTGGTGGCATCCTAACAAGTCCAGGGTAGTCCGTCCTGATAATGCATGCAGATCTTACTTACGCTGCTAATTCCCTGAAAAACATAGAGTAAAACGTCAACAAAATTGTTGAGTGAATTCACAAGTTTGTTTGTTATGTAGGAAACACAAGTTATTAACAAATAACATTTCCCAAATCAGTTGTAGTTGTAGTAGGAAACACAAGTTATTAACAAATAACATTTCCCAAATAAGTTGTAGTTGTAGTAGGAAACACAAGTTATTAACAAATAACATTTCCCAAATCAGTTGTAGTTGTAGTAGGAAACACAAGTTATTAACAAATAACATTTCCCAAATCAGTTATCAGTAGGAAACACAAGTTAACCTAAATAAAGATTAACATTTCCAAATCAGTGTACGCAGGAAATCCTTTCCTAATAATTAGTTTAGTGGGAATATTTAGACGGTGATCCCTTGAAAGGTGAGCTAAACCTGTCAAGTAAGGTAACCCGATCTAACCCTATAACCAAACCACGACCCTAATCTGTTGTTGTTGTGCCAAGTAGGACATTTAAGTATACGCTCCCAAATCCGTAGGAGGGTCGTCACGGTGATAGTACTATCCGTATACTCAGTGGCTAGAGTCACCTAGCTAATGGTTATAGTCTGTAGCCATAAGGTCTTTTATGCACTACATCGTTCAGCCTAGATCTGTACCAAGATTCGTTGCCTAAATTCCCAAAATAGTTATGAAAAACATTTCATAAAAACATAGTTCAGATAGTTGTGTGAAATACCCTTTCACAAATAGTTCAAGTATGAAGTACCCCTTCATAAACAGTTTAAGCAAATACGTACAGTATTTAATCAGTCACAACATGAAATCTCATTTCATCAATAGTTTAAGTAAATACATCAAGTATTCAAACAGTTGTCGCATGCAAATATACATACGATTTCTATGTTTTCCACCCCGAGGTTTTAAAACATTAAAACATTGAAAAGGGTTTTGTGAAATCACTATGAGTGCTCGGATGTGAATGCTAGCGAGATAAGATAACGAAGCCCAAACGTAGTCAACCTATACACAACAATGTATTAACTATAAGTACTATGTTTACTTACGTTAATAGTTCGTTTGTTTCAAGAAATTATCAATTTCTGAAGTTTGTGTATTTCGTTGATAATTGTTGTTTGGAAATATATAATATTATCCAAGTATTGTTCGTTTGTTGAATTGTCCGAAAGGTGTAAGCATATATACATATACTTATATAGGTGAATACATATATTCTCGTATATATATATTAGTTGAATATATATATATATTCTAATATATATATTAGTTGTCGTCGTTGTTAATTGTCGCGAATAAAACTTGGTTGTCGTTTACGTTTGTCGTATAGTTTGTACTAGATAATTTAAATCGTTCCATTTTTATACGTCTAGTTGTATATATACATTGTCCGTTAGTATATATATATTATTCGTTATCGTATTAAGTTTTGTTGTGTTCTACTCGTCCGTATTCAAAATGTCTCAATAATATGTCTGTCTAGTTCTAAGTCCCTTGTCGTAACATTTTGTACCATTAACGTATAACCGATACATAAGTAGTATACCGTTTATTAGTTTGTACATTATTTAAAAATGCAAAAGTCATCAGTGGGGAATCCGCCGTATTCTGGTGAATACGCCGGATTCGGGTCAGAAGTCGGAATACGCCGGATTCGGGTGAATCCGCCGTATTCATCCTAGTTTTCATACGGTTTCGTTTTTGTTCGGGAATACGCCGGATTTAAATGAATCCGCCGTATTCGTTTGTGTTCACAGGTATTTCGTGTGAAGGTTTGTGAATACGCCGGATTCATTTGAATCCGCCGTATTCACCCGTGTCTTTTACTCGTTCATCGTTTTAGCCGAAGGTTTGTGTGCGGGTCGAAGGTGGGAATACGCCGTATTCAACGGAATACGCCGTATTCGACTGGTTTAGTAATGGGAATCCGCCGTATTCCCTTGAATACGCCTGATTCATCTGAGCTTCGGGTGGGAATCCGCCGGATTCAAAGGTTTTGCAGGTTCTGGTTCGTGCAGAGCAATAATAAGCTCGAATGTTTTGGTTTCAAATCCTTTACACAATAATTTCTAAGTGTTTATAACAACGTTATATGTCGTTTTTACAAGTTATTACCTCATTATAACTAGTTTCCATGTATAAATTTTTGGATTCAAAGTTTGGTTTCATAAACCCATTTCAAGAACAAATCAAAAATCCTTCAAATTTAGGTGTTGTATGTTTAGATTATGATGTATAAACAAGTTGTATACCGAAATTTAAGCAAAGAAATCAAAGATTGTAAGTTTTCTTACAAAGATGAAAATGATGAGGAGGATGAACGTTTGATGATCGATGATGGTCTTGGTGTTCCCCTTCCACTTCCTGCTGCTAGCTTGATGTTTTGATTCTTGTTAATTTGATTGTGAAAGGGAGAAAGAATTTGGTGATGAATTGGTGTGGTGTGTGTTGAAGATCCAGAGAGAAAAAGAGAGGGAGACGGGTATGGTTTTAAAACCAATCTGTCTCCTGCATTATTGAAGGTTGGTGGGATTTTAGTCCCACCAATCTCGAGTACGGGTATAATTATAGCAATATAAAATTTAACATTTTATATTTTTATTTTGTAGATGCTCTCCTGGTTCGTAATATATTTTCAGAAAAATGAGATTATCATTATTTTTAGTCGTTGTACATTTTTGTACATTTTACTGCGCTCGTCCAATTGAGCGCCAGATTTCGGTTGCGTTTCGAATTCATAATTCGAAGTAATGTTCTAAATACTTGAAAACGTACTAGAAAAATAACATTTTTCAGGTTTTGACCTTTTTGGTACGTTTTAGAGTTGTTTCTGTTCGTTATATAATACGTTATATGTTAAACGTATCATTGAACCGTTTTATCTATATGTTATAGATATATAAATACTCGTAATTAATAATTGAATTATTAATTATTTCATGTCACCAAATCTGGTAATTATTTTTGTCGGCTTAGTTCCGATACGTTCGTACGAAATTTATAAATACTACGTATAATGTAATACTTTTTGTATTATTGTTTAGGGCTCGCTAGACTGACATCACATCATAAGTTTAGTTTAAAACAATTGCAGGGAATTAGCGTAAGAAATGCATGTAATTAAGTATATAATTTGGAGGAGTGTCACATTCTCCCCCCGTTAGTGAAATCTCGTCCCGAGATTTAAGTCGAGCCGTGAGTCTCGGTCACGCTCTCAAATAGGTTAGGGTATTTCTTTCGTATTTCATCCTCTCGTTCCCAAGTAAACTCTGGGCCATGTTTCGAGTTCCAACGAACTTTAACCAGTTTGATTCGTTTGTGTCGAAGTTTCTGAGTTTTATAATCCATAACTTCAACAGGTTCCTCCACAAAGTTAAGTTTTGAGTCAATGAAGACTTCGTCAGGAGGAAGGATAAGTGTTTCGTCAGAAAGACACTTTTTGAGGTTGCTAACGTGGAAAGTATCGTGTATGCTACTAAGCTCTTGCGGTAGTTTGAGCTTATAAGCGACAGGACCAACCCTAGCATAGATTTCAAACGGTCCGATGTATCGTGGGTTCAGCTTTCCTCGTTTACCAAATCGTGCTACTCCTTTCCAGGGAGATACTTTGAGTAGGACCTTGTCTCCTACTTGAAACTCAAGAGGTTTACGGCGGTTATCAGCGTAACTCTTTTGTCGATCTCGTGCCGCTTTCAGTCGGCTCAATACTTGAGTTATTTTGTCAGTGGTTTCCTGGACAAGTTCGGGTCCAGATAGTTGTCTGTCGTCCAACTCTGCCCAACAGAGTGGTGATCGGCACTTGCGTCCATATAACGCCTCAAATGGTGCCATCTGTATACTCGTGTGATAACTATTGTTGTAAGAGAATTCAGCTAGGGGTAGGTGGGTATCCCAGTTACCTCCAAAGTCTATCACACATGCTCGCAACAAGTCTTCGAGCGTCTGTATAGTTCGCTCACTTTGGCCGTCAGTCTGCGGGTGATAGGCAGTACTCATATCAAGTCGAGTACCCATTGCCTGTTGTAATGTTTGCCAAAAGCGAGAAGTGAATCGTGCATCTCTATCAGAGATGATGGATAGTGGCACACCATGCCGAGAAACAATCTCTTTAATATAGATTTTAGCTAGTTTCTCCATTCCATCCGTTTCCTTAATAGCGAGGAAGTGGGCTGATTTCGTCAATCGATCGACAATCACCCATATGGCATTTGCTCCCGATGCCGTTCTAGGTAACTTCGTAATGAAGTCCATTGTTATTTGCTCCCATTTCCATTTGGGCAACTCAGGCTGTTGCAAAAGCCCAGACGGCTTTTGGTATTCCACATTTACCTTCGAGCAAGTTAAGCATTTGCTAACGTAGGTGGCAATGTCACGTTTCATTCCAGGCCACCAGTAGAAGCCTTTCAAGTCCTGGTACATCTTGTCCGCACCAGGATGTATCGAGTAATTGGACTTGTGTGCCTCGTCCAAAATCAGCTTGCGTAACTCCTCTACGCATGGTACCCAAATTCGGTTCATGAAGTATAACACTCCGTTGTCCTTTTTCTCGAGTTGATTTTCCATCCCCTTCAAGGATTCATCCTTAAGACGTTCGGGAGTGAAAGCAGTTTCTTGTGCATCGCGAATTTGAGTAATGAGATTCGAGTGGATTGTCAATCCCAAGGCTCGAACTCTTCGAGGTTTGATTCGTTCCTTACGACTCAGGGCATCTGCTACTACGTTAGCTTTACCCGGGTGATACTTTATTTCACAGTCGTAATCGTTAAGTAATTCGACCCATCGTCGTTGTCTCATGTTAAGTTCTTTCTGGTCGAATATATGTTGTAGGCTCTTATGATCAGTGAAGATCGTACACTTTGTACCGTATAAGTAGTGTCTCCAGATCTTTAGTGCAAAAACAACGGCTCCCAATTCCAAATCATGAGTCGTATAGTTTTTCTCATGCACTTTTAGTTGTCGTGAGGCATAAGCAATAACCTTTTCGTTGTGCATCAGTACGCAACCCAATCCCTGATGCGAAGCATCACAGTAAACAACAAAGTTATCTACTCCTTCAGGTAGGGATAGTATGGGTGCGCTGCTCAGTTTCTGCTTCAGTAGTTGGAATGCATTCTCTTGTTTCTCATTCCACTCAAATTTCTTGTCTTTTTGAGTTAATGTGGTAAGTGGCTGGGCTATCTTTGAAAAGTTTGCGATGAATCGCCTGTAATAGCCAGCTAGACCAAGAAATTGTCGTACTTCCGTTGGGGTTTTCGGTGCTTCCCAGTTGTTGATGGCCTCAATTTTGGATGGGTCTACGTGAATTCCCTTGTCATTTATCACATGACCAAGGAATTGAACCTCTCGAATCCAAAATTCGCACTTAGAGAACTTTGCATAAAGCTTCTCTTTTTGTAGTAGTTCGAGGACAAGCTTCAGATGTTGCTCGTGATCTTCTTTCGTTTGTGAGTATACCAAGATGTCGTCAATAAACACAATGACGAATTTATCCAAATAGGGTTTGCACACTCTGTTCATCAAATCCATGAATACTGCTGGTGCATTGGTCAGCCCAAAAGGCATGACTAGAAACTCGTAGTGACCGTAACGAGTCCTAAAAGCAGTTTTCGGTACATCCTCTTCTCGTACCTTAAGTTGATGGTAACCAGATCGTAGGTCAATTTTTGAATAATAACTTGACCCTTGCAGTTGATCAAACAGATCATCAATGCGTGGTAACGGGTATCTGTTCTTGATAGTTACCTTGTTCAGTTCTCGGTAATCTATGCATATCCGCATAGATCCATCCTTTTTCTTGACAAATAGAACCGGAGCTCCCCAAGGTGAAAAGCTCGGACGGATGAATCCCAAATCTAGGAGTTCTTGCAATTGTGTGGATAGCTCTTGCATTTCCGAGGGAGCTAGACGATAAGGTGCTCGTGCGATAGGTGCGGCTCCTGGCACCAGGTCAATGTGAAACTCGACTTGTCGTGGGGGTGGCAATCCCGGCAACTCATCAGGAAATACTCCTGGATAGTCGCGTACAATGGGCACATCGTCTATACGTCGCTCCTCAGTTTTCTTTTCTACAATGTGTGCCAAAAATGCTTGGTACCCCTTTCGGAGATACTTACTGGCCTTCAAGCACGAAATCATTTTCGTGGTACTTTTTCGTTTCTCACCTTGAACCACAAGTGTTTCTCCTGTCGGTAACGGTAAACGAACCATCTTATCATGACATATGATCTCGGCGCGGTTCTTAGATAACCAATCCATACCGACTACAATGTCAAAACTTCCCAACTTAACCGGTAGTAAGTCTATTTCGAAGAGATGACCTTCTAGCTCCAAGGTACATCCCGGTACTATTTCTCCTGATTCGATCAACTCACCATCGGCTAATTCTATGGTATATTTGTTGTCTAATTTACGGGATTCAAGTTCTAATAGTGGTCTAAACTCAGTAGACACAAAACTTAAATCAGCACCCGAATCAATTAACACAGAGGCATAATGGTTGTTTACGAGAAACGTACCAGTGACAGTGTTGGGGTCCTGGCGTGCCTCTTGTGCTCCGATCACGAATGCCCTTCCTTGAGCCGGTTGATTGTTGATGTTGTTGGCTCGGTTATTGTTGTTACCGCGGTTGTTGTTGTTGAGCTTAGGGCATCGGTTACGGTAGTGTCCTTGCTCACCACATTCAAAACATCCTTGGTTTTGACGCTCAGTGTTTGCTCGAGGGGGAGGGTTAGTTTTGCATTCTCGGGTTCTATGTCCCCATGCCCTACAGTTTCCACAATACCCACACCCACCTTCGTGGTGTCGGTTACACTTACCACATTTGGGTTTGTTACCCAGGTATGGTTTCGATTCGGTGGTAGTGGCAACATATGCTTTCGCATTTCCAGAAGATTTCTTGTTCTGCTGACCCTGACGATCAGTACCACTACCGTTCCACTTTCGCTTTGCACCACCAGAACTACTAACATCAGTACTGTTCGGTTCACTTTTTCCCGACACATCTTTCTTAGTCAGATTTCCCATCCTGACTGCCTCCTCGGTCAAACTTTGTGCTAGAGTAACAGCACTCCTGAAAGTGTCTGGTTTAGATGATGTCACCAGACTGCGGATTTGTGGTACTAGACCAAATATGTAGCGCTCAATACGCTTATACTCGGGTGTCACCATATGTGGCACTAGACGTGCAAGTTCCTGAAACTTAGTGGTGTACCTAGCAATATCAGCACCAATCATGGTGATATTCCACAACTCTGTTTCTATTTTCTGCATCTCACTGCGAGGGCATAATTCCTCCAACATCAGATTCTTAAATGTTCCCCATGACATTGAATAAGCAGCTGGTCGACCAAGTGATTGGATCTGACTGTTCCACCAAGTGAGCGCTTTATCAGCCAAAGTGCAAGCAGCATACTTCACCATACAGTCAGGTGAACAGTCACTGATATCCAATACCGACTCAGTTTTCTCTATCCAGTGAATCATACCAATTGCACCCTCGGTGCCACGAAAAGAAATCGGCTTACAAGCTTGAAATGTTTTGTATGAACACCCTTTGCGAGTATTCACGGTTGTCTCAGTATTAACAGGGGTAGATCCACTGTTGTTAACTACGGGTTCGCGATTTCGGCTTGCCTCATATTCAGCAATACCTTCAGCTATTCTTCGTGCGATCATTTGTTCGGTGGTTTCAGTAGGTGGTGGTGGAGGCGTAGTCGTCTTTTGACTGTTTCTAGTAGCTCGTCGTTTGGGAGGCATGATTCAGCTCTGCGATGAATAAAATGCAGAGTGTTAATGTTGAGATGTTGAATGTGAATAGATCAAAGATTCACATTTGATAGAAATGAATGAATAGAGTTTTACAACAAGTGCCATACAACTTTGAAACACCCACATGTATCTAGCATAATATAATCACGTTGGCCAGGCGTCATTATATAATGTCCAATACATATTTCTTTTCATTGTCGTTTAACACTATAAATTTCAGAGGTTCTCAAGAAAAATCAATCATCCAGCTGTAATACGTTTCAGGGTTTACCAGAATTGATCACAAAGTGTCGATAAAGTATAGGTTTAATCACCAGTCGACAGTTGTAAGAGGAAATAACATGGTTGATAATAAGCATAATGAATACGAGACGTAAACCAAGCATACATTATATATTAAAGATCATAACGCTGTTACATGAGTTTAGTACAAAATGAGATGGGATTTCTAATATACCCATCGATGGTTAGCGTTATACAAAAGATGATGGGTTTCCTATACATATACCCATTCTACTAACACAGTTCCATCCAACATACAGCTAGTCCATAATTAATACATACATATATTTCCCCAAAAGTAATAGTCTAATATGGTGTAGGCACAACCGCCATACACAGGCCTAACGGAACCATGGTAGATACATCCTAACCGCAACCATCACTGCTGCAGTCATCACACAAACACTAGCTACAATCTCTGACACCCTAGCACGCCTCTCTAAAGCTGCAACGCGTGCACGGGTGGATGCTAGACTCTGCCAGTCTGTCTGACGGTGAGTCTCCACAAAATCCATCCTCTGATGGAGCATAGCCATATCCATGTCAGTGCGGGAGGCATCACTCAGTAGCTCCATCAAATCTCTGCTCCTGCTAGATGATATCCTAAACATGGTGTGGACCACAGCCACAAGGGTAGGCACAGTGAGCTCCAGAGGCTCACCAGTGAGATATGCAGATGGTGGTGAGTGGGAGGACTCTCCAAACTCAAAGGTCGAGGGAATACCCTCTAGTGATCTCCACTCTCTCAATACTCGAGGCATCCAGTCCAGATGAGAAGGTCGGAGCCTCTTCTGTGGCGGCTCGACAACTGGAACCTCAGACTCAGTCTCTGGCGCCTTATCGCGCGGCGCGAGTGGTCCCCTGGGAAAATCCCGAACACAGATCCTAGCTGTCATCCTAGGTACAGGCACACGAGAAGTACTCGCAACAGGTGGCGTAGAGGTAGGTGTGACCACAGGTGCGGTCGGAGGTGGTACTAAGTAAGCATCACCAGTGTCATCAGACATAGCTCTCACATGAACTGATGACTCATCCCCTACTGTAATCGCGGGACCCTCAAAAGTAGCCTCGGTCGGCTCTTCATCCGAAGCGTAAACATGGTAATGTGATTGACTAGACATACTGTGACAAAAGAAATTGAGTGTGGCGTGTCAGTCGTATGTTAGTTGTATGCAAAGTATGTATGCATGAATGCACAAATGTTCTAGCCAAGGCTATAGTCTAGGTCTCTAAGGTTTTCAGTCACCTAAAGACTTCTAGTTCGCTATAACTAATGGCTCTGATACCAAGTCTGTCACACCCCGCCAAACGGTAATTACAATTACGTAGAGTGGTTTGCGGAAGCTTAGTGACGTGGCGGGGGTGCGAGCAGTAAACCAACCAACAGTTACATACATACTCAGAGCATATGATTATCGCAGAACGAAATAGATTAAGATGCCATTAGTTAAAGTTTTACAAGAGATTACCACTTGAAAAGTGGTAACAGTAATACTAGTAGTTGAAATCAGTATTTCATAAAATACATAATATCAAAAGTAGATTTCATAGGTATGACTGCAGTAGTTGCAGTTATACAGAGGAAATCCATGTGTCCCAAAAGTGGTGGCATCCTAACAAGTCCAGGGTAGTCCGTCCTGATAATGCATGCAGATCTTACTTACGCTGCTAATTCCCTGAAAAACATAGAGTAAAACGTCAACAAAATTGTTGAGTGAATTCACAAGTTTGTTTGTTATGTAGGAAACACAAGTTATTAACAAATAACATTTCCCAAATCAGTTGTAGTTGTAGTAGGAAACACAAGTTATTAACAAATAACATTTCCCAAATCAGTTGTAGTTGTAGTAGGAAACACAAGTTATTAACAAATAACATTTCCCAAATCAGTTGTAGTTGTAGTATGAAACACAAGTTATTAACAAATAACATTTCCCAAATCAGTTATCAGTAGGAAACACAAGTTAACCTAAATAAAGATTAACATTTCCAAATCAGTGTACGTAGGAAATCCTTTCCTAATCATTAGTTTAGTGGGAATATTTAGACGGTGATCCCTTGAAAGGTGAGCTAAACCTGTCAAGTAAGGTAACCCGATCTAACCCTATAACCAAACCACGACCCTAATCTGTTGTTGTTGTGCCAAGTAGGACATTTAAGTATACGCTCCCAAATCCGTAGGAGGGTCGTCACGGCGATAGTACTATCCGTATACTCAGTGGCTAGAGTCACCTAGCTAATGGTTATAGTCTGTAGCCATAAGGTCTTTTATGCACTACATCGTTCAGCCTAGATCTGTACCAAGATTCGTTGCCTAAATTCCCAAAATAGTTATGAAAAACATTTCATAAAAACATAGTTCAGATAGTTGTGTGAAATACCCTTTCACAAATAGTTCAAGTATGAAGTACCCCTTCATAAACAGTTTAAGCAAATACGTACAGTATTTAATCAGTCACAACATGAAATCTCATTTCATCAATAGTTTAAGTAAATACATCAAGTATTCAAACAGTTGTCGCATGCAAATATACATACGATTTCTATGTTTTCCACCCCAAGGTTTTAAAACATTAAAACATTGAAAAGGGGTTTGTGAACTCACTATGAGTGCTCGGATGTGAATGCTAGCGAGATAAGATAACGAAGCCCAAACGTAGTCAACCTATACACAACAATGTATTAACTATAAGTACTATGTTTACTTACGTTAATAGTTCGTTTGTTTCAAGAAATTATCAATTTCTGAAGTTTGTGTATTTCGTTGATAATTGTTGTTTGGAAATATATAATATTATCCAAGTATTGTTCGTTTGTTGAATTGTCCGAAAGGTGTAAGCATATATACATATACTTATATAGGTGAATACATATATTCTCGTATATATATATTAGTTGAATATATATATATTCTAATATATATATTAGTTGTCGTCGTTGTTAATTGTCGCGAATAAAACTTGGTTGTCGTTTACGTTTGTCGTATAGTTTGTACTAGATAATTTAAATCGTTCCATTTTTATACGTCTAGTTGTATATATACATTGTCCGTTAGTATATATATATTATTCGTTATCGTATTAAGTTTTGTTGTGTTCTACTCGTCCGTATTCAAAATGTCTCAATAATATGTCTGTCTAGTTCTAAGTCCCTTGTCGTAACATTTTGTACCATTAACGTATAACCGATACATAAGTAGTATACCGTTTATTAGTTTGTACATTATTTAAAAATGCAAAAGTCATCAGTGGGGAATCCGCCGTATTCTGGTGAATACGCCGGATTCGGGTCAGAAGTCGGAATACGCCGGATTCGGGTGAATCCGCCGTATTCATCCTAGTTTTCATACGGTTTCGTTTTTGTTCGGGAATATGCCGGATTTAAATGAATCCGCCGTATTCGTTTGTGTTCACAGGTATTTTGTGTGAAGGTTTGTGAATACGCCGGATTCATTTGAATCCGCCGTATTCACCCGTGTCTTTTACTCGTTCATCGTTTTAGCCGAAGGTTTGTGTGCGGGTCAAAGGTGGGAATACGCCGTATTCAACGGAATATGCCGTATTCGACTGGTTTAGTAATGGGAATCCGCCGTATTCCCGTGAATACGCCGGATTCATCTGAGCTTCGGGTGGGAATCCGCCGGATTCGCTTGAATCCGCCGGATTCAAAGGTTTTGCAGGTTCTGGTTCGTGCAGAGCAATAATAAGCTCGAATGTTTTGGTTTCAAATCCTTTACACAATAATTTCTAAGTGTTTATAACAACGTTATATGTCGTTTTTACAAGTTATTACCTCATTATAACTAGTTTCCATGTATAAATTTTTGGATTCAAAGTTTAGTTTCATAAACCCATTTAGAGAACAAATCAAAAATCCTTCAAATTTAGGTGTTGTATGTTTAGATTATGATGTATAAACAAGTTGTATACCGAAATTTAAGCAAAGAAATCAAAGATTGTAAGTTTTCTTACAAAGATGAAAATGATGAGGAGGATGAACGTTTGATGATCGATGATGGTCTTGGTGTTCCCCTTCCACTTCCTGCTGCTAGCTTGATGTTTTGATTCTTGTTAATTTGATTGTGAAAGGGAGAAAGAATTTGGTGATGAATTGGTGTGGTGTGTGTTGAAGATCCAGAGAGAAAAAGAGAGGGAGACGGGTATGGTTTTAAAACCAATCTGTCTCCTGCATTATTGAAGGTTGGTGGGATTTTAGTCCCACCAATCTCGAGTACGGGTATAATTATAGCAATATAAAATTTAACATTTTATATTTTTATTTTGTAGATGCTCTCCTGGTTCGTAATATATTTTCAGAAAAATGAGATTATCATTATTTTTAGTCGTTGTACATTTTTGTACATTTTACTGCGCGCGTCCAATTGAGCGCCAGATTTCGGTTGCGTTTCGAATTCATAATTCGAAGTAATGTTCTAAATACTTGAAAACGTACTAGAAAAATAACATTTTTCAGGTTTTGACCTTTTTGGTACGTTTTAGAGTTGTTTCTGTTCGTTATATAATACGTTATATGTTAAACGTATCATTGAACCGTTTTATCTATATGTTATAGATATATAAATACTCGTAATTAATAATTGAATTATTAATTATTTCATGTCACCAAATCTGGTAATTATTTTTGTCGGCTTAGTTCCGATACGTTCGTACGAAATTTATAAATACTACGTATAATGTAATACTTTTTGTATTATTGTTTAGGGCTCGCTAGACTGACATCACATCATAAGTTTAGTTTAAAACAATTGCAGGGAATTAGCGTAAGAAATGCATGTAATTAAGTATAATTATATACCTAATTTGGAGGAGTGTCACACGATATATGATGGAGAGACTTCTGTAAGTAGTAAATAACTCATGCAATTCCGTTTGGTATAGTAAGCAGTTTAGTACTTGTGTTCAAGAAAAGTAAGCAATGTATCTCACCCCGTATATATAAAACAGTAAAAGTGGGGCTGTAAGACTCACCTGAGTCGGGTAGTAAGCGGTAGCAAACAGTAAGTAGTATGTAGGTTCTCCGAACCCGTAACCTTTAAATGCCTGAACATATAAAGTTAAGTAAGTAGATGTCTCGCAAGACCATCTAGGCTAGTTGTCTACACAACTCGTTATGTCCAAGTGTTTGTTTAGTAATCCGTTTGTAGTTTGAAAACAAGTATGGCCCGTTGGTGACGGTTTGTAATAATGATTCAAAGTGTTATCATAGTATGTATCGTTGAATCAGGTTCCGTTATTTGTAAGTGTTTGACACTTAGTGTGAAAAGTATTTACAACATCTAATGACGGGTGTCCGGGGGCAGCGCCCCTGGTAGCGGGGTCCAAGGGGCGGCAACCCCTGGCGGGGGGTCGAGCTGCCAAGTCAGCTTGGAAAATCTTTATTCCTACTACTTTCCTTTTGTGAAAACGTATCCGAAATTTGAATTTGGAGTAAAATTAGGTGGTAAAATCTTGGCTCCGACACTTAGTAAAAATGTAAGTTTTCAAGGTTCTGGTTTGTGCGACGTCAGGTGCGACGTCGCACATGATGACCGCGACATTTGGAATGACGTCGCTAAGTATAGCATTCACAATTTAATGCGACGTTACGTATTATGTCGCTATATGCGATGTTAGTTCGGTTTGCGACGTTAAGGTCTGCGTCGCTATATGCGACATTCGCAAGTCAATGCGACGTTGGGGATGACGTCGCTATATGCGACGTGGTGAGGTGTTTAGCGACGTTGTAACTGACGTCGCAATCGGGCCAAGCCAGATGCGACGTCGGCGACTGATATGGTTCCGGTGGCCGGAAAATCGGCCGAACGACTTTCGTTTGGTCCAAATCTTTTACCCAACCCATTTTTGAACATTTTGAGCATATATAAACCATAAAAACGTAAAAATGAGTAAAAACGGAGAGTTTCGGGTTTTGTCGGAAACTTACAAAATGCCGAAATGAAATTCCGGAAAGATTGCGTTGTAGATCGTGAAGTGGTGAACATTTTTCTCCAAATGGGTGGTATGATTCGAACGCGTCTTGAGGTGTTATTTTGTGAATTTAATGAGGTGGTGGTGATGTTTAATTTGAAAGAGAAAGAAGAGAGAAGAAAAGGAAGAGAGAGAGAGTGGAGATGATGAATGAGGGAAAAGAGAAATGGGAGGTGGGTTTTGATGAAAACCCTCCTTTTTCAGTCTCCGCTTCCGCGCTCCGCGTGGTGTTCGTTTCCTCCGTCATTTAGCATTATATATTTATTTTTCTCTTTAGTTATTTATTTAAAATAAATACGAATTCTTGTTGAATAATTTAATTGGATTGTTCTGTAAAATCTTTAAATAATCTATTTATTTTTGTTTTTAAATTGCGCGTTTAATATTTAATCGGGTAGACGTTTACTTGTACGATATATTACTAACTTCAAAGATATTCAAAATAATGCTTGAGAAATTGATCGCGTTATTGAATAAAATGTTTCACCAACGTCCGTAATATTTGAATCGAATTACATTCGATTTAAAACGTGTGCGATTTAGCCAAATCGCGTATTCGTATATATTCATCAATATATATAAAAAGATACATTAATTAACCTAATCCAAGGACTAATTACATGTATTACAAAAAATCAGGTACTAATTACTAGTCCTAATTTTGGCAGGTGTTACATTCTCCCCTTGTTAAAGAAATTTCGTCCCGAAATTAGCTCGAGTGCACGGTCGGTGCGTCGCCTGGGAAGAGGTGTGGATATTTCTGTCGCATTTGGTCTTCCCGTTCCCAAGTGAATTCAGGACCACGTCTTGAATTCCACCTGACTTTTACGATTGGAATACGACTCTGTTTTAGCTGTTTGACCTCACGGTCCATGATTTCAGCGGGTTCCTCAACGAAATGAAGTTTGTCATCGATGCGAATCTCGTCAAGTGGTATGATAAGTGTCTCGTCAGACAGACATATCTTTAAGTTAGAAATGTGAAAGGTAGGGTGCACGCTGCTGAGTTCAGAGGGCAACTGCAGTCGATATGCCACTGGACCTATCCTCTCGAGGATCTCAAAAGGTCCAATGTACCTGGGATTTAATTTCCCGCGTTTGCCGAATCGGATTACTCCTTTCCAAGGCGATACTTTCAAAAGTACTCGGTCCCTAACCTAGAACTCGAGGGGTTTGCGTCTCACGTCAGCATAACTTTTCTGACGATCGCGTGCGGCTTTGAGTCGGTTTTGGATTTCAACAATTTTCTCGGTGGTTTCGTGTATAAGTTCAGGACCAGTGAGTTGACTATCTCCCACTTCAGTCCAACAGATCGGTGATCGGCACTTACGACCGTACAGTGCCTCAAAAGGTGCAGCCTTAATGCTGGCGTGATAACTGTTATTGTAGGAAAACTCACACAACGGTAGGTGTCTTTCCCAGTTGGTACCGAAATCAACTACGCAGGCTCGTAGTATATCTTCCAGTGTCTGAATAGTTCGTTCGCTCCAGCCATCGGTCTGAGGGTGGTACGCGGTACTCATATCGAGACGGGTACCCAATGATTTTTAGAGTGATTGCCAGAAGCGAGATGTGAAACGAGCATCCCTGTCAGAGATAATCGAGATAGGGACACCATGTTGGCAAACGATTTGTTTGACATATATTTGTGTAAGGCGTTCCATTTTATCGGTTTCTCTGATTGCCAGGAAACGAGCTGATTTGGTGAGACGATCGACGATCACCCAAATAGTATCGCAACCGCTTGACGACTTAGGAAGTTTGGTTATGAAATCCATGGCAATCTGTTCCCATTTCCATTCAGGTATGTCGGGTTGTTGGAGTAAGCCGGAAGGTTTCTGGTATTCGGCTTTGACTTTTGAACAAGTAAGACACTTGCTGACGTACGTGGCGATTTCAGCTTTCATGTTCGGCCACCAATAAAACTCTTTGATCCCGTGATACATTTTATCGGATCCTGGGTGGATAGAATATTTGGACTTGTGAGCTTCATCCATCACCAAGTCCCGCAGGTTCCCGAAACTAGGCAACTAGATTAGGTTAGAGAAGTATCTAACTCCGTTGGGTCTGATTTCGAATTGTTTATCCATGCCTCGCAAGGCCTCGTTTTTTACATTATCGGGTTTGAGAGCTTCGAGTTGAGCGGTTAGAATCTGGATATTCAAATCGTTGTGAATGGTCATACTGAGGGCTCGGACTCGAAGTGGTTTTGTACGTTCTTTCCGACTGAGGGCATCGGCAACAACATTCGCCTTGCCCGGATGGTACTTGATTTCACAATCATAATCGGTGAGTAATTCAACCCACCTACGCTGTCTCATGTTAAGATCTTTTTGGTCAAAGATGTGTTGAAGACTTTTGTGGTCGGTGAACACGGTACTTCGGGTACCATAAAGGTAATGCCTCCAGATTTTGAGGGCGAATACCACGGCCCCTAACTCGAGGTCGTGGGTTGTGTAGTTCTTCTCGTGAACTTTAAGTTGTCGGGAGGCATAAGCAATGACCTTGTCTCGTTGCATTAGCACGCAACTGAGACCTTGGTGAGAAGCATCGCAGTATACCACGAAGTCATCGGTGCCTTCGGGTAGGGATAGAATAGGCGCACTGCAAAGCTTGAGTTTCAACAGTTGAAAGGCTGACTCTTGTTTATCTGTCCAGTCGAACTTTTTATCCTTTTGAGTCAGTGTCGTGAGTGGTATGGCTATTTTTGAGAAGTTTTCAATGAACCGACGGTAATAACCGGCCAATCCAAAGAATTGGCGTACCTCGGTTGGAGTGGTTGGCGCTTGCCAGTTCTTGATGGCCTCGATCTTTGATGGATCTACATGAATTCCCTGACTATCAATCACGTGTCCAAGGAATTGAACGGTTTTTATCCAGAACTCACACTTAGAGAATTTGGCGTAAAGCTCCTCATGTCTAAGTAGTTCTAGGATGGTTCTGAGATGTTGTGCGTGTTCTTGTTCGTTTCGTGAGTATATAAGGATGTCATCGATGAAGACAATGAAAAACTTGTCAAGATAAGGTTTACACACCCGATTCATAAGGTCCATGAATACAGCCGGTGCGTTGGTTAGACCGAATGGCATCACTTGGAATTCATAATGCCCATAACGGGTTCTGAATGCGGTTTTTGGGATGTCGGTATCGTGAACACGCAATTGGTGATAACCTGATCGAAGTTCAATCTTTGAATAACAGCTTGATCCTTGAAGTTGATCGAACAGATCGTCGATTCGAGGGAGTGGATATCGGTTCTTGACGGTTAGTTTGTTCAACTCTCGGTAGTCAATACACATTCGAAATGAGCCGTCTTTCTTTTTGACAAATAAGACCGGAGCTCCCCAAGGTGAAGAACTCGGTCTGATGAATCCTCTATCCAGGAGTTCCTGTAACTGAGTGGACAACTCCTGAAGTTCGGATGGGGCTAGGCGGTACAGTGCTCGGGCCACCGGAGCGGCACCCGGCACGAGATCAATCGAGAACTCGACCTGTCTAGGTGGAGGTAAACCGGGTAGTTCTTCTGGAAAGACTTAGGGAAAGTCTCTAACGATTGGCACATCTTCAAGTTGCTTCTCCTCCGACTTTTTCTCCGTGATGTGTGCGAGAATCGCTGGATAACCTTTTCTCAGAAATTTTCGAGTTTTTAAACAGGAGATTATATTTAGTCTCGACCCACCGGTCTCCCCTTGTATGATCAAGGTTCTACCGACGGCGAGAGGGATGCGGACGATCTTATCATAACAAACAATTTTGGCCCGATGCTTGGACAACCAGTCCATACCCACGATGACGTCGAAACTTCCTAGTTCAACAGGCATCAGATCGATTGAGAAGATTTCTTCGGCTAGGTTTAAAGTGCAATTAGGTATCACACTATCGGTTTCTATGAGTTTACCATTTGCAAGTTCTACGGTGTACTTAACATCTAAGGCCACGGGAGTGATGTCAAGTAGTGGGCAAAACTCATCAGAAATATAGCTCCTATCAGCACCAGTATCAAATAGAATAGAAGCAGATAAGTTGTTGAGGAAGAACATACCCGAGACCACATTCGGGTCTTGACGGGCGTCCCCTGAGTTGATCACGAAGGCTCTGCTTCGAGTGTTGTTGTTGCGGTTGTTGTTGTTGTTGTTGGTGTTGTTGTTGTTCTTCAACTTGGGGCAGTTGTTCTTGAAATGCCCAGAATTTCCGCACCCAAAGCAGGTCTTTGGTGCATTGGTGTTGGGGGTAGGAATGATGGCTCGGCAATCCTTGGCTAGGTGCCCGAACCTTTTGCAGTTGGTGCAAGGGCAGGAACCGTCATGATGGCGGTTACATTTGGAACAGTAGGGTTTGTTCCCGCCGTACCCTTTCTTTTCTGTAGTTCCCGATGAATAAGCCTTTAAAGACTCAGACTTCTTGTTGGTGAGTTGGTTGGATGAGTTGGGGTTTCCTTTCCATTTGCGTTTGTTGTTTGCGGATGGGGTAGCAGTTGTGCCACGGCGGACAGAGTTTGCCGTCAGTTCATGGGCCATATGGATGGCGCTCTGAATCGTACCCGGTTTGGATGATGTTACCAGGTCTTGTAGTCTGTCGGGCAGTCCATCAACATATTTCTCGATCCTCTTGTATTCAGGATCGACCATGGATGGGCACAGAAGTGCCAGTTGGTGGAAACGGTTGGTGTACCCGGTGATATCATCACCTTGCATCTTGTGGTTCCAGAATTCCAATTCCAGCTGTTTCAATTCATCCCTGGGGCAGTACTCTCTCCTCAACATCTCCTTCAACTCCTCCCACGGGAGTTTGTAAGCATTAGAGA
This sequence comes from Helichrysum umbraculigerum, assembly GCA_949592205.1. Taxonomy (NCBI): domain Eukaryota; kingdom Viridiplantae; phylum Streptophyta; class Magnoliopsida; order Asterales; family Asteraceae; genus Helichrysum; species Helichrysum umbraculigerum. The sequence goes on from CATIUR010000004.1 coordinate 95,878,316, forward strand.
TACCCACAGTTTGGGCATAGGTGTTCCACCAGGTGAGAGCGGTGTCAGTGAAAGTACAAACGGAGAACTTAACCTTGTCTCCCTCCGCACAGTTGCAGATAAGAAACACAGATTCGACTTTCTCGATCCAGCGTACTAGACCGATAGCTCCCTCAGTACCTGCAAAGTTCAGAGGTTTGCAGTTCTGGAAGTCTTTGTAAGAACAGGGTTTGGGTTGTGGTCCATTGGTAGCTGTATCTTCGCTACCAGGAGTTGATGTTCGGGTAGCTAGGGCTTGGGCCACACTACGGGCAATCAGACCCGTAATTTCGGCTTCACTGAGGGTGATTTGCCGGCGAGGAGGCATGATGCTGAACAAGAAAAGAACAAAGAAAGAGAGATAAGATATTTGCATGAAATTATGATATGTCACAAGTGTGAATGATGAGATACACGATAACAGTATGAAGTGACAATCACATTTCATTTAGATAAACAAGTTGAATACAAGGTACGGGTTTTCCAAAAGATTACAAAGTAATAGTAGTACAAAAGTGCCAGGAATTGTTACATCCGGTTGAATTACATAGGTCATAATTAAGTAGTTAACTGGTTACAAGTTACAGACTGATCTAATCTTGATGCAGATTAATCTGCTCCATCAGCGCGACAAGGAGGTCCACGGTTTCTGCTAGTCTGTTGGCTTGCCTGGCGTTGTCTTCAACCAAGGCCAGTCGTTGTACTAGTGCTCGAGAGTGATCCTCAGTCTCCTGTGAACGCTGTTCACATTCCTCTAGTCGATTTCTAACGAGTTCATCCGCACCTAGTTCAGCGGTCATTGAATCCTTAATTATGCTTACAGAGAGGCTGGTATCTTCTTGTTCTCGCTGGAGTTGTGATATGCGGTCAAGAGCTTGGAGAAGCAGGTAGGTCATTCGGTGTTGTTCCCGTTCGAGATTTTCGAGTCTTTGCTCCTGACGGCGGAGTTGGGTAGCCAACACTGGCACCGTGAGATGTGCCGAGTTCTGAGAGTCATGAACAGGATAGGGGTTGCTTCGAGGTAATCCAGTGTTTCTCCTGGCTACTCGTGGGTTTCGTGATCCTTGCGGATGAGAGTGTGGCGAATTGGGTGGTGTGTTTGCCATTCCTGAGGCAGAGTGTAAGTAAGACGAGGCTAATATATATAAGTATATAATATCCAGCTTAGTGTCTAGCACGTATCAAGTAATGGTCCGGTTCTCTCGTGGTCAGAGTCAACTAACGCATTCCTGTTCAACATAACCATTTCAGACCTCACATCATCTTTCCTTAATTGTACATAGTTGATCAGGCTATGTTAAATTAAAGTCGTATGCTGTAATTCCTGAACCAATCATGCCTAGTAAGGGAATACTGCCTAATGGTCATAGTCTAGGCCCACTAAATGCAACCTAGTTCGCTATAACCTTAGGCTCTGATGCCAATCTGTAACACCCCCAAATTTAATGATTTGCGGAAGCATACTTGGGTGTTACTAATCAATATACAAAGCACAAGATATACAGTAAACGACCTCTAAATGAGACGTTGTAAAATGATTTCATAGAAATATATGTTTGAAAACTTAATGTTTTCGTATACAAAAATAGTTCCCTAGAGTCCACGCGTATGGCGGGAGATTCTATTACGTAATCAACATATACAAAAGATAATGCTGAGAATCTCCGTTAATGCAGTTTAGTTGAAATCATGCGACTCTGGCTATGTCCTGGAGAAATCCTACTCCATAAGAGTACCTGAGAATACATGCTAAAAGGGTCAACACGAATGTTGGTGAATCTCACAGGTTTATAAGTAATATCAGTTTTGAACACAAGATTTCATCAGTAACGCCCGCAGGCGTAAATCAAGTATTTGCAAATCCAGCAAATGTAAAGTAAATAAGTTATACCGTTGCCATGAGGCTCATAATCGAAGCTTAACCCGTAAGTAATAATTTGCTCCCGTGACATGCTCGTAACTGAGCAAGCAGATGTAATGAATAATAGTCGCCCGTTTATACATAACGGTTCGTGGTAGCGCTACTACCCCGGGCGGGGAGGGTCATTTCCCTAATGGATCCATTAACTAGTGTTCGCGCTTAAGTCCATAACTAACGATATATGATGGAGAGACTTCTGTAAGTAGTAAATAACTCATGCAATTCCGTTTGGTATAGTAAGCAGTTTAGTACTTGTGTTCAAGAAAAGTAAGCAATGTATCTCACCCCGTATATATAAAACAGTAAAAGTGGGGCTGTAAGACTCACCTGAGTCGGGTAGTAAGCGGTAGCAAACAGTAAGTAGTATGTAGGTTCTCCGAACCCGTAACCTTTAAATGCCTGAACATATAAAGTTAAGTAAGTAGATGTCTCGCAAGACCATCTAGGCTAGTTGTCTACACAACTCGTTATGTCCAAGTGTTTGTTTAGTAATCCGTTTGTAGTTTGAAAACAAGTATGGCCCGTTGGTGACGGTTTGTAATAATGATTCAAAGTGTTATCATAGTATGTATCGTTGAATCAGGTTCCGTTATTTGTAAGTGTTTGACACTTAGTGTGAAAAGTATTTACAACATCTAATGACGGGGGTCCGGGGGCAGCGCCCCTTGTAGCGGGGTCCAAGGGGCGGCAGCCCCTGGCGGGGTCCAAGGGGCAGAGCCCCTGGTTGGGGTCGAGCTGCCAAGTCAGCTTGGAAAATCTTTATTCCTACTACTTTCCTTTAGTGAAAACGTATCCGAAATTTGAATTTGGAGTAAAATTAGGTGGTAAAATCTTGGCTCAGACACTTAGTAAAAATGTAAGTTTTCAAGGTTCTGGTTTGTGCGACGTCAGGTGCGACGTCGCACATGATGACCGTGACATTTGGAATGACGTCGCTAAGTATAGCATTCGCAATTTAATGCGACGTTACGTATTATGTCGCTATATGCGACGTTAGTTCGGTTTGCGACGTTAAGGTCTGCGTCGCTATATGCGACATTCGCAAGTCAATGCGACGTTGGGGATGATGTCGCTATATGCGACGTGGTGAGGTGTTTAGCGATGTTGTAACTGACGTCGCAATCGGGCCAAGCCAGATGCGATGTCGGCGACTGATATGGTTCCGGTGGCCGGAAAATCGGCCGAACGACTTTCGTTTGGTCCAAATCTTTTACCCAACCCATTTTTGAACATTTTGAGCATATATAAACCATAAAAACGTAAAAATGAGTAAAAACAGAGTGTTTCGGGTTTTGTCGGAAACTTACAAAATGCCGAAATGAAATTCCGGAAAGATAGCGTTGTAGATCGTGAAGTGGTGAACGTTTTTATCCAAAGGGGTGGTATGATTCGAACGCGTCTTGAGGTGTTATTTTGTGAATTTAATGAGGTGGTGGTGATGTTTAATTTGAAAGAGAAAGAAGAGAGAAGAAAAGGAAGAGAGAGAGAGTGGAGATGATGAATGAGGGAAAAGAGAAATGGGAGGTGGGTTTTGATGAAAACCCTCCTTTTTCAGTCTCCGCTTCCGCGCTCCGCGTGGTGTTCGTTTCCTCCGTCATTTAGCATTATATATTTATTTTTCGCTTTAGTTATTTATTTAAAATAAATACGAATTCTTGTTGAATAATTTAATTGGATTGTTCTGTAAAATCTTTAAATAATCTATTTATTTTTGTTTTTAAATTGCGCGTTTAATATTTAATCGGGTAGACGTTTACTTGTACGATATATTACTAACTTCAAAGATATTCAAAATAATGCTTGAGAAATTGATCGCGTTATTGAATAAAATGTTTCACCAACGTCCGTAATATTTGAATCGAATTACATTCGATTTAAAACGTGTGCGATTTAGCCAAATCGCGTATTCGTATATATTCATCAATATATATAAAAAGATATATTAATTAACCTAATCTAAGGACTAATTACATGTATTACAGAAAATCAGGTACTAATTACTAGTCCTAATTTTGGCAGGTGTTACAGCAGCTGCGGTCGATAGGCCACTGGACCTATCCTCTCGAGGATCTCAAAAGGTCCAATGTACCTGGGATTTAATTTCCCGCGTTTGCCGAATCGGATTACACCTTTCCAAGGCGATAGTTTTAAGAGTACTCGATCCCCAACCTGGAACTCGAGTGGTTTGCGTCTCACGTCAGCGTAACTTTTCTGACGATCACATGCGGCTTTGAGTCGGTTTTGGATTTCAACAATTTTCTCGGTGGTTTCGTGTATAAGTTCAGGACCAGTGAGTTGACTATCTCCCACTTCAGTCCAACAGATCGGTGATCGGCACTTACGACCGTACAGTGCCTCAAAAGGTGCAGCCTTAATGCTGGCGTGATAACTGTTATTGTAGGAAAACTCACACAACGGTAGGTGTCTTTCCCAGTTGGTACCGAAATCAACTACGCAGGCTCGTAGTATATCTTCCAGTGTCTGAATAGTTCGTTTGCTCTGGCCATCGGTCTGAGGGTGGTACGCGGTACTCATATCAAGACGGGTACCCAGTGATTTTTGGAGTGATTGCCAGAAGCGAGATGTGAAACGAGCATCCCTGTCAGAGATGATCGAGATAGGGACACCATGTTGGCAAACGATTTCTTTGATGTAGATTTGTGTGAGGCGTTCCATTTTATCGGTTTCTCTGATTGCCAAGAAACGAGCTGATTTGGTGAGACGATCGACGATCACCCAAATAGTATCGCACCCGCTCACCGACTTAGGGAGTTTGGTTATGAAATCCATGGCAATCTGTTCCCATTTCCATTCAGGAATGTCGGGTTGTTGGAGTAAGCCGGAAGGTTTCTGGTATTCGGCTTTGACTTTCGAACAAGTAAGACACTTGCTGACGTACGTGGCAATTTCAGCCTTCATGTTCGGCCACCAATAAAACTCTTTGATTCCGTGGTATATTTTATCGGATCCCGGGTGGATAGAATATTTGGACTTGTGAGCTTCATCCATCACCAAGTCCCGCAGGTTCCCGAAACTAGGCAACCAGATTCGGTTAGAGAAGTACCTAACTCCGTTGGGTTTGATCTCGAATTGTTTATCCATGCCTCGTAAAGCCTCGTTTTTGACATTATCGGGTTTGAGAGCTTCGAGTTGAGCGGTGTGGATTTGGATATTCAGGTCGTTGTGAATGGTCATACTGAGGGCTCGGACTCGAAGTGGTTTCGGTCGTTCCTTTCGACTGAGAGCATCGGCAACAACATTCGCCTTGCCCGGATGGTACTTTATTTCACAATCATAATCGGTAAGCAACTCGACCCATCGACGTTGCCTCATGTTGAGATCCTTTTGATCGAATATGTGTTGAAGACTTTTGTGGTCGGTGAATACAGTACTTCGGGTACCATAAAGGTAATGTCTCCAGATTTTGAGGGCGAATACCACGGCCCCTAACTCGAGGTCGTGAGTTGTGTAGTTCTTCTCGTGAACTTTAAGTTGTCGGGAGGCGTAAGTAATGACCTTGTCTCGTTGCATTAGCACGCAACCGAGACCTTGGTGAGAAGCATCGCAGTATACCACGAAGTCATCGGTGCCTTCGGGTAGGGATAGAATAGGCGCACTGCAAAGCTTGAGTTTTAACAGTTGAAAGGTTGACTCTTGTTTATCGGTCCAGTCGAACTTTTTATCCTTTTGAGTCAGTGTCGTGAGTGGTATGGCTATTTTTGAGAAGTTTTCAATGAATCGGCGATAATACCCCGCCAATCCCAAGAATTGGCTTACTTCGGTAGGAGTGGTTGGCGCTTGCCAGTTCTTGATGGCCTCGATTTTTGATGGGTCTACATGAATTCCATGGCTATCAATCACGTGTCCAAGGAATTGAACGGTTTTTATCCAGAACTCACACTTAGAGAATTTGGCGTAAAGCTCCTCGTGTCTAAGTAGTTCTAGAATGGTTCTGAGGTGTTGTGCGTGTTCTTGTTCGTTTCGTGAGTATATAAGGATGTCATCGATGAAGACAATGACAAACTTGCCAAGATAAGGTTTACACACCCGATTCATAAGGTCCATGAATACAGCCGGTGCGTTGGTTAGACCGAATGGCATCACTTGAAATTCGTAATGCCCATAACGGGTTCTGAATGCGGTTTTTAGGATGTCGGTATCGCGAACACGCAAGATCGAAGATCAATCTTTGAATAACAGCTTGATCCTTGAAGTTGATCGAACAGATCGTTGATTCGGGGAAGTGGGTATCGGTTCTTGACGGTTAGTTTGTTCAACTCTCGGTAGTCAATACACATTCTGAACGAATCGTCTTTCTTTTTGACAAACAAGACCGGAGCTCCCCAAGGTGAAGAACTCGGTCTGATGAATCCTCTATCCAGGAGTTCCTGTAACTGAGTGGACAACTCATGAAGTTCGGATGGGGCTAGGCGGTACGGTGCTCGGGCCACCGATGCGGCACCCGGCACGAGATCAATCGAGAACTCGACCTGTCTAGGTGGAGGTAAACCAGGTAGTTCTTCTGGAAAGACTTCGGGAAAGTCTCTAACGATTGGTACATCTTCAAGTCGCTTCTCCTCCGACTTTTTATCCGTGATGTGTGCGAGAATCGCTGGATAACCTTTTCTCAGAAATTTTCTGGTTTTTAAGCAGGAGATTATATTTAGTCTCGACCCACCGGTCTCCCCTTGTATGATCAAGGTTCTACTGACGGCGAGAGGGATGCGGACGATCTTATCATAACAAACAATTTCGGCCCGATGTTCGGACAACCAGTCCATACCCACGATGACGTCGAAACTTCCTAGTTCAACAGGCATAAGATCGATTGAGAAGATTTCTTAGGCTAGGTTTAAAGTGCAATTAGGTATCACACTATCGGTTTCTATGAGTTTACCATTTGCAAGTTCTACGGTGTACTTAACATCTAAGGCCACGGGGGTGATGTCAAGTAGTGGACAAAACTCATTAGAAATATAGCTCTTATCGGCACCAGTATCAAATAGAATAGAAGCAGATAAGTTGTTGAGGAAGAACATACCCGAGACCACATTCGGGTCTTGACGGGCGTCCCCTGAGTTGATCACGAAGGCTCTGTTCCGAGTGTTGTTGCGGTTGTTGTTGTTGTTGTTGTTCTTCTTCAGCTTGGGGCAGTTGTTCCTAAAATGCCCAAAGTTTCCGCACCTAAAGCAGGTCTTTGGTGCATTGGTGTTGGGGGTAGGAATGATGGCTCGACAATCCTTGGCTAGGTGCCCGAACCTTTTGCAGTTTATGCAAGGGCAGGAACCGTCATGATGGCGGTTGCACTTGGAGCAGTAGGGTTTGTTTCCGCCGTACCCTTTCTTTTCTGTAGTTCCTAATGAATAAGCCTTAACAGACTAAGGCTTCTTGTTGGTGAGTTGGTTGGATGTGTTTGGCTTTCCTTCCCATTTGCGTTTGTTGTTTGCATATGGGGTTGATGTTGTGCCACGGCGGACAGAGTTTGCCGTTAGCTCATGGGCCATACGGATGGCGCTCTGAATCGTACCCGGTTTGGATGACGTTACCAGGTCTTGAAGTCTGTCGGGAAGTCCATCGACATATTTCTCGATCCTCTTGTATTAAGGATCGACCATGGATGGGCACAGAAGTGCCAGTTGGTGGAAACGGTTGGTGTACCCGGTGATATCATCACCTTGCATCTTTTGGTTCCAGAATTCCAACTCTAGTTGTTTCAGTTCGTCCCTGGGGCAGTACTCACCCCTCAACATCTCCTTCAGCTCCTCCCACGGAAGCTTGTAAGCATTTGCAATACCCACAGTCTGGGCATAGGTGTTCCACCAGGTGAGAGCGGTGTTAGTGAAAGTACTAATGGAGAACTTAACCTTGTCTCCCTCCGCACAGTTGCAGATAAGAAACACAGATTCGACTTTCTCGATCCAGCATACTAGACTGATAGCTCCCTCAGTACCTGCGAAGTTCAGAGGTTTGCAGTTCTGGAAGTCTTTGTAAGAACAGGGTTTGGGTTGTGGTCCATTAGTAGCTGTATCTTCGCTACCAGGAGTTGATGTTCGGGTAGCTAGGGCTTGAGCCACACTACGGGCAATCAGACCCGCAATTTCGGCTTCACTGAGGGTGATTTGCCGACTAGGAGGCATGATGCTGAACAAGAAAAGAACAAGGAAAGAGGAATAAGATATTTGTATGAAATTATGATATGTCACAAGTGTAAATGATGAGATACACGATGACAGTACGAAGTGACAATCACATTTCATTTAGATAAACAAGTTGAATACAAGGTACAGGTTTCCAAAAGATTACAGAGTAATAGTAGTACAAAAGTACCGGGAATTGTTACATCCGGTTGAATTACATAGGCCCTAATAAAGTAGTTAGCTGGTTACAAGTTACAGACTGATCTAATCTTGGTGCAGATTAATCTGCTCCATCAGCGCGACAAGGCAGTCCACGGTTTCTGCTAGTCTGTTGGTTTGCCTGGCGTTGTCTTCAACCAAGGCCAGTCGTTGTACCAGTGCTCGAGAGTGATCCTCAGTCTCCTGTGAACGCTGTTCACATTCCTCTAGTCGGTTTCTTACGAGTTCATCCACACCTAATTCAGCGGTCATTTGTAACACCCGGTCAAAAAGTCAAATTTCGCGCCGATTTTAAACTTTAAATAATTACATTTTAAAGTTCAAAGGAAACATTTTTACTTAAAATATTTACGAAAAGCGTAAACAAAATTATGAAATTAAAATATTAAATTTACTTTATTTTCGGATATAAAACACGGGCATTTTGTACTGTGGTTGGAGACCACAGTCCCCGCATTTGGGGATCTGAGTTTTAACAAAAACCCAAACCCCCATCTCATTTCCTCATTTCTTCTTCTTCTTTTTCACCTACTTTCTCTCATCTCTTTCTCTTAAACAACAACAACCAACAACATCAACAACAATTTCATCATCATCAAAATCGGAATCATCCTCATCATCATCGTCATTTTCGGAGTTCACCATCATCAAAACCGGACATCATCATCTCCATCTTCTTCACCATCATCTCCATCTCCATTTTCATCAAAAAGTAAGATTTATCACTTTCTCTCTCTAGAAATCGTTTCTCTTTCTATAAATTACTTAGATTACTTCAAAATACATGCTAGAAGCTTTCTATAACATCAAAACACCCAAAAATCGAGCCAAGACTCGATTTGGATCTTGAAATCGTCGAACAGTCCGCTACGTCGCAGGGACCAAAAACAGTGCTGCGACGTCGCAGCCAACGTCGCAAAAACATCTCAACGTCGCATGATGCGACGTAACACCCTACGTCGCAGTAAATCTTAAACGTCGCACATTGCGACGTAACACACAATGTCGCATTAAATTGCGACGTCGCACATAAGCGACGCAAGACCCTACGTCGCATCTGACGTCGCAGCTGACGTCGCATCTGACGTCGCAGAACCTTAAAAATCTATGTTTTTCACTAAGTATTGACAACCAAATTTTACCACTCGATTTTACCCGAAATTGGATTTCGAATGCGTTTTCTCTAAAGCAAAGTAGTAGAAATAAAAATTTTCCAAGCTGACCTGGCAGCTCGACCCCAGCCAGGGGCTCTGCCCCTTGGACCCCGCCAGGGGTTGCCACCCCTTGGACCCCGCTACCAGGGGCGCTGCCCCCGGACCCCCGTACACCATTCCCAGACTTCAACAACAAATGCATACATGAACAACTCGCTTAGACAAACTGATTTGTCTCATACTTATATAACCTCACGTGTTTAGGACACTAGAAGGTTACCATTCGGACGACGCGCGTATCATCGTATCGCTAACAACTCACAGGTGAGTTTCATAGCCCCACTCTTTCAACTGTTTTACTATTTTCGGGGTGAAACACATGCTCAATTGCTGTTTTCAAATCATATTAACAATCGTTTATAATTTACAACTATTTATATTACTGTATGTAATACGAAATGTGTAATACTTAGGAATTACACCCGCAATATTGTTTTAGAAGAATATCAATACTTAACCTAGATAGGTTACAATCGTACCCGGTTAGGTCATTGGAAAACGATTACCAACACATAACTTGATTTAGTTATCACAATCTCTTGGCCATATTGTCACGGGACAATATCATTGAATACATTAGAACTAGTTAGTTCTACCTACACTGAACAACATTTATACTGTTACAAGTTTAGTTATTCTTTAAGAACTAAAACTGTCGACACACTCCATTATCACTAGAATGGGAACTGAACTTAAGTGAACATTTTCCCAAGACTCCGTTATATGTACTTGCTAGGCTTTAGGCTAGGGTTATACAATATTATTACAAGTTAGTACAGACTTCCTATATCTATACGACTCAACTGGTGACGACTCTGGCTCAGGATGTAATCCAACCAGGGATGGTCCCCCGGCCCAGGATGTAATCCAACCGTGGGGGTGTCACCTGATGAATATCTACATACTATTATACGATCTACTTAGTCAGGCATGTCGAGTACTGCTGGCTCTCAAACAACTTAGTCGGGCATGTCGTTGTACTGTCGGCTCAATCACAAATTGCTGCGAGCAATTCCAAAAACGATGCCGCGGTATTGCAGCGGGCACCAAACGATGCCACGGTAAAGTGGGCACAAAACGAAACCACGGTATTGCAGTGGACGAAACTTCAATCAATGGATCAGCGAGTTATACTCGGGATTCACAATAAGTTAACGGATCGGTGGTGCTGCCACGCGAGGCCGTTAGCTCAATTCATGTCCGGGTTAGCTTATGCTAATCGGGTAAACGGACACGCTAAACGTTCAAACATAGATCTGCGGATCTACAATCACTTGTTGCTGGATGCAACACCTCATATATTAAATCATAGTTCTGCGGGACTACAGTTACTTACTATCATATGACGTGGTCATACAGTTATTTGGTTACAACTTAGGCAGGTATTGCCTCCCATTATACACTTACTCATACCAGATAGGTATTCAGGCTAGGTATGCCTCAATTATTGTGTACTTAGGTACGGACTACAATTGATTAGGTATTAGATACCTAAACTTTCGAATTACACATTGGTAATTACATCTACAAATTGCTACAAATCAGAATCGTGGATTCTGAACAACTTCTCAAAACATACAAGATTTATACTTTATGTTTTCAACTAACAAACCTATGAACTCACCAGCTTTATAGCTGACCTGTTTTAGCATGTGTTCTCAGGTGCCCAGCAGGATTAGGATTACTACAAGATCTTACTAGTTCGAATCGCATATTTTCAACAAATGGGACTACTCTGCATTTACTTTCATATTTTCCAATTATGTATTTGGAATTTGTTGTTAAACTTATAATGTTGTAAACATTTTTATTTACGAAATGTATAACCATTTTCAAACGACTCATTTAGAGTCGTTCATTATGTATCTTATGCTGTGATATTTGATTTAGTAACACCCGACCCGACAGCTTCCGCAAACCGAAATTTGAGGGTGTTACATCATTGAATCCTGAATTATGCTTACAGAGAGGCTGGTATCTTCTTGTTCTCGCTGGAGTTGTGATATGCGGTCAAGAGCTTGGCGAAGCAGGTAGGTCATTCGGTGTTGTTCCAGTTCGAGATTTTCGAGCCTTTGCTCCTGACGATGGAGTTGGGTAGACAACACTGGCATCGTGAGGTGTGCCGAGTTCTGAAAGTTATGAACAGGATATGGGTTGCTTCGAGGTGACCTAGTGGTCCTCCTGGCTATTCGCGGGTTTCTTGTTCCTTGCGGGTGAGTGCGTGACGAATTGGGTGGTGTGTTTGCCATTCCTGAGGCAAATTGTAAGTAAGACGAGGCTAATATATATAAGTATATAATATCCAGCCTAGTGTCTAGTACGTATCAAGTAATGGTCCGGTTCTCTCGTGGTCAGAGTCAACTAACGTATTCATGTTCAACATAACCATTTCAGACCTCACATCATCTTTCCTTAATTGTACATAGTTGATCAGGCTATGTTAAATTAAAGTCGTATGCTGTAATTCCTGAACCAATCATGCCTAGTAAGGAAATACTGCCTAATGGTCATAGTCTAGGCCCACTAAATGCAACCTAGTTCACTATAACCTTAGGCTCTGATACCAATCTGTAACACCCCCAAATTTAATGATTTGCGGAAGCATACTTGGGTGTTACTAATCAATATACAAAGCACAAGATATACAGTAAACGACCTCTAAATGAGACGTTGTAAAATGATTTCATAGAAATATATGTTTGAAAACTTAATGTTTTCGTATACAAAATAGTTCCCTAGAGTCCACGCGTATGGCGGGAGATTCTATTACATAATCAACATGTACAAAAGATAATGCTGAGAATCTCCGTTAATGCAGTTTAGTTGAAATCATGCGACTCTGGCTATGTCCTGGAGAAATCCTACTCCATATGAGTACCTGAGAATACATGCTAAAAGGTCAACACGAATGTTGGTGAATCTCACAGGTTTGTAAGTAATATCAGTTTTGAACACAAGGTTTCATCAGTAGTGCCCGCAGGCGTGAATCGAGTATTTGCAAATCCAGCAAATGTAAAGTAAATAAGTTATACCGTTGCCATGAGGCTCATAATCGAAGCTTAACCCGTAAGTAATAGTTTGCTCCGGTAACATGCTCGTTACTGAGCAAGCATAAGTAACGAATAATAGTCGCCCGTTTATACATAACGGTTCGTGGTAGCGCTACTACCCCGGGCGGGGAGGGTCATTTCCCTAATGGATCCATTAACTAGTGTTCGCGCTTAAGTCCATAACTAACGATATATGATGGAGAGACTTCTGTAAATGGTAAACAACTCATGCAATTCCGTTTGGTATAGTAAACAGTTTAGTACTTGTGTTCAAGAAAAAATAGTAGCATGTTTCTCCCCCAATAAGATAAAACAGTAAAAAGTGGGGCCGTAAGACTCACCTGAGTCTTTGCAAGTACGTTTATATCAATAAACGAGTAAGTAATATCAACCGTAGGTTCTCCAAACCCATAACCTTCAAATGCCTAAACACATAAGGTTATGTAAGTAGTTGTCTCGCAAGACGTTTCGTTTAGTTGTACCCAACTAGTGTGCCCAATGTTTGTCCGTATGTTTGTAATCGTTTGTTGTTAGAAAACATGTTTGGCCCGTTGGTGACGGTGGGTACTAGTCAAAGTATTATCATTGTTTTTGAAGTGTTATACTTATAAATGTATTCCAAAGTGTTTTAGGAGTCATATTGTATAAGTGTTTGAGGTTGTACAAGTTTAACACTTGGTGTAAAAATAATTTGACAACTCCCTGTTTTTGGCGACACTTGGCTAGTGTCGCTATAGGCGACACTAGTTAGGCGACACTTTGTGAGTGTCGCTACAGATGGTACTGGTTAGGCGACACTTGGTGAGTGTCGCTAGACTTCCGATTTTCAATTAATTGGCGACACTTGGTCAGTGTCGCTATAGGCGACACTTACGTATTTGGCATCACTAAGGGAGTGTCGCTAAGATAAATCTGGTTAAGTAGTTCAGCGACACTTGGGTCGTGTCGCTATAGGGGCGACACTTAGGCATAGCGACACTTAGCTAGTGTCGCTAGTACTGTTTTTGGCACACTAGCGACACTTCAGACTGTTCGCCGGAAAATGGACCGAAAACGAGTTTTCCGGCCACCGTTCGATCTAATACTTTTACCCAACCCATTATCGGACATTTTAAGCATATGTAACCCATAAAAACGTTAAAATGAGTAAAAACGGAGAGTTTCGGGTTTTGTCGGAAACTTACAAATTGCCGAAATGAAATTCCGGAAAGATAGCGTTGTAGATCGTGAAGTGGTGAACGTTTTTCTCCAAAGGGGTGGTATGATCCGGGTGTGTTTAGTGGTAGTAATTTGCGAATTATGGTGGTGGTGATGGTTTGTTGGTTGAGAGAAAAAGAAGAGAGGAAAGAGAAGAGAGATGTGAGAAATGAAAGAAATGAAAAAGAAATGGGAGGTGGTGGGGTGTTGGTGAAAGCCTCACCTCACCCAGTCTCCGTTCCGTGCTCCGTGTGGTGTTCGTTTTCTCCGTCGTTTAGGCGTTAAATATTTATTTTACGCGTTTAATTGTATATTTTAAAATTACAAACTTTTGTTAAATAATTTACTCGTATTATTTCTTTAAATCCTTAATAGTTTGAAATATGATATAGTTTAAATAAATTTAAGTACTTTTGTTTTTAAATCGTGTAAACTTTAATTGAGTGATACGAGTTAATTACTAATTATTAGAAAATAGCATTTTGGGCACAATTGTGTTATTTAGTTTATAAACATTTGTTCACCAACGTCCATTTTAATCGAATAGAATTTCATTCTATTTAAGTTGCGTACGATTTAAGTCAAATCGCAAAGTTGTATATATTTACCAATATATAATCCGATACATAAATTAGCCTAACACAAAACTAATTACATGTATTTACAAAGAATTAGGCGCTAATAACTAGCCCTAATTTGGCGGTTGTTACATTAAGAGGAGATAGATATTCTACAATGGAGTTGAGGAGAATGACATTAGAGCAATTGCAAGAATTGTGGGATAACAATCCAATTGTTAATCCTGAGGCAAGAGAAAGAATTGAAAAGAAAAGGAGAGATGATGAAGAGATACAGAGAAGGCTGAAATTAAGGTATCAACAGATTGAGGAGGAGCTTGAACAAAAGAAAATCGAAGCCCAAAAGGCTTAAGAGTTGAGATTAAAAGTTGCAAGTCATAGATGGTCATTTCAAATGATTCAAGACTCTGATGATCAGATATATGATTTGGATAGAGATGAAGAAATCTTAGAAGAGATGATGGTTGAAAAGAGAGATAGGAATGAAAATACAAATCTTAATGATGAAGATCTCTCAGATATTGTTGAATGGCAAGGAATGTTCATAGAGTCAAACAATGTGTCTTATGAACTCAGAATTAAAAGAAGAAATGGAGATGTGAGTTTTCATAAGTCTATGGGTGATATTTTGAGAAAAGTAAAGAAAATGGATGTGTATGATATGTATAGAGTTGGAATGGAAAAGGATATGAAGCTTGTGAATATTCATATTGAAAGACACGTATGGGAATGGTTAAGAATGATGTTTGAACCAGAACAGTATGGTGAACTATTTTTGGGTATTGAAGCTGTTACTGATTGGAGACATTTTGCTAGAGCAGGAGTTCATTGCATACGACTAAGGAATGGTAAATACATCTATATGTTGGAAGAAAGAGATTATGTTCTGAGCCAATCACTGTTGAAACAGCTAATTGAAAGAAAGTTACTTGTAGCTATTAAAACTGATAAAGGAAAGGATATAATCTATAAAATCATGAATTAGTACAACAAGATGGTAGAATCAAGCAAGAAAGGGTCCAAATCTTCTAAAGAATCTGAGGCTGAATGAAGAAACTTAATGCAATTCCAGATTGATTAAGTTTAGGGGGAGATTGTTGGGATCTGAGCTGATTTGGCTAAGTGTGGAAGTGCTTACCACTGTTCGTGTTGAAGAGTGCCACTGCTAGAGGAAGTGAAGACTAGCTACTGCTAGTGTAATTGTATGATAGCCACTGTTAGATATATACTTGGTGAATATTGTGATAAGTATATTGTAGCCACTGTTAGTGGAAAGCATGGCGTAGCCACTATTAATGTAATTAATGATATATGATTATATGGCACTATATGGAAAACGAATTCGATTAACCATAAGGATTCATCATTTTGAACACTTTTATAAACTTTAGTTATCATTAAACACATTTTATAAACTATGGTAATTCTTGGACACATTGCGTATAGTTATGGTTGATTTACGTACAATTTTTTATCCTTCACTAAATTAAATTTTTTTTGAAAGTTTAAAGCCCTTGTTGTCTATTAACTTTTTCGATAAAAAGTTTTATCGTTTCATTTTTTACGTCTTTAACATATTCGTCGTACTAAAACAAATGAATTTGATTGAACAGATTCTACGTCTTTAACAGATTTACGTCTTTATGTGACTTTAGCCTAAGTTTAATAGTGAAATGTATGATATATGGCACTACCGGTATCACATATGAGGGTATTTAGGTAATTTCCTTTCCTACCCACCTTTTTAATCCCCTTTCTTCCCCATTCCTTTACATCGTACAGTTGCTATTTCCCTCCATTACCATCCTCATTTTATTCCCGCTCATTTTTCTCCCTGTAACATGGCGTCATCATCATCTTCTCAAAATCAAGTTTTGGAACCACAATTTTATTACTGTCATTGCGGAGCCAAGATGTATGTTCGCACATCATGGACTGAGATCAACCCGGCACGCAGATTCGTAAAATGCCCAGATGTTAGTTTTAACCTTATTTTTTAATTGTTGTTGGTATTTGCAATTGATGATGCTATTAGGTTAAATATTGACTCAAAAATGCTTTAATTTTGTTATTTTGTTGTGATTTAGGTTAAAACCAGTTTTTGCACAAGATATCGCTTTCTTGATTCGGAGCTTCCAGAGTATTACAGGAAGATTATGTATCAATTAAGAATGGAATGCAAAAACAAGTCCATCAAGAATGAAACGGAAGAAGATTCAGACTCAAAGATGGTGTTGATGAAGATGGTTGAAGAGTTGACTCTCATGAAGTCAAAATTGAAGATGTTTGACCAAGTGTTTGCACTTTTAATTGGTGTTGTAGTGATGTTGTGTGTAGTTATACTTATTCTTGTTATGAACTAAGTTTCATTTAATGGTGTGTTTAATGGTTTCTTTAAGTAGCTATATGTATCATGTTTGGTGGGTGTATGGTAAATAAATTATTATATAAATGTAACCTCAACTAATAATAAATAAATTAATCAAAGCAGAATGAACAAAAAACCATTTGTGAAATATTATATGCAAATTGAATGTAATTCGTCTTTTCGGCATATGTATGTGACATTGCCCTAAGGTTAATAGTCAAATGTACGATATACGGCAGTTGCGGTATCACACACGCCACTATTGAACTTAGGGTGTTATGTAATTCGTCATTTCGGCATATGTATGTGACATTGCCCTAAGGTTAATAGTCAAATGTACGATATACGGCAGTTGCGGTATCACACAAGCCACTATTGAACTTAGGGTGTTATGTAATTCGTCATTTCGGCATATGTATGTGACATTGCCCTAAGGTTAATAGTCAAATGTACGATATATGGCAGTTGCGGTATCACACACGCCACTATTGAACTTACGGCCGGGTGTTATGTAATTCGTCATTTCGGCATATGTATGTGACATTGCCCTAAGGCTAATAGTCAAATGTACTATATACGGCAGTAATTGCGGTATCACACGCGCCACTATTGAACTTAGGGTGTTATGTAATTCGTCATTTCGGCATATGTATGTGACATTACCCTAAGGTTAATAGTCAAATGTACGATATACGGCAGTTGCGGTATCACACACACCACTATTGAACTTAGGGTGTTATGTAATTCGTCAATTCGGCATATGTATGTGACATTGCCCCAAGGTTAATAGTCAAATGTATGATATACGACAGTTGCTGTATCACACACGCCACTATTGAACTTACGGTCGGGTGTTATGTAATTCGTCATTTCGGCATATGTATGTGACATTGCCCTAAGGTTAACAGTCAAATGTACGATATACGGCAGTTGCGGTATCACACACGCCACTATTGAACTTAGGGCCGGGTGTTATGTAATTCGTCATTTCGGCATATATATGTATGTGACATTGTCCTAAGGTTAATAGTCAAATGTATGATATACGGCATAATTCTACTTATTATAAGTATAAGATTTTCATACTTTTGTTTGTGTGTGTATAAATAAAAATATGTTATTGTTAAATTGTGTACCGATTAAAAATATAATTTATCTTCTTACCATATTTGTTTATATAAATACGTTTTTATAACATTTTTATAATATTGTATATAAATATGTTATTGTGAAATTGTGTATATCAAGAGTAAAAATAGTTTATCTTTTTACCACATTTGGTAATTACGTCTGCTAATACTAACCCTTAAAGGTTGAATGACATAAATACCCTTAATAATCAATTACCAATACAATAAGAAGGATTTTAATAGTAAGGGCATTTAGGTAATTTACTTAAAGACTTGGAAGTAGGCGCGTGAGGCGTAAAAGTTACGAGTAAAATTCAGACATCAGATCAACACCTTTCAATTCCCGGCGTACCAACTTCCAAAGAAACTCAAAACAGAGCATCAACAAATCATCTAAACAAGATATAAACCATGGATTCCCAAAGCTCTAAACGACAGAAACCTGCTATGGAAGATGATCGAACTCTTGCTGACCTTCCGGACGGCGTCGTTAGTCAAGTACTGGCCAGTGTCAGGGCTTGCAACGCCAAGCAAGTTTTTAAAATGAGGACTCTGTAAGTCTCCATACCCTAGTTTCTAGTTTGGATTCTCGTTTCAACCTAAGGTTATATTGACGTTTTGTCAGTATAAGCCTTGTATTTTCTATAATTTTTAAAAAATGTAACGCAATTATTAATTAGGGCCTGATTTAGGAATATTTAAATTATATTGTGCATGTACAGTATTTAAGAAATCACCTTTTAAGATCAAGGGACTTAGATTGTGTTTATGACGTCGTTTATATGCATTACAGGTGCAAGACCTTCAGACGTGCAGTTGATTCAGATGAGGTTTATCGCCAGCTGGATGATGATTCCCTCTATCCTCTATTTTCTATGAACTTGCACAAAATTGATGTGCTATCAAAAATGAGGGAGAATCGAAACCCTAACATGCTATTTAGGGATGGCATGGTAATGCTTATTTTACATTTTATTGAAGTTTTTACTTGTACTCTGTCACATACTAATTTACTTTTCTTAAATGTCTTGATCAGAACAAGTTCTTCTCATTTGCAGGTGATGAGGCTGCTGGAAAGCAGATGATGCAACAGGCATCTAATTTGGGACAACGTGATGCAACGTTTGTGCTTGGGATGCTGGTGATGGGGGAAAGTCAAGAGAGACAGGCAGAGGCCAAGCAACTATTGACCTCTACCAGAACAAGGTTAGCAGGTCTGTGGGATGTGGCCCGGACAGCTAACAAGGTACGTCGATTGTTGGCTGATCCCCGTATCTTATGGCGAGCAAAAAGGGAATACACTAACTGCATTCTTTGTTGTCCTAAGCATAAGGTATTGCACGGGTAGACGTTACGCGATGCCTTCTTTCACAGACGGGCTTGGCTGTTCGATTGTAATGTATGCTTGTGGGATGCTTGCTACATTAACTTTGTATCTACTTTTGGTATTTTTTACTTTTGATTAAGTATATATAGTTAGTTATAGACTGATGTATGTCGGATACTTATAAATATGTACTTATTTTTTGTAGTTAAGTTAATGATGTGTTATATATATGTGCATTATATGCTTTTGTTAATGGAAGGTCGGGAAAGGAAACAAGATGCTAGGAACCTGTTGGTCATTTCACTTTAGGGTTTAGGGCTAGCGTTTAGGGTTTAACAACATAATATTATATATTTATCGTGGGAAAAGTAAATCAATTGTATTCATAGCTGAGTTGGTAATTTCATTGAGGAGCTAACCTAGCAATCCCGGGTTCGAATCCGCTAACCTACATTTTGTTTTTTTTAGCTCAATATTGTTTGATTTGCTGTTTTCCCCCCTACAATCAGAAATTCATAATTAACCTTATTCATAATTTTAACTCTAAATATTATTTCTTTCATTTTGGAGCCAAATTTTTCCCCAAAAAATTTAAACTGACCAATTAGAGCCAAGCAGAAAAATTTGAATTTCAAGTGACCTATTTACATTCCAAAACATCTTAATACTAGGTTTTTTTTAACTTTTAGGCCGATCAAAGCATTTACAACTCTCAATTAATCTCCAACCAAAATATCAAAGAATTTACAACTCTTAATTAATCTCAATTAAAGTATATATCATGGATAACGAAGCCGATCATCCTCTAAATAATTATAATGATGACGACCATGATTTAGTATATGAATCGGAGGGTTACGATGATGTACAAGATGATGAAGCCGATGAAAATGACAATAATGCAAATCCCAAAATAGTTCCGCCGAGGGGCATAACAAGATTATTTGCGTTTCGCAACAAGTATGGCAGACCCGGTGCACAAAAGCTCAAGGTAACCTTCGATCAAATGGATCGGCTAATAGGGGACAATAGAGCATTGTTTTCGAGTTTTTTGGGAGACATTGTTCGTGAGCATATTGGTTTGAAGATTCTATCCTGGAAGAAGGTCGATAAAGAAAAAGAGATAAACTGTGGGATGAAATCATGGTATTTGTAACCCACTCCATGCTCCCTTGATTAATTTCCTTTATTAATTAAAATTGTTTACAATACATTATATATGCAACTGGATGTATATATATATATATATATATATATATATAGATAGATAGATAGATTTAACTTGTTAATATTGATCTTGCAGCGATATTTTGATGTTGATGAGACACACAGAAAGCTAGTAATGAATCGTCTTGGTGCCCATCTTAGGAATTTCAGAAGGAAATTGAGGGAATCCTACATACTGCCCAACCTAAACACACAAGTAGTAAATGAAGTCCCAATGAAATATAGTGCATTTGTCCATGCCCCGGAATGGAACTCTTTTGTAGAGTATACGAGCACGGAGGATTACCAGGTTTAGTCATTTATATTAGAGTGCATATATATATATAAGATCAAAGTAAAATACACAGAAAGCTAGTGTACTTTGTTTCTGTTTTCAATTTTATATGCTTACATGTTAATTGGTAATTTGACTAATTTACATGTGTGTTGATTTGATGATTACAAGATCGAAGAAAAAGTAATTGAAGCACATGAAGAACCCCCACGTGGTATATTGTGGTTGAGAGGAAGGCAAAACAAAGCCGGGTTATTTCTAGACGAAATGACTAAAGATAAGGGACAACAACTAGTAAGCATTAATTTGACATGCAAATTTTCCGTTTAAATAGTTCATGTAGTTTACTTTCGATAAATCAATTAACTACTGGCTGTTGGAATCTATAATGCAGATAGACACTCACGAGAAGATCAAAACCGGAACCTTACAGCTTGCTCATGGCAACGATGCAATGACAGAGGTATTTGGAAAGGAAAAGGGAGGGTATGCCAGAGGAGTAGGAAGTGGAGTGACAATCAACAAGTATTTTCATCTTCCAGCAGCTCGAAGCAGAAAAGCAGCAGATGCCGAACAGATGAAATTACTTCAAGCAGAACTTGCAGCTGAGAGACGTGCCCGTGAAGACAAAGACAAAGTTATAGAAACGTTGTCCAACCAGGTGTCAGAAGTGATGGCCAAGTTGACTGCACAAGAGGCAAAAATTAATTCAATGTCAACTCAAAACCTGCCATCGGAGGAAAGACATTTAATTCTTGTATTATTTAAGTAATTATGCTAACATATTATTCATTAATTTATATTGCAGCTAACGGATATATGTATTTCTTTATATATATTGCAGGTGTCTCCATCAGTGGACGTTAATCCTAAAGCAACCTGTTGAGACATAGATTGTGACAACAGATCTAGCTTGAAATAGGACTGGTGTAATTATTATTATGTTTGTACATTGGTTTGGATTTGTAAATGCATATTCGTTTTGTTATTAATATTTAGTATTAAAGATAGACGAAATATGTTTTTAGTATATACGTTTTATGCGAGACGAGTTGAGATCTCAGGTCGCAGCGAGCTGAGCTGCGAGATGAGAACTGAACTCGTATTACATAATTCTGGCGAGCCGAGTCCTGAGTTGGGCTTGGGTTGCGAGTTGGACCGAACTCGCAGGCCCATGTGAGCCGAGACGAACTGACGTATAAATTGTTTTTCACGGATGAAAAACATAATAACTTTTGGCATTTATTCTGATCTGCGAATTCTAATAACCCAGAGAAAACAAACCTAACGGCTAGGCTTTGACGTATTATCGTTTAAAGCTAAGTATTAGTATACGCAATTACGAACTTACTCGTTACTAGTAAGATAACACCATATTGAGGGATTCCGCACCTTAATACCACAGATAACGAAGTTATCGATCCTAGAACTAGGGACTTACATCTGGTATCAGAGCTTTCGGGCTAAATACAAGTGTGTTCGTGAGTTTTAGTGTTATTGCGTTTTTGATTCGGGTCGTTTTTACGTGCTTTCTTCAAATACTAACGATCAAAATCACTCTCTGGACGTTTTAGGGTTTGTTTACGGTCGAAATTCTCAGTTTCGGTCATAAAAATACCTTAAACATTCGTTTTCGGGTTTAACAGCCGTTTCGCGAGTCGAGATTAGGGTTCCAGCTTCGCCTGCGAACCGAGTTGAACTAGCGAGTCGAACTAAGATTTCTCGCGAATCGACATCACTTGCGAATCGACATCTTTAGCAAACCGAACTAAGGCTTGCGAGTAGACATATTCTGCGAGTCGAGCTGAGATTGCGAGTTGAGCTGAGTCCTGCGAGTTGAGTTTTCTAAATTCGCGAAACAGTTTTACTTTACATTTTTAAGATGTCTGACTTAAGTAGAATGATCGAGATGGAACATGAGGTGGGAAAATCAAACGTTCCACCTAAGTTGTTGAAAATCGAAGATTACTATAACTGGAAGGACATATTTGAATCTTACTGTAGATTCCATGATTTGTCGATCTGGATGTGTATCAAGAATGGATACACTGCACCTACTCAAACGGTTAATAACGCAACTGTTACTCTTGCTTATAACCGAATGAGCGATCAACAAAAGAAGGACTATGAATTGGAGAATAAATCCCATTCTGCTATTAAGATGAGTTTACCAAAGGAAATAAACCATCAACTCAAGTCTTTTCAAACTGCTAGAACGCTCTGGGAAGCGTTAGAGAAAAGATGTGAGGGAAGTCCTCAAGTGAAAGCAAGCAGGAAGAATCTTCTTAAGAAGCAGTTTACTGTTATAAAAGCTTTAAAAGGAGAAGATCTTGATGCTTACATCACTAGATTCTACCACTTGTTAAGTGAGCTTGATAACCATGAGATTGTTACTACTGAGACTGAAAGAACCGACAAATTTATTGAGGGTTTGCCGTCTAAGTGGGAAATGTATGGAGTAATGCTCAAAGACAACGATGAAAGGTATGCAACCATGACCTTAGAGCAGGTCATAGACAAGCTAAAAGGTTATGATTTCACAAAGAAATCGAGAGAAACTGATTCTGATCAGGTTCAGAATCCTGGGCTATATCATGGGAAAACTAATCTCTCAACTTCTTCATCTAGTTCGACCACTGCACTTTTAGTGGGTAATACTGATGAAAATGGTGAAATGTTAACGGATGACGTGTGCCTTCTTACCTCATCAGGTAATGAATCTAAAGGTACACCTGCTGAGAAGTCAACTCAAGGACATCAAAAGATGCCAATGAGTGTGAAATCTGCAGAGCAACAGTTATCTGTCCTAGCATCCTTTGTTGCGTCTTATGAAAACTACATTCAGGGTAAAATCAATGATCCGATTATGTTTGATGAAGACTATGATCAGATAGACCCTGATTATCTTGAATAAATAGATCTCCAGGATCAACTTGCAATGTTATCAAGGAGAGTTAAAAATTTCTTGAAGAAAACTGGTAGAAAGGTGGTAGGAAATCGATCGGGGTTTGATAAAACCAAGATTAAGTGTTTCAACTGTCAAGGTTATGGAGACTTTGCTCGTGAGTGTCAAAGACCTAAGGTTGAAACTGGCAATAGCAAACAAGGTTCGGGAAGTACCTTAGCTTCCAAAGCCTTAGTTGTGAAACAGTTGGATGGATCTTATGATTGGCAAGCTCAGTCTGAGGAAGCACTCATGGCTGAGATTGAAGATCAAGAGATAGCTGCTGAGTCCAATAGCTATATGCCCAGTGATGTTGAAATAAAGGTGCCGGAGATTCATGAGAAAGCAAGTGATGATGACGTGCTCTATATGGATTCAACTGCTAATATGAGTCCAGATGACTTTGTAGCACGCATGGCTGAAGTACAAACTGACAAGAAAAGGGTAAGTTTGGATATTCTTACTCTTGCTGATGTTTGTTATCTAGTTACTGATCTACAATCACAATTAAGTGTCTTAAGTGTGTCTAATCAGAATTTGTCATCCCAAGTTAGCATTTTTAATGATTCTAATAAGACTATAATATATGAACTTGAACAAGCTAAAAGTGATGTCCTTAGGTTAAGTACAGATAAGGTAGATCTTAAGAATAAGATTAAGTCTGATAGTTCTGACAAGATTGCACTTAGAGATACCATAAATGAAAAGGCAATAATCATAGATGGTCTCTATATGAACATTGATGACTTAAATCGAACAATAGCTGATAGGGATAAAGAGTTAGCTGAGCTTAAGCATAAGTTAGTGGAACAAAATCATAAGATTGAGTCCTACAGAACTTTAGAAATGGATAAAATGTTAGATGCTCAACGAAGTGTAAAGGACAAGACTGGGATAGGTTACAATGATGTACCTCATCCTTTTAATGCCAATTACACTAGTAACTCGATAGATTCTGAAATGACAGATGCTAATCCTGAAATTTCAGTAACTAATGATCAGGAAAAGTTAGAGGTACAGAAGGATGTTATTAAGAACCCTTCATCAGATAATAGTAAGGCTTCTCATTTCACCAAAATACAATTTGTATCGGGTGGAGTGATTAACGATGCTAAGACTGATGATAAGGTTAATAAGGAACAAATATCTGAACCTTTAGTGCCTAAGACTCCGAGTAGTAATGCAAAAGTTCCTAAATCACGCAAGCAGATGTCATGTTTCAAGTGTCACCAAAAGGGACACGTGGCTTCGTGTTGTCCTAACAAAAAGCCTGAAACACCACATAAGCTTGTGATAGATGAAAAGACACAGACCGACTAAGTATGACTGTAGATGGGTTAGATACCAAACCTAAGTTAGGTAATAAACATGTTAACATTCTTAAAAGAGACGGTAAACATAGTGTCTCCCCACCTAAACCTAAACGGCCATATACTCAAAGTGATAATTATGTCCATAAGTCTAGGGATGTGACACCATCGAGGTTTAGAACTCCAAGTAGAGGCCATAGTCATTATGAAAGTGGTACTACTTCGCGATCACATGAGTTTAATTATAATTATCATAATAGAGCTCATAATTATGTGCCTAGGAGGTTATCCTCAAATTCACCTCTTAAGGCTGATCGTTCACAAACTCAAGCTACTTCGAAAGTAACCAAAGGTCCTGATGGGAAGGATGGTTATTTTAAAGAGCTTAAGTTTGTTGATGATAAGGGACAAACCAAGACCGTAATGGCTTGGGTCCCTCTTGACAACTGATCGTGTTTTGTGTTATGTGCAGGAGCATGCTGTGAACAAGGACAGCTGGTGGTATGTAGACAGTGGATGCTCGAGGCACATGACAGGAGAAAGAAGTCTACTGAAGGACTTCAAGGAGAGTCTCAAGCAAAAAGTAAATTTTTGCAGGAGATAAAGGAGGAGTAATTTTGGGAAAAGGAAAAGTTTCAAATGGAACTTTGACTCTTGAGGATGTGAACTATGTTGAAGAACTAACTCACAACCTAGTGAGTGTTTCCCAAGTCTGTGAGAAAGGTCATCCAGTTTATTTCAATGAAAAGGAGGCCTTAGTCCTGAAGCCAGGTTTTAAAATTACCTGATGAATTGATATTGATGAGAGCGCCAAGGAAGAAGGACATCTATGCTATCAACATGGGTGTTCCTAACTCTTCAATGGTGTCTACATGTTTATTATCCAAGGCTTCGGAAACAGACGCATTATTATGGCATAGGAGAATGGCACACCTGAACTGGAGAAAGATGAATTATATAACCAAAAATGGTTTGGTTCTAGGTGTACCACAAAAACGTTTCGAGTCTGAGGATAAGTGTGTTCCTTGCATGAAAGGAAAGCAGCACAAGAAACCACACAGACCTAAGACTGAAAACTCTATCTCCTCGCCATTTGAATTGCTACATATGGACCTCTTCGGCCCTATAAGCAAGAGAAGTCTAGGTGGCAAATGGTACTGTTTGGTTGTCACAGATGACTATTCTAGATTCTCATGGGTATTCTTTTTGGGATCAAAGGATGAAACTCCTGGAATTCTAATTGAGTTCTTTGATCTAGTAGAGAATGTCTATAAAAAGAGAGTTAAGCGTATTCGTAGTGACAACGGGACAGAGTTCAAAAATTCAACGTTGAATATCTATTGCTTAAGTAAAGGGATATTACATCAATTCAGTGCACCTTATGAACCTCAACAGAATGGTGTTGCTGAAAGGAAAAATAGGACGTTGATTGAAGCTGCTAGAACAATGCTTGCTGATTCAAAGCTTCCGGTCATCTTTTGGGCAGAAGCAGTGAATACAGCATGTTATGTTCTTAATAGGGTTCTTACGATTAAGAGACATAACAAGACTTGTTATGAGCTTTTGAACAATAAGAAACCTAACTTAAAGGGGTTTGAACCCTTTGGAGTTTCATGCACCATATTAAAGACTGGACATCAAGCAAAATTTGGTGAGAAGGCTGACGAAGGATTTTTCCTAGGTTATATGCCCAATTAGCCAAACAAGAGAGTCTTTAATAAAGACACAGGACGTTTGGAGGTAGTTTATAATATTGAGGTTACGAGCTACTCACCGGATGTTCATAAGGGATTAGATTGGCAATTTGATTATTCTGATCTTTTTGTATCATTTAAAGTTCCTATTAGTGACTATGTCAGTGATTCAGAGATAGCTGAACATTTATTGTTTGAAGATGGGAATATTGGTCCCGCTTCAACATCAAGTGTTAAGCAGTTTGGAATTAAGACTAATGTTGACTCAGATAAAGCTTCCACAAGTGAGTCACAACAACCTTCAGAGGATAAGTCTCAAGAAACAGAAGATCTTGATGATCTTCCTACAAAGTTTGATGATATACTTACTCCTTTGAAACACTTAAGGATATCTTCTGCTCGTACGGAAGATGTACCTGCATTGGAAGAGATTGGTACTAATTTAGGAGATGATATACCGATTGAACCAGTTGTTTCAACTAGAACGAGTAAGAATCATCCCGTTGAAAACATCATCGGTGATATTAATACTCCGGTTCAAACTAGGCATCAATCCAGAGCTAGTACGTCTGAGAATTTAGAATACCAAAGCTTGTATACTGCAATGAAAGAGACAGGGATTCCTAATCAATGTCTATATTCATGCTTTATCTCACAAGTCGAGCCTAAAAATGTTCAAATGGCTTTAAAAGAAAGCTCGTGGGTAGAAGCAATGCAAGAAGAACTATCTCAGTTCTCTAAATTACAAGTATGGGAGTTGGTTGACCTACCAAAGGGAGAATATCCAATTGGAACTAGATGGGTATTTAAGTGCAAGAGAGATGATAAAGGAATCGTTACTCGCAATAAAGCTCGTCTGGTGGTTCAAGGTTTTAATCAACAAGAAGGTATTGACTACAATGAAGTGTTTGCACCAGTTGCTAGGCTAGAAGCAATTAGAGTATTCTTAGCATTCGCATCATATTATGGTATAAAAGTGTATCAGTTGGATGTTAAGAGTGCCTTTTTGTATGGCAAAGTGGAAGAATTGGTGTATGTTTCACAACCACCAGGGTTTGATGATCCTGAGTATCCAGATAGAGTATATCGTTTGAATAAGGCTCTATATGGATTACATCAAGCACTAAGGGCATGGTATGGAACACTATCAACGTATCTACTTGAGAATGGATTTACAATAGGATCGATTTATAGTACACTGTTTGTGAAGTGGAAAAAGAAAGACTTTCTTCTCGTGCAAGTTTATGTTGATGACATTATCTTTGGATCGTCTGATGAAAAGATGTGTCAGGAATTCGAACAAGTTATGAGAAAAAGGTTCGAAATGTCTGCAATGGGTGAGTTGAATTTCTTCTTAGGATTACAAGTTGATCAAAAGAAGGATGGATTCTTTATTCATCAATCTAAATATACATATGAGCTATTAGAACGCTTCAAGATGGATGAAAGTAAGGTCTACAATACTCCAATTCCAGTCAATCATGGACTAGGTCCAGATACATCGAGTGATGGCGATGTGGATCCAACTCTTTATAGATCCATGATCGGATCACTAATGTATCTAACAGCCTCTAGGCCTGACATAATGTTTGCTGTTTGTTTATGCGCAAGATATCAGGCTAATCTGAAAGAGTCACACATGCAAGCTGTTAAACGAATCTTTCGTTACCTCAAAGGGAAACCTAAGCTGGGTCTTTGGTATCCGATTGATGGAGACTTAGATCTCGTAGCTTATACTGATTCGGATTATGGAGGATGCAATCAGAATAGGAAATCTACGACCGGAGGATGTCAATTCCTAGGAGGTAGATTAGTATCCTGGCAGTGCAAGAAGCAAACCTCGGTAGCCATTTCTACATGTGAAGCTTAGTATGTTGCAGCTGGCAGCTGTTGCTCTCAAGTACTTTGGATTCAACAGCAACTGCGGGATTACGGGTTAAATATAACCAATACTCCTATGATGATTGATAACGAATCTACTATGTCGATCACCAATAATCCAGTAAAGCATAGTAAAACTAAGCATATTGATATTCGACATCATTTTATTAGAGATTGTGCTGAGAAAAAGTTGATAAAGTTAGTTAAGGTTCCATCATTGGATAACTTAGCAGACTTATACACAAAGGCGTTCGACAGAGCAAGATTTGAGACGCTGGTTCAACTAAACGGAATGAGAAATCCAGAGTGATTAGTCTTCCAAGGGTATTTTTGTAATAGTTAGTATTTCTGTGTTCATTTTTTTTTTTTTTTTAAAAAGGCGTATGGCATTCATTTGCTTGTTACCTAAGGGGAATCGCCTTCATTAAAGAATATAAACAAAATATTCTTTGAAATTCATTTAAGTTTTTATTTGCAAAAACTAAGGGAAATGATAGTACATTAGGAGGATAAGCTTCACATAAGCTTAAGTCCTAAGTATGATGTGGTAGTATGTTCAAATAAAGCTACTTTAGAACTACAGCGGTTCTATCAGGTATGTGTTTATATTTATTTGATTATACACCTATATCCACAAGTTATAATTTGTCTATTTTTAAGTGAAAACTTTAGATGGCTTCATCATATGATGTACTGGTAGGCAAATTATATGACATTTTCTAAGCCTTAAGAAGTGAATTAACTACTTGTTTATTATCTTGTGTTACTCTTCTATGACGTATGATATTAAGTCTTAATTGTTGAATTATGGTATTACCATACACTGTTATCATGCATTTTAATTTGAAGTGACAAATAGTAGCAATATGGGTATTAACTTAATTACTGGTAACTTTGTTGTACTAAGTATAGAACTGAAACCTTTAATTAACTTAATATTCTCAAATATATTTTGAATTATGCTAGAAGGGATCTTCTGTTGTACTACGTACAGACTTAGATAACATAGCATATTCAAAGTATGTCTGATATTTGTCTAACCTTAAAATTCAAGTGTATGTTATATGTTTCGAAAAGATACATCATTTAGTAACCGCTACCTTGAAATGTAATGATACAGTGTTATGAGTTTTACTTGAAATTCTTCAGTATGTCATATAATATGAAGCACTTGATAATATTCATACTAACAATAAAGTGTTTGCTTAGAAAATTGAGTATAATTTGTTTATGTGGATCATAATACCGGTAATCGTCTTGGACTGTCTATAATTAAAATATTCACTGTATGTGAGTGATGCATTTATTAATTATGCTATGTGGATAAAGGTACCTAAGATATAGTTTTATAAATATAAATGTATAAATGATAAAATTAGTTGTAATTTTATAGTAATTTACTTGAATTTCATGAGGTATGTATACTACCAATCTGCTTAGACTTTTAAATAAATAATTAATTGCTTATTCTTACTAATATGATCCCTAAGCAGATAAAATCTTATTTACTTTGTATATGTACTTTGTTTTGAGTGATTAATAAAATGGTACTTGATACCAAAGTTTATATAATTGTGTTTTTATCTTATTTTTATTTGTTTTTAATTTAAGTTTTTGTGTTTATTAGGTTTTACCCTTCGGAATTAAATTATACTGAATATTTTTGAGTTGAACAAACGTAACAAATACAAGTGAAAAATAATTTTATTTTTAGACTTGTACAAATGATGGGTTTTTAATTTATACTAAGTATTTAATTCGCATTTTTATTTATTCCTGCGAGTTGACTAAGTCAACTTGCGGATCCGTTTGAAATCTCGCGAATCAGATACAAGGTATAAAGGGGGTCAAACGAGTCAAGCCAACCCACCGAACCCACAAACTTCGCGAGTTCACTAAAGCTTGCGAATCCGTTTTACAGGCGAAACGAGGCGATATTTAGTTTTCGTTTGATTTCGATTTTTAGAGTACGGGAACGAGTTTTTCAATCCGTAACTATTATACATCTTCACTTTGCGCACATTTTGAGGTATATAACAACGGATTTCACCGTTTAAATTGCACGAAATCGAAGGTTTTATGAACTTAGGGTTTCGGTTTGAAGTTTAAACGATTCACATAGATTTAAGATGTTATTGGACATGGATCTTTAGGGTTTATGTTAAACGAACATCAATGAACTTAAAACAATTGATAGATCATGTTAAAATTACTAGATTAATCGATTTTGAAAACAAACTCGCGACGGCTGTTCGTCGAACGAGTTGACACTTTGATTCAACTCGCAGCGAGTTGACTAGCGAATCGACATGATAAGCGAGTTCACTTCAATAGCGAGTTGATAAGTGTAGCGAGTTGATCAGTGAAGAGAGTTGATAAGCGAAACGAGTTGACCTCGATTCGCTAGGCCAGTTTATGCGAGTCCAGTACTTAGAAAAATTTTATTTTTTAAAGTAGTGATATAAATGTTAAGACTTTTTAAGTAATAACTTTTATATAATGGATTTAAATTAGACTTAAGACTTTTTAGTTATAAGTTCATTTTTTTTATATACGACTTGAGACTATTTTGTAACAAGTTATATATAATGTCAATTTTAAACTAAGATGTTTGATGAATATCGATACATAATACGTTATAGTTTAAAGATTTTTAATCGTGCATTAAAATTATATATGTTGTTTGTGTTTATTTTACAGATATGGCGAGAGAATTTGACAAGGGACACAATATTTTGGTGGATCTGAACCTTGAAGCCAAGCGGGCTGATAGGGTTGCTGATATTCTTAGATTTCTTGCACGATCACGTATTCGATACGCCATTACGGCCAATCCTCCTATCTCTCAGGCTATACTGAAAGATTTCTGGACGGATATAGTATATGACGAATCTGTCAACCCACCAGAGATTCGAGCTACGGTTAGCGGCCAACCTGTTACATTTTCGGCTGGTAATCTCCATGAGATTTTGCATCTAGGTACAGAAGAACAGGAGAATGGGGATATTGAGTATCCTATGGATTTTATAGAGGGTGCTATAGGCCGTACGGGTTATACAGGAGATAGACGCGGACGTCAGTTCCAGAAACCTCTGGTTATTGGTAATTGGAGGTTTCTCTGGCACGTGATGAATATTGTTTTTGCAGCGAAGAATGGTGGATTTGATGAGTTGATCCCTGCGATTTTATCGGCTGCACTGTCACTGGTTTATAATAAACCATACAGTTTTTGTGATTATATTTTCGGTGAGATTGCGAAACAGATATCGGGGTCTGTTAGATCAAGGTTTTTGGTTTACCCGAGATTTTGCATGTTGATTATCCGTGCGCGTCTACCGGATTTGGCTATACCTGAACCACATCTAGTGGTTAATACGATTGATCATCGTGGGTATAACGCCATGTTTATGCAGACGGTGAGGAAAGAGGGAGTGGTGAAACCTGAGGTCAGACCACTCTTTGGGTATATAATTGACCCAAACTACGTGACGCCACCAAATCATGGTTGGCTAGATGTTGTTGCTCCTGCTGCTGCTGCTCCAGCTGAAGCTGATGTGGTTCATCCTGAAGATCCACAAGAGCTTTTAGAGGATGTCTTGGAACAACCTGCACATGCTGGGGAACAGGTGAACCCAGATGTTGCTGCTCAGATTGTTCAGGAGGTGTTGGAGCATAATGATGATGCGACAAATCCATTGCTACAGGATATTGATAGTTATTTAGCACCACCTGAGGTAATATTTTATTTATGTAATAATATAGATGCTTAGTTGATAGATTGTTTTAATTAATCATAGATGCATAATATTATTATCTAAATTATTATGATATTAGATATTTAGTTAATTGGATATTATTTCTGATTTTAAAATATAAATATCATTAAACAAACAGGAAGCTGAAGCTGATGCTGCAAACCCAGAAGTTGTATTACTTGAGGGGGAGCAGATACAGCTAGATAGATCAGTTGTTGTATTGACTGAGGTATTATATCTGATTAATCTTAAATATATAAGAACTTGTATGATAGAGCTTATGCTAATCATAAATGTTTAATATATTCAAAATTTAGGATCCTGTTAGATCATCTGGAGGTCGTGATGGTGAGACGGCTTCAGATGAGGATTCTGAGAATACACATTCTCCTCCTCCGTTTATTTCTGAAAAGAAGAGGAAAGGTAAGGGTATTATGGAGGAAGGTACTGAGGAGGTTGAAACTCCTTTGATGAAGCGTCCAAGAACGCTAATTATTAGAGAAGGTTAGTATTTATTATAAAAGTTAAATAATCTTAACTTGTTGTTTATCAGGAGTTAAACTGAGACAGTTAATTCTGTATACAGTTGCTCAGGATATACCACAGGTGGAGACGGATACACCGGTGGTTTCTGAACAGATGTCTGTACCGCTTTAGGTATGAGATATAAGTTCTATAACTATGAGTGTTATGCAATTAATTAGAGTTTGCGACAGAGTGATCTGTAACAATAACTGATTTTATTTGTGTTTAACTTTACAGCATGAGGTTGCTGATCTAGTTCATGCGGTGAAATTTCCGACGAATAAAGGAGCTAGATTTGCGGCAAACTTGCTTACGCAAACTTTGTCTCAACCTCATACACCGCTGACCAGAGACTGGCATATTGAGTCTCTTACACCGCCTGGACCAAGAACGATACCTATTACTCCGACAACTGATGCTGAAAGGATTACATCCTTAGAGTCGAGAGTAAAGGATTTAGAGAAGCTTACTTCTCAGATTCCAGAGCTGGTGTCGAATAATCTTCTTCTTGCTCAGCTGATACTCAAGCAGAGTCAATCTTACAATCTGCTGATGAAGACTCATGAGACTTTGCTTGCGGACTTCAATGTGCAGAGACTGAAGTTATCTTCTTTAGAGAGTCTGGTCTTGAGATCGCATTCAGGACAGTCTACTCAGGGGGAGATATTGGTATATCTGGAGTCGTGCAGAGAAAATGAGCTGAAGAGGAAGAGAGATTTTGACAAAGACGATGATCCCAATGCACCAGAAGGTGGTGAGCAGACTGGTCCTTCAAAGACTGGTGAGCAAGCTACGATTCAGGGGGAGTCTGGTGGTCATGCTGGTGCTAGTGGTTCTGGAGCGGGTACAAGTGCAGATAAGACTGTACCGGGTGATACTGAAGCTGGTAAGATAGTTTAGTATTATCATAGTACTGTAATATTTGTAATAGTTTGTAGTGAACAAATGTAAACTTAATTTATTGTGTAAATATATTTGGCTTAGGGTTATTATTATTTTAAGTAAAATATGTTTGATGTAATTTAAGTTTATATAATTATATGTTAAGATAAAATAGTGATCGAAAGACTTCCGACTCATTGAGTAGTCGAGCGGCGTGTTCCGATTAATTTCGGCGGTCAAAATTGTAACATCCTCTCCAGTGGCCTGGTATTTTTCTTATTTAATTGAGTATTTAATTGCTTTAGAAATTATTTGATATAATTGTTTAATTGTGGAAGTTGGTGAAATAAGTCTCAGGACTTATTGTGGTTAGTGAAATGTTGCTTATTTTAAAATATTGAAGTTGACGGTATAATAAAATAAATTTCTCGTAATTGGTTTTTAGGTTCCAGGCAATAGATTTAGAGCGGGTATAAAATACCCACAATGTTGAGTCGGTTAAAAAGGAGGCCGACTCTTTTATTTGATCATTTTCCCAAATTCTTGTTCTTCTTCATTTCATTTCAAGAACTAAACCTAAACCTTAACTAAATTCTTGCAAGTTAAAGATTAAACAAGAATTGTGAATTCCCATTTGTGATTCAAGCTAGTTACCATCATCTTCTTCTATTCATCACCATCTTCTTCATTTGGGAAAAGTAAGTGAACCTATTTCATGTAATTAGGTTAAATAGGAATTTGATGATTTGATTTGATCCTTGAGTTTGTATGATGATTAAATGTGATATAAGCTGTTATATAGGTGAAGTATGATGGTATTTGATGTTAAAAACGTGCCTAAGTCGAATTGTAACTGGAACTTAGTGATTTGGTTAAGTTTGTTTTGAGCTGAAATGTAGTTGCAGGTCTGTACTTGAGCTGAAACGTAGCTCAACGCGATCCCAGCCTAGTGTCCGGATCGCGTTCACTAGTTATAAAATGTCCCAGTCAGGATTTGGCCTTGGAAACGCGATCCTGGCCAAATATACGGATCGCGTTTGCTAGTGTTTTTCGGTTACAGAACTTTTTATACTGAAGAACGCGATCCCACCATACCTAGTCCGGATCGCGTTTGTCAGTTAAATTTTGATGATTATGATAGTTTGTGAATCTGAGTTATATAATACAAATAGTTATTATTGTTACTTATTGTAACTTGAATTGTGAAGTTAACTATTATTAGTTAGGAACAAGTTACTAACTTGTTTGTTGTGTGATGTTTCAGATACCCCAAAGACTCAGTGAGTAGAAGCTGAGTGTAGCCACTTCTGAGGTATCGGTGAGTGGATTCAAACTCACCATTTAATTTAGTTGTAATCATTTGATTACAATGGGTAATTGTAGATATGATTATAGAGTTGTTTAATCGTTATTGTTGATTGTATCACTATGTGCTATATGTGATCTTTGGTTATTGGTTGCTAATGAGGTCGACGAGTTGATGAACTGTTGGTTGGGTTAGTTGGTTATCATGTGAATGATACAGGGATATGCTTCATATGTTGTGTGTATTGAACTGTATCTGAGTAGGATAATCACTAGCTATCGGTCTCGTCCGTATGGCCATACGGATATGGTTGGATAAGAGTTCTTGGGGAGCCGCCCGGGTATTATGGTTATCCCCAGAACCACCGATCCTCATTATTAAGATGTTGTTGATTGTTGTAGTTAATGGTTATGCTAAGTTGAATGTTGGGTGTTGAACTCTCTCACTTAGCTATGTGCTAATCCCTCATCTTTCTTTCCTGCAGATTTGTAGTTAATGAGTAGCAGGATTTAGATGCTTTTGGTGCAAGAACAGTTTGACTGCAAGCTACTCTGATCTTTTGTACTAAATCAGTTTGTTTAATATAATACCCCGACATATGTTGTATTATGAACAGTTTCACTTTGATGTAACTTAAAGTTGTAAACTTTTGATGTAAATTAATAGTATGTATAAATATAAATATGGTTAAAATTCCTACGCTTCCGTGTGTCTAACATTATATTGATATTGTAAATGAGGGGTGTTATAAGTTGGTATCAGAGCGTGGTTTTGGGTTAATTGAGCATTGAAGAATGTTCAATCCCAAAACTGGAGCATGGTATGTCAAACTTTTCTAGTTATGGGATTTAGCATTGTTGATAATTGTTAGTAGATAGGTACTAACGATTAATATATTTCAAGTGTTGTGTTGATTTCAGAAATGGCAGATAATGAGCAACCGACCACCAACCCCAATAATGCTTCCCGGATTGAAGCTCCGCCTTTTGAAACAAATACTGAGCAACATGATCAAGAGGGTGTCCTTCATATGGGTGGAGAAGAAGCAAATAGGGATGAGTATATACACGAAATGGAGGATGAGTTGATAATTCTTAGAGAATTTAAAAAGAAAGCTGAGGAAGATGCAGCTAGACTACTTGCTCAACAACAAACTTCTGTCCTTGGTGCTAGTCCATCTTCTCAAACTAGCAAGGTGTGTTCTTTTAAAACTTTCATGTCGAGTAAACCACCGGTGTTTCATGGAAGTACAAATCCAACTGTGACCTTAAATTGGTTAAGAGATATGGAACGCAAATTTAGTGTGACTCGTTGTGAGGAAGAATCCAAGGTTATGTTTGCTGTCCAGTGTATGAAGGATGAAGCAATGGTTTGGTGGGATTCAGTGACAGGTCATTTAACCGAACAACAAAAAGATTCTATCAAATGGAAAGATTTTCACCAAGCAGTGTGTAATCAATACTGCTCTGATTTTGACATGGCGCGGATTAGGAGAGAATTTGTGAATCTCCAGTTGAAGGATAATATGACAATTGATGATTTAATAGGTCAATTTACAGAAAAGCTTCGGTTTGTTCAACATTGGGTTCCTGATGATAAAACTCGAATTGAACAATTTGTAGATACCTTACCTCATCATTACCGTACTACTGTAAGATTGGCTAATAGTTTATCACATGCTTTTAATCTTGCACGATCGGTTGACAGTGATATTAGAGGTTTTCGTGAAGCACGATCTAGAGATAATGCTGCAAAGTCTAGAGGTGATTCTTCTAGCAAAGGAAAGTCAAGTTCTCAGGGCAGTCGACAGAGTAAGAAGTATGTTAGTAAAAGTGGTTCAGCGGGTAGTTCTAATTGGTGTGGTTCGTGTAGATCTAGGCATGATGGGCCTTGTACTGTGCAAACGAATAAATGTTTGAAATGTGGAGAACTGGGTCATGAGATAAAGAGTTGTCGTTACCCAAATTTTGTGTGTTGGTCTTGCAAGAAAGAGGGGCATCGAGTGGGTCAATGTCCGGAAGCAGGGAAGTCGGGGTCGGGTTCGGTTGGAAGCTCTGCATCTACAGGTCAGAAGCGTAAAAATCCTCCACCCGCAAATAGTAGAGCTTTTCAGATGACAGTCGATGAGGCTGTGCGCACCGACGATGTTATAACTGGTACATTTCTTATAAACTCTGTACCGGCGCGTGTGTTGTTTGATTCGGGTGCTAATTGTACTTTCATATCTGTGAAATTCTGTGACAAGTTGAAATTAGTACCTACTGTAATAACCAAACCTGTAGAAGTAGAAATTGCTAGTGGTAAATTGGTTCCTGTTACCACCTCGGTAACTGGAGCTAACATTGTGATTGATGACCAGACTTTCCTTATTTCTTTCTTGTTGATGCCAATCCCTAGTTTTGATGTGATAATTGGTATGGATTGGTTGAGTCAGAATAAAGCTAGCATTGATTGTCATCAGAAGTTGATTAGGATCCCAATCTCTGAAAAGTCATATGTTGTGGCTCGAGGAGAACGGGATAGTTTGGTTTTTCCTTTGATCACTATGATGAAGGCTAGGAAGTCATTATCCAAAGGTTGTGAATCATATCTAGCCTATGTAGTTGATGCCAAACTTAAAAAGAAAACTGTTTTAGATGTTCCAGTAGTTTGTGAATATCCAGAGGTGTTCCCTGATGAATTACCTGGTTTACCACCAGTTAGGGAAGTAGAATACCGTATTGACCTTGTTCCTGGCTCGTCACCTATCGCTAAAGCTCCCTATAGGTTAGCTCCATCTGAAATCCGTGAGATGATGAATCAGATACAGGAGTTGTTGGATAAAGGTTTCATTAGACCTAGTTCTTCGCCGTGGGGTGCACCGGTGTTGTTTGTTAAAAAGAAAGACGGGTCTTTTCGTATGTGTATCGATTATAGAGAACTGAACAAGAGAACGGTAAAGAATAAATACCCTCTGCCCAGAATAGATGACTTATTTGATCAGTTGCAGGGTTCTTCAGTTTATTCTAAAATTGATCTAAGGTCGGGTTACCATCAGGTTCGTGTTCGTGATGAAGATATTTCTAAAACTGCTTTTCGTACCAGGTATGGTCACTATGAATTCCTGGTTATGCCTTTTGGTTTGACGAATGCACCTGCAGTGTTTATGGATTTAATGAACCGTGTTTGTCGACCCTTCTTGGATAAATTTGTTATTGTCTTCATAGATGATATTCTCGTATATTCGAAATCTGAAACTGAGCATGCTATACATTTAAGACTGATTCTAGAAACGTTGAAAAGAGAACAGCTTTATGCCAAGTTTTCTAAATGTGAGTTTTGGATTAGAGAAGTTCAGTTTTTGGGTCATGTAATTTGTAATGATGGTGTGAAAGTTGATCCATTGAAGGTTGAGGCCGTAATGAATTGGAACGCCCCAAAGTCTGCTTCAGAAATTAAGAGTTTCTTGGGTTTGGCGGGATATTATCGGAAATTCATAAAAGACTTCTCTAAACTTGCTGGTCCGTTAACAAAATTGACACGAAAAGATGAAAAGTTTATGTGGACTGATCAACAGGAACATGCTTTCCAGACTTTAAAGCAAATGTTATGTCAAGCACCTGTTTTAGCCTTACCAGATGGTACAGATGATTTTGTAGTTTACTGTGATGCTTCTTATTCTGGTTTGGGTTGTGTACTTATGCAAAGAGATAGAGTTATCGCCTATGCTTCTCGACAGTTGAAACCACATGAACGGAATTATCCAACACATGATTTGGAACTTGCAGCGGTTGTATTTGCCCTAAAGCTTTGGAGACACTATTTATATGGTACTAGATGTGTTGTTTGTACTGACCATAAGAGTTTGCAGTATGTGTTTTCTCAAAAAGAGTTGAATATGAGACAGAGGCGATGGTTGGAGTTAATCAAAGATTATGACTGTGAAATTAAATACCACCCAGGCAAAGCTAATGTGGTTGCTGATGCTTTAAGTCGAAAAGGTACTTCTGATAGAATTTATTACTTAAGAGTGGATGTTTCTTCTGACTTGATTTCTCAAATTAAAGTTGCTCAAATGGAAGCTTTGAAAGATGTTAATTTGAAATCCGAAGTCATGTTGAAAAGAAAAGATGAATTGGTGGAAGATTCGAGAGGATTATTAACTTATCAATCTCGAGTATGGATTCCTTTATTTGGTAATATTCGTGATTTAGTTTTGAATGAGGCACATAAGTCTAGACTATCTATTCATCCTGGAAGTACTCGAATGTATAACGATTTGAAACTGTTGTATTGGTGGCCTACAATGAAAACGGACATTGCTAGATTTGTTGGTACTTGTCATATTTGTGCCCAAGTTAAAGCTGAGCATCAAAAGCCGTACGGATCACTGAAACAGTTGGAAATTCCCGAGTGGAAATGGGAACATATAACGATGGATTTCGTGACTAAACTTCCTCACACCAATCGAGGTAATGACATGGTTTGGGTCATAGTTGATCGGTTGACAAAAAGCGCGCATTTTCTTGCTACTAGCGAATCTGCCTCGTTGACTAAGCTTGCTCAGTTGTATATAAATGAAATTGTCACGAGACATGGTATACCTTTGTCAATTGTGTCAGACCGAGATTCTCGTTTTGTATCTCGTTTTTGGCAAGGTTTACAACAAGAGTTGGGTACACGTGTAAATCTTAGCACTGCCTATCATCCTCAGACAGATGGTCAGTCGGAACGTACAATTCAAACTTTAGAGGATATGCTTCGTGCTTGCATTCTGGAATATGGAGGTTCTTGGGATTCACATCTCCCATTGGTTGAATTTACTTATAACAATTCGTATCATTCCAGTATTGGCATGCCTCCGTATGAAATGTTGTATGGTCGACGTTGTAGAACACCGACATGTTGGTTGGAAGCCGGTGAGAAACAGTTTGCTGGACCCGACATTGTACAAATGACAGCTGACAAAGTTGCAATCGCACGTGAAAGGTTGAAAGCTGCTCGTGACCGACAGAAACAGTATGCAGATCCGAAAAGACGACCAGTTGTATTTGTTGAAGGTGAATTAGTTTACCTCAAAGTTTCTCCATGGAAGGGTGTAATCCGTTTTGGAAAACGTGGAAAGTTGGCGCCTAGATATATTGGGCCATTCAAAGTTCGCCAAGTTGTAAATGAGCAGTCTGTTTCATTAGATCTCCCACCTGAACTTGCTGGTATACATGACACGTTTAACGTGTGTTATCTTAGAAGATGCAATGTTGAAGACCAGTCGCAAATTCTTCCTTTGCAGGAGTTAAAAGTTGATCAAACTCAGAAATTGGTTGAAGAACCTGTTGAAATCCTAGATAGGAAGATTACTAAACTTAGGAAGAAACAAATTCCTATGGTACTAGTAAAGTGGCGACATAGTTTAGGTCCTAATTTAACCTGGGAGACCGAGGAGTTGATGAAATCCAGATATCCTAGATTGTTTATTGATGTTGAGATTTCGGGGACGAAATCTCTTTAAGGAGGGGAGATTTGTAACATCCTCTCCAGTGGCCTGGTATTTTTCTTATTTAATTGAGTATTTAATTGCTTTAGAAATTATTTGATATAATTGTTTAATTGTGGAAGTTGGTGAAATAAGTCTCAGGACTTATTGTGGTTAGTGAAATGTTGCTTATTTTAAAATATTGAAGTTGACGGTATAATAAAATAAATTTCTCGTAATTGGTTTTTAGGTTCCAGGCAATAGATTTAGAGCGGGTATAAAATACCCACAATGTTGAGTCGGTTAAAAAGGAGGCCGACTCTTTTATTTGATCATTTTCCCAAATTCTTGTTCTTCTTCATTTCATTTCAAGAACTAAACCTAAACCTTAACTAAATTCTTGCAAGTTAAAGATTAAACAAGAATTGTGAATTCCCATTTGTGATTCAAGCTAGTTACCATCATCTTCTTCTATTCATCACCATCTTCTTCATTTGGGAAAAGTAAGTGAACCTATTTCATGTAATTAGGTTAAATAGGAATTTGATGATTTGATTTGATCCTTGAGTTTGTATGATGATTAAATGTGATATAAGCTGTTATATAGGTGAAGTATGATGGTATTTGATGTTAAAAACGTGCCTAAGTCGAATTGTAACTGGAACTTAGTGATTTGGTTAAGTTTGTTTTGAGCTGAAATGTAGTTGCAGGTCTGTACTTGAGCTGAAACGTAGCTCAACGCGATCCCAGCCTAGTGTCCGGATCGCGTTCACTAGTTATAAAATGTCCCAGTCAGGATTTGGCCTTGGAAACGCGATCCTGGCCAAATATACGGATCGCGTTTGCTAGTGTTTTTCGGTTACAGAACTTTTTATACTGAAGAACGCGATCCCACCATACCTAGTCCGGATCGCGTTTGTCAGTTAAATTTTGATGATTATGATAGTTTGTGAATCTGAGTTATATAATACAAATAGTTATTATTGTTACTTATTGTAACTTGAATTGTGAAGTTAACTATTATTAGTTAGGAACAAGTTACTAACTTGTTTGTTGTGTGATGTTTCAGATACCCCAAAGACTCAGTGAGTAGAAGCTGAGTGTAGCCACTTCTGAGGTATCGGTGAGTGGATTCAAACTCACCATTTAATTTAGTTGTAATCATTTGATTACAATGGGTAATTGTAGATATGATTA
Source organism: Helichrysum umbraculigerum (assembly GCA_949592205.1). Classification (NCBI taxonomy): domain Eukaryota; kingdom Viridiplantae; phylum Streptophyta; class Magnoliopsida; order Asterales; family Asteraceae; genus Helichrysum; species Helichrysum umbraculigerum. The sequence goes on from CATIUR010000004.1 coordinate 95,919,922, forward strand.
TAGAGTTGTTTAATCGTTATTGTTGATTGTATCACTATGTGCTATATGTGATCTTTGGTTATTGGTTGCTAATGAGGTCGACGAGTTGATGAACTGTTGGTTGGGTTAGTTGGTTATCATGTGAATGATACAGGGATATGCTTCATATGTTGTGTGTATTGAACTGTATCTGAGTAGGATAATCACTAGCTATCGGTCTCGTCCGTATGGCCATACGGATATGGTTGGATAAGAGTTCTTGGGGAGCCGCCCGGGTATTATGGTTATCCCCAGAACCACCGATCCTCATTATTAAGATGTTGTTGATTGTTGTAGTTAATGGTTATGCTAAGTTGAATGTTGGGTGTTGAACTCTCTCACTTAGCTATGTGCTAATCCCTCATCTTTCTTTCCTGCAGATTTGTAGTTAATGAGTAGCAGGATTTAGATGCTTTTGGTGCAAGAACAGTTTGACTGCAAGCTACTCTGATCTTTTGTACTAAATCAGTTTGTTTAATATAATACCCCGACATATGTTGTATTATGAACAGTTTCACTTTGATGTAACTTAAAGTTGTAAACTTTTGATGTAAATTAATAGTATGTATAAATATAAATATGGTTAAAATTCCTACGCTTCCGTGTGTCTAACATTATATTGATATTGTAAATGAGGGGTGTTATAAAAATTTTATAATAACATATACATTTTAGATTTGATTATGGACTTAAGACCGTAAGGTATATAAGTAATTAACAAGTTAAAAATGTATTAGTATTAACTAGACAAATGATATATAATTTAAAGGTTAAATTGATAATGAATGAGATCAATTAACACTTGGAAATTATATAAGGTAATTAATAGTAAATTTAAATGTTTGGTGATTATTCACAATGCATTAGAATTTAAAATTAATTAATATTTGTTAAGTAGACTTAAGAGATTTTGGATTGATTCAGGGTAATCAATTAAAGATTTTATAAGTTATTTGTAAATTGCGTTAAAATATACAAAAGAATTAATAAAGAAATTCTTAGGTTGATTCAGGGAAATCGATAAGAGAGTTTTAATTATTAATATTGATTTGTATTTGTGGTTTTCTGTTAGGATTGGAAATGCTTGATCTATCTGATTCGGAAGATGATATTTTTGATGAGATAGATGAAGACATTGATTTTGATCTTGAGGATGGAGAATTTCTACCACCTACTGATTGGACAGCTGTACCTGAGATTGTGCAAGACATTGGTGTAGATCCAGATGCGAATATAGATGAACACCATGTGAGCCCATCTAGGACAGAAGTTATTATTGAAAATGAACAAGGTCCAATGATTGTCGATGTAGATGAAGAAATCGATGACTCAACCGATTCTGAAAAAGATGAAACTTTGATTCCTACCAAGAATCCTGCTGTTTTTCTTAGGAAACTTCCAAAACAGAAGAAGAAGATTGGAGTTTTAGAAGTAGATATTACGGGAAAACGTGTTCCTCGTAAAGGGATTGTTGGATGGTACTTTGACTCTGAGCTGAAGCTTTTTGCTATTAAAAGGTTTGATGGAGTTCAATATTTTGAGCGAAAGCTTGCAGTTTTTAGCTCTTTACCACGTTATGAGATACGTGACTTGGCTAGATTGGAGATTAATAATCCAAGTAATGATGATTATGCTAAACGTGTTGAACGAATTATTAGAACTGAAGTTGGTTCAAATAAGTTTGTTCAGATTAAGCCAAGAAAGGGAAAGACTGTGAAACTACAAGAGAAAAATCAAAGAACTGGAAGAAGAAGAAGGAAAAAGTTTTATCCAGCTGTTAGATGCATACAGCAGATTCCACTGAAGACAATGCCACAGGATATTTTGGGAAATATGAAGAGTTGGCACGTGGATTCAGGAACTGGAGAAGCTGTTATGGTTGAAGCTGATGATGAGGTTGAAGGTGGTGAAAGAGAAATCTTCAGAGTTTATGATCATCGACACCTGATGAATATGTCGAGAAATGGTCTGTTAAAGTTAAACGAGAACATAATTTTGACGACTATTGAATGGGCTGATTTAGCAAGAGATTATCAGTTGATGGTTAAGACTTGTATCAAGATGAAGATTTACGCACGTAGTAAGATTTACAAATGAAGACCAAAGACAGTGTGAAGATAAAGACGCTAGAGCTATTATCAAGGGGGAGTCTGTTGAGACATAGATTGTGACAACAGATCTAGCTTGAAATAGGACTGGTGTAATTATTATTATGTTTGTACATTGGTTTGGATTTGTAAATGCATATTCGTTTTGTTATTAATATTTAGTATTAAAGATAGACGAAATATGTTTTTAGTATATACGTTTTATGCGAGACGAGTTGAGATCTCAGGTCGCAGCGAGCTGAGCTGCGAGATGAGAACTGAACTCGTATTACATAAGTCTGGCGAGCCGAGTCCTGAGTTGGGCTTGGGCTGCGAGTTGGACCGAACTCGCAGGCCCATGCGAGCCGAGACGAACTGACGTATAAATTGTTTTTCACGGATGAAAAACATAATAACTTTTGGCATTTATTCTGATCTGCGAATTCGAATAACCCAGAGAAAACAAACCTAACGGCTAGGCTTTGACGTATTATCGTTTAAAGCTAAGTATTAGTATACGCAATTACGAACTTACTCGTTACTAGTAAGATAACACCATATTGAGGGATTCCGCACCTTAATATCACAGATAACGAAGTTATCGATCCTAGAACTAGGGACTTACACAACCATTGAAACTGCAGATCAGGAGTGCCAAATAAGGTCATCAAGTGTGGTTGGAAGTGAGCAGGAAGCTAGTTTTGACAGGCCTAAAGGACTTGCAACTAGCATGATCAACCAAAAAGACAAAATGGTAATTAAGTAATAAAACATTAGAATTACATTGATTTTGCAGTGGCATTGAAGAACTTAAAAGGGCCAAGTCATGTACTCCCACTGCTAGTTCAAGAGTCACTCCCACTGCTACTGCAAAATCAAGCTAGTTTTGCCACTGCTAGTTGTATTCAAAGTACAGCTAGTAATTCAAAGCACTGCTAGTTCAAGAGTCACTCCCATTTACAATAATTACTTGTTTGCCTTGTTTTATATAAGAGACTGTTGAAAAAGCAGTTAACAAGTCAGCAAACAGGACGCCTGATTCACGAGAGAACACGGTTGAACCTAACCGGTCGTCCCGATCACAAAAGAAACGGTCTCCAACACCACCAACGCTGCAGGTATATATATGTATTCAGCTTGTTGAAACATTATTCAATTAAGTTTCATCTAATTCTGATATTGCATATATATATATATATATATATATATATATATATATATATACATGATATGATGCTGCTGTAAAATATTGAAATCGGTAAATATGAAGTACGTGCTATTAATTATTTGTTGAAATATTGGTTTATACAATTCTGAATTTAATTAGAATGCAATTACAGGGTATTTATTGTGAGTTGTACTCTGTGCATATCTGAAATCTTCATCGTTTAAGACAGAGGCTTATGCTTTAGTTATAATTAGTATATATATTTATATTAATCGTCATCATTTCATTTTGTTAGGTATTCAAGTGTAAACTGTGGAACCTAAAGAAGTCAAACACTATTGCTTTGGGTACCGTACACGTGTCGAGTGGAAAACAGATGCTTCATAGCAAAGTAATCCCAAAGGATTGCTACAAAGTGTCTGTTGGTACATCGTTGGTGGATGCAGCTTTTTTACCGGACGTTGGAGACAATGGTGTCAAAACTGCTTTACAGGCAGTAGGTGATTTTTATGCATGGCCCAAGGAGCAAGTGGTATTTAAGGAGGAGGTACATACAGTACGTATACGTTTTTAACAACCTATATATACCTACGTATACATATATAATTCTTCATATATTAATATTGATGTTTGATACATATATATGCGGCTTTTGTCTTTTACAGGTAACACCACCTACTTCAGGTCAATTGGCGTATGTGGAAAACAAAACTGCACCATAAGTATCAAAGAAAAGGCGCAACAAATCGGTTTTTGTAACTAGTGATACCGTGCAAAAGCAAGCGAGGATGAAACTCAAGAGTCAAAAGGCCTTGAAACTGTGATCATGTATAATTACTTTATCATTTTGATACATTTATTCGGTTATTATTATCATGTAAAACAATATTCCAATATTAGTTTGGGTACATGTATGGAGTTAATTATGTACATATATATTATTCCAATTTTAATTTGTCGTGTTATAATATATATATATATAATTCCAATTGTCACACGAAATATTGATTTGTTATATGTGACTAAATGATGCGCTCACATAATACGGTCACACTTTGATTGACTCGTTGTGTGACTAAATGATACCAAACGTCACACAAAAAAAAAAATTCATGTGGCCATTGGATGAACAATAGTCACACAAAAAACAGGTTCACGTAACTTTAAAGATCATATGGTCATACATATTAACACCTACGGCCACATTTGGTTTTATTATATATATGTGACCAAATCCAAAAATAAAACACTTGTGTGTGTGACTAAATGATACCAAACGTCACGCAAACATAAAATTCGAGTGGCCATTGGATGAACAATAGTCACACAAAATACAGGTTTACGTGACTTTAAAGATCATATGGTCATCCATATTAACACCTATGGCCACATTTGGTTTAATTCTATATATGTGACCAAATCCAAAAATAAAACACTCGTTGTGTGACTAAATGATACCAAACGTCACGCAAACATAAAATTCGAGTGGCCATTAGATGAACAATAGTCACACAAAATACAGGTTTACGTGACTTTAAAGATCATATGGTCACACATATTAACACATATGGCCACATTTGGTTTAATTCTATATATGTGACCAAATCCAAAAATAAAACACTCGTTGTGTGACTAAATGATACCAAACGTCACGCAAAAAAAAAATTCGAGTGGCCATTGGATGAACAATAGTCACACAAAAAACAGGTTTCACGTGACTTTAAAGATCATATGGTCACACATATTAACACCTACGGCCACATTTGGTTTAATTCTATATATGTGACCAAATCCAAAAATAAAACACTCGTTGTGTGACTAAATGATACCAAACGTCACGCAAACATAAAATTCGAGTGGCCATTGGATTAACAATAGTCACACAAAATACAGGTTTACGTGACTTTAAATATCATATGGTCACATATATTAACACCTATGGCCACTTTTGGCGTACTTTTGTGTTACCAAATCCCAAAGAAAAGCATTCGTTGTGTGACTAAATTTTACATAACGCCACACAAAGATAGAGTTCACGTGGCCATTGGAGGCACAATCGCCACACAAAATCCACGTTTACTTGGCTTTAAGGAGCATTTGGTCACGCTTATTAACACCTATGGCCACTTTTGGCTTCATTTTATGTGACCATATCTCCAAATTAAAACACTCGTTCTGTGACAGCATGTTACATAACGCCACACAAACATAGAATTCAGGTGGCTATTGGATGAACAATAGTCACATATAATACACCTTTACTTGATTTAAAAGAGCATATGGTCACACCTTTTATGGTTTTGGTCACTCTTTTTAAATGGATACCGCCACTAACGATTTAATGTGGCTGTATGCACCCTATGGTCGCGGGACCTTTAGTCACACACATGTTGAAAAACAAGCGTGACCGTAAGCATATCGTCACGTTTTTCTGGTGTGACCAAAGCCCAAATCTGTACTAGTGAAACTAAGAACCTGTCTTTAGTATTCTTCAAATACTTAAGAATATTCTTTACAGCTGTCTAATGACCTTCACCAGGATTCTGCTGATGTCGACTTACTATGCTCCAAGCAAAAGAGACATCAGGCCTTGCACATGTCATGGCATACAAGATCGATCCTATAGCCGAAGCATATGGGACTCGACTCATTATGTCCAATTCTTGCTTAGTCTTTGGACACAGATCCTTACTAATCTTCATGCCATGATGTAAAGGTAGATTCCCTTTCTTAGAATTCTCTATTTTAAAACCTTTTAAAAAATTTTCTAAGTACCTGTCCTGGCTAAGTCCTCTGAGATGTTTCGACCTATCTCTGTAAATCTTTATACCAAGAATATATGTTGCATCTTCCAAATCTTTCATAGCGAAATGTTTTTCCAACTAATCCTTTATACTTTATAATGTTGGGATTACATTTCCTATGAGTATCATATCATTCACATATAATACTAGGAAGACTACAACACTCCCACTGACTTTGACATGTATACAGGACTCATCTTTGCTTCTAGAAAATTCAAACTATTTGACTTTCTTATGGAAGTAAAGATTCTAGCTACGAGAAGCCTGTTTAAATCCATAAAAGGCATTTTGAAGCTTGCACACTCTATTAGGATACTTTGCACTTTCAAAACCTCTTGGTTGTGTCATAAACACATCCTCTTCAAGTTTTCCATTAAGGAAAGTGGTTTTGACATCCATCTGCCATATTTCGTAATCATGAAACACAGCTAAGCATTATCCTCGGCTACTGGTGAGAAGGTTTCCTCATAATCAATCTCGAAGGTTTGATTATAACCCTTTGCTACCAACCTAGCATTATAAGTGTGTACTTTTCCATCCATGTCTGTCTTCCTCTTGAAGATCCACTTACAACCCACCGTCTTGAGACTGGGTGTAGCGCCAACAAAATTCCAAACTTGGTTGTCATACATAGACTGAATCTCGTTTTTCATAGCTTCCTTCCACTTAGCAGCCTCAGGGCTTGCCATCGCTTCCTTGTATTTAGCAGGTTCATCTAATTCATTTAGTGTACTATCACTAATCTTATCCTCTTCTTCTATATGGAAACCATAATAGAACTGAGGAGGATTGCTAACTTTACAACTGCGAGCGGGTAAGGATATGTCATCAAATTCAATAGGTGTCACCACCTCTTATTGAGTATCAGTGTTTACTATAGGTTCTTCATCGGTAGATCCTTAAATTTCTTCAAGATCAATCGTACTCCCACTATCCTCTTTAAATATCTTTTCTCTCTCAAGGAACACTTATCTTCGAGCTACAAACACCACATTATCCTTGGTCTGTAAAACAAATATCTAAACGACTCCTGTGGATAACTGATGAAAAGACACTTTTTAGATCTGGCTTCTAGTTTGTGCTAAGTTTCTCGTATAACGATAACTTCACAACTCCAGATCTGGATGTGCCCAAGAGAAGAACCTTTTCTCTTCCACATCTCATAAGGTGTCTTTGAAACCTACTTGGTGAGTACTAGATTTAAGATATGTAAGGCTGTCTCTAATGCCTAACCCCAGAAGCTTATTGGAAGTGTTGCCCGACTCATCATAGATTGAATCATGTCTAGAGAGATTCTATTCCTCCTCTTAGCCACTCCACTAAGCTGTGGTGTTCTAGGAGGAGTCAACTGTGAAACTATCCGACAGTCTCTAAGATGATCAAGAAACTTGATACTAAGGTCTTCTCCTCCCCTATCGGAATGGAGTACCTTTATCTTTCTGCCCATTTGGTTCTCTATTTCATCCTGATACCTTTTGAAATTTCAAAAGTATATGACTTATGTTTAATCAGATAAACATATCCATATTTACTGAACTCATCAGTAAATGTAACGTAGTAGCGATTTCCATCTTTTGTGGTGCATCGGAATGGTCTACATACATCTGTGTGTACCTAGTCCAACAATCCTTCACCTCTTTCACACGATCCAGTGAATGGTGATTTAGTCATCTTGCCCAATAAGCAAGCTTCGGATACATCATCCGAGTGGAGGTCGAATGATTCCAACACTCCATCCTCTTGGAGTTGGGCGATGCGTTTCTTGTTTACGTGCCTAAGACGATAATTGCCACAATTTGGATTTATCAAGCTTATTAGACGAACCAACATTTAAATTACTTTGTTGATATATTCAACATTTTCATATATGCCTTTGCAAGGAGAAACTTTATCACCATTCTCATTATCAAATGAAAACTGATAACTATCCTTAAACAAGCATGAAATGAAATTATGTTGCTTGTTATTTCTGACGAATAACAGCAATTATTTAAATGTATCCTAACTCCAAATTTTAGCATGAGCTCAAACTTTCCAATGGGCGGGACTCTCTTGTCTCCCATGACTAAATTGAGCTCTACATGCTTCAAACTTCTACTTTCCTTTAAGCCTTCAATATAGTGCAAATGTGAGTACCACACCCTGTATCCAAGACCCACGAATTAGATGTCATAGTATTGTGGAGTTCGATCATTTGTATTCCTGAATCCTTTTCGACTTTACCATCTTTAAGGTCCTTCAGATATTTTGGGCAGCAATGCTTCTAGTGCCCCTCTTTGTTGCAGTAAAACACACTGATTCCTTTGGATCATTTGCAGGTGCAATTTCAGATTCAATCTTTCTCTCAGCCCTACGATTGGTCTTTCCTTTCGTAGCTTTTCCAGATCTTTTCCTTTTCTTTGCATTATGACCAATTGACAACACAGGAGCTGCTGAACTAGAGGGCACATCAATCTTCTTGATCCCTTGCTCAGCAATTTTTGGAGTTCCATTATTGAGGTCTCTTTCTCATTCAAAACCATTTGATATGTGGCTTCAAATTGATTGTAGATAGCTGGCTGACCGGACAGGATTATGTTAACGAAAACTTAGTATCAACCATCATATTCAACGACTTATTAAAGTACCCTTTCATCTCCAAGTTAAAAGCACAAATAAAAGCTCCAGGTTTAGGTTTGCAAGCCATGAGGGATTTAACCACATCAAGGCGTTCTTTACTTGCCTTTATCTGAACCATTTCTTTTAACTGTTGGTTCATCTCATAAGCCCAAGTATACTCAAAAGCCTTTTGCAGTTCAGGGCTGATGCATGGCACTTTATCATCATAATGTTTCCGGTGATATTCAATCTCCTCTTGGGTTGAATCATCATCAATAGGTGGAATTTACTTATCGAGAACATACTCATTGTTCTCCTACCTTAGAGTGAATTTAAGGTTTCACATCAAGTCCATACAGTTTGGACCGGTAAGTCTTTCCCTCCTAAGAACTGAGAGTAGTGAGAAGTTCGATTTATTTGCGGAATTGGGAACGAAAGGATTATTACCATTTTTTAGTAGACATTTTTTAGATTAAAAAAAAACTGTTCTAGTTAGTCAGAATGTTCCTTAATTAATAACCCTATTTCAAATTAAGGCAAGGATCCATATTTTAGATTCGTTTTGTGAAAAGGGTTGCCGTAATCATATTGCGAATTTATTTTAGGTAGACAATGCTCTTGTCAATTTCATTCTCTATGAAATTCCTAGGTCTTTTGAGATTAATTGATTATCATCAATGGCATGTTTATCTCGGTTATGCTCATCTACCATTAACGACTGGGATGCCGAGGATCATGAACAAGATGGTGAATTAACCATGCAAACCCCACGTGGTCCCCGGCTCGAGTACGCTCGAGAATCGCGAGTCTCACATCACCTCTCACTTATTTTCTCATATTAATGTGCCGGTAAACTATACACGCTCCATTAACAGTCCATACGAGAGATGTGCGGTTTTCATAGGTTAGCATACTATTCACATTTCCTATAGCTAAAACGGGATTTTATTTTAGTACTTTAAGTCTACTTTTAACCTCGATATCATCCTATCAAAAATCCTCGGTAGCTCCATTGAACGCACAAAGAAGCGGAGAAACAAGTCAGCGCGAAGCATATTAAAAACCTACTTCTTTAGAGAAGCAAAGCGACCCGCCTTATACCACTCTTATAGTTTGTTTACTATAGATGAGCCGATTTATCGATTGACTGACGATGTATTTAGACTTTAACGATACATATATATAAATCATATTATATATAAGGTCTCTCTTAACGTTTAGGGTTTAGGGTTCTATTTTAAACATTTTAAAATTTGAGCGTATATTTTAAACAATTAAAATATGAAGGTCTGATTAGTAAATAAATTAACTGTATACATATATAAATCTATTATACATATGTACCTAATCTAATTATTTGGACAAAATAAATACAATTTTATTTCCAAATACATTTTATCTATATTTTGTATTGCTAACATTATTAAGCTATGGCTCTGATACCACTGATGGATTTTTTATTCCCTAACTAGATTAACATATGCAGCGGAAAATAACAATTAATCTAGAGCAACTAGAAAACTAAACCATAAAGGACCTTAACTTAATAAACGAAAGCGATAAAACAAAATAAATAGATAAATGAGAAAATACTAACTTTTGAGAAAACTAATTTCTCACGCGCAGACTCCTTGCTCGACCTTCCATGCTTTGGAGGCAAGTACCCAAACCATAATACCTCTAATGGTTCACACCCACGAACCAAGAGAAATTCCAAATCCTTTGGTACCGATATAAATCGAATAAACTCTTACAAGGATTAGGAATGAGAAAGAGATAAAGAATCGAACTAAATTCGAATCTGAGATGATATGAAAGCTTAGGTTATGCCCTGTATTTATAGGGAGAAGGACCCATTGGGTTTATCCCACGGCCTATGTGGGATCAAGGATTTCGTCCTCCAACCGCCGGTTGGAGCTTCCAGCCGACGGTTGGACTTAATTCCTTCCTAAGTAATCTACGCGTCAACTTCTAGTCAAACTCTAATCCATCCAACCACTGGTTGAACACTCCAACTGCCGGTTGGATCCACTTTCCAGAATATTCCGTTAACCTCTTTTAGTTTCTTATTAATTTATCCACTTTGATAAATTAACAAACTAATTAATTAACTATAATATTAATTCTAATTAATATTTTCTCTTATTTATTTCTCTTAAACTGTTCGTCGAGGGAAACCCAAAAAGGACTCTACTTTTAATGATAATCTTACCAATTAGTTATGAACTTAGACACTATTCCAACAATAATAATAGTCAAAAGCTCCAATCTTATTAATTATAATAAGACGAATACACTTATCGTATTAGGGTTTATAACCTTAAAGCTATGAATAATATCTATGTTATGGTACCACTGTACAAGTCATGCTACCAATATGGAAGTAAATACATTTCTTATATGACTCAATCTCTTAACCGACTAAGTATATTACACTAACAGCATTAATACTGGAATCAACTCTAACAGTATTAATATTTACATTGACACTACTAATAGTGTATACATACTTAACAGTACTAACTATTACATAATACCAGCAGCACTAATCTTCAACATCATTAATCTTTTGCTCTGGCAGTAGTAATCTTTAATAGCAGCACTAACTCTGTAGGCAGCATAAACTTCAACTAACAACATTAACCTTGGTAAACAATAGAAACTTTGATAGCAGTAGTAATAATCACCAGCAGTAGTAATATAGCTAACAGTTGTAACTCTGTACCAGCAGCAGTAAACACTTAGTTGATTTCTCAAAACCCAACATGAATGTCTTAATTGCTTAGATGAATACTTTAGGTACGAACTTCTAGATGTTTTGCGAGCCTACCCCACTATTCATGTTACAAGTGTAGAAGAGGATAGCGTCTCCAATATCCGGAGAAAACTGAGCTTAAGCAAGAAAGACCAACCCATATTAACACTGAAATAAGGAACATCCCACCTCAACCAAAGACCGAACATCACGTAGGAAATTCTCATAAGTCGGATAGGAGGATAGATATATGTGCTGACTTTCCAAGAAACCTTAAGATATTTGATTTCCCCTTTTTGAGTAAACAGAGAAAGACATTCGTTGAAATTGATTGGAAAATAAGAGTTCTCCGAACAACTTATAATAAAAACAAATTATCGTTAAAATCAGAGTTATACCTACTCATGGATCTACTAGCTAGCACCGATTATCCGTCTGTTTCACCAACTAGGATTAATCGTTATGTTGCTGCCCAGATAGACGAGCTTATATTTTGGATTGTAAGAAACCCTGTCATATATGTTCTGATTCCTGGAGATATTCCGTTCTTTGTTGATCCTGCTGCATTATATTTCTTTTATATTTAATTGTTAACTTTTAAAATTCAAATATGTTAGCCTGCTTAGTTGCGGGTCAATAACTAGTAATTTATTATAATGTAATATAAATATATATGTAGATAGTACATTAGAATATACCGATACAATACGATACAATATGATGATACAATTCGGTATATTAATGTAATACATATCATACAACACAATTATGTTGATCCCATATAGCACTATTAACTAGCGTAAGTGAATCACAAAGTACATATTGTATTGTAACGAGTTTTTTTTACCCGTGCATTACGGCGGGGTTATAAAAGTACACATTTTTAGATACTCGGGAATAATGCGTTTTTAGGTCAGTTGATCCGGTTATACTTATATTTGTGTAAATATTGTGTAACTTTTGTGAACTGACAACCTGATTAATCGTTAAAGTTGACTCAGCGAAATATTGAATTAGAATCATCTAGGTTTCTATGTAGTAAATATATTGTACTCATGTAATTGATTCAACTTTGAGTTAGATTATCTTTCTCGAATCTCAAGTGAAACTCAAAGGTAATTTTGTTAAGGTACATGACAATGATATTTAAACAATCAATATAATCAATTTGGCATTGTTCTTGGATCTTTGAGCGAGTTATGGGTTATGTATATATTTACTGGAGTAACAATTTAAAGAAACATGTAACATCAATTCATCATTTTCTTTGTCCATATTTCAATTGCATAATCCACATGTTTTTTGGTTTATCATACCTTAGATGCATTCAATTGTTGTTCTTTCGATTATAACATCCTTTAAATTATCGTTGATACATTTTAAGTACAAATTATTAGATTTGTTAACAATGCAGTTCAACATCTAATGTTGATTTTCGAACTCTAACTATTATATATATAAGTATTTATGATTTTTGATAACATGTTTGTCTAAATTATCAATTTAATATGATAAATCTTTATAATTTGATCATAGTAACATGAAATATTTATTTTAGAATATGACAAAATAAAAGGCAAAGAAAAAAGCTAGGCATAACATAGTAAGTGAAAAGTTAGAATATAATATTACAATTGAGTTGCTATAACATTTTTTGAGTTTGAATAGGTTAGGAATAGTAGACATTTACTTTGGTAAATGTAGTAGAGTAAATAAATGGGGGATGAATTCAAATATAATACTTAAAAAGTATTTCATCCTATAATTGATTTATCAAACCAATCTAACAATTTATGGTAAAATAGTATATACACCAGTATAATAAAGCAAGAAAATATAATAATTAAGTAATTCATTTCAACTACGTATTACTCCGTATTATTGATAACAATTACACCACAGTTTCAATAAGAAATGATTAAGCCAAATTTATAATATAATTAAACTTTAAGCTCTAACTGATAGTTTAATCTGCTACGATCATGGTAATCTTACTATACTATACCTTAAATGCGGTATGTCTCATTTTCAATAACATGTGTTTGATTTGTTAGTGTTAATTAATCATGTTTATAAATTTCACATTTGTCCTACTTGAAAATTTTATTGAATTAAACCTCACATATTAGCTGTGCAAACCAGTGTTATATTAGGTTTTTGTAAAATAATATAAGAAAATATTAAATCTAAAGTCTTGTCATATAAATGAGACTGCGTGATAAGATTCTTTGAAAATATCCTTTAAAACTTCTATTATCTATGAATGGGTGATATTTTCACCTTCAATTTTGATAAATCCACCAATATTGTGCATTAGCAGTTTGTACTGTACATGTATATAATGCACATATGTGGTGGATTAGTTCAATTCAATTGGTTAATCTGGGTTATGAATTTATAATTTGTTCGTCAAAGAAGAGACACATCACTTATATTAACTAATAGCTAAATTATAATATTGGAGAGGATACATCATACACATTATGGACTTTTGTTAATTAGGTCCTTTTTTCATTTATCGGGCGTTGAACTTTAACATCATAATTGAACCCTGGAGGAATGCAACTACACTTCCGATTTATGCACCTTGGTTTCCCCTTTTGAACGCGACAGTATTCCTTACAATCTCGATCATTAGTACAATCTGGAGGTTGTGAAACCGCGACGAAGTTAACCATACCTGTAACACATTGCTTTGCAGTCAAGTATATTAATAACATATCGTAAGCCTCGCTAATTAAGTTCCCAACGTATAAGTTGTTTCCTCATAAAATTTCTTGTGTGAAATTATTTCAATAGTGTTGTTTCACATCATAGATAGTTAAGGACTTATTAACATATAAAAAGAATTTACCTGAAGCAAAAACCAAAAATAAGACAAGGAATGTACGCATCATTGTTGATAATTAGCTAACTGATACGTATAATTTATGTACGTAAGTTGAAGTTATATATAGGAAATGTTAGTTGGACGCATCCTGATCAATAATTTAATGTATTGTAATATAATACAATATATTATAATATACTATACAATAATATAATATAATATAATATAATATAATATAATCTATCTATCTATCTATCTTATATTATTAATTATAAATTATAAATATTAATATTAATATATATTAAAAGAAAAATCTTGAGAGAATAATGACCATTAGATGGAGATCAACAATTATGATCCAACCCTTAATTTATTTCATTAATCCCATTTTCATATGACTAAAAGACCAATTTACCTTTCTATATTTACAATATACACCCTTCAATATTTACAATATAGATTCTCTGTTTTAACTTTAATTGTAGATAATCCTCCATATATTTTATGAAAATTTTAATTTAATAACTAATTTATTATTTCTTCTTTAATTCAAACTTTTCCTACAATCTTATTTATTTCATTTAAAAAAAAAAAAAAAAAACCCAATAGGTTATATTCAATTCCAAAATATTTATAACTTTATTCCATCGCCCAGTGATTTAAATTCTTATATGACCTACTATTTTGAATCCTTTTATCAATTTCTAATTTACAATTCTTGGATCACGGATGCCAACGAGTCGGGTTCCGGCGGATTTTAGTGTATTTGTACCTATACCATCGCCTTTTTTGAAATCTTTTATCAATTTCTAATTTACAAAGCTTGGATTATGGATGCCAACGGGTCGGTTTCCGACGAGTTTTGATGTATCTGCACACATACCCATTTAAAATATTCGTACTGATACCCAGCCCAATACCCATTGGGTACCCAATTAGTATTACCCCATCGGTTTTTCATATTTATTCGCGGGTTTCGGTTATCCCATTTACGTAACTTTGGCAAAATAAAAATATTTAGTTTTTGAAAATACGACGCAAATTTGAAACACGAAAAAAAACCATACCAAAATACCATAAACTATAGTATATTTCAAGATTTAAATCTTAAAGCTAATAATTAAACTTTTTAATCAACTAATTCAAAGTTTCGGTACACGTTTCAGATAACGAACAATTTCATGTTTTCATATCATATAAAATTAACATGTAATAATCATGAAAATCCAAATATAATAGCGTATGGTATAAGGTTCACTAGTTGATATGTATACTATCTTATTATATATAAAAAATTTCGTATATATTATAAAACTCAAAATAATAATAACAATTATACAGCTATGGATACGGGTCATTAAATATTTTTCATGGACGAATCCGCGAATTTCGCGGGTCCTAAACTAGTATAATATAATATAATATAATATCTTATCTTATCTTATATAAATTATATATAAGAAACCCAATGATGTCATTAAAATTTTAATTAGCCAATCAAATTCTTCAATTTTGATCAATTAACTAAAATTTAGGATACGATTATGTCATAAATAATATTAATATTATTAATAATTAGTATATAGGATAAGAAGTATTCGTACCAACACAATTCTTTCTATATTACAATTGTATTGTATTATATACTCTATAATAATAATAATTCCATTTAAATAAACCGACCATGCATCTTAATACTTGTACGTAGATGAATATATTCATTTATTTATTTATTTTAATTGCACGAGAATAAATAAATAAATAAAATAAAATAAGTTCTTTCCTCCAATTAAGATAGTACACAATGACCCGATTTTAAATATAAAATAGAAAGCCGGGTTGTGACGTCATTAATAAAAGCATATTTAGTTTACTAATTAGGCTCATATATTTCAATTAAATTATAATTTAAAACCTCTATTTTAGTTACACAATTAATGCCCGTGTGTATACACGGGTATAAAATCTAGTAATATAATATATACTATCCTATAATATAATATAATATAATACGATAAACAGTGATAACCAGGTCTCGTTTCCATTAACGATGATATATGATAGTAGCGATGATCGGTATATATTCGGGGATGTTGAAAAGAAAACGTGTTTATAACGTAACACCGATCTCAAGTGTACCTTTATAATGATAACAAAACAGGTTTCATAGGAAATTAAACTAGAGTAATATATAGTGATTATATATGTAATTGACCACTTTCTCTTTGCATTCAAACAAAGTACTATTTGCTCTCGCATGTATAGTCAGATTGACAAATAAAGGAAATATTCTTTTCCGTCACAGAGACAAGATTCGTCTATGGATAATGGAAGATTTAAATAGAAAAATCGTAGTGGTAAGTGAAAGAATATATATTGTTCTCAAAAAGATGATCACGAAAAGGATTGCAATATAATTTCTAACTTAATCTTTCATTGATACAATCAAAGGATTACAAGTTAGCTTTAAGTGGAATTGTTAACTGTTGAATACAGATGAACACTCAATACGAATTTAAAGAGCACACTTTAAGCTAGCAACACATGAATGCTATAGCTGATAATCTATGCTCTCTAAACCTCACCACGGATTCACACTTGACGTCAAGGTATAAGTCATCTATTTATAGTTGAGCTAGTATTCCTGGTATCATCAGCCAATCATATTCTTCTACGCGTCTTCATTTTAATTGGGGAAACCTAGACATGCTTCTAATATGTTCTTATTTTTACTGCCGTACTAGATCTACTATCTACAGTATACATCACATGTGAAGTGCACGCGTGATCGCAAGCGTGGCGGTTGGTTCGATTCACACCTTTTCGTTAGAGATGGAGTGGACCATGGCACCCGGTCAGTGGAGTTTTAGATTTAGAAATATGGGGCTTAACTTATAAGTACTACCTACTGTGCGAGTAAGTAGTATAACTCGACTGTCGTTCTTCGATCAGAACAAATAGAATTGAAATTAATTACCTAAGATAAATTCGCTAATAGGATAGGAATGAAAGTAGGTATGTCTTGTTTTTGTTGTTTATCTAATTGAGTAAAATAAATGAATGACGGTAAAGATATAGAGTAAGAAGATAGGCAGAGTGTGATTGTCGAAACTTTGATAATTGAGGTTTCGGGACGACATTCATTATAAAGCTAATTAGAGATCTCCCAAGATGAATATCTAACAAATAGTTGGTGTAAACACTAGCACTCTATGTTTTAGTCTAGAACTTAAGAGCGCGTGTCACTAAATCCTAGGTTATCGGGATTCCGATCAGATCAGGAAGTTCACACCCCCTCATTGTCCGAAAGGATTGA
The DNA here is from genome assembly GCA_949592205.1 of Helichrysum umbraculigerum. Taxonomy (NCBI): domain Eukaryota; kingdom Viridiplantae; phylum Streptophyta; class Magnoliopsida; order Asterales; family Asteraceae; genus Helichrysum; species Helichrysum umbraculigerum. The sequence goes on from CATIUR010000004.1 coordinate 95,937,498, forward strand.
CCGACCCTTTGGATATATGCATCCTGGGTGCATGAACGAGGTAACAAGTGCAATTTAATATATGACATATCATAACACCTAAGTCTATTTAATTTTTTTGAGGAAAATACTTATTGCATGCTATATGTTCTTAAACTATCAGTTAAGTGGAATTAAGCGGTTTAGGCATCTCAGTTAAGTAGTTTAAGCATCTATTATATGACATTTCTTAACACCTAAGTCTATTTAATTTTAATGAGGAAAATATTGATTGCGTGCTATGTGTTCTTAAACTATTAGTTAAGTGAAATTAAGCTGTTTAAGCATCTCAGATTACTGTTGATTCTTTGCTTTCTTTTCAGAATTATGTATCTAATCATTTTAAGGGTATATTGTCTTGAATTAGACCATTAGACCCTCATTTGCAATCAGTTTTTTTAACGATTGGCATTGTTGAGTCACTGGTCGCTGACCATGATGAAGTCACTGGTCGCTAACCAACTCAACTATTTACTACTCGATGAAGAAATGGATTGTATCGAAGCTGCTGTTGCTAATGATAGGTTTCGCTAATCGTCATTCTTTCTATTCGATATTCTGAGGAAGATTTAAAGCTCAACATTGGTGTGTCGCTGATCAACGTCAGCGAGAGCCTTACTTTTTCAAATCAATAAAGGCAAAAGTCACTGCCAGAATAACAGCTAGTCACTGAAGATCTTTAGTTCAATTCATTCTACAAGAGAATGTTAGCTCGCAGTGAGTGAGGAGGATTGCTGCATCTTCAGGGACTATTCAATAAAGTCTCTGTATCATCAAGTACTAAAAAGTACTGTACTTATCTATACATCAGCAAGAGTGTTCCAGTTCGAAGTATGTCCGAAAGATTACGTGGCAGCAAGTGATTGGTTTTAAGGTAACGAGATATTTGCGGTAACAGAATTGGGACCCGCAGAATGTCGGTTCATTAGAGTTCAAACCAATCAAGCAGCGACACGTGTCCTTCCAAGATCCTATTTTGTAGGCGATATTTTAGGAACTCTTGTAGTATAAATAGTTCAGTGTTTTGTACTGTAGAGGCTAGTCGTTCAATTCGTGTTAATCACTTGTGTATCAGTGAGTAGTTTGTCTAAGCACGATTTAGCGATTCATAGAGTGAACAGTCAGCGTGTTTGTCCACTGCTGTTCATCTCGTTTGTAATAGTTTAGCTAAGTGTTTGAATTGGATTAACTTTGGTTAATCCATTCCGCATTCAACACTTGTGAATTTTATGACCAATACAATTCACCATTTCAGCTACTATTACATTGTTCTTTGATATTGTCATATATGTTATCTGATATACTCTATTTTCTGTTATAATGATTAAGAACTTTCAATTAACTTAGTTAAAATCAGAAAAAGTTTTTAATTGTATTCAACCCCCCCTTCTACAATTAAACTTTACACTTTGCGATTCCAAATCACTAATCGATAGTGATTACGGGACTCTCAATTGGTATCAGAGCAGAGTTTGTTTAACTTCAATTAACCAGGTCTGCAATGGAATCTGTAAAGTACAGCTGTGTTGACTCTGACTATCAAAAGGTAAATGGTTCTACAACCAAACCTCCAGCTTTTGATCCTTCAAGGATTGAAACTTGGATGTCCCGGATGATGATGTTTTTGGACTTAGTTGATGACCGTCTTTATAATATCATAACCAATGGTCCACATATCCCAACTACTATTGTTCCTGCTGTAATTGCAACAGCTACTACTCCAGCTATACCAGAAATGGATTTACCTAAAAGAGAACAATGGACTAATGAGGATAGGCGATTGGTTAGACTTGATAAACAAGCTAAAATCTACATAGGCATGGCACTTCCTGATGAAGTGTTCGAATCAATCAGGCATTGTAGAACTGCTAAAGATATGTGGGATACCCTTAGGAATATATATATTGGAACTCCTGATATTATTCGCTGCAGGGAAGTCAATCTCACTCGCCAGTATGAGCTGTTCGCAATGGAACCAAATGAATCTCTGTCTTCCACTTACACCAGATACCAGTCACTGATGAACAAAATGGAGAAGGCTGGTATAGGCAAGGAACAGAGATTTGTTGTTGAAATGTTTCTTGAGTTGCTGCCAAGAAAAATCTGGGGAACCATTGCAACATGTACCAGACAGAGAAATGATTATTCAATTCTGAATTTAACTCATGTGTATGGTATTTTGCTCAATTGGGAGCAGTCTGAAAAGCAAGCTGATCAGAGTGAGCATATTCGTGCTACTCTTGGAAGTCAGAAGATATCCAATGCCCTTTATGACAAAGACAAGCTTTGTTCAGCTTGTGAAAAAGGAAAGCATCACAGCTCGTCTTTCAAAAGTAAGCAGACTTCATCAGTAACAGAATGTTTTTACTTGCTTCATATGGATCTGTTCGGGCCAGTAAGTACTCCAAGTCTGGGAGGAAAAAGGTACTGTTTGGTGATAGTTGATGAATACTCCAGATACACTTGGGTATTTTTTCTCAAGGCCAAAAGTGAAGCTGCTAGCGAGATCATATCCTTTGCCAGGAAAATGGAAAATCTAAATGATATCACGATAAAACATCTGAGAAGTGATAATGGTACTGAATTTCAAAATTTTGACCTTGAAAATTTTGTGATTCAAAAGGTATTTCTCAAAAATTTTCAGCACCAAGAACACCCCAACAAAATGGGGTGGCAGAAAGGAGAAATAGAACCCTAATTGAATCTGCAAGGTCAATACTCATTGATGCTGGTCTTAAGACCTATTTCTGGGCTGAAGCAGCGAGTACTGCCTGCTACACTCAAAATAGGTCACTGATTGTCAAAAGGCACAGTAAGACAGCATATGAGTTGTTAAGGGGGAGAAAACCTGATATAAGTTTTCTCCATGTTTTTGGTAGTACCTGCTACATTCTAAACAAAAGAGATCACTTAGGAAAGTTTGATCCCAAAGCTGATGAAGGAATATTTATTGGTTACTCAATCATCTCTAAAGCTTTCAGAGTTTATAATAAACGAAGAGAATGTATTGAGGAATCAATGGATGTTACTTTTGATGAATCGTATGATGAGTCACTCACTGATCCAAAGAATATGAAAATCTTGTTTGTAACAAAATGGATGGTGACTTATCAAATGAAATCAAATCAAATGCTAAGAAATATAAAAATTTCTCATCTAACTCTGAAGGAGAATATAATATTCCTGAAATCAATTCCAGTTCTACTTTAGCTGAGAATAATTCAGGAACATCATCTTTACCTACAGATGTCCCATCATCATCAACTCAATGTCCAAACCAAAACTTACATAACAACAATACTCATGCTACAAATGTTGATTTGCCCTCTGAACCCTCACAAAGTAATCAAGTCACTGCTGAACCTCAGCGAATGACTAAGTGGACAAAACATATTGATAATCAATTGATTATTGGTAATCCACAATCCAGGGTTCAGACAAGATCAGCAACTGCTAACTTTTATTTGTTTGTAAGTTTTGTGTCTCTAATGGAACCAAAGAAGGTTGATGAAGCACTTACTGATCATCACTGGATAGCTGCCATGCAAGAAGAGCTATCTCAGTTTGAAAGAAATAAAGTTTGGAAGCTTGTACCACAACCCGCTGGAAAATCAGTGATTGGAACACGATGGGTGTTCAGAAATAAAATGGATGCTGATGGCGTGGTTACAAGAAACAAAGCTAGACTAGTTGCACAAGGTTACTGTCAGCAAGAAGGCATCGATTATGACGAAACCTTTGCACCAGTAGCTAGGCTTGAAGCAATCAGGCTATTTCTTGCTTATGCAGCTCACAAGAAGTTTAAAGTATATCAAATGGATGTGAAAAGTGCCTTTCTGAATGGCAAGCTGCAGGAAGAAGTGTATGTCAAGCAACCACCTGGATTCATTGATCCAAAACATCCGGGTTATGTGTACAAACTTGATAAAGCCCTGTATGGACTAAAACAAGCTCCTAGAGCGTGGTATGATACTCTCTCTGTCTACTTGATAAAATGTGGCTACGTCAGAGGCAAAATTGACAGCACATTATTTATCAAAAGAGATAAGAGAGATGTCATATTAGTCCAGATCTATGTTGATGATATCATTTTCGGGTCTACTAACAGTGACATGTGCAAGGAATTTTCTGATCTCATGACCAAAAGTTATGAGATGAGCATGATGGGTGAATTAACATTTTTCTTGGTTTGCAAATAAAACAAACCAAAACTGGAATTTTCATAAGTCAAGGAAAATATGTTAAAGATCTGTTAAAGAAATTTGAATTTGCTAATTGCTCAACCCTTGCTACACCCATGTCACCTGCAGTAAAGCTACATGCTGATCCTGATGGTAAATCTGTAAACATTACTGCTTACAGAGGAATGATCGGGTCACTGCTGTATCTAACTGCTAGTAGACCAGACATTATGTTTGCTACATGTCTCTGTGCTAGGTATCAAGCTGATCCAAAAGAATCACATTTGCTCGCTGTCAAAAGGATATTCAGATATCTGAAGGGTACTCCTAATCTTGGTCTCTGGTACCCATCTGGTTCAGACTTCTCCTTGAAAGGATACTCTGATTCTGATCATGCTGGATGCAAACTAGATAGAAAAAGTACATCTGGTAGCTGTCAATTTCTTGGAGAAAAGCTAGTAAGCTGGTCCAGCAAGAAAAAAAACTCAGTCTCAACTTTAACTGCTAAAGCTGAATATGTTGCTGCCAGTGCCTGTACTGCTCAAATTCTCTGGATGAGAAATCAGCTCGCTGACTATGGTTTTGATTTCAGTGAAATACCAATCTACTGTGATAGTCAAAGCGCCATTGCCATTGCCAACAATCCAGTAATGCACTCAAGGACAAAGCACATTGATGTCCGATATCATTTCATCAGGGACCATGTGATGAAAGGTGATGTTGAATTGCATTTTATCCCAACTGATTACCAACTCGCTGATTTATTTACAAAACCTTTAGATGAGAAAATATTTAATTTTCTTATCAGCGAGCTTGGCATGTTAAACTTAAATGACTAGCCCAGCTATCAAGCTCAGTTAGTTATTTTCGTTTAAGGGCTTTATTTTTTTTATTTTTGAGTATCTGTTATATCTCTATATGACCTATATTGTTATTGTCCTATATTTTGTTTTGCTGATCGTGTTAGTATTATAAGTTGTAACTAGATCAGTGAAAGATAAATATAGTAAGATATTACATAGTTCATATCAGACATAATCTATACTCATTTAAAAAAAAAAAAAATTTTTTTGAGACCTATTCTTTAGCTGATCTTGTTAGTATTCTAAGCTGTAACTCTTTCAGCGTAAAATAAGTCTCTATAAATTTTATTTTAACACAACACTCATACTCAATGAATAAAAATTATGATTCATATTTACCAGTGATCAAATCTCCCTGATTTAGTTAGTATTCTAAGTTGTGACCAAATCAGTAAGATAACATCTCAGGCAAATTGAAAATTATAATTATTTTTTTTGAATATAAGTGTTATTTTTTTATTCAGGGTCTCCCTGATTCTTTCATCATTATTTGAAAGGATGTGTCACAAAATTGCACATCTGACACTATTTCTTTCTTACGTCACATATACTTTTCCGGCGCACCTCTCAAATCACCATTAATACCACCAAGCTCCACAATCATCACCTCTATTCCATTTAACATCACAAATAATCACCCCTATGCCACCCCTACTTACCACCATCATCAACCACGACGTTTCATTTTTCACCACATACTTCTCACATAACTTCATTATAAAACCAACCATTCACCTCATTTCACAAATCACCCACTGTCTGATCATCTTCTTATCACTCTGTTATTTATTTTTATTTTTATTTTTTAAAAAAGAAGAAGAAGTGTTAGCAAGATCAAAATCATTTCTACAAATCATTTCTACAAGTTCAAAGCTTTTTCAAGCCTACGTAGAAACATAGATCTTGCTAAAACTTCTTAACGAAAAACAGAGCACTACAAAGTTTTTACCATTGCTCTCATTTTTTTTGGGATCTCTGTGTCCCAGCATGTAACTTTTGTACATATGTCTGATTCTGCCCCCAAAACGACCATATCACTGTCAAAACCTACAGTGATCAAAAATGGTCAACCACCATCCCAGAACACTTTACCAACCTCTGCAAGAAATCTCAAAAGGAAGACGTCTTCGGACGCCAAGGATGAAACATGGTCTGTACGTTCAGTCACTGTGGGCATTCTTGATAAAATCATGTTTCAAATCTCAAACTTTTATCGAGTCAATCCATGAGCCACTCATTATTCTCACAAAAGAATGATGTTTTAAACAAATGGCAAGTGACATCAGTGGGTGTTAACACACTCTTCGTTGGTGTCACATCACTGGCTACAGACCCGAGCTATCTCTCTTCTCTCACTGCACCAGCTACCAATGTCTCTCTCCAGTCACAGAGAGAGATACAAGCTGGTCTCTCTGTTTTCAATGATCCATTAGCTAAAACACAAGCTGATGATGATGAGAAAACCAATCACCTATTACACACAGTATTTCATGCTATCATCAAGGGGGAGAAATATTCAAGCGCTACTGATGATACCAAAGAAACACTGATCTACTTGGTGATATTATCAAGGGGGAGAAAACGTGCAAATGAATGCAAAAACCAATGTTGTTCATGCAACAAATCGCTGATACTTGGAAATCATATCATTGTTGAAATCACTGATGCTATCAAAGTAGCTGATACTTGGAAATCATATCACATGTATTTCCTGTATTTGAGTTACAATTTTCTTTTCTTGGTGATTTTATTCAATATTTGTGCCACTTCAGCTTAGCAATGAATCCTTCTCAAATCTAAGTATCTGAAGATGAAGGTTCATTGATTTTCAGTCGGTTAAAGCTTCATGAGAAGACATCATGCTGAAGATTGTTGGGTTAAAAGTCTTAAGTCACTATCTCATCTGATCGCTGAAGATAGCAGGAATCTCTGCTATTTATCCAATCGCTGAAGATAGTATTTTAAAGATTGAGATAGATTAAATATATTGTAACTGAAATACTATCTGTACTTTATATTTTGCAGTTCAATAATATATGATTTTCTTGAGAAAACCAAAGTGCAAAACTCAGATCATATCAAAGAATCCAAAAAGAAAAATGAATGGATCACAAGTATAAAGTCACTGAATGTTTAAAATCTTAAACACTGACTATAAACTTTCACATCAAAAAGTTTGTCTAGAGAGCTTCAATCACAATCATTTAGGGGGAGATTGTTGAGTCACTAGTCGCTGACCATGATGAAGTCACTGGTCGCTAACCAACTCAACTATTTACTACTCGATGAAGAAAAGGATTGTATCGAAGCTGCTGTTGCTAATGATAGGTTTCGCTGATCGTCATTCTTTCTGTTCAATATTCTGAGGAAGATTTAAAGCTCAACATTGGTGTGTCGCTGATCAACATCAGTGAGAGCTTTACTTCTTCAAATCAATAAAGGCAAAAGTCACTGCCAGAATAACAGCTAGTCACTGAAGATCTTTAGTTCAATTCATTCTACAAGAGCATGTTAGCTCGCAGTGAGTGAGGAGGATTGTTGCATCTTCAGGGACTATTCAATAAAGCCTCTCTATCATCAAGTACTAAAAAGTACTGTACTTATCTATACATCAGCAAGAGTGTTCCAGTTCGAAGTATGTCCGAAAGATTACGTGGCAGCAAGTGATTGGTTTTAAGGTAACGAGATATTTGCGGTAACAGAATTGGGACCCGCAGAATGTCGGTTCATCAGAATTCAAACCAATCAAGCAGCGACACGTGTCCTTCCAAGATCCTATTTTGTAGGCGATATTTTAGGAACTCTTGTAGTATAAATAGTTCAGTGTTTTGTACTGTAGAGGCTAGTCGTTCAATTCGTGTTAATCACTTGTGTATCAGTGAGTAGTTTGTCTAAGCACGATTTAGCGATTCATAGAGTGAACAGTCAGCGTGTTTGTCCACTGCTGTTCATCTCGTTTGTAATAGTTTAGCTAAGTGTTTGAATTGGATTAACTTTGGTTAATCCATTCCGCATTCAACACTTGTGAATTTTATGATCAATACAATTCACCATTTCAGCTACTTTTACATTGTTCTTTGATATTGTCATATATGTTATCTGATATACTCTGTTTTCTGTTATAACGATTAAGAACTTTCAATTAACTTAGTTAAAATCAAAAAAAGTTTTTAATTGTATTCAACCCCCCCCCCCCCCTTCTACAATTAAACTTTACACTTAGCGATTCCAAATCACTAATCGATAGTGATTACGGGACTCTCAGGCATATTAGTGGTGTATAGTGTTGTAAGCATGCATTTCCACAACTTTAGGGTTCCTAGACCATGTTCTAGAAGGGTAACTTTCAGTTATTCCACTATGAGATAGACCCAAAGCGTATCCTTAGTTTCCACGTGTTTGTACTGCACTGAAGGGTGTTTCCAATGATATACTATGTACTGAGCCGTTTTATGGCAATCCAATAGCTTCGTACGATAACACACATGACTATCTATCGTAGCTAGGTTTGATCGGTTTCTATACTAAGGCAATAATTACGTGAAGAACTAGAAAGGGTGGATATGTAATTAAGTGTATATTAGCAGGTATGGAATAGTCCCATCTCCGTCTCTCCGAGTTTCTACTACTAAGTAGCACTTCTGCTATTCAATCATAGAATCGATTCTTAGTTTAATGTTTTTATTCAGTAGACGTGGTTATTGGCCCACCAAGAGCCATAGTTAGTTGTTGTTTCTATTTGGTCTGCATAAGCAATATCTGGACGAATAACAGTAATATATACCAGACCCTTATTACCTCCGTAGAAGTCACATTCTGTAATAACTTTTCGAACGTCTCATTTAGAGTCGTTCACTGTATCCTTTGTGCTTGTGATTATTGATTAGTAACACCCAAAACATCGCTTCCACAAACTGTTAAATTTGGGGGTGTTACAGATTGGTATCGTCGTTCACTGTATCCTTTGTGCTTGTGATTATTGATTAGTAACACCCAAAACATCGCTTCCGCAAACTGTTAAATTTGGGGGTGTTACACATTCTGGGGAGGCTCGGCTAGCTCTCCAACTGACTGTCTTACTCCAGCTTTCATTTCAGTTACTGATTCGCCTATCCTCTCCCTTCCGGTTGAGCTAGTTTTTATTCCTCTATATATATAAATTTAACATCATATCTATTCCTAATATCTATATTTTAACAATCACAGTATCAAACTACGTAATTATCATGGCAATAAACAGAGCACGTACTGAAATATCCTGTAAACAAAACATAATAACACTAAGATAAGATATAGATATCACCGTGAATTAAGCAGCGTAATACTAAGGATTACAAATAAGTTGAACTTAAAAACTCTAGAACTCTAATCGGCTGCCTACTTCTCTCTAATTCTCAAGAGAGAGAAGTTAGAGAGAGAAACTAGAGAGAGTGGCGTGTATGAGAGAGAAAATGAAGAGTGAAGAATGAAGAATGAGATCTGTTAAGGTGTGTTGAAATGGAGAGGAGGATGCCACTATCTATAGGAAAGACCATTGAGAGCACCGTACAAGTCGTGCAAAACAAGATAAAAGTAAACGAAGTACGAAGGGAGGGAATACCGTACCCCCCCCCCCCTCTCTCTAGGGGCCATATATGCCAATATAGAGACCGTGTACGCCCTCATTGGGGCCGTATACAACCCCGAGGGGGTATCCTACCCATTCGTTGTTCATTGCTTCATTCGTTGCTTAAATCGGCGTAACTTCTTTATTTCTTGTCTGTTTGACTTCATTCTTAATTGCGATCATGATCTCGTAATTCAATTACGCTCTTGATGATACAAATTAAGTATATTTTTCATGTCTTTAGCTTATGCGTATCCAGAATGTGATCGGGTTGTCTTCCGATGCATTATCTCCTTATTGATTTGCTTCTATCTTCTGAGTCCTTCTTACCTGATTGGCTTTCTTAATATTCACGTTCTCATAACTTCCCAAGCTACTTTAAAAATCATTTTTAGGCTCTGGTATGGATTTTATAGTTTATTAGATGTGTTGCTCAACTTATGCCTATTATAGTGTGTTTTCCATCCTTTTTGTGTAATTTTTAAAACATTCAATAAGTTTTGACTCTTTTAATAAAATGTGATAAATAACGTCATTGTAAAACCTTTTTTTTTTCTTAGAAAAGATTGTGTTATGAGGTAAACAATGTACGCTACATCAGAACTTTTTTTGATCATTACAACGGCTTTCGCTTAAAACCGATATAACGTTATTCTCCATATACTCATTTTTGCATTTTTCACTTAAAACCATTGTAAGATTGCGCTCTATATACTCATTTCCGTATTAGTGAATGTCAGTCAATTTTGTTATATACACACAATGCATCAACGCTTAGTTATATACATTATGAAGTACTTAACCCTTGTTATTATATTTCTCACATTCCTTTATTTATTGGGTTAAATGCATGAAAATGCAATTAACTAAGGTATGGTATTCATAATGTGTACGTAATTACTCGGACGTACATTGTATGTAAGAAATTTGTTATATATTGTCATTGTATCTATTTTGGTGACGTGTCAACTTGTAAAAATGTCACCTAAGACCTTATATAGACAACACATCATCAAAATACACACAAGCAGACAACATCTAAAAAGTTTTTTACACACAATATACGCTCGAGTAATTAGATACACACGATGTATATCAGATCTTAATTAAAGACATCTACAACCACTTAACCTATTTTTTCCTTTCCTCTTCCGATGGGGATGAATTGACAAACTCAATTTTTCCTTTCCATCTCATATCGGATAGATGAACGAACTTTGTATGTTATGGAAAAGCCGTAGATACAAAGACTCGAGTATCAATTTACTTACCATTTTATTAGATTTTAATTTCATAATCAATTAACACTCATTATATTTCAAGTTTAATTAATTGTTTCAAGTGAGTTATATGAACCTTATGTCAATTTAAAATATTTTTTAATTCTATCTAACAAGTTTAAGAGAGCTAACAAATGAGTAATTCAATCTGGACCATGTTAACAAGTATTTTGAGCTTAAAAAGCTAGTTTTATGAATAATTTTATCACAAAATAAAAGAGTATAAGTTTTCAAGCTCGAATTGAAACAAAATTTTAAAAGTTTATCAAATTCAAGTTGATCTTGAACCAAGTAATTATTAAACGAGCCAAGTGACACAGTTTAAGTTATATGATACTTGACTCTCTTCGTTAACACATCTGTCCGCTATAATATATGTCTAAAATCTTAACGCCTCAAACCAATGTTTAAATTTGAAATGTTTTGTTGTAAAATAAAGGAAAAAATGATATAGAACTACTAAACTACTAAAAGGAAAAAAATGATTTATACACTTATAACTACAACAATAACAACAACTATACTCAATCCCGCCAAAAGCAGAGTATGAGGGAGGTAAGATGTAGACAGTCATATCTCTAGCCTTGAAGTACATAGACTGCTTCGAGAAAGACCTCCGTCAAGTGAGTGTGTATGTGTATATAATATATGTGTGTGTGTGTGTGTGTGATTTGGTTCTCATTTGAACCTCCCCCTATGTGTGTGTGTGTGTGTGTGTGTGAGTGAGTGAGAAAACTCCAAAAAAGAATGGCAAAAAATGGAGAATGGAGGAACCAATAGGATTGTTCCATTTCAAAAACCTATTTTCACCTTCTTTTTTTAAAACTAAATATCTCACAAACCGTATGTCTATAAATTATAAAAATTACATATTCGGAATCAGCGTCTTTTTCACTTCGAGTATAGATCCAATAAGATATACTTTTGACAAAGGTTTTTTTTTCATCTTTATTGGGTTTTAAAAATTTGTAATGTGATATCACATGTAATTTAACACTAAAAAATAATCACATCAGCTTATATCTCCGATTAAACTTTTAATTCAAATCATTGATGATTTAAAAAGATTTAAACATGAAAAACTAAGTTGTAATCACATGCAATCAAATATCAAAGTATCAATCACATGTGAGTAAAATACGGATTTTCAAATCATTGACTACAATTATACAATTAAGTAAAAATCAAGAATGAATTATCATATATCGGTAAATTGCTCATCAAATATCAATTTTTAAATGAAAATCATATGTGATTATATTCAAAATCATATGTATTATATAACAAATCACATGTGATTAAATGTATAACTAGCAATCACATGTGATTTTTAATGAAAACAAATTCAATTTTTACAAAAAAAAAAAAAAATTATAACTTTTCATGTGGATGAATATTAAGGTGTATTCATGTGTTAATTAACATATAGCATAAATAAATAATCGTGAACAAATTTTAATTTTTTATCATAAATCACATGTGATTATTTTGTAGAACCCGGTAAAAAAAGAAAAGAAAAAATTCGTCGAAAATATAGCTTGTGACATCTCTAATCGAAGAGAAAGAGACGCTAGTTCCGAATATGTAATTTTTATAATTTGTGGACATACGGTTTGTGAGATATTTAAACTTGGGGGTAAAAGTGGAAGTGGGTTTTGTAAAAAATGGAGCAATCATATTGGTTCTCTCATTCTCTACTTTTTTGGCATTCTTATTTGAACCCACCTCATATACATATATATATATATATATATATATATATATATATATATATATATATATATATATATATATATATTGAAATGAGTATATAGAAAAGAGTATGGTTCAAATGAGTACATAAAAATTTAGTGAGAATGTAAGAACCAATAAGAAAGCTCCTTTTATAGGGGTACAAAAGTCATTTAACAAAACACCTACTTCTTTATAGGGGTCACTAGCATTCATACTTCTTTTAACATTTTGTTTTTTTAAAAAATATTCACAAGCCGTTGCGTAAAGAATTCATACATAGTATATATAATATGAACACAGTCCTATAGATGGAATATAAAGGCAGAAGTTAGCATTCACTTATTTTGAAGCAAGTGAGTTTCCTTTACCATGACATATTTTCTAAAGTTTTCCAATTTTGTTGTTTTAGAGTAAATGTTTAACTTTACTTATCTAATACTACTTATAAAGCATCTTAGTGATGTTGAATCTTAATTCTTAAGTTTTGTACCCATTTTACCCCTATTACTTATAAGGAAATAATATTTGCAATTTTGCATTAACTACATAATTATTTACTTATAATGATTTGGTTAAACATTATTTATTTTGTATTACTTTATTTTACTACTGCGTAATTTTTTTAATTTGTATAATAAACTCAAACAACTCATAGTTTTATGAAATGATATTAGCGAATCCAAAATGTACAAATTTTTTTTTTTGTAAAATTTTTGGCATGTTTGTTTTATAAAATTGGAATATGTAACATGAAATATATAAAGATAACCTTAACATATTATTGCACACATTAAAAATATATGAAATAACTGTCACCGCCGCATTGCGCGGGTAATATGCTAGTCATATTTAATTTATGTTGTGACATGTGTAGTTCTTCTAAATGCTTCTAAGATTAATGAGCTTGAAGCGGTTAATTAAGGTATTTATGCATGTATTTTTTACTCCGTATTTATTAATGAGTTATTTAGTTTTGTATATAAGTACCATATATGGTGAACTTCTACAATCCCTAGTGATCATACTTCAGGTGATACGAATGAAAACATGAATGTTCCCCCTACAAACCCGGCCTACAATGGAAGAGGAAAGGAAGAAAGTAGAGATTCCGGACACCATGAATGAAAAGAGAGGCAAAAGATGAACGAAGAAAGTAGAGATTACGGACACCATGAATGAAAAGAGAGGCAAAAGATGAACCTAAGCAACCTGATAATTCATATGTTGTAGAATTTGTGTCATGTGTTGTAGAATTTGTGTCTGTTTGTTTTCAATGGTAAGTCTATCGTTTACAAAATATTCATATGTTTACTTATTGGTCTAGTTTAACCACTTTATTAAATATTGTTTACATAAGGTTGATGTAATGTCAGACAACATGTTTGCAAGTCAATCGTTATTTATATATATTTGTTAGAATTATAACCTTATTATTGAAAATATGTTGTATATAATGAACTAGATAATAAATAAAAATAAAATATAAAAAATATTTTTTTAAATAATTTGTTAAATAGACTACGGTTCTTAACGTGAGAACCGTGGTCCTTTTGTCAAATAGACCATCTCAAAATATCCGTGGTTTTTTTGTTAATTTATTAGATAGACTTCTCCCCTTATAGATCACCCCACTAAATCCGTGGTCCATTAGTGTTTTTAACCGTGGTCTTTTTGCGTTTTTGTAGTAGTGATTACTCTAGTTATTAAATATTAATTCGTGTGGGATTATATGCTTTAATTACACGTTAATCACCGAACGATTGATGTTTTTGGTTATTTAATTCATTCAATTAGTAAACTTGATTGATTGTAATCAGTGATAACTTTTACATGTTCTTGTTCTTGACAATTGAGTTATTGATTGCGGATTTTGATTAGACCAAATTGAATGAGTTGAATTGAATTAATCGATGATTAACATTGGTGGATCATGTTTAGAGACATCTTGCATGATTGATGATTTTTATGAAAGTAAGGTCACATATTAACTTGTGATTTCATTGATTGCACAATCTATAATTAGGAGGTTTTAAACTTCAAGGACACTTGGGTTATATAATCTTAATTGAGTAACTTTGACGTGACAACTAATAAGTCCAAATTGTGTCATCTAGGTTGACTAATTCTAATCCAATGCTTAATCCATATATCCAATAACTAGAAGTTAACGGTCTAAGCAAACATATTTCATCCATCTGCTATTAATATATCTTCTAATTGCTTTCTTTTATTTAGTTGTTAATTACACTCTATTTCGACTGTCTGTCTTTAAAAGATACAAAAACCCAAATATTTACTTGCTTTTCTTTAGTTTAATTAGTAGTGATTAATAACTTAAAATACCAATGTTTTTAAAACAGAAAACCGAATCGGACCGGAGAGGGCTTCGGTTCCGGTCGAACCGGCCCAAAACCGGCCAAAACCCGCGGAAATTTTTTTTAAAAAAAAATCAAAACCGGTTGGAAACCGATCCGGTTCCCGGTTGAACCGCCCGATTTTGACCGAACCGCCCGTTCGTTGACTGGTCAAACCTTGGTCAAAACCGGTTTTGTACTGGCCAGAAAACCCCAAAAATCCGGTCGGACCGGACCGGTCTGACCGGTTTTCAAAACATTGTAAAATACATTATGTTCCTTGTGGAGACGATTTACTCGAATCTTACCATAGTTATACCATTGTGCGATTAGGTACACTTGCCTCGTTGTGTTTTAGTATAGATCATTGATATTTTCTCATTTATTCTTATAACCTGATTTAGCACATCATTTTCAATAAATGTAATATTTTTCTTAATTATTGTGATGTTTTATTTAAATTATTGTAATTTTTGTTATATAAATGAAATAGTTTTAATTAAATTTGTGTTTTAAAAATTACTAAATGAAGGACCCGCGACAACGCGGGTTTTGATATTTTTCTTTGTAATTTATTCTTAAGTTAAATGATATTTTGATTTGTTCATCAAATAACAGGTACTTATAACATGTATAATACAAAGAGCTAAGACTATATAACCTTAATTTTAAGTAAAAAATAAAAAGTAATATATATAAACCTATACATATATATATATATATATATATATATATATATATAGAGGTGGGTTCTTTTAAGAATACAAAAAAAGTAGAGAATGGGAGAACCAATAGGATTGCTCCATTTGTCTACAAAACCCAATTATATTTTTACCCCATGGTTAATTATCTCACAAACCGTAAGTCTATAAATTATAAAAATTATATATTTAGAACCAGCGTCTTTTTCTCTTCGATTAGAGATGTCATAAGCTATATTTTCGACGAATTTTTTTTTTTTCATTTTTTTTACCCAATTCTACAATATAATCACATGTGATTTATGATGAACGATAAAAAATTTGTTCACGATTATTTATTCATGGTATATATTATTTAACACGTGATTACAACTTAATATTCATCCACATTAATAGTTATAAATAAAAACTAAAAATTGCATTAGTTTTCATTAAAAATCACATGTGATTGTTATTTGTACATATAATCACATGTGATTTGTTATATAATCACATATTTTTGTATATAATCACATATGATTTTCATCTAAAAACTGATATTTGATGAGAAATTTACTGATATATGATAATTCATATATGATTTCAACTTGATTTTTACTTAATTATATAACTATAATCAATGATTTGACAATTCGTATTTTATTACTCTTTTATCACATGTGCTTGATACTTTGATATTCCATCGTATGTGATTACAACTTATTTTTTCATGTTTTAATCTCCTTAAATCATCAATGATTTGAATTTAAAGTTTAATCGGAGATATAAGCGGGTGTGATTTTTTTTTAGTGTTAAATCACATGTGATTTCACTTTAAAACCTAATAAAAATGAAAAAAAAACTTTGTCGAAATATATCTTGTTGGATCTAGAATCGAAGAGAAAAAGACGCTGATTCCGAATATGTAATTTTTATACTTTATAGACATACGGTTTGTGAGATATTTAACTTTGAAAAAAAGGGTGAAAATGGGTTTTTGAAATGGAGCAATCCTATTGGTTCCTCCATTCTTCATTTTTTTACCATTCTTTTTTGAACTTTCATCTATATATATATATATATATATATATATATATATATGAGTAAGGTTCAAATGAGTACACCAATTTTGAGTGAGAATGAGGGAACCAACAGATTTCTGCCATGTGTCACTTTATTCTCTCTCCTCCGCACTTTATTCTCTCTCCTCCACATTTTTAAAAATTAAATATCTCACAAACGGTAAGTCGAAAAATCATGAAAATTGCACCATAAAATTCAGCGTTTTCTCCTCTTCGATTTGCCGTCCCTCAAGGCATACTTTTGACAACTTTTTTTTTCTCATTTTTTGGTGGGTTTCACAAATTAGTAACACATGTGTTAGTGATTAGTTGTACATTTAATTTGTGGTTAAGGTTAGGGTTTAGGGTTTAGTAGGGTTTATGGTTTAGGGTTTATAAGGGTTTAGGGTTTAGAAGGGGTTCAAGGTTTAGGGTTTAGAA
The DNA here is from genome assembly GCA_949592205.1 of Helichrysum umbraculigerum. Taxonomy (NCBI): domain Eukaryota; kingdom Viridiplantae; phylum Streptophyta; class Magnoliopsida; order Asterales; family Asteraceae; genus Helichrysum; species Helichrysum umbraculigerum. Next base: position 95,954,716 of record CATIUR010000004.1, read on the forward strand.
AGATTTAGGGTTTAGCGTTTTGTAAAGCGTTTAGGGTTTGTGGTTTAGGGGTTAGGGTTTAGGGTTTATGGTTTGAGGTTTGGGGTTTCGGGGAGAAACCCCAAACCTCAAACCCTAAACCCTAACCCCTAAACCACAAACCCTAAACCCTAAACGCAACACTTTAACACATGTGTTAGTAAATGTGAAACCCACCAAAAAAATGAAAAAAAAAAACTTTTCGAAAGTATGTCTTGAGGGACGGCAAATCGAAGAGGAGAAAACGACGAATTTAATGGTGCAATTTTCATAATTTTTCGATTTGTCGTTTGTGAGATAATTGATGTTGGGGGTAAATGGGTTTTGTACATGTGAACATTCTCTTTGTACACATGGCTTGATATCATTGGTTCCTTCATTCTCACACAAATTCTTATTCTCATTTGAACCCTACCCATATATATATATATATATATATATATATATATATATATATATATATATATATATATATATATATATATATATATATATATATATATATATATATATATATATATATGTAGTTATGGATTATATTCTTATGGAAATTATGAATTGTTTGATTTCATCATTGTTGAAAGAAAAAATTAATTTATATATGTTGAGAAAATATACATCTGCGTTGGTAAGCCCTGTCGATCAGCCGGTTGGAATTAGTCGCAGACGGACAGTAAGACGACCGTACCACGGCGATATGGGGGTGTTCCCGGAGAAGGTATGTTCAATCAACATTATAAGTTAAAGTTTTCAGAAAACAAAGTTTAAATCAAATAGTTAATAATTAAATATGAATAGAGTCGCAAGATTACTATCAAATCAAAAAGGTAGTTCTACTTCTGAAATCGAAGAAGAACATGATCATACAAATTCTATGGAAGTTTCTATTTCAAACATTGAAAACAATTTGAAAGATTGGAGTATACCTAAACAAAAGATTAGTAATGTTTATAAGATTGGTTCTTTTGATTATTTCCAGGGATATTCTATAAAGCAAACAGAAAAAACTTTACCTCTTCTACAAAATAATCAAAGTATACAACTTTTTTCCAGAAATACTATTAAAGATCATATGAAAAACTATAAATTTCTACACATAGGATTAATACAGATAGCTATTAAACCCTTGACTAGAATAGGATTAGATGTACCTACTTTAGTTATATTAAGAGATGCTAGACATTTAAATTTTAGAAATTCTTTATTAGCTATGGCAGAATCCAATATATGTAATGGCCCTATATATTTTAATTGTTATCATAATTTCACTATATCTTTATTTGATAAAAATATATTAGATACTTTAACTTTAACAATTAAAACAAAAAATTTAGATATTAAACAAGGAACAGACCCTATACTTGTTATATATAGAGTTTTATATAAAACAATGACCACTACTGTAGAACCAAGATCAAAAATTATGTCTCCAAAAGATGAAACTATAATATTTGAAGCTAATACTAGAAATTCTAGGGTTAATATACCTAAAAGATTAAAATGGAATGAAATTACTCAAAACCAAAGCTGGAAATTAGAAGATATAAGTTCACCCAAACCTTTAGAAACTATTAGCAAAATATCAGATATTACAGAACATACTGACGGAAGTATAGAAATAGAATTTGGAAAAGAACCACCTAGATATTCTACATATATTCCTGAAACCTCTAGTTCAAAATCTAGTGAACCCTTATTAAGAAGATCACAGTCTATGAGAGTTAAAGGAGTTGATTTTAATAGATCTATACCTAAACCACTATATGAAGATGATAATATAAGTGAAGATTTTAGTAACACTTATAACCCTTCTAAATCTGAAGTAGATTATTATAGAGAAGAACAATTATGAGTAAAATACAAATGAATAACGATCATAATAGTTTTATATCAGTTTATTTAATGTTCTTATATGAAGAACGAAAACAATTAATTCAACAGTCAGAAGAATTTAGAATAAAAGGAGATAGAAATTATAAATGGTTAAGTAAAGATCAAATAAAACAAATAAAAAATATTACATCAAAACATATAGATACAATAAATATACTATTAAAAATAAATGCAAATAAAATAAAAACGACAATATCTAAATTAACAATTTGTTAAAACAATGAATATAAAAGATTATAATTATTTAATGAACGAAAGACTTAATAACTATAATAAAGAAAAACTTACTTGGTATGAACTTAATTTTAATGATAAAAAAATGTTTCATGAATTAAAATGGATTCTTTATATGCAAGACAGTAAAGAAAATATACCGTTTTTTACATGGTTTGAATTATATTGTATAGAAGAAAATATAGAATTTCCTTATAAAACCAAGATTGAAACAACAACTAATATAAATAGATCATATACTGATTTAGCAAATAATGAAGAAATTATAAGTATTAAGCCACCTTGTAAAGATATAATTATAAAAAAGGAAGAAAAAGAATATATAGGAATACCCTTTTCAAAAGCTGATAAACCAGATACTGATAAAATATTAAAAAATATTGTATATCAAAATAATCATACTAATGAAATGTTAAACACTATAGGACAACAATTAGATAGAATAGAATATAAAAATGAAGAAGCAAGTACTTCAAGTACTTCAACTAATATACAAGTAGAAGAAAACCCTATATTTATACCCTACAATATAGAAACACCTATAAATCTAGGAGGACAAAGTAAACTATTAAGAGAAATTGAAGAAAAACTACAAAGATTTACTATATCAAATCATAATATAAATGCTATAAATGAAGACGAAACCTCTAATATATCTGAAATAGAAGAACAATTTCATAATATAGAAAAAATAAAATACAATCCTTATACATCCAATAAGACTTATACACCCCGACCAGAAACAAGAAATTATTATTATAGACCAACACCACCAGATTTACAATATGAAGAAAGAGATAAAATTGTACAATCTAGATACGATGGTAATTCAATATATGAATGGAATATAGATGGTCAAACAGAATATCAAATTTTAAACTTATTACAAGAAATGACTATGGCAGCAACTTCATATAAAGCTCATAAAAATTCAGACAACAAAATAACCCAGATGATAATATCAGGATTTACAGGAGTATTAAAAGGATGGTGGGATAGTTATGTAACTCAAGATGAAAAAAATCATATAATAAATTCAAAAAAATTAATTATAAAAACAGAAAATGGATCAGCTGTTCAAACCCAGATTTATGATTCTTTAAATACTCTAGTTTATGCTATTATAAAAAATTATGTAGGAAACCCAGCAGAATATCAAGAAAGAAATTCAACTATATTATTAAACTTAACATGTAGAAAATTACAAGATTTTAGATGGTATAAAGATGTTTTCTTAGCAAAAGTTATGACTAGACCAGATTGTAGAGAATCCTATTGGAAAGAAAGATTTATTGCCGGATTACCAAAATTATTTGCTGAAAGAATTAGAAATAAATTAAGTAATGATTATAATAATGAAATTCCTTATAAAGAATTAACTTATGGAGAAATCATAAACTATGTTAATAAAGAAGGATTAGCTATATGTTCTGATCTAAAACTAAAAGCAAAAATTAAAAAGGAAGGAATAGGTGGAAGACATGAACTAGGAAATTTTTGTGAACAATATGGTTATGAACCTCTAATATTGCCCCCTTCTAGTTCTAAGAAAATAAAATATAAAAGATATAATAAAAAACCTATAAAAAATAATCAAGAATATTATCAAAATAAAGATTATAAAAGAAAAAAGAAAGTATCATACAAAAAATATAATAACAAATATAGAAGAGAAAATAAAAAACAGAACAATCAAGATATTATTATTTGTTATAAATGTGGTAGACCCGGACATATGTCAAAAGATTGTTATTCTAAAACTAAAATTAATGAAATTGATATAGAAGATCTTAGACAATAAATTAGTGAATTAATCAAAGATAATGAATCAAATATATCTGATTATAGTGAAAATGATTTAAATAAAATTGAAGAAGAATCATCTAAAAATAGTAGCAACTCTGAAGATTGTGAATGTATAGGAACATACAATTGTAACTATAAAGAAATTAATGTTATTACTAATAATGATGAATTACATTTACTAATTGATATGATAAGTAAAGTTGATAATAAAGAAATGAAAGATTTATGTATAAAACAATTAGAAGGAAAATTAAAAGATTAAAGTAATATAGAAGAAGATTATACCATATATAATTTTAATGAAATATGCAAAAGATTTAATAAAAACAAACCTATAACAATACAAGATTTACAAGAAGAACTTAATATGGTTAAAACAGAGATAAGAATTTTAAAAGAAAAGGTTAAGACTATAGAGGAAAATAAAAATGAACAAAATATAACCTCAGAAGATAAACCCTTAATTGAACCTATAATTAATGCAATCCAATATACTAAAAATCAAAGATGGCATACAAAAGTAAATATAATGATAAACGGAGAATTTAAAATAACCTTAATTGCTTTAGTTGACTCTGGAGCAGATTTAAATTGTATACAGGAAGGTTTAATTCCAACTAAATATTTTGAAAAATCTACTCAGAGATTATCCACAGCCAGTGGATCTAGACTTAGTATAGGCTATAAATTATCCGATGTCCATATATGTAAAGAAAATTATTGTTTTAAAACTCATCTTATATTAGTAAAAAATTTAACCTCTCAAATTATATTAGGATTACCCTTTATAATACAATTATATCCTATAAGTGTAGATGAAAGAGGTATTATCACGAAAGTATTAAATAAAGAAATAATTTTCGAATTTACTACACCTATTGTTACCCATGAATTACATTTAATCAAAAATAAAAGAAAACAAGCTGAATTTTTAATTAATGAAATAAATGATAAAAGAATATATAATCAATTGCTAGACAAAAATATACAGAATAAAGTAAAATTTATTGAAGAAAAATTTAAAAATAATGTGTGTTCAACTATACCCAGTGCTTTTTGGAAAAGAAAGCAACACACTGTAGGATTACCTTATATTAAAGAATTCAATGAAAAGAATATACCTACTAAAGCAAAATCTATACACATGTCTATCGAATTAGAACTAAATTGTAAAAAAGAAATCAAAGAACTATTAGAAAAAAGACTTATTAGACCCTCTAAGTCACCATGGTCATGTTCAGCCTTTTATGTAATTAATAATGCCGAAATTGAAAGAGGTATCCCAAGATTAGTTATAAATTATAAACCCTTAAATAAAGTATTAGAGTGGATTAGATATCATATACCTAATAAGAGAGATTTATTAAAAAAATTATATGACTCAAAAATATTTTCAAAATTTGACATGAAATCTGGATTTTGGCAAATCCAAATAAAAGAGGAAGATAAGTATAAAACAGGATTTAATGTCCCTTTTGGACACTTTGAATGGAACGTCATGCCCTTTGGATTAAAAAACGCTCCATCCGAATTTCAAAATATTATGAATGATATCATTCTACTAATTGGAAACTTTGTAATCGTTTATATTGATGATGTTTTAATATTTTCAAAAAATATTGATCAACATTTTAAACACTTAAATATATTTTATGATACTATTTATAAAAATGGATTAGCTGTTTCACCCACAAAAATGTTATTATTTCAAACAGATGTAAGATTTTTAGGTCATAATATTATTCAAGGAACTATAAAACCCATTGAAAGAAGTCTTGAATTTACCAATAAATTCCCTGATGAAATTAAAGATAAAACACAATTACAAAGATTCTTAGGATGTTTAAATTATATTCATGATTTCTTTAAAGATTTAGGAATTATATGTAAACCCTTATATGAGAGATTAAAAAAGAATCCTAAACCATGGACTGAAGAACATACAAAGATTATAAGACAAATCAAAGAAAAGGTAAAAATTCTTCCATGTTTAAACATTCCTCACCCTAATGCTAGTCTTATTGTAGAAACTGATGCTAGTGACTTAGGATTTGGAGGAATTCTAAAACAAAAATTAAATAATGAAGAAGAAAAATTAGTAAGATTCTATTCTGGTTCCTGGAATGAAACCCAAAAGAATTATTCTACTATTAAAAAAGAAATTTTAAGTATTGTTCTAAATATTAAAAAATTTGAAGATGATTTGTATATGAAACCTTTTTTATTAAGAATTGATTGTTTATCTGCTAAATATATTTTAGAAAAGGATGTTAAAAATTTATTCTAAACAAGTTTTTGCTAGATGACAAGCTATTTTAGGAAATTTTGATTTTACAATCGAATTTATAAAAGGAAAAGACAATTCTTTGCCCGATTTTTTATCAAGAGAATTTTTACAGGGAAAATGAGTGAGTCTAACAGGAAGATCGTTCTCACCAAACAATCTATCAACCAGTCAACATCATCATCCTCTTCTAACCAAAGAAATTTCCCAGCATTACCTATACATCCCAACAGATTTGGTCCTATAGCTCCCAGACCAAGACCACCATATTCAGTTCTTGCACAATCTATTCCAACAAAACCAGTTATAAGCCAGCCTTCACCCTCTAAACTAGCACAAACTATACCATCAAGAAATTTCTCTACTCCATCCATCACTCCAGAATATTCTATAAACCCCAACAAACAAATTATAAAAATTCTTGAGCCATTTGAAGAACAAAAGTTAAGCCAGAATTTTCAAACCTTGATTGAATATTTATATCCAAAAAATTCTCATTTTTATGTTGATGATTATAAAACCAGAGAGTACTATCAAACAATTCTTGTCGATAGTGGTTCGGTTATTATAGATCATACTCTAAACCAGAAAAACCCGGATTATATTGATTGCAGCAAAGTCAAGATTCTAAAAGTTATTACTCCAGAAGAATGGTCTCTAAAACCCTATAATCACAAAACTCTTTCTAGTTATCCTAGTTATCCAATTTATAATTATTATGACTACCAAGAAGCCTGGTTCTATGCCTTTCTTCTAAGAAGTTTTAATCATACCTGGTTCTTCTATTTTGCTGAGAAATTCTCAAGCATCTATCCAAGATGGTTTATAAAATGGTTCAGATATTTTTGCAATATCCCAGCCACCTTCCCACCAAAAGTTCTGGAAGGTTTTCATAAATATAAAGATTATTTCATGGAAGACCATATTTCCCCTTCTGAATATACTCTTCAATTTTCTATTATATTCAAGTTACCATGGATTGTTCTATTCACATATAAAAAACATGAGTCTCAAGATACTTCTCCTCCATTATTATATCGACAATTTAGTGTCAAATGGTGGAAAAGAATTGAAGAAAGTCAGGCAGATATTAAAGCCGTCAACAATTATTATCGACAGTATATTTCTAACAAAGAAAGCAGCTCTACTCCTATTACTCCAGTTATTCAAGACAGAGACTTTATAAAGCGTTTACAAGAATGCTCATCTCAAGAAGAAATGCAGAAAATTATAAATGAAATTAAAGGGTCCCCAACTCCAAGTGAAGATTTATATCAAGATGCTCAAGATCCTTATGAAGATATAACTTTATAAAATCGTGTCTATATTTTAAAGTCCCAATGAGAGTCTATATTAAAGAAAACAAATTCAAGTGTGAGTTTATATTAAAGAAAGAGTAATTATATACCAGAATACGTGTTCATACAATTATATATTACTGAAAGACATTATTATATCCTTATGAACAAGACAAAAGGTTAGCTAACATTATTGCATATTGAAATCCTTATTCCGACAAGTTCTATATTATTGAAGAAAGAAGACAAAGAGACTTTATGAAAAGCAAGCTTTTGACTAAGTTTTACATTATTGAAGAAAGAAAACAAGAGACTTTATGGAAAGCTAGTTCCATTATCCAAGAAAAGGAAAAGAAGACAAAGTATTTTATAAAAGCAAGTTTTGTGGCCGACAAAAGAAAATAAGATTGAATCAATAAAAGTTTACCGAAAGATGCCAGTTAAAGCAAGATTGATAACCGGCAAATTTATCTATAAAGAATGAAGATTTGAAGAAGTGAAGATCATCGAAAAATTTTCTATGAAACCAAAACCCTCTGTAAAATTATCCACATCACAATGTTCAAAAACTCTAGATTTTAATATATGTATATCTCCTATAGTTCAGCCAAGCTCATCATATATAGAAGAAAGCAACCCTTGTATAGAAATGAAGTGTCCCTGTATTAATTCAAATTCTATAATTAAAGGTATCTTTTTATAATCTTTTATGTTCTTATTATTTCAACATCTTCCATATTGATATTTTAATGGTCCTGTAGGCGTATTTGGTATCAGAGCCATGAGCTCATTTTTTTGAGGTGGTAGTAGTTATGGATTATATTCTTATGAAAATTATGAATTGTTTGATTTCATCATTGTTGAAAGAAAAAATTAATTTATATATGTTGAGAAAATATACATCTGCGTTGGTAAGCCCTGTCGATCAGCCGGTTGGAATTAGTCGCAGACGGACAGTAAGACGACCGTACAACGGCGATATGGGGGTGTTCCCGGAGAAGGTATGTTCAATCAACATTATAAGTTAAAGTTTTCAGAAAACAAAGTTTAAATCAAATAGTTAATAATTAAATATGAATAGAGTCTCAAGATTACTATCAAATCAAAAAGGTAGTTCTACTTCTGAAATCGAAGAAGAACATGATCATACAAATTCTATGGAAGTTTCTATTTCAAACATTGAAAACAATTTGAAAGATTGGAGTATACCTAAACAAAAGATTAGTAATGTTTATAAGATTGGTTCTTTTGATTATTTCCAGGGTTATTCTATAAAGCAAACAGAAAAAACTTTACCTCTTCTACAAAATAATCAAAGTATACAACTTTTTTCCGGGAATACTATTAAAGATCATATGAAAAACTATAAATTTCTACACATAGGATTAATACAAATAGCTATTAAACCCTTGACTAGAATAGGATTAGATGTACCTACTTTAGTTATATTAAGAGATGCTAGACATTTAAATTTTAGAAATTCTTTATTAGCTATGGCAGAATCCAATATATGTAATGGCCCTATATATTTTAATTGTTATCCTAATTTCACTATATCTTTATTTGATAAAAATATATTAGATACTTTAACTTTAACAATTAAAACAAAAAATTTAGATATTAAACAAGGAACAGACCCTATACTTGTTATATATAGAGTTTTATATAAAACAATGACCACTACTGTAGAACCAAGATCAAAAATTATGTCACCAAAAGATGAAACTATAATATTTGAAGCTAATACTAGAAATTCTAGGGTTAATATACCTAAAAGATTAAAATGGAATGAAATTACTCAAAACCAAAGCTGGAAATTAGAAGATATAAGTTCACCCAAACCTTTAGAAACTATTAGCAAAATATCAGATATTACAGAACATACTGACGGAAGTATAGAAATAGAATTTGGAAAAGAACCACCTAGATATTCTACATATATTCCTGAAACCTCTAGTTCAAAATCTAGTGAACCCTTATTAAGAAGATCACAGTCTATGAGAGTTAAAGGAGTTGATTTTAATAGATCTATACCTAAACCACTATATGAAGATGATAATATAAGTGAAGATTTTAGTAACACTTATAACCCTTCTAAATCTGAAGTAGATTATTATAGAGAAGAACAATTATGAGTAAAATACAAATGAATAACGATCATAATAGTTTTATATCAGTTTATTTAATGTTCTTATATGAAGAACGAAAACAATTAATTCAACAGTCAGAAGAATTTAGAATAAAAGGAGATAGAAATTATAAATGGTTAAGTAAAGATCAAATAAAACAAATAAAAAATATTACATCAAAACATATAGATACAATAAATATACTATTAAAAATAAATGCAAATAAAATAAAAACGAAAAGATCTAAATTAACAATTTGTTAAAACAATGAATATAAAAGATTATAATTATTTAATGAACGAAAGACTTAATAACTATAATAAAGAAAAACTTACTTGGTATGAACTTAATTTTAAAGATAAAAAAATGTTTCATGAATTAAAATGGATTCTTTATATGCAAGACATCAAAGAAATTTTACCGTTTTTTACATGGTTTGAATTATATTGTATAGAAGAAAATATAGAATTTCCTTATAAAGCCAAGATTGAAACAACAACTAATATAAATAGATCATATACTGATTTAGAAAATAATGAAGAAATTATAAGTATTAAGCCACCTTGTAAAGATATAATTATAAAAAAGGAAGAAAAAGAATATATAGGAATACCCTTTTCAAAAGCTGATAAACCAGATACTGATAAAATATTAAAAAATATTGTATATCAAAATAATCATACTAATGAAATGTTAAACACTATAGGACAACAATTAGATAGAATAGAATATAAAAATGAAGAAGCAAGTACTTCAAGTACTTCAACTAATATACAAGTAGAAGAAAACCCTATATTTATACCCTACAATATAGAAACACCTATAAATCTAGGAGGACAAAGTAAACTATTAAGAGAAATTGAAGAAAAACTACAAAGATTTACTATATCAAATCATAATATAAATGCTATAAATGAAGACGAAACCTCTGATATATCTGAAATAGAAGAACAATTTCATAATATAGAAAAAATAAAATACAATCCTTATACATCCAATAAGACTTATACACCCCGACCAGAAACAAAAAATTATTATTATAGACCAACACCACCAGATTTACAATATGAAGAAAGAGATAAAATTGTACAATCTAGATACGATGGTAATTCAATATATGAATGGAATATAGATGGTCAAACAGAATATCAAATTTTAAACTTATTACAAAAATGACTATGGCAGCAACTTCATATAAAGCTCATAAAAATTCAGACAACAAAATAACCCAGATGATAATATCAGGATTTACAGGAGTATTAAAAGGATGGTGGGATAGTTATGTAACTCAAGATGAAAAAAATCATATAATAAATTCAAAAAAATTAATTATAAAAACAGAAAATGGATCAGCTGTTCAAACCCAGACTGATGATTCTTTAAATACTCTAGTTTATGCTATTATAAAAAATTATGTAGGAAACCCAGCAGAATATCAAGAAAGAAATTCAACTATATTATTAAACTTAACATGTAGAAAATTACAAGATTTTAGATGGTATAAAGATGTTTTCTTAGCAAAAGTTATGACTAGACCAGATTGTAGAGAATCCTATTGGAAAGAAAGATTTATTGTCGGATTACCAAAATTATTTGCTGAAAGAATTAGAAATAAATTAAGTAATGATTATAATAATGAAATTCCTTATAAAGAATTAACTTATGGATAAATCATAAACTATGTTAATAAAGAAGGATTAGCTATATGTTCTGATCTAAAACTAAAAGCAAAAATTAAAAAGGAAGGAATATTTGGAAGACATGAACTAGGAACATTTTGTGAACAATATGGTTATGAACCTCTAATATTGCCCCCTTCTAGTTCTAAGAAAATAAAATATAAAAGATATAATAAAAAACCTATAAAAAATAATCAAGAATATTATCAAAATAAAGATTATAAAAGAAAAAAGAAAGTATCATACAAAAAATATAATAACAAATATAGAAGAGAAAATAAAAAACAGAACAATCAAGATATTATTATTTGTTATAAATGTGGTAGACCCGGACATATGTCAAAAGATTGTTATTCTAAAACTAAAATTAATGAAATTGATATAGAAGATCTTAGACAATAAATTAGTGAATTAATCAAAGATAATGAATCAAATATATCTGATTATAGTGAAAATGATTTAAATAAAATTGAAGAAGAATCATCTAAAAATAGTAGCAACTCTGAAGATTGTGAATGTATAGGAACATACAATTGTAACTATAAAGAAATTAATGTTATTACTAATAATGATGAATTACATTTACTAATTGATATGATAAGTAAAGTTGATAATAAAGAAATGAAAGATTTATGTATAAAACAATTAGAAGGAAAATTAAAAGATTAAAGTAATATAGAAGAAGATTATACCATATATAATTTTAATGAAATATGCAAAAGATTTAATAAAAACAAACCTATAACAATACAAGATTTACAAGAAGAACTTAATATGGTTAAAACAGAGATAAGAATTTTAAAAGAAAAGGTTAAGACTATAGAGGAAAATAGAAATGAACAAAATATAACCTCAGAAGATAAACCCTTAATTGAACCTATAATTAATGCAATCCAATATACTAAAAATCAAAGATGGCATACAAAAGTAAATATAATGATAAACGGAGAATTTAAAATAACCTTAATTGCTTTAGTTGACTCTGGAGCAGATTTAAATTGTATACAGGAAGGTTTAATTCCAACTAAATATTTTGAAAAATCTACTCAGAGATTATCCACAGCCAGTGGATCTAGACTTAGTATAGGCTATAAATTATCCGATGTCCATATATGTAAAGAAAATTATTGTTTTAAAACTCATCTTATATTAGTAAAAAATTTAACCTCTCAAATTATATTAGGATTACCCTTTATAATACAATTATATCCTATAAGTGTAGATGAAAGAGGTATTATCACGAAAGTATTAAATAAAGAAATAATTTTCGAATTTACTACACCTATTGTTACCCATGAATTACATTTAATCAAAAATAAAAGAAAACAAGCTGAATTTTTAATTAATGAAATAAATGATAAAAGAATATATAATCAATTGCTAGACAAAAATATACAGAATAAAGTAAAATTTATTGAAGAAAAATTTAAAAATAATGTGTGTTCAACTATACCCAGTACTTTTTGGAAAAGAAAGCAACACACTGTAGGATTACCTTATATTAAAGAATTCAATGAAAAGAATATACCTACTAAAGCAAAATCTATACACATGTCTATCGAATTAGAACTAAATTGTAAAAAAGAAATCAAAGAACTATTAGAAAAAAGACTTATTAGACCCTCTAAGTCACCATGGTCATGTTCAGCCTTTTATGTAATTAATAATGCCGAAATTGAAAGAGGTATCCCAAGATTAGTTATAAATTATAAACCCTTAAATAAAGTATTAGAGTGGATTAGATATCATATACCTAATAAGAGAGATTTATTAAAAAAATTATATGACTCAAAAATATTTTCAAAATTTGACATGAAATCTGGATTTTGGCAAATCCAAATAAAAGAGGAAGATAAGTATAAAACAGGATTTAATGTCCCTTTTGGACACTTTGAATGGAACGTCATGCCCTTTGGATTAAAAAACGCTCCATCCGAATTTCAAAATATTATGAATGATATCATTCTACCAATTGGAAACTTTGTAATCGTTTATATTGATGATGTTTTAATATTTTCAAAAAATATTGATCAACATTTTAAACACTTAAATATATTTTATGATACTATTTATAAAAATGGATTAGCTGTTTCACCCACAAAAATGTTATTATTTCAAACAGATGTAAGATTTTTAGGTCATAATATTATTCAAGGAACTATAAAACCCATTGAAAGAAGTCTTGAATTTACCAATAAATTCCCTGATGAAATTAAAGATAAAACACAATTACAAAGATTCTTAGGATGTTTAAATTATATTCATGATTTCTTTAAAGATTTAGGAATTATATGTAAACCCTTATATGAGAGATTAAAAAAGAATCCTAAACCATGGACTGAAGAACATACAAAGATTATAAGACAAATCAAAGAAAAGGTAAAAATTCTTCCATGTTTAAACATTCCTCACCCTAATGCTAGTCTTATTGTAGAAACTGATGCTAGTGACTTAGGATTTGGAGGAATTCTAAAACAAAAATTAAATAATGAAGAAGAAAAATTAGTAAGATTCTATTCTGGTTCCTGGAATGAAACCCAAAAGAATTATTCTACTATTAAAAAAGAAATTTTAAGTATTGTTCTAAATATTAAAAAATTTGAAGATGATTTGTATATGAAACCTTTTTTATTAAGAATTGATTGTTTATCTGCTAAATATATTTTAGAAAAGGATGTTAAAAATTTATTCTAAACAAGTTTTTGCTAGATGACAAGCTATTTTAGGAAATTTTGATTTTACAATCGAATTTATAAAAGGAAAAGACAATTCTTTGCCCGATTTTTTATCAAGAGAATTTTTACAGGGAAAATGAGTGAGTCTAACAGGAAGATCGTTCTCACCAAACAATCTATCAACCAGTCAACATCATCATCCTCTTCTAACCAAAGAAATTTCCCAGCATTACCTATACATCCCAACAGATTTGGTCCTATAGCTCCCAGACCAAGACCACCATATTCAGTTCTTGCACAATCTATTCCAACAAAACCAGTTATAAGCCAGCCTTCACCCTCTAAACTAGCACAAACTATACCATCAAGAAATTTCTCTACTCCATCCATCACTCCAGAATATTCTATAAACCCCAACAAACAAATTATAAAAATTCTTGAGCCATTTGAAGAACAAAAGTTAAGCCAGAATTTTCAAACCTTGATTGAATATTTATATCCAAAAAATTCTCATTTTTATGTTGATGATTATAAAACCAGAGAGTACTATCAAACAATTCTTGTCGATAGTGGTTCGGTTATTATAGATCATACTCTAAACCAGAAAAACCCGGATTATATTGATTGCAGCAAAGTCAAGATTCTAAAAGTTATTACTCCAGAAGAATGGTCTCTAAAACCCTATAATCACAAAACTCTTTCTAGTTATCCTAGTTATCCAATTTATAATTATTATGACTACCAAGAAGCCTGGTTCTATGCCTTTCTTCTAAGAAGTTTTAATCATACCTGGTTCTTCTATTTTGCTGAGAAATTCTCAAGCATCTATCCAAGATGGTTTATAAAATGGTTCAGATATTTTGGCAATATCCCAGCCACCTTCCCACCAAAAGTTCTGGAAGGTTTTCATAAATATAAAGATTATTTCATGGAAGACCATATTTCCCCTTCTGAATATACTCTTCAATTTTCTATTATATTCAAGTTACCATGGATTGTTCTATTCACATATAAAAAACATGAGTCTCAAGATACTTCTCCTCCATTATTATATCGACAATTTAGTGTCAAATGGTGGAAAAGAATTGAAGAAAGTCAGGCAGATATTAAAGCCGTCAACAATTATTATCGACAGTATATTTCTAACAAAGAAAGCAGCTCTACTCCTATTACTCCAGTTATTCAAGACAGAGACTTTATAAAGCGTTTACAAGAATGCTCATCTCAAGAAGAAATGCAGAAAATTATAAATGAAATTAAAGGGTCCCCAACTCCAAGTGAAGATTTATATCAAGATGCTCAAGATCCTTATGAAGATATAACTTTATAAAATCGTGTCTATATTTTAAAGTCCCAATGAGAGTCTATATTAAAGAAAACAAATTCAAGTGTGAGTTTATATTAAAGAAAGAGTAATTATATACCAGAATACGTGTTCATACAATTATATATTACTGAAAGACATTATTATATCCTTATGAACAAGACAAAAGGTTAGCTAACATTATTGCATATTGAAATCCTTATTCCGACAAGTTCTATATTATTGAAGAAAGAAGACAAAGAGACTTTATGAAAAGCAAGCTTTTGACTAAGTTTTACATTATTGAAGAAAGAAAACAAAAGACTTATGGAAAGCTAGTTCCATTATCCAAGAAAAGGAAAAGAAGACAAAGTATTTTATAAAAGCAAGTTTTGTGGCCGACAAAAGAAAATAAGATTGAATCAATAAAAGTTTACCGAAAGATGCCAGTTAAAGCAAGATTGATAACCGGCAAATTTATCTATAAAAAAGGAAGATTTGAAGAAGTGAAGATCATCGAAAAATTTTCTATGAAACCAAAACCCTCTGTAAAATTATCCACATCACAATGTTCAAAAACTCTAGATTTTAATATATGTATATCTCCTATAGTTCAGCCAAGCTCATCATATATAGAAGAAAGCAACCCTTGTATAGAAACGAAGTGTCCCTGTATTAATTCAAATTCTATAAATAAAGGTATCTTTTTATAATCTTTTATGTTCTTATTATTTCAACATCTTCCATATTGATATTTTAATGGTCCTGTATGCATATTTGGTATATATATATATATATATATATATATATATACATATATATATATATATATATATATATATATATATATAGGGGAGGGTTCAATAGGGAAGGGGTCATCTATGGGGAAGGGGGAAGTAGATCTAGACCGTCCATTCGATCAGCTCTAAAAAATTTAGTGGGTGGCAATTTGATAATTTGACAAAATTGATCGTAATTATAAAATGGGTAAGGTTCAGAGGAGAAGGTATTATTTGAGGAGAAGGAGGAGAAGAATTTTCAAATTTTCATTTTTACCCCCTCCATCTTTTTAATAGTGTACACTACTCCCTCCTACTTTTTCCTACCCACCCCTCCCCTCCACCACCCACCACCACTAGCTGCTGCCACCCGCCGTCGCCGCCGCCACCCGCCACCGGTCGTCAAAAAAAAAAAATTTCAATTTTTTTTTAATTTTTTTTTTAAAAAAAAAATTAAAATTTTTGTTTCATAATTTTTTTTTCCAATTTTTTTTTTACATATTATCACTTTGTACTGCATTTTATTATTTTTATTGCATTTTGTATATATGTTTAGTAGTTATTGTTCGTTTTTACTGCATTTTATTTATACACCTCAATCTTATATATATTGTTTATTTTTTACTGCATTTTAAGTTATACATAATATATTTTTTACTGCATTTTGTTTAAATTACACTGCATTTTATTATTATTCACTGCATTTTGCATATATTTCATATATTACATATTGTTTATTTTTTACTGCATTTTATATTATACATATGATCCATTTTTACTGCATTTTGTATGAAAGTATAATACATACTACTGTTTTTACTGCATTTTGCATATATTTATTTAGTATACATTGTTCGTTTTACTGCATTTTATATTATATATAATCTATTTGTACCACATTTTATTTTTTTTACTGCATTTTGTTATTTTCACTGCATTTTATATTATACATAATCTATTTGTACTGCATTTTGTTATTTTCACTGCATTTTGTTATTTTTGCTGCATTTTTCATATATTTCATTCATTATATATTGTTTGTTATTCACTGCATTTTGTATTTTACATATTATCGATTTGTACTGCATTTTGTATTTTACATATTATCTATTTGTATTGCATTTTGTATTAAAGTATAATACATATTGTTGTTTTTATTCATTTTGCATATACATCATTTTGGACATATTGTTCTCTTTTTACTGCATTTTAGATTATATATATTATCCATTTGTACGGTATTTTGTTGACGTTGGGTATAGAAGATGCGGTAAAATATATACAAGTTTTAGTTAATTAACAATAATATACAAAATGCAGTGGAAAAAACGTATAGTTTTATTAAAAATGCAGTAGGAAAAGGAATACTATATCTAATAAAAAATTTATGGGAAAAAAAATTTGAAAAAAAAAATTTTGAAAAAAAAAAATTTTTGAAAAAAAAAAATTTTTGAAAAAAAAAATTTTTGAAAAAAAAATTTTTGAAAAAAAAAATTTTGAAATTTTTTTTTCCGGCGGTCGGAATCCGGCGGCGGCTGACGGCGGCAGTCAGATGGTGGCAGCAAGTGGTGGGGGTGGTAGGGTGGTGGTAGGTGGGGTTGGAGGAAGAAGAAGGTAGGAGGGGGAAGAAAATAAAGTGGAAGGGTTAACATGTAAAAGTCTAAATAGTGGAAGGGGTGTGGAGTGAAAATTAATGTTATGTTTTTTTTTGTTAACTAATACCCTTATTTTTTTAAATAATTACAAAATTGTCACCCCTTTTAACCATTGATCCAACCCAAAAGATGATCCAATGGCTACAAATAAAACTTCTCCTCTTTCTCCTCATATGACCCCTTCCCCTATGATCCCCGATCTAGACAGCCTAAAAATACATCCAACAAATAAACAACGTTCATTCATCAAAAAATTAGGGCAAAAGTCCTGGAGCTACACTTTTGAAAGAAGAAAATTAGGGCAAAAGATCCACCGATTGAAATCAACAAAACAAATCAGATAAACTACAAAAATTTGCTATAAAAACGATATACAATTGAAATTGTTGAAGAATCGAGAAGAAGTAATTGAAATTGAAGAAAAATTAACGAGACAAGCAAGTTGGTATTGAAGAATTTGAAGAAATTGGTGAAGAAATTGAAGAATTCATTGTAAGGAATAGCGAAATATCCCATTAAATTGATGAGTATTACATGCTTCTCTGATTTAGTAACATTCAGGTACACAATAGTTTTAATTAATTCGTTTTATCAAGATATATATTTGTGTTTCTTCAATGTAAATCGGAAGTTCGGTATCAGTAGATGATTCTGGATATATATTTTTGCATTGATTTCACAAAGAAACTATTAGTTCTCATGATTTATTGCTGCTAAAGTTGAAATATTTTCTATAAAATGATAAGTATTGTTGTTTTCTAGGATTCTTTAATATACCATTGTTGATGTGATGATGTATGATAAAGTAGTTATTGTTCTGATGAATGATAATCCTATAATCTTGTGTTTTGAAAATATCTTATGATTTTTTTTTTCTTTTTTCCCTTGTGATTATATATCATACAATTGTTGCTGAGACGATGTTAATAAATTGATGTATTTGAGTGTTACATGAATACATGATTATGTTTTCTCTATAATATCAAGCTGTGATAATAAGCTTGAATTTTTTTTTAGGATTGTCTATCATAACGTTATTGCTGAGAAGCGGTTAATATATGATGACAACTTTGAAAAATGTCTTGGGATTCTAAATCATAATATTGTTGATGAGATAAGCTAATGTAAGAATGTTGAAGGTTGATTATGGAATCTTAAATTTTGAGTAATAGCCTGCTCAAATGCACATGTTAATTATGTAATCTCAACTTTCTGGAGAAATAGTCCATCACACATATGACCGTTCGTGATAGCAATAACCGAATAACTTATATTGACTCGTTCATAAGCAAAAATTCAAATTTCAGCTCTTAACATTACATCATAAAGATGTTGAAACATGTATAAAAAGCAAGTTTGCGTTGTTGTTACCCAACAACAAAGAAAAATTATAAGAAGGATAAAGCATTAGATATTAAAGATATTGTATTATCTGTACAAGTTGAGACAACCCATCTTTATTATGTGTATTTGGTTTCAAAATTGTAGGTATTGAGAAATAACATTACTTCAAGATGAGCCAAAGCAAAAGCTCTACATGAACCTGACATGGTCTTGTGGCAGATTTTCACGATGGATTTGGTTGGGTAACCAGGAAGACAAAATAGATAGAAACATGTATGAGAACAAGGTAGGTAATTGATGGGTTCATTTGACTTATAAATGCAAAGCATTGAAATCAAAGTGCCAAAACCATTTGCTGGTAGATATTCAATTTAGGTCCAAAGATAAGAAGAACCTTCTGCTACTTGGCACTCATTCCACCAACAATCTGCATATAAGTTTAGGTTTGAAATGAAACTATTATGTACTTTTTGACCCATTAAATTATAAATGGGTCGATTGAGGTATGTTTTATCCATAAAGAGTCATATAGGTAAAACAATATGTAAGCTTTTAGTTTCTATTGCTGTCATAGGTTATATGAATATATGTTGATGTGGTATTGGGTTCAATTTCACACTTTGTAAGTATTATGTTCACTTGTTTATGCACATAATAAACTTTTGAATGCAAGTCAATTAGTGTTGGGTCAACTAATGTGAAATGGGTCACCAACATTCACCTTAGTAGAATGGGGGAATAGTACTATTAATATGCACTGCGAACAGCAGCAACAATGAAAATAATGAATTTTGAGTAAAATGTAAATTATATGGATTTTTTGTGCAGTCCATCAACTCTATGTTTAAATGTATCGCTCCATTTTCGTAGCACCTTGCTAGGCATCTATGTTCTAATGAATTTGCAGTTCAAAAAAAGGAGATTAAAGTACCGAAAACTGATGATTGATGAGGTCAAGCATTTCGTATCAAGAGGGTGAGCCTGTCCTTGCAGCAATAGCTCAGTGGTTGAGCATCCCTAGTTATAAACTAGTGGTCGGGAGATCAATCCCTGCAATGGACATGGAAAATCCCTTGGGCCCTTTGGGGCTCCGGGGTGAGGAGTTTTACCCGCTTCGGCAACCGGATCTGTCGGCACTTGGGCCGGGGACGGAGTAGGGTTTCTTCTCGAGGGTGCATAATGGTGATGATCGGGTGGGTGGCTAATGGGCCCCCGTCAGTGATCCAAATACTGCCTTTCAAAAAAAAAGAGGGTTCAGCCGTACCTCTTTTTTTAAAAAAAAAAAAAAAAAAAGATAATAAAGGAAAATAGTACTCCGTAATAAAAAGGGTCCCTGACTCCCAATATCGTAAACTAACAAACTTCCATGCTAATCGTACAAGAGCTCTTGACGTAAATCACTAGCCTACTAAAAAGTCAATGCAGTAATCAAGCAATAAAATCTTTTGAGTTGTGAATCTTTCAACCACGGCATCAAGCCAATTATGGACTAAATTTATTAATAAATGCTAAGTCTTAATATTCATCTTATGGTTATCAAGTGTAAGTGTAACTTTTCGGTGATCATTGTTAAGTTACTAGATAGATACACACGTAAAAAAAATTCATTGATTAACATTTATAGACTGAAATTAGATTGTAACATTTTATTGATGATTGTTATCACTTATTGTTATCACTTCATATATTCATCTCAAAGGAATCTTTTTCAATTAATCCATCACAATAAATGTTAAGTTATAATAACAGGGGTTGAATTGTAACATGTATTAGTGCTTAATGTTCATTTAAATTTATTGTTATCATTAATATTCAATCGTAGTTAATGTTAAGTTATAACAACAGTATCACTATAACATTTACAAGTGAACATTATCACTTAATATTCATTGAAAATGAATGTTATTACTTAATATTCATCGAATGTTTAGTTATAACTTATAACAACTGAAATTAATTCATATCATTTATAAGTCGATGTTTATCGCTTAATATTTATCTCAATGAATGTTAACACTTAATATTAAAAAAAATCAATGATATCCTTAAAAATTCATCGAAATGCTGAGTTGAACAAATTATGTGTGTTAAATTAATTTAGATAAATGTTAGAATAACTAATTATGTGTGCTACAAATCATTGATTGTTGACTTTGAACATTCAAGAATATATGTCAAGTTATAAAGTTAATATGCTGAAATCTATTGATAAATGTAAAGTTATAATGTTCATCTTACGAATATTCGTCGATGAATATTAAGTTATAAAAATTATAAGTAAAAAACTCATTGATAAAGTTACAACATAATATACATCAAGTGAAGTTAAATTATACATTTATTAATGAATGTTATCATCACTTAATACACGTAAGTAATGAATGTTATCATTTAATATTCACTGTAATGAACGTTATCACTTAATATTCATCATAATGAACGTTATCACCTAATATTCATCAAAATGAATGTTAACTTATAGCATTCATTAATGTATATTATGTTATTACTATTCCTTTGATAAACAAAAAAATATAACCCAATATTAACTAACTTTTCCTAATAAATCAAACTACACCAATTTTGTAACCTCCAAAATCACCATTAAAGCCAAATAAAAACTCATTTTTGATTAACATTCGGTATAATGAATCTTAACGACAGGTGATGAATATTATGCTTCCCGGTTTTTCAAAATAATAATAAAAAAAGATTATTAGCTCTAACGTTTTGGTCTGATCGGCTGACTCATCACTTGAGGTCTCAATCGGTTCTAAGTTGCATCTATTTAAAGGTTTAAGATATAATCTCCTCTTCTTCCGGGGCATTCGATTCATCAATGTTCTCTCTTTTATCTTTCATTCATATTTGAGATTGATCATATATTATTGGAGTTTGTAAATAACCTTTTAACATATCATCAATTTTCATGGAAGCATTTATTATCACTTAATACAACGTGTGTTATCACTTAATACACATTTTAATGAATTTTATTTTTCATCGTAATGAACGTTATCACTTAATATTCATCGAAATGAATGTTAAGTTATAACTTTCATTAATGTATATCATGTAGTTACTATTCACTTGATCAATAAAAGAATATATGAAACTCAATTTTAACTATCTTTTATTAATAAATCAAACCGTGCCAATTTTGTAACCTCCAAAATCACCATTAAAGCCAAATAAAATCTCATTTTTTATTAACATTCAATGTAATGAATCTTAATGGCGGGTGATGAATATTATGCTTCCTCGTTTTTCAAAAAAAAAAAATTGTTAGCTCTGAAGTTTCGATCTGATATACTGACTCACCACTTGAGGTCTAAATCGGTTCTAAGTTGTATCCATTTAAAGGCTTAAGATATAATCTCCTCTTCTTCCGGGGCATTCGATTCGTCATTACTCTCTCTTTTATTTTTCATTCATATTTGAGATTAATCAAATATTATTGGAGTTTGTAAAGAACCTTTTAATAAATTAACCATTTTCATGGAAGCGTTTATTACCACTTAATACAACGTGTGTTATCACTTAATACACATTTTAATGAATTTTATTATTCATCGTAATGAACGTTATCACTTAATATTCATCGAAATGAATGTTAAGTTATAACTTTCATTAATGTATATCATGTTGTTACTATTCACTTGATCAATAAAAGAATATATGAAACTCAATTTTAACTATCTTTTACTAATAAATCAAACCGTGCCAATTTTGTAACCTCTAAAATCACCATTAAAGCCAAAAAAAATCTCATTTTTTATTAACATTCAGTGTAATGAATCTTAACAGCGGGTGATGAATATTATGCTTCCTCGTTTTTCAAAAAAAAAATCGTTAGCTCTGAAGTTTCGGTCTGATCGACTGACTCATCACTTGAGGTCTGAATCGGTTCTAAGTTGTATCCATTTAAAGGCTTAAGATATAATCCCCTCTTCTTCCGGGGCATTCGATTCGTCATTACTCTCTCTTTTATTTTTCATTCGTATATGAGATTAATCAAATATTATTGGAGTTTGTAAAGAACCTTTTAACAAATCAACCATTTTCATAGAAGCGTTTATTATCACTTAATACAACGTGTGTTATCACTTAATACACATCTTAATCAATGTTATTATTCATCGTAATGAACGTTGTCACTTAATATTCATCGAAATGAATGTTAAGTTATAGCTTTCATTAATTTATATCATGTTGTTACTATTCACTTGATCAATAAAAGAATATACCAAACTCAATTTTAACTATCTTTTACTAATAAATAAAACCACACCAATTTTGTAACCTCCAAAATCACCATTAAATCCAAATAAAATCTCATTTTTTATTAACATTCAGTGTAATGAATCTTAGCGGCGGGTGATGAATATTATGCTACCTCGTTTTTCAAAAAAAAAAAATTGTTAGCTTTGAAGTTTCGGTCTGATCGACTGACTCATCACTTGAGGTCTGAATCGGTTCTAAGTTGTATCCATTTAAAGGCTTAAGATATAATTCCCTCTTCTTCCGGGGCATTCGATTCGTCATTACTCTCTCTTTTATTTTTCATTCGTATATGAGATTAATCAAATATTATTGGAGTTTGTAAAGAACCTTTTAACAAATCAACCATTTTCATGGAAGCGTTTATTATCACTTAATACAACGTGTGTTATCACTTAATACACATCTTATCAATGTTATTATTCATCGTAATGAATGTTAAGTTATAGCCTTCATTAATTTATATCATGTTGTTACTATTCATTTGATTAATAAAAGAATATACCAAACTCAGTTTTAACTATCTCTTACTAATAAATCAAACCGCACCAATTTTTGTAACCTCCAAAATCACCATTAAAGCCAAATAAAATCTCATTTTGCTATTAACATTCAGTGTAATGAATCTTAACGGCGGGTGATGAATATTATGCTTCCTCGTTTTTCAAAAAAAAAAAAAATTTGTTAGCTCTGAAGTTTCGGTTTGATCGGCTGACTCATCACTTGAGGTCTGAATCGGTTGTAAGTTGTATCCATTTAAAGGCTTAAGATATAATCTCCTCTTCTTCCGGGGCATTCGATTCGTCTTTGCTCTCTCTTTTATTTTTCATTCATCTTTGAGTTTAATCTAACATTAATGGAGTTTGTAAAGAACCTTTTAACAAATCAACTATTTTCATGGAAGCGTTTATTATCACTTAATACGTGTGTTATCACTTAATACACATCTTAATCAATGTTATTATTCATCGTAATGAACATTATAATTCAATATTCATCAAAATGAATATTAAGTTATAATTTTCATTAATCTATATCATGGTGTTACTGTTCATTTGATAAATGCTCATACTAAAAATATAAATAATCTATCAAACCTAATTTACATTTTAAGTATCTTTTTCACATAAATCAAAATCTACCAATTTTGTAACCTCCAGAATCAACATTAAAGCAAAATAAAATTGGAATTTTAATTAACAATATTAGATAATCATATCTTTTAATTTGAAGACCTACTTTCCCCATGACCCACTTGACAAATCCACCGTAGATAACGTGACAAAAGCTACCTAAACCTTGCCTGCACAAAGTTGGTAGTTTTAAAGAAGCAATTGTAAGCGTTCATTAATATAGATTCCTGGTGAATCTAAATAGAATTCAAGTTTAAGTTGCTGAAAAACATATAATTGATACCACAAGCTACCTCTTACCATGATATGATATATGGAGTAAAAGAGAAAAACGAAATAGAAGACATATAAATACCTAAATATGTCTAAGAGATGACTTAGAATCAAATATGTATGTGTGTGATGGTGTGTTATGATGGTGAACTAATTAGTGTAACTTTTATTCATATACTTATGAAAAATGATTAACACTAAGATGAATGCACATATTTTGACATTAAGAATTTTTATAAGATGAGTATTGACGCGCCACCAGCGGTCGGTTAGGAATTAACCTGTCGTTGCACCGACTACTGGCGACGTGTCAGTGGAGTTTTAAATTTGTAAATGCTGGGGCCTAGGTTTACCAGTGCTAAAGGTGTACAGCAGCAAGTATGACCTAGGGTCGTTCTTTAAAACCAACGGTATTGTGAAACAGAGAAATCAAGATGTCCGAATCTAGCTAGTGAAGGTTGTTTTGAAAGCAGTTGGAGGTTTGTTTTTGTTTGTTTTCTAAATTATACTACGAATTAAACTACGCAATAAAATAAAATAAAGGGATAACAGTCAGGATAGAGGGGGTGTTTGTTGTGACTTCGTTAGCCTTGCATTGGGATGATGTTTTAGTTTAAGTTATGAAAACATCTTTCTAAAGATTTGTATTTTATTTGTCTTAAGTATTTGTGGTGTAAGCACTAGCACCCTACTGATTGATTGCTCAATCAGTATGTCACTGAGTAACTAGGCTATCGTGATTCTGATCGGAGGAGGCTGCTAAACTCTCAACACTGCCCTGTTACGGAACAGTGACCCTTTTCTGGAATACAAAGATTCCTGGGCGCATGCATAAAGTAACAGACCCACTAACGGTCCGATCGTTCTTAACACCACAGTGATACTCAATTGAATAAAACATTTAGGTTTAAGAGTTGGTTGGTGTTTGATTACTTTCCATCAATGGTTTTGTAGAATCCAGGGGTGATAGACAAATTTGGAATACTAGATGATTCCTCGTCTTCCTTTCTGGATTCATAAACTGAGTTTGTATTTTAGATCAGAGATTCCCCATTTATGATTTAAACCAGCCCTCACTTATATTTAACCAATAAATCCCTAGTTTATTCACAGTGTACAATACTTGTTTAAAACAGTATTTCCACGGCTTCAAAACCAGACCATGTTATTTAAACACAGATATTTAATCAGAAGTTTATTCACGGTGTACAATACGTATAAAGTATTTCCACAGATCCAAAACCAAAACACAGATAATTAATTACCCCAGATATGACGTCTTATCGAAAGGTTTTAACCACGTTTATTGGTGGAAAGGCGTTAGTTGAATATGCGGTTTAAAATCATAGATGGAACGCGTAATCAAAGCACCGAGTTTTCATTTATAATATAATAGTTGGGAACATTAATCCACAACATATTGTGCCCACGACTTTCATAGCTTCCACGTTCCGTACTCCACACATTAGTGATGTTTCCGGCGCTATACAAATGAAAGCCGTATAACGTTACTTCCGTTGTTTCATAATGACATCATCCCAATTAACGACTAACTACATCACAACAAACACACAATATAACTACTCACTACGCATAATAACAGATCCTAAATCTAGCATAATAACAATAGCAATCATCATTATAACAGATAAGGAAAGAAGTAACCGTTAATAAAGCGTAGATTGAATAAACGTTAGAGAGAGAGTACAAGCAGAACCTCCGCAATATCTTCAACAATATTACAAATAAGCCCCTGAACTATTCCCTACGCTATTACAAAAGTAGTCCCTCCGTTAGTCCCAGTTAAATATTAACTGAGAACTAACTGATGCTAACCCTAATTCTAGAGAGAGAAAAAGAAGAGAGAGAGAGTAGAGAGAGAGAGAGAGTGTGTGAGAGAGAAAGTGAGAGTGAGGAAATGAGTGGAATGAAGAATGGTGTAGAATGATGGAGGAGTGGCCTTCTATTTATAGGCAAAGCTTGAAATCAGCCGAACAACTCGCGAAGCACGCACGTACAAGCAAACGAAGCACAAACGAGCAGCATATGGGGGTCATAGGGCCGTATACGGCCTTCATAGGGCCGTATACGGTGTATAAAGGGCCGTATACGGTCTATGAAGGGCCGTATACGGTGGCCAAGGCCGTATACGGCCTCCGTCTGATTTTGTTCGTTGCTTAAAACGTCTGTATCTCCTTCGTTATGCGTCCGTTTGACCTGATTCTTTCGCCTGTGTCTTCGTAATTCCGTTACGCTTCTAATGGTGCCAATCTCACTTAAATTGGATGTGTACAACTTTAGCATAGCCGAAATCACTTTATAGGAGTTTGTAACCGTCCAGTCTTTTCCGTCCTTTGTCCGATTTGCATGATTCTTGATTTTCTCGTCTCGATTTTACCTATTACATCATATCATAAGGTTAGAATATGTTTATCATAGGATAAATGAGGGTGCGAGAGTTGGTAGCTGCTTATTTGCTCCGTTTTGTTCGTTATTCGGATGTTTTTACTGATTTTTGTAGCAACGTCTATATTTTGAGCACTTTAGTGAATTTTAGTAAATAATGATTGTTTTGGAATGTTTTCACTAAAGATGTGCCCAAAAAGTGTGGAATAATGGCCTTGAAAACATGACTTTTTGCGTTACATCAAGTTATCCCACACTTAGACGTTGCTTGTCCTCAAGCAACACTCAGTTTCTGAAAACATTTTAAAACAATTTTTAGAGCGAGCTTCAACATTTTTAAGAGTTACCACTGTCAAATGCAAATAAGATAGTTTCAGGAATATATGGAAAGATAAGATGATCCTTCCTTAAACAAGAAAATATTCTCTTAGGCATACATCCAAATCTCATGATCTTGGAGTACACATGACCAAGCGATCTCACAAAAGGTGGTCACTCAATTCACTCAAAGTGTATCGGGTTTCCTATCAGTCTAAAACAAAAGAAATCGCTCAAATAGCCAGTCATGCAGCAATCATCGTCATAGGCTTGGTCGAGAATCGAATCTCCACCACTTAGGTGAGGACGGTGCTAATTATCCCAATACATTCATGAGGGTTGTAGTGTTTGGTGAGGGGTAAAGGGTATGGATAGTGGTATTTTTGGGTTGTAAGGGTTGCTTATCTTAAATCAACTGAGATTATGAACAACTTTATTTCAGAACGGAGAGAGAGGCAGCTTTTGGTCTTCTATCAGAATCTTGATGATACTTCAAAGGACTTTAAGCTTTATTCTTGCGGAACTATTTTTTCTTTCTTTTCTTTTTCTTCTTTTTATTTTCTTTTTCTGCTTTTGTAATTTTTCTATTTTTCTTTTCTTCTTCAGAATTTCCTTGCCAGAGAATTTCCAAGGATATTTTTCTTCTTTGATTCTTTCAGAAATCCCTTATCTTGAACGTTTCGAGTCTTTTCGCGGTGTCAATTTTTCACACCAAGGATTCTTCAATCTTTTTGAGAGCACGAAAGGGGTAGGATAAGACATTCTAAAAGATGTTCTTCATAACCTCAGAAATTCTAAGATAAGTTTGGGAGTATTTTGGGAAGTAGGGTTTATTGAGGGTTTCGTGAAACGAAAGGTTTAGGCTCAACAGGGTTTACTAGGCGGATCATCGATACTAAAAGTGAGTATCGGAAGGGTTTTGGGCTTGAAGAGATATGTGAAAAGGGGTTTAAATCCTAGGGAATGTCAAGGTCATTTAATTGCACCTATACCGCGTACGGTACACACCAATGTGGTCTTGAAGCGTATGTCAAGAGCAAGTTCTAATTCAGAGATGCATGCATCGGCACACACAAGAAATGATTAGTGAAGCATTAAAGATGAATGCTATTAGGCTCAAGATACCTCACTGCAAATAGGGTTGTATGTGCTTCGTCATGCTTCCATCAGATTATTATTTCTTGTTTAAGCAATTTCTACCTTATTTTCCCTAGACTCCGAAATATATTACTCATATTTGAAAATAGCTCATCTCAAAAGATATTATGACTCAAAATTAGCAGAGTTAATCAGGTGATTAGGCTCATACTTTTTAATTTTCTTGAAAAATTTTGAAAAATTTGCGGAACATTTTCTGAGTTTGCTATTTCGGACATTAAAAATCATTAAAAACTAACCAAGGTATTCTATACCTGCTATCCCACACTTAGAGGAACATTGTCCCTAATGTTCTCTTGAGTTGAGATTTACTGAAAGTAAAATCTCACACTTAGAGTTTGAACATGTAAGAAAATGTTTCTCAAGTGTTTGTTTTGGGCTGGAATCCCACACTTAGTGATAAGCTTAGGATAGAGTATAGATTACTTTAACAAACTAACAAAGCAAATAATATACAGAATCATAATCAAAAGAGGGTAAAGGGTAAGGACACTCCCCAGATAGCGAGCTGCAATGAAGCTGAGAATCTGAATTTGCTGAAAAGAGATGTTGCCAGGATCTTTTTCTGCATCCATGAAGAGCGTCTCGGCTTCAAGCGTCATGCTATTTTTCTTCATCCATCATTCTTTTGTGAATTAATCTCGTAAGTGTGAACACGTTGGTCGTACCCTTTTTACAAACTCAATATTTTTGCAAATGAAAAGAGAAATCACTGTCTCAGAATTTGAAAAGATGTTTTCTACTACAAATCAGTTTTATAAAACATATGTTTTTAAACGAGTTCGAGCATAATGCATAAAAGTAGTATGCAAGTACCTCAAATGCTCGAAACACATGAATTATCAGTTTTTCAAAGTGATTTCCTATTTTCTAAGACGAGTAGTTTATTTGCAAATGAGTTGTAATATCAGAAGGTTTTTATAAATCATTTAGGTACGACCAAGTGTGAAGGATAGTCAGAGATCTTCTTCACTTATTGACACGTTTCTCTCTACACGTCTTATTCCACGGGTTGCCTCCCGAGAAGCTCTGCTGTTAGAGTCGAGAGCTCGACTTTACACCTCCGAGATTAGGTGTACGGGAAGGAGCTCCCAGGGCGAGTGATGGTGACATTATGTGCCCTGGGTTGTGGGAAAGAGTATCGCGGAGGATAGATCCTTTGGAAGTGGCAAGCCATGGTTGAGATTAGATCTAGCGGTTCCATGGTATCCACTTTGAAGCTTCGAAGTTGTTCTGAGGCTGCTCTAGAAAGACCTAGTAATCCTTGCGTAATGTAATCAACCGCCTTAGTGACTGGCCCATTGGGATCAATCTGCATTATGTTTCTTGTCTTGATCACTTCCCTACTCGGATACCTAAGTCTGCAGGAGTCCATAAATTCTAGTAACTTCAACTTCAGATCTTTGAATTCTTCACTATGAGGATCTCCTTCGAATACAGCTGTAGATTTGCACAAGCTTTTGATTAGCTGGTGCTGATGAAGGGTGAAAGGAAAGCCAGAGTTTTTGAAAATATGAATCATTTTGTTGAATATCTCACGATATCTAGCCTGGAGGATATACTCTGCTTTCTCGGCGTCTTCTGCATTCAATATCTCGTGTAATCGAGTTATCACAAAAGTGACAACATCGAGTAGAGACATATTTTTAACAATGAGGGGGTGATTACGCCTGCTTTCGTCCCTTATGATGTACCTAAGCTCCTCGATTATCAATTTAATATGATGTTCTAGAGTAGACTTGATGATAAATCGATTGCTTTCTTTTGTACTCAAGTGATCTTTCTCAGCTAGTAAGTCAAGGAATTCCTGTAGATTCCTCATCGCCATGAAGTCAGTAGCATCTTCAATATTTCTTCTAATAGCACCCAACTTCTCCCTCTGTTTTGATGAATAAGGAAACGCAGAGCCCATGAGAACATCATACACCTTGCGGTATATTTGTCTCCGTTCAATGTAGAAGAGTAGTTCATTCGCGTTGTTCCTTTCTTTCTTGAGCTGAGATTTGAGTGCATCTGCAAATACTCTGATGCAATGCTTAAGGTAGAGCGGATCTTGGGTTCCTTTGCTAGTGAGATAGATAGTGGATGCTGCCTCAATAACCGCTATTAGCCATCTTTGATGCATAGAGTAATCATTGGTAGAATTTCTAATAGCTGCTATTATGATGTGAGGGTCACCATCATATTTGTCTATCACGGAAATCATTTGCTCATGAGTAGAGACCATTGGGATGCAGATGATTTCTTGAGATAGTGCTTGTGAATCAGGCAGTTCTAGAGAATCAAGAAGATGAATATCCACTTTGGCAAGAGGCTTCTTTTCTTCTTTCATCTCTTCTTCCTGCTTGGCTGCTGGTTCAGAGATCTCTTCATCTGATGTGTCTTGGCTCATAGAGACCGTATATAGCTCACTATTCTCCATCGGAACACAATCGTTCTTATCGGTCTTGAATGTGATGCTTTCTCCGTGAGCGCGTAAGCTGATCGTCTGAGAGTGCACATCGATAACTGCTCTGGCTGTGTTCATAAAAGGTCTACCTAGGATTATTGGGATGTTTATATCTTCCTGAATATCCATTACCACAAAGTCAGTTGGGAAAAAGAACTTGTCGACTTTAACCATGATGTTCGCAGCTATTCCCTTAGTGTATCTAATGGATTGGTCAGCTAGCTGGACACTCATTTTAGTGGGTTTAAGGTCTCCTAATTCTAATCTTTTGAATAATGAATGTGGCATTAGGTTGATACTTGCTCCTAGATCGGCCAGAGAGCGAATATCACCAGATTGGTTGATAGAGCAGGGAAGGGTAAAACGTCCGGTGTCTCCTAGTTTTTCCGGTAGACGGTTTTGAAGGATAGCTGAACATTCAGCAGTTAGCGGGACATTAGGTACTTCGGGTACCTTGTCTTTGTTTGAGATAAGTCTCCTAACATATTTAGCATACTTGAAAGCTTTGACTTCATTTTGTTGCTTGAGACGTCCTGGAAATGGTAAGCTTTCCTTTTTAGGGTTTGGAGAAGACTTTTTCTCAACTGTCTGTATGACAGGAGGTTGTTCTTTCACCGGGGAAAGAACTGAAGGTTGGCTCGGTGCCACCTTGGAGTCTTGGTTGGTTACGTGGTTGGCTTCCTCAGTATATAGGTTATGAAAGGTGTTACTAGGTAGACTACCCTGTGGTCTAGTGTCGATACGTTCTGCTAGTAGACTTACTTGGGTTACAAGAGTGTTTAGTAAATTTAGTTGGTCACTTAAGAAGAGATCAACCTGGTCTTGTCTAGCCGTAATCGTTTGGATGATTTGTGCGAGGGTGTCGTCTGGACTAGTAATTGGCCTAGTGGGTTCAGAAGATTGGGCCATCTCAGGTCTGGCACCAGGAAGTAACGGTGGTTGGTTATAACTGAGTTGAGGTTGTTGTGGGTAGGTTGGGTATTGGAATTGGTTAGGTGGTGGAATTGGTAGGTATTGATTGGCTCGAGGAGGAGGGGTTTGAGTATAATCAGGTGGACGTGGGTGAGTTCGGAACTGGTCATGGTAGGCTGTTCCATCAACGGGGTTTGTAGCTTGTAGATTGGTACAGTTCCGACAGGACTGAATATGGTAGACCTGTTGAGGAGGTTTCTTCAGCTTTCCTATTTCCTCGGTTAGCGTTCCGATGTGTTCCGTCAGAGATTTGATCGCCTCAGTTTGCGCAGGATTGGGAAGGGCAAGCGGTGCCGATGATGAGGAATGCTCATCAGTGTTCCAATCGTTGTGATTCATGGTCATGCTCTCAATCAGATTCCAGGCTTCGTCATCCGTGCAACGCGTGAAGTTTCCTCGAGCAGCGGCATCGAGCATTGGCTTGTGGTGTGGTGCGAGACCATTGTAAAACGTGCACAACTGAGTTGATCGTTCGATTTGGTGGTTAGGACATCTTCTAAGCAACCTCTTAAATCTTTCCCACGCACTGTAGATTGATTCATCGTGAAACTGTTGGAAGTTCAAGATGTCTTTCTTTAACCTAATTCGTTTAGATGGGGGAAAGTACTTTGTTAAGAACTTATCTTCCATTTCCGCCCATGAGGAGATAGAGTTGGTCTCTAGTTCCTCGAACCAAGTCTGTGCGTGATGAGAAAGAGAGTAGGGGAACAGATATAAGCGGATTGTATCTTGCTCAACCCCATTTTGCTTGAAAGAGTCGGATAGGGTGAAAAATTTATTGAGGTGGGAGTAGGGATCATCGTTCGGTAGTCCGTTGAATTGGCAGCGATTCAGGATCAGCTGCTGTAACACCCCCGAAGTTCACTGTTTTGCGGAAGCATAGCTTGGGGTGTTACTAATCAAATATCACAGCACAAAGATAAAGCAAACGACATCTATATGCAACGTTTGTAAATTAGTTACATTCCATAGATATAATGTTTGAAAACTTAGTGTTTTCGTATACAAAATGTAGTTTCCCCTAGAGTCCACGCGTATAGCGGGAGATTCTATTACATAATCGTAATATACAAAAGATAATGCTAAGAATCTCCGTTAATGCAGTTGTGTTGAAATCATGCGACTCTAGCTAAAAATCCTGGAGTAATCCTACTCCATCCGGGTACCTGAGAAAACATGCTAAAAAGTGTCAACCAAAAGGTTGGTGAATCTCACAGGTTTGTAAATAATATCAGCTTTGAACACGAGCTTTCATCAGTAATGCCCGTAGGCGTAAAATCAGCAATTTCAATCCAGAAATCGTAAACCAGTATTTGCAATCCCGCAAATGTAAGTAAGTAAGTTCATACCGTTGCCATGAGGCTCATAATCGAAGCTTAACCCGTAAATAATATGTTTGCTCCCGTGACATGCTCGTAAGTGAGCAAGCATCAGTAACGAATAAGTTGTCACCCGTTTATACGTGTAAATCGGTACGTGGCAGCGCTACTGCCCCGGGTGGGGAGGGTCATTTCCCTAATGGATCCATTAACTACTGTTCGCGCTTAAGTCCATAACTAACGATATATGATGGAGAGGCTTCTGTAAGTAGTAATTAACTCATGCAATTCCGTTTGGTATAGAAATCAGTTTAGTACTTGTGTTCAGGAAAAATAAGTAGCATGTATCTCCCCCAATAAGATAAAACAGTAAAAGTGGGGCCGTAAGACTCACCTGAGTCCTTGCAAGTACGTTTATATCAATAAACGAGTAAATAATATCAACCGTAGGTTCTCCGAACCCGTAACCTTCAAATGCCTAAACATATAAAGTTAAGTAAGTAGATGTCTCGCAAGACCATCTAGGCTAGTTGTTTACACAACTCATTATGTCCAAGTGTTTGTTTAGTAATCCGTTTGTAGTTTGAAAACAAATATGGCCCGTTGGTGACGGTTTGTAATAATGATTCAAAGCGTTATCATTTATAACGCAATTTAGTGTAATTGTAATAGAAAGTATGTTCTATGACGTTTGTTAAGTCGTATGACATAAGTATTTGAAGTTGTGTAAGTTCGACACTTTGTAAAATCTGACTTTTCAAGGTTCTGGTTTGTGCGACGTAGCATGCGACGTAGCATGCGACGTAGGGTACGACGTAGGGAGGTACGTCGCATGATGCGACCTTCGCAAATCAATGCGACGTAGGTTCGGTTTGCGACGTAAAAGTCTACGTCGCTATGTGCGACGTCTTCAAGTTAATGCGACGTAATAGGCTGCGTCGCTAGTGCGACGTTGGGATATTTGTGCGACGTAGGCCGCGACGTCGCTAAATGCGACGTTGGCCACTTAATGCGACGTTTTGAGCTACGTCGCAGATAGTCCAGCGTCTCTGCGACGTAGCGGTCTGATCGGAATTTGGTGGCCGGAAAATCGGTCGAAAAACTTCCGTTAGGTCCAAATCTTTTACCCAGCCCATTTTTGGACATTTTAAGCATATATAAACCATAAAAACGTAAAAATGAGCAAAAACGGAAAGTTTCGGGTTTTGTCGGAAACTTACAAAATGCCGAAATGAAAATCCGGAAAGATAGGAATGTAGATCGTGTGATGGTGAACGTTTTCTTCCAAAGAGAGGCTATGATCCGAGCGCGTTTAATATGTTTATTTATTGATTTTGATGGTGGTGGTGTGTTGGTGAAATAGAGAGAAAAGAAAGAAAGAGAGAGAAAGGGAAATGAAGAATGAAAATGAAAAAGAAAGAAGGAGGTGATTTAGGTGGGAGATCCCCACCGTTTTCAGTGTACGCCCCGCGCTCCGTGCGGTGTTCGTTTCCTCCGTCGTTTAAACGTTAAATCAAGCAGTTATATTTTTAAAAGGTGACGGGAATATTTTAATGAAATACCTTGAAATTAATTATAAAAACATTCATCGAAGTATTAAAATTCTTAACTCGCGTTTAATACGTATTCGTTAAATTATTTAAAATGTCATCGCGATAATATAAATAATGTTCGTTCACTGTGTATTTTAAATAATAAAATACGTTCTCATTATTTAGGTAAGTTTCTGTCACCAACGTCCAAAACAACTGTGTCGGACTCCGTCCGGTTAATTCGTACGATGAATCCAAATCGCGTAAGTACGCTCATATATATATATAAATCACCTTATATATATATACAAATAGAGTCTGCAATTAGTCCTATTACATACTAATTACAACTAGTTACAATTAATTAGGCATAATTAATTATCCTAATTTAGCAGGTGTTACATTCTCCCCTTGTTAAAGAAATTTCGTCCCGAAATTAGCTTGAGTGCACGGGCGGTGCGTTGTCTGGGAAGAGATGTGGGTATTTCTGTCGCATTTGGTCTTCCCGTTCCCAGGTGAACTCAGGGCCGCGCCTAGAATTCCACCTGACTTTTACTATGGGAATACGACTCTGTTTCAATTGCTTGACCTCACGGTCCATGATTTCCATAGGTTTCTCGACAAAATGGAGTTTATCATCGATTTGAATTTCGTCGAGCGGTATAATCAGCGTCTCGTCAGACAGACATTTTGTCGCACCCCCAAATTATGATGCGGAAGCGGGTCGATTCGGGGCGCGACTAATCAATACACAAAGCACCAGATTACATAATGAACGACCACTACATGCGTCGTTTGATAAAATACATAGATATTATAAAAGTTTTACACTGTTATAACATAGTTTACAAAAGCTCCTGAGTTCGAATGACAGAGATTCTATGGCATAACTAAATTATACAAAATATAGTAATGCATGACAATCTCTTGATGTCTGAATATGACTCGAGCTAATGGGCATCTTGAGTGGCAGACCTACTGCTGCTGATCACCTGTGATACATGCTAAAATGGGTCAGCGAAAACGCTGGTGAGCTCACAGGTTTGTATGTCAACACATATTTGTATGAACCGCAAGATTTAATGATAATTGAATTTAAAATGCAATTAAGCAAAATAAAAGTTATACAGTCATGAGCACATAGTCTGAGCTTAACTCGAGATGTCAGGTCCACATTTAAGGTATCCTGATCGAGGTGCCTCCTACGAGTGCCTAATCAACACTCGTCTTCACAAATATTAATACATCCGTTTTACCAGTTAGTGCGTGCTAACCCGGATGAGGCTGGTCAAACCTATATGGATCCATATACTAATATTCACGCTACTACGTATTACCAAACTATGCTGATGGAGGGCTTTAAAAATGATTAGAGAAAATAACTCATGCAGTATTCGATTTAATGATACTTGCGTTCATATTGTAAAACAAAACATGCAATGGATCACACCCCTGAGAAAATATATTTAAAAAGGGGCTATGAGACTCACCTGAGCCTATGAGATGCTACTAAGCACAATTGATGATTCACAATGATTTGATGTCGTTACAACGACTGAACCTGCAGGGCGTCTTAGACGCGCAAGGTTTTGATAAATGATTAGATTATTGAAACCTGCCGGGCGTATTGAACGCGCAAGGTTTAATTGATTAGATGACTCTACGGACCATCTATGCTAGTTATCCCATTAACTAGTTATGACCAAACACTTTGGTTAATGATTATGTTTGAGTTTGTGAAAATGTTTACGGCCCATTGGTGATTGATTGAAATAATAATTCTTCAATTATTATTACTACTTTCATTTGTTGTGAACTTATAAAAGCATATTTGAAGTGTTTAAATATTGTATCGTATAAGTATGAAATATGTCGCGATGTCTGACACTTAGTGTAAACCTTTAGTTTTAAGTTTAAGGAAAAACGGAGATCCGAAAACTAAAATACGCCATTTTCGACCCCTAGATGACTCCGGATGGCCTAAAACTGACTAGGCTAAGGTACTTAGCCTTGACCATTTAGCTGTTTTTGAATGACCGAGAGAATTTGAGCCCAATCCGTTACAATAAATTTTTCATCGAGAAGCTACCCTGTAATATGTTGTGAAATCATCGACGTTTTCGAAAATTTATGTGTTCTGTTTTAGCTATAATTCGCAGGGCTAGTTTATTGATCTGTTGGATCATGAAATATAACGGGGGAATCCGCCGTATTCATTTGAATACGCCGTATTGGTGGCTTTTGTGGGGAATACGCCGTATTCATTTGAATACGACCGTATTCATGAAAAATAGAGGGAATACGCCGTATTCCCTTGAATACGCCGTATTCCGAAGACGCGCCGGGTAGATCATGTTTTCTGGGCGGGAATACGCCGTATTCCCTTGAATACGCCGTATTCATATTTTCTGGGTGGGAATACGCCGTATTCCCTTGAATACGCCGTATTCATATTTTCTGGGTGGGAATACGCCGTATTCCCTTGAATACGCCGTATTCCGAGGTCTGTGACGAACATCAGCTTAATCCAACAATTCGGGGTTCGATTTGGGGCATAATCAGTTCGTGAAACATCCTAGCATGCTAATATACTCAATATAAACATGTAAAATTAACAAAAACGTAATCGAATCCTTACAATTTATTTGATGAACGGATGATGATGATAATGGTGATGAAGATGATGAGATGATGAAGATGATGATGATCACTAAGATGATGATGAGGATGATACTTGATCTTGTTTTTGTAATTGTTGTTGTTGTTTGAAAATGAAAGAACCGAGAGAGAGATCGAGATAGATAGATGGAAAAATGAAAACATAAGGGTGTTTGATCAGTTTATTCATCCGGCTCCAATTATTGGAGTCGGGTGGGCTCCCATTTGTGGTACAAAATACCCGTGTTTTTGTACCCGATCAAAAAGTAATAAAATGTTTTAATTCGATAAATTTCTAAAATTGATATCGTACGTATTCTAATTGAAGTATTTTAATAAAAATACTTTTAATGAGATATAAAAATATATCATTGTTTTATGTTTTAGAGACGGACACGATTTGAATGTTTTCGTCGCGTTTGAGTAAAAGGTTGTAAAACGAAATATGTTTTAATTCAACCAAAGTAACTAGTAATTATTATTTCAAATAATAATTCATCTTTTATGAGTTTTGTAGCGAACGTTTTGATTTGTACGATACGTAATACTTGATATATATTATCAAAATAATATATAATACATAATGAGTTATTAAATAATAATTCTTATATTATTTAATATTGTTTTTCACCAATGCCATATATATATGAATCGGAAATTCGGCCGATTTGATAATGAACGATTAATTCTAATCGAGTATTGATATATATTCAACAATATATATTTTGATACATACAATTAGCCTATTACATAGCACTAACTACATGTATTACATAATGATTAGGAACTAAAAACTAGTCCTAATTTGACGGGTGTCACACATTTCTTCAAGTTAGAAATGTGGAATGTGTTGTGTACACTGCTAAGTTCAGCAGGAAGTTGCAGGCGATAGGCCACTGGACCAATCCTTTCAAGGATTTCGAATGGTCCGATGTATCTAGGATTTAGTTTGCCTCGTTTCCCTAATCGAATAACACCTTTCCACGGTGCCACTTTGAGAAGTACCTTGTCTCCTACCTGGAACTCAAGGTGTTTGCGTCTCACGTCAGCATAGCTTTTCTGACGATCACGTGCGGCTTTCAGCCGGTTTTGAATACCAACGATTTTCTCAGTAGTTTCTTGAATGATTTCTGGACCCGTGAGTTGGGATTCTCCTAACTCAGTCCAACAGACAGGTGATCGGCACTTACGTCCGTAAAGTGCCTCGAAGGGTGCAGCCTTTATGCTGGTATGGTAACTGTTGTTGTACGAAAATTCACACAACGGTAAGTGATTTTCCCAAGAAGTACCGAAGTCGACTACGCAGGCTCGTAGCATATCCTCCAGTGTTTGAATAGTTCGCTCGCTTTGGCCATCGGTTTGCGGGTGATAAGCAGTACTCATATCCAGACGAGTACCAAGAGATTTCTGTAGCGATTGCCAAAAGTTAGAAGTAAAACGGATGTCCCTATCCGAGATGATCGAGATAGGTACACCGTGTCGCGAGATGATTTCTTTGACATAGATGCGAGTCAGACGCTCCATCTTGTCGGTTTCCTTGATGGCCAGAAAGTGAGCAGATTTCGTGAGACGGTCCACGATCACCCAAATGGTATCGCAACCACTCGAAGTTTTCGGTAGTTTGGTAATGAAGTCCATGGAAATCTGTTCCCATTTCCATTGAGGAATTTCAGGTTGTTGAAGCAACCCAGAGGGTCTTTGGTGTTCGGTCTTTACTTTGGAACAGGTTAGGCATTTACTGACGTACAAGGCGATGTCAGCTTTCATGTTAGGCCACCAATACAACCCTTTGACGTCATGATACATCTTGTCAGATCCAGGATGTATTGAGTATCGAGATTTGTGAGCTTCAGCCATCACCAAATCTCGCAAGTTTCCGAATTTGGGTAACCACACCCGGTTAGAGAAGTATCGAGTTCCATCGGGTTTGATTTCGAATTGTGTATCCAAGCCTCGTAAGGCTTCATTTTTCAAGTTTTCATTGTTGAGTGCTTCAAGTTGAGCGGTAAGGATTTGAGCAGGAAGCTCGTTATGAATTGTCATAGAAAGTGCTCGAACTCGAAGGGGTTTCACTCGTTCTTTTCGGCTTAAGGCATCGGCAACTACGTTAGCCTTGCCCGGATGGTATTTGATCTCGCAGTCGTAGTCACTAAGTAACTCAACCCAGCGACGTTGTCTCATGTTTAGATCTTTCTGATCGAATATGTGTTGGAGACTTTTGTGATCGGTAAAGATAGTGCTTTTCGTACCGTAGAGATAATGTCTCCAGATTTTCAATGCGAAGACCACAGCACCTAACTCGAGGTCGTGGGTCGTATAGTTTTTCTCGTGGATTTTCAGTTGTCGTGAGGCATAGGCAATGACTTTTTCCCGTTGCATCAACACACAACCAAGTCCCTGGTGTGAGGCGTCGCAGTAAACTACGAAATCGTCGGCGCCCTCTGGTAAGGACAGGATTGGTGCACTGCAAAGTTTGTTTTTCAATAGCTGGAAGGCTGACTCTTGCTTATCAGTCCAATCGAACTTCTTATCTTTCTGAGTCAGTGTGGTTAGTGGAACAGCTATTCTTGAAAAGTTTTCGATGAATCGGCGGTAATAACCAGCAAGACCTAAGAATTGTCTCACTTCGGTTGAAGTGGTCGGTGACTCCCAGCCCTTGATTGCTTCAATCTTGGCGGGATCAACATGAATTCCTTGGCTGTCAATCACGTGTCCGAGGAATTGAACGGTTCGAATCCAAAACTCACACTTAGAGAATTTGGCATATAACTCTTCATGTTTCAGAAGTCCTAGAATGGTTTTCAGATGTTGAGCATGTTCCTGTTCGTTGCGAGAGTAAATCAGGATATCATCGATGAACACAATGACGAATTTGTCAAGATATGGTTTGCACACCCGATTCATAAGGTCCATGAATACGGCCGGTGCGTTGGTTAACCCGAATGGCATCACTTGGAATTCATAATGCCCATAACGAGTTCGGAAAGCTGTCTTTGGGACATCATTGTCACGGACTCGGAGTTGATGATAACCCGACCGTAGATCAATCTTCGAGTAAACACTCGATCCCTGGAGTTGGTCGAACAGGTCATCGATTCTAGGAAGTGGGTACCGATTCTTTATGGTTAGCTTATTCAGCTCTCGGTAGTCGATACACATGCGGAAAGACCCATCTTTCTTTTTCATGAATAAGACCGGAGCTCCCCAAGGTGAGGAACTTGGTCGAATGAATCCTCTGCCCAGGAGTTCCTGTAGTTGGTTAGACAACTCCTGCATTTCGGATGGTGCTAAACGGTAAGGGGCTCGTGCCACGGGTGCAGCTCCGGGCACAAGTTCGATTTGGAATTCAACTTGTCTAGGTGGCGGGAGTCCGGGCAAGTCTTCAGGAAAGACTTCCGGAAAATCCCGTACGATCGGAACATCCTCAAGTCGCTTCTCCTCCGACTTCTTCTCCGTTACATGTGCGAGGATGGCTTGATACCCTTTTCGTAGATATTTTCTCGTTTTTAGACAGGAGACAATATTCAGATTCCGTCTGCCGGTCTCCCCTTGTAGGACTAAGGTTCCACCGGAGACAAGAGGTATGCGAACGAGTTTGTCATGACAGATGATTTCAGCTCGGTGCTTGGATAACCAATCCATACCGACAATAATATCGAAGCTGCCGATCTCGACAGGGATTAAATCAATGGAAAACGTTTCGTTCGTGAGGTTAAGTGTACAGTTGTGTATGATGCTATCAGTCTCAATCAGTTTGCCGTTAGCTAATTCTACAATGTATTTAGCATCTAAGGCAGTGGGAGTAATATCAAGTAAAGGGCTAAATTTCTCAGATATGAAGCTTCTATCGGCACCGGTATCAAATAACACAGAAGCTGTAAGGTCGTTGAGAAGGAACGTACCCGTCACGACGTTCGGGTCTTGTCTGGCTTCCCCAGCCTTGATAACGAATGATCTGCCGCGAGCAGGGTTGTTGTTGTTTTTCAGCTTTGGGCAATCTTTCTTGAAATGCCCTGTATTTCCGCACCCAAAGCAGGCCTTTGGTGCATTAGTGTTGGGGGTGGGAATGTTGGTTCGACAATCCTTGGCTAGATGCCCGAACCGCTTGCAGTTGGAGCAAGGGCAAGAACCGTCATGGTGGCGGTTGCATTTGGGACAGTAGGGTCTGCTCCCGCTGTACCCTTTCTTCTCCGAAGTTCCAGATGAATAAGCCTTAATGTACTCAGGCTTTTTGTTGGAGGTTTGGTTGGATGAGTTGGGGTTACCTTCCCACTTGCGTTTGTTGTTTGCAGATGGGGTTGAAGTTGTACCACGGCGGACAGAATTTGCCGTTAGTTCATGGGCCATACGGATGGCGCTCTGAATTGTACCCGGTTTGGAAGAAGTTACCAGATCTTGGAGTCTCTCAGGAAGACCATCAACAAATTTCTCGATCCTCTTGTACTCAGGATCGACCATGGTTGGGCACAGAAGTGCCAGTTGGTGGAAACGGTTGGTGTATCCGGTGATGTCATCACCCTGCATCTTGTGGTTCCAGAATTCCACTTCTAGTTGTTTCAATTCATCCCTGGGGCAATACTCACCCCTCAACATCTTCTTCAACTCCTCCCACGGGAGTTGGTAAGCAGTAGCAACACTCACAGTCTGGGCATAAGTGTTCCACCAGGTGAGTGCGGTGTCAGTAAAAGTACTAACGGAGAACTTAACCTTATCTCCCTCCGCACAGTTGCAGATAAGAAATACAGACTCAACTTTCTCGATCCAGCGTACTAGACCGATAGCTCCCTCGGTACCTGCAAAGTTTAGAGGTTTGCAGTTCTGGAAGTCCTTGTAAGAACAAGGTTTAGCAGTAGTGGTTTCAGCGGCATCGCTGTTCCTCGAGGAATTTGGTGGAGTATTCCGAGCCAAGGCTTCAGTAACAGCCTGGGTTATAAGGGAGGTAATCTGGGCATCGGTGTATGGTCGTGTCTTTGGCGGCATGATTCTTCAATAAAAGAAATGAAGATACATGAGATTTTGTATGAGCTGGTAATTGTCACAGATGTACATGTATAAAAGCGGTAACACATAGCATCAACATGGAAAATGACAATTAATGTGAGTTGAGATAATAAAGGATATCTGATAGATAAATTGAGTTCAAAAGTTACATCCTACCGAGATATTACAAAAGGTGTCGGGAATGGTTACATCCGACTAGTTTATAGAGTAGTGCTAGATAGTCCCTAGATTACGAGATAGATTACAAGACAAAAACTACACTAATCTTAATGTAGATTAATTGGTTCCATCAGCGTGACAAGGCGGTCCACAGTTTCTGCTAGTCGGTTGGTTCATTCTTAGTTAGGGTTCCTGGCCTTCGGATTCTTCTTCCGACTCCAGGTTCAGGTCGTGTGGGTGGTAGCGTGCCTCGAGCATGTCCCTGTATCTTTGAGTCGTGGAGCGGTACCTAGTCTCCTCCGTTGATTTCCTGCCCAAACGTTTGATCCATGTTTTGGTCCTACGGGTTAGGTTGGTGGCCACTTTCTTCCAGTAACGGATCTTATCTTTGATTCGTGTAGGGACAGATCGGTTTGAGATTCTCAATCTTTGTTCATAGTCTATGCACTTACGCTTAAGTGCCCAATTTCGGCCGTCTAGTCCCACGGCCTGATCTCGCACTCTTTCATATTCTTCTATGTCG
The DNA here is from genome assembly GCA_949592205.1 of Helichrysum umbraculigerum. Classification (NCBI taxonomy): domain Eukaryota; kingdom Viridiplantae; phylum Streptophyta; class Magnoliopsida; order Asterales; family Asteraceae; genus Helichrysum; species Helichrysum umbraculigerum. The sequence goes on from CATIUR010000004.1 coordinate 95,997,995, forward strand.
ATGCCAGTCATTTCGAAATTCTGGTTTTCGTTTCCCTCCAGCATGATTTCTTCTTCTGGTACGATGTCCTCATCGAGATACGTGTACTGGATTTGTTCCTCGTGGACCTGGTCACTATCAGACACGTAGTCGTCCATTTGGGAATTCGCGGCTTTGAGTTCTATAGAAATGACAGAGAGAGGATTTTAGTCCTTGGAAGTACGTTGCTTCCGGGTGTTAGATGTGATTTTCATAAAATCATTAGAGTGCGCCACAAGGCGGTGTGACGGTAATCAAGTCCGTCCTGGTTGGTGCAAACCGCTGAGAGAAATTCGTAAGTGTCACCAGGGAAACGTCGGCTATCTCTATAGCGAGTGTGTTTACGTGCGAGGCCTATTCATATATATTCAATATATAATAGCCTAGTAGTATAGTCAGCGAGTGAGGCCTATGTATGTATATACTCGTATATCACATAATAGCCTAGTGTATGTCTAGCACATAACAAGTAAGAGTCTCGGTTCTCTCGTGGTCAGAGTCTACTAACGCCTTCCTGTTCGACATAACCATTTCAGACCTCACATCATTATTCCTTAATTGTACATAGTTGATCAGGCTATGTTAAATTAAAGTCGTATGATGTAATTCCTGAACCAATCATGCTTAATAAGGAAATACTGCCTAATGGTCATAGTCTAGGCCCACTAAATGCAACCTAGTTCACTATAACCTTAGGCTCTGATACCAATCTGTAACACCCCCGAAGTTCACTGTTTTGCGGAAGCATAGCTTGGGGTGTTACTAATCAAATATCACAGCACAAAGATAAAGCAAACGACATCTATATGCAACGTTTGTAAATTAGTTACATTCCATAGATATAATGTTTGAAAACTTAGTGTTTTCGTATACAAAATGTAGTTTCCCCTAGAGTCCACGCGTATAGCGGGAGATTCTATTACATAATCGTAATATACAAAAGATAATGCTAAGAATCTCCGTTAATGCAGTTGTGTTGAAATCATGCGACTCTAGCTAAAAATCCTGGAGTAATCCTACTCCATCCGGGTACCTGAGAAAACATGCTAAAAAGTGTCAACCAAAAGGTTGGTGAATCTCACAGGTTTGTAAATAATATCAGCTTTGAACACGAGCTTTCATCAGTAATGCCCGTAGGCGTAAAATCAGCAATTTCAATCCAGAAATCGTAAACCAGTATTTGCAATCCCGCAAATGTAAGTAAGTAAGTTCATACCGTTGCCATGAGGCTCATAATCGAAGCTTAACCCGTAAATAATATGTTTGCTCCCGTGACATGCTCGTAAGTGAGCAAGCATCAGTAACGAATAAGTTGTCACCCGTTTATACGTGTAAATCGGTACGTGGCAGCGCTACTGCCCCGGGTGGGGAGGGTCATTTCCCTAATGGATCCATTAACTACTGTTCGCGCTTAAGTCCATAACTAACGATATATGATGGAGAGGCTTCTGTAAGTAGTAATTAACTCATGCAATTCCGTTTGGTATAGAAATCAGTTTAGTACTTGTGTTCAGGAAAAATAAGTAGCATGTATCTCCCCCAATAAGATAAAACAGTAAAAGTGGGGCCGTAAGACTCACCTGAGTCCTTGCAAGTACGTTTATATCAATAAACGAGTAAATAATATCAACCGTAGGTTCTCCGAACCCGTAACCTTCAAATGCCTAAACATATAAAGTTAAGTAAGTAGATGTCTCGCAAGACCATCTAGGCTAGTTGTTTACACAACTCATTATGTCCAAGTGTTTGTTTAGTAATCCGTTTGTAGTTTGAAAACAAATATGGCCCGTTGGTGACGGTTTGTAATAATGATTCAAAGCGTTATCATTTATAACGCAATTTAGTGTAATTGTAATAGAAAGTATGTTCTATGACGTTTGTTAAGTCGTATGACATAAGTATTTGAAGTTGTGTAAGTTCGACACTTTGTAAAATCTGACTTTTCAAGGTTCTGGTTTGTGCGACGTAGCATGCGACGTAGCATGCGACGTAGGGTACGACGTAGGGAGGTACGTCGCATGATGCGACCTTCGCAAATCAATGCGACGTAGGTTCGGTTTGCGACGTAAAAGTCTACGTCGCTATGTGCGACGTCTTCAAGTTAATGCGACGTAATAGGCTGCGTCGCTAGTGCGACGTTGGGATATTTGTGCGACGTAGGCCGCGACGTCGCTAAATGCGACGTTGGCCACTTAATGCGACGTTTTGAGCTACGTCGCAGATAGTCCAGCGTCTCTGCGACGTAGCGGTCTGATCGGAATTTGGTGGCCGGAAAATCGGTCGAAAAACTTCCGTTAGGTCCAAATCTTTTACCCAACCCATTTTTGGACATTTTAAGCATATATAAACCATAAAAACGTAAAAATGAGCAAAAACGGAAAGTTTCGGGTTTTGTCGGAAACTTACAAAATGCCGAAATGAAAATCCGGAAAGATAGGAATGTAGATCGTGTGATGGTGAACGTTTTCTTCCAAAGAGAGGCTATGATCCGAGCGCGTTTAATATGTTTATTTATTGATTTTGATGGTGGTGGTGTGTTGGTGAAATAGAGAGAAAAGAAAGAAAGAGAGAGAAAGGGAAATGAAGAATGAAAATGAAAAAGAAAGAAGGAGGTGATTTAGGTGGGAGATCCCCACCGTTTTCAGTGTACGCCCCGCGCTCCGTGCGGTGTTCGTTTCCTCCGTCGTTTAAACGTTAAATCAAGCAGTTATATTTTTAAAAGGTGACGGGAATATTTTAATGAAATACCTTGAAATTAATTATAAAAACATTCATCGAAGTATTAAAATTCTTAACTCGCGTTTAATACGTATTCGTTAAATTATTTAAAATGTCATCGCGATAATATAAATAATGTTCGTTCACTGTGTATTTTAAATAATAAAATACGTTCTCATTATTTAGGTAAGTTTCTGTCACCAACGTCCAAAACAACTGTGTCGGACTCCGTCCGGTTAATTCGTACGATGAATCCAAATCGCGTAAGTACGCTCATATATATATAAATCACCTTATATATATATACAAATAGAGTCTGCAATTAGTCCTATTACATACTAATTACAACTAGTTACAATTAATTAGGCATAATTAATTATCCTAATTTAGCAGGTGTTACAGCTGCACTACATCGTGCTTGAGTTTGAATGATGCTCCTTCAGTCTCCGGGTAGCGTATGGGTCCACCTCGAACTTCTATCGAGGATTTGTTGCTATCAGCGAGAGTAATGCGTGCGGTGGTTGTAGGATTGTGGGAAGATGATCGCTTCTCTCGTTGGATGGGTACGACGTATGATTTAGGATTGGGGAAATGAAGGATTGAAAGAATTTTTAGGGGTTTAAGAAGAGAGAACCATCCTAATGGTTCACTAGCAAGAAAGTTCATTATGACATCTCTGAGTCTTACAGTTGATTCCCCGGCAGCGGCGCCAAAAACTTGACGCGCCACCAGTGGTCGGTTAGGAATTAACCTGTCGTTGCACCGACTACTGGCGACGTGTCAGTGGAGTTTTAAATTTGTAAATGCTGGGGCCTAGGTTTACCAGTGCTAAAGGTGTACAGCAGCAAGTATGACCTAGGGTCGTTCTTTAAAACCAACGGTATTGTGAAACAGAGAAATCAAGATGTCCGAATCTAGCTAGTGAAGGTTGTTTTGAAAGCAGTTGGAGGTTTGTTTTTGTTTGTTTTCTAAATTATACTACGAATTAAACTACGCAATAAAATAAATTAAAGGGATAGCAGTCAGGATAGAGGGGGTGTTTGTTGTGACTTCGTTAGCCTTGCATTGGGATGATGTTTTAGTTTAAGTTATGAAAACGTCTTTCTAAAGATTTGTATTTTATTTGTCTTAAGTATTTGTGGTGTAAGCACTAGCACCCTACTGATTGATTGCTCAATCAGTATGTCACTGAGTAACTAGGCTATCGTGATTCTGATCGGAGGAGGCTGCTAAACTCTCAACACTGCCCTGTTACGGAACAGTGACCCTTTTCTGGAATACAAAGATTCCTGGGCGCATGCATAAAGTAACAGACCCACTAACGGTCCGATCGTTCTTAACACCACAGTGATACTCAATTGAATAAAACATTTAGGTTTAAGAGTTGGTTGGTGTTTGATTACTTTCCATCAATGGTTTTGTAGAATCCAGGGGTGATAGACAAATTTGGAATACTAGATGATTCCTCGTCTTCCTTTCTGGAATCATAAACTGAGTTTGTATTTTAGATCAGAGATTCCCCATTTATGATTTAAACCAGCCCTCACTTATATTTAACCAATAAATCCCTAGTTTATTCACAGTGTACAATACTTGTTTAAAACAGTATTTCCACGGCTTCAAAACCAGACCATGTTATTTAAACACAGATATTTAATCAGAAGTTTATTCACGGTGTACAATACGTATAAAGTATTTCCACAGATCCAAAACCAAAACACAGATAATTAATTACCCCAGATATGACGTCTTATCGAAAGGTTTTAACCACGTTTATTGGTGGAAAGGCGTTAGTTGAATATGCGGTTTAAAATCATAGATGGAACGCGTAATCAAAGCACCGAGTTTTCATTTATAATATAATAGTTGGGAACATTAATCCACAACAGATTGTGCCCACGACTTTCATAGCTTCCACGTTCCGTACTCCACACATTAGTGATGTTTCCGGCGCTATACAAATGAAAGCCGTATAACGTTACTTCCGTTGTTTCATAATGACATCATCCCAATTAACGACTAACTACATCACAACAAACACACAATATAACTACTCACTACGCATAATAACAGATCCTAAATCTAGCATAATAACAATAGCAATCATCATTATAATAGATAAGGAAAGAAGTAACCGTTAATAAAGCGTAGATTGAATAAACGTTAGAGAGAGAGTACAAGCAGAACCTCCGCAATATCTTCAACAATATTACAAATAAGCCCCTGAACTATTCCCTACGCTATTACAAAAGTAGTCCCTCCGTTAGTCCCAGTTAAATATTAACTGAGAACTAACTGATGCTAACCCTAATTCTAGAGAGAGAAAAAGAAGAGAGAGAGAGTAGAGAGAGAGAGAGTGTGTGAGAGAGAAAGTGAGAGTGAGGAAATGAGTGGAATGAAGAATGGTGTAGAATGATGGAGGAGTGGCCTCCTATTTATAGGCAAAGCTTGAAATCAGCCGAACAACTCGCGAAGCACGCACGTACAAGCAAACGAAGCACAAACGAGCAGCATATGGGGGTCATAGGGCCGTATACGGCCTTCATAGGGCCGTATACGGTGTATAAAGGGCCGTATACGGTCTATGAAGGGCCGTATACGGTGGCCAAGGCCGTATACGGCCTCCGTCTGATTTTGTTCGTTGCTTAAAACGTCCGTACCCCCTTCGTTATGCGTCCGTTTGACCTGATTCTTTCGCCTGTGTCTTCGTAATTCCGTTACGCTTCTAATGGTGCCAATCTCACTTAAATTGGATGTGTACAACTTTAGCATAGCGGAAATCACTTTATAGGAGTTTGTAACCGTCCAGTCTTTTCCGTCCTTTGTCCGATTTGCATGATTCTTGATTTTCTCGTCTCGATTTTACCTATTACATCATATCATAAGGTTAGAATATGTTTATCATAGGATAAATGAGGGTGCGAGAGTTGGTAGCTGCTTATTTGCTCCGTTTTGTTCGTTATTCGGATGTTTTTACTGATTTTTGTAGCAACGTCTATATTTTGAGCACTTTAGTGAATTTTAGTAAATAATGATTGTTTTGGAATGTTTTCACTAAAGATGTGCCCAAAAAGTGTGGAATAATGGCCTTGAAAACATGACTTTTTGCGTTACATCAAGTATGAAAATAATTAAGCAGACCCTGAAAATCACAGCATATACTTGAATACATAAAAAATACTATACATGGCAATAGGAGAAAAATGGTTGATATCTTCATTCATATATATTCATCAATTTGGCAATTAGCAAAAGGATCACAATTCAATACTTTATCAAGTAACGAACACCATTAATATTTCGAAGCTAATCATTGTGGATTTGAAAATCATCAAACTTATAAATATCCAATTCTAAATACTAACAGCAAAATTGAGCAATATAATGAATGTAGCTAAATGTTCGTCATAATGAATATTAACGGGAAGTAGGAAAGTAGTACGAAAATAACATGTCGCCAAAATAAGTTGAAGAATCAATAACTTCAATTAACATGAAATCCTTAATTACTATGTTCTTCAATATGAGTGTCTGAATAGGAACACACATCAGAACCAGAAGAAATTTTTGAAGATCGGTGAACTAAAACCTAATTCGAATTCAAGATATGATACAAAATCGAATTTTAAACTTTAATATTCGAATTCTGAAAGAAAGATATGATCGATATAAAATAATTGAATTTTAAACTTTAATTCTTGATTGAAAGAAGATGCAGATTGCCGTGGATTAATTTAGCGCATGAATAAAATTATGAATTGAAAACTAGGTGATTATAATCAAACAGAGTGTCATGAATTGAAAAATACAATGTAGAAAATAGAGAGTTATTACCTTGAAGATGGGATGTAGAATTACTAAAACACCCCTCATGTGTATAAACCAGAAGAGCAAATGGAGAAAGGTCACAGATCTGGAGTAAGTTTGGAGATTTCAACGGATGAACATCTGACGGTTGTAAGCCCCTTCCCCCTTCCCCCAAGATCAACACTTCCCCCTGGATCCTCTCACTATATATATATATATATATATATATATATATATATATATATAACACCCCCAAATTCGTTTAGCGGAAGCATGATTATAAGCTATGGGGGCTGCCACATTTACATTGTACATGCATACGTATCAGAGCTTATGATTTACAACCAAACATATATTAAGATGCCAAAAGTATTAGTTACAAAGTTTACGATTCATCGAATCGTACGAATGTAAAAGTGTGTAAGTTACAAAAGTAGATTTCGTAAATATGACTAAACAGTTTTAGTTATACAAAAGAAATCCAGTTGTCAAAAGTTGGCATCTTAAAGCGTTACGGGTCGCCTAAATTCCATGTGTGCAGGCGGTTCTTATGTGTGCTGCTAATTCCCTGAAAAACATAGTAAAAGTCAACAACGAGGTTGAGTGAATTCACAGGTTTTATATTTGCAATCGTTAGATCAAGTTTGTAAGCACTGTTGTTAAACCAAATACGTTCGCAATAGTTATTGCCATAACAGTTAAGTAAGTTTAGTGGAATGTTATCCAAATACAAGTTATGTGGGATGTCTGCCCAAAATACGGTTTACATTGGGATGTTACTCAAAGCACAGTTTACGTTGGGATGTTACCCAAAACACAGTTTAAAATACGTTGCTGGTCGTTCTCCAGCGTTTTTCAAACGGTACCGGTCGTTCTCCCGTCCAAACAAAACAGTTTACCGGTCGTTCTCCGGTCTAGATACGCACGGGTCGTTCTCCCGTCCAAACACTGCTGGTCGTTCTCCAGCGAAACACAGTACCGGTCGTTCTCCGGTCTAAAGACGCATGGGTCGTTCTCCCATCTAAAACGCACGGGTCGTTCTCCCGTCCACTTGGCCAGTCGTTCTCTGGCACTAAAATACGTTGCTGGTCGTTCTCCAGCGTTTTCATAAAAAGTACCGGTCGTTCTCCGGCCAAATATGCACGGGTCGTTCTCCCGTCCAAACAAAACAGTTTACCGGTCGTTCTCCGGTCTAGTAAAACGGTTTGTCAAATAGTTTACCACATTTGTTTTAGTTAATGGTATGAAAATGTTATTTCATAAGCATTAGTTTGCACAACAGTTCAAAGTACTCTAATCGTTCGAGTAAACACGTATACAATCATGTAGTAAAAGCAGTTATGATAATTGTACAATGTATAACACAATAGTTATATAAAAGTTTGCTCATGTAGCAAAAGCGTTGACTATGTTTTCCACCCCTGTTCAAAAGCAGTTAAAACAGTAAAAGTAGGGGCTGTGAACTCACATGTTGAGTTAAGTAATAGTGCGAGAGCTAGCAAAGCCTAAAGCCCAAGGTACACCTAGTCGAATCTCCTAACGTCCTAAACGTATGATATTTAATAAGTATGTGGATGTCTAAGCTAATCATCCATGCTAGTGTTCGTAAAACCAAGTTATGTCCAAATGTTTGTTCTGTGTTTATGTTTGAAGTTTTGAAAGTGTATATGACTCGTTGGTAACTGTTTGTAATAATAATCTCTGAAAATATTATCTTATTGTTTCGTTGTGTTTCATAAGGTACGAAATTGTGTACGGGGGTCCGGGGGCAGCGCCCCTGGTAGCGGGGTCCAAGGGGTGGCAACCCCTGGTGTGGTCCAAGTGTAACACCCCCGAAATTAATGATTGGCGGAAGCATACTTGGGTGTTACTAATCAATATACAAAGCACAAGATATACAGCAAACGACCTCTAAATGAGACGTTGTAAAATGATTTCATAGAAAATAAGTGTTTGAAAACTTAACGTTTTCGTATACAAAATGTAGTTCCCTAGAGTCCACGCGTATAGCGGGAGATTCTATTACATAATCAAAATGTACAAAGGATAATGCTGATAATCTCCGTTAAATGCAATTAAGTTGAAATCATGCGACTCTAGCTATGTCCTGGAGTAATCCTACACCGTCTGGGTACCTGAGAATACATGCTAAAAGGGGTCAACACGAATGTTGGTGAATCTCACAGGTTTTTAGGTAATATCAGTTTTTGAACACAAGAGGCTCATAATCGAAGCTTAACCCGTAAGTAATAATTTGCTCCCGTGACATGCTCGTAACTGAGCAAGCATAAGTAACGAATAATAGTCGCCCGTTTATACAGAACGGTTCGTGGTAGCGCTACTACCCCGGGCGGGGAGGGTCATTTCCATAATGGATCCATTAACTAGTGTTCGCGCTTAAGTCCATAACTAACGATATATGATGGAGAGACTTCAGTGAAAAGTAAGTAACTCATGCAATCCCGTATAGTAAAATGTATAGCTCGTACTTGTGTTCAAGAAAAGTAAGCAATGTATCTCACCCCGTATGTAAAACAGTAAGAGTGGGGCCGTAAGACTCACCTGAGTCTTTGCAAGTTACGTTTATACAAATAACTAGTAAATGATATCAGTCGGTAGGTTCTCCGAACCCGTAACCTTCAAATGCCTAAACACATAAGGTCATGTAAGTAGTTGTCTCGCAAGACCACCGAGAATAGTTGTACACAACTAGTATGCCCAAGGTTTGTTTAAGTGTCCGTAATCGTTTGTCTTTAGAAAAACATGTTTGACCCGTTGGTGACGGTTGGTTTTTGTGATCTCAAAGTATTATCATTGTAATTGAAACGTTTTGTACTGGAACGACGGGGGTCCGGGGGCAGCGCCCCTGGTTGCGGGGTTCCAAGGGGTGGCAACCCCTTGGCGGGGTCCAAGGGGCAGAGCCCCTGGTCGGGGTCGAGCTGCCGAGTCAGCTCGGAGGGAAAAATGCACATTTTCTACATTGTTTAATGAAAATCTCTTTAAAAATCCTGATTTCTGCGACGTTGGGTGCGACGTCGCAGGTAGGGATTGCGACGTTGAGTACGACGTCGCTAAGTGCGACATTCGCAAATTAATGCGACGTAATGCAGTGCGTCGCTAAGTGCGAAGTTGTTTTAATATGCGACGTTTTAGTCTGCGTCGCTATATGCGACGTCGGCCACGACGTCGCAATGATGAACACCAACCCAGAACCCAGCGACCTGACGTGATTTTTCCGACCAAAACTCAAATCTAACACATTTTTAAGCTAAAAAATCGTGTTTTAACCCGTTATTTAGGCATAACTAAGTTGTGTATACAATATTACATCAAAACATTACACCAAATTGAATAGATCTAAGATTTTAGGAATTTTCTTACAAATGCAAATCGGAGCTAAAGGAGGCCGAAAATGATGATGTTGCCTTTGTTAATCTTGTTCCTTGTTTGATGGTGATTCCGAAAATGTGAATTTCGTTGGTTGGTTTGCAAAATCCGAAAATTGATGAAATTTTTGGGGAGAGAGTTTGAGAGGTGTGTGTGTGTTTGTTTGAATGAAAATGAAAGAGAAATGGGGTGGGGGTTTGGGTATGGCTGATCCCAAAGGGCAAAAAGTGGGAAAACACTTCCCAAAATGCAATATTTACTCCATGTTCTAGTTGGTTAATTGCTCGTTTTTAGTTTTTACCCAAACAGTTGTATTTTTAAAATGTGACTGGAGTATTTTAATAAAAATACTTTGAAATTAATTATAAAAATCTTTGTCGAGATATTTAAATTGTTTGGTTCGTTTTTGATACGTTTTTGTTAAAAATATTCATAATGTTGTCGCGCTAATATAATAGTGTCCGTTCGAATGTGTATTTATATAGTAAAAATGCGCTCCCATTATTTAAGTAAGTTTGTCACCAACGTTCAAGTAAAATGAATCGGACTCCGTCCGGTTAATTCGTACGATTTATCCATATCACGTAAGTGCACACATATATATAAATCACCTTATATATACAGATAGAGTCTGTAATTAGTCCTATTACATACTAATTACAACTATTGCAAATAATTAGGTAAAATTAATTATCCTAATTTGGCAGGTGTTACACCAAGGGGCAAAGCCCCTGGTTGGGGTCGAGCTGCCAAGTCAGCTTGGAAAATTTTTATTTCTACTATATTGCTTAAGTAAAAACGCATTCGAAATTTCGTTTCGGGGTAAAATCAAGTGGTAAAAGACTTGGTGAAATCATGCGTTTTTAAGGGTCTAATACCTGCGACGTTAAGTGTGTTGTCGCTACATGCGACGTTGTTTAGTACTGCGACGTTGAGGCTGATGTCGCTATGTATGACGTCAGGGTCTAGTGCGACGTAAGGGTCGACGTCGCTATGTGCGACTTCGCAATTTAATGCGACGTTAAAGGTGATGTCGCAGTATGCGACGTTGTGAGAGGTTCTGCGACGTTGTGACTGATGTCGCATTTGGCCCAAGCCAGATGCGACGTCGGGGTCTGATCGGACTCCGGTGGCCGGAAACATGGCCGGACGACTTCGTTTTGGCCCGAAACTTTTACCCAACCCTTATTTGGACATTTCTTAGTTATATAAACACTAAACATGCATAAAAACCAAAATATAAGTAGTTTCGAGAAAAATGTCGGAAACTTACGCGTGTCGGTTTTGAAATCCGAAAAGGTAGAAAGGTAGATCGTGTCGTCGTGGTCACTTTATTCTAAAGGAGTATGGTGATTCAATGCGTTTTTGTTGTAGTTTTGGTTGATTTTGGGTGATTTTTGTTGAGTTCTAGAGAGAGGTGAAAGAAAAGGGAGGTGAAGAGAGAGAGAGTGATAAAGAGAAATGAGGTGGTGGGGGTGTGATGGTGCCGGTTTTGGTGCCAAAAATGGGAGGGAATTGTTCCACATTTTTGAGGTATTTAGTCCGTGTTCGTTTACCCGATCGTTAAATGTTTCAATATTTTAAATGGTAATATTTTAAATGCGTTTTTAATTACATTTTTGGTTGAGGTATTTTATGGAAATTATTTAGTTAAGTTTATAAAGTTTTAACTTCGTTACTAAACTTTGTTTTATTTTAATTATACAAGTTAAACGTTATTTGTTACGAAATACTTGTAAATATTATCGACATAATATTTATTATACGTTTACGTTATTTAATAACTTTGGTTTTATTAAATAAATTCGTTCACCATCAGTCGTATATTTTTGTCGCGTTTGTTCAAATCGTTTCATATGTAATTACATCTAATTACAAATAAGTAATACTACGCGTATTAATTAGTTGGGCTTTGCTAGACTTACCTCTAAAAGTAGTTGCGAATTCACTCAAAGTAGGGAATTAGCCTAGAAATGCGTGTTAATTATGTTTATAATTTAGTCAAAAATGCTGGGTGTTACAATATATATATATATATATATATATATATATAAACAATGTAAGACTATGCAAATACCTATGTAAATAAAAAAGTTGAATCAAAATCAAATACTCCGTATAGAAGTACCTATACGATAACAAAGTTGTATCAAATAAATTAATTTAAACATACATATAAACTATGCAATTACCTCATCCTTGCCTCATTGATACTACATTTCCAAGCCAACCCAACCCAATGCCAATCCACTGTTTCCACATGACCATTTATAGCATCAGACCATGATATTTTCCTGACTTGCACAACTAATTGATTTATGCAAGTCTCAAAACATCTTTCAGTTCACATCATTGTCACATGACCTTCCCAGCACAGTAGCATCCATATGCTTACTCCTTTTGTGTACTCTTCTCACTCATTTAGAGCTGAGATAAAATATATATATTACATGAATTACTTAATTTAATCAATACCACGTAAGAACTTAAAATGCTATATGTAAAAGACACATCCAAATAAAAGTAGTATTTTTCTATGAGATTCAAGCATCCAGATAATACATTTAGCAAGAGATGGATTCAAAACACTATCATAATATGTCTACATCATTTACCCCATAACACCATAAGTATGTTGATTCTATATAAAAAAAAAATATACATACAAAATGGATAACCATATGAACCTATCAAAATCATTTTCGACAACATGATGCAAGATATAAATTGCATTCTAATATAAATAACTCGTGCATTTGATATTAGATATTTGTAATTGAACTCTAAGCCAACATAACACATTACAGCTTAAGATCTAATAAAATTGCCAAAATGGGCGGGTCGAGCTATAAATTATACATCTTCAGCAAAAACAGCAGCATATGCAAACTGAAGCATACCTATTTCCACCTCTAACTATGCGATACTCATAACCTGGTCAAGAACAACTTTATGGTCGAAACTAAATATGAGTCTTTTACCTTTAGTAAGAAGGTCAATAGCCCTGTCCACTTCATGTCCTTAGACCAAGATATGACACGTCACAGTACTAAAGGATATGTGACAACTTCAACATCGTCAGAAAACCTCTTGAAGTTTTGCTCCCATTCTATTTAAAATCAACGACTGCAATTATAAAGAAGAGAAACTAAATGTCAAAAACCAAGAAAACAGCACATGACACACAACTTGTTATAAACTAAATAGCTCTTTGACGGTAAAAGGAATGAATGGGCAGCTTGTGTAATCGTTTAAAATAGTTTTGGGTCAGTGGACAATATTAAAGTTCATATTAAAACGTGTTAGGCATGCCCCTCAACGCTTTTTCCTTTTTTTTTTTTTAATATAAACAAAACCAATGTTCACTAAAATTCAGAAAAGATTTGTATTAGCAACATAAATGATCATCATTTGAGATTAAAAAAACGTAACATTCAAAAACTTAAATATAAACTTCTTACAGTTTAGATCTTTGCCATTAGTGATAATAAGAACAAATCATCTAATCTTGCAACAACATTAGTGTGGTTGATTGTATAGGTCTGATGTGATCTCACCATAGCCTTATGGGTCCAGCATCATTAAAAAAAAATTCTTATAATTACTTGGAGACATCATATATTACTCCACAACTAATATGTTCTGTTTATACATAACATTTAGAATCTACTACAATAGAAAAAATAGTTTGGAACTTTGAACTCAGCTTTTTGGTCTTCTCGGATCCCAACCTTTACATCAATCAAATTAGCTTTGTGACGGATCTTAAAACATTTTAAGAAGGCTTCTGAACAATTTAAATCAGCTTTAAACCACATGTAATCAGCTATGCACCTCATTAGAATACTTAAGATCAACTTGATAATAAGTCTTTTGATCATCTTTAGAACACTTGAGGTATGATAACACTAATGCAGCTCACCAGCTGTATTGCATGATTCAACATAATAAAGTTTATTCAGATATCATATTACCTAGAATTACACATATTTACATGCTTAGTATTTGCACCAATATTATAAAACAGCAAAAACTAACATCAATACCAATCAAATATGGGAAGTACTCTGCTCGACCAAATTCATGCCCTCATACAGTTAGTAGCATAAATAAACATTTAAATCATGTTATATCGTTCAAAGATAAATCATCCACTTATGTAAAGCAAAGAATATTACGTTTTCAAGCAAAACAAAACACAGCGTCATAATAACTTCAAGCAATCAATTATTTAAAAAATAACATCAATACACATTTTCAATTCTCAAATATTGTTCTGTTAAATGAGCTGATCGAGATGCTGGAATAGAGGTCAGCATACCTGAATTTTAGGATGAGATATGAAAGATGGAGATTAGATGATTAGAGAAATCAGCCATGGATCTCTTATTTGAACCTGCACAAATCAAAAGCCTAGTAATAAAGAATTACCCTAACAAAGATCCAATGATAGCATTTGTATTAGTTACCCACTTACCAAAATGAAGATCAACACTGACACACACCTACGCATTTTAACTTGAGGTGACGATTCACCTCATACAATATTCGGTTACCAAAATATCCAGAACCTAAAAAAATTGGTCCAAAACCTCAACTAAATTTGAAAAAATCGTCTGTTCTCAAAGCATTATTAAACCTTAAAAACTGATAAGAAGGTGATCACAATTGAACATACAAAAGTGATAGTACCAGAGGACACCAATTAAAGCCATAATCAACTGCTAAACAAAGAACATATCAACAACACTCACCATTACAGAAGCATGGAATCAATGACGAACATTTTAACAAAATTGAAGATAAAGCCATTAAAATTGTAATTTCAATTATACAATATTGAGAATCAAAAAATAAACTTAAAGAACTTATACATTTTGTGTAGCCTCCACGACATCAATTTGCACAGCCTGTCATGAATCTATAAAACCAAAAACAATAATAATATTAGTTACTAACCATAAAAATACAAACTTTAAATCAGAAACAGAGTCAAAACATCTACAGTTTCAAAATCCTTTTACAATTACATTACGATATAGGTTTCTTCTATTTTAAACCAACTCAACATTTTAGCTTATTTGTGTATATAACTCAACAGAAATCAATAAAATAGAACTCAATCAGCACGTAAAAACCTATTTTCAAATGGAATAACATCAAATTTCAGCGGATGTTGTGATCGTTTGTTTTGTGACATCCAAACCTAATTCCTCGAGTGCCTTTATCTGCATCAGTAGCAGCACAATGAGCGTGTTAGTCGCATATTAAATTAACCAAGTCATGAAAAATCATTATTATATGAGCATCATTTATACCGACTCAAAGAGGTGACCAAGAAAACCGTTGAAGCATAGAGGATGAAAGAAGCGATTTGCAGCAAGCATGAACCCTCACAAAATACATGTACAAATCAATCATATTACGCAAATCAAAACCCAATAATTAAGTTTCGACAAAAAAAAAGAGAGATGATAGTACCTCCAGACATTAATTGTAACCCCGAATTAGAGATTGGTTGATCAGTCAATTGGTGGTTCAGTTTATTGATCGAGGCAAAAGGGGTTTTTGTTAGTTTTTAGGGTTTAAGGCCGTAGCATTTGAGATAATTTATTTATTTATTTGATTTCTATTTTAAAAGGTTAACAAATAAATATATTTAGGTCACAAATCTATTTTAATTATTAATTAAAGGGTTTAGGGTCTGGAAATGTATCAAACTTTGACCAAATATCTATTGTGTGTACCCAACTTACATTTGCTAATTTTAATGCATCCAACTTTTTAAAAGGGTGTTTTGATGACGTGTCGAGCGCATAGCGTGCCACGTGGCATTTGGAGAGAGTGAAACGTCATCGTCACATCATCAAAGTACATCAAAACACCCTTTTTGAAAGTTGGATGCATTAAAATTAGCAAATATAAGTTGGGTACACACAATAGATATTTGATCAAAGTTTGGTACATTTCCAGACCCTAAACCCTTAATTAAATATATATAGCCGGATAACATATGTATAGTATATGTATTTTATTTACATTTTTATTTTATTATTTAAATTAAAAGGGGTTAATCTATTATTGATAGGGCTGACCGGATAATACATGTATTGTATTTATATTTTTATTATTATTCAAAAAGTGTTTAATTATTATTATTAGGGGTGCTAAGTGTATTTATTTTAAACTAATATAGGTCATTGATTTCTAATTAGGGAGCCTAATCAAGGGTCAAAATTTCTTAATGGTATACTCTTTTATAATTATTAATTAAATATATATAGCCGGATAACATATGTATAGTATATGTATTTTATTTACATTTTTATTTTATTATTTAAATTAAAAAGGGGTTAATCTATTATTGATAGGGGTGACCGGATAATACATGTATTGTATTTATATTTTTATTATTATTCAAAAAGTGTTTAATTATTATTATTAGGGGTGCTAAGTGTATTTATTTTAAACTAATATAGGCCATTGATCTCTAATTAGGGAGCCTAATCAAGGGTCAAAATTTCTTAATGGTATCCTCTTTTAATTATATATATATATATATATATATATATATATATATATATATATATATAGGGTTGGGTTCCGGTGAGAACAAAGGGATTCCGTGAGAACGGTGAGAACACATCTTAGCCATCCATTTTTTGATCAAAAAATCTGATTTTGGAGGTGGCAATTTTGTAAATACTTTGAAGTTTGATTTTGGAGGGTTCACATCACCTTTGCTCATGTGAAGTTTTTTTTTTAGCTTCACATCATTTTGCTCATGTGAAGCTTTTTATTTTTTTTTTGCTTCACATCAATTTACTCATGTGAAGTTTCTGTTTTTTTAGCTTCACATCATTTTGCTCATGTGAAGTTTTTTTTTTTTAGCTTCACATCATTTTGCTCATGTGAAGTTTTTTTTTTTTTTTTAGCTTCACATCATTTTGGTGATGTTAAGTTTAATATTTTTTTTCTTACATAAAGTTACGATGCTATGGATTTTTATTTTTAAAGGTTCACATAGTTTTAACGAGATTCAGTAAATATTTTTTTGTTAACATTAGTTTTTGAAGAGATTAAATAAAACTTCACCATGTTAAAACTATTGTGAAGCAAAAAAAATTAAACTTCACCTAGCAATCCTTATGTGAACCTTCCAAAATCAAACTTCAAAGTATTTACAAAAATGCCACCTCCAAAATCAGGTTTTTTGATTAAAAAATGAATGGCTAAGATGTGTTCTCACCGTTCTCACGGAATCTCCTTGTTCTCACAGGATCCCATGTCTATATATATATATATATATATATATATATATATATATATAAAATGTGGGTTGGTAGAGATGTATCAATTTTGAAAGTGCTAATGTAGCGTTCAGGTGACGAAATAAGTGACGGAATTCTAAGCATAATTGATTTATACAGTACAATTAAAGAATTGCTTATAAAAGCAATTTTATATCTTCAACTTTTAAATTCATTAGATCTTCTCAAGATTTCCCTCAACATCCCACCAACAAATCACCGTAAAACCCTAGCCACCGCCACATATTTTCAAAAGGAACATGAAGCCAACGAAGAAGACGAACCACGTCATATCATCATGGATACAACGTCAACCACCAAAAGTCAAAGCGTTTCTAGCAGTAGTCTCCGGCATGGTGACGTTGACATTGCTACGTGCAGTTGTGCATGATCATAATATTTTATTTATTGCTTCAGAATCTGTTTACTCCATTGGAATTGGTGTCCTTATTCACAAACTATCTACAGAAAAAACCTGTGCGGGTCAGTAATTTTAATTAATGTTTTATTTATTATATTATAATATTATATTATGGTTTGTGTTTGGGTTTCGTTTTTTAGTTATGTTATTACTAGTTTAAAGAGAGCCATTTTTGTTTTAATCAATTGTGTTTGTGTGATGCATTGTTGAAGGTATATCGTTGAAATCGCAAGAACTGATGGCTATTTTTTTGACGGTTAGACTGTATTGTGGCTTTGTTATGCGCTATCATATTCATACCATGCTTGATTTGTCGAAATTGGCTGCCACGTTGTGGGTTATCTTTATAATTCGTTTTAGATTGAAGTCGAGTTACATGGAAGATAAAGACAACTTTGCAATGCGCTATGTGGTAAGTATTGTTTTATCTTAACATGTGCGCAAACTTGAATGTAAATAATTCATATCAATTTTTTACCTTTTTATTTCTGTAGGCTGTTCCTTGTGCAGTATTGGCTATGTTAATTCATCCATCAACATCACATAACCTAATCGACAGGATATTTTGGGCTTTCTGTGTTAATCTTGAAGCAGTTTCTGTTCTGCCTCAAATTAGAGTCATGCAGAACACAAAGGTTAATAGTTATTGTCGAATGTTTTTATAAATTCTATTATTTTACTGACATTTTGCTTGTTCTGGATGACTCTGTTTGGCAGACTGTTGAACCATTTACCGCTCATTATGTATTCACTCTAGGTGTTGCTAGGTTATTGAGTTGTGCTCATTGGGTTCTTCAGGTTTGGTCATTGCTGTTTTTCTAACTTTTGAATACGATTCGTTATAATTTGGTATTAGTGTTTTTCATTTGATTTTGGGGTTATTGGCAATAAACTAGATTTAAGTTAAGTGTTTCTGCTTTTGACAGGTTTTGGATAGTCGTGGCCATCTGCTTACTGCCCTAGGTTATGGTTTATGGCCATCAGTGGTTCTAATTTCTAAGATTGTTCAAACTTTCATTTTAGCCGACTTCTGTTACTACTATGTGAAAAGGTAAATCAGCTAACCTTTTTTTTCCTATCATTGACATAATTTAATTGTCTTTTGCTTGCTTTGGTTCTCAACTTGCAAAAATAAAAAGACAAAAAGATTATAACCAGTCACCATGCCAAAAAATAAACATCTAATTGGACATAACGACTAACTAATTGAAGATTCTAATGACTTTAACCAAATATATATTTTGTTGTCGCTACTGATTACCGATCATTGTATTGTGATTTTTTTTATTTGGCTATAAAGTTTTATTTTTATTTTTATTTAGTTTGTTATAACTAAGAATTGTGTTATGTTAATGCCTAATGAGGAAATCTGTCGAAATATGTCTTTCTTTGGCCAAGAAGTAGAAACATTGGGCAAAAGAATCAGAACATAAGATATACAATCACTAAATGGATAGGTACCACATAAATAAGTTATCAAGTGCTAATTTTGTGCTTGTGTTTGTTATTACTGCAGTGATTCTGGAGGTCAAGTTGTTTTACGTCTGCCTTCCAGAGTCATCTAAGCCAAGAATCATAGGATCGGATTACTCTAGCTAGTCATTTTAGGTGTTCTTACCTTATAATGATACATGTTCACGTTTAAGTATTTACCTTAGGGGTAGTAAATTATTGGTTATTTTTCTATAAATTGGTGAATGGTTGTAAATTTTGTAGAATTTATTTCAATGCTGATTTTTAATCACATTTTCATTAACAGATGGAAAATTCCATTGATAGTAAAAGTCTAAAAGAGACTATCATTTGTAATATATCTAAAAATTAAAATTATTGAACTTAGTTCCAAACAATACAAGAAGTTAGTTATTATAAATCAAACTCAAAACCTTAGGAACCAGGCCCAAACATCATTACACAGTTAAGTTCCTGGTAAGAATCCCTTCAAAAGTAACACCAGGCCCGAAAGCCAAAATCAGCCCCAACTCAGGCCCACCATCTTTCCCTTCATTCTTCCTCTTCAAACTATCTTCTATTAAATATTCCAACACATACACAATTGTATTACTACTTGCATTCCCATAATCTGCCAATGCCCTTCTACTTGCACTCAACTTTTCTGGCCATAAGTCAAATTTCTTCTCAATTCTGTTCAATATGGCCGGCCCACCAGGATGCACAGCCCAAAAGAAATCATTGTAGCCCATATTTTCGCACCCAAACTGGCCCAATAGCTTGTCACAGAACCCCTTTACACTGTTCTCAATGATTTCAGGAAGCTCTCTATCTAATTTGAAGCTGATTCCTTCTTCAGTCAGTCTCCCATCAATGACCTTTTCGGTGTCAGGCAAGAAATTCTGTATGGCAGTATGCAACTCCAACAACGGGCTTTCGGGCCCAGTGGGCTTTGACCCGATTATCATGGCACCAGCACCATCTCCAAATAGTGCCACCCCAACAAGGTCATAAGGCCGGTCAACACTTGGTGGTTTGTACCCAATGATAGTAGTTTCTGATGTTGCTAACAAAACTCGACTTCCTGGATTGTTTTCGGCTATGTCTTTGGCAACACGAAGCCCAGCTACGCCTCCTGAGCAACCCGAGAAGTATAGCATGACTCGGTTAGTATCTGGGCTTAGCCCAAGCCCTTTGGCCAAGTAAATATCACCTCCCGGGAGTCGGGCTTCACTAGAGGACACGTAGACCAAGTGGGTGATATCAGATACGGGCCGACCCCATTTTTTTATGCAGGCTTCTGAGGCTTCAATAGCCATTTGTGTGACAGCCTTGTTGCAAATGTCAAGCCTCTGCTTGACTGTTGGCAGGCCTTCAAGTGCTAACTCGGGGTACTTCTTGAGTATCTCCTGTGACATAACCACATATCTTGTTTTCACAGTTGTAGTTTTGCCTGGCCAATTTCATAAAAAAGCAAAAAAAGAGACAAAATCAACATTGATAATATGTATGAAACCAAAACGGGTCAACTGAAGCCCGTTTGAACCCATGGAAGAAAGAACTATTTCTAGCCATTGGCTTCATAATATATAATACATACAAATACAGTACTTGTTAAAAGAATGTCAAAAAACAAATTCTTATAGGAAAAGATGAAAAGACAGTTGTTTACATAGTCGGGTGAGCTTGCGTTTGAGTTCAGGGTCATCACAATTAGTGTCTCTAAAATAACCATCAACAAGTAGATCCTGCATGACAAGCTGGTGAGGAAATGCTTTTCCAAGAGCCAATATGGTTGCTTTTTCGCCACCAGCAACCTTCATTGTCATCTCTTCACGAGTCATTTTTCTCGGGCAATTTAAATAAACTGGAAGATTACAGTTAAAAGGGTGAATTTTGAAGTTGATAGATGTTGGTTTATATACACACACACACACACAGGGGTCACATTGTTTAGCCCGAGGATCTAGACTAAAATTGCTCAAAAGATTAAAGAAGTGATGTTATGGTTTTCTTTATAGCATTATGGAAAGGTTAGTTGAAAAGTAAGAAACTCATGAAGTCATGCACTTAAAGAGCAAGTATATAGCAGGTGATCGACTTTAAACTATGATGGGCTAATTAAATTTGAAATGTGTTTTTGGTATGATCATGTTCCATATAAAGGAGCATTCAGTTATCAGTTATACAAGTAAAATAAATTTTTTAATAATGGCTTATTGGTAAGGTGTTCCGAATGTCTATGAAGACACCCACACTAAAATCTTGCTGGCTAAACATCTTAGGATGGCCAAGAAAGAAGTCTTGAAATGGTTACGGGAATACCAGTTAGGCCGTGTACATCAAAGTTAGAAAAAAACTTGACTTGTTCTGGATAACACGGATCTCTCCATTTACATGTTTATATAGCAGGTGGCTCAAATAAAATTATGGGTTAATAAAATTTGAAGAGCCTTTTTGGTATGATCCATGTTCCATCTAAAGGGCATTCAGCTATATAAGTAAAACTAGTAAAAATGTATATGCCACATCAAAGACAGCTATCCAATGCTTTGACTATATGAATTTGCACATGAAATCATTAGTTTAATATATAACTCAATTGCAAAAAGTTGATGTTAGTAGCTCTAGTGAAACATAATGGTTATAAAGGTTTGAGATTTTTAGATGGATTTTAACTTATTAATGTAGTCAATCAACTACTTGAGTGATTGTTTCATTGAGTGCAAGTGCCATTGATGTCAGTTTTTAAAATGTGCAAAATTTATTATGCGACTTAGATTAGATAATAGATACTTATGCCAAAGCATCAAAGTTGACTTTTCGATATATACATTCAAAATGTTGGTAAAGAAAGAGTTCCGGACAGAGTGATTTGAATAGAAGGGAATGAGGATGTGTTAGGTGATGAATAGAAATTAAAGAGAAAAAAACAAGAATGGGAGAAACAAAAAGAAGACATTACGGGCGTTTAGTTACAGAATATCATCTCCATTTTTCCGTTTTTGTTTTTATAGAGACTTGAAAGTGTTTCGTTTTCAAATTTTCGTAAAAATTTCTCCCGAAAACAAAAGGAAATTCTATAACTAAACACACCCCGTGTGTCGTTTATTAGAAAAATATTAGAAAAATAATGTCCTCCTTGAACATACAAAAGTATATTCATAATCATATTCACTTACTGGTTAAGTGAACATTGGATTTGCTTATTTTATGAATTAGGTCCTTGTGTAGGATTTGCTTAAATTTTATGAATTTACGACGTTACGTAAAATTTACAGGGTATAATGCGCTGAGACTTGTTATTGAAAAATAAAACCCCGAGGTTATTACTTATTATTAATGACAAATTGACAATATATAAAGCACAATATTATAAACCTATAAATTCTAAAATTACAAATAGGCCACCTTAGACCAACAAACGGCCGGGTTATACTAATATAAGCTAACCCAATATTCTAATATGCCTCCGGAGTTCTAAAAGGAGTAAAACAAACGCTCAAACTGAAACGTAAAAGATGTGTACAACAAAGATAATCTCTCTTATCTTATAAAGGAGGAGGTTAATTACTTAATATCCTCCTAAATCAGCCCTCAAAAACTAATCCCCACCTTTCATTGGCTTAGTCAATTTAATTATAGCCCTTGATTGTCATTAGGATTAGCCCTTGATACCGGTCGTACGTAACTATCCGAGAGTGTTTCCTGAAAATCTGCCAGGATTACCACCCCCGAGACAAGTCGAAGTTCACGTCGATCTGGTGCCCGGAGCCGCACCAATCGCTCGCTCACCCTAATGGCTAGCTCCATCAGAAATGCAGGAGCTGTCCATGCAATTACAAGAGCTCCTAGACTTAGGATTCATCCGGCCGAGCTTTTCACCTTGGGGAGCTCCGGTTTTGTTCGTAAAGAAGAAGGATTGATCCATGTGAATGTGCATAGATTATCGGGAACTGAACAAAGTAACTATCAAAAACCGATACCCATTACCACGCATCGACGATCGGTTTGACCAACTTCAAGGGTCAAGTTTTTACTCGAAAATCGACCTACCATCTGGTTACCACCAACTAAAAGTTTGAGAAGAGGATGCACTAAAAACCGCATTTAGGACTCGTTATGGCCATTACGAGTTCCTAGTCATGCCTTTCGGACCGACAAACGAGCCAGCAGTGTTCATGGATCTCATGAACAGAATATGCAAACCCTACCTCGATAAGTTCATCATCGTATTTATTGACGACATTCTGATATATTCACAAACGAGGGAGGGCCACCAATGACATCTGAAGTTAATCCTCGAACTACTGGAGAAAGAGAAAATGTACGTAAAGTTCTCTAAATGCTAATTTTGGATGCGAGAGGTTCACTTCCTTGGTCATGTGATAAACGATAAAGGAATCCATGTGGACACATCCTAAATCGAGGCAATTAAAAACTAAGAAGCACCGAAAACCCCAACAGAAGTACGTCAATTTCTTGGTTTGGCTGGCTATTACCGTCAATTCATTGAGAACTTTTCCAAAATAGCTCAGTCTCTCACCACATTAACCCAGAAAGACATGAAGTTTGAATGGGGCGAGAAACAAGAAACCGCTTTCCAACTATTGGAACAGAAACTGAGCACCACACACATCCTGTCATTACCCGAAGGGGTAGAAAATTTCATTGTCTACTGCGATGCTTCGCGTCAAGGATTGGGTTGCGTGTTGTTGCAAAACGACAAAGTCATTGCTTATGCATCTCGTCAATTGAAAATTTACGAGAAGAATTATACAACTCATGACTTAGAATTGGGAGCAGCCATGTTCGCACTCAAAATTTGGAGACATTACTTGTACATTACCAAGTGTACAATTTTCACCGATCACAAAAGCCTCCAACACATATTCGACCAGGAAGAACTCAACATGAGACAACGACGTTGGGTTGAATTGCTAAACGATTACGACTGTGAAATCAAATACCATCCGCGCAAGGCTAATGTAGTAGCAGATGCCCTGAGTCGTAAGGAAGGAGTTAAAACTCGCAGAGTGTGAGCTTTGGGATTGAAAATCCACTCGAACCTCACTACACAAATTTGCGACGCGCAAAGAATAGCTTTCACCGCCGAACGCCTAAAAGATAAATCCCGGAAAGGGAGGGGAAAAATAGCTCGAAACCAAAAACGATGAGGCATTATAATTTATAAACCGAATTTGGGTACCATGCGTAGGCGAATTTCGCAAACTAATACTGGATGAATCTCATAAGTCCAACTACTCTATACACCCTCGTGCAGATAAAATATACCAAAACCTGAAGGGCCTCTATTGGTGGCCAAACATGAAAAGAGATATCGCTACCTATGTTAGCAAATGTCTGACCTGTGTGAAAGTCAAAGCCAAATACCAAAATCCGTTAGGACTTTTGCAACAACCCGAAATGCCACAATGGAAATGGGAACATATAACGATGGACTTCATCACTAAGTTGCCTAAGACGTCAGTTGGAGCTGATACAATATGAGTGATTGTCGATCAGCAGACGAAATGAGCCCACTTTCTAGCCAGCAAAGAAACAGATAAGATGGAAAAGCTGACTAGAATCTATCTGAAAAAGATCATTTCTAGACACGATGTACTGTTATCAATTATCTCTGATAGAGATAGCAGATTTACATCTCGCTTCTGGCAATCACTTCAAAAGGCACTGGGTACTCGCCTCGTTATGAATACTGCCTACCATCCTCAGACCCACGGCCAGAGCAAACGAACAATACAAACACTCGAAGACTTGTTATAAGCATGTGTGATAGACTTTGGAGGAAGCTGGGATACTCATCTACCACTAGCAGAGTTCTCCTACTACAACAGTTATCACACCAGCATTCAGATGGCACCATTCGAAGCATTGTATGGACGAAAGTGCCAATCACCACTCTGTTGGGCAGAGTTGGGTGACACACAACTATCCGGCCCTGAGATTGTCCAAGAAACAACGGACAAGATATCTCAAGAACTTAACCGATTAAAAGCGGCACGAGATCGACAGAAAAGTTACGCCGATAACCGTTGGAAACCTCTCGAATTTCAAGTAGGAGACAAAGTCCTACTCATATTATCGCCCTGGAAGGGGATAGCTTGATTTGGAAAATGGGGAAACCTGAACCCACGATACATAGGACCTTTTGAAATCCTTGCGAGGATTGGTCCTGTAGCTTACAAGCTCAAATTACCACAAGAGCTCAGCAGTATTCACGACACTTTCCACGTATGCAACCTGAAAAAGTATCTTTCTGATGAAACCCTAATTATCCCTCCCGGCGAAGTCTTTGTTGATACTCGACTCAATTTTGTGGAGGAACCTATCGAAGTGTCTGACTGGAAAATACAAAAGCTCCGACGCAGTCGGATCAAACTCGTCAAAGTTCGTTGGAACTCGAAACGCGGCCCATATTTTACTTGAAAGCGCGAGGATGAAATGCGCAGAAAAAATCCACATCTTTTTGAACACGCGCCAGTCACTCACGACGCGAATTAAATTTCCCGGACGAAATTTCACTAACAGGGGGAGAATGTGACACTCCTCAATTTACGATACTAATCACGTGCATTCTTACGCTAATTCCCTACTTAACGAAAACCAAACTATCTTAATGAGATAAATCTAGCACAAGCCCACTATTTTTAATACTTGACGTATTACGTATTACAAAATACGTAATTATTTATAATTACGCGAAAACAATCGGATCGAGTCCGACAAATATACGAACGTTGGAGATACGATTTTTATAAATAACGTAAGTCTATTTTTTAGTTAAATAGTAGTTATTTACATTTGTATTATTATGCTATAAACTTTAAAGCATAACGTCTCTACAATAAACGATTATATGTTTTATATTAAACGTAATAAACGCAACGAAAGTTCACGAATCGAACTCGACAACCAAACGAAACGTAACAAATATTATGAAAACACGAAATAAAGTATTTGGAATAATACTTCGAGAAAAGTTAACGTTTATTTACCGTTAACTAAAACTAAACTAACCGATTTAACGCTAAAAGCAATTAACCGATTAAGCACCAAAATATCTAACAAATTAGGGGGATAAATTTTGTTGCAAACCATGCCTTTCTTTGTCTTGAAAATCTGCTAACCTACAACACCCCTTCCTATACCCATTTTATTTATACACACAAACACACAACTACTCAATCACTCAAGTAATCCTCTCCTTTCCCTCACTCCCTCTCTGTTTTCCAGCAGCCAAACAACCACCACAACACCACCATAATAATCTTCATCATCTTGATCATCTCAAGAGAAAACAAGCAAGGAGAACAAGACGCTAGCATCATCATCATTCTGTTCTTCTAGTTCTGCACTTAATACTTTGTAAGAACTTTTCATCTTGCTTTTCTTTCATGTATTTCATGTAAAAACATGTTAGTATGTTCACTCTTCAAGATCTCGTCTAAAAACAAGCTAAAAACATGCTCAAAAACGTTTCAAAACAACCAAACAAACCAAAAGTACAAAACTCTCACTGGACATAAAAGTAACTCGACTCCAACATGTGATAACGTGCTCAAAACAAAACCAAAAATGTCAAATCTTGAGCCTAAAAATAAGTTCACAAAGTTATTTTTCAAATCCAACTGGTTTCGTAATTTTTGAGCACGGTTTGGTACCTCAAAACTATTTTTAAAGACGAGATAGCAAATCTGCCTCGGAAAACAGGTTTTTGGCCCAAATTTGGAAGGCCACAACTTCTAGTACATAGATCTAAACGACATGAGACTTTTTCTTAAAAGTCGCAAATTTTGTTAGCTTTAATAATTGTATGATCTCTTTCTGTGAAGTTATGTGTAGCTTGTACAGTAAATTAATCTTTGGACACATATCTGAAAATTGAGCTGTTGGACCTCAGTGGACAAACAAATAATTTTGGACTACTTAGACTTATCCAAAAATCATGTAATTTACATTTTTGGAAAGCTAACACATGTGAGGTCATTTGGTAAATATTTCGTAATTTATCTCGAACATTTGACTGGTCAAAACGAGATCACAAAAGAGGGTATTTTGGTGATGAATCTGTCCAGGGTCTGTTAGTGTTCTCCCGTTTAAAAACGAGCACTTTCGAGTTTGCTAAAAATTAAAAAACTTACTTTTTACGAGAACTAAAACATTGAGATCTGTTATGTAAAAATTTCGGGACAAAACGAGTAAGTTTGACTAAGTCAACAAAAAACGAGACACGAGACGACAAAACGTTGGACTAAATTATTTAATACTAAGGATTTGGTCGAAAAAGAGTTTAAAGTACTTTATTATTAAAACTCAAACGAAAACTATGTAAATATGAGCCAACCGAAAAACGACACTCGTATATATATATATATATATATATATATATATATATATATATATATATATATACACACACACACACACACACTTAAACGAAAACACAAACACTTCAGTTCGAGTGTCGCAATGGGCTCGAATTCTCGCAAGATAGCGACACTAACCTTAGTGTCGCGACTTACATAAAATTTGTAACCTACGGCACTAATTCAAGTGCCGCAACAATCTCAAACTGTCGCAACTTTCACAATTCGCAACTAGCGGCACAAACTTTAAGTGCCGCAACTTTTACGAAATACACAACCTGCGACACTAAACCGAGTGTCGCAACATAATCAAATTACGCATTATGCGACACTGACCTCAGTGCCGCACCTTCACTAAAATACACAACTTGATACACTGACTTGAATGTTGCACTGCTATTATGCGACACTAATCAAGTGTCGCAGCACAGAGTCTGATTGAAAACGAATTATCGCGAAGTATTGATTCCACGTTAACGACGAATAAACTATATACAAAACAACTCAGAGATACTTAATATATACTTTTACAAAGTATGCAACGAAACGAGCATAATAATAATATCATTAAGAATTATTATTACGAAAACATCACCAACAGACCGTACACATTTTTAAACACAATTGATCTTCACAAAATGAGTGAACAACTAGCATAGATTGGCTACAAACCATCTACTTACACAAACGAATCTCTTGCGTTTAGGGCATTAGGAGACTTTTACCGGGAAACACTTCTAATATTAACGCTAGCTCTCACGAAACTCACAAGGTGAGTTCACAGCCCCTATTTTTTACTGTTTTACTGCTTTTAAACTAGGGGTGAAAAACATATCAACTGCTTTTCATAGGATGATTGAAAACTTGATTACTTATGAACGATTTTCATACTATACTTGGAAACATGACAACGAATCCTTGTACGAACCTGAGTTTTACATGTTGTAGTGCATAGAAGTCCTCGTGCTTGCAAAATATAACCATTAGCTAGGTGACTCTAGCCACTGAATATACGGATAGTACTATCGAGTTGACATCTCTCCCACTATTTGTTGGTCATGCCAACCCCCGAATTTATGTCACAACGAGGAGCGTATATTTACATGTTACGAAGGCAAAAACACAATTAGTCATGATTTGGTTATAGGACTAGGTGTCGTACTTTAACTCATAAGGCCTTGCAAACCTTTGGGGGATCACCGTCTGTGTTTTCAATGAATGATAACGAATATACATTAGATCACCTTCGGGTTTTCTAACAAACAACATATTAGATTACTGTTTATGTTTTCTAACGAATAATAGATCACCTGCGGGTTTTCTACGAATGAAATATTAGATTACATTAAGTGTTTTCTAACGAACTACATATTGGAAATGTTTTTCCAACGATTATTAATGGATGTATTCCAACGATTTACACACGATTATACGAATCTTATGGTTGGAAGTTTTCCACCATACTTATACAAAACTTATTACTCGATCATGATTTGATCACTATTTGACTTGTATGTCAACGATTTACACATAACGCAAAACTTATTACTCGATCATGATTTGATCACTATTTGACTTGTATGTCAACGATTTACACATGACACAAAACTTATTACTCGATCAAGATTTGATCACTATTTGACTTGTATATCAACGATTTACTCATAACGCAAAACTTAATTGTAACGACCCAAAAACCGTACCTTTCATAAATAAGACTATTATAAGTCAAGTGTTAGAGATGAACGTTAAAGTAATTAAGTATGGAATGGATGTTGTAGACTTTGTGCTAAATATTTAGCAATCCGTTTTTAAAGACAAGGTTCTACAAATTAACACAAGTTAAAATGCATATACTATAACTAAAAGATTATTCTCTTGACTCGTATTTTAGTTAGTAATTCGTAAGAATATACATTATATGCAATAATTACTTTCAGGCATATTACACATACGAACCAAGTACAAATATCTTACATTTGGTGATTTAGTTTTAAGAGATTATATAATGATCATGACACATTACTATTATGTATTTTATTAATGGTTGGTTATGTATAGAACCCAAATAAAATATGTATATGTCTTAAGACTTAAAAGTAAGCATCAAAAATATTTGATGATGCATAAGGTACAAATAAATGAAGCTTTGAGTTGGTCATAAGTATAAAGGCTTGAAAATGAGCACTAAGTATATTTAATGATGCATAATGTACAAATGGTTGAAGCTTTTAGTTTGGCTCCAAGTAATTTAGTTAGTGAAGACTTCAACTTCTCACAAAAATGACAAGTAGCAAAGCTATCATAGGTATGTGTCATTCAAATAAGAAGGTGGTATATTTACTATTACAAGTGTCAAGTCTAACTTAGGCTAGTTATGATTAATGCCAATTGTATAGAGATATGGCTATTAAAAGAGAGATTTCTCTCTTCTTCCATTGCACATCGAACCGGATGGAAAAAAAATATATAAATAAATAAATGAAATCACTTGAAGCCTTGAAGGAAAGCATGGAAGATGTTAGTAAAGTTTACAGGTGAAGAAGTACCATCACACATAACCATCATCATTACTCCATGGTCTTACGGAAGTGATACGAAGTAGAGATCACACTTGGACCCGAGGTGAGTATTCTCGTGTTTTTACCAAAATGAGAATGTGCGCTATATTAATTGTGATTGATTGTTGCATATCATGATAAATTGCCTTATGTGCATATATATATATATATATATATATATATATATATATATATATATATTGATTGATATCGCTTGATGTGCATTTGTATATTCATGTCAAATTATAAATCTTTTGATTATAATGATTATTGTGCAACGGACCGATTACAAAAGTTCTTGGTATTAATTCAAGTACTGGTGAAGCTCATATCATATTAATTGATTGATTCACCCAATTAAGTATATCATGTCCGTAACACAATAACCGGGATCCCTAATATTAATAAATTATGTTGAATCATTAGTTGATCATGTTCATCATTGCGTGTGATATTTTTGTACACAAACACACACGAGCTCACTAAGCCTTTAGGCTTAAGCATTACGTAGATTCTCATGTTCACATCATTAGGAGCAAATGAAAGTAAGATGAATAAAGTTGGGCCAAGATTTCATGACATCCGGCATTGCCCGAAGATTTAGTTACATGACTTGAGGCTTTTGTAAGTTTGGGTGTTAGATAATTTGTATTCCGCAATAATATTTTCGTCTAGGCCGCCCTTTTGAATCGGGGACGTTAAAAGTGGTATCAGAGCAGCGGTTTAAGAGAACTAGGTTACATTATAGCCTAGACTTAAGCCATATTGTTAAGACATAGCTTAGACGTTTATGAAATTTAAGGATCATCTTAGACTTTTCCTATATATGTGTCAATTTTAAGATGTACGTTGTTACCCCTAACTAAAATAAGTTCGAACGACTAATTCAATAATTATTATCCATTAATTATTCTGGTTGTTGACTGTAATATATTAATAGTAATACACTTGGAAGAAAAATAAGAACTTAATAGTTCACATCCCAAAGTAAGAAATGAAATAATCGAATTACTAAGAAACTAAATAATAAACTTGCATATATTTTGTAATTGGTGATGAAATATGAACTCAATTGATATTATAATTACTTAGCTTATATAATTTATATTAACTGGACCTAGTGACTTCTTTTGATAATGATAGTCAAAACGGCTAACAGTAATCAATCGAATATCGTTATACTTTTTGAATTAACAAGAAGTTATTAATGATATATATTTCATTAGAAATGTTTAAAGGAGTAAATGAGTACTTGATTACGAAATAACTTGTACATGTTGTTGTATATGCGTATTTTATGTTGAGTTCTTAATATTTCATTTAAGTACTTGTGAATATTTGTATAAAGTATGTTGATTAAATTGTACCGAAGATATATACATTTACCAAAAAATGAAGAAGTGCAAAATATGATCAAAGAAAGAAATAATGTGTCTATAAATACATTCGAACGTAAGTACCAGATGAAGAAAAGTAGATATATTAATCTATGTATATTGAATATGTGCGCACACAAATAAAAGTTGAGATCCTTAAAATAAAATGTGCTACATATAGGCTCGATTAGTGAACTAGCCATACTAAAAGCTCAATAATGAACGATGTGAAGTAAAATTTCTTAAGTACATAAAGGAATGATAAATTTAATAGGCAATGCTAATTTATAGGTCTTGTAGTTAGAAATTTTGCTTCTATAAATTGAAATTTAATAACACTCGATTAATGAGTTACTAACCACTAAAATCCTAAAAGCTAATTAGTAAGCATGTACTACTAAAATTCTAAAATAGTGCATGTAAGACACCCTTTTTGTAATACATTAGTGGTTGGTTAAAGAGCATATAACACTTGAAGCAAGATTAGTGAACTATTTGAAATAAATGTTTATAAAATTGACGAGTATATAATACATGGTTCTAGCTCGATTACTGGGCAATTCAAGAAGAATATGGTAGGTGGAAAGGTATCATGAAGTTATAGCAAAATTAGTGTACAATGTCACACAATAAGGTATAATACCTAAATGCTCAATTAGTGAGCAGGTAACCAAAATGCTTGATTAGTGAGCAAATATGTCTAAAATCTCAATTACTGGGTGATATAAGGCAAAATTGTGTGATAACAATATCACATCAAATGGTGTATTACCTAAATGCTCGAATAGTGAGCAGGTAACCACGAAGCTCGATTAGTGGGCGATACGAGGTAAAGTTGTGTAAAATCCCTATCAATGGGTATGTAACACTAAATGCTCGAATAGTGGGTGATGCTATAAACCTTATATAATACCTAAAACACGTGATACTTTAAACTTCAATTGGTAAAGGAAGTTTAATTAGTAGGCTAGTAACTCCATAAGCTCTTTTAATTAGGGATTTTAAGCAAAATTATCTACCAAAAAGGTTAATTAAAGGTATGTGAAATTAAGAGATCACAAGATCTCACTTAGAAAGTGATATGAGGCTAAGATTATAATACCTAAAACTCGACTAGAGTATGGAACATTGAAATTTAGCTCGAATAGTGGACAATGTCAAAAAAAAAAAAAAAAAAATTGGCATCTATAAGCTGAGTTAGTGGGCAACGTCAATCGTACATGTAATTTTTAAAGATCTATTAGTTGGATTATAACACAATAATTATAAGTTAGTTCACTAAATCGATCTATCGATTGACACCCCAAAATGTTTAAGCAAATTGATTAACACATATGTGTCAGTTTACCGATGCCGATTCCAGCCTAATGACTTGAAAGACGTTCAAAAATGCAAGAAGTGTAAATTAAATACACAAACAATCATTAGGTATTAAGGATACCTTTAACGCATACACTAATAATTATTAATGTTAAATATGTGTATCGAAATGAAAGTAAAGAATGTGATTTCATCATGTGTTCCCAAATCATGAAAATGCGTTTACATGCATTAATTAAAATAATTAAGCCCTTAACCCCCTTATATAGCAAAATGCGTACATGAATAACACATTGAAAGGTTAAGGTATGCAAGTTTTGTATTCTTAACATGAGATGATAAAAATGTGTTATGAATATTTCACTTTTACATAAAGGTGTTATTTCTTAGTAAGGACGGTAACAATAATAATTAAACTAAAAATTATTGGATTAAAGAAACTCGATGATTGCTTTTTATAAGCTTAAACCAATCTCTATAATTAAGTGAAATAGAGATCAACATAAAATATTAAGATTTGATGTCTCGTAAGAATGACAAAACTAAATGCACAATGCAATATGATACTCTATTCTAGTCTTAAGAATGTATAGTTATTGGTGAAATTAGTGGCCTTAAACAATTCAAAGTAAAAGTCTACTCAATTGTTATGATATGTGAAAGATAAATACATTAAAAATTATAAGACGTCTTGTGAAGACAGCTATTCCAAGTCTAAATACACATTTGGGCATATGTTATATATGATAAATAAAATGATTAAACTCTCTGTAGCATATATTCGGATCAAGTAGGCGACATCTTCTATTAATCACTACTAAACTCCGTGACTACAAGTCATAGATTATGAAGAGTTGTAAGAGGTTGTAGAAAGAGAGAAACTAACTCAAGTAAGTATATATTTATTGTAATCATGTACTAAGTGAAACTCTCCGTGACATATTAATAAGCAAGTGCATGAGACGTTTCTCCTCAAGAATTAAAAAAAATAAAATAAATGATAATTACTTGGTGTTATACATATAAGAATAGGGCTACTAAATTTGTATATCCTTACAAACTATGATGTCATTAGTACATGATAGAATGTTGTTATATGTATTCTCGCCAATTATGATGCCACTAATACATGAGATTAGATATGTGATCTTAGATATTAGTTAAGTGTGTAATATTCTATACTAAGATAAAGATATTTTGCATAAATGGAATAAAAGTTCCTAACAAAAGCGTAGATGCTTGATAGCTATGACGATTAATATAGATGCCAACGACTCTAAGCAAGTTGTTACAGCTAAGGATAGTAAATGACCTTTATATCCGAATAAAATAGTGGTATGTAACAAGTGAAGTTATTGTGAATGTTAAATAAAGTTCGAAATAAATGTCTAGACACTTGCTGTAGTGATACATGAGCCAATTAGAGTTCAAAATGAGCAGCTAGACACTTGTTCTTATAATACATGTTTCACATCCTTAAACAATAGTAGCTTACTACTTGATTGTTATAAGTTAGTAGGAATTTTTTTTTTTGAACGGCGAAATATTATTGAAAAAGAAAAAGGGAAAATTACAAGGAAATCAAAGAAGGACTTTGCATCCAAAGATCCCTAGAAAACTTCCTATTACAACGACTAGACATCCATATAAAAGATTTCATGACAATTTCATCAAACAAAAGCGATCGTCTAGGAATACAGGAGCCAAAGAGGATTTGATTTCTGAAGTTCCATATATGCCACCACATCACATAAAACGCACCTTCTAACAACATCTTTAGCTTTGAAGAAATCTGAATCGACTTGAACCAATTGAGCCACTCTTCGAACGAATTCACGTGAACTAAATCTATACCCCACCAACGGCAAAATAAAGACAGCAACCCTTTTGCTAAATCACATCTAAAGAAAGAATGATATGAATCTTCGATCTCTTCGAGACAAGTTGGACATTCCAAAGAATCCAAAACCACTCCTCGACGGAATAAGTTACTCTTAGACGGAAGACGATCGAGACGAACACGCCAAGCAAAAATATTAATCTTAATAGGGATATATTTAATCCATCTTGTTGGATTTTCATCTCTAGGCAGCACAACCTCATCGATCATTTTACGAGCCTCTTTAACAGTAAAACTTCCTTCACCATTGACATCCCAAAACCATCTATCCATCGTCGAAGATAACACAAACATATCAGTTAAAGACCTCATCTCCATCAATTGAATCATCTCCACTCCATCTCTAGGGAGCCTTCTATACGTATTATCTCTTCCATTAGAACTTAATTTATCCGCAACTGAGATATACTTACAGTTTTCTAGAGCAAACATCCTTGGAAATTTATCTTTCAACAATGAATCCCCGAGCCATAAATCATTCCAAAATTCTGTACGCTTTCCGTCTCCTACTTTTTTCCTGCAATGAGAAATAAGATCAATGCCCCTAAATTTAAGAGCATTTATTTCTCTAACAATCTCGTTCCATATAGAACCTGCCACATAAGGAGAAGAAGTAACTATGCTCGAACCATGCATAGCTGATATAACCTTGAACCACATAGAATCATCTTGAGACATAAAACGCCACATCCATTTGAACAAAAGGGCTCTATTTAAAGCGAAGAAACTTGAAACTCCCAATCCACCATTTTCTTTAGAAGCTAAGACTTTATTCCATGAAATCCAATTTATCTTTTGCTTATCTTCAATGCCATTAAAAAATCTTCTCCGAATGGATTCTAACTCCTTTAAGACCCCATTAGAAACCTTATAAATTGCCATATTATAAATCGGAGTAGATCCAAGGACAGCTTTTAACAATGTTAGTCTGCCTCCAACTGATAGAGTTTTAAGCTTCCATTTTGAAAGACGAATATTAAGCTTTCTCAACATGTCTTCCCCAGCAGCCTTTTTAGCAGCTAACCCACCAACCAGAACTCCCAGGTAACGAAAAGGAGTCTTCAAAACCGAGCACCCAATCAATTGAGCTGCTTCTTGCACCTGACTTTGATCAATTCCGATACCCATTAAATGACTTTTGTTGATATTAATTCTTAAACCTGAAGCAAGATAAAAAACATGAAGAATATGCACAATATTATGAATATTAGACATATTCCATTCTCCTATAAACATCGCATCATCCGCGTAAAAAAGATGAGATAAACTCAACTCATTAGACATCTTTAAACCCTTGAATTTTCCTGCGTCAACCGTACGTAAAAAAGACAAGTGAAGCGTTTCCATAACAAGAATGAATAAGAACGGTGATAAAGGATCTCCTTGCTTCAACCCACATTCAAAATTGAACTCGGACGTCGGGCTTCCGTTAATAAGTA
The DNA here is from genome assembly GCA_949592205.1 of Helichrysum umbraculigerum. Classification (NCBI taxonomy): domain Eukaryota; kingdom Viridiplantae; phylum Streptophyta; class Magnoliopsida; order Asterales; family Asteraceae; genus Helichrysum; species Helichrysum umbraculigerum. The sequence continues at coordinate 96,034,094 of CATIUR010000004.1, forward strand.
AAGAAGCCTTAGCCGAAGATAAACAACCTTTGACCCAAGTTCTCCACTTGTTACCAAACCCAAATGCATTTAGCACATCATCTAAGAAGTCCCATCGAATAGAATCATAGGCTTTTGCAAAATCAACTTTAAAAAACATGGCTTGCTTTTTTTTTCTTTTACACCACGCTAAAGTTTCATTAACGATGAATGGACCATCTAGAATTTGCCTATTCTTTACAAATGCCGATTGAACATCTAAAATTAACTCCGATATAACATATGCTAGACGATTAGCTAAGATTTTGGAGACAACTTTATACACACTACCAATCAATGTAATTGGTCTATAATCAGAAACAAATTTCGCATCACTAACCTTCGGGAGTAAGGCAATGAAGGATGAATTACATCCACCAGGAAATTTACCATGATAAAAGAAGTATTCAACAGCTTCACAGAAATCATCACCTATAAATCTCCAATAACGACGAAAAAATTCAAAAGTAAATCCATCGGGACCCGGAGATTTATTTGTACCACAATCCCACACTGCCGTACGAATTTCATCCCTAGTGACTTGAGATTCCAACACTTGAATCTGATCCAAGGTTAACCGTTTAGGAAACTGAAAAGCTAACTTGCATCGATTACGTGTACTGTTCCGAAATCTAGATGCAAAATGCATTTTAAATTCATCTTTAACTATTTTCGGATCAACCACCCAATCACAATCTATAAAAACACCCCGGATTGACATATTAGCTCTTTTCTTATTAATAATACCATGAAAAAATTTTGAATTCTCGTCACCTTCAATCGACCATTTTATTTTTGATTTTTGAACATTGTCTAAAGCTTCATGAGATTTAATCTCGTTAAGCTTATGCAACAATTCCAACCTAGTCTTGACAACAACATCTGAACTATCCCCTTGATCAATCTGCTTTTCAATAGCACTTAGATGCTTTTTCAAACGAACAATCTCCACAGCCGAGTCACTTTTTTGAGAATTAATCCACTTTTTAATTTGTTTCTTTAAAGATTGCAACTTTTTCTGAAACCTGATCAACTTATTTGAATCATTTATTCCCATTGAAGACCATGCAATCTCCACCATATTATCAAAACCTGACTTTGAAAACCAAGATTGGAAAAAACGAAATGGGATTGGGCCATAATCTACATTAAATTCTCTTAGAAGGATCGGGCGATGGTCTGATAAATGTCTATCAAGACATATACCAGAAACGTTAGGGAATAGATTAAAAATACCTTCCGACACAAGGAATCGATCAAGCTTACTCATCTTCCTTGCCGATTTATGCGCCCAAGTAAAAGAATACCCATCCAACTTTAAGTCAATCAACCCTGCGGTAGTAATGAAGTTGTTAAAAGACCGGGCCCCTGCCGAATCAAAAATAGACCCGAATCTCTCATCTTCATGTTTAACTTCATTAAAATCCCCCATAATAATACACTCACCATCCCAGATACGAATTAAATGGTTAATATAATCCCACAACATTTGTTTCTCGGATCTCAATTGAGGAGCATATATACTCACAATTAGAAAATTTGTATCTGTGGAAGTCCATCTACCATAAATAGCTACAAAGCTATCTGAAATAATCACGTTATTTTTATGAAACACATTTGGATCCCAAACACATAAAATTCCGCCAGAATTTCCTACCGAATCACTTTTAACATATTCAAATGCCGAATTTCCCCATAAAATCTTTACCTCCATAGTACTAATCTCCTCCATTTTAGTCTCTTGAACAGCAAGAAAATTCACCTTATTTTTATTGCATAACTCCTTAATCCACTCTTTTTTGGTCTTGTGGGTTAGACCTTGAACATTCAAGGACATCATATTCATTGGGGAACCATACTAGCTCCTTGTGATCCAATTATATTTTCAATATCCTTCATACACCCTTCCATTGAATAACCCATAGTTTGTCCCACTTTAATAATCTCATCCATCACATCAATAATTGAACCACCTTTTTTCACCTTACTAATTGGTTCATTCATGACTCCTGTAATCGGGTCTTCCATTATATGTGAAGATAAAAAACCCTTTTCCCCTTTGCTACTACTGGTCCGATCATCCTTTGGAGTAAAACCCGGTGGAAATGGTATACTCCTTTCAGACTCATTTTTTGAATCTTCATGTTTTTTGTTTAACAAAGGGTAAATGTTAGACGGGTCACTTGAAACCTCCTGTCCTGTTTCCACTTTCAAGTTTACATTGTTTTCTTCTTCCTGATAGTCTCCATTTCCAAAACTTGTTTCCGATACCTTTCCCACATCAGAGTCATCATCGACGACCTGATCGAGTTGCTGCAGCTCCTTGAGTTCATCTTCTACTCCATTAATTGACTCATTATCAGAAAAATATTCTGATTGTTTGTCATCAGAAAATATGGGTGTCCATCCATACAATTCTTTAGCTCTAACAATATACACTTTACCTTTGATGATCACCTTAAACTTTTCAAGAATATTATCCTCTTGTTTAGTTTTTATGCATAGTCTCTTTCTAGCAAATGTAGTATCGTGATTCTCCTCCAATTCCAACATATCACCCCATTTGGAAGTAATTTTCGTAAACGTCTGCCGAGACCAAGCATGAAGAGGAACACCTTCAATATCCACCCAAACGATTCGTTCATCACTCACAAAATCTTGTTTCGCTTCTGTGATTGTAGAGAACCATGAAGCTATTCCGACGTGACTCATAAACTTCTGTTTAGCATGTATTGATTCCAATTCAATCATAATCCAAAAACCACCCATATAGTTTAAGTTTATAATAGAGAATCCCTCCTTAGCTAATAAAACACGTAAATTAGCAATAGATTCGAAATTTTTTGCCTTTGCCAAAACTTGCGTTTTCAAATCTCTGTCCACCATACAAGAATCATCCAGAACAATTGAAGGCTGTTCATTGACAAAAGTAGATGATTTATTACCTGTGAGTAATGATGCGTATGATGGCTTTGCAGTCGGAATTACATCAGTTCGTGATTGTGCCTTCGATGATCTTTCAAACCTCACGACATTCGCATGAAGATGCATACGCCCGATCCAAATAGTACATAAATTGCCAACCAATCGATCTATATCTTCAACCTTAATAAATCTAACAAACGCGAATCGTTTACCAGATTTTGATTTCCTATTCGGAATATAAACATCGATAATTGTACCGTATTTTTCACATTCCTTCCAAAGCTCATTTGCTGATAGATAATCTGGGAAATTAGTGACGAAAATAGATTTGGAGATTTTATGTGTTTGATTCTCTTTCGAATTCCTTGAATTCCAATTCTGATCCCGAAACACCATGATCCCTTTAAGGATCGAATTGTTCTTTTAATTGAAATTGGGGGGGCCGGCAGAGTGGAGTAGAGATGGCATCCGATTGTGGGGGAGACGACGGCAGAGGGATATTGGTAGTTGACGATGGTGGAGCCGGCGATGGTGATCTCCGGCGTTTGTCCCCGCCGGTGAAGAAGATCACGGAAGGGAACGAGATGTAGTAATAATAATTATTTAAATAATAATATTAATTTTTCTCTATAAGTTAGTAGGAATTAATGCTTGAAATTGGCAATACAAGTCCTTGAGTTCTAAATAAAAGTTTACGATTACTAGATGACTCATGTAAGTTATGAAACTAACAATTCACTAAAGTACATTTAATCAGAGCCATGAGTAAGGGATAATTTTCATCCCGAATTGTTGAATTAGCGAGTAACCTTCTTGAAATTAATAATAAATGATTTAGAACTGTAACACCCCCAAATTTACTGTTTGGCGGAAGCATACTTTGGGTGTTACTAATCAATAATCAAAGCACATAGATGTATAGCAAACGACTCTATATGCGTCGTTTTAACAAAATATATTTAATATAAGAAATGTTTACAACATTTAAAGCTGTACATAGCTCGTGTTCGATTTAAATAAGAGATTTCAGTACATGAGTACTTGTACAAAATATACTAATGCAAGAAAATCTCTAATATCTGCATGCTGACTCGAGCTATAGTATCCCTGATGGCAGTCCAACCTACTGCTGGGTACCTGTGAAACATGCTAAAATGGGTCAGCTAAAGCTGGTGAGCTCACAGGTTTGAAATCGGATAATATCGTATGAACCGCAAGATTTAAGTAGTGATTTGCAATCAGCAAATAAATAGTAATGTATACAGCCATGAACACATAGTCTGAGCTTAACTCGAGGGTCGGGTCCCATATAGAGAATTTCGAGCGAGGTGCCTCCACGAGTGCCTAATCCACACTCGTCTGAACAATTATTAGTACGTCCGTTTACCCAGTTAGTGATTGCTAACCCGGACGAGGAGGGTCAATCCTATATGGTACCATATACTAATAATCACGCTACAACGTATTACCAAACTATGCTGACGGAGGACTTTGAAATGATTAGTGGAAAACAACTCATGTAGTATATTATAAAGTTTGTACTTGCGTTTACATGTTAAAAATAAGCATTGAATCACACCCCTGAGTGAAAAGCGGTAAAAAGAGGGGCTATGAGACTCACCTGAGCCTTAAAGCGTTAAACCGATAAACGTATGATGCTTAAACAAGCAATGAGATGTCCGCAGATAGATAACCTGGAGGTGTCCATGACACGCGATGGTTATTAATATGAATAGGTAGTTACAAAGACTACTTCTGTAGTTGTTCGCTCAACTATAATGTCCAAATTACTACAATTTGGTTGTTTGGTTAACTTTTGTTTTGAAACGTGTACGGTCCGTTGGTGATTGTTTGTAATAATGATCTTAACATTATTATTTTGATTTCAAATCGTTATACTTAAAAGTATTTATAAGTTTTAGGTGACGGGGGTCCGGGGGCAGCGCCCTCGGTTAGCGGGGTTCCAGGGGTGGCAACCCCTAGCGGGGTCCAAGGGGCTGGCCCCTGGTTTGGGTCGAGGTGCCAAGTCAGCTCGAAAATTTTTTATTTCTACTAAGTTGCTTTGGTGAAAAACGCATCTGGGCTTGAATTTGTGTGAAATCAAGTGATGAAATTTTAGGTCTTGACACTTAGTATAAAATAGTTTAACTTTCTGTTTTTGGCGACACTAGGCTAGTGTCGCTATAGGCGACGCTAGCTGGGCGACACTAGGGGAGTGTCGCTATAGGCGGCACTGGTTAGGCGACACTTAGTGAGTGTCGCTATATTTCTGATTTTTAATAAAGGGGCGACACTTGATTAGTGTCGCTATAGGCGACACTTATGAATTTTTGGCGTCACTAAGGGAGTATCGCTAATCTAAATCCGATTAAGTATTTCAACGACACTTAAGTAGTGTCGCTATAGGGGCGGCACTTAGGCATAGCGACACTTAGCTAGTGTCGCTAGCACTGTTTTTGGCACACTAGCGACACTTCAAACTGTTCGCCGGAAATTGAGCCAAAATCGAGTTTTCCGGCCACCGATCGACTCAAGCTTTTTGCCCAACCCATATTTGGACATTTTGAACATATAGGAACAACTTGTATGTAAAAATGAACGAAATCGAGACGTTTCGGGATTTTTCGGAAACTTACAAAGTTAACGCCGTGAAAATCCGAAAAGATAGGAATGTAGATCGTGACTCCGTGAATCTTTTATCCCAAACGGGTGATATGATCCTAGTGCGTTTCGGTGGTGATTTTGGGCGTGGAAGCGGCGGTGGTGGTGGATGGTTTTTGAGAGAAAAGAAGATGGGAGAGAGAGAGAGAGAGAGAGAGGTTGTTGTGAAAATGAGGAAGGAAGGAAAGGGGGTGGGGTTTTGACCTCCCCTTTTCGTTCCCTGCTACTTTGTTCCGCGTGGTGTTCGTTTTCCCGGTCGTTTAAACGTAAATTAATTATTTTACATGTTTTAAAATACAAATAATTTCTCGATATTTTTATTGAAGTATTTTTTTTTTTTACTAATTACTTTATATTTGAGTTATAAGATTATAACTTTAGTTTGTTACGTTTTGTTTGCGAGTTAATTCTTTAGATCGTGTAAATTGTTAATTGTGTTTTACTAAATGAATATGAAATATTATCAAAATAATATATTGGAAATAATAGTGTTATTAAATAACAATATATTATTTAATAAAAATCGTTCACCAACGTCCGTATTTAATAGGTTCGAATTACATTCGAATTGTAAAGTGTACGATTTAATCAAATCGTATAATCGTATATATTCATCAATATATATTTTGATACATTAATTAGCCTAACACAGAACTAACTACATGTATTGCAATTGATTAGGCCCTAATTAATAGTCCTAATTTGACAAGTGTCACAAGAACCTAGCAAAGAGATTACACTAAAATTGAAATGTAGTTATGGAATATATAATTTCCTCTGGTTGACGTCTAGCTCTTGACCTGGAACTAGACATTTCAGTTACAATGTGATATAAACGTTCCATACTAATAATTAATTAAAGAATAAGCAAGTCTCTAAGATGAGACTTTTCTCAACGTTAAGAGTTTATAACGATCAGAATTCCCATTCCTTTCCTATTTTTCATACCAAGTCTCGAGGACGAGACTGTTTCAAAAAGGGTGGATATTTGTAACGACCCAAAAACCGTACCTTTCATAAATAAGACTATTATAAGTCAAGTGTTAGAGATGAACGTTAAAGTAATTATGTAACACCCCCAAATTTCACTGTTGGCGGAAGCAAGCTTTGGGATGTTACTAATCAAATATTACAACACAAAGTAAAGCAAACGACATCTATATGCAACGTTTATTAAATAGTTACATTTTCAATATATATAAATTTTTGAAAACATAGTGTTTTCAGTTACAAAAATGTAATTCCATAGAGTCCACGCGTGTAGCGGGAGATTATATTACATAATCATAATATACAAAAGATAATGCTGAGAATCTCCGTTAAATGCAATGTAGAAAATCATGCGACTCTAGCTAGTGTCCAGGGTAATCCTACTCCATCTGTGTACCTGAGATACAAAGCTAAAAAGTGTCAACCAAAAAGGTTGGTGAATCTTACAGGTTTAGTAGTAAAAATAGCAGTATGAACCACAATTATGTACCCGTATGGCTAACAAGCCAAGTAAGTAAATCAGTAAATCATCACAAGTGCCATGAGCTCACAAGTTGAAGCTTAACAGTGTAGTGTGAATGGTACAATCAAGTATAGTATCACGTACCCCCGTGAGTGCTATCCGAACACTCATATGTAACAAGTATCAAACGCCCGTTTCTACGGAACGGTTCGTGGTAGCGGTACTACCCCGGGCGGGGATTGTCAGTCCCGAATGGATCCATCCTACTAATACTCACGCTTAAGTCTATAACTAACAACTTATGATAGGAGGCTTTCAGTGGATAAAAGTAACTCATGCAATTTGTGTAAAAGTAGAGTAATCAGTTCAGTACATTGTGTTCATATGTAAAACAGTTGCTAAGTATCTCACCCCAAGGTATAAAAACAGTAAAAGTGGGGCTGTAAGACTCACCTGATTCCAGTAAGTACGTATGTGAAATCAATCAAGTAAAGCGGATGTAAGTCCGTATATCGATTCTCAGAACCCTGCAACCTTCTGGCGTCCGAAACGCACAAGGTCGTAAGTAAACAAGTAAATAAGTTGGTGTCTTAAAAGACCACCCATGCTAGTTGTCCACTCAACTAGGAAATGTCCAAGTGTTTGTTTAGTAATTCGTTTGTAGTTTGAAAACAAGTATAGCCCGTTGGTGACGGTTTTGTAATAATAATCCAAAAGTGTTATTATTATATGTATCGTCGTATGTGAGTATTCGATACTTAGTGTAAAAAGTATTTTCAAGTTCCCGGATGATGGGGGTCCGGGGGCAGCGCCCCTGGTAGCGGGGTTCAAGCGGCGGCAGCCCCTGGCGGGGTCCAAGGGGCAGAGCCCCTGGTTGGGGTCGAGCTGCCAAGTCAGCTTGGAAAATTATTATTTCTACTATATTGCTTTATTAAAAACGCATCGAAAATTTAAAATCGGGAAAATTAACCAAGTCTGGCTGCGGACTGAAATGGTGTTGCGAACTGAGTTCGTGGTGCGAGCTGAGTTCGGCTCGCAAGGCAGTAGGCTGCGAACCGAGTTGGGTTCGCATCACGAGGTTCGGCTCGCATTTCAACTCGCAAGTTAACTCGCAGATCGACTCGCAAGTCAACTAGCGAGTGGGTTCGGTTCGCAGTTTGGCTTCGCGAGTCGAGATCTCGGTTCGACTCGCAGGACGGCCGAGATCTGGGTCTCAACTCGCAAGATGAACTGTCAGTGTTTTTCATGCGGGTTTTGATTTTTAAAGCATTTTCGGCAGGATTTTTGGACATAATCTTGTTGAGTAAATATTCTAGCATGTAAATAAAATCTTTTTGACTAATTTAGAAGAGTTAGAAAGCTTCATACCATGAAAATGAAAACGAAGAAGATGAAGATGAAGCTCGTGATGTGGTGGTCGTTTCCTCTTGAATCTTCTCCGCAAGATGATGAGTTTTGATGGTGTTTTATGGTGATTTTAGGGCTGCGATTTTGAGAGAGAAAAAGAGAGAGGAGTGTGTGTGTGTTTGGTGGAATAAAATGAGAAAGTGGGGAAGGAAATGGGATTAGAAGGGTGGGTTGGATCCGCGGGTCTGGGCCGACCCGACTTGGGTCTCGGTTACGCGTAACTTTGATTTCTCAATTTTCGTGTCACGGTTCGTAGTCGGTTAAATCCCGTAATATTTCTAAGATTTAAAAATATGTTTAAATTATATATATACATACATATATATATATATATATATATATATATATATATATATATATATATATATATATATCCGAAACACTTTTAGCCAAAGTATTTTATCAAAACACTTAATGATGAGTTATTTTCATTTGTTGGGCGCGTTTCATGTGCTTGCATCGCGTTCGAAGCGTTTTCAGAAATTAAGTAATGTTGTAATATATATTCTCACAATATATTATTGTAAATAATGCTTGTTTGGGTATGTCTACTTTATTTATAAATCTGTCACCAACGTCCATTATAAGTAATGTCGGACCTCGTCCGGTTCATATTTGTACGATTTAAACAAACCGCGCACGCGTGTATGTAATTACACCAAAATGTTACATATACTTAGAATATTACAAAACTAAATACATGTAATTACAAGTAGTTTAGGCACTAATTAAAGTCCAAAATTGACGGATGTTACAAACTAAGTATGGAATGGATGTTGTAGACTTTGTGCTAAATATTTAGCAATCCGTTTTTAAAGACAAGGTTCTACAAATTAACACAAGTTAAAATGCATATACTATAACTAAAAGATTATTCTCTTGACTCGTATTTTAGTTAGTAATTCGTAAAATTATACATTATATGCAATAATTACTTTCAGGCATATTACACATACGAACCAAGTACAAATATATTACATTTGGTGATTTAGTTTTAAGAGATTATATAGTGATCATGACACATTACTATTACGTATTTTATTAATGGTTGGTTATGTATAGAACCCAAATAAAATATGTATATGTCTTAAGACTTAAAAGTAAGCATCAAAAATATTTGATGATACATAAGGTACAAATAAATGAAGCTTTGAGTTGGACATAAGTATAAAGGCTTGAAAATGAGCACTAAGTATATTTAATGATGCATAATGTACAAATGGTTGAAGCTTTTAGTTTGGCTCCAAGTAATTTAGTTAGTGAAGACTTCAACTTCTCATAAAAATGACAAGTAGCAAAGCTATCATAGGTATGTGTCATTCAAATAAGAAGGTGGCATGTTTACTATTACAAGTGTCAAGTCTAACTTAGGCTAGTTATGATTAATGCCAAGTGTATAGAGATATGGCTATTAAAAGAGAGATTTCTCTCTTCTTCCATTGCACATCAAACCGGATGGAAAAAATATATATAAATAAATAAATGAAATCACTTGAAGCCTTGAAGGAAAGTATGGAAGATGTTAGTCAAGTTTACAGGTGAAGAAGTACCATTACACATAACCATCATTATTACTCCATGATCTTATGGAAGTGATACGAAGTAGAGATCACACTTGGACCTGAGGTGAGTATTCTCGTGTTTTTACCAAAATGAGAATGTACACTATATTAATTGTGATTGATTGTTGCATATCATGATGAATTGCCTTATGTGCATATATATATATATTGATTGATCATATCGCTTGATGTGCATTTGTATATTCATGTCAAATTATAAATCTTTTGATTATAATGATTATTGTGCAACGGACCGATTATAAAAGTTCTTGGTATTAATTCAAGTACGGGTGAAGCTCATATCATATTAATTGATTGATTCACCCAATTAAGTATATCAAGTCCGTAACACAATAACCGGGATCCCTAATATTAATAAATTATGTTGAATCATTAGTTGATCATTGATATCGCGTAAAAAGTCATGTTTTTACTACCGATATCTCTCTCATTCTGGAACGATTCTTGGCATTTTGAACTCAAATATGGTTCAAATCAATGAAATTATGCCAAGATGGTCAAAACAAGGTTGCACGATAAAAATCAAGGAAAACGGATGAAAAACGAAGATTCCACACACGTTTGAAGATTCAAAGCATCAAAACGAGATTCAAGAGTAAAGTTCCCATCACCAACATCCATCTTATCCAAGATGTTCCTTTTCAAAATACGAATCCAACAGAAGAAGAATCAACAAAAACGGACGAAGAATGAAGATTCTACGTACACCGGAAGATTCAAACGATTCGCACAACACATCTGATGATTAGAGACATATTTTAGGATATATTTTCATCAAAGTCTTCGTTTTTGAATTACGAATCCAACAAAAAAAGAATCAACGCAAACGGACGCATAACGAAGAAAATACGCGCGAATTAAGCAACGCAGCGAACGGGGCGGCTAGGTGGCGAACCGGGGCGGCAGCATGGCAGCCACCGCCGGCCACCATGTGGCCACCGCCGGCCAACCACCCCCTGCACTGGTTTCCTCTTTTGGCTAATTCACGTACCTGGTGCACCACCTTTCCGCGTTGTACAGTACCCGGTGCACCACCTTTCCGCGTTGTACAGTACCTGGTGCACCTTTTTACCCACATTGCGCTAATGTGCACCCCTTGATGCTAATGTGAGCCAAAACTCACCTATAAATAGAGGCCAAGGCTTTCATTTGAAGATGTCCCATGCCTAAGTTTTGAATACACTAGGCATTATTCTTTCTTTACTTTCTCATTTTATTTTCTTACTTCAAATTAGTATTAGGCTAGTTAGGGAGCTTATTTAGAGTATAACGAAAGTTTGGGAACATCTTGTAATCTTTGGTGTACGCTTGGAGTTACGCTTATTAATTCAAGTCTATTCCTTCTCGCATTTTAATCCGGGTTCTTTCTATCCTAATCTATCTTAATTAAATATGTATGTTTTAATTGTGCTACGGATAGTTTGTGCCATGATTAGCGAGTAGATTACTATTGTGTTTGCTTGTGATGTAGTTAGTTAATTATGGGATGATTTATAATTAAATATTAAAGATCGGTAGTATTACTTTGATCGTCTTATTGCATGTTCTTGTTTGATTGTAGCCTTAGGATCATCATAGTAGTAAAATATAAATGGTCTTAATTATCGTGAAGTAATATGACGGCCCCTATTCGACTGTTACTCGATATAGTACTGGAAACATTTCAAGGTGGAGTACAAATGTATGGAAGTCGAGGAACGACCGAAGGTAATCATATTATGAAACGATATAATATTATGAAGTAGTATGATGGCCCCTATTCGACTGTTACTCAGTATAGCGTTGGAAACACTTTAGGTGTAGTACAAATACGTGGAAGCTGCGTAACGACCGAAGGTAGTTATATTACGGACTAATATATATATAAAATGAGAAACCTAGTTTAATTAACCTTTCAAAATAGACTTTTAAACTTCAAATTAATCTATCGCCTTTCCACCAATAAACGTGATTACAACACCTTTTTAACGACGTCCAATAAAAAGGTAGTCAATTATCTGTGTCAATATAATTTGTCAAAGGTATGAAACTATGGAACCGTAAGGCTACATGGGGGATTACCGTAGGACAAGACATGGCCAAGGTTTGAGGCGGCGAAACCACTTAAAGTGAGGAACGCTGTGGATTATTAGGGGATTTATTGGGTAGTCTTAAGCAAGGGCTGGTTTAAAGTCATAAATGAACTGTTTTAAATACATGAATATGTTAGGATGATGAGGATTCGTTATATGATTCAGTAATGTCTAGTACCTTAAGATTTTGTTCCCGTTCATATGAAAGTATTATTAAACCTTAATTAAGATTTTGCTTATTATTCAAAATACTTTGTAATGTTACCATAACCTAGCTCCCGGTGTGACATGCTAATGGGATTTTAATTAGTAGGGAATCTAGTGTTTACATGCAAGTATTCAAGAATGATAATTAACTAATATCTTTCAAAATCGTTTCTCCAAATATCATCCTATAACTTAATTAACGAAGTCTCAGCAAACACTATCTTTATCTATCTGCTTTAGGTTTTACTTTTATTTCGCTTTTATTTATTTACTTGCCTAAGTTAGTTAATATAAAAACCAAAACCCCCACTATTTTATAAACCATTCACTAGTTTGAAAGCCCTCATCTGCCTCGCCTTAGTTTCAATTCAGTCGGTTTGAAGAACGACTCTAGGTCATACCTACCACTTGCTCACCCTTAGGATTAGCATTGTTAGGGAAAAACTTAGGCCCCGCAATTACAAATTAAAAACAACCCACTGCTGGTGCCCGGTTAGTAATCGTTAACGACACCGACCTGATCGGGCGCCAACAAGTTTTTGGCGCCGCTGCCGGGGAACCAACTGTACGATCCTTAGGCGTCAAGATGAACTTACTCTCTAGTGAACCTTTAGGATTAACTCTTCTCCTTAGACCCCTACGTCTTTCTTTGTTTTTCCTTACTTTTAGTACTTTTATAAATTACGTTATCCCTATCCACTCAACCAGTCAACCACCTGCCAACGAGACTATGACAGCTACACGTATAACTCTCGCTGAAAACACTAAACCTCTGATTGAAGGTCGAGGAGGACCAATTGTCTATCCGGAAACCGATAGAACTTCATTTGAATTAAAGCCCCATATTGTTCAGTTAGTCCAAAACCTCTGTCAATTCCGTGGCCTACCAAATGATGATCCCAACTCCCACCTTGACAAATTCATTTCCTTATCCAACTCTTTTAAGCCGATTGGGGTTAATCAGGACATAGTCTATCTATACCTATTTCTCTATTCACTCACTCTCAATGCACAAACCTGGTTTGAGGAACTAGAGATTAACTCTATAACCTCTTAGGTAGAACTAGCAACCAAATTTTTGGCCAAATATTTCCCCCCATCAAAACAAGCCACGTTTAGGTCCAACATCATAAACTTTCGTCAAGTGCATGATGAATCAATCTTCGATGCATGGGAGCGCTTTAAGAAATTGCTTAAGAAATGTCCAAATCATCGTTTTGAGCGTTCAGACCAGTTGCGCATTTTCTACAATGGTCTCTTTCCACATCACCGTCCTTTACTTGATACCGCCTCTCAAGGTAGTTTCATAGACTGTACGGCAAATGAAGCTTGTAGCCTTATTGAGAAAATGACAATACACAACCATGACTGGAACAGTGAAAATCACCACTCGCTAGTGAATTCACCTACTACAATCGCGAATGAAGCTATCAAAACCCTCACTCAGCAAGTGGCAGACCTAACCAAGGAGATTAAGGAATTGAAAAGTCAACAACAACAAGTCTGTCAAGTTTCAAACCTGCCTTAATTGTGCTAATCTGAACCACTCAGCCCAAATTCCTCAGTTTCATCTAACTTCACCCAATACTAACCCTTCTTTTAAGCCACCTAGGAATAGCCCACTAACTTACCAACCTCAACCTTTGGAACCCTCTTCCTCACAAACCTTTAGTTTTGACGACACCCTGATACAAGTTATTCAAGGAATCTCATCTAGACAAGACCAAACTGATATCTTCTTAAGAGATCAACTGACTTTGTTAAAAGCTCTCGAATCCCAATTAGGACAATTAGCACATTGTATTAATGCTAAACCTCAGGATAGTCCAACTAGTTCTCATAAGGAGGCTTCCCATATTCAAGACTTTCAGGTAGCACATAGCCCACCTACGATTTCTTCTCCGGTGAAGGAACCACCTATTGTCCCATCGACAATGGATTTAGAGTCTGCACCAAATAGGAAAGTAAACACTCCATTTCCGGCTCGTCTTAAACAACGACCCAACAAGCTTAAGTCTTTTTAGCTTGATAGGAAATTCCTAGATACCGCCTCTGAAGTTCACTCCAAAAAGTACTTCAGAAAACTTCTTACAACCAAGGATAAGGTACCCGAAGTACCCAATGTCCCGCTGAACGAGGAATGTTCAGCTATCTTGAAAAATATCATTCCTGAAAAACTCGGAGACACCGGACGTTTTACTCTCCCTATTTCCATCTACAATTCAGGCATTATCTGTTCTCTCGCCGATTTAGGAGCTAGTGTTAATCTTATGCCATACTCGCTTTTCAAGAGGCTTGAGTTAGAAAATCTTCGACCTACCAAAATGACAATACAGCTTGCTGACCACTCGGTCAAGTACCCTAGGGGAATAGCTGAAAATGTTTTAGTTAGGATTGACAAATTTCTTTACCCATCAGATTTTGTAGTAATGGATATGCAGGAAGACGTACACATCCCAATCATACTAGGAAGACCTTTCATGAATACGCCAAGGCAATCATCAACGTCTTCGCACAAACCATCAGCTTGCAGTCTCAGGGAGAAACCATCACTTTCCATATCGACAATCCTAACGCTGAAAACCAAGCCGATATGTACATGATCTCCACGGACAAGACCATAGAGGATAAAGAAACTGCAGAGTCAACAAGTGAAAGTAAATCTAATAAGGAAATGGCAATCACGCCATATTTTCCGATTGACCTCCGACGAATAGGACAAGAGATGAAAAATGCATCTCCATTAGCAAACAAACCAACGATGAAAGAAACTGGGAAGATAAAGATTGAAGAAGAAAACAAAAGAAGCACACCGCCAACTAATCCATCTACCACGGAAGAAATGGCGGGAAGTAACCACAATCATCCCACGAGAAGAGAAACACTGGAGGAATATTCCAAACGCAAAAGATACCAACTGCAAACCATCATAGAACACAAAGTGCTTGAAGAATTCATCCAAAGATTTGACAAAGTAGTAGGAGGAATAAGCGGCGTAGTCAACATGCTTGCTCTTTCCCCTCCTGAACTGCAATTCTGTCTACAACAGAAATGGACTTACACTAGAATCTACAATGCCCTTAAAAGATCTAACATCCCATTCACCTCAACACAATGGGAGATGTTAGGATCCGTTAGAGCGCATATGAAAGAGAGTACTGGACATCCGAGCAGTCATGCCGACATCTTGATAAAAAATGACCTCACATCATTGCTTGACTTGTTAAATAGAGAAGATCACCTTAGTTCCAAAGAAAGCGGATATATGGTTATCAACTCCACTATTGAAAAACAAGTTGAGTTATTGATTGAAGAACTTAGTGATCTTGTTTCGGAGGAATCAAGGCGCGAACGACCTTTTAGGGCTACATATGAATCACCACTTGATATCGCTACTTTTGTTACGATCCATCTAAGGGAGATTCAACAACGGAAAAGTAACTCCAGAACGAAGTTCATATTCTACTCAGGATGCAAGGAGATACTTCGTCAGCTTGTTCTAGTTTTCTCAGAATCCGATTTCCCATTCAACAACCATCAGCACCGGCGAATAGAGAACCTGTGCACATGCATAAGAAGATTCAACGGAGACCCCAAGATCGAGAACTTGTCATTTGTATGCTCTCTCTGGCAAAACCCACCGCCTAGAGAGGTTGTTAAGACAGACACAACCACCATGACCGACCCTAGTGGGACTGTCACTAAAGCAGTCGACTACATCACCTTCGGACTTCACGGACTTGCGAGGACAACTTCAGAACTACAAGTCAGAATCGAGAGATAGTCCATTTGAATTGATTACGATAATAGTCAATCATTTCATGAGAATCTATCCACCTCGATACACTTTTCCGCAACCTAGGGCCCACAACATCAACAAAGGGGATCCCATGGATGCATCCATCTCCATCTAGCTAGTAGAAAAGAAGTCGAGCTCTCGACCTTAAAAGAACGCTTCTCGGGAGGCAACCCGTGTTTTTACATTTTCGCAATTTTACATTCCAAGAAGTGATGAAATCTCCGACTATCTTTCACACTCGGATAATACAAAGAATGCTCCAGCCTGCAATGAAGCATCAACAACCGAAGAATCGTATATCCGACATGTTCACACTTACGAGACCAATCACAAGAAGACTTGATTAAGAGTGAACCCAACAAGATGAAGTTCGGCAAACGCATACCAAGGAACACTGCAAATACCAAGGAGTACTTCTTTACCAGTCTCTTTCCTTCGTTTTAAATATGCCATATCCACTATGCTTATCACTAAGTGTGGGATTCAAACCCAAAACACACCTCTAAAAGAATACGTCTTAGATGTTTAAATTTCAAAGTGTGGGATTTTATACCAATAAGAGCTTAGAATAACATCGAGGACGATGTTCCTTTAAGTGTGGGATAGCAGTAGTTGCACTACTGTAAAATGGATAATGGTATATGCTTGATTCTAAACTCGCTGCTCTTTAGACCATCATTCTCTAAAAAGTAAACAAAATTTTCAAAATTGGGTTAAAAAATGAAAAATTTTAAACAAAGAATGATTTACTTTGGGGAAGAAGGATAAATAAAATACGAATTCCTTTGAAAAATTAGTTTAGTAATCCCATAAAGAGCATTGCATGATTAGGCACACAACAAACCAACTTTCGATTCGTGAGGTATCTTGAGCCATATAAAGCATTCATTTTTAATGCTTCACTTTTTCGATTCTTGAGTGTGCCGATGTATGTGTTTAGAATCAGAACTTGCTCCTGTAATGCATTTCGAGTCCAAATTGGTGAGTAAAAAGGAGATCGAATCACATCATTCTTGAACCCCTCTACACACCCCAAAATAAACACGTTATCCCATACCTACTCAAAAGCATCCCTCAAACTTCATAAAAGTTCCAAAGATGAAAGAAGAAAGACTACAAGGATACGAAGTCAAAAATGCCCAAGAAAATTCGAAGAAAAGAAAGTCAAATGGAGGAAAAGACTCCTTCCAAATACCGAAAGAAAATGGCGTCAATCATCCCAAAAAGTCAAAAATTTCAGCTTTCCAACTTCACCAAAAAGAAAATCCAACAAAACACCCTCTCATATCACCAACGCCTCACTCCAAAACCCTACATCACTTCCCCTAGAATGATTGTGGCTAGATCGACTTCACGCGCACCAAAAAGGTAACGATTTGATTCTCGATCAAGCCTATGACGATAAACGATACATGACTGGCGTTCTGAGTGATTGATAATTTTAGAATAGGAAACCCTAAGCACTTTGAGTGATTAGAGTGACCACCTTGAGAGGATCGCCTAGTCATGTATCCAAGATCTATGATCAAAAGCATGCTCCCAAAGATTACAACCCTACTTTTTCAAGGAACGAATACTCTATTTTTCCAAAACCCTCTTAGTAAAGAGTTCCGCCTTAAAATATTTCATTATCTGCTTATCTTTAACCAAGTTGAAATACGAGTTTGCTTGAGGACAAGCAAAGTTCTAAGTGTAGGATACTTGATATCTCGTAAAAAGTCATGTTTTTACTACCGATATATCTCTCATTCTGGAACGATTCTTGGCATTTTTAACTCAAATATGGTTCAAATCAATGACATTATGCCAAGATGGTCAAAACAAGGTTGCACGATAAAAATCAAGCAAAACGGATGAAAAACGAAGATTCCACACACGTTTGAAGATTCAAAGCATCAAAACGAGATTTCAAGAGTAAAGTGCCCATCACCAACATCCATCTTATCCAAGATGTTCCTTTTCAAAATACGAATCCAACAGAAGAAGAATCAACAAAAACGGACGAAGAATGAAGATTCTACGTACACCGAAAGATTCAAACGATTCACGCAACACATCTGATGATTAGAGACATATTTTTAGGATATATTTTCATCAAAGTCTTCTTTTTTGAATTACGAATCCAACAAAAAAAGAATCAACGCAAACGGACGCATAACGAAGAAAATACGAGCGAATTAAGTAACGCAGCGAAAGGGGCGGCTAGGTGGCGAACCGGGGCGGCAGCATGGCAGCCACCGCCGGCCACCATGTGGCCACCGCCGGCCAACCACCCCCTGCACTGGTTTCCTCTTTTGGCTAATTCACGTACTTGGTGCACCACCTTTCCGCGTTGTACAGTACCCGGTACACCACCTTTCCGCGTTGTACAGTACCTGGTGCACCTTTTTACCCACATTGCGCTAATGTGCACCCCTTGATGCTAATGTGAGCCAAAACTCACCTATAAATAGAGGCCAAGGCTTTCATTTGAGGATGTCCCATGCCTAAGTCTTGAATACACTAGGCATTATTCTTTCTTTTCTTTCTCATTCTATTTTCTTACTTCAAATTAGTATTAGGCTAGTTAGGGAGCTTATTTAGAGTAGAACGAAAGTTTGGGAACAGCTTGTAATCTTTGGTGTACGCTTGGAGTTACGCTTATTAATTCAAGTCTATTCCTTCTCGCATTTTAATCCGGGTTCTTTCTATCCTAATCTATCTTAATTAAATATGTATGTTTTAATTGTGCTAGGGATAGTTTGTGCCATGATTAGCGAGTAGATTACTATTGTGTTTGCTTGTGATGTAGTTAGTTAATTATGGGATGATTTATAATTAAATATTAAAGATCGGTAGTATTACTTTGATCGTCTTATTGTATGTTCTTGTTTGATTGTTGTCTTAAGATCATCATAGTAGTAAAATATAAATGGTCTTAATTATCTTGAAGTAATATGATGGCCCCTATTCGACTGTTACTCGATATAGTACTGGAAACACTTCAAGGTAGAGTACAAATGTATGGAAGTCGAGGAACGACCAAAGGTAGTCATATTATGAAACGATATAATATTATGAAGTAATATGATGGCCCCTATTCGACTGTTACTCAGTATAGCGTTGGAAACACTTTAGGTGTAGTACAAATACGTGGAAGCTGCGTAATGACCAAGGTAGTTATATTACGGACTAATATATATATAAAATGAGAAACCTAGTTTAATTAACCTTTCTAAATAGACTTTTAAACTTCAAATTAATCTATCGCCTTTCCACCAATAAACGTGATTACAACACCTTTTTAACGACGTCCAATAAAAAGGTAGTCAATTATCTGTGTCAATATAATTTGTCAAATGTATGAAACTATGGAACCGTAAGGCTACATGGGGGATTACGTAGGACAAGACATGGCCAAGGTTTGAAGCGGCGAAACCACTTAAAGTGAGGAACGCTGTGGATAATTAGAGGATTTATTGGGTAGTCTTAAGCAAGGGCTGGTTTAAAGTCATAAATGAACTGTTTTAAATACATGAATCTGTTAGGATGACGAGGAATCGTTATATGATTCAGTAATGTCTAGTACCTTAAGATTTTGTTCCCGTTCATATGAAAGTATTATTAAACCTTAATTAAGATTTTGCTTATTATTCAAAATACTTTGTAATGTTACCATAACCTAGCTCCCGGTGTGACATGCTAATGGGATTTTAATTAGTAGGGAATCTAGTGTTTACATGCAAGTATTCAAGAATGATAATTAACTAATATCTTTCAAAATAGTTTCTCCAAATATCATTCCATAACTTAATTAACGAAGTCTCAGCAAACACTATCTTTATCTATCTGCTTTAGGTTTTACTTTTATTTCGCTTTTATTTATTTACTTTCCTAAGTTAGTTAATATAAAAACCAAAACCCCCACTATTTTATAAACCATTCACTAGTTTAAAAGCCCTCATCTGCCTCGCCTTAGTTTCAATTCAGTCGATTTGAAGAACGACTCTAGGTCATACCTACCACTTGCTCACCCTTAGGATTAGCATTGTTAGGAAAAACTTAGGCCCCGCAATTACAAATTTAAAACAACCCACTGCTGGTGCCCGGTTAGTAATCGTTAACGACACCGACCTGATCGGGCGCCAACAATCATGTTCATCATTGCGTGTGATATTTTTGTACACAAACACACACGAGCTCACTAAGCCTTTAGGCTTACGCATTACGTAGATTCTCATGTTCACATCATTAGGAGCAAATGAAAGTAAGATGAATAAAGTTAGACCAAGATTTCATGACATCCGGCATTGCCCGAAGATTTAGTTACATGACTTGAGGCTTTTGTAAGTTTGGGTGTTAGATAATTTGTATTCCGCAATAATATTTTCGTCTAGGCCGCCCTTTTGAATCGGGGTCGTTAAATTAATGTTTGATCAAGATTTGATCACTATTTATACTTACAACGACTGATTTACAAACGAGTTTACCAACTTTTTTAACAACTACTCGGTCACGATTTGACAACTACTTAATCAACAATACGGTCATTGTTACGACTGCTTTTTGATCAACGATTTGTTTACAAACTGATCAACCGAAAAACCTATGAATTCACTCAACAATTTTGTTGACGTTTTAAATACGTTTTTCAGGGAATTAGCAACGAAGTAAGAACTGCATGCATAATGGGACCACGCCTACCCTCGAAGATTAGGATGCCACTACTTTTTGGAAACAACTATTTGTTGACTTGATAAGTCACAACTTTTGTAAACGATTTATCGCATCTTAATACAAATGTTCAGATGTAATCATATGCTTTGTTGATCCGCTCTTGCCGCGCCCCACCACATCACACGCTTCCGCAATCATTGTGCTTAACTTTATTTTACTGTTTTGGCGGGGTGTGATAGGTTCACTTATCATATTGGTTGGACTTGATTTAGTTTGTTATTCTGGTGTTTCTTAATACATGGTTTTGAAGAGAGTTGTTGTAATTAAACATGCTAGGGAACAACATACTTGAGCAATTAAGTGTGGCCGATGTATCATGAGTGCATGAGCCAAAAAGGGGAGGAACAACGTCCATGAATACAGTGAGTCAGCAAACAATGTCATCAAGTTTTAATCGTACCAAGTTGACTTGAGTAGTAGCATCGGTTAAAATCTTAAAGGTAACAAAAAAGAATCAGGAAATGTGTTTAAGAGGGGATTTAATAAGATGGGTTCATTGTTTCATAGAAGTCCAAAAGGAGATAAATGACAAAGATAAACCGAGACACTATAAGAAACGGATATATGAAGATTGTGATCTTCTTCCTCATCACAATGTTAGAGGTTCATTTATAAACCATGTAATTAGATAAATGCATACGGTTCCTCAAATATATTACTCCATTACAACAACTTTTCATGATTAATACCGCGAATTCGCGGGTCTTAAACTAGTAAAACATAATAAGAATGCGCCACGTGTCACAAAACCTACTTTCCCCCACCTTTTTAAAAATTAAATATCTCACAAACGATAAGTCAAAAAATTATAAAAATTGCACCACATAAATCAGCGTTTTTTTCTCTTCGATTAGACATCTCATAAGGTATACTTACGACGACTTTTTTTCCATTTCCTTATCGCCAAATGTCTTCTCTATTACGAAGACCACCTGGGCGTGAAACTTATCCAGGGGGTTGGGTTTTGTAACCAACTATCAAATGTGTTACCAACGAGTATCAATGTGTTAGCAAAGAGTGTTACCAACGAGTGTGATACAAATATTGTACAATATAAAAAAAATTCATCGAAAGTATTTCATGTGAGATGTCTAATCAAAGAGGAAAAAATGCTGATTTTTATGGTGCAATTTTTATAAATTTTTGACTTACCGTTTGTGAGATATATTTCATGTTTAAAAATATGGGAAAAGTGAGTTTTGCGACACATATTTTCATTAAAATGTTGGTGTATTCATTTGAACCTTACTCTTCCAATATAATGAGTTTTGATGAGAATAGGGGAACAGATAAGAATGCGTCATGTGTCACAAACCCCATTTTCCCTCACTTTATCAAAAATTAAAAATCTCAATAATTAGTCATAGAAAAATTATGAAAATTGCACCATAAAAATCAGCATTTTTTCTCTTCAATTAGACATCTCTAAGGTATACTTTCGACAAATTTTTTCCTGTTTTCATTTGCTTTTGTAATCAATTATCACATGTGTTACCAACAAGTATCGCATGTGTTACTAGTATTGTACAATCATACAAAAGAAGTCGTCGAAAGTATATAATGTGATATGTCTAATAGAAGAGAAAAAATGATGATTTTTATTGTGCAAATTTTAGAAATTTTCAAAGAGTGGGGAAAATGGATTTGTGATACATGAATCATTTTTATAGTTCATCAGTCTCACCAAAATTTTATTCTCATTTAACTCTTACTAAATAAAATTAATGTTAGTTAAAGTTATACACTCTCGAATGATAAAAATTAACATTTATGTTACTCTTTTTATCATTTTGTAAAAAAAAACAAAAAAAATAGTCATATTTGTAGAAAAAATGAAAGAAACATATATAGGGGTAGAAATGGGATTTCAAATTAGGGAATAAGTGTAGATGAGATAATTATAGAGAGGGGCATGTTTGATGCTGACTGCTTGACTGGGTGTTTGTCATTATGTATACCGGCTGGCATTTGTTTATATGTTTTATATTGAAGATGATTTAATATTTCTTTTGCTTTCTCTAAAAAAATATATTTTAGGTTGCTTTGTTTGAAAAAGAGAAAGGACAAAATTTGTCGGGTTGCATAAATTTATGCCAATGTCCCATGTACAAATTGTTGCTCTCTGCATGACATGGTGAAGTCACAAACTTATATAAATACTTCATGAATGGTCTTGTATGCATTTACCGTGAGTTACAAGCAATATGTCATTTCACAATTCATTTTCAAATATTAAAACTTTACATCACCTTTTTCTTACAGATTGCATTTACATAGTTGCGATTTTTTTTAGATGAGGCAAAACTGAGAGGTTTATCGGTTCGGGTTTCGACTTATTCGATACGACTTTTTTCAATAGAATTCATTCAAGGTAAGTCAAAGCTGAACTAAATTGCATTCACATTATACCGAAACAACCTAAATCAAATTCGATTTAGCTGAAACTTCTAGCTTATAATCCTAAATGTTTGAAAAATCCCTAGGCAATTCATCATAAGTATATATAAAACTTATAATACTCCGTATTATATAATAGGAGTTCTTTAAATAATTAAAGGGAACAAATTAAAAGAATAAGAAGAAAATGTTGCTATCAGTGGAATGTTAAATTAAAAGATAAACGAAGGAAAGACATACCAGACGAAAAGGAAATAAAAAATAACTAGAATTTTTTCTAAAGGACATCATCACCAATTCATAACATTCATTCCTAAAAACTCTTCGTATTAAAAAAAAAAAATTAATCAAAGGTATTTAATATCTTTTTAGTGACATTTTAATATAATTGTTTATTCTAATTAAGTTACAATAATTAAAAGCCATGTATGCCTTGTATTATGATTTGATATCGTGAGTTGTCAATATTTTTATGGAAGAATGAAAAAAGAGCTCTGAGTCCTTTTTATCTTCTTCGAAATTAAAACTAAATTGTCACCTTTTACAAGGTGATTGTTCCTTTTTCTGGATTGATGGTTTGTTGATACAGTACTTTGTTTAGTTTTGGGTTTGAGTTTGATTTTCGAATGCATTACCTGTTGAATAATGGAGAACAGAAAACGTCCAGGGTGTACACCAACAATCCATAGGGTATGCAACTTCTTCAAGTAACATCAGTAGGGACACTAAAAAATACCTTTTTTACACTCCATATATTACTCAAAGGGTATGCAAATGCATACCCTCAATTGTACATAGGTCCGCCATTGGTGGAGAAAGTGTTTGGGTTACTTTTTCGGAATTACGACAAATTGCCAACTGTTTTTGTGTGCACATGTTTGTGTGTGTCTATTTTCAAGTTACACATCCATGACTCAATTTTCAAGTGACTAAACCAAAAATTTAAAAAGATACCAAACTACTCATTGAATTACTATACAGATGGGTTTTGATTGGATTAAATTAAAGGTAACTATTCTTCCGTTTTAGTGACTAAGTGATATTTTAATCTTGACTAGCATAGTACCCCGTGCTTTGTAAATAGTTACTCAATGATAGTCGATTCCCCGTGATGATGAGTTGATAACGATAGTTTGCTTGTATGTAGAGTTCAGGATTCGGGATATAATTGATAAAAAGTTATCGAAATGTGAAATTGACAAAGTTATTTTGTAAAAATAAAATGGAAATTAGATAAACTAAATAATGAAGAGTCGAGGTGTACTTTCTTGATAATATAAAAGGAGAACTTTTGAATTACTTGTAATATTTAAATTGTGAATTGGTCTCGATTACGGTAAGTAAACAATGAAGATTTGATGATTTGGTATCTACATATTTAATGATCAAGAAGGAGATTTTTGGTAATATTTTAGTTTGATTTAATTTTTATATATACTAATTCAATGTGAAGTGCAAGGGTTAGAGGAGTAGTTTAGGCATTTTAGTTTTTTTTTAAAGTTTAAGATTCAATAGTGAATACTCTTTTATAAGTAGTAGTAGTAGTAGTAATAGTAATAGTAATAGTAATAGTAATAGCAATAGATTCTTAAGAATTCTTGGGTACAAATGCATAACCATGACCGTAAAAACTTATAAAGATCATGATGACATTAAACTTAAATGGTTGAAATACTAATCAGTTTTCGATTTTAATTAGATTATAACTGTAACTAATTAAACAGTAAAACATGGAGATGATGGGCTTGTGATTGTTGTGGACTTCGTAATTTATATCACTTAGTCATTTGAATGAATATGTAGAAGTACTATTATTTTTTAATTAGCCCGTTGTCAATTGTACTGTTCACAAAGTTAAAGGTTATTTGTATACTAATTCTGACATTTACCAACAGTATTGCTTTAGCTTGAGTAATTGAGTTTTTTCCTTTTGCTACATAAGGTTTTCCACACTTTCCAAATTCACTTCATAAGTTCATGTTAACCAAATTGACCTCCTTATTCGAAGCATGGTAATTTAATTCATCTTCCCTAATGTATGAGCCAGCTTCTCTGGTAGTAAGGTAGTGATTTAAGGAGGCTCTTGGGTAAACATAGGAGGCCATTGTTAAACTCGCTCAAAACTATTAGAGTATCTACGTACAATTCAAAACCCAATTTGAAGATTCTATGTAGTCCCACATTATATTTGTTTTACTGTATAGTTTATATCCCTTTTACTTTTATCCCATTTTATATCTATATCTACCTGTTTATGTGACAGTCGTAAAACACAACTGCAAGCAACCTGTTCTCAAGTTTTGACGTTTGAAGTTTAAACGAAGTAAGATGACTGATTATTAAGGTATGATCGATTTTCTATTTAATTTTTCAATTATCAGGTGCTCATTTTTCTGCCATTTTATGATGGATTCGAAGTACATCTATATATATGTTTTTAATTTTAATACAAAATATAAGTTACAGAGCCCTCATCAAGTTGATGTTGGTTTAAAGACCAAATTATGTTAGGTAGTATTGATCATATCTTCTTTTTGTAATGGATCATATCTATTACAAGGCCCTCATCAAATACATCTATATATCTATATATGTATCTATATATATAATAATTCTATTATAACTGATCATATTTTCTTTTTCTTAGTTCAGGATTGCTTTCATGCTTACGTCTCTAGGTGCGGCTATAAGGTCAGTTTTTTTTGCGTATATTGACTTTCTATTCATCTATGGTTTCATGTAGGAATTCCATAGATTTATCTTTATAGCCTCAAATGTTGACAATTGTTATTATGTTTTGTATATTACAATCTTCCACAAACCGTACACGACACCCTTTTCCCCAATATTGCTTCATTGTTTGAGTGTGCATGGACAAGTAATACTGCATGCTTAAAGTGTAGATGATACACATATAATGCTTTTGATTTATATAGGGTTCAAATAAATAGATTATGCTTCTGGAGGTATCAAATATGATTACATTTGTATAATAATCTAACTTATTGAGTTAAACAATTTAGGAGGTAGGTGTATTTATAATACAATATAGGTGAAGCAAACAAACACAACAAAATACGCTAAAACGTAAGCTCTAGGCAAACAGATTAGCGAGTGGGAAAATGTGTAAAAATGGATTGTGTTGAACCGTAAATGTTTCTTTATTTCAATAATAGTCTATGTTAGACGTTTTCTTCTTATGCTTCTATGTACTTCCCGTTACAGTCCCTGAAAGTCGATGGGCGTCAAAGAGCATTCAAAATTTTGTTATGAGGTAGATCCCAACTTTTTAATGTTGCTTTTTGCTATAATTTTGGATTTTGGTCAATGTAGTCTATTTGGATTTTTAGATACTAATGAAGGATGAGACCAATTCTGCATCATCCAGAGGTGAAAAGGAAAATATTCAACGAAAAAAGAACCAGTCTAGGCATTTTTAAAGAATTGTGAACTTCAAAGATTTTTTTATAAACTAAATAGTATGGATAAAGTCCGAAGAAACCATTATCAAGATTATCTGGCATGAATCTCCCTGCCCGTTTGTGCAGTCAGTGATGTCATACCCCGTCTAAAGCGGAAACAATGGGGTACAACTATGATAGCATCATAACACATCATTATAAATAATTCTATATGAAATATAAAGTTCAATGTGTCATGATGTCAACAACATGAATAGCGGTTCATGTCATGCATACATTTCCACAATGAATTCAAAGTCTTACAAACAATCTTACTCAACAAACGTTAAGACACAACATGACTTCACAAACAACCATAATGTATCATAAGTCTTGAATAACTCTTAATGCAACCTATGTGGTCCACTAAGTTCTCTTGTCCTTTGCTTTTGTTCCACTAGTGCTACCTGAAAAGTTATGCTCAAAATCGTCAACACGAATGTTGGTGAGTTTCGTAGGTTTGAAACAACACACAAAACAAAAATATAAACTTTTGTTGTGATAATAACGAGTTAGGACAATGCATTTGAAAAGGCACACGATAGTGAACAATATAACCAATACATCTCAACAACACTGTTATCACCTCACGAAGAAGTATGACCCAAACAACATCCCAAAACGGCAGTAGCTACCCCAAAAGTGGCTTTAATGTATACACAACGTATAACATTAGGTACATACCTTCGAAAGGGTAAGGCCTCATAATCGAAGAAGAAATCCAACAACCAACAGCACATAATCACATAGTGTCACACATTTTAAGCATATGTCCAAAAGAAGAAATAAATAAGTTCACAGCATAAAAACCATTGATAAAACACAAGCATACTTTTCCCCCAATTTGAAAACAAGTAATTGAAAAACGGGGCCACGAAAACTCACCTCGAGTACCAAAGTAAATATCGTCCCCAAATGAATCCACCAAACAAAATGCAAATCTACAAATGAATACGTATTGGTTACAACCTAAACAATACTATGTCCTTCCATTGTTTCCCAAGTTCCAAGTCTAAACCACCTCTATTATATTTCCTCACAACCAAACCTCAAATGTCTTTACTAAAATAAGCTCTCGTTCATACAAAATGTGACACCCGACCAATTAGGGCTAGAAATTTGCGCCTAATCATTTTGTAATACATGTAATTAGTTCCATGTTAGGCTAATTGTATGTATCATTACGTGTATTTTATAAATATACGCATTTACAAGATTCTATTTAATCGTGCATTTTATTATATCGGCCAAATTCCGATACATTAATATGGACGTTGGTGAACTCAAATATTAAATAATATGAAATTATTTAATAAACATAGTGATTTTCTAAAATATTATTTCGATAATGTTTCATAAGTATTTCGCATCGTACCGATTGAGTTATACGCGACCAGAAATGCGCAAAACGCGCCCGATAAATGAAATTTATAAAAATTATATTTTTATAACTTATTTCCAAGTATTTTGATAAAATACTTCAATTAAAAACTTACGCGATCTCACGTAATCAATTATAACGTTTAAAACGTTACGCTAACTATTCAAACGTAAAATCCGCTACCAACACTCAAACGAAACCCCAAATATTATTTTGGCAACCTAAAATATGTCATTTGACTAAAACTATTATCCAAAAATATCGAGTTTTAAATCGTATACGAAAACTTGTATATAATACGTTTTACAACTAATCGGATGACGAAACGATCGGGTAAACGAGCACCGCACACTACGAAACTTTGGGGGAACAAAAATTAACCAAAACTCAGCCATGTGGGGCCCGTGGGCCGGATTTCTTCAGCTCACAAACACATTTCCATGAAATGTGGATCTTGCTTTCTACTTTTGACCTTAAACCCCTTTTCCTTTCTCATTTGTTTCCAACACCCCTCTCTCTAAAATCTCTCTCTAAAAATACTCTCCCTCTTCCCCCTCCTCAGCCCCACGGTTCACCCATCATCACCATGATCCACCATCTTTCACCACCATCTTGAAGAAGAGATCAAAGAGGAAGCAACAAAGAACTCGGTTTTGCATCATTCATCTCACCTCTCTCTAGATTCACGGTTTTTGGTATGATCTAACACTCCTCTCTCTCTATATTTTCATCTAATACTTAGATATACATGTTAGTGAGCTCATACAACAATATCATGTCCAAATACTAGCTTGAAATACGTTTTTTTATATGCATCTATATAAACAGTTACCTGTCCTCTAAAAACAGCCTTACTAAAACGACTATATCTTGAAAACTAGGAAGAACCAACTCTCGACATCTAAACGAAAAATGTTCATTAAGATATCGGCTACAACTTTTATTTTTGGCTCTCGGATCATGGTGAAAAACGTGGATCTTTGGACTGAACTCACCTCCGAACCAAATCTGACCGCTCCTCATGTTTATTTTTGTTAAAAATAGTAAATGGACTTATAAAATTATAGTAAAATGAACAAATGAACTAGAGATCTAGAGGAACATCTGTGATTTTTGGTTAGTCTTGATTCGGACTAGGAGTTGGTTGAATCGAGAGGTTTGTCGAGTTAAAATCTGGAAAAACATAAGTATAGGGGCTGTTTTCATAGTTTTGTAAAAGTGACACTTCGAGACACCCACGAAACATAACGACAAGTTTTATAAACTTATTTTGACATATTAGGATTTGTGTAAAAGTTTCGGGTCAAACGGTGGTCGTTTGACCACTTTCCCGAACCCGAACCCTTGACTTTCGGACTAAGACTTACATTCGGACACATATACACTTTCGGACCTAGACACCTTCAAACTACAAACATTCGGACATAAATATATATATATCTTCGGATATATATATAAAAGTACTCACTTTTGAAAATGCATATGTATACACTTTTATAAGTATACGAAATGATGAAACGCACAATAATAATACTTGAAACTATTATTACAAAAACCCACCAACGGGCCGTACATATTTACAAAATATAAACAATCCAAAACTAATCATTTGAACATTACTAGTTGAATGAGCAACTAGCATAGATGCTCTGTTGAGACATCTAATCATTTAAAACCTTGCGCGTTTAGGACGCCCAGCCGGTTTCAGTCGTTGGAGACAACATCATTCATCTTGAACAACATCATTATTGCTTGATAGCAACTCATTAGACTCAGGTGAGTCTCATAGCCCCTCTTTTACTGTTTTTACACTAGGGGTGAGAATACATGCCTGTTTTGTTTTACATGTGAACGCAAGTATCAAAAATCGATATATATCCTGCATGAGTTAATCAGCTAATCATCATAAGTCCTCATAAGCATAGTTTGGTAATACTTTGTAGCGTGAATGTTAGTGTATGGTACCATATGAGACTGACAATCCCCGTCCGGGTCAGCAAGCACTGACTGGTCAAACGGACGCATTATCATTTGTTCATACGTGTGTTGATTAGGCATACGCATAGAGGCACCCTCGCTCAGGCACTTAATTGTGATCCTGACACCTCAGTTAAGCTCAGACTATGTGCTCATGGCAGACATATACATCATTTATCATTTACTAATTTGTTTAATTACAAATTATCATACTTAAATCTTGCGGTTCATACATTATACATTATCATTAAACCTGTGAGCTCACCAGCTTTTAGCTGACCTTTTAGCGTGTATTCTCAGGTTCACAGCAGCAGTAGGTCTGCTTACACAGGATGCCTATTAGCTCGAGTCGCATTCAGACATCAGGAGATTTTCATGCATTACTATATTTTGTATAATTTAGTTATGCCATAGAATCTCTATCATTTGGCTCAAGAGTTTTTGTAAACTGTATTAAAACAGTGTAAAACTTTTATAATATCAATGTATTTTGTAAAACGATGCATATAGAGTCGTTCATTATATCTTATGTGCTTTGTGTATTGATTAGTAACACCCCAAAGTATGCTTCCGCTCAACAGTAAATTTGGGGGTGTTACAGATTGGTATCAGAGCCTAAGGTTATAGTGAACTAGGTTGCATATAGTGGGCCTAGACTATGACCATTAGGCAGTATTCCTCATTAGGTATAACTGTTTCAGGGATTACAGCATACGAATTTAATTTAACATAGCGTAGCTAACTATGTACAATTAAATACAGGTGATGTAAGATCTGAAGGGGTTATATTGAACCGGAATGCATTAGTTGACTCTGACCACGAGAGAAACCGGGACTTATACTTGATTTGTGCTAGACACATACTAGGCTATTATGTGATATAGGCGTATATACATACATAGGCCTCACCTACATGCTACGCTATAGGCTATTATATATTGAAGATATATGAATAGGCTTTACTTGCGTATTACTTTCTAAGCTATTATATATCTCAAATATATATAGATCTCACGCGATAATTACTCGCTAACACTTACACCACCGAAGACGACAAGTATAGCTACTACAACGTCACTCGATATTAAGAACGGGACTTTGTTCTCATCTACTACCTCCTATCTATTTATAAGCGTATAACATTTTACAACACATTCTGCTGTACCGTCATGTGCTCACGAGGAAGATTATCATTTCGTATTCCTTCCACCATTTCTATCCTTCGGAATCACGATTTAAACATATTGCTAATGGAACTTCTAGGTCTCCATAAGCTAAGCGTTACCCCACTCACACTGTCGATAGCATCACTATCTTCCGGACGAATTTCGAATCTTGATGCACTAATTCCCGGCATCTTTTAATCATACCGCCACGACGAATGTACACTCAAGCTGAAGTTGATCAACTGGTTGCTGATGCAGTAATTGTTGGGCAACGGCGATCCGAAAGTGCTGAAACACCACCAAATACCACTCTGGTAAAACCTTGCACATACAAGGACTTCCTTAGCTGCAAGCCTCTGAACCTCAAAGGCACTGAAGGTGCTATTGGATTATTGCGCTGGCTGGAAACCCCAATCAAAACCAACCATCATCCAAGAGGGCTGATTCTGATAAGGTCTCCAACACTGGTTCTGAGTCCAACAAAGGGTTACACTGGGAATAAACCCTTCTGTTCAAAGTGCCGCCAACATCATGAAGGTCTTTGAAGTACTCCTTGTGGAAATTGTCGAAGGTATAGGCATATGGCCAAAGACTCCAGATCTACCAATGCCAACACCACCACTGACAAACCTAAGACCTGCTATGAGTGTGGAGACACAGGGCACTTTAGAAATGAGTGCCCAAAGTTGAAGAACAAGGGCAACAACACCGCTAAAGGAAGAGCTTTCGTGTTTAACTCTAAGGAAGCCCATCAGGACCCGAATGTGGTCTAGGGTACGTCCCTTCTCAACAATCTTACTGCTTCTATTTTGTTTGATACTGGTGCTGATAGGAGCTTCATATATGATGAGTTTAGTCCATTGCTTAACATCACTCCTATTGCCTTAAATGATAAGTACATGGTAGAGTTAGCTAATGGTAAACTCATAGAGACCGATAGTGTAATCCCAATTTTCACTTTAAAGTTAGCCGACGATCTCTTCAGCATTGATCTCATTCCTGTTGAGATTGGAAGTTTTGACAACATTGTTGGTATGGATTGGTTGTCCAAGCACCACGCTGAAGTTATCTGCTACAATAAAGTTGTCCGCATTCCTCTCGTCACCGGTAGTACTTTGGTCATACAAGGGGAGACCGGTAGGACGAGATTGAATATCATTTCCTACGTGAAAACCCGAAAGTGTTTGAGAAGGGTTATCAGGACATCCTCGCACACGTAATGGAGAAAAAGTCGGAAGAGAAGCGACTTGAGGATGTGCCCATTGTTCGAGACTTTCAAGAAGTCTTTCCCGAAGACTTTCCCGTTCTTCCGCCACCGAGACAAGTTGAGTTCTCAAACGACCTCGTGCCCGGGGAAGCACTAGTTGCACGAGCACCTTATCGCTTAGCACCATATGAATTGCAGGAGTTGTCTACTCAATTGCAAGAAATTTTGGACAGAAGGTTTATTAGACCGAGTTCTTCACCTTGGGGAGCTCCGGTCCTGTTTGTGAAAAAGAAGGATAGTTCAATCAGGATGTGTATCGACTACAGAGAGTTGAACAAATTAACCGTCAAGAACCATTATCCACTTCCCCGTATTGATGACCTGTTCGACCAACTTCAAGGGTCAAGTTTCTATTCGAAGATAGATCTACTGTCAGGTGATCATCAATTACGAGTTCGTGACATCGACATTCCGAAAACCGCCTTCCGAACTCGCTATGGTCATTACGAATTTCAAGTAATGCCATTTGGTTTGACAAACGCACCGGCTGTATTCATGGACCTTATGAACCGAGTGTGCAAACCGGATCTCGACAAGTTCGTCAATGTCTTCATCGATGACATTCTTATTTAATCGCGTAATGAACAGGAACATGCTCAACATCTCAAAATCATCCTAGAACTTCTTAGACATGAAGAGTTATATGCTAAGTTCTCCAAGTGTGAGTTCTGGATGCAAACCGTTCAATTCCTTGGTCATGTAATTGATAGTCAGGGAATTCACGTAGATCCATCAAAGATTGAGGCTATCAAGTGCTGGCAAGCACCGACAACACCGACCGAAGTACGCCAATTCTTAGAACTGGCTGGTCTAAAATAGCCCAACCTCTCACGACACTGACTCAGAAGGAAAAGAAGTTCGATTGGACTGATAAGCAGGAGTCAGCATTTCAGCTATTGAAACAAAAGCTTTGCAGTGCGCCTATTCTATCATTACCCGAAGGCAACGATGACTTCGTAGTATACTGCGATGCCTCACACCAAGGTCTTGGTTGCGTGTTGATGCAACAAGACAAGGTTATTGCCTATGCCTCCCGACAACTCAAACTTCACGAGAGGAACTACACCACTCATGATCTCGAATTAGGAGCCGTAGTGTTTGCACTCAAAATCTGGAGACACTATCTGTATGGCACAAAATGTACCATCTTCACTGATCATAAAAGCCTCCAGCACATATTCGATCAGAAGGATCTCAACATGAGGCAACGTCGCTGGGTTGAGTTGCTCACCGACTATGATTGTGAAATCAAGTATCATCCAGGGAAGGCTAATGTAGTTGCCGATGCCCTAAGCCGAAAAGAGCACACCAAACCACTTCGAGTTCGAGCCCTGAGCATGACCATTAGTAATGATTTAATCATTCAAATCCTTACCGCTCAACTCGAAGCATTGAAACCTGAAAACCTTAAAGATGAGGCCTTGCGCAACCTGGAGAATCAATTAGAAACCAAACCCAATGGGGTTAAATACTTCGCAAATCGAATATGGTTACCCAAATTTGGAAACCTTCGAGACTTGGTGATGGATGAAGCTCACAAGTCTAAGTACTCAATACATCCTAGATCGGATAAGATGTATCATGGCATCAAGGGACTGTACTGGTGGCCAAACATGAAAAAAGAGATTGCCACGTACGTCAGCAAGTGCCTCACATGCTCTAAGGTCAAAGCAGAGTATCAGAAACCCACCGGCTTACTTCAATAGCCGGACATTTCTCAGTGGAAATGGGAGCAAATTTCTATGGATTTCATAGCTAAACTCCCAAAAACATCAAGTGGTTGCGATACTATCTGGGTAATAGTTGATCGTCTAACCAACTCTGCTCACTTCCTTGCCATGAAGGAAACCGACAAAATGGAACGTCTCACAAGAATCTATTTGAATGAGATCGTATCCCGACACAGCGTTCCAATCTCAATTATCTCTGATAGAGACAGCCGATTCACATCTAACTTTTGGCAATCATTGCAAAAGTCATTGGGTACTCGTTTAGATATGAGTACAGCCTATCATCCACAAACCGATGGCCAAAGTGAAAGAACCATCCAAACACTGGAAGATATGCTACGCGCCTGTGTAGTTGATTTCGGTGCAAATTGGGAGCATCATTTGCCTTTGTGCGAATTCTCATACAACAACAGTTACCACAGCAGCATCAAGGCTGCACCTTTTGAGGCATTGTACGGTCGGAAGTGCCGATCGCCTATTTGTTGGACCGAAGTGGGGGACAGCCAACTCACTGGTCCTGAAATCATTCATGAAACCACCGAGAAGATCGTTGGTATCCAACAACGGCTGAAGGCCGCACGTGATCGTCAGAAGAGTTATGCTGACGTGAGACGCAAGCATCTCGAGTTCCAAGTTGGGGATCGAGTATTGCACAAAGTATCACCTTGGAAAGGTGTTATCCGTTTTGGCAAACGCGGGAAGTTAAACCCTAGATACGTTGGACCTTTTGAGATTCTCGAGAGGATTGGTCCAGTCGCATATCATTTGCAGTTACCATCCGAGCTTAGTAGTGTGCATCCCACATTTCACATTTCTAACCTTAAGAAATGCCTGTCTGATGAGACGCTCATTATTTCTCTAGATGAGATGCAAATCGATGATAAACTTCATTTTATCGAGACACCAATGGAGATCATGGACCGTGAGGTCAAACAGCTTAAGCAAAGTCGTATCCCAATCGTCAAAGTTCGGTGAAATTCGTGGCGTGGTCCGGAATTCACCTGGGAACGGGAAGACCAGATGCGACTCAAATATCCACATCTTTTCTCAGACTCCACCCACACGACTCAGAGCTAAATTTCGGGACGAAATTCTCTTAACAAGGGGAGAATGTGACACCCGACCAATTAGGGCTAGAAATTTGCGCCTAATCATTTTGTAATACATGTAATTAGTTCCATGTTAGGCTAATTGTATGTATCATTACGTGTATTTTATAAATATACGCATTTACGCGATTCTATTTAATCGTGCATTTTATTATATCGGCCAAATTCCGATACATTAATACGGACGTTGGTGAACTCAAATATTAAATAATATGAAATTATTTAATAAACTTAGTGATTTTCTAAAATATTATTTCGATAATGTTTTATAAGTATTTCGTATCGTACCGATTGAGTTATACGCGACGACCAAAAATGCACAAAACGCGCCCGATAAATGAAATTTATAAAAATTATATTTTTATAACTTATTTCCAAGTATTTTGATAAAATATTTCAATTAAAAATTTACACGATCTCACGTAATCAATTATAACGTTTAAAACGTTACGCTAACTATTCAAACGTAAAATCCGCTACCAACACTCAAACGAAACCCCAAATATTATTTTGGCAACCTAAAATATGTCATTTGACTAAAACTATTATCCAAAAATATCGAGTTTTAAATCGTATACGAAAACTTGTATATAATACGTTTTACAACTAATCGGACGACGAAACGATCGGGTAAACGAGCACCGCACACTACGAAACTTTGGGGGAACAAAAATTAACCAAAACTCAGCCATGTGGGGCCCGTGGGCTGGATTTCTTCAGCTCACAAACACATTTCCATGAAATGTGGATCTTGCTTTCTACTTTTGACCTTAAACTCCTTTTCCTTTCTCATTTGTTTCCAACACCCCTCTCTCTAAAATCTCTCTCTAAAAATGCTCTCCCTCTTCCCCCTCCTCAGCCCCACGGTTCACCCATCATCACCATGATCCACCATCTTTCACCACCATCTTGAAGAAGAGATCAAAGAGGAAGCAACAAAAAACTCGGTTTTGCATCATTCATCTCACCTCTCTCTAGATTCACGGTTTTTGGTATGATCTAACACTCCTCTCTCTCTATATTTTCATCTAATACTTAGATATACATGTTAGTGAGCTCATACAACAATATCATGTCCAAATACTAGCTTGAAATACGTTTTTTTATATGCATCTATATAAACAGTTTCCTGTCCTCTAAAAACAGCCTTACTAAAACGACTATATCTTGAAAACTAGGAAGAACCAACTCTCGACATCTAAACGAAAAATATTCATTAAGATATCGGCTACAACTTTTATTTTTGGCTCTCGGACCAGATCCTCTCGGATCATGGTGAAAAACATGGATCTTTGGACTGAACTCACCTCCGAACCAAATCTGACCGCTCCTCATGTTTATTTTTGTTAAAAATAGTAAATGGACTTATAAAATTATAGTAAAATGAAGAAATGAACTAGAGATCTAGAGGAACATCTGTGATTTTTGGTTAGTCTTGATTCGGACTAGGAGTTGGTTGAATCGAGAGGTTTGTCGAGTTAAAATCTGGAAAAACATAAGTATAGGGGCTGTTTTCATAGTTTTGTAAAAGTGACACTTCGAGACACCCACGAAACATAACGACAAGTTTTATAAACTTATTTTGACATATTAGGATTTGTGTAAAAGTTTCGGGTCAAACGGTGGTCGTTTGACCACTTTCCCGAACCCGAACCCTTGACTTTCGGACTAAGACTTACATTCGGACACATATACACTTTCGGACCTAGACACTTTCAAACTACAAACATTCGGACATAAATATATATATATCTTCGGATATATATGTAAAAGTACTCACTTTTGAAAATGCATATGTATACACTTTTATAAGTATACGAAATGATGAAACGCACAATAATAATACTTGAAACTATTATTACAAAAACCCACCAACGGGCCGTACATATTTACAAAATATAAATAATCCAAAACTAATAATTTGGACATTACTAGTTGAATGAGCAACTAGCATAGATGGTCTGTTGAGACATCTAATCATTTAAAACCTTGCGCGTTTAGGACGCCCAGCCGGTTTCAGTCGTTGGAGACAACATCATTCATCTTGAACAACATCATTATTGCTTGATAGCAACTCATTAGACTCAGGTGAGTCTCATAGCCCCTCTTTTACTGTTTTTACACTAGGGGTTAGAATACATGCCTGTTTTGTTTTACATGTGAACGCAAGTATCAAAAATCGCTATATCCTGCATGAGTTAATCAGCTAATCATCATAAGTCCTCATAAGCATAGTTTGGTAATACTTTGTAGCGTGAATGTTAGTGTATGGTACCATATGAGACTGACAATCCCCGTCCGGGTCAGCAAGCACTGACTGGTCAAACGGACGCATTATCATTTGTTCATACGTGTGTTGATTAGGCACACGCATAGAGGCACCCTCGCTCAGGCACTTAATTGTGATCCTGACACCTCAGTTAAGCTCAGACTATGTGCTCATGGCAGACATATACATCATTTATCATTTACTAATTTGTTTAATTACAAATTATCATACTTAAATCTTGCGGTTCATACATTATACATTATCATTAAACCTGTGAGCTCACCAGCTTTTAGCTGACCTTTTAGCGTGTATTCTCAGGTTCACAGCAGCAGTAGGTCTGCTTACACAGGATGCCTATTAGCTCGAGTCGCATTCAGACATCAGGAGATTTTCATGCATTACTATATTTTGTATAATTTAGTTATGCCATAGAATCTCTATCATTTGGCTCAAGAGTTTTTGTAAACTGTATTATAACAGTGTAAAACTTTTATAATATCAATGTATTTTGTAAAACGACGCATATAGAGTCGTTCATTATATCTTATGTGCTTTGTGTATTGATTAGTAACACCCCTAAGTATGCTTCCGCTCAACAGTAAATTTGGGGGTGTTACACAAAATAGTAGAAATTTTACCCTATCTTGCATTTCCGATTCTGTCTAGAATTTCATACCACTTTATGAATTTTAAACCATGACTAAACAAAATTATTTGACTCTACAAATTTTACCAGTGACACTTTGATGTATTAAAAATACTCAGTAAGTTTTCTAGAATTTATTTCTTTAGTTAACTATTTTTAAAATTTTCCAAAAGTGAACTGCTCAAAATGACAACACTTTCTGACTTCACCAAAGTTATAATCTATTTAAAATACTTAAAGATTACAAATTTAATAATATTTTTGAAGAAATTAGTTAACACATTGAAGTTATTCCAGTAAAAATTTCAAGACCAAATTCATAGTTTAACATACGTTTTCAAAATTTACACTCTAACCAAAAATACAAACCGAAAACTCTGACCTTATCTTTAGTCTTATAAAATTATTTTGACTAACCTAAACTTAATATTTGGACACGAAACCAATGTCATTTGAAAGTATACTCCTAGTACTTGAATTTAGACTCAAATTTCGTTCAAAAACATTGTATTATGACCAAGTTATGACTTCCCAAACCCGATACAAGATCTGTCTAGATTAGGGTTTATGTTCAAATCCAATTTCTTGCACATCAACATGTCCAAAATGACTATATGATCACACGAACTTGTTCTTGTTGGAATAATATTATAACTAATTGGTGAGACTATCATTAATGCTAAAGTCCTTTTTGGGTTGCCCTCAATAAACAGCAAGAGAAAGATGAAGGATAATATTAATAGTATTAATATTATATTTAATTGTTTAATTAATTAATAATAGTTTATTAATTAGAAATTAAAAGTAATTAAGAATGGCGGAAGATTCCAGAATCTGATCCAACCGCCGGTTGGAAGACCCAACCGCCGGTTGAGGTTAGGGTTTCTAGGCGGTGGAAGTCGCAGACTTGGAGTCCAAGACTAACAGCTCCAACCGCCGGTTGGAAGGTCCAACCGCCGGTTAGGAGTCGAATTCAGCAAACCGAAGGGTTTCTTCTACAATTATAAATAGGGACATCCTATACCTTCATAAACACACGAATCAGATACGAATTTTCTGAGAATTTCGAAATTCGACTTTCTCTTGGGTTTTTTGGTGTGAAGCATTAGAGGTATTCTACTTTGGGTACTTGCCTCCAAGTAACGAAGCTCTGCTCGTTGCTCTACGAGCGAGAAATAGGTTTTCTCTAAGGTTAGTGTTTTCCTTATATTCTCTTTGTTCACTTTATTCATTGTACTATGTTGTTAAAGTTAAAGATCCCTTAGGGTTTTAGTTTCCTAATTGCCTTAGATTATTTAAAGTTTTGTTACTCCGCTGCGTGTATAATAATCTAGTTAGGGAATAGAAAATTTAACAGTGGTATCAGAGCCATAGCTTAAAAAATAGTAGCATGAAATTATCTGCAACAGTATGTAGGTAAAGATAAATTGGAAGGAGAATTATCTGAATGGGTAATATGTATTTACAGTTTAGATATTGATACTTTTAAATTATTTAAAATAGACCACTAATTTTAAAAGGTTTAAAATAGAACCCTAAACTTAAAGAGAGATTATATGTATAATATGATATATATATATATATATATATATATATATATATATATATATATATAATTAAATTCTAAATATATCGTCAGTCAATTGATAAATCGGCTCACCCATGAGGAACAAACTATAAGAGAGGTATAAGGTGGGTCGCTTTGCTTCCCTAAAGAAGTCAGGTTTTTAATAGGCTTCGCGCTGACCTGCTTCTCTGCTTCTTTGTGCGTTCGATGGAGCTACCGAGGACTTTTGATAGGATGATGTCAAGATTAAAAGTAGACTTAAAATAGTAAAACAAAATCCCGTTTTAGCTATAGGAAATGATGAATAGTATGCTAACCCATGAAATCCGCACATCTCTCGTATGAACTGTTAATGGAGCGTGTGTGGTTTACCGGCACATTAATATGAGGACATAATGAGAGGTGATTGAGACTCGCGATTCTCGAGCATACTCGAGCCGGGTATCACGCGGGGTTTGCATGGTTAATTCAACATCTTGTTCATGATCCTCGGCATACCAGTCATGAATAGTAGATGTGCATAACCGAGATTAACATGCCATTGATAGAAGTCAATGAATCTCAAAGATCTAGGAGTTTCATAGAAATGAAATAGATAAAAGTATTTTAGTTATAAGATTACGGCGACCCTTTTCATAAAACTTAAAATATAGATCCTAGCCTTAATTTAGAAAATTGGGTAAATAATTAAGGAATATTCAAACTAACTAAAACTGTTTTATCTCATAGATGGCTAATTTAAATGGTGCAAATCCTCCCGTCCCCAATCCCGCAATCAACTCAAACTTCTCACTACTCTCAGTTCTTGGGAGGGAAAGACTGACCGGTCCAAATTATATGGACTGGATGCGTAACCTAAGGTTTACCTTGAGGTACGAGAACAAGGAATATGTTCTCGATGAGCAGATTCCCATAATTGATGAAGAATCAACCCAAGAGGAGATTGAGGCACACCGGAAATATTATGATGACGCGAATAAAGTGTCTTGTATCATGGCATCTTCCATGAGCCCTGAACTGTAAAAGACTTTTGAAAACACATGGGCTTATGAAATGAACCAACAGCTGAAAGAAATGTTTCAGGCTAAGGCAAGCAAAGAACGCCTTGACGTGGTGAAATCCCTCATGGCTTGCAAGCCCAAACCTGGAGTTTCTATCTGTGCTTTCGTCTTAGAGATGAAAGGGTACTTTGATAGGTTGGAGTCATTGAACGTGGTATTTGACACAGAGTTTTCGATCGCCATAATTCTATCCAGTTTGCCAGCTGTCTATAATCAGTTTGTAATGTCATATCAGATGAATATGAATGAGAGAGAAGGCTCAATAATGGAACTCTACAATTTACTACAAACTGCTGAGCAAGGAATCAAGAAAGATGATGTGTCCTCTGGCTCGGCAGCTCCTGTGTTGACTGTTGGTCAAAGTGCAAAGAAAAGGAAAAGGTCAAATACAAACTGGAAAAGGAAGAATACTTATGGAAAGTCCGTTCGTAGGTCTAAGAAAGGGACCGATTATGAGATTGCACCTGTTAGTGACCCAAAGGAAGCAGTGTGCTTCTACTGCAACACAAAGTGGCATTGGAAGCGTAACTGCCCAAAATACCTGAAGGACCTTGAAGATGGAAAGGTCGAGAAGAGTATTCACTCGGGTATGTTTATGATCGAACTCCATAATACTACAACTTCTAATTCGTGGGTTCTGGATACAGGGTGTGGTAATCACATTTGCACTGTATTGCAGGGACTAAAGGAAAGTAGAAATGTGAAGCATGGAGAGCTCAACCTAGTTATGGGAAACAAGGGAATTGTACCTGTGACGAAGATTGGAAGATTTGAGCTCATGCCGATTTTTGGAGTTAGGATAGATTTAAATAATTGCTATTATTCGTCAGAAATGACTAGAAACATTATTTCATTTTATGCTTTGTATAAAGATGGTTATCATTTTTCTTTTGATAATGGAAATGGAGATATTTTGGTTCATTTAAATGATTGTTTTATTTTTAAAGCTTCTCCTTACAAAGGCATATATGAAAATGTTAAATGTGTTAGCAATATTATTTTAAATGTTGATTCATCTAATGAAATTGATAAATCCAAGTTGTGGCATTATCGTCTAGGGCACATAAACAAGAAAAGCATCGCCCAACTCCAAAAGGATGGAGTGTTAGAATCATTCGACCTCAAATCGGATGATGTATGCGAATCTTGTTTATTAGGCAAGATGACTAAATCATCATTCACAGGATCATGTGAAAGAGGTGAAGGATTATTGGACTTGGTACATACAGATGTATGTGGACCATTCTGATGTGCTACAAAAGATGGAAATAGATACTATGTTACATTTACTGATGACTTCAGTAGATTTGGACATGTTTATCTGATCAAACATAAGTCGGATACTTTTGAGGTTTTCAAAAGATATCAAAGCGAAGTAGAGAATCAACTGGGCAGAAAGATAAAGGTTCTCCGATCCGATAGGGGAGGAGAGTACCTTGGTATCGAGTTTCTCGATCATCTTAGAGATTGTGGAATAGTTTCACAATTGACTCATCCTAGAACACCGCAGCTTAATGATGTTGCTGAGAGGAGAAACATAACTTTGTTAGACATGGTTCGATCTATGATGAGTCGAGCAACACTTCCAATAAGTTTCTGGGGTTATGCATTAGAAACAGCCGCCCATATCTTAAATCAAATACCCACTAGGAAAGTTTCAAAGACACCTTATGAGATGTGGAAGGGAAAGAGACCTTCTCTTGGTCACATCAAAATCTGGGGTTGTGAAGTTTACGTTAGACGGGAAACTCAGGACAAACTAGACTCCAGATCTGAAAAGTGTCTTTTCGTCGGTTATCCACAAGAGTCATTTGGATATTTATTCTACAGACCCAAGGATAATGTGGTCTTTGTAGCTCGAAGAGGAGTGTTCCTTGAGAGAGAAATGATATCTAAAGAGGAATGTGGGAGTAAAATTGATCTTGAAGAAATTCAAGAGTCTACCGATGAAGAACCTATAATAAACACTAACGTTCAACAAGAGGTGGAAACACCTGTTGAACCTAAAGACATATCCTTACCCGTTCGCAGATCTAGTAGAGTTAGCAATCCTCCTGAGTTCTATTATGGTTACCAAATAGAAGAAGAGGATAAGATAAGTGATAGTACACTTGGTGAATTAGATGAGTCTGCTAACTACAAGGAAGCGATGGCAGGCCCTGTGGCTGCTAAATGGAAGGAAGCTATGAAAAGCGAAATTCAGTCCATGTATGACAATCAAGTTTGGAATTTGGTTGACACTACACCCGGTCTTAAGACGGTGGGTTGTAAGTGGATCTTCAAGAAGAAGACAGACATGGATGGGAAAGTACACACTTATAAAGCTAGGTTGGTAGCAAAGGGCTATACTCAAACCTATGGGATTGATTATGAGGAAACCTTCTCACCAGTAGCTAAGATTAAGTCAATTAGGATTATGCTATCCATAGCTGCATTTCATGACTATGAAATTTGGCAGATGGATGTCAAAACCGCTTTCCTTAACGAGAAACTGACAGAGGATGTGTTCATGACACAACCAGAAGGTTTTGAAAATGCAAAGTATCCTAATAGAGTGTGCAAACTTGAAAAGGCCATTTATGGACTTAAACAAGCTTCTCGTAGCTGGAATCTCTGCTTTCACGAAAAGGTCACAGAGTTTGGATTTTCTAGAAGTGAAGATGAGTCCTGTATATATGTCAAGTTCAGTGGGAGTATTGTAGTATTCTTAGTATTGTATGTGGATGATATACTGCTCATAGGAAATGATATCTTGACTTTACAAAGTGTAAAAGAATGGTTGGGAAAGTGTTTCGCTATGAAAGATCTTGGAGATGCAGCATATATCCTAGGTATAAAGATTTACATAGATAGGTCAAAACGTCTCATAGGACTCAGCCAGGATACGTACATAGATAAAATATTGAAAAGATTCAATATGGAAAATTCTAAGAAAGGGAACTTACCCTTGAATCATGGCATTAAGATCAGTAAGGATCTATGTCCAAAGTCTGAACAAGAATTGGACAGAATGACTCGAATCCCATATGCTTCGGCTATAGGATCGATCATGTATGCCATGACGTGTACAAGGCCTGATGTTTCATTTGCTTTGAGCTTAGTGAGTCGACATCAGCAGATTCATGGTGAAGGTCATTGGACAGCTGTAAAGAATATTCTTAAGTATTTGAGAAATACTAGAGACAGGTTCTTGGTTTATGGTGGAGAAGAAGAACTTAGAGTAACGGGTTATAGTGATGCTAGTTTCCAAACAGACAGAGATGATTGTCGATCACAGTCTAGTTAGGTATTCCTACTGAATGGGGGAGCGGTGACATGGAAAAGTTCTAAGCAAGATACAGTAGCAGACTCTACATGTGAGTCTGAGTACATTGCAGCTAGTGAAGCGGCAAAGGA
This sequence comes from Helichrysum umbraculigerum, assembly GCA_949592205.1. Taxonomy (NCBI): domain Eukaryota; kingdom Viridiplantae; phylum Streptophyta; class Magnoliopsida; order Asterales; family Asteraceae; genus Helichrysum; species Helichrysum umbraculigerum. The sequence goes on from CATIUR010000004.1 coordinate 96,078,362, forward strand.
AGCTATCTGGATGAGGAATTTCATTGGAGATCTTGGAGTTGTTCCAACGGTACAAGATCCTATTGCTATATTCTATGATAATGAAAGTGCAGTTGCCTTGAGTAGAGAACCCAAGGATCACGGAAAGTCAAAGCACATTGAAAGGAAATACCATTTTGTTCGAAAGAAAGTCGAAGAAGAACATGTAATTGTGAAGAGCATAAGATCAGAGGATAATCCAGCTGATCCTTTCACAAAGCTAGGAGCATAGGTTTAAGAGATAATGTAAAGTTTTAGTTGATTAGTTTGAATTTGAAACGTTATAAACAATGATAGAAACTGTAATAGACTTAGTGATTAATAATGGAGATTTTTAATGGGAAGGAGTTCTACCATTTACTATTGTTTGTCGTTGTGTTTCAGTTTTGCGTGTTTAGACACCACTTCCAGAGTAATAAGTTCTTACTCAAACCTCCTCAGTCGATCATACTATAGGAAGTATGTGGTGAATCAAGACTGTCATGGAGTGTTAGTAGATGTCTATGGAGATTAGACATGGCATGGAGATTGCTGCAACACTCATGGGTACTTAATGGGGATTTAAGTATAGGAGAAACCCGCACTTAAAGAGATCACTTCATGGATTGAATCACGAGTGATTTTAAGATGATAATATCTTCTATTCTTAAAATGGAGATACATGAGTATCTAGTTCTTCGAGTCTGTTATACTTTAGTCTATTCAAACGCTGTGCGTAAATGCTAGTTATAATGGGTATGCTAGGTATAATATGATGAATTGACTAGTGCTATGTAGTCGATATTTATTTGATCCTTTTGCCTAAAATGGAAAAGAGATATCATAGGCCCTCTGATGATTAAAGTTTGAAATAAAAAGTGCTAGGCCTGGCTGATATCGCGTAAAAAGTCATGTTTTTACTACCGATATCTCTCTCATTCTGGAACGATTCTTGGCATTTTAATTCAAATATAGTACAAATCAATAACATTATGCCAAGATGGTCAAAACAAGGTTGCACGATAAAAATCAAGCAAAACGGATGAGAAACGAAGATTCCACACACGTTTGAAGATTCAAGGCATCAAAACAAGATTTCAAGACTAAAATGCCCTTCACCAACATCCATTCTATCATAGATGTTCGTTTTCAAAATACGAATCCAACAGAAGAAGAATCAACTAAAACGGATAAATAATGAAGATTCTACGCCCGCCGGAAGATCTAAATGATTCGCACGAAATATCTGGAGCTAGGCACCTCATCTCAGGGACTATCCTATGTCAAAATCTTCATTTTTGAATTACGAATCCAACAAAAAAAGAATTGACACAAACGGACGCATAACGAAGAAAACACGCTCGAATCGAGAAACGAAGCAAAAGACGGCGAACCGGGGCGGGGGTGGGCTAGCCGCCGCCGGCCACCACACCACCACCGCCGGCCACACCATGGGAAGCGCCGGCCACCCTGGCCCCATCTCGGTTTCCGTTTTTGGTAACTTTTGGTACCTCGTGCGCCTACTTTTCGTGTTGTACAGTACCCGGTGCGCCTACTTTTCGTGTTGTACGGTACCTGGTGCACCCTTTTGGCCATCTTTTTCTAACATGCACCTCTTGGTGCTAATGTGAGCCAAAGCTCACCTATAAATAGGAGGCTTAGGTTCATTTGAAAGACACACCATATATGCACACATTCTAGCATATTTCACTCTTTCTTTCTCATTAGAAAATCTTTCGTAGTCTTTTAGTCTTTCTCATTCTAGGAATATTGTAATTAGTCCACGGACTAACGTAGAAGCTAGGGCGAACGCTAGAGATTCGGTTATCAATCTTTGTACATGTGAAAGAGTTTGTCAATTATAATAATACGCTGCTACGCATTTAATTCCGGGTGATATCTAAACTTTTATTATACTTGTTTCATTTCATATTTTGAATATGTATTATTGCCTGGTATGTGATTTATTTGTTGCCATGATTTGCGAGTAGTTTATTATTGTGATTGCTGATGATGTAGATAATTATAAGTAAGGATGTCATTACATAATCAATGCACGATAATCGTAAAATGATATAACAGCCCCTATTCAACTGTTTATTCGGTATAGTGCTGGAAATGCTTCATGCAAAGTACAAACGTACGGAAGCCGATAAACGACCGAAGGTAGTAATATCATTGGAATCAACTCCGGTTCAAAAGTTGGAGCTCCGAAAGGATAATACAACTATACAACTAACTGGTGTATCCTACGAGAATCAATGCATTATAAAATAATGTTCGTAAAATACGTTCAGATAAAATAGGAGATAATAACCCTTGTACTGTTAAGACTTTATGAATTTAAGTTTAATTTATGGAGCACCCTTTCCAGTTGTCCTTGTGACTGCAACCTAGTAATTAGGACCTGATCAACCTTAATTATGGTAAGTAGTTATCTGTGCCCATGACATGCAATATGTAAGACACAATGAAATCACTCGTTGTATATATTAGGTTTACTTTTCTGCACTGTTTTACATTTAATTAGTTAGAGTGTCACTTTCAATGTCAATTACTCTTGACCGCGTGTTGGATATAAGAAGCAGTGGAAATCTCATGTAAAGTACACTGTCTATTATTGAAAGGCATGGTCCTCATATGAAACACGTTTTATCAAAACTGCGGATAATCTGGAGATGTATAACTGTTTGAAAAGGAGAACTTAAGTCATAAGTCGAAGTAATTAGAACTTAATTAGACAAAGATGAGACTTAGGAATAGAACAAAGTCCTAGTTACCTAGAGTTCATAAAACACTAAGTCTTACATAATCGGCGGTCCAAACATACAAAGCTATTAATCTTCGTGCTAATAGAGTAGTAAACTACCGTAGGGGTTAAGAACGGTCGGACCTATGAGACGATACGCTACTGATTCATGCACCTCGGTAAAACACCAAAATAGGTTGCTCATCTTTCAACTAGATGAGTATTGGAAGTTTGCGTATTGCTCCGATCAGAATCACGATAACCTAGTTCCAAGTTACACGCCAATGGGAAACTAAGTTGGTTCTAGAGTTTACACCTAGTAGTTTAACTGCCATATTAAGTATCAACCCTATTTGTTATGTCATCCTGAAGTATTTATTATCGAAATCACAGCAATCACATCTTTATCTTTATCTACTTTCCTGCATTTTATTTTCCTGCAAATTTACTTTCCTACATTTTAATTATCTGTCTTTAAACCCCAAACCTACCTACTTTGTGCCATCCTAAATACTTCTCTACTGAAAGTGTCAACTTTAATCGCCCACACGTTTGGGTTCATAGAACGATCTTAGGTTATACTTACCGCTTACTAATCAAGTAGGTAGTACGGTTAATTTAAGCCCCGCAAAATATAAATTTAAAACCCCTGCTGTGCTCGCATCATCAATTGAAAAACAACGACATGGTGTGAGCGACAACACTGGCCGAGACTAAAGTGATAGTTTAGTGGTCTCATATAGTCAATAAAATCGGAAATCGGAAAACATATATGAATCTTGAGATTGATAATAATCCATGTCTCGGTTCATAAGATATCGTGAAACAAAGGAATGGATGATCACTTATCTAAAGGACTAACTCTAAAGATGAGATCAGAGTTCGGCCGTTGCTTGGATGCACACTTTACATAGTTAATATGATATAGCCTTGAGACCAATAGTAGTTGATGATTTGTCCAAGTGGGCGACTGTTGGAATAGTGTCCAATATCATAACTAATTGGTGAGACTATCATTAATGGAAAAATCCTTTTTGGGTTGCCCTTAATAAACAGTCAAGAGAAAGATGAAGGATAATATTAATAGTATTAATATTATATTTAATTGTTTAATTAATTAATAATAGTTTATTAATTAGAAATTAAAAGTAATTAAAAATGGTGGAAGATTCCAGAATCTGATCCAACCGCCGGTTGGAAGACCCAACCGCCGATTGAGGTTAGGGTTTCGAGGCGGTGGAAGTCGCATTCTTGGAGTCCAAGACTAACAGCTCCAACCGCCAGTTGGAAGGTCCAACCGTCGGTTGGGAGTCGAATTCAGAAACCGAAGGGTTTCATCCACAATTATAAATAGGGACATCCTATACCTTCATAAACACACGAATCAGATATGAATTTTCTGAGAATTTCGAAATTCGACTTTCTCTTGGGTTTTTGGGTGTGAAGCATTAGAGGTATTCTACTTTGGGTACTTGCCTCCAAGTAACGAAGCTCTGCTCGTTGGTCTACGCGCGAGAAATAGGTTTTCTCTAAGGTTAGTGTTTTCGTTATATTCTCTTTGTCCAATTTATTCATTGTACTATGTTGTTAAAGTTAAAGATCCCTTAGGGTTTTAGTTTCCTAATTGCCTTAGATTATTTAAAGTTTTGTTATTCCGCTGCGTGTATAATAATCTAGTTAGGGAATAGAAAATCCAACAGTTCTAACCAATAAAACACTAATTTTACAGACCCTCACATGGCCACAATAATGGGATATCAATGGATCGAATCGAAAGAATCAAAATAACACGATAGAACGAATATACGTATTAAGAATCGAATTAGAATAGAGAATATACCAACTAATGATTTCAACAACATGATCCACTCCTTGAATCTGTAAGAGTAACGTTTATAAGATTACCATACACGTTTTGTATGATGAAATCAGAAGATATCAAAGTTTGAGAATCGAACACTTACCGAAAAGCACGAATACGCGAGTTCTCGATCGATAGAATGAGTTAGGGATTAAACCCTTGAGTTCTTGAGGTTTAATTTTCGTAGATGAGGCTGGATGAAGGTTTAGAATCAACTGAAATTCGTTTAGTAGGGTTTTCCATTTGTTTTTAGGGTTTAAACATGTTATATACGAACCTAAATTAACCAAAACTTTCCGAAAATTCGTAATAAACTGCAGCATAATCTATTTCGTTTCAGAGGCTGAAACTCACGATTTTATGTAAAACATATAGATCTACAACATTTTAGTTTTGTCCAAATCCTGAAAACGATTCTAAGTATGTCAAAAAGGCCTCTGAAGTCGACTACGAAATTAAATCGGCATAAACTAAAACTTTTCGGTTTAGGTTTTTATATATTTTTTTAGGGTTACTTGAGTTTGAATGGGTTGGGCCGGCCAAATCCTCCAAGGGGGAAGTTGGGTTGGTTTTCTTTGGGCCAAACAAAAAGACACAAAAACTTGGGTCACACGGTATAACAAAAATTGATATTGTTTGTTTGTTTTACGTTTTGCTTCGTATCTCCTTCGTTACACGTCTATTTTCGATGATTCTTTTTGCGTTGGATTCGTTTTTCAAAAACGAAGACTTTAATGTAAAGAAATCTTTGAAATTAGTCTTTAGGGCTTGAACTATGATAACGGTTTGGTGACGGTTGTCACAGTATCCCCCAGTTGAGAAAATTTCATCCCGAAATTCGGTCGGAGCTATACTGTCAACACGATCACTGAATTAATACGTATATCTAAGCTTTGTTTGATCTTTTCACTCCCAATAAAATTAGGTCCTCACTTAGCATTCTATCGGACCATGACAAATTAAAACTTTCTGTGCTTCAACATTTTGACTTCTCAATCCATGGTTTCTACTAGTTTCTCTACACAATATTATTGGTGATTCCCTGTAAATTCCTTCTAGAAATATGTGTAAGACTTTATCAGCCAACACTTTCGTAGATTTGAAACATGAAATACTTCGTGAACACCACTTCACTCGTGTGACAACTTTCAATCGATATGTTATACACATTCAACAATTTAGAACAATCCAACAAACCTATGTACTAATTTTCCCTTTCTTCCCAAAACGTACGGCATTTTCCCAAAGCAATACTTTAAGCAATATACGATCTCCATGATAAAATTCTAATTGTTGTCGACATTTGTTTGCGTAACTCATTTGTCTAACTCGTAGTGATCCCAACCTCTCCTTGATTTGAACGATCTTGTCAATAGCTTCATGGACTATTTCAATCCAATCAACTGACTCTAATCCAACTTCAGCCCACACTACAATGAACGACTCCTACACTCCTGAAGTGCTTGAAATAGTGCCCATTGAATACTAGAATGATAACTGTGTTGTATGAGAACTCGACTAGTGGTAAGTGGGTATCCCAACTTCTACCAAAATCGATAACACACTCTAAGCATATTCTTTCTTCCTACTCAAAACATCTGCAACAACATCCTTTTTCCCCGGATGGTATCGAATTTCACAATCGTAACCACTAAATAATTCGAGCTTCCTCATTTGCCTCGTGTTGAACATAGATGTGTTAAAAGCTCTTATGATATGTATAAACAACATTCTTCATTCCATACAAGTAGTGTCATCAACACATATGTACGAACACCCCCGCTCCAAGTTCCAATTCGTGGGTAGTATAGTAATTCTCATGTATCTTGAGTTGTTGAGGGACGAATGCGATTACCTTTCACATTTAATTAACACACAACTTAGACCTCGGTCGGATGCATCACAATACACAACGAAATCCTCCGATCCGTCGAGAAGAGTCCGGATTGATGCATTACACAACGCATCCTTCAATGTTTGAAAAAGTTCTTCTTAGTTCTTACCCCAAACAAACTTCTATATATATATATATATATATATATATATATATATATATATATATATATATATATATATATATATATATATATATATATATATATATATATATATACTTGTGTGAGTAGTTGAGCGATCTTTGAAAAACTCTCGATAAAATGCTGATAATAGCCTGTAAATCCTAAATGCTTTATGAACCTCCGATGATGACTGTAGGACCTTCCATCCCTTTACAGCTTCTATTTTGCTAAAATTCACAAGAATGACTTTTTTGTTCACAACGTGTCCAAGAAAAACAAACCTCTTGTAGTTAAATTTCGTACTCCGAATATATTGCATAGACCTTTTCTTTCAAAAGTAACTCAAGAATTAGTCTTAAAGGAACTTCATGCTCTTCCTTAGTTTTAGAATAAATTAGAACGTCGCAAATGAAAAGTATGATAAATTCTTCGAGATACGGTTTGCATATGTGTTCCTTAAATATATGAATGTTATAGTCGCATTAGTAAGACCAAAAGACATAACAAGAAATTCAAAATGCCCATAACGAGTCCTAAACGTAGTCTTTGGTATATCCGATTCATGTACCCTCAATTGATGATAACCAGAACGAAGATCGTTAGTTTTTTTTTTTTTTTTGAAAACCACTGAGCACCTTGAAATTGATCAAATAAATCATCTATCCTTGGAAGAGGACAACGATTCTTGACCGTAAGTTTATTAAGTTCATGATAATCAATGCACATACGAAAAGAACCATTTTTTTTTTTGATAAATAAGATAGGTGCTCCCCAAGGAGAATGACTAGGGCGAATAAAACCCTTGTCTTGAAGCATCTTAAAGTGGATTAAATAATTCTTGCATTCCAATAGTGTTAAGCGATATGGAGCTTTTGCAACTAGGGTTGCTCCATGAATAAGATCGATACAAAAATTTTCGAGTAAAGAGGGATATAGTCCTTCTAAATCTTCCGGGAAGACCTCGAGGAAATCGTTGATAATAGAATGTTTTGGAGTTTTAACTCATCAGCCTTAACGCTCATGAGTTGTTTCTTTTCGTCTTCGGATTGTTCTATGCAAATCTCAAGTATTTCACCACCCTTTAAGTAGTATACGGAATACTTTCTCAAACATACAATTTTCACCGGAATTTCTTCAACTAATTCATTCCCACAACTACACCAACTTCCGAGTCCGAAGGGCAACAAGTCAATGCTAAAAGAGTAAACTTTTGGCACTAAAGTATACCCTTATATAATCTCTTTTAGTCTCTATGTGCCAAGTGACGCCAATAACAGCCTTAAATTAATGCCGACATATAGACTATCACTGAAATAAAGAAACATTTATGGGTCAAAACAACCCTTTTTTTACATATTGCCCAATCCGCTCATGAACTATTTAACACCTAATTCAGATGAATTAAGGGTCAACTTGCCTTTACTAAGACTATATGTTTTAAGCAAGATATCCACGAGCATGTTTAAGCAGCCCTTTACACAACACATAAGGCCCGCAACAGCACTCAGGTGCTTATATTGATAAGAATTATATAAGAGCCAATATTAATTTCATACATTGTTAATACTTAATGCACAGGAAGAGATGAAGGCACAAACCTGCGAGCCTAAAGTATCAGCGTTTGGATCTGAAAATATCTGCAAGTAAATGGTGATTACCTTAGTCAAACCTCAAATCATGTTAAGATCGCATCTTACACCATAATGTAATAGACTATTAAGCAATTTAAGTAATAAAACTATAAAAGAGCCTATTAAAGATAATCTTAGGGAAGCATGTTAGTTGTACATTAATGATCAGTGGACAAATAATAGTAATAAGTACAAAGAAGACCAAGTAATGTTTGAAAGTGAACGGTTAAGCTTCGTGACTATGATACAGACATATAGTCACTCACTTAGATACACACCAAACACATCCTCCTCTTTAAATGAGAATCTCGCCTAATATATTTGTCATGAGAATTTGACCGGTCGGTTGACACAGCAAGTTTGATTATTATTCGTCCACAATAGGACACTTATTTTAAATTTTGTTAAGCAAAAGGGAACTAATTTATAATCAAAAACAAATGTGGACTTTAAATCAAGAACAAAAGAATAAATATTGTAGTGTGGTCAGCTTTCTTTTTTCTGTTATTGTGCACAAGAGGTGACAAAATGGACGGGTCAGGCACAATAGGATATATGTTAAAATGTATATTTCTGTACAGGCCAGGTTGGATGATTTGAAGCACATTTTGTCCCACCTCGCTGACTGCACAAATGGGCAGGGAGATTCATGCCAGATAATCTTGATAATGGTTTCTTCGGACTTTATCCATACTATTAAGTTTATAAAAAACTCATTGAAGTTCACAATTCTTTAAAAATGCCTAGAGTGGTTCTTTTTTCGTTGAATATTTTCCTTTTCACCTCTGGATGATACAGAATTGGTCTCATCCTTCATTAGTATCTAAAAATCCAAATAGACTACATTGACCAAAATCCAAAATTATAGCAAAAAGCATCATTAAAAAGTTGGGATCTACCTTGTAAAAAAATTTTAAATGCTCTTTGACGCCCATCGACTTTCAGGGACTGTAACGGGAAGTACATAGAAGCATAAGAAGAAAACGTCTAACATAGACTACTATTATTGAAATAAAGAAACATTTACGGTTCAACACAACCCATTTTTACACATTTTCCCACTCGCTCATCTGTTTGCCTAGAGCTTATGTTTTAGCGTATTTTGTTGTGTTTGTTTGCTTCACCTATATTGTATTATAAATACACCTACCTCCTAAATTGTTTAACTCGATAAGTTAGATTATTATACAAATGTAATCATATTTGATACCTCTAGAAGCATAATCTGTTTATTTGACCCCTATATAAATCAGAAGCATTATATGTGTATCATCTACACTTTAAGCATGCAGTATTACTTGTCCATGCACATTCAAACAATGAAGCAATATTGGGGAAAAGGGTGTCGTGTACGGTTTGTGGAAGATTGTAATATACAAAACATAATAACAATTGTCAACATTTGAGGTTATAAAGATAAATCTATGGAATTCCTACATGAAACCATAGATGAATAGAAAGTCAATATACGAAAAAAAAAAAAAAAAAAAACTGACCTTATAGCCGCACCTAGAGACGCAAGCATGAAAGCAATCCTGAACTAAGAAAAAGAAAATATGATCAGTTACAATAGAATTATTATATATATAGATACAGATATAGATATATAGACGTATTTGATGAGGGCCTTGTAATAGATATGATCCATTACAAAAAGAAGATATGATCAATACTACCTAACATAATTTGGTCTTTAAACCAACATCTACTCGATGAGGGCTCTGTAACTTATATTTTGTATTAAAATTAAAAACATATACATAGATGTACTTCGAATCCATCATAAAACGGCAGAAAAATGAGCACCTGATAATTGAAAAATTAAATAGAAAATCGATCCTACCTCAATAATCAGTCATCTTACTTCGTTTAAACCTCAAACATCAAAACTTCAGAACATGTTGCTTGCAGTTGTGTTTTACGACTGTCACATAAACAGGTAGATATAGATATAAAATGGGATAAAAGTAAAAGGGATCTAAACTATATAGTAAAACAAATATAATGTGGGACTACATAGAATCTTCAAATTGGGTTTTGAATAATACGTAGATACTCTAATAGTTTTGAGCGAGTTTAACAATGGCCTCCCATGTTTACCCAAGAGCCTCCTTAAATCACTACCTTACTACGAGAGAAGCTGACTCATACATTAGGGAAGATGAATTAAATTACCATGCTTCGAAAAAGCAGGTCAATTTGGTTAACATGAACTTATGAAGTGAATTTGGAAAGTGTGGTAAACCTTATGAAGCAAAAGGAAGAAACTCAATTACTCAAGCTAAAGCAATACTGTTGGTAAATGTCAGAATTAGTCTACAAATAACCTTCACCTTTGTGAACAGTACAATTGACAACGGGCTAATTAAAAAATAATAATACTTCTACATATTCATTCAAATGACTAAGTGATATAAAATACGAAGTCCACAACAATCACAAGCCCATCATCTCCATGTTTTACTGTTTAATTAGTTACAGTTATAATCTAATTAAAATTGAAAACACTTGCACCGAGATGACAAACCGAATCCATAGAAACCCCAAGGCTCCCCTCAACGCCAAGCTCCTACTTGTTTCAACTCTTCCCAAACTCCCACTCGTTCGACTAGGACTTTCAACAATCTCATGAAGCTCAAGCCGACTAGGACTTTCAACACCTACATCACAGTCTAGCCCTTCCTCATTCGGAATTTCAACCATATATAAGGTCTCCCGTTTATACCCGCGAGCAATCACCAAACTTCCCTTGATAACCTTCCACTGTTGGTCGCCAAATCTAACGTGGTACCGTTCATTATCCAACTGCCCAATAGAGATCAACCGTCTCTTAAGCTTGGGAATGAACCTCAGATTATTGAGGACCCAATGCGTACCAAGGTGAGTTTTGAGGATAACAACCCCAATACTCGCAACTTTAAGCTTCCTTCTGTTCGCAAGACCTAACGGAATGAGAGCTAAAATTCGTCATCTCTTCCATGCACGGGATAGCATGAAAAGATGAACCCGAATCCAAAACAAGATTCCACAAGATTCTCTTCACAACACAACAACGCATCTTCAGTCGTATCAACCGCCGCATTCACACTCGGTTTACCATTCGGATATTGATACCTAAAGTGCCTCAGTTGCTTACAGTTCCAACACGTGACGTTCCAATTCTTCGATGGCTCTCTCCGCGATCTAGATCTACTCTTACTACGCCCCCTTTCTAGTCACACTCAAAGCTGACGAACCCGAATACTCCCCAGAATCTTTCCTTCTAATTCACTCACCGAGTATCAAATCACGGATCCCCTCAAAAGTCAACTTAGTAGTTCCGGATGAACCACTAACAGCTGTAACCATTCCGGACCAACTCTCGGGCAACGAAGATAATAAGAAAAGTGCCTCCAACTCATCTTCAAACATAACCCCTACAGATGTTAACCTAGTCAAAATCGAGTTAAACTCGTTCACATGATCCGCTGGCGATGCACCTTCACCCATCTTCGCGTTCACCAACTGCCGAATCAAGAAAACCTTATTGAGAGCCGATGGTTTCTCGTACATGTTAGACAACGCCGTTAACAAAACCGAAGTCGTGGTTTCCCCCGCAATGTTGTAGGCGACATTCTTGGCCAGAGAAAGTCGAACTACTCCAAGTGCCTGACGATCTAACAACGCCCAATCGGCATCACTCATAGCTTCAGGTTTAGTACCCGACAACGGTTGATGTAACTTTTTCTCATACAAAACGTCTTCGATTTGCATCTTCCAAAACCCAAAATCGCTGCCATCAAACTTACTAATCCTAATCTCGCTTTTATCTGCCATTGTTCCTAAACTCGAAACATGAGCTCTTATACCACTTTGTTTGGTTTTAGGACCCAAACAAGAACACGTATAATCACAAAATTATACCCCCACGACAATAAACGGATCAAACACAAGCAATTTAAGATAAAGATAATGCAAGAATAGTAAACGAACACGCGAATATAACGTGGTTATATCTAATCTACTCGATTGATTTAATCCATGGCCAAACTAGAGAGAAATCTTATTAATTTTCGTAGGGTTAGGGTTTTGCAAGGGTTACAATAATATATATATATGTGAATAATAATACTTCGTACGAATAACTTGTAGCCTACACTTGTTTCCACCGACTCAAATTGGTTTTGCCAAATTAGTTGTACCATCGGGTACAACCCGGCCCATCTAAGTATCCAACTTCTTTTTTACTTCGTTCGATCAATCACACTCAACAAAAATAGCTTAACTTACCCAGATCCTTAATAGAAAATTCCTTGTGGAGCCGATAGATAAACTGAGCAATCAAGTCTTTATTGTTGTCGGTAAGAATAAGATCATCAACGTAGACGAGAAGATATAGAATACATGAGTCACGTTTGAATACAAAAAAGGAAGCATCGGCTCAACTACACGAGAAACCAAGTTGAGTGAGAAAAGAACTAAACTGTTGAAACCAATCGCGTGGTGCTTGCTTAAGACCATAGAGTGCCTTTTTTAGATGACAAACATGATTTGGATAATGTGGATTAGTAAAACCCGGAGGCTGCTCCATATATACGGTTTCATTAAGGTGGCCATTCAAAAAGGCATTTTTAACGTCCAATTGATGAAGAGGCCAATTGTTGAGTACAACAAATGAGAGAACAATACGAATCATAGAGGCCTTCACAATGGGGCTAAACGTATAAGAATAATCCAAACCCGGAATTTGAGTGAACCCTTGAGCTACCAAGCGAGCTTTATAGCAATCGATTGAGCCATCCGATCGATATTTTGTGCGAAACACCCATTTGGAACCAACAACATTTGAAGCGATTGGTCGAGGAACTAAATTCCAAGTGTTGTTGTTACGTAAAGCTGACATTTCTTCATTCATTGCATCAAGCCATTTAGGATGTTTAGCAACAGATTTGAAACCTTTAGGCTCTTTATGGGAGAAAAGTGCAACATGAATAGGACTTGAAGTCAGAATAGCAAGATCAGAAAAATGCCTTGGTTTAAATATCCCATCACGAGAACGAGTAGTCATAGGATGCATAGCGGTGGTAATAGAGGAGGTTGGCTGATATCGCGTAAAAAGTCACGTTTTTACTAATGATATCTCTCTCATTCTGGAATGATTCTTGGCATTTTAAACTCAAAAACAGTACAAATCAATAGTATTATGCCAAGATGGTCAAAACAAGGTTGCACGATAAAAATCAAGCAAAACGGATGTAAAACGAAGATTCCACACACGTTTGAAGATTCAAGGCATAAAAACGAGATTTCAAGACTAAAGTAACCTCCATCAACATCCATTATTTCCAAGATATTCGTTTTCAAAATACAAATCCAACAGAAGAAGAATCAACTGAAACGGGTAAAAAATGAAGATTTCGCGCCCGCCGGAAGATCCAAATGATCCGTATGCAATATCTGGAGCTAGGGACCTCATCTCAGGGCCTATCTTATGTCAAAATCTTCGTTTTTGAATTACAAATCCAAAAAAAAAAGAATCAACTCAAACAGACGTATAACGAAGAAAACACGCACGAATAGAGAAACGAAGCAAAAGACGGCGAAACGGGGCGGGACCCAGCCAGCCGCCGCCGGCCACAGTGGTGGCGGCGCCGGCCTCCCCTACCCCATCTCACTTTCCGCTTTTGGTATCTTTTGGTACCTGGTGCGCCTACTTTTCGCGTTGTACAGTACCCGGTGCGCCTACTTTTCGTGTTGTACGGTACCCGGTGCACCCTTTTGGCTACCTTTTTCTAATGTGCACCTCTTGATGCTAATGTGAGCCTAAACTCACCTATAAATAGGAGGCTTGGGTTCCATTTGCAAGACACACCATATGCACACACTTTAAGCATATTTCTTTCTTTACTTTCTCATTCTTTTGTATTACTTCAAGATTAGTATTAGGCTAGTTAGGAAGCTTGTTCAAGGTAGAACGAAAGTAAGAAACGCATTGTAATCTTCGGTGTATGCTCGGGATTGTGTCAATTAATTCAAGTCTACTTTCTCCCGCATTTAATCCTGGTTCTTTCTATCCTTATCTATCTCAATTAATTACGTTTATATTGATTATGCTAGATTTAGTTATTGCCATGATTGGAGAGTAGTATACTTGTTGTGTTTGTTTGAGATGTAGTTAGTTAATTATGGGATGATTTATAATTACATATTAAAGATCGGTAGTATTACTTTGATCGTCTTATTGCATGTTCTTGTTTGATTGTTGCCCTAGGATCATCATAGTAGTAAAATATAAATGGTCTTAATTATCGTAAAGTAATATGATGGCCCCTATTCGACTGTTACTCGATATAGTACTGGAAACACTTCAAGGTGGAGTACAAATGTATGGAAGTCGAGGAACGACCGAAGGTAGTCATATTATGAAACGATATAATATTATGAAGTAATATGATGGCCCCTATTCGACTGTTACTCAGTATAGCGTTGGAAACACTTTAGGTGTAGTACAAATACGTGGAAGCTGCGTAACGACCGAAGGTAGTTATATTACGGACTAATATATATAAAATGAGAAACCTAGTTTAATTAACCTTTCTAAATAGACTTTTAAACTTCAAATTAATCTAACGCCTTTCCACCAATAAACGTGATTACAACACCTTTTTACGACGTCCAATTAAAAGATAGTCAATTATCTGTGTCAATATAATTTGTCAAAGGTATGAAACTATGGAACCGCAAGGCTACATGGGGGATTATCGTAGGACAAGACATGGCCCAGGGTTTAAAGCGGTGGAACCACTTAAAGTGAGGAACGCTGTGAATAACTAGGGGATTTATTGGGCAGTCTTAAGCAAGGGCTGGTTTAAAGTCATAAATGAACTGTTTTAAATACATGAATCTGTTAGGATGACAAGGAATCGTTATATGATTCAGCAATGTCTAGTACCTTAAGATTTTGTTCCCGTTCATGTGAAAGTATTATTAAACCTTAATTAAGATTTTGCTTATTATTCAAAATACTTTGTAATGTTACCATAACCTAGCTCCCGGTGTGACATGCTAATGGGATTTTAATTAGTAGGGAACATAGTGTTTACATGCAAGTATCCAAGAGTAATAATTAACTAATATCTTTCAAAATAGTTTCTCCAAATATCATCCCATAACTTAATTAACGAAGTCTCAGCAAACACTATCTTTATTTATCTGCTTTAGGTTTTACTTTTATTCCGCTTTTATTTATTTACTTGCCTAAGTTAGTTAATATAAAAACCAAAACCCCCACTACTTTATAAACCATTCACTAGTTTGAAAGCCCTCATCTGCCTCGCCTTAGTTTCAATTCAATCGGTTTGAAGAACGACTCTAGGTCATACCTACCACTTGCTCACCCTTAGGATTAGCATTGTTAGGAAAAACTTAGGCCCCGCAACTACAAATTTAAAACAACCCACTGCTGGTGCCCGGTTAGTAATCGTTAACGACACCGACCTGATCGGGCGCCAACAAGTTTTTGGCGCCGCTGCCGGGGAACCAACTGTACGATCCTTAGGCGTCAAGATGAACTTACTCGCTAGTGAACCTTTAGGATTAACTCTTCTCCTTAGACCCCTACGTCTTTCTTTATTTTTCCTTCCTTTCACTATTTTCACAAATTACGTTATCCCTATCCACTCAACTAGTCAACCACCTGCCAATGAGACTATGACAGCTACACGTATAACTCTCGCTGAAGACTCTAAACCTTTGATTGAAGGTCGAGGAGGACCAATTATCTATCCGAAAATCGGTAGAGGATCATTTGAAATAAAACCACACATTGTTCAGTTAGTCCAAAACCTCTGTCAATTCCATGGCCTACCAAATGAGGATCCCAACTCACACCTTGACAAGTTCATTTCCTTATCAACTCTTTTAAGCCGATCGGGGTTAATCAGGACATAGTCTACCTATACCTATTTCCCTATTCACTCACTCTCAATGCACAAACCTGGTTTGAGGAACTAGAGATTAACTCTATAACCTCTTGGGTGGAATTAGCAACCAAATTTTTGGCCAAATATTTCCCCCCATCAAAACAAGCCACGTTTAGGTCCAACATCATAAACTTTCGTCAAGTGCATGATGAATCAATCTTCGATGCATGGGAGCGCTTTAAGAAATTGCTTAAGAAATGTCCAAATCATCGTTTTGAGCGTTCGGACCAGTTGCGCATTTTCTACAATGGTCTCTTCCCACATCACCGTCCTTTACTTGATACCGCCTCTCAAGGCAGTTTCATAAACTGTACGGCAAATGAAGCTTGGAGCCTTATTGAGAAAATGACAATACACAACCATGACTGGAACAGTGAAAATCACCCCTCACTAGTGGATTCACCAACTACAATCGGGAATGAAACTATCAAAACCCTCACTCAGCAAGTGGCAGACCTAACCAAGGAGATTAAGGAATTGAAAAGTCAACAACAACAAGTCTGCCAAGTTCAAACCTGCCTTAATTGTGCTAATCTGAACCACTCAGCCCAAATTCCTCAGTCTCATCTAACTTCACCCAATACTAACCCTTCTTTTAACCCACCTAGGAATAGCCCATTAACTTACCAACCTCAACCTTTGGAACCCTCTTCCTCACAAACCTCTAGTTTTGACGACACCCTGATACAAGTCATTCAAGGAATCTCAGCTAGACAAGACCAAACTGATATCTTCTTAAGAGATCAACTGACTTTGTTAAAAGCTCTCGAATCCCAATTAGGACAATTAGCACAAAGTATTAACGCTAAACCTCAGGATAGTCCAACTAGTTGCCATAAAGAGGCTTCTCATATTCTAGACTCTCAGGTAGCACATAGCCCACCTACGGTTTATTCTCCGGTGAAGGAACCACCTATTGTCCCATCGACAATGGATTTAGAGTCTACACCAATTAGGAAAATCCCATTTCCGGCTCGTCTTAAAGAACGACCCGATAAGCTTAAGTCTTTTAAGCTTGATAGGAAAGTCCTAGACACCGCCTCTGAAGTTCACTCCCAAAAATACTTCAGAAAACTTCTTACAACCAAGGATAAGATACCCGAAGTACCCAATGTCCCGCTGAACGAGGAATGTTTAGCTATCTTGAAAAATATCATTCCTGAAAAACTCGGAGACACCGGACGTTTTACTCTCCCTATTTCCATCTACAATTCAGGCATTATCTATTCTCTCGCCGATTTAGGAGCTAGTGTTAATCTCATCCCATACTCACTTTTCAGGAGGCTTGAGTTATAAAATCTTCGACCTACAAAAATGACCATACAGCTTGCTGACCGCTTGGTCAAGTACCCTAGGGGAATAGCTGAAAATGTTTTAGTTAGGATTGACAAATTTCTTTACCCAGCAGATTTTGTAGTAATGGATATGCAGGAAGACGTACACATCCCAATCATACTAGGAAGCCCTTTCATGAATACGGCCAAGGCAATCATCAACGTCTTCGCTCAAACCATCAGTTTGCAGTCTCAGGGAGAAACCATCACTTTCCATATCGACAATCCTAACGCTGGAGACCAAGCCGATATGTACATGATCTCCATGAAGACCGCCAAAGACGAAGAAACTGCAAAGTCAATAAGTGAAAGAAAATCTAGCAAGGAAATGGCAATCACGCCATATTTTCCGATTGACCTCCGACGAATAGGACAAGAGATGAAAAATGCATCTCCATCAGCAAACAAACCAACGATGGAAGAAATTGGGAAGATAAAGATTGAAGAAGAAAACGAAAGAAACACACCGCCAACTAATCCATTTACCACGGAAGAAATGGCGGGAAGTAACCACAATCATCCCACGAGAAGAGAAACACTGGAGGAATATTCCAAACGCACAAGATACCAACCGCAAACCGTCATAGAACACAAAGTGCTCAAAGAATTCATCCAAAGATTTGACAAAGCGGTAGAAGGAATTAGCAACGCAGTCAACTTGCTTGCTTCTTCCCCTGCTGAACTGCAATTCTGTCAACAACAGAAACGGACTTACGCTAGGATCTACAATACCTTTAAAAGATCTAACATCACATTCACCTCAACACAATGGGAGATGTTGGGATCCATTAGAGCGCATATGAAAGAAACTACTGGACATCCAAGCAGTCGTGCCAACATCTTGACGATGAATGACCTCACATCATTGCTTGACTTGCTAAATAGAGAAGATCACCTTAGTTCCAAAGAAAGCGGATCTATGGTTATCAACTCCACTATTGAAAAACAAGTTGAGTTACTGATTGAAGAACTTAGTGATCTTGTTTCGGAGGAATCAAGGTGCGAACGACCTTTTAGGGCTACATATGAATCACCACTTGATATCGCTACTTTTGTTACGATCCATCTACGGGAGATTCAACAACGGAAAAGTAACTACAGAACGAAGTTCATATTCTACTCAGGATGCAAGGAGATACTTCGTCAGCTTGTTCTAGTTTTCTCAGAATCCGATTTCCCATTCAACAACCATCAGCACTGGCAAATAGAGAACCTGTGCACATGCATAAGAAGATTCAACGGAGACCCAAAGACCGAAAATTATGAAGGCATAAAACTGCAATTCTTGGCGTTTGTATGCTCTCTCTGGCAGAACCCACTGCCAAGAGAGGTTGTTAAGACAGACACAACCACCATGACCGACCCTAGTGGGACTATCACTAAAGCAGTCGACTACATCACCTTCGGACTTCACGGACTTGCAAGGACAACTTCAGAGCATCTTCAGAACTACAAAGAAGAATCGAGAGATAGTCCATTTGAATTGATTACGATAGTAGTCAATCATTTCATGAAAATCTATCCACCTCGATACACCTTTCCGCATCCATCTCCATCTAGCTAGGAGAAAAGAAGTCGAGCTCTCGACCTTAAAAGAGCGCTTCTCGGGAGGCAACCCGTGTTTACATTTCTGCAATTTTACATTCCAAGAAGTGATGAAGTCTCCGACTATCTTTCACACTTGAATATACGAAGAAGACCGACGCATCAAGTTTTTGGCGCCACATCAAACATCAAGTTTTCGGCACCGGAATTAAGAAAAGAACATCCAACGTGTTCACACCTACGAGACCAATCACTAGAAGACTTGATCAAGAGTGAACCCAGCAAGATGAAGTTCGGCAAACGCATACCATGGAGCACTGCAACAACCGGGAAGTACTTCTAAACCGTCTCTTTCATTCGTTTTAAATATACCATATCCATTATGCTTATCACTAAGTGTGGGATTCAAACCCAACACACACTGAAAGAATGAGTCTTAGATGTTTAAAACCCTAAGTGTGGGATTTTACCCCATTCAAAGCTTAGCATAACATCGAGGACGATGTTCCTTTAAGTGTGGGATAGCAGTAGTCTCACTACTGTAAAATGGATATTGGTATATGTTTGATTCTAAAATCGTTGCTCTTTATAAGACCTTGCTTCTTCATAAAAGTAAACAAAATTTTTCAAAATTGAGTTAAAAATATGTAGAAAATGAAAAAATTTTAACAAAGAATGATTTACTTTGGGTAAGAAGGAAAAATAAAATATAAATTCTTTTGAAAAACAAGTTTGGTAATCCCATAAAGAGCATCGCATGACTAAGCACACAACAACCCAACTTTCGATTCGTGAGGTATCTTGAGCCATATGAAAAACATTCACTTTTAATGCTTCACCTTTTCGATTCTTGAGTGTGCCGATGTATGCGTTTAGAATCAGAACTTGCTCTTGTTATGCATTTCGAATCCGAACTGGTGAGCAAAAAGGAGATCGAATCACATCATTCTTGAACCCATCCATACACCCAAAAATAAGTACGTTACCCCCTTTACCCACTCAAAAGCATCCCTCAAACTTCATAAAAAGTTCCAGAGATGAAAAAAGAGAAGTATTAAGGATATGAAGTCGAAAAATATCTTAGAAAAATTCGAAGAAAAGAAAGTCAAATGGAGAAAAAGACTCCTCCCAAAAGAAAAAGGCGTCAAATCTCCCGAAAATTCAAAAATTTCAGCTTTCCGCTTCACCAAAAAGAAAACCTATGGAAAACCAACACAACCCCCTCTCATACCACCAACACTCCACTCCACAAACCCTACATCACCTCCCTTAGAATGATTGTGGCTAGATCGACTTCACGCTCACCTAAAAGGTAACGATTTGATACTCGATCAAGCCTATGACGATAAACGATACATGACTGGCGTTCTGAGCGATTGATATAATAGAATAGGAAACCTTAAACACTTTGAGTGATTTGAGTGGCCACCTTGAGAGGATCGCCTAGTCATGTATTCAAGGTCAAAAATCACAAGCATGCTCCTAAAGATTACAAACCGTCCTTTTCAAAGAACAAGTACTTTATTTTTTTTTTCCAAAACCCCCTTAGTAAAGAGTTCCGCCTTAAAATATTTCATTATCTTCTTATCTTTAACCATGTTGAATACTAGTTTGCTTGAGGACAAGCAAAGTTCTAAGTGTGGGATACTTGATATCGCGTAAAAAGTCACGTTTTTACTACCGATATCTCTCTCATTCTGGAATGATTCTTGGCATTTTAAACTCAAAAATAGTACAAATCAATAGTATTATGCCAAGATGGTCAAAACAAGGTTGCACGATAAAAATCAAGCAAAACGGATGTAAAACGAAGATTCCACACACGTTTGAAGATTCAAGGCATAAAAACGAGATTTCAAGACTAAAGTGCCCTCCATCAACATCCATTATTTCCAAGATGTTCGTTTTCAAAATACGAATCCAACAGAAGAAGAATCAATTGAAACGGGTAAAAAATGAAGATTTCGCGCCCGCCGGAAGATCCAAATGATCCGTACGCAATATCTGGAGCTAGGGACCTCATCTCAGGACCTATCTTATGTCAAAATCTTCGTTTTTGAGTTACGAATCCAACAAAAAAAAGAATCAACGCAAACGGATGTATAACGAAGAAAACACGCACGAATCGAGGCGAAGGCATCCCTATCCCACTTTTAAGAAGAAATCAGTTTTTTCCGATACCCGAATCGTCTCCGTCTGTAGCTGAGATTCTCAAATCTTTCGAGGAGATGGATTCCGGTACTTTGCCACAACTATCTGAAGGTTGTGAGAAATCAAATCCAGAAATCACCATAAGTACTTCTTCTAAAGCTCAATTTCAGAAGTTCGCACTCACCGACAACAATGATGTCATCATCACTGAGAATAATGCAACTTCTTCATCATCTACCTGCAAATACGAGTTAAAGAAGAACACGCTTCCCAATGAGACAGAACTAGTAGAAATAGCATCAGCCACTACAGCAGACTCATCTCCAGAAGAATCAGAATTCCAAAAGGAGTATGAAGAATTACAAAGAGACGAGATCGCTCGAATGAAACCCTCTATCGAAGAACCGCCAGAATTGGAGCTGAAGGAATTACCCTCTCACTTGGAATATGCTTTTCTCGAAGGAACCTCACATCTACCCGTCATAATTGCTAAAGGTCTTTCACCCAAAGAGAAAGCAAGACTTATCCAGGTCTTGAAGTCACACAAAAAGGCGATTGCATGGAAGATTTCTGATATACAAGGGATCAGTCCAAATTACTGCACGCACAAGATACTCATGGAAAGCGACTTCAAACCTTCCATACAGAGACAGAGGAGAGTAAACCCGAAGATTCAAGACGTGGTCAAGAAAGAGGTTATCAAACTCTTGGATGCTGGCTTGATCTATCCTATCTCAGATTCCCCATGGGTCAGCCCAGTTCAGGTTGTCCCAAAGAAAGGAGGAATGACGGTTATCGCTAACGAAAATAATGAACTAATTCCTACACGAACCGTCACCGGCTGGAGGGTATGTATCGACTACAGGAAATTAAATGAAGCCACCCGGAAAGATCACTTCCCTCTGCCGTTCATCGATCAAATGTTGGAAAGATTATCGGGGAATGAATATTACTGCTTCCTCGATGGTTTCTCCGGCTATTTTCAGATTCCTCTTGATCCAAAGGACCAAGAAAAGACGACATTCACATGTCCATATGGTACATTTGCCTACCGCCGCATGCCATTCGGTTTATGCAATGCGCCTGCAACATTTCAAAGGTGTATGGTGGCAATATTCCATGACATGATTGAACAATGTATGGAGGTATTCATGGATGACTTCTCAGTCTTCGGTGATTCCTTTACATCTTGTCTTTCCAACCTTGAAAGGATGCTAGCCTGATGCGAAGAATCGAATCTTGTCTTAAACTGGGAAAAGTGCCACTTTATGGTGAAAGAAGGAATAGTTCTTGGACATCGAATTTCAAAATCTGGAATTGAAGTTGACAAAGCCAAAGTTGAGACTATTGCCAAACTTCCGCCACCTACTTCTGTTAAAGCCATTCACAGTTTTCTAGGTCACGCCGGATTTTACCGTCGCTTTATTAAGGATTTCTCTAAGATCTCTCGACCTATGACACACCTTCTCGAGAAGGATACTCCGTTTGTCTTTTCAGATGACTGTCTTAAAGCTTTCAACTTTTTGAAGGATCAGCTCACACATGCACCGATCATGGTCGCCCCCGATTGGAGTCTTCCGTTTGAGATCATGTGCGATGCTAGTGACTTCGCTGTTGGAGCTGTCTTAGGGCAAAGGAAGGAGAAGCAGTTTCAACCAATCTACTACGCCAGCAAGACACTCACTGATGCACAAGAGAATTACACCACGACAGAGAAAGAGCTTCTTGCGGTAGTATTCGCTTTTGATAAATTTCGTTCTTATTTAATATTGTCCAAAACTATTGTCTATACAGATCACTCAGCCTTGAAGTATCTCTTCAAAAAGCAAGACGCTAAACCAAGACTGCTTAGATGGATTCTCCTCCTCCAAGAATTTGACATTGAAATCAAGGATAAAAAGGGAGCCGAGAATGTCGCAGCAGATCATCTTAGTCGATTGGAAAATCCGTCGATGGAGAAGCTTGATGAGAGAGAAATTCAAGACCAGTTTCCTGAAGAACAACTCATGAATATCGGAGGATACCAAAAGGGATCTCAATTCACTTATAACCCTTGGTATGCTGACTACGCTAATTATCTGGTTGGAGGAATTGTGCCAAAAGGAATGCCCACCTCTAGAAGACACAAATTCTTTAGAGACGTAAAGAACTACTATTGGGACGATCCATACTTATTCAAAGTATGCCCGGACCAAATCATCAGAAGATGCGCAGACGAGAGGGAGGCAAGGAACATTCTTCACCAAAGTCATCACGGACCAACTGGAGGACATCATGGAGCGAATATGACCGCAAGGAAGGTATACGATTCCGGATTCTATTGGCCATCCATATTCAGAGACGCTCACGACTTGGTAAAACGTTGTGATGCTTGCCAAAGGTTTGGAAGTATCTCACGGAGGAGTGAAATGCCACTTACTAACATCCAGGCCTGCGAGATCTTTGATATATGGGGGTTAGATTTTATGGGACCATTCCCAAAATCATATGGGAAAGAGTATATTCTAGTTGCTGTCGACTACGTCTCCAAGTGGGCTGAAGCTCAAGCATTTCCTACAAATGATTCCCGAGTAGTGGTGAAATTCTTAAAGCAGCTCTTCTCACGTTTCTGTACTCCAAAAGCGATCATTAGTGATCGGGGCACGCACTTCTGTAATGCTCAGTTTATGAGGACATTACAATATTATGGTGTCACCCATAAGACCTCTACGGCTTACCACCCGCAGACGAATGGGCAAGCTGAAGTGACGAATCGAGCGCTCAAGAGAATTTTAGAACGAACCGTGGTTAATCATAGGGAAAGATGGGCTGAAAAATTAGACGATGCTCTGTGGGCGTTCAGAACCGCATATAAATCACCACTCGGAACCACGCCCTACAGACTAGTCTACGGAAAAGCGTGTCATCTGCCGATAGAGTTGGAGTATAAAGCTCACTGGGCGCTGAGAGAATGTAATTTAGACCCTTCTACAATTGGATCACATCGGAAAATGCAACTGAATGAACTAGCCGAATTAAGAGACCAAGCACATGATAGCTCTCTGCATTTCAAAGAACGAACAAAGAATACTCACGACGCTAAACTC
This sequence comes from Helichrysum umbraculigerum, assembly GCA_949592205.1. Classification (NCBI taxonomy): domain Eukaryota; kingdom Viridiplantae; phylum Streptophyta; class Magnoliopsida; order Asterales; family Asteraceae; genus Helichrysum; species Helichrysum umbraculigerum. The sequence continues at coordinate 96,102,695 of CATIUR010000004.1, forward strand.
AAATATTCTAAGTTCAAGCCCGGAGACAAAGTTCTTCTCTTCAATTCGCGCTTCAAAAAATTCTCCGGCAAATTCAGATCAAGGTGGAGCGGACCATTTGTTGTATCAAAAGTCTATACCTTCGGAGCTGTCGAACTGGAAGCCCCGGACGGTAATTTTAAAGTCAATGGCCATCGCTTAAAGCACTACATCGAAGATTTCCCCTCTGGTGAGGAAGTCTATATCTTTGAACCACCTTGAGCCAACTATTAGGTACAAAGAGTCAAGCTAGAGACTCTCTAAACAAGCGCTATTGGGAGGCACCCCATTGCTTATCTTATTTTATTTTATTTCTTAGTTATTTTTGCTTTAGTATTATCATCCCTAAACTAATGATGTAGGATAACCCAAATATCTGACGATGCCACACTCCTACATATACATCAGATAAGTTTTATTCATAGTATACAAATGTGAATGAACAGATGACCTCACAAAGCTTTAACATTTAAAACAAACATTTCTTGAAGTCATCTGATTATTTTGCATTTGTATACCCATTTAAAACTATAGCATTACCTGTTTATCTTTATGTTTCAGGATGGACGCTTCAGCTGAGACTTCAGGACAAGCTACTCAGAAACAACAGAGGAAGAGAACCCGCAGAGGAAAAAGAAAGAAGACGACCACCACTACTGATGAGCATGCTCCGACTGCTCCTGTATCTGCCCCACTTTTTGACTTTGGAGTTACCCCTTCAGACCCAAGGGTGATTTGGGCGATGCTCAGTGAGCTTTCGATTCAGCGTAGCTCTCAGTCCGAAATCAGAGAGGTGATGGGACTACCAAGACTCGCCGACCAGCCGTATCAGCTTGGTCAGGGTCCCGGGCCAGCTCTCCCACCTTGGTCCTTCTTCCCATCTGCCCCAACACAGACTGTTCCTCCCACTGCTGTTGCTCCTTCTAGGACACCTCGGATTCCCGCTGATGCATCCATGATGTCTGATCGCACTGCTGCCTTATCACTCACTTCAGATCCTGATCCTGAAGCACTTGCAGCATTTGATCCAGACATGGATGATTTACTAGACGATCTCTAGTTTATTTTATCTTTAGTTATCTTTATTTATCATTAGAACTGTTGTGTTGTTGAACTGATGATTATGATGGTATTTTATGATATTGCAGACCTTATCTTCGTAGGAATTGGATGAGCTTTGAAAAGAGTCTGGTCCTCACAATCCAGCAAATTATTTACACCAACCCTACACGAATCTGGTCCGATATCCAGTGCCCACTGTCCGTAGGGAAGTATCTATCCTAAACCCGTTCTTCCTATTTTTAGTATAACTTCGATATGCCTATTGACCACTTAAATCTCAAAGTGTGGGATCCCCCTCGCTTATAACTTCTAAATTCACATTTTTCCTAAACCAAAACCCTAAGTGTGGGATTTTCTCCCTACTTAGTGTAGAAACATTGGGGACAATGTTTATTTCTAAGTGTGGGATAGCGGTATATCTCTCGTCTGTCAAAATATCTGTTTAAGTTGATCTAGAAACATGCTAGTCCTCAAAATAAATTTTTTCAACCCTTATTTTGCCAAAATTTTCAAAAATTTTAAACTTTCATGAGTCATAAAGTAAGATGAAGTACTGATTTTTTTTACAAGTATGTCAAAAGTTGGTAAATATGAGGTCGAAATCATGTCGGATTCTAAACAATTTAAGATGAGGATCTAAGAGGGGCATCGCACGACTGGACACATATAACCCATTCTTTTGCAGTGAGGAATTTGAGCCTTATAAGCATTCATTTTAAATGCTTCACTGTTCGTTTGTTGTGTGTGACCGGTGCACGCATTTCTGAATTAGAACTTGCCCCAGGTATACATTTCGAGATCACATTGACAGGTGTCATACGTGACATAGGTACGATTAGAGGACCTTGACATTCCTTAGGATTTAAACCCCTTTTCACATATCTCTTCAAGCCCAAAACCCTTCCAACACTCAATTTTAGTGTTGATGATCCGCTTAGAAAACCCTGTTGAGCCTTAGCCTTTTCATTTCTTTCAACCCATATTATTAAACCCATTTATTCCCTTACCTACCAAAAACTTATCTTAGAATTTTTAAATCTTTTTGAAAAACGATATTTAGTTATTCCTTTTTGCTTTCACTCCAAAAATCACAAATAATGTTTACTAAAACTTCTTGTGTGCGTTTTATTGATCTATACTAAAGAATCGAGAGTCATGTGGTGCGAAAAATTGGCACCAAAGTAAACTCAGAAATCATCGAAGGATTAAAAAAATGAAAATAAGAAGGGATCTCAAGAAGGGAAATAAAAGAAAATCCCTTAGAAGTTTCCTGGCCAGAAAAATCTAAGCCCAAAAAAAAAAAAAAAAAAAAAAAAATAGAAATAGAAAAGCAAAAGAAAAAGAAAGAAAATAGCTAAAATAAAGCTAAGTACTTTTACTCTCTCGAAAACTCGATTCTTCAAAGAAATATCATTCCGTGTGTTTTCAAAGGATAGAAGTCAAAATAGCTATCTTATCCCCTAAAAGTGTTATCCGTTTCCGTTTTCATTAAAAAGGATATCTAGATAGAGTTTTTCTCGAAAATTTAGAAGTCCCAAGATAAGTAAACACCCTTAAAACCTAGATACCCCCAATCTATCCATACCCCTTAAAAACCCACACCAAACACTACAACCCATTTGAATGTCCTGGGATAATCAGTACCGTTCCTGTCTAAGTGATGAAGATCTGATCCTCGGGCAAGCCTATGACGACGAGTGCTGCACGTCTGGTATTTGAGCGATTTTTCATTTGGCTTAGGATAATAGGAACCCCGATACACTTTGAGTGAATTGAGTGACCACCAGTGAGATCGCCCAGTCGTGTATATTCCACAAATTCGAGAATTGAAAGTTTGCCTAAGAGAATCATCTTGAAAACCTTTAGATACTTCATGTGAACACCTCTTATTTATCTAACAGGCGAATACTTGTTTTCAATCTGTGTGAATTCTTCTTTGTGGGTCAGAATCAAAAATCTTTTTGCATGGAAAATTTTTGGCAGGTAAGAAGGGAAGTTTGCTTGAGGACAAGCAATTGTCTAAGTGTGGGATATTTGATAACACGCAAAAAGTCATGTTTTTGTGTGCCATTATCTCACCATTTTAGCCCAATTGTTAATGAAAACACTTAAATATGAACTTAAATGTCACATTTCATCATTAGGGCTAAAATATAGACGATGTTTCAAGATTCAACCAAAAAGACCTAAAAACGAGTAAAATAGAGCACAAACGGTTAACGAATCTTCTGTTCACGCATTTAAGCACAAATTAAGCTATACTTGGAATTATGACCTCTAATTATGTCATTTTCTTCGTTAGGAAATTACGAAACCGTGAGCGTGAGAATCACTCAAAACGGATAAACGACGAAGAAGTTACGCCCGAACGAAGAAACGAAGAACCGAAGAATCAAGATACGGGAGAGCTAGACCGTATACGGCCAAACTAGACCGTATACGGCCTAGCACAGACCGTATACGGCCTAGCTAGACCGTATACGGCCTAGCACAACCGTATACGGTCTGTGTTCTCCCGTATTCACCCTATGCTCAACCGTATACACTCCAGTTCTCCCGTATTTGCCCTAGCTCAACCGTATCGTGCGTTTGGGCGATAAAAATCAGGTTTTTATTCGGGTTTGCGATACGGTTGTGCATTTGAAGATTTGGATACGGTCTACGGATACGGTTGTGCGAATTCTATATATAGAGGCTTCATTTCAACATTTCAACACACACTTTTTCACACTTTTCTTTCACACTTCTCATCTCACACACACACTTTCTCTCTCTAGAATAAATTAGTTGGTAGTTAGTTTAGTTAATCTAGTAGGGTACGAGCTTTAAGCTCTTTTGTAACGGAGGTGCTCCGAGACTGCGGTGTCGCACGATTTGCAATAACGCTTTGTCAGGTTTTATTATAATCTCTATCTTGTTATTTTAAATAATGTTGTGCTGTTGCTATGCTTGTTTAGAATTACTTGCTAGGATTATTGCCATGCTTAGCTAGACAAATCTGTGTTTGCTATGATAGTTGCCATGCTAGGGTAGTTACACTTAAATCATGCTGTTACTCTATCTGTATGCTATTGAAATATATTTGAATCTATGAATTGAATCTCAAATGTTTATCTATCCAACTTATGCTGTGGTTAGTAACATCCTTCTAGGCTTGGCCAATTGCTAGTTGTATGCCGCTAATTATTCTATGTCTGATGATCGTTGAACTAGACATGGCCGGTGTTCTCCTGGTTGAAATATTACCGGAGGGAGACACGGAGCGTAGGATTAGAGATAGATTAGATTCAAGTCATTTAACGAGTGTCTTTGAGAGAACTTTCGGGACACTTGTGACTTAACCATGTACCCCGTCACTCTGCATAATTGATCCCTGCTATGCTGCCTTTCTGCATGTTCTTGTTTGATTGTTGCTTAGGGTTTGCATGCTAGTATCTGTTATGCTGATTAGTTACATGATTAGGTTTTCGAATATTTATCAATTGCATACACCAGTTTAACATGCATAGAATAGTTAAAATGATTTATATGAAATAATGATGAACAATTTAATCAACCGTTAGACCAGATCATCCCAACTTGTTCCGGTAGGAAACCCCTGTTCATGTTTTTGTTTATTCAACAATTCATGCCATGATTCGGATATCTCAAATGTCCGAGATTGGGGAACAAGACTCGAGGATGGTTGTTGGTTAAATTGGTTGCTACATTTGGGACAACTTCCGGTGTAGTTTACATTCCATAACTGTTATCCATGTGACATGTTATTTATCTGATTGCGGACAACTCTACGTTAGATAGATAATAGGCTAGGAGTTATGGCTCATTAGGAAATATAGCTGTCATCTTAACTAAGGCTTTATCCCATTAACTACCCCTAAATAGCATAAGTAATTATCATAGTAAACACTCGTTTCACCTATAAGTTCTCGTTGCCACCTCCCCTCCACTTTACTTTATTTTAATTTAATTTTAGATAATTAGTAGTTAGTTAAAACCAAAACAAACCAAAAATCTCTTTTAAACCCCAGCTAAATCCACATAGATAACTGAAGTCCTAGATCCCATGCCCGTTGTAGTTTGAAGAACGACCCTAGGTCATACCTATCGCTGTACTCACCCATAGCTTTAGTATACTTAGGCCCAGCAAAACAAATTTTAAAACCCTCTGGTGGCCGTGCCCGGAGGAAGGTCCGCAACGACGCGAGTGAAATCGCAACCGACCTCTTGGCACCCATCAAGTCTTTTGGCGCCGCTGCCGGGGACTACAACGACCGATTTAGGAATTTAGTTGTCTTAGTTATTTAGCGATCCTTTCGGAAGATCAATATCATCCGAAAGTTCCTTTTCTGTTCTTTCCTTTCCAAAACTCTCTTTTCTACCAAACCCGAACTTCAGCTATGACGAATCGTATTACTCTCGCCTCGACCTGCACACCATTACTGGAGGGAAGAGGAGGACCTATCGTGCTGCCCGACGAAAACTTTGAAATTAAGCCTAGCGTTATCAACTTACTCAAAACCTTCTGCCAATTTCACGGTTTTCCGCTCGATGATCCAAATTCACATTTGGATAGATTCATCAATCTTTCTGATTCCTGTGAGCAATCAGGGATTGCAAGAGAAGTCTCCCGACTAAATCTTTTTCCCTATTCTTTGTCTTCGCGTGCTCGAACCTGGTTTGATGAACTCGAACCCAATTCGATTCATACTTGGGAGGAGTTGGCTACTAAGTTTATGGCTAAGTTTTTCCCTCCTTCCAAGCAAGCCAAGCTCAAGGATGACATCGTTAGTTTCCGACAGGAAACCAATGAATCATTATATCTAGCATGGGAACGATTTAAGAAGATGCTTAACAGATGTCCGAATCATCAAATGGGTAAGACGAACTTAATCTGCATATTCTACAATGGTCTGACTCCTCAGCACAAGACAACCCTCGATGCTGCTTCTCAAGGAAATTTCATGTCACACACTTCTGAAGAAGCCTGGGAGCTAGTTGAGACGATAGCGATGCATCAACATGACTGGGAGTTTGGTGAACCGGCTAAGGAAGTAACTAGTACTTCAAGCCTATCCTTGGAAGCTCTGCAAGCTCAAGTGGACAATCTCTCCAGAGTCTTCAAGGATCTTCAATCTTCTACGGAAGAAATTTTGGTCACTACCGTTAAAAACCCTGAATCGAACTTTCATTCTAAACCTTTCATTCAGCGGCCGACCAATAACCCACCTACTCAGTTTCTGCAACCTTTATCCTCTAATATGTCAGATTCCCCCATGAATTCTCAACAACACTATAATGAAACTTTAACTAATTTCATGGTTGAACAAATGAACATAAACAAACAAGTAATAGATTTTCAAGATAAAATTGATGCTTTACTTAGAATATCAGAAGATTTGATCAAAAACCTGGAAGTTAGTCTTAAACAACTGTTTTTAAAAGTTGAGAACCAAGGAGGAATCATGGTCATCACTAGAGGAGGTAAAGAGACCAGAAATGAGAAATCCTCAGATAATTCTTCAAATCAACTTCCTATTTCTAAACCGACCACTAATCCAGTGCCTAGTGACACCCCTGTCACTGCACCAGATCCAGTATCACCTAAAGCCTCAGAAATCATTCCACGAACCAGGATACCCTTCCCTGGTAGGCTTAAGAAAGAGAAGCAGGAAGCACAATTTGGGAAATATCTGGAAATGTTTAAAAGCTTGCACTTAAACGTTAGACTATTAGACGCTTTAGTAGAGATGCCTAGTTGTGCTAAGTTTTCAAAGAACTCATTTCAAATAAAGAAAAATTAAGACAAATAGTTAGCTTACCCTTAGATGCTGAATGCTCAGCAATCATGTTACATGGCCTTCCACCCAAACTAGGAGATACTGGCCGTTTCACTATTCCCTGTTTTCTTCAAAACGTCCAAGTTAGTAACGCCTTAGCTGACCTAGGTGCTAGTGTCAATCTTATGCCTTACTCTCTCTATAAGAAACTAGGATTAGGTGAACTGCTACCCACTCAAATGACCATCCAATTAGCTGATAGATCAGTTAAACTCCCCCGAGGAATTGCTGAAGATATAATGGTCCGAGTCGGTAAATTTATCTTCCCAGTTGACTTCGTCATTATGGATATAGAGGAAGATGCCCACGTTCCCCTCATCCTTGGTAGACCTTTCCTAAACACTGCCAAGGCTGTGATAGATGTAAACGAAAAATCTTTAAAATTGAGGGTCGGAGCGGAGGAAGTCACCTTTAATATCGATAAGTTGATGAAGCATCCTATGGGAGAAGATCTTGGTCTTGTGGATGCCATGCAGGAAATATATGACGAGCATTTGGAGGAGATTCTAGCAGTCAGCAGTAACGAACCTTTCTCCAGTACTGTCATCACCAAAAGAAGACTTTGCCAGGACGACATCGGACTCTGCTCAGCTATCTCTGACCAACCAGCACCTTCCGGAGAGCTGCTATTTCCCTTACCTGAAATGAAGAATCCTTTAGCACCGCCTAACTACTCTCCCACGAACAACTTCGTTGTTGCTGTTCCTTTAGGCGAAGGCATCCCTATCCCACTTTTAAGAAGAAATCAGTTTTTTCCGATACCCGAATCGTCTCCGTCTGTAGCTGAGATTCTCAAATCTTTCGAGGAGATGGATTCCGGTACTTTGCCACAACTATCTGAAGGTTGTGAGAAATCAAATCCAGAAATCACCATAAGTACTTCTTCTAAAGCTCAATTTCAGAAGTTCGCACTCACCGACAACAATGATGTCATCATCACTGAGAATAATGCAACTTCTTCATCATCTACCTGCAAATACGAGTTAAAGAAGAACACGCTTCCCAATGAGACAGAACTAGTAGAAATAGCATCAGCCACTACAGCAGACTCATCTCCAGAAGAATCAGAATTCCAAAAGGAGTATGAAGAATTACAAAGAGACGAGATCGCTCGAATGAAACCCTCTATCGAAGAACCGCCAGAATTGGAGCTGAAGGAATTACCCTCTCACTTGGAATATGCTTTTCTCGAAGGAACCTCACATCTACCCGTCATAATTGCCAAAGGTCTTTCACCCAAAGAGAAAGCAAGACTTATCCAGGTCTTGAAGTCACACAAAAAGGCGATTGCATGGAAGATTTCAGATATACAAGGGATCAGTCCAAATTACTGCACGCACAAGATACTCATGGAAAACGACTTCAAACCTTCCATACAGAGACAGAGGAGAGTAAACCCGAAGATTCAAGACGTGGTCAAGAAAGAGGTTATCAAACTCTTGGATGCTGGCTTGATCTATCCTATCTCAGATTCCCCATGGGTCAGCCCAGTTCAGGTTGTCCCAAAGAAAGGAGGAATGACGGTTATCGCTAACGAAAATAATGAACTAATTCCTACACGAACCGTCACCGGCTGGAGGGTATGTATCGACTACAGGAAATTAAATGAAGCCACCCGGAAAGATCACTTCCCTCTGCCGTTCATCGATCAAATGTTGGAAAGATTATCGGGGAATGAATATTACTGCTTCCTCGATGGTTTCTCCGGCTATTTTCAGATTCCTCTTGATCCAAAGGACCAAGAAAAGACGACATTCACATGTCCATATGGTACATTTGCCTACCGCCGCATGCCATTCGGTTTATGCAATGCGCCTGCAACATTTCAAAGGTGTATGGTGGCAATATTCCATGACATGATTGAACAATGTATGGAGGTATTCATGGATGACTTCTCAGTCTTCGGTGATTCCTTCACATCTTGTCTTTCCAACCTTGAAAGGATGCTAGCCTGATGCGAAGAATCGAATCTTGTCTTAAACTGGGAAAAGTGCCACTTTATGGTGAAAGAAGGAATAGTTCTTGGACATCGAATTTCAAAATCTGGAATTGAAGTTGACAAAGCCAAAGTTGAGACTATTGCCAAACTTCCGCCACCTACTTCTGTTAAAGCCATTCACAGTTTTCTAGGTCACGCCGGATTTTACCGTCGCTTTATTAAGGATTTCTCTAAGATCTCTCGACCTATGACACACCTTCTCGAGAAGGATACTCCGTTTGTCTTTTCAGATGACTGTCTTAAAGCTTTCAACTTTTTGAAGGATCAGCTCACACATGCACATATCATGGTCGCCCCCGATTGGAGTCTTCCGTTTGAGATCATGTGCGATGCTAGTGACTTCGCTGTTGGAGCTGTCTTAGGGCAAAGGAAGGAGAAGCAGTTTCAACCAATCTACTACGCCAGCAAGACACTCACTGATGCACAAGAGAATTACACCACGACAGAGAAAGAGCTTCTTGCGGTAGTATTCGCTTTTGATAAATTTCGTTCTTATTTAATATTGTCCAAAACTATTGTCTATACAGATCACTCAGCCTTGAAGTATCTCTTCAAAAAGCAAGACGCTAAACCAAGACTGCTTAGATGGATTCTCCTCCTCCAAGAATTTGACATTGAAATCAAGGATAAAAAGGGAGCCGAGAATGTCGCAGCAGATCATCTTAGTCGATTGGAAAATCCGTCGATGGAGAAGCTTGATGAGAGAGAAATTCAAGACCAGTTTCCTGAAGAACAACTCATGAATATCGGAGGATACCAAAAGGGATCTCAATTCACTTATAACCCTTGGTATGCTGACTACGCTAATTATCTGGTTGGAGGAATTGTGCCAAAAGGAATGCCCACCTCTAGAAGACGCAAATTCTTTAGAGACGTAAAGAACTACTATTGGGACGATCCATACTTATTCAAAGTATGCCCGGACCAAATCATCAGAAGATGCGCAGACGAGAGGGAGGCAAGGAACATTCTTCACCAAAGTCATCACGGACCAACTGGAGGACATCATGGAGCGAATATGACCGCAAGGAAGGTATACGATTCCGGATTCTATTGGCCATCCATATTCAGAGACGCTCACGACTTGGTAAAACGTTGTGATGCTTGCCAAAGGTTTGGAAGTATCTCACGGAGGAGTGAAATGCCACTTACTAACATCCAGGCCTGCGAGATCTTTGATATATGGGGGTTAGATTTTATGGGACCATTCCCAAAATCATATGGGAAAGAGTATATTCTAGTTGCTGTCGACTACGTCTCCAAGTGGGCTGAAGCTCAAGCATTTCCTACAAATGATTCCCGAGTAGTGGTGAAATTCTTAAAGCAGCTCTTCTCACGTTTCGGTACTCCAAAAGCGATCATTAGTGATCGGGGCACGCATTTCTGTAATGCTCAGTTTATGAGGACATTACAATATTATGGTGTCACCCATAAGACCTCTACGGCTTACCACCCGCAGACGAATGGGCAAGCTGAAGTGACGAATCGAGCGCTCAAGAGAATTTTAGAACGAACCGTGGTTAATCATAGGGAAAGATGGGCTGAAAAATTAGACGATGCTCTGTGGGCGTTCAGAACCGCATATAAATCACCACTAGGAACCACGCCCTACAGACTAGTCTACGGAAAAGCGTGTCATCTGCCGATAGAGTTGGAGTATAAAGCTCACTGGGCGCTGAGAGAATGTAATTTAGACCCTTCTACAATTGGATCACATCGGAAAATGCAACTGAATGAACTAGCCGAATTAAGAGACCAAGCATATGATAGCTCTCTGCATTTCAAAGAACGAACAAAGAATACTCACGACGCTAAACTCAAATATTCTAAGTTCAAGCCCGGAGACAAAGTTCTTCTCTTCAATTCGCGCTTCAAAAAATTCTCCGGCAAATTCAGATCAAGGTGGAGCGGACCATTTGTTGTATCAAAAGTCTATACCTTCGGAGCTGTCGAACTGGAAGCCCAGGACGGTAATTTTAAAGTCAATGGCCATCGCTTAAAGAACTACATCGAAGATTTCCCCTCTGGTGAGGAAGTCTATATCTTTGAACCACTTTGAGCCAACTATTAGGTACAAAGAGTCAAGCAAGAGACTCTCTAAACAAGCGCTATTGGGAGGCACCCCATTGCTTATCTTATTTTATTTTATTTCTTAGTTATTTTTGCTTTAGTATTATCATCCCTAAACTAATGATGTAGGATAACCCAAATATCTGACGATGCCACACTCCTACATATACATCAGATAAGTTTTATTCATAGTATACAAATGTGAATGAACAGATGACCTCACAAAGCTTTAACATTTAAAACAAACATTTCTTGAAGTCATCTGATTATTTTGCATTTGTATACCCATTTAAAACTATAGCATTACCTGTTTATCTTTATGTTTCAGGATGGACGCTTCAGCTGAGACTTCAGGACAAGCTACTCAGAAACAACAGAGGAAGAGAACCCGCAGAGGAAAAAGAAAGAAGACGACCACCACTACTGATGAGCATGCTCCGACTGCTCCTGTATCTGCCCCACTTTTTGACTTTGGAGTTACCCCTTCAGACCCAAGGGTGATTTGGGCGATGCTCAGTGAGCTTTCGATTCAGCGTAGCTCTCAGTCCGAAATCAGAGAGGTGATGGGACTACCAAGACTCGCCGACCAGCCGTATCAGCTTGGTCAGGGTCCCGGGCCAGCTCTCCCACCTTGGTCCTTCTTCCCAGCTGCCCCAACACAGACTGTTCCTCCCACTGCTGTTGCTCCTTCTAGGACACCTCGGATTCCCGCTGATGCATCCATGATGTCTGATCGCACTGCTGCCTTATCACTCACTTCAGATCCTGATCCTGAAGCACTTGCAGCATTTGATCCAGACATGGATGATTTACTAGACGATCTCTAGTTTATTTTATCTTTAGTTATCTTTATTTATCATTAGAACTGTTGTGTTGTTGAACTGATGATTATGATGGTATTTTATGATATTGCAGACCTTATCTTCGTAGGAATTGGATGAGCTTTGAAAAGAGTCTGGTCCTCACAATCCAGCAAATTATTTACACCAACCCTACACGAATCTGGTCCGATATCCAGTGCCCACTGTCCGTAGGGAAGTATCTATCCTAAACCCGTTCTTCCTATTTTTAGTATAACTTCGATATGCCTATTGACCACTTAAATCTCAAAGTGTGGGATCCCCCTCGCTTATAACTTCTAAATTCACATTTTTCCTAAACCAAAACCCTAAGTGTGGGATTTTCTCCCTACTTAGTGTAGAAACATTGGGGACAATGTTTATTTCTAAGTGTGGGATAGCGGTATATCTCTCGTCTGTCAAAATATCTGTTTAAGTTGATCTAGAAACATGCTAGTCCTCAAAATAAATTTTTTCAACCCTTATTTTGCCAAAATTTTCAAAAATTTTAAACTTTCATGAGTCATAAAGTAAGATGAAGTACAGATTTGTTTTACAAGTATGTCAAAAGTTGGTAAATATGAGGTCGAAATCATGTCGGATTCTAAACAATTTAAGATGAGGATCTAAGAGGGGCATCGCACGACTGGACACATATAACCCATTCTTTTGCAGTGAGGAATTTGAGCCTTATAAGCATTCATTTTAAATGCTTCACTGTTCGTTTGTTGTGTGTGACCGGTGCACGCATTTCTGAATTAGAACTTGCCCCAGGTATACATTTCGAGATCACATTGACAGGTGTCATACGTGACATAGGTACGATTAGAGGACCTTGACATTCCTTAGGATTTAAACCCCTTTTCACATATCTCTTCAAGCCCAAAACCCTTCCAACACTCAATTTTAGTGTTGATGATCCGCTTAGAAAACCCTGTTGAGCCTTAGCCTTTTCATTTCTTTCAACCCATATTATTAAACCCATTTATTCCCTTACCTACCAAAAACTTATCTTAGAATTTTTAAATCTTTTTGAAAAACGATATTTAGTTATTCCTTTTTGCTTTCACTCCAAAAATCACAAATAATGTTTACTAAAACTTCTTGTGTGCGTTTTATTGATCTATACTAAAGAATCGAGAGTCATGTGGTGCGAAAAATTGGCACCAAAGTAAACTCAGAAATCATCGAAGGATTAAAAAAATGAAAATAAGAAGGGATCTCAAGAAGGGAAATAAAAGAAAATCCCTTAGAAGTTTCCTGGCCAGAAAAATCTAAGCCCAAAAAAAAAAAAAAAAAAAATAGAAATAGAAAAGCAAAAGAAAAAGAAAGAAAATAGCTAAAATAAAGCTAAGTACTTTTACTCTCTCGAAAACTCGATTCTTCAAAGAAATATCATTCCGTGTGTTTTCAAAGGATAGAAGTCAAAATAGTTATCTTATCCCCTAAAAGTGTTATCCGTTTCCGTTTTCATTAAAAAGGATATCTAGATAGAGTTTTTCTCGAAAATTTAGAAGTCCCAAGATAAGTAAACACCCTTAAAACCTAGATACCCCCAATCTATCCATACCCCTTAAAAACCCACACCAAACACTACAACCCATTTGAATGTCCTGGGATAATCAGTACCGTTCCTGTCTAAGTGATGAAGATCTGATCCTCGGGCAAGCCTATGACGACGAGTGCTGCACGTCTGGTATTTGAGCGATTTTTCATTTGGCTTAGGATAATAGGAACCCCGATACACTTTGAGTGAATTGAGTGACCACCAGTGAGATCGCCCAGTCGTGTATATTCCACAAATTCGAGAATTGAAAGTTTGCCTAAGAGAATCATCTTGAAAACCTTTAGATACTTCATGTGAACACCTCTTATTTATCTAACAGGCGAATACTTGTTTTCAATCTGTGTGAATTCTTCTTTGTGGGTCAGAATCAAAAATCTTTTTGCATGGAAAATTTTTGGCAGGTAAGAAGGGAAGTTTGCTTGAGGACAAGCAATTGTCTAAGTGTGGGATATTTGATAACACGTAAAAAGTCATGTTTTTGTGTGCCATTATCTCACCATTTTAGCCCAATTGTTAATGAAAACACTTAAATATGAACTTAAATGTCACATTTCATCATTAGGGCTAAAATATAGACGATGTTTCAAGATTCAACCAAAAAGACCTAAAAACGAGTAAAATAGAGCACAAACGGTTAACGAATCTTCTGTTCACGCATTTAAGCACAAATTAAGCTATACTTGGAATTATGACCTCTAACTTATGTCATTTTCTTCGTTAGGAAATTACGAAACCGTGAGCTCGAGAATCACTCAAAACGGATAAACGACGAAGAAGTTACGCCCGAACGAAGAAACGAAGAACCGAAGAATCAAGATACGGGAGAGCTAGACCGTATACGGCCAAACTAGACCGTATACGGCCTAGCACAGACCGTATACGGCCTAGCTAGACCGTATACGGCCTAGCACAACCGTATACGGTCTGTGTTCTCCCGTATTCACCCTATGCTCAACCGTATACACTCCAGTTCTCCCGTATTTGCCCTAGCTCAACCGTATCGTGCGTTTGGGCGATAAAAATCAGGTTTTTATTCGGGTTTGCGATACGGTTGTGCATTTGAAGATTTGGATACGGTCTACGGATACGGTTGTGCGAATTCTATATATAGAGGCTTCATTTCAACATTTCAACACACACTTTTTCACACTTTTCTTTCACACTTCTCATCTCACACACACACTTTCTCTCTCTAGAATAAATTAGTTGGTAGTTAGTTTAGTTAATCTAGTAGGGTACGAGCTTTAAGCTCTTTTGTAACGGAGGTGCTCCGAGACTGCGGTGTCGCACGATTTGTAATAACGCTTTGTCAGGTTTTATTATAATCTCTATCTTGTTATTTTAAATAATGTTGTGCTGTTGCTATGCTTGTTTAGAATTACTTGCTAGGATTATTGCCATGCTTAGCTAGACAAATCTGTGTTTGCTATGATAGTTGCCATGCTAGGGTAGTTACACTTAAATCATGCTGTTACTCTATCTGTATGCTATTGAAATATATTTGAATCTATGAATTGAATCTCAAATGTTTATCTATCCAACTTATGCTGTGGTTAGTAACATCCTTCTAGGCTTGGCCAATTGCTAGTTGTATGCCGCTAATTATTCTATGTCTGATGATCGTTGAACTAGACATGGCCGGTGTTCTCCTGGTTGAAATATTACCGGAGGGAGACACGGAGCGTAGGATTAGAGATAGATTAGATTCAAGTCATTTAACGAGTGTCTTTGAGAGAACTTTCGGGACACTTGTGACTTAACCATGTACCCCGTCACTCTGCATAATTGATCCCTGCTATGCTGCCTTTCTGCATGTTCTTGTTTGATTGTTGCTTAGGGTTTGCATGCTAGTATCTGTTATGCTGATTAGTTACATGATTAGGTTTTCGAATATTTATCAATTGCATACACCAGTTTAACATGCATAGAATACTTAAAATGATTTATATGAAATAATGATGAACAATTTAATCAACCGTTAGACCAGATCATCCCAACTTGTTCCGGTAGGAAACCCCTGTTCATGTTTTTGTTTATTCAACAATTCATGCCATGATTCGGATATCTCAAATGTCCGAGATTGGGGAACAAGACTCGAGGATGGTTGTTGGTTAAATTGGTTGCTACATTTGGGACAACTTCCGGTGTAGTTTACATTCCATAACTGTTATCCATGTGACATGTTATTTATCTGATTGCGGACAACTCTACGTTAGATAGATAATAGGCTAGGAGTTATGGCTCATTAGGAAATATAGCTGTCATCTTAACTAAGGCTTTATCCCATTAACTACCCCTAAATAGCATAAGTAATTATCATAGTAAACACTCGTTTCACCTATAAGTTCTCGTTGCCACCTCCCATCCACTTTACTTTATTTTAATTTAATTTTAGATAATTAGTAGTTAGTTAAAACCAAAACAAACCAAAAATCTCTTTTAAACCCCAGCTAAATCCACATAGATAACTGAAGTCCTAGATCCCATGCCCGTTGTAGTTTGAAGAACGACCCTAGGTCATACCTATCGCTGTACTCACCCATAGCTTTAGTATACTTAGGCCCAGCAAAACAAATTTTAAAACCCTCTGGTGGCCGTGCCCGGAGGAAGGTCCGCAACGACGCGAGTGAAATCGCAACCGACCTCTTGGCACCCATCAAGTCTTTTGGCGCCGCTGCCGGGGACTACAACGACCGATTTAGGAATTTAGTTGTCTTAGTTATTTAGCGATCCTTTCGGAAGATCAATATCATCCGAAAGTTCCTTTTCTGTTCTTTCCTTTCCAAAACTCTCTTTTCTACCAAACCCGAACTTCAGCTATGACGAATCGTATTACTCTCGCCTCGACCTGCACACCATTACTGGAGGGAAGAGGAGGACCTATCGTGCTGCCCGACGAAAACTTTGAAATTAAGCCTAGCGTTATCAACTTACTCAAAACCTTCTGCCAATTTCACGGTTTTCCGCTCGATGATCCAAATTCACATTTGGATAGATTCATCAATCTTTCTGATTCCTGTGAGCAATCAGGGATTGCAAGAGAAGTCTCCCGACTAAATCTTTTTCCCTATTCTTTGTCTTCGCGTGCTCGAACCTGGTTTGATGAACTCGAACCCAATTCGATTCATACTTGGGAGGAGTTGGCTACTAAGTTTATGGCTAAGTTTTTCCCTCCTTCCAAGCAAGCCAAGCTCAAGGATGACATCGTTAGTTTCCGACAGGAAACCAATGAATCATTATATCTAGCATGGGAACGATTTAAGAAGATGCTTAACAGATGTCCGAATCAAATGGGTAAGACGAACTTAATCTGCATATTCTACAATGGTCTGACTCCTCAGCACAAGACAACCCTCGATGCTGCTTCTCAAGGAAATTTCATGTCACACACTTCTGAAGAAGCCTGGGAGCTAGTTGAGACGATAGCGATGCATCAACATGACTGGGAGTTTGGTGAACCGGCTAAGGAAGTAACTAGTACTTCAAGCCTATCCTTGGAAGCTCTGCAAGCTCAAGTGGACAATCTCTCCAGAGTCTTCAAGGATCTTCAATCTTCTACGGAAGAAATTTTGGTCACTACCGTTAAAAACCCTGAATCGAACTTTCATTCTAAACCTTTCATTCAGCGGCCGACCAATAACCCACCTACTCAGTTTCTGCAACCTTTATCCTCTAATATGTCAGATTCCCCCATGAATTCTCAACAACACTATAATGAAACTTTAACTAATTTCATGGTTGAACAAATGAACATAAACAAACAAGTAATAGATTTTCAAGATAAAATTGATGCTTTACTTAGAATATCAGAAGATTTGATCAAAAACCTGGAAGTTAGTCTTAAACAACTGTTTTTAAAAGTTGAGAACCAAGGAGGAATCATGGTCATCACTAGAGGAGGTAAAGAGACCAGAAATGAGAAATCCTCAGATAATTCTTCAAATCAACTTCCTATTTCTAAACCGACCACTAATCCAGTGCCTAGTGACACCCCTGTCACTGCACCAGATCCAGTATCACCTAAAGCCTCAGAAATCATTCCACGAACCAGGATACCCTTCCCTGGTAGGCTTAAGAAAGAGAAGCAGGAAGCACAATTTGGGAAATATCTGGAAATGTTTAAAAGCTTGCACTTAAACGTTAGACTATTAGACGCTTTAGTAGAGATGCCTAGTTGTGCTAAGTTTTTCAAAGAACTCATTTCAAATAATGAAAAATTAAGACAAATAGTTAGCTTACCCTTAGATGCTGAATGCTCAGCAATCATGTTACATGGCCTTCCACCCAAACTAGGAGATACTGGCCGTTTCACTATTCCCTGTTTTCTTCAAAACGTCCAAGTTAGTAACGCCTTAGCTGACCTAGGTGCTAGTGTCAATCTTATGCCTTACTCTCTCTATAAGAAACTAGGATTAGGTGAACTGCTACCCACTCAAATGACCATCCAATTAGCTGATAGATCAGTTAAACTCCCCCGAGGAATTGCTGAAGATATAATGGTCCGAGTCGGTAAATTTATCTTCCCAGTTGACTTCGTCATTATGGATATCGAGGAAGATGCCCACGTTCCCCTCATCCTTGGTAGACCTTTCCTAAACACTGCCAAGGCTGTGATAGATGTAAACGAAAAATCTTTAAAATTGAGGGTCGGAGCGGAGGAAGTCACCTTTAATATCGATAAGTTGATGAAGCATCCTATGGGAGAAGATCTTGGTCTTGTGGATGCCATGCAGGAAATATATGACGAGCATTTGGAGGAGATTCTAGCAGTCAGCAGTAACGAACCTTTCTCCAGCACTGTCATCACCAAAAGAAGACTTTGCCAGGACGACATCGGACTCTGCTCAGCTATCTCTGACCAACCAGCACCTTCCGGAGAGCTGCTATTTCCCTTACCTAAAATGAAGAATCCTTTAGCACCGCCTAACTACTCTCCCACGAACAACTTCGTTGTTGCTGTTCCTTTATTCGAAGGCATCCCTATCCCACTTTTAAGAAGAAATCAGTTTTTTCCGATACCCGAATCGTCTCCGTCTGTAGCTGAGATTCTCAAATCTTTCGAGGAGATGGATTCCGGTACTTTGCCACAACTATCTGAAGGTTGTGAGAAATCAAATCCAGAAATCACCATAAGTACTTCTTCTAAAGCTCAATTTCAGAAGTTCGCACTCACCGACAACAATGATGTCATCATCACTAAGAATAATGCAACTTCTTCATCATCTACCTGCAAATACGAGTTAAAGAAGAACACGCTTCCCAATGAGACAGAACTAGTAGAAATAGCATCAGCCACTACAGCAGACTCATCTCCAGAAGAATCAGAATTCCAAAAGGAGTATGAAGAATTACAAAGAGACGAGATCGCTCGAATGAAACCCTCTATCGAAGAACCGCCAGAATTGGAGCTGAAGGAATTACCCTCTCACTTGGAATATGCTTTTCTCGAAGGAACCTCACATCTACCCGTCATAATTGCCAAAGGTCTTTCACCCAAAGAGAAAGCAAGACTTATCCAGGTCTTGAAGTCACACAAAAAGGCGATTGCATGGAAGATTTCTGATATACAAGGGATCAGTCCAAATTACTGCACGCACAAGATACTCATGGAAAACGACTTCAAACCTTCCATACAGAGACAGAGGAGAGTAAACCCGAAGATTCAAGACGTGGTCAAGAAAGAGGTTATCAAACTCTTGGATGCTGGCTTGATCTATCCTATCTCAGATTCCCCATGGGTCAGCCCAGTTCAGGTTGTCCCAAAGAAAGGAGGAATGACGGTTATCGCTAACGAAAATAATGAACTAATTCCTACACGAACCGTCACCGGCTGGAGGGTATGTATCGACTACAGGAAATTAAATGAAGCCACCCGGAAAGATCACTTCCCTCTGCCGTTCATCGATCAAATGTTGGAAAGATTATCGGGGAATGAATATTACTGCTTCCTCGATGGTTTCTCCGGCTATTTTCAGATTCCTCTTGATCCAAAGGACCAAGAAAAGACGACATTCACATGTCCATATGGTACATTTGCCTACCGCCGCATGCCATTCGGTTTATGCAATGCGCCTGCAACATTTCAAAGGTGTATGGTGGCAATATTCCATGACATGATTGAACAATGTATGGAGGTATTCATGGATGACTTCTCAGTCTTCGGTGATTCCTTCACATCTTGTCTTTCCAACCTTGAAAGGATGCTAGCCTGATGCGAAGAATCGAATCTTGTCTTAAACTGGGAAAAGTGCCACTTTATGGTGAAAGAAGGAATAGTTCTTGGACATCGAATTTCAAAATCTGGAATTGAAGTTGACAAAGCCAAAGTTGAGACTATTGCCAAACTTCCGCCACCTACTTCTGTTAAAGCCATTCACAGTTTTCTAGGTCACGCCGGATTTTACCGTCGCTTTATTAAGGATTTCTCTAAGATCTCTCGACCTATGACACACCTTCTCGAGAAGGATACTCCGTTTGTCTTTTCAGATGACTGTCTTAAAGCTTTCAACTTTTTGAAGGATCAGCTCACACATGCACCGATCATGGTCGCCCCCGATTGGAGTCTTCCGTTTGAGATCATGTGCGATGCTAGTGACTTCGCTGTTGGAGCTGTCTTAGGGCAAAGGAAGGAGAAGCAGTTTCAGCCAATCTACTACGCCAGCAAGACACTCACTGATGCACAAGAGAATTACACCATGACAGAGAAAGAGCTTCTTGCGGTAGTATTCGCTTTTGATAAATTTCGTTCTTATTTAATATTGTCCAAAACTATTGTCTATACAGATCACTCAGCCTTAAAGTATCTCTTCAAAAAGCAAGACGCTAAACCAAGACTGCTTAGATGGATTCTCCTCCTCCAAGAATTTGACATTGAAATCAAGGATAAAAAGGGAGCCGAGAATGTCGCAGCAGATCATCTTAGTCGATTGGAAAATCCGTCGATGGAGAAGCTTGATAAGAGAGAAATTCAAGACCAGTTTCCTGAAGAACAACTCATGAATATCGGAGGATACCAAAAGGGATCTCAATTCACTTATAACCCTTGGTATGCTGACTACGCTAATTATCTGGTTGGAGGAATTGTGCCAAAAGGAATGCCCACCTCTAGAAGACGCAAATTCTTTAGAGACGTAAAGAACTACTATTGGGACGATCCATACTTATTCAAAGTATGCCCGGACCAAATCATCAGAAGATGCGCAGACGAGAGGGAGGCAAGGAACATTCTTCACCAAAGTCATCACGGACCAACTGGAGGACATCATGGAGCGAATATGACCGCAAGGAAGGTATACGATTCCGGATTCTATTGGCCATCCATATTCAGAGACGCTCACGACTTGGTAAAACGTTGTGATGCTTGCCAAAGGTTTGGAAGTATCTCACGGAGGAGTGAAATGCCACTTACTAACATCCAGGCCTGCGAGATCTTTGATATATGGGGGTTAGATTTTATGGGACCATTCCCAAAATCATATGGGAAAGAGTATATTCTAGTTGCTGTCGACTACGTCTCCAGGTGGGCTGAAGCTCAAGCATTTCCTACAAATGATTCCCGAGTAGTGGTGAAATTCTTAAAGCAGCTCTTCTCACATTTCGGTACTCCAAAAGCGATCATTAGTGATCGGGGCACGCACTTCTGTAATGCTCAGTTTATGAGGACATTACAATATTATGGTGTCACCCATAAGACCTCTACGGCTTACCACCCGCAGACGAATGGGCAAGCTGAAGTGACGAATCGAGCGCTCAAGAGAATTTTAGAACGAACCGTGGTTAATCATAGGGAAAGATGGGCTGAAAAATTAGACGATGCTCTGTGGGCGTTCAGAACCGCATATAAATCACCACTCGGAACCACGCCCTACAGACTAGTCTACGGAAAAGCGTGTCATCTGCCGATAGAGTTGGAGTATAAAGCTCACTGGGCGCTGAGAGAATGTAATTTAGACCCTTCTACAATTGGATCACATCGGAAAATGCAACTGAATGAACTAGCCGAATTAAGAGACCAAGCATATGATAGCTCTCTGCATTTCAAAGAACGAACAAAGAATACTCACGACGCTAAACTCAAATATTCTAAGTTCAAGCCCGGAGACAAAGTTCTTCTCTTCAATTCGCGCTTCAAAAAATTCTCCGGCAAATTCAGATCAAGGTGGAGCGGACCATTTGTTGTATCAAAAGTCTATACCTTCGGAGCTGTCGAACTGGAAGCCCCGGACGGTAATTTTAAAGTCAATGGCCATCGCTTAAAGCACTACATCGAAGATTTCCCCTCTGGTGAGGAAGTCTATATCTTTGAACCACCTTGAGCCAACTATTAGGTACAAAGAGTCAAGCTAGAGACTCTCTAAACAAGCGCTATTGGGAGGCACCCCATTTCTTATCTTATTTTATTTTATTTCTTAGTTATTTTTGCTTTAGTATTATCATCCCTAAACTAATGATGCAGGATAACCCAAATATCTGACGATGCCACACTCCTACATATACATCAGATAAGTTTTATTCATAGTATACAAATGTGAATGAACAGATGACCTCACAAAGCTTTAACATTTAAAACAAACATTTCTTGAAGTCATCTGATTATTTTGCATTTGTATACCCATTTAAAACTATAGCATTACCTGTTTATCTTTATGTTTCAGGATGGACGCTTCAGCTGAGACTTCAGGACAAGCTACTCAGAAACAACAGAGGAAGAGAACCCGCAGAGGAAAAAGAAAGAAGACGACCACCACTACTGATGAGCATGCTCCGACTGCTCCTGTATCTGCCCCACTTTTTGACTTTGGAGTTACCCCTTCAGACCCAAGGGTGATTTGGGCGATGCTCAGTGAGCTTTCGATTCAGCGTAGCTCTCAGTCCGAAATCAGAGAGGTGATGGGACTACCAAGACTCGCCGACCAGCCGTATCAGCTTGGTCAGGGTCCCGGGCCAGCTCTCCCACCTTGGTCCTTCTTCCCAGCTGCCCCAACACAGACTGTTCCTCCCACTGCTGTTGCTCCTTCTAGGACACCTCGGATTCCCGCTGATGCATCCATGATGTCTGATCGCACTGCTGCCTTATCACTCACTTCAGATCCTGATCCTGAAGCACTTGCAGCATTTGATCCAGACATGGATGATTTACTAGACGATCTCTAGTTTATTTTATCTTTAGTTATCTTTATTTATCATTAGAACTGTTGTGTTGTTGAACTGATGATTATGATGGTATTTTATGATATTGCAGACCTTATCTTCGTAGGAATTGGATGAGCTTTGAAAAGAGTCTGGTCCTCACAATCCAGCAAATTATTTACACCAACCCTACACGAATCTGGTCCGATATCCAGTGCCCACTGTCCGTAGGGAAGTATCTATCCTAAACCCGTTCTTCCTATTTTTAGTATAACTTCGATATGCCTATTGACCACTTAAATCTCAAAGTGTGGGATCCCCCTCGCTTATAACTTCTAAATTCACATTTTTCCTAAACCAAAACCCTAAGTGTGGGATTTTCTCCCTACTTAGTGTAGAAACATTGGGGACAATGTTTATTTCTAAGTGTGGGATAGCGGTATATCTCTCGTCTGTCAAAATATCTGTTTAAGTTGATCTAGAAACATGCTAGTCCTCAAAATAAATTTTTTCAACCCTTATTTTGCCAAAATTTTCAAAAATTTTAAACTTTCATGAGTCATAAAGTAAGATGAAGTACAGATTTGTTTTACAAGTATGTCAAAAGTTGGTAAATATGAGGTCGAAATCATGTCGGATTCTAAACAATTTAAGATGAGGATCTAAGAGGGGCATCGCACGACTGGACACATATAACCCATTCTTTTGCAGTGAGGAATTTGAGCCTTATAAGCATTCATTTTAAATGCTTCACTGTTCGTTTGTTGTGTGTGACCGGTGCACGCATTTCTGAATTAGAACTTGCCCCAGGTATACATTTCGAGATCACATTGACAGGTGTCATACGTGACATAGGTACGATTAGAGGACCTTGACATTCCTTAGGATTTAAACCCCTTTTCACATATCTCTTCAAGCCCAAAACCCTTCCAACACTCAATTTTAGTGTTGATGATCCGCTTAGAAAACCCTGTTGAGCCTTAGCCTTTTCATTTCTTTCAACCCATATTATTAAACCCATTTATTCCCTTACCTACCAAAAACTTATCTTAGAATTTTTAAATCTTTTTGAAAAACGATATTTAGTTATTCCTTTTTGCTTTCACTCCAAAAATCACAAATAATGTTTACTAAAACTTCTCGTGTGCGTTTTATTGATCTATACTAAAGAATCGAGAGTCATGTGGTGCGAAAAATTGGCACCAAAGTAAACTCAGAAATCATCGAAGGATTGAAAAAATGAAAATAAGAAGGGATCTCAAGAAGGGAAATAAAAGAAAATCCCTTAGAAGTTTCCTGGCCAGAAAAATCTAAGCCCAAAAAAAAAAAAAAAAAAAAATAGAAATAGAAAAGCAAAAGAAAAAGAAAGAAAATAGCTAAAATAAAGCTAAGTACTTTTACTCTCTCGAAAACTCGATTCTTCAAAGAAATATCATTCCGTGTGTTTTTAAAGGATAGAAGTCAAAATAGCTATCTTATCCCCTAAAAGTGTTATCCGTTTCCGTTTTCATTAAAAAGGATATCTAGATAGAGTTTTTCTCGAAAATTTAGAAGTCCCAAGATAAGTAAACACCCTTAAAACCTAGATACCCCCAATCTATCCATACCCCTTAAAAACCCACACCAAACACTACAACCCATTTGAATGTCCTGGGATAATCAGTACCGTTCCTGTCTAAGTGATGAAGATCTGATCCTCGGGCAAGCCTATGACGACGAGTGCTGCACGTCTGGTATTTGAGCGATTTTTTATTTGGCTTAGGATAATAGGAACCCCGATACACTTTGAGTGAATTGAGTGACCACCAGTGAGATCGCCCAGTCGTGTATATTCCACAAATTCGAGAATTGAAAGTTTGCCTAAGAGAATCATCTTGAAAACCTTTTGATACTTCTTGTGAACACCTCTTATTTATCTAACAGGCGAATACTTGTTTTCAATCTGTGTGAATTCTTCTTTGTGGGTCAGAATCAAAAATCTTTTTGCATGGAAAATTTTTGGCAGGTAAGAAGGGAAGTTTGCTTGAGGACAAGCAATTGTCTAAGTGTGGGATATTTGATAACACGCAAAAAGTCATGTTTTTGTGTGCCATTATCTCACCATTTTAGCCCAATTGTTAATGAAAACACTTAAATATGAACTTAAATGTCACATTTCATCATTAGGGCTAAAATATAGACGATGTTTCAAGATTCAACCAAAAAGACCTAAAAACGAGTAAAATAGAGCACAAACGGTTAACGAATCTTCTGTTCACGCATTTAAGCACAAATTAAGCTATACTTGGAATTATGACCTCTAACTTATGTCATTTTCTTCGTTAGGAAATTACGAAACCGTGAGCGCGAGAATCACTCAAAACGGATAAACGACGAAGAAGTTACGCCCGAACGAAGAAACGAAGAACCGAAGAATCAAGATACGGGAGAGCTAGACCGTATACGGCCAAACTAGACCGTATACGGCCTAGCACAGACCGTATACGGCCTAGCTAGACCGTATACGGCCTAGCACAACCATATATGGTCTGTGTTCTCCCGTATTCACCCTATGCTCAACCGTATACACTCCAGTTCTCCCGTATTTGCCCTAGCTCAACCGTATCGTGCGTTTGGGCGATAAAAATCAGGTTTTTATTCGGGTTTGCGATACGGTTGTGCATTTGAAGATTTGGATACGGTCTACGGATACGGTTGTGCGAATTCTATATATAGAGGCTTCATTTCAACATTTCAACACACACTTTTTCACACTTTTCTTTCACACTTCTCATCTCACACACACACTTTCTCTCTCTAGAATAAATTAGTTGGTAGTTAGTTTAGTTAATCTAGTAGGGTACGAGCTTTAAGCTCTTTTGTAACGGAGGTGCTCCGAGACTGCGGTGTCGCACGATTTGTAATAACGCTTTGTCAGGTTTTATTATAATCTCTATCTTATTATTTTAAATAATGTTGTGCTGTTGCTATGCTTGTTTAGAATTACTTGCTAGGATTATTGCCATGCTTAGCTAGACAAATCTGTGTTTGCTATGATAGTTGCCATGCTAGGGTAGTTACACTTAAATCATGCTGTTACTCTGTCTGTATGCTATTGAAATATATTTGAATCTATGAATTGAATCTCAAATGTTTATCTATCCAACTTATGATGTGGTTAGTAACATCCTTCTAGGCTTGGCCAATTGCTAGTTGTATGCCGCTAATTATTCTGTGTCTGATGATCGTTGAACTAGACATGGCCGGTGTTCTCCTGGTTGAAATATTACCGGAGGGAGACACGGAGCGTAGGATTAGAGATAGATTAGATTCAAGTCATTTAACGAGTGTCTTTGAGAGAACTTTCGGGACACTTGTGACTTAACCATGTACCCCGTCACTCTGCATAATTGATCCCTGCTATGCTGCCTTTCTACATGTTCTTGTTTGATTGTTGCTTAGGGTTTGCATGCTAGTATCTGTTATGCTGATTAGTTACATGATTAGGTTTTCGAATATTTATCAATTGCATACACCAGTTTAACATGCATAGAATAGTTAAAATGATTTATATGAAATAATGATGAACAATTTAATCAACCGTTAGACCAGATCATCCCAACTTGTTCCGGTAGGAAACCCCTGTTCATGTTTTTGTTTATTCAACAATTCATGCCATGATTCGGATATCTCAAATGTCCGAGATTGGGGAACAAGACTCGAGGATGGTTGTTGGTTAAATTGGTTGCTACATTTGGGACAACTTCCGGTGTAGTTTACATTCCATAACTGTTATCCATGTGACATGTTATTTATCTGATTGCGGACAACTCTACGTTAGATAGATAATAGGCTAGGAGTTATGGCTCATTTGGAAATATAGCTGTCATCTTAACTAAGGATTTATCCCATTAACTACCCCTAAATAGCATAAGTAATTATCATAGTAAACACTCGCTTCACCTATAAGTTCTCGTTGCCACCTCCCCTCCACTTTACTTTATTTTAATTTAATTTTAGATAATTAGTAGTTAGTTAAAACCAAAACAAACCAAAAATCTCTTTTAAACCCCAGCTAAATCCACATAGATAACTGAAGTCCTAGATCCCATGCCCGTTGTAGTTTGAAGAACGACCCTAGGTCATACCTATCGCTGTACTCACCCATAGCTTTAGTATACTTAGGCCCAGCAAAACAAATTTTAAAACCCTCTGGTGGCCGTGCCCGGAGGAAGGTCCGCAACGACGCGAGTGAAATCGCAACCGACCTCTTGGCACCCATCAGTGCACCTCTTGATGCTAATGTGAGCCTAAACTCACCTATAAATAAGAGACTTGGGTTCCATTTGCAAGACACACCATATGCACACACTTTAAGCATATTTCTTTCTTTACTTTCTCATTCTTTTGTATTACTTCAAGATTAGTATTAGGCTAGTTAGGAAGCTTGTTCAAGGTAGAACGAAAGTAAGAAACGCATTGTAATCTTCGGTGTATGCTCGGGATTGTGTCAATTAATTCAAGTCTACTTTCTCCCGCATTTAATCCTGGTTCTTTCTATCCTTATCTATCTCAATTAATTACGTTTATATTGATTATGCTAGATTTAGTTATTGCCATGATTGGAGAGTAGTATACTTCTTGTGTTTGTTTGAGATGTAGTTAGTTAATTATGGGATGATTTATAATTACATATTAAAGATCGGTAGTATTACTTTGATCGTCTTATTGCATGTTCTTGTTTGATTGTTGCCCTAGGATCATCATAGTAGTAAAATATAAATGGTCTTAATTATCGTAAAGTAATATGATGGCCCCTATTCGACTGTTACACGATATAGTACTGGAAACACTTCAAGGTGGAGTACAAATGTATGGAAGTCGAGGAACGACCGAAGGTAGTCATATTATGAAACGATATAATATTATGAAGTAATATGATGGCCCCTATTCGACTGTTACTCAGTATAGCGTTGGAAACACTTTAGGTGTAGTACAAATACGTGGAAGCTGCGTAACGACCGAAGGTAGTTATATTACGGACTAATATATATAAAATGAGAAACCTAGTTTAATTAACCTTTCTAAATAGACTTTTAAAATTCAAATTAATCTAACGCCTTTCCACCAATAAACGTGATTACAACACCTTTTTACGACGTCCAATTAAAAGATAGTCAATTATCTGTGTCAATATAATTTGTCAAAGGTATGAAACTATGGAACCGCAAGGCTACATGGGGGATTATCGTAGGACAAGACATGGCCCAGGGTTTAAAGCGGTGGAACCACCTAAAGTGAGGAACGCTGTGAATAACTAGGGGATTTATTGGGCAGTCTTAAGCAAGGGCTGGTTTAAAGTCATAAATGAACTGTTTTAAATACATGAATCTGTTAGGATGACAAGGAATCGTTATATGATTCAGCAATGTCTAGTACCTTAAGATTTTGTTCCCGTTCATGTGAAAGTATTATTAAACCTTAATTAAGATTTTGCTTATTATTCAAAATACTTTGTAATGTTACCATAACCAAGCTCCCGGTGTGACATGCTAATGGGATTTTAATTAGTAGGGAACCTAGTGTTTACATGCATGTATCCAAGAGTAATAATTAACTAATATCTTTCAAAATAGTTTCTCCAAATATCATCCCATAACTTAATTAACGAAGTCTTAGCAAACACTATCTTTATTTATCTGCTTTAGGTTTTACTTTTATTCCGCTTTTATTTATTTACTTGCCTAAGTTAGTTAATATAAAAACCAAAACCCCCACTACTTTATAAACCATTCACTAGTTTGAAAGGCCTCATCTGCCTCGCCTTAGTTTCAATTCAGTCGGTTTGAAGAACGACTCTAGGTCATACCTACCACTTGCTCACCCTTAGGATTAGCATTGTTAGGAAAAACTTAGGCCCCGCAACTACAAATTTAAAACAACCCACTGCTGGTGCCCGGTTAGTAATCGTTAACGACACCGACCTGATCGGGCGCCAACATGTTTTTGGCGCCGCTGCCGGGGAACCAACTGTACGATCCTTAGGCGTCAAGATGAACTTACTCGCTAGTGAACCTTTAGGATTAACTCTTCTCCTTAGACCCCTACGTCTTTCTTTATTTTTCCTTCCTTTCACTATTTTCACAAATTACGTTATCCCTATCCACTCAACTAGTCAACCACCTGCCAATGAGACTATGACAGCTACACGTATAACTCTCGCTGAAGACTCTAAACCTTTGATTGAAGGTCGAGGAGGACCAATTATCTATCCGGAAATCGGTAGAGGATCATTTGAATTAAAACCACACATTGTTCAGTTAGTCCAAAACCTCTCTCAATTCCATGGCCTACCAAATGAGGATCCCAACTCACACCTTGACAAGTTCATTTCCTTATCAACTCTTTTAAGCCGATTGGGGTTAATCAGGACATAGTCTACCTATACCTATTTTCCTATTCACTCACTCTCAATGCACAAACCTGGTTTGAGGAACTAGAGATTAACTCTATAACCTCTTGGGTAGAATTAGCAACCAAATTTTTGGCCAAATATTTCCCCCCATCAAAACAAGCCACGTTTAGGTCCAACATCATAAACTTTCGTCAAGTGCATGATGAATCAATCTTCGATGCATGGGAGCGCTTTAAGAAATTGCTTAAGAAATGTCCAAATCATCGTTTTGAGCGTTCGGACCAGTTGCGAATTTTCTACAATGGTCTCTTGCCACATCACCGTCCTTTACTTGATACCGCCACTCAAGGTAGTTTCGTAGACTGTACAGCAAATGAAGCTTGGAGCCTTATTGAGAAAATGACAATACACAACCATGACTGGAACAGTGAAAATCACCCCTCACTAGTGGATTCACCAACTATAATCGGGAATGAAACTATCAAAACCCTCACTCAGCAAGTGGCAGACCTAACCAAGGAGATTAAGGAATTGAAAAGTCAACAACAACAAGTCTGCCAAGTTCAAACCTGCCTTAATTGTGCTAATCTGAACCACTCAGCCCAAATTCCTCAGTCTCATCTAACTTCACCCAATACTAACCCTTCTTTTAACCCACCTAGGAATAGCCCATTAACTTACCAACCTCAACCTTTGGAACCCTCTTCCTCACAAACCTCTAGTTTTGATGACACCCTGATACAAGTCATTCAAGGAATCTCAGCTAGACAAGACCAAACTGATATCTTCTTAAGAGATCAACTGACTTTGTTAAAAGCTCTCGAATCCCAATTAGGACAATTAGCACAACGTATTAACGCTAAACCTCAAGATAGTCCAACTAGTTGCCATAAAGAGGCTTCTCATATTCTAGACTCTCATGTAGCACATAGCCCACCTACGGTTTATTCTCCGGTGAAGGAACCACCTATTGTCCCATCGACAATGGATTTAGAGTCTACACCAATTAGGAAAATCCCATTTCCGGCTCGTCTTAAAGAACGACCCGATAAGCTTAAGTCTTTTAAGCTTGATAGGAAAGTCCTAGACACCGCCTCTGAAGTTCACTCCCAAAAATACTTCAGAAAACTTCTTACAACCAAGGATAAGATACCCGAAGTACCCAATGTCCCGCTGAACGAGGAATGTTCAGCTATCTTGAAAAATATCATTCCTGAAAAACTCAGAGACACCGGACGTTTTACTCTCCCTATTTCCATCTACAATTCAGGCATTATCTATTCTCTCGCCGATTTAGGAGCTAGTGTTAATCTCATGCCATACTCACTTTTCAGGAGGCTTGAGTTAGAAAATCTTCGACCTACCAAAATGACCATACAACTTGCTGACCGCTTGGTCAAGTACCCTAGGGGAATAGCTGAAAATGTTTTAGTTAGGATTGACAAATTTCTTTACCCAACAGATTTTGTAGTAATGGATATGTAGGAAGACGTACACATCCCAATCATACTAGGAAGACCTTTCATGAATACGGCCAAGGCAATCATCAACGTCTTCGCACAAACCATCAGTTTGCAGTCTCAGGGAGAAACCATCACTTTCCATATCGACAATCCTAACGCTGGAGACCAAGCCGATATGTACATGATCTCCATGAAGACCGCCAAAGACGAAGAAACTGCAAAGTCAATAAGTGAAAGAAAATCTAGCAAGGAAATGGCAATCACGCCATATTTTCCGATTGACCTCCGACGAATAGGACAAGAGATGAAAAATGCATCTCCATCAGCAAACAAACCAACGATGGAAGAAATTGGGAAGATAAAGATTGAAGAAGAAAACGAAAGAAGCACACCGCCAACTAATCCATTTACCACGGAAGAAATGGCAGGAAGTAACCACAATCATCCCACGAGAAGAGAAACACTGGAGGAATATTCCAAACGCACAAGATACCAACCGCAAACCGTCATAGAACACAAAGTGCTCAAAGAATTCATCTAAAGATTTGACAAAGCGGTAGAAGGAATTAGCAACGCAGTCAACTTGCTTGCTCCTTCCCCTGCTGAACTGCAATTCTGTCAACAACAGAAACGGACTTACGCTAGGATCTACAATACCTTTAAAAGATCTAACATCTCATTCACCTCAACACAATGGGAGATGTTGGGATCCATTAGAGCGCATATGAAAGAAACTACTGGACATCCAAGCAGTCGTGCCAACATCTTGACGATGAATGACCTCACATCGTTGCTTGACTTGCTAAATAGAGAAGATCACCTTAGTTCCAAAGAAAGCGGATCTATGGTTATCAACTCCACTATTGAAAAACAAGTTGAGTTACTGATTGAAGAACTTAGTGATCTTGTTTCGGAGGAATCAAGGCGCGAACGACCTTTTAGGGCTACATATGAAGCACCACTTGATATCGCTACTTTTGTTACGATCCATCTACGGGAGATTCAACAACGGAAAAGTAACTAAAGAACGAAGTTCATATTCTACTCAGGATGCAAGGAGATACTTCGTCAGCTTGTTCTAGTTTTCTCAGAATCCGATTTCCCATTCAACAACCATCAGCACCGGCAAATAGAGAACCTGTGCACATGCATAAGAAGATTCAACGGAGACCCAAAGACCGAAAATTATGAAGGCATAAAACTGCAATTCTTGGCGTTTGTATGCTCTCTCTGGCAGAACCCACCGCCAAGAGAAGTTGTTAAGACAGACACAACCACCATGACCGACCCTAGTGGGACTATCACTAAAGCAGTCGACTACATCACCTTCGGACTTCACGGACTTGCAAGGACAACTTCAGAGCATCTTCAGAACTACAAAGAAGAATCGAGAGATAGTCCATTTGAATTGATTACGATAGTAGTCAATCATTTCATGAAAATCTATCCACCTCGATACACCTTTCCACAACCTAGGGCCCACAACATCAACAAAGGGGATCCCATGGATGCATCCATCTTCATCTATGTAACACCTGCATAATTAGGGTAATTAATTATGCCTAATTGTTTGTAACTAGTTGTAATTAGTATGTAATAGGACTAATTACAGGCTCTATTTGTATATATAAGGTGATTTATATATATATACGCACGCGATTTGGCTAAATCGTACGAATTAACCGGACGGAGTCCGACACAACTTATTTGGACGTTGGTGACAAAACTTTTCTTAAATAATGAGGATATATTGATATATATTGGAACGGACATTATTTATACATATTATCAAAGTATTATACATTACGTTCTGTATATTATCAAGTAAACGTATCAAACGCGACGACACAAATTAAACTAACAAACTAATATTTTGAATAAATATTAGCGAATGATTTTCAGTAAGGATTCACATTTTAGAATATTATCTAAATAATATTTTACACGATTACTAAAATGAGCAAGGTAGTCAATTAGGACACGGAGTAAATACTGTATTTTAGGGAGTGTATTCTCTCCCTCCCCTTTTGGAACCAACGAAAAGCACCACCCATCCCCATCTCTTTCTTTTCATTTACATTAAACACACACACACAAACTCAAAACCCTCTCTAAAAATCTTCACCAATTTTCGGATTCACAAATCGACCCACAAAGATTACATTTTCGGAATCACCATCACTAAAGGAACAAGATTAACAAAAGCCGCACCATCAAATTCGCTCTCGTTTGGTCTCGATTTGCAAAAGTAAGAATTTTCTAAAAACTTAGATTTATTCGTTTTGGTGTATTATCTTGGTGTTATAAGGTGTACACAACTTAGTTATGACCAAAACAACAAAGGAAACATGATTTTACAGCTTAAAAATACGTTTGATTTGGGTTTTGATCGGAAAATCGCGACAGCCGCAACTTTCTGGGCTGGTGTTCATCTTTGCGACACAACGTTTGTGTCGCATGCTATGTCGCATAAACCATTTAGTGTCGTACGTTATGTCGCACTATTGTGTCGCACTTTTATGCGACACAACCCTTATGTCGCTATTAAATTAGCATCGCAAGCTTTTGCGACACAACCACTGTGTCGCAGAGCTCTTGTGTCGCACTTTATGCGACACAACCACTGTGTCGCATACCAAACTTTAGTGTCGCAGATTGTGTCGCAAAAACACAGAAAACCAGAATTTTAAAGTCAAAGTTACTGTACAAAAAAGTCAAATTTTACTGTAGCAGTACTGTAGCAAATCTACTGTAGCAAAGTCAACAATTTATAATTATTTTGATGAACCGTCACCAATGGTCCAAAACTGTTTTCTCAAAACAAACAACTACGAACATACAAACGAACATTGGACTTAACTAGTTGTGTACAACTAAACGGAACGTCTTGCGAGACGCATACTTACATAACTTCATATGATTAGGCATTTGAAGGTTACGGGTTCAGAGAACCTACTTGCTTTACTTACTACTTGCTAATTGCAACTGATTACTACAAGACTCAGGTGAGTCTTACGGCCCCACTTTTACTGTTTTATCTTATTGGGGGAGATACATGCTACTGATTTTCTTGAACACAAGTACTAAACTGTTTACTATACCAAACGAAATTGCATGAGTTTACTTACAAACAGAAGTCTCTCCATCATATATCGTTAGTTATGGACTTAAGCGCGAACACTAGTTAATGGATCCATTAGGGAAATGACCCTCCCCACCCGGGGCAGTAGCACTGCCACGTACTGATTTACACGTAGAAACGGGTGACTACTTATTCGTTACTGATGCTTGCTCATTTACGAGCATGTCACGGGAGCAAACTTATTACTTACGGGTTAAGCTTCGATTATGAGCCTCATGGCAACGGTATAAACTTACTTACTTACATTTGCGGGATTGCAAATACTGGTTTACGATTTCTGGACTGAAATTGCTGATTTTACGCCTGCGGGCATTACTGATGAAATCTCGTGTTCAAAGCTGATATTACTTACAAACCTGTGAGATTCACCAACCTTTTGGTTGACACTTTTTAGCATGTTTTCTCAGGTACTCGGATGGAGTAGGATTACTCCAGGATTTTTAGCTAGAGTCACATGATTTCAACACAACTGCATTAACGGAGATTCTTAGCATTATCTTTTGTATATTTTGATTATGTAATAGAATCTCCCGCTACACGCGCGGACTCTAGGGAAACTACATTTTTGTATACGAAAACACTAAGTTTTCAAACAATATATCTATGGAATGTAACTAATTTACAAACGTTGCATATAGATGTCGTTTACTTTATCTTTGTGCTGTGATATTTGATTAGTAACACCCCAAATTATGCTTCCGCAAAACAGTGAATTTCGGGGGTGTTACAATCTAGCTAGGAGAAAAGAAGTCGAGCTCTCGACCTTAAAAGAGCGCTTCTCGGGAGGCAACCCGTGTTTACATTTCTGCAATTTTACATTCCAAGAAGTGATGAAGTCTCCGACTATCTTTCACACTTGAATATACGAAGAAGACCGACGCATCAAGTTTTTGGCGCCACATCAAACATCAAGTTTTCAGCATCGGAATTAAGAAAAGAATATCCAACGTGTTCACACCTACGAGACCAATCACTAGAAGACTTGATCAAGAGTGAACCCAGCAAGATGAAGTTCGGCAAACGCATACCATGGAGCACTGCAACATCCGGGAAGAACTTCTAAACCGTCTCTTTCATTCGTTTTAAATATACCATATCCATTATGCTTATCACTAAGTGTGGGATTCAAACCCAACACACACTGAAAGAATGAGTCTTAGATGTTTAAAACCCTAAGTGTGGGATTTTACCCCATTCAAAGCTTAGCATAACATCGAGGACGATGTTCCTTTAAGTGTGGGATAGCAGTAGTCTCACTACTGTAAAATGGATATTGGTATATGTTTGATTCTAAAATCGTTGCTCTTTATAAGACCTTGCTTCTTCATAAAACTAAACAAAATTTTTCAAAATTGAGTTAAAAATATATAGAAAATGAAAAAATTTTAACAAAGAATGATTTACTTTGATAAAAAGGAAAAATAAAATATAAATTCTTTTGAAAAACAAGTTTGGTAATCCCATAAAGAGCATCGCATGACTAAGCACACAACAACCCAACTTTCGATTCGTGAGGTATCTTGAGCCATATGAAAAACATTCACTTTTAATGCTTCACCTTTTCGATTCTTGAGTGTGCCGATGTATGCGTTTAGAATCAGAACTTGCTCTTGTTATGCATTTCGAATCCGAACTGGTGAGCAAAAAGGAGATCGAATCACATCATTCTTGAACCCATCCATACACCCAAAAATAAGTACGTTACCCCCTTTACCCACTCAAAAGCATCCCCCAAACTTCATAAAAAGTTCCAGAGATGAAAAAAGAGAAGTATTAAGGATATGACGTCGAAAAATATCTTAGAAAAATTCGAAGAAAAGAAAGTCAAATGGAGAAAAAGACTCCTCCCAAAAGAAAAATGCGTCAAATCTCCCGAAAATTCAAAAATTTCAGCTTTCCGCTTCACCAAAAAGAAAACCTATGGAAAACCAACACAACCCCCTCTCATACCACCAACACTCCACTCCACAAACCCTACATCACCTCCCTTAGAATGATTGTGGCTAGATCGACTTCACGCTCACCTAAAAGGTAACGATTTGATACTCGATCAAGCCTATGACGATAAACGATACATGACTGGCGTTCTGAGCGATTGATATAATAGAACAGGAAACCCTAAACACTTTGAGTGATTTGAGTGACCACCTTGAGAGGATCGCCTAGTCATGTATCCAAGGTCAAAAATCACAAGCATGCTCCTAAAGATTACAAACCGTCCTTTTCAAAGAACAAGTATTTTATTTTATTTTTCCAAAACCCCCTTAGTAAAGAGTTCCGCCTTAAAATATTTCATTATCTTCTTATCTTTAACCATGTTGAATACTAGTTTGCTTGAGGACAAGCAAAGTTCTAAGTGTGGGATACTTGATATCGCGTAAAAAGTCACGTTTTTACTACCGATATCTCTCTCATTCTGGAATGATTCTTGGCATTTTAAACTCAAAAACAGTACAAATCAATAGTATTATGCCAAGATGGTCAAAACAAGGTTGCACGATAAAAATCCAGCAAAACGGATGTAAAACGAAGATTCCACACACGTTTGAAGATTCAAGGCATAAAAACGAGATTTCAAGACTAAAGTGCCCTCCATCAACATCCATTATTTCCAAGATGTTCTTTTTCAAAATACGAATCCAACAGAAGAAGAATCAACTGAAACAGGTAAAAAATGAAGATTTCGCGCCCGTCGGAAGATCCCAATGATCCGTACGCAATATCTGGAGCAAAGGACCTCATCTCAGGGCCTATCTTATGTCAAAATCTTCGTTTTTGAATTACGAATCCAACAAAATAGAATCAACGCAAACAGACGTATAACGAAGAAAACACGCACGAATCAAGAAACAAAGCAAAAGACGGCGAAACGGGGCGGGACCCAGCCAGCCGCCGCCGGTCACAGTGGTGGCGGCGCCGGCCTCCCCTACCCCATCTCACTTTCCACTTTTGGTAACTTTTGGTACCTGGTGCGCCTACTTTTCGCGTTGTACAGTACCCGGTGCGCCTACTTTTCGTGTTGTACGGTACCCGGTGCACCCTTTTGGCTACCTTTTTCTAATGTGCACCTCTTGATGCTAATGTGAGCCTAAACTCACCTATAAATAGGAGGCTTGGGTTCCATTTGCAAGACACACCATATGCACACACTTTAAGCATATTTCTTTCTTTACTTTCTCATTCTTTTGTATTACTTCAAAATTAGTATTAGGCTAGTTAGGAAGCTTGTTCAAGGTAGAACGAAAGTAAGAAATGCATTGTAATCTTCGGTGTATGCTCGGGATTGTGTCAATTAATTCAAGTCTACTTTCTCCCGCATTTAATCCTGGTTCTTTCTATCCTTATCTATCTCAATTAATTACGTTTATATTGATTATGCTAGATTTAATTATTGCCATGATTGGAGAGTAGTATACTTGTTGTGTTTGTTTGAGATGTAGTTAGTTAATTATGGGATGATTTATAATTACATATTAAAGATCGGTAGTATTACTTTGATCGTCTTATTGCATGTTCTTGTTTAATTGTTGCCCTAGGATCATCATAGTAGTAAAATATAAATGGTCTTAATTATCCTAAAGTAATATGATGGCCCCTATTCGACTGTTACTCGATATAGTACTGGAAACACTTCAAGGTGGAGTACAAATGTATGGAAGTCGAGGAACGACCGAAGGTAGTCATATTATGAAACGATATAATATTATGAAGTAATATGATGGCCCCTATTCGACTGTTACTGAGTATAGCGTTGGAAACACTTTAGGTGTAGTACAAATACGTGGAAGCTGCGTAACGACCAAAGGTAGTTATATTACGGACTAATATATATAAAATGAGAAACCTAGTTTAATTAACCTTTCTAAATAGACTTTTAAACTTCAAATTAATCTAACGCCTTTCCACCAATAAACGTGATTACAACACCTTTTTACGACGTCCAATTAAAAGGTAGTCAATTGTCTGTGTCAATATAATTTGTCAAAGGTATGAAACTATGGAACCGCAAGGCTACATGGAGGATTATCGTAGGACAAGACATGGCCCAGGGTTTAAAGCGGTGGAACCACTTAAAGTGAGGAACGCTGTGAATAACTAGGGGATTTATTGGGTAGTCTTAAAGCAAGGGCTGGTTTAAAGTCATAAATGAACTGTTTTAAATACATGAATCTGTTAGGATGACAAGGAATCGTTATATGATTCAGTAATGTCTAGTACCTTAAGATTTTGTTCCCGTTCATGTGAAAGTATTATTAAACCTTAATTAAGATTTTGCTTATTATTCAAAATACTTTGTAATGTTACCATAACCTAGCTCTCGGTGTGACATGCTAATGGGATTTTAATTAGTAGGGAACCTAGTGTTTACATGCAAGTATCCAAGAGTAATAATTAACTAATATCTTTCAAAATAGTTTCTCCAAATATCATCCCATAACTTAATTAACGAAGTCTCAGCAAACACTATCTTTATTTATCTGCTTTAGGTTTTACTTTTATTCCGCTTTTATTTATTTACTTGCCTAAGTTAGTTAATATAAAAACCAAAACCCCCACTACTTTATAAACCATTCACTAGTTTGAAAGCCCTCATCTGCCTCGCCTTAGTTTTAATTCAGTCGGTTTGAAGAACGACTCTAGGTCATACCTACCACTTGCTCACCCTTAGGATTAGCATTGTTAGGAAAAATTTAGGCCCCGCAACTACAAATTTAAAACAACCCACTGCTGGTGCCTGGTTAGTAATCGTTAACGACACCGACCTGATCAGGCGCCAACATTGGCGCTGGGGCCATGTTGTTGGAGGCGTCATTACGGTTGTCGTATTAGGCACTAGAGATGACAAAACTGTAGCTGGTTGTGGAGGGACTGTTGTTATATCATGTGCTTTATCAGGAAAAAGAGAACACACAGTAGAAGGCTATGACGAGCTTGGGACAGCAGCAATATGAGGTTCATGGGGCTTTAATTGGACTGGAAAAGATGACGTGGATTCCTCAAAGTGTGAGAAAACTAGTTTTGCAAGATCCACTTGTGAAACAGTCCCGGAGAAAGGAAATGTAGACTCATCAAACTTAGCATGACGAGTGGTGTAAATCTGAGAAGTTGACGTATCCAGGCAGCGATAACCCTTATAACGAGTGTTATACCCTATAAAAACACAAGCAATACTGCGAGGGTCAAGTTTATGAGTCGAGTAATCACGTAAGTAGGGAAAAACTCGACAACCAAACGTCCGAAAGACATTGTAGTTTGGAGTGGTACCAAACAGCAACTGAAAGGGAGATTTGTTTTGCAACACCTTTGACGGCAAACGATTGATGATGTATACAGTGGAAGTAAAAGCGTTAACCCATAAAGAGGCTGGAGCATTAGCATTAAAAATCATTGCTAGACCGGTTTCGGTGATGTGGCGATGCTTACGCTCATCACGCCTGTTCTATTGTGGCGTATACGGGCATGATAGACGATGATGAGTACCATTTGCAATCAATAAAGATCGAACACGATGATTTGTAAATTCCGTGCCACCATCACTTTGAAACACTTTAACCTTACATGAGAATTGTGTTTATACAAAACTCAAAAAAAGCTGTAAGTACTTCAAAAAACGCAGATTTATGTTTCAACGTATAAAACCATGTAAAGCGTGAAAAATCATCAACAAATATTGCATAGTAACGAGAACCATCCGTAGACATAACCAGGTAAAGGTCCCCACAAATCACAATGTATCATGTCTAAAACACGCAAACAACGTTTTTCATTAATAGGAAATGGTAGTTTGTGACTTTTAGAAAGCTCACATGAAGAACAAATACTTGGTCTGGGTAAAATAGAAGTAACAAATAATAAACCAAGCTTATTTAACAAAGAAATAGTGTCAAAAGCAACCTGTCCTAAACGATTGTGCTAGAGCTCGTAAGAAGCACGAAGCCTGTTGGAGATGAGACCAGCCATGAGGGCTTTATGACCTTGCTCTAACACATAAAGTCCATCTTCACACCTTCTGTAACACTCCGCAAATTTAAACGCGAATATTAACGTTAATCACTTGCATTATTAGGCTAATTCCCTACTTGAGTGAATTCACAACACATTTTAGAGGTAAGTCTAGCAAAGCCCAACTAGTTAATACGCGTAGTATTACGTATTCGTAATTAGTTGTAATTACGTACTGAACGATTTAAACAAACGCGACCAAAATATACGACTGTTGGTGAACAAAATTATTTAATAAAACGGAATTATTAAATAACGTCGTAAACAATTAAATATTATGTCGATAATATTTACATAACATTTTATAACGCAAAACGTTAACTTGTATAATTAAAATAAAACAAAGTTTGAAATTTATTAAATTAATTAATTTGGTTTCATAAAAAGATCCTAGTTAAAAATATAATGAAATGTGTCATTAAAAATATATTGGTTAAAATAAAGTAACATTTAACGATCGGGTAAACAAACACGGAGTGCAACCACGGAAACGAAAAATGGGGAACAAAACCCACCTCCCCACCTCCACCATTCTCATTTTCCATCTTTCTCTTCTCTCTCTATCCCTCACTTTCTCCATCTTTCTCTCACTCTAAAACCCACCACCAAAACCACCACAAACACCACCAAAACTACCGCTAAACGGCATCAAATCGCAAAACCCTTTTAGGAAAAACGATCACCACAACGAGAGCTACACATCTATCTTTTCGGATTTCAAATCCGACCACTCGTAAGTTTCCGACAAATCCCACAAATCTTTAGATTTCGAAGTTTTCGTGTTTATAATACTTAATATACCATGTATTAGTGTTACATTAACTTATTATGTCCAAAAACATCATTAAAAACGCTTTAAAAGTCGAATTTGCATAAAAATCGATGAACGGCCAGTTTCGCGAGCCGAGATCCAAATCTGACGAATCTCGCGAGTCGAGATTTGGACTTGCGAGTCGACTTGACTTGCGAGTCGACTTAACTTGCGAGTCCACTTGCGAGTTGACTTTTTGACTGCGAGTTGACTTTTTGAAAAAGTGCATTTTTGATCCTAAACGATGAATTTTGACACATTCGGACATATGTACATATATATATGTATACTTTCGGATAAAATAACTATAAATTTAAGGATACTTTCACGCTAATCATTAAACATCTTCAAGAACCAAACCTTTATGATATAACTCGCACATGAAACACATATACTTTGGGTAGTATACAATACGATAAATATAATAATAATACTTTGAATTATTATTACGAAAACTCACCAACGAGCCATACATATTTTCCAAAACACAAACGTATAAACCAACACTTTGGACATAACTTATTTGTACAAACACTAGCATGGGTGATTAGTTTAGACATCCACATACTTATTAAATCTCATACGTTTAGGACGTTAGGAGATTTCG
Organism: Helichrysum umbraculigerum; assembly: GCA_949592205.1. Classification (NCBI taxonomy): domain Eukaryota; kingdom Viridiplantae; phylum Streptophyta; class Magnoliopsida; order Asterales; family Asteraceae; genus Helichrysum; species Helichrysum umbraculigerum. The sequence continues at coordinate 96,143,639 of CATIUR010000004.1, forward strand.
GACTGTATTTGGGCTTAGGTTTGCTAGCACTCGCACAACAACTTAACTCAACAGGTGAGTTCACAGCCCCTACTTTTACTGTTTTAACTGCTTTTGAACAGGGGTGGAAAACATAGTCAACGTTTTTGCTACGTGAGCAAACTTTTATATAACTACTGTGTTATACATTGTACAAACTATTTGTGACTGCGGTCAAACTCTTACAACTGCTTTATTTATTGCCATAATTACGTTATTACATGAATGTATACTTGTCTACTCGAACGATTAGAGTACTTGAACTGTTAAACAATTATACGAACTGGTGTTTATGAAAGGGTATTTCATACAAAAACTATTATCAACTCGTGAAATACGACTTGGTATCTTACCGGAGAACGACCGGTACAATTTGTATCTAGCTAGAGAACGACTAGCTGTGTAACTTACCGGAGAACGACCGGTACATATGGGTAACTTGTCGGAGAACGACCGACACTAACTTGGTATCTTGCCGGAGAACGACCGGTACTAACAGTGTAACTCGTCGGAGAACGACCGGTGCTAACTTAGTAACTTACCGGAGAACGACCGGTACAATTTGGTAACTAGTCGGTGAACGACCGACTCACACTTTTAAAACCGCTGGAGAACGACCAACAACACGTTTCAAGCATATGATTTGGGTAACATCCCACGTAACTACGATTTGGGTAACATCCCACTTAAACCAGAACTTTGGGCAAACAACCCACTAAACTTATACTTTGGATAACATTCCACAGAACATTACTTGACTGTTATGTCAATAATTTATGGAAACGTATTTGGTTTTACGAATTACACTTTTGGGTGACATCCCAACGATACTGTATAAACAACAAGTGGGTTACCAACTGTACTTGAAACATAAAACTTGTGAATTCACTCAACCTCGTTGTTGACTTTTACTATGTTTTTCAGGGAATTAGCTGCGCACGTAGGAACCGCCTGCACATATGGATTATAGGCGACCCACGAAGGAATAGGATGCCAACTTTTGACAACTGGATTTCTTTTGTATAACTAAAACTGTTTAGTCATATTTACGAAATCTACTTTTGTAAACTTAATAACTTTCATACGATTCGATGAATCGTAAACTTTGTAATCATTATATTTGGCATCTTAAAATATATGTTCTGTTGTAATCATATGCTCTGATACGTATGCATGCTTTGTTATTGTGGCACCCCCGTACTCAAGCTAAATGCTTCCGCTAATCTAAATCAACGAATTTGGGGGTGTTACAGATTGGTATTAGAGCCAATGGTTATAGCGAACTAGGAAACTTTAGGTGACTTAGAGACCTAGAGACTTAGACTATAGCCTTGGCTAGAACGCACGTGCATACACGCATTTACATACCTCTAAACTATCGTTACGATACTTCGATACGCGTGATCTATTCACCACATTCGACTCGTTCCTTGTACTCCGATCTCATGTGAACCGGATCGTGTCAAGCGATTGATGAAAAGAAGTATGTATTTAGCATCATATAATGACGTCTGGCCAACGTGATTATATTATACTAAGTACATATGGGTGTTTCATAGTCGTAAGATACGTGATGGGGATTCGACAACTTTTCTTGATACTCGAAAAACTGAAAAACATGTGAACCCTCATTCTTCACATTTTCTACTTTAGCGTTGGCTACTATTTGAACTAATACTCAGTCACGTTTGACAACTATTCGGTCGAGTTGACCACTCTGCAAACAAACTCTTGCTCTCTAACGATCGAACGAAATTATACTAAACGTTTAACGAATGGAACCGACGACTCACCAACCGGATAGACGGGTGGGAAACAAACAGAGATCGTATATACATCGGAGATTTACGAGTCTTTCAGGTACTATGCGAACGAAACCTAGCTATGTACTACTACCAGATAATCGAGACGGAGTCTCACACAATCACTCGGGTGATCGGACCTAACCTTGCGAAACGAAACACGAGTAGCAAACTTTATCGAAACAAAAACCTATGAACTATATTTGAAATGTTTATTTCACAAACCACTATACTGGAAGATTTTCCTACTAATTAATTACCAGAATGATTTTTTTAAACGAACACGAATTGATGAATCACAACAAACAACATGTCAGACTTTTGGCAAAGTTTTCTAACGAAATATCTAAACGAAGAGTTTTTTCAAACGATTTACACGGGACAAGGTTTAACCACGTATACCCAACATAAATTTACTCATTGATCACGAATTGATCACTATTTGACTGAATGTCAACGATTTACACAAATTTGTTTATAATTAAACAACGAACGATTTACAATCAAACTTATCTACTGGGTCCAAACAAACGTTTTGTCATGATTTGACCGCAACCGGGACAACAAACTGAACATTTCGAACCGTCAACTGTTTTGACAACTGTTTATCATTTTGAACTACAACCGTAACGTTTACGCACCGACAACGCCTGGACGTGCGTACAATTCTCAGAACAAGGGATACACGACAAGATTTCCTACGTCGACATCAATACGTCTTAGTCAACTTAGACTACGTTTTAACGATGTACTATTCGAACGTCGATTCGAACTCAACGCTTGGTAAACTTTGACCACGAAACGAAACACACAACTTATTGAATTATGCCGCGAGCATACTTAAACTATTTGAACTTTCATGGTAACTTAGAACGCCACATAAACTACTGCTACTGCCGGAACATACTAAACTATACCGCGAGAATACTAAATCGTTAAAACTTTTCTGGCAACAATTGAGCACCACGCAAATTGGTATTATTATTGACGACATGACTTATCGGAGAACATACGCCGCGGGCGATCCGACTTGACTTTAAATCTCGGGACGAGATTTCTCTAACATGGGGAGAATGTAACACTCCGCAAATTTAAACGCGAATATTAACGTTAATCACTTGCATTATTAGGCTAATTCCCTACTTGAGTGAATTCACAACACATTTTAGAGGTAAGTCTAGCAAAGCCCAACTAGTTAATACGCGTAGTATTACGTATTCGTAATTAGTTGTAATTACGTACTGAACGATTTAAACAAACGCGACAAAAATATACGACTGTTGGTGAACAAAATTATTTAATAAAACGAAATTATTAAATAACGTCGTAAACAATTAAATATTATGTCGATAATATTTACATAACATTTTATAACGCAAAACGTTAACTTGTATAATTAAAATAAAACAAAGTTTGAAATTTATAAAATTAATTAATTTGGTTTCATAAAAAGATCCTAGTTAAAAATATAATGAAATGTGTCATTAAAAATATATTGGTTAAAATAAAGTAACATTTAACGATCGGGTAAACAAACACGGAGTGCAACCACGGAAACGAAAAATGGGGAACAAAACCCACCTCCCCACCTCCACCATTCTCATTTTCCATCTTTCTCTTCTCTCTCAATCCCTCACTTTCTCCATCTTTCTCTCACTCTAAAACCCACCACCAAAACCACCACAAACACCACCAAAACTACCGCTAAACGGCATCAAATCGCAAAACCCTTTTAGGAAAAACGATCACCACAACGAGAGCTACACATCTATCTTTTCGGATTTCAAATCCGACCACTCGTAAGTTTCTGACAAATCCCGCAAATCTTTAGATTTCGAAGTTTTCGTGTTTATAATACTTAATATACCATGTATTAGTGTTACATTAACTTATTATGTCCAAAAACATCATTAAAAACGCTTTAAAAGTCGAATTTGCATAAAAATCGATGAACAGCCAGTTTCGCGAGCCGAGATCCAAATCTGACGAATCTCGCGAGTCGAGATTTGGACTTGCGAGTCGACTTGACTTGCGAGTCGACTTAACTTGCGAGTCCACTTGCGAGTTGACTTTTTGACTGCGAGTTGACTTTTTGAAAAAGTGCATTTTTGATCCTAAACGATGAATTTTGACACATTCGGACATATGTACATATATATATGTATACTTTCGGATAAAATAACTATAAATTTAAGGATACTTTCACGCTAATCATTAAACATCTTCAAGAACCAAACCTTTATGATATAACTCGCACATGAAACACATATACTTTGGGTAGTATACAATACGATAAATATAATAATAATACTTTGAATTATTATTACGAAAACTCACCAACGAGCCGTACATATTTTCCAAAACACAAACGTATAAACCAACACTTTGGACATAACTTAGTTGTACAAACACTAGCATGGATGATTAGTTTAGACATCCACATACTTATTAAATCTCATACGTTTAGGACGTTAGGAGATTTCGGACTGTATTTGGGCTTAGGTTTGCTAGCACTCGCACAACAACTTAACTCAACAGGTGAGTTCACAGCCCCTACTTTTACTGTTTTAACTGCTTTTGAACAGGGGTGGAAAACATAGTCAACGTTTTTGCTACGTGAGCAAACTTTTATATAACTACTGTGTTATACATTGTACAAACTATTTGTGACTGCGGTCAAACTCTTACAACTGCTTTATTTATTGCCATAATTACGTTATTACATGAATGTATACTTGTCTACTCGAACGATTAGAGTACTTGAACTGTTAAACAATTATACGAACTGGTGTTTATGAAAGGGTATTTCATACAAAAACTATTATCAACTCGTGAAATACGACTTGGTATCTTACCGGAGAACGACCGGTACAATTTGTATCTAGCTAGAGAACGACTAGCTGTGTAACTTACCGGAGAACGACCGGTACATATGGGTAACTTGTCGGAGAACGACCGACACTAACTTGGTATCTTGCCGGAGAACGACCGGTACTAACAGTGTAACTCGCCGGAGAACGACCGGTGCAAACTTAGTAACTTACCGGAGAACGACCGGTACAATTTGGTAACTAGTCGGTGAACGACCGACTCACACTTTTAAAACCGCTGGAGAACGACCAACAACACGTTTCAAGCATATGATTTGGGTAACATCCCACGTAACTACGATTTGGGTAACATCCCACTTAAACCAGAACTTTGGGCAAACAACCCACTAAACTTATACTTTGGATAACATTCCACAGAACATTACTTGACTGTTATGGCAATAACTATTTGGAAACGTATTTGGTTTTATGAATTACACTTTTGGGTGACATCCCAATGATACTGTATAAACAACAAGTGGGTTACCAACTGTACTTGCAAACATAAAACTTGTGAATTCACTCAACCTCGTTGTTGACTTTTACTATGTTTTTCAGGGAATTAGCTGCGCATGTAGGAACCGCTTGCACATATGGATTATATGCGACCCACGAAGGAATAGGATGCCAACTTTTGACAACTGGATTTCTTTTGTATAACTAAAACTGTTTAGTCATATTTACGAAATCTACTTTTGTAAACTTAATAACTTTCATACGATTCGATGAATCGTAAACTTTGTAATCATTATATTTGGCATCTTAAAATATATGTTCTGTTGTAATCATATGCTCTGATACGTATGCATGCTTTGTTATTGTGGCACCCCCGTACTCAAGCTAAATGCTTCCGCTAATCTAAATCAACGAATTTGGGGGTGTTACAGATTGGTATCAGAGCCAATGGTTATAGCGAACTAGGAAACTTTAGGTGACTTAGAGACCTAGAGACTTAGACTATAGCCTTGGCTAGAACGCACGTGCATACACGCATTTACATACCTCTAAACTATCATTACGATACTTCGATACGCGTGATCTATTCACCACATTCGACTCGTTCCTTGTACTCCGATCTCATGTGAACCGGATCGTGTCAAGCGATTGATGAAAAGAAGTATGTATTTAGCATCATATAATGACGCCTGGCCAACGTGATTATATTATACTAAGTACATATGGGTGTTTCATAGTCGTAAGATACGTGATGGGGATTCGACAACTTTTCTTGATACTCAAAAAACTGAAAACATGTGAACCCTCATTCTTCACATTTTCTACTTTAGCGTTGGCTACTATTTGAACTAATACTCAGTCACGTTTGACAACTATTCGGTCGAGTTGACCACTCTGCAAACAAACTCTTGCTCTCTAACGATCGAACGAAATTATACTAAACGTCTAACGAATGGAACCGACGACTCACCAACCGGATAGACGGGTGGGAAACAAACAGAGATCGTATATACATCGGAGATTTACGAGCCTTTCAGGTACTATGCGAACGAAACCTAGCTATGTACTACTACCAGATAATCGAGACGGAGTCTCACACAATCACTCGGGTGATCGGACCTAACCTTGCGAAACGAAACACGAGTAGCAAACTTTATCAAAACAAAAACCTATGAACTATATTTGAAATGTTTATTTCACAAACCACTATACTGGAAGATTTTCCTACTAATTAATTACCAGAATGATTTTTCTAAACGAACACGAATTGATGAATCACAACAAACAACATGTCAGACTTTTGGCAAAGTTTTCTAACGAAATATCTAAACGAAGAGTTTTTTCAAACGATTTACACGGGACAAGGTTTAACCACGTATACCCAACATAAATTTACTCATTGATCACGAATTGATCACTATTTGACTGAATGTCAACGATTTACACAAATTTGTTTATAATTAAACAACGAACGATTTACAATCAAACTTATCTACTGGGTCCAAACAAACGTTTTGTCATGATTTGATCGCAACCGGGACAACAAACTGAACATTTCGAACCGTCAACTGTTTTGACAACTGTTTATCATTTTGAACTACAACCGTAACGTTTACGCACCGACAACGCCTGGACGTGCGTACAATTCTCAGAACAAGGGATACACGACAAGATTTCCTACGTCGACATCAATATGTCTTAGTCAACTTAGACTACGTTTTAACGATGTACTATTCGAACGTCGATTCGAACTCAACGCTTGGTAAACTTTGACCACGAAACGAAACACACAACTTATTGAATTATGCCGCGAGCATACTTAAACTGTCTGAACTTTCATGGTAACTTAGAACGCCACATAAACTACTGCTACTGCCGGAACATACTAAACTATACCGCGAGTATACTAAATCGTTAAAACTTTTCTGGCAATAATTGAGCGCCCCGCAAATTGGTATTATTATTGACGACATGACTTATCGGAGAACATACGCCGCGGGCGATCCGACTTGACTTTAAATCTCGGGACGAGATTTCTCTAACATGGGGAGAATGTAACACTCCGCAAATTTAAACGCGAATATTAACGTTAATCACTTGCATTATTAGGCTAATTCCCTACTTGAGTGAATTCACAACACATTTTAGAGGTAAGTCTAGCAAAGCCCAACTAGTTAATACGCGTAGTATTACGTATTCGTAATTAGTTGTAATTACGTACTGAACGATTTAAACAAACGCGACAAAAATATACGACTGTTGGTGAACAAAATTATTTAATAAAACGAAATTATTAAATAACGTCGTAAACAATTAAATATTATGTCGATAATATTTACATAACATTTTATAACGCAAAACGTTAACTTGTATAATTAAAATAAAACAAAGTTTGAAATTTATAAAATTAATTAATTTGGTTTCATAAAAAGATCCTAGTTAAAAATATAATGAAATGTGTCATTAAAAATATATTGGTTAAAATAAAGTAACATTTAACGATCGGGTAAACAAACACGGAGTGCAACCACGGAAACGAAAAATGGGGAACAAAACCCACCTCCCCACCTCCACCATTCTCATTTTCAATCTTTCTCTTCTCTCTCAATCCCACACTTTCTCCATCTTTCTCTCACTCTAAAACCCACCACCAAAACCACCACAAACACCACCAAAACTACCGCTAAACGGCATCAAATCGCAAAACCCTTTTAGGAAAAACGATCACCACAACGAGAGCTACACATCTATCTTTTCGGATTTCAAATCCGACCACTCGTAAGTTTCTGACAAATCCCGCAAATCTTTAGATTTCGAAGTTTTCGTGTTTATAATACTTAATATACCATGTATTAGTGTTACATTAACTTATTATGTCCAAAAACATCATTAAAAACGCTTTAAAAGTCGAATTTGCATAAAAATCGATGAACGGCCAGTTTCGCGAGCCGAGATCCAAATCTGACGAATCTCGCGAGTCGAGATTTGGACTTGCGAGTCGACTTGACTTGCGAGTCGACTTAACTTGCGAGTCCACTTGCGAGTTGACTTTTTGACTGCGAGTTGACTTTTTGAAAAAGTGCATTTTTGATCCTAAACGATGAATTTTGACACATTCGGACATATGTACATATATATATGTATACTTTCGGATAAAATAACTATAAATTTAAGGATACTTTCACGCTAATCATTAAACATCTTCAAGAACCAAACCTTTATGATATAACTCGCACATGAAACACATATACTTTGGGTAGTATACAATACGATAAATATAATAATAATACTTTGAATTATTATTACGAAAACTCACCAACGAGCCGTACATATTTTCCAAAACACAAACGTATAAACCAACACTTTGGACATAACTTAGTTGTACAAACACTAGCATGGGTGATTAGTTTAGACATCCACATACTTATTAAATCTCATACGTTTAGGACGTTAGGAGATTTCGGACTGTATTTGGGCTTAGGTTTGCTAGCACTCGCACAACAACTTAACTCAACAGGTGAGTTCACAGCCCCTACTTTTACTGTTTTAACTGCTTTTGAACAGGGGTGGAAAACATAGTCAACGTTTTTGCTACGTGAGCAAACTTTTATATAACTACTGTGTTATACATTGTACAAACTATTTGTGACTGCGGTCAAACTCTTACAACTGCTTTATTTATTGCCATAATTACGTTATTACATGAATGTATACTTGTCTACTCGAACGATTAGAGTACTTGAACTGTTAAACAATTATACGAACTGGTGTTTATGAAAGGGTATTTCATACAAAAACTATTATCAACTCGTGAAATACGACTTGGTATCTTACCGGAGAACGACCGGTACAATTTGTATCTAGCTAGAGAACGACTAGCTGTGTAACTTACCGGAGAACGACCGGTACATATGGGTAACTTGTCGGAGAACGACCGACACTAACTTGGTATCTTGCCGGAGAACGACCGGTACTAACAGTGTAACTCGCCGGAGAACGACCGGTGCTAACTTAGTAACTTACCGGAGAACGACCGGTACAATTTGGTAACTAGTCGGTGAACGACCGACTCACACTTTTAAAACCGCTGGAGAACGACCAACAACACGTTTCAAGCATATGATTTGGGTAACATCCCACGTAACTACGATTTGGGTAACATCCCACTTAAACCAGAACTTTGGGCAAACAACCCACTAAACTTATACTTTAGATAACATTCCACAGAACATTACTTGACTGTTATGGCAATAACTATTTGGAAACGTATTTGGTTTTACGAATTACACTTTTGGGTGACATCCCAACGATACTGTATAAACAACAAGTGGGTTACCAACTGTACTTGCAAACATAAAACTTGTGAATTCACTCAACCTCGTTGTTGACTTTTACTATGTTTTTCAGGGAATTAGCTGCGCACGTAGGAACCGCCTGCACATATGGATTATAGGCGACCCACGAAGGAATAGGATGCCAACTTTTGACAACTGGATTTCTTTTGTATAACTAAAACTGTTTAGTCATATTTACGAAATCTACTTTTGTAAACTTAATAACTTTCATACGATTCGATGAATCGTAAACTTTGTAATCATTATATTTGGCATCTTAAAATATATGTTCTGTTGTAATCATATGCTCTGATACGTATGCATGCTTTGTTATTGTGGCACCACCATACTCAAGCTAAATGCTTCCGCTAATCTAAATCAACGAATTTGGGGGTGTTACACCTTCCCTTTGTTAGAATGTCCTTTGTGTGTCGATTCTGAATAATAAAATTAGGATCAGAAAATAAAACGTCAATTAGAGAATCAGAGGTTAATTTACTAACAGAAAGAAGATTCTTCGTTAAACAAGGAACAACAAGAACATCCAGTAAATCAATATTCTTGGTAATAGATGCATTGCCAATTCGAGAAATATTTAAAATAGTACCATTACCGACTGTAACATGATCGCTTCCGGTGTAATCGCTTCCGGTGTAAGGCACAGATGAGTCAAGTGTGGAAGCAGAAGATGTCATGTGTGTGGAGGCCCCAGAGTTGACAAACCAATCTGAAGAATTATCATGTGCATGACATTTTGCATGGAAAGCATGCGCTAAGTTTGCGACAAGAGAAGGGTCGTGCTGTGCACATGTGGCAAGATCGGGACAATTATTCGCGTAGTAGCCATTGTTTTGACAAAGTTGACAATGAGGTGGGCGGCGAGCACGTCCGCGACCACTAGAACGACCACCACGTCTGCCACGGGCGGATGAGCCACGGTTAGAAGATGAAGATGAGTGACCAGTTTCAGAGGTAAAAGCCACAGAAGGAGTCGAGGAGCCATGTACCGATTTTAAGAAGAGTTCCTGACCCTCGGCTTGAGAAAGAAGATCACGAAAAACAATTCTAGATTGGACAGCCCTGTGCGCCGTGGAAAATGTTTCAAAAGAGGGACCAAGACCACATAAAAACCAATGAGTCTTGCCCATGTCGTCCACCGGGTGGCCAATAGCAGCGAGTTGATCACATAGGGATTTGAACTTGCGGCCATATTCAGAGACGGAAGAAGTTCCTTTTTGTAACTGACGAAGAGAATCTCGAAGATTCTGCATACGCTCGACAGAATCATGGCTGTAAGCAGACTCGAGAGCATGCCACACGTCTCGGGCACTCGAGAGACCGAGAACTCGTTGGTTTGCTTCCTGCCAAGTAGTGAATTCTGGATTGGGAGAATCTTTATCAGCACTTTTAATGGTTGTAGGGAGAGCGGCTACAGGTCCATCAACATAGCCAAGGAGATTTTGATAGGAAAGAATGGGAAGGAGTTGATTTTTCCAAAGAGGAGAGTTTGATGGTTAACATATGGAGAATGGTGTTAAGGGGAAGGGTGGTGGTGTTGGAAGATTCTCCAGGAGCCATGGGGAGGGTTACGGAGACCTAGAAAAAATAGGATTGAGAGGAGGCTGATACCATATAGGATTTATTATTGATCTCCAATGAATGTGAAGTGATGTACATCTCACTTCTCACTATCTCACTATATATAGTATAATACAACCAAAATAATAGGAAAGGATATAAACAATAATAGGAAATGATATACAATAATATATGCTATTATCTTGTAGAGATCACGTTAATAGATATCATATTAGAAAATAAAATTTCGTAGGTTATTACTTATTATTATTAACGACAATGTCGGTATCTTAACCCTAGAGGCTAGAGACCCTATACCCTTTAACAGATCGGACAATACTAATATAAGCTAACCTAATACAATAATACTCTAAAACAAAAATCTCGCATAAAAAACATTCCGTAATCCTTTCAGCTCACGATGGTAAGTCACGAATTTGTTGAAAATCCAATAAACCTGAAAATTAAGTTAAATCAAACACCCTAAGATAAAACCTTTAAACCGTTAATTAAAACAAAGTTACCGTTTAATCGTTTTTAAAGTTATACCATACTCATCAACATGTATATAATTTTTTTGTATACATCTAATTAAAAAATCCTATTTTGGACTCATTAGTCATCACATTGTAGTAGTAATAATTTTTTATAGACAAACCGAATACTTTTTTTATGGGAAAAGTCAACATGTTGTAGATTTTACGTTACTATCATCACTTAAAATATCAATTAATAATTAATTAATTTTTATTCATCATTTGGGTTTAACGAGGCCACCTATCCCACCCTTCTTCACACGCAAACTTCAATTCACTCCCTCCCTTTTTCCCCTTTTTATCAATCACCACCCCAAAATTCACACACACTCTGCTCCATCTGTCACTCTCCGGCCACCGCACCATTCAATCACCGACGCCGTAATTCCGGTCACATCCAACCCTTCAATCAACATCTTAGGTTCAAACAAACACTTCGCTACTATGTGTTTTTTACTTACGAATATATGAAATCAGATCTGTTTATCACTCGAATATATTTCTCAATTAGTCCTGATTTTGTGTGATATATGTGTATCTGTTTAACCTAATCTGCTGCATTGATTGATTTTACATTCTGCGAATTGGTTATGGCAATGTCGTATTATGTTATTAGGGCTTCAAATGAAGTGTATAAGTTACTTATGTTATTTAAAATGTTATTGCGAGTGTGTAGTTTCATACTAGCAAACTTAATTAAAAAATAGTTTGAATCATGATTGTTACATATTCGATCATGGTCCAGTAGTTGTAAGTAAGTTAAATTTATAGGATAAACCTACTTGCTGTTGTTTTTTGATGTAAAAATAATTTCAGGATGATATTGGTACTTAGAACTGTGGATACATTGTTTCTGCGTATACATATTTTTTCTGCCAATTGAAAATTAGTGTGTATTTGCAGTTATGGTTTGGCGGCACTGGATTCGATTGCTGTAACTAGTGAAAATATAAGTGTGGCTCGAGTGTGTGATAGCTCTTTATGATGATCAGATCGAAAATCAAATGGTTTGCACTCGGATGTCTGGTTCTGTCTTTTTTGTCTTTGCTGGTTCACATGTTTCTTGCAAATACGAGTGTGGAGTTAGTACAGTACAGTGTAATGACACGTTTTATTGAGGATTTGAATGTAGATGTTGCGGGGATACAGGTAACGTTAGCACTTTTGATATTATAATTCTATCAATGTGTATTATATGTTGTTAGTTTGTACTGTTAAACAGGATATTGATATTCGTACTTTGATGATTTATTTGTCACTTTCTGGTTACTGCAGGGTGTTAGATCTAAAAGGTTGTGGAAGAAGATTAAGCCTTTAGAGGTTTTGCAGCCCTATGCAAACCCTAGAAGTAATTATGCTGGTAATGAGTACGCTCTCTACTTTGTCCTGTGCTTATCACAAGCTATCGGTTTTGTAAATCTGGGACTGTATATTGTATTTTGTATACTTTTGTTCTCTGTTTCATCTTTTCCAGTTTACCCCAAATATAGATGGAAACTTCTATCTTTATGACTAATATATTGTGATGATACATGCTTAAACTATGTTCTCATTTTGGTACTCCTAGATTAGTACCTTTGCTTTCTCTTGTGTAGTATGAACAGCACTGGCACTACAACTTGTCACATATACCTGCTACCTGTCTACTAGTCCTTTAACTTTATTTTCACGTTGCAGATCCAGTTGAACAAAACAATGGTTTCATATATGCTAAAATTTTTGGTGAATTTGAGAAGATTCGATCTTCGGTATGCTCATGTTGATCTGTCTTTTCTTCAGTAATTTGAATAGTCCTTTTCTTAAGGCTTATACGGGCTTGACATTTTTCTAGATTTGTGATCTTGTTGCCATATCCAGGCTTCTCAATGCTACTCTGGTCATCCCAGAGATTCAAGAAAGTACGAGTTCAAAAGGCATCAGGTATGGTTGGTAGTCTTGGAACTAATCAGAAAAACCAGTAATCTGTAACCCTTAAGCATTTCTAATTATTTTTAAAATTCTCTGCAGCTCCGAATTTAAAAGCTTTTCATACATCTACAATGAAGAACAATTCATTTCCTCTCTTAAAAATGATGTGATCATTGTGAAAAGTCTGCCTCCTAAGTTGAAGGAGGCAAGGAAACGCAAAGAATTTCTTTCTTTTAAACCCAAGAAGGCGGCTTCTCCTGATTATTACATTAAAGAAATCTTGCCCGAGTTAAAGAAGGCAAAGGTTATTGGATTGGTGATTATCGATGGAGGCTGTCTACAGGTATTAGTCATTGTGTATTCTTGCCTTCTCTACTGTAAAAAGCCCTGCATGTCAAAGTGCTATTGTTTCTCTTTAGTAATCTGACTGAGTTTAAGAGATAAAAATGTGTTCCTATGTGTGTGAGCAACAGCAAAAAAGTGATTATATGGCTTGAGGTGAAATGCAGACATAATAATTACATTTCACACTCTCTCCGAAATGCAGCCCACGTAATGAACATAAATATGCAACCATGTCTAATGTCAGCCACCTGATATTTGGATCATTACTTGTGAACATGTCAATATGTCGTGGATTTTATAGATTATATGGTTATTTTGATTAAAATATTTCTTAACCCAAGCTTGGTGATACCAACAATGGGGAAAATATAATAAAGAAATCACACTTGTATTATGTTTAATGAGAGGGTTTACTGGAAATTTAATTAGATCCACTGTTCATTTCTATTTGTGTCACTTTTTTACAATTGATCTTTTGAGGGATTATTTCTGAATCTCAACTACTATCTGTTTCCCTTCTCTCTGCAAGAAAACTTGAAATCTTTTTGAAGAGATTAATTGTATTGAAATCTCTGCTAGCGGCTCTTGATTGCTAAAATTGTCTCAACTTTCCATTTATTCAGATTTTAATACCTTTTAAATTTTCAGCCAATTCTCTCATCTAAGTTGGTCGAATATCAAAGGCTCAGATGTCGGGTAGCATTTCATGCACTTCATTTCCGTCCTGAGATTCTAGCACTTGCACATCTAATGGTGAAAAGGTCAAGTCATCTTTAATGTTCTTCAGATTTATTCAGTTATGAAGAGATCTACACTAATCGTTGCAGCATAGTATTACCCGCATTCTGTTAAAAATGAAGCATAATCCTCACCCATCGCTTGAAGTGTTAAATTTTTGCCTCTTTTTAATTAAGCCATTATTTGATCTAAATGATTTCTTATGCAGGTTACGAGCTTCAGGGCAACCTTATCTTGCCTATCATCCTGGTCTAGTTAGAGATAGCTTGGCTCATCAGGGTTGTGCTGAGCTTTTCCAGGTTCGAGAATGTTGAACTTCAACTTACACTAATAGTTAATTTAATAAGGATCTAGATGGATCATATATAAATGATATCTTTCACACATTGTCATTGTGTAGGATATCCATACCGAACTTATACAGTACCGACGAGCACAAATGATTAAGCAGAAGATCATTCGTGATAAATTAACTGTTGACTCGTTTATTCGGAAATTTAACGGCTCATGTCCACTGATGCCTGAAGAGGTATAGAAATTCATATTCTTCATGCTCATCTGTTACATTGCCAGGTCAGCCTGTGGGATAAGTATATTTATGTTCATTAATTTTTACCATAAACTTTGCAGGTTGGCCTGCTCTTCCGAGCAATGGGTTATCCATCAACAACAAGAATTTACCTGGCAGGGTCTGAAACATTTGGTGGTCAACGTGTCATGATCCCTCTTCGAGCCATGTACACAAACTTGGTTGATCGTTCTAATCTATGCAACAAATACGAACTGTACAAGTTATTAGGCAATGAAAGCCCACTATCTTCAATCGCCAACCCAATTCCCAGGAAAACATCCAAGGAGTTGAAGAAAGATTGGGATGAAGCAGGCCCACGTCCTCGACCTCTTCCTCCTCCTCCTGATCGTCCTATTTATCGACATGAAAAAGAAGGATGGTATGGTTGGGTTGCTGAAAAAGATTCTGAGCCTGACCCGTCGCCACTTGATTTACGGAACAAAGCTCACAGGTTGCTGTGGGATGCTCTTGACTATGTTGTATCAGTTGAAGCAGATGCTTTCTTCCCTGGGTTCAACAATGATGGTAGTGGACTGCCAGATTTTTCAAGTTTGGTTATGGGGCATCGGCTCTATGAGATGGCATCTTCCATAACATATCGACCTGACAGGTAAATTCATATTTTCAAAAGTATTGTTTTCAATGTTGACTATTCACATTAAATATATATTTTCCCTATGCAGGAAATATATTGCTAATCTGTTCAACAGTACAATAGATCATCTTTATTTTCCAAAGCGAAGCTGGATCTTGGCCGCACGTAAACATCTGAACAATAGTTTGAGGGAGGAAGGATTAGAAAGACAATCAATCCAATCAAAACCAGTGTCGTTTCTCTCCCATCCAATCCCGGAATGTTCTTGTACTGTTTCTAAAACAGCTGGCAAGAATGTGTGTCCTAAATGGATTGAAGACAGCCTCATCAAATCCAGACTGCAAGAGAGTGATGAGAATGAACAACCCGACATTGATGAAACAATTGAGCAGGAACTATATTCAGAAGAAGAAAGCAAGAGAAGTTATTCGCAATCTTTGGATGAAGATGTTGAAATGGATCCTAATGATTAGACGTTTGAAAAGATTTATACAGGTTTTTACCACACTTCACCTAGATTCTTTTATTGATTATTACATAGTGTTCGTTGGTGGTGGCGCAATTTTGGCCGGGCTATTATGTTGGCCTTGCGCTTGCACAGAGAGTGATACAGGTAAAGGAAAATGGTAAGAAACAGGGATTGTAAGTCAATAGTTTTACACCTTTCTCATTTTGTTACGATATGGTTCATACCTTTGTTATTTTGTGTACCTCATCATAATGGTTTTGGTTGAGTTTACGAATACCTGTAAAATTTCTGGATCATGAAACAATGTAAACTTTACTAGTTACATAAGCTCATATATACTCGACACTAGGTCCCATGAGTTGTTGATCTGCATGATTGAGCTTTAATACCATAAATATTGCATCATTCGGTTTCTCATAGTTAGGGTAGGGTTCAAATGAGAATAGGAATTTGTGTGAGAATGAGGGAACCAATGATATCAAGCCATGTGTACAAAGAGAATGTTCCACATGTACAAAACTTATTTACCCTCAACATCAATTATCTTACAAACGACAAATCGAAAAATTATGAAAATTGCACCATTAAATTCGTCGTTTTCTCCTCTTAGATTTGCTGTCCCTCAAGACATACTTTTGAAAATTTTTTTTTTTTTTTTCGGTTTTTTGGTGGGTTTCACATTTACTAACACATGTGTTAAAGTGTTGCGTTTAGGGTTTAGGGTTTGTGGTTTAGGGGTTAGGGTTTAGGGTTTCTCCCCGAAACCCCAAACCTCAAACCCTAACCCCTAAACCACAAACTCTAAACCCTAAACGCTTTACAAAACGCTAAACCCTACATCTTTCTAAACCCTAAACTCCCTTCTAAACCTTAAACCCTTATAAACCCTAAACCATAAACCCTACTAAACCCTAAACCTAACCTTAAACCCTAACCTTAACCACAAATTAAATGTACAACTAATCACTAACACATGTGTTACTAATTTGTGAAACCCACCAAAAAATGAGAAAAACAAAAGTTGTCAAAAGTATGCCTTGAGGGACGGCAAATCGAAGAGGAGAAAACGCTGAATTTTATGGTGCAATTTTCATGATTTTTCGAGTTACCGTTTGTGAGATATTTAATTTTTAAAAATGTGGAGGAGAGAGAATAAAGTGTGGAGGAGAGAGAATAAAGTGTGGAGGAGAGAGAATAAAGTGACATATGGCATAAATCTGTTGGTTCCCTCATTCTCACTCAAAATTAGTGTACTCATTTGAACCTTACTCCTCATAGTTAATAGGTACTCCTAGCTTTGAATTTTATTTTATATAATTTTTATATGTTAATCTTAAACCCTAAAGGGTTTACCCTTTAAGCTTAAAACTTATATATATTTGAAGATGCAATATTACTATAATCACCTTCATTTGACTTATTAATTAGGGGTTAGTGTTTGAAAATACATTCAACTTATACATGATGTTTATTGTGTATCCAACTTAAATTTGTTACTTTAAATGTATCAAACTTTCAAAAAGTGCGTTTTAATGTATTTTGGTAATGTTTTGAAAATGTGTCAAATTTTCCGGATGTCACATGGCACCTTAAACGAGCGACACATCATTAAAATACATTAAACACCCTTTTTAAATTTATGCATTAAAAATAGCAAACGTAAATAGAATACAGATAATAGACATCACAAGTTATATGCATTTCTAGACACAAATCTTTATCCCTATTAAATATGGTAAGAACTAAACTAATATCATATATCACCCAAAACATTTTATGATGTACTAGTTAAGTACCCGCACGTTACGGCGCTAAAGATTTTAATATTTTTCAAAAATGATGTGATAAAGTGTTTATTGAGTAAATTATGATAAAGTCAAATTAACATTTACCATTTATGATTAATGGTACAAGGGTATTATTTCTTTCTAAATAGTGGGTTATTAATGGAGTAAACTAAATTTCTTGTATAGTCATACATTATATAGTCAAGCATGTCTTGTTTATGTACAAATATAAATGGTAATTTACAAACTTATAGATCATTGCTATATTTAGCGAATGGTAGTTTGGTCTATTTCGTTAATGTTAAAGGTATTATTGTCATTTGCATTCTTTAAACTTGTAAGGCAATGAATGAATAAGGTAAACAAAATATATAGGTGTTAGATGTTAGATTAGATTAGATGTTAGATTAAGGGTATTATTGTCATTTGCATTCTTTAAATTTGTAAGGCAATGAATGAATGGGGTAAACAAATTATATAGGTGTTAGATATTATCTTCTTTAATATCATCAATATTTGAATTTGAATTTACAATTACAACATTTGCATTTTTTTTCTTTTCTATTTTTTTTGTAAATACATATACATATACTAAATTAACAATGATGAATACATCCAGATAACATAAAGCTCAGAAGGTTTATAAAAATTATTATTGGTCACCAATGTCGATAAACATTACCAACGATCATCTACCAATAATTATCACTTGCACGAAATTTCCGATTATCACCATTTGCTTCTTTTCATTGATTACCGCCGCATAGTCCGGCTGATTTACTAGTTATTCTTAAGTAATTCCGGTGCTGATTAAGAATCCAACCACAAATAATGTCAGTGATATGATAGAATATAAAAGTTCAATAACGATAAGGATAAAAATCAAAGAATCCAGATTTTATAAAAATTGCAGGATTTTTTTAACATTCAACATCTGCAAGTACACGGTGTTTGTGCTACATATACACATGAAAAAACACAAGTTTATACTCTAAGATCCAAAGACAAAAAACTAGTACAAAACTAGCATCCAAAATCTTTGGAAGAGGACTATCTGTGTCTTCCAACTATAATATGTATAATCTTGCAGTGAGATTAACAAAAGCTTCTTCGTTGCAGGGAATGGTAAGTCCTCCCATTGGATAGCTGAACCCGAATTCTTCCTCTGACCTACTTAACAAATCTTGAAACAATGGTTGGTTCAAGTAAGATAAAGGAACCACAAACCGTTTTCTTTGAAATTCTCCTACATACATCGCCAAATATCCTTTTGGAACATCTTGCTTGTTCTTGTTGTTCAGTTTGATTAGCTGTTTAGCGTTTGAAACTATCGATTGTAATCTGAAAACACCCATATTTATAGAAGGAAATGAAGACTGTTTTTGAGGTAAGAATTGGAATATTGTTGGAATGTGTACTTTGATGGAGGTCTCAAGTTTAAGGCTTATATTTATAGTGCGTCTACTTGTAACTAGCCACCTATATGAGAAATTCTCTTCAATATAAGGTTGCTGTATGGGCCAACTTCATGTGATACTTCACATGGCTTTGCTCAATTTAGTAGATTTATTAGGATTTTTTTTTCTTCTCTATCATCCATCCATCCAATTCTTTATAAAAGAACTTGTCCTACTTGTGCCTATATATAGGGTCATGATCAGGACTAATTAGCAACACTTTGGACCTACATCCGTTGTAGGGTATATTATCATATATATCCACCATCCAGCTTGGGATGTGATTAAATATTTACAGATTAGCAGCCCATTGTTTCATGATCAGTACCTTCTAATAGTGGCCTTTCAAAGACTGCATTTACTGCTGTATTGGTATTTCTTTCGATTGAACTTCCCATGCCCAAGAAACAGAGTGTAACACCCCCAAATTTGTTTAGAGGAAGCATTTGGTTTAAGTACTGGGGTGTCACAATAATAAGGCATGCATACGTATCAGAGCTTATGATTACAACAGAACAGTATATATTAAGATGCCAAAAATGTTAATTACAAAGTTTACGATTCATCGAATCGTATAAGTTAAAAGTAGTAAGTTTACAAAAGTAGATTTCTGAAATATGGCTAAAACATTTCAGTTATACTAAAGAAATCCATATGTTTCCAAAAGTTGGCATCCTAAGCTTCAAGGGTCGCCTAATTCTCCATGTGTGTTGGCGATCTTACATGCGCAGCTAATTCCCTGAAAAACATAGTAAAAGTCAACAACTAGGTTGAGTGAATTCACAGGTTTTATGTTTACAAGTTCAGTTGTGATAAACCACTGTTGTTTATAACGTATCGTTGGGATGTCACCCAAAAGTATAGTTCATGAAATCAATTATGTTCCTAAATAGTTGTTTGTAGGAATGTTCGTATTCTATTAGTTGTAGGAAAAACAGTATCCTGTGTTCAAGTATGTTTTGTAGGATTATACGTATCCTAATCGTAGATATGTTTCGTTGGGATATTGCCCAAAAATATAGTTCAAGTTATAGTAGGAATGTAAGTATCCTATTAGTTGTTCGTAGGTGTAACACTCCCCTAAGACCCGTATCTGAACCACGTACGGCAGTATTACAATCCTAATCGTTTAGTGGGACCATGTCAGTAGGAACCCGGTGCCCATGTCAGAAGGGACTTTCCATCAGTTTAATAACAATAGTAGACCCATGTTCGCAGGATCTAGTGCCCATGTCAGAAGGGACTTTTCAATAGTTTGTGCCCATGTCAGAAGGGACTTTTTAGTAGTCTGTTGCCCATGTCAGTAGGGACTTCTCAGTAATGTTGCCCATGTCAGTAGGGACTTTTCAATAGTGTAATAACGATAGTAGATCCGTGTTAGTGGGATCTAGTGCCCATGTCAGTAGGGACTTTTTGTTACCCAGTCCGTTATATAAAGTGTTGCTGGTTATCCTCCAGCGTTCTCAAAACATGTTCATGTGTTTACAGCGTTGGTAGTATGAAAGTAATATGTAACACTTCCCCTAAGACCCGAATCTGGACCACGTACGGGCAGTATTACATATTAGATTGAAATCGTCCATTTTGTTTATCAGTTTACTAGTTCAAGGTACTCTACTTGTTTGAGTAAGAATGGTATACAATCATGTTTGTATATAAAAGAGTTTGACTATGTTTTCCACCCCTGTTCAAGCAGTTAAACAGTAAAAGTAGGGGCTGTGAACTCACCTGTTGAGTTAAGTAATCGTGCGAGTGCTAGCAAACCTAAGCCCAAGTACAGTCTGAAATCTCCTAACGTCCTAAACGTACGAGATTTAATAAGTATGTGGATGTCTAAACTAATCATCCATGCTAGTGTTTGTACAACCAAGTCACGTCCAAATCGTTTGTTTAATGTTTATGTTTGTATTTCGTTGTTTGTGAAAATGTATACGACTCGTTGGTGAAAGTTTGAAATCAGCATTTCGATAAAACAAGTATGTTTGAATTGTTTGTATGGTTCTTGTATCGCATAATATGTGAGTATTCGTTGCCGGTTAAGTTCGACACTTAGTGAGAAATTTGTTTGTAAAGTTCCTGTTTTATGCGACACTAAGGGCGTCACTTGCTTTGGTTATGCGACACTAGGCTAGTGTCGGTATAAGTGGTAATCAGATTGTTATGCGACACTTATGAAGTGTCGGTTAAAATAGTAGTGCGGCACTTACGAAGTGTCGTGTGTAAGATCAGTGAGTCACTATCGGAGTGTCGGGTATAGTAAAGTTGTAGCGTCACTAGACAAGTGACGGTATATTTTGGGTTTCATGCGGCACTAAGTGCGACACTTAAGAAGTGTCGGTATACTACGGTTTGAGGCGTCACTAGTAGCGTCACTAGGGTAGTGTCGCTATACTGTTTTCGGTCCTATGCGACACTATCAGCTGTTCGACGAACAACGAGAAAAAGTCGGATTTTTGGTCGATTTCGGACGTTTTCGGTTGTATAAAACACTAAGACATGTTATACTAAGTATATTAAACACTAAATAGCAATTATAACTTTGAAATCTAAAGATTTGCGGGATTTGTCGGAAACTTACGAGTGTCGGATTTGAAATCCGAAAAGGTAGAAGTGTAGATCGGGATGCCGTGGTCGTTTTATTCCAAAGGGGCTATATGATTACTCGAGATTTTGGCGTAGTTTTGGTGATTTTTGTGAGTTTTTGGTGAATGTTTAGAGAGAAGGGAGAGAAAAGAGAAAGAAGAGAGAGAGAAAGATGAAAGAAAATGAAAGAAAAGTGGGAGGTGGAGGTGATTTTGTTCCACTTTCTGCCTCCGTGTTTGCGTTCCGTGTTTGTTTACCCGATCGTTAAATGTTATTTTATTTTAACTATTATGTTTTTAATTACATTTCTCATTATTTTTAATTAGGATCTTTTTATGAAACCAAATTAATAAATTTTATAAATTTCAAACTTTGTTTTATTTTAATTTTAAAAGTTGACGTTTTGCGTTATAAATTGATATGTAAATATTATCGACATAATATTTAATTGTTCAAGACGTTATTTAATAATTTCGTTTTATTAAATAATTTTGTTTACCAAGAGTCGTATATTTTTTTGTCGCGTCTGTTTTCAATTTGTTCAGTACGTAATTACAACTAATTACGAATACGAAATACTACGCGTATTATCTAGTTGGGCTATGCTAGACTTACCTCTAAAATGTGTTGTGAATTCACTCAAGTAGGGAATTAGCCTAATAATGCAAGTGATTAATTTAATTAATCGTGTTTAAATTTGCGGGGTGTTACATTCTCCCCATGTTAGAGAAATCTCGTCCCGAGATTTAAAATCAAGTCGGATCGCCTGCGGCGTATGTTCTCCGATCAGTCATGTTGTTAACAATAGTTTGCGTGGCGTTCAATTGTTGCCATAGAAGTTCAATCAGTTTAAGTATGCTCCCGGCATAGATCAATATGTTGTGTGTTTCGTTTCGTGTTCAGGGTTTACCAAGTGTTGTGTTTAAATCGACATTCGAATAAAAACGTATGTTAAATCATAGCAACAGCTGTTAGGACATACCGTGCTAGTTGAGATCCGCCACCGTTTCTGGTGCACGGAGGATATATGCACGGCTACGCCCCGGTGGTATGGTTGCGATGCGGTTGTTGTTTTGATTGTTGTTCCCGGGGTTGTTCTGGTTGTTGTTATTTTGATTGTTGTTGAGTTGAGGGCACTGATTTCTGTAGTGACCCGGGTCGCCACATCGGAAACATCCAGTGTTTCGTTGTTCGTTGTTCGTGGGGTGAGTTCTACAAGCTTCGGTTCTGTGTCCGAATCGGTTGCATTTATCACAGAAGAAACAATCTCCTTCATGATGTTTTCCGCACTTCCCACACTTGGGCCTGTTACCAAGGTAGGGTTTCTGTTCAGTGTTGGTGATCGCAGCAAAGGCTCGGGTGTTTCCCGGGTTTCTGTTTTGTTGACCCTGACGGTCGTTACCCTCACTGTTCCATTTGCGTTTGTGGGTTCCAGATTCGCCCGCATCAGTACGGGTAGGTTCAGTTTTCTCTGTGATAGCTTTCAGGGTTCCAATCTCGACCGCGTCGTCGGTTAAGCTTTGAGCCAGGTCAACTGCGCTCCTAAAGGTAGCTGGTTTGGAGGACATAACCATGCCTCGGATCTGTGGAGCCAAACCCCTGTTGTAACGCTCAATGCGTTTGCTCTCGGGGTTTACCATGTGGGGCACCAGTCGTGCGAGTTCCTGGAATCTAGTCGTGTAACCTGAAATGTCAGCGCCGATCATTTGCATGTTCCAGAATTCGGTTTCAAGTTTCTGCATCTCGTTGGGAGGGCAAAATTCCTCCATCAGCATTCGTTTCAGGGTCTCCCATGAGATGGAGTAAGCAGCTGGGCGTCCCATGATTTGCACCTGAGCGTTCCACCATGTTAGCGCTTTGTCGGCTAGAGTGCAGGTGGCGTATTTCACAATTTTGTCGGTGGCGCAGTCGCTGATGTCGATGACTGATTCAGTTTTCTCAATCCAGTGGACCAGGCCGATGGCCCCTTCGGTCCCGGTGAAGGTGCTGGGTTTACAAGACTGGAAGGTTTTGTAGGAACACCCCTGCTGGGTATTGTTTGGGGTTTCGCTGTTGACGGGAGTGGCTCCACTATTGTTGGTCAGGTTTTCACGATTGCGGCTAGCCTCGTATTGTGCGATGGCTTCAGCCACGCGGCGTTCGATAATCTGTTCGGTTGTTTCTGGAGGCGGGGGTGGAGGAGGAATATTTCGTCGACTGTTTCGAGTATTTCTTTGTTTAGGCGGCATGCTGACGTTCTGCGATGAAAAGATGCAGAAGTCAATGCCAATGAAAAATATGTGAGGAATAGAGTTTCACATATTTCAAGTTTTCCAGTATCAAGAGAAATTGTCGAATCCCCATCACGTATCTTACGACTATGAAACACCCATATGTACTCAGTATAATATAATCACGTTGGCCAGGCGTCATTATATGATGCCAAATACATACTTCTTTTCATCAACCGTTTAATCACGATCAGGTTCATATGAGATCAGAGTACAATGAACGAGTCGAATGTGGTGAACAGTTCACGCGTATCGAGGTACCGTAACGATAGTTTAGATGTATGCAATTGTATGTATGCATGTGCGTTCTAGCCAAGGCTATAGTCTAGGTCTCTAGGTCGCTAAGTCACCTAAAGTTTCCTAGTTCGCTATAACCATTGGCTCTGATACCAATCTGTAACACCCCCAAATTTGTTTAGCGGAAGCATTTGGTTTAAGTACTGGGGTGTCACAATAATAAGGCATGCATACGTATCAGAGCTTATGATTACAACAGAACAGTATATATTAAGATGCCAAAAATGTTAATTACAAAGTTTACGATTCATCGAATCGTATAAGTTAAAAGTAGTAAGTTTACAAAAGTAGATTTCTGAAATATGGCTAAAACATTTCAGTTATACTAAAGAAATCCATATGTTTCCAAAAGTTGGCATCCTAAGCTTCAAGGGTCGCCTAATTCTCCATGTGTGTTGGCGATCTTACATGCGCAGCTAATTCCCTGAAAAACATAGTAAAAGTCAACAACTAGGTTGAGTGAATTCACAGGTTTTATGTTTACAAGTTCAGTTGTGATAAACCACTGTTGTTTATAACGTATCGTTGGGATGTCACCCAAAAGTATAGTTCATGAAATCAATTATGTTCCTAAATAGTTGTTTGTAGGAATGTTCGTATCCTATTAGTTGTAGGAAAAACAGTATCCTGTGTTCAAGTATGTTTTGTAGGATTATACGTATCCTAATCGTAGATATGTTTCGTTGGGATATTGCCCAAAAATATAGTTCAAGTTATAGTAGGAATGTAAGTATCCTATTAGTTGTTCGTAGGTGTAACACTCCCCTAAGACCCGTATCTGGACCACATACGGCAGTATTACAATCCTAATCGTTTAGTGGGACCATGTCAGTAGGAACCCGGTGCCCATGTCAGAAGGGACTTTCCATCAGTTTAATAACAATAGTAGACCCATGTTCGCAGGATCTAGTGCCCATGTCAGAAGGGACTTTTCAATAGTTTGTGCCCATGTCAGAAGGGACTTTTTAGTAGTCTGTTGCCCATGTCAGTAGGGACTTCTCAGTAATGTTGCCCATGTCAGTAGGGACTTTTCAATAGTGTAATAACGATAGTAGATCCGTGTTAGTGGGATCTAGTGCCCATGTCAGTAGGGACTTTTTGTTACCCAGTCCGTTATATAAAGTGTTGCTGGTTATCCTCCAGCGTTCTCAAAACATGTTCATGTGTTTACAGCGTTGGTAGTATGAAAGTAATATGTAACACTTCCCCTAAGACCCGAATCTGGACCACGTACGGGCAGTATTACATATTAGATTGAAATCGTCCATTTTGTTTATCAGTTTACTAGTTCAAGGTACTCTACTTGTTTGAGTAAGAATGGTATACAATCATGTTTGTATATAAAAGAGTTTGACTATGTTTTCCACCCCTGTTCAAGCAGTTAAACAGTAAAAGTAGGGGCTGTGAACTCACCTGTTGAGTTAAGTAATCGTGCGAGTGCTAGCAAACCTAAGCCCAAGTACAGTCTGAAATCTCCTAACGTCCTAAACGTACGAGATTTAATAAGTATGTGGATGTCTAAACTAATCATCCATGCTAGTGTTTGTACAACCAAGTCACGTCCAAATCGTTTGTTTAATGTTTATGTTTGTATTTCGTTGTTTGTGAAAATGTATACGACTCGTTGGTGAAAGTTTGAAATCAACATTTCGATAAAACAAGTATGTTTGAATTGTTTGTATGGTTCGTGTATCGCATAATATGTGAGTATTCGTTGCCGGTTAAGTTCGACACTTAGTGAGAAATTTGTTTGTAAAGTTCCTGTTTTATGCGACACTAAGGGCGTCACTTGCTTTGGTTATGCGACACTAGGCTAGTGTCGGTATAAGTGGTAATCAGATTGTTATGCGACACTTATGAAGTGTCGGTTAAAATAGTAGTGCGGCACTTACGAAGTGTCGTGTGTAAGATCAGTGAGTCACTATCGGAGTGTCGGGTATAGTAAAGTTGTAGCGTCACTAGACAAGTGACGGTATATTTTGGGTTTCATGCGGCACTAAGTGCGACACTTAAGAAGTGTCGGTATACTACGGTTTGAGGCGTCACTAGTAGCGTCACTAGGGTAGTGTCGCTATACTGTTTTCGGTCCTATGCGACACTATCAGCTGTTCGACGAACAACGAAAAAAAGTCGGATTTTTGGTCGATTTCGGACGTTTTCGGTTGTATAAAACACTAAGACATGTTATACTAAGTATATTAAACACTAAATAGCAATTATAACTTTGAAATCTAAAGATTTGCGGGATTTGTCGGAAACTTACGAGTGTCGGATTTGAAATCCGAAAAGGTAGAAGTGTAGATCGGGATGCCGTGGTCGTTTTATTCCAAAGGGGCTATATGATTACTCGAGATTTTGGCGTAGTTTTGGTGATTTTTGTGACTTTTTGGTGAATGTTTAGAGAGAAGGGAGAGAAAAGAGAAAGAAGAGAGAGAGAAAGATGAAAGAAAATGAAAGAAAAGTGGGAGGTGGAGGTGGTTTTGTTCCACTTTCTGCCTCCGTGTTTGCGTTCCGTGTTTGTTTACCCGATCGTTAAATGTTATTTTATTTTAACTATTATGTTTTTAATTACATTTCTCATTATTTTTAATTAGGATCTTTTTATGAAACCAAATTAATAAATTTTATAAATTTCAAACTTTGTTTTATTTTAATTTTAAAAGTTGACGTTTTGCGTTATAAATTGATATGTAAATATTATCGACATAATATTTAATTGTTCAAGACGTTATTTAATAATTTCGTTTTATTAAATAATTTTGTTTACCAAGAGTCGTATATTTTTTTGTCGCGTCTGTTTTCAATTTGTTCAGTACGTAATTACAACTAATTACGAATACGAAATACTACGCGTATTATCTAGTTGGGCTATGCTAGACTTACCTCTAAAATGTGTTGTGAATTCACTCAAGTAGGGAATTAGCCTAATAATGCAAGTGATTAATTTAATTAATCGTGTTTAAATTTGCGGGGTGTTACACAGAGCTATTTCCGGGACCTTTGTAGTGCTATATGTTCATGTGGGATGTGAGTTTCAAGAGTTAGTATGACAAATTAACTAATTAAATATTACATGTAAGATGGTCGTTGTATTTTAGATCCTTTAGTTTTTGACATGATCATTAGTAATTAACGTTTCAGTGTAACATTTGATACAAATTCAGCTCCAAGCTGTGGTATGTTTTCTACGGTTGGCAATATCCGACACGAAACCGACTTGAAAATAAGCAGGAACCAGGTTCCACCAACCTGCTGTTTTTTTCCGGGCGAGTCGGGTTCGGGTCACCCAATGAGTTTTCGGGTCATCCCAACAACCCGAATAAATTCTAATATTAGTTTAAAGTTTGGCTCTTTTCATTATAATGCATTTAAATTCTTAAAATTTCGAATTAGAAATGTTTGATACCTTTATGTTTTGGTAGAAATTGAATTAACGAGGTTATGGTATGGAATTTAAACGTATGTAATAGGTATCATTAATGGTTAGCACTTATATTAGAAAAGATTGACACACGTGACACATTTAACCCGAAACTGACAGGCCAACTCGAGAGTGACTCGCCAACTGTTTAACTTGATTAAAATGCGTGTTAGTTGGGTCAGATTAAGGTTATCAGGTTTGGTTGGCTTGAAATACTCAACCCGTTTATACAATCAAGTTGTGTTTGGGTTTACTAATTTTAACGCGCCAATCCGATCCAACTCGAATTGACACCCCTAATATTTTCCCCTGTTTTGGGGTCTCGTGATCCGTATATATTTATAATTTCCCCATATAAAGAACTAGATATATACCATTTGAACCTTTTTTTCGTCTTAAAAAGACCCGTTTCAAAATCTAGTAAAGGCAGTGGAAACCTGCAATTACAAAAAGTCTAGAGACTGTTTTTTTCTCTTGTAAAAGATTAATATAATGAGAGAAGTCTGTAGGCGGAGGCCACAAGCTATATAAGATATTCGCAAATGACCCAAGTTAGAAAGAGTCCAAAGTTTCATTTAACCATTCATATGGCATTGCATGACTAGCTACATACTACCCAATTTATTTGTTGTGAGGTAATTCAGCCATCATAAGTATTAATCTTTAGTGCTTCACTATCCATTTGTTGTGTATGCCTATGCATGTGTTTTGAATTAGAAACTCATATGAAACGTAGATGATCATAACATAACTGTCAAGTCTATTAATTAGATTGAGCCATTGAGGATGTGAACAAATGGGTTAATTAGTAGGCAACATTTTTATAAATTCTTAGGACATGCATCACAATGTGGCTATAAGATTGAGTTCTATTTTACAGTTAAAAGCTAAAGTCGGAAAATGGTGATTAATCAAAACATTAATTTATATGCAGTTATAGAAAATGGGATGCCCCTTTTTACATCTTCAACTATTTTACTCTCTCTGTTTTAAATCTAAAATACTACTATAGTGCAAAACCAGGTGATATTTTGTTTTCAAACTATGAAATGTGTAATTGGGAAGTGAGATGGACAAAAGCTTCTTCACGGCAAGGAATTGTAAGTCCTCCCATTGGATGGTTGAACCCGAATTCTTCTTCTGACCTACGTAACAATTCTTGGAATAATGGTTGGTCCAAGTAGAATAAAGGCACCACAAACCGTTTCCTTTGAATTTCTCCTACATACACAGCCAAATATCCTTTGGGAACATCTCTCTGCTGCTTGTTGTTAACTTTGATTAGCTGTTTAGCATTTGCAACTAATGATTGGATCCTGAGAACACCCATATTTTGGAGCGAAAAGAACTTGGATTTCTGTGAGAATGAAGTGATTGATACAAGTAGTTTGCGGAACTGGGAAATGGATTGTAAGATGTAATTTGATGTAAGTGTCCAGTTTCTGGCTTATATTTATAGTCTCTATAGTTGCAGCTAGCCACCCAAGTGGTTTATTTAAGGGCCTACCTCATGTGAAGCTTCACATGGCTTTGCTCAGTTAGATAGACTCATAATATATTTTTTTCTTGTCAATCCAATCTATATATTGAAGAACTTGACCTACCTGTTTTCCTGAGGTCATGATCAGGACTAAGGAGCAAAACTTTGGCCCTACATCTGTTTTTGAATTAGGACTTCAACTGTCCAATTTGGAACATGACCAACTTTTATTTTTTGGTAGGCCAAGTCCATTGTTTCATGCTCAATAATATTAGAACTGATGGTATTCAGAAGAGTGAAAAAGTATGACTGATTTATATAGTAACAGAGTTAAAATCTAAACATTTAACATACAAGCACATCTGCCAATGTCGATAATTACATTAAAGATAGTTTGCAGAGAGGTCATGTTTAAGACTACGCGGCAACGAGGGTAACCTGAACCTACATTCGTTTATTATCATGAAGTCATATGCTGCCCAACTTGAGATGGGAATAGATATAAAAAGCCCATTGTTTCTTCTCAAAACCTTTTAGAAAGTGATAGGATTTTTGGTTATATTTGTTGCACAGACATACTCCAGAATTCCAGAATCGTTAATCATATCAAACATCATGCATCATGTTATCAATCATCATCAAGAATCAATATCAGGAACAACAAGAACATGGGTCACCCTTTCGTATATATTAACTTTCTGAATCTGGGTTACATTCAAACTGATACAAATACATGTATATATAGATAACGAACAGGTGCAATCAACAGACACACTGTTTCGTTATGATCAGTTACAACAAACCGTTGTAACCCTTGACTCCTAACCGCTAACTGCTAACTGCCTTGTTTCTTTGTTTCTTGCACAGCAGGTTTGTTGGCCCATGGCCCAAACCAGAAACAATCAAGGCTTTGTTTTGACCCATTTAATACATACAATATTTATACGACCCATTCCTGATTTCTGTTTGGCCCATTTGACATTATAAGTCCAACATATTCCCCCCTAATGTCAAATGCCAAAACTTCAATCTTCTTGCTCCTTGATTTCTTCAAACTTGATCACCATTGTCTTCTAGGATTACACCGAATTGCCTTGCTCTTTGCTTTATTATGTGAAGATTCTCACAAGCTTCTCTTTTGCTTTCTGCCACAACTCCTAGCCCATAACTATTATTCATCCCATCAACTTCACGTGGGGTTTCTTCATTGGCTCCGACATAGCCATATTCAACCTTCCCAGTTGTCTCAAACTTAACAGGTTCTTCCTTGAACCGGAGCCTCAAAGTTGTCCTATAATAGCACTCTACCATATCTATGGTTCTATTATAACAAGCCTTCAATTCTTCCTCATGTTCTTCGGTTAATCCGTTTATAACAGCAATCTCCTTCCATTTTTTTCCTCTTTGTAACAAGCCAACACCCATTTGTTGGTCTTTATCTTTGGCATCACACCTATCATCTTCAACTTGATCATATCACATGACCTTTCTTCTTTCTTGTTTTCATTCAATCTATCACAGATTGTCCCTTTTTTTGGTTGCCTCACACAACTTCTTTGCGGTTGCTTCACACAACTTCTTTGTCGGTTGCCTCACACAACTTCTTCGCATAATGAATCTTGTCTCTCTCTATTCGATTTTTCTGAATCAAATTTGGGTTTCTCTAACCCGTTCTGAAACGATTTAATCCCGATTGGTTCTTTTCTTTCTCTTGAAAATGATCTACTCCCGATCAATTTTCTTCTTTTTCTTGAAAACAATCTACTCCCGATCAATTTTCTTCTTTCTCTTTGCTTTCTCTGATTCGATCTTCTCACAATCGAATCGTGTTTCTCTCTCTGGTTTTCCTTTCCTTCTTCGTAATCGAGTCACTCGATTTCTTGTTATGATCGATTCACTCGATCTTGTAACAAGTTCTCTGGTTATTGTTTATCACAAACAAACAATCCTCTTGCCTTCTTCTTCCTTGTTGTTGTTTTCTTCATGGCCATTCGGTTCTACTTCTTTTCGAATCCACAAGAACACACTTTGCGTTTTTCTTTCTTTCTACATAACGAACAGCCTTTGTATTCTTCTGTGTTGCGTTTTTTCATATCACAAATCTGCAGCGTCTCCATCTATTATTCTCTTTCTCTTTGTAACCTAATCACTCGATTTCTTTGCTTGTTACAATCGACTCTCTCAATCTTTGATCTTCTTCGATCACCTTCTCTTCAATCTCCATGGCTGCCCTCTTACTTTTTGTGATATTCAACGCAATGATTGATCCTTGTAACATGATTCATTCGTTGTTTGATTCCTCACTCTGATACCACTGTTGCACAGGCATACTCCACAATTCCAGAATCGTTAATCATATCAAACATCATGCATCATGTTATCAATCATCATCAAGAATCAATATCAGGAACAACAAGAACATGGGTCACCCTTTCGTATATATTAACTTTTTGAATCTGGGTTACATTCAAACTGATACAAATACATGTATATATAGATAACGAACATGTGCAATCAACAGACACACTGTTTCGTTATGATCAGTTACAACAAACCGTTGTAACCCTTGACTCCTAACCGCTAACTGCTAACTGCCTTGTTTCTTTGTTTCCTGCGCAGCAGGTTTGTTGGCCCATGGCCCAAACCAGAAACAATCAAGGCTTTGTTTTGACCCATTTAATACATACAATATTTATACGACCCATTCTTGATTTCTGTTTGGCCCATTTGACATTATAAGTCCAACAATATTTTGACTTCACTTAATGCTAAAAGTTTTCTGTGTCACTTGCATTGCCCATACCTAAGGGATGGAGGCATGGAGCCATTTTAAGTTCTTTAATTCATACTTGTAACCAAATGTTGGGAAACGAGTCCCAAGAGCACAATAACTTCAACCTGGGCATATATAATAACAGATGTTCACGTTTCAATAGAATAACCAATAACTAAATTTGGTTGAAGTTGGTGGAAAATGTTATCATCTCAGAGATAATTGCAAGATCGTTGACTTGTCGACAATACAAAAGATGTGATCCTTATGCAGAGCAGATCGCCATAACTAGCGGATAAAATGGGCTTAACTTATGATTCTACACATCTACCAGGTTAGAAGTCCTTCCTTTAGGGATTCAAATTCAGCTTTTTGTAAGAAGAATGTTTTAATTTATAGGAGTGACTTGAAGTTTTTGAGATGAGAAAAAGATTATTAAACCCGGGTCAATATTTAAAACTTTGAAACTCATGAGACTTTGGGTTGAATTACTGCAATAATTTGAACATATTGGAGTGTTGTGTCATGATCTCTCATATGTTGATTTGGTAATGACAAAGCCTTGATAACATCTAACTTAAAACTGAGTATGCTTACATACCTATTAGGGTTAAAGTCATAGATTGTTAACGTACTTTCAATGTTGTTTCAATATAGGTAACGAACTAATTTTATTACCAATGAATGTAATGTACTTTGTAAAAGTATTTCGATGTAGGTAATATGGTTAATAAGTAGATTACCAATATTGGAACACATATGTGGGGTACATTGCTAATATATACTCCCTCCATCCCAAAATAATTGTTCCGTTTTGACCTTTGATGTCTTTCTTTTTCAACTTTAACTTTAAATATTTTTGTTTGTATTAATATAATATTTGATGTAAAATATATGAATGGATTGGGTTTTACATGTATTTTCATTGGTATAATTTTCATAAAATATTATATAATACAAACAAAAATATTTAAGGTCAACGTTGAAAAAGAAGACTTTAAAAAGTCAAAACATGACAATTATTTTGAGATGGAGGGAGTAACACTTATTACCGGTACATTATCTACATTGGTAATAAAACTAATTCATTACCAACATTCACTACTACACAAACACAAATGGCACACGGTTAAAAACATCAATGGACCATGAAAAACGGGAGGTGGGCTATTGGGGGAGAAGTTTATTTGCAAAACAAAAGGACCACGGTCAGAAAATTCGTGATCTAATAACCACACGGACCACGGTTAATAATTTTAAACTGTATTCAAGAACATTGCCCAGCTAAACTAACTGATCGCGGTTCCTTTGTGAGAACCGTGGTCCTGCTTAAATTTTTTGATAAAAAATAAAATGTGACTGGACAACGGTTCTCTTTTGGATGCACTTTTTCACACTGGTTTCTTAGAGAGCGAATAAGAGAAACCCTAAAACGTAAACGGGCCTTATCTAAACAAGCCTAAAAAGGGTTGTGCTTCTATTAAGCTAACATTAACTTACATTAAAGGATGTTGTATTTTAGTTTCTTGAATTCTGGACTCTGCATAAGCAATTCAGTCGACTGATTAAAACCTTATCTCAATTAGTAAATAATCATATCAACATATTTGATACACTATTATCACTAAATTAAATTAGAATATGTAGGTTTTAATACAAGCTTTTACTTACTTATTTTTTGTTTTTATTATTTATATATTTTTTCATAAAAGTTAACTAAGTATATGTCATTATCACACCGTTGCAAAGTTGAAGGAATAATCTTGTCGAATTATGTTTCTCATGTCACTTCATGAGTGTTGAAGTTCTCTTATTACTTTCTGTAAATGTGTTGGTTTTGCCTTTTGTTAAATCTTGAAGTTGGTTACTACATGGCGAATTAAGCTGTGTTGTATTTTCCCCTGTTTTGGGGTGTGTTCATGTTGGACCTTGCAGAGCTTCGTTATTTTAATGTATATTTAATCTCGACATCACAAGAAATTACTCAATCATTGTGGTATCATCTGCCTAGTTCTATATAACCCGATGAGGCAATAATAGTCATTTCTATAACATATCAGAAAATGGTGAATTGGAAGATATGTACATCAACACATTAATTCATATGCAATTATATAAAATGGGAACGCCCCTTTTTACAACATCACCTATCGTACTGATCTCTATATATGAGCGATCTAAAGCTAAAGTTCTAATACAAAACTGCTCAATTCTTTGTCATCAAACTATGAAATGTGTAATTGGTTGGTGAGATGGACAAAAGCTGCTTCATGGCAAGGGATTGTAAGTCCTCCCATTGGATGGTTGAACCCGAATTCTTCTTCCGACCTACGTAACAAATCTTGGAACAATGGTTGGTCCAAGTAAGATAATGGAACCACAAACCGTTTCCTTTGAATTTCTCCTACATACACAGCCAAATATCCTTTGGGAACATCTCGCTGCTGCTTGTTGTTCAGTTTGATTAGTTGTTTAGCATTTGCAACTAATGATTGGAACCTGAGAGCACCCATATTTGGAGCGAAAAGAAGAGTGTTTTATGTGAGAATGAAGTGATTGATATGAATACTTTGCAGAACTGGGAATTGGATTGTAAGATGTTTGATGTAGGTATCAAGTTTCAGCCTTATATTTATAGTCTCTACAGTTGCATCTAGCCACCAAAATGGGAAATGCTAAAATACAGATGGTTCCTAAGATGGGCCTACCTCATGTGAAGCTTCACATGGCTTTGCTCAGATTGGTATATTCGGCATATATATATACTTTTTTTCTTTAATTCAATCCATATATGGTAGAACTTGACCTACTTGTTTATATGACATCATGATCTAATTAAGGAGCAACATTTAAGCCCTGCATCTGTTTTTGAATTAGGTTTTCAGCTGTCCAATTTGGAATGTCACCATTATTTGTATATTTATTTGAAATGTGACTGCAATATAGTCCATTGTTGTATTTAGAAGGCTGCATTCAATTCTATATATATATATATATATATTAATGATGTGCTCTTGCCAAAGAGATGGAGCTACTTCATGTGTTTTTCATATTTTTTATGAGACGCGAAAAGTATGACAAATTCCACCCTAGCAATATAGTACGTTAAAATTGGAAATCCACCATACAACAATGACATGTGCGAGTGTTATTAATCACATTAAAGATGGCATTCAGAGAACCATGATTAAGACTACCTACGCGGCAACAGGGGTAACATGAACCTTCTTTTCGTTTTAGTTATGATATTATAAGCTGCCCAACTTGGATGGAAAATAGATATTTAGCCCATTGTTTCTTCTCAAATCCGTTTAGAAGTGATGGGATATTTTAGGTTACTTTAAGACTTCAATAATTGCTAAAAATGTTTCTGTATCACTTTAACTGCCCATAACTAAGGGATGGAGGCATGGAGCCATTCATCTTAGGATACTAGTCCCAAGAGCACTATAACTACAGCCCTTGGGATATAACTGAATACGAAAGCCACTATTGAAATAGCACACGTGTAATACTCGATACACTAAAGAAAAATAAATTTTGGCAGAAGTTGGTGAAATTGATGTCTTCTAAGAGATAGTTACATTTAAAATCGATGACTTCTGGACGACGGACTACCATTAAAGATGTGATTGATCCCTACAGGCGCAGAAGAGATTGTAGTTGATGAATTCTTGGAAAACTTCAAGCATGAAAAAGTACATCCAACGTATGCCCATAAAAAAAAGGGCCTAAAGTTTTATCCTAACATTTTATGTGAATAAATCTTAAGACTGCCTCTTGTTTTTTGCTAACAACGGATATCTTTTGATATAACTGTAATAAGAATAATGGCTTGCAGGTATCACACGTCAAACAGGTTGACTGAAAAAAGTGACATTTATAGCTTCGGAGTTGTGCTTCTAGTGCTAAATGCAGGCCAACCAGCAATAACCAGATATGACAATGAGAACACACACATTGCTTAATCAGTTTATCACATTCATAAATATATGTATAGTTTCTTATCGATCGATCCAATCAATATATAAGAACATGGCATATATGTTTCTGTCATTCTGTAAGGTCACGATCAGGATCGACTAAAGGAAACACTGAACCTGTTATTTAGTTTTATATTTTACCCATTTTTATTTCTTTATTTGTTTTTTGAATTTTGATATCATGAGCTGCCCAACTTGGAATGAGATAGTTATGTATAGGTGTATAGCCCATTGTTTCATCCTCTCGACCTTTTAGAATTGATGTTATAGTATTCTAAAGATTTCACTTATAAGTATCTATATATAAAGTTCAGCCAGTTGTGGTAAATTGTCCATACTTAAGAGATGGACACTATATTTAGGATGAATAAAATAAAGGAATAATAAATATCGGCGGATAAGTTGATGACCTGCATGTGCTATTATATGTTTTCCATTGCTGTGTTGTTGCAAGGTTGTGGTATTAGATCATGGATTTGTATAGGTCCAAGTTGTTCCATTTCAGCATAGTTCCTAGCTGGTTTTTCAAAGCTGCAGTACATACAGCGATCTGTGTGTTATATGATCATGGAAACTCTAAACCTTTTAGCCACACTGCGGTGTTTTCAGTCGGTCGTTGTAATATATGGACTCAAGTGGCCTTGTTCAATATATTAGATAGGTAACTGATGTAAGTGTAGAACAGTTAGACTGATTTGGACAGAGGTGCTCTGTTCTAATTTGCCACCAGCTTCTTGCATGCTAGTTTACTTCTTATTGTTTTGATGTTATGGTATATCTTTAACTATTGATCAGAAGAAATTATTTAATGGCATAATTTGATTTTACTTCAACTCCATTATTGCTGCTCTAGGTGTTTTCAAGTAATTCATAAGAATATTAATGTGAGCTTCACCACCTTATACGTGATCCGTTTTTACACAAACTGAAAAATCACATCATGAAAAACTGAAGTATCATTATAAATTAATGCCTATTGAAAATGGGGAGCGGATATATGTACCGCCAACAGTACGCAAGAATGTGGTTTTTTAACTTTACATGTTTTATAACCCCATGTGGTTTATTGTCTAACAGTACGCATCTTGCTTACTGCTACTCTGCTAGTAGTACCTATCTATCCCAACTGAAAATTTAGTGTAATACTAACGATTCATATACAGTTATATATTAAAGAAGGGCGTGCAAGCCCCATTGTACATACACTTTACAAATACTTGGCTCCTATTTATGATCTCTATGATTAAAAAGTCAAAAAATACAAACTAATCTATGTTTAACAGGTAAGGATGATGATAGGTCTTTAATTTGTTCTCATAGTACAAAGTGTGTAATTGAGCAGCTAGATTGACAAAAGCTGCTTCCTGGCATGTAATGGTAAGTCCTCCCATTGCATGGTGAAACCCGAATTCTTCCTCTGATGTATGCAACAAATCTTGGAACAATGGTTGGTTTAAGTAAGATATAGGAATGACATAACGCTTCTTTTGTACTTCTCCAACGTACACGGCAAAATACCCTTTCGGAACATCTGAATATTGGTGTCTTTTGTGCAATTTGATAATTTGTTTTGCAGTAGTTACCATCGAATGCAACCGGGAAATACCCATATATACCCTTAATGAGGAATTGAGTACTATTTTCAAAAGAATGAAGTGATCCAAGTAGTTTTAAGAAGGATTGGAAGGTGTACCTTGATGAAATCTCCACCATCATTCTTGTATATATAGTGTGTGTAATGTGTTCTAGCAAATGGATATGCAAATGGGGAAGTTTGAAAAAAAGAAAAAAATATATATATTATATTAATTAATTAATTCCAATATAAGGGCCAATATCACGTGTCAGCTCACATGGCATTGCTGAGTGTATTAATTAGAAAATTAGTTAAAAATCAGATCAAATACATATATTATCATGTAACGTTCATGTGTTTAAAAGTGTGATGATAAATTTAGAGTGATTTGGAACTTGATTAAATAGATCGGTGTCAACTGTTTTTAGACAGCATTTGGATCACATAAAGGCTTATTAGCCAACACGATCATCTCTATGCGATGTCAAGTGTCAAGTAAAAAGATAATCCATACATATATTACTGTTTCATACCGAAGCATATTAATAACAGACATGTTGGTTAATTAATTAGTCTCTTAGATCAAATACGATAAACTGTCCAGATATTTTCTTATTCTTGTAACTATTATTTTAATTCGATCGAATATGAAACAAATGCATGTGACAATTTGATTTCCATGCATGTATAGTCTGTTTCAAGAGTACATGAGCCACCCAACTTGTGTTAGTATAACTGCAGCCCATGGTTTCATATTGATCTAAAAGCTTTTGGGATTTAAGTTTTAGCTAGCATACATATATTATCAAGATCTGTGTTTAAATGTTATCAATTTTAATTCTTGTTAATTTCATGGCACTGCCGGCCATACCCAAAAAGGCAATTATTAATTAGGTGCATGTCCTTAATTTTATATCATTCGATCTTGTTATAAACTTATAATACATCTTGCTTTCTTGCATAAATTATGGACTACAAGTCCCAAGTTTCATGCTTTGATCGATGTACCACTACTAGCAATTAATTTAGAATTTAGAATCCAATGTGGCAAATGGCCGTTGGAACAAAAACGTGTTTTGATAAGTAGAATAAAGTATTGAATAAATATACCAAGCATCCTGTGAAAAGCTATAAAAATCTTTTACAAGTCACACAATTATGTCATTATCATTTTATCATTATAAAAAACATATTAAAAATGTTTGGGCAACGTTGTAAGGGTCAACTGCATTTTGAGAGAAATGAGCGACAGATAATCTAAACAGTTAATTTCTATGATCAATGGGTTCAGATTCGTTACATATTAAGAACACGTATTTTACGTAAAATGTGGTGTGCATATAAAATACCGTGTTACGAATCTGAACATTGATCACAAAAAGTAAGGTTTGAGATCACATGCTCGTCTTCTCCTCAAAATGCAATTGCCCCTTCCGATCCTACACCAAGATGTTATGTATTTAAATGAGAAAAAAATCTTAAAAGCCTTTCTTTTAAAAGATACAAATTTTATTTTCTCAAAACATTTTAAAGACTTGACAATTCTCAACTTTTTACCCAGAAAAACTTTTTCACTCCAAAGATTCATTAAGAAAAAACTCTCATTAATAATTAAGATACTCTCAAGATCAAAATTACAGTATATACGGCAACATATTAATCTGAAAGATTCATGAACTATAAATGGGTAAAAAGTACATAATTATTGTTCATCAAGTTTAAAACTATGCAAAAATATTTCAACTTTGGTACGCAGTGTAGGAAATTAAATAATACTCCACATGTATAGGTAAAAATTTGTAAAAAAAGAATCAGATCAAATTTATAAGTGTTGGAACTATTGAGAGATAACCCGCCAACAATTCAAATTTAAATTTGTATTTACTTAGTCTATATTCTGTTTTGTATCCCATGTAAACCTCCTGTATTTTCTCCTGTATTTCCTCTTTACAATCATTATATATGTAACTCATTCCTGAATGTATTCACACATCACACATCTCTTTCATTCTAAAAAATGTTCTTTATGTTCCATCTCTTTCCCGTAACATAATATCTATATCTCGTTTATGCCTCGATAATAATTTCCTGATTGAATTTTATTCGTTTGTTTTTGTTATCAAGGATCGGGAAACAAAAACTCCACTCTTCAAGGGCATGGCAACCAAAGGACTATATGAGCTTCGCTCTTCCCTGACGCCTAAAATCTTCACTATCCATCCTGGCACCAACTCTTCCGTATGGCATCATCGGCTTGGCCACCCTCAAAACAAAGTTCTCAAGCATCTGTCATCCGTTATTTCTTTTAATTCCACTTGCATTGAAAATTGTAACTCTTGTCGAATTAATAAAAGTCATCGCTTACCATTTCATGATTCGTCTCTAACATCTAATGCTCCATTAGATTTAATATTTTCTGATGTATGGTGCTCTCCAGTTGAATCTTTTGATCATTACAACTATTATATCATTTTTGTGGATCATTTTACTAAATACATTTGGTTGTATCCACTTAAAAGAAAATCTGATTCACTTGCCACATTTGTTCGCTTTCAATTATTAGTTGAAAATTATTTCCAGCGAAAAATAAAACAACTATTTAGTGACAATGGTGACGAATATGTGAAATTGCAAACCCATTTATCATCTTCGGGAATTTCTCATCTCACTTCACCGCCTCATACTCCCGAGCACAATGGCTATGCTGAGCGAAGACATCGCCACATTGTCGAAACGGGACTGGCATTACTCTCCCATGCTCACATGCCGACCACCTTCTGGCCTTTTGCCTTCACCACCGCTGCCTACCTCATTAATCGCCTTCCCACCTCAACTCTAAATAACATTTCTCCATATCAATGCCTTTTCCAAAAACTTCCAAACTACTCTAAACTAAAGAGTTTTGGATGTTTATGCTACCCATGGCTTCGACCCTACTCAACCCATAAACTTTCTCCTCGTTCAGCCCCATGTATTTTCGTTGGGTACTCACCAACCCAAAGTGCCTATTACACTTATGACCCTATTCGATCTAAAACTTACTCATCTCGTCACGTCATTTTTATCGAACATCAATTCCCTTTTTCTACCTTAACTTCATATGTTGCAAATAATCCCCATCCTAATCATTCTGATACTTGGTTCACTCTTTCTATTCCTATTACCTCAAATAACTCTCATGAACCAAGCCCATCATCTCCATGCCAAGCTAACTCCCAATCATCCTTTCCTGCCAACAATTCTCACATCTTTTCTTCTTCTACGCACAACCCAACTTCCACTTCCACACCTTCAACTACACCTCCAATTACTTCTCCTCCCCCCACTAGAATAACAACCCGAGAAAATCCCAAACCAAACAGTCGATATTACAATTCAGACTTCCAACTCTACACCGTTTCTTCATCCTACCCAACTGAACCAAACACCATTTCTCAAGCTCTAAAACATCCTTCTTGGCGCACCGCCATGCAGGCTGAATATGATGCACTCGAACGCAATCAAACTTGGTCCCTTGTACCCCCTTCACAGGCACAAAACATTGTCGGTTGCAAATGGGTTTACCGTACCAAGTATAAACCAGACGGCTCTATCGATCGTTTAAAAGCTCGTTTAGTGGCTAAGGGTTTTCATCAACGTCCTGGCATTGATTACATCGAGACCTTTAGCCCGGTAATCAAACCCGCCACCCTTCGTTTAGTTCTTTCCCTTGCGATCTCCCATACTTGGTCTCTTCGCCAACTTGATATCAACAACGCCTTCCTACAAGGACACCTTAAAGAAGACGTTTATATGGCTCAACCCCCGGGATCTATTAACCCTTCTTT
Source organism: Helichrysum umbraculigerum (assembly GCA_949592205.1). Lineage (NCBI taxonomy): Eukaryota > Viridiplantae > Streptophyta > Magnoliopsida > Asterales > Asteraceae > Helichrysum > Helichrysum umbraculigerum. Next base: position 96,185,313 of record CATIUR010000004.1, read on the forward strand.
TCCCGACCATGTATGCAAACTAAAAAAAGCCATCTATGGTCTCCGTCAAGCATCTCGGGCTTGGTACGATGAATTAAAATCTTACCTTCTTTCCCTTGGTTTCAAACCAACAATATCTGATCCGTCTCTTTTCTTTCTCCACACTCATTATTCCCTTATACTCGTTCTTGTCTATGTTGACGACATCATTGTCACCGGTCCTTTTCCTACACACTTAGATAAATTCATTGCTAATCTTGCTACCAAGTTCTCTTTAAAAGACCTTGGTTCTCTCTCTTATTTCCTTGGTGTTGAGGTTGTTCCTCACCACCATGGAATTCTTCTTTCTCAACGAAAATACATCCTTGACATTCTTCACAAAGCCAATATGAGTGACTGTAAACCAATATCCACACCGATGACTACTTCTGAACCTCTTACGTTAAAAGGTGGTACGCCTCACCCCTCACCTACCGATTACCGTACCTTCGTTGGAGCTTTGCAATATCTATCGCTTACACGTCCGGATATATCTTTTACAGTAAATAAATTGTCTCAATTTATGCATGCTCCAACTTCCCTTCATTGGATAGCCTTGAAACGGCTACTCCGATATTTACATGGTACTTTACACCACGGGATCCTCATCCGTCACAATTCTCCCTTAACATTACATGCATTTACTGATGCAGATTGGGCAGGCGACAAAGATAATTATCGAAGCACGACGGGGTACATCGTTTATTTGGGTTCTAATCCCATTTCATGGAGCTCTAAAAGACAAAGCACACTTGCTAGAAGCTCAACAGAAGCTGAATTTCGAGCAGTTGCATCAACAACCACCGAGGTCCAATGGTTAAAATCATTACTGAGCGAGCTAGGCTTTTCCTCCACCACCACTCCCACCATATACTGTGATAACTTGAGTGCAACTTCTTACTCAGCCAATCCGGTTTTTCACTCTCGAATGAAACATCTCGCATTAGATTTTCATTTTGTTAGAGAAAAAGTTCAGGAGGGTTCCCTTCGTGTTCAACATATTGCAGGTGACGATCAATTAGCAGATGCACTGACTAAACCTTTACTCAGACCACGGTTTCATTATCTGTTATCCAAGATTGGTCTCCTTTCCGGGTCGTCCATCTTGCAGGGGCATATTGAGAGATAACCCGCCAACAATTCAAATTTAAATTTGTATTTACTTAGTCTATATTCTGTTTTGTATCCCATGTAAACCTCCTGTATTTTCTCCTGGATTTCCTCTTTACAATCATTATATATGTAACTCATTCCTGAATGTAAATAACAATTTTGATTGGCCATAGTTATCTTCTTCTCTATCGATCTCTTATCTGAACCTTCATAGGAACTAACTGAAAAAAAAGAAGATATATGTACTTAAAAATGTAATGATTAGCAACTTTGAGATGTACTAATTAGCATTGCGCGCCCACATGTAAATGTGTGAAAATTTAGACGTACAGTTCGTTATGAAAAGTTGCACATTTATATTCGCTACACTTTCTTTAGAATGTCATCCATTTTCTCATAAATGTCAATCTTACAACATATATCACATGTATGTACAAGTCACACATTATATATGTATTTTCTTTTGTTCGTTTAGTGTCAGAGGCCCCGGGACCTATATGGGATTGTATCAAAAACACCACAGAGTGAAAACCGGTGATACGACCTCTGTCGGTGAGGGTTTTTCTCATGTCTTGGTTCGCTGTAATTGGCATGAGTTTTTTCACCCTTTTTATAATTCTTGCAATTAAGGTTTCCGGGTTGTATCTAGAATTTGGTTTTGCTATAATTCTGGATTTTTGTATCTTTGGTCTCTAGCTTCTTGCTATGGATTTTTCTATTTTATATATATATTCTGCCGTTCAAAAAAAAAAACACATTATATATGTATCGTCTCCATCGATCAATACACGAACTCACAACCTCTTGATATATGTTGATTAGCTCCGAGCATACCAAATTGCATACAACAATGGAGTGCATACGACTACCAATTAATGATCATATATGTACAACTAGTCATGCACACGTACATTATATACATATTGTCTCCATCAATACCCGAACTCACAACCTGTTGATATACGTTGATTAGCTCCTAAGATACCAAATTGCATACAAGATGCATACAATAATGGAGTGTATACGACAACCAATGACCATTTAGTGAATTGAAACACTTTAAAATGGCAATAAGAATTAGTTCAATTGCAATAATAGGGAAGAGAACTATCAATTCATATACCATCAATAGAAATACGCCCCTTTTTTACATAGTTTAGGGCAATACCTAATTTATATATTCTAAACAAAAAAGTGATTAAAAAACTTTGAGGTCCTAATATTTTAGGAACATTACAAAAATGTCTTCATAGTTCATACTATGAAACGCTCAATCGTGCCGTAAGGCTGACGAATATCTCTTCATGGCAAGGAATGGTAAGTCCTCCCATAGGATGATTAAACCCGTATTCTTCTTCTGATTTACGTAACAAATCTTGGAACAATGGTTGATCCAAGTAGGATAAAGGCACGACAAACCGCTTCATTTTAATTTCTCCAACGTACACAGCCAAATGCCCTTTGGGTACGTCCGATTGGCGTTTGTTGTGTACCTTGATCATTTGTTTCAGATTAGCAACCAACGAATGCATCCGGCAAACACCCATGTAGTTGAAATGAGCAAAAAATTGTTTAGAGAATAAATAATTTGTATGTAATTGGAGTTTAAAGTTGGTAGCTGTGTGGAATGAAGGTTTATTTATAGTCTCTTGTATGTATATATGTGCATGCAACTAGGCAATACAATGGGAAATATGATAATGTACAGGAATGGAGGATGGTTTAAATTCTAAGTCCTATTGCCTGATCTCACATGGCTACATTCAGTTTATTAGTCAATCTAACTACAGAGCTTATAATTCTAGGGTTAATAATGTTTTAATCACTGAACTTTCAATTTTTTTCCGTTTAAACCACTCAACTTTTTTTTAAATGTTTTAACCACTCAACTTAGGGTCAATAATGATTTAATTCCTGAATTTTCAATTTGTTTTCGTTTTAACCACTCAACTTTGTTTTAAACGTTTTAACCACTCAACTTATGAGTTGACCACATTTTAACCACTAAAGTTCATTTGACCATTTAAAAAAAAACCCTTTCGTTAACTTATAATAAAAGTTTAGATCGGGATATATAAACTTTAAACGGATTTTTTTATCGACCAAGTTTGTCAAGATAGAGATCTTACCTATGATCGTTTTTGTCTTCACAAGATCGAAATCGTAAGATCAAATCGAAATCGTAAGATCTTACGATCCCGATTTGATCTTACAATTTCGATTTGATCTTACGATCCAGATTTGATCTTATAATTTTGATCTTGTGAAGACAAAAACGATCCTATGTAAGATCTCTATCTTGACAACCTTGGTCGATCAAAAAATCAGTTTAAAGTTTATATATCCCGATCTAAACTTTCATTATAAGTTAGCGAAAGGGTTTTTTTTTAATGGTCAAATGAACTTTAGTGGTTAAAATGTGGTCAACTCATAAGTTGAGTGGTTAAAACGTTTAAAACAAAGTTGAGTGGTTAAAACGTTTAAAACAAAGTTGAGTGGTTAAAACGAAAACAAATTGAAAATTCAGGAATTAAACCATTATTGACCCTAAATTGAGTGGTTAAAATATTTAAAAAAAAGTTGAGTGGTTAAAAAGGAAAAAAAAACTTAAAGTTCAGTGATTAAAACATTATTAACCCATAATTCTATCCATACACGTACAGTTCACTTCATCATATAAGAAACAGGCCAACTTGTTCAATTCTACATTAGATCATGATCAGAAATAATTGGATTATAAATCTTCTTTGACATATATAGGCACATCAAACGAAGAATTGAATATACTTCATCATCATAATAATATAACTCAACTAAATAATAAGCAATTTTTTTGATGTTCCGAAAAACAGATAATGATATATATAGATATTAGTGTTGTCTTTATAAATTATTTTTATTTTATGCTTAAAACCGCCCAAAAAAACTTCATAACGATTAGCTAATCCATGACAAATGATAATAATAAAACTAAAGACATTTGTACAAATACTTTATTACCAGTAATTATTTTAATAAGTATAGTTAAAGACAACTGTTTTTCAAGTTGGCTAACGGTTTGCGGGTTGCATGCAGAGAGAATTAAATAAGGCATTTTCTATCCATACCATTAAAAATTACTCATCATACCATTTATGCATTAAAAAAACCGAAAAAGTACAGAAAAAGTACAGAATGATGAGAAAAATGATTGGAAAAAGTACAGAAAAGGTACAGTAATGATGATGTTTAAAATAAAATATACAATAAAATGGTATGGAAAGTAGGTACCTTAAATAAATATAGCCCATGGTTTTCTAACCTGTTAGAAGTAGGTGTATTTACAAAGATGCCAATTATTGCTATTAAATTTGTTTCACACTTTACTCTGCCCATCTCCAAAAAGTGGGACCATCGTCGTCAGTGATTTTATTCTCCCTGGATTTATCTGATCTTACTCTTATACACGTAATTTTGATACAAGTCGAGAATGCATACAAGCTAGGCTGTATGCACGATCACCAAAAGATATAATGTTTTAGAGAAAATTACCCAGATAGACTATTCAACGCACCCTTTGCATTAAATAGACCTTGTCAGGGTTTTTTTTTCAAAAATAGACCCAACTTTCGCCAAAATGCAAATACCCATTTGGCGATCGGCGAAATAATGCAAGAACCAATCAATAGTAGATACGTGTCACAAAAATACTCACCAAAAAGTAGTGCTACGTGCCTTGACTTGTGATCCACTTATGTCCGAATGTGACCCACTCCTATCTATACTCTACTCACGCGCCGTAGCACTTATGTCCGAGTGGCGACAAGTTTGAATACTCGAAAATCGTGCCAGTCCCTTTACACCTTCACCGTATCTCTTTCTTTCCCATTTTGTTTCGGAGTATTTTGTCACCATGAATAACCTCCGTCACCCTAACCTCCGTCACCATGTCCCCTCCGATCGACCTCTTCTCCCTTCACATTAAACTGAACACTATACCCTTCACATTACTGTTACAGTACAAAGGAAAATGGGGAAGAAAGAGAGCCGTTCAACATGTTGAGGGTTAGGCACGATTTTCGAGAATTTAAAATTTTCGCCGATCACCAAACCTTTTTATCATTTTGGCGATTTTTTCAAACACGTGTCAGCTTGGCGATAATCTTGTTATGGCGAGTTTTTGGTTACAGGTGTCAATCATTGATTGGTTCTTGCATTATTTCGCCGATCGCCAAATGGGTATTTGCATTTTGGCGAAAATTGGGTCTATTTTTGGAAAAATAACCCTGACAAGGTCTATTTAATGCAAAGGGTGCGTTGAATAGTCTATCTGGGTAATTTTCTCAATGTTTTATGTTAGCGTCAGACGGATTCAGAATTTGAGATAATATGTAGCACGGGTATCTCAATTTTTACAAGCAATGTATGCAGCAAAAAATAAAAAATACTACAATTTTTAAATGAAGTTTATACTACGTACAGCGAATGAAATTGTAACTGCCACTACCCTTACCTTTGACGTAGTTCCGCCCCTTATCAGAGATGAAGTGATATAAATGCAAGTACATGATCTATAGTACGTAGTTTTATGTCACAACCAATTGTTATATACTAACCTCCATTTTTGTCACTAATTGTCACACCCCCAAAATCGGTAATTGCGTTTATAAATAGTTTAGCGGAAGCTTTAGTTAATTAGCGGAAGCATTTTAATAATACTTAAAACAGCGGGGGTGCTGACGTTTCAATAGTGCATTCACTGTATCAGAACATATGATCACACAGAACATATATATATTTAAGATGCCATAAGTTAAAAGTTATTACAAAAGATACGACTTATAAAGCCGTACATAAGTAGGGTCGTCAAAGACAACATAAGTATTTGAAAATACAAGTTTATAAAAGTGGGATTTCGTAAGTATAACCAATGAAATTGATAATACGAAAGAAATCCATGTGTCCTAAAAGTGGCATCATAAATAGTCGGGTTGCCTACGTCCTTTATGCATGCGGATGTACCTGAGTCCTAATTCCCTGAAAAACATAGTAAACTGTCAACATTAAATGTTGAGTGAATTCAAAGGTTTTGTATATATATAGTTAAATCAAGTTTTGTATAAATCATTTACGTACACAAACATAATGTTTATATGTATAGTAGGAAACACAAGTATTCTAATTAAAGAAAACATTTCCTATTTAATGTAAGAATGTCATTCTTACTCCATTTCAATTGATGCGTTAGGAAACACAAGTTTAATCAAAAATATTTCCTAATAAATAGTATGCAGGAAACACAAGTTTATAAATTAAATAAACATTTCCAGTTCAATAGTTACAGGAAAATCAGGTTTAGCAGTCAAGTAAACATTTTCCAAACAGATAGTTGCCAAGAACACAAGTTTAGCAATAAAGTAAACATTCCAAATAATTGTTTGCGGGAAACACAGGTTTAACAATTAAGTAAACATTTCCCATATAAGCAAGCGTGTAGGAACATCTATCCTATCAGTTATTACAGGGAATACCCTTCCCAAAACAGTAGTTGAGTAGTTGTTTAGTTTAAGTGGGAAATACAGACTAAGATCCCTCTAAGGTGAGCGACACCTTTAAAGTTAAAGTACGACTCCTAGTGCTATAACCAATCCATGACTAGTAGTTGTGTTGTTGCCGCAGTAACAATCTAAGTATACACTCCTCGTTACGACTGTCGTCGTGTGGTTGGAATGACCAACGAGTTATATCCTGGGAGGGTTGTCAAATCGATAGTACTATCTGTATACTCAGTGGCTAGAGTCACCTAGCTAATGGTTATAGGTTGCAAGCACTGGGACTTATGTGCACTACAACTACCTCACGTAAACCTAGGATCGTACCAAGATTCGTTGTCTTATTCCCAAAATGTTGTGAAAACGTTTCATATAGTTAACGGTTGATTTGTAAAGCATAAAAACATTTATACAAATCAATTTGGTATAAAAGCATGTCAAGCAATTATATAAACAAGTAGCATGTTATAACACATAGTTCTATGTTTTCCACCCCTGGTTTTAAAAGCATTTAAAACAAGTAAAAGATAGGGGCTGTGAACTCACAGTTTGCAAGTCTTCAGCTAATAATATGCGGTAGTCCGAGTGTGCCTCTCAAATACCTAGACACAATTAAATATACTTTACATAAGTATATGGACTAATTGTTAAGTTGAAATAGTTGTTGCGTATAAGTATATATTTACATATACTTATTAGTTGAATATATATATTCTAATATATATATTATGTGTCGTCGTCGTTTATATATATACGTTGTTATTAATGTCGCGTATATACATATATAGTTTTATCGTCGTGGATTATGCTTTAAAAAACATAATTATGTAGTTATCAAAACTAACTTTGTTTGATCGTACGTATATAAACACACTTTGTCGAAATGTCGTATCTATATATATTTATATATAAATATAAGTTATCGTTTTCGCGAATATATATATCAAAATGATCGTTTCTATATCGATATAAACCAGTTTTAAATTTGCGTTTTATAATCACATGACCCATTGGGCTTTGGCCCAATTCGTCGGTCTAATAACAAGTCCAAATAGTTTGACCCACTAACGAGGCCCAATAGTTGTGGCCCAATTGATATGGCCCAAAATACATTACTAAATCATTTTTGGCCCATTACATATAATGTCTAGTTCTTGGCCCCATTCCTAAAGTAAATTAACCGGCCCAATTAGACTCGGCCTAATTTATTTTATGTTTTAAAATCTTATGGCCCAGGTGGGCTCGGCCCAACACCTAGCCCATCAATATTTCGGCCCAAATTCACTAGGCTAACTTGCTCCACAAAAATATATGTATTACATAAAAAAAAAAAGGGTCATGGGGTTTGAACCCATGACCTTTCGTTTCAAACTCCCCACAATTACCACTAGGCTAACTTTAGCTTTTGGTTTAAAAGTGTAATACCATGTATTTATGTGTTCATGTATCATTGACATTAACAAGACTAAATCGGCTTTACTTGGTCTTCGCCACCTCGATTATCTTTCCATCAAAATGATGTTGTTTGTAGTTCAAGTTTTATATATTCTTATTTTACACATCAAACTCCCATAATATGCCATGTAAACGATATATGATGTGTTTTTAACAAGTTTTAACAACATCATCAACACTAATTTCATATTTATTACTTTTGGTTCTAACTTTTTGTTTCAAGAACCATATCACCAAATCATTGTATTTTAACCCAAATCTTTGTATGTTATAAGTTATTATCAACCACTATAACTTGTACCAATCACTATATAACGAATTTTTACACAATATACATACATTAAGATCATATATAATCAATGAATATATAAAATATATGTATAAAAGTTGAGTTTTAAATCCTTACAAAGATGATGATTATGATGATAAACTGATGTTGATGATGGACGATGAGTAGATGATGATGAAGTGATCATTGTGTTAGTGTTTGAAGTGTTTGAATGAGATGGATTTTGGTTCCTGCTTGTTACTTCTACTGCTGCTGTTGATGTCGAAGGTGAAGAAGAACAGAGGAACAAAATGGGTGTTGATCAAATAAATTAGGTGTGTGAATTATTGGAGATGGGAAGGAGTATATATTTAAATTGATCTCGGATCATTTTGGTCAAGGAGAGGCAAGGTGGTAGCCATATATGTCGACATATATTTTTAATTGTATGATTTGTTTGAGTTTTTAACCCGTTAATTTTGTGTACGGGTATAATTAGTGGTACCCCGTGTACCAATCAATTATGCGTTAGTTTAATTTATATTTTAAACTTAATAATTGAAAATTATAAAAATAAAATATTTTATTAAAATGAATAATAAAATTATTCACAGTAGTGATACTGTACAGTTAAATTGGGTGTCAAATTTCGGTTGAATTTCGAAATTATATTTTGAGGTAATGTTCCAAATACTAAAACAGTAACGGGAAAATAAACACTTTTATTATTTTCGACCTTTAGATACGTTTTATAATTGTTTCTGTTCGTGTATAACGCGTCCTAAATAGCAGTCTAAAGGTTTCCGTTTTATTTTTGTTCTAATACTTTTGTATAATAATTTCAAACAAAAATTATTCAAAAGTATTTTGAAGTTCTTTTTGGAACTATATGATTCGCGTTTGATACGTTTAATATAAAACGTATAAGTTATTATATTATTTCAATAATATAAATATCTAATATTTGTAATTAATAATTTTCGAATTATTAATTATTTCGTATCTCCAACTATATTGTATTCAGTTGTCGAGTGTAATATGTTCATTTCGTACGTAATTATATATACATATAACTACAAGTCTAATACGTCACGTATCACATAGTAGTTTCACACAACTTTACACGTAAAAATCGTTTTGAATCCACTAATCAGGGAATTACTCTAGGTAATGCATGAAATTAGGTAAGGATTAATACCCTAAATGGAGGATTGTCACACTAATGATGTCTAATAATTAAGCCCCATTCCCTAATAACATTGAATCACACCGAAAAAGTCCCGTTCCTCCATGTATATATATAGTCGACCCTTTTTTCACCAACTTCAAACTCTGTTTTGCGCATTACTTTCTGTTGTTGTCACCCTGTTTTCTGCAAGTTGCTACAATCCGATCTGTTGTTATTCTTTCATACATAATCCCTTGGTTCTAAACTTCACTCACAATAGTATAATGCCCAATTACAGGTTCTACATATTTGGATTATCAACGCGTTTACGTACTTAAACCTTAATCCTAAGTTTTGGTTTGTTTAATTGATCATTGAATTGGGGATGCTTGTTAAAATTTAGTACTACGTATAATGAGTAAGGTTCAAATGAGTACACCAATTTTGAGTGAGAATGAGGGAACCAACAGATTTCTGCCATGTGTCACTTTATTCTCTCTCCTCCACACTTTATTCTCTCTCCTCCACATTTTTAAAAATTAAATATCTCACAAACGGTAAGTCGAAAAATCATGAAAATTGCACCATAAAATTCAGCGTTTTCTCCTCTTCGATTTGCCGTCCCTCAAGGCATACTTTTGACAACTTTTTTTTTCCTCATTTTTTTGTGGGTTTCACAAATTAGTAACACATGTGTTAGTGATTAGTTGTACATTTAATTTGTGGTTAAGGTTAGGGTTTAGGGTTAGGTTTAGGGTTTAGTATGGTTTATGGTTTAGGGTTTATAAGGGTTTAGGGTTTAGAAGGGGTTCAAGGTTTAGGGTTTAGAAAGATTTAGGGTTTAGCGTTTTGTAAAGCGTTTAGGGTTTGGGGTTTAGGGGTTAGGGTTTAGGGTTTGAGGTTTGGGGTTTAGGGGAGAAACCCCAAACCTCAAACCCTAAACCCTAAACCCCAAACCCTAAACCCTAAACGCAACACTTTAACACACGTGTTAGTAAATGTGAAACCCACCAAAAAAATGAAAAAAAAAAAAACTTTTCGAAAGTATGTCTTGAGGGACGGCAAATCGAAGAGGAGAAAACGACGAATTTAATAGTGCAATTTTCATAATTTTTCGATTTGTCGTTTGTGAGATAATTGATGTTGGGGGTAAATGGTTTTTGTACATGTGGAACATTCTCTTTGTACACATGGCTTGATATCATTGGTTCTCTCATTCTTACACAAATTCATATTCTCATTTGAACCCTACCCTACGTATAATATATGTGATAAATTGATAATCGATGCCAATATGCCATATTTGTGCTAATTATGATTGAGATAATCATCTGTTTGTAACTTTTTTAGGTACAAGGGCGTCATACAGATTACAGAAACAATATCTTTCTCTGTTTTATCACATTTTTCCATACTAGTATTTTCATCTATTTCTTTTCTGATGGACTTTAGTTATTATTATTTTCATTTCATGTTTTTTACCAATTTCGTCTATAGTCGACTTTCTACTTTGCTAAAGAAGTTGGTGCTAAAAGCCATTTTTCTTGTAGTGAGTCACGAGCGACCCGAATTTTGGGCAGTTACTAGTTCTATGACCAAACTGTTGTGATTACTCAATAATCTTTAACATGGTAAAGGATACCTGTTTTTGGTAATTCGACACGTGGCAGAGGAAAATGTAATCTCATATTTTTAATCAGAGCTTTATACAACTACGAGCTAGAGACGAGATCGAGGTGCAGCCTAAAACATTAAAAATCAGTCGTGAAATGAATTCATATGAAATATAATTCTGCGGTTAAAAAGACTATTTTACAAAATGGGATTCAATTCGTTCCCTTTATACATGCATCATCTATAATCACATCTACGGTACTCTCTACTGTCCAACAATTATACAAAAGTGAACAAGTCCATGTTGCCAAAATTTTTGGAATATGACTATCTTCAGTTTGTCCACCAACTACGAAATGTGTAATCGTGTAGTGAGATTGACGAAAGCTTCTTCGTGGCAAGGAATGGTAAGTCCTCCCATTGGATGGTTGAACCCAAATTCTTCTTCCGACCTACGTAACAAATCCTGGAACAAAGGTTGGTCCAAGTAGGATAAAGGAACCACAAACCGCTTCCTTTGAATTTCTCCTACGTACACCGCCAGATATCCTTTTGGAACATCTCGCTGGTGCTTGTTGTTCAGTTTGATCATCTGTTTGGCATTAGCAACCAATGATTGTAATCGGATAATAGCCATATATAACTTCAGAGTGAAGATTATGTTCTTGACAGAATGAAACTGGAAAGGTTGAGTTTGATGAAAGTCCCAAATATTGAACTTGTATATATAGTGTGTTGTACTTGCAACTAGCCCGAAACCTGATAAGGAGGATAGAAAGTTTAGCAACTCATGGGCCTACTCATATGTCACCTCACATGGCAATGTTAGTTCATTATTTATAAAAAAATATATTTCTTCTTATCTACACATTATATTATTATGAATATAAATTGCCTACTTGATTCTGTGAAGTTATAATCAGAAATTAGAACAGAACAATAATTAGAACGACGAAGAGGATAAGTATCGCCCATACCCGTTGCCAGAATAATTCGTTGTTTTGGCCTTAATTTCTTTCTGTACATTGTTTTATCGTCTAATTGTACAGTACTATTGAGCCAGCTCTAGATCGGTATGAGACTTACATAAGTTGGTGGAGAGCTTGCATGAGCCAACTACCATGTCCTTGATGTACTATTTTAAGTTTCAAAACAGCCGAAAGTAGCTAGTATACATAGGTACGTTGGAGAAATTGGGAAAATATGCACCTTTCTGAAACTTTGAACCTAAATATGTGTATACAATATTAATTTATTAGTGATATTTTATACGATTGTGTATTCGTTGACAAGTGTTTGGTAATGGTGTAATGTATGTTAATCTTAAGGTGTAATGAATGAGATATCGATACTTAAGGAGAAGAGTATATATGGAACTTAACTTGATTGGATTTTGGATGGGTTTGAGCTTGTCCACATAGAACTGTTGAAACTTTAATGCAATTTTGGATTAGAATATCCAACAAGAACTGGGCACAAATACGTACTAGTTCAAAGTGTTTTTATAAGTACGTGGATCTTGAAGCTGATTAAACAAGCATATTCCGGCGAACACGTTAGCTGCTTCAAAATTTTTGAATTCGAACATGCCGGGTTTCGCTGTAATCCTCGCAATTTTTTGAACCAACCTAGTGATTCATTCAAGTTCAGTACGTTGCAAATTAATGCAATCCAACATACTTGCAACTAATGATCATTACATATATATAATTGATTTCTTTGTTTAATTAATATATAGGACTAATCATTATTGTTTAAGATTGAGTAATTTCGACAATTTGTCACCCTATGCATGCTTGTTGCATGTGCTACATGTGGATAGGCAGATAGCCAGCTGGTGACTATATATTGACTGAGCAGGGCGCGTAAGAGCAGTGCCAACCGTGGTTGAACTACTTCCAAACCACTTCTGACACATCAGCGCCACATCAGCTTTCCACCAACTGATTCAAAACTGATTCCCCAATGCCAACAGTTTAACCACTTCCAAACCACTTTATTTACACTTTAATTATTTAATATATATATATATAAACACACACAAATAATTAAAACACAAAAAAAAAACATTTTATTTAATCAAATGGGGCCACGAAATGAGAACCGATTTGAATCGGTAAGCCGGTTAGAACCTTTCTCTCTCTTCAACCGGTTTGAAAGTGGTTAAGGGTTGACATTCCCCTTCCCAACCGGTTTGCAACCGATTAGAGAAAGAGATTGCCGTTGGCATCTCTCTAACATAGTCACTCATGTCTTGGCTCATATTTTTAATATTGAGGACCATTTTTGAGCAATATTAATTAATGACGATATCATATCATAAATTAATAATTTTACATGTCATTAAAGTACGTACATTACTGTGACAAAAACTCTATTGTATATATCAACTTTTCAAAACATCTATTGTGTGTGTGTCCAATTACCGATTTATGCTTATTGGATGTAATTTTTTGATGTGACGCTTTGTGACAATGCCAGATGGGAGCTTTATATGGATGACACAATAGCTAGGTTACATACAATTGGTAATAATCGAAAATTGGATACATACAATAGAGGTTTTGAAAGTTGATACATACGATAGAGATTTTGTCAAAGTTTGTTATATTTTCAGACACTTATCTCTTATTTCAATGAACAAAGAAACATATATGCATGTGTTTTACGTAGTATTATAAGAACCTAAAAATATATATAATGTTTCATTATTATACTACCAGATGAACATGTTGCGATTTGAATATTTTGTTTGTTATTGGTGATAGCAATGTTTTGAAAACCGGTTGAACCGAACCGGTTCAACCAGTTGGACCAGATCCAGATACAAAACCGGTTCGATTCATATAGCACAAAATGGACGGTTCAACTGCATACCAAATCAGTTAAACCGGATTGAACCGGATCTGGACAGAAATCCGGTTCACTCAAAAAACCGGTTTTTAAAACCTTAGGGGAAGGTTCAAATGAGAAACACTTTAAAGTTGAGAACTGTGAGAACCACAACGAATACGTGTTTGTTCACATGTGATTAACTTCAATCATATGTGAACATTGATGTACGTTTAATTGAAAAAGAAAAAAAGTAAAAAAAATTCTTAAAATCATATCGAAAAACGCAAAAAACAAATACATGTTCACATGTGAACGATAATGTGAACAAATCGGTTAAAATGTGTTTTAAGACGTATATTTATGATCTTTTTTTACTTTTTTCTTTTTCAATTAAACGTACATCAATGTTCACATATGATTGAAGTTAATCACATGTGAACAAACACATATTCGTTGTGGTTCTCACAGTTCTCAACTTTAAAGTGGTTCTCATTTGAACCTTATATATATATAGGGTAGTGATCAAGAGGGAAGTGCCTTTTTGGGGGGAAGGGGGAAGCGTTAGTACGCATCAGGAAGCATATTACAATTATCAATCAAAACGTCAACAAAAAATTATTTTTATCGGTAAATAGTAATCAAAATCGATGCTATAAAGAATATTTTAACGAATGCATTTCATTTTTAAGTCATAACATTAATTGATGAATATTTATTTAATTAATTGTTAAGATGCAGTGTGATGCATATTAACTAAGATGCATCGCGATGCATCATAAAACTTCACATTATTTGAAAAATATTTTTATTGTTAAGATGCATCACAATGCAGATTAACTAATATGCACCGCGATGCATCTTAACGGATTTGGATCAAATATTCATAAATCGATACTATAACTTGAAGAAAAATTTTATCAAGGAAGCTTAACATTTATAACATCGATTCTGATTAACATTTACTAAATTTCAGTTTGCTTTTTTCGAGATTAGTATAGGTGAAGGTAATATGCTTCCTGATGCGTACTAACGCTTCCCCCTTCCCTCAAAAAATGGACTTCCCTCTGGATCATGCCACTATATATATATATATATATATATATATATATATATATATATATATATATATATATGATGAAAAATCGATATTCAGTAAATATACAGGGTTACAGGTGAGGAAATTTATTAAATGAATTTTAACGTATGCAACGAAGATACGTCAGCGACCCAAATATATATATTAAAATTGCATGGACTTCCATTGACAGCCTCAAATAGTGGGCCAGCATACATCAGGTAACCCACCGTTTCCTTTTATTCCTGCTGGAATTACATTCAAGTTGGATATATATTTTTTAAAGTTGTAGATTTGATTGGGACGAAGACGAGATGCGTTGATTTGTAATTTGTACTAGTTAATTTAATTCGTTACTCAGAATTAAGTGGATTATTGAGATATGATTACGAATAATATCGAAAATGTAATACTTCCTTACGTTGAGAACGACAAAGGCAGCATACCCGTCTTGTATGAATTACGAGTATGATCAGTAATATAAATGATCAATTAATTTCGATCTAGATGTATCATAAAAAACACATGATTTGAAACATTATCGGTTACAAACTTACAGTAGCTCAAATGAAATGGGACTGCTCAATGTACGTAGCTAGCTAATTAATTAGATATCTTGAATTTGAATCTCATATTAATGCCACCCAGTGATATATATCAATGTGTTTCAATTAGACGGACCAAAAAAGTTTCATCTTGCATGTTTGGCTTCCTTGATCTTCTAAAAAAATGATGAGCTTTTGACTGGCATGATTTTCAACTCGATTTCTTCATGAAATGAGTGAAATCGAAATTGTTAAATGCAACTCTAACTAATACTCTGCGTACCCTAAATCATGTTGAACTTATAAGGCAAATGAGACCTTCGAAATAATCTTCATTGCAAGGAATCTTAAGACCGCCTTCTGAGTTGTCAAAACCAAATTCTTCTTCTGCCCAATGTAAAAGCTCCCGAAACAAAGGGTGGTCCAAAGTAGATATTGGAATGACGTATCGCTTGTGTGTCTGGCCAACGTAAACAGCGAAATGGCCTTTCTTCGGGGAGTCTGTTGCACCCACAAATCCATTCTTCTTTGGTGTAATGGACCGCTTGAGCTTTTGTTTAGCATTCACTATTTTAATAATTCCCATACCCATAACAATAAACAAAAGAATTACAAGAAGGAAAGAAATTCGGGTTTCTTTAAATGGAAAGTAGAATGTACTTGAGTACCCTATGGTAATATTGAATCTTAGAATGAAATCTCCAACTCTATAAGACCTTGATATATATAGGAAGGGTAGATCATAAGGTTTCTTCAAATAGAATGAAAGATATAGAAAACTTAGGACTTATCACATGAGGATTAATCTGTATTATCTATGAAGGACTTGACCAAAAAAAAGCACATGGGAATGGCTAGCTTTTCTTGAGGCATATAATGCCCTACCACTTTGAAGTTATATCAACTAGAGATTAAGTAGATGTATTATGCTCACACACACAGTTTTGACTCAAGCTGTTTCCATTCAAACATATGCTAATAGTGGTTTGTTTGAGCATTTTAAACTGTATTATAGAGGAGGAATCTTGATCCACTTGGTTAACATGATCAAATGGATATCGAATTGTCAGATGTTTGAATTAGTATTATTATCTAAGTGAACAACCAAACACTGCGGTGGGTCGATGTGTTTGATCCGCAACTATAATTTCTAATTATTTAAGATTTGCACCATATTACATGCATGATGTTAGAAGTTACCAAACTAGACAACAGTTTGCACACAAGTAGCAGTGAGTTTCAATAAGAAATGTTAGTTAGGCATATTTGGTCAAACTGTCAAACACTGACCCCTATAATTTGGCAAAATTATTGAAGGCGTCTTTCAATTCAGATGTTTTGTAAGTATGTCAGATGGATATATTTGGTCAATGATCCTAGCCACCTTTGTAATTTTGTATCAACTTCACAACTAATTCACATATGCGTTTTGTGGAAATTTTTGGTCTTCTAACGTTGAATTATTTGCTACGAACAAAAATAAGGATGAAACTCGTTGAACGTGAATCTGAAGCAATTAGACGTATCATACTGTACGTCATTACTCAATTGGAACAAATTTATAAATGATATGTATGTATGTTTCGCATGTGCCTCAGAGATTGATATGCACAAACACTATAATCATGCTAGCTACAACACCATTATTGACTTGTAAATTTTGTTGAGATTTCAAGATCAGAAAATTATAACATATATAAAACCATATATACATACGTATCCGGCCAATCACTTGATTGTAGCTTTATTTTGTTTTCTTACTTGAATTTATTAGGCTGTCAAAAGACAAGGGTCACATGAAACTAAGCTTTCCAGCTCGTTTTATGCCCAGGTGCAATATGTGGTGTTTATTTCACAAAATGCTGTAGCAATGTGCTCACAGCAAAAGAAATGGACAAAGAGCTAGATAGGCTTGGATTTTATAATATGAAACTATTCCCTTTATTTGAACTAGTGCGAGCTTTTAGTGGGAGAGAAATGCTTTGTTCACACAAATTTTACAAAATTACATCCACAAACTGATGTGGACCAATTAGATTAGGCGAGATAAGGAAGAAAGAGAAAGTGAAACAGGGCCATGGATGATGCCATCTCATTATGTGAAAATTTCTTTGTAAAATTTGAGTGATCCTAGCAAACCTCTTAGTGGGATATATAAAATTGCGGTAATGATAATTGTGACTAAAATACACGCGAAAATTATATCGTGTTTAATTAGGTAATCGGTTATTGTAAATTGTCAATCATCATATGATCAGTTGATTGTTTGGTGTTTGTATCTTCTAGTATTTGGATAGCTATTTTAATATTTTTATATGTTACGTTCAAGCACATAACTAATTCGTTGACCATTCACTACAAGAAAAATAGGCTATAGTGACGAAAAAATAGTGACGGCCCATAATTTCAGCACTAATTAGTGATGAGAACAAATTCTCGTGACTAATATTTCGTGATCTTTTAGAATAGTGACAAACTAATAATTTGTCATTAAATCACTACTAAATTGTATAAATGAAATTTTCAATTTGATTTAGTCACGTAGTTAGTGAGGACTATACCTTCGTGACTAATTTATGAATGTTAGTGATGAAATATGTATGTCATTGAGTTTATAAACAAAACAAAACAGTACACAAGAATAGAAAGATACGGGTTTAGACTTCGGACAGTAGTAATAATTAATAAATATAATTTTATAATAAATATATATAAATGTAAGTATAAACACAAATAAATCCAAAATGAAATAGACGGTGAGAACACGCGGGTTTATAATAATCCGACCCGGCTTCTTTGAAAATGACCCGATATCACAATTTGGGGTCTCAACTTCTTGTTTGCCCTAACCTTCTATAACCGTCATCACTCGTTTCGTTGATCACTCAACCTATCCAAACAGTCTCGTCGGGAAAAACCGATGGAATCTCCGGAGAGAAATCATCGACAAAATCTCCGGTGAGAAATTAGCGGTGGTGATTATGGTGAAACCGAAGTTACCAGCAATCAAATCGACATGAAGTCGTATAGCTGCTAAAGTTCTTCGCCACTGAGGTCAGAATCTGATTGGATCTCGAATATTCTATATGCTCAATCTCTAAAGGTTCGATCACCGCCGATTTTGTATACTTTAATGTTTATCATATCATTTTGACTTCCTGATAATCTGTTATGAAATTAGTGTTTAATCTCATATATCGAAATGAATCGATTTTGATGTACGATTAGTTAAT
Source organism: Helichrysum umbraculigerum (assembly GCA_949592205.1). NCBI lineage: Eukaryota > Viridiplantae > Streptophyta > Magnoliopsida > Asterales > Asteraceae > Helichrysum > Helichrysum umbraculigerum. Next base: position 96,204,168 of record CATIUR010000004.1, read on the forward strand.
TTAGCTGTTCAGTTAGTTTTTTTTATTGTGTGAACCGATTCCAGATCCGTCAAGTGTTGATTTATTGTTCCATTCAATCGATTTACCATAACGTACTAGTGTAATTTAGTGCTACATGATCTATTGAATGTTCATTGTTACTGCATATGTTGAAAATTAAATCTGTTGTTGATACTTTCTAAATTACTTTAATGTGTTCGGCTGCTATCGATATTAAACCTTTAAATATGATTCTATTAATTTGCATTTTGCTACATGTCGAACTCTTAAAAGAATGTATATTGTTAAACTTTGTGATTTTGAGCTTCACTCTAGCCTCTTAAAAAATAATAATTTCATGTGTGCATCCAAAAATATTAGCTTATTACTTTGTGATTCTGCTGGTACTTTAATGGTGCATTTTTTTTATTTGAGTGACTATAATTAAATTGTTAAACTGTTGTAGTATAATCCCAAGTCGAAGAAGCCAACCTGCTGCATACATTTTGTATTTGGAGCTCCTCAAGTGACATGCCTTTTATTAGCCTCTAATGTCAATGGTCCATCATATCACAAGTAAATATTCTTATCCTTCATCGTATTGTATATTTTCTATTTAGTTGTTTGGGTGTTTTAGTGGGTTATGTAAGAATCAAGTATTCATGGGTCCACTCATATTTATGATGCTAGATGTGTTAGATCATGCATTAAGTTTTGTTTAGTTGTGCATTGCTTATTAAAGTTTGGTCATGTGTACCTATGAAAGCAAATGAACTAGGGCCAAATTTACTTCATGTTGAATCACTTGGACTGCATGATAGTACATCACTTTTTGATAACATTACAAGGTATAGTAGATAGTCTTAAATTAAATTTCATCTACTTTATCAATTTTGCTATTTTGGTTTAATTATTAAGTCTCAGTATGTACTTCTACTTTGTCGAAAGTGATTTCAGAAGGATTATATAGAAGTCGCTTGTTTCATGGCATGTTAACGGCTTGATATTTTAACTGCTACGACTCATTTCTTACCACTAGATGTGCCAAAATGTATGGGTCGACTAGGTTACCTGAGGTATGTAATACACACTTCTTAGCTAACACTAATTTACTTATCATTATTACGAAATCGGCTTTTGCATTATTAACTTTTAATCATTCGCAGGTCTGCTCTCTTATTGTATGTTGTCCACTTGTTTGACTCGTGACGCACAATCCTATGTAGTGTCTTTATCCTGGAATTCATTTCGATTGGCTCCTAATGTTTGGTAAGAACTTTTATGACCAAATTAGCTTGTGTTGTTATGTATAAGTCCCTTCGGTTTAACTTGTTGACCACTAGGCTAGTGAACTCCAAGAAATGCTTCTTAACTTCGTATACGAGTAAGTTTTTTACACTGTTGTCGTGTATTGCGTGTGCTTGGATATGAAGTATATATTGTTAAAGTATATTGATCATTGATGTACTCAGGTGCACGGGCTACCAGTGCAAGGGCTTGAAGATTACAAGGAAAGGAGATTGCTATTTGGAAACTCGTTTAAAGCATACTCGGGTATAGGATAAACACATAGTACATGTTGTAACTAACGTGACAGATAGTTTTCTTTGTTGTCAAAACTCCAAATTTGTTTAGAAGAGGAGACATGGTTTTATTGTGGATATATCGACTTTGGTGTTGTATAGTTTAATCCAATTTGCATTATGTTAGTGAAGTGAATATTATGTATATCTTGTCACAAATCATTAGGTTACAATATGATTGAAAAATAGGTTTAGGTGATTTTGAACATTTATGCTTGTTGTATTGTGTCGCAAATTGATGTAAAAGGTGTAGTACTTCAACCACATTAGTGACGTCATTAGAATTCGTGACTCATTTAATCAAAAGTTTATCAGTGACATCACTGGAATCCGTGACTAATTTATTATATTAGTGACGACTTCTTATCGTTAGTGACAGATATTAGTGACAAAAGGTGCTGTCACAAATTTAGTGACGAGTCATTTTTTTGTCACTTATTAGTGATGACTTTGACATTCCGTCACTAATTAGAGTTTGTGACGGACCTATAGTGACAAAAAGTGACGAAATAATTTTCGTGACTAAAACATCTTAGTGACGCTTTTTCTGGCTTTTGTGACGAAATCAGACCCGTCACTATAGCCATTTTTTCTTGTAGTGATTTGAATGAAAAATTAGTAATTGGGGTTTCTTTGAACAAAAAGTAATACGTAATATGTGTGGAGTTAGTGAAGTAATTGACAAGACAGTCGCATGATATGCCTTGTTGGGTTAAAAACATGTCAAGTCCTAGTGTCCTACCATCTTTAAATAGCAAGTAGAGTTGGTATTCAGAGTATGTTATTTTGGATAAAACAAGCGACCACAAATCATAATGGATTTAAGCACTTAACTTCAACCAGGAGAACTTAATCATATCATATTCCACTTGGGTTTTCAGGATATGCATGTATGTAGACTTGTGGGATAATGTTCGAATGAGATATGATGTAACATATGTCCAACAATCAAAGACCACTGGCCTATATGTCGCTGAAATGAAGTTTATTACGTTGTATTTAGGATTACATATTAGCATGACGTGGTGATTAGAATTATTTAGAGCATCTCCAATGGCAAAAAGCTTATTTTGCAACTTTTACGCGATCAATTCATGATGATATTATAAAGCGTACATTTACCTCGATCTAAACGACTTTATAATATTATAAAGTGTACATTTACCTCGATGTAGGGTGAAATTAACGAGCGATGTATAAAACCTTTTGATTCTAAGAATACCCAAGATAATCACTTCCAACATACGTTGATTCAACTAATACCGTGGTTAGGATCGAATTCAACTCAAATGCTCAACACAATTTGAGAGAAAATTCACTTTTTCATAAAAACCAAAAACTAAAACTCCCTTCTATTACAACTTAGAAGCCTTATAAAGGGGAAATAAAAGAAGCTTTAACCTATTGAAGATCAAAAGTCTATGACTAATGAAGACTTAAAATGCAATTAAGAAAACATTAATAAAACAATTATGGTACTAATTGCATGACCTGTTGTTTGGTTATAGAAATATCTCACTCAAAGTAGGAACTAATAGTTGAAATAACATAGATAAATTTGTTTTCCAAACTAATCAAAGATCTTCAATTGGTTATTAATAACTCATGGTCACTTCCGCATCATTCTCCCCGGCTTAAAAGCGACTCGTCCTCGAGTCTTGTGAATTTTTTCTTCAACATTTGGAGATAGATCAGTAGCATTAACAATGTAGATGTTATAAGAATATAACCAAAGAGAATAAGGGTAATAGTAGACAAATAAAGTGTTGTCACTTTAGTGTGAAGAAAACGTCTCTCTCTCGGAAATGGAAATGTTCGTTGAATGATCTTAGGATCATCTTTCCATTTCAAATATTCATGATTACTTGTCAATAAAAGTGGAACAAATAATATCTTTGTGACATCGTTAACATCTTTTTCTTTGCTAAGTAAAGATTGATTATAACGATGTATGTAGTCTTCCTCCTCCAATTGGAACTTATCCCCCATATTCAAGGAAACGACATTTTCACAACTTACCCCATCAACAATGACATCAGAATTGTCATTTTTGATGATGTAACTCCTATGGAATATGTTTCTTATATCATCATATAACTAGAAAGCCCAACTTTTCCATCGAGAACACTATTTATAAATAGAATCTCACCTTCATCGGGTTTCTCTAACTCCTCATAGACATCGTAAATTGTCATTTCGAACAGAAATTTCTGCTCTGATACCAACTGATGTAGGGTGAAATTAACGAACGATAATTAAAACCTGTTGATTCTAAGAATACCCAGGATAATCACTTCCAACACACGTTGATTCAACGACTACCGTGGTTAGGATCGAATTCAACTTAAATGCTCAACACAATTTGAGAGAAAATTCACTTTTTCATAAAAACCTAAAACTAAAACTCCTTTCTATTACAACTTAGAAGCGTTATAAAGGGGAAATAAAAGAAGCTTTAACCTATTGAAGATCAAAAGTCTAGGACTAATGAAGACTTAAAATGCAATTAAAGAAAACATTTAAAAACAACTATGGTACTAATTACCATAATGACAAAAATAGATGTGTGAAATGTTGTTTGGTTCTAGAAATATTTCAGTAAGAACTAATAGTTGAAATAACATAGATAAATTTGTTTTCCAAACTAATCAAAGATCTTCAATTGGTTGTTGATAGCAAATGGTCATTTCCGCATCAATTTAGGATTACATATTAGCATGACGTAGTAATTAGAATTATTTAGATCATCTCCAATGGCAAAAAGCTTATTGCAACTTTTTACGCGATCAATTAATAATATTATAGAGCTTACATTTACCTCGATCTAAACGACTTCATAACAATTGTTTGGATAGAGAAACATAATTCCCTATCTTCGGCGAAACATGAAAAATATAACCAGCTGTTTTTGGTCGAATTGTTATATTCAAAGGAAAACAAGAAGCTTTTAGGGTTATATATAGAGTAGATTATAACTCATACTCTTGTGTCTTGAGTGTCATGCATTGGTCAAAGTTTAATATAATGTAAGTAGTCACGAAGTAGTTGGGTAGATGATGACATCTTATGAGTTATGAGCTAGCGCCCCCTTTACATACTCTACCCATATTGTTCTTTCATTTATGGAAACTTTCAACATTCAAGCTTTAATTTCAATTGAAAAATGAAACTTAATTATATGGTTTGATGGGATCAATTCTTTTATGTGTATGATAAGGTCAACGATTTTAAAATGGTTAAAACTAAAGTATGATCCAATTTAATTATTTATTTGGCATATATAACTAGTGAGTATTTAAGGCTGTTCGATGCACAACCCACATTCAAATATGTTTTTTTTAACTGTTTCAATGTCACAAACAAAAGATCTTTTATGAACCTCTACTCCTTTAGTTCATACAATAACAACAATTGAAAAGTTGATACACACACTATAACAAATGAAGTTCGATACACATAATACATTTCGCGTCATAGTTAAATACATTCACGTACATCCATCTTTAAAAGCCCCAATTGGAGTGATATATAGCTAGACTATATCCAATGGATGCAACATGAACATGGAAAGTAGAAAGCTTTTGTATTCTAGAAATTCCGCGTTGAGAACCAACAATGGTAATGATCCATCCACATCGCTATAAAGTTGCATAGGTGTGTATAGTATCACTCTAGTCTTTCTTCCATCCAACTAGCAAATAATCCATTTGCTACATATTTGAAGTGATAGTTCATTAGCTAGGGCCCTCTAGTGTATCAACATTTAACATGGTAGGCCAAGAAAAATTCCATATATGCTTTTGTTAGGTGACATTCCATGTGATACCTGGAGCATATACAAACATGAGTAGTTGAAACCTAATTTAAATCAATATAGTTTTTTTTTTTAGATTGCATGTTCTTAAATTTCAAATAAGACTACTATATACTCCATTATTTATTACAAAAATAGGCAGTTTTGGATAAGTTAAGACAACATAAACATAAGAATAACAATTAATTGATGCATTTTATAACTTTAGAGTTTTAACCATTTGGTTGTATGACAAATGAGACATGATACTTTGAATACACTTTTAGTCGATATCGGTTATTTATTTAGCCGTGAAATATTGACACCACCTTCTCTTGAAAATATCATTTCATTTGAATACCATTTAAAAATCTTAATCTGCCTATGAAACCGATATATCGGCACTTAAAACCTAGTATGGATTGATTTAGGAACTAACTGTGTCTAATCTTTATTGTGTTTAGAGGGATCAAAATAATTAATTTCATTTTCAGGTGATTAGTGTTCATTGTTTTTGTTTAAAAACGACAGATAGTATACTAACCGTATTTTAAGGTTACGTTGAAGCTTAATTAGTTGAGTTAAATTCACGTATTTTCTGATCAAGTCACTCATTAACTTGAATCTCAGATTTTACTCGTTCAAAATGTAGGAATATTTTAGTTTCACTTTATTATATTCAGTTACAAAAAATCCCTCAAGAATTCAAGATAATTAAAGGGAAAGAAAGGGTTTATCATACCCCATCAAGCTAAAGCCCACTTTTTAGGGCCCAAACTATATATATTTAGGTTAGAAGCCCAGTTCCTAACTTGGAAGCCTATTTCTGGTCCTCAATGGCCCGGTTAGCAATCGACGATGCAAACCTTTCTTTACTCTTTACTGATTACCAAAAACATAAATTAAAAATGTTATCAACGGCTTCTTTTTTCTTATTAGTAATTGAAGATAAAGGGTGTGTTTGGGTGACTAGCTTACGAGAGCTTATAGTAGCTTAAGCTTATTTTTTTCACAAGGTTAAGCTATAAGCTTTGTTTGGAACACAAAAATGTAGGAGCTTATTGGGAGATTTTTAAAAAAATAAGCTCTAGAATAATAAGCTACTTGAAGTAGCTTATTGAAAATTCTAGAGCTTATGATTATTGAATTTACATAAATACCCTTTATTTAAATGTTCGATTTATCTTTTTGTGTCTTTTAATGTCATTTTACATCTATAAGCTCCACCTTCAGCTACTTCACCAAACATTTACAAAAATAATTATAAGTTTCAGCTTCTAGCTCTTTATATAAGCTCCAGCTACCAGCTCCAGCTACCAGCTCCAGCTACAAGCTTCCAGCTCCAGCTACCAGTTACTTTTACCAAACACACCCAAAAGCACATTATTGATTCCAGATAAGTTAGGTAATTACCATCAAATTTGAGACGCGTAATGATGTTATCAAATTATCAATTAATGAATAGGATTGTTTTAATTTTGTTAAATTGGCTAAAATTATGTAGATGATGACATCATAAATTATCTTTTTATAAATCAGTTAAATTAAATCACTTATATAAAAAGAATATATCTATATCCAAATTTCAAAGACATTCCTAATACATTATGATTATATTATACAAAAATATTATTTTAAAAATTATCTAACGTTAGAATTGATTGAACTAAGACAGCAAGCAAACATGCATCATAGCCTAAACTTACAATCATCATATCAAAAGAATTCATGAATGGATTATAATATAATTGTTTGTGTTTAACATATAAATAATAGTAATAATAATACAGCTTTTTAATATAATATTTAATTTTAATAGATTATACGTCTAGTGTGTAGATATGGATTTAAACGCTTAACCCCATCACTAAAGTATTAATATTTTTATATTAAAAATTAAAAACTAAAATCCTATAATGAAATTTTTTTTATCATATACAACATCTAATTCGTTAGCTATAATTAAAATCCTTACCATATACAAAATCTAACATGCTGCGTTGGTTTTCTATTATTATTTTTTTTTCACACAAAATGATAGAATTTCTATCATATACATTATCTGCGTAGTTATAAAAATGAAATAGGCATTAGATGGGGAGGGCTAGTTAAATACTAAGCTACTCTTCACCAAGCCTATTTACAACATGTGTGTATTAGATAATGTTTGTGATACCCAGTCAAAAATGACCCAAAAATTTGGTCCAAATTTAAACTTTTAAGACACGTATTATATACGTGTTAATACTCAAATACTCAAGTATTATATATATATATATGTATATATATAACCCTAAACGATTATTTAATAATCACGTATACACGAATCTGACATAACGCAGAAACTAAAAATGTACAATTGTTCAAAACATTTTTAAATAAAGTATTATTGTTGAGAATAATAATTATTACTCCGTTAGAAATTTAAAGTATGTTTTAAGTAAAACAAAGATATAATTTAATATCTCCGTAAAAACATCTTTATAAAATATTTCAATTAAAAACATGTACGATTATATTTTTAGAAAATTATCATTTTAAAAGATTATACTACATAACGATCGGTACGCGAACACGGAGCGAAAATACGCTACTGCTTCAATTAATGGAGCTGGTTATACAACCAACTCCAATAATTCACTCGACACAAACACAAACACAGAGAACTCCCTCTGCTCTCTCCTTCTCCTCTCAGTTCATCAACAAACAGCAATATCAAAACAACACAACACCATAATCATCATCTCCATCTTCTTCTTGGATCATCTTCATCATCATCGCGATCATCATCCTCACCACCATCTTCATCTTCCGGTTTCCATTTTTAATACGTAAGAACCTTTACTAAATTATTTTAGTTTTGTGATTATTATACTTATAATAGCTTATAGTAACATTGTACGTTGCGAAAAATTGGTTAAAACTAAGTTAGAACTGGTTTGTGAATGATCTGATACGAACAGACCTGAACCAAGCTCAGACCCGAACGGGTGAGGAAACAAACCCGAACGGGTAAGGTTGCATACCCGATCGGGTATGGACCTGTACCCAGACGGGTAAGTCCATACACCCGAACGGGTGAAAGGTGAAACCCGAACGGGTGGTACACACAGACCCGGACGGATTAGAAAACTCACCCGGACTGCTCAGGGAACATACCCGGACGGGTATGGAGCCCCACCCGGACGGGTAACACATAATTAGCCCACCATCTTTTGTATTTTGTAGTACTCTGAGTCACGGTCGTTTGGGCAGCTTGATCGCCTAAATCCGAGTTCGTATGAGAAAGTTATGACCAAAACGGTGCAACATAGTCAAATCAGCAAAATGCACCATCTTTTCATATTTTCTTCTCAATCTTTAACCTTAACACATGAGATCAATTCCAAGCTAAATAAGTATCTAAAGTTCATGAAATCAACTAGAAACAAGTACAAAAATTGTATTTTGAAATATGATTTCAATTCCGTCACCAACGGGCCGTACACTTTTACAAACTACAAACTTAATTGGATTTCAAACATATAAACGTAAACACTAGTCGAATGCGTTGAACATAACTAATAAAGTGAACAATTATACGAATGATTTAATAAACAGCCACTTACAAATATATAATCTCGCGTGTTTAGGGTACTAGGAAGTTACACTTGGTACACGCGCGCACATTTAGGATTGCTTGCTCTTCATGTGAGTTTCACAGCCCCTTTTTACTGTTTTACTATTTTGGGGGAGATGCGTCACTTGTTTTACTTGAATACATGTATAAATGTATTGATTTCCTACTTGTACTTACTGTGTTACAAACTTATAAACAAAAATGCTTTACTCATTTACAAACTTACCGATTTCTACTTTACTACCTTATGGGTTTACTACTTTACGGAGTTACTACTCCACCAACTTACTACTTTACCGATGAACTACTTTGCTAATGTACAAACTTAGTGATTCACTGTTTTACTACGATACTGATACTTTGCTACTTTAACAACGAAGTAAGCTAATGTTTTACTACATTACCGATTTACTACCTTGCTACCGTACGAACATAGCAACTTACTGTTTTACTACGCTACTGAATTACTACTTACCGGTATATCAAATTGCATGAGTTTACGTTTAATCCAATGAAGGCCTCTGAAGTCATAGTTGTTAATTATACGATAAGCGCGAGTTTTAGTATATGGATCCATATGAGACTGACAATCCCCGCTCAGGGTGGTAGCGCCACCACGAACCGTACTCGTATAAATGGGCGTTTTCTACTCGTTTTTCATATGAGTGTTTTTGGATTAGCACTCACGAGGGGCAAAATTACGTACGTTAAGCTCGACTATGATGGCTCATGGCAAGATACACCGACCACTACAACTGTGAATTACTTACTTACTGATATATACATTGTGATGTATTTACTACTGATTGGTTTTACTTGTATGATAACTTACTTGCTACTTTGTGTACAAAACTCTGTTACTACTTATTACAAACCTGTGAGATTCAACAACCTTTTGGTTGACGTTTTTAGTGATGCATTTTCAGGTACGCATCAACAATAGGGATGCCCAGCAGGACTACTTGATAGCTTGAGTCGCATGCATACATACTTGGAGATTTTATTGAATTACTTTTGTACTAACTGTTATGTTTTAAAATCTCTAGATACTATTAGACGAACTCCAAGCTATGTAAACTTTTGAAAACTTATGTAATGTACGGTGATGTAATGTACGGTGATGTAATGTATTTTCTAAAACGTCTCATTTAGAGTCGTTTGCTATTAATCTTGGTGCTTGATATTTGATTAGTAGTACCCCAAAACTCGCTTCCGCAAAGCATTAAATTGGGGGTGTTACAATGTTGTTTATTGATAGTGTGGTCATCTATATTTTATCTTCTATAGTGATAAAAGAAGAAAGGAAATTGACATAAAGAATTGTAGTTGTTGAATCGTGACGTTAACTAATTCGCTTTAAAGCCTTTAATACCATTTAAGATTAGCTTAAAACTACTTCCAGATACAAGTAAAATCAAGTGGCAATTCTTTAGAAAAACAACACTGGCTCTTTTCTTTTGATCACCAAGAGATGATTAAACTTCCTCAAATTACACTTAGTAGGAAGAAGACAACAATTATTCCTTTTAAGTATACTTAAATGGAACTCACACTACAAACGTGTAACAGTGTGTTTGTAGAAGGATCGTCGAGTTTGAGTAAAACTTAATAATATAACTTCAAAGTATTGCTTAGATAGAAAGTTCTAATAAAAGCGTACAATAAGATGTGGCATAGATAAAGATCACGCCATATATGTCGCGAAATTGATGGTTACATACTGATACTATATATTTCGATTATGTTTGTCAACTGGTTAAAGGTACGGCTTGTTTCTCAAAACCTTAAGCTTATTGCAAAAGCTATCGCAAGTTCATTACAAAACATTGGGCTGGGCTGATGAAACTATAATTATAGTTGGGCTTCTAACTATAATTATAGTATCGCAATTTCATTACAAAACATTGAGGTTGTTTCTAACTATAATTATAGTATCATCAGCCCAGCCCAATGTTTTGTAATGAGGCCCTCTCCATTTAGCCTAACCTTTTCATTTATCAATTACTTTCATCTAATTGCTTCAATATTAATTTAATTGTATATATTAATTTTGGATTTTGTTATTTATAACTGAAGCTGGTAGCAGGAGCTTATTTTTTAAGCTGGTAGCAGGAACTTATTTTTTAAGTTGGAAGCTGGAGTTTATTGTTTTACAAGTGTTTGGTAAATTATCTGGAGCCTACAAATGTGAATTGATATAAAAGAATATGGAAATTTTATGATAAATAATTATAAAAGGTATTTAAGTAATTTCTAAACTACTTCTAGTAGTTTATTTTTCTATAGTTTATTTTTTCAATAAGCACTTAAATTTTTATTAACCAAATAATGTTATAAATTTAAGCTTGTAAAATAAAAAAAAAATAATAAAAAAAGATAAGCTCCTACTCCGTATAAGATAGTATGACTGACACAACCTCAATCTCTTCTCCAAATCCCGAACACAAATACTATTTGCAAATGAATAATATATACAATCATTTCCCGATTTGATTAGGAATCAAATCTCAATTAAAATCATTGTTATCCAATCGAACTTGTAAGTATTAAATCCAATTAAAATGAACTTCAAATCTCTATATTTCAGATAATACATTAACATTAAGTCGGTTTTTTCCTGCCTTGTATTATAAAGGGTGTGGTTTTATATATTGGGTTAATTGTTTCGTTATGTATTTAACTTTACCTCTTTTACTATTGTATGCAACCAACTTTCAAACGTTCTATTGTATGTATCGAACTTTTCAAAAATGTCTATTGTATGTATTGGATGAATGTGGCGCTGACAAATCAGCGACACGTCAGCGCCACGTAGGATGACAAATCAGCGCCACGTCAGCAATACATACAATAGACATTTTTGAAAAGTTCGATACATACAATAGAACGTTTGAAAGTTGGTTGCATACAATAGTAAAAGAGGTAAAGTTAAATACATAACGAAACAATTAACCCTTATATATTTAGTTTTTTTATTATTATTTTTTTTTTTTAAAGATGATTTTTTGTGATTTACCTTGGAGTAAATTACATTGCCCGTCCCTGTGGTTGTACCCATATTACAAGCTCAGTCCTCGGGTCGGGTATTGTGCGGGTCCAGTCCTTTGACCCAGAATTTTATTTCATCGCAGGTCCCTCCTGCACCTTGATCCAAATGAAAAGACTATATTACCCTTTATCTTCTTCCTGAACACAAAACACCAAAATTTTTCTTCTAACTCCCTAACCCTATTTTTCTTTCCTCCGAGTCACACACACACACATTCATAAAATTAAACATACACAAAATCAAACACATGATATAATTATATAAAAACCACTGAGATTTATTCTGGTTACCACCACCGCTAAAAAGAACAATTGACCACCGATATTCGATCACTAAATCTGCGCACTAACAACTGAGAGTCGTCGGAAACGTTGATCCTTCAATGGCGTTACGATCGGAATCGCGTGACGAACGGAATTGCACAAGGACAATCGTGTCTGACGGAATCCGACGCACATTTTCGGAGTTTTCCGGTCGTCCTTGGGCGATTAATTATCCAGATCTGAGTTTGCACAATCTGAATTGCTTCGGAGTTTTCACAACAAAATGATATACACGGGTTTTGAATTTCCTTTTTCAGATTTATTGTTTCGTTTCGTGTGCCGTTAACCAGGTGGTGAGTGGTGGTGAACCGCACAAAATAGGGATGGTGGTGGTGATTAACATGACGGCAGCAACAAATTAAAGGGATGGCTGTGGTGATAAAGACGTAAGCTGTAACACCCCCAAAATTTAATGATTTGCGGAAGCACGATTTGGGTGTTACTAATCAATAATCAAAGCACCAAGATATAATGAACGACCACTATATGCGTCGTTTCGTACTTGTATTAAATAAACATAAGTTTACATCAAAAATAATGTTTACATTAGCTCGGTTTCTGAAATTGAGAGATTTACATCACATAATTACTTGTACAAAATATAATAATGCAATTAAATCTCTAGTTGTATGAATGCTGACTCGAGCTAATAATCCCTGCTTGTGCAGTCCAACCTACTGCTGTATACCTGTGATACATGCTAAAATGGGTCAGCGAAACGCTGGTGAGCTCACAGGTTTGTATGTCAACACATATCTGTATGAACCGCAAGATTTATAATTGAATTTAAAATGCAGTTAAGCAAAATAAAAGTTATACAGCCATGAGCACATAGTCTGAGCTTAACTTGAGTTGTCAGGCCCACTTAAGGAAACCTAACTTGAAGGCCCCCACGAGTGTCTAATCCACACTCGTCATCCCAAATGCTAATACGTCCGTTTGACCAGTTAGTGCGTGCTAACCCGGACGAGGATTGTCAATCCTATATGATATCATATACTAACATTCACGCTACTACGTATTACCAGACTATGCTATGGAGGGCTTTAAATTGATTAGCTTGAAACTCATGTAGTATTTGATTTGTACTTGCGTTCAACTTGTAAAACAAAACGAGCAATAATATCACACCCCTGACTGAAAAGCAGTAAAATATGGGCCATGAGACTCACCTGAGTCTTGTTGTTTATCTAGAAAACTTGAATTGATTAGCTTGAATCGTTGTCCGAAGACTTGTAACCTGAATGTGTCCGCGACACACGAACGGTTATTAATTGATCAGGCATCTCGAAAGACTACCTTTGTAGTTGTTTGTCCAAATTATCCCGATTTGGTTGATTGACTTGTCCAAATTACTAAGATTTGGTTGATTAATTTGAGTATTTGAAAAGGCGTACGGCCCGTTGGTGATTAGTTGTAATAATAACATTGATGTTATCACATTGATTGCGAAGTGTTATACTTGAAAAGTATATTCCATTTTGTTTGCAAAGTCGTGTCGTATAAGCGTTTGAAGTTATACAAGTTTGACACTTGGTGTGAAATATGTTTACGGAATCTAAGTACGGGGGTCCGGGGGTAGCGCCCCTGGTAGCGGGGTCCAAAGGGCGGCAGCCCCTGGCGGGGTACAAGGGGCAGAGCCCCTGGTTGGGGTCGAGCTGCCAAGTCAGCTTGGAAAATTTTTATTTCTACTATATTGCTTTGGTGTAAAAAGCATCTGGACTTGAAATTTGGTGAAATCAAGTGATAAAATTTAAGGTCTCGACACTTAGTGAAAATCTGTGTTTTCTGGTTTGTGCGACGTTGGGTACGACGTCGCAGGTCCTGACTGCAACGTTGAGCATGGCGTCGCTATGAGCGACTTTCGCAATTTAATGCGACGTTGTGCGTGGCGTCGCTATATGCGACGTTGTTGATTTCTGCGACGTAAGGGCTTGCGTCGCTAAGTGCGACGTCGGTCAATTAGGGCGACGTTAGGGATGATGTCGCTATGTGCGACGTCGTGATGTGTTTTGCGACATCGCAGCTGACGTCGCATAAAGTCTGGGCCAAATGCGACGTTGCGGTCTGATGACCGGAATTTGTGTCGAAAACGAGTTTTCCGGCCACCGTTCGATACAAAACTTTTACCCAACCCATATTCGGACATTATAAACATATAAAAACGATAAACATGTAAAAATGAGTGAAAGCGAGAGGTTTCGACTTTTGTCGGAAAACTTACAAAGTGTCGGATTGAAAATCCGAAAAGATGAAAATGTAGATCGTGATAAGGTGAACTTTTTCTTCCAAACAAGCAATATGATCCGAGTGCGTTTCGTGTTCTTATTTTGATGATTATAAGGTGGTGGTGGTTTGGTGATTTAGAGAGAAAAGGAGAGAAGAAGAAAGAGAAAGTGAAGAAGAAAATGAAGAAAATGGTGGGTTCCCCCCCCCCCCCCCCCCCCCCCCCCCCCCATTTTGGGCAGATTTTGGTGGGGTCCATGGGTGTGGGCTTCACCAATTTTCGCTCCCTGCAATCGTGTAACACCTGCCTAATTAGGATAATTAATTATGCGTAATTATTTGTAACTAGTTGTAATTAGTATGTAATAGGACTAATTGCAGACTCTATTTGTATATATATAAGGTGATTTATATATATATGTGTGTACTTACGCGATTTGGATGAATCGTACGAATTTACCGGATGGAGTCCGACACAGTTTACTTGGAAGTTGGTAACTAAAACTTACTTAAATAATGGGAATGTATTTTGTTATAAAAATACACAATTGAACGAACATTATTTATATTACCGCGACGACATTTAAATAATGCGACAAAAACGT
Organism: Helichrysum umbraculigerum; assembly: GCA_949592205.1. Taxonomy (NCBI): domain Eukaryota; kingdom Viridiplantae; phylum Streptophyta; class Magnoliopsida; order Asterales; family Asteraceae; genus Helichrysum; species Helichrysum umbraculigerum. The sequence continues at coordinate 96,219,345 of CATIUR010000004.1, forward strand.
GCTAAACGCAAATTAATAATTTAAATATTTCGGCCAATGTTTTTGTTATTAATTTCAAAGTATTTTTATATAAATACTCCAGTTACATTTTAAAATATAACGGTTTGGTTAAATACTAAAAACAAACAATTAAACGATTAGGACACGGGGTAAACACTGTGTTTTGGGGAGTATTTTCCCCTCCTTCCTCTTTTGGATCAGCCAAAACCCATCCCCACCCCAAATTCTCTTCTCATTTTCACCCAAACCAAAAACACACACACATTCAAACTCTCTCAACTCAAATCACAACCAAAATTTCGGAATCAAATCTCGACCACGAAAATTACATATTCGGAATCACCATCACGAGTGGAGCAAGAATATCAAAACCGTTTTCATCGTTTCATCCTCGATCTAGCTCGATTTGCAAAAGTAAGAAATTTCTAAAATCTTAGATCTATTCAATTTGGTGTAATGTTTTGATGTTTTGACATGTACACAACATAGTTATAACCTAATACATGAAGAAAACACGATTTTATAGCTCAAAAATGGGTTAGATTTGCGTTTTTGGTCGAAAAATCTCGAAACCCGGAAGTTTCTGGGCTGATGTTCATACGTGCGACACAAGCCTTGTGTCGCATACTGTGTCGCATAAACCCATTTGTGTCGCACCTTGTGTCGTACCAACCTTTAGTGTCGTAATCTTTGCGACACGATATTGTGTCGCACTCTATGTCGCAGGTTATGTCGTATTTCTATACGACACAACCACTATGTCGCTATTAAATTAGCATTTCGTATCCGATGCGACACAATCTTTGTGTCGTATCCTTGTGTCGCATGACGTCTGCGACACAACCCTTGTGTCGCATGACAAACTTTAGTGTCGCATTTTGTGTCGCAAAACACAACAGATTTACAATTTAATTCCAAGTTAAGTGTTATACGTTTGGAACTTCAAACGATTATACAATATAACATCTAAGGGACATTGAAACATGTTTTCTAACAAACGAACAATTACAAACATACGGACCAACACTGGATATACTAGTTGTGTACAACTAAACGAAACGTCTCGTGAGACGCATACTTACATAACTTCATATGATTAGGCATTTGAAGGTTACGGGTTCGGAGAACCTACTTGCTATATTTACTACTTGCTATTTGCTACGGCTTATTACAAGACTCAGGTGAGTCTTACGGCCCCACTTTTACTGTTTTATCTTATTGGGGGAGAAACATGCTACTACTTTTCTTTGAACACAAGTACTAAAACTGCTCACTATACCAAACGGAATTGCATGAGTTGTTTACTATTTACAGAAGTCTCTCCATCATATATCGTTAGTTATGGACTTAAGCGCGAACACTAGTTAATGGATCCATTAGGGAAATGACCCTCCCCGCCCGGGGCAGTAGCGCTGCCACGTACTGATTTTCACATAGAAACGGGTGACTAATTATTCGTTACGGATGCTTGCTCACTTACGAGCATGTCACGGGAGCAACTGATTATTTACGGGTTAAGCTTCGATTATGAGCCTCATGGCAACGGTATAACTTACATATTTATATTTGCGGGATTGCAAATACTGGTTTTACGATTGCTGGATTGCAATTACTGACTTTACGCCTACGGGCACTACTGATGAAATCTCGTGTTCAAAACTGATATTAATTACAAACCTGTGAGATTCACCAACATTCGTGTTGACCTTTTTAGCATGTTTTCTCAGGTACCCGGATGGAGTAGGATTACTCCAGGATTTTAGCTAGAGTCGCATGATTTCAATACAACTGCATTAACGGAGATTCTTAGCATTATCTTTTGTATATTTTGATTATGTAATAGAATCTCCCGCTATACGCGTGGACTCTAGGAAACTACATTTTGTATACGAAAACATTAAGTTTTCAAACATTATATCTATGGAAATATAACTAATTTACAAACGTTGCATATAGATGTCGTTTGCTTTATCTTTGTGCTGTGATATTTGATTAGTAGCACCCCAAAACCTGCTTCCGCTAAACAGTGAATTTCGGGGGTGTTACAGATTGGTATCAGAGCCTAAGGTTATAGTGAACTAGGTTGCATTTAGTGGGCCTAGACTATGACCGTTAGACTGTATTTCCTTACTAGACATGATTGGTTCAGAAATTACATCATACGACTTTAATTTAACATAGCCTGATCAACTATGTACAATTAAGGAAAGATGATGTGAGGCCTGAAATGGTTATGTTGAACAGGAATGCGTTAGTTGACTTTGACCACGAGAGAACCGGACCATTACTTTATACGTGCTAGACACTAGGCTGGATATTATATACTTATAAATATTAGCCTCGTCTTACTTACACTCTGCCACAGGAATGGCAAACACACCACCTAATCCGTCACACTCTCATTCACATGGGTCACGAAACCCACGAGTAGCCAGGAGGAACACAAAGTCACCTCGAACCAGCCCCTATTCTGTTCCTGACTCTCAGAACTCGGCACATCCTACGGTGCCAGGGTTGACTGCTCAACTCCATCGTCAGGAACAAAGACTCGAACATCTCGAACGAGAACAACACCGAATGACCTACCTGCTTCGCCAAGCACTTAATCACATATCCCAACTCCAGCGAGAACAAGAGGATACCAACCTCTCTGTAAGCATAATTCAGGATTCAATGACCGCTGAATTAGGTGCGGATGAACTCGTAAGAAACCGACTAGAGGAATGTGAACAGCGTTCACAGGAGACTGAGGATCACTCTCGAGCACTAGTACAACGACTGGCCTTGGTTGAAGACTACGCCAGGCAAACCAACAGACTAGCAGAAACCGTGGACCGCCTTGTCGCGCTGATGGAACAAATTAATCTGCATCAAGGTTAGATCAGTCTATAACTTGTAACCAGCTAACTACTTTATTAGGGCCTATGTAATTCAACCGGATGTAACAATTCCCGGCACTTTTGTACTACTATTACTCCGTAATCTTTTGGAAACCGTACCTTGTATTCAACTTGTTTATCTAAATGAAATGTGATTGTCACTTCGTACTGTCATCGTGTATCTCATCATTTACACTTGTGACATATCATAATTTCATGCAAATATCTTATTCCTATTTCCTTGTTCTTTTCTTGTTCAGCATCATGCCTCCTCGTCGACAAATCACCCTCAGTGAAGCCGAGATTGCGGGTCTGATTGCCCGTAGTGTGGCCCAAGCCCTAGCTACCCGAACATCGACTCCTGGTAGCGAAGATACAGCTACTAATGGACCACAACCCAAACCCTGTTCTTACAAAGACTTCCAGAACTTCAAACCTCTGAACTTTGCAGGTATTGAGGGAGCTATCGGTCTAGTACGCTGGATCGAGAAAGTCGAATCTGTATTTCTTATCTGCAACTGTGCTGAGGGAGACAAGGTTAAATTCTCCGTTAGTACCTTTACTGACACCGCACTCACCTGGTGGAACACCTTTGCCCAGACTGTGGGTGTTGCTAATGCTTAAGGAGATGTTGAGGGGCGAGTACTGCCCCAGGGATAAATTGAAACAGCTGGAATTGGAATTCTGGAACCACAAGATGCAGGGTGATGACATCACCGGATACACCAACCGTTTCCACCAACTGGCACTTCTGTGCCCAACCATGGTCGATCCTGAGTACAAGAGGATCGATAAATACGTCGATGGACTTCCCGAGAGACTCCAAGACCTGGTGACTTCATCCAAACCGGGTACTATTCAGAGCGCCATTCGTATGGCTCATGAGCTAACGGCAAATTCTGTCCGCCGTGGCACAACTTCAACCCCATCTGCAAACAACAAACGCAAATGGGAAGGAAACCCCAACTCATCCAACCAACTCACCAACAAGAAGCCTGAGTCTGTTAAGGCTTATTCATCGGGGGCTTCGGAGAAGAAAGGGTACAGCGGGAACAGACCCTACTGTCCCAAATGCAACCGCCATCATGACGGTTCTTGCCCTTGCTCCAACTGCAAACGATTCGGGCATCTAGCCAAGGATTGCCGAACCAACATTCCTACCCCCAACACTAATGCACCAAAGGCCTGCTTTGGGTGCGGAAATTCAGGGCATTTCAAGAAAGATTGCCCAAAGCTGAAAAACAACAACAACCCTGCTCGCGGCAGAGCATTCGTAATCAAGGCTGGGGAAGCCAGACAAGACCCGAATGTCGTGACGGGTACGTTCCTTCTCAACGACCTTACTGCTTCCGTATTATTTGATACTGGTGCCGATAGAAGTTTCATTTCTGAGAAATTTAGCCATTTACTTGATATAACTCCCACTGCCTTAGATACTAAATACATTGTAGAATTAGCTAACGGCAGACTGATTGAGACTGATAGCATCATACGCAACTATACACTTAACCTTACGAACAAAACGTTTCCTATTGATTTAATCCCTGTCGAGATCGGCAGCTTCGATATTATTGTCGGTATGGATTGGTTATCCAAGCACCGAGCTGAAATCGTCTGTTATGACAAACTCATTCGCATACCTCTTGTCTCCGGTGGAACCTTAGTCCTACAAGGGGAGACCGGCAGACAGAATCTGAATATTGTATCCTGCCTAAAAACTAGAAAATATCTACGAAAAGGGTATCAAGCCATCCTCGCACATGTAACGGAGAATAAGTCGGAGGAGAAGCGACTTGAGGATGTTCCAATCGTGCGGGATTTCCCGGAAGTCTTTCCTGAAGACTTGCCCGGACTTCCGCCACCTAGACAAGTTGAATTTCAAATCGAACTTGTGCCCGGAGCTGCACCCGTGGCACGAGCCCCTTACCGTTTAGCACCATCCGAAATGCAGGAGTTGTCTAACCAACTACAGGAACTCCTGGACAGGGGATTTATTCGACCAAGTTCCTCGCCTTGGGGATCTCCGGTCTTATTCGTGAAAAAGAAAGATGGATCTTTCCGCATGTGTATCGATTACCGAGAGCTGAATAAGCTAACCATAAAGAATCGGTACCCGCTTCCTAGAATCGATGACCTATTTGACCAGCTCCAGGGATCAAGTGTTTATTCAAAGATTGATCTACGGTCAGGTTATCATCAACTCCGAGTTCGCGACAATGATATTCCAAAGACAGCCTTCCAAACTCGTTACGGGCATTACGAATTCCAAGTAATGCCATTCGGTTTAACCAACGCACCGGCCGTATTCATGGACCTTATGAATCGGGTGTGCAAACCGTATCTTGACAAATTCGTCATTGTGTTTATCGATGACATCCTGATTTACTCTCGCGATGAACAGGAACATGCTCAACATCTGAAAACCATTCTAGGACTCCTTAGACACGAAGATTTATATGCCAAATTCTCTAAGTGTGAGTTCTGGATTCGAACCGTTCAATTCCTCGGACACGTGATTGATAGCCAAGAAATTCATGTTGATCACGCCAAGATTGAAGCAATCAAGGGCTGGGAGTCACCGACCACTCCAACCGAAGTGATACAATTCTTAGGTCTTGCTGGTTATTACCGCCGATTCATTGAAAACTTTTCAAGAATAGTTATTCCCTTAACAACACTGACTCAGAAAGATAAGAAGTTCGATTGGACTGATAAACAAGAGTCAGCCTTCCAGCTATTGAAAAACAAACTTTGCAGTGCACCAATCTTGTCCTTACCCGAGGGCACCGACGATTTCGTAGTTTATTGCGACGCCTCACACCAAGGACTTGGTTGCGTGTTAATGCAAAGGGAAAAAGTCATTGCCTATGCATCACGACAACTGAAAATTCACGAGAAAAATTATACGACCCACGACCTCGAGTTAGGTGTCGTGGTCTTCGCATTGAAAATCTGGAGACATTATCTCTACGGTACGAAAAGCACTATCTTTACCGATCACAAAAGTCTCCAACACATATTCGATCAGAAAGATCTAAACATGAGGCAACGTCGTTGGGTTGAGTTACTTAGTGACTACGACTGCGAGATCAAATACCATCCGGGCAAGGCCAACGTAGTTGCCGATGCCTTAAGCCGAAAAGAACGAGTGAAACCCCTTCGAGTTCGAGCACTTTCTATGACAATTCGTAACGAGCTCCCTGCTCAAATCCTTACCGCTCAACTTGAAGCACTCAGCGATGAAAACCTGAAAAATGAAGCCTTACGAGGCTTGGATAAACGATTTGAAATCAAACCCGATGGGACTCGATACTTCTCTAACCGGGTGTGGTTACCCAAATTCGGAAACTTGCGAGATTTGGTGATGGCTGAAGCTCACAAATCTCGATACTCTATACATCCTGGATCTGACAAGATGTATCACGACGTCAAAGGGTTGTATTGGTGGCCTAACATGAAGGCTGACATCGCCAAGTACGTCAGTAAATGCCTAACATGTTCCAAAGTCAAGGCCGAACACCAAAGACCTTCGGGATTGCTCCAACAACCTGAAATTCCTCAATGGAAATGGGAACAGATTACCATGGACTTCATTACCAAACTACCAAAAACTTCGAGTGGTTGCGATACCATTTGGGTGATCGTAGATCGTCTCACGAAATCTGCTCATTTTCTGGCCATCAAGGAAACCGACAAGATGGAGCGTCTGACTCGCATCTACGTCAAAGAAATCATCTCGCGACACAGTGTACCTATCTCGATCATCTCGGATAGGGACAGCCGTTTTACTTCTAACTTTTGGCAATCACTACAGAAATCTCTTGGTACTCGTCTGGATATGAGTACTGCTTATCACCCGCAAACCGATGGCCAAAGCGAGCGAACTATTCAAACACAGGAGGACATGCTACGAGCCTGCGTAGTTGACTTCGGTACTTCTTGGGAAAATCACTTACCGTTGTGCGAGTTCTCGTACAACAACAGTTACCATACCAGCATTAAGGCTGCACCCTTCGAGGCACTCTACGGGCGTAAGTGCCGATCACCTATCTGTTGGACTGAGTTAGGAGATTCCCAACTCACGGGTCCAGAAATCATTCACGAAACTACTGAGAAAATCATTGGTATTCAAAACCGGCTGAAAGCCGCACGTGATCGTCAGAAAAACTATGCTGACGTGAGACGCAAACACCTTGAGTTCCAGGTAGGGGACAAGGTACTTCTCAAAGTGGCACCGTGGAAGGGTGTCATTCGATTCGGAAAACGAGGCAAACTAAACCCTAGATACATCGGACCATTCGAAATCCTTGAAAGGATTGGTCCAGTGGCATACCGCCTACAACTCCCTGCTGAGCTTAGCAGCGTTCACAACACATTCCACATTTCTAACTTGAAGAAATGTCTGTCTGACGAGACACTGATTATACCGCTCGACGAAATTCAAATCGATGATAAACTTCATTTTGTCGAGGAACCTATGGAAATCATGGACCGCGAGGTCAAGCGATTGAAACAGAGTCGTATTCCCAACGTAAAAGTCAGGTGGAATTCTAGGCGTGGCCCTAAGTTCACCTGGGAACGGGAAGACCAAATGCGACAGAAATACCCACATCTCTTCCCAGACAACGCACCGTCCGTGCACTTGAGCTAATTTCGGGATGAAATTTCTTTAACAAGGGGAGAATGTAACACCTGCCTAATTAGGATAATTAATTATGCGCAATTATTTGTAACTAGTTGTAATTAGTATGTAATAGGACTAATTGCAGACTCTATTTGTATATATATAAGGTGATTTATATATATATGTGTGTACTTACGCGATTTGGATGAATCGTACGAATTTACCGGATGGAGTCCGACACAGTTTACTTGGAAGTTGGTAACTAAAACTTACTTAAATAATGGGAATGTATTTTGTTATAAAAATACACAATTGAACGAACATTATTTATATTATCGCGACGACATTTAAATAATGCGACAAAAACGTGCTAAACGCAAATTAATAATTTAAATATTTCTGCCAATGTTTTTGTTATTAATTTCAAAGTATTTTTATATAAATACTCCAGTTACATTTTAAAATATAACGGTTTGGTTAAATACTAAAAACAAACAATTAAACGATTAGGACACGGGGTAAACACTGTGTTTTGGGGAGTATTTTCCCCTCCTTCCTCTTTTGGATCAGCCAAAACCCATCCCCACCCCAAATTCTCTTCTCATTTTCACCCAAACCAAAAACACACACACATTCAAACTCTCTCAACTCAAATCACAACCAAAATTTCGGAATCAAATCTCGACCACGAAAATTACATATTCGGAATCACCATCACGAGTGGAGCAAGAATATCAAAACCGTTTTCATCGTTTCATCCTCGATCTAGCTCGATTTGCAAAAGTAAGAAATTTCTAAAATCTTAGATCTATTCAATTTGGTGTAATGTTTTGATGTTTTGACATGTACACAACATAGTTATAACCTAATACATGAAGAAAACACGATTTTATAGCTCAAAAATGGGTTAGATTTGCATTTTTGGTCGGAAAATCTCGAAACCCGAAAGTTTCTGGGCTGATGTTCATACGTGCGACACAAGCCTTGTGTCGCATACTGTGTCGCATAAACCCATTTGTGTCGCACCTTGTGTCGTACCAACCTTTAGTGTCGTAATCTTTGCGACACGATATTGTGTCGCACACTATGTCGCAGGTTATGTCGTATTTCTATACGACACAACCACTATGTCGCTATTAAATTAGCATTTCGTATCCGATGCGACACAATCTTTGTGTCGTATCCTTGTGTCGCATGACGTCTGCGACACAACCCTTGTGTCGCATGACAAACTTTAGTGTCGCATTTTGGGTCGCAAAACACAGCAGATTTACAATTTAATTCCAAGTTAAGTGTTATACGTTTGGAACTTCAAACGATTATACAATATAACATTTAAGGGACATTGAAACATGTTTTCTAACAAACGAACAAATACAAACATACGGACCAACACTGGATATACTAGTTGTGTACAACTAAACGAAACGTCTCGTGAGACGCATACTTACATAACTTCATATGATTAGGCATTTGAAGGTTACGGGTTCGGAGAACCTACTTGTTATATTTACTACTTGCTATTTGCTACGGCTTATTACAAGACTCAGGTGAGTCTTACGGCCCCACTTTTACTGTTTTATCTTATTGGGGGAGAAACATGCTACTACTTTTCTTTGAACACAAGTACTAAAACTGCTCACTATACCAAACGGAATTGCATGAGTTGTTTACTATTTACAGAAGTCTCTCCATCATATATCGTTAGTTATGGACTTAAGCGCGAACACTAGTTAATGGATCCATTAGGGAAATGACCCTCCCCGCCCGGGGCAGTAGCGCTGCCACGTACTGATTTTCACGTAGAAACGGGTGACTAATTATTCGTTACGGATGCTTGCTCACTTACGAGCATGTCACGGGAGCAACTGATTATTTACGGGTTAAGCTTCGATTATGAGCCTCATGGCAACGGTATAACTTACATATTTATATTTGCGGGATTGCAAATACTGGTTTTACGATTGCTGGATTGCAATTACTGACTTTACGCCTACGGGCACTACTGATGAAATCTCGTGTTCAAAACTGATATTAATTACAAACCTGTGAGATTCACCAACATTCGTGTTGACCTTTTTAGCATGTTTTCTCAGGTACCCGGATGGAGTAGGATTACTCCAGGATTTTAGCTAGAGTCGCATGATTTCAACACAACTGCATTAACGGAGATTCTTAGCATTATCTTTTGTATATTTTGATTATGTAATAGAATCTCCCGCTATACGCGTGGACTCTAGGAAACTACATTTTGTATACGAAAACATTAAGTTTTCAAACATTATATCTATGGAAATATAACTAATTTACAAACGTTGCATATAGATGTCGTTTGCTTTATCTTTGTGCTGTGATATTTGATTAGTAGCACCCCAAAACCTGCTTCCGCTAAACAGTGAATTTCGGGGGTGTTACAAATCGCTCCGTGCGGTGTTCGTTTTCCCGATCGTTTAAACGTTAGATATTTATTTTATACGTTTAACTACGTGTTTTAAAATGCAAATAATTACTCGATATTTTTGTTGAAGTATTTCATCAAATACTTAATAATTGAGTTATAAAATATAAACTTTAATTTGTTTCGTTGTGTTTGTGCGTTTAACATTTTCGTCGCGAAGCCATGGTTCATACGATACGAATTGTGTACGAAATGTTATTAAAATGATATTTTGGATATAATAGCGTTATTAAATAATGTCATATTATTTAATATAATCGTTCACCAACGTCCGTATTTAATTGAATCGAAGTCCATTCGATTTGAAACTTGTACGATTTAATCAAATCGCATAATACTTGTATATATTCATCAATATATATATTGATTGATACATTAATTAGCCTAACACAAAACTAATTACATGTATTAACAGTTGATTAGGCACTAATTACTAGTCCTAATTTGACGGGTGTCACATAAGCGAAGGGTGGGCATCGGTGATGAACACGATCAATGCAATTGAAAAAGGGTGGTCTTTTTTGTTTTTATATTTTAATGATGATGATGATTATTTATCCTTATTAAATAAATATAAATAGATGGAATATTTGTCATTAATTATATGTTGAAATAAGAAAAAGACTTTTTGACCCTTTTTCTAATTTGAGGAGGGACTTGGAATGAAACAAAAAACCAGGTCAGAGGACTGGACCCGCACAATACCCGATTCGAGGACTGGGCTTGTAATAAGGGTACAACTACAGGGACGGGCAATGTAATTTTATTGAATGGTAAAAAAGGCGAAAAGAATATTTTCAGCCTCACAATAACGTACAGTTTTCAGAATTCATCCCAATTGGGATGGGGCACGTCGAGGAGAAAAGTAGCACGCATGCAGCTAAGGCAGGCTCATCTTGGAGACGGAAAAAAGATCATGAAACCTTCATAATTTTTTTTTTTTGAAAGGTTGAAATATATTATAAAGGTCTATTAGCAAGATGCTAGATAGACAAATAAGTACAAACACCAATAAAAACACCAATACAATATCCCCAAATTTGGATATGCCTAGCACTAAATCCGAACCGAAAGGTATCTAAAAGGGATGAAAAAAACCTGAAAAAATCAGGAAAAAATCCCCGAAAATAGGGGCCACGCCACCGGTTTTCACCCTAAATCGTTTTTGATAGATACCAGAACAATACTAGTTGTTAACTGAAAGACTGAAAGACTTCATAATTAGCTCCCCTGTCTAATGCATTGGGTTGGGTTCCACATTTTACTGCCTGCTTTTATGCCCCTTATTACTCCTACATTTACACATTGCATTATTTGGTTATCAATGATCGATGATGTATGTATATGTCCTTTTTAAGAAAAACGAACACATGAAACGCCGTGGAATAATGTGGTAAAAATAATAAACAAAAATTAACTATTACTACCTCCGTTCCGAAATTATAGTCCCTCTTTCATTTTTGAATGTTCTAAAATAATTGTCCACTTCTCATTTCAACCAATAGGAAGAGACTTTAGTGGGTGAAAATTCTATTTAATTAGTTGAAAGGTGTTATGGTCTCACTTTTATTAAACTGTGTATTTTTTGTTGGTGGACAATAATTTTGAGACGGAGAGAGTAAATAATAAGACAGACCGAAAAAATAAAAAATAGAGTAACTTAAGCTTGAGCTTCTAAATTTTAGAAACTCAAACCCCGGTAAGACTTAAAAACAAAAAACAAAAAATTCGATATCAAACACACCCTAAATTTGAGGTTTCAATTGGAGCTCCGCTTTAGTGGGGGATGGTGTTTCTAAAATCGAAGACATTCAACGATGAAATATCCTTTCCATTCCCTACACTTTAGTGAGATGTTCTTTTCATTTTTTTTTTTTTTTTAATAAGCAAAGCTTTATAAATGAAGATCAAAATTTACAAAATGACTCTAAGAGAGAGCCACTTAATACATATGGGGCCAATGTCGTCCAAATACAAATTCAACCTAGTCCACATCTATACTTTAAGGATTTGTCACCCAATTCTTTCAATTCAAACTTGATGTTGAACTCCGGTTTGAAAGCCAAAGCATGGACTGCTGTTGCACCTCAGGAAAAATATCCTTGCTGCACCTCGAGATGTTCTTTTTCATTATGTACATAAGTTAGTTAAAACGTTTTACTAAAGATAACAGTTTCTATAGGGAGGCCATAAATATGACAAAAAAATTTATTCATACATCAAGGTTATGATATAGTGTACTTATACTATATGCAAAAAATGTTGTACAACGTAGTATTTGTATCACTTTTTTTATTATTATTATTTATCAACTTCCTTTTTTATAGAGTAATACCACATAACTTTAACATGTGCCAAACGAAGTAACGATACACATTTCTAATATTTGTAATCCTAAACACTTTTTCTCTCTTAATCTACCAATAATCTTTACATATGTGATAATCATGTAATTAAGCCATATACATAATTTCTTTTCTTTCTTTCTTTATTTTTTTAATTCTCACTTTATTGACCATTTTAGACTACAACTTACGAAGTATTTGACCACTAACATGTTTTGGTGTTTGGTAGGTTTGTTTACACATAAAAGGCCAAAACCAGTCGACGGCAACTTAACCCACTTTGTCATTCTAGCTTTGTCTCTAAACTTTAAAGAAATCATATATAGGACTATAGAAGCGACAAAGAACATATTAACAGTAAAAGATACTGTTATTTACACCCACAAGTTTATCTAGATACATCAAAAACCTATATTGTTTATATGTATTGCTTCTGTCTTGGTCAATTTTGAATTTAAGGCCTGAAGCTGTACTCACTGACGCATCCAAATCAAATAAAACACAAAAAATTTGTGTATATATCAAAGTAATACAAGTATATTAGTATATGATAACGAGCGCACCCATGTAGAAGTTAGAGTAACACATGATACGGGTCCATTTGATACACGAAGTATAATTTTACCAATAATGTTATGCGTCAAACCAACTTTTGCTACCTGTTCTTTAAACTATTAAACCTGTATCTAAACCAGCAAAAAAGAATTTTCTTTCACTCCACTCCTAACTTATACAACTCGGTATCTAAACGGGTTCAAAAATTATGAAAACACATACATGTATTACGGTGTTTTTGTTCATTAGATTATAATTTCTATATTTTCCTTAGTTTTTGTCATTAAAGTATGCTTTTTTAATAAAGAATTGAAAAATGGACGTTTTTGGTCATAAATGTGTCCTTGATTGATGGCATAGTTTCCCTCGTCTTTTATGTACACACGTCATTCTTCTTTTCCAAAGTCAATTAACGTGGCTTAACTTTCCACGTTTTATGTCTTTCTAAATTTACTTGGTAAACTTGAGATAATCATCATTTGGCGTCCCTAATTACCATGAGTTCGTGAAATGATGGATTTTTTATTCTAAAAAACTTAATTAAAAGATTAGATTGTTAAATAGAGGCCGTAAAAGGACTCGATTACAGATTTTTTAAATGGTAATCACGTGACGATTCATTCTATTTAGAACCTTTTTTCTTCTCCGCCACTACATCTTATCTTATGTCTTCAGACTTTTGAGCGAGTTTAATATCCGCATTGATTCATAATGATGATTAATTCATTTAACAAGAACAAAGACGACACAAAGTTATAAACGATTCAACGTCACAGGGTTAAGTTTTATTTTATGAAATATTGTATCGATATCTTGTTAGTCATTCGTGTATTAATTAATCGTATATATATTACTTTATAAAAATTTAACTAACTACTACTATCGGCACCATTTTGCATTAAGATAGTGCAAAAGTGTAAAAAAACTGACTACGATGTTAGAACTAAATATTGCACTATTTTAATGCAGTGGCAAATAGTGTTTATTGTAGCAGTAAACACTGCACTAAATACTATTTAATTAAATAATAATATATCTAACAATTAAAATGTATCATTATGATGTATTGATTATAAGTTTGCGATGGATATTTTTAAAAAATACTAAATATAATGTTTGCTAGCATATTTGTCAAAGAAACTTTTTTTATAAAAAAATTTATTTTTTTTCTTTTGAAATTTTTAAATATAATGATTGTTATTGTATCCCTTATGATAATTCAATAGTTTTATATAAATAATATACTGTTATATTGTTGAATTATGTATTTTAAATCTGTTTATAAAAAATTTAATATAAAGATTTAATGCAATATACTGTAGCAACTTTTTTAATGTAAATTTATTCTCAAATTATTCTCTTTTTCCACTAAAATATTACAATTTAATACACTACTACAGTACTACACACTGGAGATGCTGTAATAACCATGAATATGGAGCCCAAATGGCCAAATGTTATCATTTCGTTCTTGAATTAAAATTTTGAATTCATCAAATCAAATCGTATCAAATCAAATTAAAATCGTTCAACAAAGTACTTACTTTACGAAAGTTTGGGTAGAGTACCACTCGTACTTAGATTATTTAAGTCATGTTACTTCACTTTAGTAAGATTATATATTTATGAAGCATTTAAATTACAAACTATCCAATAATTTTCTTATCCATTAAAAAAGTCGGTTTCATATAAAATTGTACTGAGACGGAGGTAGAAAATTTTTTATTATTATTATTTTCTTTTTAAATAAAAAGATTAATTAAAAGCCTAAAAAGACACAAGAGATAAGATAAGGGGCTTCGGTTGTAACACCCTCAAATTTATCGAGTTGCGGAAGCATACATTGGGTGTTACTAATCAATATACAAAACACAAGATTAATAGTAAACGACCTCTAAATGAGACGTTTGTAAAATAGTTACATTTCATAATTGATAATCGTTTGAAAACCGTAGGTTCTCGTATACAAAATGTAGTTCCCTAGAGCCCACGCGTATAGCGGGAGATTCTATTACATAACCATAGTTACAAAAGATAATGCCAAAGAATCTCCGTTAAATGCAGTTTGTAAATCATGCGACTCTAGCTAGTAATCCTGGAGTGATCCTACTCCGTAAGTGTACCTGAGATACAAAGCTAAAAAGTGTCAACCAAAAAGGTTGGTGAATCTCACAGGTTTAGTAATAAGTAGGTGTTATGAACCACAAGTATGTACCCGTATTGCTATCAAGCAAAGTAAGTAAGTCAGTAAATCAGTACAGTGCCATGAGCTCATAAGTTAAAGCTTAACCGTGTAGTGTGAATATATCACGTACCCCCGTGAGTGCTATCCGCACACTCATATGTAACAAATACTAATATGTCTGTTTCTACGTGTAAATCAGTACGTGGTGGCGCTACCACCCCAGACAGGGATTGTCAGTCCCAAATGGATCCATCTATTAGTAATCGCGCTTAAGTCCATAACTAACAACTTACGATTAGGAGGCTTTCAGTGGATAAAAGTAACTCATGCGTTTGTTTGTAATCAGTAATGTTTTCAGTTCAGTACATTGTGTTCATACGTAAAACAGTTGCTAAGTATCTCACCCCAAAGTATAAAACAGTAAAAGTGGGGCTGTAAGACTCACCTGAGTCGAGCGGTGGTAAATAGCAAGTAGTAGTAAATCAAGTAGGTTCTCCGAACCCGTAACCCTCTAGTGCCTAAACACGTAAGGTTAAGTAAGTAGATGTCTCGCAAGACCATCTAGGCTAGTTGTTCATACAACCCGTTGTGTTTAAATGTTGGTTTGTTCGCGTTCGTATCAAAGTATACGGCCCGTTGGTGATTTGTTATAATTAAAGTTTGTCATTTATAACGCAATTTAGAGTAATTGTAATAGGAAAGTATGTTTTATTATGTTTGTTAGGTCGTATCGTATAAGGATTTGAGGTTGTAAAAGTTCGACACTTAGTGAAAATGTGAGTTTTCAAAGTTCTGGTTTGTGCGACGTAGCATGCGACGTCGCTAGCGACGTAGAGTGCGACGTGGGCATGTACGTCGCATGATGCGACCTTCGCAAATCAATGCGACGTAGGGGGCGGCGTCGCTAATGCGACGTTGGTTCGGTTTGCGACGTTAAAGTCTACGTCGCTACTTGCGACGTCCGCAAGTTAATGCGACGTAAGGGGCTGCGTCGCTAGTGCGACGTTGGGATTTTTGTGCGACGTAGGCCGCGACGTCGCAGAGGCCACTGGCCAGGTGCGACGTAGCGGTCTGATGGCCGGAATTTTTGTCGAAAACGAGTTTCCCGGTTTATGTTGGGTCCAAATCTCTTACTCAACCCTTATATGAACATAATAAGCCTATTTAAACCATAAACTAGTAAAAATGATCAAAAACGAGAGATGTCGGGATTTGTCGGAAACTTACAAAGTGTCGGATTGAAAATCCGAAAAGATGAAGTTGTAGATCGTGTGATGGTGAACGTTTTCTTCCAAACTAGTAGTGCAATCCAAGGTCGTTTAGTACGTTTATTTGTCGATTTAGTGAGGTTTTTGGAGTTGGTGGTGATGAGAGAAAAAGGAAAGAGAGAGGAAGGAGAGAGAGAGTGAGTGGAAGAGAATGAAAAGAAAAGGGAAGGGAGGTGGGGGTTTTACCTCCACTTTTCAGTCCCCGCTCCCCGTGCGGTGTTCGTTTGCTTCGTCGTTTATGCATTAAATATTTATTTCACGCGTTTAATTATATTTATAAAATCACAAATCTTGTTTAAATAATTTATTTAAATTATTTCCTTAAATCTTTAATAGTTTAAATTAAATTTAATTACGTTTGTTATTAAATCGTGTAAGTTTTAATCGTGTAATACGAGACAGTTACTAATTGTTATAAAATAGCATTTCGGTCATAGTTGCGTTATTTTAGTTTATAAACATTTGTTCACCAACGTCCGTATTAACCGAATAGAATTTCATTCTATTTAAGTTGCGTACGATTTAAGCCAAATCGCAAAGTTGTATATATTCACCAATATATAATCCGATACATAAATTAGCCTAACACAGAACTAATTACATGTATTTACAAAGAATTAGGCACTAATTCTAGTCCTAATTTGCCGGTTGTTACATTCTCCCCTTGTTAAAAGAATTTCGTCCCGAAATTAGTTCGATTGCACGGTCGGTGCGTTGTCTGGGAAGAGATGTGGGTATTTCTGTCGCATTTGGTCTTCCCGTTCCCAGGTGAATTCAGGACCACGTCTAGAATTCCACCTGACTTTTACGATGGGAATACGACTCTGTTTTAGTTGTTTGACCTCGCGGTCCATGATTTCCATAGGTTCCTCGACAAAATGAAGTTTGTCATCGATTTGAATTTCGTCGAGTGGTATAATCAGTGTCTCGTCAGACAGACATTTCTTCAGATTAGAAATGTGGAATGTGTTGTGAACGCTGCTAAGCTCAGCAGGAAGTTGCAGGCGGTATGCCACTGGACCAATCTTTTCAAGGATTTCGAATGGTCCGATGTATATAGGATTTAGTTTGCCTCGTTTTCCGAATCGAATGACACCTTTCCACGGTGCCACCTTGAGAAGTACCTTGTCCCCTACTTGGAACTCAAGGTGTTTGCGTCTCACGTCAGAATAGCTTTTCTGACGATCACGAGCGGCTTTTAGTCGGTTTTGTATGCCGACGATCTTTTCAGTTGTTTCATGTATGATTTCTGGACCGGTGAGTTGTGTATCCCCCACCTCAGTCCAACAGATAGGTGACCGGCACTTACGACCGTACAGTGCCTCGAAGGGTGCAGCCTTTATGCTGGTGTGATAACTGTTGTTGTACGAGAACTCGCACAACGGTAAGTGATTTTCCCAGTTTTTACCGAAGTCAACTACGCAGGCTCGTAGCATGTCTTCCAGTGTTTGTATGGTTCGTTCGCTCTGACCGTCGGTTTGAGGATGGTAAGCCGTACTCATATCCAGACGAGTACCAAGAGATTTTTGCAGTGACTGCCAGAAGCGAGAAGTGAATCGAGCATCTCGGTCGGAGATGATTGAGATGGGCACGCCGTGTCTTGATACGATCTCTTTCAGGTAGATCCGTGTCAAGCGTTCCATCTTATCAGTTTCCTTGATGGCTAGGAAATGAGCAGATTTAGTGAGTCGGTCAACGATCACCCAAATGGTATCGCAACCGTTAGAAGTTTTCGGGAGTTTAGTAATGAAATCCATGGTGATCTGCTCCCATTTCCATTGTGGTATTTCGGGTTGTTGTAGCAAACCGGAGGGTTTCTGGTGTTCAGTTTTAACTTTGGAACAAGTAAGACACTTGCCAACATAGGTTGCAATGTCAGATTTCATGTTTGGCCACCAGTACATTTCCTTGATGCCGTGATACATTTTGTCGGCACCGGGGTGTATAGAGTATTTTGACTTGTGAGCTTCATTCATCACCAAGTCTCGAAGGTTCCCAAAACTTGGTAACCAGATTCGATTCGAGAAGTATTTGGCCCCGTTAGGTTTGGTTTCAAATTGTTTGTCCATGCATCGCAAGGCCTCGTTTATCAAGTTTTCTGGTTTGAGTGCTTCGAGTTGAGCGGTGAGAGTTTGATTGATGAGGTCGTTGTGAATGGTCATACCGAGAGCTCGAACTCGAAGTGGTTTTACCCGTTCCTTTCGGCTTAAAGCATCGGCGACAACATTCGCCTTGCCTGGATGATAGCGAATTTCGCAATCGTAATCAGTAAGCAACTCGACCCATCGACGTTGCCTCATGTTGAGATCCTTTTGATCGAAGATATGTTGGAGACTTTTATGGTCAGTAAAGATTGTACACTTGGTACCGTATAAGTAGTGTCTCCAGATTTTCAGAGCGAATACAACAGCCCCCAACTCTAGGTCATGAGTTGTGTAATTCTTTTCGTGGACCTTGAGTTGTCGCGAGGCGTAAGCGATGACCTTGTCTCGTTGCATCAACACGCAACCAAGACCCTGGTGTGAAACATCACAGTATACCACGAAGTCATCGTTGCCTTCGGGTAAAGATAAGATAGGTGCACTGCAGAGTTTCTGTTTTAGTAGCTGGAAAGCTGACTCCTGTTTGTCAGTCCAATCGAACTTCTTTTCTTTTTGAGTCAGTGCAGTGAGAGGTAGGGCTATTTTCGAAAAATTCTCAATGAACCGCCTGTAGTAACCGGCGAGTCCTAAGAATTGGCGTACCTCGGTCGGTGTAGTAGGTGCTTGCCAACACTTAATAGCCTCGATTTTTGAAGGATCGACATGGATCCCTTGATTGTCAATGACATGTCCAAGGAATTGAACGGTTTGCATCCAGAACTCACACTTAGAGAATTTGGCGTATAACTCTTCGTGTTTGAGCAGTTCTAGGATGGTTTTCAGGTGTTGCGCGTGTTCTTGTTCGTTGCGGGAGTAAATCAAGATGTCATCGATAAAGACGATAACAAACTTGTCAAGGTAAGGTTTGCACACCCGATTCATAAGGTCCATGAATACAGCCGGTGCGTTGGTTAGGCCGAATGGCATCACTTGGAATTCATACTGCCCGTAGCGAGTTCGGAAAGCCGTTTTTGGAATATCTTCATCACGAACTCGGAGTTGATGATAACCTGACCGTAGATCGATCTTTGAGTAGAAACTCGACCCCTGAAGTTGGTCGAACAGGTCATCAATGCGAGGAAGTGGGTAACGGTTCTTGACAGTTAATTTGTTGAGTTCACGGTAGTCGATGCACATGCGGAAAGAACCGTCTTTCTTTTTCACAAACAGGACCGGAGCTCCCCAAGGTGAGGAACTTGGTCGAATAAATCCCTTGTCCAGGAGTTCCTGTAACTGAGTAGACAACTCCTGAAGTTCGGATGGGGCTAGTCGGTAAGGGGCTCGTGCCACGGGTGCTGCGCCGGGCACAAGATCAATAGAGAATTCGACTTGTCTAATTGGCGGTAGGCCAGGCAAGTCTTCAGGAAAGACTTCTGGGAAGTCTCGAACGATAGGCACATCCTCAAGTCGCTTCTCCACCGACTTTTTCTCCAAAACATGTGCGAGGATTGCCTGGTACCCTTTTCTCAAGTATTTTCGGGTTTTCAGGCAAGAAATGATATTTATTCTCGTACCACCGGTCTCCCCTTGTATGCTCAAAGTTCCACCGGTGACGAGAGGAATGCGTACAATTTTCACAAAACAAACGATTTCGGCTCGATACTTGGACAACCAATCCATACCGACGATGATGTCAAAGCTGCCGATTTCGACAGGTATCAAGTCAATGGAAAAGAGCTCGTTAGCTAAGTTCAAAGTGCAATTAGGTATCACACTGTCGGCCTCAATAAGTTTTCCGTTTGCCAATTCTATTGTGTACTTAGAATCTAAGGCAATAGGTGCAGTGTCAAGAAATGTATAAAACTCATCGGAAATAAAGCTCTTATCAGCACCAGTATCAAATAATACAGAGGCAGTCAAGTTGTTGAGAAGAAACGTACCCGTGACCACGTTCGGGTCTTGACGGGCTTCCCCAGATTTCAGCACAAAAGCTCTTCCTCGAGCATTGTTGTTATTCCTGTTGTTGTTGTTGTTCAGCTTCGGGCAGTCTTTCTTGAAATGCCCCGTACCGTTGCACCCATAACAGGTCTTTGGTGCAGAGGTGTTGGTGTCAGTGGTGTTTGATCTACAGTCCTTAGCCAAGTGTCCAAATCTCTTACACTTGCTACAGGGACACGAACCATGGTGGTGTCGTTGGCACTTGGAGCAATAGGGCTTGGTTCCCTTGTACGCCCCCTTATCATCAGAACTGAAGGTGTAGGCTTTAATGGTTTCAGGTTTCTTATTTTGGTGGTTGTTGTGGTTGTCGGACCATTTTCGTTTGTTGCTGTTGGAGGATGGAGTGGGTAGTTCTGGGTCCTCATTCATAGCTAGAAGTTCATGGGCCAACCGGATGGCACCATGAAGGGTGGTTTGGTTTGATGAGGCGACGTTTCCCCGGACAGGTTCCGGGAGGCCGCGGATGTATTTCTTAATCTTGTCGGGCCCAGTACCTGCCATAGCTGGGCGAAGGACGGTGAGTTGTTGGAATCTGGTGGTGTATGCAACGATATCAGTTCCTTGCACTTTTAAGTTCCAGAACTCTTCGTCCAGCTTGTGAAGTTGTTCGGACGGGCAATACTCATCCGTGAGCATTTTCTTTAGATCCTCCCAAGGGAGTAGATAAGCGGTGTCAATCCCCACGGACTGGGTATATGAATTCCACCACGAGAGGGCACCATCTTCGAGGGTGCAGGTGGAGAATTTGACTTTGTCGTCTTCCGCACACTTGCTGATGCGGAAAACAGATTCCATCTTTTCGAACCATCTGATAAGTCCGATGGCTCCTTCGGTTCCCTTGAAGCTCAAGGGTTTGCAGTTTTGAAAATCCTTGTATGAACAAGGTTTAGCAGCAGAGGTTTCAGCGGCATCGCTGTTTCTTGTGGAATTTGGTGGAGTATTTCGAGCCAAGGCTTCAGTAACAGCCTGGGTTATGAGAGACGTGATCTGAGCATCAGTGTAAGGTCTTGACTTTGGCGGCATGATTCTTCAATAAAAGAAATGAAGATACATGAGATTTTGTAAGAAAATTGCATTTATTTCAGATGTACATTTATAAAGTTGGTAATACATAACATCAATATGAAAAGGATTACGGCAATTAATATGAGTCGAAACAGCAAGGAATATTTAATAGATGATACGGGTTCAAGGGTTACATCCTACGGATGTGTTACAAAAGATGTCGGGAATTGTTACATCCGACTGAAACATAGAGTAGCGCTTAGATAGTTACTAGATTACAGGATAGTTTACAAAATGAAGACTATGCTAGTCTTAACGTAGGTTAATCTGCTCCATCATTTCGATGAGATGATCCACAGTATTTGCAAGTCTGCTGGCTTGTCGAGCATTGTCTTCAGCTAATGCTAGTCGCTGTACCAATCCGCGGTTAGATTCTTCCGTTTCCCGTGAGCGTTGTTCACACTCATCAAGTCTGTGTTTCAAAAGAGTGGTTTCCACGCTTATCTCCACCACTTTGTTGAGAAGAACGTCCACATTATTAACGGTGGTTTCGTGATCCTCAGAGACTTGTTCGATGCGCTCAAGTGCTGTAAGTCTCCAGTTTTCGTTTGTTTCCTGCAACACGACATCCATGGTGCGAAGTCGTTGCTCGTGTTGGTTCACCCTAGCAGCTAAGGCCGGCAAGGTGAAGTGAGTGGAGTACGGGCCAGCTCGAGGCAACCTGTTGTTCCTCCTAGCTACCCTCGGGTTCTGCGACCCAGATTGAGAACGAGATAAATCGGATGGGATGTTTGCCATTTCTGAGACAAAGCGTTAGTAAGATTGAGGCCTATATTCATATAGTCCCTATATAATATAGTCTATTGAGTGTCTAGCATAAACATGTTTAAGTCTCGGTTCTCTCGAAGTCAGAGTCTTCTATTGTACCCTGTTCAGTCATAACCCCTTTCAGATCTTACATCGTCTTTGCTTAATTGTACATAGTTGATCAGGCTATGTTAAATTAAACTCGTATGATGTAATCACTGAACCGGTTATACCTAATAAGGGATACTGCCTAATAGTCATAGTCTAGGCTCACAAAATGCAACCTAGTTCACTACAACCTTAGGCTCTGATACCAATCTGTAACACCCTCAAATTTATCGAGTTGCGGAAGCATACATTGGGTGTTACTAATCAATATACAAAGCACAAGATTAATAGTAAATGACCTCTAAATGAGACGTTTGTAAAATAGTTACATTTCATAATTGATAATCGTTTGAAAACCGTAGGTTCTCGTATACAAAATGTAGTTCCCTAGAGCCCACGCGTATAGCGGGAGATTCTATTACATAACCATAGTTACAAAAGATAATGCCAAAGAATCTCCGTTAAATGCAGTTTGTAAATCATGCGACTCTAGCTAGTAATCCTGGAGTGATCCTACTCCGTAAGTGTACCTGAGATACAAAGCTAAAAAGTGTCAACCAAAAAGGTTGGTGAATCTCACAGGTTTAGTAATAAGTAGGTGTTATGAACCACAAGTATGTACCCGTATTGCTATCAAGCAAAGTAAGTAAGTCAGTAAATCAGTACAGTGCCATGAGCTCATAATTTAAAGCTTAACCGTGTAGTGTGAATATATCACGTACCCCCGTGAGTGCTATCCGCACACTCATATGTAACAAATACTAATATGTCTGTTTCTACGTGTAAATCAGTACGTGGTGGCGCTACCACCCCAGACAGGGATTGTCAGTCCCAAATGGATCCATCTATTAGTAATCGCGCTTAAGTCCATAACTAACAACTTACGATTAGGAGGCTTTCATTGGATAAAAGTAACTCATGCGTTTGTTTGTAATCAGTAATGTTTTCAGTTCAGTACATTGTGTTCATACGTAAAACAGTTGCTAAGTATCTCACCCCAAAGTATAAAACAGTAAAAATGGGGCTGTAAGACTCACCTGAGTCGAGCAGTGGTAAATAGCAAGTAGTAGTAAATCAAGTAGGTTCTCCGAACCCGTAACCCTCTAGTGCCTAAACACGTAAGGTTAAGTAAGTAGATGTCTCGCAAGACCATCTAGGCTAGTTGTTCATACAACCCGTTGTGTTTAAATGTTGGTTTGTTCGCGTTCGTATCAAAGTATACGGCCCGTTGGTGATTTGTTATAATTAAAGTTTGTCATTTATAACGCAATTTAGAGTAATTGTAATAGGAAAGTATGTTTTATTATGTTTGTTAGGTCGTATCGTATAAGGATTTGAGGTTATAAAAGTTCGACACTTAGTGAAAATGTGAGTTTTCAAAGTTCTGGTTTGTGCGACGTAGCATGCGACGTCGCTAGCGACGTAGAGTGCGACGTGGGCATGTACGTCGCATGATGCGACCTTCGCAAATCAATGCGACGTAGGGGGCGGCGTCGCTAATGCGACGTTGGTTCGGTTTGCGACGTTAAAGTCTACGTCGCTACTTGCGACGTCCGCAAGTTAATGCGACGTAAGGGGCTGTGTCGCTAGTGCGACGTTGGGATTTTTGTGCGACGTAGGCCGCGACGTCGCAGAGGCCACTGGCCAGGTGCGACGTAGCGGTCTGATGGCCGGAATTTTTGTCGAAAATGAGTTTCCCGGTTTCCGTTGGGTCCAAATCTCTTACCCAACCCTTATATGAACATAATAAGCCTATTTAAACCATAAACTAGTAAAAATGATCAAAAACGAGAGATGTCGGGATTTGTCGGAAACTTACAAAGTGTCGGATTGAAAATCCGAAAAGATGAAGTTGTAGATCGTGTGATGGTGAACGTTTTCTTCCAAACTAGTAGTGCAATCCAAGGTCGTTTAGTACGTTTATTTGTCGATTTAGTGAGGTTTTTGGAGTTGGTGGTGATGAGAGAAAAAGGAAAGAGAGAGGAAGGAGAGAGAGAGTGAGTGGAAGAGAATGAAAAGAAAAGGGAAGGGAAGTGGGGGTTTTACCTCCACTTTTCAGTCCCCGCTCCCCGTGCGGTGTTCGTTTGCTCCGTCGTTTATGCATTAAATATTTATTTCACGCGTTTAATTATATTTATAAAATCACAAATCTTGTTTAAATAATTTATTTAAATTATTTCCTTAAATCTTTAATAGTTTAAATTAAATTTAATTACGTTTGTTATTAAATCGTGTAAGTTTTAATCGTGTAATACGAGACAGTTACTAATTGTTATAAAATAGCATTTCGGTCATAGTTGCGTTATTTTAGTTTATAAACATTTGTTCACCAACGTCCGTATTAACCGAATAGAATTTCATTCTATTTAAGTTGCGTACGATTTAAGCCAAATCGCAAAGTTGTATATATTCACCAATATATAATCCGATACATAAATTAGCCTAACACAGAACTAATTACATGTATTTACAAAGAATTAGGCACTAATTCTAGTCCTAATTTGCCGGTTGTTACATCGGTCTTCTCCAATGGCATACTCTTAATCACCTTTTATTCCATATATATGGAGGTTTGGAGAAAGATATTTGAAGAAAATCATTTCCAATGGGTACTCTAAATATGGAGAAATTTTTGAAGAATTGAAATTACTCCATATTGGGAGATATTCTACCTCTCATCCAAAACCACTTTATCAATATGAACTATTATGATAATGAAGTCAGTAACATTTATATACTTATATTATATATTTATTTCTACTAGTTACTAATAACATGTAAATAATAACTTAATATGGTAGTGTTATATCAAAATACTTAACATACATAAAAAAAATACATTGAGAATATTGATCGAGAAATGTAAAGTTCTTCAATCACGATTTGTAATAATCAAAGGACCTGTGATGTGTGTTTTAGTAAGGTTTAAAAAGTAACAAGTTTTGAATAAATAGAAATACTAAATAATACTATCACACAATACAGGTAAGAATAACCCGATCAAATAATAATATAGTTTTGATAAATCCGAGTCGAACCATAGGGAAACGGTGTAAATTAAAATTATTAATTAAACTTATTAACAAATAAATTACAAATAAAAGGGAGCGTTTAAGTTCCATACGAACAAGTTTTGAAAACGTTTTAAAGATAAAATTTTAAACAATTAACAGATTAAAGTAACTAAAGATCATCAGATAGAGAAGCATGTATTTACTTAGACTTAGTAATTTCTCGATTCAGGTTTCAGATATGTTTATTAAATTGTTGATTTATCTTTTATGGTGAATTAACAAATATGGATAGTATCCTGTTAAGGTAGACTAATCCTATAAACTTTAGATTAAACACTAGGTTCTCTTGAACATACTAGATTTTCTTTTACGTATTGTTAATCTAAACCTTATTCAATTAACACTTTCACAAATCATCGAGATTTATTTTAGCAACTTTGTGTTAACAAATGTTTATAACTATATGTTTAAATAATTATCACATCAATTATGATTATTAATTGTTATTCTTCTTAACCTATTACCAGTTACAGTCTCAAGCCACAATTATTTAATAGATTATTTAACTGTGAATAACCAACTTACTCATACAAACCCTAGTTATAGCATAAGTTTATTGGTCACGTTAAGTAACAATTAACAATTCATAATTAATATGGATTTTTCAAATAAACTCAACAGTCATTCATAAAATCAAATTAACATAAACATATAAAAAAACCTTCATCTAAAAATCATTCTCTAAGTAAATACAATTATAAAATTAGCTCATGTTCAAAGTAAATGAAACCAGATCTAAAAACATGTAATTAAATATTGTTAATGAGAAAAGATCAAGAATCAAACCCTAAAAATCGAACAAATCTTCGTGAGGGTTGAAAACATTCAAACCCTAGCTTCCTAGCCTCCAATTCGTGCTCCTAGTCGTAACTTTAACCCTAGAATCGAATTAAGCTTCTTCAAAATCGTATATATTAAAGGCTGGTGAATGGCTCTATTTATAACACTTTGGACCGACTTTCCAACCGGCGGCTGAAGCCTTCAACTGGCGGTTGGGTTGACTTTTTGCCCAAGTAAGCTCGGATCTGACATGCGTCTCTCACCGGCTTCCAAATAAACTTCCAACTGGCGGCTGATAAGCCCAGCCGGCGGTTGACCTTGAATTCCAGAATCTTCTGCTGGCGATCCAGCCCACATCTCTTAGCCCAATCTTCTTTTAATTCCGAATTTATTCTTCACCTTGGCCCAATAATCTTCAATTCCGGGTTTAATCTTCTTTTTAGCCCAATTAGCTTGAACTCTTGGTTTTTGCTCCATTTTCTTCACTTTTCAACCCATTTTCGTTCCTTTTTACCAAATCTTTATTTTAAACACCTTTTTACAAACATGAACGAAATCAGTACCAAATATCAATAAAGTGTAATAAAAATACCTAAAAATGAGGGAATATAATTGAATAAATATGATATAATTTGATGCTATCAACCTGCATGATTTCGAAAAAAATATACATTACATTATATAATGACGGTGTGCATTATAATGCACAATATGATTATCGAAGATGAACGTGATACTGAAGCAGCCATTATACATTGGAAGGACACACCAAACCCGAAGTTGAAATGTTTAATGATGATAACAAGTTAAGAATTTTCTGGCATAAGCAAATTAGAGATAAAGATGTCCACTTTGAACTTCGAAATGCACTTATCGAACATTTATGGGACCGATATGGTAATTTAGGAATAGAAGATAATGTTGTTGTATAATGTAATGGTTATTGTTTGTATTCAATTTCGTTATTAATTATAAACTTGAAAAAATATTCAAATGTTTATCCTTTTATTATTAAGGTATTGTATAGATGTTAGATTATTTTAATAAAGAAGTTTTAGGAGTTGAAAATTTGGAGTGGGATGGTTGGAGAAAAAAAGTTTTGAAGGAAAAATATTCCAAAAAGGTGATGTTTTCTGCATATTTGCAGATGGAGAAATGAAGATGATTGGAGAAATCCTTCAAAATAAACATAAGCAAAAACCAAAAAGATCATACCAAGCAAATTACATTTACAAAATGCATAAATAAAAATACTCTACTTTACTCTACATTAAGCTTTATAAATGTTATTTACTCCGTATTACGTAGTATGTTTCTATCAAAGGTATTAAACTTCATTTTGTTTCCAATTTAGGAACATTTATGAAAGTTAAATATTACATCCGTCCCACCTAACTAAGTTACTATTTTGATTTATCCCACTGTGAATGTCCGTTAGGGTATTTAACCAATTAGAGAAGATTTTTATTTTTTATTTGAGAAAATTACAAAAAGCGTTCTTATAGTTTGACATGAATTGCACATTCAGTCATTTAATTATTTTAATTACATAGATGATCCTTTCTTTTGAAACGTGTTACGTAAATAGTCCTTTACACTAACGATTGTTAAATCTCCGTTAAAAAGGACCATGTATATAACACCCCTCATTTCTATAAACATTATAATAATGTTATTCGACTCGGAAGCGTAGGTTTCACATATCATTTATACATAACACAAAAAGGTGTACAAACTTTTTTTTTCAAACTTTATACATAATAGTTTATTATTTTCTAATCAAAATACTACAAACGAGGTGTTATATAATCACAAACACAACTGATTTAACCAAATCAGATATTAGAGTTTACGCTTGTTCTTCAAACATTCCATCCAGATCAACAGCTTCTTGCTCAATCAATTATCTAATCATAACCTGCAAGAAGTATTTAAAGTGGTGGGATTAGCACAACTGCTAAGTGAGTAAATCAACAATCAACAGACTGACTTAGCATAACACACATGTGTATAACAAATAATTATATGCACACAACTCAACTGTTTATCACTTATCACATCACTGTCGCTTTTCACATCACTATCACTTATCACCATAGAGGACCGGTGGTTCTTGAGTATCATCCTCAAAGAACACTCTCAAACCAACTGCAGGCCCATACAGAGGTTTAACCGACTACTTGGTGCTATTACTCATACAACACAGGCTACGACAATAAAACTTGTACTAAGACCCTGTGTTATCCAACCAATAGCATTCCAAGCCCAGCCCCATGCCTGGCCTCCATATCACTTATCACTTAATCACAAGGCACTAATCATCAATGCACTATGGCTATATATCACGTAATCACTTATCGACACACTCAACAGGTCATCATATCAGGTCAACAATCTATTCACAGTATTATTACTAATAAACCATAACAATCATGGCAATCAAAGCAATAGTAATAATACAATCACCTGTTGTAACAAACCTGTTACAACTAAATCAAACTGAGGGTTATCGATCCACTCACCAATTACCTCTACGTCCACTCAGTAGTCTAATGTCACTGAGTCTCTTGCTTATCTGAAATCACCACAAAACATCACAAGTCAGTACTCAGCATCAATAACAAACTTGTTATAATAAACAATACATGTTATAATCATATAACATATCACATCATCTCAATTCACAATATATCATATCAATCTCAATAATACTTATTAAATAGCAAATAACGCTTATATCATCTTATTTATATCACCACTTATCTCCAAAGTGTGGCATCAAACCATATATCAAATAGTCACTAGCAAGTAATATAGGTCCTCACTATGTATATCAATACATATACCACCATTATTACAAATTCTAGCATTAAACCAATCTCATTATGTCACTAAATGAATACTAATCATGTTAAGTTACACATTTCTGTTTAATATCTATTCATCATGTCACTTCGCTCACTAGTCGCAGCTAAAACATGAAAAGATCGTTTGAAATAAGGTTTATACTAAAAAGGTCAATTTCTGCCTTGGGGCCATTTAGCCGCCGGCTAAACGGTTTAACCGCCGGCCAGAGCAGCGTCATCATCACCAGCCCAAAACAAACTCTTGACCGCCGGCCAAACGGCTTGACCGCCGGTCAAGCCTCTGCGATTTCTTCCTGTTCAAACCCAACAGCCTCAATTCCGAACCAAAACTCAATTTCATCATCAAACTTAAGCTCTAATCGATTATATACAATGAATAACAACTTCTAACACTGCTAGTATCACATATCATCAATTAAATTCATCAATTTCACAATTAACTTAAACCCTAGCTTTTAGCATATATACATATATGAACACTTACAAATCAAAGGAATATAAAGAGGAGGATGGTGATGATGTTTACTCGGATCAATTCCAACTCCAGATCATAGCATATGTTTGATTTAATCTTTAAATAGATTTTAGGTTTTATGTTTGAAGTTTTCATCAGAAAACAAAATGAAACAGAAAAGAATTAAAGAAATAAAAGGTCGGCTATCACTTAACCGACTTCAAATATACGGGTATAATTTAATACCCCTTCTCGACCTATTGTCTGGAACCCGAAAACCATTTGCGAGTCCAAACATTTTATTATTCCGTCAACTATATTAACTTAAAACAATTAATATTTCACTAATCACAATAAGTCCTGTGACTATTTTACCTATTTATTTTTAAATATCCAACAACACTATTTCTTAACATCTTAACTAATCACTTAAAATCAATAAAAATATTAAAACAGCTAGGCCAGTTTTGCAGACGTTACAAATCTCTCCCCCTTAAAAGATTTCATCCCCGAAATCTAATCCAGCTCAATATCCAAGATATTACAATCGCATAATATCCACAAGGATCAGTTAATACACTGGTTATACTCGAACTCAATGATCAGAATCCACGATAATATCACATCCGTTTCATGACAATCCATCAATATGATGATTTCAAATCATTTTAAAATTCTCGAATACACAATCAATAACTTCTCGAAAGTTTCAATTAAAATTACATCTCGATAATCTCAAATCAACTGAATTCCATACAAGACTAGACAGTCTTTAATCCACTAACACAGTTCAATAACAATTTCTCTCACTCCATTAATTCTGGAAAGATTTCTTATCACATTTTGGATAAATCCCATCCAAATCCAGCAATAGTTTCACTAATACCAAGTCTCACAATCAAGTCTTTGATTGATATATCCATCAACAATGTTTCCATGAGTTTCAGGTAAAACAATTGATATAACTCCAAATCAAGGTAGCATCATCAACTACTTAATCATAATAGATACACACGTCATACGTTACTCCGTGAGTAACTTATAAATGTAATTACAGGTTTTGAATTCTTTCCACATGCACATATCTCAATGTACAAGCTTCTATCTGTCCCCCCCCCCCCCAAGCACAAGTACTGGTTTACAATTACAATCAATCCAGGGAATAATCATTCTCATATCCCTCAAATCAATATTCAAAACAAGTCAATCAACAAGTTCTCGCATTACCCATTTGTCTCAATCATCAAATGTCAAAATCTTATTAAACAAAAGATTGACAACAATTAAGTTCAACACAAAAGTATGGGCCAATATCAAACACTAACTCTAGTCACCTAAGTGGTAATGTGAATTATCTTATCATCAACCAATTCTATTTCAACAGAATTAATAATAACAATGGGAGTAATCTCAAGTCCTTTCATAACAACATAGTTCAATCCTGTGAATTGTATCGCAACGCAAAGTCAATCTGGTTTCAACCCAATTCAACACCTCCCGGATGATTAACAATCAGATTCGACTAAAAGGCTCGGTCAAAGTCACATCTCAAAAGTTTCAAATCTACTACTCGAATTCAAAATTAATAATCTTTAATTCTCTAGAGTTGTTCAACAATTATTTAATACTATCTAAACACTGTCTCCATATTCACAATACGACATCAACTGTAAACTTCAAGTCATAATGATTAATTCCTCTCAGGTAACTCAAGTCATCATTATTAATATCAATAATCTAATCTCTATGCATCAAACACCATCTCATCTCATCAAAAGTATATAATACTTTACAAAGTTAATAAGTCCATCAAATGGCACAAAACAATGGTCAAATACAAACTGTTTCAATCAAGATCAATCCTCAGCTTTGGATAATCCACTTTAATTAAATTTCTCTACAATTAGCATGTCTCAACTTTTCATCTTTCAAAGTCAAATTCATAAAATGATAATCTAACACGAGGATAATCTCCTTTTTACAGTTCCAAGAACTAGTAACAAATGCATTATATGCTCAAATCTAATCTTTATAATTAATCGAAATATCAGCATTTCAACAAGTTCAATTTGTCCAACAAAGTTGGCATACCCACATCATTTGATCCACTAAAATCTCATAAACATTTATTAGTCTCAATAATGTAATCAGACTTAACAATCACACTGATTTCACAAACAGTCATGGTATATCCCCTTTTTATATCATCACATCAAATACAGGGAATCATATCGTATTATATCGCTAATCTCATTAAACACTACTAACTCTTTTCAAATTATCAACATGTCCAATTCAGCGATTCATATTATCCGCTCAAAATTTTCTGAATTCAACAACATAATTATGTTCTCATTTTCTCAAGTCAATCACACGACTCATCTATTAAGGCTATTTATTACTTTCTTTCACTACTCAATGTTATTTACCCAATTTATACCAAAGTTTGTATCAACTAAGGATTTACACTAACACAGATCATCAAATATCATGACTCTATATCAAACACTTAATTTCAGTCACTAACATAGTAACATAAACTATTTCATTCTCAACTATCTTTATTCTAAAAGAATTATAATCACTAAGGGTCACTTTCAATTTATCACATAATCACAATATAAATGAACAATTAGTTCCAAATCATATAAACACACACCAGTACAAGGTAAATACAGAAATACCTGGAATGATGTCCACCATCCTGACAGCTTTATCAACTGTCATCAGAAAATCTGCCAGCTGCTGACTGCAGATTCCTCCGCTTATGGCCAGAAGACGACGATGCACCGACCAAACCCGATCCCTGTCTTATCTCTTCTGGACACTGCCCCGCATGATGACCTTGTCTCTGACAATTCCAACATACTTTCTCAGGATAATTATAATTACTCACTTTAGTCTTGAAATCTCGTTTTGATGCCTTGAATCTTCAAACTTGTGTGGAATCTTCGTTTTTTATCCGTTTTGCTTGATTTTTATCGTGCAACCTTGTTTTGACCATCTTGGCATAATATCATTAATTTGTACCATATTTGAGTTCAAAATGCCAAGAATCGTTCCAGAATGAGAGAGATATCGGTAGTAAAAACGTAACTTTTTACGCGATATCAAGTATCCCACACTTAGAACTTTGCTTGTCCTCAAGCAAACTAACATTCAACAGAGATAAAAATAAGCAGATAATGAAATATTTTAAGGCGGAACGTTTTACTAAGGGGGTTTTGGAAAAGTAAAATACTTGTTCTTTAAAAAGGAAAGATTGTAATCTTTAGGAGCATGCTTGTGATCTTTGATCTTGGATACATGACTAGGCGATCCTCTCATGGTGGTCACTCAAATCACTCAAAGTGTTTAGGGTTTCCTATTCTATTATATCAATTGCTCAGAACGCCAGTCATGTATCGTTTATCGTCATAGGCTTGATCGAGTATCAAATCGTTACCTTTTAGGTGAGCGCGAAGTCGATCTAGCCACAATCATTCTAAGGGAGGTGATGTAGGGTTGATGGAGTGAGGTGTTGGTGATATGAGAGGGGGTTTTGTGTTGGATTTTCTTTTTGGTGAAGTTGGAAAGCTGAAATTTTTGACTTTTTGGGATTTTCGGGAGGATTGACGCCTTTTTCTTTTGGGAGGAGTCTTCTTTCTCCATTTGACTTTCTTTTCTTCGAATTTTCTTGGATATTTTCTTTCTTTGACGTCATATCCTTGATGCTTCTCTTTTTTCATCTTTGGAACTTTCTATGAAGTTTAAGGGATGCTTTTTGAGTAGGTAAAGGGGTAACGTACTTATTTTTGGGTGTATGGATGGGTTCAAGAATGATGTGATTCGATCTCCTTTTTGATTCACCAGTTCGGATTCGAAATGCATAGCAAGAGCAAGTTCTGATTCTAAACGCATACATCGGCACACTCAAGAATCGAAAAAGTTAAGCATTAAAAGTGAATGCTATTCATATGGCTCAAGATACCTTACGAATCGAAAGTTGGGTTGTTGTGTGCTTAGTCATGCGATGCTCTTTATGGGATTACCAAACTTGTTTTTCAAAAGAATTTGTATTTTATTTTTCCTTCTTCCCCAAAGTAAATCATTCTTTGTTTAAATTTTTTCATTTTCAACATATTTTTAACTCAATTTTGAAAATTTTGTTTACTTTTATAGAGAAGCAGGGTCTTATAAAGAGCAACGAGTTTAGAATCAAGCATATACCATTATCCATTTAATAGTAGTGCAACTACTACTATCCCACACTTAAAGGAACATCGTCCTCGATGTTAAACTAAGCTCATAATGGGGTAAAATCCCACACTTAGGATTTAAAACATCTTAGACGTATTCTTTTAGCGGTGTGTTTTGGATTTGAATCCCACACTTAGTGATAAGCATAGTAGATATGGTATATTTAAAACGAATGAAAGAGATGGTTTAGAAGTACTCCCCGGTTGTTGCAGTTCCTTTGTGCACATTTTCCGGATTCCGTCTTTCTTGGTACATTCTTGATCAAGTCTTCTTGTGATTGGTCTCGTAGGTGTGAACACGTTGGATATACTTTCTTTGATGCGCGGCTTCAAAGACTTGATGCGTCAGGCAGTAACTTGTTCGTATATCCAAGTGTGAAAGATAGTCGGAGACTTCATCACTTCTTGGAATGTGAAATTGCGGGAATGTAAAACACGGGTTGCCTCCCGAGAAGCTCTCTTTTAAAGTCGAGAGCTCGACTTCTTCTCTTCTATCTAGATGGAGATGGATGCAACCGTGGGATCCCCTTTGTTGATGTTGTGGGCCCTAGGTTGCGAAAAAGTTTATCGAGGTGGATAGATTCTCATGAAATGATTGACTATTATCGTAATCAATTCGAGTGGACTATCTCTCGATGTTGCCTTGTAGTTCAGAAGATGCTCTGAGGTTGTCCTTGCAAGTCCGTGAAGTCCGAAGGTGATGTAGTCAACTGCTTTAGTGACAGGTCCACTAGGGTCGGTCATGGTGGCTGTGTCTGTCTTAACAACCTCTCTTGGCGGTGGGTTTTGCCAGAGAGAGCAAACAAACGCCAAGAATTGCAGTTTTATGCCTTCATAATTCTCGGTCTTGGGGTCTCCGTTGAATCTTCTGATGGACGTGCACAGGTCCTCTATTTGCCGGTGCTGATGGTTGTTGAATGGAAAGTCGGATTCTGAGAAAACTAGAATAAGCTGACGAAGTATCTCCTTGCATCCTGAGTAGAATATGAACTTTCTTCTGGGGTTACTTTTCCGTTGTTGAATCTCCCGTAGATGGATCGTAACAAAAGTAGCGATATCAAGTGGTGATTCATATGTGGCCCAAAAAGGTCGTTCACGCCTTGATTCCTCCGAAACAAGATCACTAAGTTCTTCAATCAGTAACTCAACTTGTTTTTCAATAGTGGAGTTGATAACCATAGATCCGCTTTCTTTGGAACTAAGGTGATCTTCTCTATTTAGCAAGTCAAGCAATGATGTGAGGTCATTCATCGTCAAGATGTTGGCACGACTGCTTGGATGTCCGGTAGTTTCTTTCATATGCGCTCTAATGGATCCCAACACCTCCCATTGTGTTGAGGTGAATGGGATGTTAGATCTTTTAAAGGCATTGTAGATCCTAGCGTAAGTCCGTTTCTGTTGTTGACAGAATTGCAGTTCAGCAGGGGAAAGAGCAAGCATGTTGACTACGCCGCTTATTCCTCCTACTACTTTGTCAAATCTCTGGATGAATTCTTCGAGCACTTTGTGTTCTATGATGGTTTGCGGTTGGTATCTTGTGCGTTTGGAATATTCCTCCAGTGTTTCTCTTTTCGTGGGATGATTGTGGTTACTTCCCGCCATTTCTTCCGTGGTAAATGGATTAGTTGGCGGTGTGCATCTTTTGTTTTCTTCTTCAATCTTTATCTTCCCAATTTCTTCCATCGTTGGTTTGTTTGCTGATGGAGATGAATTTTTCATCTCTTGTCCTATTCGTCGGAGGTCAATCGGGGAATGTGGCGTGATTGTCATTTCCTTGCTAGATTTAGTTTCACTTGTTGACTCTG
Source organism: Helichrysum umbraculigerum (assembly GCA_949592205.1). Lineage (NCBI taxonomy): Eukaryota > Viridiplantae > Streptophyta > Magnoliopsida > Asterales > Asteraceae > Helichrysum > Helichrysum umbraculigerum. Next base: position 96,254,876 of record CATIUR010000004.1, read on the forward strand.
TAGTTTCTTTGTCTCTAGCGGTCTTCATGGAGATCGTGTACATATCGGCTTGCTCTCCAGCATTTGGATTGTCGATATGGAAAGTAATGGTTTCTCCCTGAGACTGCAAGCTGATGGTTTGTGCGAAGACGTTGATGATTGCCTTGGCCGTATTCATGAAAGGTCTTCCTAGTATGATTGGGATGTGTACGTCTTCCTGCATATCCATTACTACAAAATCTGCTGGGTAAAGAAACTTGTCAATCCTAACTAAAACATTTTCAGCTATTCCCCTAGGGTATTTGACCGAGTGGTCAGCAAGCTGTATGGTCATTTTGGTAGGTCGAAGATTTTCTAACTCAAGCCTCTTGAAAAGCAAGTATGGCATAAGATTAACACTAGCTCCTAAATTGGCAAGAGAACAGATGATGCCTGAATTGTAAATGGAACATGGAAGAGTAAAACGTCCAGTATCTCCGAGTTTTTCAGGAATGATATTGTTAAGAATAGCTGAACATTCCTCATTCAGCGGGACATTGGGTACTTCGGGTAACTTATCCTTGGTTGTAAGAAGTTTTCTGAAGTACTTTTTGGAGTGAACTTCAGAGGCGGTGTCTAGGAATTTCCTATCAAGCTTAAAAGACTTGAGCTTGTCGGGTCGTTCTTTAAGACGAGCCGGAAATGGGATTTTCCTATTTGATGTAGACTCTAAATCCATTGTTGATGGGACAATAGGTGGTTCCTTCACCGGAGAAGAAACCGTAGGTGGGCTATGTGCTACCTGAGAGTCTTGAATATGGGAAGCCTCCTTATGGAAACTAGTTGGACTATCATGAGGTTTAGCATTAATACGCTGTGCTAATTGTCCTAACTGGGATTCGAAAGCTTTTAACAAAGTCAAATGATCTCTTAAGGTGAGATCAGTTTGGTTTTGTCTAGCCGAGAGACCTTGAATGACTTGTATCAGGGTGTCGTCAAAACTAGAGGTTTGTGAGGAAGAGGGTTCTAAAGGTTGAGGTTGGTAAGTTAGTGGGCTATTCCTGGGTGGGTTAAAAGAAGGGTTAGTATTGTGTGAAGTTAGATGAACCTGAGGAATTTGGGCTGAGTGGTTCAGATTAGCACAATTAAGGCAGGTTTGAACTTGACAGACTTGTTGTTGTTGACTTTTCAATTCCTTAATCTCCTTGGTTAGGTCTGCCACTTGCTGAGTGAGGGTTTTGATAGCTTCATTCCCGATTGTAGTAGGTGAATTCACTAGCGAGGGGTGATTTTCACTGTTCCAGTCATGGTTGTGAATTGTCATTTTCTCAATAAGGCTCCAAGCTTCATTTGCCGTACAGTCTATGAAACTACCTTGAGAGGCGGTATCAAGTAAAGGACGGTGATGTGGGAAGAGACCACTGTAGAAAATGCGCAACTGGTCTGAACGCTCAAAACGATGATTTGGACATTTCTTAAGCAATTTCTTAAAGCGCTCCCATGCATCGAATATTGATTCATCATGCACTTGACGAAAGTTTATGATGTTGGACCTAAACGTGGCTTGTTTTGATGGGGGGAAATATTTGGCCAAAAATTTGGTTGCTAATTCTACCCAAGAGGTTATAGAGTTAATCTCTAGTTCCTCAAACCAGGTTTGTGCATTGAGAGTGAGTGAATAGGGAAATAGGTATAGGTAGACTATGTCCTGATTAACCCCAATCGGCTTAAAGGAGTTGGATAAGGAAATGAATTTGTCAAGGTGTGAGTTGGGATCATCATTTGGTAGGCCACGGAATTGACAGAGGTTTTGGACTAACTGAACAATGTGGGGCTTTAATTCGAATGATCCTATACCAATTTCTGGATAGACAATTGGTCCTCCTCGACCTTCAATCAAAGGTTTAGAGTCTTCAGCGAGAGTTATACGTGCAGTTGTCATAGTCTCGTTGGCAGGTGGTTGACTAGTTGAATGGATAGGGATAACGTAATTTATAAAAGTACTAAAAGTAAGGAAAAACAAAGAAAGACGTAGGGGTCTAAGGAGAAGAGTTAATTCTAAAGGTTCACTAACGAGTAAGTTCATCTTGACGCCTAAGGATCGTACAGTTGGTTCCCCGGCAGCGGCGCCAAAAACTTGTTGGCGCCCGATCAGGTCGGTGTCGTTAACGATTACTAACCGGGCACCAGCATTGGGTTGTTTTAAATTTGTAATTGCGGGGCATAAGTTTTCCCTAACGATGCTAATCCTAAGGGTGAGCAAGTGGTAGGTATGACCTAGAGTCGTTCTTCAAACCGACTGAATTGAAACTAAGGCGAGGCAGATGAGGGCTTTCAAACTAGTGAATGGTTTATAAAATAGTGGGGTTTTGGTTTTTATATTAACTAACTTAGGCAAGTAAATAAATAAAAGCAAAATAAAAGTAAAAGACAAAGCAGATAAATAAAGATAGTGTTTGCTGAGACTTCGTTAATTAAGTTATGGGATGATATTTGGAGAAACTGTTTTGAAAGATATTAGTTAATTATCATTCTTGAATACTTGTATGTAAACACTAGATTCCCTACTAATTAAAATCCCATTAGCATGTCACACCGGGAGCTAGGTTATGGTAACATTACAAAGTATTTAGAATAATAAACAAAATCTTAATTATGGTTTAACAATGCTTTCATATGAACGGATAACTGAACCTTAAGGTACTAGACATAATTGAATCATATAACGATTCCTCGTCATCCTAACAGATTCGTATATATAAAAACAGTTCATTTATGACTTTAAACCAGCCTTTGCTTAAGACTACCCAATAAATCCCCTAATTATCCACAGCGTTCCTCACTTTAAGTGGTTCCGCCGCTTCAAACCTTGGCCATGTCTTGTCCTATGATAATCCCCCATGTAGCCTTGCGGTTCCATAGTTTCATACCTTTGACAAATTATATTGACACAGATAATTAACTACCTTTTAATTGGACGTCTTAAAAAGGTGTTGTAATCACGTTTATTAGTGGAAAGGCGATAGATTAATTTAAAGTTTAAAAGTCTATTTAGAAATGTTAATTAAACTAGTTTCTCATTTTGTAACACCTGCATAATTAGGATAATTAATTATGCCTAATTGTTTGTAACTAGTTGTAATTAGTATGTAATAGGACTAATTACAGGCTCTATTTGTATATATATATATATATATAAGGTGATTTATATATATGTGTGTGTACTTACGCGATTTGGATAAATCGTGCGAATTAACCGGACGGAGTCCGACACAGTTTACTTGGACGTTGGTGACAATAAATTTACTTAAATAATGAGAATGTATTTTGTTATATAAAATACGCAACCGAACGAGCATTATTTATATATTATCGCGACGACATTTTAACTAACGCAACAAAACGTAATAAACGCGACTTAATAATTTAAATATTGCGACAAATGTTTTTATTATTAATTTCAAGACATTTTATTTAAATACTCTAGTTACATTTTAAAATATAACGGTTTGGTTAAAAATACTAAAAACAAAGGATTTAACGATTAGGGCACGGAGTAAACACTGAGTTTTAGGGAGCACTTTCCCCTCCCTTGCCCCTTGGATCAGCCAACCCCAACCCCCACCCAACTCCCATTCTTTCATTTTCACCATTTCAAACACACACACATCTTCCAAACACTCTTAACCAAATCCACACCAAATTTTCGGAATACAAACCGACACACGAAAATTACATATTTGGAATCACCATCACGAGTGGAGCAAGAATATCAAGATCGTTTTCATCGTTCCATCCTCCAATTGGCTCGATTTGCAAAAGTAAGAAATTTCTAAAATCTTAGATCTATTCAATTTGGTGTAATGTTTTGATGTTTTGATGTGTACACAACTTAGATATAACCTAATACATGAAGAATACACGATTTTATAGCTCGAAAATGGGTTAGGTTTGCGTTTTTGGTCGAAAATTCTTGAAACCCGAAAGTTTCTGGGCTGGTGTTCATACATGCGACACAAGCCTTGTGTCGCATGCTGTGTCGCATAAACCCGTTTGTGTCGCACCTTCTGTCGTACCAATCCTTTAGTGTCGTAACCTTTGCGACACAATATTGTGTCGCACTCTATGTCGCATACTATGTCGTATTTAATACGACACAACCGTTCTGTCGCTATTGAATTAGCATCGCAAGCTTTTTGCGACACAACCACTGTGTCGCAGAGCTATTGTGTCGCATCCTTCATGCGACACAACCCTTGTGTCGCATACAAATCCTTGTGTCGCAGCTTATGTCGCAGAAAACAGAAAACTTGGAAATTTTAAAGGATTTTCACTATAGAAAAGTCAAAGTTACTGTAGCAAAAAGTCAAATTTTACTGTAGCAATTCACTGTAGCACATTTACTGTAGCAAAGTCAACATTTTAGAATTTTTGCTACAAACCGTCACCAACGGGCCAAACATGTTTTCCAACAAACAAACAATTACAAACATACGGACAAACACTGGATATACTAGTTGTGTACAACTAAACGAAACATCTCGTGAGACGCATACTTACATAACTTCATATGATTAGGCATTTGAAGGTTACGGGTTCAGAGAACCTACTTGCTTTACTTACTACTTGCTAATTGCAACTGATTACTACAAGACTCGGGTGAGTCTTACGGCCTCACTTTTACTGTTTATCTTATTGGGGGAGATACATGCTACTATTTTTCCTTGAACACAAGTACTAAAACTGTTTACTATACCAAACGGAATTGCATGAGTTTACTTACAAACAGAAGTCTCTCCATCATATATCGTTAGTTATGGACTTAAGCGCGAACACTAGTTAATGGATCCATTAGGGAAATGACCCTCCCCGCCCGAGGCAGTAGCGCTGCCACGTACTGATTTACACGTATAAACGGGTGACTAATTATTCGTTACTGATGCTTGCTCATTTACGAGCATGTCACGGGAGCAAACTTATTACTTACGGGTTAAGCTTCGATTATGAGCCTCATGGCAACGGTATAAACTTACTTACTTACATTTGCGGGATTGCAAATACTGGTTTACGATTTCTGGATTGAAATTGCTGATTTTACGCCTGCGGGCATTACTGATGAAATCTTGTGTTCAAAGCTGATATTACTTACAAACCTGTGAGATTCACCAACCTTTTGGTTGACACTTTTTAGCATGTTTTCTCAGGTACTCGGATGGAGTAGGATTACTCCAGGATTTTTAACTAGAGTCGCATGATTTCAACACAACTGCATTAACGGAGATTCTTAGCATTATCTTTTGTATATTTTGATTATGTAATAGAATCTCCCGCTACACGCGCGGACTCTAGGGAAACTACATTTTTGTATACGAAAACACTAAGTTTTCAAACAATATATCTATGGAATGTAACTAACTTACAAACGTTGCATATAGATGTCGTTTACTTTATCTTTGTGCTGTGATATTTGATTAGTAACACCCAAACTATGCTTCCGCAAAACAGTGAATTTCGGGGGTGTTACAGATTGGTATCAGAGCCTAAGGTTATAGTGAACTAGGTTGCATTTAGTGGGCCTAGACTATGATCGTTAGGCAGTATTCTCTTATTAGACATGACTGGTTCAGGAATTACAGCATACGACTTTAATTTAACATAGCCTGATCAACTATGTACAATTAAGGAAAGATGATGTAAGGTTTGAAATGAATATGTTGAACGGGGATACGTTAGTTGACTCTGACCACGAGAGAACCGGACCATTACTTGATACGTGCAAGACACTAGGCTGGATATGATATATGTATATATATATTAGCCTCGTCTTACTTACACTCTGCCACAGGAATGGCAAACACACCACCTAATCCGTCACACTCTCACTCACATGGGTCACGGAACCCACGAGTAGCCAGGAGGAACACAAGGTCGCCTCGAAACAGCCCCTATCCTGTTCATAACTCTCAGGACTCGGCACATCTCACGTTGCCAGTGTTGGCTACCCAATTCCGCCGTCAAGAGCAAAGGCTCGAAAGTCTCGAACGGGAACAACACCGAATGACCTACCTGCTTCGCCAAGCACTTGATCACATATCCCAACTCCAGCGAGAACAAGAGGATACCAACCTCTCTGTAAGCATAATTCAGGATTCCATGACCGCCGAATTAGGTGCGGATGAACTTGTAAGAAACCGACTAAAGGAATGTGAACAGCGTTCACAGGAGACTGAGGATCACTCTCGAGCACTAACCCAACGACTGGCCTTGGTGGAAGACAACGCCAGGCAAACAAACAGACTAGCAGAAACCGTGGACCGCCTTGTCGCGCTGATGGAACAAATTAATCTACAGGAAGACTAGTGTAGTCTTTGTCTTGTAATCTATCTCGTAATCTAATGACTATCTAGCGCTACTCTATAAACTAGTCGGATGTAACAATTCCCGACACCTTTTGTAATATCTCTGTAGGATGTAACCTTTGAACTCACATTATCTATCAAACTTCCCTTGATATTTCAACTCATAATAATTGTCATTTTTCCATGTTGATGTTATGTATTACTGCTTTTATACATGTACATCTGTGACAATTACAAGTTCCTACAAAATCTCATGTATCTTCTTTTCTTTTATTGAAGAATCATGCCGCCAAAGACAAGACCATACACCGATGCCCAGATTACCTCCCTTATAACCCAGGCTGTTACTGAAGCCTTGGCTCGGAATACTCCACCAAATTCCACGAGGAACAGTGATGCCGCTGAAACCTCTGCTGCTAAACCTTGTTCTTACAAGGACTTCCAGAACTGCAAACCTCTAAACTTTGCAGGTACCGAGGGAGCTATCGGTCTAGTACGCTGGATCGAGAAAGTTGAGTCTGTATTTCTTATCTGCAACTGTGCGGAGGGAGATAAGGTTAAGTTCTCCGTTAGTACTTTTACTGACACCGCACTCACCTGGTGGAACACTTATGCTCAGACTGTGAGTGTTGCTACTGCTTACCAACTCCCGTGGGAGGAGTTGAAAGAAATGTTGAGGGGCGAGTACTGCCCCAGGGATGAATTGAAACAACTGGAAATGGAATTCTGGAACCACAAGATGCAGGGTGATGATATCACCGGATACACCAACCGTTTCCATCAACTGGCACTCCTGTGCCCAACCATGGTCGATCCTGAGTACAAGAGGATCGAGAAATTCGTTGATGGACTTCCCGAGAGACTACAGGACCTGGTGACTTCATCCAAACCAGGTACTATTCAGAGCGCCATCCGTATGGCCCATGAACTAACGGCAAATTCTGTCCGCCGTGGCACAACTTCAACCCCATCTGCAAACAACAAACGCAAGTGGGAAGGAAACCCCAACACATCCAACCAAACCTCCAACAAAAAGCCTGAGTACATTAAGGCTTATTCATCGGGGACTTCGGAAAAGAAAGGGTACAGCGGGAACAAGCCTTACTGTTCCAAATGCAGCCGCCATCATGACGGTTCTTGCCCTTGCTCCAACTGCAAACGGTTCGGGCATTTAGCCAAGGATTGCCGAACCAACATTTCTACCCCCAACCCCAATGCACCAAAGGCCTGCTTTGGGTGCGGAAATACAGGGCATTTCAAGAAGGATTGCCCAAAGCTGAAAAACAACAACAACCCTGCTCGCGGCAGAGCATTCGTTATCAAGGCTGGAGAAGCCAGACAAGACCCGAATGTCGTGACGGGTACGTTCCTTCTCAACGACCTTACTGCTTCTGTGTTATTTGATATCGGTGCCGATAGAAGCTTCATTTCTGAGAAATTTAGCCCTTTACTTGATATTACTCCCACTGCCTTAGATGATAAATACATTGTAGAATTAGCTAACGGCAAACTGATTGAAACTGATAGCATCATACACAACTGTACACTTAACCTCACGAACGAAACGTTTTCCATTGATTTAATCCCTATCGAGATCGGCAGCTTCGATATTATTGTAGGTATGGATTGGTTATCCAGGCACCGAGCTGAAATCATCTGTCATGACAAACTCGTTCGCATACCTCTTGTCTCCGGTGGAACCTTAGTCCTACAAGGGGAGACCGGTAGACGGAATCTGAATATTGTATCCTGTCTGAAAACGAGAAAATATCTACGAAAAGGGTATCAAGCCATCCTCGCACATGTAACGGAGAAGAAGTCGGAGGAGAAACGACTTGAGGATGTTCCGATCGTGCGGGATTTCCCAGAAGTCTTTCCTGAAGACTTGCCCGGACTTCCGCCACCTAGACAAGTTGAATTTCAAATCGAACTTGTGCCTGGAGCTGCACCCGTGGCACGAGCCCCTTACCGTTTAGCACCATCCGAAATGCAGGAGTTGTCTAACCAACTACAGGAACTCCTGGACAGAGGATTCATTCGACCAAGTTCCTCACCTTGGGGAGCTCCGGTCTTATTCGTGAAAAAGAAAGATGGATCTTTCCGCATGTGTATCGACTACCGAGAGCTGAATAAGCAAACCGTAAAGAATCGGTACCCACTTCCTAGAATCGATGACCTGTTTGACCAACTCCAGGGATCGAGTGTTTACTCAAAGATTGATCTACGGTCGGGTTATCATCAACTCCGAGTCCGTGACAATGATATCCCAAAGACAGCTTTCCGAACTCGTTATGGGCATTACGAATTCCAAGTGATGCCATTCGGGTTGACCAACGCACCGGCCGTATTCATGGACCTTATGAATCGGGTGTACAAACCATATCTTGACAAATTCGTCATTGTGTTCATCGATGATATCCTGATTTACTCTCGCAACGAGCAGGAACATGCTCAACATCTGAAAACCATTCTAGGACTTCTTAAACACGAAGAGTTATATGCCAAATTCTCTAAGTGTGAGTTCTGGATTCGAACCGTTCAATTCCTCGGGCACGTGATTGACAGCCAAGGAATTCATGTTGATCCCGCCAAGATTGAAGCAATCAAGGGCTGGGAGTCACCGACCACTCCAACCGAAGTGAGACAATTCTTAGGTCTTGCTGGTTATTACCGCCGATTCATCGAAAACTTTTCAAGAATAGCTGTTCCCCTAACCACACTGACTCAGAAAGATAAGAAGTTCGATTGGACTGATAAACAAGAGTCAGCTTTCCAACTATTGAAAAACAAACTTTGCAGTGCACCGATCTTGTCCTTACCCGAGGGCACCGACGATTTCGTAGTTTACTGCGACGCCTCACACCAAGGACTTGGTTGTGTGTTGATGCAACGGGAAAAAGTCATTGCCTATGTCTCACGACAACTAAAAATCCACGAGAAAAACTATACGACCCACGACCTCGAGTTAGGTGCTGTGGTCTTCGCATTGAAAATCTGGAGACATTATCTCTACGGTACGAAAAGCACTATCTTCACTGATCACAAAAGTCTCCAACACATATTCGATCAGAAGGATCTAAACATGAGGCAACGTCGCTGGGTTGAGTTACTTAGTGACTACGACTGCGAGATCAAATACCATCCGGGCAAGGCTAACGTAGTTGCCGATGCCTTAAGCCGAAAAGAACGAGTGAAACCCCTTCGAGTCCGAGCACTTTCTATGACAATTCATAACGAGCTTCCTGCTCAAATCCTTACCGCTCAACTTGAAGCACTCAACGATGAAAACTTGAAAAATGAAACCTTGCGAGGCTTGGATAAATAATTCGAAATCAAACCCGATGGAACTCGATACTTCTCTAACCGGGTGTGGTTACCCAAATTCGGAAACTTGCGAGATTTGGTGATGGCTGAAGCTCACAAATCTCGATACTCTATACATCCTGGTTCTGATAAGATGTATCATGACGTCAAAGGGTTGTATTGGTGGCCTAACATGAAAGCTGACATTGCCTTGTACGTCAGTAAATGCCTAACATGTTCCAAAGTCAAGGCCGAACACCAAAGACCCTCGGGGTTGCTCCAACAACCTGAAATTCCTCAATGGAAATGGGAACAGATTTCCATGGACTTCATCACCAAACTACCGAAAACTTCGAGTGGTTGCGATACCATTTGGGTGATCGTGGACCGTCTCACGAAATCTGCTCATTTTCTGGCCATCAAGGAAACCGACAAGATGGAGCGTCTGACTCGCATCTATGTCAAAGAAATCATCTCGCGACACGGTGTACCTATCTCGATCATCTCGGATAGGGACAGCCGTTTCACTTCTAACTTTTGGCAATCACTACAGAAATCTCTTGGTACTCGTCTGGATATGAGTACTGCTTATCACCCGCAAACCGATGGACAAAGCGAGCGAACTATTCAAACACTGGAGGATATGCTACGAGCCTGCGTAGTTGACTTCGGTACTTCTTGGGAAAGTCACTTACCGTTGTGCGAGTTTTCGTACAACAACAGTTACCATACCAGCATCAAGGCTGCACCCTTCGAGGCACTTTACGGACGTAAGTGCCGATCACCTATCTGTTGGACTGAGTTAGGAGAATCCCAACTCACGGGTCCAGAAATCATTCAGGAAACTACTGAGAAAATCATCGGTATTCAAAACCGGCTGAAAGCCGCACGTGATCGTCAGAAAAGCTATGCTGACGTGAGACGCAAACACCTTGAGTTCCAGGTAGGGGACAAGGTACTTCTCAAAGTGGCACCGTGGAAGGGTGTCATTCGATTCGGAAAGCGAGGCAAACTAAATCCTAGATACATCGGACCATTCGAAATCCTGGAAAGGATTGGTCCAGTGGCATACCGCCTGCAACTTCCTGCTGAACTTAGCAGCGTACACAACACATTCCACATTTCTAACTTGAAGAAATGTCTGTCTGACGAGACACTGATTATACCGCTCGACGAAATTCAAATCGATGATAAACTTCATTTTGTCGAGGAACCTATGGAAATCATGGACCGTGAGGTCAAACGATTGAAACAGAGTCGTATTCCCATCGTAAAGGTCAGGTGGAATTCTAGGCGCGGCCCTGAGTTCACCTGGGAACGGGAAGACCAAATACGACAGAAATACCCACATCTCTTCCCAGATAACGCACCGTCCGTGCACCCAAGCTAATTTCGGGACGAAATTTCTTTAACAAGGGGAGAATGTAACACCTGCATAATTAGGATAATTAATTATGCCTAATTGTTTGTAACTATTGTAATTAGTATGTAATAGGACTAATTACAGGCTCTATTTGTATATATATATATATAAGGTGATTTATATATATGTGTGTGTACTTACGCGATTTGGATAAATCGTGCGAATTAACCGGACGGAGTCCGACACAGTTTACTTGGACGTTGGTGACAATAAATTTACTTAAATAATGAGAATGTATTTTGTTATATAAAATACGCAACCGAACGAGCATATATATATATTATCGCGACGACATTTTAACTAACGCAACAAAACGTAATAAACGCGACTTAATTTAAATATTGCGACAAATGTTTTTATTATTAATTTCAAGACATTTTATTTAAATACTCTAGTTACATTTTAAAATATAACGGTTTGGTTAAAAATACTAAAAACAAAGGATTTAACGATTAGGACACGGAGTAAACACTGAGTTTTAGGGAGCACTTTCCCCTCCCTTGCCCCTTGGATCAGCCAACCCCAACCCCCACCCAACTCCCATTCTTTCATTTTCACCATTTCAAACACACACACATCTTCCAAACACTCTCAACCAAATCCACACCAAATTTTCGGAATACAAACCGACACACGAAAATTACATATTTGGAATCACCATCACGAGTGGAGCAAGAATATCAAGATCGTTTTCATCGTTCCATCCTCCAATTGGCTCGATTTGCAAAAGTAAGAAATTTCTAAAATCTTAGATCTATTCAATTTGGTGTAATGTTTTGATGTTTTGATGTGTACACAACTTAGATATAACCTAATACATGAAGAATACACGATTTTATAGCTCGAAAATGGGTTAGGTTTGCGTTTTTGGTCGAAAATTCTTGAAACCCGAAAGTTTCTGGGCTGGTGTTCATACATGCGACACAAGCCTTGTGTCGCATGCTGTGTCGCATAAACCCGTTTGTGTCGCACCTTGTGTCGTACCAATCCTTTAGTGTCGTAACCTTTGCGACACAATATTGTGTCGCACTCTATGTCGCATACTATGTCGTATTTAATACGACACAACCGTTCTGTCGCTATTGAATTAGCATCGCAAGCTTTTTGCGACACAACCACTGTGTCGCAGAGCTATTGTGTCGCATCCTTCATGCGACACAACCCTTGTGTCGCATACAAATCCTTGTGTCGCAGCTTATGTCGCAGAAAACAGAAAACTTGGAAATTTTAAAGGATTTTCACTATAGAAAAGTCAAAGTTACTGTAGCAAAAAGTCAAATTTTACTGTAGCAATTCACTGTAGCACATTTACTGTAGCAAAGTCAACATTTTAGAATTTTTGCTACAAACCGTCACCAACGGGCCAAACATGTTTTCCAACAAACAAACAATTACAAACATACGGACAAACACTGGATATACTAGTTGTGTACAACTAAACGAAACGTCTCGTGAGACGCATACTTACATAACTTCATATGATTAGGCATTTGAAGGTTACGGGTTCAGAGAACCTACTTGCTTTACTTACTACTTGCTAATTGCAACTGATTACTACAAGACTCAGGTGAGTCTTACGGCCTCACTTTTACTGTTTATCTTATTGGGGGAGATACATGCTACTATTTTTCCTTGAACACAAGTACTAAAACTGTTTACTATACCAAACGGAATTGCATGAGTTTACTTACAAACAGAAGTCTCTCCATCATATATCGTTAGTTATGGACTTAAGCGTGAACACTAGTTAATGGATCCATTAGGGAAATGACCTTCCCTGCCCGGGGCAGTAGCGCTGCCACGTACTGATTTACACGTATAAACGGGTGACTAATTATTCGTTACTGATGCTTGCTCATTTACGAGCATGTCACGGGAGCAAACTTATTACTTACGGGTTAAGCTTCGATTATGAGCCTCATGGCAACGGTATAAACTTACTTACTTACATTTGCGGGATTGCAAATACTGGTTTACGATTTCTGGATTGAAATTGCTGATTTTACGCCTGCGGGCATTACTGATGAAATCTCGTGTTCAAAGCTGATATTACTTACAAACCTGTGAGATTCACCAACCTTTTGGTTGACACTTTTTAGCATGTTTTCTCAGGTACTCGGATGGAGTAGGATTACTCCAGGATTTTTAACTAGAGTCGCATGATTTCAACACAACTGCATTAACGGAGATTCTTAGCATTATCTTTTGTATATTTTGATTATGTAATAGAATCTCCCGCTACACGCGCGGACTCTAGGGAAACTACATTTTTGTATACGAAAACACTAAGTTTTCAAACAATATATCTATGGAATGTAACTAACTTACAAACGTTGCATATAGATGTCGTTTACTTTATCTTTGTGCTGTGATATTTGATTAGTAACACCCAAACTATGCTTCCGCAAAACAGTGAATTTCGGGGGTGTTACAGATTGGTATCAGAGCCTAAGGTTATAGTGAACTAGGTTGCATTTAGTGGGCCTAGACTATGATCGTTAGGCAGTATTCTCTTATTAGACATGACTGGTTCAGGAATTACAGCATACGACTTTAATTTAACATAGCCTGATCAACTATGTACAATTAAGGAAAGATGATGTAAGGTCTGAAATGAATATGTTGAACGGGGATACGTTAGTTGACTCTGACCACGAGAGAACCGGACCATTACTTGATACGTGCAAGACACTAGGCTGGATATGATATATGTATATATATATTAGCCTCGTCTTACTTACACTCTGCCACAGGAATGGCAAACACACCACCTAATCCGTCACACTCTCACTCACATGGGTCTCGGAACCCACGAGTAGCCAGGAGGAACACAAGGTCGCCTCGAAACAGCCCCTATCCTGTTCATAACTCTCAGGACTCGGCACATCTCACGTTGCCAGTGTTGGCTACCCAATTCCGCCGTCAAGAGCAAAGGCTCGAAAGTCTCGAACGGGAACAACACCGAATGACCTACCTGCTTCGCCAAGCACTTGATCACATATCCCAACTCCAGCGAGAACAAGAGGATACCAACCTCTCTGTAAGCATAATTCAGGATTCCATGACCGCCGAATTAGGTGCGGATGAACTTGTAAGAAACCGACTAGAGGAATGTGAACAGCGTTCACAGGAGACTGAGGATCACTCTCGAGCACTAACCCAACGACTGGCCTTGGTGGAAGACAACGCCAGGCAAACAAACAGACTAGCAGAAACTGTGGACCGCCTTGTCGCGCTGATGGAACAAATTAATCTACAGGAAGACTAGTGTAGTCTTTGTCTTGTAATCTATCTCGTAATCTAATGACTATCTAGCGCTACTCTATAAACTAGTCGGATGTAACAATTCCCGACACCTTTTGTAATATCTCTGTAGGATGTAACCTTTGAACTCACATTATCTATCAAACTTCCCTTGATATTTCAACTCATAATAATTGTCATTTTTCCATGTTGATGTTATGTATTACTGCTTTTATACATGTACATCTGTGACAATTACAAGTTCCTACAAAATCTCATGTATCTTCATTTCTTTTATTGAAGAATCATGCCGCCAAAGACAAGACCATACACCGATGCCCAGATTACCTCCCTTATAACCCAGGCTGTTACTGAAGCCTTGGCTCGGAATACTCCACCAAATTCCACGAGGAACAGTGATGCCGCTGAAACCTCTGCTGCTAAACCTTGTTCTTACAAGGACTTCCAGAACTGCAAACCTCTAAACTTTGCAGGTACCGAGGGAGCTATCGGTCTAGTACACTGGATCGAGAAAGTTGAGTCTGTATTTCTTATCTGCAACTGTGCGGAGGGAGATAAGGTTAAGTTCTCCGTTAGTACTTTTACTGACACCGCACTCACCTGGTGGAACACTTATGCTCAGACTGTGAGTGTTGCTACTGCTTACCAACTCCCGTGGGAGGAGTTGAAAGAAATGTTGAGGGGCGAGTACTGCCCCAGGGATGAATTGAAACAACTGGAAATGGAATTCTGGAACCACAAGATGCAGGGTGATGATATCACCGGATACACCAACCGTTTCCATCAACTGGCACTCCTGTGCCCAACCATGGTCGATCCTGAGTACAAGAGGATCGAGAAATTCGTTGATGGACTTCCCGAGAGACTACAGGACCTGGTGACTTCATCCAAACCAGGTACTATTCAGAGCGCCATCCGTATGGCCCATGAACTAACGGCAAATTCTGTCCGCCGTGGCACAACTTCAACCCCATCTGCAAACAACAAACGCAAGTGGGAAGGAAACCCCAACACATCCAACCAAACCTCCAACAAAAAGCCTGAGTACATTAAGGCTTATTCATCGGGGACTTCGGAAAAGAAAGGGTACAGCGGGAACAAGCCTTACTGTTCCAAATGCAGCCGCCATCATGACGGTTCTTGCCCTTGCTCCAACTGCAAACGGTTCGGGCATTTAGCCAAGGATTGCCGAACCAACATTTCTACCCCCAACCCCAATGCACCAAAGGCCTGCTTTGGGTGCGGAAATACAGGGCATTTCAAGAAGGATTGCCCAAAGCTGAAAAACAACAACAACCCTGCTCGCGGCAGAGCATTCGTTATCAAGGCTGGAGAAGCCAGACAAGACCCGAATGTCGTGACGGGTACGTTCCTTCTCAACGACCTTACTGCTTCTGTGTTATTTGATATCGGTGCCGATAGAAGCTTCATTTCTGAGAAATTTAGCCCTTTACTTGATATTACTCCCACTGCCTTAGATGATAAATACATTGTAGAATTAGCTAACGGCAAACTGATTGAAACTGATAGCATCATACACAACTGTACACTTAACCTCACGAACGAAACGTTTTCCATTGATTTAATCCCTATCGAGATCGGCAGCTTCGATATTATTGTAGGTATGGATTGGTTATCCAGGCACCGAGCTGAAATCATCTGTCATGACAAACTCGTTCGCATACCTCTTGTCTCCGGTGGAACCTTAGTCCTACAAGGGGAGACCGGTAGACGGAATCTGAATATTGTATCCTGTCTGAAAACGAGAAAATATCTACGAAAAGGGTATCAAGCCATCCTCGCACATGTAACGGAGAAGAAGTCGGAGGAGAAACGACTTGAGGATGTTCCGATCGTGCGGGATTTCCCAGAAGTCTTTCCTGAAGACTTGCCCGGACTTCCGCCACCTAGACAAGTTGAATTTCAAATCGAACTTGTGCCTGGAGCTGCACCCGTGGCACGAGCCCCTTACCGTTTAGCACCATCCGAAATGCAGGAGTTGTCTAACCAACTACAGGAACTCCTGGACAGAGGATTCATTCGACCAAGTTCCTCACCTTGGGGAGCTCCGGTCTTATTCGTGAAAAAGAAAGATGGATCTTTCCGCATGTGTATCGACTACCGAGAGCTGAATAAGCTAACCATAAAGAATCGGTACCCACTTCCTAGAATCGATGACCTGTTTGACCAACTCCAGGGATCGAGTGTTTACTCAAAGATTGATCTACGGTCGGGTTATCATCAACTCCGAGTCCGTGACAATGATATCCCAAAGACAGCTTTCCGAACTCGTTATGGGCATTACGAATTCCAAGTGATGCCATTCGGGTTGACCAACGCACCGGCCGTATTCATGGACCTTATGAATCGGGTGTGCAAACCATATCTTGACAAATTCGTCATTGTGTTCATCGATGATATCCTGATTTACTCTCGCAACGAGCAGGAACATGCTCAACATCTGAAAACCATTCTAGGACTTCTTAAACACGAAGAGTTATATGCCAAATTCTCTAAGTGTGAGTTCTGGATTCGAACCGTTCAATTCCTCGGGCACGTGATTGACAGCCAAGGAATTCATGTTGATCCCGCCAAGATTGAAGCAATCAAGGGCTGGGAGTCACCGACCACTCCAACCGAAGTGAGACAATTCTTAGGTCTTGCTGGTTATTACCGCCGATTCATCGAAAACTTTTCAAGAATAGCTGTTCCCCTAACCACACTGACTCAGAAAGATAAGAAGTTCGATTGGACTGATAAACAAGAGTCAGCTTTCCAACTATTGAAAAACAAACTTTGCAGTGCACCGATCTTGTCCTTACCCGAGGGCACCGACGATTTCGTAGTTTACTGCGACGCCTCACACCAAGGACTTGGTTGTGTGTTGATGCAACGGGAAAAAGTCATTGCCTATGTCTCACGACAACTAAAAATCCACGAGAAAAACTATACGACCCACGACCTCGAGTTAGGTGCTGTGGTCTTCGCATTGAAAATCTGGAGACATTATCTCTACGGTACGAAAAGCACTATCTTCACTGATCACAAAAGTCTCCAACACATATTCGATCAGAAGGATCTAAACATGAGGCAACGTCGCTGGGTTGAGTTACTTAGTGACTACGACTGCGAGATCAAATACCATCCGGGCAAGGCTAACGTAGTTGCCGATGCCTTAAGCCGAAAAGAACGAGTGAAACCCCTTCGAGTCCGAGCACTTTCTATGACAATTCATAACGAGCTTCCTGCTCAAATCCTTACCGCTCAACTTGAAGCACTCAACGATGAAAACTTGAAAAATGAAACCTTGCGAGGCTTGGATAAATAATTCGAAATCAAACCCGATGGAACTCGATACTTCTCTAACCGGGTGTGGTTACCCAAATTCGGAAACTTGCGAGATTTGGTGATGGCTGAAGCTCACAAATCTCGATACTCTATACATCCTGGTTCTGATAAGATGTATCATGACGTCAAAGGGTTGTATTGGTGGCCTAACATGAAAGCTGACATTGCCTTGTACGTCAGTAAATGCCTAACATGTTCCAAAGTCAAGGCCGAACACCAAAGACCCTCGGGGTTGCTCCAACAACCTGAAATTCCTCAATGGAAATGGGAACAGATTTCCATGGACTTCATCACCAAACTACCGAAAACTTCGAGTGGTTGCGATACCATTTGGGTGATCGTGGACCGTCTCACGAAATCTGCTCATTTTCTGGCCATCAAGGAAACCGACAAGATGGAGCGTCTGACTCGCATCTATGTCAAAGAAATCATCTCGCGACACGGTGTACCTATTTCGATCATCTCGGATAGGGACAGCCGTTTCACTTCTAACTTTTGGCAATCACTACAGAAATCTCTTGGTACTCGTCTGGATATGAGTACTGCTTATCACCCGCAAACCGATGGACAAAGCGAGCGAACTATTCAAACACTGGAGGATATGCTACGAGCCTGCGTAGTTGACTTCGGTACTTCTTGGGAAAGTCACTTACCGTTGTGCGAGTTTTCGTACAACAACAGTTACCATACCAGCATCAAGGCTGCACCCTTCGAGGCACTTTACGGACGTAAGTGCCGATCACCTATCTGTTGGACTGAGTTAGGAGAATCCCAACTCACGGGTCCAGAAATCATTCAGGAAACTACTGAGAAAATCATCGGTATTCAAAACCGGCTGAAAGCCGCACGTGATCGTCAGAAAAGCTATGCTGACGTGAGACGCAAACACCTTGAGTTCCAGGTAGGGGACAAGGTACTTCTCAAAGTGGCACCGTGGAAGGGTGTCATTCGATTCGGAAAGCGAGTCAAACTAAATCCTAGATACATCGGACCATTTGAAATCCTGGAAAGGATTGGTCCAGTGGCATACCGCCTGCAACTTCCTGCTGAACTTAGCAGCGTACACAACACATTCCACATTTCTAACTTGAAGAAATGTCTGTCTGACGAGACACTGATTATACCGCTCGACGAAATTCAAATCGATGATAAACTTCATTTTGTCGAGGAACCTATGGAAATCATGGACCGTGAGGTCAAACAATTGAAACAGAGTCGTATTCCCATCGTAAAGGTCAGGTGGAATTCTAGGCGCGGCCCTGAGTTCACCTGGGAACGGGAAGACCAAATACGACAGAAATACCCACATCTCTTCCCAGATAACGCACCGTCCGTGCACCCAAGCTAATTTCGGGACGAAATTTCTTTAACAAGGGGAGAATGTAACACCTGCATAATTAGGATAATTAATTATGCCTAATTGTTTGTAACTAGTTGTAATTAGTATGTAATAGGACTAATTACAGGCTCTATTTGTATATATATATATATATATAAGGTGATTTATATATATGTGTGTGTACTTACGCGATTTGGATAAATCGTGCGAATTAACCGGACGGAGTCCGACACAGTTTACTTGGACGTTGGTGACAATAAATTTACTTAAATAATGAGAATGTATTTTGTTATATAAAATACGCAACCGAACGAGCATTATTTATATATTATCGCGACGACATTTTAACTAACGCAACAAAACGTAATAAACGCGACTTAATAATTTAAATATTGCGACAAATGTTTTTATTATTAATTTCAAGACATTTTATTTAAATACTCTAGTTACATTTTAAAATATAACGGTTTGGTTAAAAATACTAAAAACAAAGGATTTAACGATTAGGGCACGGAGTAAACACTGAGTTTTAGGGAGCACTTTCCCCTCCCTTGCCCCTTGGATCAGCCAACCCCAACCCCCACCCAACTCCCATTCTTTCATTTTCACCATTTCAAACACACACACATCTTCCAAACACTCTTAACCAAATCCACACCAAATTTTCGGAATACAAACCGACACACGAAAATTACATATTTGGAATCACCATCACGAGTGGAGCAAGAATATCAAGATCGTTTTCATCGTTCCATCCTCCAATTGGCTCGATTTGCAAAAGTAAGAAATTTCTAAAATCTTAGATCTATTCAATTTGGTGTAATGTTTTGATGTTTTGATGTGTACACAACTTAGATATAACCTAATACATGAAGAATACACGATTTTATAGCTCGAAAATGGGTTAGGTTTGCGTTTTTGGTCGAAAATTCTTGAAACCCGAAAGTTTCTGGGCTGGTGTTCATACATGCGACACAAGCCTTGTGTCGCATGCTGTGTCGCATAAACCCGTTTGTGTCGCACCTTGTGTCGTACCAATCCTTTAGTGTCGTAACCTTTGCGACACAATATTGTGTCGCACTCTATGTCGCATACTATGTCGTATTTAATACGACACAACCGTTCTGTCGCTATTGAATTAGCATCGCAAGCTTTTTGCGACACAACCACTGTGTCGCAGAGCTATTGTGTCGCATCCTTCATGCGACACAACCCTTGTGTCGCATACAAATCCTTGTGTCGCAGCTTATGTCGCAGAAAACAGAAAACTTGGAAATTTTAAAGGATTTTCACTATAGAAAAGTCAAAGTTACTGTAGCAAAAAGTCAAATTTTACTGTAGCAATTCACTGTAGCACATTTACTGTAGCAAAGTCAACATTTTAGAATTTTTGCTACAAACCGTCACCAACGGGCCAAACATGTTTTCCAACAAACAAACAATTACAAACATACGGACAAACACTTGATATACTAGTTGTGTACAACTAAACGAAACGTCTCGTGAGACGCATACTTACATAACTTCATATGATTAGGCATTTGAAGGTTACGGGTTCAGAGAACCTACTTGCTTTACTTACTACTTGCTAATTGCAACTGATTACTACAAGACTCAGGTGAGTCTTACGGCCCCACTTTTACTGTTTATCTTATTGGGGGTGATACATGCTACTATTTTTCCTTGAACACAAGTACTAAAACTGTTTACTATACCAAACGGAATTGCATGAGTTTACTTACAAACAGAAGTCTCTCCATCATATATCGTTAGTTATGGACTTAAGCGCGAACACTAGTTAATGGATCCATTAGGGAAATGACCCTCCCCGCCCGGGGCAGTAGCGCTGCCACGTACTGATTTACACGTATAAACGGGTGACTAATTATTCGTTACTGATGCTTGCTCATTTACGAGCATGTCACGGGAGCAAACTTATTACTTACGGGTTAAGCTTCGATTATGAGCCTCATGGCAACGGTATAAACTTACTTACTTACATTTGCGGGATTGCAAATACTGGTTTACGATTTCTGGATTGAAATTGCTGATTTTACGCCTGCGGGCATTACTGATGAAATCTCGTGTTCAAAGCTGATATTACTTATAAACCTGTGAGATTCACCAACCTTTTGGTTGACACTTTTTAGCATGTTTTCTCAGGTACTCGGATGGAGTAGGATTACTCCAGGATTTTTAACTAGAGTCGCATGATTTCAACACAACTGCATTAACGGAGATTCTTAGCATTATCTTTTGTATATTTTGATTATGTAATAGAATCTCCCGCTACACGCGCGGACTCTAGGGAAACTACATTTTTGTATACGAAAACACTAAGTTTTCAAACAATATATCTATGGAATGTAACTAACTTACAAACGTTGCATATAGATGTCGTTTACTTTATCTTTGTGCTGTGATATTTGATTAGTAACACCCAAACTATGCTTCCGCAAAACAGTGAATTTTGGGGGTGTTACACATTTTATATATATTAGTCCGTAATATAACTACCTTCGGTCGTTACGCAGCTTCCACGTATTTGTACTACACCTAAAGTGTTTCCAACGCTATACTGAGTAACAGTCGAATAGGGGCCATCATATTACTTCATAATATTGTATCGTTTCGTAATATGACTACCTTCGGTCATTCCTCGACTTCCATACATTTGTACTCCACCTTGAAGTGTTTCCAGTACTATATCGAGTAACAGTCGAATAGGGGCCGTCATATTATTTGACGATAATTAAGACCATTTATATTTTACTACTATGATGATCCTAAGGCAACAATCAAACAAGAACATGCAATAAGACGATCAAAGCAATATTACCGATCTTTAATATTTAATTATAAATCATCTTATAATTAACCAACTACATCGCAAGCAAACACAATAGTAATCTACTCGCTAATCATGGCATAAACGATCTCTAGCATAATTAAAGCATACATAATTAATTAAGATAGAATAGGATAGAAATAACCGAGATTAATATGCGAGAAGAATAGACTTGAATTAATGAGATTTGCTCCAAGCGTACACCAAAGATTACAAGATGTTCCCAAACTTTCGTTCTACTCTAAATAAGCTCCCTAACTAGCCTAATGCTAATTTGAAGTAATAAAATAGAATGAGAAAGTAAAGAAAGAATAATGCCTAGTGTATTCAAGACTTAGGCATGGGACATTTTGAAATGAAAGCCTTGGCCTCTATTTATAGTTGAGGTTTGGCTCACATTAGCACCATGAGGTGCATGTTAGAAAGCTTTCCAAAAATAGTGTGTACAACACGAAAAGTAGGCGCACCGGGTACCGTACAACACGAAAAGTAGGCGAACCAGGTACCAAAAGTTACCAAAAATGGAAACCGGGGCTGGACACTGGTGGCCGGCGGCGGTGGGAGGCCAGCCGGCGGCGGTGGGCCCACCCCCGCCCCGTTGCGTCGTTTGTTGCTTCGTTTCTTGATTCGTGTGTGTTTTCTTCGTTATACGTCCGTTTGAGTTGATTCTTATTTTGTTGGATTCGTAATTCAAAAACGAAGATTTTGACATAAGATAGGCCCTGAAATGAGGTCCCTAGCTCCAGATATTGCGTACGGATCATTTAGATCTTCCGGCGGGAGCGAAATCTTCATTTTTTACTCGTTTTGGTTGATTCTTCTTCTGTTGGATTCGTATTTTAAAAACAAACATCTTGGAAATATTGGATGTTGATGGAGGGCACTTTAGTCTTGAAATCTCGTTTTGATGCCTTGAATCTTCAAACTTGTGTGGAATCTTCGTTTTTCATCCGTTTTGCTTGATTTTTATCGTGCAACCTTGTTTTGACCATCTTGGCATAATATCATTAATTTGTACCATATTTGAGTTCAAAATGCCAAGAATCGTTCCAGAATGAGAGAGATATCGGTAGTAAAAACGTGACTTTTTACGCGATATCATAAAGCTTCAACAAAATGATCTATCTTAGTTCTATCATTTGGTACCCATTGCTGCACAAACCTCAATTTCCCTGTAAACTGTGCAATCAACTCATCAATAGTCATCTCATCAATCAACTGTAATCCCATGAATTCCTGTCTAATACGTGACACATCAAAATCAGAACAATACTGTCGACATACCTTATTATAAAAATCACTCCATCGAATAGATGCTTTTTGTTGTTTTGTCAAATTTGCTGTAATCGAATCCCACCAAAACATTGCCTGTCCTTTCAAAAGCTGTTATGCATAAGAAACTTTAAATTCTTCCTCACATTGGCATATCTCCAACTTTCTCTCAGTATCCCGTAACCACTCAAGTGTAACAGATGGATCAAAAGTTCCATAATATTGTGAAGGTTTACAAGACATAAAGGTTTTAAATGAACAACCCGTTCTCTGTTGATGTAGTGATAGAAACACTGGTACCTGATAATTAATAAGCTCTGAAAATGACACCATAAGCTGTGAAATAATGCTCATAACATGATACTGCGACTGTGAATGCTGCTGAGAAGATCCAACCTGTCTCTCATGTAAATACCGTTGTCTTCTCTCAAACTCCAATACTTCATTCTCTGGTTGTAATATATACTTGTCTCTAACTGTGTGCTCCTCAACTAAAAATGTTGTACCTGTCTGGCCATGTTTCTCTGTATCTGTCTCTGTATCAAGGACATCCAATCTCGGGGAACTGTTGAGGGTACTGGTCGGTTGCTCGTTTTCTGCCATATCTGTATTCAAAACAACAACTCACAAATCTGTCAATCGTTAGTACTTAATATACTAACCGATTCCCAACACAGCTAAATCCCACATCTGGAATGTTTGACTAACACAACCATAGATTTGGGATTGAACACCTACCACTGTCCAATTCACCCAAACCTATGCTCTGATACCAACTTATAACACCCCTCATTTCTATAAACATTATAATAATATTATTCGACTCGGAAGCGTAGGTTTCACATATCATTTATACATAACACAAAAAGGTGTACAAACTTTTTTTTTCAAACTTTATACATAATAGTTTATTATTTTCTAATCAAAATACTACAAACGAGGTGTTATATAATCACAAACACAACTGATTTAACCAAATCAGATATCAGAGTTTACGCTTGTTCTTCAAACATTCCATCCAGATCAACAGCTTCTTGCTCAATCAATTATCTAATCATAACCTGCAAGAAGTATTTAAAGTGGTGGGATTAGCACAACTGCTAAGTGAGTAAATCAACAATCAACAGACTGACATAGCATAACACACCTGTGTACAACAAATAATTATATGCACACAACTCAACTGTTTATCACTTATCACATCACTGTCGCTTTTCACATCACTATCACTTATCACCATAGAGGACCGGTGGTTCTTGAGTATCATCCTCAAAGAACACTTTCAAACCAACTACAGGCCCATACAGAGGTTTAACCGACTACTTGGTGCTATTACTCATACAACACAGGCTATGACAATAAAACTTATACTAAGACCCTGTGTTATCCAACCAATAGCATTCCAAGCCCAGCCCCATGCCTGGCCTCCATATCACTATCACTTAATCACAAGGCACTAATCATCAATGCACTATGGCCATATATCACGTAATCACTTATCGACACACTCAACATGTCATCATATCAGGTCAACAATCTAATCACAGTATTATTACTAATAAACCATAACAATCATGGCAATCAAAACAATAGTAATAATACAATCACCTGTTGTAACAAACCTGTTACAACTAAATCAAACTGAGGGTTATCGATCCACTCACCAATTACCTCAGTCGTCCACTCAGTAGTATAATGTCACTGAGTCTCTTGCTTATCTGAAATCACCACAAAACATCACAAGTCAGTACTCAACATCAATAACAAACTTGTTATAATAAACAATACATGTTATAATCATATAACATATCACATCATCTCAATTCACAATATATCATATCAATCTCAATAATACTTATTAAATAGCAAATAACGCTTATATCATCTTATTTATATCACCACTTATCTCCAAAGTGTGGCATCAAACCATATATCAAATAGTCACTAGCAAGTAATATAGGTCCTCACTATGTATATCAATACATATACCACCATTATTACAAATTCTAGCATTAAACCAATCTCATTATGTCACTAAATGAATACTAATCATGTTAAGTTACACATTTCTGTTTAATATCTATTCATCATGTCACTTCGCTCACTAGTCGCAGCTAAAACATGAAAAGATCGTTTGAAATAAGGTTTATACGAAAAAGGTCAATTTCTGCCTTGGGGCCATTTAGCCGCCGGCTAAACGGTTTAACCGCCGGCCAGAGCAGCGTCATCATCACCAGCCCAAAACAAACTCTTGACCGCCGGCCAAACAGCTTGACCGCCGGTCAAGCCTCTGCGATTTCTTCCTGTTCAAACCCAACAGCCTCAATTCCGAACCAAAACTCAATTTCATCATCAAACTTAAGCTCTAATCGATTATATACAATGAATAACAACTTCTAACACTGCTAGTATCACATATCATCAATTAAATTCATCAATTTCACAATTAACTTAAACCCTAGCTTTTAGCATATATACATATATGAACACTTACAAATCAAAGGAATATAAAGAGGAGGATGGTGATGATGTTTACTCGGATCAATTCCAACTCCAGATCATAGCATATGTTTGATTTAATCTTTAAATAGATTTTAGGTTTTATGTTTGAAGTTTTCATCAGAAAACAAAATGAAACAGAAAAGAATTAAAGAAATAAAAGGTCGGCTATCACTTAATCGACTTCAAATATACGGGTATAATTTAATACCCCTTCTCGACCTATTGTCTGGAACCCGAAAACCATTTGCGAGTCCAAACATTTTATTATTCCGTAAACTATATTAACTTAAAACAATTAATATTTTACTAATCACAATAAGTCATGTGACTATTTTACCTATTTATTTTTAAATATCCAACAACACTATTTCTTAACATCTTAACTAATCACTTAAAATCAATAAAAATATTAAAACAGCTAGGCCAGTTTTGCAGACGTTACAATGTATGTAAAAAATTTAATTCTTTAGATTTTTTTGATTAAAATATAAATAATAAAATCTAGCATATGTATATATACATTATATGGTGCATATAACATTATTTTCATTTCACTCATTTTATTCATTATCAAAGTTGATCATATTCTCCTCTATAACTAGGGCTGTTGACGAACCGAGTCAATTCGAATATCCAGATGCTCGACTCGACTCGTTTATAAAATAAGTATGTTCGAGTTTGTGACACCCGTCAAATTAGAACTAGTGATTAGTACTTAATCAACTGTTAATACATGTAATTAGTTTTGTGTTATGCTAATTAATGTATCAATCAATATATATATATATATATATATATATATATATATATATATATATATATATATATATATTGTTGAATATATATACAAGTATTATGCGATTTGATTAAATCGTACAAGTTCAAATCGAATGTAACTCGGTTCAATTAATACGGACGTTGGTGAACAATTTAATTTAAATAATACAATGTTATTTAAGTATACAATTAGATCCAAAAATGTTATTTTGTAATAATTCGTATACAATTCACAACGTACAATCGATGGTTACGTGATCAAGATGTAAACGCGCAAACAAACAAAACGAGATAACGTTATATTTTTATAACGCAACTATTAAGTATTTTATGAAATACTTCAACAAAAATATCGAATAAATATTCGCATTTTAAAACATATATTTAAGCGTAAAATAATAATTTAACGTTTAAATGATCGGGAAAACGAACACCGCACGGAGCGCGAATACACGGGAACAAAAATTGGAGCCACCCACACATGGGTGGGGCCCATGTGGGCCGGCCCCCATAGCCCCAAAATGGGGATTTCTTTCCCATTCCACCATTATCACCATCATCTTCATCTCTCTCCTTTTCTTTTTCTCTCAAACCACAACACCAAACCACTACCAAAATCTCTTAAAAACTACCACAAAACGCAACCAAATCGACAAAGTAATTAGAGAAAAGGGACCACCGCATCACGATCTACATTTCTATCTTTCCGAATTTTCGTTTCGACACTTTGTAAGTTTCCGACAAAATCCCGAAACCTCTCGTTTTAGCTTGTTTTTACATACTTATGGTTTATTTAAGTATATAAATGTCCATTACATAAGGGGAACACGATTTTATAGCTTAAAAATGGGTTAGATTTGAGTTTTGGGTCGAAAAACATCGACAGTCGCTGGGTTCTGTTCTGATGTTCATCTTAACGACACAAGCCTTGTGTCGCATACTGTGTCGTACAAAATCACTTATGTCGTATTTTTGTGTCGTAAAAACCCGGTTATGTCGGACCTTTTACGACACAATATTATGTCGCACCTTATGTCGCAAATACCATGCGACACAATCATTATGTCGCTGTTAAATCAGCATTATCCGCTTATGCGACACAACCCTTGTGTCGCTAAGCTCTTGTGTCGCACTTCTATGCGATACAACCATTGTGTCGCATGACAAACTTTTATGTCGCATATTGTGTCGCATAAACCAGAAAACACAGATTTTCACTAAGTGTCGAGACCCTAAATTTTATCACTTGATTTCACCCAATTTCAAGTCCAGATGCGTTTTTCACCAAAGCAATATAGTATAAATAAAAATTTTCCAAGCTGACTTGGCAGCTCGACCCCAACCAGAGGCTCTGCCCCTTGGACCCCGCTACCAGGGGCGCTGCCCCCGGACCCCTGTGACTTAGAGTTTGTAACGGCTTCTAAAACACAATCAAACCACATTTTTCAAGTAAAACACCACGAAATCAAAATAATAATAGTTGAGATTATTATTACAAATCCGTCACCAACGGGCTGTACATATTTTCAAACATTCGAGTCAATCAACCAAATCGTAGTAATTTGGACAAGTCAATCAACCAGATCGGGGTAATTTTGACAAACAACTACAAAGGTAGTCTTTCGAGATGCCTAAACAATTAATAACCATCGCGTGTCATGGACACCTTCAGGTTGCAAGTCTTCGGACCACACTTCAAGACAAATCAATCCAAGTTATTAATTCAAACTTTCAAGACTCAGGTAAGTCTCATGGCCCCTATTTTACTGCTTTTCAATCAGGGGTGTGATATTATTGCTCGTTTTATTTTACAAGTTGAACGCAAGTACAAATCAAATCAAATACTACATGAGTTTCAAGCTAATCAATTTAAAGCCCTCCATAGCATAGTCTGGTAATACATAGTAGCGTCAATGTTAGTATATGATATCATATAAGATTGACAATCCTCGTCCGGGTTAGCACGCACTAACTGGTCAAACGGACGTATTAGCATTTGGGAAGGCGAGTGTGGATTAGGCACTCGTAGGAGGCATTTCAAGTTAGGTTTCCTTAAGTGGGCCTGGCAAATCAAGTTAAGCTCAGACTATGTGTTCATGGCTGTATAACTTTTATTTTGCTTAATTGCATTTTAAATTCAATTATTAAATCTTGCGGTTCATACAAACATAGGTGTTGGTATACAAACCTGTGAGCTCACCAGCGTTTCGCTGACCAATTTTAGCATGTATCACAGGTGACCAGCAGTAGGTTGGACTGCTCAAGTAAGGATCAATTAGCTCGAGTCATCATGCAAACAAATCAGAGATTTAACTGCATTATTATATTTTGTATAGATTAATTATGTATTTAAATCTCTCAATTTCGAGCTGAGCTAATGTAACCAATATTTTTGATGTAAACTTTGTTTTTATCAATACAAGTTAAAACGACGCATATAGTGGTCGTTCATTATATATCTTTGCGCCGTGATTATTGATTCGTAACACCCAAATCGTGCTTCCGCTAAACAATAAATTTGGGGGTGTTACAGAGTTCGTATAACACCCCTTGTTTCTAAAAACAATTATAATAATAATATATGACTCGGAAGCGTATATTTCAAACATTCAATCCATGGACCGACTGCAGGACCCTCGGCATCTATTCCACAGCCCTCCTGTCATGTTTTCATGCCTTCCCCACAGAAGATTTGCTCGGAGCTGTTCACTTTCACTCGGTCGGCTGGTATCTTGAAACCTCTTCGCTTGCGGGGCCATGATCCTATGTTCGTTTTCGCCCTGCTCTGATGATAATCCAAAGGGATCAATCTTGTTGGGAGGTACTGCCCAAGGAAAGGAAAAGGTGACTTCCGGATTGATTTTGACGATTGGATCTCTCTATGAATGGAAAAGGGGTGCTTGATAATCAGTCGATTTTTGAGCACTTGGCGCACGGAATTAAGATCCGGCTCCGGCAGTGCGTAATTAAAAGCCGGTCGGGGGTTAGGCTGCACTACTTCCTCGTCATCCTCGCCAAGAAGCACGTGGTAAGTGAAGTAGTCGTCGTCTGACCAATCGGCTCGGACACCAGACCGCCCGTGCCCGCCCATTTTGTCTCGCCCTAATTCCAAGTTTAGGAACCTAGGTAATAGTATCCCGATCAAAGAGCTGACGAAGGGGCTCCGCGAGCAAGGAGCGAGAAAACAAAGTGGGCTGTGGTGATGTCAGAATTTGCACCTATTTGTAACAAGCCCTCGAGCCTCCTTTGCGCCGCCTTCCTAATAGAAGCCGCTGGGTTGACCCCGAAGGCCTCCTCGCACATAATTAAGGGAGCCATTGAATCAATCAATGAATGAAAAAAACCGCTTAACGAGAAATAGAAGCGTATATTTCAAACATACAATCCATGTCTTTACAATGTCAATAAACTTTTTCAAATTTAATACATGACATTTCAACAAACTCGGTGTTATATAATTCAAAACATTTCTATAGTTATCAAAATAACATCAGAATAAAAGCCTGTCAAACATTCCTTCAATTCCAAACACTTCCTGCCCTGCCTAATATGTCCCATCTATTTTATCCTGCAGGAAGAACTGTGGTGGGGTTAGCATAAAGCTAAGTGAATGAAACTATAAACAACAGTCCAACTTAGCACAACAACCTGTTTATATCAAATAACAATAAACAGTCAATCATCATAAGGATCGGTGGTTCTTGAGATTCCCTTATACCGGTATGGTACTCAAGGAACACTTATCAATCATCTGTATTGGCCTATACAGAATTACCGATGACTTGTTGTTAACCACATACGACCTAAATCTTTAAACCAACATTTCAAGTTTCTAGATCTCCTGTCGTCTATAACAACAACCAAGTCCAACCATCCATTCAAGTTGACCTCAGAATCTTACATACTAGCTCAAACAGCCCAGTAAGCAAACAATCAAACTAACATGGCAAGTTATCTCAAACCAAAACATTCTATCAAAGTAATACTACAATTACTTGTTGTAATCAAATCATTACAACTAAATCACACTGAGGTTACATATCCACTCACCAATACCTCAGCTGCAAGCTCAGAAGTCTAATATTACTAAGCCTTCTCCATATCTGACAATATAACAGAATATCACAAGTTAGTAACTTGTTATCACCGGATAATACTTATGTAAATTACACCACCACATAAGTAATCACACCATGAATACAACTAATTATAATTATTGGAAGCCTAACATGCTTCATACATATTACTGTACAATACGACAAGTACCATTTAAGTAATTAGCTTTAATTTGACAAACACTGAAACAACCATTGACAGCCAGGGGAATCCGCCGGATTCACCTTGAATCCGCCGGATTCAATGGTGTTTCAGCTTCAACTCATGATCAGCAAATTTTTAACCAATCCGGTCATGAATCCGCCGGATTCATGATCAAGCCGCCGGATTCCTATTCAATCCGCCGGATTCCCATAACCAACCCGAATTCGCCGGATTCAACCTTCGTCCCAGCCCTGTGCGATCTGCTCAAACCCTAACCCACGGGTTTAATACCCAAATCACTCAAAACTCGATTTCTAACAGTTTTAAACCCCAAATAACTTCACATAAACACCATGTAATAGTTATAACAAGTTTCTAACATCCAATTCTTTCAATTCATCAATTTACCCAATTTCAATCAAAATCAAATTCTTAAATACACAAGAACACTTACTTTTTGAAGAATATGATGATGATAATCTGACCATGATGAAGCTTAACAAGAATCACAGCTTCCTGATTTAGTTTCTAGTTTGATTTGGAGGTTTTCTGAGAGTTTTTGTGAATAACAAACTTTCCAATGAGGAAAGTTGAATAAATAGAAACATAAGTCGGTTCCTCAACCGACCTTCTATTATACGGGTATAATTTAATACCTCATCTCAATCTATTGTCTGGAACCCGAAAACCATTTGCGAGTCCAAACATTTTATTTTACCGTCAATTATATTAATTTACAACAATTAATAATTTACTTGTCACATTGGAATATTTAACTCCTATTCCAATTATTTCAACTAATTCAGACAATATTATTTCCAAACACATTTAAATAATAATTTAAATCAAGAAATAATATAAAACGACTAAGTCCATTTCGAGGATGTTACAACTCTCCCCCCCTTAAAGAGATTTCGTCCCCGAAATCTAACCTCACTCAATCTGACTAATGTGATGTAATCACATACATCTTAGCATACTTTAATCCTCAATAGCAACTTACAACTATACTTAGATTGGTTCGATTCTTTCCACATTCACATGTTCCCATGAACATGCTTCTGTCTTTTCCTACGCACACATACAGTGCATCCATCCAATATTTAATATGAACTACTATTTATCTAAATCCTTTATCACCAATCAGATAAATATTTAGAACTCACCCAATTACACTTACTTTAACAAGCAACAATAAGTGAAACCTAACATCACTTAATAGGTCTGTGTAATCAGAAATTAGCAATGTGCTAAACTCTTTAACCTATTCTCACTATTCATCTCTGTTAACAACAAAACAGCAGCAACAATAACAATAACAGTGGTTATAGAACCACAACACACTTAACAACACTGAAAGTTAATTTCAGTTCACGACTAACAACCAGTCTAATATTCAAATAACAACCTCACATCTCTACTGGTCAAAGATTTAAACCCTTACTAAATTTCTATTTTATTCATATCATAGAAATTGGTTTAATTCAAATCTAGGTCAACTTTCCATCCAAAAGTTTCATACCTTACTCTCTTGAACAACATATAATGTTCACATATCACTACCACTATACAAAATCCTTTACTTAGAAGTAATCCGGATTCATATCACCTTAATAAGCCAAGCAGAGGTCAAACTCAGTAGGTAAAACTATAATCAACAAGTACTTTGCTCAATCAACAAAAGTACCACAATCAAATATTACCTACATTCAACCAACATCTACATTGACTTATTTCCGTTTGTAATTCCTTTCATTACAACCTATCAATTGTCAACAACAACAATAACACATCCAATAATCACAACACTAGTGATTATACATTTCAGTACGTCTATCAATACTTACTATTTATCTTCAAAGTCTAACTAACCATCAAGTTAGAATTTATATATTACTTAAACTGGTAAGACATCAAAATTCTATTCTTAACAACCAGTTATTTCAATTCAACCTTAAAATCTTAAGCTACTAATCACAAGCAATTAGAAATTATACTACTTTAACCACACAATCACTTAGTACTACATCCCATCAATATAGCAACTAAGTCAATCTTAATCAATATTATGATACTACAATTCAAGCATCACAATATCACAATGTGCTACTTTCCAACACATTCCCAACAAAATCTACATCAAGTTTCTTTCTAAATGGATACCTACACATCTATTCAATTTAATTCTACTTAATAGGTCATTCAGACTTTCAAAGCCTTTATCAAGCCCTCACATTACTACTAATCATTACATATCCATACTACAGGAAATGGAATAGTGAAAATCAACAACTCTAAGTTTCATTTATATACATACCAGTTCGTATATAACTGCAACAATTCAATTTAAACTTACAATAAAAGTTTGATGAATACACTCATCACCTACCTATTACAAGGTTTCCCTTTCTTTCTAACACATACAATTATACACACATAATTTCTTAAAATATGAACAACTTTCAATTCATATTCTCTCATTTTATCAAACAAAGATCAACTAGACCTTTAATACAGTTCAACTTTCAGATAATCCTTTCATATCATTTCTTATTTGGATCTAATCCCAATTTACCACTTACTTTATTTGTATACAATTAACAAATAACAAAAGAATCCATTCAATTCTTTCAATACTTAAGTATCTCGCCGTGAGGTACCAATCAACCTATGCAACTATTAATAATAACTTTCAATTAATTCTAATTGTCATAACATATAATGACTTCACATCTATATAATTCCTTAACATGTATTCAGCTCAAATATCAAATATTACCTAACTGAATACTCAATTATACTTAACACTATTTCAATTACTTAATACTAGCTTTAAGTAATTAATCAAGTTTCACAAACTTAGATAATTCATCTATCTCCTTTGGATCTTAAAGGACCCATTTCAACATAATTTAATCAATCTAGGAATTCAATTATATTCCACACAATCATAACATTTCAATCTACGTTAGACTATTTCAACACACACAGTTGACTATATGTCAACTTTGATTTCAATCAACCAATCAATAAAATTTTCTAACTGCTTTTCTCAAGTTTGACTCAATTCAAACCAATCACAAGCAATTAATTTTATACACAATTCTCTATTCATGGTTTGACCTTCAAAGTTAACATACCATCAATATTAACTCCCAACAAACCATTTCATCTTATATGTTTACTTTCAAACATATATTTTAAATTATTACTTTCAATAATCTTATCAATCCTTTACAAGGACAAGGTCATCCTACATAAATCTGGGCTCCATACAAGCCATTTCATATTGTATGTTTACTTTCAAACATAGACTTCACATTATTACATTCAATAATACTAGAAATTCCTTAAGCAAGATAATATCATCATATCTCAACCTTGGCTTCATACAAGCCAGATACAACATAGTGATTCATTTAAACACTATCAAATCCACCTATAGGTAATCTAACACAATCAGTCACAATTACATTTTCAACAAAATCAAATTAGTCAATTAGGTTTATCATCAAAACCTCAATCAATGACAATTATTGTTTACACTGGCACCTTTACAGTCTAAATGTCACAACTCTACAAACTGACTGTTTTCTTAGCAAAACAACAACTAAATAGTTTAGCACACTATCATACTCCATTTCCAAAATCACATTACATTTCTTTTATACCTAGTAGCCTCAACAAGTTCATGTGACACAACATAATATAACAATGGTGATCAGGCGTTGCAAGATTATGCTCTTCACAATCCATTCTTAGGCCACTCTACATTATGATTATCCATGTGATTTACTCTCACTTAAACACATATTCACACAATGTTCTGGTTTTCAACAACTGAATTACTCAGTATATCAACTTATCTGAAACCCTAAACACATGATAACCTATCATCAAAGTTTCAGTACTTCATACCTTGTTAACTTTCTCTAACACAATTACATCACGTGTAATTCCAAACACGTATAATTTATTACCAATAATCGGTACAAAACACCATATCATGTACTACTTTACAATTCTTTGACTATTTAAGTCACACTTAATCATTTATACTAATTAATGTCCCTATTTACTCCAAAATTCAGGACACATCTTAATTAATTATCATCACTTTGACATATGCTATACTATCAAGCATCAATGTCACAACAAGCCTACTCAATTATGTTACTATAAAACATTTCATTTATTAATTCTCAATTGACCAGAAAGATCTATCACTTCCCCAATCAATTTCACCTTATCATACTCTACATTTCTCTTAAACCTATCAGTCTTGGTTTAAGTCAAATGTTTAGCTATAGTCAAAACATATCATATAGCCACATAAGCACATATTTTCTCAATTAGCAGTCATTCTCAAATCAAATGACACAACATTCCTAAAACAGGATTCAAATCACACTCTGTAACCAATCTACTAATATAATACTATCAATTATTTTGTCTCACCAATAAAGACACTCCTTAGGTTCCAACATCAATCCTGTTAAAACCTTAATCTACTTTTTTTTCTACTTACTTAATCACATTTCTGCATTTTCAATTCAATCAGAAATAACCACAACAATGAACATTTCATTTAACACTTCTATCCTCATGTCAACATATAGCAATCATTAGTTGACTCAAAACTGGGGAATCATATCAGTCTGACTTAATTAACTTCACAACAATGCTTACTTATCATCACAAGGTAAACAATTCAAGTTAATTTAAATTAACATAGGCTTATCGAAGATTACATGGCAATCTTAAGCCAACGAATGTTGAGGAATGAATGAGAACATCCATCAGATTCTCATATTCCTCTATCTCTGCAATCAAACAACAACTTCACAACTTGTTAAGGGTTAGTACATATCCAACTAACTACTTTCTCACACAACAACTAAATCCACACCTACTGGAATGTTTGACTCAACTCAATCAAAGTTTAGGATTGAACATTCTATCATGTCCAATTCGCCCAAACTATTGCTCTGATACCAACTTATAACACCCCTTGTTTCTAAAAACAATAATAATAATAATA
Source organism: Helichrysum umbraculigerum (assembly GCA_949592205.1). NCBI lineage: Eukaryota > Viridiplantae > Streptophyta > Magnoliopsida > Asterales > Asteraceae > Helichrysum > Helichrysum umbraculigerum. The sequence continues at coordinate 96,290,570 of CATIUR010000004.1, forward strand.
TATGACTCGGAAGCGTAGATTTCAAACATACAATCCATGTCTTTACAATGTCAATAAACTTTTTCAAATTTAATACATGACATTTCAACAAACTCGGTGTTATATAATTCAAAACATTTCTATAGTTATCAAAATAACATCAGAGTAAAAGCCTGTCAAACATTCCTTCAATTCCAAACACTTCCTGCCCTGCCTAATATGTCTCATCTATTTTATCCTGCAGGAAGAACTGTGGTGGGGTTAGCATAAAGCTAAGTGAATGAAACTATAAACAACAGTCCAACTTAGCACAACAACCTGTTTACATCAAATAACAATAAATAGTCAATCATCATAAGGATCGGTGGTTCTTGAGATACCCTTACACCGGTATGGTACTCAAGGAACACTTATCAATCATCTGTATTGGCCTATACAGAATTACCGATGACTTGTTGTTAACCACATACGACCTAAATCTTTAAACCAACATTTCAAGTTTCTAGATCTCCTGTCGTCTATAACAACAACCAAGTCCAACCATCCATTCAAGTTGACCTCAGAATCTTACATACTAGCTCAAACAGCCCAGTAAGCAAACAATCAAACTAACATGACAAGTTATCTCAAACCAAAACATTCTATCAAAGTAATACTACAATTACTTGTTGTAATCAAATCATTACAACTAAATCACACTGAGGTTACAGATCCACTCACCAATACCTCAGCTGCAAGCTCAGAAGTCTAATATTACTGAACCTTCTCCATATCTGACAATATAACAGAATATCACAAGTTAGTAACTTGTTATCACCGGATAATACTTATGTAAATTACACCACCACATAAGTAATCACACCATGAATACAACTAATTATAATTATTGGAAGCCTAACATGCTTCATACATATTACTGTACAATACAACAAGTATCATTTAAGTAATTAGCTTTAATTTGACAAACACTGAAACAACCATTGACAGCCAGGGGAATCCACCGGATTCACCTTGAATCCGCCGGATTCAATGGTGTTTCAGCTTCAACTCATGATCAGCACATTTTTAACCAATCCGGTCATGAATCCGCCGGATTCATGATCAAGCCGCCGGATTCCTATTCAATCCGCCGGATTCCCATAACCAACCCGAATCCGCCGGATTCCCATAACCAACCCGAATCCGCCGGATTCAGTTGAATCCGCCGGATTCAACCTTCGTCCCAGCCCTGTGCGATCTGCTCAAACCCTAACCCACGGGTTTAATACCCAAATCACTCAAAACTCGATTTCTAACAGTTTTAAACCCCAAATAACTTCACATAAACACCATGTAATAGTTATAACAAGTTTCTAACATCTAATTCTTTCAATTCATCAATTTACCCAATTTCAATCAAAATCAAATTCTTAAATACACAAGAACACTTACTTTTTGAAGAATATGATGATGATAATCTGACCATGATGAAGCTTAACAAGAATCACAGCTTCCTGATTTAGTTTCTAGTTTGATTTGGAGGTTTTCTGAGAGTTTTTGTGAATAATAAACTTTCCAATGAGGAAAGTTGAATAAATAGAAACATAAGTCGGTTCCTCAAACGACCTTCTATTATACGGGTATAATTTATTACCCCATCTCAATCTATTGTCTGGAACCCGAAAATCATTTGCGAGTCCAAACATTTTATTTTACCGTCAATTATATTAATTTACAACAATTAATAATTTACTTGTCACATTGAAATATTTAACTCCTATTCCAATTATTTCAACTAATTCAGACAATATTATTTCCAAACACATTTAAATAATAATTTAAATCAAGAAATAATATAAAACGACTAAGTCAATTTCGAGGATGTTACAGTTCGACTCGAACTCGATTAACTTTTTAAAACCATATTCGAGTTCGGGCTCGGATAATAATTTAGTGTTCGAGCTCGAGCTCTATACTCGTTTAAGTTTATGAAAATTTACTAAAAGAAAAATAGTTATTTGAGCTCAAAATGTTTGTTTAGAAGCTCAAGCTCGATAAAATCGTTTATAAGCGTAAACAAGCTCATTAAAAAGTGTATTAACTATTTTATGAAACTTGAAAATAAAGTTTATAAAAGACATTTACACTTAATTACACTTAAAATGTGTAAGCTTAAATAGTTATCATCAAACAATAATAATAAGTATGTAATTAGATTCTTGATGTTAATTTTTATAGTGTGCTCATCTCATCTTAACGAGCCGAGTCGAATTTATTGTTCTGAAGTTCGGCTCGTGAAACTAATCGAGCAGTCTTTTTATGTTCGAACTCGACTCAGGCTCGAAGAGTATTATGTTCGAATTCAAGATAAACGAGTTCGAACTCGAGTAGCTCGTTAAGTGTTCGGTCCGTTAACACCCCTATCTATATGATCAAATTTATATTCCACCACCATCTTTTCATACATAAATATACATTTTTGACTTCGTTAGTTCCCACTTTTCCATGTCCTCATTTACTTTAAAGCAAGGGTCATCGAAAAGGATACAAAAAAGTAGAGATTGTGGCCACTAAAGTCATTACGAGATAAGAAGAATAGGTAATGGCTTGTCCTTGAGTGGTGATAGACAAATGTGGAATATGAACAATTTGACAATGAATTTGGTTAGCGAAATGTGAAAGCTGAAAATGATGTTGTGCACCTAATAATGTATATATACATATTTTAAATTTTATAATTAATTATAAAATTTAAAAGAATAAAAAAAACTACACACGTGGTCCTTTTTAACGGAGATTTAACAATCGTTAGTGTAAAGGACTATTTACGTAATAAGTTTCAAAAGAAAGGACCATATATGTAATCAAATTTAATTAAATGTCTGAATGTGCAATTCAGATCAAACCATAAGGACGGTTTTTGTAATTTTCTCTTTTTATTTTTTTGATACATAGAGATTATATTTCATTTGTAAAAAATATAGTTAGTGGAAAGTTTTACAACCGTATGTATAATCAAAGTGGATTCATTGACTAGGATGACAGGAATATAAACAAATCAGTTCAAAATTGACTTCTTACTTACTCTCTCCGTCCTATTTAAAATGTCTACATTACTATTTTGGTATGTCCTATTATAAGTATCCACTTTGATATTTAACATATAAAAAAAAATTTAGTAGGTAGATTTAATATATGATTGGTGAAAAATGTAGTTATTTGAGAATCTTAAAACTACGTGCAAAGTCAAAGTGGACATTTAAAATGGGACGAAGGTAGTATTATGGAGTAGAAACTAGTACTCCCTCTGTACCACTACAAATGCCCACATTTCTATTTTGGGTTGTATTAAATAAGTGTCTACTTTCATATTTTAACCAATCCAAAGAGAATTAAGTAGGTAGATATGTTATTTGATTGGTGAAAAATATAATTAGTGGATAATTCTAAAAATGTGTGCAAATTCAAAGTGAACACTTTAACCGAAACATAGGTAGTAATACAAGAACGCATGTGTAGAAAAGAGTAACCGGTAAGACCATTAGCAGTCGTAACACCCGAACGTCCCTTTTTTACCCCTAGGTCCCACAATACCTTTAATTTTGAATTAAAACAAGGAAATAAAAAAAATGAAAATGGCTGTGAACGCTCAATTTTTGCCCGTGTTGGGCTACAGAACGCCCCACCTAAAATGCCCCATTGTGAACGTTGTGGACGTTCTCACTCCCAAAACAACTCCAGAACGCTGCACTATGAATGGTCTTAATGACATGATCCCTATAGATTAGTCACTACTCACTTCATAAGATGGTGACTATTGTTTGGTTGAAAATTTAAAATTACTTTGGAGTGAACCAAAAAGGGTAGTACTATATATACACCACAAGACCATATGTATACACCAGAAGACTAAATAATGGAATGGGTAGTACTATATATTTAACCATCAATTTATAATGGAATGGGCTTGGGTGTATGATAATAATAATAATAATAATAATAATAATAATAATATAATAATAATAATAATAATAATAATAATAATAATAATTATTATTATTATTATTATTATTATTATTATAAAATAATAATTTTATTTTCTGCTAGTTCATCGTGATATATTATTCTTCCAAATTTGTGTTTGGTTATCCATGGACTCATGAGTTCATTGTTTTATGAAAGTATAATATTTATTTATTTTTTAAAGATCTTATTTTTTATGTAAGTGTTTTTGCTATGTTAACTTATTGTTGTATTTAATATTAAAAATGTAGTCTTTTATTAAAAAAGTGCTTAAAAAGTTCAAAAACAAAATTATATAAATGAGATTTTATGATGGGCTAATTATTAAAAAGAAATAAAGTAATTAAAAAGACATCGTCATTATCTCTAATGGTGTATACATAGCCTATAGGTGGTGTATATATAGACAAAGCCAACCAAAAAACTTGTACTAATAAATTATCATCAAAAGATTCTCACGTTACCTAGTTACACTTGATCTAAATTTAATGGATTACCGTCTCCAAGACGCGTTAATTTAATTGGTTTCGTTTTCATTAAACAATATATATTTATAATAATATATTAAATTATAAACGACCCTGCTTATTCAATTACCATGAGCTACATAATAATTAAATAATATTACATATTTTCGTCATTTAACCATTGACTACAAAAAACAAAAAATTATCATAATTTAAAACAAACATACAAAATGTTGATTAACATTTTAAGACCATCAACATAAAAAAAACCTCTATTATTTTTTCGTCCCAAATTAAATCTGCATTTTTCATTTTTAGTTTGTACCATAATAAATGTTCATTTTACACTTTTAATCAATTAACAGTTTTTTCAAACCATAAAATGATATTGGTACACAATACAATCTTCGTTTTTCTTAAACTGTATCTAACTGAAAGTGAACAATATTATTTAAGACGAAGAGAGTAATTATAAAAAAAACAAACAAAATGTAATTAAAATAGTACATTATTATTCTAAAGAATAAATAAAATATAAATTAAATTATGCCAATATAAAATCACATTCACATGGTATTTAACCATCATTACTTTGGAAAAAGCAAACATATTTATCATAACATCAAAAATGGTTGTTTTCGGTAACTCTAACTGGCGGAAACCAACGATTCGCACACTTGATCGCCCCTCCATCTTTCTCGCCGGAGCTGTTTCATCGTTACTACTTTTATGGGCTTTCTTCTTCTTCTCCACTCTTGACCCGAAACCCACTTCTTGCAAATGCAACCAACCCGACCCGGCCTTCAACCTTCAATTCGACCCACCCGTTTCCACCTTCTACGACGACCCATCTTTCGGTTACACCATCAACAAACCAATAAAAAACTGGGACCAAAAAAGAAAAACATGGCTCAAAATCCACCCTTCGTTCGAACCCAAATCACACGACCGGGTTTTTATTGTAACCGGGTCACGGTCCACCCCATGTCCCAGCCCAACCGGTGACCATTACTTATTGAGATTTTATAGAAATAAAGTTGATTATTGTCGTATTCATGGTTACGATATATTTTACAATAATGTGTTGTTAGACCCGGAAATGCCTACTTGTTGGGCCAAGATTGCAACGGTTCGGGCCGCAATGGTGGCCCACCCGGAAGCTGAATGGATCTGGTGGATGGATGAAGATACCGCGTTTACCGATATGGAATATAAAATCCCGTTTCATCGGTATAAAGATTATAATTTTATCGTTCACGGGTGGCCGAAAGAAGTGTACCAGAAGAAAAGTTGGCTAGGGTTAAACGCGGGCTCATTTTTGATAAGAAATTGTCAATGGTCGTTGGATTTTCTGGAAACGTGGGCCGATATGGGCCCACGTTCCAGTAATTATGAAAAATGGGGAAATGTGTTAATGAATGAGTTTAAACACGAGTCTGATGATCAGACCGCGTTAGCTTATTTATTATTGAAGGACCATCAAAAATGGTACGGTAAAAAAATGCTTATAGAGACGGGTTATTACCTAGAAGGTTATTGGGTAGGAATTGTGGATACGTTAAAAAATATAACGGAAAGATATTTAGAGATCGAAACGAGTGCGGGGATGTTAAGGAGGCGACATGCGGAGAAAGTGAGCGAGCGGTACGGTTTGTTGCGAGAACCGTCGCTAAAAGATGCGGGTAACGAGTTTGGAAGTTGGAGACGGCCTTTTGTGACACATTTTGCGGGTTGTCAGCCGTGTAATGGGAAACATAATCCCATTTTTACTAGTGAAAGTTGTAGGGATGGTATGAATAAAGCTTTGAACTTTGCTGATAATCAAGTGCTTAGGAATTATGGATTTGTTCACCGGAATTTATCGGATTCGTCGGTGGTTTCGCCGTTGCCGTTTGATTATCCAGCGTGATTAGAGAATATATTAAAGGTTAATTAAAATGCTTTAGATGTATTTTTGTTGATTTTACTTTTGTGGGGGGTATATTTGGAGCTAGTTATAGCATAGTATAAAAATAATTATAGCTTCATGTGTGGTTTTAAAATCCATCATTTTATTTATATATTATAATATAATATATAAATAAATATACTTGATATACTGGATTTTGCATTGTATATATTTGTTCTTGGAAACAGAATATTTAATTTGATACATAAAATTCCATGGAATACTACAAATATTAAGAAAATTTGTTGTTATTCAAATCAACATCCTCAATATCCGGAATAATTTTTGGACTTATTCTCAACCTAACTTTCGTTTCATAAGACATAGTCAGATAGTCAAATACTCAAATGTCGTACTCCTTCGTTCCGGTGTTACTATTTCATATTGTATTAAATAAATACACTCTCATGTTACAACCGATTTCCAGAAATTTTAATAATTAGATATGTTAACTTTGATTAAAGTGTGATTAATTAACTTTTTAAACAGTATGCCTAATCAAATTGAACACTTTGACTAGAACGGAAATCGTATTTTGAATTTTGTTGTATATACGAGTAGTTTTATACCTACACGTTGCAGCGGAATATAAAAAAGTTTTTATTTTCAATAGATAATGTTAGCTATATAAAAGTTATTATTATAAATTCAAGCACGAAACACAATAATTGATCGTTCATATAGATTATAATGTAATTAGACATGGCTTTTTCATACATGAAAACTAATTTTATAATTAAAATCTACAAAAATCTTATGCTTCATACCATGTATATGATGGTCCAACTATCAACACTTGTTGTTTGGAACTTTTCATATTTACATTTGGTATCCCTACATTCACTTAAGGTATTTCATTATAATATATCATAGTCATATATGTTAGTCACCTTTAAATTGACCATGATAATACCAAGTTTTCATCACATACCGTAAAATATCATTAATTTGTCCAATGACATTATATTACTGTTTTAGAAGTTGAACTGCTTGTCGAACTAATCAATTTAGAGGTTCCTCTTCTATAATACGATGGCAATTTAGTGACTTATTTACTTGAAGCTAATAATAGTGTAACTTAGATAATAGAGTTGTCGTTCTATTAATAAAAATTGTAAACAATGATTAAATTCAAATGACACCTATTGATAAAACACTATCGGAACTTAATTTTTGGTTATATCAATTTAACTGATTAACTAAAAGACAACACATTAATCAATCAGATATTTGAAAGTTTATGTAAGGTAAGGTATATACAATTTACAAAACATACAATTTGAAAATTATAAAAAGTTATAGTAACATGTATCTTTTATTTTTAAATGGTATAAAAAAGCACTATAAATAACTAATTTTTTTTTTTATCTATATGAATTATATATTTATAAATAAGTAATTACATCTAGTCATTTAAAATAAATAATATATCAAATTTGAAAATAAAAAGTGAAGTAATATTTATTAGTACTATTCATTCAATAGTATACTCCTTAGCTCCGGCTAAATGTAGGAGGCTTCAACGAGTATTTTTTAACTCAAGCGTTGCGACGAAATAAAAATACTATATATTATTTTATAAAATAATTGGTATATATGCAACTTAAAAGTTAATGTTTCATATTTAGTCAAAGTCGGATACTCGAATAATATAAAGAGTTATATATGAACGTAATCTTTATGCTCTTTGGTCATTTATTTTATTTGGAGACGCTAATAAAAGTACCTACAATGTGTACTCTATACCTTTGATTTAGAATTATATAATTTTTATTGATATATTACAACATGACTTAATAATTGCTCGAGATTTATATTAGCAGTTTAATTGATACTACTTGTACATTCCATATCTACGCATGTTATTTTATTTATTTATTTATTTATTTAAAATAGTTTTTTGCAACTGTTATTATACATATTCATTTCTCTATATCCTTCCCTGACACCAATCCACAACTAAACCTATTCTCAACTATTTGACACAACCTCTTATTTATTCAAATAGTAACATTTAGCATCTCTACTAAATGTTAGAGCTTTTATGATGCATATGAACGATAAAAATATTATTACCAAAATCAATTACTTTACTCTTAGAATTATAATAATTACTTTATATGGTAAACATTGTTTACTAAAGTTTTGACCATTACTAATATATTATTTTCAAATATTTTTTTAAATATAATATTTCAAATCTTCAACTGTTATCCATTTTCGTCATTCAATTTATCACTTAAATATTAACATATTCGCACTTAATATCATAGCTTCCAATCCCAATTATATAACGAACGTAATCAAACTAAATAACTAAAATTATCGAAGTTTACATAAAAATTTATTGTTTATGTTTATCAACTTAGTTGGATTAAACTCGGCCGATACTTAATATAAACCTTACTCAAAAGATAGTCTTTGAGGTATTTTTGTATTGAAATTGTAAAATCTCAATAATTAATAAATATACTAACGTCTTTTTTTAGTTATTGTTTTAAAATATGAATATTAACAACTAATAAGAGAATATGAAATGAAGTAATAAATTATAGTGATGAAGAAAGGGATTAAAGGAAGAAAAGGTAATTAACTTGATTAATTACTTTGAGTCTTTGATTACTATATCAAGTTTTTTTTCTTGTAAATCTCATTTTCTCTATATATTTATTAGTATAGTGAAAACACTATTCATTTAATAGTGCTTTATTTACCTTTCTGGTAAATGTATGAGTTAACCCATGTATTGTTCGTCCTCAATTACAGCATTATATCAAGGGCAAATTAATATAAAAAGGTTGAATAAAGGACAAAATCATAAAATAATGTGTGACGTATATGATTTATTATTTCTAAAATTAAGTTTAGAATTTAGTTGACGATAAATTAGTGTAAAGTTTCATTTTTTATTAATAATTATTTTAGTAACATTTTATTTTAGAAAAAACACTTACTGCATTGTTGTATTGCTACGAAAATATCAATGACTACTTTTAAAAAATAAAAAACTTACTCCGTAATATTTAATAAAGTTACAGAGAAGAGTTCAATTGAGACCATTTATTTTGTGTGAGAATGGGAGAACTAACCACAATATGTCATGTGTCACTTTTTTTTCTCTCATCACGTTTTTAAAAATTAAATATCTCACAAATGACAAGTCGAAAAATCATGAAAATTGCACCATATTTTTCAACGTTTTATCCTCTTCGATTTGACGTCTATCAAGGCATACTTCCGACGAACTTTTTTTTTCTCATTTTTTTGGTGGGTTTTACATATTAGTAACACATGTGTTAGTGATTGATTATACATTTGATTTAGGGTTTAGGGTTAGGGTTTAGAGTTAGGGTTTAGCAGGGTTTAGTGTTAGGGTTTAGCAGGGTTTAGGGTTTAGTATGATTTAGGGTTTAGAGTTTTATAAAGCGTTTAGGGTTTAGGGTTTGGGGTTTAGGGGTTAGGGGTTAGGGTTGGGAGTTTGGGGTTTCGTGTAACACACGTGTTAGTAATATGAAACCCACTAAAAATAATGGAAAAAAAAACTCGTCGAAAGTATGTCTTAATGGACGGCAAATCGAAGAGGATCAAACGCTGAATCTAATGGTGCAATTTTCATAATTTTTCGATTTGTCGTTTGTGAAATATTTAACTTAAGGGGTAAATGGGTTCTGTATTCTCTTTGTACACATGTCACCATATCATTGGTTCCTCTATTCTCACACAAATTTTTAGTCTCATTTGAACCTTACCCTAAAGTTACAACATAACATTATAATTTTAAGTTTTAACTTTGAACTTTCTAATTTATTTACCTGAGTAGGTTGTAACAAATTTGGTGTAAAGCTCAAGTTGAACATGTTTTACACGTTTGAATATATATATTTTTTACCCAAACCCTTGAATATAAATTTCGATTTCAAGAACTCCACGCAAAAGATTGTTTATATAATCGATTTTTTGTTCATGTTTCACTTTCAACCAAACGAGCAAGCTATTCGTAAACAAGTTACAATAAACAAATAAAAAGTCAATGTGTAGCAAATAATTAAATGAATTATTGATGTTAATTAGACGTATATATAACTTTGAATTGATTAATCATCTATATTTCCACACCATATTAAAAAACGAAAGTTCACTTAAAAATTTGGACTAAATATTATCAGCAGTATACCAAAAGGCTCTTAGCCTAGCGGTACGAGAGGGACCTTTCAACTTAGAGGTTGGGGGTTCAAGCCTCATTTGAGTCAATGGTGAGTTGTAAATATTCGTGGTGGTAGTAGACAATCGTGTGTTAGATTGTAAGTTTGTCGTTCTAAAAAAAACTAGTACAAGAGTAATTCAAGAACAAAGTACACATTGCTAAAATCTTTTAAGTTAGAGATGCAACACATCATGCCCGAATTTCCGGAACACGAAATCAAATCGTACAAATTTGCATTCATTTTCTTCGAATTGAATTTTGTTAATGACAACACGTCATAAGTTTAGAGATGCATCATTTGTCGTATTTTAACCAACACATAAAGGGGTCAGCTAATATTTAGAATGAACGGTTAATTTGTTACGGTTTGAGTACAAATATAAATGCACGGATTTTAATCTACATATGTCGTTATCAATTTCCCTTTTCTTTGAGTGTAATCAACAAATTATGTGATTCAATATCACATCATTGAACAGTGAAATAAACCAAAAATTTGATCCTATAACTTTAAGTAGAGCTTCATAGCAAGCAACGCATCGCATCTTGTAAAGTCAAAGTTGAATCCTCAAATGTTGTGCAAGGCATGTATTCACGTGAAACTCTGAATTTTTTTTTTCCCATGATCCAAACGCGATCTCAACCAGTTATAACTTGACATTTTTATATTATATGCATTTAAAGCTAGATTCATTCTATATGTTTACTTTTTTATTCAGTTTTCTTAATTGTTTTAACTTGTTTCATGACATTAGTCTACTGTGTTAGTTGTCATTAATCACCTTTACTTGACTTAAGTCGGGTGGTTTGTCGTCTATGCTCTATTTTAAACACGAACCGAACATGATCGGGCACACTCAAACATGTTTTTCTACGGGTTAAGATACGGATAATCACATCTAACTTGTATCCAACTGCCTCAAATGATCTATCGCGTGAGAAATCTAAATCATCTAAAAGCTCGACACAACTAATTGATCCAACAACGTCAAGAATATATGAGATAATAATTTAGAAAATTATATTAGTTATAATTATAATGTTGACCCGTTTGCTTGGTGATTTAAAACAATTGAACAAAGAAACCTAATAAGTATGTAACGTATTAAGATGGCTTACAATTATAGTAATCTAACTTCATTAATTAAGGATCAGGACACATTAACAAGAATTTAAGATTATAATTTATTTTCAATATATTGATCTATTAAAATTAAAATGTCAACTGTTTCAATTGTCATGAATGTGACACTCTGTTTATAAATAAAAGAGACATAAAAAATATTCTTAGTAACGTGACCATAAATAAGTCGCAGGCTTGTTGGTTTTGTTTAATCGGTTTCGTATGTGTTGATTGAGCTACCCTAGCCTGTTCAGGATAAGCTGTTGAAATATCTCAACTCAAACACACCCTTCAAGAAACTAATTAAAAACTACTCTATCCGTATCAAATATAATGTCCATAAACAATTTTTCTTTGAATTATGATAGATCAATGAAATATCATTTTTGCCCTCGTATTTAGGACAATTGACCAAATAGGTAATTAATTTGTCAAAATTTGACAATAAATGAAATATGAGTTTTGTCGATGCCCAAAAAGAATTCATACTTTAAAATTGTGTCATAAAAGGATTTAAGTTGTCGGAAAAGTTCAATTAAGGATAATATTACCGTTTCATTTTTAAAAAGGTGCCATAAAGGATTTAGTATTTTGAAATCGTGCAATACAAGAATTAAACATTTTGAAATGTGTCAGAAAAGGATTAAACACTTAAAATAAATTTCGGGTTTAAACACTCAAAAAGTAAAATGAATGGTTATATCGTATGTTTTTCAGGTCACGAATGTCATGTAGTAATTGAATATTTGAGATTTATGGCTCGTATCTGCTAAAATCGATCGAAAATTGAAAGAGAAAAAATGAAATAGTAATTACACCTTTAATATATTTTTTTATAACTTAAATTCTTTTATGACTTGATTTTCAAATACATGTCCTCTTTGGGCATCAGTTTAAATGATATTTTTTTTATTGTCAAATTTTGACAAGTTGATTACCCTTTTGGACCATTTGTCCTTGTGTTTGAAAGCAAGTTTGATCAAAAATTAGTAACAATTAAATGATTGAGAGTAATAAATGATGGTAAATTACGGAGTTTAATGATATTTAATGGTTATATTTTGCAAATGGACAATTATTTCAAGACATATTAATAACGTGAACATTTATTTTGGAACGGATAAGTAAATGATTTTCATTTAATTATTCCTTTGGGAACATTTAGTAATTGTTGTTGTTAAAGATATAGTAACACTGTTGCTAAAGTAAAAGCTAAAGTGACCGCACAAAAAATGAGAAAAATAAAATAAAAACAGTCTTGAGAATTACTCTAATGCAATGACTTTTTAGGTGTAAATACGATCTATTTGACCAAAGGGCCGTTGACGTAGTGGATTTGAGGTGACTCTTTTAAATTTTAGAGGGTTCAAAATCTGGGAGTGGTTGTTTAAAACTACTAAACTTCGACGACAATCAAAACGACCCCAGCTCTAAACTCTTGTAATGTGTTATAGAAATCCAATTTTGAAGGTTAAATTACATAATCCTTGCTTTGTACCCAAACATATGGCATCTTTTTTTTTAAAGGCAGTTGTGGAATCACTGACGGATCCACTGGGCCCACCCAATCATCTCCACTAACGGTTACTCCCCTGATACGAGTAACCGCCCCTGAGTTCGCAGCCTAGGTGACGCCCTAAAGGGGTTGCTCTCCCATGTCTTGGATGAGTATAGCGTCACATGATTCTTCCTCTCAATGAGGCTCGAACTCATGACCTCAAGGAAGAAACCCAATATGGGAAAACTCCCTTACCACTGGGCCAAGACCCCAATGGCCAAACATATGTCATCTACCAATAAAAAAAAGTGAATGTACGTGACAAGTCATAAAAAAATAGTCACGTCAATAATTATGTGGTCTTGTATTTACTAGCAGTATGATCTTGTTTTCTTGTAGATAAACTAAGGTTCACGTATGATAATATAATGAATTCAAGCAAGGAATATGACATCTCTATATTACTTTAACCGTTGCTTCCTTGATTTTGAAGCATCATTTGACTCATTTCTCACATAAATTCGACTAATGGGCATTTAGCCTAGCGGTATGACAGAAACGCATCAATAAATAAGTTGTGAGTTCAAGTCTCACAAGGGGTAGTGAATGTATATGTTCATGGTTCTATAGGGTTTGTGAGTAAGTTAGGTCGTAGAAAATTCCTATAATATTGTGCATAATTTTTGGTCCGTTTTTATACATATTGTCATAATTTTTGGTCCGTTTTTATACATATTGTCTCCTCCAATACTTGTTTCCATGATATATAAGTATATTATATATCACTAGACTAAATTACCCATCTAGAGCCGGATCCATTTTTAGACCCAAATCCATCGTGACCCGACCTGACCCATTCATTTTGCCAATTTAATATACAATCTATTTTGGCTTAATTGTTTCTATGATTAATTAAGTAGGTCTGAAGTACACACTAAAGAGAGTAATTGTTAAATGTAGCTTTGTTTTTCCGTATTATTATAAACTAAGTAAATAAATAAAAATAAGTGAATGACTTTGTAAATAAATAATAATAAGTGAATGAATTTTTGGTTTGTTTCTTCTTTATCATAATCAGATGCATTTTAGTAAAACCATTAACCAGATAAAGTCATATAACTAAAACAATAGCTAAAAGCCTATATTCCAAAGGATACAAAACAATTACACAACAATTGTCGTAAGCTAGAATCCAATATTCAAAACTATTATCTTAAGATTAAAAGCCAGCATCATTTATTAAAAAAATACAAAAAAATAATAAAAATTGGCCAATTATGATATGTAGAGTAAAAAATGGGGCTAAAATAAATTAACACTAGAAATTTAAAAATCATCACAAAATGTCTTCTAGTCTTCGACCAATCGACCTCAAGTCCTCAAGTGATCCACCAGTCCAGTCCTGTACTAAACGGTTTCTTACAAATTGGGCTTCAGCCCAATAATGCTTGGTCCAACTTTACTTAGAAAATTACATAGATAGATGGTCAACGGTAGGGGTGCAAAAAAAAACCGGTTTGACCAACCCGACCCGGTCAAACCCGAAACCCGACCCGGTCAAGAACCGATTTTGACTAAACCGGTTCGGGTTTTCATAAAACCGGCGGTTTGGAACCGGTTTGGGATATGGGGTTTTCAAACCGGGTTGAAACCGGTTTGAAACCGGTTCGAGTTCGAAAAACCGAAAAAAAAACCCGGAAAAAAACCGAAAAAAAACCGGAAAAAAGTCAACAAACCGGTCAACGACCCGATCAACAAACCGGTTTGAAACCTGTTCGGGTTGAGTCAAACCCGGTTTGTTGACTTTGACCAAAAAACCGGTTTAGGGTCGGGTTCGGGTCGGGTTTTGTAAAAACCGGTTTTTGTGCATCTTTAGTCAACGGAATGTAATTTTCAAAATTAGACACCAATTTTGCCGAAATGCAAAACACCCTTCGGCGATTAGGTGAATTTTTATAAGCTAATCATTGCTCGTCACGTGTCCTAAATATTTCGCCGGTCAAAGCAACATATGCAGTCAACATATTTTTCGCCGACCAATACAATTTCGCCACGTGAAATATATATTTCGGCGAAATTCTAAGTTCATTTCGACGACAGGCGAAATTTTTTAAAATATGGGAATGACTTGATAGCATGGATTCTCATTTTTAAAAAAATCCGTCCGTCGCCAAGTGTATTTTGCATTTTGGCGAATTTTTAAATACACGTGGCTAAATTCTATTGGTCGGCGAAAAATTTTGTTGACTAATTATGTTTTGTTGACCGGCGGAAAAGTTAAGCCACATGGAGTGCAATAATTGGCTTATAATAATTTCGCCGAATCGCCGAAGGGTATTTTATATTTCAGCGAAATTTGTGTCTATATTTGATAATAGCTCCGTTGACCGTCTATCTAGAACCCAGTTCATTATAGTGTTTTATGTTCGACAGTTTCAGTGATTTTATTATTGTCGAATATGCTTAACCCGAGACCGAGATCAAAACGGTGGCCAACTTTTTGTACTTAGTCTTAAGTTTCGGGGTCAGCTCTTGTACATCCACCCCTGCCCACATTTACATTAAAGCCGAATCATCCAATAAAGGAGATGATAAGGTCCAAACTGCTGTCCAGAGTTGTAAAACTCGGCCAACTAGATCGAGTATTCGGGAAGTACTCGTGACTCGGGGGTGATCCGAGGTGAGTCGGTCTGACTCGGAATGAAAACATGGTCATTGGGAAATACGCGGTCAAACTCGTAAAACCTTAGAAAATTGGTCAAATCGAGATTACTCGGTCAAGCTCAAATTCGGTCAACAATTTAATATTTTAAAATTAGAATATTTAGTTCAATCAAAGGTTTGGGTCGCCTGCGGTCTCACTTTTTTGTGTCGTTCACTAATGGTATTCAAAGATATATGTTTTTTTAAAGGGATTAGGTCCCCGAAATGCTACTAACTTTGACCAAATCTCTATTGTATGCACCCAACTTACGTATGCTAATTTTAATGCAACCAACTTTCGAAAATGATGTTTTTGATGTAACTTGGTGACATGTCGCTCTCTCCATACGCCACGTGGCATGCCATACGCGCGACACGTCATCAAGTTACATCAAAAACACCATTTTGAAAAGTTGGTTGCATTAAAATTAGTATACGTAAGTTGGGTGCATACAATAGAGATTTGGTCAAAGTTAGTAGCATTTCGGGGACCTAAACCCTTTTTTAAATGGAGTATTATTTGATTGTAAAATAGTTAATTTGAGTACTCCCTAGTCCCTAACTAGACCGAGTACTTGCTACTAAGTTCGGGCCCAGTACTCTCCTGGCTCATTTAACAAACTTGTTGCTATTTATGAGCCCGTTTGTAACATCTGGATCTGGATATAATATAAAGTACTAATTTTTATATAACTTTTACCAAATACAAATTAATTATGCGAAACGTATTCGTTAATAAAAGTAAAAAACAAATCAAATGCATATATAGTTCGGTTCGTTGAAGTTCGAATGTTATATACACGTTTTATATATATAATCGCAATTGCGAGTGCATTGACAAATGAGCTAACGCAACCTAGACATATAAGCTATAGATTCAAGTTTTATTTGAGACATGTATTAAACATGTGGTTGTATACAATCAAGTGAAATATTATATGTAACACTAAATCATCAATTATAGTACGTGACAAGATTATTATTTCACACACGTGTTTAATTCGAATGGTAACTCACAATATGTATATCACACTTACTGAATCATGCTGGATAATCAAATGGCACAGGGTAAACCTCAGCAGAATCTGATAAATCTCGGTGAATAAATCCATAAGTTCTCAATACCTGATTGTCTGCGAAGTTCAATGCCTTAATCATCCCATTCCCACAACTATCTCCGACGTACAACGGGTTATGATGCCCATTACATGGCATGCAACCGGTGAAATGAGTCACAAATGGTCGCCTATATTCGTTACCTGCTTCTTTTAAAATGGACTCCCTTAATACTCCATAATGTTCACTTACTTTCTCTGCATGCCTTCTTCGTAACATCTCCCCTGTTGTCATCCTCTCGATCTCCAAATTTCTCTCTGTTATATTCTCGAGTTTATTGACAATACCTACCCAATACCCATGTAGATCATAGCCATTCTCCATGAACACCTTGTTCCCTGACGGTTGACCGTGTTTCTTCAACAGCAAGTAAGCCAATGCTACCTGATCGTTGGAGTCATGCTTGAAAACCTCAGAAAACTTTTTAGCCCAATTGTTGAAATTCGGAGATCCGGGTCCCATATCTGCCCAGGAATCCAAGAAATCCAACGACCATTGACAGTTTCTGATCAGATATGATCCTGCATTTAACCCTACCCAGTTTTTCTTTTCGTAAACCTCCACCGGCCAACCAGGGACAACAAAGTTATAATCTTTATACCGATGCAACGGAAGCTTGAACTCCATGTCAGTGATCACAGCATCTGCATCAAGCCACCAAATCCATTCGGCTTCTGGATGCGCCACCATTGCTGCTCGAACTGCAGGATTCTTTGCCCAAGCCCCCGTCATATTGGGGTCTAGTAATACATTGTTGTAAAAGATATCGTAACCATGAATTCGACAGTAATCAACTTTGTTCCTGTAAAACCTCAACAAGAAATGGTCTCCTCCGGGGTTCATGCATGGCGTTGACTGTGACCCAGTTACCAAAAGGACTCGCTCATGTGACTTTGCTGGCTCTAAGGAGGGGTGAAGTTTAAGCCACATTTGTCGCTTTTCGTCCCAACTTTTGATGGATGTGTCTAAGGTATAGCTGAAACTTGGGTCGTCGTAAAAGGTGGAGACAGGTGGGTCGAATTGGATGTCAAAGGCAGGTTCAGTGTGGTTACAGTTAATAATTTGATACGGATTATTGTATAACTTTTCCATGGTTATGGGGATCGAGTCAAGAGTATACTCGAAATAGAAGACCCATGTTAGCAACAACGCTGTCAAAGCTCCGGCAAGGAAGATCATGGGCTTGTCAAAGCTCTGAATCAGTGGCTTTCGCAACCTGAATATAGACATTGATATATTGATTGATAACTTATCCGTACGTTATGGTGGTTATATACCATGCCGAAAAACCACTAATTAGTTTTTAAAGGGCTAAAGAATATTTTAATTGTTATATGTACGTAATATAAAGTTAATGTTTACCCACAAATGAATGAGTATGTGATGGAGGCAAAGTGTTGAAGAACGGGCCCACATGTTTATGGAGGTTCACGAGCGTGTCACTAAAAGGCAGCACGAAAAAGGTCATAACTTGGGCTACATGGCTCTGTTTCAGGCCCATGAGCTGGCGAATCGAAGCTTGGAACGAGGCCCACCAAACCGTAAATAGCCATAGGCGGTTTAACCCAACTTCAAGGCCCAAAAACGGCTCCTAGAAGAAGTTATGACCCATTTTATGTTTTTTCTGTTATGTTTGGACTTTTGTTTTGGGTTTTCTGGCTGGCCCGTTATGTTTTTAGGCCCGATTCGAAATGCTGCTTGTTATTTTTAGGGTTCCAGTGGTTACACACGATTCAGTTTTTGTTTTAGAAGAAATCGAATTTTCTCTCAATTTTTGCTTGTAATTGAGTTGAAATATTTCCTAACAATTGGTATTCTTTGTGAATCAACACTTGTTAGAAGGGATTATTTCGCGGGTAATCTTAGAATCAACGGGATTTAATTTATAACTTGTTTTACACCCTACATAAAGATCTAATTAAAAGCGATGTACAAAATCAAACAAATGAAAGTTTGGTGGCAAACTCGTCACCTAAATGTATTAATACTCTACTTTACGGATCATTATACCCTCTTTACATTCATTATGATCACCGTTTAGTCGTATATCTAATAAGATAAGATGTCGTTAGGCACTTTTATTGTAGTGTCAAGACGTACGCGTTAAGTTTTCCACTTTTCCTCGGTATTTTATTTTAGGTATAAATATTTGTAAATCTATTCAACTTAACTCAAAAATTTTGTGTATGTATTTAATTTAGTAAGTTGCTATTATGTGTATCACGCTTTGAATAATCGGTATTGTATGTATTGGATTATATTTTTAATGGCGTGTCATTCATATAATGTGCCACATGTGATCCATATAACCTGACACACATCATCAAAAGACACATTTGATACATATAATAGAGATTATTGAAAATTCAATACATACAATATAAGCGTTATAAGTTGGATACATATTAATCCTTAATTTTATTGCAATATTTAGTGTAACTATACACTAAATAGCTTCTTGGTAGTTGTTTAATTAAATCCGTCATTCAAAAAATTTAGTGTAGTTATACATTTCATATGAATATTGTTGATTTTTAAGGTGTGTTTCACAATATTGGATGAAGATGGAGATTGAGATGGGGATGAAGGTGGAGATGAAGATGGATTTCTAAAAGCTAGTTTCAAGAGTTTCTATCATTTGAGAAGACTTCTCGACTTTGCAATGTTATCAACTTCGAAACAACATTAGCGTTGCTCAGCTATATCGTATTTTTTCGATAGCCTTGAAATGACTAGTGTTAGATATTATACATTAACTGTGATAGGTTGTAATATTGTTGTAGTATTAAGTAGTATTAATTACCTTCTTAATAAGTTAATATAGCACATGTACACTTGTAAGACCTCTCCCATCGAGATCATTCGGTCTTCGTTGGTTTCATGTGACGGAACCGACGCCGATGGCACGGCTTCGTCACTTCGGCTGGTCAGTTTTTCTCGTCTTATTTCCGACGAAACTCTTTGGCTTTTTTTTTGTTTTTTGTTTTTGTTTTTGTTTTGTGTGTATAATATGAAAGATAAATTGGTAAATGCGGGACCCAAACTTTAAAGTGACGGGTTACTGATGGCAGGGGTCCGTCAGTTTCAGTCAGTTTTTGAAAAAGCTAACGTGTCGCTGACGTGGCTCAGTCGGTTTCAGTCAGTTTTAGTCACTGATGGGATTGGTCTAAAATTACTCAAGCCTTTTACTCAATGAAATACACGGAAATTAAATTATTCAATTACTTTTTGATTACATGGTATCAGAGTCATCAAGGCCTAAACCTTGGCAGAATCCAGTCCTCTACTGCTGAAATTTCTGCCGGAATCCTAATCTGTTGTCAGAATCTAGATTAATACTAAGTATTCTGTCTGATCTCAGCCCTGTTATACCGATCCTTCCCTGAAAATAACATGCCACTACAACTTTGTTTTCCAGCCTCAAATCCGCTGCTGCAAATCTGTGTTTCAGCCTCAAATTAGCTGTTGCAAGTACGTTTTCTGTTGATGTCCATTGTCATATTGGTGAATCTGTTACTGTCAACATAATGACTTAAATCGCAAACAGGTTCTTCGTTATGTTGTTGTGACTGTTTTCCAGCCTTGAATCTTTCCTACTTATTCATTTTCGTAGATTTCGAAAAATAAAATTCTACTGTTTCAGATCTGATTGAAGACTTTTATCCCCTTGATTTTATATTTTCTTGGCATATAATACCACATACGTATCATGGGGGATGAATCTCAGATGAATTCGAGTTCAAGATTCAGAAGGAGTTTGGTTTATATGCAAACGAATATCTCAACGTTATGTGTCTACTCTAAATACTAAATATTAAAAACGGTATGTACCACACATAATAACCAAAAGAATATGATCAAAATGACAATATAGACCGAACTAATAACACACATTCACAGTACGCAATTAACTATGTTACACAAGTATTCAGATAAAAGAAATTATACTACATTTATAATTGATTCAAGAACTGATTAAAATTGTGGGTCTAGCTGACCCATTTTGAGTTTAATATAAAATTAAATAACAGAACAAATTACTACGCAAAAATAATGTCACAATTAGCACAAGGAGTACCTCTAGATATCACTGGCTGCTACCGTATGCCACTGTACATTGCCTCATTTTACCCTTCTTGGAATCTATTAATACCTTCTTAATTGTATTGCATAACAGAGAACATATTCATTCAACACTTTGGATCAAAATACCTGATTGTTTCCGTTTACATATATAAGATCCTGCAATAACGAAATAAAAAGATAACTTCTCAACATCCCTTAAAAGCTTAATTTCCTACCAAAACTATCTTGCACTTTGAAGATAAAGACTATATGTTAACAATTCTCATTTTTGGTCGAATGAACGGTTTAGCTTTAAATAAAGAGCACAAAATAGCAATGAGCATTGAATATGTAGCTAATTAAGCCAAATGTTATATTATTTTACAATTGAAATTCATTATACTTTGGTGTGTATGTTTGTTTATTGAATTATTGCCTTGTATAAGTTTGTCACAGATCAATTTTTCTTTATGAAAATGTTTACCATTACATGCATTCTAAGTTTCACTTATAACATGCATGGGAAGATGAGTAGTAAGCTAATCACCAGAAAGTAACTCTATCTTTTAAAGGCTAATGGCTACATGCTTATTCTTTATATCACAACTAGTAAATTAGTATGCCGTGCTACGCACGGCTCTGCTCAAAAATGTTAATATTGAACTTTTTACAAATTTATGTGTATTATTTTCAAAATCGGTGCTTAATCGAAATGAAACACGTGATCTTCTTCTTAATATAGTCTAGCATGACAACAAAAACCATCAATGGTTTCAATACTTCATCTAAGAGACCATGAATCATGAAGAAAGAAAATCAATTATAATCAGTTACATATATTTATATATAAAAAAAACTAACATGTTCTTACAGACTAATTTGAATGTCCGTCCAACAAAATCAGTAATAAACAAAAAACAGTTTCGTCTCATTTTCACCAACTTTTATTTATAAAAACATTTTATACACTCTAATAGTTTTTTCTTCAAAACCACGTACACACATATTTAGTTAAATACTTAATTTTTCAAAGTTATCAAATAGGTCATTATCTTCGGTGGAAAAGTCTCGTAAATACTTTATTGTAATAAGAACCTTCTAAAGAAATTGTACATTGTAAATTAATGTTCTAAAATACTCTTATGTTGTTCTTGGTAAAAATATATTGATAAAGCGAAAATGTTTGATAAAATATTGTAAAAAAGATATATACATGTCGATAGAGTAAACAAATATGAAAAAATTGAAGGACGGTAATGAAACTTTTTTCTTCAAAAAGTGATAGTGTTTGATAAGAAATGTAAAATGAGATGTAGTAATTTTCGATAGAGAAGACATGAATATAATAATTTGTAAGTAGGGTAAATCAAGTTTGTTACATGAAAGTGTTTGATAAAATATACAAACATGTAAATATGTTGAAAGTGTAAATATGAATGTGATAAAGATTTTAGTAGGTATTTACTTATTTATGATTTATTTTATTTCTTAGTATAAAAAGCTAAGATTATTATTTTATTATTATTAATATTATTAAGGCAGTAATATATTATGGTAATATAGAGATCATTACAAATAATATAAAATATTTATCAATGGTGATGATGTGTCAAAATAAGTGAAGTGAATAATGAAGTTAATTAAAAAGTATAAAGCTTATAAATGTTGATGTTGAGGGTTTAACATATGTAACAATGAAAATAAATGTATGAATATATACATTAAGTAAGAGTATGAAGCAATTATAAACAAACTTTGCAATTAAAAAGAAAAGGGAAAAATAAAAATGCTTGATGAGGTGTCATCATAGGAAGGCATGATATATGGAACATGTTTTCTTTATATATATAACTAAAGATAAAATGGTGGCACTAATTGTTGATCATGGGTCTCGTGACAGTATGACACTAAGTGTTGACATTAATACAAAATTATGTTTAGGGCCATCTGTGAACTTGTAGAGGCCCTGAACAAAGTTGTCTGTTACGGAAATGAGACCCTATAGGCTATAACTAGATATCAAGTCAGATAAAGGTTCGATGAAACTGATTCTTCACGATCCGATTTTTAAATAATTTATTTATTTATCTGATACTTATTTATTTATAACTAGAGACCCTATAGGCTATAACTAGATATGACACTATAGGCTATAACTCGTGACAGTATGACACTAAGTGTTGACATTAATACAAAATTATGTTTGATGGCCATCTGTGAACTAGTAGAGGCCCTGAACAAAGTTGTCTGTTACGGAAATGAGACCCTATAGGCTATAACTAGATATCAAGTCAGATAAAGGTTCGATGAAACTGATTCTTCACGATCCGATTTTTAAATAATTTATTTATTTATCTGATACTTATTTATTTATCCGATACTTATTCTTTCAAATCCCTGCTGTTAGTTATTAACTCTTTTAGTCAAACTCTAACACATCAATATAGGTTTTCAATTTTGGACAATTCAGTCGACCTATGTATTTGTTTAAATATATATTATTCCAAATCTAGTTACTAACAAAGATATCTTAGTTCAAAATAAAAGAGGTGTCAATCTCTTATATAATCATCATATATATTACACATATCACATTACTTGGGGAAAAATTGGAAGCCCTCGAAATTTAGAGGCCCTGGGCGATCGACCACGTCGCCCACCCTCAAAGACGGCCCTGGTTTTGCATTCCCCATTCTTCCAAGAAGGAAGACCTTCTCACTTTGTAAATCTTTCTTGAGACAAACTTCGTAGGCCTAAGGGTACGTTGACGAATGATACTAGGCCTGTGTTGACCAATGATACTTTCGTACTTCATATTCTTCCGATAGTGTTTCACATGCATCTGGTATTCCAGATAATATCAATCCCATTGTATCATATACGGATTGAAATAATCCTAAGAATTTTTCTCGAATGTTTTTCTCAAACAACTCTACCTCGGATGAGTCAAGTGCCTCCAAATCTTCTTTCTTGATATTCTACTTGTGGTGAATAAAATTTCTGAGGAATCTGAGAAGGCTGCTAATAGAGTGATAATAGTATCTCGCCCCAGGATTCAAACGCGGTAAATTTTGCTCCATGTCACTTTTAAACTGTTCCTCAAAAAACTCGCCCCAGTTTTGCGAATGAATTGATTGATCGCGAAATGTGTAACATCCATCTATTCTATGTTGGATCTCAGTACTGGCCCTTTGGAGTTCATCGCTCACTAATTCGATATATTTGAGACGTAGGGGAGCAGGAAATAGCCAAAACTGATTCTCAACCCACTTTAGAGATTTTCTGCAAGTTTTAAAAATCGATCAGACCTATCTTCCAGAATATCTATTTGTCTAAATTAAAAAAGGAATTTTAATATTTATACAATTATCTTACAAATCAATTTTAAATGGCGTTTTTTTTCATTCTCGTGTTTATACAATTATATTACAAATCAATTAAAAAAGAAATTTTATTGGTAAACTTGAAGTGGGGTTTTATTGGCTTTAAAGATGATGATCCTTGGTGAAAATGTGAATAATCTGAAAGTTTTAGATTATTCATTAAGGTTGATTGTATTTACTCTAATTCTAACTTCTATATGGTTGACTGTGACCAATCATCAAGATAATGAGATTTATGGCAAATTGGAATTCAGTAATCTCAAGGGTCTCAAGTAATGAATCTTCTAACTTCTTATCATGCTTCACATTACACTTACATATTGTATATAATACTGAAGGTTTTGTGTTTTTTAATTCCAATTTTGGTGTTCTTTGACAGATTCTTGGTCAGCATTAGTGCAATTGCTGCTGGGTATGCTTTGGTTGCTGTTATTTTTTTATGGGTCAAGAACTTGATGAACAAAGCTTGAATTTTTTTCGTCTGTGATCAGATTTAACTAGTAATATTTCATTCCTGTTAAAAAAATTTCTTTCCTATATTTGTACATATATAGTTATGCTTAATTGACAACTGATAATGGTATAGGCTTATAACATTCTTCATGACAAAAGGTTAAACAAAATACATAATCAATGGGCATTGTGAGATAACGTGAAGGAAGAAAATTTGAATCTGAGCCCATATATCATCATATCATAAAAGAATATGAGAAATTAATTATATTTTACATAATGTTCATTTAGTGCTCCTGCTTCTTTTCTTAGGGGACCAGCTGCAAAACAAACGCAAGGTTGAATCAAATACTAAACGGCTGAAAAACACACGCAAGGTTGAATCAAATACTAACAGTATAACAATGTTAATAATGAAGATCGGTCACTGCTTGCAAATTAAGAACTCACTAAGAAAAACAATAATAACGAAAAGTATAGAATTCATGAACTTTCTAACAAAAAGTAAGGGCTTGTTTTGCACAGGGCAGTCTCTGAACTTTTAGAGGCCCTGGATAAAGTTGTCAGTTACGGAAATGAGACCCTATAACTAGATATCAAGTCAGATAAAGGTTCGATGAAACTATTTCTTCACGATCCGATTTTCAAATAATTTATTTATTTATCTGATACATATTAATTTATCTGATACTTATTCTCTCAAATCCCAGTTGTTAATTATTAACTCTTTTAGTCAAACTCTAACACGTCAATATAGGTTTTCAATTTTGGACCATTCAGTCGACCTATGTATTTGTTTAAATATATATTTATTCCAAAGATCTCTTAGTTCAAAATAAAAGAGGTGTCAATCTCTTATATAATCATCATATATATTACACATATTACATTACTTTGGAAAAAATTGGAGGCCCTCGAAATTTAGAGGCCCTGGGCAGTCGACCACCTCGCCCACCCTCAAAGACGGCTCTAATTATGTTAGTAGCGGAAAAAGTATAACCATCTTAATCATATTTGACACATTAAGTAATACTTAAAATTTCATGAAGTTGTTTATATCAGGTCGACCCAAATAAAAGTTATCAATTATCCAACACATATGACCCGCTCGTATTGTTACATTTAGTAAATAGTCATGAAAAGTAGGGATTTTTAATCATAAGAACTTGGACAACACAATATGAAAAAGAAGTTGATAAAGAAAGGGTTGCAATTGACATTGACAATAGCTATTATAATAAAGCAGTCAATTTATGTAATTGTGAGTATGTAGTTGTGAGACTTGCTCATATATTGGTCCAATCTTTCTAAAAAAAGATATAGTGATATGTGAATTATCTATATATAGATTATATAGATATGGTCTTTGTTGGCCATTGTGAGCATTTTTTGTAATATTGGTTGTAAACTTGTACGTATACTACCAGATTTGAATGTATATACGTTGTTGCACCTAAAACATCAGTATGTTTTGCTTATGAGCTTTTTTGCTTATGTACTTCATGTTGGATGCAGAAAAATCCAACTAATTTTTAATATGGTATCAGAGCCTCTGTTTTAATAAATAATGATAATAATATTATTGATTGTGATATGATTATGATTACATTGATTGCATATTTATACTAAAATATAACTTAAGCAACAAGCCACATATATCTTAACCCTAAAAACCTAATGGACCCCAAACCCCACAATCGGGTTTGGGCCAACTAACCTACCCCCTAATACTTGCATACTCTATAAACTTACCATTTAGTTTTAAAAATAATATTCAAAAGAACTTTCTAACCCACATAATACAAGGTTGTAAGTGATACATAAAATATTATCATAATAAATTTGAAATCAAATTGAGTGATTGAACCTGCATTTTTTAGATGATATTGAAACATATTTCCGATGGATAAATAAATCGGAAGATAAAGGTTGATATTGCAACTGTGCAAGATGTATAGTGAATTGATGAAGATCTAGTACTTACGATTTTACAATCTTTGAAATTAATGATGACTTCATATATTTTTGGAATTGCTTCACACAATTTCAAAGCCTCGAGGTTGGAATCTTAGAAGGATGATGTGGAATCACGAATTTTAATAAATTGAGGGATTAACATATTGAAAAAATGGATTTGTCTTGAGTAGAAGCAAGCCACACGGGACAACCTCTGTACTCTATTAGTAGTTAGATAGATTATATATATATATATATATATATATATATATATATATATATATATATATATATATATATATATATATATGATGGGGATCAAGGGAGAAGGATTTTTAAAGGGAGAAAGTGGAGAAGCAATCTTGGCCATCAGATGTGTGATTCAATGGTTCAGATTAGTCAATGGGTTTCCATACAAAATCTGTGGCGTGAAGGGCAATATGGTCTATTTCCTCTTGCTATAATTAAAAAGGAAACAATCAATATTTAATGTGGAAAATAAAACGATCGGTTTAAACATGCAGAATCTCGAACAAAAAAAACTGCTCCTCTTCCGCAACCATCTGCGATTAACACAATCTTAAACCCTATTTCAATTTTTCGCAAGCCATAATTTCATGGTGAATCAACACAGTTTAATCGATTTTTTTTGAAGACTAAAGGGTTTGATTAGAGGCCGCCATTCTTTGTTTGTTCGAGCAGATGGCTAGAACTAAAGAACACAAACAATCGATCATGAAAGGTATTGTATCTACTTTCCTTTATTTTTGCTGTAAGTGTTTGCACCATGGGTGATTCTCCTAATTTTTTTTATTTTTTATTTTAGTAAAAAATGGATGAAGATTAGTAATTAGACTAAAAAATGGGGGTTTGTTTCAGGGGTTTTAGCGAGTGCCATACAAACGTTTGAATGGGTTTTCGAAAATGGTAATTATGGTTGGATTGCATGTTTTGCGGTGACGGAAGATTTTTTTAAGATTTTAGGGTAGCAAAATTTCTAATGATTCAATGTGAAATTGTCTAAGGTTTAGTACAATTCTTATACTTGGTGATTGGTAGATGGGAATTTTTGTTGCTAGATTACGGTATACTTAGTTGTAG
The DNA here is from genome assembly GCA_949592205.1 of Helichrysum umbraculigerum. Classification (NCBI taxonomy): domain Eukaryota; kingdom Viridiplantae; phylum Streptophyta; class Magnoliopsida; order Asterales; family Asteraceae; genus Helichrysum; species Helichrysum umbraculigerum. Next base: position 96,318,568 of record CATIUR010000004.1, read on the forward strand.
TAAACAGGTTGTATCGTCGGCTTTGATTCAAAATAGTATTCAAGTCTGAAAGTAGATTGATATTTAATGTGACAATGGACTAATATAAATGTTATAAACGAGTATTGTGTATGTTATAGCCCCGATTAAGTGTTTAGTTACAGAATCAAATGGGTATGCTATTACTGAATCAAAAGCTGAGTGTTGTTAATCAATGCAGTGGTCAGCTGCCGTTTTGCTTATAACTTATTGAATTGTGTTTTATGTGGTTGCATTTGATTCGGAAAGCAAATAGGTGAAAGCACGGACTGAATAATCATGGCGATATCTGTAATATTAGCTGTAGAACAAACGAATCGTTATGTTGCGGCACTGAATCAGTGTGTTATGTATAATATGTAGTGTTGTTTGGTTGTTTTGATGTAGACACTTTGTTTGTTTCCTGTTTTTTTTCCTTTTTTTGTTTGTTGGATGTTTGGCGTAATGGTGTAATAACACTTGAAGTGAACTACTGAATCAAGTTGATCTATGACCGAATCAAAATGTGGGGATTAGTGAATCTGAATGTTGTGGCACTGAATCATTTTTATGTGTCATCATGGTAGTTTTACGTTGCTGATTACAACCACTGTATATATTGTTGCAGGAAAGTTTCTAAAAAAAGCCCAATCGGAATAAGAAGAATGATTATGCAAGTTCGTCTATATGTGGTTGCATTTGCTTTGATATGCATAAAGTTGAAAGGAATGACGGAATAACCATGTAAGTTTATGTAATCTTAGTTGTAGAACAAAAGTTGCGTTGTGTTGTGTGAGTGAATCATTGTGTTGTATGTAATATACAATGAACACTGAATCATTTTGTTGTATGTATTATATATTGTTACTGAATCAAGTTGATATATAACCGAATCAAAAAGTGGGTTCTCCTGAATCACGACATTATGTCACTGAATCACTTAATCAACCATGCATAAGGCTCTTGCAAGTTGAACTACCTTTCTACGCGTAATCTAAGTGTGCAGCTATAGAATTAGTGTGGACAAAAACTAGTACAAGGAACAAAGGTATGTTTATAATTGGATAGAGTATTTACGTGGAAGGAGAATAAACATAAACACGAAATGTGCTTTATACTTGTGCTGAATCAGAATGTTTCAAACGTGCTTGCAATATCATCGGATTCATCCGTTGAATACGTATCTACAGGTTCCATCACTTGATCGCCGTCCGTCATTTCGATTAACAGTAAATCAATTACTAAAACAATCACTTACGGATTGCTCCCACAAATCGTCACAGGTCTCTAATTAATAAGTCTCAAGAATTTGAAACTTGAAATCGTTTGAGAGAGTGTGGATTGTAGGGAAAATATGCAGCGATTTTGAGAAACAGAATATGAGAAACTAAAATGGATCGAAGTGTATAAACTATTCACGTCTCCTATATGAGTACAGACAAAGTTTTAAAAAAATTGATACTCAATCCTATGAGAAATAAAAATGGAACGAAGTGTAAACTATTCACTATCTAGTGCTACTCACGTCTCCTATGTCCCAATCCTACAAAGTTTTTAAAAAATTGATACTGAAACCAATATTAAGAAATAATTATAAGGATTTACTTTTAGAGTTTCCTAAAATGTAGAAGCATCAAACGTTGAAAATAAGCATCTCATAATTAATGTAATTGAATTTGAATATATTAAATAAAAGAATTATATTGCAAATGACTACTATACCCTTTGACTTGAAATTGAGATGAATGGCCATGATCCCTTCTCCCCTTTCTCCACAAAATTTTCCTTCTTTTTAAATCCTCCAACTATATATATATATATATATATATATATATATATATATATATATATATATATATATATATATATATATATATATATATATATATATTTGTTACTTGTTTAGTCTTTACTTTTAATTAGTACTTTAATTTTTGGTAGTTCAGTGCTTAAATAAATAAATAAATAAAATCATTTTTATTAGTCAAAGAAATAATCTAAACCAATCTATGTGGAATCGACCCTATATGTGTGCTATTTACAAATTTTTGAATTAGGATTTATTATGTTGGATTCAACACCCATCAATGTGTTATGTGTATTGTCATGATTAGTGAAGAGTTTATCATTGTGATTGTTGAAATGTAGATAACTATAAATAGAGATGATGTTAAATTAATTTGTCAATTTATAATCGGAGTTATGCAACTTTATATATGTTTTACTTGCACATGACACTAGACTTAATTTATAGATTACCCTTTTCAGTTTTTTACGTGACTATAACTTGTTAATTAACTAGCTTCGGATCATACCTAGTTAAGGTAAGTAGTTATATGTATTATAGTAAGAAGCTATGGAAGCACTCTAGATATTAAATGCATAGTATATGTAAGCTATGGTAACACATAACTGGAATACATAGTGTATTTCCAAATAACCATATTTAGTTTGAAAATGGTATGAACTCGAATCCATAGAAAATCATCATGAATTGTTTAGAGGCATAATTGAATTTAAAGAAGAGTTTAGGTCATGACAAAAAAATATATGTTATAATTGTATTACGTTAATCTCAATTAATTTTAAATGAATGATTTTTTATAAAATTTAATATGTTGATGTACTTAAGAGTGCATAAACTTATCCTGAATTAAATATGAGGTTTAAATTAATAGGGAAACAAAATATTGATATTTATATAACAGGGTGTAACACTCCAATTTTTGAGGTATTATTTTAGTGTACGCGAATATATAATTATTACGAAGTATTATTATTTAAATTATATAATATAATAAAAAACGTAAATGGTTCCTCAGTTCCAGACTGTATGAATTAAAGAGTAAGGAATTACTTAAATACAAACACGTGTATAGCTCCATGTTTATTTCACTTTGTTTCTAAAAACTTCCAGAGCTCAATTCGTGACAAGTAAAAATCACAGGAGCAAAACATTATCATTAAATCTTCAATTTCAATCTTGATTCATGCCTTCAATCTTCAATTCATCACCTTCTTCATTACCTTCAATCTATTGTAAGTATACTTCTCCATATATTTCTCCATTTTCTAACCTAGAAAATGGGGTTTTATTGAGGGTTAGTTAATTGAAGTGTTATCTCGAAATTAGGGTTTCAAATGGATATAATTAGTTGAAATTAGTGTTGTTAGGAAGATTAGTAAGTATAGTATACATTAATTATGATGAAATCACTAGTTATTGTTCTTGGTGATTTTAATAGCTTTAATAAAATTATTGTGAGTTCATAATAAGTAAGTAAGAATGTAACTAGTGATATTAATAAAGTGTTGATATGAAGATTAATAAGAATTCATATAGAGATATAAAGGAGTTAGTGTAATTATAAAAGATGTAGCTTTGGTTGATTTGTTAAGATTCACTAGATAAACCAAGGGGGGGGGGGGGGGGGGGGGGGGATTTAAAAGTGAGTAATAATAAAGATTATGACTTCTTGGTGCTAAATGTATTGTATTATTGTTATGTATTTAGGTGACTAAGGGCGTGACCTTATATCATCGATCATTTGTGTAGCTTCATCACATAAGAATCAAGGTGAGTGTTATGAGGATTAATTAAGTGATGGTTGTGCATTCCGGATTACTTCCGAGTAAGAGGTTTGCACAATCTAGTGATTTTGTATTGGTAACTTGCTTTGATTCCAATTATTGATTATGGTTATAATTTATGTGTAATGGACAATTGTGTAGAGATTCGCTAGTTTTACTAGCCTTATGATGTTAAGTTTGATATGCATATTATTGAGGTATGGTATCAAGCTATTATGAAGTTAAGAGCCATGGATCCGCATAGAGTTTAAATCTCTACCATTGTTCTAGTAGTTATTTGTTAGGATTATATGATTATGATGCTATGATGTGTATTGCTTAGTTAATTGCTCATAAGCTCACTAAGCATAATTGCTTACTCTTTTAGGTGGTTTATTATATAGGTACAAGTGGGCATCGGGAAGGGAAAGAAGTTAAGAAGGAATAACGTGGATTACCTTGCTTTTGGGTATAAGTAGCAAGCTTTCTCTTTATACTTACCGTTGTGTTTTCAACTTGTATAAATCGTCCACTTGTCACATTTTGAAGTCAAACATAGTAGGGTGTCAAACTTATGGTTTGATTCTTAAAAGTCAAAGCCGAATGTTAAGATGTTACGTTATGATGTGAATAATGTATAATGTGTTAAAGTAGTAGGATTGTTAAGTTATAAAAGTGGTAGAATGGTCAAATTGTGTTTTGGTTGAATTTTGGTGACGAAGTGTAGTCTAATACTCTCATTGGTCAATTATGGATTATAGTTAATTAATGAATGGGTCAAAATAGCCCCATTGTCATAAATAGGTCAAAAGCGTCAAAATGGGTCGTTAATGACCCTAGTGAGTAAATAGAGTTAGACTAAGGAAATGGAACCTTGGTTGTTTGCATTAAGTTTGTTGTGATATGTTGATAAAGTGGTCAAAAGCTCAGGGTTACCAAATGTGTGGTTTGTGATCTGAGTCGTCACCCAAAAGTGCTCAAAATGGGCGAAATTGGGTTAGATGTATAAATTGGTCATTTTCGGTAAACTTTGAAAAAGTCTTAAAATTAGAAGTTAGATATGGGTATAGTGGACGTGTATTCCAAATTTCAGGTCATAACGATAACCAAGTTAAAAGATATGTGAATTGGAAATTCGTATTTAAACCTTTAAGTATCGTTGTTTGCTGCTGGTTCAGGATTGCTGGAATTCAGCAATACCCGGCGGGTAAGCTTATACCCGGCGGGTAAAGGCTTACCCGGTGGGTAATCCGGCGGGTAACCCAAGAGGGTAACTTAGATTCAGTTCTGGTCCAAAGTTGGTCTTGAGAGGCATGGTTACCCGATGGGTACTCCGCTACCCGACGAGTACCTGGCCAGATTTGGTGATTTCTGTTTTGTGTTTTGAGTTGAGTCTAAGATGTTACAAACTAATATAATATGTATAACTACGATGAATGGGACCTATCTAATTATATGTAATTCAGATTTAAAAAAAAAAAAATTTCAAAGATTTTCGGGCGTTTCAATTTGGTATCAGAGCGATAGTTTAAGAGAATTATGTAATCCACTTTAGGATTGCTTAATCTTAAACTATTTCGAATGCATGATAATGCTTTATAGTTGCATTTTAGTAGTTTCTTTGTTATGTGTTTATATGTATAACTTCAATAACGGTTTTTGCCTTAGCTTGGCTATGTTTAAGAGCAATGAAAAGAAGTGTGTGATTAGTTTAATAATACTACGTCTGGCCAACGCAGTTGTATTACACTAGTGCATACGGGTGATTCAAAACTCTTAAATATAATTTGGTTTTGGTAAAGGATTGTTTTTGAAGGTTTAAGTAGAGTGTTTTTTTTAAATCATTCTATTATGTGGAAAGTTAAACGTGTTAATTGTACTCATTAATTTTTATAGTAAATGGAAGCATTAACTACTCAAGAGGGTCAAGAGCCTCAGGGACAATCCCCCCTACATGAGGAGGATGTAGACGATAGAAGCTTAAACCTTAAGGATGAGTTGATAATAAAACGAGTTATTGGGCAAGCTCTTCAAGAATTTGCCCCTACTGTGTATGCTAAGGTTGACCAAATCGTGACCTCTAAAGTTGATCAAGTTTTTACTACTAAATTTGCTGAATTCGAACAAAAACATCCTATCTTGATGAATCCTCCACTAAATGCGGCACTTCAAGCCGCTCAAGGTGCTATGAATAGGGAGAAAGAAAGCTTTTATTTTAAGAAGTTTGCTGGTTGTAAACCACCCGAATTTGAAGGAGACTTAGATCATGTCACTAGTTTGAGATGGTTAAGTAGAATAGAGGAAACGTTTTTGTTGTGCAAATTTCCTAATCAAATGAAAGTGTTATTTGCCGCTCATCAACTAAAAGGGAATGCACACGAGTGGTGGAATTCTAAGATTGAAACTTATGGTTTTAAGGTTGCTTCCCAAAAGGAAATGTTTAAAGGAGAGTTCTCCCCGCCTGCTGAAATGGAGAAGCTTAAAGAAGAATTTATTATCATCAATCAAGGAAAGATGTCAATAGTAGAATATTCCAAAAATGTTGAACCGGGCTTTAGTGAGAGAAAAAGACTTGCAAGTTAAAGCTGCTGAGGTTGCAAGTAAGAAAAAAGCGGAACAGTCGAATACTTCTCAATCGTCTCTATTTAAGAAGATTCGATTTGAATCAAAATCTCAACAAACACAAAAATCCCAACAACAAAAACAACCACAACGACAAGCACAACCTCAATCACAAACTCGAGATATACCTCCTTGTGATAAATGTGGAAAGAGACATCGTGGTGAATGTAGGTGCTTCAATTGTGGAAGAACTGGGCATATGGCACAAAATTGCCCAACTCCATACAAGTTATGTTTTTACTGCTTTAAAGATGATCATCTTCGAGCTGATTGTCCTAAAGAGAAGGAGGATAGATTGAAAAATCAACAAAGGAAGGAAGCCGAGAAAAAGGGGATTAATCTTGTTCGAGTCCCAAGAACCGTTCATTTCAGATAATTGCTGATGAGGTGAAAGAGTCACATGATGTGGTGACAGGTACCTTCATTATAAACTTTACACCTGCCCACGTTTTATTCGACTCTGGAGCCACCAAGTTGTTTAGGTCATTAGCTTTCTGTGCTTTGTTGAATATGCCGATTTCTAAACGTGATTACCCCTTAGAGGTAGAAATAGCCGATAGTAAAACAGTAATTGTGAGTGATGTTTATAAGGGGTGTGTCGTTGAAATAGGTGATAAAAAATTTAAAATAGACTTGATTCCCATGAAAATGGGAGAGTTTCATGTAGCTATAAATATGGATTGGATGGGTAAAAACAAAGGTGTCATGAAAAAGTCATTTTTTTAAAGCACCCAGTGGAAAAGAAGTAACAGTGTATGGTGACCGTTCCAACCGGTCCATTCCTGTCTGTACTTATGCTCGCGTTAAAAGATTGTTGTCACATGGGTGTCGGGCCTTTTTGGCACACGTGGTTGATAACTTTAAATCTGTTCCAAAGCTTTCTGATATTTCAGTTGTTAATGAATTTCCTGATGTCTTCCCTGATGAACTTCCGGGTGTTCCACCTGAGAGACAAGTGGAATTTCGAATTGATCTTATTCCTGGAGCTGCACCAATTGCTCAAACTCCTTATCGTTTAGCCCCTACTGAAATGCAAGAGATGATGAATCAATTGCAAGAGCTACTCGATAAAGGTTTCATTCATCCCAGTAGTTCACCCTGGGGAGCTCCAGTTCTATTTGTTAAAAAGAAGGACGGGTCTTTACGTATGTGCATTGACTATCGGGAATTGAATAAAGTGACTATTAAGAATCGTTATCCTTTACCTCGAATCGATGATTTATTTGACCAACTGCAAGGTGCCAGTTTCCTTTCAAAAATTGATCTCCGGTCTAGTTATCATCAGTTAAAGGTAAAGGAGGAGGATATTCCCAAAACTGCCTTTCGTACCCGTTATGGTCACTATGAATTTGTCGTTATGCCATTCGGCTTAACGAATGCCCCTGCTGCTTTCATGGACTTGATGAATCGTGTATGTCGTCCTATGCTGGATAAATATGTCATTGTTTTCATTGATGACATCCTCATCTATTCTAAGAGTGAGGATGATCTTGCAATTCATCTAAGGCAAGTCCTTGAAATGCTTAGACGCGAGAAACTTTATGCTAAATTTTCTAAGTGTGAGTTTTGGTTGCGTGAAGTCCAATTTCTTGGACATGTGATCAATATCCACGGTATTCAAGTTGATCCTTCCAAAGTAGCGGCTGTTATGAGGTGGGACCCACCTTAAAGTCCCACTGAAGTCAGAAGTTTTCTTGGTCTTGCCAGTTATTGCCGTCGCTTCATTCAAGACTTTTCAAAGATTGCTACTCTTTTAACGCAATTAACTCATAAAAATATTCAGTGGAAATGGGGTGAGGAGCAATCTAAAGCATTTCAGCTGTTAAAAAAAAAGAAGCTTAGCCAAGCTCCTGTCCTCGTTTTACCTGAGGGTACAGAGGATTTAGTTGTTTATTGTGATGCTTCAAAGCTTGGTCTGGGATGTGTTTTAATGCAACGTGGGAAAGTTATTGCTTATGCTTCACGCCAATTAAAATCGCATGAGGAAAACTATCCTACACATGATCTTGAATTGGCTGCTGTGGTCTTTGCATTGAAGATTTGGCGGCATTATCTCTATGGTGTTAAATCCACCATCTATACGGATCATAAGAGTCTGAAATATTTGTTTGATCATCATGACCTCAATAATCGACAAAGAAGATGACTTGATTTGGTCAAGGATTATGATTGTGACATTCTTTACCATCCTGGTAAAGCTAATGTCATGGCGGATGCTTTTAGCCGAAAGGCTGCTCATTATATTCTTTCTGTGAAATCTCTCAGCATGGTTGTATCTCCTTAGTTGTTTAATTCCATTAAAACTGCACAAGTGGAAGCTTTATCCTCTAATGACCCAAATAAACAGCATTTGACGGGTCAACTTTCTGAATTTATTGATGATTCTAGAGGTCTGAAGACTCATTATGGTAGGATTTGGATACCAAGAATGAGTGAAGTTAAAGACATGTTGTTAAATGAAGCTCATAAGTCAAAGTATTCTATTCATCCAGGTGCTATCAAGATGTACCGTGATTTAAAATGGGATTATTGGTGGCCTGGCATGAAACGTGACATTGTCAAATACGTGCAAAATTGTCTTACCTGCTTACAGGTCAAAGCAGAGCATCAACAACCATACGGGAAACTCCAACCTTTGAAGGTACCATTATGGAAATGGGAACACATCACTGTGGATCTTATTATTAAGTTGCAGAGAACTCCTCGACAATATGATGCTATTTGGGTGATTGTGGATCGTTTGACAAAAAGTGCTCTTTTTCTGCCTACTAAGGAAACCTCTTCTTCCGAAACATCAGCCGATATTTATGTTAAAGAGGTTGTTGCTAGACATGGAGTACCTATTTCTATTGTCTCTGATAGATACACTCTCTTTACTTCTAGCTTCTGGAAGAAATTCCAAGAAGATATGGGTACTCAGTTACATATAAGTATAGCTTTCCATCCTCAAACAGATGGGCAAAGTGAAAGAACTATTTAAACTCTGGAAGATATGCTCAGAGCGTGTGCAATTGATTTTGGTGGAAGTTGGGACACTCATCTTCCATTGGTGGAATTTTCATATAATAATAGTTATCACTCTTCTATTAAAATGCCACCATACGAGATGCTTTATGGTAGAAAGTGTCGTACTCCCATTTGTTGGGGAGAAGTTGGTCAACGAGAATTAGGAAGCAACGCTGTGGTTCAATTAACCACTGAAAAGATTGATCAAATACGTGAGAGATTAAAAATGGCTCAGGACCGACAGAATTCATATTCTGATAAACGTAGATGAATAATTGAATTTCAAGTATGTGATAAAGTTATGCTCAAAGTCTCTCCTTGGAAGGGTATTATTCGTTTTCGGAAAAGAGAAAAGTTAAGTCCAAGGTATATTGGACCATTTGAAATTCTTGATCGTGTCGGCAAAGTAGCTTATCGGTTGCAATTACCAGATGAGTTTGGTGGTATTCATGATACTTTTCACGTGTAACAACTTCGGAAATGTCTTGTTGATGAAGCTTCTTATATGCCACTTCCCGAAATCCAAATTAATGAGAACTTAAGCTATGTAAAAGAACCCGTTAAAATTCTTGATCAAAAAGATAAGCAGTTGAGGAATAAGACGGTTTTTATTGTCAAAGTTCAATGGCGTCATCGAAAAGGTTTTGAATTTACTTGGGAACCCGAAGAATTGATGATGGTGTACTATCCTTCAGTGCATTAAGAGTGGTTCGTGAGGACACGAACAGAATAAGTGGGGGAGAGTTGTAACACTCCAATTTTTAAGGTATTATTTTAGTGTACGCGAATATATAATTATTACGAAGTATTATTATTTATATGATACAATATAATAGATAACGTAAATGGTTTCTCAGTTCTAGACTGTATGAATTAAAGAGTAAGGAATTACTTAAATACAAACACGTGTACAGCTCCATGTTTATTTCATTTTGTATCAAAAAACTTCCAGAGCTCATTTCGTGACAAGTAAAAATCGCAGGAGCTAAACATTATCATCAAATCTTCAATTTGAATCTTGATTTAAGCCTTCAATCTTCAATTCATCACCTTCTTCATTACCTTCAATCTATTGTAAGTATTCTTCTCCATTTTCTAACCTAGAAAATGGGGTTTTATTGAGGGTTAGTTAATTGAAAATCGAAATTAGGGTTTCTAATGGATATAATTAGTTGAAATTAGTGTTGTTAGGAAGATTAGTAAGTATAGTATACATTAATTATGATGAAATCACTAGTTATTGTTCTTGGTGATTTTAATAGCTTTAATAAAATTATTGTGAGTTCATAATAAGTAAGTAAGAATGTAACTAGTGATATTAATAAAGTGTTGATATAAAGATTAATAAGAATTCATATGGAGATATAAAGGAGTTAGTGTAATTATAAAAGATGTAGCTTTGGTTGATTTGTTAAGATTCACTAGATAAACCAAAGTGGGGGAGGGATTTAAAAGTGAGTGATAATAAAGATTATGACTTCTTGGTGCTAAATGTGTTGTATTATTGTTATGTGTTATGTATTTAGGTGACTAAAGGCGTGACCTTATGTCATCGATCATTTGTGTAGCTTCATCACATAAGAATCAAGGTGAGTGTTATAAGGATTAATTAAGTGATGGTTGTGCATTCCGGATTACTTCCGAGTAAGAGGTTTTCACAATCTAGTGATATTGTATTGGTAACTTGCTTTGATTCCAATTATTGATTATGATTATAATTTATGTGTAATGGACAATTGTGTAGAGATTTGCTAGTTTTACTAGCCTTATGATGTTAAGTTTGATATGCACATTATTGCGGAATGGTATCAAGCTATTATGATGTTAAGAGCCGTGGATTCACATAGAGTTTAAATCTCTACCATTGTTCTAGTAGTTATTTGTTAGGATTATATGATTATGATGCTATGATGTGTATTGCTTAGTTAATTGCTCATAAGCTCACTAAGCATAATTGCTTACTCTTTTAAGTGGTTTATTATGTAGGTACAAGTGGGCATCGGGAAGGGAAAGAAGTTAAGAAGGAATAACGTGGATTACCTTGCTTTTGGGTATAAGTAGCAAGCTTTCTCTTTATACTTATCGTTGTGTTTTCAACTTGTATAAATCGTCCACTTGTCACATTTTGAAGTCAAACGTAGTAGTGTGTCAAACTTATGGTTTGACTCTTAAAAGTCAAAGCCGAATGTTAAGATGTTACGTTATGATGTGAATAATGTATAATGTGTTAAAGTAGTAGGATTGTTAATTGTTGAGTTATAAAAGTGGTAGAATGGTCAAATTGTGTTTTGGTTGAATTTTGGTGACGAAGTGTAGTCTAGTACTCTCATTGGTCAATTATGGATTATAGTTGATTAATAAATGGGTCAAAATAGCCCCATTGTCATAAATGGGTCAAAATTGTCAAAATGGGTCGTTAATGACCCTAGTGAGTAAATAGAGTTAGACTAAGGAAATGGAACCTTGGTTGTTTGCATTAAGTTTGTTGTGATATGTTGATAAAGTGGTCAAAAGCTCAGGGTTACCAAATGTGTGGTTTGTGATTTGAATCGTCACCCAAAAGTGCTCAAAATGGGTGAAATTGGGTTAGATGTCTAAATTGGTTGTTTTCGCTAAACTTTGAAAAAGTGTTAAAAGTAGAAGTTAGATATGGGTATAGTGGACGTGTGTTCCAATTTCAGGTCATAACGATAACCGAGTTAAAAGATATGTGAATTGGAAATTCATATTTAAACCTTTAAGTATTGCTGTTTGCTGCTAGTTCAGGATTGTTGGAATTCAGCAGTACCCGGCGAGTAAGCTTATACCCGGCGGGTAACGGCTTACCCGGTGGGTAATCCGGCGGGAAACCCAAGTGGGTAACTTAGATTCGGTTCTGGTCCAAAGTTGGTGTTGAGAGACATGGTTACCCGGCGGGTACTCCGCTACCCGTCGGGTACCTGGCTAGATTTGGTGATTTCTATTTTTTGTTTTGAGTTGAGTCTAAGATGTTACAAACTAATTTAATATGTATAACTACGATGAATGGGACCTATCTAATTATATGTAATTCAGATTTAAAATAAAAAAAAATTCCAAGATTTTCGGGCGTTTCACGGGGGTGAGCATCTGTACTCGAATTTCCGATTATGTACTCATACTGTACCGAGCCGGTACCATACGGCTTCAAACAGTCTGGTATTCAGTACTCACTTTAGAGCCAAAAATAAAACCGGTACTTCCGGTTTGGTACCGATGTTTTCCCACTTTTCCGCTTTGGTACCGTATCCGAAATATATATGTTTTTCTTTGTTATAGGTCGCTAGGTGATGTCTCTATTTTAACAAGGTTTATATGATATATCATTTCTATGATTATATGATATGCCTGTGAATTCAAAATGATATTTTTTGGGTGATTGAGAAATATAAAATTAGAGTTAGACCCTCACGTATAAATACAATTGTAATTTTATAGAAGTCTGGCTAGTACTATTTGTCACATAAATAGTCACGTTCTTAGCACCCTAGTTGAATTGAATTCCAAACATATTGCTTATTGATATAAAGCTAAGGATCATGATTTTTGTCATTACTAAATCATTTAACACGGTACAAAGTAACGTTGTTGCATATATGTGTTTTTCTTCGTCATTATCCATCAATGTCACTTAATGATGAATATTTTTAGTTGAGATTCATTGATATTTAATTTCTTTAAATTTTATCGAGTACAAAATACGTAAATAGGTTTACTATTATTTCTATTATAATTTTGGTACAAAATCACTATAGTACCACATTTATCATACCGGTACCGGAACCGTAATTGTACCATCCCCTTTTAAATGGTCTGGTATTCGGTACTCATTTTATGGCCAAAAAGATAACCGGTACCAACCGTTTAGATACAGTTCGTTACCAGTTTCGTCCCATGCTCACCCCATATGTATTTTAATCGAGTCATTGCGATTACTTATTTTATAATTTAAAAGCTTTATTACCATTAATTATTTTAAATTAAAAAATAAATATTATAAATTTAAAATCTATGATATCATTGTATTACTATAATGATTAATAATAATTTAATATTACATTCTGTTATAGTTATTTAATATTTAAACATATATTTGTATATACCTTGAAAATTTATTGTCATTATTTATGTCAATTTAAAGTATTTATTATAGATACATAATATTATTTATTACTACAAATTTAAAATCTATGTTATTATTACATTAATATAATGATTATGGATATTGATATTATATATTTTTACATTTATTTAAACATATTTGTATATAACTTATATTATAAATTTATTACTATTTATGTCAACTATTATTTTCTTGTGTGCCCAAAATACACTGTGTCAAATTAAGTCCACTATAAATACATTTCAAGAAAAGTGTGATCATCACACCGTGAACAAATAAAATTTCACGTTGACTATTAAAAAATATTTTGATTAGTTAAAAGTTTAATAATTGACACTTATTTTGGAACAATCAATATAGAAAAGTTAACACTTTATTTTGAGAATATATTAGTCGATTGCTATTACATACTATTACACTTATATATATATATCTGTATCCATAATATTATAATGATAATTTTCTATAGGAGAGTATTTATTACAAATATTTACCAGAAATATTTTATGCTATTGTGATATTACATAATTATTACACATTTCTATAATCTATAATAATAAATAATATATATAGTTATAGTTATAATTATATTTATTATAATTATAATTATTTAAAAGGATATTTATCACTGACGTGTATGACCAAGAACTCGGTCTATATAATATTGTTGATCACTAGCAGGATTCTATTATGTTTATATCCATGTCAATGTTTGGGTGGAGAAAGCCGATGGTTCGCAACTTTGCCCGGGCCTCAGCCATCCTCACCGGAGCGTTGCCCGCGTTGTTGTCACTACTCTGTGGCTTCTTTTTCTTGTATACTCTCTACTCGAACCCAATTAACTCTCAACCAGAAGAAGTTAGTACTAGTGAATGTAACCACACAGAGCCCAGCATCAAGCTGCGGATCGACCCTGCAGCCGTCTCCACCTTTTCCAACGACTCAAGTTTTGGCTACACTCTAGACAAATCCGTCAAGCTTCAGTTGGACCCAACAGTCTCAACCTTCTATGACGACCCAAGTTTCGGCTACACCTTAGACATATCCATCAAAAACTGGGATAAAAAGCGACGAATGTGGCTTATATTACATCCCTCACTCGAACCCAGCTCACATGAGCGAGTGTTTATCGTAACTGGGTCACAGCCTACACCATGTAAGGACCCCAAAGGAGATCATTTCTTGTTAAGGTTTTACAGGAACAAAGTTGATTACTGTCGAATTCATGGGTACGATATATTTTACAACAATGTATTACTCGACCCAGATATGCCCAAAGGTTGGGCAAAGATCCCAGCGGTTCGGGCAGCAATGGTGGCCCATCCCGAAGCCGAGTGGATTTGGTGGCTCGATGAAGACACTGTGTTCACTGACATGGAATTCAAGCTCCCGTTGCATCAGTACAAAGATTATAACTTTGTTGTTCATGGGTGGCCGGAAGAGGTTTATGAAAAGAAAAGCTGGGTAGGGTTAAACGATGGATCATTTCTGATCAGAAACTGTCAATGGTCTTTGAACTTTTTGGAAAAGTGGGCTGATATGGGACCACGATCGCCTAATTTTGATTTTTGGGAGGAAATTTTATTGGATGTTTTTAAGCATAAGTCGAGCGATCAGACAGCACTAGCTTACTTGCTCCTGGAGGAACACCGCCATCAGCAGTCGGATAAGAAGATGCTCATAGAGACTGGATATTATCTAGAAGGATATTGGGTTGATATCGTCGATACACTGACGAATATAACAGAGAGGTATTTGGAGATCGAGAGGACGGAGGGGATTATGTTACGAAAACGGCATGCTGAGAAAGTGAGTGAATGGTTTGGTGTGTTAAGAGAGCCGTTTCTAAAAGATGCAGGTAACGAACTTGGGAGCTGGAGGCGACCGTTTGTGACTCATTTTGCCGGTTGTCAGCCGTGTTCCGGGACTCATAATCTGTCGTTCACTGCAGAAAGTTGTCAGGATGCCATGAATAAGGCTTTGAACTTCGCTGATAATCAAGTGCTCAGAAATTACGGGTTTATTCACCCGGATATATGTGATTCGGAAGATATTTCCCCTGTGCCGTTTGATTATCCTGCAGCATGATGCACTCCCGAGTTACTTACAGAGTATGTCACTGGCAGTCACTAAACTTGTATTGAATGCTTACATGTTCAAGTTATTATAGTTATAAATTATAAATTATTAGTAGTTTAGATTCGTAAAGTTGGTTATGAGGTAACGGTTTGCAACAGGCTATTTATGAATGGAAAATTATTTCAAAAGGTTCTCGATCTAGTATATATCTTGTTCTAAGATTGATCATCTGGATCCTAAAATTCAACCATATGATCAACGACAGATTCAGTAACATTTGTTAAGTACAGGCATACATATTGATGCATAAACTACAACAAATCGATTTAACCATCACCTTTTGATTAAACAGCACCTTTTGGTGTATATCTGTACATGTAAAGTTGTGTAAATATGCGAGTAGTTTGGAGAAATGTGTTGCGAATTTTTTTTTAAAGCGTCACACATGAAGAGTCGTTGGGCTTTACTGAGTTTACGAATGATCAAATTCATCTTCAATAGGAGTCGTTTCAACATTGCAAATTAAGAAGCAATTCAAGGTGTGGTTCAACCTTAATGCGGCAGTAGTTCGCTTCCAGCCAACCACTTTAGTTAAGTTTGTAACATAACAAATGCAAAAGAATCAAGCTTTCTTTAACATACACTCGCAAATTAAATCCAATTACTTGAGTAGCTTGTAACAGTTTAGCGTTTAATGTTCGACACTTCAACTCATATGTTTCTCAGTTTGGGATGTCCTGATCTAGCTAGCTCTGTCAAGTATAGGATGAAATATCTAAATCGACCTAAACATCCAAAGGCAGAACCGATGCATTTTGGGCTTGTCAAGTCCCACAATGCTCCATATATAGTAGTCCTGAATCTGATCATAACATGCAACAATGCATAGCTAAGTTTTTGGCCTTGTCATCAGTAGTAACATTTTTTGATCCTTATCTCTAATCTGCTCTAGCTAAATCTGAATTATCATACCACAAAAACTTATCTATATAATTCACTGCAAAGCACCCTTTTCTGGTCCCCAAGCAAGGATTCAAATACAAAAGTTTTCAGCAAGTTCTTATTTAAGCTAGTCACATATGATCCAAATCATTTGCGTCGAGTAAAATATAGGAATCTGACTAACTTAGCTTTCTTATATCTTATTTAACAACGCAGATCTTGATCACAGATGCAGCCCCAACGTGGTGGAGTACTGCCACCACATCATCACCTTTCTTGCACAGCCCTCAACTTAACATCTTTGCGAACTCTACAAAGAATCTCGGAAGGAAAAAGAAAAGGAAGTGAATCTAGTTGATGACCTTGATTTAGCAAGTACTGAGCTAACAACTTCAGACTTCTTCGATGACATGGATCTGTAGAATGTTTGTGTGTCTCGTAATAAATGTCTTAGATCGTTAATCTATGTCCTATCTATGTTGGCTACGTATTTCCTTATCATAACTATCTACTTACATCGGTAACTTGGTTATTGTTGCAATATTTATGTACTCATCGTTTGTTTTTTATATTTGAAGTTCAATATGAATTCCGATGGAACATCAATCAAATGGTAGAGATCTTTGTATAGCATAGAGTGGTACCACACACACCATTCTCATATCTCAAAAATATTTCATTGATTTGAAAGTAACATAAGAAACTATACATAATACTCTGTAGACGTGATAAAAGGAACCGGAAATGCAAGATTCATATTACCAAATGGTACAAAGTTTTTGATTCACAATGCCTTATTCTCATCGAAATCATAGAGAAATTTGTTAAGTTTTACTGACATATATCTTAATGGATATGATTATCAGTCGGTGACGACGACAAAAAATAAGCTATATTTGAGCACCACTGATAAGACTCCTTTGGTGAAAAAACTATCAAGATTTCATTCTAGGTTAAATCACTCTTTCTTCATATTCAGCCTATTAAAGGGTCTAAGAATCACATTATCCACCTGATGGGTTTCAGCCCCAATTTTAGGCCTACATTATACACATATAAATGTACTAGAATCGAAGTACATACAGTGTTATTAGTTACAACGAAAGGTTTATTCCCACAAATCGACGTTAGTTAATTTAAAGCTAACACATATATGACAATTATGCTCGATCACTTCATTGTCCTGGCTAGTGGCTACTATAATTGGAAAAGTTGTGTGCAACAACACATAATCTTGTGTTCACTTACCTTTTTATTAAGATCCTTTGAACTCAATTCATTTTTATTCAAACATAGACTTTAAATCTATACTCTAAAGTGAGTTTAAGCCGATGTCATGAAGCTGATGTGTTATTTTGTTATGAAATCTCGTATTGACGTTACTTCATGTGGTACAATAGATTTTCTTCTTTTTTGAAATTCTTTTAATTAATTTCATATAATTATTGCGATATACGGAGTGATACTTTTTTGAACCATCACCTTTGTTTAAGTATTTCTCCTCCTTTTTATAGCAACACCTCTTGGAGTATATCTGTACTTTTAAAGTTGTGTAAATATGCGAGTAGTGTGGAGAAATGTGTTGTGATATATTGTTTTCGAAAACATCACACAAAAGAGTAGTTTGGCTTCAATGAGTTTATAAGTGATTAAATTCATCTTCAATAGGGTTTGTTTTAACGTTGCAAATTAAGAAGCAATTCAAGGTTAGGCCCTATCGGCTTTTTCAAAGGATTATTTGGTTGAACCTTAACGTGGCAGTGGTTCGCTTCCAGCCAACCATTTTAGTTAAGTCAGTAACTTAACAAATGCAATAGAATCCAGCTTTTTTAATGTAAACTCTCAAATCCAACTACTAATTTCAGTAGCTGATGAGGACCCAATTAATGAGGAGAAATTTGAGCGGGAAAAACAAGAATCGCGAGTAAAATTTGCGGATGATGATGTCATGACTAGTAGGAATGAAAACCGAGTGACATCATCATCATTATTTTCTAAGTGTCGGACTGACTCTTAATGTCTCAGAATTGAACGAAATTCACATACAGCCCAACTTGTAAAAATCTAAATTATCATACCACGCAAACTTATCTAAATAGTTCACTGCAACGCACCCTTTTCTGGCGTCCAAGCAAGGATTGGAATACAAAAGTTATTCAGCACGTTCTTGTTTAAACTGGTCCACTGTCACATATGATCCAAATCATCAACTCAAAACATGCGTCAAGCAACAAATAGAAACCTGACGTACTTAACTTTCTTATCTTATTTAACTACACATATCTTGATCACACAACAATAGTCATTTGGCTTCAATGATCAAAATCATCTTTAATAAAATTAAGATCAAAATAGCAAAAGCAATTTAAGGTCCTATCAGGTTTTAAAAAATTAATGGTATGGTTGAACCTTGATGTGGCTATGATTAGCTTCCAGCTAACAATTTTTTGTTAAGCAATTTTAATATAACACTGTAATTCAATTACTTGAGTAGTGACAGGTTACCGTTTGAAGTCCGGCACTTCATATGTTTATCGGTCTGGGATGTATTGATTGAGCTAGCTCTGTTCAGTATAGGTTGAAATATCTTGATCGACCTAAACATCCAAAGTCAAGACCACGTAGCAGTCCTGAATCTGACCATAACATGCCAAACATATAAACAATGCATGACTAATTTCTTTGGCATTTTAATCACTAATAAAACATTGTGATCCCTATCCTTATTCTGCTTTGGCTAAATCTGAATTATCAGACCACAAAAACTTATCTAAATAGTTCACTGCAAAGTACCCTTTTCTGGCGTCAAAGCTAGGGTTCGAATACAAAAGTTTTTAAGTAACTTCTTATTTTAGTCCACAGTCACATATGATCCAAATCATCAACTCAAAACATGCGTCAAGCAACATATAGAAACCTGACTTAACTTTAATTATCTTATTTGACTACGCAGATCTTGATGACGGATGCAGCCCCAATACGGTGGAGCGCCACCACAGCATCACCTTTCTTGCACAGCCCTTTCCCAGATGCCGATTTCAAAGCGGCTTCCAAGATCACCTCAGTGGATTCAGCATCAGTGGCCTTAGCAGACCCCTCAGCAAGAAGCGGAATTAATCCCCTATACACAAGACTATGCCTAGCTGGTGTCTCATCACTGCAGGTCCAGTCAAAGGAGTCGGTTGACAAAACAGGGACCACCACTGACAAGATTGGAACCGCTGGCCTGTACTTTGCCACCAACTTGGCGGTGGTTCCACCTCTAGTTAGAACCACAATGAGTTTGGCTCTAGCCTTGTTAGCTGTTCTGACAGCAGATGATGCAAGTGACTCTAACGGGCTCATAGGCAGCGGGGTGGACCTTATCATCTCTTTAAAGATGAGACCATAGTCAAGAGATGATTCTGCTTCAATGCAGATGCGGGCCATGGTCTTGACCGCAATCTCAGGGTATGCACCAGCTGCACTTTCTCCACTAAGCATGACACAGTCGGTGCCATCAAGAACAGCATTTGCCACGTCAGTGGCCTCGGCACGCGTGGGTCGAGGTGATTTGATCATTGACTCAAGCATTTGTGTTGCAGTCACCACAGGCTTGCCAGCAAGATTACATTTGTAGATCATCATTTTCTGTGCCAAAAAAATCTTTTCGACAGGAATTTCCATTCCTAGATCACCACGTGCAACCATAAATGAGTCGGTCTCCCTCAAGATCTCATCG
This sequence comes from Helichrysum umbraculigerum, assembly GCA_949592205.1. NCBI lineage: Eukaryota > Viridiplantae > Streptophyta > Magnoliopsida > Asterales > Asteraceae > Helichrysum > Helichrysum umbraculigerum. The sequence goes on from CATIUR010000004.1 coordinate 96,338,646, forward strand.
AAGTTTATAACTCCCTCTTGGTTCTCAACCTTCATAAAATTTTAGTCCATTTTGAATAGTTAACACCCGATTCAAAGAACTGTTTAAACCAAGCATAGAATACAGAAATCTGAATCACGCCCATGACACCTAATATGAATTTGCTCCTTAAGGGTGGTTTGGATTTCCAATATCAAAATGATCATTTAATTATAGCAACTTGAAATCTAAGAATCGTCTTTTAGTGTTTGGACAAAGTGACTATGAATTAAGTTTATTATTTACGGATCAATTTTATGCCTCCTGTAGTAAAACTGATGATCATAGAAATTTTAATAATAATTAATTTACCCTTCATTTTTTCTCACATCTTAATTGTTAAGTATTCTATAAATAAGGATTATTAAAACTTATGGAGACAATTCAACACTACCTATTTAATCCCAAATCACAAGACCACGACGTTTCAAGAAAAAAACATACCTTTGACATCAGCTGAATATTTTTGGCATGTGGGCCAAGAACTTTGCGAACGTTCACAAGATCCGATCCCTTACGCACAAACGAGAGTGCAATCATATCTATATTATTAGGGACACCCCATTGAAGAATATCTTCTTGATCCTTCTCTGTAAGTGTTGGAAGATCAACAACTACACCAGGGAGATTCACATTCTTACGCTCACCTAACATGGCCGTGTTCTCACATCGACATCTAACAGTCCCCGCTGCTGGATCACAGGACAAAACTGTTAAGGTGATGGTTCCATCCGCACACAAAATAGTGTTGCCTGGCTTTAAGTCAACGGGCAGTTTCTTGTAGCTCATAGATATGGTCTCCTCATCTCCCTTAATGGTATAATCCGTGCTTATTGTGATCTCACGGCCTTCTTTGAGTTGGACGGGCTTCTCATTCTTTAAAAACCCAGTTCGAATCTCAGGCCCCTGCAGTAAGAACAAAGTATTCAGAATATATTACTCCATTTCAAGAAAGACACATCGACTTTTGGAGCCAAATGAACAAGTTTTATTAATAAGACTGATCCATCTTCCATTGATTTCTAGAAAGTAACAAAGACCAGTAATCAATACAATAACAAGAGATGTGTTGGAATTGAAACTTTAATGAAATCCCCATCTTGAATATGCACCAAGTTTAGGCTTAAAAGTCAAAACTGTAAGTCTTGTTTCAGGAATAGGGACGAAAAATGAATCTTGGTCGCGAAGAACTTGATTTAATTATACCTAAACGATCAATGATTGTGAAAATAAGATATACGAACTTAAACACATATAAGCCGTCAAATACTAATAAGCTCCGTATAGATTTCGTTATTAGAAAGCACGATTACTTGTTTTTACTGTATTACAAAATCAACTTGAACTCAGCTTGATAACAACGCTTTAATAGCTAAAACCAAAAGTAAAACCAATCTAATTAGCCCACTTTCAAAAAGAGCATTTTGATTCAAAATGCATTAAGACAAGTACTTAAAACGTTTACCTTAGTATCCAACTAAAACTAAAACCAATCTAATTAGCCCATTTTCTAATAAGATATTCAAGCAGAACATTTTCAATTAATATGCACAAAGACAAGTACTTAAAACGTTTACCTTTGTATCGAGCATTACTGCACACAAAATCTGAGTATTTTGCATGGCAATTCGAAGATTATTCAACGTCTCTTGATGATACTCATGGGTCCCATGTGAAAAGTTGAACCGGGCAACATTCATCCCTGCTCTCAGTAGCTTTTCACACATCACCACAGAACGAGAAGCGGGACCCAGAGTGCATACAATCTTTGTTTTTGGGATACGCCCATCTTGAGGAAGGTCCTTCAAGATCCCTTCAATGTCTATGTTCGACATTATAAGTATTTAGATTACCTGTTTCACAAATGCCATAAACACATAAAAAAAACAGCAGATAAATCATAAATAGAATTTCAACTCAAGTTATCAGAAATTTCCATATTACCCTCCCAATAGCTATGAGTCCAACGTACGTAAGGTTTCATTAAAAAAGATTCAACTTCATGACTAAATAGGTTCAATTCTTATCACTGTTGTAAAAGTCCCGACTAGTCCCTGATTAGTCAGATTTTAGGGCTACACCGACCCGACTCGCCTGAATCCGACTTAAAAGTCGGTCAACGGTGGGCAACGTCGGTCAACGGGTCAAAGTCAGGATTATTCGATCAAAGTCGCGATTAATCGGTAAAAAACGGTCAAAGTAAAACTTGGTCAACATTTTAAACTTGGTCAGACTTGAACAATTGAACGATTATGTTTATGTTTCTAGACAATTATGTTTTCATTTATGTTTATAAACAATTATGTTTATGTTTATGGTTCTCATATATATTCACACATACAATTTTAAAATTTATCATATAAATGTAAAAGAAAGTCAAAAATAGTCAAATCCGGCTAGTCTCCGATTAGCCCTACACCCCCGACTAGCGACTTTTACAACCTTGATTCTTATCGTAAAAACTAGATTCATCTTCTAAAAAAATACTGTATTATTTTAACCAAAAACACCACTACCATCCCACTAAAAAAACACAATTAAAAAATTGCTTTACATAGTTCCGAGGTTTCTCATTCCATGGTTCAAAAACAGAGTTCCAGGTCCAGCCAGACCCATATAAATACAACAAATTCTAATTAGGGATTTAGGGTTAAGAAATTAATAGGAAATGGAAGCAGATTCCATTTCATCAAAACACATATAACCAAATTCCATGCTTCTAAATTACTAATTCAGTTCATCTTATAAAAGACATCCCCATTGCAATTTCTTAAAAAGATACTCCGTATAATCAACTATAACCACCTCTGATGCATTTTCAAGCTAATTCTGTTACCTACTCTATATATCAGATTTACATCTTATCATGGCATTAAAAAGTAGATCCAACCAAACCACATAACCAAAATCACTTCACATCATGAAAACAACAAATCACATACAGCACTAATTCAACAACAAAATCATTCACAGTAGCAAAAAGGAAAAGCAAAAAAGCATGAAAATTGACATAAATTATATACAAAGAAAAGGACCCAGAAACAAAAAAAAATCACTAACTCGGTAAAAAAGCAGCAGGTGTGTTTGAATGAGGGTTGCTTGCAATTGCACCTTTTTGAAGATGAATTTGATAGGGACTGTAGTGAGGATATAAAAAGGGTTTATGCGTGTTTGGCGTGGAGAATGGGTGTCTTTATTTTGAGTTATTATTTTTTAGGGGCTTTCTTTATGTAATTAGTAATTATTAATTATTAATAGATAAGTAAAGTTTAGAGAAAAACATTGAGCGGCCAGTAGTTTGGGTCATGAAGTTTTAAGCCACCCGCCACCGATACTTTTTGCTTAAAAGACCTACCTTTGTCTACGGACGCCTCTTTTTGACCTTATTATTTATATATTTTAGAAATATATTACACAAATCGTTCACGCAATTTCTTTGAAATTTACTGGTAGAGTATTAAGATTTTACTTTTTTTTTTCTTTCTTATTTTCTAGGGTAAATTACAGAGATCATCCTTGTGGTTGTTCAATTTTGCAGAGTTCATCACTAAACTTCATTATTTGCAGAGATCATCATCGAACTTGTCAAATTCATCCCAAGTGCATCCTACTCCGTTAAATCTAACATTTTATCCGTTAAGTCATGTTAAATGACTTTTTTACCCATCTTCTTCAACCTCCAACATACAACCTAATATTTATAATAAATAAATATCTCTTAAACTGTTGAATTATCAACAATCCCTTATATCATAATATACATTAATCTCCAATATATCTAAACGAAGAAAAGGAGAGAAAAAATGAAAGATGATGAACCCCTGCCGCTGCCAATATCATCACCAACATTAATCCCCACTAAAAAAGAAACCCTAGATTTGACTATATTCACCAAGAGCCGTTACAAATTTTGGGCGTTTACCACCATTATCCTTCTCGCTTTCTTGTCAATGCTCACCGGCACTGTCACTCTCCGTTTCTCCGCCGGCAATCTCAACGGCTTATCAGATGACATCTCCGGTGGCTCACCTATTCTCTATGATCTCGATGCTATTGTCCGTACTCCTTAATTAATTATATATATATTTTTATTATTTTGTATGTATAGCTAGTAATTGATCTGATTAAGTTAGGGTTTTGTAACAGGAAATGGAGGAAAGGGAGAAGATTGTGCAACATATGTGGGATGTGTTATTACAAAGAAAAAAACATCAAACCACAAATAATTTCTTCATTTCACACCTCGGTTATCGCTATCTTAGATCCAAAGACCGTTTTGACTCGACAAACCTACCGAAAACACAGGGGTCGATTAAGGGTTTTAAGGTTTTAATTCAAGGTTGAATTCTAGATTATCGATTAAGGGTTTTAAGCTGACCGGAGATGCAGGTCTCCGCAAATATTGAAGCTCACCGGAGTTGCAGATCCTGCTGTTTCGGCCCCGATCTTAGTGTTTTCCGATTTGTGTTGGTGGGTGGATGAACATGGTGGCGTTGTAGTTACAGATCCGGCGAAGGAGGTGATTTGGAGATGCGTGGTCGGAGATATCATGGCCGAAGATGTGTGGCCGGAGATATCGTGGCTGGAGATGGTGTGGTTGGAGATGTGGTCTCCATGAAAGGGTTGGAGGCTTTTGTCTGCTTAGGTTATTTGTGGTGGAGATAAAAGCTTTAGGATTATTTTGTTTGAGTTGTAACTTATGCATTGAATATAGTACATTTTTTGTGTATATGTATTTTTGATCATAAACGAAAAAGATTGATGATTAAAATATAATCTAAAAGACAAATATACCCTCACGTGATACGCACATGCATCCACTTAACGGCGCAAAACAAACGAATTTGGACGGAGTGATGCACTTGGGATGAATTTGACAAGTTCGATGATGATCTCTGCAAATAATGAAGTTTAGTGATGAACTCTGCAAAATTGGACAACCACAGGGATGATCTCTGTAATTTACCCTATTTTCTAATTATTAATTAATCTGAATAACCTATATTTTACAAATAGGTTGCACGGATAGTTAGAGGGCACTAGGGGTGTTTATCGGTTCGATTTTCAGATTCTTCAGTTTATTCGGTTCGGATTGTTCGGTTTTGAAATTTTCGTGAGAAAAACCGAACCGAAAAATGAATTCACATTTGGAAACCGAACCAAAAACTAGATTCGAATTCGGTTCGGTTTCGGATAAAACCTAAAAACCGAAAAAATACAATTTTTTTTTTAAGTTAATCAGTTTAGACTTGTAATTTTATGTGTGTTAGGATTTCATTAAAGTTGAAAGTGAAAAACATGAAGTTAATTTAAGATTGAAATATAAATATACTTGTTTAGAAATTTAAATCTCACACATATACTACATATATTAATAATTTATTATATTATTAATATGAATTCGGTTTTAAATTTTTGGTTTTCGGTTTAATTGACTTCAAAAACCGATACCCCCGAATTTGAATTCGGTTCGTTTTTTTCGATTTTAATTCGTTTCGATTTTCGGTTTAAACGGTTTCAAATCAAATATCGAACACCGTGCACATAGTATAATATTTATTTTCATACAGTCGATCATGCATGAGTATATCAATAAAATTCAATGGAGCTTTAAGTTTTAACATACTATAATAATAATAATAATAAATCCAACCGTAAAAAGAACAATAAAAAAATGAAAGGGTCATTGTCCTAGCGGTATCGTGAGAACCCTCCAACCTTGAGGCTGTGGGTTCAAGTCCGGTGGTGGACATATTTATATAATCGTGGAAAAAATTGTACATATTCGTGGTAGTTAGGTGCGAGTGAGTTTGCCTTTCTTAAAAAAAATTTTCATTATATGATTGTCATTTAATTAATTCTACGAAATTAATTCATAATTAATTAATCTCATACGTATCCGTCGATGATGCATTAGTATGACCCATTAATGTCTTAATCATCGGATTAAATAATTTAAATATAATTATCACGCACATAATTCTTTCATCATATTCTCCCCAAAGTAACCTAGGGAAAATTATGGTGTAGGAGATTAAAAGTTGACATTATTTTAAGGGAAATAAAGTGATAACCATCATATATATAGTTAGTCAGAGGTACCATTATCGCTCATCAAGATAGTTAGAGGACCTGTTTGTTCTAAAGTAATAATTGAGGGTTTAAAACATTACATTATTACCCATATGTAAACGATTTAACACAATATGACTAAAAAGTCTAGGCCACTTCATGTGAATATTTCTAACAAGTCGGGGTCAAGTCGGGCACAATTCGGGTCTAAGAAAGACGAAACCTTGTTGTTTTAGAAAATCTTGGTCCTGGTTACGTTCCGGTCTAAACAAAAAAATAAAAATAAAAATAAATAAATAGGCCTTTTAAGGATTAAATGGGACAAACGGGCATAGACTCAGCTTTTAGAGCACGAACAAACTTTTGTTTTTTGTTTTTTTTTTTTATCTTTTTTATGTACATGTTTAATTGAATACTAATTTATATATTTAGTCTATAAATATTCATATTAGAGTCTTATAATATCTTTGGTAAATTTCATGCTGTAATTTTATGGTGTAATTTGATATTATTGAAGTTATGTTACCATTAATTAATAAACAATATTTTGTATTATACTTGTATTAATAAAAACTATAATAATTAAAAACCATACATTGAGCATGTGTTTCTATGTATATGTTGCTAAGTATATAGTTTACAGTTAAGCGTACTTAATTGGAAGTATTATTGGGATGACTGACTTCCTAATTATGTAGTCATCGTATTGTGATCACGGTAAGAATTGATGTTACATACCTCCACCGTCCTTCTCAATCCTTATCATTTTCTAGAAATATGATTTCTCGATTAAAACGAAATAAAATTTTAATAATTATTTACATATGCAACGATCTGTAAGACGACGGGTGTTCCATTTTATTGATAATTAAGTTGTTTTATTGATAATTAAGTTGTTTTTGTTTGTAAAATTTGAGTGTATCCATGGCAATGCAATTCCCTTAGGTTGCGTTTGATTCGTAGAATTCAATGGAATTCGATGAAATTGGAATCTCAATTCCATTCCACAAACATGTTTGGTTTCCAAATGAATTGAGTTGTAAGTTATCAAATTCTTCCATTCAAAGGAATTCACATTCCATGAAATTTTAATTCCTTTAAAGAGTTCCAATTACATGAAAAATATTCCGCGAACCAAACGCAGCGTTAATATTTCATTGTGGGAGAGGTTCACGCCAAGATGTCTAATGAATCGCCAAAGCAAGTGCATGTTCGATTTATTAACACCGGTTATGCTTTTGTAGTTTTTAGAAGAATTGAATACAAGAGTCTTAGAAAGTCGGAAACACGCTAATACATACACTCACTGTATTTTTACCAAGATCTTAGATAATTAGTTAATTACCAACAACAAAAGACGTACAAGGTTCCTAAATGTCTAAACAAAACACAAATAAGAAAGTCATCTTCTTTTAACATTTGACGACACAAGATTTATGTTTCGAGTGAGTTCAATAAAGGTCTCTTCTTTGCACGGACACGTTAGACCTCCCATAGGATGAGCATAGCCAAACTCCTCTTTCGACATGTTCAACAACGTCTGAAACGAAGGATGTTTGAGATACGATAATGGAACCAAAAATCTCTTCTTTCCGGTTTCACCAACGTAAATGGAGAAATAACCTTTTGGTGTTTCAATGGCTGATGATGAGGAGGAAATAATTCTTTGCTTTCCTTGTTTTGCATTAATGATTATTTTAGGGAGCTTTTGTAAAACCATAATCAAAGTGAAAAGTAGATTCCTAGCTACCTGAAATTGTATATATGATGATGGATATTGTGAGTTTTAGTGAACTTTTTGATTAATTCTTCATTCAAAGCCAATACTTATATAAATAGTTGGTCGTGAGACCGGTGGTACGAACTGTCAAATGGTCGATTTTACCCTCTCTTTTCGTTCTAGTCGTCTAGTTAACTTCAATGCTCACCAGACGACAATTTAATGGAATCAGTTAGTTTTGTTTAGCAATTAGGAAATTTACGTAAAATCGTACAAGCTTTGGTCCAACCTAAGAAAGTATTCTCAAGTAGTCCTTGTATTATGTTAATTTTCAAACTGAAAGTACGAAGAATATCTAAAGGATATTCTAATTTAGTGGCCACTATGGACTTTAACGTTTGATTGATGCCACATTAATATTCTAGCGTAGTACAATAAAGTTGTAAGTTCAATTATCCGTATTGTTAACTTTATCAAATGTCACTAATGTCAATATGCACCCTTTGTTTTATTGTTGAAACTGAAAGTACAATATACTTTTGTATTGAGCAGTGCTAGGTAAAATATACATTCGTCCTAAAATTATTGTTCAGATTTGACTTTCTGAAGTCTTTCTTTTTCAACTTTGACCTAAAATATTTTTGTTTGTGTTATATAATACTTAATGAAAATTATACCAATAAAAATACATTCAAAACCCAATCCGTTGATATATTTTGCATCAAGTTTTATATAACACAAACAAAAATATTTAAAGTCGAAGTTGAAAAAGAAAGACTTCAGAAAGTCAAAACTGAACAATAATTTTGGGACGAGGGTAGTACTATCAATCAATATGAATATATTATATGATGATGATAAAAGAAAAGGTACAAAACAAGAGGACAACTATGCAATTTGCTTAAATATATAATTGAAAATTAATCACATGCATCCAAATTTTGTCAAATTAAACATAATCCAAATAGTTCGATATGGTTTCGGTAGACAAAAGTGTACTTAACCGGGTACGTCAAATTTTGGTATAGTTCAAAGGGTCGGGTGGCTTAAAAAGAGAAGTAGAGAAATGCAAAACAATTACATCTTAGGATAAATTTGTAGGTATATGATGTAGTGTTGTTAATATTTAGTGTAGTTAAGATGCAACATTTGAAAGTGCAATGTCATTATGATGCAGCGTTTTCAATAGTTGCTCTTTCTAAGCTCAAACCTTAGTTGAACAACCGAAGCCAAGCAATAAGGCAGTCTCTGAGTTTTCAAAGACCCTGAGCAAAATAATGATAATCACCAAATGAGGCCCTAAACAAGGAATGTTAATCGCAAAAATGAGGTCCTATAATAAAAAACTAAATTTATAGTTTACGGAATGTAGTATCAAAATTAACTCAAGTTTCTTTATGATCCAATTATCTTATACATAAGAGCACAAGGTGTGGGAAGGAAATCGTCGGCGTTCAAGGCCGAGAACGCCATGGGACGGAGTTCCGCGGCAACGGGACGGCGTTTCCGGAGGCGTTCAGCTCCCAACGTTCAAAATCCGAAGCCGAACCAAACAACGTTTTCCTTTTTTTTTTTTGTTTCTGTTTTCTTCCCAACATATTTTTTTTCCTTTCCCAGTGACTAGCAAAGAAGAAAAGAACACGAGGAAGATGATGATGGATTTGGAAAGCGGCGGTGTTTCTTTTGTTTTTAGGGTAAATATATTGGGCTTTTTTTTATAACTTTGGAGCCCATATTTTTGGCCCATAAATGTTACTGTATATTAATTGTATAGATTTGTCCGATTAAAACTTTCATGAATGTCCTTTTTCTATTTAATTTGCATTGATATTTATATCAATGTATTTAATTTATTTGTTTTTTAAAAATTAATTAATTTAATTAAAAGAAAAAGATCAGAGGAGATGCTCCATAAATAGGAGCAGGAAAGGCAGAAATCATCTCCACCATCCATTTGATTTCAATGGCCAAGATCACATCAAAAGCAAAAGGATGAGCTTGCAATTTATATTGTTAAGGGGTCAATTGTGTAAAATTGTTTCACACCATCAATCACTATCGGTCAGACACCACTCTCATAACTCTGCCCTAATCTTCTTTCTACTGTAACACGTATCCACCTATATCCACCTATTCTATGTAACTATTCTCTCATTTCTTTCTCTACTATAACACTCATACCACCATCTCTAAGAAAGAAAATTATGGAGCTCATGTAACACTCTACTGTAACTACACCTTATTTCACAAGCAATGGATCACTCTCTTCTCCAACAAATCGCTGCTATTAACTGCTCTTCTTACTCCAACTTCGATAATCTTCCGTCTCACCTTGAAAACCGTTTCCGTAAGCTAAAATCCCTCCCTGCCACCACCGCCACTTCTTGACTTCCTCCGGCCAAGTATAAATCATTCACACCTACCTCCGCCCACGATTCCAAATCAAACAAAAGGCGTCCTCCTTTTTCTATGGAAAAATCGTCTCCGAATGAACATTCCGACGGAAATCGAGATGTTCCGGAATCGATTTTGAAGTCGAAATGCTTGAACTCAGATTTATCTAAACGGAACAGTTTGAAATCGGAATCAAAATCGAATTTGAAATCCGGAAGCGGTTTGTCCAAATAGCCGTCTAATACAAGCAGCTTGTCGTTGCCATAGTCATGTGATCGCCGGAATCGAGAACAACACTCCGACGATAGTTGAGATTTCAAAAAATCCGCGAAATCGAGATCGAAATCTGGAACCGGATCATATAAATCTCGGTGGAATGAATCGGAATCGGATTCGGATTCTGGAGCTATGTCGCCGCCACGGCAGAGTATCGGTTGTTTGTGGTGCTCACCAAAGAATGAAATCAGTGTGAACGTAAAACAGGGGAAGGAGATTCATTGAAGTTGGAAGAAGTTGGCGGTGGAAGAAAGTGGAACAACTAATCGGGATCTTCAAGAATTTCTAGACGATTTTAGAAGCTTTAATGTGGAATATCAAGAGAAAACTGTAACACCCTCCCCCTGAGCCCACTGGGATCACGCGGTCCACAGCTGGGCCTGAGGAGCAATGTTAATATAAACCCACTGGGCCAGGTCTGCAGCCCAATGCACCCCAACCACATCACCTATGGATTTCACCAATAGGTAGGTTGTTGAGTCTCGAACCTGAGACCCCTTTAATACTAAGTCTTACCACTTAGTATCACCAATTGAGCTGCAGCTCAATTGGTGATACTAAGTGGTAAGACTTAGTATTAAAGGATTCTCAGGTTCGAGACTCAACAACCTACCTATTGGTGAAATCCATAGGTGATGTGGTTGGGGTGCATTGGGCTGCAGACCTGGCCCAGTGGGTTTATATTAACATTGCTCCTCAGGCCCAGCTGTGGACCGCGTGAGCCCAGTGGGCTCAGGGGGAGGGTGTTACAAAAACAGTTTGAAGGAGATTCGTTGAAGTTGACATGAATACTTTTACAAGTGAAATATGATACTTATACTCACTGCATTTTATCAAATTGACACTGCATTTTACTAAAATAATAATGCATTTTATCAAATATGATGTTTGAAGGTTGGTTTGGTTACATATGTGATGAGATATATGTGGTGTATTTGTATGTCTGTGTTAAAGGGAGGTGTAAGCGTTGAAGTTGACATAAATACTTTAATGAGTGAAATCTGATACTTATACTTACTGCATTTTATCAAATTGACACTGCATTTTACTAAAATAATGCATTTTACTGCATTTTTACTTAACTTTAGCCTTCCTATTCTCATCTGATACATTCTACTAAAACTTTATATGAAAAAAACGTGGTATCTTTTAAACATAAATTGCAGTCACGAGCTTAAAAATGTTAAATACAGTAAATTAAACGTAAAATTGAATGATTTATCCGAGATCTATTTTGCATATCAGGTTTACACCACCTTAAAATTTAAAATGCAGTAACTTAACCGTAAAATGCAGTAAGTTTTCGAGATCTACTATTTCAGATCATTTTTTACCACCTTAAACATAAAATGCAATAACATAAACGTAAAATGCAGTGATTTTTTTTATCAGTGTTTTCATATTATTTTTCCACGAGCTTAAGATATGTAAAATAAAGTAATTTAAACGTAAAATGCAGTAGCTTAAACGTAAAATGCAGTGATTTTTTTTTTAAAAAAAACCATATTTTTCATATAAGTTTTCCACCACATTAAAACTTAAAATGCAGTAAATTAAACTTATAATGCGGCTACTTAAACGTAAAATGAAGTAAGTTTTCGAGATCTAGTTTTTAGTTCAGTTTTCCACCACCTTAAAAATAAAATGCAGTAATTTACCCGTAAAATGCAGTATATGTTTTACCAAATTTACTCTTCTAAATCAGTTTTCCACTACCTTAAATGTAAAGTGCAGTAACATAAACGTAAAATGCAGTACTATTAAAATGCAGTCATATTAAATAGATATAAAATGCAGTTTTTCTTGAAAAATGCATTAAAATGCCATGAATTCAAAAATTTCATTCTTTGTCCTCATTTGATACCTTCACCTCATAACCTTAAAAACATACATGGATCATTACAGATATAACATTTGAATTTTAATAAACTCTAAGTATGTGAAAATTTCAATAAAAAGTATTTAACCTATTAGACTTGAATGTAAAGTCAAACGATATACAACATCTCCTTATATTTTGTAATTTCGATACAACTCTAAATATGTGAAAATTTCTTTATTACATCTGAACAACTAGTTTTTAAGATTTTACAGACTTGATTGGCCTCCAAGATGAACTTTTCTTAGCAACAAAACCAGCTTTCCTTGCATATTTTTGATAACAAATGAATGCTTCTTCTATCGTATTGTATACAGTTTCAATTAATGGTTTATCTTCCACAGCAGGGTACCAAATTCTTGTCCCACACGGACTATAGAATAGTCTATCAGCTTTGTCTTAAACAGCTGCATTATTAAAAAAAAGTTTTATAAATTATAATTGAAATAATAAACATACAAAAAATACATTATGAAGTAACATTCTGTCTTTTTTTAAATAAAACTATATTAAAACTGTCAAATATATTTTTTCAAAGTGAAATGAATTATGTTAAGATCCATTACACTGCATTTTAAAGGAAAATAAAGAACAACCTTTTGATCATTCACTACATTATACATACCAAAAATCTACTGCATTATAATATATACTACTGCATTTTAACACTTTTATACCAAATCTTACGATGAAATCAGATCTGGAAAAATAATCAATTTTAACAAAATACAATTATATGAATGTGTGTATAGTTATGGATCATGCGAAACTATTGAATATTCCAGTGCAGTCATCATATATACCTACATATACAAAGAAAAACTCAAATATGAACACACATATAAATGCACACGTATATACACATATACACACAATCAAAACACACATATGAACACACACATATATAACTAATACGCACACAGACGAACACAAAGATGAACACACACATATATAAACATATAAATATACATACGAACACACATATCTTCACTTACAAATTAAATTGCACAAAAATACTTACTTCTGTTTGGATCTCCAACAATAAGTGAGTGCTCTTCCACTTCAACTGGAACCGTTTTATCGACGATATCAACATCGGCTATAGGTGTATTTTCATGAGACATTGTGCGCAGATTTGATGATTTTATCTACACATATATGAAGATTCCGTACGTATATAATCGTTATATATCTATATATGTATACGATTTTTAAGGAATCTTATATCTGTGAAGTTGTGAACCGATTGGTTTGGGGATTTTAGAATAATAAACTAAATTCATAATATTAAAATATGTTTTGCGGTCAGCTCCAACACTTTGTAAAATGTGCAAAACTAGTCCCTGGTATGTTGTACAGTGGGAACCATGTAAGACATGTGGCATAATCTGGTTGGAGGACATGTTGCTTTCCCTGCTCCTCTATTTTGACCTGCTTTTGTGAACCGGACCCTTAATTAAATTGTAATTAAAAAAGTTAAAAATTAAATAATAAAATATTTCAGAATACTGTCACCACACCACGGAATCCTAACTCACAACATTCTCGAGAATACTATCTTGAACAATGTAAAACAGTGTTACCACACCCAGTACTCTAATCATGTCTATTTTTTCCTTTTCATATTAATTGATTAACAATCAAAGTATTTATCAAATAATATACATACTGATAAAGACCGATTCGAGATGGTCAATCTCCCAAGAACAAAGACAAAAAACTAAACTACTTTTAACTAAATAACTTTTCTTCTTTTTCATTTCCCTATCAAATATGGAGTATACAATATTTATAAGGAAATAATTGCAAGTACTTGCTATATTTTCGAAACATGACATACAGGAAATGTAAACGTGATATTACCACTAACTACTAGACCTTAGGAATAATAATAAAACTTAGGAAATCATGGACTACACTACATGCATGCAAATAACTAAATATGACTTGGTCTTCCTCTAAGCATGGCATACGGTTACTAAAGAGAGTGATCACCCTTTCACGTATCACATACTATGGCACTGTTTGGCAACAAGCTTTTAAGAGCTTTTAGGAGTTCTAGCTTTTGATTTTTAAACGGAAAGCTCATATCAAAATAAAAGCTTTGTTTGGATCAAATTATATTAGCTTTTAATTTATTTCAAAAGCTTGTTAAAAGCTTCCATGTGAAACGCTGTGCAAAGAAGCGTTTGAAATCTCTCAGAGCTTTTCATATATGTATTTACGTAAATGCCCCCCATACAAATCAAGTTAAATATCGGAGGTCCACAATCCATTCCTGAAACATTTTTCTTGTAATTTTTTGCTTTTCTTCTTTATGTAACTGTTTATATTTTTTATATTTCTACCATATTATCTTAATATTTTTCTTAATAATTACAAAACTACCATATGCATATATGTACAACGGACTAATATGTTACATACATCATAAAAATTTAATTTTAAAATTAATAAAGTACTCTCTGGGATAATTCAGAGACGTTACTCTAGTATAAAGTTACACCAATCATAATACTTTTACATGTAATACAATGAACATTACAATATAAACTTTTTCATTAATGACTTTTAATGTCATTTTACATTTTTAATTTACAGCTACAGCTAGTTTACCAAACAGTTTTATATAAATAAATCTACAGCTTACAGCCTACAGCTACAACCACAGCCACAGCTTACAGCTACAGTCTACAGCTACAGCTATTTTGCCAAACATACCCTATATACATATACATGCACATTTTTGAGGCCCTTAGAAATCGGAGGCCCTAGGCGGTCGATCACCTCGCCCACCCTCGAAGACGGCTCTGCCAAGCAATAATCCCATGTAATTGTAAACGCATGATGAAACAATCATCTAGACAACTCCTTTCCTTAGGAATATTGCAAGATTAACATAAACATCATATTTGAAATATATTTACATTAGTCATTGGTCATTTTCTATCTAGACTCAATGTCACTATAATATTTGATGAGTCATTTTGCCATTTGAATATAAGGGTTAATGGTGCTTCTCGAATGATCGATTGAGGATGAAATAACAATGACCTGATGGTCACCTTATTTGTTGAAAGAATAGGACGTATCGATCTTTATATTTCTCATGATGTGAAGTTGGATTGACTTTTATTTAACAAAAGGAAACTCACTTTATTTTTGCTCTACATATATATTTTATATACTCTTATTAAAATGATCGAAAATTATTAGGGGTTACATGTTTGGGGGCTTATTTAAAGTTTCTACCAATAATACAAAAAAAACCACTTTTTTACTGTGGTTGTTTTGAGAAATTACACATCAGCAGGTAATAGTGTGCAACTGTAACTTTTGTACTTCACTCATTAAAAAAAACACTACACGTCTACACACCTCTATTCTATATTTCATCTACTCTACTCTTCTTACATTTTAAAAGAAAACCTCCATATCCATTTGCCTTTTTCACTCTTGCTTCTTCTTCAATCTACCTTCTTCTTTCTTAAGGTTCTCATCCACCCAATTTTAGACCCAAGTAATTTGTTGATTTCGTGTTTATATATTCTTTGATTTCATATAGTCTATTTCTTTTTTCTTTCACCGTTTTTCTGAGTTTTCTCTTACGATTAATGTTGTTGCAGGGTTTGCAGTTTGAACTTTTAATCAGCTCATAAAGTTGTGGAGTGGCTATGGACTTATGGAGTATGACCGGACCTCAAGGTATTCTTCATCGATGTTATTATGATGTGAATCTTTATTTATTTATTATTTTTTTGGTTTTACCTTCCAGTATGATCAAATAAGTTAGTGTAATATATGTATTGGTGGGTATGCGTGGGTGTGGATGTGGGTTTTATTAATGTCCAACTTCTTCCTTTGACGTCGTTTCCTTCTTGTGTTAAGGTGTACTCAATTTTTAATGGATTTCAAGTCCAAGCTTCAGAATGTGTGAATGTGGAAGAATTCATCTTATAAACATGAAATTTATTTAAAACGAAAAATGCATGTTCTATTTTGTACGTAATGTGGAAAACATTATGTAAATGTTCTTATTTGTCTTTCCTATGATCTTTTCATTTTTCGTAGTGCAATAACAGTTGTCTTAGGTTTCAAATATTGTAATGCGATTAATTTATGTATAATGACTAATGAACAATCAGTGCCAGCATGTGGGTTTCGTTTTTATGGGTTGTGAATATAAAAATACCATTCCTATAAGAACGATCTATAGAAATACAAATAAAAATCTTTCCATTGTATTGATGAACTTATATGTGCAAGTGATTGTTGTCAATTTAATTTTACTTCTGTTTTTACATTAATCTGACTCAAAAGTTATACTCCTATTCCTATCAATTAAGACCGGATCAAATTTGATGCAATAAAACATCACAACATATTGTTTGTTTTGATTCGACCTTTACATAATGCTTTTATCACTGACTGTACATAATGTTTAATTTGTTGTAAGTTTCTATGTTGAGTTCTCTAAATATAATTCTACAAATATGTAGTTATGGGTATGTATTTATTTTAAAGCTTGTATGTATGTGTATGTATGCCCTTTCTTAAAAAACTTCACATACTTTGATGAACAAAACATCCATATTCTCGTAAGATTAATTTTGTATCATTGTAATCAACTCCTTAGCTAGCTGTGTCATTAGTTCTTATTTTGTTTAGATACGTGTAAGTGAAAAACTTTATACATATGAGTGGTTGTAGTCTTGTAGAAGAAGAGTGGTCAACATTCTTTTTTGGTTGAACCATACCTTGAGAAAGAAAAATGCAAAGACTTTATAGAATAGGTACAAGGACTATACTTGTTTAGATTATGGGGGAAAATCACAAAAATGATCCAATCACCACACCCCTTTTAACAAACTAATCATTTGACAAACCATTTTAACAAACTAATCCACCTTTTGGCGCTGGGTGGGCGCCCCTGGCGCTCCACCTTTTAAAAGGCACTACGTGGAAAAAGCTTGCACCATTATCGCCAGGCGCGCCAGCATGTGGGACCGGCGCCCCACGTGGAGCGCCGGCGCCCCACTATTAAATATTAATTAATCGCCCCACGTGGTGCATTTTTTGAGGGTGGAGCGCCAGGGGAGCCTACCCGGCGCCAAAAGGTGGATTAGTTTGTTAAAATGGTTGGTCAAAAGATTAGTTTGTTAAAAGGGGTTTGGTGATTGGATCATTTTTGTAATTTTCTCGATTATGAGACATACAAAACATGTACATGACTAGACATCTTGCTGTACATTTTCTTCCCTTAGCATAAATTGTCAAGTATGGTTAGTTGGGACATGATGGGTTAGGTTTAGACCTGCCATAGAGAAATGTCTTCATGTCCTAAAACTTATTTTAACTTGTTCAACTTGTTCCAAATATCATAAACGAATGTCAAATAACTATGATATGCATTCCTTAATTAATAACAAAATATCAATTTTCCTACACAAAAAAATAAAAATACATTGATAACTTATTTCCAACTGACAAATTATGTAAGATGATGTTCTAGCAAGGATACTCTCACAATTTTTTTCCACAATTTTAAGATCGTTGTTCATTACTATACATATGAAGTTATCCTTCAAGACGTTATCATAACTTTTATCATTTGGATCTCTAGAATGATACTACTAATATTACGTAAAAAAATCTAACATTCGTTCATATCGTGTTCATTAAATATGTTAATCGTCATGGGCTGTGCTATGCACAGCCTGTAAGACCACCTAGTATTGCTTATAATCAAATAAGCTTAAAATTGGTAGCTTGTTTCGAGCTTATAAAATCTTCCTCAAATGTAAGCAAATAAGCTAACTAAATAAACTTATCCAAACACTATAACTTAAGTAATCAAGCCAACCAAATAAGTGCCCGAACACCCCCTTAGAATAAGGAATTTGCTATGGTTCTACGTGTGGATATCTATTCATATTTAGTTAAATTAACCAATGAAATCTCACGCTTCTAAGTGTGAATTATTTTTACCTTTTTGACGCTTTGAAGCGTGGTAATTATTGTCGACACCTATAGATGTCAAAAATATCATAAGCAAACATGTATAATTCTGTTATGCTCACAAATGTCAAAAATTTATTTTAGTAGTCACGCTTGTTGCAACTAGCAAGCGTGGAAATATAAGCATGAAAAAACCAGGTTTTTTTAGTGAAATAGGCGCTTAGTTAATTTTTTGTATTCGTCAATTATATGTTTTCCTTAAATTCATGAACTAACACTTCAATTTCAAACACCTTAACATATATTGATTTTAATTCTGCATTCTACGTAGTCCAATTGATTAGGTACTTGCTTTTTTTAAACTTTAGTGAGTGCTAGATCCTACTATGTACAATTGTTTATGGTCTCCTTTCAATGACCCATGCATGCAATCTTTGATATATATGTTATGAGAACCCCTCGTCTTCTTCAATCAAGTTACAGATTCTCGATCTCGCTAAAAGTTACAAACATGAATTATACATCTTGTATGGAGACTGTGGGTCTGCTCACTAGTGAAGTTCACAATGTTGGAAATTAATGATTCGGAACGTACCCAAATACTATAGCGGAAGCGGAAGCGATCGAACCAACGTTTAGATCACCGGTCGGGGTAAGCAATCACAAACGGAAAGCTTACAAGATTCACAACCTAAATTCCCTAATCGTGTTTGCATCGAATATACACGAACTGAACGAGTGCTAACTCGTCTCTCTCGATTATCTCTCGTTTGTGTATTTGGGATGTTATCGATTACTAATACATAGAAACCTCCCATTTATATAGTTATCACAAAGATAACATGAACGATCGCCATTTAGTACTAACTTAATGGATAATCATGACCGTATTCATTATCGAGTAAGTCAAGCGGTTTTAACCACCAACACAATTATCACTTAGTTTGTGGGCGGGTTGGATCCGGGTCAACCCGGATCCATGTTCCAACATCTCCCACTTATACACAAACTGACTTGATATATATACTCATTATATCCCAAGAGAACTATCGTGTAACTTGCAAACGGTTCATACCGAAAAAATAGGTCGTGCGACCGGCATACTTCGAGAGCTCAATTGCTATACATCTGTTAGGAGTATCTAGCAGCTCAATAAACATTTGGCAAGAGTAGATTTAGTATGCAATATCCTAGATCATTAATCACATTAGTAATTCTCATGATCTCAGTTTTACTTATAAAACCCTTTGTATTCACAATTATCTTTTATCGCTAAGATGTGTCACTAAGACAAGATAATTGGTCGACCGGTGAATACAACTTAATGTGAACTTCAAATCATCTTCCCTCTTATTAGATTCTTTCGAACTTAACTCAACTCGCTTTTCTAAGAGCGTCCTGCCAGGTCGAATCATTCATAACCCTTAAGCAACACCTTAAGATAGCAAACATCAAGCTAATCCTCAAGAGACAAGAAAAGGTCATAAGGATACCAAAATTGAGGTTACTCATACCTCAAGGGACTCACATAGCATAAAAGCAGAGATCGTTTCTTCTATTTCCCTTATTGGTCGTCTTATACACATGTGGTATGATTCACATGCTGCAACATTTCTCCTTTCCCATGGAGGTATGCCTTTCAATCAATGTTGCACAGATAATAATTCAAACATACTCAATGTTCGAATCCGAGTTCACTCATCTACTCATACTCAGTAAGAACTCGCATCCGGTATCATAGACAGATTAGGTGAAGCTAAGTAATTCACCAATTGTTGTAAACTTTATAACTGTAGCATCACAGATTTTAAGTTTGTGCTCTCAATTGTCACTTAGACAATATACTTAAAATACGCTACAACTCCACTTATTACTAAAATAATGGAGTCGATCACCTATGTGAGTGGGCTGATCTTCAATCTGTCCGACATACTTTATAAATTAAGAATGTAAACACAACATTCCTTTGTATATAGGATTTGACAAACAAATTGTCATGGACATTAAAACTTAAATATGTTTGGAAAAAATTAAGTTAGTACATTTTCGATATCTACACCCCCTTGAACCTTGATATGTTACATAAAAACATCTCTCTAGGTATTCCAATTGATCTGCTACTTGTGTAGATATGTACTACATATTTACCTATATTATTGCATCCATGTCTCAAAAAGTTGTACTTGATATTTATGTGCTTAGTCTCACAATAGAGACTTAGGGTCTTTCACATATGCTATGAAAGCATCACGATAAGACCTTATCAAAACTCAATTGATAAATTAGTAATAACTCACAAGTTATACGGAAGGTGGTTAAGCCACACAACTTATTAAACCACATCTGAAATTTCCAAATAAAATCAGTTTCCGATTGTATACAAGGCTTTATGCGACTATTTCTTGTTGTTCCAAGAGATAACAACTCGGTCCGCATAACTATAACCAACCTTATAAGCAGATCAATATTCATTGCACAACAAATCAAAGTACCACTTAAATACCTTAGTACAATTTTTAAGTTATTTGTAGCCTTTTGCCACAAACTGAGCTTAATGATTTTACCTCATGAATTTATTCGTCCAATGCTTTTGTCCATTCTTTCTTTTGTGGGATATTCGGGAATTTCGAATGAACCACAAAGTATACCTTTTCTGATTGCATATCAAAATATATATATACATTTTCAGATTGAATATCAAAAAAGAGGTTCTCTTTTGGCAATTAATATAACCTTGAAACAGATTCTTGGTTTCTCAAATTTCTCCTACTCGGGTTGAGATTCTTTGAAAAAATCCATGGATTCTACCATTACTCCCACTCAAATTGAGATTTCCTTGAAACGTATTCTTGGGTTTTCAATTTTCTCCAACTCAGATTAGAATTACTCTCATTCGCATTATGTTGAGGAATTGCTATAAAGAAACGAATTATTTTCCTTAATTCCTCAAATTCTCCCACTCGAATGAAGTTATTCTATATGTTTACAAATAAGGACTAATCTTTATTTGTATCCGTTCACTTGTAAATGTATTTTCCAATAACGTGGCATCCGAGATTCAAATCTGGTTACACTCCCACTTTCATGTTCACCTATAAACACATAATCTTTGGATTGTACAAAGTATTTAATGAAAACACATTTCTTTCCTCGTGGTCTAAATTTTTCGAAAAAAATAAAAAAATGAGGAATATAATATATACTTTACAATCTCAAAGAATATAAGTCATTCTTATGACCTATTGAAACGCCCCAAAACTCAAATTTTTATTTTTTTTAAAAGAACCTCATTACATTTGCCCATATATACTAAAATATGAGGTTCAAATACTTAAAGACGCAACGGGAAACGATTTTGATCAAAAGAAAATAGAATCTGACAGCAGGGACTTCGCCATGCGACCACACTCCTGTCGCCATGCGACCACCTGATTACCACCCGTCGCCACGCGATGAAATCCTATCGCTGTGCGACCATTTGCATTTCATTATCGTCTAAACCACGAGTTTTCGACGCGCATAACTTTTGACCCACTTTATATTTTGATCTGAAAATTTGCACACACTTTCACAATGACAAAATGAAACTTTCTATTTTTAGACTTTTTTAAAATTCACGAAAACGACAAATCTGGACGTGTCACCAATTTAGTGCCATATCGGCCACTTTGGTGAACATATCAAATCCCAAACCACATGGTCTCTAACTTAACCCTTTTATACACTCACTTAACACTTGAAAACAAACTTAAAGAACACATTTGACCATTGATTCACTTTCATTTAAGATCTAAATAATTCTTTTTACACACAACCACATATTTGACCCATTTTGACACTCTCGACCTGTTTAATCAAAACAACCATATTTTAACCAGGTCAACACCCAATTCCACACTTGTTTAACCATTTCAACTCTATTGACTATATGTCAACTTTACATTTGACCCACCAATGACATTTGACTCTTTAATACGTTTCATCACTTTTAACAAATCAAAACCAATCATATGACTTCATATTTCTTGACAATTACATAAACAAGACTCCATATCAATGTTTAACTTTCAAAGTCAACTCTTACATATTGATCAACATATTTAATTCAAAAACTCTTTACTTGGGCGATTTACACAATTGCATATCAAAACAACAATTCAAAGAGATGGAGCATTTCTAACCACATAGCTAGCTCCATATCCACGCTACCTTCATGAAAGCACTGTGTAACAACCGGCAAATTAGGACTAGAATTAGTGCCTAATTCTTTGTTAATACATGTAATTAGTTCTGTGTTAGGCTAATTTATGTATCGGATTATATATTGGTAAATATATACAACTTTGCGACTTGACTTAAATCGTACGCAATTTAAATAGAATGAAATTCTATTCGATTAATACGGACGTTGGTGAACAAATGTTTATAAACTAAAATAACGCAATTATGACCCAAAATGCTATTTTTCAATAATTAGAAATTATCTCGTATCACTTGGTTAAAGTTTACACGATTTAAAAACAAAAGTATTCAAACGTATTTAAACTAAATTATACTTCAAACAATTAAAGATTTAAAGAAATAATTTAAGTAAATTATTTAATAACCTTTGTATTTAAAAAAAAAAAAAAGATAATTCACGGGTAGAAATAAATAGTTTAAGGTAAAAGACGGAGAAAACGAACACCGCACGGAGCACAGCGCGTGTACTGAAAAATGGGGGCTTTCATCAAAACCCCCAACTTTCCCCTCTTCCTTCTCATTCCACTAACTCCCTCTCTCTCTCTTCTTTCCCTTTCCTTCTTTTCTCTCTCAAATTAAACACCACCACACCTCATTAAATTTACAAAATACTACCTCAAAACGCACTCGGTTCTACTCGGTCATTTGGAAGAAAAGCACCACCACTTCACGATCTACAACTCCATCTTTCCGGATTTTCATTTCGGCACTTTGTAAGTTTCCGACAAATCCCGACATCTCTCGTTTTTGATCATTTTTACTAAATTATGGTTTCTATAGGTTTATTATGTTCATATAAGGGTTGGGTAAAAGATTTGGACCCAACGGAAACCGGGAAACTCGTTTTCGACTAAATTTCCGGCCATCAGACTGCAACGTCGCACCTGGCCAGGGGCCTCTGCGACGTCGCGACCTACGTCGCACAAAAATCTCAACGTCGCACTAGCGACGCAGCCCCTTACGTTGCATTAATTTGCGGATGTCATACATGGCGACGTAGACTTTAACGTCGCAAACCGAACCAACGTCGCATTAGCGACGCCACCCCCTACGTCGCATTGATTTGCGAAGGTCGCATCATGGGACGTACATGCCCACGTCGCACCTTACGTCGCTTGCAACGTTGCATGCGACGTCGCACGACGTCGCACACCAGAACCTTGAAAACTCACATTTTTACTAAGTGTCGGAACCAAGATTTTACCACCTAATTTTACTCCAAATCCAGATTTCGGATACGTTTTCACTAAAGCAATATAGTAGAAATAAAAATTTTTCAAGCTGACCTGGCAGCTCGACCCCAGCCAGGGGCTCTGCCCCTTGGACCCCGCTAACCAGGGGCGCTGCCCCCGGACCCCCGTACTTAGATTCTGTAAGCACATTTCTCACCAAGTGTCAAACCTGTACAATTTCAAATACTTATACAATACGAATCATCGAACATAATAGAACATACTTTTCAAGTGCAATCACTCTAAATCGCGTTATAAGTGATAAAACTTTAATCATAACGAATCACCAACGGGCCGAACACTTTATTACAAACGATAACGAACCAACATTTGGACAACGGGTTATATGGACAACTAGCCTAGATGGTCTTGCGAGACATCTACTTACTTAACCTTACATGTTTAGGCATTTAAAGGTTACGGGTTCGGAGAACCTACACACTTCTTACAGTTTTCAACTGCTTACTACTAGACTCAGGTGAGTCTTACGGCCCCACTTTTACTGTTTATCTTATTGGGGGAGATACATGCTACTTATTTTTCCTGAACACAAGTACTAAACTGATTTCTATACCAAACGGAATTGCATGAGTTATTCATTACTTACTGAAGTCTCTCCATCATATATCGTTAGTTATGGACTTAAGCGCGAACAGTAGTTAATGGATCCATTAGGGAAATGACCCTCCCTGCCCGGGGTAGTAGCGCTACCACGTACTGATTTACACGTAGAAACGGGTGACTATTATTTCGTTACTTATGCTTGCTCAATTACGAGCATGTCACGGGAGCAACTGATTATTTACGGGTTAAGCTTCGATTATGAGCCTCATGGCAACGGTATAACTTAATTACTTTACTTTTGCTGGATTTGCAAATACTTGATATACGCCTGCGGGCACTACTGATGAAATCTTGTGTTCAAACTGATTATTTACTGATAAACCTGTGAGATTCACCAACCTTTTGGTTGACCATTTTTAGCATGTATTCTCAGGTACACTTACGGAGTAGGATCACTCCAGGATCACTAGCTAGAGTCGCATGATTTCCAAACTGCATTTAACGGAGATTCTTTGGCATTATCTTTTGTAGCTATGGTTATGTAATAGAATCTCCCGCTACATACGCGGACTCTAGGCTTACATATTTTTGTAAAGAAAACTATATGTTTTCAAACGATTAATTTATGGAATGTAACTATTTTACAAAACGTCTCATTTAGAGGTCGTTTGCTGTATATCTTGTGCTTTGTATATTGATTAGTAACACCCAAGTATGCTTCCGCAAATCACTAAATTTGGGGGTGTTACAGATTGGTATCAGAGCCTAAGGTTATAGTGAACTAGGTTGCATTTAGTGGGCCTAGACTATGACCATTAGGCAGTATTTCCTTACTAGGCATGATTGGTTCAGGAATTTCATCATACGACTTTAATTTAATATAGCCTGATCAACTATGTACAATTAAGGAAAGATGATGTGAGGTCTGAAATGGTTATGTTGAACAGGAATGCGTTAGTTGACTCTGACCACGAGAGAACCAGACCATTACTTGATACGTGCTAGACACTAGGCTGGATATTATATACTTATATATATTAGCCTCGTCTTACTTACACTCTGCCTCAGGAATGGCAAAACCATCACCCAATTCATCACGCTCTCATCCGCAAGGATCTCGAAACCCGCGAATAGCCAGGAGGATCACTAGGTCACCTCGAAGCAACCCCTATCCTGGTCATAACTCTCAGGACTCGGCACATCTCACGGTGCCAGTGTTGGCTACCCAACTCCGCTGTCAGGAGCAAAGGCTTGAAAATCTCGAACGGGAACAACACCGAATGATCTACCTGCTTCGCCAAGCTCTTGATCACATATCCCAACTCCAGCAAGAACAAGAGGACACAAACCTCTCTGTAAGCATAATTCAGGATTCAATGACTGCTGAATTAGGCGCGGGTGAACTCGTAAGAAACCGACTAGAGGAGTGTGAACAGCGTTCACAGGAGACTGAGGACCACTCTCGAGCACTAGTACAGCGACTAGCCTTGGTCGAAGACAACGCCAGACAAGCCAACAGACTAGCAGAAACCGTGGACCGCCTTGTCGCGCTGATGGAGCAGATTAATCTGCATCAAGATTAGAACAGTCTGTAACTTGTAACCAGTTAACTACTTAATTAGGACCTATGTAATTCAACCGGATGTAACCATTCCCGGTACTTTTGTACTACTACTACTACTCTGTAATCTTTTGGAAAACCCGAACATTGTATCCAACTTGTTTACCTAAATGGAATATGATTATCACCTCGTACTGTTATCGTGTATCTCATTATATACACTTGTGATATATCATAGTTTCATGCAAATAACTTATTCCACTTTCCTTGTTCTTTCCTTGATCAGCAGCATGCCTCCTCGTCGACAAATCACCCTCACTGAAGCCGAAGTTGCGGGTCTGATTGCCGTAGCGTGGCCCAAGCCCTAGCTACCCGGACTTCAGCTCCTGGTAGCGAAGATACCGCTAATAATGGACCACAACCCAAGCCCTGCTCATATAAGGACTTCCAAAACTGCAAACCTCTGAACTTTGCAGGTACTGAGGGAGCAATCGGCCTAATACGTTGGATTGAGAAGGTTGAATCGGTATTCCTTATCTGCAACTGTGCGGAGGGGGACAAGGTTAAGTTCTCTGTTAGTACTTTTACTGACACCGCACTCACGTGGTGGAACACCTATGCCCAAACTGTGGGCGTTGCCAATGCTTATAAACTCCTGTGGGAGGAGTTGAAGGAGATGTTAAGGGGTGAGTATTGCCCCAGGGATGAACTGAAACAACTGGAGCTGGAATTTTGGAACCACAAGATGCAAGGTGATGATATCACCGGGTACACCAACCGTTTCCACCAACTGGCACTTCTGTGCCCATCCATGGTCGATCCTGAATACAAGAGGATCAAGAAATATGTTGATGGACTGCCCGAGAAACTCCAGGACCTGGTGACTTCATCCAAACCAGGTACTATCCAGAACGCCATCCGTATGGCCCATGAACTTACGACAAACGCTGTCCGCCGTAACACAACCTCAGCCCCACCTACAAACAACAAACGAAAGTGGGAAGGAAACCCCAACTCATCCAACCAAATCACCAACCGAAAGCCTGAGCCCCTTAGGGCTTATTCATCCGGCTCTTCAGAAAAGAAAGGGTACATTGGAAGCAAGCCCTACTGCCCCAAATGCAATCGTCACCATGACGGTTCCTGCCCTTGCACAAACTGCAAACGTTTTGGGCATCTGGCCAAAGATTGTCGAAACACCAGTGCCCCAAAGACTTGTTATGGGTGCGGAAGTCCTGGGCACTTTCAGAATAATTGCCCTAAGCAGAGAAACAACAACAACAACAACAACCACAACAAACGGAACTACAACCCTGCTCGTAGCAGAGCATTTGTCATCAAAGCTGGGGAAGCTAGAGAAGACCCGAATGTTGTAACGGGTACGTTTCTTCTCAACGATCTTACTGCTTCAGTATTATTTGATACCGGTGCTGATAGAAGTTTCATATCTGATGAGTTTTGCCCACTACTTAATATCACCCCTTCGGCCTTAGATGTTAAGTACACCGTAGAACTCGCAAATGGTAAACTCATAGAAACCAATAGTGTGATACCTAATTGCACTTTAAACCTCGCAAACGAAACCTTCTCAATCGATCTAATGCCTGTTGAACTAGGAAGTTTCGATGTCATCGTGGGTATGGACTGGTTGTCCAAGCATCGGGCCGAAATTGTTTGCCATGATAAAATCGTCCGAATTCCTCTCGCCGCCGGTAGTACCTTGGTCATACAGGGGGAGACCGGTGGGTCGAGACTAAACTTAATCTCCTGTTTAAAAACCCGAAAATTTCTGAGAAAGGGTTACCCAGCAATCCTCGTGCACATCACGGAGAAAAAGTCGGAGGAAAAGCGACTGGAAGATGTGCCAATCGTTAGAGACTTTCCCGAAGTCTTTCCAGAAGAACTACCTGGTTTACCTCCACCTAGACAGGTTGAGTTCTCGATTGATCTCGTGCCGGGTGCCGCCCCGGTGGCCCGAGCACCGTACCGCTTAGCCCCATCCGAACTCCAGGAGTTGTCTACTCAGTTACAGGAACTCCTGGATAGAGGATTCATCAGACCGAGTTCTTCACCTTGGGGAGCTCCGGTCTTGTTTGTCAAAAAGAAAGACGGTTCATTCAGAATGTGTATCGACTACCGAGAATTGAACAAACTAACAGTCAAAAATCGATACCCACTTCCTCGAATTGATGATCTATTCGACCAACTTCAGGGATCAAGCTGTTATTCAAAGATTGATCTTCGATCGGGTTATCATCAACTGCGTGTTCGCGATACCGATATCCCAAAAACCGCATTCAGAACCCGTTATGGGCATTATGAGTTCCAAGTGATGCCCTTCGGCCTAACCAACGCACCGGCTGTATTCATGGACCTTATGAATCGGGTGTGCAAACCTTACCTTGACAAATTTGTCATCGTCTTCATCGATGATATCCTCATATACTCACGAAACGAACAAGAACACGCACAACACCTCAGAACCATCCTAGAACTACTTAGACACGAGGAGCTTTACGCCAAATTCTCTAAGTGTGAGTTCTGGATAAAAACAGTTCAATTCCTTGGACATGTGATTGATAGTCAGGGAATTCATGTGGATCCATCAAAGATCGAGGCCATCAAGAACTGGCAAGCGCCAACCACTCCAACCGAGGTACGCCAATTCTTGGGATTGGCCGGTTATTACCGTCGGTTCATTGAAAACTTCTCGAAAATAGCCATACCACTCACGACACTGACTCAAAAGGATAAAAAGTTCGACTGGACCGATAAACAAGAGTCAGCATTCCAGTTGTTGAAGCTCAAGCTTTGCAGTGCACCCATTCTATCCTTACCCGAAGGCACCGATGACTTCGTGGTATACTGCGATGCTTCTCACCAAGGTCTCGGTTGCGTGCTGATGCAACGAGACAAGGTCATTGCTTACGCCTCCAGACAACTTAAAGTTCACGAGAAAAACTACACAACTCACGACCTCGAGCTAGGGGCCGTGGTATTCGCTTTAAAAATCTGGAGACATTATCTTTATGGTACCCGCAGCACTGTATTCACCGACCACAAAAGTCTCCAACACATTTTCAACCAGAAAGATCTTAACATGAGACAACGTAGATGGGTTGAATTACTTACTGATTACGACTGTGAAATCAAATATCATCCGGGCAAAGCAAACGTGGTTGCTGATGCTCTCAGCCGTAAAGAACGAACAAAACCAATCCGAGTCCGGGCACTCAGCATTACCATTCATAACGATCTCACCGCCCAAATTCACATTGCCCAACTCGAAGCCCTGAAACCCGATAACTTCAAGAACGAGGCCTTGCGAGGCATGGATAAACAATTCGAGATCAGACCCAACGGAGTTAGGTATTTCTCTAACCGAATCTGGTTGCCAATTTTGGGGAACCTTCGGGACTTGGTGATGGATGAAGCTCACAAGTCCAAGTATTCTATCCACCCGGGATCCGACAAAATGTATCACGGCATCAAGGAGTTTTACTGGTGGCCAAACATGAAAACTGACATTGCCTTGTACGTCAGCAAATGCTTAACTTGTTCCAGGGTCAAGGCCGAGCACCAAAGACCTTCCGGATTGCTCCAACAACCTGAAATTCCTCAATGGAAATGGGAGCAAATTACCATGGATTTCATAACCAAACTACCTAAATCGGCGAGCGGTTGCGATACCATTTGGGTGATCGTCGATCGTCTCACCAAATCAGCTCATTTCTTGGCAATCAGAGAAACCGATAAAATGGAACGCCTTACACAAATTTACATCAAAGAAATCGTTTGTCAACATGGTGTCCCTATCTCGATCATCTCTGACAGGGATGCTCGTTTCACATCTCGCTTCTGGCAATCACTCCAAAAATCACTGGGTACCCACCTCGATATGAGTACCGCGTACCACCCTCAGACCGATGGCCAGAGCGAACGAACTATACAGACACTGGAAGATATGCTACGAGCCTGCGTAGTTGATTTCGGTACCAACTGGGAAAGACACCTACCGTTGTGTGAGTTTTCCTACAATAACATTTATCACGCCAGCATTAAGGCTGCACCTTTTGAGGCACTGTACGGTCGTAAGTGCCGATCACCGATCTGTTGGACTGAAGTGGGAGATAGTCAACTCACTGGTCCTGAACTCATACAAGAAACCACCGAGAAAATTTTCGAAATCCAAAACCGACTCAAAGCCGCGCGTGATCGTCAGAAAAGTTATGCTGACGTGAGACGCAAGCCACTCGAGTTCCAAGTTAGGGACCGAGTACTCTTAAAAGTATCGCCTTGGAAAGGCGTAATCTGGTTTGGTAAACGCGGGAAATTAAATCCTAGGTACATTGGGCCTTTTGAGATCCTCGAACGGATTGGCCCCGTGGCATATCGATTGCAGCTGCCTTCCGAACTCAGCAGCGTGCACCCTACATTTCACATTTCTAACTTAAAGAAATGTCTGTCCGACAAAACACTTATCCTACCACTTGACGAGATACGCATCGATAACAAACTTCACTTCGTTGAGGAACCCGCCGAGATTATGGACCGTGAGGTCAAACAACTAAAACAAAGTCGTATTCCCATCGTCAAAGTCAGGTGGAATTCGCGGCGTGGTCCGGAATTCACTTGGGAACGGGAAGACCAAATGCGACTCAAGTATCCTCACTTATTCACTGATTCTACCCCGAACGCGACTTCGACTTAAATTTCGGGACGAAATTCTTTTAACAGGGGGAGAATGTAACAACCGGCAAATTAGGACTAGAATTAGTGCCTAATTCTTTGTTAATACATGTAATTAGTTCTGTGTTAGGCTAATTTATGTATCAGATTATATATTGGTAAATATATACAACT
This sequence comes from Helichrysum umbraculigerum, assembly GCA_949592205.1. NCBI lineage: Eukaryota > Viridiplantae > Streptophyta > Magnoliopsida > Asterales > Asteraceae > Helichrysum > Helichrysum umbraculigerum. The sequence goes on from CATIUR010000004.1 coordinate 96,369,425, forward strand.
TTGCGATTTGACTTAAATCGTACGCAATTTAAATAGAATGAAATTCTATTCGATTAATACGGACGTTGGTGAACAAATGTTTATAAACTAAAATAACGCAATTATGACCCAACATGCTATTTTTCAATAATTAGAAATTATCTCGTATCACTTGGTTAAAGTTTACACGATTTAAAAACAAAAGTATTCAAACGTATTTAAACTAAATTATACTTCAAACAATTAAAGATTTAAAGAAATAATTTAAGTAAATTATTTAATAACCTTTGTATTTAAAAAAAAAAAAAGATAATTCACGGGTAGAAATAAATAGTTTAAGGTAAAAGACGGAGAAAACGAACACCGCACGGAGCACAGCGCGTGTACTGAAAAATGGGGGCTTTCATCAAAACCCCCAACTTTCCCCTCTTCCTTCTCATTCCACTAACTCCCTCTCTCTCTCTCTCTCTTCTTTCCCTTTCTTTCTTTTCTCTCTCAAATTAAACACCACCACACCTCATTAAATTCACAAAATACTACCTCAAAACGCACTCGGTTTTACTCGGTCATTTGGAAGAAAAGCACCACCACTTCACGATCTACAACTCCATCTTTCCGGATTTTCATTTCGGCACTTTGTAAGTTTCCGACAAATCCCGACATCTCTCGTTTTTGATCATTTTTACTAAATTATGGTTTCTATAGGCTTATTATGTTCATATAAGGGTTGGGTAAAAGATTTGGACCCAACGGAAACCGGGAAACTCGTTTTCGACTAAATTTCCGGCCATCAGACCGCAACGTCGCACCTGGCCAGGGGCCTCTGCGACGTCGCGACCTACGTCGCACAAAAATCTCAACGTCGCACTAGCGACGCAGCCCCTTACGTTGCATTAATTTGCGGATGTCATACATGGCGACGTAGACTTTAACGTCGCAAACCGAACCAACGTCGCATTAGCGACGCCACCCCCTACGTCGCATTGATTTGCGAAGGTCGCATCATGCGACGTACATGCCCACGTCGCACCTTACGTCGCTTGCGACGTCGCACAAACCAAAACCTTGAAAACTCACATTTTTACTTAGTGTTGGAACCAAGATTTTACCACCTAATTTTACTCCAAATCCAGATTTCGGATACGTTTTCACTAAAGCAATATAGTAGAAATAAAAATTTTCCAAGCTGACCTGGCAGCTCGACCCCAGCCAGGGGCTCTGCCCCTTGGACCCCGCTAACCAGGGGCGCTGCCCCCGGACCCCCGTACTTAGATTCTGTAAGCACATTTCTCACCAAGTGTCAAACCTGTACAATTTCAAGTACTTATACAATACGAATCATCGAACATAATAGAACATACTTTTCAAGTGCAATCACTCTAAATCGCGTTATAAGTGATAAAACTTTAATCATAACGAATCACCAACGGGCCGAACACTTTATTACAAACGATAACGAACCAACATTTGGACAACGGGTTATATGGACAACTAGCCTAGATGGTCTTGCGAGACATCTACTTACTTAACCTTACATGTTTAGGCATTTAAAGGTTACGGGTTCGGAGAACCTCACGCTTCTTACAGTTTTCAACTGCTTACTACTAGACTCAGGTGAGTCTTACGGCCCCACTTTTACTGTTTTATCTTATTGGGGGAGATACATGCTACTTATTTTTCCTGAACACAAGTACTAAACTGATTTCTATACCAAACGGAATTGCATGAGTTATTCACTACTTACTGAAGTCTCTCCATCATATATCGTTAGTTATGGACTTAAGCGCGAACAGTAGTTAATGGATCCATTAGGGAAATGACCCTCCCTGCCCGGGGTAGTAGCGCTACCACGTTCTGATTTACACGTAGAAACGGGTGACTATTATTTCGTTACTTATGCTTGCTCAATTACGAGCATGTCACGGGAGCAACTGATTATTTACGGGTTAAGCTTCGATTATGAGCCTCATGGCAACGGTATAACTTAATTACTTTACTTTTGCTGGATTTGCAAATACTTGATATACGCCTGCGGGCACTACTGATGAAATCTTGTGTTCAAACTGATTATCTACTGATAAACCTGTGAGATTCACCAACCTTTTGGTTGACCATTTTTAGCATGTATTCTCAGGTACACTTACGGAGTAGGATCACTCCAGGATCACTAGCTAGAGTCGCATGATTTCCAAACTGCATTTAACGGAGATTCTTTGGCATTATCTTTTGTAGCTATGGTTATGTAATAGAATCTCCCGCTACATACGCGGACTCTAGGCTTACATATTTTTGTAAAGAAAACTATATGTTTTCAAACGATTAATTTATGGAATGTAACTATTTTACAAAACGTCTCATTTAGAGGTCGTTTGCTGTATATCTTGTGCTTTGTATATTGATTAGTAACACCCAAGTATGCTTCCGCAAATCACTAAATTTGGGGGTGTTACACACTGACCATCAACCTAAAAGATGAAACAACAACGGGGTAAGCGCACCGCTTATTGAGTACATAGGCAATTAAACAAGCAATCCACTAATATCATGCTTATTAATAATCATAACAACATTTACTAGCTCCAATTCAACATATTAGATACTTAATGTCATATAATAATCACTAATTTCATGAATTTTCATAAAACCCATTTACTCATCAAGAACACCCATTATAATTTCAATACTTTTATGCTATAACTTGATTACAATAATCATATAAACACTAATCAACACTACTTCCATCAAATTAAAGCCCTAATTTTGTATTAAAATTCTAAATTTAACAAAACCCCTTGAAACCCAAAAACTAGGTTAAAGAATTGATGAAACTTACTTAGATTCACTAGAAACATGAAGCACATAATGAAAGGAGGTGATTATTGAAAGATTGTAGCTTGAATCTTGGATTGAAATTAAGAATTGAAGTTAGTTTAAAGGTTTCTGCGATTTTGGTTCCTCTGAAATTTACTCTGGAATGTTTGAGAGTTGTAAAAGAATAATACAGACATTCTACGCCTTTATTTGGGTTTAATTTTTTGATCCCCTTATTTTCTACAGTCTGGAACTGATAAAACCGTTTACGTTTTCTTTTGTATCTCATTATTTACATAATAATATTTCATAATGAAAATATATTCGCGTACGAAATTAATTTCTTGAAATTCGGGGTGTTACACCTATCCATAACTCATACGGCGTGGGAGATACCAATTTGGGAGACCCTTGGTTAAGTGCAAATAAGATAACTAAAAATCACCCAAAGATGACATACATAGTTAACTCAACCATCGCCGACTTAACCATTTCAAGAAGCGTTATGTTCCTTCTTTCCTCAACACGACTTATTGTGGAGTCATAGGAAAAAACACAAGTTAAAAAATTGATTACCTCAAGCATCACCGAGTGCTTTGAACTAATCATATGGGTATTATTCATTTCCTCGATTAACTAAAACTTCTCTAATTTTATTTTAAATTGATTTTCAAGGAAACTAAATTTGAAAACCATAAAACGATCCATATTCGAAAAGAATCAAATAGACCCAATCAAATCGAGAAAATATTTAAAAAATGAAACGCTTCGTGTCTTACTCGGAAATTTGAAAGGATCGTAGTGGATAAATATTCCAAGTGGTTTTCAACAATTTTTCCAACTAAATATTGCTCATAAGCGGACTACTCCACTTAATCAATATTTTTACATGGAACTCAAAAACTTATTTGAAGATGTATTTAAGGAAAAACTTGGGTTATAACATGAATAACTGATATCCATAATGCCATTATCATTTAGGATATAATCATAATTTTAAGAGGCTGTTGAAAAAGACAATTTAATAGCATTACCTTGGAAGTACGAAAGAAGAATTATATCCACAAAGGATAAGATTCAATAAGGAAAACATAACTACAGACACGATGTTTGCAGGTATGAAACCATATGGTTAAACGTTATTAGAGCTAGGTCATGCCACATACAACTTAGTATGTGGTTAAAGGCCTTAAGGTAATTCTATTTAAGTTATAAAAGTCATTATGTTTTCATTGTAAGTAAGGTGCATCTCCTTATGCTCCAAACATTCAGATTAGGAAAGACGTATATATTGAACCAGTTGTTCAAAAATAAGAACACATTTATGGTGATATATCTCATTTTGATAATAGATGTGACTATAAACTAGTCAGCCAATGTCGATCATATCTTTGTAGCAAGATCAAAACTAGCTTGAATCAACCTATGAGATCATCCATACCACTCAGCAACATAATGCGAGAAATGATGTTCTTATGACTTTCTTTCCTTGAATTCTTCCATTAATGCCATAGGAGCATTTTGAGCCTTTTGCTTTTCCAAACATATTGGATTTATGCTCTCATAAATCCTACAAAGTCTTAATATCGTGAAAACCATTATTGAACACTAAGTTCTAGTGAACACTGACGCGCCACCAGCGGTCGGTTAGGAATTAACCTGTCGTTGCACCGACTACTGGCAACGTGTCAGTGGAGTTCTGAATTTGTAAAATGCTGGGGCCTAAGTTTACTAGTGCTAAAGGAGTATAGCAGTAAGTATGACCTAGGGTCGTTCTTTAAAACCAACGGTATTGTGAAACAGAGAAATCAAGATGTCCGAATCTAGCTAGTGAAGGTTGTTTTGAAAGCAGTTGGAGGTTTGTTTTTGTTTGTTTTCTAAATTATACTACTAATTAAACTATGCAATAAAATAAAATAAAGGGATAGCAGTCAAGATAGATGGGGTGTTTGTTGTGACTTCGTTAGCCTTGCATTGGGATGATGTTTTGGTTTAAGTTATGAAAACGTCTTTCTAAAGATTTGTATTTTATTCGTCTTAAGTATTTGGGGTGTAAGCACTAGCACCCTACTGATTGATTGCTCAATCAGTATGTCACTGAGTAACTAGGCTATCGTGATTCTGATCGGAGGAGGCTGCTCAACTCTCAACACTGCCCTGTTACGGAACAGTGACCCTTTGCTGGAATACGAAGATTCCTGGGCGCATGCATAGAGTAACAGACCCACTAACGGTCCGACCGTTCTTAACACCACAGTGATACTCAATTGAATAAAACATTTAGGTTTAAGACTTGGTTGGTGTTTGATTACTTTCCATCAATGGTTTTGTAGAATCCAGGGGTGATAGACAAATTTGGAATACTAGATGATTCCTCGTCTTCCTTTCTGGATTCATAAACTGAGTTTGTATTTTAGATCAAAGATTCCCCATTTATGATTTAAACTAGCTCTCACTTATATTTAACCAATAAATCCCTAGTTTATTCACAGTGTACAATACTTGTTTAAAACAGTATTTCCACGGCTTCAAAACTAGACCATGTTATTTAAATACAGATATTTAATCCAGAGTTTATTCACGGTGTACAATACGTATAAAGTATTTCCACAGCTTTAAAACCAAAACACAGATAATTAATTACCCCCGATATGACGTCTTATCAAAAGGTTTTAACCACGTTTATTGGTGGAAAGGCATTAGTTGAATATGCGGTTTATAATCATAGATGGAATGTGTAATCAAAGCACCGAGTTTTCATTTATGATATATAGTTGGGAAAATTATTCCACAACGGATTGTGCCCACGACTTTCATAGCTTCCACGTTCCGTACTCCACACATTAGTGATGTTTCAGGCGCTATACAAATGAAAGTCGTTTAACGTTACCTCCGTTGTTTCATAATGACATCATCCCAATTAATGACTAACTACATCACAACAAACACACAATATAACTACTCACTACGCATAATAATAGGTCCTAAATCTAGCATAATAATAATAGCAATCATCATTATAACAGATAAGGAAAGAGATAACCGTAATTAAAGCTTAGATTGAATAAGCGTTTGAAAGAATAAACAAGCTGAACCTCTGCAATATCTTCTAGAATATTACAAATAAGCCCCTGAACTATTCCTCACGCTATTACAAAAGTAGTCCCTCCGTTAGTCTCAGTTAAATATTAACTGAGAACTAACTGACTATAACCCTAATTCTATTGAGAGAAAATGAAGAGAGAGAGAGAAGAGAGATAGAGAGAGAGAGAGAGTATGTGAGAGAGAAAGTGAAAGAGATAAATGAGGTGAAGGTGTGAAATGTTGGAGGGGTGACCCCCTATTTATAGGCAAAGGGTGAAATCAACCGTACAAGTCACGAAGCACACACGTACAAGCAAATGAAGCACGAACGGAGACAAATTGGCCTTAGGAGGGCCGTATACGGGGTCAAGGGGGCCGTATACGGTGTGTATGGGGCCGTATACGGTCTCCAGGGCCGTATACAGGTTCCGTCGCTTTTTGTTCGTTGCTTAAAACGCCCGTATCTTCTTCGTTATGCGTCCGTTTGACCTGATTCTTTCGCCTGTGTCTTCGTAATTCTGTTATGCTTCTAATGGTACCAATCTCATAGAAATTGGATGTGTGTAGCTTAAGCATAGCCGAAATGACTTTTAACGATCTGTAAAAGCCGGATCTCTTCCGTTCTTCACCCAATTTGCATGATTTCTTGATTCTCCTGTCTCGTTTTTACCTATTACATCATACCATAAGGTTATAATGTGCTTATCATAAGGTAAATGAGGGTGTGAGAATTATTTGTTGTTTATTCGCTCTGTTTTGCTCGTTATTTGGACGTTTTTAGTGGTTTTTGTAGCAACGCCTATATTTGGAGCACTTTAATGAATTTTAGTACATAATGATTGTTTTTGGAATGTTTTCACTAAAGATGTGCCCAAAAAGTATGGAATATCGTACTTAAAAACATGACTTTTTGCGTCACATAGAGTTATCCCACACTTAGACGTTGCTTGTCCTCATGCAACACTCAGTTTTTGAAAACATTTTTAGAGCGAGTCAGAACATTTCTAAGAGTTACCGCTTCCAGATATAAGTAAGATAATGTCAGAATATAAGGAAAGGTAAGATGATCATTTCAGAAACAAGAAAAGATTCTCTTAGGCATACTTCCAAATCTCATGATCTTGGAGTACACATGACTAGGCGATCTCACTAAAGGTGGTCACTCAATTCACTCTAAGTGTATCGGGTTTCCTATCAATCTAGATCAAACGAAATCGCTCAAATTGCCAGTCATGCAGCACTCATCGTCATAGACTTGTTCGAGAATCGGATCTCCACCACTTAGGTGAGGACGATGCTAATTATCCCAAGACATTCATGAGGGTTGTAGTGTTTGGTGAGGGTAAAAGGGTATGGATAGTGGTGTATTCGGGTTGTAAGGGTTGCTTATCTTAAAACAACTGAAATCATGAACAACTTTATTTTAGAACGGGAAGGAGATAGCTCTTGGTCTTTGTCGCGGCTCCTATCGGTCGGTCGGATTTGACTCCGGTCGTTGTTCCAACGTCAACAGAAGCGGTAGACAGTGAGTTTTAAATTTATATGAGCTGGGGCTCAAACTATAAGTACTACCTACCTTGGGAGCAAGCAGTAAGTATAACTCGAGGTCGTTCTTTTTATCTGAGCGAATTGAAATGAAGCGAGTCACCAAAGATTATGGTCGCAATTAGGATGGGGGTAGGTAGATAGATTTTGAATTGGTTTGGTTTTCTAATTTTATCCTAATTACAGTAAAATAAATACAGGAAATAAAAGATAGGGGATGAGCAGACAGGTAGAGATGTGATTGATGAAACTTGGATAATTTGGGTTTCGGGATGATGTTCATTATAAAATTGATTGGAGATTTACAAGATAAAGAGTAAACATACTTTCGGTATAAACATTAGGACCCTACGTTCAGGTGAAACCCTATAAACATATGTCACTGGAATCCTAGGTTATCATGATTCTGATCAGATCGGGCTGTTTTCAAACCCCCATGAACCTTTGCTTAACTAAGACAAAGTCACCCTAAATGTTCTAGGGATCAGGCATAAGGCAACAGACCGCAATTGTATTTACTGACCTTTCTTAACACCTAATCGTCTATTTACTTTTATTATAGCAAATACTGAATGTATACTGTGTATGTTAAACTATTGTTGTGATTAGGGTTTTGCATGTCTAGGTATATGATTGACACTACCCTGTATTGTTTCTATTGAAGCACCTACTTAACCATCGTAAATATAGACCCTCCTTTACAGTCAGGCGTTCATCCCTAGGAATAATCACGGTGTACAGGGCAATTAGGCATTTCCACAGTGTTCCAAACCCTAGATGTACTGACGGTGTACTGGGCATTTAAGCATTTCCACAGTGTTCCAGATCTTAGGTGTACTGAAGGTGTACAGTGCAACAAGCATTTCCACAGCTTTGATTCCTAGACCACAGTTCTAGAAGGGTCACTTCTAGGTAATTCACGATGAAACAATCCATGGCATTTCCTTAGCTTCCACGTATTTGTACTCCACACGAGGTGTTTCCAACGCTATACGAAGTACTGTGCCTTTTAAAGGAAAGTTCATAGTTTCATACTGTAACTGGAGATAACTGTATATTCATAGTATTAGGGTTGATCAGATCCTATCCTAGGGCAACAGTCACGTGAAAGTCTGGAAAGGGTGATGAGAGACTAGATCTATATTCAGGATAAGCTTAACCAGATACACAGCATAACAATTTCCAATCGTATAAATGAAACATTAATTTAACATCATCCCTACTCCTAATATCTACATTTCAACAATCACAATATTAAACTACTCTATAAACATGGCAATATGCAGAATACAAACTGAAATAACATAAAGCACAAGCATTATAACAGTAAGTAAAGTTTAGATATCACCGGGAATACAGCAGTGTAATACTGAGGATTACAAATAGTCTGAACTTGAAAAACTCGTTACAACAAGATTACCAAGCTAAACCTTCCTCTAGACTCGAACCGTAAGCTCAACCCTAACCTTTCTCCTCTAACTCCTAAGAGTAGTGCTAGAGAGAGAAAGTTAGAGAGAGAAAGTGAAAGAAAATGAGAGAAATGTGAAAGTGTGTGAATGTGTTAAGGTGTGTAGAATGAGTAGGGGTGACCCCCTATTTATAGGCAAAGCTAAAAAAATCAGCCGTACAACTCGCGAAACAGCACGTACAAGCAAACGTAGCACGATACGGGGGCAGGGGGGCCGTATACGGCCTTGGTGGGGCCGTATACAGTGTGTAAGAGGCCGTATACGGTCTTAGGTAGGCCGTATATGGTTGCCAAGGCCATATACGGTGTCTGTCTGATTTCGTTCGTTGCTTAAAACGCGCGTATCTCCTTCGTTATGCGTCCGTTTGACCTGATTCTTTCGCCTGTGTCTTCATAATTCCGTTACGCTTCTAATGATGCCAACTTCACTGAAATTGGATGTGTATAGCTCAAGCATAGCCAAAATGACTTTATAGGGTCTGATACTGCTCAGTCTTCTCCGTTCTTTATCCGATTTGCATGATTCTTGATTTTCCCGTCTCGATTTTACCTGTTTTATCATATGATGAAGTTAGAATGTGATCTATATAAGGTAAATGAGGCCAGAGGATTTTGTGCCCGTTTATTCGCCATGATTTGCTTGTTATTTGGACGTTTTAGGTGATTTTTGCAACAACGCCTATATTTAGACCACTTTAGTGAATTTTAGTAAATAATGATCATTTTGGAATGTTTTCACTAAAGTTACGTTCAAAAAGTGCGGAATATTGCCCTTAAAAACATGACTATTTGAGTCACATCAAGTTATCCCACACTTAGGCGTTGTTTGTCCTCAAGCAACACTCAGTTAGAAAAACATTTAAAATTTGGTTTTTAAGGGGTGAGTCAAAATAATTTCAAAATGATACCACTACTAATATGATTAAGACTGTTTAAGAATAAGGGAAATGATAAGATGATCCTTTCAGAAGCAAGAAGCAATTATCATCAAGCATACTACCAATTCTCGTGATCTTGGAGTACACATGACTAGGCGATCTCACTAAAGGTGGTCACTCAATTCACTCAAGGTGTATCGGGTTCCCTAACAATCTAGAACAAATGAAATCGCTCAAATAAGCCAGTCATGCAGCACTCATCGTCATAAGCTTGGTCGAGAATCGGATCTCCACCACTTAGGTGAGGACGGTGCTAACTATCCTTAGACATTCAACGGGTGGTAGTGTTTGGTGAGGTTTAAGGATATGGATAGTGGTATATGTTTGGTTGTAAGGGTTTGACTTATCTTAAAACTCAAAGATAGTGAAAGACTTTATTTCATAACGGAACGGAGAATCTTGTAGCTGCTCGTCTTCTATCGAATTTTCCTTTAGAAGATGATACTTGAAGCATTCAGCTTTATTTGATGGAACTATTATTTTTTTTTCTTTTTCTTTTCTTGATTTTTCTACTTTTTATTTTTATTTTCTTCTTCAGAATTTCTTTGCCAGAGAATTTCTAAGGATATTTTATGTTGATCCTTTCAGAAATCCTTTTCGGAACTATGATCTTTGATCTTGAACTTCAATTTCTTTTGTCGTGCCAATTTTTCGCACTTTTGACTTTTTAGAGTACACATAAGAGGAAGACTTTAGAGCATATTTGAAGAGGATGTTCCAAAAGATGTTTTTCACTACCTTAGAAATTCTAAGATAAGGTTTTGGGAATTTTGGTCGAGTGGGGGTTTAGTACGAGGGTTTTTACGAAATGAAAGGTTTAGGCTCAACAGGGTTTTACTAGGCGGATCATCGATACTGAGAATAAGTATCGGAAGGGTTTTGGGTTTGAAGAGATATGTAAGAATTGGGTTTAAATCCTAAGGAATGTCAAGGTCATCTAACTGTGCCTATACTGCGTACGGTACACACCAATGTGGTCTCGAAACGTATGTCTGGAGCAAGTTCTAATTCAGAGATGCAAGCATCGGCACACACAAGAAATGAAAGTGAATAATTAAGGATGAATGCTTTTAGGCTCAAGATACCTCACTACAAAATAGGGTTGTATGTGCCTAGCCATGCTCCTTTTAGATTATTGTTTCTTGCTCGAGAAATTTCTACCTTATTTTCCCTATATTCCAAAATACCTTACTCATATTTCAAGAATGATTCTTTTCGAAAGTATTTAACTCAAAAACTTAGAGTTTAGTTTCATAATTTAACTCATAATTTTAAATTTTTGAAAAAAATTTTGAAAAATTTTATTTGAAAAAGTTCGTTTTTGGGGAAACATTTTCTGAGTAATGCTATTTTGGACATAAAAATCGCCTAAAATTATCCAAGGTATTCTATACCTTGCTATCCCACACTTAGAGGAACATTGTCCCTAATGTTCCATTGAGTTGAGTTTTTACTGGAGGTAAAATCCCACACTTAGAGTTTGAACATGTAAGAAAATGTTTCTTAAGTGTTAAATTTGGGTTTGAATCCCACACTTAGTGATAAGCTCAGGATAGGGTATAGAATATAACAAGCTAACGAGACAGAATATATGTGATCATGAAATGGATAGAAGGTTAAGAAACTCCCCAGATAAAGTTTTGAAGCATGTGAAATTTTGCAGGAGAGAGAGAGTCAAAGCGAGCTTTCTTCTGCATTCTTCTTGAAGGACAGCAAGCTTCATACGGGGTTATCCGGTGTCATGTATCAAACGTTATCAGAAATCAACTTCAATTCTTTTAAGTGGGGATCCTTATGGTGTAGAATCCCATACTTTAGGTTTTGAAGAAGTTGGAGTGATTTCGATTAGTGTTTTTGGTGTGGGGAGTGATCCCACACTTAGTTCTTTGAAGTGCTTAGATACAAGGAAGTTTTGAGAAGAACGAGGCCCCTCCATGAGATGTTGAATGTTCCGGAGTCTGCAAATATTGAAAGCTGGTTCGGGTTGCCTTTTGACTTCACGGATTTTCTTCTTGAAAGTGCGTCATCTCGCCTTTTTCCACGTTCATACATCACAACATTTCTACTTATTAAACAGAAAGAAAATAAAACATAATAAGTAATAGCATAATGTAAATATGGATAGAGTGATCAACCAACTAGTGGCTGATACAAATAAGTTCCAAAAGTAAGGTCCAACAGTAGCCAAACAAACACAAGATAATAATAGTAATAATGTCTGAAACCCAAGTCAAATGATGCAAATGAGGTAGGACTATGAGGCTGGGGATCCCTGGTCAGGTGCATCAGTATGCTGAGTAGGAGTTGGTGCTGCAGATGGTCCTGCGACTGACTGTTGGCCACTAGATACTCTCTGTCCCTGTTCTTCAGCATTGATCAGTTTGAGCTGAATCAATATGTCTCTGAGGGTAGCTGCTGGCAGTCTCATCGGATCAGTGTAGCCCCACTCTAGCAAAATAGCCGAAGTAACCCCTGCTTGCTCTAGTAAGGTCATGTAAGCCTGACGTAGCATGCTCTCTGTCGGTACAGCTGAGGAAGAGATCGGTCCCAAGTTTAATAGCATGCCGGAAGTGTCAAAAGATACAGCATCCATGCCCAAGTAGACTGTGTCAGCAGGGTAAGATCCACTGGCGACTGGCTGGGTAGGATGAGAAATTACAGGCGCAGAAATCTCTGGCTGAACTACCGGTATCTCGGTCTCAACTGACTGGACCTGCTCTGGTACTGGTGTGGTTTGAATAGCGGGTGATGGTGTATGGGTGGTATGTGATGGGATGGATGTATGTGGTGGTGCTATGGCTGGTGGTGGTGGACCGCATCGGTACATGTAAGGCTCTGGGTCAGGAATACCAAGTTTCCTGGAAATCAACAGCTGATGGGAATGGCTAACCTGAAGAGCATGCAAAAGATAATACTGTGTCAGCGAGGTCACTGGATCTGTGTAGTGAACAGTAGCCTGAGCTGGTGGCTCGGCTGTCTCAGCTCCTCTATGTGGGACACTAGCGTGAGTAGTAGGTGCTCGGGCTCTATCAGATGGGCCATCCTCAGTATCTGCTATAGGTGAGGATCCTCTAACACGCTTCCCAGGGAGACGACATCCTGGAATGATCTGTTTGGTGTTCTTCCATAGGCACTGTCTCTGCTCATCTACCTCGACAAGATGGATCAACTTGCAGTAGTCCAAGTTGAATGGCAAAGAACGAGAATAAACAGTAAACTTCTCAGTGTGGGCCTCAGTCAACAATCCCATACTATACAGCAATCTAGTAATAATCGACCCCATGAACATGTGCCTATCCAAGTCTGTCTCACCCCCAAGTCTCTCAGCGATCAAGAAAGCAACATTCAGATTCTTTCCTCCTATGATTGCTTCCATGAACTTCAACTCTTCGGCACTCACAGCTCCACCTTCCTTCTTTCCAAATATAGAACATGCTAGCAACTTGTGAAGGATGTGATGAACCGGCTTGATGAAAGTGGATGACTTAACACAACTCCTAAAGTTTGATCCTGCTAAATCCATCCAAATATCCTTATGGTTCCTGTTTGGTAGGCTGGAGATGTCTTGAATACTGTTTCTGAACCATGCAGAGTTGACCTGAGACTCTGTATATAAACCAAGATACACTCCCAAGTCGGCAACTGAGATATGATGAATCTGTTTCTAAAACCTGAATGAAATCTTTCTTTTGTCGGATACGCTCATTTTTGGATTCAGCTGGTAAGTCATCATGAACTCTGTCACTACTTCTCGGTATGCATACTCATCTATATCGAAGAGACGGAGAAAGGCATTGTTTACTTGACCATCGGTCTCATACATCAACAAACTCTTCAACTCATCCCTGATCCCTAGCTTAATCATGTCTTTCCATACCACATACCGATTACTGCCTATCGGTCGCTGCAACCACTGGCGAATGAGTGACATATTCTTTGAAGATTTGGCAAGTAGCTGAGTGATGGTGGGCAATTATCCATCTGTGACAAAAGATAAGAAAAGATTAGACCATAATAGTGATATATTAATGGATATGCTAAAGTACTTCCAAGTTTTTAGAAAAAAATGGAAATGTAGGCTTTAGAAATGGGCATATCCAGAAATTTTAAAATTGCTAAACCTAACCGCAACCAATCACAAATCCAAAAACTTTTATCAACTTATGTCTAAATAAGGGGAAGTGTCACAAAGCTTCAAGTTCCTAGCATAATCAAAGCAAGTCAACAAAGTACCTTACTTAATTATCCCAAGCACTAAAAACTTAAATACTTCATGTTTATGGTTAATCAATCTAAATGAGCTTAAATCCAAGGTCATATAATTATCTCAAGTAAATCAATTAATCATAAAAGGGCATATTACCAATTAAATATGCAATCCAATATTCCGCGATTTTCAAAAGACATAAAGCTTTATTTACATGATTTCAAGCAAAGAATGGAAGTAAACTTATTTGACAAAATGGGAGTTTTTAGAAAATGGTGTCTTTGTTGGTTTCATTTCTAAGTCATACACTTTATTAATTAAAGTGATAAACTTTAAAAATGATTAAATGAACCGAAGCTTGTTTTGACAATTTTGTAAGCTTTTAAGTTTGGAAAAGTCATAAACATGGTTTAAAAATAAAAGTTTTAGGTTAAAATAATGTTTATGATGATTTTATCAAAAATGAGCTTACTTTAATTACCAAAAACTAGCTTAGTCATTTTCTAATTGCAAATGATCAATCAAAACATGTTAACGTATCATATTTAAGCATAATTCAATCAACAAAAGTCAACATAAGCAATTTAATCAACCAAAAAGTCAAACTAGCCATAGTTCATCCAAAAAGTCAACACTATAATCTCCAATCTTGCAACTAAGCCAACAAATCACTAGATTAAGCTTGTAATCATGTTAAGCATCAAGATAAGCATGAAATAACACTAAAGATTGCAACTTTCAACCATGAAATCTATGAAAATGAAGTACAAGCCCTAATTTTTAAAGTTTCATGAAAATCACAAAATTAGGTCAAGAATTACCTTAAACTTGATGTAGTGATGTTGTGGATGCAAGAAAGATCATAAAATGATGAATTTTGAGCTTGGAATCATGCAAAATGGTGAAGTAATGGAGATTTGGTGGTGATGGGGGTGAGGCCGACGGTTTTGGAGGGGAGAGGAGGAAGAAGATGAAGTTTTTTTGTGTTTTGTCTTATGTGTGTAGACACAAGTTCCTTTTATACCCTTCCAAACGCACGCGATTTAAAATTTGCGAAAGATACGAAACATACAAGTAAAATTTCAAAGTTTAAAATTTTTTAATAAAATAATTTTAAAAAGTATGTTCGTAATTTTCTGAATCTTTACGCGCAGTCTGAAAAGATATTGCGAATCGTACGCGAAATCGTATACGTTTTTATTTAAAACAAGACAATCTTTTTGTGTTCTTTAAAATCCAAGACAAATTCAAAATTAATTTTTCAAACATTAAAAATAAACTTTTTCGAACTTTCTGAAAATGTCTGAAATTCGTTACTGTGTCGCGCGAATTTGAATGTTAAAAGAACGTTTTCTTGTGTTTTTAAATGTAAGCTTTTAAATTTAAAAATAAACTACTAATATTACTTAGCCTAAGTACTTTAAAATAAAACTAAATTAACTAAAGTTTGGGTTGCCTCCCAAAAAGCGCTTGGTTAAAGTCGGTAGCTCGACTTTTGAACAAATTTATTGAGTATTGCCCAAGAGCAATTGTTTAAGTGAATTTGGTGCTCTTGGTTGAGGGAAAGTGTAGCGAGGAATAAAGTCACAAGTGAGAATCTTAATGACAGAATCAACTAGGTCTGCAGGATGTAACGAGAATCGTTCGCGTTCAGTGAGAAACATACGTTCCTTTTTGCCTAAATCTAGAAGATTGTCAATAAACTTGTTAAATTCCTTTCTCACTTTCTTAGGGTTTGAAATTCCGTTTCGTGATCCGTCATCTATATGGTTTAAGTCATGAAGAAGCATTCCTAGGGTTTGTTGAAATTTCCATTCTTCTCTCGAATCGGGATCTTCGGTGGTAGTGTGAACTGACTCCGTGATTTCTTCGATTAAAGATGTTTGTGAAACAGTGAAAGGAAATTTTGACTGAGCAAATAACAAAGTGAGTGAGACGTTAATATCCTTCCTTCCAGCAAAGAAAGTAGCTTCCATGTTATCGTCAGTGGCTCCAGGGAATATCTCTAACAACTTGTCGATCATATAAGTAGCGGGGTCAACGAAAAATGGAATTTTATCAGAAATGACGAGAGATATAGCGGGATCTTCGCTGATCCAGAACTCAAGCTCATAAATCATAGCTGCAACATGATGATTAATTAGGGTTTGGGAAACCGGTTGATAATCGGTGCAGGCGAATAGGTCCATTAGTAGGTCTATTTCTGATTTAAGCTTTAGCTCTTGCTCTCGATAATGTGTGAAGATACCTTCCTCCTTTTGATTTGGAAGATAGTGGAGAATACCAACCTGTTTCTTTATCCTACGAGTGACTTCTCTTTGTTCAACTGAAAAAGGAAAGTCAGATGTTTTGAGTTGTCTAGCAAATGCCCGACAAACATCCAATCTCCTATCAGGATCAAATGAGTTACCTACGTAGCGGATATTTTCTTCAGGTTTGATTGGTAAAGTCCTATCAACAACACGATAGATGGTGTACTTAGGTTCGGGTACAAGGTTCAAAAAGATAGGTGATTTTGGAGGGTATTCGTAAACTTCTTCATCCCAGGGTGGAAGACGTTCTTCAATGGGTGGAAAACGAAAGGGTTGAAGATGTTCAGAGTTACTCTCGACAAAACCAGATGAAGTAGGGAATTGAAAGAAGTTTTCTAAGGAATATGAAATCTCAGGAGCAGGTATAACCTGATAGCTTAGAATGCTAGATGCAGAAGTTGAGATCTTCTGATGAGAATCATGGGATCCTAAGTCAAGGTCTAAGAATTGCCCTATGGTTCTAGATTCATTGTCTGAATTAGCGGAGATAACTTCGGAAGAGGATAAAGACGAAGAGTAGATGTCAGATTCCAACTCTTGTTCTAAGCAGGCGAAGAACTCAGCGTCATTCATGGCCATCATTTCTTCGGACGTTTTGAGGGCGAGTGAAGAAATGGGGTTAGACGGAAATGAATCATAGAAAGATGTTTTTGTATTTTTCATTTTTAATTAAACTATCTAAATTATTCTAAGGAAAGCAAATAACTACCAACTAAGTTTGAGAAAACCTAATTGGAAAGGATCTCCTAAAACCTAGAATATCTAAGGCGGCTTCAAATCATAACGCTCTACGATCCCCGGCAGCGGCGCCAAAAACTTGTCGCGGCTCCTATCGGTCGATCGAATTTGACTCCGGTCATTGTTCCAACGTCAACAGAAGCGGCAGACAGTGAGTTTTAAATTTATATGAGCTGGGGCTCAAACTATAAGTACTACCTACCTTGGGAGCAAGCAGTAAGTATAACTCGAGGTCGTTCTTTTATCGGAGCGAATTTAAATGAAGCGAGTCACCAAAGATTATGGTCGCAATTAGGATGGGGGTAGGTAGATAGATTTTGAATTGGCTTGGTTTTCTAATTTTATCCTAATTACAGTAAAATAAATACAGGAAATAAAAGATAGGGGATGAGCAGACAGGTAGAGATGTGATTGCTGAAACTTGGATAATTAGGGTTTCGGGATGATGTTCATTATAAAATTGATTGGAGATTTACCAGATAAAGAGTAAACATACTTTCGGTGTAAACACTAGGACCCTACGTTCAGGTGAAACCCTAGAAACATATGTCACTGGAATCCTAGGTTATCATGATTCTGATCAGATCGGGCTGTTTTCAAACCCCCATGAACCTTTGCTTAACTAAGACAAAGTCACCCTAAATGTTCTAGGGATCAGGCATAAGGCAACAGACCGCAATTGTATTTACTGACCTTTCTTAACACCTAATCGTCTATTTACTTTTATTATAGCAAATACTGATTGTATCCTGTGTATGTTAAACTATTGGTGTGATTAGGGTTTTGCATGTCTAGGTATATGATTGACACTACCCTGTATTGTTTCTATTGAAGCACCTACTTAACCATCGTAAATATAGACCCTCCTTTACAGTCAGGCGTTCATCCCTAGGAATAATCACGGTGTACAGGGCAATTAGGCATTTCCACAGTGTTCCAAACCCTAGATGTACTGACGGTGTACTGGGCATTTAAGCATTTCCACAGTGTTCCAGATCTTAGGTGTACTGACGGTGTACAGTGCAACAAGCATTTCCACAGCTTTGATTCGTAGACCACAGTTCTAGAAGGGTCACTTCTAGGTAATTCACGATGAAACAATCCATGGCATTTCCTTAGCTTCCACGTATTTGTACTCCACACGAGGTGTTTCCAACGCTATACGAAGTACCGTGCCTTTTAAAGGAAAGTTCATAGTTTCATACTGTAACTGGAGATAACTGTATATTCTTAGTATTAGGGTTGATCAGATCCTATCCTAGGGCAACAGTCACGTGAAAGTCTGGAAAGGGTGATGAGAGACTAGATCTATATTCAGGATAAGCTTAACCAGATACACAGCATAACAATTTCCAATCGTATAAATGAAACATTAATTTAACATCATCCCTACTCCTAATATCTACATTTCAACAATCACAATATTAAACTACTCTATAAACATGGCAATATGCAGAATACAAACTGAAGTAACATAAAGCACAAGCATTATAACAGTAAGTAAAGTTTAGATATCACCGGGAATACAGCAGCGTAATACTGAGGATTACAAATAGTCTGAACTTGAAAAACTCGTTACAACAAGATTACCAAGCTAAACCTTCCTCTAGACTCGAACCGTAAGCTCAACCCTAACCTTTCTCCTCTAACTCCTAAGAGTAGTGCTAGAGAGAGAAAGTTAGAGAGAGAAAGTGAAAGAAAATGAGAGAAATGAAAATGAGAGAAATGTGAAAGTGTGTGAATGTGTTAAGGTGTGTAGAATGAGGAGGGGTGACCCCCTATTTATAGGCAAAGCTCAAAAATCAGCTGTACAACTCGCGAAACAGCACGTACAAGCAAACGAAGCACGATACGGGGGCAGGGGGCCGTATACGGCCTTGGTGGGACTGTATACAGTGTGTAAGAGGCCGTATATGGTCTTAGGTAGGCCGTATACGGTTGCCAAGGCCGTATACGGTGTCCGTCTGATTTCGTTCGTTGCTTAAAACATGCGTATCTCCTTCGTTATGCTTCCGTTTGACCTGATTCTTTCGCCTGTGTCTTCGTAATTCCGTTACGCTTCTAATGATGCCAACTTGACTGAAATTGGATGTGTATAGCTCAAGAATAGCCAAAATGACTTTATAGGGTCTGATACTGCTCAGTCTTCTCCGTTCTTTATCCGATTTGCATGATTCTTGATTTTCCCATCTCGATTTTACCTGTTTTATCATATGATGAAGTTAGAATGTGATCTATATAAGGTAAATGAGGCCGGAGGATTTTGTGCCCGTTTATTCGCCCTGATTTGCTTGTTATTTGGACGTTTTAGGTGATTTTTGCAGCAACGCCTATATTTAGACCACTTTAGTGAATTTTAGTAAATAATGATCATTTTGGAATGTTTTCACTAAAGTTACGTTCAAAAAGTACGGAATATTGCCCTTAAAAACATGACTATTTGAGTCACATCAGTCTTCTATCAGATTTCTCTTGCGAGGATGATACTTCGAAGGTCTTTAAGCTTTATTCTTTGCGAGACTATATTTTTTTTTCTTTTCTTTTCTTCCTTTTATATTCTTTTTCTGCTTTTTCTATTTTTCTTTTCTTCTTCAGAACTTCTTTGCCAGAGAATTTCCAAGGATATTTTTCTTCTTTTGATTCTTTCAGAAATCCCTTATCTTGAACATTTCGAGTCTTTTCGTGGTGCCAATTTTTCACACCAAGGGTTCTCAAGAGAGATAACTTTTGGAGAACACGAAAGGGTAGGATAAGTGAAGTGGGTATTCTAAAAGATGTTCTTCATAACCTCAGAAATTCTAAGATAAGTTTTGGGGATATTTGGGAAGTAGGTTTTAAATATGAGGGATTTATGAAACTAAAGGTTTAGGCTCAACAGGATTTACTAGGCGGATCATTGATACTAAAAACGAGTATCGGAAGGGTTTTGGGCTTGAAAAGATATGTAAAAAGGGGGTTATATTCTAGGGAATGTCAAGGTCATCTAATTGCACCTATACCGCGTACGGTACACACCAATGTGGTCTCGAAGCGTATGTCAAGAGCAAGTTCTAATTCAGAGATACATGCATTGGCACACACAAGAAATGAATAGTGAAGCATTAAAGATGAATGCTATTAGGCTCAAGATACCTCATTGCAAATAGGGTTGTATGTGCTTCGTCATGCTTCCTATTAGATTATCATTTCTTGCTTAAGAAATTTCTACCTTATTTTCCCTAGATTTCGAAATATAATACTCATGTTTGAAAATAGCTCATCTCAAAAGATATTATGACTCAAAATAGTAGAGATAATCGAGAGATTAGGCTCGTACTTTTTAATTTTCTTGAAAATTTTTGAAAATTTTTGAGGAACATTTTATAAGTTTACTATTTCGGACATTAAAAATCATTAAAAACTAACCAAGGTATTCTATACCTGCTATCCCACACTTAGAGGAACATTGTCCCTAATGTTCTCTTGAGTTGAGATTTACTGAAAAGTAGAATCCCACACTTAGAGTTTGAATATGTAAGAAAATATTTCTCAAGTGGTTGTTTTGGGCAGGAATCCCACACTTAGTGATAAGCTTAGGATAGAGTATAGATTACTTTAACAAAATTAACAGAGCAAATAATATACAGAATCATAAACAAAAGAGGGTAAAGGGTTAAGACACTCCCCAGATAGCGAGCTGCAATGAAGCTGAGAATCTGAATTTGCTGAAAAGAGATATTGCCAGGATCTTTTTCTGCATCCATGAAGAGCGTCTCGTCTTCAAGCGTCTTGCTATTGGTTTTCTTCATCCATTATTCTCCTTGTGAATCAATCTCGTAAGTGTGAACACGTTGGTCGTACCCTTTTTACAAACTCAAAGTATTTGCAAATGAAGAGATAAATCACTCTCAGATTTTGAAAAGATATTTTCTACTACATATCAGTTTTATAAAACATGTGTTTTTAAACTAGTTTGAGCATAATGCATAAAAGTAGTACGTAAGTACCTCAAATGCTCGAAACGCATGAATTACCAATTTTTCAAATTGATTTCCTATTTTCTGAGACGGGTGGTTTTATTTTGCAAAGAGTTGTAAAATCAGAAGGTTTTTCATAAAGTATTTTGGTAACGACCAAGTGTGAAGGATAGTTAGAGATTTTCTTCATTTATTGACACTTTACTCTCTACACGTCTTATTCCACGGGTTGCCTCTCGAGAAGCGTTGCTGTTAGAGTAGAGAGATCGACTTTACACCTCCGAGTTTAGGTGTACGGGAAGGGGTTCCCAGGGCGAGTCATGGTGACATTATGTGCCCTGGGTTGTGGGAAAGAGCATCGCGGAGGATAGATCCTTTGGAAGTGGCAGGCCATGGTTGAGATTAGATCTAGCGGTTCCATGGTATCCACTTTGAAGTTTCGAAGTTGTTCTGAGGCTGCTCTAGAAAGACCTAGTAATCCTTGCGTGATGTAATCAACTGCCTTAGTGACTGGCCCATTGGGATCAATCTGCGTTGTGTTTTTTGTCTTGATCACTTCCCTACTCGGATACCTAAGTCTGAAGGAGTCCATAAATTCTAGTAACTTCAACTTCAGATCTTCGAATTCTTCACTATGAGGATCTCCTTCGAATACAACTATAGACTTGCACAAGCTTTTGATTAGCTGGTGCTGACGAAGGGTGAAAGGAAAGCTAGAGTTTTTGAAAATGTGAATCAATTTGTTGAATATCTCGCGATATCCAGCATAGAAGATAAACTCTGCTTTCTTGGCATCTTCTACATTCAATATCTCTTGTAATCGAGTTATCACAAAAGTGACAACATCAAGTAGAGACATATTTTAACCATGATGAGGTGGTTACACCTGCTTTCGTCCCTAGTGATGTACTTAAGCTCTTCGATTATCAATTTGATATGATGTTCTAAAGTTGACTTGATGATAAATCGATTGCTTTCTTTGGTACTCAGGTGATCTTTTTCAGCTAGTAAGTCAAGGAATCCCTGCAGATTTCTCATCACCATGAAGTCAGTAGCATCTTCGATATTTCTTCTGATATCACCCAACTTCTCCCTCTGTTTTGAGGAATAAGGGAATGCAGAGCCTATGAGAACATCATACACCTTTCGGTATATTTGTCTCTGTTCAAAGTAGAAAAGTAGTTCATTCGCTTTATTCCTTTCTTTCTTGAGCTGAGATTTGAGTGCATCGGCGAATGTTCTGATGCAATGTCTAAGGTTGAGTGGATCTTCAGTTCCTTTGCTAGTGAGATAGATAGTGGATGTTGCCTCAATAACCGCTATTAGCCATCTTTGATGCATAGAGTAATTATTGGTAGAATTTCTAATAGCTGCTATTATGATGTGAGGGTCACCATCATATTCGTCTATCACAGAAATCATTTGCTCATGAGTAGAGACGATTGGGATGTATATGATTTCTTGAGATAATGATTGTGAATCAGGCAGTTATGGAGAATCAAGAGGATGAATATCCTCATTGGCAAAAGGCTCCTTTTCTTCTTTCATCTCATCTTCCTGCTTGGCTGCTGGTTCAGAGATCTCTCAATCAGATGTGTCTTTGCTAATAGAGACCATATATAGCTCACCATTCTCCATCGGAACACAGTCGTTCTTATCGATCTTGAATGTGATGCTTTCTCCGTGAGCGTGTAAGCTGATCGTCTGAAAGTGCACATCGATGACTGCTCTGGCGGTGTTCATGAAAGGTCTACCTAGGATTATTGGGATGTTTATATCTTCCTGAATATCCATTACCACAAAGTCAGTTGGGAAAAAGAACTTGTCGACTTTAACCATGACGTTCACAGCTATTCCCTTAGGGTATCTAATGGATTGGTCAGCTAGCTGGACACTCATTTTAGTGGGTTTTAGGTCTCCTAATTCTAGTCTTTTGAATAATGAATGTGGCATTAGGTTGATACTTGCTCCTAGATCGGCCAGAGAGCAAATATCACCAGATTGGTAGATAGAGCAGGGAAGGGTAAAACGTCCAGTATCTCCTAGTTTTTTCGGTAGACGATTTTGAAGGATAGCTGCACATTCAACAGTTAGCGGGACATTAGGTACTTTGGGTACCTTGTCTTTGTTTGAGATAAGTCTCCTAACATATTTAGCGTACTTGAAAGCTTTGACTTCATTAGGATGTTGCTTGAGACGTCCTGGAAATGGTAAGCTTTCCTTTTTAGATTTTGGAGAAGACTTTTTCTCAACTGTCTGTGTGACAGGAGATTGTTCTTTCACCGGAGAAACTGAAGGTTGGCTCGGTGCCACCTTGGAGTCTTGGTTGGTTACTTGGCTGGCTTCCTTGGTATGACATGTATTACTAGGCAGACTACCTTGTGGTCTAGTGTCGATACGTTCTGCTAGTCGACCTACTTGGGTTACAAGAGTGTTTAGTAAAGTTAGTTGGTCTCTTAAGAGGAGATCAACCTAGTTTTGTCTAGCCGTAATCCTTTGGATGATTTGTGTAAGGGTGTCATTTGGACTAGTAATTGGCCTAGTGGGTTCATAAGGTTGGGCCGTCTCAGGTGTGGTTCCGGGAAGTAATGGTGGTTGGTGGTAGGTTGGGTATTGGAATTGGTTGGGAGGTGGAATTGGTAGGTATAGGTTGGCTCGAGTAGGAGAGGTTTGAGTAAAATTAGGTGGACGTGGGTGAGTTCGGAAATGGTCATACTAGGCTGTGCCATCAACGGGGTTCGTAGTTTGTAGATTGGTACAGTTTCGACAGGACTGAATATGGTAGACCTGTTGAGGAGGTTTCTTCAGCTTTCCTATTTCCTCGGTTAGCGTTCCAATGTGTTCCGTCAGAGATTTGATCGCCCCAGTTTGCACAGGATTGGGAAGGGCAAGCGGTGCCGATGATGAGGAATGCTCATCAGTGTTCCAATCCTTGTAATTCATGGTCATTCTTTCAATTAGATTCCAGGCTTCATCGTCCGTGCAGATCGTGAAGTTGCCTTGAGCAGCGGCGTCAAGCGTTGGCTTATGATGCGGTGCAAGACCATTGTAAAACGTGCACAACTGGGTCGATCATTCGATTTTGTGGTTAGGACATCTTTTAAGCAACCTCTTAAATCTTTCCCACGCACTGTAGATTGATTCATCATGAAACTGTTGGAAGTTTAAGATGTCTTTTTTTAACTTAATTCGTTTGGATGGGGGAAAGCACTTTGTTAAGAACTTATCTTCCATTTCCGCCCATGAGGTGATAGGTTTGCTCTCTAATTCCTCGAACCAAGTCTGTGTGTGATGAGAAAGTGAGAAGGGGAACAGATATATGCGGATTGTATCTTGCTCAACCCCATTTTTCTTGAAAGAGTCGGATAGGGTGAAAAATTTATTGAGGTGGGAGTATGGGTCATCGTTCGGTAGTCCGTTGAATTGGCAGCGATTCAGGATCAGCTGCACTACGTCGTGCTTGAGTTCGAATGATGCTCCTTCATTCTCCGGGTAGCGTATGGGTCCTCCTCTAACTTCAATCAAGGGTTTGTTGCTATCAGCGAGAGTGATGCGTGCGGTGGTTGTAGGATTGTGGGAAGGTGATGACTTTTCTTGCCGGATGGGTAGAATGTCATCTTTTGGATAAGGGAAAGGAAGGGTTGAAAGAATTTTTAAGGGTCTAAGAAGGGAAAACCATCCTAAAGGTTCACTAGAGAGAAAGTTCATCATGACGCCTCTGAGTCTTACAGTTGATTCCCCGGCAGCGGCGCCAAAAAGTTGACGCGCCATCAACGGTCGGTTAGGAATTAACCTGTCGTTGCACCGACTACTGGCGATGTGTCAGTGGAGTTTTGAATTTGTAAAATGCTGGGGCCTAAGTTTACTAGTGCTAAAGGAGTATAGCAGCAAGTATGACTTAGGGTCGTTCTTTAAAACCAACGGTATTGTGAAACAGAGAAATCAAGATGTCCGAATCTAGCTAGTGAAGGTTGTTTTGAAAGCAGTTGGAGGTTTGTTTTTGTTTGTTTTCTAAATTATACTACTAATTAAACTATGCAATAAAATAAAATAAAGGGATATGTTACAGCTAACACGGTCGTTACGTAATAGCTGCAACGGTGGGGGTGTTTTAAATTTATAGAGCTGGGGAAATCCTAAGCTAATACTACTTTCAGCCCTAATTAGGTTACTAGGGTAGTAAGCGGTATGTTGACTCAGGCGTCGTTCTTACACTACAACGGGCATGGGATCTTAGGCGTTCTAATTATCTTTTGTAATCTAGCTAGGTTTTAAAATAAGAGTTGGTTTGATTTGGTTTTATGACTAATCTACGGAAAAAATAAATGCAGAAAAGGAAAGGATGTTTGTATGGAGGCTCAGAGAACAGTGGATACGAGAGTGTTTACTATGATGCTGGTATATGCTTTGGATAGTAGTTATGGGTGTTAAAGCCACTAGTTATGATGATTAATCCGTTGAGTAACCGGAACTTAAATTAACACGAAGTATTATACCTACGGCAGTTCCTTAGCTTATCCCGCGTATTTAAACGTTATACGAAGTACTGTGCCGTTTTATGGTTTTTCCTTAGCATTGATTCAAATTACCAGTTTGCTCATTGGATACCCTATATTATCAATGATGTATAATTACGATCCTATCAAATATCTAACGTAAAGGTCTCTACAATCAGATAAATAATATGTCACATGGATAGCAATTATATAGTGTCAGATACACCGGAAGTTCTCCCAAATGTACTGATCAATTCAATCAACAGTTATTCTCTAATCCTATTCCCCAATCTCTGACAAATGTGTGTCGGTATCATGGCACGAATTGTTGAATAAACATTAAAGTGAACAGGAGTTACCCTACGGAATAGGTTGGATTAACTTGTCTAACGGTCAATTGAATTGTTCATCATTAATCATATAAATCACCTTAACTATTACATGCACATCACTCTACTGTATAAAGATCAACTTATATCTGAAAACCCTAATCATGCAGTTACATATAGTAATCGGAGGTTCAGTTCTAGCATGCAGCATTCCTAAGGCAACAATCAAACAAGAACATGCAATAGGAAGGCACACAGATAACTATTCCTATTTCATACTGTATCACATAACCAGATAATTGGATCATAAATATCCCGAAAGGTCTCTCAAAGATATTCAATATATGAACTTGAATCTAACCTATCTCTAATCCTATGCTCCGTATCTCTTATGATGTAGTTTCAATCTAGAGAATACAGCCATGTCGAGTTCAAATGCTTCATCAGACATAGAATAGGTAGATTACGTACCACTAATAACTGGCCAGGTTTTAGCAGGAAGTGTCTAACCACAGCATAAGTTGGATAGGTAAACAATTGAGATTCAATTCATAAATTCAGATACAGTCACACAGACAGAGTAACAGTATGTTTACAATTGGGATTATTATTTCCACAACGGATTGTGCCCACGACTTTCATAGCTTCCACGTTCCGTACTACACACATTCGTGATGATTCCGGCGCTATACAAATGAAAGCCGTATAACGTTACCTCCGTTGTTTCATAATGGTGTCATCCCAATTGCATATTAAATCATAACTACTTAAGCATAACCATTATCATAGCAAACACAAATTTGTCTAGCCTAGCATGGCATCTCTAGTAAGCAATACAACGCAAACATAATATAAGCAAATCATATTTACGAAATAAAGAAAAGAGATATAAATATAACCTGAATATTTATTACAGACAAATCTTCGTGACCAAAGTCTCGGAGTGACTCCGTACAGACGCTACAACTACCGCTACGCTAACTAGCTGCTCTTTCTATTTCTCCTCTAACTCCTAAGAGTAGTGCTAGAGAGAGAAAGTAGAGAGAGAGAGTGTGTGAGAGAGAAAGTGAAAATTCTATGAAAGAATTGGTGTGTGAAATGAGGATGGAGAGGTCACTATTTATAGGCAAGCCATGGATCCAAGAGTACAAGCACACAAGCACACGTACAAGCAAACGAAGCAAGACGGAGGCCGTGTGTGACCAAAAGAGGCCGTGTACGGCCCTATACAGGCCGTGTACGGCTCTGTACAGGCCGTGTACGGCCCTGTATAGGCCGTGTACGGCCCTGGGGTGGCCGTGTGCTAGGCCGTGTGATTTTTCTGACTTTTCTCGCATCTTCGGAAGGCCGTATCTTCTTCGTTTTGCGTCCGTTTGACTTGATTCTTTCGCCTACGGCTTCGTAATTCCGTTACGGTTCTAATGATGCCAATTTGGTAGAAATTGGACGTGTGGGGCCCATGCGTGTTCAAAATACGTTTTGTAGCTTTCGGCTGCGCTGTAACTTGCATAACTTTTTCGTCCTTGATCCGTATTGAGCAATCCTTATATCCACATTCTCGTAATCTCCATAGCTACAAAATAAGATAAATGTGAGGTCTTGGTATGGAGTTTACAGTAGATTTAGGGCTTGGCTCAATTTGGTGCCTATTTCGGTGTATTTTCAGCCCTTTTCGTATAGTTTTGGAAAGTCCGTCAAGTTTTCACCTTTATAACAAAATATGATAAATAATGATGTTTTAAGAATGTTTTTGTTATAAAAGGCCTAAATATGGGGTCAATAATGTAGGTAAAAACGTGACTTTTTACGCTACATCAAATATCCCACACTTAGAGTTTTGCTTGTCCTCAAGCAATTCCGCCTGTCAACTATACCCAGAAACTTTTTCTGAAAAAAATGTTTTTACGGGAGTCGTAAATATAAGTAAAAATACGAAAATAATCAAATAATCCCTCAGGTGTAACATAGGAGATATGCACACGACGTATCTAACTTTTCAGAATGATCATCTTAGGCATGCTTTCAATTCTCGTGATCTTGGAATATACATGACTGGGCGATTCCTCACCAGGTGGTCACTCAATTCACACAAGTGTATCGGGTTTCCTAATAATCTAGATCAAACGAAATCGCTCATAATACCAGTCATGCAGCATTCATCGTCATAGGCTTGATCGAGAATCGAATCTCCACCACTTAGACAGGGACGGCACTAATTATCCCAGGACATTTGATTGGGTTGTATTTTGGGGGTGAAAAAGGGAAATATTTTGAAAAAGGAAAGGTTGGTATGGTATGGAAGGAAGGACTGATCTTGACTCCAGAAACTCTTAAGGTCGTGAGAAACCTTTATTTGACTGAATCCTATAGAAAGGGGAATCCACCGAGAATTTCTTCTTTTTGGATGATTCTTGAACTTCCTTGGATCTTTTATTCTTTCTTTTTTTTTTGTATTTTCTTGAGGCATTTTCTTTTCTATTTTTTTCTTTTTCTTTTTCTTTTACTTTTTTAGATGCCTCATCCTCTTTTCGCTTTTGCAATTTCTTCAAGATAATTTTCACGGCTCCATGAATGATTCTTTTGGGAGCTTCGGGTGATTTCTTTTGATATTCTTCTTTTGAAGTTCGTCACCAGGAATTTATGACTTGAGGGAGCAATTGCTCGAGTGGGTAAGGACATCCAAATAGCTGTTTCTCACTTCCTCAGAAATTTCTTTTATCAAGACGTTTTGGTGGTGAGTGGAAATGTGGGTTTTTTAGGGTTTTGAAAGAAACGAAAAGGCTTAGGCTCAACAGGGTTTTCTAGGGAATCTTCAACACTAAAAGTGTCGGAAAAGGGTTGGCTTGAAAAGATATGAGAAAAAGGGTTATTCCTAAAAATGTCCAGGTCATTTAATTGCACCTATGCCACGTATGGCACATGTCAATATGGTCTCGAAACGCATGTCAGGAGCAAGTTCTAATTCAGAATGCATGCACCGGTCACACACACAAGAAACGAAAAGTGAAGCATTAAAAATGAATGCTATTAGGCTCAAGATACCTCACCGCAAGTTTATAGGGTTGTATGTGCCCAGCCATGTGATGCCCCTCTTAGACTTTCATTAAGAAAAAGTTGGAATCTGACGTGATTCTACCTCTTTCTGCTTAACCTTTGAGTTTATTTGAAAATTTTGTAGCCTTACATATATTGTTGACTCAAAATGGTTTTGAAAGTTTTAGGTTAAAGTGATGACATATTGGCTTCATGCGAGAACAAGTTAAAAAAATTGAGGACATTTTTGAAAAAATTTAAGCTTATTATACGAAGTAGGGTATATTGCTATCCCACACTTAAAAGTAAACATTGTCCTCAATGTTTTTGCCACTAAGTAGGGAGAATCCCACACTTAGGGTTTTAATGATTTTGTTGAACAATTTTTAGTTTCAAGTATTCTCTAAGAATGGGGTTGCTAATCCCACACTTAGAGTTTGAAATGGGGGTCATGGCAAAATATTTAAAATGAAAATACTGAAAAGGAACTTCCCTATAAATAGTGGTTACTGGAGTTGGACCAGGTTCGTGCAGAAGTGGTGCAAATGATTTCAGAAGTTTAGGCTCAGCCATTCCATACGAAGCTAGTTCTGCAGTAATCACAACCTCATCAGAGTATCACGTCTCAGTAGTCAAAACATAAGTACAGAGTAATAATACGAAATAAAATAAAGATAAAGTAAAGATAAAGTAAACTAATAATAGTCATCTAGCAAGTCATCGCTATCTGGATCAAACTCATCCTCTGCAGTCCTGTCATAGACTGGTGCAGGAGCTGGGCTCGAAACATTAAGCATGGTATATAGCTGCTCACGAAGAACTGGATCCATAGATGCAGAGGTCCCAGAGGTAGCAGGCTCAGCAGCAGGAGCAATAGGGTGTCCAGTAGATGGTCCAGCAAAAGATCCAGCAGCAGGGAAGAAAGACCAGGGTGGTCGAGATGGTCCTGGGTCTGGTCCCAACCAGAAAGGTGGTCCCGCAGGTCTCGGCAATCCGGCTACCTCACACAGTGCGGAAAGGATCTGATGATGTGCAGTGAAGGTCTGGAACAAGGCCCAAGTAGCAGCGGGATCATACAGGGTAATGCCATACTCAAGAGTAGGTGGCTGTCTGATCGCTGGAGTAGTCTGTGGTGGCACAGGCTGGGCTGCAGGTGATGTGGCCTCCTCCTCATGCTCTAGCTGAATATCTACAAGTCCCTCCTCAGGGATAGCAGGTAAAGCTCTCCTGTGTCTCCTCTGCCTGGGTCTGTGTCATCTCCTCTGTCTAGGTTGCCTCTCAGCAACATGATCCTCAGTCTCAATCCGATCGTCCATCCTGAAATAAACATAAAACAAGTAATGCTAATAGAAAGTGAACAAATGCAGAAAGGACAGATGGAATGCCATATGAACTGTTCGCATTTGTGTAAATAAAACTTATCTCAGATAAAACTATTTGATTGTCTGATAAGTTGCAAGCCTGCATATATTAGATCAGTGATAACAATACTAGATTAAAAATAAACTAAGAAATAAAAAGGACAGGAGAAGTAAGATAAGCTTGGGGTGCCTCCCAAGAGCGCTTTGTTTAAAGAGTCTTTTAGCTCGACTCTTGTACCTTTCTGGCTGACTCAAGGTGGTTCGAAGATAAAGACATCCTCACGAATGGGGAAGTCTTCGATGTAATGCTTTAACCGATGACCATTTTCCTTAAAATTACCTTCTGGTGTTTCGAGTTCGACTGCACCATAAGGGAATACCTTTGAGATTATGAATGGTCCGGTCCACCTGATCTTGAATTTTCCAGAGAACTTTTTGAAGCGCGAATTGAAGAGAAGCACTTTATCTCCTAGTTTGAACCTTGAGAGTTTAAGCTTGGAATCATGAATTCTCTTGGTTCTATCTTTGTAGTTCAGGGAGCTTTCATATGCTTGATTTCTTAATTCGGCCAATTCATTTAGTTGCATTCTCCGATGGGAACCTGTGATAGAAGTGTCCAGATTGCAGTTCTTCAGCGCCCAGTATGCTTTGTATTCCAACTCCACTGGTAGGTGACATGCCTTGCCATAAAGTAGACGATATGGTGTGGTACCTAAAGGTGTTTTGTAAGCAGTTCTGAATGCCCACAACGCATCGTCTAATTTGTCAGCCCACTTATCCCCATGATTTCCGACTGTTCGCTCCAAGATTCTTTTTAACGCTCTGTTCGTGATCTCAGCTTGTCCATTTGTTTATGGATGATAGGCGGTGGACATCTTGTGAGTGACGCCATACTGCTGCATAACCTTCATGAATTGAGTGTTGCAGAAGTGAGTGCCACGATCACTTATGATAGCTCTTGGAGTTCCGAATCGACAGAATAGTTGTTTGAGAAACTTTGTCACTACTCTGGCATCATTTGTTGGGAAAGCTTGTGCTTCGGCCCACCTGGAGACATAATCGACAACAACTAGGATGTACTCTTTTCCATTAGACTTAGGGAAAGGTCCCATAAAATCTAACCCCCATATATCAAAGATTTCACAAGCCTGGATATTAGT
Organism: Helichrysum umbraculigerum; assembly: GCA_949592205.1. NCBI lineage: Eukaryota > Viridiplantae > Streptophyta > Magnoliopsida > Asterales > Asteraceae > Helichrysum > Helichrysum umbraculigerum. The sequence goes on from CATIUR010000004.1 coordinate 96,400,842, forward strand.
GAGTGGCATTTCGTTCCTTGCTGACACATTTCCTTGTCTTTGGCAAATGTCGCAGCGTTTCACCAGGTCATAAGTATCTCGATAAATGGTTGGCCAGTAAAAACCAGAATCATACACCTTTCGTGCTGTTAAGTTAACTGCGTGATGTCCTCCAGTAGGTCCATGGTGGCTTTGTCGAAGGATTTGTTCAGCTTCCTTCCCATCGACGCATCTTCTAATGATCTGATCAGGGCAAACCTTAAAGAGGAAAGGATCGTCCCAATAGTAATTCTTTATGTCGCGGAAGAATCTTCGTCTCTGAGATGTCGGCATTCCTTTGGGTATTATATTTCCTACCAGGAAATTAGCATGATCAGCATACCAAGGATCTTTGGATGTGGATCCTTGATGGTATTTGCTGATGTGCATGAGTTGTTCTTCAGGAAACTGGTCTTGAATATTCTTTTCATTAAGCTGCTCTAGTGTAGGATTTTCTAATCGGCTTAGATGATCTGCTGCAACGTTTTCTGCTCCTTTCTTATCTTTGATCTCGATATTGAATTCTAGTAGGAGTAGAATCCATCTTAGCAGTCTAGGCTTTGCATCTTGCTTTTTGAAAAGATACTTCAAGGCTGAATGATCTGTATAGACAATAGTTTTGGACAACATAAGATAGGAACGAAATTTATCGAAAGCAAATACTACCGCAAGCAGCTCCTTTTCTGTGGTTGTGTAATTTTCTTGAGCGTCCGTGAGCGTTTTGCTGGCATAGTATATTGGTTGAAAGTGCTTATCCTTCCTCTGTCCCAATACAGCTCCAACTGCGAAATCATTGGCGTCGCACATGATCTCAAATGGAAGGCTCCAATCTGCTGCAATCATTATCGGTGCATGTACAAGCTGATCTTTCAGGTAGTTAAAAGCTTGGAGACATTCATCTGTAAAGACAAACGAAGTATCTTTTTCGAGAAGATGAGTCATAGGTCGAGAGATCTTGGAGAAATCCTTGATGAAGCGACGGTAGAATCCGGCGTGACCTAGAAAACTTCGGATGGCTTTAACAGAAGTAGGTGGAGGAAGTTTTGAGATAGTTTCAACTTTAGCTTTGTCAACTTCAATTCCGGATTTTAATATGCGGTGCCCTAAAACTATTCCTTCTTTTACCATGAAATGGCATTTTTCCCAATTCAGAACGAGGTTTGATTCTTCACATCGGGCAAGCATCCTATCCAAGTTGGAAAGACAAGTAGAGAAGGAATCTCCAAAGACTGAGAAGTCGTCCATGAATACCTCCATGCATTGTTCGATCATGTCATGGAAAATTGCCACCATGCATCGCTGAAATGTAGCAGGTGCATTACATAAACCAAACGGCATACGTCGGTAAGCGAAAGTTCCATATGGACATGTGAATGTTGTCTTTTCTTGGTCCTTTGGATCGAGAGGAATCTGAAAATAACCTGAGAATCCATCAAGAAAACAGTAGAATTCATTTCCTGATAATCTCTCCAGCATCTGATCAATGAACGGTAGAGGGAAGTGATCTTTGCGAGTGGCTTCATTTAGTTTCCGGTAGTCAATACACACCCTCCAACCGGTGACGGCTCGTGTTGGAATTAATTCATTGTTTTCGTTAGCGATAACCGTCATTCCTCTTTTCTTTGGGACAACTTGAACTGGGCTGACCCAAGGGGAATCTGAAATATGGTAAATCAGGCCGGTGTCCAAGAGTTTGATAACTTCCTTCTTAACCACTTCTTGAATCTTCGGGTTGACTCTCCTTTGCCTTTGTACTGATGGTCTGAAGTCGTTTTCCATTAAGATCTTGTGAGTGCAATAGTTCGGACTGATCCCTTGAATGTCAGAAATCTTCCAAGCAATTGCTTTCTTATGAGACTTCAAAACTTCAATAAGTTTTGCTTTCTCTTCCGGCTTCAGGCTTTTTGATATGATAACTGGTAAGTGTGAAGGTCCTTCAAGAAAAGCATATTCAAGGTGTGAGGGTAGTTCCTTCAGCTCCAATTCGGGTGGTTCTTCTATGGAAGGTTTCATCCTTGCAATTTCGTCTCTTTTAAGCTCGTCGAACTTCGTTTGAAATTCTGAATCTTCTGCAGGGATCTCTGGATTGTCGGCTGATGCTATTTCAACCCATTCTGATTTATCGGATAGCTCATCTTTTCTTAGCTCATATTTTGCTTTTGAAGAGTGAGAGATTGCATTGTCTTCAGTGATTATGGTATCGTTGTTTTCCGTGAATGCAAATCTCTGGAATTGAGCAGAAGAAGATGTGCTGAATGTGATCTCTGGATTTGATCTTTCAGATTGTAGATAAGGTGGTTTAAGCATTGACTCCATCTCTTCGAGAGTCTTTAGAATTTGGTTTTTTGTGAGAGATGAATCGGGCACTTCCGGAGTGAGGTTCCTTCTTAAGAGAGTGACAGGTGTGCCAGATCCAAGCGGAGCAGCTGTGATAGAACTGTTAAGCTGATTGCTGGATTTCTTTAAAGGAAATAGTAATTCCTTAGATGCAGTTGGTGGATCCGAGATAGCTGAGCATAGACCTCCATCTTCTTGGCAAAGTCTTCTGGTAGTGATGACCATGTTTGGAAGAGAGTTATTGCTGCTTACTACGAGGATCTCTTCCAGGTGTTCTTCAATTATTTCCTGCATAAAATCTACAAGACCAAGGTCTTCTCCCACAGGTTGTTTCATTAGCTTGTCAACATTGAAGGTGACCTCCTCAGTTCCAACTCGAAGTTTTAAAGATTTTTCATTTACGTCGATGACGGCCTTGGCAGTGTTTAAGAAAGGTCTGCCAAGGATGAGTGGAACTTCGGTGTCTTCCTCAATGTCCATGACAACAAAATCCACAGGAAAGACGAATTTATCAACACGTACCATAATATCTTCAGCAATTCCACGAGGGAGTTTAACTGATCTATCGGCTAATTGGATGGTCATACGAGTTGGTAAAAGTTCGCTTAATCCTAATTTCCTATAGAGGGAATACGGCATAAGGTTTACACTAGCTCCTAAGTCGGCTAAGGCGTTACTTATTTGAACATCCTGTAGATAACAAGGTATAGTGAAACGGCCAGTATCTCCTAGCTTTGGGGGTAGTCCTTGTTGCATGATCAAAGAGCACTCTGCATCTAAAGGCAAGTTAACTATTTGTCTAAGTTTTTCTTTATTTTACAAGAGTTCTTTAAAGAATTTGGCACAACTAGGCATCTCGACTAAAGCATCTAAAAGTTTGACATTTAAGTGTAAGCTTCTAAACATCTCTAGATATTTTCCAAACTGATCTTCTTGTTTCTCTTTCTTAAGCCTACCTGGGAAAGGTATATGTGTAGGAACAATGACTTCTGGGGCTTTAGAAGGTGCTGGCTCAGGAGAAGTGACAGGAGTCTTAACTGGTACTGAGTCAGTGAGAGGTGAAGAAATAGAAGGTTCGTTTGTCGGAATATCTATCGATTTCTCATTCTTAGTCTCTTTTCCTCCTCTAGTGACCACAAGGATATCATTATAATCATAAGATGAATGATGAATAGCTTTGCTAATCGCTTCTTCCCTTTGCTTCTCATCAACTTTTAAAAACAACCTTTTTACATTATCCTCCATGTTTTTAACTAAATCGTTTGAAATTCTAAGCAAACTATCAATTTGGTTTTGAAAATCAACAATTTGTTTATTAATATTATTTTGATTAACCATGAAGTTATTGAAAATTTTGGTGTTTAGACGAGAAGTCAAATGAGAAGAAGTAGAGGGTGAAGAAAGAACTAACGATTGAGAAGAAGGTCTACTGGTTGGCCTCTGAACGAAAGATTTTGAATGATGTGTTTAATCAGAGGTCTCACCAGTAGTGGCAAGAATATCTTCTTTGAAACTTTTGCTTGAGAATAGCCTTTGAGGTTTCTTCTCGTGTTTGGGTTTAGAAGGCTCTTGCATGTCCTTGACAATTTTAGTGATTGATTCAATTTGAGCTTTCAAAGTGTCCAAGGCATTAGAAGTACTCCTTTCCTCCGAAGTTGATTCATCTTGCTCCAAGTCATGTTGATGCATCGTCATCGTCTCGATCAATCTCCACGCTTCGTCTGAAGTATGTAGCATAAAGTTTCCGGATGAAGCAGCATCGAGGGTTTGTTGGTGATGAGGATTCAAACTATTGTAGAATGTGTAGACCAGATTCGTTTCAGCAAACTGATGATTCGGACATCTTCCGAGCAAATTCTTAAAGCGTTCCCAAGCAGAGCTTAATGATTCTTATCCTTTTGGAGAAAGTTAGTGACTTCATTCTTAAGCTTGGTTTGTAAGGATGGAGGGAAATATTTAGCCATGAATTTGGTAGCCATCTCCTCCCATGTATGAATCGAATTAGGTTCGAGTTCATAAAACCATGCTTGTGCTCGAGAAGCTAAAGAATAGGGAAACAGGTGAAGTCGGGTAACTTCATTACTGGATCCCGTTTGTTCGAAGGAGTCAGAAAGGTTGATGAATTTATTAAGATGAGAGTTTGGATTTTCAACCGGAAGACCATGAAATTGACACTGAGATTTGATCATTTTAATGAAGTGTGGCTTAATTTCAAGGTTTTCGTCAGCAGATGATACGATTGGTCCTCCTCGTCCCTCTAGCAGTGGTTTGATTGATGAGGCGAGAGTGATACGATTCGTCATAACTTGTTGATAGAAAGTAGAGTTTTGGAAAGGATGGGTTTAAACTAATCTAAGAACGGAAAAGGAAATCTAATCTAAAGACAGGAAAAGTAACTTACGGATGATATTAATCTTCCGAAAGGATCGCTAAATAACTAAGATAACTAAAATACCTAAAATCGGTCGTTGTAGTCCCCGGCAGCGGCGCCAAAAACTTGTTACAGCTAACACGGTCGTTACGTAATAGCTGCAACGGTGGGGGTGTTTTAAATTTATAGAGCTGGGGAAATCCTAAGCTAATACTACTTTCAGCCCTAATTAGGTTACTAGGGTAGTAAGCGGTATGTTGACTCAGGCGTCGTTCTTACACTACAACGGGGATGGGATCTTAGGCGTTCTAATTATCTTTTGTAATCTAGCTAGGTTTTAAAATAAGAGTTGGTTTGATTTGGTTTTATGACTAATCTACGGAAAAAATAAATGCAGAAAAGGAAAGGATGTTTGTATGGAGGCTCAGAGAACAGTGGATACGAGAGTGTTTACTATGATGCTGGTATATGCTTTGGATAGTAGTTATGGGTGTTAAAGCCACTAGTTATGATGATTAATCCGTTGAGTAACCGGAACTTAAATTAACACGAAGTATTATACCTACGGCAGTTCCTTAGCTTATCCCGCGTATTTAAACGTTATACGAAGTACTGTGCCGTTTTATGGTTTTTCCTTAGCATTGATTCAAATTACCAGTTTGCTCATTGGATACCCTATATTATCAATGATGTATAATTACGATCCTATCAAATATCTAACGTAAAGGTCTCTACAATCAGATAAATAATATGTCACATGGATAGCAATTATATAGTGTCAGATACACCGGAAGTTCTCCCAAATGTACTGATCAATTCAATCAACAGTTATTCTCTAATCCTATTCCCCAATCTTTGACAAATGTGTGTCGGTATCATGGCACGAATTGTTGAATAAACAATAAAGTGAACAGGAGTTACCCAACGGAATAGGTTGGATTAACTTGTCTAATGGTCAATTGAATTGTTCATCATTAATCATATAAATCACCTTAACTATTACATGCACATCACTCTACTGTATAAACATCAACTTATATCTGAAAACCCTAATCATGCAGTTACATATAGTAATCGGAGGTTCAGTTCTAGCATGCAGCATTCCTAAGGCAACAATCAAACAAGAACATGCAATAGGAAGGCACACAGATAACTATTCCTATTTCATACTGTATCACATAACCAGATAATTGGATCATAAATATCCCGAAAGGTCTCTCAAAGATATTCAATATATGAACTTGAATCTAACCTATCTCTAATCCTATGCTCCGTATCTCTTATGATGTAGTTTCAATCTAGAGAATACAGCCATGTCGAGTTCAAATGCTTCATCAGACATAGAATAGGTAGATTACGTACCACTAATAACTGGCCAGGTTTTAGCAGGAAGTGTCTAACCACATCATAAGTTGGATAGGTAAACAATTGAGATTCAATTCATAAATTCATATACAGTTTAATATTCACACAGACACAGTAACAGTATGTTTACAATTGGGATTATTATTTCCACAACGGATTGTGCCCACGACTTTCATAGCTTCCACGTTCCGTACTACACACATTCGTGATGATTCCGGCGCTATACAAATGAAAGCCGTATAACGTTACCTCCGTTGTTTCATAATGGTGTCATCCCAATTGCATATTAAATCATAACTACTTAAGCATAACCATTATCATAGCAAACACAGATTTGTCTAGCCTAGCATGGCATCTCTAGTAAGCAATACAACGCAAACATAATATAAGCAAATCATATTTACGAAATAAAGAAAAGAGATATAAATATAACCTGAATATTTATTACAGACAAATCTTCGTGACCAAAGTCTCGGAGTGACTCCGTACAGACGCTACAACTACCGCTACGCTAACTAGCTGCTCTTTCTATTTCTCCTCTAACTCCCAAGAGTAGTGCTAGAGAGAGAAAGTAGAGAGAGAGAGTGTGTGAGAGAGAAAGTGAAAATTCTATGAAAGAATTGGTGTGTGAAATGAGGATGGAGAGGTCACTATTTATAGGCAAGCCATGGATCCAAGAGTACAAGCACACAAGCACACGTACAAGCAAACGAAGCAAGACGGAGGCCGTGTGTGACCAAAAGAGGCCGTGTACGGCCCTATACAGGCCGTGTACGGCTCTGTACAGGCCGTGTACAGCCCTGTATAGGCCGTGTACGGCCCTGGGGTGGCCGTGTGCTAGGCCGTGTGATTTTTCTGACTTTTCTCGCATCTTCGGAAGGCCGTATCTTCTTCGTTTTGCGTCCGTTTGACTTGATTCTTTCGCCTACGGCTTCGTAATTCCGTTACGGTTCTAATGATGCCAATTTGGTAGAAATTGGATGTGTGGGGCCCATGCGTGTTCAGAATACGTTTTGTAGCTTTCGGCTGCGCTGTAACTTGCATAACTTTTTCGTCCTTGATCCGTATTGAGCAATCCTTATATCCACATTCTCGTAATCTCCATAGCTACAAAATAAGATAAATGTGAGGTCTTGGTATGGAGTTTACAGTAGATTTAGGGCTTGGCTTAATTTGGTGCCTATTTCGGTGTATTTTCAGCCCTTTTCGTATAGTTTTGGAAAGTCCGTCAAGTTTTCACCTTTATAACAAAATATGATAAATAATGATGTTTTAAGAATGTTTTTGTTATAAAAGGCCTAAATATGGGGTCAATAATGTAGGTAAAAACGTGGCTTTTTACGCTACATCAGGATAGCAGTCAGGATAGAGGGGGTGTTTGTTGTGACTTCGTTAGCCTTGCATTGGGATGATGTTTTGGTTTAAGTTATGAAAACGTCTTTCTAAAGATTTGTATTTTATTCGTCTTAAGTATTTGGGATGTAAGCACTAGCACCCTACTAATTGATTGCTCAATCAGTATGTCACTGAGTAACTAGGCTATCGTGATTTTGATCGGAGGAGGCTGCTCAACTCTCAACACTGCCCTGTTACGGAACAGTGACCCTTTGCTGGAATACGAAGATTCCTGGGCGCATGCATAGAGTAACAGACCCACTAACGGTCAGACCGTTCTTAACACCACAGTGATACTCAATTGAATAAAACATTTAGGTTTAAGACTTGGTTGGTGTTTGATTACTTTCCATCAATGGTTTTGTAGAATCCAGGGGTGATAGACAAATTTGGAATACTAGATGATTCCTCGTCTTCCTTTCTGGATTCATAAACTGAGTTTGTATTTTAGATCAGAGATTCCCCATTTATGATTTAAACCAGCCCTCACTTATATTTAACCAATAAATCCCTAGTTTATTCACAGTGTACAATACTTGTTTAAAACAGTATTTCCACGGCTTCAAAACCAGACCATGTTATTTAAACACAGATATTTAATCAGAAGTTTATTCACGGTGTACAATACGTATAAAGTATTTCCACAGATCCAAAACCAAAACACAGATAATTAATTACCCCAGATATGACGTCTTATCGAAAGGTTTTAACCACGTTTATTGGTGGAAAGGCGTTAGTTGAATATGCGGTTTAAAATCATAGATGGAATGTGTAATCAAAGCACGGAGTTTTCATTTATGATATATAGTTTGGAACATTATTCCACAATGGATTGTGCCCACGACTTTCATAGCTTCCACGTTCCGTACTCCACACATTAGTGATGTGTCTGGCGCTATACAAATGAAAGTCGTTTAACGTTACCTCCGTTGTTTCCTAATGACATCATCCCAATTAACGACTAACTACATCACAACAAACACACAATATAACTACTCACTATGTATAATAACAGGTCCTAAATCTAGCATAATAACGATAGCAATCATTATTATAATAGATAAGGAAAGAGATAACCGTAATTAAAGCGTAGATTGAATAAGCGTTTGAAAGAATACACAAGCAGAACCTCCGCAATATCTTCTAGAATATTACAAATAAGCCCCTGAACTATTCCTCACGCTATTACAAAAGTAGTCCCTCCGTTAGTCTCAGTTAAATATTAACTGAGAACTAACTGACTATAACCCTAATTCTAGAGAGAGAAAATGAAGAGAGAGAGAGAGTATGTGAGAGAGAAAGTGAAAGAGAGAAATGAGGTGATGGTGTGAAATTTTGGAGGGGTGAGCCCTTATTTATAGGCAAATGGTGAAATCAACCGTACAAGTCGCGAAGCACGCACGTACAAGCAAACGAAGCACGAACGGAGACCAATTGGCCTTAGGAGGGCCGTATACGGGGTCAAGGGAGCCGTATACGGTCTTGTGGGGGCCGTATACGGTGTGTATGGGGCCATATACGGTCTCCATGGCCGTATACGGGTTCCGTCAGTTTTTGTTCGTTGCTTAAAACGCCCGTATCTCCTTCGTTATGCGTCCGTTTGACCTGATTCTTTAGCCTGTGTCTTCGTAATTCTGTTACGCTTCTAATGGTACCAATATCATGGAAATTGGATGTGTGTAGCTTAAGCATAGCCGAAATGACTTTTAACGATCTGTAGAAGCCGTATCTCTTCCGTTCTTCACCCAATTTGCATGATTCTTGATTCTCCTGTCTCGTTTTTACCTAATACATCATACCATATGGTTAGAATGTGCTTATCATAAGGTAAATGAGGGTGTAGAATTAGTTGTTGTTTATTCGCTCTGTTTTGCTCGTTATTTGGACGTTTTTAGTGGTTTTTGTAGCAACGCCTATATTTGGAGCACTTTAATGAATTTTAGTAAATAATGATTGTTTTGAATTGTTTTCACTAAAGATGTGCCCAAAAAGTGTGGAATATCGTATTTAAAATTTGACTTTTTGCGTCACATCAAACACATAATTCAATTATAAAGAAGTTTGATTGGATACGAAGTCCAATAAATATAAAGTTCGATTGAACAAAAACTTCAAGTTAAACACAAATTTATAATGAACGCGAACTTCTATAAAGCTCAATTAAACATGATGGTACACTGAACATGAAATTCTATTAAACACAAAGTTTGATTGAACACATAGTTTCAAAAAATATTGAACACAAAGTTCTAAACAGAGACAATAATGCAAGACCATTTAATATCCATCTGTATATACAAAATAATTTGCAAATAATTAATTATGCCAATTATAATTCACAATAGGTTATAGAGAAAAAGGTCATTAAGATGCAAAGTCAACAAATAAGAGCACTTATGCATATTAAAAAATATTTCCAATTTCGCTAAGAAATGTAACTTTTATACACAAAGAAAGTTTAATTTGATCATTACACTAAGAATGATGTATTAATATGCTCTAAATTTCACATAGAAATATTACTTTCAAACAAAATGAAAGATCTTAATCATTACATAAATAATTGACTAATATGTTCAAAAATGGTCAAACAAATACAACTTTCAAACATAAGAGAAAGTTTGCTTTGATCATTTACACTAAGAAATGATTGAATAGCTTGCTCGGTATTTTACAAAGAAGCATAATTTTCATTTAAAGATAAAGTGCAATATAATCATTTCACTAAGAGATGATTAACTTATATTGATCAAAGTTTCACATATATTTCAAAAATAAAGAAAGTTTAATATAATCATTTTACCAAGAAAATGATTAACTAATATCGATAAAAGTAATAGAATTTTCAAACAAAACCCTTTTGTATAATCATTATACTAAGAATGATTAACGATTATTTTGATCAAATTCAACAAATAAATACCGAGTACAATGTTGAACATATATAAATCACTATAATCATTATACAAAATAATGATTAACAAAAGTGCTCAATATTTCACAAAGAAATTGATTTTTCATCCATAATGAAAAAACATTATAATCATGTGGCAAAAAATGATTAACTAAACTTGATATTGAAATCATTACACCAAATAGTGATTAACTTAGGTGCTTACAATTTCATCAAAAATCAAGCTTTTGTCAAGGAAAAAATATACTATCATTATACTTAATAATGGCTAATTAAAGGGCTTACTATCAAGTTATGATAGTTCCTCATAATCATTACACTTTAATGATTAAACAAAGGAGTTATAATATCACAAAGAAATTAACTAGACTTTCAACGGCAAGAAAATCATTTATACTAAGAAATGATTAGATGACGTTTGGCCCTTATATTGTTTTTTCTTTTACCATAGAGTTTTAGTTCTTCGTTTGTAACATATACAAAGACCAAAAAAAAACTTTTAAAAATTTTTATCGCAAAGATAATTTATGTGCCATAGAGATAAAAAGTCGTTTCCGATCAAAAATCTTAAATGGTTTACCATGGTTCACAACAAATGTGAATAAGAGTTTAATTATTAGGAAAAATAATAACTCGTTAAATGTTTCTAATTATCACTAAGATAATTTGTAACATCAAAACCAAATAATCCAAAAAATTTCATGTGGTTCATCTTTTAGTACTATATATGAATGCTCAAAAATTATTATGCAAATAATAATTTTAACAAAATTTGTGAAACTAATTCGATAGTACAAGTATATAAACCAAATTGATCTCATCATGATATCAATTTAATTAACACAAGAAAACATATTTCATGTCAAACTGTCCACCTTGTGATCCTCAAGTTTCACAATTTGATATAACACTTATGGTCATTAGGAACTCAAACAAAATGAATTAAATATTTTATAATGAGCACATAACATATTTTGACTACTTTCAACAAATGAAAGATTGGGGACTGTACGCCATATGTAATAGTCCATCACGAGATTATGCAAACCATTTAAGAAGTGATCATATATCTAACGGTAGTTAATGCAATTAGAGTTGTACATCTATCTAACATGACATTAAAGTATAACTCATACTTCAAAATATCATACAACTCGGTATTGTGGACATAAATTAATACATAATTAATCCTATAGTTATATCAGAATACAAAATTGATATCAATACATTATCATCGCACGTTTATTAATGTAAGTGGCCGGCACATGAAATGCTTAGGACTATGCATGGAGTTAATGTCTTAAAGATGTATATGTAATAAACACAGAGTATAATATAGCTAATACTCCACATGGTACAACTTATGTATATGATAAAATCATATTGTTATTTTCAACGAGTGAAAAACAAAATGTTACATAGGCACTTGATGGCGCCCGAAGGGTCAGGTTTTGAAGCTCCCCTTTCTCGCGAAGGGAGAACCGTCCTCGTTGTCGAAGGACTAACCCAACAGTATCGGGCTACACATCAATGAGGTTTTAAAATTTGTAAGTGGGGGGCCTAAGTATACTTAAAACGATGGGAGTACAGTAGTAAGTATGACCTAGGGTCTTTCTATAAACCAGTTGTATTGTGAAACGTTGACGTTGGAGACGATTTTATCTAACTAGTAATGGTTTTAACAGATTTTTGGGGGTTTGTTTTTTTGGTTTTTATACTTAAGCAGAAAATTTAAATAAAGCAATTTAAAATATGGGTAGTTAGCAGATAATCTAGATGAGGTGTTTGCTATGACTTCAGTAGCCTTCTTAACTGGGATGATGTATGATTTATAAAGTGATCTTAAAAGATTTGTATTTCGTTCATTCCAAGTATTAGTGGAGTAAGCACTAGTTCCCTACTGATAGATTTCTATATCAGTATGTCACTGAGTAACTAGGCTATCGTGATTCTGATCGGAGTAGTTTATCCAACCATACAACACTAACCAATGAAGGTATAGTGACCCTTAAATGGAAATGAATCCTGGGTGCATGAATAAGGCGACAAACCAATCTCGATGTCCGATCATTCTTAACCCCATAAGAATACTTTAGTCTAAACAAAACATTTAAGTTCAAGATCAGGTTTTGTGTGTATTGATCGCTTTCTATCGATGGGTTTGTAAAGTCTAGGGATAGGTTGATCACTGATGATTTGCATAGCAGGTAACTGCAGCTCTTTTCCGTGGCTATACCAAGTACTTAGCTGATTTATGGTACCAACTTTGCTTATACAGTGACCCCGTTATTCCACACAGTAAAGTAGCGACGACATTTCCGTGGTTTGACATTGTACTCCACCAATGGTGTTTCCACTGTTATACCTAGTACTCAGCCGGTACCTACGGTGCTTCACAAAGGAACCCTAGACTTTATTAACTAAGTTTGTATTTAAGTGCAGTATTTATCCATCTATGATATAAACCAGCCCTTACTTTAAAATTCTAATAAATCCCTAATTTATTAATAGTGTAATGTTTACGTTCAATGAGAAAATAGTATTTCCACAGTCACTGTGTACTTTGCGTTCTGATGAGAAAGCAATATTTCCACAATTCCGGTGTACTTTGTGTTCAGTTTAGAAAACATTATTCCATAGTCACGATGTACTTTGCGTTCAATAGTGAAAGCTTTATTTCCATGATGACGATGTACTTTGCGTTCGGTTCAGAAAACAATGTTTACACTATTTATAAATCAGACCATGTTTTGGACACAGATAACTAAGTACCTTTGGATAGGGTTCGCGATGTCCTATCATTAAGGCCGTAATCACGTTTACTGGTTGAAAGGCGTTAATTTTAATTGAGGTTTAAAATCATAGATAGAAAGCGGATCAACATACTATAGTTTAACATTAATCAACAACGGATTGTGCCCACGACTTTGATAGCTTCCACGTTCCGTACTCCACACATTCGTGATGTTTCCGGCGCTATACAAATGAAAGCCGTATAACGTTACCTCCGTTGTTTTCATAATGACATCATCCCAATTAATACGACTAATTACGTCATAGCAAACACGCAATAATACTACTCTTTAATCATAGCAAACAATCCTAAATCTAGCATGATAACAGTAATAACAATCATCATAATTAAAATAGATAAAGGATAGATATAACCAGAATAACAGCGTAGCTTAATACAACGTGAATGAATACAAGCGGAACTCCGAGTATCCTCCAAGCAATATTACAATATTACCCCCTCTATTAGTCCGGTTAATACCGTGACTAACTAGCCGCTAACTACGAAAACTGAAAATAAAAACCTAATCTAAAACGACAGAATAAGTGTGTGTGAATGTAGAATGTGAAGAATGATGTTGTATGAGATGATTGAAATGAGGTGATTTAATCCCATATTTATACTAGTTGCTCAGCCGTATTTCCACCTTCAAAATCTCAGCCGTATTTCCCAGTCGTATCAAAATCCAACCTTGTACGGGCAAAACATAGAATACGGGAGAGATTGGCCGTATACAGGAGAGATTGGCCGTATTCGGGAGGGACCAGGCCGTATACGGGTGAGATTGGCCGTATACGGCTGGACCTTGGCCGTATACGGTTGGGACAGGCCGTATACGGTCTAGTCTTGGCCGTATACGGCTGGGCTTGGCCGTATACGGCTTGGCTCTCCCGTATCCTTGGTCTTCGGTTGCCTTGATTCTTCATTTGGGCATAACTTCTTCGTCGGTTGTCCGTTTTGAGCGTTCTTTATATCCACGTTTTCGTAATTTACTAAGGAAGAAAATGACATAGGTTAGAGGTCATAATTCTAAGCGGAACTCAAAAAGTGCTAAAATACGTGAACGAGAATGCTTAAGATCGTTTGTGTTCTATTTTATTTGTTTTTAGGCATTTTTGGTTGATTCTTGAAGCATCGTCAATATTTTAGCCTTCATTATGAAATTTAGTATAAAATATATATTTCAGATGTTTTCATCCATAATTGGGCTAAAAAGTTCAGATAATAACGCACAAAAACTTGACTTTTTGCTTGTTATCAAATATCCCACACTTAGACTTTGTTTGTCCTTAAGCAAAACTCAAATTTCTCACTTGCTTTCCCAATGAAAATATTTGAAAGTGTTAATGCATTTTTGGATGAATCAAAATGTTAAGAGCAAACAATCTCATACACAAGTAATATATCCTGGGAAGTCATAGAAAATAAGGTATTCGGTTCAGAAGCATGAAATAATTCTCTTGGGCACGCTTTTGGAATATACATGACTAGGCGATCTCACAAGGTGGTCACTCAATTCACTCAGAAGTGTTTCGGGTTACCTATCATTCTAATCAAACGAAATCGCTCATAAGCCAGTCATGCAGCACCCATCGTCATAGGCTTGCTCGAGAATCACATCTCCACCACTTAGGTGAGGACGGTGTTAATCATCCCAGGACATTCAAATGGGTTGTAATGTTTGGTGAGGGTTAAAGGGAATGGATAAATGGGAAAATTGTTTTTAAATAAAAGGGTTTTGCTTATCTTAGGCCTCTTTAAACTTATGAAAAATTTTATTTAGTTAAACTTTTTAATGAAAATGGAAAACGGATAACGTAAAGGGAGGAGATAGCTATTTTGACTTCTATCTCTTTGAAAACACATGGGAGATTTTAATATCTTTAGAGATCAGAGTTTTTCGGGAGAATCGAAGCACTTAGCTTTATTACATATTTTTCGTTTCTTTTCTTTTTCTATTTTTTTGGGCTTAGAACTTCTTTGCCAAGGAATTTCTAAGGCATTTTTATTTTTATTTCCCTTTTGAGATCCTTTCTTACTTTCATTTTTATTCAATCTTTTTGACAACTTCGAATTTACTTGGTGCCAATTTTTCGCACCACAAGATTCTCGATCTTTGAATATTGATCACGGAAACGCACGCGAGAAGTTCTGAGTAAACACGATTTTGTTGATTTTGAGTAAAAGCAAAAAGAATATCTAAACAGCGATTTTCAAAAAAAATTTAAAAATTTCTAAGATAAGGTTTTGGTGGGTGTGGAAGTGAAATGGGTTTAAAGTTTGGGTTTTAAAGAAACGAAAAGGTTAAGGCTCAACAGGGTTTTCTAGGCGGATCATCAACACTTAAAATGAGTGTTGAAAGGGTTTTGGGCTTGAAGAGGTATGTAAAAAGGAGGTTAAATCCTAAGGAATTTCAAGGTCCTCTGATTGCACCTATACCGCGTACGGTACTCGACCAATGTGGTCTCGACATGTATAACAGGAGCAAGTTCTAATTCCGGATGCAAGCATCGGCACACACTCATCAAACGAATAGCGAAGCATTAAAAATGAATGCTTTTCATGGGCTCAAGATACCTCACTACAAGTATGGGTTATATGTGCCTAGCCATGCGATGCCCTTTTTAGATCATTATTTCAGCTCAAGAAATTCCTAACTTATTTAATCTTATTTTCCAAAATACACTACTCATATATGAAAATGATTCCTCTCAAGACATTTTAATTCAAAAATTTTGAAAAATTTTAATCAAAAGTGAGGTTTTAAAATTGAGGAACATTTTCCGAGTTTGCTTTTGGAAGAAAGAATCTGACCTAAGGTATTTTATACCGCTATCCCACACTTAGAGGAACATTGTCCCTAATGTTCTCTTGAGTTGAGATTTTATTGTATGTAAATTCCCACACTTAGAGTTTGAACATATCGGAAAATGTTACTCAAGTGTTTATTTTGGGCTGGAATCACACATTTAGTGATAAGTTTAGGATATGGCATAGACTACTTTGAAAAATAAAGCAAAATAATCAATATCAAAACAAGGATAAGAACGAGAGAAATCCCCTATCAACGTGTTGGAAGGAGGCTGAGAGTCTGAAGATATGCTGCCTTTGAAAAAGAGTACTTGCCAGATATCCTTCTTGCGGTAGTTCCATGAAGTTCATTCGGCTTTTGGGAAGAGCACTTGCTACAAAATGACTCAATTCTTCATTCTCTCCACTGACTCTCTCATGTGAAAATATCTCGTAAGTGTGAACACGTTGGATATACTTTTTAACCGACTTCTCATTTTTATAGCTTTTTACCGAGAGAGTGTCACTATCCCAGAATATGAAAAGATGTTTTCTACTACAAATCATTTGTAAGACATGTGTTTTTAAACGAGTTCGAGCATAATGCATGAAAGTAGCATGCAAGTATCTCAAATGCTCGAAACACATGAATTATTATTTTGAAAAATGTTTCCTAAATTCTGGAGTTAGTGATGTGGTAAAAGCTAAAGCATTTGTATATCCAAGTGTGAAAGATAGTCAGAGATACTTCACTTCTTGGAATTTAAAAATAAAATACTACTAATACTAAAGGATATTTTATTCCACGGGTTGCCTCCCGAGAAGCGCTTCTATTTAAAGTCGAGGGCTCGACTCTTGTTTCTCCTGGATCAGCCGGAAGAGGAACCTCTAGGGCTAGAGATGCTCGGTGGTGGTGCCCTGGAGTTTTGTGGATAGAATCTGCGAAAATAGCGAGTGATGACTTGGGTGATGTTCGGGATTCTTGAGACGAAGAGAGGGAAACTATCGAAGTGTTCCTTAGCCACCCTCTGTAAGTACAAGAGGTCCTAGGAGATATCATAAACTGCCTTGGAGATGGGTCCATCGGAATCTATGAAATAGGTCCCGTTGTATTCGAGTCTCTCACGCTCCGGTCGTTCCCGTCTTAACGAATCCATGAATCCGAAGAAGCGCAAATGGATGTCTTCATGAGTGCTCACGCTGGTGCTTCTTCCTAATTCATTGATGGACTCGAGAATGCCTTGGATAAGCTGCTCTTGATGATCGGAATATGTGAGGTCTGATTTACGAAAGATGTTAATCATTCTATTGTAAACCTCACGCAGTCCGTCATGAAACAACTGTCTGGGCTCCCCTGTGAAGACAGTACCGAAGATATCTCTAAGCTGTTCTGTGATGAAGTTCGAGGTGTTAACCATCGAACCGTCAGGAAGGGATGAAGGGATGTCACGCGTCCTTTCATCATGGCTCACATGCTCCAGCCTTTCGATGATCTTATGAGCATGGAATTCTAGAGTGCAGTCGATGAAAAACCTGTGTGGTGAAGAATCGTCGATATGAACGTTATTGGCCATAGAGTCCATTAGTCCCCTTAGATAATCATCATCTGATCATCTACTTCGTCATCAGGGTTCCCAGTAGCATAGTCCATATTGTATCTGTAAGAGTGTAGAAACTCCATCTGCCTGTGTGAGTATGGAAATGCGGACCTGATTAGTGCTTCATATACCTTGCCATATATGATTTTCTGGTTTTCAAAGAACTCCAGATCGTCCGCAGATGGCTCATCATTGTTCTGAGGTTCTTGCAGAAGCTGAGTAGCGAGATATTCGGTGAAGGCGTGGATGCGGTTTTGTAGATGCTGAGGACTTCGAGAGTTGGTGAAATGATAAACGTCATATTCTGCTTCAATTTCTTCGATCAAGTCTCTCTGATGTGGCGTGTACTCATTAGTAGAATCTCTGATATTCGCAATTAAGGTACGAAAGTCATCCTCGTATTGCTCAATAGTACTGATCATCTCTTCGTGAGTAGAGACGATTGGTACTTGGATAGTTCCGAGAGGAGAGTCTAGAATGGTGGAAGGTAGACGAAGGTGAATTGAGCGGATATCTATCGGAACATCGATGAATACGACATCATCCTCGTCACTCTCTGTCGCTGTGGGATCAACCTCTAGTGAATCAGGGAACTCCATAACGGTAGGTGGTGACTGAGACTCGTCGGTGATCTAAGATATCAGCTGAGAAGAGACCATCTCAATTTACTTTTCATATGGAGAGTCGGAATCGTGACTGGACCCAGAAGTTCCTCCTGACTCGAACTGAGTTCGAGGTTCAGATGAATCAAGGGCTTGCATCCCTTGAGGAGGTATGTGAGGTCGGAGTCGAGATTCCTTGTAGTTTGCGATCTTTTTCAGGAGTTTGTCTCGTAACTCTGGATGTTTCTTAGACAAAACAATGGTGTTTTCGATATTCTCCACAGCATGAAATCGAGGAAAGGTGAGAGGTTTGGTAGGATCGATGACTGATGCGATAAGTTTCTCCATAGTAAGCGCATATTCAGCATCCTGAGAACAGTCAATCAGCGGTTCTTCTTCCTCTGAGTCACTGTCTGGCAGAGAGATAAAGCTTTTAGTGTAATCTATCTGCATGATCTCTGCTGTCGGGCAGTATGACTCAGGAAGGTAAGTTGGTGTGGTCTGATCCTCTTCTGTCTCGTCCTCCTCTTCTTCTTCTATTTCATCTTCTTTAGTTTCTTCCTCTTCTTCCATTTCTTCTTCCTCAGTGTCGGAAGTAGTGGGCTCGTCAGACATCCGTGTGTCTAGTTCAGAATCATCATCCAAAGTAACTCTGCCTGTAGAAATCATACATATCTCCGCATGTTCGGTCAAAGGTTGGTCAGTCTCATCAATATTGAAAGTGATAGTTTCTCCATGAGATCTAAGACTGATAGTCTGAGAGTAAACATCGATGATAGTATGCGCGGAGTTCAAGAATGGTCTTCCTAAGATGATAGGGATATGCACATCCTCCTGAATGTCCATCACTACAAAGTCTGTGGGAAATAGGAACTTATCTACCTTAACCATGACATTCTCAGCTATTGGGTATCTAATGTGTAACACCCCCGAAATTCACTGTTTAGCGGAAGCAGGGTTTTGGGGTGCTACTAATCAAATATCACAGCACAAGGATAAAGCAAACGACATCTATATGCAACGTTTGTAAATTAGTTACATTCCATAGATATAATGTTTGAAAACTTAATATTTTCGTATACAAAAATGTAGTTTCCTAGAGCCCACGCGTATAGCGGGAGATTCTATTACATAATCAAAATATACAAAAGATAATGCTAAGAATCTCCGTTAATGCAGTTGTGTTGAAATAATGCGACTCTAGCTAAAGTCCTGGAGTAATCCTACTCCATCCGGGTACCTGAGAAAACATGCTAAAAAGGTCAACACGAATGTTGGTGAATCTCACAGGTTTGTAAGTAATATCAGTTTTGAACACGAGATTTCATCAGTAGTGCCCTCAGGCGTAAAATCAGTATTTACAACCCAGCAAATGTAAATAAGTAGTTTATACCGTTGCCATGAGGCTCATAATCGAAGCTTAACCCGTAAGTAATAAGTTTGCTCCCGTGACATGCTTGTAAATGAGCAAGCATCAGTAACGAATAATTAGTCACCCGTTTCTACGTGTAAATCAGTACGTGGCAGCGCTACTGCCCCGGGCGGGGAGGGTCATTTCCCTAATGGATCCATTAACTAGTATTCGCGCTTAAGTCCATAACTAACGATATATGATGGAGAGACTTCTGTAAATATTAAACAACTCATGCAATTCCGTTTGGTATAGTAAACAGTTTTAGTACTTGTGTTCAAGGAAAAGTAGTAGCATGTTTCTCCCCCAATAAGATAAAACAGTAAAAAAAATGGGGCCGTAAGACTCACCTGAGTCTTGTAATAAGCCGTAGCAATTAGCAAGTAGTAAATATAGCAAGTAGGTTCTCTGAACCCGTAACCTTCAAATGCCTAATCATATGAAGTTATGTAAGTATGTGTCTCGCGAGACGTTTCGTTTAGTTGTACACAACTAGTATATCCAATGTTTGTCCGTATGTTTGTAATTGTTTGTTTGTTGGAAAGCATGTTTGGCCCGTTGGTGATTTAGTTGAAACGTTAATCTCGACATATATATATATTTGTTTGGAGTGTTATGCTTGAAAGACATGTTTCAATGTCCCTTAGATGTTATATTGTATAATCGTTTGAAATCCCAAATGTTTAACACTTAACTTGGAATTAAATTGTAAAACTGCTGTGTTTTGCGACACAAAATGCCACACAAAAGTTGTCATGCGACACAAGGGTTGTGTCGCATGAAGGATGCGACGCAGGAGCTCTGCGACACAGTGGTTGTGTCGCAAAAGCTTGCGATGCTAATTCAATAGCGACATAACAAGCGTTATGCGACACAACATGCGACACAAGCGTTGTGTCGCAAAGATGAACACCAACCCAGAAACCCAGAAACTGACGCGATTTTCCGATCCAAAACCCAAATCTAACACATTTTTGGACTGTAAAATCGTGTTCTAATCATACATATGGATAATACTAAGTTGTGTAAACATTATAACATCCAAATAATACACCAAAATGCATAGATCTAAGTTTTTAGGAAATTCTTACTTTTGCAAATCGAGACCGAAAGAGGAAGAAAACGAGTATGGTGCCTTTGTAAATCTTGTTCCCCTCGTGATGGTGATTCCGAAAATATGAATTTCGTGGGTTGATTTGTGAATCCGAAAATTGGTGGAGATTTTTAGAGAGAATTTGTGTTTGTGTGTGTTTTTGTAAAAATGAAAAGGAAATGGAGAGAATGAGGTGTAGGTGGTGGTGATGGTTGGTTCCAAAAGAGAAAGAGAGAAAACACTTCCCAAATTACAGTATTTACTCCGTGTCCTAATCGTTTAATCGTTCGTTTTTAGTATTTAACCAAATAGTTATGTTTTAAAATGTAACTGGAGTGTTTAAATAAAATACCTTGAAATTAATAATAAAAACATTTGTCGAAATATTTAAATTATTAATTCGCGTTTAATACGTTTATGCTAAAATATTCGTAATGTTGTCGCGCTAATATGATAGTGTCCGTTTAAAGTGTATTTATACAGAAAAATACGTTCTCATTATTTAAGTAAGTTTTGTCACCAACGTCCAAGTAAAATGTAATCGGACTCCGTCCGGTTAATTCGTACGATTCATCCAAATCGCGTAAGTACACACATATATATATAAATCACCTTATATATATATATATATATATATATATACAAATAGAGTCTGTAATTAGTCCTATTACATACTAATTACAACTAGTTACAAATAATTAGGCATAATTAATTATCCTAATTAGGCAGGTGTTACATTCTCCCCTTGTTAAAGAAATTTCGTCCCGAAATTAGCTCGAGTGTACGGACGGTGCTTTGTCTGGGAAGAGATGTGGGTATTTCTGTCGCATTTGGTCTTCCCGTTCCCAGGTGAATTCAGGACCACGTCTAGAATCCCACCTGACCTTTACGATGGGAATACGACTCTGTTTCAATCGCTTGACCTCACGGTCCATGATTTCCATAGGTTCCTCGACAAAATGAAGTTTATCATCGATTTGGATTTCGTCGAGCGGTATAATCAGTGTCTCGTCAGACAGACATTTCTTCAAGTTAGAAATGTGGAATGTGTTGTGAACACTGCTAAGCTCAGCAGGAAGTTGCAGGCGGTATGCCACTGGACCAATCCTTTCAAGGATTTCGAATGGTCCGATGTATCTAGGGTTTAGTTTGCCTCGTTTTCCGAATCGAATGACACCCTTCCACGGTGCCACTTTGAGAAGTACCTTGTCCCCTACCTGGAACTCAAGGTGTTTGCGTCTCACGTCAGCATAGCTTTTCTAACGATCACGTGTGGCTTTCAGCCGGTTTTGAATACCAAGGATTTTCTCAGTAGTTTTGTGAATGATTTCTGGACCCGTGAGTTGGGAATCTCCTAACTCAGTCCAACAGATAGGTGATCGGCACTTACGCCCGTAGAGTGCCTCGAAGGGTGCAGCCTTAATGCTGGTATGGTAACTGTTGTTGTACGAGAACTCGCACAACGGTAAGTGGTTTTCCCAAGAAGTACCGAAGTCAACTACGCAGGCTCGTAGCATTTCCTCCAGTGTTTGAATAGTCCGCTCGCTTTGGCCATCGGTTTGCGAGTGATAAGCAGTACCTCATATCCAGACGAGTACCAAGAGATTTCTGTAGTGATTGCCAAAAGTTAGAAATAAAACGGCTGTCCCTATCCGAGATGATCAAGATAGGTACACCGTGTCGCGAGATGACTTCTTTGACGTAGATGCGAGTCAGACGCTCCATCTTGTCGGTTTCCTTGATGGCCAGAAAATGAGCAGATTTTGTGAGACGGTCCACAATCACCCAAATGGTATCGCAACCGCTCGAAGTTTTCGGTAGTTTGGTAATGAAGTCCATGGTAATCTGTTCCCATTTCCATTGAGGAATTTCAGGTTGTTGGAGCAATCCCGAGGGTCTTTGGTGTTCGGCCTTGACTTTGGAACAGGTTAGGCATTTACTGACGTACATGGCGATGTCAGCTTTCATGTTAGGCCACCAATACAACCCTTTGACGTCGTGATACATCTTGTCAGAACCAGGATGTATAGAGTATCGAGATTTGTGAGCTTCAGCCATCACCAAATCTCGCAAGTTTCCCAATTTGGGTAACCACTCCCGGTTAGAGAAGTATCGAGTCCCATCGGGTTTGATTTCGAATCGTTTATCCAAGCCTCGTAAGGCTTCATTTTTCAGGTTTTCATCGCTGAGTGCTTCAAGTTGAGCGGTAAGGATTTGAGCAGGGAGCTCGTTACGAATTGTCATAGAAAGTGCTCGGACTCGAAGGGGTTTCACTCGTTCTTTTCGGCTTAAGGCATCAGCAACTACGTTCGCCTTGGCCGGATGGTATTTGATCTCGCAGTCGTAGTCACTAAGTAACTCAACCCAATGACGTTGCCTCATATTTAGATCCTTCTGATCGAATATGTGTTGGAGACTTTTGTGATCGGTAAAGATAGTGCTTTTCGTACCGTAGAGATAATGTCTCCAGATTTTCAATGCGAAGACCACAGCACCTAACTCGAGGTCGTGGGTCGTATAGTTTTTCTCGTGGATTTTTAGTTGTCGTGAGGCATAGGCAATGACTTTTTCCCATTGCATTAACACGCAACCAAGTCCTTGGTGTGAGGCGTCGCAATAAACCACGAAGTCATCGGTGCCCTCGGGTAAGGACAAGATTGGTGCACTGCAAAGTTTGTGTTTCAATAGCTGGAAAGCTGACTCCTGTTTATCAGTCCAATCAAACTTCTTATCTTTCTGAGTCAGTGTTGTTAAGGGAACAGCTATTCTTGAAAAGTTTACAATGAATCGGCGGTAATAACCAGCAAGACCTAAGAATTGTCTCACTTCGGTTGGAGTGGTCGGTGACTCCCAGCCCTTGATTGCTTCAATCTTGGCGGGATCAACATGAATTCCCTGGTTGTCAATCACGTGTCCAAGGAATTGAACGGTTCGAATCCAGAACTCACACTTAGAGAATTTAGCATATAACTCTTCGTGTCTAAGGAGTCCTAGAATGGTTTTCAGATGTTGAGTGATAAACGCTCAAAAGTACTATATTTCAGTAGTATTTTACCCCTAATATTGAATGTTTTTATTGCATTTTGTTTAGAATAGATATTGATTTCGTTCATATTTGCAAATAGATGTGGAAATGGAGCGTTTATGAAAAAGGAACGGAAAACAATCAATAATCAAGCTAAATGATGCATATTTGAAGAATAATGAGAAGTCGAAGAAAAGAATAAAAGAAGAAAAGTCAAGAAATCGGCTGGAAAAAGCATCCATACGTCGTATGGAATCCATACGCCGTATGGAATCCATACGCCGTATGGATTGCAGCAGTGGAGGCCCCGGTTACGCGGACTTGGGCTGAGCTTGAAATCAATCCATACGCCGTATGGAAATCCATACGCCGTATGGATCAAAATTCCAGGAAGTATAAAAACGCGTTTTATACCTTATTTCGAGAGTTTTGAAAGGGTTTTCGATTTCTTTCGGTTCCAGACGACTTTTAGGGTTTATAATTCGTATTTTAGGGTTAGTTTGGAGGTACGGAAGCTAAGATTGAGGATAATTCGCTCTAATCTTTCGTAGTTCATCATTAATCGATTCGGTATATTTCGTTTCTTTATTTTCATTGAAGAATTTGAATTAATGAATCTGAATATTTCTGTTTTGATGATGAATTGAATATTAATGTGATTGTGTAGTTGATTTAAATTAGATTATGATTATTGAACGATTATAATTGCGTATTGAATAAGTTATTTGATTGAAAACGGTTATATTACTCGTGGATACTTGTTTATTGGTAACTAGTTATTATTGTTGCTTCACGTGGTTAATAATGTTGATGAGATTGAGTTCCTTTAATGTTATTAACTGTTGGTACATGTTTAGTGTCTGTCAGTTGGTCTAGCTCGTAGTTTGTATTTAGATTTGCGTTTCCTGACTCCTGCGACGTAGCGCGTAACGTCGCAGGTGCGACGTCAGGTTTTGGGCCTGCGACGTAGTCAACGTGGCATGGGCTTGGGCCTGCGACGTCGTGTGCGACGTCGCAGATGCCAGTTTTGTATTTAAGCAATTTACGTTTTCTGTTTTAGGGTTGACGAAACCCTAAACATAATTTGTCGAAATTCTCTGTAATCTGATCGACCATAAGCAATAATATAACGTTCGGTTTCATAATTTTTATGTTTGATTATTCATTGTGTTCGTGTGATAACTTAATCGTTGATTCCGCAAATGATTGAGTGACTCGGTTCTCTTAGATCCTAAGTAAGGGACAAACAACTGGTATCAGAGCAGAAAGTGCTCGTTTTTTGGCTTAACGGATCGAGTTTAGGATTTAAAAGGACGTGATATTCGTGCATTTTCGTGTTTATCACGTTTGTTTTGTGTTTTTACAGGTTTTCGATCATTATTACTGGGATTATTGAAGGTTTCCGTCGTTCGACATTCGTGGTTTTCGTTTAGAGTTAAAAAATTCGTTTTTAGGGTTTGTGGCCGCTGCTCAGCGCGTTTTGCGACGTTACCTGCGACGTCAGCTGCGACGTCGCGTGCGACGTAGTGTTTTGGACTTTAATTAGTCTGTGCGACGTACTGTTGCGACGTCACCAGCGACGTCTCTGTTTTGACTTTAATTAGTCTTCTGCGACGCTGTGTTGCGACGTCTTGTTGCGACGTAGTGTGATTCTGCGACGTCCTCTGCGACGTCATCTGCGACGTACCTCTCAACGTCGCATATTTCTGATTCTTAATTCAATCATTTGCTTTTTGCGACGTACCTAACGCCGTCGCATAATCTTTGTGCGACGTAATCATCTACGTCGCTAAGATCAGAAGATAGTTTTTCAGTTAAGTAATTACAATGGCAGCTGATAAAGAGGATATTAGAGGTCTGAGAGAAATGATTAAACAAAGTAATGACATAGGTTCAAGTAATAAACCTCCACTATTTACTGCGGACATGGATTATGTATACTGGAGAGACCGTGTTGAGCAATACATTGATTTTCATTGTCCAGAATTATGGGGACCATTACGTGAGCGTTATGTAGCTCCTTTAGCTGAAGGGGAATACCGTGGTATTCGTCCTGCTAAGACCTATAAAGCTATGTCTCCCGAGGAGAAGAAAGATTTTGATACTGAAAGAAAGTCTTTTTCAATGATTAAAATGTGTCTAACCAAGGATGTTCTATGGCTTTTCAGAACTCATGAAACAGCCTTTGATTTATGGAAGGCAATTGAAACTCGTTGTGGAGGAAATGATAAGTACAAGGAAGCCAAGCTCGAACTGATTAAGAAACAGTACGATATCTTTGACATCCTTCCTAATGAAGACACGACTTCTTTATTCACTAGGTACTCACGGTTAGTTGGTGAGTTGTTTGAAGGGGGTTATACTTTTCCTTCAATTGAAGTAAATAAGAAGCTACTGGATGTGTTGCCAAGTTCTTGGGATGTTAAAGTTCAATTTTTAAAAGAAAATGAAGAACTTGCAAACATGTCTTTGGATACGTTGATAGGGGATCTTCAAGCTCACGCGATGGAGATTAAGAAGAAAGAAACTAGGTCTGGTGCTGCTGTTCAGAATCCTAGTGTGTATGGTGTTCAGATCAACTCTGGAAAGACTTATGGATCTGGAGTCGCCTTCGTGACAAATACAAATGCTTCATCAACCTCTTCTTCTTCTTCCGATGGGATTCATTCTGTTTTCATGACTGGACCTTCTTCAAATCAACAACAGGTTCAAGTCTCACCTGCTATTCAGGAGCAAGCTGCCATTTACACAGCTTTCTTAAGCTCATACAAGGATTTGGTTACTCAACCGAATCTTACTTTGGAGCTGACTAAGGAAGACTATGCTCAGCTTGATGAAGATGATCTGGAGCAAATGGATCTAACTTGGAATGTGGCAATGATCACCCGAAGAATTCAAAAGTTCTTGCAGAGGACAGGGCGTAAAAGCTTGGAAGGTGATGGAAAGACTGGCTTTGGATTTAACAAGAGTAAGGTCCGATGTTACAATTGTCAAAATTTGGGTCACTTCGCCAGGGAGTGCGAGAAACCCAAAATGCCAGCATCGGGATTCACAACACCTTCTACTCCTCCAAAGGCCAAAGAAATGGAAGTTACCAAGAAAGGGCCTGCTGATAATGCCCTGATTGCTTTTGAGCCTACAAGTCAAGATTGGACGGCTGTCTCCCAGCAATACCAACAGTGTTTGATGGCTCACATCGTGAATGAGGTACCTGATGAACCATTAAATTGTATCTCATGTATTAAGTTAATTGAATCTCTAAAGGCATTTCAGAATGAAACCGTAGAGTTGAGGAAAAAGAATGAAAAACTAACCGAGTCAAATAATTTCTTAAAAGCTAATGAGAAACTTTATGAAAAACATCTTGAGGCTCATCGGTTAGATACTCAGAAATATAAATCTAAGGTTTTTAGTCAAGAAGATGCCATGAAAAGCTATCTTGTTGAAATTGAACTACTAAAGAAAGAACTTACAGATTTAAAAGCTGAGTATGAGAAATATAAGAGTAAAATCTTAGGTTCAAATTCCTCAACGGTTGTTTTTAATGAAATTCTTAGCAAGCATGGAACTAGTGGGAAAAAGAATGAGGGATTGGGATACCACTCAGTCCCTCCTCCTACTACTCACTATCCCCTGCCTGTTAAGGAAGGCTTTGAAGAGATTCCAGTTGATTGGTCAAAGCTTTATGGTATAAAAGCTAAAGATGCTAAAGAGACCAAACACAACAAACCGGCAAAGGAGAAAACCAAGCGGCCAGAGTACCCCTAGCCAACGTTTGTTAAGTCTGTGCATGAATCTCCTGTTAGTGTTAAGGAGAGTGTTGAGTTAAAGAATGAATCTCCTGTTAGTATTGAGGAGATTGTTGAGATTGAGGACATTACGGATCAGGAGTATCCTGAGGTTAAGAAGGTTGCAGTTAAACCTGAAAAAGTGATTTCAAAGGTTGAACCTGAAATTAAGGTTCAACCAAATAAAGGAAAAGCCAAGGTTTTAAACTCGAAACAACAAACTTTACAGTCACCTGTAAAGATTTTGCGAAGAAAATTATTAAATGAAAATGTTTCGTATGATAAACCATCAACTTCAACCTGTCAACCAAAATAAACATCTTCTAAGACGTGTACTCAATGTTCATGCTCTAGAAATGTTTCTCAACCTCCTGTGGTAATTCCTCAGCCTCAACCGTTTGTTGAGACTCGTTCTTGTTTCTACTGCAAGAAACAAGGACATTTAATCCGTGAATGTCCAAAGCTGTCAAATCAGCGATATGGGAGAGAGATGCCTAGGACATCTGTTTATAGAAATTCTTTTTCAAAATCTCCACCTAGGCGTCACTCAAACTCTCCCAAGCCTGTTTCGAAACCAAGTAATGTTGAGCAAAAACCTTTGCCAATTCAAAAGCCCAACATTACTTCTAATACCAATTCCGAACCTTTTAAAGTTTGGAAACGAAAAGAGTCTGATGTTGACTCTTCAGTCGTCAACAATAACATATCAGATAAAAATTCTAATTTGTTTAAAGATAAAATCCTATCTGACGTGCTTATTGTTGATGACCACGGTCGACCTAAGTCTGTAAAGGCTTGGGTCACCGTTTCTCACTAATCACCTTCGTTTGTGTGTTGCAGCAGTCAGAACGTGTTAAAGATAGTGAATGGTATTTAGATAGCGGCTGCTCACGACATATGACAGGCGATGTATCTCTTCTTGTGGATATTAAACCATACGTAGGAGGATATGTTGCCTTTGCTGGAGATACTAGGGGAACCATTTCTGGAAGAGGAACGCTAACTAACGGCAATGTTAGTTTTGAAAATGTGAACTACGTGGAACAGCTTACGCACAACTTGCTAAGTGTTTCACAGGTCTGTGATAAAGATTATACCACTGCGTTCACAAAGACAGAGTGTGTGATACTGAAGCCTGGGTATGTCATTCCAGAAGAATGGGTGTTACTGAGAGCACCAAGAAAGAATGACACATACATTCTGAACATGAGAACTGTTGAGACCTCGAACGAGTATACGTGTCTCTTGTCTAAGGCTTCTGAAAAGGAATCACTGGTTTGGCACAGACGAATGGGACATATTCATTTCCGAAAAATGAATTTCTTGACTAAAAATGACCTAGTGCTAGGAGTTCCGAAACAGTCATTTGCTCTAAAGGATGACTGTATCTCCTGCCAAAAAGGAAAGCTACGTAAGAAGTCCCATAAGTCTAAGCAGGTGAATTCCATAAATGCTCCATTGGAACTACTGCATATGGATCTTTTCGGTCCAGTCTCTACAAAGAGCATTGGTGGTTGGTCTTACTGCTTGGTAGTTACTGATGACTACTCAAGGTTTTCGTGGGTTTACTTTTTGACCACAAAGGGGGAAACTCCTGAGATTCTGGTGTATTTGTTGGACAAGTTGGCAAATCTGTGCAACTTGAAGGTGAAAAGGATACGAAGCGACAATGGAACTGAATTCAAGAACTCAACTCTCGAATTGTTTTGTGCTACAAGAGGTATTGAGCATCAATTTAGTGCTCCGAGGACTCCACAACAGAATGGAGTTGCAGAAAGGAAGAACAGGACAATCATCGAGACAGCTCGGACTATGTTAGCTGACTCCAAGTTACCAATCATCTTCTGGGCTGAGGCAGTTAATACTGCCTGTTATGTTCTCAACAGAGTACTCACGGTTAAGAAAAAGAACAAAACGTGTTATGAACTTTTTAATAACCGTAAGCCAAATCTGCAGTTCCTAGAACCATTTGGGTGCCCATGCCTGATAATGATTACAAAAGATAAGGTCTCTAAGTTTGGTGATAAAGCTGTTGAAGGGATTTTTCTTGGATATTCAGTCAACTCTCCGAACAAAAGAGTCTTTAACAAATCAACGAATCAGATTGAGGAGCATTTTGAAGTGAAATGTTTAAGGTATACGGAACCTCCTCAAGGAACGGGTCCGGATTGGTTTTTCAACTATGGAAACCTCTTCAACTCTTTCAATATTCCGGAAGAAGATGAAACGGAAGAATTGGTTTCTATACTTCATGAGCTTGATCTTACTCAAGATACACCTGTACATAATAAACCATCCGACCCATCTCCCAATGCAACACCCGCACCTCCACCGACTAATCCTACACCTCCACAAACTATTACTACACCTTCACAAACAACACCCACACAACCGCAACCAACAACCAAATCACCACCAACTACACCATCTCCTACTCCACCATCTTCGGCTGCTCCTTCTAAAACAGTTTATAACTACACAAAGGAGCTTCCATATGATCCAAATATGCCTCCTTTAGAGGAACCTCAAGAAGAAGATGAAATGGAAGAAACAATGGCCTACTCTCACTTATTTTCTCATGAAGATGAAGGAGAAGAAGAAGAGTTAGCCTCTCCTGAGTCTGCTGCTACTCCCGAAACTGAGGGAGATTTGAACAATCTGGGTGTGAATCTTGTGCCAAGTGCCATACCAGAAACTCGTATACATAAGGATCACCCCATTGATAATATCATTGGTGATCCTCATGCATCTGTTCAAACACGTCAACAAGCAAAGCAGACTTCAGCTCAGCAGCTTTTGGGACTTATAGCTCATATCGATTCATGTCATTTGTCTCAAATTGAACCTAAAAAGGTTGAACAAGCCTTAAAGGATCCATCTTGGGTCGAGGCTATGCAGGAGGAACTACAGCAAATAAACAAGATGAATGTTTGGGAAATTGTTCCTCTACCCAAGGGTGCTCACTTGACGGGTACTCGTTGGGTCTACCGTAACAAAATGGATGATCGTGGGGCGGTTATTCGAAATAAAGCCCGTCTGGTAGTTCAAGGATATAGTCAATTAGAAGGTATTGACTATGATGAAGTTTTCGCTCCTGTTGCTCGTTTGGAATCAATTCGGATTTTTCTAGCTTATGCTTCTTTTAAAGGATTCCGTGTGTATCAACTTGACGTGAAGTGTGCCTTTCTATATGGAGATGTCGACGCAGTGATTTATGTGTGTCAGCCTCCTGGTTTTGAAGACCCAAAGCATGCTAATCATGTTTGCAAGCTGAAGAAAGCTTTGTATGGTCTTCATCAATCTCCTCGACTTTGGTATGAGCGACTTGCCAAGTACTTGCTGAAGAATGGTTTTGACAGAGGACAGATTGATAGCACGCTTTTCATCTAACAGGAAGGAGCGGATTTGTTACTTGTGCAGGTCTATGTGGACGACATAATTTTTGGATCAACTAATGATCAGTTGTGCAAGGATTTTGAAAGACTGATGAAATCTGAGTTTGAAATGAGTGCTATGGGGGAACTTACGTTCTTTCTGGGACTACAGGTTGAGCAATCTGACAATGGAATTTATATCCACCAGTCAAAATATGTCACTGACATGTTAAAGCGATATGAATTACTCAACTGTAAACACTACGGCACTCCAATTGAAGCAAGACACAATCTTGGACCTAATGAGGATGATGAAGATTGCAAGGAGAAAGACTATCGCTCAATGATAGGCTCTCTCATGTACCTGACTGCCTCAAGACCAGATATAGTGTTTGCTGTTTCACTCTGCTCACGATTTCAAGCAAATCCGAAGGTGTCTCATATGAAGGCAGTAAAACGTATTTTTGGATATCTCGCTTTTAGGCCATCTCTGGGTCTATGGTATTCAAACGAGAAAAACTTCGAGTTAACTGCCTATTCGGATTCGGATCTTGGTGGCTGCAAGATGGATATGAAGTCAACTACTGGAGGATGTCAGTTCCTTGGATCACGCTTAGTTTCTTGGCAGTGCAAAAAGCAGACTGCGGTTGCTATTTCCACAGCTGAAGCCGAGTATGTTGCTGCTGCAAGTTGCTGTTCTCAAGTTCTCTGGATTCAGCATCAGCTGCGTGATTACGGGTTCAATCTCTCTATGACTCCTATTTATATTGATAATACAGCTGCTATATCTATAACACACAATCCCGTACAGCACTCTAAGACCAAACATATTGAACTTAGGTTCCACTTCATACGGGATTGCTTTGAGAAACACCTTATAGATGTCGTACATATAGATACCCTTAAGCAGTGTGCGGACATTTTCACAAATGCATTTTTGCGATCACGTTTTATTGAACTGGTCAATCTGATAGGTTTAAGGTTCTTTCAGTCAAAGAAATGATTTGTGACTTGGATTTTTTAAGTTTTTAAATTCAATTTAAAAAAAAAAAAAAAAAAAAAAATCGCAACAGCCACTCTTTATACTCTTTAGTATTAAAGAAAACGCAAGGTTGCTACATTTTTAAAATAGACGTTGAAGTTGTGTCTGTAAACAACTTGGGATATGATAGTACATCGGGTGACATGCACAAAATGGAATTTTAAGGTTTATCTTGGATGTGTCAGTAGGTTTATCTGACACACTTAAAACAGTTTTTATCCAAATTATTTTCATTATACGATGTATTGGTAGGCATGGTACACACCGGTCTCTGAGATATTAAGAAGTAATTTAAATACTTGTCTATGCTCATGTGGTAAACACCTCGTGATGTACGACTCTATGTCTTAATTCCTTAGCATAGCTTGACATACTTCTATTTTTGAATCGTATATCTGAGATCTTTTGGGGGAGTATGCTGATTGTTTCCTCTGTTGTACGTAAGTGCAGACCTGGTCTCAATCCAGCTTACTCTCAAAACTAAGCAAACGTGAGTCAAAGTACTTGCAACGTCTTAAATTTAAGGTACTGGTCAAGGTCGCCAATTGAATAAATCAAGTTTGGTTTGACTGCGATCGGTTTTGCTTACACCTGAATCAAGTTATGTTGCTCTGTTGTACGCAAGTACAGACCTGTCACCGCTGGCTTGATTCTTAAAATTGATTCTCTTATATTCTTTCTAATGTTAGAAACTATGTTCATGTCTAAGTTATAGGGGTATATCTATGGTGGGGACTACGGAGAAATATTCATACTAACAATAAAAGATTAACTAACAGACACGGATGTAACGTGTTTAGGTGGACAAACAATACCAATAATCGTTTTGAAATAATTTTTATAACAGGTGTTTTAAATGTGCCACGTAAATTTAAAGTGGACAAATATACTGATGATCGAAATAACACTTACTATTCCTAATAAATGCATGTTATTCCGATATGATCCCTAATCAGACAAACAACTCCGTCACCAAAAATAGAGTGTTAGTAATTTTATTCTGTTATATTTTTACCTTTTGTGATATTAAAGAAAATACCAAAAAGATTTTTTCGTTATTTTATTCTTTATTTTTTATTCTATGTTATTTTTCCCAAGTCACGACTCATTTAGATATTATTTGCTAAAATAAAGAGTAAATGGTTCTAGAAAATTTCAAAATCGACTCAAATCACATACTGACTGCTCTATGCGACGTCCCACTCAACGTCGCCTGCGACGTCCCAGACTACGTCGCACATAGGGTTAGACTATATATAGTCTCAACCGCGACGTAACACGTCACATTATTCCATATTCACCTGCGACGTAGCCTGCGACGTACTATTTGGCGATTTGCGACGTAGCAATTCTTTGAGCTTTTTCGTGATTTGTAGCCGTTTTTACTCCGATTCACTCTCGTAGTTTTCTTCTACTCGTTATTCCGCACACTTAGGTACCAATCTTACCCTTTTTCACCGTGTATTTTTGCGTTAATCGTTAAATGTATATTGCGGGTTTTAGGGTTCTCGGTTTGGGTTGAATTAGTTGTGTAATCGTGATCTAAACATCGTATAATTTATGTTTTCGTGATCACCATTAGTTGCCGCACCTTTTAGTGCGTTTGATTTTGAAAACCCCTAAATTTGATGGTTAGGGTTTCTGGGTTGGGGATGAATGTTCTTCAGTGCGACGTACGCTGCGACGTCGTGGCCTACGTCGCTCTCATTAGTTATTCTTACATGCCTACGTCGCCCTTCCCTACGTCGCTTTTTACCGCGACGTCCTACGCGACGTCCGTCGCTACGTCGCTATTTTATTAATGTGATTAAATTCACAATAAATTGCAAAATGCGACGTACCTATCGACGTCGCTCGAATTTTGTGCGACGTCATGGTCTACGTCGCTATTGTTATTATTCTGATTTTCTGCGACGTCCTTTACTACGTCGCTATTTGATATGCGACGTCATTGACTACGTCGCTTATTACAGAAAAATTACATTTTTTGTTACCAATCAAATGTTCGTTTTTCTGACTTTTAAATCCTGTCCAGCAATGGCGAGTGATTTCTTTCAGTTCCTAGCTGAACGACAAAGATAGTGCTTACTGCTTCAGCCCAAAAGAGTGTCACTACTCGCCCGTCCGCGGCTAGAAGGATCTTCTTCCGGTCGTGGATTCTTTTGCGCTTTCTGGTGGTCCAGCACCTTAAAGTTTTTATCTGGTCACTTAGATTTGACCATTTTTGTCTCAGTTGGCTAATGATCCGGTGGAATTCTCTCTTTGTCCTGAATCTTGGTTTTATGGTCTAGAGGAATCCCTTTATCGTTATGTGGAATTCTCTCTTTGTCCTGAATCTTGGTTTTATGGTCTGGAGGAATTCCTTTATTATCCTGGATCTCGGCCTTCTGGTCTGGTGGGATACCATCCCTGTCTTGGATTTTAGCCTGACCTTGTCTTGGATTTTGGCTGTATTCGTTTAACCAGGATCTTCGGTCTAGGTTTAGGTTTAGGGTTTAGGGTTTAGGGTTTAGGATTTGATATGTGTGTTTGTAACTTTGTACTTATTTAACATATCAATGAAACCTTTCGTTTGTGATAAGTTTGGAATACTTTGTTTGTTCTAACGCTTTTCGAGAATATCTTGTATGTTTCTGTTTTTGCAGATATGGCTCTTGTTTTCGAAGCGCGTCACAATACTGCTGCTTACCTTGATGATACTTCTGATAAAGCTGCACCGTATCGTCAGATGATTGCATTTCTGAGGCGTTCAAGGGTATTCCATGCCATTTCGGATAACACTGTGGCTTTTGGAAATCTGATCAACCATTTCTGGAGAAACGCAAATGTTGTTACTGATAACGACATTCGAAGACTGGTTTCAATGGTTGCTGGTACGGAAATCACTATTACAGAACAGAGTATTCGGGAACTTTTACAGCTGAACGATCAACCGAATATGCCAGTCGGTTTTGATCATGTTTTTGTTTCGGGAGCTATGCAACGGATTGGATATCTCGGGATTCCCTCTGATCAGTATAGGAAAGCAAATCTCACGCGCGTCTAGAGATATTTGATGCATGTGATTATTGTTTGCTTGGGGAATAGGAAAGGTGGAACGGATGGGATGAGCCGAAGTCTGGCTTCTGCTATGTTAGCGTTAGTATACAACAAGCCGTTCAACTTCTCGGGATTTATCTTCAAGGCTATGGTTGATAATGCGAATGCCGGGGATCAGAAATGGATTTTATATCCGAGATTTGTACAGTTGCACATCAATCGTCATCATCCGGATCTTCAGGCACAGGGTGATATCGATCAGCAATTAAAGATTTCACCGATGATGAATCGGATCTTTACTATTTGTGCAGGTGGGGTTCAGGCGGCAAGGGATGTTCCCTTATTTGGTGCTATTGTTGATGAGAATTACGTACCGCCTCCGGAACCTCAATATATGGACATTCCAGCACCCCAACAACCGCAGCAACCATTTGTGAACATTCCTATTCAAGCTGCGGGGGAGAATGTAGATGCTCTTTTGGAGAACATCGAGCAATTTGGGCATGTTGACTCGGATCATTCAGCATCTCATGACACGGTTGAAGGATCTGATTCTGAAGAAAATCCTGTTCAACAACCTGATGATGGCGGGCCAACGCCTTCGGATTCTGATGGTGCGGTCCCGCACCCGTCTCAGATGGAAACAATTCGACGTCAGTTTTCTCAGAGGTACAAAAGAATAAAGCGTCGTTTGAAACAGGGGCGTGTGTATGTTCCAAAGAATACTGGCAAACGTATTCGAGACGGTGATGATCCTGAGGATGTAGACTTTGAGCCTCGTCGTCGTGTTCGTCGTTCCTCGTCTGCAAGAACTCCAGTCAACCCATCGTCGCAAGCTGATTTTGATATTCAATTAATTCCAGCATTCATGCAAAAGATTATGGAAGATATGCAGCAAATGAAGCAAAAGCTGGAGGCTCAAGACGAAAAGATTGCTGAACAAGCTGCGCTGATCGAGGTTCAATCTAAGGAGCTTGAGGAAACGAAGATTAGGGTTAATGTTTTGGAAGGCAGGTTACTTGCCTCGGGGGAGTCTGGGTCTGGGATACCCACTTTAGAGTCAAGTGAACCTGCGTCTGTAAATCCCAACCCTGTACTTGAAACTGTTAATGAAAATATTTCTGTTTTGGATTACTTTTGTGTTGATGATATTCCAGGGTAACCGAGACCGCTGGCTGTTGACTATTCATTTGCGGACTTATCGTTTATTCAAAGAATGGCTAGTGGAGTTGGCTCTGAGGAAGAAACGGATAATGATTTTCAGATGAATGAGGATGTTTCGATTGAAGAGGAACAATTGAATTCAGATGAAACGTATGATGATGCACATTCTGGGGAAGCTTATGATGATGCACCGATTATAGAGTCTGATTCAAGTGAAGATGAGAGACCTGCTAAAACTCAACATGGAGAATCTAGTTCTGCTGAAACTCCAGCTCCAGAGACACAGGCACCGGACTCAGCAGTTCCTGAAACTGAATCTTCTGATATTCCTAAGAAGAAATTAACTGCTGAAGAAAAGAGAGAAAGAAATAAGAAATGGTAGCCTAAGGGACGAAATCCAGTTCCTATTCCAGTTAAATGTCAAGTGTACCGGGTTAGTCGAAATTATACCGGAGTTATTAAAAGCTGGAAGTGTCAGAGGAATCTTTTTATGATTAAGAGAGAAGATGGAGTTCAGTACTTCAGAATGCGTTTTGATAGATTGAGCACGTTGCCAAAAGGAGAGATTAATCGATTAGCTCAGCTTAAATTGATTAATCCGTTCGAGAATGATTATGCTGAGTTCATTCAGAGAAATTTACGTCGGGAAGTGTTATCGAAGACATATTCTAAATTGAAACCGACGTTGGGAACTCGGTATACATGGAAAAGGAAGATTGATCCAGTCACCAGGAAGCCTATGGTTAAAGTTCACTATCCGCCTGCTAACTGTTTGACCGAGATACCTCTGGAACCAGTTCCTTATTATTTTCTGAGAAGACTTGTAAAATGGGAACTTGATCCACAGACTGGTGAAGCGGTTATTACTTTCGTTCCAGATTCTGAACCATGGCCAGAAGTTGGAGGTATATGGAATTTGAGGCAAGCAACGTTTAGACTGTATGATCCGATGAGTTTGATTAATTTTCATGAAAAAGATTTAAGAAAACTCTATGATGATCGGATTCGTGTTGGTCAGAAGAATGAGTTCAACAGACGTTTAGCCGAGCAGTTTTACAATGTTGTTACTGTTTGCGTGGCTAATGGAATTCATGCCGATAGCCAATTTCGTGCGGGCTGGGTTTAAAGAAGATTTTTGAAGACCAAGCTGAAGACACGGGGGAGTTTGTTGGTACATGTTTAGTGTCTGTCAGTTGGTCTAGCTCGTAGTTTGTATTTAGATTTGCGTTTCCTGACTCCTGCGACGTAGCGCGTAACGTCGCAGGTGCGACGTCAGGTTTTGGGCCTGCGACGTAGTCAACGTCGCATGGGCTTGGGCCTGCGAAGTCGTGTGCGACGTCGCAGATGCCAGTTTTGTATTTAAGCAATTTACGTTTTCTGTTTTAGGGTTGACGAAACCCTAAACATAATTTGTCGAAATTCTCTGTAATCTGATCGACCATAAGCAATAATATAACGTTCGGTTTCATAATTATTGTGTTTGATTATTCATTGTGTTCATGTGATAACTTAATCGTTGATTCCGCAAACGATTGAGTGACTCGGTTCTGTTAGATCCTAAGTAAGGGACAAACATTAACTATTGATGGTCATAACTTTAGGGTTTTGAATTATCACTAAATACGTTGAGTCTGATAGGTCGAGTATACAATAATAATCTACTTTAAGATGAGCAAGACAATAAGTTAATTATTGGGTATTGTTGAGTCATACCAATAGAGTTGATTATAACGCGTTGTGAATG
Organism: Helichrysum umbraculigerum; assembly: GCA_949592205.1. Taxonomy (NCBI): domain Eukaryota; kingdom Viridiplantae; phylum Streptophyta; class Magnoliopsida; order Asterales; family Asteraceae; genus Helichrysum; species Helichrysum umbraculigerum. The sequence goes on from CATIUR010000004.1 coordinate 96,438,706, forward strand.
TTTAATGCATAATTTAGGGAAAGGCACACAATTGACTGATCATCTTGTGACATTGGAACCAGTGTTTCATGTTGGACCCTAGATTATAGGAATTAGTTGGACCCGAAACGTTGGCTAGTTCATATTCGACTTAGTATTCATTGAAGAATTTGGTATTAAGTTGATCTAAAAGAATCACAATTAGATAATCAATACGTAATCAATCGGGAAATATGAATCTAAGTGACATTAACTATACAATTACTTATTCCTTCCAATTAGGATTTCTTGTTATTATTTATTTATTATTTTAATTTAAAGTTTTATTTACAGTTGTTTATGTTAATTAAATGTTTTCTGAATTGTTCGTACGGAACTAAAACGCCCCCATATTTACTGTTTTCTAGTTAATAGTTAATTGTTAATTTCTATTTTTAAATATTCCACCTTTTTCCCTGTGTTCGAACTTGACTTACCAAATCTATATTTACAATTGATCGGGTATTCTTGTCTGGTTGCTTGAAAGTATTTATTAGGTATTTCTATTTATAAATTGTAAAACAAGACGTGCTTTCATTTGCGACATCAAGTTTTTGGCGCCGCTGCCGGGGAAAAAGCGGTTGTGTTTATTTAAATAGAAATTAATAATTTTTAATTCTTTTTTTTTTTAAGTAACTTTTGTTAATTAAGTTTCAGTAAAGTTGTTTTAATAAGTTTAATTAATTTTGTAACCTGTTTTCATTAATTCATTTGTTGAAACTAATTATTCTTTAATTGGTTAAACTTTTGGGGTTTTAGTTTCAACCGGCGGATGGAAATCCGTCCGCCGGTTGAAGTTACATTTATTTAAAATTGTACATGTTATTTAATTTTTGTTTATCTTGTGTGAACTAACTTGTTTTTCGTTAGTGGTGTTTTGTATTTTCAGATTTATTTTTATTTAGGTTTGTCCAATGGCGAGGAGCTTTGAAAGTGATGCAAACAATTATGATTTGGTTGGTATTTATGATTCTGAGAGTTTGGAGTCAAGAGTGGAAAGTGAAATTCCATCATTAACTCATTTAGGCCGCAAGGTTGTGCCTATCACATCGTCATGTGAAGAATTATTGGGTGCAATTGCGAATGTGAGATGGGACATTCCGTTTACAGCTGAACTAATCAGGATATCCCATGTTTATTTCTCCGATTATCAACTGGCACTAGTACAGAACTTACTAGATAGTGCAGAAGTGGAAAGACAATTTGGGGATTCTCAGCAGTTTCTGGATGACCTTTTTGATTTTGAGGAATCCATAACCTTAAGGATTGAGAAGGAGAAAGTATTCTTTGCCAATCAAAAGAGGCGATATGCTGAGATTTATGAAATTTTAAGACAACATTCGTTTCCCTATTCGGCTAAACAGGCCGCATGTCTTAGTCGTATGGTTAAAGCTTGTTATGAGTTAACAGGTCATCCAACTTCTGAAGCTGATAAGGAATTTTTAGCTGGTTTAAAGGATCTGATTCAATTGTTAAAAGTAGATGATCATCTCAAGGATGAGACACCTCATTGTTTTGTAGTGAGTAACACTATTCACTATCACATGAATAGAATGGTTGAATAGTTAGATCGTCTTGCTAAGGAAGAGGAAGGAAGACCACGCCCTCATTTTATTCACCCAACTGGTGAAATTGATTTAGCAACATATCTTGTGGCGAATATGAGAGAGCTAGTGGATGAGACTAAGATTCTGTACCCAAATGAACATTTCCACTATGGAATGGTGGAAATCTACATGAGATTTGTTGAGATATTCAGGAGTTCAGGTTTGTGTTTTAACAGACTTCAAGAGCAAGTTTTGAGGGAGATTGAAAGTTTAATCAGAAGTTTGAAGGAAACTCCATTGATGAGCAAGCATCATCAGATTGGAGAGTCATGTTTAGAATTTATTGGTGAGCTTGAGGATGACAGTCCGGAGCGAGAGGTTAAGTTAGTTGGTAATGATGAAGTGTGGGATGAAGAAGGAGAAGTAACTAAGTCAGTATTGAAGATCAGCTGGGATTTAATTTATCTGCTTCCTGTGGTTAACGAACATTTGGCAAATTTTCCAACTTTTGGTCATGGGATCATTAACATCATTCCCATAATCATTGAGCATTTCCTTGCTATCTATCCGAATCCGTGATTCTAATCTTTTATATTTCTCATGCTATTGGATTGTTTCTAACATTTTGGTTTGTTTTGAATTATGTTAGACTTTTGATTGTTTTGGATTTTTGTTTTTGAATTTGTGATTTGAATATTAGTATTATTTTGAATATTTTTCTTTTTAATGTTTGTTAATTATTGTTATTTATTTTATAGTGTGGAATTGTGAAGATTTTGAAGTCGTGATTATCATCCAGGTTTGAGATTTAATTATATAAAGTTAGTGGTGAATTTGGGTTAAAAATTGGGTTGAAAATCGTTTTTGAAAAATTCTGATTTTTCAATCCATACGCCGTATGGAATCCATACGCCGTATGGATTGATTGGGCGGCTGGACTGGGCCGTTGACTGGGTTTAATGAGTTGACCTGGGCCTGTTTAATCCATACGCCGTATGGAATCCATACGCCGTATGGATCAAAAATGCAGAAAACCGCCAGCAGCTTTCTTCTTCCCCATTTTTCATTCAAAAACCCTTTTTCTCAAAACCACCTATGACTTCCACACCTACAACCCCCAAACGGAAATTCCGGCCACGCATTCATCGCCATTTTTGCATATTCGTGTTATACGCACTTTCCTCTACAAGGTATAACTTCCATTTTTCATTTTCGTTGGTTAAATCGCTCGTTTGGAAGTTAGGGTTTATTGTGAATTTATGGGTATTTCGGATATGCGTATGATTATTAGCATGTTTTGATTGAGTTATGTTCTAATTGCTGTATGCATTGCAATGTCATGTTCGTTTTTCAATTGTATTGCATATTTGGTATTATTCGAATTATTCGCTAGTGATGATTAAATGAGAATATGAGTTGTGCTCAATTATGCTATGTTTTAATTTAGTGCTTATTAATTTTCTGACCACATGATGATTAATGCAAATATTTGTTTGGTACACAAGTGTTTGTGATTACGGTCATGTGATAAATTGTTATTTTGATTAATTGTGTTACAATAATTCATTTTGAGTATGTATGAATGTTTGCTAGTTGCTAATACTCGAGTTTAGTGATTGTGCAATTTCGTATATTCAAAATGGTACCAAGTTATTATAATACATTTGATTAGGCAATTGTCGGGAATATTTAATTAAGTTGATATAATTATGCATATTGAGTAGTTTTTGTTTAAATTGCAATTTAGGTTCATGAAATTGATTGTTGCGGTAGTTTTAGGCTGAACCTTTATGGTGGATTATTCAATTTTAAGCCGAAATGCTGCCGAAATTTTTAGTGATTTTTTTTGCAATTAACTGTTTAGTTAGTATTATTAACAATTGTCTTGTTTAGCAGTTATCATGTCTAACAGGAGAGCACGAGGAGGTGAAACTTTGGGAAACCCATTGATTAGATCACATAGATACCTCACGTTTCATGGGTCATATTCTGAGACTGCTAGGATGCAGTTTAGAGATCGTCTGGCTTCCAATATTGGCCAGTCTATTGAGGTGTTTGATGCTATTAACTGGAATGTTTTGGAGCATCTGATTGCTAGAGAGGGATTTACTAATGGTGCTGAACCCATTAGGAATTTACTGGCTATTCCATACACATTAGAGGATGGAAACATTGGATTTGTTTCCTATGCTTGGTCACGGTTATTCAGTATCAGGGAGGATATCTGTAACACCCTCAAATTTCGGGTTGCGGAAGCGATCGGGTCGGGTGTTACCAAATCAAATATCACAAGCACAAAGGTAAATAATGAACGACTCTAAATGAGACGTTTGAAAATAGTTATACATTTCCAAAATAAAAGTGTATACAAGTTGCGAGTTCGCAAAATAATTTCATTACATAATTGTAATACAAAAATTATGCAAGAAATCCAGTTGTTGAAAACATGCGACTCGAGCTAGGATCCTGACGGGCCGATCCTACTAGCAGTACCTGAAATGCATACTAAAACACGTCAGCGATAAGCTGGTGAGTTCATAGGTTTAGTTGGAAGAATAAATCTTTGTGAGCATAATTCTATGCTAAGTGTACACTCCGTGTACGATCCCGATTTTCTTGGAATCTCTAAATGAGTGGTGATTCGAGTGTGGTGATTCTTGACTAGTTTCTTGATCTACACAGTTCCCACAATAATAACAACAGGCAATAATATCACAAAATAGCATTTAGCACGTATCACAATTTAGCAAATAACACATATCACATAACACATAGATTGAAAGTATATAACACATAATAATAAACACATAAGTTCTTGAAAATCTTGTTTTCTTGATCTTGATCTTGAAAATCTTGAGTTCTTGACCTTGCACATAATTCTTGACCTTGTACATAGTTCTTGATCTTGCACATAAGTTCTTGATCTATCTTGATTTCTAGTTCTTGGATCTAGTTCTTGTTTCTTGAATCTAATTACTTGTAAGTTCTTGATCTATCTTGATTTCTAGTTCTTGGATCTAGTTCTTGTTCCTTGTATTTCTAGTTCTTGGTTTCTAATTTCTTGTTATCTAATTTCTTGAAGATCTTGTTCCTTGTTTCCAGGTTTCTTGATTTTAGTTCTTGTTTCTTGTACTCTAGTTTCTTGGATTCTAGGTTAATGTACTCTAGCCGTGAGTATTATGTTTTCTAATGTTCCGGTATTTCACAATAATAGCCTACAGCTATTGAGGTTCTTGGAATCTTGGTTAAGTGTCTAGATACTCCATCATATCTAGAAAGGGTCCGTGTTCATAAAACCTATCTCTTACGAGTGTTTGCAAAGGCGACTAGTGTCCTAGTCTAGTGAGAGTAGTTGTAAGTCATTTACAATGAGTGATTTTCATAAATAGGTTTTTGAACAGTAAATAACGAGTATGCATTTCACCCCAAAACAGTAAAACAGTTTGAAAAGTGGGGGCTATGAAACTCACCTGTGAGTTGTCAGCGATCCTACGATACGTGTGTTGTCCGAATGGTAACCTCCTAGTGCCCTAAACACGTGAGGTTATATGAGTAAGATACTAATCGGTTTAGCTAAACGTGTCATGAAAGTACACTTCTGTTGTTTAGTTTTAGAATTGCGTACAGTCCGTTTGTGATGGTTTGTAATAATAATAATTCTCAATTAAATCATTATTAAAATCGTTTCGTTGTCTATTTTACAAAAATATAATTTTTGTAAGTAAGTCATCGTTGTAAAAAGTGTAATTGCCGTTACGCGAATATCAAATCGTTGGACAGAAACTCAGTTCGCAGACCAGGCTCGTTCGGCTCGAAAGCTCGGCTCGGCTCGCAGCTCGACTCGCAGCTCGACTCGCAAGCTCGGCTTGCGAGTTCAGTTCACAAGGTTCGGTTCGCATCTCGGCTCGGTTCGTTGCTCGGTTCGACTCGTATCTCAGCTCGGTTCGCTGCTCGGTTCGACTCGTATCTCGGCTCGGTTTGCTGCTCGGTCCGGTTCGTAGCTCGACTCGGCTCGCTACTCGACTCGGCTCGCTCGACGAACTGCTGCGATTTTCGAAGTGGGTTTCGAGTTTTAAAACGTTTTTAACCGATTTCTTGGATATATTCTTGTTGTCTGGACTCAATAACATGTTAATAAACATAAATAAAGTGTTTTAAAGGTGTGAAATCGGGTGTTCTTACCAGATGTCGATTTCGAGCTCAAAAATGGCGGATCGAGATGGTGAAGATGATGGTGATGATGAAGATGATCCGCAGCTGCTGCTGCTCTCGTTGTTGTTGTTGATGATTCCGAAAATGATGATGGTGGTGGCGGATCCGTGAGGTAGAGAGGGAGAGAGTGAGAGATTGAGTTTGGTGTGTGTGTGTGTACCAAAATGAAGAAGAAAATGAGATAAAAAGAGGGGAAAAGGGGTGGGTCGGTTCGGGCTCGGTCCGCGGGTCTGGACCGATCCATCCGGGTCTCGATTTCTTGTTATTTCGTTTCTCCCAAACTCATGTTATGTTGAATTTTAAAAATAATCACGTACGTTTATATAATTATATATATAAAAGTTTTAAGTATTTTAGCATTAATACGTAACTAAATACGAGTAAATAAATGTTTAAATTGGGCGCGAATTTTGACCTTTTTGACCGGGTGTTACATTCTCCCCCTGTTAAGAAAATTTCGTCCCGAAATTTCGTGTGAAGTCGTGGTCGCGTGGGGTCTGGGGAGAAATGTAAGTGCGAGATGTTTGTCGAGTAAATAGTAGACGTACAATGTCTGTGTCGAGTTTGAAAGCAGTCAATCCATGACTGTGTCGTGGTTTAACATAGTAGTCAGTCACTGACTATTTCATTCGTTCCAGTTTTAGCTATATCGTGGTTACAGGGTAACCATTTACGTGGTAGTCCATCCAGGACTAGATAATTGTCACAAAGTGACCGTTTAGAGAGTAGTCCCATCGGGACTGAGTGATTAGTAAACGTTCAGTTTGTCCAGTCTGCTGAAAGCAAACTCTAAGTTTTATGTGGGCCTAGGTTAACTAGCCCTATGATGCATTCGGCATTAAGTAGATGAAATGGTATCCAGGAGTAGGAGTACACGCTTAGTGTAAACCAAAATTAAGGGTTATGTTTTCGAGGAAGGATGTACCTACATCATCGTCGGAATTTGTTCGGTTCATTCAGAGTTGACCAGCTGAATTTTGCGTTTCCGTTTTGGGCGCGAGATCTTATGAGTAAGACGATTGAGTTGCTTAGGCGTTTCGTTCTAATGATTCTTGTCGCGATCTGAGTTTTAGATTTCTTGATCTATAGTTTCTTGCCTTATAATTTCTTGACCTACGGTCTCTTGGCCTTGAGTTTTCTTGTTTAGCGGTTCTTGACCTATGGTTTCTTGAGTTACAGTTTCTTGTCCTATTATTTCTTGGCATAGAATTTCTTGATCTTGGGTTTCTTGACCTACTGTTTCTTGATCTATAAATTCTTGATTTAGTGTTCCTTGATTCTATGAATTCTTGGTTAGACTATCCTTGTAATAGCACCCTATCTCCTAATATAAGCGTATAGAAATTTGGGTCTCACCTCCGTATGTTGTCTAGTTCCTACCTTATCTTGCTCCCCCCGTTAGGATTGACGTCCTACAGACGACGTGAGGATTCAAAACCCTTAGTTAATATCGGGAATGTGTGAGGAGTAAGTTTTCATTGTCAATGACTACCAACAGTAGTGCGAATCTTGAAATAAATAAGAGTGAAATGAGTAGGGTCACAGTAAGATATGTACCCTAATATTATGTAGCGTCTTAACAGACGTGGTTGTTCTAATCTTGACGTTTCGGACAATCCTTCATGAAATGTCCTGAGTTACCGCACACAAAGCAGACTCTTGGTGCGTTGGAATTGACGGGTGTGGTTGGAAATTTGCATTCCTGAGCCAGGTGTCCCCTAAGATTGCATCTCGCACAAGGTGCGCTACAGGGGCCTACATGATGATGTTTGCAGTTGGAGCAGTATGGCAGATAGCCTCCATAACCGCTACTACCTTCAGTTCTAGCGACGTAAGCCTTAGGCGCTTCCAGTCGCTTGGTTGGTGATCGGTACTGGTCGTTGTCATTGGGATTCCCGTCCCAAATGCGTTTGTGGTGATTTCCGGTAGGGGTCACAGGTGTTTCCCTTTGGTCGATCATGGCCATAAGTTCATGAGCCAGACGGATGGCACTCCGGATAGTGGTAGGTTGGGATGAGGCGACATTCCCTCGGACAGGTTCCGAAAGGCCTCGAATGTACTTCTTGATACGTTTGGATTCAGGGTCCACCATGTTTGGGCATAAGAGCGCCAGTTGTTGAAATCGAGTAGTGTAGCCTTGAATGTCGTTTCCCTGAACAGTTAGGTGCCAGAATTCTTCTTCCAACTTTTGTATCTCCTCCGGGGGACAGTACTCTTCCCTGAGCATGGTTTTCAGATCTTCCCATGGGAGTTGGTAAGCAGCATCAATTCCCACAGACTGAACGTAAGAGTTCCACCATGTGAGAGCACCTTCTTGAAATGTGCAGGTGGCGAATTTGACCTTGCACTCCTCGGTGCAATTGCAGATGCGAAGGACTGATTCCATTCTCTCGAACCATCGGACCAAACCGATAGCCCCTTCGGTGCCAGTAAAATCGAGAGGTTTGCAGTTTTGGAATTCCTTGTAGGTGCATGTTTTGACAGGTGTATTTTCGGGGGTGTCGGTATTCCTCCGAGAGTTTCGTGGTCGTTCCCGAGACAAAGCCTCAGTCACTGCTTGAGAGATGATGGACGCCATCTGAGCATCAGTGTAGTTTCTTGACTTTGGCGGCATGGTTCTTTAAGAAAGAGAAACGAAGATACATGAGATTTGATTTTGTAATTGTGGAGGTTAACGCCGACATAGTATTGAGAAAAGTGTAGGAAAAGAGTTGATATACCACATGAATGTGCACAGAGTCAGATAATATACGAAGATGTGTCATTGATTTTTGAACGTATTACAAGTTTTCAAAAAGTTGTGCCGGATAATTTTTGTCACAAGAGGGGAGAAATACTCCATGTTTTAGCAAGATCTGGTAGCGTTCGCACGATGTAATAGGTGAAATAGGTGACGTGTCGTTTCTAAATGTCGTGTTTTAGGTGACGTGAACGTCAGCGAGTATGGCCTATGTATATATAACCCAATATATAATATCCTAATAAGTATAGCATACGCTAAGTCGGTCCAACTCTAGCGAAATCAGAGTCATCTATTGTATTCCCGCTCAGTATAACTCCTTTCGGATTTCACATCATCCGTATTTAATTATACATAGTTAGCTACGCTATGTTAAATTAAACCCGTAGGACGTGATTTCTGAACCAAGTCATACCTAGTAGGAAATACTGCCTAACGGTCATAGTCTAGGCCCACTAAATGCAACCTAGTTCACTGTAACCTTAGGCTCTGATACCAATCTGTAACACCCTCAAATTTCGGGTTGCGGAAGCGGTCGGGTCGGGTGTTACCAAATCAAATATCACAAGCACAAAGGTAAATAATGAACGACTCTAAATGAGACGTTTGAAAATAGTTATACATTTCCAAAATAAAAGTGTATACAAGTTGCGAGTTCGCAAAATAATTTCATTACATAATTGTAATACAAAAATTATGCAAGAAATCCAGTTGTTGAAAACATGCGACTCGAGCTAGGATCCTGACGGGCCGATCCTACTAGCAGTACCTGAAATGCATACTAAAACACGTCAGCGATAAGCTGGTGAGTTCATAGGTTTAGTTGGAAGAATAAATCTTTGTGAGCATAATTCTATGCTAAGTGTACACTCCGTGTACGATCCCGATTTTCTTGGAATCTCTAAATGAGTGGTGATTCGAGTGTGGTGATTCTTGACTAGTTTCTTGATCTACACAGTTCCCACAATAATAACAACAGGCAATAATATCACAAAATAGCATTTAGCACGTATCACAATTTAGCAAATAACACATATCACATAACACATAGATTGAAAGTATATAACACGTAATAATAAACACATAAGTTCTTGAAAATCTTGTTTTCTTGATCTTGATCTTGAAAATCTTGAGTTCTTGACCTTGCACATAATTCTTGACCTTGTACATAGTTCTTGATCTTGCACATAAGTTCTTGATCTATCTTGATTTCTAGTTCTTGGATCTAGTTCTTGTTTCTTGAATCTAATTACTTGTAAGTTCTTGATCTATCTTGATTTCTAGTTCTTGGATCTAGTTCTTGTTCCTTGTATTTCTAGTTCTTGGTTTCTAATTTCTTGTTATCTAATTTCTTGAAGATCTTGTTCCTTGTTTCCAGGTTTCTTGATTTTAGTTCTTGTTTCTTGTACTCTAGTTTCTTGGATTCTAGGTTAATGTACTCTAGCCGTGAGTATTATGTTTTCTAATGTTCCGGTATTTCACAATAATAGCCTACAGCTATTGAGGTTCTTGGAATCTTGGTTAAGTGTCTAGATACTCCATCATATCTAGAAAGGGTCCGTGTTCATAAAACCTATCTCTTACGAGTGTTTGCAAAGGCGACTAGTGTCCTAGTCTAGTGAGAGTAGTTGTAAGTCATTTACAATGAGTGATTTTCATAAATAGGTTTTTGAACAGTAAATAACGAGTATGCATTTCACCCCAAAACAGTAAAACAGTTTGAAAAGTGGGGGCTATGAAACTCACCTGTGAGTTGTCAGCGATCCTACGATACGTGTGTTGTCCGAATGGTAACCTCCTAGTGCCCTAAACACGTGAGGTTATATGAGTAAGATACTAATCGGTTTAGCTAAACGTGTCATGAAAGTACACTTCTGTTGTTTAGTTTTAGAATTGCGTACAGTCCGTTTGTGATGGTTTGTAATAATAATAATTCTCAATTAAATCATTATTAAAATCGTTTCGTTGTTTATTTTACAAAAATATAATTTTTGTAAGTAAGTCATCGTTGTAAAAAGTGTAATTGCCGTTACGCGAATATCAAATCGTTGGACAGAAACTCAGTTCGCAGACCAGGCTCGTTCGGCTCGAAAGCTCGGCTCGGCTCGCAGCTCGACTCGCAAGCTCGGCTCGCGAGTTCAGTTCACAAGGTTCGGTTCGCATCTCGGCTCGGTTCGTTGCTCGGTTCGACTCGTATCTCAGCTCGGTTCGCTGCTCGGTTCGACTCGTATCTCGGCTCGGTTTGCTGCTCGGTCCGGTTCGTAGCTCGACTCGGCTCGCTACTCGACTCGGCTCGCTCGACGAACTGCTGCGATTTTTGAAGTGGGTTTCGAGTTTTAAAACGTTTTTAACCGATTTCTTGGATATATTCTTGTTGTGTGGACTCAATAACATGTTAATAAACATAAATCAAGTGTTTTAAAGGTGTGAAATCGGGTGTTCTTACCAGATGTCGATTTCGAGCTCAAAAATGGCGGATCGAGATGGTGAAGATGATGGTGATGATGAAGATGATCCGCAGCTGCTGCTGCTCTCGTTGTTGTTGTTGATGATTCCGAAAATGATGATGGTGGTGGCGGATCCGTGAGGTAGAGAGGGAGAGAGTGAGAGATTGAGTTTGGTGTGTGTGTGTGTACCAAAATGAAGAAGAAAATGAGATAAAAAGAGGGGAAAAGGGGTGGGTCGGTTCGGGCTCGGTCCGCGGGTCTGGACCGATCCATCCGGGTCTCGATTTCGTGTTATTTCGTTTCTCCCAAACTCATGTTATGTTGAATTTTAAAAATAATCACGTACGTTTATATAATTATATATATAAAAGTTTTAAGTATTTTAGCATTAATACGTAACTAAATACGAGTAAATAAATGTTTAAATTGGGCGCGAATTTTGACCTTTTTGATCGGGTGTTACAATATCTACAGAGAGTTAGTTGTAGAGTTTTACAGTACTTTTAGGTTTGATGCCAGGTCGACCCAATGGACTGAGTATTCCATTTTCTTCCAGCTAGGGGGACAGCCCAGACAGATGACTTTGGTTCAGTTTGCTTTGGGTTTGGGGCTTTATGAGCCCAATGAGCTGGATAATCCTCACTTTCTAGACCACATTTCTGCAGGTGCTGTGAAGAAGCTCACTGATTTGGAGATTGAGCAGGAGTGGCAGTTTATTGCCCAGGGTGCTTATGGTAGTTCGACACCTTCTTACACGCGTATTCGAGATCCTCGTCATCGACTCATTCATAGATTGTTGACTTACACCATTGTGGGTCGCAAGGAGGGGCCTGAGAAAGTTTCGAGGCCTGACTTGTTTTATTTGAGTTCGATTATCAGGAAGAGGTTAGTGAATGTACCTTGGAGGTTGGCTAAGTGGATGTCGAAGAGAGCTACTGGTACTAGAGATGGTAGTAGTTTGTGTGGAGGTCACTTAGTTACTTGATTGGCGAGATACTTTGGTTTGGCTACTCAGGATGAGATGGGCTCATGTACGATTATTCAGCCTAGTATGGGTTGGCTGACTGCACGCCGGTTGGAGGCGTTTGCTCTCATTGAGCCATGCACCACGTATGGTGGTCCTGCAGATATGTATTACTGGGTTCCGATTACTCCGGTGGGACAGACTTTGCAGTCGAGGCAGGCTAGAGCCAGAGGAGACACGAGTGGCAGTGATAGAGGTCGAGGTACGACACGAGGCCGTAACAGAGGTTATGCTACGGAGTTTGATCAGTTGTCTCAGTAGATGCATCAGATGCAGTTACAGCAGACTCAGAGGTTTGATCAGATAGATCTGATGCAGAGACAGCATTTCCATCAGACCAGTGCACACTTGGACTACCGGGATGGCTTGTTTGAGCAGCTGTTTGGTCAGTTTCCTTCTGGACCTACATATCAGTCATTCCAGTACCAGATGCCACCAGAGTTCATGCCACGACCACTACCACCATCGCAGTCAGAGTATGGAGCGCCTTCTCACCAGTACCGGTACCGCCAGGATGATGACAGTGACTAGGATGATGTTCATCCTATTTGGTTTATGATTCCAGACACTATTATTATTATTGTTTTATTATCATTATTATGACTGTTTTTATTTGTAGGTTTGATTAATTATGTTGGATTGGTAGTTTTAGGTTTGGTTGTTTTTAATTAGGATGTTTTTATTTGGTATTGTTTAATTATGTTTGTTGATTGTTCCCTCAGAATTGTGTTGTGAGTACGTGTCATGCTGGCAGTAAGTTCAGCGCAACGAATAATTGAATCGCGAGGATGTGGGAAATTCGTATCATCCTTGTCATTAAACTGCACACTATTCCAGGGGAGTTTTTCTGTTCTAAGTTCTTTTCTCTTTTTCCCGTTTTTAAGCATGTCATTATTTGTACAATGAGGGCATTGTACATCTTTAAGTGGGGGATGGGAGAGAAAAGAAGTGAAATTTCCACATAATTGTTCTGTTAATAAGTAGATGATTTTGTAATTTGGTTAATAGTTATCTTATTAAGGTAACTAACTAGGAGGTTATGAGTTACCCATTTTTCAACCAAATTTTTGCATTTAAATTTCTTGTTTTCTAGAGATAATTATTTTGTAACTTTGTAGGTTGAATTTAAAAATTTTCTACACTTTTAATTAAATACTAAAGCTATTAAAGATGTTATTTAGCTTCATTATATGATGTATTGATAGGCGATTTATATGAGAATGTTTGAGCTGGTAAGAAATGATAATTAAGGAGTAAATGTTACTTTTAGATGAACTTTAGCTATGTATGATGTATGTCTTAATTTTCGTATTAGTAATGTGTGATATGCCATATTTTTGGGAATTTAATTAATAATCATTTGGGGATATACTGGGTGTTGTTTCCTTTGTTGTACGAAAGTACAGACCTGGTCTCCACCAGTATATCTAATGAAAAAGAGCAAAAGAGTTTAATAACTCATAATTTTAAAATGTGGTCAAATTAAGTCGCTTTGTTGTACTGAGGTACAGACCTATCACCAATGGTTTGACTAAAAACATTATTGCTAAACCAAAATCAAGTTATGTTGCTTTGTTGTGTTGAGGCACAGACCTGTCACCTCTGTCTTGATTTGAAAAATGATTGTTTTGATTAAATTTCAAAGATACGTAATATTGGCATATTATGGGTATGAAGGTATATAGTTTTGGGGAATCTAAAGGAATATTTACACGAATAATAATAAGTTGAGCTCGAGTATTCAATTATAGATTGTTTAAGTGGATAACAATATCAGTAATCATTGTGAACTATTTGATGTCTAAGAAGAATAACTCTATGTGTAGATCAGTTTTTGTAAATCTAATAGTTTCTTAATAATTGTTTTTAAAATTATCAGATTTTTAAATTTAAACATTTGAGTTGAAGATGGGTGATGTTGTGTAATTCCTATTTCAGTTATTTAGATTAATATAGATGACTGTTTTCCTAAGAATTTGATTTTTGAGTCGATAGTCTACTTGAGGACAAGTAGGATTCAAGTGGGGGATGTTTGATAAACGCTCAAAAGTACTATATTTCAGTAGTATTTTACTCCTAATATTGAATGTTTTTATTGCATTTTGTTTAGAATAGATATTGATTTCGTTCATATTTGCAAATAGATGTGGAAATGGAGCGTTTATGAAAAAGGAACGGAAAACAATCAATAATCAAGCTAAATGATGCATATTTGAAGAATAATGAGAAGTCGAAGTCGAAGAAAAGAATAAAAGAAGAAAAGTCAAGAAATCGGCTGGAAAAAGCATCCATACGCCGTATGGAATCCATACGCCGTATGGATTGCAGCAGTGGAGGCCCCAGTTTCGCGTACTTGGGCTGGGCTTGAAATCAATCCATACGCCATATGGAAATCCATACGCCGTATGGATCAAAATTCCAGGAAGTATAAAAACGCGTTTTATACCTTATTTCGAGAGTTTTGAAAGGGTTTTCGATTTCTTTCGGTTCCAGACGACTTTTAGGGTTTATAATTCGTATTTTAGGGTTAGTTTGGAGGTACGGAAGCTAAGATTGAGGATAATTCGCTCTAATCTTTCGTAGTTCATCGTTAATCGATTCGGTATATTTCGTTTCTTTATTTTCATTGAAGAATTTGAATTAATGAATCTGAATATTTCTGTTTTGATGATGAATTGAATATTAATGTGATTGTGTAGTTGATTTAAATTAGATTATGATTATTGAACGATTATAATTGCGTATTGAATAAGTTATTTGATTGAAAACGGTTATATTACTTGTGGATACTTGTTTATTGGTAACTAGTTATTATTGTGGCTTCACGTGGTTAATAATGTTGATGAGATTGAGTTCCTTTAATGTTATTAACTATTGATGGTCATAACTTTAGGGTTTTGAATTATCACTAAATACGTTGAGTCTGATAGGTCGAGTATACAATAATAATCTACTTTAAGATGAGCAAGACAATAAGTTAATTATTGGGTATTGTTGAGTCATACCAATAGAGTTGATTATAACGCGTTGTGAATGTTTAATGCATAATTTAGGGAAAGGCACACAATTGACTGATCATCTTGTGACATTGGAACCAGTGTTTCATGTTGGACCCTAGATTATAGGAATTAGTTGGACCCGAAACGTTGGCTAGTTCATATTCGACTTAGTATTCATTGAAGAATTTGGTATTAAGTTGATCTAAAAGAATCACAATTAGATAATCAATACGTAATCAATCGGGAAATATGAATCTAAGTGACATTAACTATACAATTACTTATTCCTTCCAATTAGGATTTCTTGTTATTATTTATTTATTATTTTAATTTAAAGTTTTATTTACGGTTGTTTATGTTAATTAAATGTTTTCTGAATTGTTCGTACGGAACTAAAACGCCCCCATATTTACTGTTTTCTAGTTAATAGTTAATTGTTAATTTCTATTTTTAAATATTCCACCTTTTTCCCTGTGTTCGAACTTGACTTACCAAATCTATATTTACAATTGATCGGGTATTCTTGCCTGGTTGCTTGAAAGTATTTATTAGGTATTTCTATTTATAAATTGTAAAACAAGACGCGCTTTCATTAGCGACATCATTGAGCATGTTCATGCTCATTGCGAGAGTAAATCAGGATGTCATCGATAAACACAATGACGAATTTGTGAAGATACGGTTTGCACACCCGATTCATAAGGTCCATGAATACGGCCGGTGCGTTTGTCAAACCGAATGGCATTACTTGGAATTCGTAATGCCCGTAATGAGTTCGGAAGGCTGTCTTTGGAATATCAATGTCGCGGACTCAGAGTTGATGATAACCTGACCGTAGATCAATCTTTGAGTAAACACTTGATCCCTGGAGCTGGTCAAATAGGTCATCGATTCTAGGAAGCGGGTACCGATTCTTTATGGTTAGCTTATTCAGCTCTCGGTAATCGATACACATGCGGAAAGATCCATCTTTCTTTTTCACGATTAAGACCGGAGCTCCCCATGGTGAGGAACTTGGTCGAATAAATCCTCTGTCCAGGAGTTCCTGTAGTTGGTTAGACAACTCCTGCATTTCGGATGGTGCTAGACGGTAAGGGGCTCGTGCCACGGGTGCAGCTCCTGGCACTAGTTCGATTTGAAATTCAATTTGTCTAGGTGGTGGAAGTCCGGGCAAGTCATCAGGAAAGACTTCCGGGAAATCCCGCACGATTGGAACATCCTCAAGTCGCTTCTCCTCCGACTTCTTCTCCGTTACATGTGCGAGGATGGCTTGATACCCTTTTCGTAGATATTTTCTAGTTTTGAGGCAGGATACAATATTCAGATTCCGTCTGCCGGTCTCCCCTTGTAGGACTAAGGTTCCACCGGAGACAAGAGGTATGCGAACAAGTTTGTCATAACAGATGATTTCAGCTCGGTGCTTGGATAACCAATCCATACCAACAATAATATCGAAGTTGCCGATCTCGACAAGGATTAAATCAATGGGAAACGTTTCGTTCGTAAGGGTGAGTGTACAGTTGCGTATGATGCTATCAGTCTCAATAAGTTTGTCGTTAGCTAATTCTACAATGTATTTAGCATCTAAGGCAGTGGGAGTTATATCAAGTAAAGGGCTAAATTTCTCAAAAATGAAGCTTCTATCGGCACCAGTATCAAATAATACGGAAGCAGTAAGGTCGTTGAGAAGGAACGTACCCGTCACGACATTCGGGTCTTGTCTGGCTTCCCCAGCCTTGATAACGAATGCTCTACCGCGAGCAGGGTTGTTGTTGTTTTTCAGCTTTGGGCAATCTTTCTTAAAATGCCCTGAATTTCCGCACCCAAAGCAGGCCCTTGGTGCATTTGTGTTGGGAGTAGGAACATTGGCCCGGCAATCCTTGGCTAGATGCCCGAACCGTTTGCAGTTAGAGCAAGGGCAAGAACCGTCATGATGGCGGTTGCATTTGGAACAGTAAGGTCTGTTCCCGCTGTACCCCTTCTTCTCTGAAGTCCCCGATGAATAAGCCTTAACAGACTCAGGCTTCTTGTTGGTGAGTTGGTTGGATGAGTTGGGGTTTCCTTCCCATTTGCGTTTGTTGTTTGTAGATGGGGTTGAAGTTGTGCCATGGCGGACAGAATTTGCCGTTAGCTCATGAGCCATACGAATGGCGCTCTGAATAGTACCTGGTTCGGATGAAGTCACCAGGTCTTGGAGTCTCTCGGGAAGTCCATCAACGTATTTCTCGATCCTCTTGTACTCAGGATCGACCATGGTTGGGCACAGAAGTGCCAGTTGGTGGCAACGGTTGGTGTAACCGGTGATGTCATCACCCTGCATTTTGTGGTTCCAGAATTCCAATTCCAGCTGTTTCAATTCATCCCTGGGGCAGTACTCGCCCCTCAACATCTCCTTCAACTCCTCCCACGGGAGTTTGTAAGCATTAGCAACACCCACTGTCTGGGCATAGGTGTTCCACCAGGTGAGTGCGGTGTCAGTAAAGGTACTAACGGAGAATTTAACCTTGTCTCCCTCCGCACAGTTGCAGATAAGAAATACAGATTCGACTTTCTCGATCCAGCGTACCAGACCGATAGCTCCCTCAGTACCTGCAAAGTTCAGAGGTTTGCAGTTCTTTGTAAGAACAGGGTTTGGGTTGTGGTCCATTGTTAGCTGTATCTTCGCTACCAGGAGTTGAGGTCCGGGTAGCTAGGACTTGGGCCACACTACGGGCAATCAGACCCGCAATTTCGGCTTCACTGAGGGTGATCTGTCGACGAGGAGGCATGATGCTGAACAAGAAAAGAACAAGGAGAGAGGAATAAGATATTTGTATGAAATTATGATATGTCACAAGTGTAAATGATGAGATACACGATAACAGTACGAAGTGACAATCACATTTCATTTAGATAAACAAGTTGAATACAAGGTACGGGTTTCCAAAAGATTACAGAGTAACAGTAGTACAAAAGTGCCGAGAATTGTTACATCCGGTTGAATTACATAGGCCCTAATAAAGTAGTTAGGTGGTTATAAGTTACAGACTGATCTAATCTTGATGCAGATTAATCTGTTCCTTCAGCGCGACAAGGCGGTCCAAGGTTTCTGCTAGTCTGTTGGTTTGCCTGGCGTTGTCTTCTACCAAGGCCAGTCGTTGCACTAGTGCTCGAGAGTGATCCTCAGTCTCCTGTGAACGCTGTTCACATTCCTCTAGTCGGTTTCTTACGAGTTCATCCGCACCTAATTCGGCGGTCATTGAATCCTGAATTATGCTTACATAGAGGTTGGTATCCTCTTGTTCCCGCTGGAGTTGGGATATGTGATTAAGTGCTTGGCGAAGCAGGTGGGTCATTCGGTGTTGTTCCCGTTCGAGATTCTCGAGTCTTTGCTCCTGACGGCGTAGTTGAGTAGTCAACACTGGCACTGTGAGATGTGCCGAGTTCTGAGAGTTATGAACAGAATAGGGGCTGGTTCGAGGTGACCTTGTGTTCCTCCTGGCTACTCGTGGGTTTCGTGACCCACGTGAGTGAGAGTGTGACGGATTAGGTGGTGTGTTTGCCATTCCTGTGGCAGAGTGTAAGTAAGACAAGGCTAATATATATAAGTATATAATATCCAGCCTAGTGTCTAGCACGTATCAAGTAATAGTCCGGTTCTCTCGTGGTCAGAGTTAACTAACGCATTCCTGTTCAACATAACCATTTAAGACCTCACATCATCTTTCCTTAATTGTACATAGTTGATCAGGCTATGTTAAATTAAAGTCGTATGATGTAATTCCTGAACCAATCATGCCTAGTAAGGAAATACTGCCTAACGGTCATAGTCTAGGCCTACTAAATGAAACCTAGTTCACTATAACCTTAGGCTCTGATACCAATCTGTAACACCCCCGAAATTCACTGTTTAGCGGAAGCAGGGTTTTGGGGTGCTACTAATCAAATATCACAGCACAAGGATAAAGCAAACGACATCTATATGCAACGTTTGTAAATTAGTTACATTCCATAGATATAATGTTTGAAAACTTAATATTTTCGTATACAAAAATGTAGTTTCCTAGAGCCCACGCGTATAGCGGGAGATTCTATTACATAATCAAAATATACAAAAGATAATGTTAAGAATCTCCGTTAATGCAGTTGTGTTGAAATCATGCGACTCTAGCTAAAGTCCTGGAGTAATCCTACTCCATCCGGGTACCTGAGAAAACATGCTAAAAAGGTCAACACGAATGTTGGTGAATCTCACAGGTTTGTAAGTAATATCAGTTTTGAACATGAGATTTCATCAATAGTGCCCTCAGGCGTAAAATCAGTATTTGCAACCCAGCAAATGTAAATAAGTAGTTTATACCGTTGCCATGAAGCTCATAATCGAAGCTTAACCCGTAAGTAATAAGTTTGTTCCCGTGACATGCTCGTAAATGAGCAAGCATCAGTAAAGAATAATTAGTCACCCGTTTCTACATGTAAATCAGTACGTGGCAGCGCTACTGCGCCGGGCGGGGAGGGTCATTTCCCTAATGGATCCATTAACTAGTGTTCGCGCTTAAGTCCATAACTAACGATATATGATGGAGAGACTTCTGTAAATAGTAAACAACTCATGCAATTCCGTTTGGTATAGTAAACAGTTTTAGTACTTGTGTTCAAGGAAAAGTAGTAGCATGTTTCTCCCCCAATAAGATAAAATAGTAAAAAAAAATGGGGCCGTAAGACTCACCTGAGTCTTGTAATAAGCCGTAGCAATTAGCAAGTAGTAAATATAGCAAGTAGGTTCTCCGAACCCGTAACCTTCAAATGCCTAATCATATGAAGTTATGTAAGTATGTGTCTCGCGAGATGTTTCGTTTAGTTGTACACAACTAGTATATCCAATGTTTGTCCGTATGTTTGTAATTGTTTGTTTGTTGGAAAGCATGTTTGGCCCGTTGGTGATTTAGTTGAAACGTTAATCTCGACATATATATATATTTGTTTGGAGTGTTATGCTTGAAAGACATGTTTCAATGTCCCTTAGATGTTATATTGTATAATCGTTTGAAATCCAAAATGTTTAACACTTAACTTGGAATTAAATTGTAAAATTGCTGTGTTTTGCGACACAAAATGCGACACAAAAGTTGTCATGCGACACAAGGGTTGTGTCGCATGAAGGATGCGACGCAGGAGCTCTGCGACACAGTGGTTGTGTCGCAAAAGCTTGCGATGCTAATTCAATAGCGACATAACAGGCGTTATGCGACACAACATGCGACACAAGCGTTGTGTCGCAAAGATGAACACCAACCCAGAAACCCAGAAACTGACGCGATTTTCCGATCCAAAACCCAAATCTAACACATTTTTGGACTGTAAAATCGTGTTCTAATCATACATATGGATAATACTAAGTTGTGTAAACATTATAACATCCAAATAATACACCAAAATGCATAGATATAAGTTTTTAGGAAATTCTTACTTTTGCAAATCGAGACTGAAAGAGGAAGAAAACGAGTATGGTGCCTTTGTGAATCTTGTTCCCCTCGTGATGGTGATTCCGAAAATATGAATTTCGTGGGTTGATTTGTGAATCCGAAAATTGGTGGAGATTTTTAGAGAGAATTTGTGTTTGTGTGTGTTTTTGTAAAAATGAAAAGGAAATGGAGAGAATGAGGTGTAGGTGGTGGTGATGGTTGGTTCCAAAAGAGAAAGAGAGAAAACACTTCCCAAATTACAGTATTTACTCCGTGTCCTAATCGTTTAATCGTTCGTTTTTAGTATTTAACCAAATAGTTATGTTTTAAAATGTAACTGGAGTGTTTAAATAAAATACCTTGAAATTAATAATAAAAACATTTGTCGAAATATTTAAATTATTAATTCGCGTTTAATACGTTTTTGCTAAAATATTCGTAATGTTGTCGCGCTAATATGATAGTGTCCGTTTAAAGTGTATTTATACAGAAAAATACGTTCTCATTATTTAAGTAAGTTTTGTCACCAACGTCCAAGTAAAATGTAATCGGACTCCGTCCGGTTAATTCGTACGATTCATCCAAATCGCGTAAGTACACACACACACATATATATATATATATATATATATATATATATATATATATATATATATATAAATCACCTTATATATATACAAATAAAGTCTATAATTAGTCCTATTACATACTAATTACAACTAGTTACAAATAATTAGGCATAATTAATTATCCTAATTAGGCAGGTGTTACATTCTCCCCTTGTTAAAGAAATTTCGTCCCGAAATTAGCTCGAGTGTACGGACGGTGCTTTGTCTGGGAAGAGATGTGGGTATTTCTGTCGCATTTGGTCTTCCCGTTCCCAGGTGAATTCAGGACCACGTCTAGAATCCCACCTGACCTTTACGATGGGAATACGACTCTGTTTCAATCGCTTGACCTCACGGTCCATGATTTCCATAGGTTCCTCGACAAAATGAAGTTTATCATCGATTTGGATTTCGTCGAGCGGTATAATCAGTGTCTCGTCAGACAGACATTTCTTCAAGTTAGAAATGTGGAATGTGTTGTGAACACTGCTAAGCTCAGCAGGAAGTTGCAGGCGGTATGCCACTGGACCAATCCTTTCAAGGATTTCGAATGGTCCGATGTATCTAGGGTTTAGTTTGCCTCGTTTTCCGAATCGAATGACACCCTTCCACGGTGCCACTTTGAGAAGTACCTTGTCCCCTACCTGGAACTCAAGGTGTTTGTGTCTCACGTCAGCATAGCTTTTCTGACGATCACGTGCGGCTTTCAGCCGGTTTTGAATACCAAGGATTTTCTCAGTAGTTTCGTGAATGATTTCTGGACCCGTGAGTTGGGAATCTCCTAACTCAGTCCAACAGATAGGTGATCGGCACTTACGCCCGTAGAGTGCCTCGAAGGGTGCAGCCTTAATGCTGGTATGGTAACTGTTGTTGTACGAGAACTCGCACAACGGTAAGTGGTTTTCCCAAGAAGTACCGAAGTCAACTATGCAGGCTCGTAGCATATCCTCCAGTGTTTGAATAGTCCGCTCGCTTTGGCCATCGGTTTGCGAGTGATAAGCAGTACTCATATCCAGACGAGTACCAAGAGATTTCTGTAGTGATTGCCAAAAGTTAGAAGTAAAACGGTTGTCCCTATCCGAGATGATCAAGATAGGTACACCGTGTCGCGAGATGACTTCTTTAACGTAGATGCGAGTCAGACGCTCCATCTTGTCGGTTTCCTTGATGGCCAGAAAATGAGCAGATTTTGTGAGATGGTCCACAATCACCCAAATGGTATCGCAACCGCTCGAAGTTTTCGGTAGTTTGGTAATGAAGTCCATGGTAATCTGTTCCCATTTCCATTGAGGAATTTCAGGTTGTTGGAGCAATCCCGAGGGTCTTTGGTGTTCGGCCTTCACTTTGGAACAGGTTAGGCATTTACTGACGTACATGGCGATGTCAGCTTTCATGTTAGGCCACCAATACAACCCTTTGACGTCGTGATACATCTTGTCAGAACCAGGATGTATAGAGTATCGAGATTTGTGAGCTTCAGCCATCACCAAATCTCGCAAGTTTCCAAATTTGGGTAACCACACCCGGTTAGAGAAGTATCGAGTCCCATCGGGTTTGATTTCGAATCGTTTATCCAAGCCTCGTAAGGCTTCATTTTTCAGGTTTTCATCGCTGAGTGCTTCAAGTTGAGCGGTAAGGATTTGAGCAGGGAGCTCGTTACGAATTGTCATAGAAAGTGCTCGGACTCGAAGGGGTTTCACTCGTTCTTTTCGGCTTAAGGCATCAGCAACTACGTTCGCCTTGGCCGGATGGTATTTGATCTCGCAGTCATAGTCACTAAGTAACTCAACCCAACGACGTTGCCTCATATTTAGATCCTTCTGATCGAATATGTGTTGGAGACTTTTGTGATCGGTAAAGATAGTGCTTTTCGTACCGTAGAGATAATGTCTCCAGATTTTCAATGCGAAGACCACAACACCTAACTCGAGGTCGTGGGTCGTATAGTTTTTCTCGTGGATTTTTAGTTGTCGTGAGGCATAGGCAATGCCTTTTTCCCGTTGCATTAACACGCAACCAAGTCCTTGGTGTGAGGCGTCGCAATAAACCACGAAGTCATCGGTGCCCTCGGGTAAGGACAAGATTGGTGCACTGCAAAGTTTGTGTTTCAATAGCTGGAAAGCTGACTCCTGTTTATCAGTCCAATCAAACTTCTTATCTTTCTGAGTCAGTGTTGTTAAGGGAACAGCTATTCTTGAAAAGTTTTCAATGAATCGGCGGTAATGTTGATACATGTTTGTGTGTCTGTCAGTTGGTCTATTGAGTTGTAAGTGTCGTTAGTTAGTTTTATTAGAAAAGTTATTTTCTGTATTTGCGACACTTAAGTTTAGCATTAGGCGACACTTGCCTTAGTGACGCATAGCGACACTTAGGTAAGTGACGCATGAGGGCGGCGACATGCGACACTTCCCAAGTGACGCATGTCTGCCGATTTTGTTTTAGTATAAATTGAAACCTATGGGTTTTCGGCTAGGGTTGACGAAACCCTAGCATCATTTGTCGACTAAGCACTTCTGTAAACAGTTTCAATACGATTTACAAGCTAATATACTCGTTTACTTTGATTAATCATTGTTTTCGGTTTGAGTTTATTACTTGTTTGTGTAATTGATTGATTCCGCCAATCTATTACTATCGATCAACACTCAGATCCACATCCAGGGGGCACTCTCAACTGGTATCAGAGCCTCGGAGTTGATTTGATCGACGTGTGTACGTGTATTGAAGTGTTTTCGGTTCAATTTTGTGAAGATCAAAGACATTCTAGTAAGATTAGGATCGATTTGGTGCTATTACTGTGTTTTGAGTAAAGATTTACAGGTTTCGTACGATTGGGACTCAAGAATTTTCGTTAGGTTTACGAAAATTCGATTTTTAGGGTTTTTGGGTGTTCACAGCCGTTTCTGCGTCACTCAGAGCGTCACTTCGACACTTTGTGCGGCACTTCGAGCGACACTTCTGTAAGGAACAATTAGGGTTTTTACGACACTCAAGTGCGTCACTTAGTAACGTCACTTGAGCATTATACGTCACTTACATTAGTGACACCTATTGTTCAATCCGACACTCTACTGCGTCATTTGACACGACACTTGTGTATCATCCGTCACTTACTACAAGTGACGCGATACTTCTGTCAGTCGCTTAAAGCGTCACTTATCTTAGTGACGCCTGTTATTGCTAAGCGACACTCAAGTCCGTCACTTGAGTACGTCACTTACGCGTTTATAAGACACTAATCTCTAGTGTCGTTCTGTTTGTTTACCCGTCACTTGATAGCGTCACTTATCAAGTGCCGCTAGTCTTTGCGACACTAAGGTGCGTCACTTACCAAGTGACGCCTTTGTTACTAATCAGCTTCCAAGTTTTTTTTTAAGTTGATTTTACAGGTACGCTTCAATGTCTGATAAGGAAGATATTAGAGGAATCAGAGAGATGCTCAGACAGAGCAATGATATTGGCTCCAGTAATAAACCTCCGTTCTTTGGACCAGATTTAGATTATGTGTATTGGAGAGATAGATATGAACAGTATATAGATTTCCACTGTCCTGAACTGTGGGGACCTTTAAAAGAACGATATGTTGCTCAAGTGGCTGAAGGAAATTATCGTGGTGTTCCTCCAGCTAAAACATATAATGCTATGTCACCTCAAGAGAAAAAGGAGTATGAAACAGAAAGAAAGGCTCATTCTTCTATCTGTATGTGTTTGCCAAAGGATGTTATGAGACTCTTTAAATCTCATGACACAACTTATGATCTGTGGAAGGCAATTGAGACAAGATGCGGAGGAAATGAAAAGTACAAGGAGGCTAAGCTAGAATTAATCAAAAAGCAGTATGATCTATTTGACATGATTCCTAATGAGCTAACCTCCAGTCTATTCACTCGATACTCACATCTGGTTAGTGAGTTAAATGAAGGAGGATACAATCTCCCTGCACTTGAGGTAAACAAGAAGTTGCTGGACGTGTTGCCAAGTGCTTGGGATGTGAAAGTCCAATTTTTAAAAGAAAATCCGGAATTACAGAGGATGACTTTGGATCAATTGATAGGAATTCTACAAGCTCATGCGATGGAATTGAAGAAGAAAGAATGTAAGTCAGGTGGATCTGTACAGAATGCCACAACTGGTAGTGTTGGACTAGTAAATTCTGGCAAGAGTTACGGTGGAGTAGCATTTATAACGGATACCAATTCATCTTCTGCTTCTTCTGGAGTTCATCATACAGCTTATCTTTCTGGTACATCTCAAGGAAATCAACAACAACAGACTCCAGTTTCACCAGCAATACAAGAACAAGCTGCAATTTATACAGCTTTTCTGAGCTCTTACAAAGATTTGGTTACTCAACCAAATACAACTTTGGAACTGATCAAGGAGGATTACGGACAATTGGATGAAGATGATCTAGAACAGATGGACTTGAACTGGAACATTGCTATGATAACAAGAAGGGTTCAAAAATTCTTGCAACGAACTGGACGCAAGAGTTTAGAAGGCAATGGGAAGTCAGGATTTGGTTTTGATAAAAGCAAGGTCCGTTGTTATAACTGCCAGAATTTGGGTCATTTCGCTAGGGAATGCGAGAAACCCAAGATGCCACCGTCGGGCCTTACTAAACCTGATCCTCCAAAAACGAAAGAAGAGGGCAAGACGTTAGTTGTGGACAATGCTTTGGTGGTTTTTGAGCCAACTACTCATGACTGGAATGCGGAGGCTACAAAGTTTCAACAGTGTCTCATGGCTCATATTACACCTGAGGTACAAAATGAATCACCTGAACCTTTAAACTGTATCTCATGCATTAATCTAACTGAATCTCTAGAGGCTTTTCAAAAGGATAACCAAGAGTTGCGAGATAAAGTTGCAAAACTTAATGAGTCAAATAAGTTTTTGAAAGAAAATGAAAAACTCTATGAAAAACATATTGAAGCTCATAAGTTAGATACTCAAACTTATAAAGCTAAAGTTTTTAGTCAACAGGATGCAATTAAAAGTTATCTTACTGAAATTGAACTATTAAACAAAGAGCTTTCAGACTTAAAAAGTGAGTATGGTAATTATCAAGATAAAGTCTTAGGGTCAACTTCTGCGACAATGATCTTTAATGAAATTATTAGCAATCATAAGCAGGATAGGAAAAGTAAGGGAGGAAAAGGGATAGGTTTTGTTGAAATAGCACCTCCTACTACTTATACTCCTTTACCTGTTAAGGAAGGCCTTGATGAAATTCCAGTAGATTATGCTAAGTTGTTGGGTATCAAGGGTAAAGTGGCTAAATCTAACAAACAGGAGAAGGAGAAAACCACGAGGCCAGAGTATCCCACTCCTAAGTTTGTTAAGCCACTAAATAAATCTCCTGTTAGTGCTGAGGAGATTGTTGAGCAAAAGGATGTATCTCCAGTTTGTTTTGAGGAGATCGTTGAGATTGAGGATATTACGGATCAGGAGTATCCTGAAGTTAAGAGAGTTGAAGTTAAACCTGAAAAGGTAATTTCAAAAGTTGAACCTGAAATTAAGGTTCAAACAAATAAGGGTAAAGCCAAGGTTTTAAACTCAAAACAACAAACTTTACAGTTACCTGTAAAGATTTTGCAACGAAAATTAGTAAATGAAAAAGTTTTGTCTGATAAACCTTCAACTTCGACCTCTCAACCAAAGCAAACATTTTCTAAGACATGTACTCAATGTTCATGTTCTAGAAATGTTTCTCCACATCCTGTGGTAATGCCTCAGCCTCAACCGTTAGTTGAGACTCGTTCTTGTTTCTACTGCAAGAGACAAGGACATTTGATCCGTGACTGTCCCAAGCTGTCAAATCAGCGCTATGGGAGAGAGATGCCTAGGACATCAGTTTATAGAAATTCATTTTCAAAATCTCCACCTAGGCGTTACTCAAAGTCTCCCAAGCCTGTTCTGAAGCTAAGTAATGTTGAGCAAAAACCTTTGCCAATTCAAAAGCCCAACATTATTTCTGATATCAATTCCGAACCTTCAAAAGTTTGGAAACGAAAAGGGTCTGATGTTGACTCTTCAGTCGTCAACAATAACACTTCAGATAAAAATTCTAATTTGTTTAAAGATAAAGTCCTATCTGATGTGCTTATTGTTGATGACCATGGAAGACCTAAGTCTGTAAAGGCTTGGGTCTCCGTTTCTCACTAATCTCTTTCTTTGATGTGTTGCAGCAGTCGGAACGTGTGAAGGATAGTTTATGGTATATGGATAGTGGCTGCTCGCGACACATGACTGGCGATGTGTCTCTTCTGACGGATATTAAACCATACTCGGGAGGATACGTTGCTTTCGCGGGAGATTCAGGAGGAACGATTTCGGGAAAGGGAACGCTAACAAATGGAAAAGTTAGCTTTGAAAATGTGAATTATGTGGCTGAGCTGACTCACAACTTGTTGAGCGTTTCACAAGTTTGTGACAAGGACTACACCACTTTATTCACAAAGACGGAATGTGTAATATTGAAGCCGGGGTATGTCATTCCTGAGGATTGGGTATTGATGCGGGCACCTAGAAAGAATGACACCTATGTGATGAATATGCGAACTGTGGAGACTACAAGTGACTATACTTGTCTTCTTTCAAAGGCTTCAGAAAAGGAATCACTCCTTTGGCACAGACGGATGGGACATATTCATTTCCGTAAAATGAATTTTCTGATTAATAATGATTTAGTGAGGGGAGTTCCAAAACAGTCATTTGCTTTACAAGATGACTGCGTTTCTTGTCACAAAGGAAAACTCCACAAGAAGTCCCACAAGTCTAAGGTTGTGAATTCTATTGCAGCTCCGTTGGAACTACTGCATATGGATCTGTTCGGTCCAGTTTCCACAAAGAGCATTGGTGGTCGGTCTTACTGCTTGGTAATTACTGATGACTACTCAAGGTTTTCGTGGGTATATTTCTTGACTACAAAGGGGGAGACTCCTGATATTCTGGTGTATTTGTTGGATAAGTTGGCAAATCTATGCAACTTAAAGGTGAAAAGGATTCGAAGCGACAATGGAACTGAATTCAAGAACTCAACTCTCGAATTGTTTTGTGCTACAAGAGGAATTGAGCATCAATTCAGTGCTCCAAGGACTCCACAACAGAATGGAGTTGCAGAAAGAAAGAACAGGACAATTATAGAGACAGCTCGGACTATGTTAGCTGACTCCAAATTACCAATCATCTTCTGGGCTGAGGCAGTTAATACTGCCTGTTATGTTCTCAACAGAGTGCTCACGGTTAAGAAAAAGAACAAGACGTGTTATGAACTTTTCAATAACCGTAAGTCAAACCTTCAGTTCTTAGAACCATTTGGGTGTCCATGCATGATCATGATTACAAAAGATAAGGTCTCTAAGTTTGGTGACAAAGCTGTTGAAGGGATTTTTCTTGGATATTCAGTCAATTCTCCGAACAAAAGAGTCTTTAACAAATCAACGAATCAGATTGAGGAACAGTTTGAAGTAAAATGTTTAAGGTATACGGAACCTCCTCAAGGAACAGGTCCGGATTGGTTCTTCAACTATGGAAATCTCTTTGACTCTTTCAAAATTCCTGATGATGATGAAACGGAAGAGTTAGTTTCCATGCTACATGGACTTGATTTTTCTCAAGATACACCAGTTAGTAAACCAGCCGACCCATCTCCTAATGCAACACCCGAACCACCACCAACTGATACTACACCAATACCAACACCCACACCACCATCAACAACACCTATTCCAACATCTACTTCTCGAGTTACACCTTCGAAAGATGCTCCTTCTACCTCTAAAACAGTGTATAACTACACTAAGGAGCTTCCGTATGATCCAAATATGCCATCATTAGAGGAAGGAGGAGAGGATGAGGTATGTGATGAGGGAGAGGAAGCAGAAAATATGAATTATTCTCATTTATTTTCTCAAAGAGATGAAGATGATGATGCTTCTCCGAATATTTCTGCAAATGAGGGAGATCTGAGCAATCTGGAACAGAATCTTGTGCCAGATCAAATTCCAGTGACTCGGATACATAAGGATCACCCCATTGATAATATCATTGGTGATCCTCATGCAAAGGTTCAAACAAGACATCAAGCGAAACAGACTGATACTGAACAACTTTCGGGTCTGGTGGCTAATGTTAATTCATGTTATCTTTCGCAGAATGAACCTAAGAAAGTTGAAGAGGCCTTAAAAGATCCATCCTGGATCGAGGCCATGCAAGAGGAACTACAACAATTTGAAAAGTTGCAAGTCTGGGAAGTAGTTCCATTACCCAAGGGTGCCCACTTGACTGGCACTCGTTGGGTTTTTCGAAATAAGATGGATGATAGGGGCGTTGTAATTCGTAATAAAGCACGTCTAGTAGTTCAAGGCTTCAGCCAAATTGAGGGGTTGGACTATGATGATGTATTTGCCCCTGTTGCTCGATTGGAATCCATACGCATTTTTCTGGCATACGCGTCCTTCAAGGGATTTCGCGTCAATCAACTTGATGTGAAAAGTGCGTTTCTGTATGGAAAGGTTGACAACGATGTGTATGTTAAGCAGCCTCCTGGTTTTGAAGACCCTGTGCATCCTGAATACGTCTGTAAATTGAACAAGGCGTTGTATGGTCTTCACCAAGCACCAAGACTTTGGTACGAGAGGCTAACTACACATCTGATTAAGCATGGTTTTGTGAGAGGGAACATCGATAGCACGCTATTTATTCTTCGTGAACAGTCAGAGGATAGGGAAGATTTGCTACTTGTGCAGGTTTACGTGGACGATATTATCTTCGGGTCTACCAATGAGGCAATGTGTAAGAACTTTGAGAAAATCATGAAGTCTGAGTTTGAGATGAGCGCAATGGGAGAGCTCACTTTCTTTTTAGGTGTACAAGTTGAGCAGCTTGCAAAAGGTATTTATATACATCAGTCAAAATATGTCAATGACATGTTGACTAGGTATGACCTGCTCACTTGTAAAACCTATGGGACTCCCATCGAGCTTAATCACAATCTCAAGCTTGCTGAGGAAGATGAAGATTGCAAGGAGAGGGACTATCGTTCAATGATAGGTTCTCTATTGTATTTGACTGCCTCAAGACCGGATATTGTATTTGCCGTGTCGATTTGCTCACGTTATCAGGCTAAACCAAAGGTGTCACATATGAAGGCAGTAAAGCGAATTTTTGGTTATCTCAGAGCTAGACCTACCCTTGGTCTTTGGTATTCAAATGAGAAGACTTTCGCTCTCACAGCCTATTCAGATTCGGATCATGGAGGTTGCAGTATCGATAAGAAGTCTACAACGGGTGGATGTCAGTTTCTGGGATCGCGTTTGGTCTCGTGGCAGTGCAAGAAGCAAACTACAGTCTCTCTTTCTACAGCAGAGGCTGAGTATGTTGCTGCCGCTAGTTGCTGTGCTCAAGTTCTCTGGATTCAGCACCAATTACGCGATTACGGGTTACTTCTTACTATGACTCCCATTCACATAGATAACACTGCTGCTATTTCTATCACACGCAATCCCGTACAGCACTCTAAGACAAAACATATTGAACTTAGGTTCCACTTCATACGGGATTGCTATGAAAAACACTTGATAGACCTGGTCCACATAGACACCCTTAAACAAAATGCTGACCTATTCACCAAAGCCTTTTCACGTGCTCGATTTGATGAACTGGTCAACATGATCGGTTTAAGATTCTTTGGGTCTAAAAAGTAATGTGTGACTTGGATAGTTAACGTTATTTGCTTTTATGTGTGTTTATTAAAAAAAAAAAAAAAAAAAAAAAAAAAAAAAAAAAAAAAAAAAGCTTTGCAACAGCCACTCTTTATACTCTTTAGTATCAAAGAAAACGCAAGGTTGCTACATTTTTAAAATAGATGTTGAAGTTGTGTCTGTAAACAACTTGGGATATGATAGTACATCGGGTGACATGCACAAAATGGAATTTTAAGGTTTATCTTGGATGTGTCAGTAGATTTATCTGACACACTTAAAACAGTTTTTATCTAAATTATCTTCATCATACGATGTATTGGTAGGCATGGTACACACCGGTCTCTGAGGTATTAAGAAGTAATTTACATACATGTCTATGATCATGTGGTAAACACCTTGTGATGTACGACTTTAAGTCTTAATTCCTTAGCATAGCTTGACATACTTCTATTTTTGGATCGTATATCTGAGATCTTTTGGGGGAGTATGCTGATTGTTTCCTCTGTTGTACGAAAGTGCAGACCTGGTCTCAATTCAGCTTACTCTCAAAACTAAGCAAACGTGAGTCAATGCACTTGCAAAGTCTTAAATTTAAGATACTACACAAGGTCGCCACAAATTTGGTTTGACTGCGTTTAGTTTTGCTTATACCTGAATCAAGTTATGTTGCTCTGTTGTACGCAAGTACAGACCTGTCACCGCTGGCTTGATTCTTAAAATTGATTCTCTTATATTCCTTCTAAATTTGGAGACTATGTTCATGTCTAAGTTATAGGGGTATATCTATGGTGGGGACCATGGTGCAATATTCATTCTAACAATAAAAGGTTAACTCACAGACACGGATGTAACATGTTTAGGTGGACAAACAATACCAATAATTGTTTTGAAATAATTTTTATACAAGGTGTTTTAAATGTGCCAAGTAAATTTAAAGTGGACAAATATACTGATGATCGAAATAACACTTACCATTCCTAATAATTGCATGTTATTCCGATATGATCCCTAACCAGACTTAATCAACTCCGTCACCAAAAAGAATGTATTTAGTTTGGTTTTTATTGTTGTAATTATATTTTTTACCAAGTCACATTTACTGTCAAATTGAGTACTACGCAAACGATCGATAAAATTTTAAATTTCGTTAAAAACTGTCGATATGCGTCACTTCATAAGTGACGCTCATAGTGACGCATAAAAGTGACGCTTTAAGAATCGTTCTAAGTGACGCTGATTAGGGTTTTGGTATAAATAGTCCATATCCGGCACTTATTTCTACCACCAACACTATTCACTACGCGTCACTTCCACTACCCTTGCGTCACTTCTCTCGTCGCTGCGTCACTTCGACTGTTCGTGCTTTCCGATCGATCTACGGCTTTTTGTGTATTTTGCGTGCAATCGGCCTCCGTTACCTTGTTCATCTCACTCTTACGCATCATTAGGTACCGTTTTTATCTATTATACTTGCGTATCCATGATTTAATCGCCGATTGAAGTTTTGGATTTTTAGGGTTTACGTAATCACGATTATTGGGGATCGTTTTGTTATTGTTTTGTGTTAATAAACGGTGTGTTTTAATCGTTTTCACTTGCCGCATCGTTTGGTTAACTCGTTTTCAAAAAACCCCAAATTTGGTTCGTCGTGATTACCGGGCTTGAACAGTGACACGATGATCTTCATCGTTGCGTCACTACAAGCGTCACTTCCTTAAGTGCCGCTTAATTGTAATTTCATATGTTAAGTGTCACTTCCACAAGTGACGCCTTAAACCGTCACTTTGTTGAGTGACGCCTTTATGCGTCACTCCCACATCATACTTACCGAGTGACGCTTTAATCCGTCACTTCCTTCACTGACGCTGTCAGTGCCGCTTTAACTAACCGTCACTTTTTAAATGACGCATACCCGTCACTTGTTAACTACAACTTAAATGATACATGTTGCGGCACCGTCACTTACACCAGTGACGCTTTCAATGCGTCACTTACCTTAAGTGACGCATCCTTCTGATTTCTGATTTTCATACGGCACTCCTTAAGTGTCGGCTGTCTTACGTGCGTCACTTCTTCAGTGACGCTATAAAATCAGATTTTTCGATTATGTTTTTGAGCTTATTCTGTAACGATTTTTCGTGTTCTTGTCTGGTTTATAGTTACAGATGGAGCATCTTCATGATTATTATCGTCGCACAAACACCAGGCACAACATTGTTGCATTTTTGGAATCTACGCATAAGAACTCATTGCCTTTTCGGCCGATGATCGAGTTTCTTAGACGTTCGAGGATTCATTACGCTATTACAGCTTCAGTACCAGTGTATATGAATCAAATCGAGGAGTTTTATGACCACGCATTTATCAGAACAGAGGACGACACTCCGAGGATTGTGACCACTATGTTTGGTCGTGAGATTCAGATTACACAGGATTCAGTTCGCCGTGTTTTGCAGTTTGATGATGCAAACGATATGCCGACCGTTTTTGAGACTACTTTTATCTACGGGGGTCTTCAGAGATTGGGTTATCCGGCTGATCAGCTTACTGATTTTCGTAAACAGTATCTCTGTCGGGTTTGGAGATACTTGGCTCACATTGTAATTGTATGTTTATCTCCGCGAAAAGGAGGATACGATGCTGCAAGTCACATGACGTTATCTCTGATGCTGGCATTAGTTTATAACAAGCCGTATAACTTCAGCGGTTATATTTTCGGGAATATGGTTGATAATGTTCGAGCTGGAAAAGAAAAATGGCTGTTATATCCTCGTTTTGTTCAGCTGTTGTTAAATGATTTGAATCTGGGAATAGCTCCGGATCTAAGATCGTTACTATTTCCAACGCCCATGATGTTACGTGTTTTCAATGACTGTAAGCTGCCACCAAAAGATTCTCAGATCTTACCTGATCGTGAGTTATTTGGGCACATAGTAAACGAAAACTATGTTGCGCCGCCCGGGGATGGTTATGAGGATGTCGTTGCTCCTCCGGTCAATGAGGCAGATTTAGTTGATGCTGCTGTAGCTCAAGATTTGGAGGATATTGAGCAAGTTGAAGAGGTTCCAGCTGAGGAATCTGATGGTGGTGTTACACCACCTGATTCTCCGGGTGATGTACCACCTCAGAATGCATTGGATGGAATACAGTTGGCTGATCCTCGACGCTTTAAGCGTATTTTGAGAAGGATTTCTGCGGGGCGTGTTCATATACCGCCTAATCTTGGAAAGCGACCAGCTGGGTCTTCTCCGTCTTATGCTAATTTACCATTGAGAAGACGCCAGCGAACAGGAATTACCATTCAGGAACCTGGTCACCAAGATCAACAACAACAGCAACAACCGCCTACTGCGATGCTTCAGCAGCTACTTGATCAGATAACTCAGATGCACAAGCGTTTTGATGATCAGGCTGCCGTGATTGAAGCTCAAGCTGCTCAAATAAAAGATTTAGAGATAAAAGCAGCTCATGTGCAGGAGTTGCAGCTAGAACTGAAAGATGTGCATTCTAGGTTGTTAGAATTGGAAGCGGTTACTGTTGTTTCGGGGGAGGAAGGTCAGAGAACCTTAGAAACAAATGTAACCCCTCCCCCAGAATCCGAAAATGTAAATCCAGATTCTATTAATGAAAACATTGCTTTGGATTATTTCGTTGATGTTCCAGGACAACCGAGACCCATTTCGGTTGATTATTCGAATGTTAATCTCACATACATTCAGAGTTTGATAAATCCGGATGATGAAGAAGATAAATCAGTTGATCCGGATGATATAGAGATGGATGCTGAGGTTCCAGGGTCAGACGAAGAATATTTGGTTAATCCTCATCAGGAACCAGCACCTGAGCGAGAATCGGAACCAGTTCAGAAACAACCGGCTCAACCGTATGATTTTGATGCACCGATCATTGAGTCCGATGATTCTGATGATGACCAAGAGCCTCAAACAGATACTACTCAGGAACAACCAACTGCTGAATCTGTTTCTGAACAAGCGCAACCGTCTACATCTTCAGAGCGCCCGATGTTTCGAAAGCTCAAGCCTGAATTGAAGATTTGCAAAACATATCAGGTTCGAGGTGATTTGACTGGGTTAATCAGAAGTTGGAAGTTTGATGAAGTCAACTTTCTGATTCTTATTAAGCGAAGAGATGGAGTACAGTATTTTCGGCCGAGATTTAACTGTATTAGCACGCTGCCGAAGGAAGAATTGAATCGTCTTGCTCAACTGAACATTGTTAACCACACTGATGATTTTCGTGGTAACATGTTTCAGAAGATTCTTAGAAAAGATATCTACAGCAAGAAGTATTTGTGGGTTAGACCAGAGCTGGGAGTTCGTTATTCATACAAGAAAAAGTTGGATTCAAGAACTCAGCAACCGATCGTGAAATATCATTATCCTCCAGCTGCTAGTCAGAAAACTGTGCCTTTGCAGTCATTACCACTTGATTTTCTGAAAAGATTACGATATTGGTGGTTTGACTCTGTTACTCAAGAAGCAGTCATTGAATATCTTTCGGTTGAAGATCCAGTGATTGAGAAGGGTAATTGGAGTTTATCTGCAAAGTATGGAAGAACGCTTCGCGTTTTTGATCCGATCAGCCTTATCAATTTGACGAAGAAAGATTTGAAAGCTCTTCACAAAAGTAAGATGGAGTATCATCGTTATGATCAAGAAGAAGCTTCAAAGTTCGAGAAGGTGGTCGAGATTTGTGTTCGAGTGGGTATTCATGCTGGTGGAGTATTTCCACCAGGTTGGGTTTAAACTGAAGATGTTTTTGAAGACCAAGCTGAAGACACGGGGGAGTTTGTTGATACATGTTTGTGTGTCTGTCAGTTGGTCTATTGAGTTGTAAGTGTCGTTAGTTAGTTTTATTAGAAAAGTTATTTTCTGTATTTGCGACACTTAAGTTTAGCATTAGGCGACACTTGCCTTAGTGACGCATAGCGACACTTAGGTAAGTGACGCATGAGGGCGGCGACATGCGACACTTCCCAAGTGACGCATGTCTGCCGATTTTGTTTTAGTATAAATTGAAACCTATGGGTTTTCGGCTAGGGTTGACGAAACCCTAGCATCATTTGTCGACTAAGCACTTCTGTAAACAGTTTCAATACGATTTACAAGCTAATATACTCGTTTACTTTGATTAATCATTGTTTTCGGTTTGAGTTTATTACTTGTTTGTGTAATTGATTGATTCCGCCAATCTATTACTATCGATCAACACTCAGATCCACATCCAGGGGGCACTCTCAGGTAATAACCAGCAAGACCTAAGAATTGTCTCACTTCGGTTGGAGTGGTCGGTGACTCCCAGCCCTTGATTGCTTCAATCTTGGCGGGATCAACATGAATTCCCTGGTTGTCAATCACGTGTCCAAGGAATTGAACGGTTCGAATCCAGAACTCACACTTAGAGAATTTAGCATATAACTCTTCGTGTCTAAGGAGTCCTAGAATGGTTTTCAGATGTTGAGCATGTTCCTGCTCATTGCGAGAGTAAATCAGGATGTCATCTATAAACACAATGACGAATTTGTCAAGATACGGTTTGCACACCCGATTCATAAGGTCCATGAATATGGCCGGTGCGTTGGTCAAACCGAATGGCATTACTTGGAATTCGTAATGCCCGTAATGAGTTCGGAAGGCTGTCTTTGGAATATCATTGTCGCTGACTCGGAGTTGATGATAACCTGACCGTAGATCCATCTTTGAATAAACACTTGATCCCTGGAGCTGGTCAAATAGGTCATCGATTCTAGGAAGCAGGTACCGAATCTTTATGGTTAGCTTATTCAGCTCTCGGTAATCGATACACATGCGGAAAGATCCATCTTTCTTTTTCACGAATAAGACCGGAGCTCCCCATGGCGAGGAACTTGGTCGAATAAATCCTCTGTCCAGGAGTTCCTGTAGTTGGTTAGACAACTCCTGCATTTCGGATGGTGATAGACGGTAAGGGGCTCGTGCCACGGGTGCAGCTCCTGGCACAAGTTCGATTTGAAATTCAATTTGTCTAGGTGGTGGAAGTCCGGGCAAGTCATCAGGAAAGACTTCCGGGAAATCCCGCACGATTGGAACATCCTCAAGTCGCTTCTCCTCCGACTTATTCTCCGTTACATGTGCGAGGATGGCTAGATACCCTTTTCGTAGATATTTTCTAGTTTTGAGGCAGGATACAATATTCAGATTCCGTCTGCCGGTCTCCCCTTGTAGGACTAAGGTTCCACCGGAGACAAGAGGTATGCGAACAAGTTTGTCATAACAGATGATTTCAGCTCGGTGCTTGGATAACCAATCCATACCAACAATAATATCGAAGCTGCCGATCTCGACAGGGATTAAATCAATGGGAAAAATTTCGTTCGTAAGGGTGAGTGTATAGTTGCGTATGATGCTATCAGTCTCAATAAGTTTGCCGTTAGCTAATTCTACAATGTATTTAGCATCTAAGGCAGTGGGAGCTATATCAAGTAAAGGGTTAAATTTCTCAGAAATGAAGCTTCTATCGGCACCAGTATCAAATAATACGGAAGCAGTAAGGTCGTTGAGAAGGAACGTACCCGTCACGACATTCGGGTCTTGTCTGGGTTCTTCAGCATTGATAACGAATGCTCTACCGCGAGCAGGGTTGTTGTTGTTTTTCAGCTTTGGGCAATCTTTCTTAAAATGCCCTGAATTTCCGCACCCAAAGCAGGCCCTTGGTGCATTTGTGTTGGGAGTAGGAACATTGGCCCGGCAATCCTTGGCTAGATGCCCAAACCGTTTGCAGTTAGAGCAAGGGCAAGAACCGTCATGATGGCGGTTGCATTTGGAACAGTAAGGTCTGTTCCCGCTGTACCCCTTCTTCTCTGAAGTCCCCGACGAATAAGCCTTAACAGACTCAGGCTTCTTGTTGGTGAGTTTGTTGGATGAGTTGGGGTTTCCTTCCCATTTGCGTTTGTTGTTTGTAGATGGGGTTGAAGTTGTGCCACGGCGGACAGAATTTGCCGTTAGCTCATGAGCTATACGAATGGCGCTCTGAATAGTACCCGGTTTGGATGAAGTCACCAGGTCTTGGAGTCTCTCGGGAAGTCCATCAACGTATTTCTCGATCCTCTTGTACTCAGGATCGACCATGGTTGGGCACAGAAGTGCCAGTTGGTGGCAACGGTTGGTGTAACCGGTGATGTCATCACCCTGCATTTTGTGGTTCCAGAATTCCAATTCCAGCTGTTTCAATTCATCCCTGGGGCAGTACTCGCCCCTCAACATCTCCTTCAACTCCTCCCACGGGAGTTTGTAAGCATTAGCAACACCCACTGTCTGGGCATAGGTGTTCCACCAGGTGAGTGCGGTGTCAGTAAAGGTACTAACGGAGAATTTAACCTTGTCTCCCTCCGCACAATTGCAGATAAGAAATATAGATTCGACTTTCTCGATCCAGCGTACCAGACCGATAGCTCCCTTAGTACCTGCAAAGTTCAGAGGTTTGCAGTTCTGGAAGTCTTTGTAAGAACAGGGTTTGGGTTGTGGTCCATTGTTAGCTGTATCTTCGCTACCAGGAGTTGAGGTCCGGGTAGCTAGGACTTGGGCCACACTACGGGCAATCAGACCCGCAATTTCGGCTTCACTGAGGGTGATCTGTCGACGAGGAGGCATGATGCTGAACAAGAAAAGAACAAGGAGAGAGGAATAAGATATTTGTATGAAATTATGATATGTCACAAGTGTAAATGATGAGATACACGATAACAGTACGAAGTGACAATCACATTTCATTTAGATAAACAAGTTGAATACAAGGTACGGGTTTCCAAAAGATTACAGAGTAACAGTAGTACAAAAGTGCCGGGAATTGTTACATCCGGTTGAATTACATAGGCCCTAATAAAGTAGTTAGCTGGTTATAAGTTACAGACTGATCTAATCTTGATGCAGATTAATCTGTTCCATCAGCGCGACAAGGCGGTCCACGGTTTCTGCTAGTCTGTTGGTTTGCCTGGCGTTGTCTTCCACCAAGGCCAGTCGTTGCACTAGTGCTCGAGAGTGATCCTCAGTCTCCTGTGAACGCTGTTCACATTCCTCTAGTCGGTTTCTTACGAGTTCATCCGCACCTAATTCGGCGGTCATTGAATCCTGAATTATGCTTACAGAGAGGTTGGTATCCTCTTGTTCCCGCTGGAGTTGGGATATGTGATTAAGTGCTTGGCGAAGCAGGTGGGTCATTCGGTGTTATTCCCGTTCGAGATTCTCGAGTCATTGCTCCTGACGGCGGAGTTGAGTAGTCAACACTGGCACTGTGAGATGTGCCGAGTTCTGAGAGTTATGAACAGAATAGGTGACCTTGTGTTCCTCCTGGCTACTCGTGGGTTTCGTGACCCACGTGAGTGAGAGTGTTGAGGAGGAACATACCCGTGAGGAGGAACATACCCGTGACCACATTCGGGTCTTGACGGGCGTCCCCAGAGTTGAGTACAAAGGCTCTACCTTTGGCGTTGTTGTTGTTGCTGCCCTTGTACATCAGTTTTGGGCACTCGTTCTTGTAGTGTCCAGGGTTTCCACATTCGAAGCAGGCTTTAGGTGGCCTAGTGTTGTTGTTGGGATTGTTGTTGGTAGGAGATCAGCAATCTTTGGTGAGTTGGCCGTACCTCTTGCAATTGTGGCAAAAGGGACCACAAGGACCTTCATGGTGGTGGCTGCACTTGGAACAGTAAGGCTTGTTCCCAATGTAACCCCATTTGTTATCAGTGGTGGAGTTGTAGGCTTTGATGGTGTCGGGTTTCTTGTTTGGGTGGTTGTTGTGGTTGTCGGACCACTTTCGTTTGAGTTGAGTTGAGGATGAAGTGGGTGGTTCTGGATCCTCGTTCATGGCCATGAGTTCATGGGCCAATCGGAAGGCACCATCAATGGTGGCTTGGTTTGACGAGGCGACGTTCCCCCGGACAGGTTCCGGAAGACCGCGGATGTATTTTCTGATCTTGTCAGACTCGGTGCTGACCATGGCTGGGCGAAGGATGGTAAGCTGTTGGAATCTGGCGGTGTATCCGTCAATATTAGTACCCTGCACCTTTAGGTGCCAGAATTCTTCCTCCAGCTTTTGGAGTTGTTCGATTGGGCAATACTTAGCAGTGAGCATATTCTTCAGCTCTTCCCAAGGTAGCAAGTAGGCGGTGTCGATACCCACAGACTGGACATACGAGTTCCACCAAGAGAGGGCATCATCTTCTAGGGTGCAGGTGGCAAATTTGACTTTGTCATCCTCCGCACATTTGCTGATGCGGAAGACAATTTCCATCCTCTCGAACCATCTGACCAGCCCGATGGCTCCTTCAGTTCCCTTGAAGCTTGAGGGTTTGCAGTTCTGGAAATCCTTGTAGGAACAAGGCTTAGCGGCGGTGGTTTCAGCTATATCGCTGTTTCTCCCGGAGTTCTGTGAAGTATTCCGAGCCAAGGCTTCAGTCACAGCCTGAGTGATGAGTGACGTAAGCTGAGCGTCGGAGTATGGTCTCGTCTTGGGTGGCATGATTCTTCAACAAAAGAAATGAAGATATATTAGATTTTGTAAGAAAGTTGTATTTATCACAGATGTTTATGTATAAAAGCGGTAATACACAACATCAATATGAAAATGGCAATTAATATAACTTGGAACAGTAGGAATATTTGATAGATAATACGAGTTCAAAAGGTTACATCCCACGGATGTATTACAAAAGGTGTCGGAAATTGTTACATCCGACCGAATTATAGAGTGGCGCTTAGATAGTTATTAGATTACAAGATAGATTACAAGACAAGGACTACTCTAGTCTCGACGTAGATCAATCTGTTCCATCATTTCAACAAGACGATCCACAGTATTTGCAAGTCTGCTAGCTTGTCGGGCGTTATCTTATGCCAGGACTAGTCGTTGCACTAAACTGCGAACGTATTCCTCTGCTTCCCGTGAGCGTTGCTCACATTCTTCTAGCCTCTGTTGCAAAAGGGCGGTTTCTAAGCTTATCTCCACTATCTTGTCGCGAAGGACATCCACGTTGTTAATGGTGGTTTCGTGGTCCTCGGAGACTTGGTTGATGCGCTCGAGGGATGTAAGTCTCCATTTTTCGTTGGTTTCTTGGAGTTCGATGTCCATGGTGTTAAGCTGTTGTTCGTGACGGTGTAGCCTAGCAGCTAAACCCGGTAGAGTGAAGTGCGCGGGATATGGGCCAGCTCGAGGCAACCTGGGGCTCCTCCTAGCTACCCTCGGGTTTTGAGATCCATAAGGATGAGATTGCGATGAATTGGATGGTGTGTTTGCCATTCTGAGACAAAGCGTTAAAGAAAGTGAGGCCTATCTATGTATATAGATAATAATATGACATAATAGTCTAGGGTGTCTAACACAGACATGTTTGAGTCTCGGTTCTCTCGAGGTCAGAGTCAACTAGTGTATCCCCGTTCAACATAATCGTTTTATACCTTACATCATTTTTCCTTAATTGTACATAGTTGATCAGGCTATGATAAATTAAAGTCGTATGCTGTAATTCCTGAACCAGTCATGCCTAATAAAGAAATACTGCCTAACGGTCATAGTCTAGGCCACTAAATGCAACCTAGTTCACTATAACCTTAGGCTCTGATACCAATCTGTAACACCCCCAAATTTACTGTTTAGCGGAAGCATACATTGGGTGTTACTAATCAAATATCAAAGCACACAAGATATAGCAAACGACTCTATATGCGTCGTTTTAACAAAATACATTAATGTATGAAATGTTTACAACATTTAAAGCTGTACATAGCTCGTGTTCGATTAAATGAGAGATTTCAGTACATAAGTACTTGTACAAAATATACTAATGCAAGAAAATCTCTAATGTCTGCATGCTGACTCGAGCTATAGTAATCCTGAGGCAGTCCAATCTACTGCTGGGTGCCTGTGATACATGCTAAAATGGGTCAGCTAAAAGCTGGTGAGCTCACAGGTTTGAAATCAGATAATATCGTAAGAACCGCAAGATTTAAGTAATGATTTTCATCCAGCAAATAAATAGTAATGTATATAGCCATGAGCACATAGTCTGAGCTTAGAATTCCGAGCGAGGTGCCTCCACGAGTGCCTAATCTACACTGTCCTGAACACTTATTAGTACATCCGTTTACCCAGTTAGTGCATGCTAACCAGGAAGAGGAGGGTCAATCCTATATGGTACCATATACTAGTAATCACGCTACAATGTATTACCAAACTATGCTGACGGAGGACTTTGAAATGACTAGTTGAAAACAACTCATGTAGTATATTGAAAAGTTGTACTTGTGTTCACTTGTTAAAAATAAGCATTGAATCACACCCCTGACTGAAAACGGTAAAAAGAGGGGCTATGAGACTCACCTGAGTCTTGAAGCGTTTAGTCAATAAAGGTACGATGCTTAATCAAGTAGTGAGATGTCCGCTGACTGATAACCTAAGGGTGTCCACGACACGCGATGGTTATAAACGTGAGTAGGTATCTATCAAGACTACCTTGTAGTTGTCCGTCCAACTAGAATGTCCAAATTACTATGATTTGGTTGATGTGTTTAAGTATTTGAAAACGTGTACGGTCCATTGGTGATTAGTTGTAATAATAATGTTAACATTATCATTCTGATTTCAAATAGATATACTTAAAAAGTATGTATAAACTTTAGGTGACGGGGGTTCGCATTTCCAGGGGTGGCAACCCCTGGCGGGGTCCAAGGGGCTGGCCCCTGGTTGGGGTCGAGATGCCAAATCAGCTCGAAGATTTTTTTTTATTTCTACTAAATTGCTTTGGTGAAAAACGCATCTGGAATTTAATTTGGGTGAAATCAAGTGATAAAATTTTAGGTCTCGACACTTAGTAAAAATTGGTTTGAAACCTTCTATTTTTAGCGTCACTTATAGCGACACTTAAGGCTTAGGCGACACTCAGGAAGTGTCGCATGAAATGACGGATTCTGATTAATGGCGTCACTTGTGCAAGTGACGCATAGAGTGCGACACTTAAGGAAGTGTCGGTTGTAAGTGTCGGTACAAGTGTCATGAGTCACTAAGGTTAGTGACGGGTGAAATCAGTTCTCGATTGTAGGCGTCACTTGGATAAGTGATGCTATAAGTGTCGGTTCATAGTGATGGGTATTGAATTTGCGACACTTAGGCAAGTGACGCAAAATTAGGGCTTTTAGCGACACTCAATGCGTCACTTAAGTGACGCACGAAATGACGCTATACTGCAGTCGTTTTTGCGACACTTAAAGCTGTTGACGGATTTTTAAGCTAAAAATGAGTTTTCCGGCCACCGTTCGGTCCGATTCTTTTACCCAACCCTTATATGGACATTAAAAGTTATTATAAACAACAAATAAGTAAAAATATTAAGAATCAAGAGGTTTCGGGATTTTGTCGGAAACTTACAAAGTGGCGAATGGAAATTCCGAAAAGATAGCGTTGTAGATCGTGTTGCCGTGGTTCTTTTATTCCAAATAAGCGTGAAGATTGGAGGTCGTTTGATGGTAGTATTTGGTGATTTAGTGTGGTGGTGTTGGTAGTTGTTTAGAGAGAAAAGAAGGAAGAGAGAGAGAGTGGAGATGGTGAGAATGAGGAAGGGAGGAGGTGATGACCCCCTTTTTGGCTGATTTTCGTGGGGTCCACGGGTGTGGGCTTCACAAATTTTAACCCCGTGTATTCGCGCTCCGTGCGGTGTTCGTTTTCCCGATGATTTAAACCTTAAATAATTATTTAAAACATTTAATTATACGTTTTAAAATGAAATTAATTACTC
Organism: Helichrysum umbraculigerum; assembly: GCA_949592205.1. Lineage (NCBI taxonomy): Eukaryota > Viridiplantae > Streptophyta > Magnoliopsida > Asterales > Asteraceae > Helichrysum > Helichrysum umbraculigerum. Next base: position 96,482,236 of record CATIUR010000004.1, read on the forward strand.
GATAATTTGGTTGAAGTATTTTATCAAAATACTTAATATTAGAGTTATAACTATAACTTTAACTTGTTTGCTTTGTTTGTGCGTTTAATTCCTTTAATCGCATAAAATGTTTGTACGATACGAGTTGTGTACGAAATATTATAAAAATAATATTTTGGATATAATTGCGTTATTAAATAATGTTATATTATTTAATAAAATTTGTTCACCAACGTCCGTATTTAATTGAGTCGAATTTCATTCGATTTGAAAGTTGTACGATTTAATCAAATCGCATAATCGTATATATTCGACAATATACATTTTGATACATTAATTAGCATAACACAGAACTAATTACATGTATTACAAAGGGTTAGGCACTAATTACTAGTCCTAATTTGACGGGTGTCACATTCTCCCCCTGTTAGAAGAATTTCGTCCCGAAATTTAGTTCGATGTCGGATTTGATGTAGAGTCAGTGAAGAGTTGAGGATACTTGAGTCGCATTTGGTCTTCCCATTCCCAGGTGAACTCCGGACCACGCCGCGAATTCCACCTGACCTTAACGATGGGAATACGACTTTGTTTGAGTTGTTTGACCTCACGGTCCATGATTTCAGCGGGTTCCTCAACGAAGTGAAGTTTGTTGTCAACATGGATTTCATCGAGTGGGATAATAAGTGTCTCATCAGACAGGCATTTCTTCAAGTTAGAAATGTGAAATGTGGGGTGCACACTGCTAAGCTCGGATGGCAGCTGCAATCGATATGCCACTGGACCAATCCTCTCGAGGATCTCGAATGGTCCAATGTACCTGGGATTCAACTTCCCGCGTTTGCCGAAACGGATTACACCCTTCCAAGGCGATACATTGAGTAGCACTCGATCCTCAACCTGGAACTCGAGTGGTTTGCGTCTCACGTCAGCGTAACTTTTCTGATGATCACGTGCGGCTTTTAGTTTGTTTTGGATACCAACGATTTTCTCGGTGGTCTCATGAATGATTTCCGGACCAGTTAGTTGGCTATCTCCCACTTCGGTCCAACAGATAGGTGACCGGCACTTACGACCGTACAGTGCCTCGAATGGTGCAGCTCCAATACTGGTATGGTAGCTGTTGTTGTACGAAAACTCGCACAATGGTAGATGTTTTTCCCTGTTTACACCGAAGTCAACTACGCAGGCTCGTAGCATGTCTTCCAGTGTTTGAATTGTTCGTTCATTTTGGCCGTCGGTTTGAGGGTGGTATGCGGTATTCATATCGAGGCGAGTACCCAACGATTTCTGGAGTGATTGCCAAAAGTGAGATGTGAAGCGACTATCCCTATCGGAGATAATCGAGATTGGAACACCGTGTCGAGAAACGACTTCCTTGATGTAGATTCGTATGAGGCGTTCCATTTTATCGGTTTCCTTGATCGCCAGGAAATGAGCAGATTTCGTGAGACGATCGACGATCACCCAAATGGTATCGCAACCGCTCGATGACTTGGGTAGTCTGGTTATGAAATCCATGGCGATTTGTTCCCATTTCCATTCAGGAATGTCGGGTTGTTGAAGTAAGCCAGAAGGCTTTTGATATTCAGCATTGACTTTTTAGCAAGTAAGACACTTGCTGACGTAGGTGGCGATTTCAGCTTTTATGTTCGGCCACCAATAAAATTCCTTGATGCCGTGGTACATTTTATCGAATCCCGGGTGAATAGAATATTTGGACTTGTGAGCTTCATCCATCACCAAGTCCCGAAGGTTTCCAAAATTAGGCAACCAGATTCGGTTGGAGAAGTACCTAACTCCGTTCGGTTTGATTTCAAACTGTTTATCCATGCCCCGTAAGGCTTCATTTTTGACATTATCGGGTCTAAGATCTTTGAGTTGAGCAGCGAGGATCTGGACGTTTAGATCGTTGTGAATAGTCATACTGAGGGCTCGGACTCGAAGTGGTTTCGATCTTTCTTTTCGACTGAGGGCATCGGCAACAATGTTTGCCTTACCTGGATGGTATTTGATTTCGCAATCGTAATCGGAAAGTAACTCGACCCATCGACGTTGCTTCATGTTGAGATCCTTTTGATCGAATATGTGTTGGAGACTTTTGTGGTCAGTGAAGATTGTGCACTTGGTGCCATAGAGGTAATGTCTCCAGATTTTGAGAGCGAACACGACAACTCCAAGTTCGAGGTCATGAGTGGCGTTGTTCTTTTCGTGGATTTTGAGTTGTCGTGAGGCGTAAGCAATGACCTTGTCTCGTTTCATCAGTACGCAACCAAGACCTTGATAAGAAGCATCGCAGTATACCACGAAGTCATCGGTGCCTTCGGGTAATGATAAAATAGGACCACTGCAAAGCTTTTGTTTCAGGAGTTGGAATGCTGACTCTTGTTTTTCAGTCCAGTCGAACTTTTTATCTTTCTGAGTCAGTACCGTGAGTGGTTGAGCTATTTTCGAGAAGTTTTCGATGAATCGCCGATAGTACCCGGCAAGTCCTAGATATTGCCGTACTTCGGTCGGTGTGGTAGGTGCTTGCCAGCCATTGATAGCTTCGATTTTTGAAGGATCTACATGAATTCCATGACTATCGATAACGTGTCCAAGGAATTGGACGGTTTGTATCCAGAACTCACACTTGAAAAATTTGGCATAAAGCTCCTCGTGTCTAAGTAGTTCCATAATGGTTTTGAGGTGTTGCGCGTGTTCTTGCTCATTGCGCGAATAGATGAAGATATCATCGATAAAAACAGTGACAAACTTGTCGAGATAAGGCTTGCACACCCGATTCATAAGGTCCATGAATACAGCCGGTGCGTTGGTTAGGCCAAAGGGCATCACTTGGAACTCGTAGTGCCCGTATCGGCTTCTGAATGCAGTTTTCAGAATGTCGGTGTCGCGAACCCGTAATTGATGATAACCTGACCGAAGATCGATCTTTGAATAAAAACTCGACCCTTGAAGTTGGTCAAACAGGTCATCAATTCGAGGAAGTGGATAACGGTTCTTGACGGTCAATTTGTTCAACTCTCGGTAGTCAATACACATTCTGAATGAGCCGTCTTTCTTTTTCACGAATAAGACCGGAGCTACCCAAGGTGAAGAACTCGGCCTAATGAATCCTCTCTCCAGAAGTTCCTGTAACTGGGTGGACAACTCCTGAAATTCGGATGGTGTGACACCAGACGATTTAGGGTTACTGATTAACCTGCTAGAAACCCTAATTACGTGTGTTTAGTTTAGTATTAGGCTAAATACTTGTAATTATTTGTAACTATTTGTATATTTAAGTGAACATACACCCCCGTAATTGTTTTACATTACGCTTACGTGATTAGTTGTAATTATGCTTACGCAATTTGATGAAATTGTGCAAAACAATCGGACGGAGTCCGACACAGTATAAATACAGACGTTGGTGAAAAACTTTTTATAAATAACTTAAATCTATTTTTAGAAGTTATTTATCATTATTTATTATTTTATTAAAATAATATACGAAAAACCTAGGCGTTTTGGCTAAAACGTCTCAAACGCAACATAAACGCGCGGAACGCGCCCGACAATCGAACGAAAACCAAAATATATTTTAAGAATTTAAAATATATCATTTAGATTAAAACTTTCATTTAAAATATCTCATTTGATGTTAATAATGAAAAACGTCTAATAAAAACGTTACGCGATTAAACCTCCGTAAAACGTGCACGCAAACCGAGGCCAACAAATTAACGGAACATTTTTATAAATGTTTTTTAAGTATTTTAATAAATACTTCAATCAAAAATATCGAAATTTAAGTCGTCACTTAAATACGAGTATAAAACATTTAGCGTATACATAAACACCGAACCGACCGAGTAAACGAACGTAAAACGCAACAATTTAAGCTAAGAATGAAAAATGACCAAAATACCCTTGTGTGGGCCCCTATGGCCGGCCCCCATGTGCCACCTCCAAGTTCACCCACTTAATTTTCATGCAAAAACCAATGATGACCATATTCCTTACACCTCCACTAGATGGGCATGCATTTCTCACTTTACTTCCAACACTCAAACTCTTTTCTCTCTATCAATCTTCCTCGTTTTCTCTCAAAATTCTGGAGATAAACCAGGCCCTAAATCACCTCCCAACCACCATCAAACACCATTAGACATCATCATTTTAAAGGCTTAAGCAAAAGGAAGGAAGCACAAGTTCATCACCATCTTCTTCTTCTTCTTCATTTTCACCATCTTCTTTGTAAGGATTAACACTTTATATCTCTAAAATTTTACTTTCATTATGTATATTTACATGTTATAATGTTCATCTATCACTAATATGTCCAAAACTTTTGTTAAAATACGTTTTTACAACTTAATCAAGAACATGCACAAATCTGCCCAGAAAAGTCAGATTCAAAGAAATATTCGTATAAAATCGAAAACTGAGAATTAGAAGATGCATTTTTTTTTGAAATTTGCGTATCGAAAAGATCTACAACTTTAATGTTTTACACTTTTACCAGAAACGAACCCAGTTTTACGAATAACCTGATCTTTGAGACTGCCTGAGTAAAAGTCGTAATATGTGTTCGGAACTTTCTCGGAATTAATTAAATATGTTAACGGACATATTGGAAGCTGAAAATTTGATATGTTAGTCTAGACTCATAGTAGATCAGTTGGTAAAAATTTGGAAGTTTGATTTAGACTAGAGATAGGTGAAATCAGTTGGCGTAATAACCCGACAAAAACCGAAACATGGAATCTTGAAGTTGTAAAGTACATTTTAAAAACCGACACCTCGGGATGATCCCGGCATGAGCCGACAATTTTTATGAGCTTTATTAACTGAGATATGGGTTGGGAAAAAGTTTCGGGTCAAACCGAGTAGGTTTGACCAAGTAAACAAAAACGGCTCGGTGGCTAAAAACGACAAAACTTACTGTTTTTGGAAAGTGGTAACAAAAAAATGGTTTTGGGTGACTTAGTTAGTAACTTGGGCCAAAAACTAAACTTAGAAAGTTTCCCGAATTAGAAACCGACATATAAATCATAAGTGACTCATAAATCATAAGTGACTCTATAAGTGACTCATAAATCATAAGTGACTCTATAAGTGACTCATAAATCATAAGTGACTCTATAAGTGACTCATAAATCATAAGTGACTCTATAAGTGACTCATAAATCATAAGTGACTCTATAAGTGACTCATAAATTGAGAAGTGACTCATAAAATCAGTAAGTGACTCATAAAATCAGTAAGTGACTCATAAATTGAGAAGTGACTCATAAAATCAGTAAGTGACTCATAAAATCAATAAGTGACTCATAGATTGAGAAGTGACTCATATAATGACCAGGTTTGACCAACCTTGACTAGTTTGACTAGGTTTGACCAACCTTGACTAGTTTGACTAGGTTTGACCAACCTTGACTAGTTTGACCAACCTTGACTAGTTTGACCAGTTTGACCAGGTTTGACCAATTTGACCAGGTTTGACCAGGTTTGACCAGCTTTGACCAACGAGTTGACCAACTTTGACCTACGGTTTAAGACTTATACAAACTAGAATAATCTGTTCGCAACACACGATATGTACTAATAAATATTATACAACAAAACAAACTTAATAATAATGTCTAAATGAATTATTATTACAAACTTTCACCAACGGGTCGTACATGTTTTTAGTAAACGAACTTGAACAACTTATTTGGACATACTAGTTGATGAACTAGCCTTAGGTGGACATTAACCCTCCACCTACACGATTGGCTTAAGTGGACATTGACCCCCACTTATACAATCGCTATAGATGGTCTTTTGAGACATCTACTTACACAACCTTATACGTTTAGGACGTTAGAAGGTTGCACATTGGATCACACCTTGCTTGCTATTTGATATTGCTTGCTTACTATTTGCTAGAACTCAGGTGAGTTTCATAGCCCCCTTTTTACTTGTTTTTGAACTGTTTTGGGGTGAGAATACATACACATGCTTTTACAGATTTTTACTTAAACAGAAGCAGAAACTTTTACAGATTTTACTTATGATTGCTAGAAACAGAAACAGAAACATAAACGGAAACAGAACATATACTTATTGCATGAGTAGCAGAACTAATCCACTAATAAGTCCTCAATTTCATGGTTCGTTAACTTTTAAGCGCGAATAATTATGAATAGTACTATTGGGATTGACAATCCCGTCCGAGCTGGTCGCTCCAGCTAACCCACGGGCGCATAATTATTTGAATCAGGATGTGTCCCGGATTAGACACATAGAGGCAGCAGAATTTGTTAAAGCTTCGAATACATGAGCTCATGGCAATAGTAAACAGGACTATAGTATACAATACTATAGTATACAGAATCTTTATTATACAGAAACTTTGTTATGCAGAATTTGATTTTACACAGAAACTATGTTATACAGAACTGGATCCATGCAGAACTTGATGTACTCAGAAACTCTATTTTTACAGAACTGGATCCATGCAGAACTTAATTTACTCAGAAACTCTATTTTTACAGAACTGGATCCATGCAGAACTTAATTTACTCAGATACTCTATTTATACAGAACTGGATCCATGCAGAACTTGAATTACTCAGAAACTCTATTTTTTTTACAGAACTCTGTTTTACAGAACTTTGATATGCAGAACTTGATTTCACACAGAAACTGTTTTAACAGAACTTTATTACGCAGAACTTGACTTAACACAGAAACTCTATTTTACAAAACTCTATTTTACAAACAGAAAACCTTGTGTTTACATGATTCCTTTACAGATTAAACCTATGAACTCACCAACTTTATGTTGACCCTTTTAGTATGTATTCTCAGGTTTACAGACGCAGTAGGACTACCCACAGGAAACAGGACAGTAGGATGCTTTTGGAAAGCATAGCTCGAGTCGCATATTTTCAAACAGGAGATTTAAATTGCATTATGACATTTTGTATCAACGATTATGTATTATAAATCTCTAGACTATGTTTGCGAACTTTAGAATCTTATGTAAGCTTTTATTTATGAAATGTAACGTTTTCAAACGTCTCATATAGAGGTCGTTTGCTTTAATCTTTGTGTTGTGATATTTGATTTGGTCGTAGCCCCCGTGACACCTCATGTTTCCGCTGCCACGTGTTTCGGGGGTGCGACAGATTGGTATCAGAGCCTAAGGTTATAGCAAACTAGGATTGCATTAGTGACCTAGACTATAACCATTAGGTTAATATTCTTTGTTCGGTACGACTGGTTCAGCGATTGCATCATTCGAATTTAATTTAACATAGCCTGATCAACTATGTACAATTAAAGGAGATTCGATGCAAGACCTGAAATGGTTATAGTGAACAAGAGTACAGTAGCAGACGTAGACCTAGGATAGAACGGGACCAACCTTTATATGTGCTTATGTCTTAGGCTTCTATGTGTATATATATGTATATATATGTATAACCTTACGTACACTAAACTTACTTGCCACCCTTTACGGCAACCACTCCCACTACTACGTCACCCGACATAGAAAACGAGACTCAACCCTTATATGCCACTGTGGAGATTTCCATGGTACCTACTCGCCCAACCGAATCGGGCAACGATATAACCAAATATGACTCACTTGAGGAGAATCCACCTAAGGATTCGCCACCCAAAATAAGTGACGCCTACTTCACCCGCTTCTTTCCGCTCACAACCAAATCACTCGGGAACACGTATAGAACTTCAACCGTACGATACTTCGTCACTTCGTACTCTTCATACCCACTTTTATTGTAGACCTATGAATCGCGTACGTTACACACGACTAGAAGGACGGACAGACCTCCTCGAACTAGGCCTTATCCTATTCACACTACCTACACGAAATAATATCTCCAACACTTGGTTAGATTCCAATGACTTAGCTATGACTCGGTTTATGACTTTAACCACTCTGGACATAAACTATCTCAATAACAACTTAATCATTTCGATCACTACTGCAATGGATGCTAGCAGCTACGGAATTACCAACTATTTTGACCGAACATCTTTACTAAACACTTGTTCATTTCGAAACAATAACATAGTCATGATTGACTACTTCAAGAACACTACTCGGTCATTGTCATGACTACTTTGTGAAACTACGATTTGGCTATCTACAACTCTTGAGACGCGGAGGATCTTCCGACATGAATACCTCTCCATACGCATAGGAACCACCACTAACCACCATCTAGATACATCATCATTTTACAAGAAAACTAGCTCAAGACAACAACGCGTGACTGGACCCATAACTTTGTTACGGGTACGTTACCACTCAATAACTTGTCTATTTTGATCTTATTCGGTACTAAATTACGTGATCACGCCCCACAGACTTAGAAGCTAAGAATAACGCAGAAATAATAGATTGATTTTAACCGTAAAATCGTAATTCAGAACCTCATTTCGAATTCCATTTCCTTTCTCGATGCCGTCTAAGGATCTCAGCCGAATAGTTGCCATGAGAAACCTATTGTATTCTTACTGTTACCAGTAGAACATCGATCTAACGAGGGGAGAAAAGATAAAACAAGAATTATTTCGTTAAGAAACTTACAGAAACCTTACAACAGAAAACCAGGAACTTAGACCCTGATGGCTTACCCATCAACCAGGCCCGGTGAATCTCACGACGAGGTCCGAATTCACTTGTAGATAAGAAACTCAGATACACTAGAACCACCCACTTACTCACAGTCCCCACATAGACCGTAACTAAAAACTAATTTCGGGACGAAATTCTCCTAACAGGGGGAGAATGTGACACCAGACGATTTAGGGTTACTGATTAACCTGCTAGAAACCATAATTACGTGTGTTTAGTTTAGTATTAGGCTAAATACTTGTAATTATTTGTAACTATTTGTATATTTAAGTGAACATACACCCCCGTAATTGTTTTACATTACGCTTACGTGATTAGTTGTAATTATGCTTACGCAATTTGATGAAATTGTGCAAAACAATCGGACGGAGTCCGACACAGTATAAATACAGACGTTGGTGAAAAACTTTTTATAAATAACTTAAATCTATTTTTAGAAGTTATTTATCATTATTTATTATTTTATTAAAATAATATACGAAAAACTTAGGCGTTTTGGCTAAAACGTCTCAAACGCAACATAAACGCGCGGAACGCGCCCGACAATCGAACTAAAACCAAAATATATTTTAAGAATTTAAAATATATCATTTAGATTAAAACTTTCATTTAAAATATCTCATTTGATGTTAATAATGAAAAACGTCTAATAAAAACGTTACGCGATTAAACCTCCGTAAAACGTGCACGCAAACCGAGGCCAACAAATTAACGGAACATTTTTATAAATGTTTTTTAAGTATTTTAATAAATACTTCAATCAAAAATATCGAAATTTAAGTCGTCACTTAAATACGAGTATAAAACATTTAGCGTATACATAAACACCGAACCGACCGAGTAAACGAACGTAAAACGCAACAATTTAAGCTAAGAATGAAAAATGACCAAAATACCCTTGTGTGGGCCCCTATGGCCGGCCCCCATGTGCCACCTCCAAGTTCAACCACTTAATTTTCATGCAAAAACCAATGATGACCATATTCCTTACACCTCCACTAGATGGGCATGCATTTCTCACTTTACTTCCAACACTCAAACTCTTTTCTCTCTATCAATCTTCCTCCTTTTCTCTCAAAATTCTGGAGATAAACCAGGCCCTAAATCACCTCCCAACCACCATCAAACACCATTAGACATCATCATTTTAAAGGCTTAAGCAAAAGGAAGGAAGCACAAGTTCATCACCATTTTCTTCTTCTTCTTCATTTTCACCATCTTCTTTGTAAGGATTAACACTTTATATCTCTAAAATTTTACTTTCATTATGTATATTTACATGTTATAATGTTCACTTATCACTAATATGTCCAAAACTTTTGTTAAAATACGTTTTTACAACTTAATCAAGAACATGCACAAATCTGCCCAGAAAAGTCAGATTCAAAGAAATATTCGTATAAAATCGAAAACTGAGAATTAGAAGATGCATTTTTTTTTGAAATTTGCGTATCGAAAAGATATACAACTTTCATGTTTTACACTTTTACCAGAAACGAACCCATTTTTACGAATAACCTGATCTTTGAGACTGCCTGAGTAAAAGTCGTAATATGTGTTCGGAACTTTCTCGGAAATAATTAAATATGTTAACGGACATATTGGAAGCTGAAAATTTGATATGTTAGTCTAGACTCATAGTAAATCAGTTGGTAAAAATTTGGAAGTTTGATTTGGACTAGAGATAGGTGAAATCAGTTGGCGTAATAACCCGACAAAAACCGAAACATGGAATCTTGAAGTTGTAAAGTACATTTTAAAAACCGACACCTCGGGATGATCCCGGCATGAGCCGACAATTTTTATGAGCTTTATTAACTGAGATATGGGTTGGGAAAAAGTTTCGGGTCAAACCGAGTAGGTTTGACCAAGTCAACAAAAACGGCTCGGTGGCTAAAAACGACAAAACTTACTGTTTTTGGAAAGTGGTAACAAAAAAATGGTTTTGGGTGACTTAGTTAGTAACTTGGGCCAAAAACTAAACTTAGAAAGTTTCCCGAATTAGAAACCGACATATAAATCATAAGTGACTCATAAATCATAAGTGACTCTATAAGTGACTCATAAATTATAAGTGACTCTATAAGTGACTCATAAATCATAAGTGACTCTATAAGTGACTCATAAATAATAAGTGACTCTATAAGTGACTCATAAATCATAAGTGACTCTATAAGTGACTCATAAATCATAAGTGACTCATAAACCTTGCGCGTCTAAGACGCTCTGCAGGTTCAGTCGTTGTAACGACATCAAATCATTGTGAATCATTATAATTGTTGGCTAACAATTCATCAGACTCAGGTGAGTCTCATAGCCCCTTTTTAAATGCTTTTACCTAGGGGTGAGATACATGCTCGTTTTGTTTTACATGTGAACGCAAGTATCAAATTATCACGTATGCTGCATGAGTTGTTTTCATCTAATCAATCAAAGTCCTCTGAAGCATAGTTCTGTTAATATGATTTAGCGTGAATGTTAGTGTATGGTACCATATGGGATTGACAATCCCCGTCCGAGTTAGCAAGCACTAACCTGTCAAACGGACGCATTATCATTTGTTCAAACGTATGTTGATTAGGCATACGCATAGAGGCACCCTCGATCAGGCACTTGATTGTGATCCTGACCCCTCAGTTAAGCTCAGACTATGTGCTCATGTTAGTTGTATCAATCTTTACTTATTTGTTTAATTACAAATATTCATGTGATACCCATCAATCAATTATTTACATGCTTTGTAAATCGAATCATTAAATCTTGCGGTTCACAAATCATATATTATCATATCAAACCTGTGAGCTCACCAGCTTTATAGCTGACCTTTTAGCATGTTATCTCAGGTACTCAGCAGTAGGTTGGACTGCCCATCTAGATACTGTAGCTCGAGTCGCATGCAATCATATAAACATCAAGAGATTTCCCTGCATTTCTATATTTTGCTAAAATTAGATATGTATTAGAATCTCTCAAATATCCATGCGAACTCGTCTTTTGTAAAACATATGTAGACTTTTACGTTAATCAATGTATTTGTAAAATGACGCATGTAGTGGTCGTTCATTATGTATCTTATGTGCTTTGTGTATTGATTAGTAGCACCCCAATGTATGCTTCCTCGAACAGTAAATCTGGGGGTGTTACATATGGAAAGTCTCATACGACTGGCACATCCCCAAGTCGCTTCTCCTCCGACTTTCTCTCCATGACGTGCGCGAGAATTGCCGGATAACCCTTTCTCAGAAATTTTCGGGTTTTCAAGCAAGAGATGATATACAGTCTCGTCCCACCGGTCTCCCCCTGTATGATCAAGGTTCTACCGATGACGAGTGGAATGCGGACAATCTTATCATGATAGACGATTTCGGCCCGATGCTTGGACAACCAGTCCATACCCACGATGACATCAAAACTTCCGATTCTAACAGGCATGAGGTCAATTGAAAAGGTTTCGTCGGCTAGGTTTAAAGGGCAATTAGGTATTACACTATCGGTCTCTATGAGTTTACCGTTTGCTAGTTCTACGGTGTACTTAACATCTAAGGCCACGGGGGTGATGTCAAGTAGTGGGTAAAACTCATCAGATATAAAGCTACTATCGGCACCAGTATCAAATAGAATAGATGCAGTTAAGTTGTTGAGGAGGAACATACCCGTGACCACATTCGGGTCTTGACGGGCGTCCCCAGAGTTGAGTATAAAGGCTCTACCTTTGGCGTTGTTGTTGTTGCTGCCCTTGTTCTTCAGTTTTGGGCACTCGTTCCTGTAGTGTCCAGGGTTTTCGCATTCGAAGCAGGCTTTAGGTGGCCTAGTGTTGTTGTTGGGATTGGTGTTGGTAGGAGATCAGCAATCTTTGGTGAGGTGGCCGTACCTCTTGCAATTGTGGCAAAAGGGACCACAAGGACCTTCATGGTGGCGGCTGCACTTGGAACAGTAAGGCTTGTTCCCAATGTAACCCCGTTTGTTATCAGTGGTGGAGTTGTAGGCGTTGATGGTGTCGGGTTTTTTGTTTGGGTGGTTGTTGTGGTTGTCGGACCACTTTCGTTTAAGTTGAGTTGAGGATGAAGTGGGTGGTTCTGGATCCTCGTTCATGGCCATGAGTTCATGGGCCAATCGGAAGGCACCATCAATGGTGGCTTGGTTTGACGAGGCGACGTTCCCCCGGACAGGTTCCGAAAGACCGCGGATGTATTTTCTGATCTTGTCAGACTCGGTGCTGACCATGGCTGGGCGAAGGATGGTAAGCTGTTGGAATCTGGCGGTGTATCCGTCAATATTAGTACCCTGCACCTTTAGGTGCCAGAATTCTTCCTCCAGCTTTTGGAGTTGTTCGATTGGGCAATACTTAGCAGTGAGCATATTCTTCAGCTCTTCCCAAGGTAGCAAGTAGGCGGTGTCGATACCCACAGACTGGGCATACGAGTTTCACCAAGAGAGGGCATCATCTTCTAGGGCGCAGGTGGCAAATTTGACTTTGTCATCCTCCGCACATTTGCTGATGCGGAAGACAATTTCCATCCTCTCGAACCATCTGACCAGCCCGATGGCTCCTTCAGTTCCCTTGAAGCTTGAGGGTTTGCAGTTCTGGAAATCCTTGTAGGAACAAGGCTTAGCGGCGGTGGTTTCAGCTGTATCGCTGTTTCTCCCGGAGTTCTGTGAAGTATTCCGAGCCAAGGCTTCAGTCACAGCCTGAGTGATGAGTGACGTAAGCTGAGCGTCGGAGTATGGTCTCGTCTTGGGTGGCATGATTCTTCAATAAAAGAAATGAATATACATGAGATTTTGTAAGAAAGTTGTATTTATCACAGATGTTTATGTATAAAAGCGGTAATACACAACATCAATATGAAATTGGCAATTAATATAACTTGGAACAGAAGGAATATTTGATAGATAATACGAGTTCCAAAGGTTACATCCCACGGATGTATTACAAAAGGTGTCGGGAATTGTTACATCCGACCGAATTATAGAGTGGCGCTTAGATAGTTATTAGATTAAAAGATAGATTACAAGACAAGGACTACTCTAGTCTCGACGTAGATCAATCTGTTCCATCATTTCAACAAGACGATCCACAGTATTTGCAAGTTTGCTGGATTGTCGGGCGTTATCTTATGCCAGGACTAGTCGTTGCACTAAACTGCGAACGTATTCCTCTGCTTCCCGTGAGCATTGCTCACATTCTTCTAGCCTCTGTTGCAAAAGGGCGGTTTCTAAGCTTATCTCCACTATCTTGTCGCGAAGGACATCCACGTTGTTAATGGTGGTTTCGTGGTCCTCGGAGACTTGGTTGATGCGCTCGAGGGATGTAAGTCTCCATTTTTCGTTGGTTTCTTGGAGTTCGATGTCCATGGTGTTAAGCTGTTGTTCGTGACGGTGTAGCCTAGCAGCTAAACCCGGTAGAGTGAAGTGCGCGGGATATGGGCCAGCTCGAGGCAACCTGGGGTTCCTCCTAGCTACCCTCGGGTTTTGAGATCCATAAGGATGAGATTGCGATGAATTGGATGGTGTGTTTACCATTCTGAGACAAAGCGTTAAAGAAAGTGAGGCCTATCTATGTATATAAATAATAATATGACATAATAGTCTAGGGTGTCTAACACAGACATGTTTGAGTCTCGGTTCTCTCGAGGTCAGAGTCAACTAGTGTATCCCCGTTCAACATAATCGTTTTAGACCTTACATCATTTTTCCTTAATTGTACATAGTTGATCAGGCTATGATAAATTAAAGTCGTATGCTGTAATTCCTGAACCAGTCATGCCTAATAAAGAAATACTGCCTAACGGTCATAGTCTAGGCCCACTAAATGCAACCTAGTTCACTATAACCTTAGGCTCTGATACCAATCTGTAACACCCCCAAATTTACTGTTTAGCGGAAGCATACATTGGGTGTTACTAATCAAATATCAAAGCACACAAGATATAGCAAACGACTCTATATGCGTCGTTTTAACAAAATACATTAATATATGAAATGTTTACAACATTTAAAGCTGTACATAGCTCGTGTTCGATTAAATGAGAGATTTCAGTACATAAGTACTTGTACAAAATATACTAATGCAAGAAAATCTCTAATGTCTGCATGCTGACTCGAGTTATAGTAATCCTGAGGCAGTCCAATCTACTGCTGGGTACCTGTGATAAATGCTAAAATGGGTCAGCTAAAAGCTGGTGAGCTCACAGGTTTGAAATCAGATAATATCGTATGAACCGCAAGATTTAAGTAATGATTTGAATCCCGCAAATAAATAGTAATGTATACAGCCATGAGCACATAGTCTGAGCTTAGAATTCCGAGCGAGGTGCCTCCACGAGTGCCTAATCTACACTGTCCTGAACACTTATTAGTACATCCGTTTACCCAGTTAGTGCATGCTAACCAGGAAGAGGAGGGTCAATCCTATATGGTACCATATACTAGTAATCACGCTACAATGTATTACCAAACTATGCTGACGGAGGACTTTGAAATGACTAGTTGAAAACAACTCATGTAGTATATTGAAAAGTTGTACTTGTGTTCACTTGTTAAAAATAAGCATTGAATCACACCCCTGAGTGAAAACGGTAAAAAGAGGGGCTATGAGACTCACCTGAGTCTTGAAGCGTTTAGTCAATAAAGGTACGATGCTTAATCAAGCAGTGAGATGTCCGCTAACTGATAACCTAAGGGTGTCCACGACACGCGATGGTTATAAACGTGAGTAGGTATCTATCAAGACAACCTTGTAGTTGTCCGTCCAACTAGAATGTCCAAATTACTACGATTTGGTTGATGTGTTTAAGTATTTGAAAACGTGTACGGTCCGTTGGTGATTAGTTTCAATAATAATGTTAACATTATCATTCTGATTTCAAATAGTTATACTTAAAAAGTATTTATAAACTTTAGGTGACGGGGGTTCGCGGTTCCAGGGGTGGAAACCCCTGGCGGGGTCCAAGGGGCTGGCCCCTGGTTGGGGTCGAGATGCCAAATTAGCTCGAAGAATTTTTTTTATTTCTACTAAATTGCTTTGGTGAAAAACGCATCTGGAATTTAATTTGGGTGAAATCAAGTGATAAAATTTTAGGTCTCGACACTAAGTAAAAATTGGTTTGAAACCTTCTATTTTTAGCGTCACTTATAGCGACACTTAAGGCTTAGGCGACACTCAGGAAGTGTCGCATGAAATGACGGATTCTGATTAATGGCGTCACTTGTGCAAGTTACGAATAGAGTGCGACACTTAAGGAAGTGTCGGTACAAGTGTCATGAGTCACTAAGGTTAGTGACGGGTGAAATCAGTTCTCGATTGTAGGCGTTACTTGGACAAGTGACGCTATAAGTGTCGGTTCATAGTGATGGGTATTGAATTTGCGACACTTAGGCAAGTGACGCAAAATTAGGGCTTTTAGCGACACTCAATGCGTCACTTAAGTGACGCACGAAGTGACACTATACTGCAGTCGTCATTGCGACACTTAAAGCTGTTGACGGATTTTTGAACTAAAAATGAGTTTTCCGGCCACCGTTCGGTCCGATTCTTTTACCCAACCCTTATATGGACGTTACAAGTTATTATAAACAACAAACAAGTAAAAATATTAAGAATCAAGAGGTTTCGGGATTTTGTCGGAAACTTACAAAGTGGCGAATGGAAATTCCGAAAAGATAGCGTTGTAGATCGTGTTGCCGTGGTTCTTTTATTCCAAATAAGCGTGAAGATTGGAGGTCGTTTGATGGTAGTATTTGGTGATTTAGTGTGGTGGTGGTGGTAGTTGTTTAGAGAGAAAAGAAGGAAGAGAGAGAGAGTGGAGATGGTGAGAATGAGGAAGGGGTGAGGTGATGACCCCCTTTTTGGCTGATTTTCGTGGGGTCCACGGGTGTGGGCTTCACAAATTTTAACCCCGTGTATTCGCGCTCCGTGCGGTGTTCGTTTTCCCGATTATTTAAACGTTAAATAATTATTTAAAACATTTAATTATACGTTTTAAAATGAAATTAATTACTCGATAATTTGGTTGAAGTATTTTATCAAAATACTTAATATTAGAGTTATAACTATAACTTTAACTTGTTTGCTTTGTTTGTGCGTTTAATTCCTTTAATCGCGTAAAATGTTTGTACGATACGAGTTATGTACGAAATATTATAAAAATAATATTTTGGATATAATTGCGTTATTACATAATGTTATATTATTTAATAAAATTTGTTCACCAACGTCCGTATTTAATTGAGTCGAATTTCATTCGATTTGAAAGTTGTACGATTTAATCAAATCGCATAATCGTATATATTCGACAATATACATTTTGATATATTAATTAGCCTAACACAAAACTAATTACATGTATTACAAAGGTTAGACACTAATTACAAGTCCTAATTTGACGGGTGTCACATTCTCCCCCTGTTAGAAGAATTTCGTCCCGAAATTTAGTTCGATGTCGGATTTGATGTAGAGTCAGTGAAGAGTTAAGGATACTTGAGTCGCATTTGGTCTTCCCGTTCCCAGGTGAACTCCGGACCACGCCGCGAATTCCACCTGACCTTAACGATGGGAATACGACTTTGTTTAAGTTGTTTGACCTCACGGTCCATGATTTCAGCGGTTTCCTCAACGAAGTAAAGTTTGTTGTTAACATGGATTTCATCGAGTGGGATAATAAGTGTCTCATTAGACAGGCATTTCTTCAAGTTAGAAATGTGAAATGTGGGGTGCACACTGCTAAGCTCGGATGGCAGCTGCAATCGATATGCCACTGGACCAATCCTCTCGAGGATCTCGAATGGTCCAATGTACCTGGGATTCAACTTCCCGCGTTTGCCGAAACGGATTACACCCTTCCAAGGCGATACTTTGAGTAGCACTCGATCCTCAACCTGGAACTTGAGTGGTTTGCGTCTCACGTCAGCGTAACTTTTCTGACGATCACGTGCGGCTTTTAGTTTGTTTTGTATACCAACGATTTTCTCGGTGGTCTCATGAATGATTTCCGGACCAGTTAGTTGGCTATCTCCCACTTCGGTCCAACAGATAGGTGACCGGCACTTACGACCGTACAGTGCCTCGAATGGTGCAGCTCCAATACTGGTATGGTAGCTGTTGTTGTACGAAAACTCGCACAATGGTGGATGTTTTTCCCAGTTTACACCGAAGTCAACTACGCAGGCTCGTAGCATGTCTTCCAGTGTTTGAATTGTTCGTTCACTTTGGCTGTCGGTTTGAGGGTGGTATGCGGTATTCATATAGAGGCGAGTACCCAACGATTTCTGGAGTGATTTCCAAAAGTGAGATGTGAAGCGACTATCCCTATCGGAGATAATCGAGATTGGAACACCGTGTCGAGATACGACTTCCTTGATGTAGATTCGTATGAGGCGTTCCATTTTATCGGTTTCCTTGATCGCCAGGAAATGAGCAGATTTCGTGAGACGATCGACGATCACCCAAATGGTATCGCAACCGCTCGATGACTTGGGTAGTCTAGTTATGAAATCCATGGAGATTTGTTCCCATTTCCATTCAGGAATGTCGGGTTGTTGAAGTAAGCTGGAAGGCTTTTGATATTCAGCTTTGACTTTTGAGCAAGTAAGACACTTGCTGACGTAGGTGGCGATTTCAGCTTTCATGTTCGGCCACCAATAAAACTGCTTGATGCCGTGGTACATTTTATCGAATCCCGGGTGAATAGAATATTTGGACTTGTGAGCTTCATCAATCACCAAGTCCCGAAGGTTTCCAAAATTAGGCAACCAGATTCGGTTGGAGAAGTACCTAACTCCGTTCGGTTTGATTTCAAACTGTTTATCCATGCCCCGTAAGGCTTCATTTTTTACATTATCGGGTCTAAGATCTTCGAGTTGAGCAGCAAGGATCTGGACGTTTAGATCGTTGTTAATAGTCATACTGAGGGCTCGGACTCGAAGTGGTTTCGATCGTTCTTTTCGACTGAGGGCATCGGCAACAACGTTTGCCTTACCCGGATGGTATTTGATTTCGCAATCGTAATCGGAAAGCAACTCGACCCATCGACGTTGTTTCATGTTGAGATCCTTTTGATCGAATATGTGTTGGAGACTTTTGTGGTCAGTGAAGATTGTGCACTTGGTGCCATAGAGGTAATGTCTCCATATTTTGAGAGCGAACCGACAGCTCCAAGTTCGAGGTCATGAGTGGTGTAGTTCTTTTCGTGGATTTAGAGTTTTCGTGAGGCGTAAGCAATAACCTTGTCTCGTTGCATCAGTACGCAACCAAGACCTTGATGAGAAGCATCGCAGTATACCACGAAGTCATCGGTGCCTTCGGGTAATGATAAAATAGGACCACTGCAAAGCTTTTGTTTCAGGAGTTGGAATGCTGACTCTTGTTTTTCAGTCCAGTCGAACTTTTTATCTTTCTGAGTCAGTACCGTGAGTGGTTGAGCTATTTTCGAGAAGTTTTCGATGAATCGCCGATAGTACCCGGCAAGTCCTAGATATTGCCGTACTTCGGTCGGTGTGGTAGGTGCTTGCCAGCCCTTGATAGCTTCGATTTTTGAAGGATCTACATGAATTCCCTCACTATCGATAACGTGTCCAAGGAATTGGACGGTTGGTATCCAGAACTCACACTTGAAAAATTTGGCATAAAGCTCCTCGTGTCTAAGTAGTTCCATAATGGTTTTGAGGTGTTGCGCGTGTTCTTGCTCATTGCGCGAATAGATGAGGATATCATCGATAAAAACAGTGACAAACTTGTCGAGATAAGGCTTGCACACCCGATTCATAAGGTCCATGAATACAGCCGGTGCGTTGGTTAGGCCAAAGGGCATCACTTGGAACTCGTAGTGCCCGTATCGGGTTCTGAATGCAGTTTTCAGAATGTCGGTGTCGCGAACCCGTAATTGATGATAACCTGACCGAAGATCGATCTTTGAATAAAAACTCGACCCTTGAAGTTGGTCAAACAGGTCACCAATTCGAGGAAGTGGATAACGGTTCTTGACGGTCAATTTGTTCAACTCTCGGTAGTCAATACACATTCTGAATGAGCCGTCTTTCTTTTTCACGAATAAGACCGGAGATACCCAAGGTGAAGAACTCGGCCTCATGAATCCTCTCTCCAGAAGTTCCTGTAACTGGGAGGACAACTCCTGAAGTTCGGATGGGGCTAAGGGGTAAGGTGCTCGGGCCAAGGGTGCAGCACCTGGTACGAGATCGATTGAGAACTCCACCTGTCTCGGTGGCGGTAGACCAGGTAGTTCTTCAGGAAAGACTTATGGAAAGTCTCCTACGACTGGCACATCCTCAAGTCGCTTCTCCTCCGACTTTCTCTCCATGACGTGCGCGAGAATTGCCGGATAACCCTTTCTCAGAAATTTTCGGGTTTTCAAGCAAGAGATGATATACAGTCTCGTCCCACCGGTCTCCCCCTGTATGATCAAGGTTCTACCGACGACGAGAGGAATGCGGACAATCTTATCATGACAGACGATTTCGGCCCGATGCTTGGACAACCAGTCCATACCCACGATGACGTCAAAACTTCCGATTCTAACAGGCATGAGGTCAATTGAAAAGGTTTCGTCGGCTAGGTTTAAAGTGCAATTAGGTATTACACTATCGGTCTCTATGAGTTTACCGTTTGCTAGTTCTACGGTGTACTTAACATCTAAGGCCACGGGGGTGATGTCAAGTAGTGGGTAAAACTCATCAGATATAAAGCTCTTATCGGCACAAGTATCAAACAGAATAGATGCAGTTAAGTTGTTGAGGAGGAACATACCCGTGACCACATTCGGGTCTTGACGGGCGTCCCAGAGTTGAGTACAAAGGCTCTACCTTTGGCGTTGTTGTTGTTGCTGCCCTTGTTCTTCAGTTTTGGGCACTCGTTCCTGTAGTGTCCAGGGTTTTCGCATTCGAAGCAGGCTTTAGGTGGCCTAGTGTTGTTGTTGGGATTGGTGTTGGTAGGAGATCAGCAATCTTTGGTGTGGTGGCCGTACCTCTTGCAATTGTGGCAAAAGGGACCACAAGGACCTTCATGGTGGCGGCTGCACTTGGAACAGTAAGGCTTGTTCCCAATGTAACCCCGTTTGTTATCAGTGGTGGAGTTGTAGGCTTTGATGGTGTCGGGTTTCTTGTTTGGGTGGTTGTTGTGGTTGTCGGACCAATTTCGTTTGAGTTGAGTTGAGGATGAAGTGGGTGGTTGTGGATCCTCGTTCATGGCCATGAGTTCATGGGCCAATCGGAAGGCACCATCAATGGTGGCTTGGTTTGACGAGGCGACGTTCCCCCGGACAGGTTCCGGAAGACCGCGGATGTATTTTCTGATCTTGTCAGACTCGGTGCTGACCATGGCTGGGCGAAGGATGGTAAGCTGTTGGAATCTGGCGGTGTATCCGTCAATATTAGTACCCTGCACCTTTAGGTGCCAGAATTCTTCCTCCAACTTTTGGAGTTGTTCGATTGGGCAATACTTAGCAGTGAGCATATTCTTCAGCTCTTCCCAAGGTAGCAAGTAGGCGGTGTCGATACCCACAGACTGGGCATACGAGTTCCACCAAGAGAGGGCATCATCTTCTAGGGTGCAGGTGGCAAATTTGACTTTGTCATCCTCCGCACATTTGCTGATGCGGAAGACAATTTCCATCCTCTCGAACCATCTGACCAGCCCGATGGCTCCTTCAGTTCCATTGAAGCTTGAGGGTTTGCAGTTCTGGAAATCCTTGTAGGAACAAGGCTTAGCGGCGGTGGTTTCAGCTGTATCGCTGTTTCTCCAGGAGTTCTGTGAAGTATTCCGAGCCAAGGCTTCAGTCACAGCCTGAGTGATGAGTGACATAAGCTGAGCGTCGGAGTATGGTCTCGTCTTGGGTGGCATGATTCTTCCATAAAAGAAATGAAGATACATGAGATTTTGTAAGAAAGTTGTATTTATCACAGATGTTTATGTATAAAAGTGGTAATACACAACATCAATATGAAAATGGGAATTAATATAACTTGGAACAGTAGGAATATTTGATAGATAATACGAGTTCAAAAGGTTACATCCCACGGATGTATTACAAAAGGTGTCGGGAATTGTTACATCCGACCGAATTATAGAGTGGCGCTTAGATAGTTATTAGATTACAAGATAGATTACAAGACAAGGACTACTCTAGTCTCGACGTATATCAATCTGTTCCATCATTTCAACAAGACGATCCACAGTATTTGCAAGTCTGCTGGCTTGTCGGGCGTTATCTTCTGTCAGGACTAGTCATTGCACTAAACTGCGAACGTATTCCTCTGCTTACCGTGAGCGTTGCTCACATTCTTCTAGCCTCTGTTGCAAAATGGCGGTTTCTACGCTTATCTCCACTACCTTGTCGCGAAGGACATCCACGTTGTTAATGGTGGTTTCGTGGTCCTCGGAGACTTGGTTGATGCGCTCGAGGGATGTAAGTCTCCAGTTTTCGTTGGTTTCTTGGAGTTCGATGTCCATGGTGTAAAGCCGTTGTTCGTGACGGTGTAGCCTAGCAGCTAAACCCGGTAGAGTGAAGTGCGCGGGATATGGGCCAGCTCGAGGCAACCTGGGGTTCCTCCTAGCTACCCTCAGGTTTTGAGATCCATAAGGATGAGATTGCGATGAATTGGATGGTGTGTTTGCCATTCTGAGACAAAGCGTTAAATAAAGTGAGGCCTATCTATGTATATATATAATAATATCACATAATAGTCTAGGGTGTCTAACACAGACATGTTTGAGTCTCGGTTCTCTCGAGGTCAGATTCAAATAGTGTATCCCCGTTCAACATAATCGTTTCAGACCTTACATCATCTTTCCTTAATTGTACATTGTTGATCAGGCTATGTTAAATTAAAGTTGTATGTTGTAATTCCTGAACCAGTCATGCCTAATAAAGAAATACTGTCTAACGGTCATAGTCTAGGCCCACTAAATGCAACCTAGTTCACTATAACCTTAGGCTCTGATACCAATCTGTAACACCCCCAAATTTACTGTTTAGCGGAAGCATACATTGGGTGTTACTAATCAAATATCAAAGCACACAAGATATAGCAAACGACTCTATATGCGTCGTTTTAACAAAATACATTAATATATGAAATGTTTACAACATTTAAAGCTGTACATAGATCGTGTTCGATTAAATGAGAGATTTCAGTACATAAGTACTTGTACAAAATATACTAATGCCAGAAAATCTCTAATGTCTGCATGCTGACTCGAGCTATAGTAATCATGAGGCAGTCTAATCTACTGCTGGGTGCCTGTGATAAATGCTAAAATGGGTCAGCTAAAAGCTGGTGAGCTCACAGGTTTGAAATCAGATAATATCGTATGAACCGTAAGATTTAAGTAATGATTTGAATCCAGCAAATAAATAGTAATGTATACAGCCATGAGCACATATTCTGAGCTTAACTCGAGGGTCGGGTCCCATATAGAGAATTCTGAGCGAGGTGCCTCCACGAGTGCCTAATCTACACTGTCCTGAACACTTATTAGTACATCCGTTTACCTAGTTAGTGCATGCTAACCAGGAAGAGGAGGGTCAATCCTATATGGTACCATATACTAGTAATCACGCTACAATGTATTACCAAACTACGCTGACGGAGGACTTTGAAATGACTAGTTGAAAACAACTCATGTAGTATATTGAAAAGTTGTACTTGTGTTCACTTGTTAAAAATAAGCATTGAATCACACCCCTGAGTGAAAACGGTAAAAAGAGGAGCTATGAGACTCACCTGAGTCTTGAAGCGTTTAGTCAATAAAGGTATGATGCTTAATCAAGCAGTGAGATGTCCGCTGACTGATAACCTAAGGGTGTCCACGACACGCGATGGTTATAAATGTGAGTAGGTATCTATCAAGACTACCTTGTAGTTGTCCGTCCAACTAGAATGTCCAAATTACTACGATTTGGTTGATGTGTTTAAGTATTTGAAAACGTGTACGGTCCGTTGGTGATTAGTTGTAATAATAATGTTAACATTATCATTCTGATTTCAAATAGTTATACTTAAAAAGTATTTATAAACTTTAGGTGACGGGGGTTCGCGGTTCCAGGGGTGGCAACCCCTGGCGGGATCCAAGGGGCTGGCCCCTGGTTGGGGTCGAGATGCCAAGTCAGCTCGAAGAATTTTTTTTATTTCTACTAAATTGCTTTGGTGAAAAACGCATCTGGAATTTAATTTGGGTGAAATCAAGTGATAAAATTTTAGGTCTCGACACTTAGTAAAAATTGGTTTGAAACCTTCTGTTTTTAGCGTCACTTATAGCGACACTTAAGGCTTAGGCGACACTCAGGAAGTGTCGCATGAAATGACGGATTCTGATTAATGGTGTCACTTGTGCAAGTGACGCATAGAGTGCGACACTTAAGGAAATGTCGGTTGTAAGTGTCGGTACAAGTGTCATGAGTCACTAAGGTTAGTGACGGGTGAAATCAGTTCTCGATTGTAGGCGTCACTTGGAAAAGTGACGCTATAAGTGTCGGTTCATATGACGGGTATTGAATTTGCGACACTTAGGCAAGTGACGCAAAATTAGGGCTTTTAGCGACACTCAATGCGTCACTTAAGTGACGCACGAAGTGACGCTATACTGCAGTCGTCGTTGCGACACTTAAAGCTGTTGACGGATTTTTGAGCTAAAAACGAGTTTTCCGGCCACCGTTCGGTCCGATTCTTTTACCCAACCCTTATAAGGACATTACAAGTTATTATAAACAACAAACAAGTAAAAATACTAAGAATCAAGAGGTTTCGGGATTTTGTCGGAAACTTACAAAGTGGCGAATGGAAATTCCGAAAAGATAGCATTGTAGATCGTGTTGCCGTTTTTCTTTTATTCCAAATAAGCGTGAAGATTGGAGGTCGTTTGATGGTAGTATTTGGTGATTTAGTGTGGTGGTGGTAGTTGTTTAGAGAGAAAAGAAGGAAGAGAGAGAGAGTGGAGATGGTGAGAATGAGGAAGGGGGGAGGTGATGACCCCCTTTTTGGCTGATTTTCGTGGGGTCCACGGGTGTGGGCTTCACAAATTTTAACCCCGTGTATTCGCGCTCCGTGCGGTGTTCCTTTTCCCGATTATTTAAACGTTAAATAATTATTTAAAACATTTAATTATACGTTTTAAAATGAAATTAATTACTCGATAATTTGGTTGAAGTATTTTATCAAAATACTTAATATTAGAGTTATAACTATAAGTTTAACTTGTTTCCTTTGTTTGTGCGTTTAATTCCTTTAATCGCGTAAAATGTTTGTACGATACGAGTTGTGTTCGAAATATTATAAAAATAATATTTTGGATATAATTGCGTTATTAAATAATGTTATATTATTTAATAAAATTTGTTCACCAACGTCCGTATTTAATTGAGTCGAATTTCATTCGATTTGAAAGTTGTACGATTTAATCAAATCGCATAATCGTATATATTCGAAAATATACATTTTAATACATTAATTAGCCTAACACAGAACTAATTACATGTATTACAAAGGGTTAGGCACTAATTACTAGTCCTAATTTGACGGGTGTCACATTCTCCCCCTGTTAGAAGAATTTCGTCCCGAAATTTAGTTCGATGTCGGATTTGATGTAGAGTCAGTGAAGAGTTGAGGATACTTGAGTTGCATTTGGTCTTCCCGTTCCCAGGTGAACTCCGGACCACGCCGCGAATTCCACCTGACCTTAACGATGGGAATACGACTTTGTTTGAGTTGTTTGACCTCACGGTCCATGATTTCAGCGGGTTCCTCAACGAAGTGAAGTTTGTTGTCAACACGGATTTCATCGAGTGGGATAATAAGTGTCTCATCAGACAGGCATTTCTTCAAGTTAGAAATGTGAAAGGTGGGGTGCACACTGCTAAGCTTGGATGGCAGCTGCAATCGATATGCCACTGGACCAATCCTCTCGAGGATCTCGAATGGTCCAATGTACCTGGGATTCAACTTCCCGCGTTTGCCGAAACGGATTACACCCTTCCAAGGCGATACTTTGAGTAGCACTCGATCCTCAACCTGGAACTCGAGTGGTTTGCGTCTCACGTCAGTGTAACTTTTCTGAAGATCACGTGCGGCTTTTAGTTTGTTTTGGATACCAACGATTTTCTCGGTGGTCTCATGAATGATTTCCGGACCAGCTAGTTGGCTATCTCCCACTTCGGTCCAACAGATAGGTGACCGGCACTTACGACCGTACAGTGCCTCGAATGGTGCATCTCCAATACTGATATGGTAGCTGTTGTTGTACGAAAACTCGCACAATGGTAGATGTTTTTTCCCAGTTTACACCGAAGTCAACTACGCAGGCTCGTAGCATGTCTTCCAGTGTTTGAATTGTTCGTTCACTTTGGCCGTCGGTTTGAGGGTGGTATGCGGTATTCATATCGAGGCGAGTACCCAACGATTTCTGGAGTGATTGCCAAAAGTGAGATGTGAAGCGACTATCCCTATCGGAGATAATCGAGATTGAAACATCGTGTCGAGAAACGACTTCCTTGATGTAGATTCGTGTGAGGCGTTCCATTTTATCGGTTTCCTTGATCGCCAGGAAATGAGCAGATTTCGTGAGATGATCGACGATCACCCAAATGGTATCGCAACCGCTCGATGACTTGGGTAGTTTGGTTATGAAATCTATGGCGATTTGTTCCCATTTCCATTCAGGAATGTCGGGTTGTTGAAGTAAGCCAGAAGGCTTTTGATATTCAGCTTTGACTTTTGAGCAAGTAAGACACTTGCTGACGTAGGTGGCGATTTCAGCTTTCATGTTCGGCCACCAATAAAACTCCTTGATGCCGTGGTACATTTTATCGGATCCCGGGTTAATAGAATATTTGGACTTGTGAGCTTCATCCATCACCAAGTCCCGAAGGTTTCCAAAATTAGGCAACCAGATTCGGTTGGAGAAGTACCTAACTCCGTTCGGTTTGATTTCAAACTATTTATCCATGCCCCGTAAGGCTTCGTTTTTGACATTATCGGGTCTGAGAGCTTTGAGTTGAGCAGCGAGGATCTGGACGTTTAGATCGTTGTGAAGAGTCATACTGAGGGGTCGGACTCGAAGTGGTTTCGATCGTTCTTTTCGACTGAGGGCGTCGGCAACAACGTTTGCCTTACCCGGATGGTATTTGATTTCGCAATCGTAATCGGAAAGCAACTCGACCCATCGACGTTGCCTCATGTTGAGATCCTTTTGATCGAATATGTGTTGGAGACTTTTGTGGTCAGTGAAGATTGTGCACTTGGTGCCATAGAGGTAATGTCTCCAGATTTTGAGAGCGAACACGACAGCTCCAAGTTCGAGGTCATGAGTGGTGTAGTTCTTTTCGTCGATTTTGAGTTGTCGTGAGGCGTAAGCAATGACCTTGTCTCGTTTCATCAGTACGCAACCAAGACCTTGATAAGAAGCATCGCAATATACCACGAAGTCATCGGTGCCTTCGGGTAATGATAAAATAGGACCACTGCAAAGCTTTTGTTTCAGGAGTTGGAATGCTGACTCTTGTTTTTCAGTCCAGTTGAACTTTTTACCTTTCTGAGTCAGTATCGTGAGTGGTTGAGCTATTTTCGAGAAGTTTTCGATGAATCGCCAATAGTACCCGGCGAGTCCTAGAAATTTCCGTACTTCGGTCGGTGTGGTAGGTGCTTGCCAACCCATGATAGCTTCGATTTTTGAAGGATCTACATGAATTCCTTGACTATCGATAACGTGTCCAAGGAATTGGACGGTTTGTATCCAGAACTCACACTTGGAAAATTTGGCGTAAAGCTACCCGTGTCTAAGTAGTTCCATAATGGTTTTGAGGTGTTGCGCGTGTTCTTGCTCATTGCGCGAATAGATGAGGATATCATCGATAAAAATAGTGGCAAACTTGTCGAGATAAGGCTTGCACACCCGATTCATAAGGTCCATGAATACAGCCGGTGCATTGGTTAGGCCAAAGGGCATCACTTAGAACTCGTAGTGCCCGTATCGGGTTCTGAATGCAGTTTTCAGAATGTCGGTGTCGCGAACCCGTAGTTGATGATAACCTGACCGAAGATCAATCATTGAATAAAAACTCGACCCTTGAAGTTGGTCAAACAGGTCATCAATTCGAGGAAGTGGATAACGGTTCTTGACGGTCAATTTGTTCAACTCTCGGTAGTCAATACACATTCTAAATGAGCCGTCTTTCTTTTTCACGAATAAGACCGGAGCTCCCCAAGGTGAAGAACTCGGCCTCATGAATCCTCTCTCCAGAAGTTCCTGTAACTGGGTGGACAACTCCTGAAGTTCGGATGGGGCTAAGCGGTAAGGTGCTCGGGCCACGGGTGCAGCACCTGGTACGAGATCGATTGAGAACTCCACCTATCTCGGTGGCGGTAGACCAGGTAGTTCTTCAGGAAAGACTTCTGGAAGGTCTCGTACGATTGGCACATCCTCAAGTCGCTTCTCCTCCGACTTTCTCTCCATGACGTTCGCGAGAATTGCCGGATAACCCTTTCTCAGAAATTTTCGGGTTTTCAAGCAAGAGATGATATACAGTCTCGTCCCACCGGTCTCCCCGTGTATGATCAAGGTTCTACCGACGACGAGAGGAATGCGGACAATCTTATCATGACAGACGATTTCGGCCCGATGCTTGGACAACCAGTCCATACCCACGATGACGTCAAAACTTCCGATTCTAACAGGCATGAGGTCAATTGTTGGGTCAAAACTGTTTCAGGTCTGAGTTGAAGTCTTGATGAGAAGACAGAGTACAAGTGATTAAAATTGTTTGTTTTGAAGGTTAAAACTATCTTTACAAAGTTACAACTGATAGAAGAAAACTGAAGAGAAGACAAGTGTTACAACTGATTGAAGATAGATTGCAACTGATAGTTATGTGTCTGTAAGTAGTTAAAACTGCTTATGTATTTGTAACTATTAGTTATATATGAAACAGTTAACACTGGTTATATATTTGTACTTAGTCTTCGTTACAATTGAAGCAGTTACCACTGAATGTGTAACAGTTACAACTGTTTACTTCAGAATGGTAGTTACAACTGTTTATGATTTTATGATAAGTTTGAGTCGGTTATGGAAGTTATTATATTCCATATATGTAGGAGATTGTATAGGACTCTATGTGTTATAAATAGAGATCTTTTAGACCTAGATAGGTTAACGTAATTGCGCAGCTTCAAGGTTTTCTGTAACCCTAATACATCAAGTGTATTCGTCTTATATCATTAATAAGATTGAAGCTTTCGGTATATTATTGTGTTCATCATATTAATTGATATTCGTTGATCTTCTTAATATTATTGAGTGTGATTCCGCAACTTCTCAATAATATATTCAAGGCTTATTACATACGATTGTTTATTAAGTTAAACAGGGACTAACAAAGTGGTATCAGAGCTTGTGAAGCTTTGAAGACAGGAAGATCTGGGATTATTAGTATTAGTATTTGAGTTTTAGTTCAGATATTAAGTTTTGATTTCAATGGCCACTGAAGGTAATGAAGGAATTCAAGCTACAAAGATTCCAATGCTTAAACCTGATGAGTTTGACCTATGGAAGGTCAGAATCAGGCAATATATGCTTCTCACGGATTATCAGATGTGGGAAGTTGTTGTTAATGGTATTCCAGTAATGCTTGATGGTGATGGAGTAAAGCAACCAAGAGCACCACCAACATCTGAAGCAGAGAGGAAAATCAGATCTACTGAGTACAAGGCACTTAGTACTCTGTTGCTATCCATTCCGAATGAGCATCAGAGCAGATTTGATACTTGTGAAGATCCCAAGGTACTAATGGAGGCGATTGAGAAGAGGTTTGGTGGTAATGATAACACCAAAAAGAATAAAAGATCTCTGTTAAAGCAACAATTTGAAAATTTTAGCCATGTGAAAACTAAAACTCTAACTCAAACCTTTGATAGGTTTACTAAATTAGTTGGAGAATTGGAAAATCACAAGGTTAAGATTGACAAAGAAGATCTTAACAGAAAGTTCTTAAGATCATTAGGTGATGAATGGACAATCTATACTGTTGGTTTGAGGCAGAGTTCAGACATTGAAGTTAATGAACTAGAAGATATATACAATGATCTGAGGAACTTTGAGTCTGAGGTGGAAAGTAAGAAGCAAGCAACTGGATATAGTCATAATGCTGCTTTTATGTCTATGGCTGGAACAAAGGTAGAATCAAGTCAAATGGGTTCTACTTATGTTTCAGGAGGAGCAGGATCATCATCAAATAGTTCTAATGATCAGATATTAGAATCTTTCTTTGCAAGTAATGTGAATTCTTCACTTACTAATGAAGATCTGGAACAATTTGATGGTGATGATCTAGAGGAGATGGACATCAAGTGGCAAATTGCATTGATTACTCAGAGAGCAAAAAGGTTCATGCAGAGGACTGGTAGAAACAACTTTGCATACAAGAGGAATGATGCAAATTGGTTTGATAAGAGCAAAATTGAGTGTTTCAACTGTCACAAGATGGGACACTTTGCTAGAGAATGCAGAAACCCTAGGCAAGAGCAGAATGGTAATGGTCAGAGAGCTAGAAACAATGGAACTCAAACCAGAAACATTCCAATTCAGGGTGCTTCAGCAAATGCATTGGTGTCTATGGATGGATGTGGATGGGACTGGAGTGATCAAGAAGAACATGTAGTGAAGAATCAATGTCTCATGGCCATTGCAGAATCTGACAAAAAGTCAGAAGTTCCTACTGAGGTACAAAATAAATTGTGTTCTGCTGTTTGTAAACAAACTGTTAAACATTACAGGGATCATAATATAAAAGTGTGTGAGGAACTAAAACAATGGGAAATCAAAAGTAAACATACCATAGCAGTCATTGAAAATCTGGAAAATCAAATAAAGGCATATGAAGTCAATGCAACACAGTTTAAATATGACATTGTATATGCTAGGTGGGAGAGAGAAACTTTTAAAGATAAAGTCGAGTTGTTATCTAAGAAACTTACTGAGGTCACATGTGAAAGAGATATCATAAGACTTGATGTAAACAAATTAGAATATGCTTCTAAGAGTGTCAATAAACTTATTGATTCACATATTCATGATAAAATTAAGACTGCATTAGGGTACAATAATGTACCTCCACCTTATAATCACACCTACTTTCCTCCTAAAAGTGAAATTGATATCAATTCACTTAAAAGAGGAATGACAGATGAGGTTAAAAAGGCTGATCCAATTAAAATTTTTTCAGATAATGAGCTGTTTGTAGAAGGTGAGATTAGTGATTGGACTGAGGAAGATGATCAGAGTGATAGGACATCTGATAGTAAGAAGAGTGTAAAATCTGAATCATCTAAGTCTGAGTCAACATGTGAAAATGTGAGGAGAGTAATTACTGATCTAGTTTCTAATCTTAAAACTGATAAACTAGAAGAGGGTAAGAAAATGTTTAAGGAAAAGGCTAAACTGGACTTAGAGAATGTGAGCTTGAATACTAACAAATCTAAACATGGGTTAGGATATGTTAGTAATAAAATTGATTCAGTTACTAAACCTGTTGTTAAATCTGTTGTGAATAACTGTGTTAATTGTAAATGTAAAGCAAGTACTTCTTCTTCACAGAATTTTCAAAATCTGAAACCCAGAGGTAATCAAAGAAATTGGAATCAAATGGTTTCACAAAAACTGGGTAATAACGTTACTGTGATTAAAGAAATGTCTTGCTTTATATGTGGAAAAATGGGTCATCTTCAATATGACTGCTATCATAATCCTGAGAATGATCAAAGGATTAGAAAACAGTCATGGACAAAAGCAAATATGATTAACAAACAAAATGTTCAATCAAAAGTTAATCATACTGCCAGAGTTCAGAAGATAAACTCAAAGACTCACATGTTAAGCACTGCTATAGGTAAATCTACTGCAGCAGTAATAACAAAATTAGCCAAAAGCTCAAAGACTAAAAGAGTGGTAACCAAATACAAAAACAGTGTTAACAAAATTAACACTGACTCTTCATTTGGTAAAACAGTTAAAACTGTTAAGCCAAAGAACACTGTTAAGTCTAAAATCAGCTGGATTTGGACACCTATTAAGACTGATAAATTAACAGATCCAAATTCCAACAGTGCATCACAATCAATAATCTTCAAGAAAGTTGAATATGTGAATGCACATGGGAAACCCAAAGCCAAATTGGTTTGGGTTCCCAAGAGAAATTAATTCTCTTCTTGACTGTTTGTGCAGGGCAAGCCAAAAGGCTTATGGCACATCGATAGTGGATGCTCAAAGCACATGACTGGAGACAAAGGAAAGCTACAGGATTTCAAATCTTTTGATGGAGGATATGTAGTTTTTGGAAGCAATCCAAAGGGAGGAAGGATCACAGGGAAAGGAACAGTTCAGAGTGAAAAGCTAAGTTTTGATAATGTTTATTTTGTGGAACAACTGAGGTATAATTTACTAAGTGTGAGTCAAATCACAGATAAAAAGAACCAAGTTCATTTTACTGACACTGAATGCCTTATCTTGTCCAAGGAATTCAAAATACCTGAAAATATGATTTTAATGAGAATTCCAAGGCAAGATAATGTATATAAGTGTGACTTAGTAAATATGACACCTCAACCTGATTTAAACTGTCTTATTTCTAAAGCAATTGTGAATGAATCTGAAATGTGGCATAGGAGGATGTGTCACATGAATTTCAAAACCATTAATAAACTTGTCAAAAACAAGCTTGTTAGAGGTTTGCCTGAAAAGGTCTATTCATGTGATGATCATTGTGTTTCTTGTCAAAAGGGAAAGAAACACAAATCTTCATTTAAGTCCAAATCTGTGAACACAAATAGCACACCCTTACACTTATTGCATATGGACTTATTTGGACCAACCAGTATCAGTAGTATGGGGAAAAAGTCTTACTGCCTTGTGATTATTGATGATTACACTAGATTTACATGGGTTTTCTTCTTAGGACAAAGGATGAGACAGGTGAAATACTTAGATCATTTATAACTAAGATGGAAAATCAATTGGATAAATGTTAGTACATGTTTAGTGTCTGTCAGTTGGTCTAGCTCGTAGTTTGTAATTAGAAATAGTGTTTCTGACTCCTGCGACGTAGCGCACAACGTCGCAGGTGCGACGTCGGGTTTTGGGCCTGCGACGTAGCAGACGTCGCATGGGCTTGGGCCTGCGACGTAGCGTGCTACGTCGCAGGTGCTAGTTTTGTATTTAAACGTTTTGTGTTTTCTGTTTTAGGGTTGACGAAACCCTAAACAAAATTTGTCGAAATTCTCTGTAATCTGATCGACTATAAGCAATAATATTACGTTCGTTTGATATTGATTGCGTATTGATTGTTTGTGTGATTATTCGTGATCTAATTGTTATTTCCGCTAGCAATTAGAGTGACTCGGTTCGTTCTAGATCCAAAGTAAGGGACAAACAACTGGTATCAGAGCAGTGAGGATCGTTTTTGGCAATTCGGATCGAGTTTGGGTTTTAAAAGGACGTGATATTCGTGAGTTTTCGTGTTTATTACGTTTGTTTTGTGTTTTTACAGGTTTTCGATCAGTATTATTGGGATTCTTGAAGGTTTCAGTCGTTCGACATTCGTGGTTTTGATTTTAGGGTTAAAAATTCGTTTTTAGGGTTTTTGGCCGCTGCTCAGCGCGTTTTGCGACGTAGCATAGCGACGTAAGCTGCGACGTCGCGTGCGACGTAGTGTTTTTGAACTTTAATTAGTTCGTGCGACGTACCGTTGCGACGTACCTCTCTACGTCGCTATTTTGACTTTAATTAGTCTTCTGCGACGCTGTGTTGCGACGTAGCCTGATTCTGCGACGTCCTCTGCGACGTCATATGCGACGTACCTTTCAACGTCGCACTTTCTGATTCTTAATTGAATCCTTTGCTTTTTGCGACGTACCCATCTACGTCGCATATTCTTTGTGCGACGTACCCGTCTACGTCGCTAAGATCAGAAGTTTGATTTTTTTTTCGTTTAAGTAATTAAAATGGCAGCTGATAAAGAGGATATTAGAGGACTTCGGGAGATGATTAAACAAAGCAATGACATAGGTTCAAGTAATAAACCTCCACTTTTTACTGCGGACATGGATTACGTGTACTGGAGAGACCGAGTTGAGCAATATATTGATTTCCATTGTCCAGAATTATGGGGACCATTACGTGAGCGTTATGTAGCTCCATTAGCTGAAGGAGAATACCGGGGTATTCGTCCTGCTAAGCCCTATAAAGCCATGTCTCCCGAGGAGAAGAAAGATTTTGATACTGAAAGAAAATCTTTTTCAATGATTAAAATGTGTTTAACCAAGGATGTGCTATGGCTTTTCCGAACTCATGAAACAGCCTTTGATTTGTGGAAGGCTATTGAAACTCGTTGTGGAGGGAATGATAAGTACAAGGAAGCAAAGCTCGAACTGATTAAGAAACAGTACGATATCTTTGACATCCTTCCTGATGAAGACACGACTTCTTTATTTACTAGGTACTCACGGTTAGTTGGTGAGTTGTTTGAAGGGGGTTATACTTTTCCTTCAATTGAAGTAAATAAGAAGCTACTGGATGTGTTGCCGAGTTCTTGGGATATTAAAGTTCAATTTTTAAAGGAAAATGAAGAACTTGCAAACATGTCTTTGGATGCGTTGATAGGGGATCTTCAAGCTCATGCGATGGAGATTAAGAAGAAAGAAACTAGGTCTGGTTCTGCTGTTCAGAATCCTAGTGTGTATGGTGTTAAGATTAACTCTGGAAAGACTTATGGATCAGGAGTTGCCTTTGTAACAAATACAAATGCTTCATCGACTTCTTCGTCTTCTGATGGGATTCATTCTGTTTTCATGACTGGACCTTCTTCAAATCAACAACAGGTTCAAGTCTCACCTGCTATTCAGGAGCAAGCTGCCATCTACACAGCTTTCTTAAGCTCTTACAAGGATTTGGTTACTCAACCAAATCTAACTTTGGAGTTGACTAAGGAGGACTATGCTCAGCTTGATGAAGACGATCTGGAGCAAATGGATTTAACTTGGAATGTGGCAATGATCACCCGCAGAATTCAAAAGTTCTTGCAGAGGACAGGGCGTAAAAGCTTAGAGGGTGATGGAAAGACTGGCTTTGGATTTGACAAGAGTAAAGTCCGTTGTTATAATTGTCAAAATTTGGGTCACTTCGCCAGGGAGTGCGAGAAACCCAAAATGCCAGCTTCGGGATTCACAACACCATCTACTCCTCCAAAGGCCAAAGAAACGGAAGTTACTAAGAAAGGGATTGCTGATAATGCCCTGATTGCTTTTGAGCCTACAAGTCAAGATTGGACGCCTGTCTCCCAGCATTACCAACAGTGTCTGATGGCTCACATTGTGAATGAGGTACATGATGAACCGTTAAATTGTATTTCATGTATTAAGTTAACTGAATCTCTAAAGGCATATCAGACAGAGACCGCTGAGTTGAGGAAAAAGAATGAAAAACTAACCGACTCAAATAATTTTTTAAAAGCTAATGAGAAACTTTATGAAAAACATCTTGAGGCTCATCGGTTAGATACTCAAAAATATAAGTCTAAAGTCTTTAGTCAAGAAGATGCGATTAAAAGTTATCTGATTGAAATTGAACTTTTAAATAAAGAACTTACAGATTTAAAAGCTGAGTATGAAAATTATAAGAGTAAAATCTTAGGTTCAAATTCCTCAACGGTTGTCTTTAATGAAATTCTTAGCAAGCACGGTACTAAAGGGAAGAAGAATGAGGGATTGGGATACAACTCAGTTCCTCCTCCTACTACTCACTGTCCCCTGCCTGTTAAGGAAGGCTTTGAAGAGATTCCAGTTGACTGGTCCAAGCTTTATGGTTTAAAAGCTATAGATGCTAAAGAGACCAAACATAACAAACCGGCAAAGGAGAAAACCACGCGGCCAGAGTACCCCTTGCCAAAGTTTGTTAAGTCTGTGCATGAATCTCCTGTTAGTGTTACGGAGAATGTTGAGGTAAAGAATGAATCTCCTGTTAGTGTTAAGGAGAGTGTTAAAGTAAAGAATGATTCTCCTGTCAGTTTTGAGGAGATTGTTGAGATTGAGGACATTACGGATCAGGAGTATCCGGAGGTTAAGAAGGTTGCATTTAAACCTGAAAAAGTGATTTCAAAGGTTGAACCTGAAATTAAGGTTCAACCAAATAAGGGAAAAGCTAAGGTTTTAAACTCGAAACAACAAACTTTACAGTCACCTGTAAAGATTTTGCAAAGAAAATCAGTAAATGAAAATGTTTCGTATGATAAACCATCAACATCAACCTCTCAACCAAAACAAACATTTTCTAAGACGTGTACTCAATGTTCATGTTCTAGAAATGTTTCTCCACCTCCTGTGGTAATTTCTCAGCCTCAACCGTTTGTTGAGACTCGTTCTTGTTTCTACTGCAAGAAACAAGGACATTTAATCCGTGAATGTCCAAAGCTGTCAAATCAGCGATATGGGAGAGAGATGCCTAGGACATCTGTTTATAGAAATTCTTTTTCTAAATCTCCACCTAGGCGTCACTCAAACTCTCCCAAGCCTGTTTCGAAACCAAGTAATGTTGAGCAAAAACCTTTGCCAATTCAAAAGCCGAACATTACTTCTATTACCATTTCCGAATCTTCAAAAGTTTGGAAACGTAAAGAGTCTGATGTTGACTCTTCAGTTGTCAACAATAACACATCAGATAAAAATTCTAATTTGTTTAAAGATAAAATCCTATCTGACGTGATTATTGTTGATGACCACGGTCGACCTAAGTCTGTAAAGGCTTGGGTCACCGTTTCTCACTAATCTCCTTCATTTGTGTGTTGACGCAGTCAGAACGCGTTAAAGATAGTGAATGGTATTTGGACAGTGGCTGCTCGCGACATATGACAGGCGATGTATCCTTACTTGTGGATATTAAACCACATGCAGGAGGTTATGTTGCCTTTGCTGGAGATTCTGGGGGAACTATTTCTGGAAGAGGAACGTTAACTAACGGCAATGTTAGTTTCGAAAATGTGAACTACGTGGAACAGCTTACGCACAACTTGCTAAGTGTTTCACAGGTCTGTGATAAGGATTATACAACTGCGTTCACAAAGACAGAGTGTGTGATATTGAAGCCTGGTTATGTCATTCCGGAAGAATGGGTGTTACTGAGAGCACCAAGAAAGGATGACACATACATTTTGAATATGAGAACTGTTGAGACATCGAACGAGTATACGTGTCTCTTGTCTAAGGCTTCTGAAAAGGAATCACTGCTTTGGCACAGACGAATGGGACATATTCATTTCCGAAAAATGAATTTCTTGACCAAAAATGACCTAGTGCTAGGAGTTCCGAAACAGTCATTTGCTTTAATGGATGACTGTATCTCCTGCCAAAAAGGAAAGCTACGTAAGAAGTCCCATAAGTCTAAGCAGGTGAATTCCATAAATGCTCCATTGGAACTACTGCATATGGATCTTTTCGGTCCAGTTTCTACAAAGAGCATTGGTGGTCGGTCTTACTGCTTGGTAGTTACTGATGACTACTCAAGGTTTTCGTGGGTTTATTTTTTGACCACAAAAGGGGAAACTCCTGAGATTCTGGTGTATTTGTTGGACAAGTTGGCAAATCTGTGCAACTTGAAGGTGAAAAGGATAAGAAGCGACAATGGAACTGAATTCAAGAACTCAACTCTCGAATTGTTTTGTGCTACAAGAGGTATTGAGCATCAATTTAGTGCTCCGAGGACTCCACAACAGAATGGAGTTGCAGAAAGGAAGAACAGGACAATAATCGAGACAGCTCGGACTATGTTAGCTGACTCCAAGTTACCAATCATATTCTGGGCTGAGGCAGTTAATACTGCCTGTTATGTTCTCAACAGAGTACTCACGGTTAAGAAAAGGAACAAAACGTGTTATGAACTTTTTAATAACCGTAAGCCAAATCTACAGTTCCTAGAACCATTTGGGTGTCCATGTCTGATCATGATAACGAAAGATAAGGTTTCTAAGTTTGGTGATAAAGCTGTTGAAGGGATTTTTCTTGGATATGCAGTCAACTCTCCGAACAAAAGAGTCTTTAACAAATCAACGAATCAGATCGAGGAGCATTTTGAAGTGAAATGTTTAAGGTATACGGCACCTCCTCAAGGAACGGGTCCGGATTGGTTTTTCAACTATGGAAACCTCTTCATTTCTTTCAATATTCCGGAAGAAGATGAAACGGAAGAATTGGTTTCTATACTTCATGAGCTTGATCTTAATCAAGATACACCTGTTACTAATAAACCATCCGACCC
The DNA here is from genome assembly GCA_949592205.1 of Helichrysum umbraculigerum. NCBI lineage: Eukaryota > Viridiplantae > Streptophyta > Magnoliopsida > Asterales > Asteraceae > Helichrysum > Helichrysum umbraculigerum. The sequence goes on from CATIUR010000004.1 coordinate 96,520,155, forward strand.
ATCTCCCAATGCAACACCCGCACCTCCACCAACTAATCCTACACCTCCACAACCTACACCTACACCCACACAACCACCCATACAACCACAAACAACTACCAAATCACCACCATCAACACCATCTCCTACTCCATCATCTTCGGCTGCTCCTTCTAAAACAGTTTATACCTACACAAAGGAGCTTCCATATGATCCGAATATGCCTCCTTTAGAGGAACCTCAAGAAGAAGATGAAATGGAGGAAACAATGGCCTACTCTCACTTATTTTCTACTGAAGATGAAGAACAAGAAGAAGAGATAGCCATTCCTGAGTCTGCTGCTACTCCCGAAACTGAGGGAGATTTGAACAATCTAGGTGTGAATCTTGTGCCAGGTGCCATACCAGAAACTTTTATACATAAGGATCACCCCATTGATAATATCATTGGTGATCCTCATGCATCTGTTCAAACACGACAGCAAGCAAAGCAGACTTCAGCTCAGCAGCTTTTGGGACTTATAGCTCATATTGATTCATGTCATTTGTCTCAAATTGAACCTAAAAAGGTTGAACAAGCCTTAAAGGATCCATCTTGGGTCGAGGCTATGCAGGAGGAACTACAGCAAATAAACAAGATGAATGTGTGGGAAATTGTACCTCTACCCAAGGGTGCTCACTTGACGGGTACTCGTTGGGTTTTCCGTAACAAAATGGATGATCGTGGGGCTGTTATTCGAAACAAAGCCCGTCTGGTAGTTCAAGGATATAGTCAATTAGAGGGTATTGACTATGATGAAGTTTTCGCTCCTGTTGCTCGTTTGGAATCAATTCGGATTTTTCTAGCTTATGCTTCTTTTAAAGGATTCCGCGTGTATCAACTTGACGTGAAGTGTGCCTTTCTTTATGGAGATGTCGACGCAGTGATTTATGTGTGTCAACCTCCAGGTTTTGAAGACCCAAAGCATCCTAATCATGTTTGCAAACTGAAGAAAGCTTTGTATGGTCTTCATCAATCTCCTCGACTTTGGTATGAGCGACTTGCCAAGTATTTGCTGAAGAATGGTTTTGACAGAGGACAGATTGATAGCACGCTTTTCATCAAAAGGGAAGGAGCGGATTTGTTACTTGTACAGGTTTATGTGGACGACATTATTTTTGGATCAACTAATGATCAGTTGTGTAAAGATTTTGAAGGACTGATGAAATCTGAGTTTGAAATGAGTGCTATGGGGGAACTCACGTTCTTTCTGGGGCTACAGGTTGAGCAATCTGATAATGGAATATATATTCACCAGTCAAAATATGTCACTGACATGTTAAAGCGATATGATTTGCTCAACTGTAAACACTACGGCACTCCAATTGAAGCAAGACACAATCTTGGACCTAATGAGGACGATGAAGATTGCAGTAGTTGACTTCATATCTATCTTGCAGCCACCAAGATCCGAATCCGAATAGGCAGTTAACTCGAAGTTTTTCTCGTTGGAATACCATAGACCCAGAGATGGCCTAAAAGCGAGATATCCAAAAATGCGTTTTACTGCCTTCATATTCACACTATGGCGTTTGGGAATCTGATCAACCCTTTTTGGAGAAACGCAACTGTCGTTACTGAAAACGACGTTACACGATTGGTCTCTACTGTTCTGGGTACGGAGATTACTATTACAGAACAAAGCATTCGGGAACTCTTACAGCTGAATGATCAACCGGATATGCCTGTCGGTTTTGATCATATTTTTGTTACCGGAGCTATGCAACGGTTAGGATATCCTGGGATTCCCTCTGATCAATATCGAAAAGCGAATCTCACACGCGTCTGGAGATATTTGATGCACGTGATCATTGTGTGCTTGGGGAATAGGAAAGGTGGAACGGATGGGATGAGCCGAAGTCTGGCTTCTGCTATGCTAGCATTGGTATATAACAAGCCGTTCAATTTCTCGGGATTTATCTTCAGGGCTATGGTTGATAATGCGAATGCTGGGGATCAGAAATGGATTTTATATCCAAGATTTGTACAGTTGCACATCAATCGTCATCATCCGGAGCTTCAGGCACAGGGTGATATCGATCATCTGCTAAAGATTTCACCGATGATGAGTCGGATTTTTACTATCTGTGCAGGGTTTGAGAAAGGGGTCGAGGCACCAAGGGATGTTCCTTTATTCGGTGCTATTATAGATGAAAATTATGTTCCGCCCCCAGATCCTCAGTATATGGATGTTCCAGCACCTCAGCAACCGCAGCAACCGTTTGTGAACATTCCAGTTCAAGCTGCGGGGGAGAACATTCCTGCTCAAGCTGCGGGGGAGAACGTGGATGCTCTTTTGGAGAACATTGAGCAGTTCGGGCATGTGGATTCGGACAATCCAGCATCGCATGATACGGTTGAGAATTCCGATTCTGAAGATACTGCGAATGTAGGACCTCAGGATGGGGGTCCGACGCCTGAGCATTCTGATGGTACTGTTCCGCATCCCTCTGAGATGGAACGTATCAGGCTTTTCGATTCATTCAGATATCTGAGGATTAAGCGTCGAATCAGACAAGGACGCAAGTATGTACCTCCAAGGGATACTGGAAAACGTACACGCGACGGTGATGATCCTGCTGATGAGACTTATCGACCGCCTCGTCGTGTTCGTCGCTCTTCGTCAACACGAGCTCCAGTCAATCCACAGCAACAGGATGTTTTTGAGATTCAACCGACTCCAGCTTTCATGCAAAAGATCATGGAAGATATGCAGCAGATGAAGCAAAAGCTGGAGGCTCAGGATGAGAAGATTGCTGAACAAGCTGCTTTGATTGAGGTTCAATCTAAAGAGCTTGAGGAAACGAAGAATAGGGTTAACGTTTTGGAAGGCAGGTTACTTGCCTCGGGGGAGTATGGGTCTGGGATACCCACTTTAGAGTCAAGTGAACCTGAGTCTGTAAATCCCAACCCTGTAATTGAAAATGTTAATGAAAATATTTCTGTTTTGGATTATTTCTCTGTTGATGATATTCCAGGGCAACCAAGACCGCTGGCAGTTGATTACTCATTCGCTGACTTATCATTTATTCAAAGAATGGCCAGTGGAGTTGGCTCTGAGGAGGATACAGAGAATGTGTTTGAGATGAACGAGGATGTCTCGATTGAAGAGGAACAGTTGAATGCAGATGAAACATATGATGATGCACAATCTGGGGAAGCTTATGATGGTGCACCAATTATAGAATCTGATTCAAGTGAAGACGAGAGTTCTGATAAAGCGCAACATGGAGAATCTAGTTCTGCTGCAACTCCAGCTTCAGAGACACAGGCACCGGATTCAGCAGCAAAGAAGTTATCTGCTGAAGAAAAGAGAGAGAGAAACAAGAAATGGTGGCCTAAGGGACGAAATCCAGTTCCTATTCCAGTGAAATGTCAAGTGTACCGGGTTAGTCGGAATTATACCGGTGTTATTAAAAGCTGGAAGTGTCAAAGGAATCTGTTTATGATAAAGAGAGAAGATGGAGTTCAGTATTTTAGAATGCGTTTTGATAGATTGAGCACGTTGCCAAAAGGAGAGATTAATCGATTAGCTCAGCTTAAGTTGATTAATCCTTTCGAGAATGATTATGCTGAGTTCATTCAGAGAAGTCTACGTCGGGAAGTATTATCGAAGACTTATTCGAAATTGAAGCCGACGTTGGGAACTCGGTATACGTGGAAGAAAAATATTGATCCAGTCACCAGGAAGCCTTTGGTTAAAGTTCACTATTCGCCGGCTAAATGTTTGACTGAGATACCTCTGGAATCAGTTCCTTATTATTTTCTGAAAAGACTTGTAAAATGGGAACTTGATCCACAGACTGGCGAAGCGGTTATTACTTTCGTTCCAGATTCTGAACCGTGGCCAGAAGTTGGAGGTATATGGAATTTGAAGCAAGCAACGTTTAGACTATATGATCCGATGAGTTTGATTAATTTTCATGAAAAAGATTTAAGAAAACTCTATGATAATCGGATTCGGGTTGGTCAGAAGAATGAATTCAACAGACGTTTAGCACAACAGTTTTACAATGTTGTTACTGTTTGTGTAGCTAATGGAATTCATGCCGACGGCCAGTTTCCTGCGGGCTGGGTTTAATGAAGATTTTTGAAGACCAAGCTGAAGACACGGGGGAGTTTGTTAGTACATGTTTAGTGTCTGTCAGTTGGTCTAGCTCGTAGTTTGTAATTAGAAATAGTGTTTCTGACTCCTGCGACGTAGCGCACAACGTCGCAGGTGCGACGTCGGGTTTTGGGCCTGCGACGTAGCAGACGTCGCATGGGCTTGGGCCTGCGACGTAGCGTGCTACGTCGCAGGTGCTAGTTTTGTATTTAAACGTTTTGTGTTTTCTGTTTTAGGGTTGACGAAACCCTAAACAAAATTTGTCGAAATTCTCTGTAATCTGATCGACTATAAGCAATAATATTACGTTCGTTTGATATTGATTGCGTATTGATTGTTCGTGTGATTATTCGTGATCTAATTGTTATTTCCGCTAGCAATTAGAGTGACTCGGTTCGTTCTAGATCCAAAGTAAGGGACACACAATAAAAGAGTAAAGATCATCAGAAGTTGTAACACCCCCAAATTTAACAGTTTGCGGAAGCGATGTCTTGGGTGTTACTAATCAATAATCGCAAGCACAAAGGATACAGTGAACGACTCTAAATGAGACGTTCGAAAAGTTATTACATTAATACATAAGTAGTTTCAAAATACAAGCTCGAGTTCAAGTAAATTCCTAGAGATTCTAATACATAACAACTAGTACAAAAGTAATGTATAAAAATCTCCAAGCTTGTAAATGTATGCGACTCGAGCTAAGAAGGCTTATCCTGCTGGGCATCCCTACTGATGCTGTGTACCTGAGAAGCATTACTAAAACGGTCAACCAAAAAGGTTGGTGAATCTCACAGGTTTGTAAGTAAGTAAACAGTTTGAACACACAAGTAGTATTTGTAAATCATAGCCAGCCAGTAATTAACGATCACAGGTTATGCTCATCGTTAACTTATGTTTAATAAGTGGTGGTTGCAGGTTATGCTAACCGTTTGATACAATTGCCATGAGCCACCATAGTTGAAGCTTAACGTACAGTAAATATAGGTACCCCCTCATGAATGTAATCCAAAACATTCATACGGAACGAGTAAGAAACGCCCGTTTCTACAGGAACGGTTCGTGGTAGTGCTTGCTACCCCGGGCGGGGATTGTCAGTCCCATATGGATCCATATACTAAAACTCGCGCTTATCACATAACTAACAACTATGGTTCAGGAGGATTTCATTGGATTAGTCGTAAACTCATGCAGTTGGCGTATTCGTAATTTCATACAGTAAGTAAATCATGGCAGCAAGTAAGTTTTGTGTGTTCATGTAAAACAGTAATGCATCTCACCCCTGAGTGAAAACAGTAAAGTAGGGGCTGTAAGACTCACCTGAGTCTGGCAGACAATGCAGTAAGTAAGCAAGTAGTATCCCGAACTAGCAACCCTTAGCGTCCTAATACGCATAAGGTTTAGTAAGTAAATGGAATACTTGTAAAGTATCCATGCTAGTTGTTCCCAAACTAGTTAATGTCCATTAGTTTGTTTGTAAGTTTGTAATCGTTTGTAAATCGTAGTTTGTATAAAAGTTGTACAGTTCGTTTGTTATCGGCGTATAATAATAATTCCATCCATTATTATTATATGTTCATAGTAGTTGTACAGTTGTAAAGTATACTCGTATGATCGTTTGTTTGTATTACAACCTGTATCGTTTGTGTACGTTCCAATGGGCTTAGACCCCAAAGGGTACGAGTGAAACCTCGTAAGTATTCGTATGTATGTTCGTATCAGTTAACGTGTAATCCAGCACGTAACTAGTGAGTGAACTTGTAAGTTTGTATCGGATGTAATCCCGTGTAATGTACAAGTGTATGTTCATTGGAGTGTAATCTCCTAAGTATTTCGAGTGTAAACTCGTGTGCGTGTGTGAGTGAAATCTCACGTTAGTTTTGTACAGTCTTGTACGTATTCAAGCGTTGTTGTATACTTTCAAATGTATAGTATTTTCAGGTATAAGTAGCATCGTATTTGATTTAGTAGTTGAAAAGTGATTCCCACACTTAGAATATATTTTGTTTTCTGATCTGGGCTTTCTGCGACACAAGGCTTGTGTCGCAGACCGTATGCGACATAAGGTCTGTGTCGTATGGATTTGTTTCTGATTTAGTGTTTATGCTACACAATGATTGTGTCGCAGACAAGGGTACGACACAATGATACGACATAGTCGTTGTGTCGCAATCAAGCGATAGGTAAACTTTGTGTCGTAGATGATACGACATATAGTGCGACATAAGCGTTGTGTCGCATACATTGCGACATAACGTGCGACATAACATGCGACATAGTGTTGTGTCGCACAGAATTTTGGTCCGATGCGACACAAGAGGTCTGTTCGGAATTTAAGTTTCCGAAAACGTATTTTCCGGTTTCCGTTGGGTCTAGAACTTTCATACTAGTTTTAATATGTTATAATGAGTACATAATAACCATTGGTAGTCGTTTTTAAGGTTTGTGGTGTCGTTTTCTTTAAAATGACCAAAACCGACATTTTCGTAAAAGTGTTCAAAAACGAGTTTAGATTATATCTTCGGACATTACTAAGTTAGGGGAACAACATGGAAGTAAAATAAATGTAATCGGAAAAGTTTCGAGTCGCCGGAAAACTTACAAAGTTGTCGAATCGAGAAACCGAAAAGATAGGATTGTAGAGCTCGTCCTCGTGATCACTTTTCTCCAAACCGAGCCTAGCCTCCGAGGTGTTTTAATGGTGTTTTTAGGGTGTCTTAGTGTGGGTTTTAGAGAGAGAGAGAGAAAACCGATGGAGAGAGAGAGAGGAGAGAGTTTGGAGTGGAGTGGGTTGGTGTTTGAGTGTGTAAGTGAGAAAGGAAGGGAGGGGGGGTGATGTCCCCTCCTTGTTGGCCGGTTGGTGGGGTCCACCAAGTGTGGATCTCACCACTTTTTCGTTCCCTCGCGTACGTGCTCCGTGCGGTGTTCGTTTCCCCGGTCGTTTAAACGTAAAAATCATTTTGTACGCGATTAAATATACGTTTTAAATTACGAAATATTACTCGATAATTAAGTTGAAGTATTTCATCAAAATACTAGTTTTCAAGTTATAAAACATAACTTAGTTTTGTTTTGTCGGTTGGTCGAGTTTTCGGAGAGTTCGGTAACGTTTTAATCAAAACGTACGTTTTCCGTTATATTATAAACATAATATGAAGTAATAATTAAAGTAATTAAATAATTTCACATTATTTAATAATTGTTTTATCTGTGTACGCAAGTTTGTACCATTGTTGTTTTATACGATATGTACGAATCGTATGCGCGTATATATACATATATTCCATCCATATACATATATATAAGTAAGTAATGTATATAATCCTATTTCATATTATATACAAGTAATAAACACGTAATTAGGAAAATTTTAAATTTACCCTAAATTTGGGGTTGTTACAGAAGTGATAATGGAACAGAATTTAAAAATCATGAGATGGATAAATTCTGTGAAGTTAAAGGTATTAAGAGAGAATTTAGTGCACCTAGAACTCCTCAACAAAATGGAGTAGCTGAAAGGAGGAATAGGACACTGATTGAGGCTACTAGAACCATGCTATCTGATGCAAAGCTACCTATGTCCTTTTGGGCAGAGGCAGTTAGCACAGCTTGCTATGTTCAGAATAGAGTATTAGTTGTTAAGCCTCATAACAAGACACCATATGAAGTGTTATTTAAGATAAAGCCTTTGGTTAGTTTCTTAAAATCTTTTGGGTGTTCTTGTACAATCTTAAATACCAAAGATCACTTAGGTAAGTTTCAAAGTAAGGCAGATGAGGGGATATTTGTTGGTTACTCTATTCAAAGTAAATCATATAGAGCATTCAATCAACGAACCAGGATCATAGAAGAATCAATGCACATCACTTTTAATGAAAACACTGATAATCCTGAAGGAAAAGGTCCTGAATCACTGTTTGATATTGATGCACTTAATACTGCTTTTAGATATACAAATGTGGATACTAGTGCAGGTACAAGTGCAGGTACAAATACAGGAACAGGTGATGGAGAAGGTAGATCAGATTCAGGAATATCAGCTGGAAAGAAGAATGATTCATTGGAATATATATTATTTCCAATTTGGTTTCCTGATCCCCCAGAAGTTTTTGAAACTGATCAACCAAAGACATCACAGAATGTGGAAATAGGAAAATCAGATGAAACATCATTTTCTCATGTTGATGATTCTGATAGACCTATTATTGAAGACAGTGCAGAAGACAGTGATATGAGTCCAGTACAGAAGTATACAAAGGCAAGTGTGGATGTTGATCAGACACCAACAAAGCATCTTGACACGGAGTTGGAACAATTGAATTATCTACATTTGATGAGCTCTACTCCTGTGTCAAAGAGAATTGCAAGAGAAGTGTCAAGTAGTGAGTCTGGACAAGAAGGAAATTTTACCAACTTGGAGGTGGGGATTCAAGAAACAGCAGCATCTAAATACATTACTCATAAAGATCATCCACTTGAGAATGTAATAGGAGATATTGAATCTGCTGTTAAAACAAGAAATCAAAGTCAGGTGTTTGAAGCTTCAGCAAATGAGGATGAAGTAAATCTTGATACAGAAGCTGTTAATACTTCTTTATTTGCTTGTTTTCTGTCTCAAACAGAACCAAAGAAGGTTACTGAAGCTTTGAGAGATCCTAGTTGGATTGAAGCTATGCAAGAGGAGTTGCTACAGTTTAAGATTCAAGAAGTCTGGACAGCGGTTGATTTGCCTAAAGGAAAGAGGGCAATTGGTACTAAATGGATTTTCAAAAACAAGAAGGATGAAAGAGGTATAGTGATCAAAAACAATGCTAGATTGGTTGCACAGGGATATTCACAAGAAGTGGGAATTGATCATGATGAGGTTTTTGCACCTGTTGCGAGAATAGAGGCAATTAGATTGTTTTTGGCTTATGCTTCATTCAAGGGATTCATTGTGTATCAGATGGATGTTAAGAGTGCTTTTCTGTATGGCACTATACAGGAAGAGGTTTATGTATGTCAACCACCAGGGTTTGAAGATTCTAAGTTTCCTGATAAAGTTTTCAAACTTGAAAAAGCTCTTTATGGATTACACCAAGCACCTAGAGCTTGGTGTGATACTTTTTCAGATTATCTGTTGCAGAATGGATTCAAAAGGGGTGCAATAGATAAAACTTTGTTTACTAAAAGAATTAAGAATGATATACTACTGGTTCAAGTCTATGTAGATGATATCATTTTTGGTTCAACAAAGGATAGTCTTTGCAAGGAGTTTGAATCATTGATGCATGAAAAGTTCAAGATGAGCTCCATGGGAGAATTAACATTTTTCTTGGGGCTGCAAGTGAAGCAACAGAAAGAAGGAATCTTTATTCATCAAAGTAAGTATGTTAATGATATACTGGATCGGTTTGGGTACAAAGATGATAAAGTTGCAAGCACACCAGTTGAGACAAAAAGAAATTACATGCAGATCTTGAGGGGGAGAGTGTGGATGAACATCTTTACAGATCAATGATCGGGTCTCTTATGTATCTCACTTCATCTAGGCCTGATATCATGTTTGCAGTGTGCTTATGTGCAAGATTTCAAGCTAATCCAAAGCTGTCACATCTTCTTGCAGTCAAAAGAATATTTAGATATTTGAAGGGTCAACCAAAATTGGGCCTTTGGTATCCAAAGTTTACTTCTTTTGATCTGCTAGCTTATACAGATAGTGATTATGGAGGAGCTAATCTGGACAGGAAATCTACATCAGGAGGTTGTCAATTTTTGGGAGATAGATTGGTTTCATGGCAATGCAAGAAACAAACCACTGTATCTACATCTACAGTAGAGGCAGAATATGTAGCAGCTGCAAGTTGCTGTGCTCAAGTGCTATGGATTCAGAATCAGATGTTAGATTATGGTTTTACCTTTCTTAATACTCCTATTTTTATTGATAATAGTTCTGCAATCAGTATTATAAATAACCCAGTTAAACATTCTAAAACAAAGCACATTGAAATCAGAAATCATTTCATTAGAGATTGTAATGAGAAAAGACTTATTCAAATTTTGAAAGTTCATACTGATAATCAGTTTGCTGATCTGTTTACAAAAGCTTTTGATGTAGGCAGATTCACATTCTTGGTTACTAGTATTGGAATGATCAATTTGTCATAAGTTATTTTTCTTATTACTGCTCTCTGTGAATAATATCTACTGTGTTTTTCATTTGGGTTAATACTGATTTGTTAATTAAACACTGATTGTGTGTAATGTGTATCGTTATCACTGTTTACTACTTTTAGTATAAACAGTGGTAATAATCATTTCACCACTGTTAGTGTATAGTTAACACTGTATTCTTGTATTTTTGTTTGCATTAACACTGCAGGTTATATTGCTATGCTTTGGAGTTTAACTGCTTGTGGAGTTTACTTTTGATAAAAAAAAAAAAAAAAAAAGTTACCACTGCTTTGTTTATATGGTTTTGCTAGATTCTAAGTACTACTTGTATTAAGTTAGCACTGCCTTGGTCGGTTGGTACTGCTTGTACAAGTGAGCACTGCTAGCTTTATTATGTAAATGATGCATTTGAGAAACCAAGTGTTGATTACCACTGATGGTTATTTTCACAATTATCACTGAACGTGTTATTTTACTTAATTAACACTGTTTTAGTTATAATTGGGGATCTGATCAAATTAGGGTTTACAACTGATTTAGTTTCAGTACTTAACTCTCAACACTTAGGGTTTTTCATTACGCTTTCAAAATTACACATACAAACAACTGCGCTAAGTCTTATCGATTCTCGATTCTGTAAAATCATCTTCGATTCTCTTCGATTACTAGATTTCTTATCATGGCATCGACTTCGTCTACTGTTCAACTACCGATTGGAAAAGATCATAATATGATCGCATTCTTGATGAAACCTGCTGAGGCAAACGAGTATGTGGAAATCATTGATTTCCTTCGTGCTTCACATATTCGTCATGCTCTCACTGTGGCACCCAGGATATCTCACGATCATATCAACAATTTCTGGGTGAATGCATCAATAGAAGAGGAACAGGGGATTAAAAGAATCGTTTCAGAAGTTATGGATACACGTGTTGTAGTTACAGATTCTACTGTTAGAGCTTCATTACAACTAGATGATGAGGCAGGTATAACTTCTTTAGATGATACTGTTATGTATAATACTTTACGATTGATGGGTTATGAGGGTTCTTTTGAAGTTTTTACTTTTCAGAAAACCTTATTTTCTCATCAGTGGAGGTTTTTAATACATACGATTTTACACTGCTTATCATCTAAGAGATCATCTTTCGAGCAGCTTGGAAGCAACATTGCTTATGCAATTGCTTGTCTTGCAACTGGTCAAAGGTTTAATTTTTCAAATCTGATATTTTCTGGTATGCTTAGAAACATTGAGCAGCCAAAGATTAAATTTTTGATGTATCTACGTTTTGTGCAGTTGTTCTTAAATGAACAAATTCCTAATATAACTGCACTTGAAAAGGTTATTGGTATTGTCTCTTTTAAACCAAAAGTTTTTGTAAATATGAAGAGAGATTCTAAATTTTCTGGGAAGGTTACAACATTATTTTCTACAATGCTTCCTGCACCTTCCACCACAGCATCAGTACCACCAACTGAAGCTGAACCAACTACTGAGAGAATGGTTCCACCCACCACTTCTCAACCCACAGTAGTTGGGGGTAATAAAAGAAAACAAGGGACCACACCAGCTAAATCTACTAAAGCCAAAAAGGCTAGAAAACAGGCATCTGAGGCTGCTGCTGCTCAGGTGTCTCAGTCAAATGATTTATCACAGCAGATGATCAATGAGGAGGAGTGTAACACCTGCTAAATTAGGATAATTAATTATGCCTAATTAATTGTAACTAGATGTAATTAGTATGTAATAGGACTAATTGCAGACTCTATTTGTATATATATAAGGTGATTTATATATATATGTGTGTGTACTTACGCGATTTGGATAAATCGTGCGAATTAACCGGACGGAGTCCGACACAGTTTACTTGGATGTTGGTGACAGAAAATTTCTTAAATAATGAGAACGTATTTTGTTATATAAAATACGCAACAGAACGAGCATTATTTATATATTATAGTGACGACATTTTAACTAACGCAACAAAACGTAATAAACGCGACTTAATAATTGAAATATTGCGACAAATGTTTTTATTATTAATTTCAAAGTATTTTTATTTAAATATTCCAGTTACAGTTTTAAAACATAACGGTTTGATTAAATACTAAAAACAAAGGATTTAACGATTAGGACGCGGAGTAAACACTGAGTTTTAGGGAGCACTTCCCCCTCCCTTGCCCCATTGGATCAGCCAACCCCACCCCATGCCCACTTCTTCTCTTTCATTTTTCATCATCTCCAAAATACACACACACATAAACTCTCTCAACCTCAACTTACACCAAATTTTCGGAATACAAACCGACACACGAAATTTACATATTCGGAATCAACGTCACGAGTGGAGCAAGAATATCAAGATCGTTTTCACCATATCATCCTCCATTTAGCTCGATTTGCAAAAGTAAGAAATTCCTAAAATCTTAGATCTATTCAATTTGGTGTAATGTTTTGATGTTTTGATGTGTACACAACTTAGATATAACCTAATACATGAAGAATACACGATTTTATAGCTCAAAAATGGGTTAGATTTGCGTTTTTGGTCGGAAAATCACGAAACCCGAAAGTTTCTGGACTGATGTTCATCTTTGCGACACAACGTTTGTGTCGCATGCTATGTCGCATAAACCATTTAGTGTCGTAATTTGTGTCGTACGTTATGTCGCACTATTGTGTCGCACTTTTTATGCGACACAACCCTTATGTCGCTATTAAATTAGCATCGCAAGCTTTTGCGACACAACCACTGTGTCGCAGAGCTCTTGTGTCGCACTTTATGCGACACAACCACTGTGTCGCATACCAAACTTTAGTGTCGCAGATTGTGTCGCAAAAACACAGAAAACCAGAATTTTAAAGTCAAAGTTACTGTACAAAAAAGTCAAATTTTACTGTAGCAGTACTGTAGCAGTACTGTAGCAAATCTACTGTAGCAAAGTCAACAATTTAGAATTATTTTGATGAACCGTCACCAATGGGCCAAAACTGTTCTCTCAAAACAAACGACTACGAACATACAAACGAACATTGAACTATACTAGTTGTGTACAACTAAACGAAACGTCTCGTGAGACACATACTTACATAACTTCATATGATAGGCATTTGAAGGTTACGGGTTCGGAGAACCTACTTGAAATATTTACTACTTGCTATTTGCTACAGCTTATTACCAGACTCAGGTGAGTCTTACAGCCCCACTTTTACTGTTTTATACTTTGGGGTGAGATACTTAGCAACTGTTTTACGCATGAACACAATGTACTGAACTGAAAACATTACTGATTACAAACAAACGCATGAGTTACTTTTATCCACTGAAAGCCTCCTAATCGTAAGTTGTTAGTTATGGACTTAAGCGCGATTACTAATAGATGGATCCATTTGGGACTGACAATCCCTGTCTGGGGTGGTAGCGCCACCACGTACTGATTTACACGTAGAAACAGACATATTAGTATTTGTTACATATGAGTGTGCGGATAGCACTCACGGGGGTACGTGATTTATTTCACACTACACGGTTAAGCTTCAACTTATGAGCTCATGGCACTGTACTGATTACTGATTTACTTACTTTGCTTGATAGCAATACGGGTACATACTTGTGGTTCATAACGCTTACTTATTACTAAACCTGTGAGATTCACCAACCTTTTTGGTTGACACTTTCTAGCTTTGTATCTCAGGTACACTTACGGAGTAGGATCACACCAGGATGTCTAGCTAGAGTCGCATGATTTACAAACTGCATTTAACGGAGATTCTTTGGCATTATCTTTTGTAACTATGGTTATGTAATAGAATCTCCCGCTATACGCGTGGGCTCTAGGAAATTACATTTTGTATACGAAAACCTACGGTTTTCAAATGATTATTAATCATGAAATGTAACTATTTTACAAACGTCTCATTTAGAGGTCGTTTACTATTAATCTTGTGCTTTGTATATTGATTAGTAACACCCAATGTATGCTTCCGCAAACCGTTAAATTTGGGGGTGTTACAGATTGGTATCAGAGCCTAAGGTTGTAGTGAACTAGGTTGCATTTAGTGAGCCTAGACTATGACCATTAGGCAGTATCCCTTATTAGGTATAACCGGTTCAGTGATTACATCATACGAGTTTAATTTAACATAGCCTGATCAACTATGTACAATTAAGCGAAAATGATGTAAGATCTGAAAGGGGTTATGGCTGAACAGGGTACAATAGAAGACTCTGACTTCGAGAGAACCGAGACTTAAACATGTTTATGCTAGACACTCAATAGGCTATATTATATAGGGACTATATGAATATAGGCCTCAATCTTACTAACGCTTTGTCTCAGAAATGGCAAACATCCCATCCGATTCATCTCGTTCTCAATCCGGGTCGCAGAACCCAAGGGTAGCAAGGAGGAACAACAGGTTACCTCGAGCTGGCCCGTACTCCACTCACTTCACCGTGCCAGCCTTAGCTGCTAGGGTGAACCAACACGAGCAACGACTTCGCACCATGGATGTCGTGTTGCAGGAAACAAACGAAAACTGGAGACTTACAGCACTTGAGCGCATCGAACAAGTCTCTGAGAATCACGAAACCACCGTTACAAATGTGGACATTCTTCTCAACAGAGTGGTGGAGATAAGCGTGGAAACCACTCTTTTGAAACACAGACTTGAGGAGTGTGAACAACGCTCACGGGAAACGGAAGAATATACCCGCGGATTGGTACAGCGACTAGCATTAGCAGAAGACAACGCCCGACAAGCTAGCAGGCTTGCAAACACGGTGGACCGTCTTGTCACGATGATGGAACAAATTAATCTACGTTAAAACTAGTGTAGTCTTTATCCTGTAATCTAGTAACTGTCTAAGCACTACTCTATGTTTCAGTCGGATGTGATAATTCCCGACACCTTTTGTAATACATCCGTAGGATGTAACCTTTGAACTAGCATCATCTATCAAATATTTCTTGTTGTTCAACTCATATTAATTGTCATTTTCCATATTGATGTTATGTATTACCACCTTTATACATGTACATCTGAAATACATACAACCTTCTTGCAAAAATCTTATGTATCTTCATTTCTTTTATTGAAGAGTCATGCCGCCAAAGTCAAGACCTTACACGGATGCCCAGATTACCTCCCTCATAACCCAGGCTGTTACTGAAGCCTTAGCTCGGAATACTCCACCAGGTTCCACAAGAAACAGCGATGCCGCTGAAACCTCTGCTGCTAAACCTTGTTCATACAAGGATTTTCAAAACTGCAAACCCTTGAGCTTCAAGGGGATTGAAGGAGCCATCGGACTTATCAGATGGTTCGAAAAGATGGAATCAGTTTTCCGCATCAGCAAATGTGCGGAAGACGACAAGGTCAAATTCTCCACCTGCACCCTTGAAGATGGTGCCCTCTCGTGGTGGAATTCCTATACCCAGTCTGTGGGTATTGACACCGCTTACCTACTCCCTTGGGAGGACCTGAAGAAAATGCTCACTGATGAGTATTGCCCGTCCGAACAACTTCACAAGCTGGACGAAGAGTTCTGGAACTTAAAAGTACAAGGAACTGATATCGTCGGATACACCACCCGATTCCAACAACTTACTGTTCTTCGCCCAGCTATGGCAGGTACTGGGCCCGACAAGATTAAGAAATACATCCGCGGCCTCCCGGAACCTGTCCGGGGAAATGTCGCCTCATCAAACCAAACCACCCTTCACGGCGCCATTCGGTTGGCCCATGAACTTCTAGCCATGAACGAGGACCCAGAACCACCCACTCCATCCTCCAACAACAACAATAAAAGAAAATGGTCCGACAACCACAACAACCACCAAACCAAGAAACCTGAAACCATCAAAGCCTACACCTCCAATACTGATGACAAGGGAGCATACAAGGGAACCAAGCCCTACTGCTCCAAGTGCCAACGACACCACTTTGGTTCGTGTCCCTGTAGCAAGTGTAAGAGATTTGGACACTTGGCTAAGGACTGTAGATCAAACACCACTGACACCAACACCTCGGCACCAAAGACTTGTTATGGGTGCAACGGAACGGGGCATTTCAAGAAAGACTGCCCGAAGTTGAACAACAACAACAACAGGAACAATAACAATGCTCGAGGAAGAGCTTTTGTACTGAAATCAGGGGAAGCCCGTCAAGACCCGAATGTGGTCACGGGTACGTTTCTTCTCAACAACTTGACTGCATCTGTATTATTCGATACTGGTGCTGATAAGAGCTTTATTTCTGATGAATTTTATCCACTACTTGACACCACACCCATTGCCCTAGATTCTAAGTACACGGTAGAATTGGCAAACGGAAAACTTATTGAGGCCGATAGTGTGATACCTGATTGCACTTTGAAACTAGCTAACGAGCTCTTTTCCATTGACTTGATACCTGTTGAAATCGGCAGCTTTGACATCATCGTCGGTATGGATTGGTTGTCCAAGCACCGAGCCGAAATCGTTTGTTTCGAGAAAATTGTACGCATTCCTCTCGTCACCGGTGGAACTTTGAGCATACAAGGGGAGACCGGTGGGACGAGAATAAATATCATTTCTTGCATGAAAACCCGAAAATACTTGAGAAAAGGGTACCAGGCAATCCTCGCACACGTTATGGAGAAGAAGTCGGTGGAGAAGCGACTTGAGGATGTGCCTATTGTTCGAGACTTTCCAGAAGTCTTTCCTGAAGACTTGCCTGGCCTACCGCCAACTAGACAAGTCGAATTCTCTATTGATCTAGTGCCCGGCGCAGCACCTGTGGCACGAGCCCCTTACCGACTAGCCCCATCCGAACTTCAGGAGTTGTCTACTCAGTTACAGGAACTCCTGGACAAGGGATTTATTCGACCAAGTTCCTCACCTTGGGGAGCTCCGGTCCTGTTTGTGAAAAAGAAAGATGGTTCTTTCCGCATGTGCATCGACTACCGTGAACTCAACAAATTAACTGTCAAGAACCGTTACCCACTTCCTCGCATCGATGACCTGTTTGACCAACTTCAGGGGTCGAGTTTCTACTCAAAAATCGATCTGCGGTCAGGTTATCACCAACTCCGAGTTCGTGATGAAGATATTCCTAAAACAGCTTTCCGAACTCGCTACGGGCATTATGAATTCCAAGTGATGCCATTCGGCTTAACCAACGCACCGGCTGTATTCATGGACCTTATGAATCGGGTGTGCAAACCTTACCTTGACAAGTTTGTTATCGTCTTTATCGATGACATCTTGATTTACTCGCGCACTGAACAAGAGCATGCGCAACACCTGAAAACTATCCTAGAGCTGCTCAAACACGAAGAGTTATACGCCAAATTCTCTAAGTGTGAGTTCTGGATGCAAACCGTTCAATTCCTTGGACACGTCATTGACAATCAAGGGATTCATGTCGATCCTTCAAAAATCGAGGCTATCAAGTGTTGGCAAGCACCTACAACACCAACCGAGGTACGCCAATTCTTAGGACTCGCCGGATACTACAGGCGGTTCATTGAGAATTTTTCGAAAATAGCCCTACCTCTCACTGCACTGACTCAAAAAGAAAAGAAGTTCGATTGGACTGACAAACAGGAGTCAGCTTTTCAGCTTCTAAAACAGAAACTCTGCAGTGCACCTATCTTATCTTTACCCGAAGGCAACGATGACTTCGTGGTATACTGTGATGCTTCACACCAAGGTCTTGGTTGCGTGCTGATGCAACGAGACAAAGTCATCGCTTACGCCTCTCGACAACTCAAGGTCCACGAAAAGAATTACACAACTCATGACCTAGAGTTGGGGGCTGTTGTATTCGCTCTGAAAATCTGGAGACACTACTTATACGGTACCAAGTGTACAATCTTTACTGACCATAAAAGTCTCCAACATATATTCGATCAAAAGGATCTCAACATGAGGCAACGTCGATGGGTCGAGTTGCTTACTGATTACGATTGCGAAATTCGCTATCATCCAGGCAAGGCGAATGTTGTCGCCGATGCTTTAAGCCGAAAGGAACGAGTGAAACCACTTCGAGTTCGAGCTCTCAGTATGACCATTCACAACGACCTTATCAATCAAACTCTCACCGCTCAACTCGAAGCACTCAAACCAGAAAACTTGATAAACGAGGCCTTACGAGGCATGGACAAACAATTTGAAACCAAACCTAACGGGGCCAAATACTTCTCGAATCGAATCTGGTTACCAAGTTTTGGGAACCTTCGAGACTTGGTGATGAATGAAGCTCACA
Source organism: Helichrysum umbraculigerum (assembly GCA_949592205.1). Taxonomy (NCBI): domain Eukaryota; kingdom Viridiplantae; phylum Streptophyta; class Magnoliopsida; order Asterales; family Asteraceae; genus Helichrysum; species Helichrysum umbraculigerum. Next base: position 96,538,679 of record CATIUR010000004.1, read on the forward strand.
AGTCAAATTACTCTATACACCCCGGTGCCGACAAAATGTACCACGGCATCAAGGAAATGTACTGGTGGCCCAACATGAAATCGGACATTGCAACCTATGTTGGCAAGTGTCTTACTTGTTCCAAAGTTAAAGCTGAACACCAGAAACCCTCCGGTTTGCTACAACAACCCGAAATACCACAATGGAAATGGGAGCAGATCACCATGGATTTCATTACTAAACTCCCGAAAACTCCTAACGGTTGCGATACCATTTGGGTGATCGTTGACCGACTCACTAAATCTGCTCATTTCCTAGCCATCAAGGAAACTGATAAGATGGAACGTTTGACACGGATCTACCTGAAAGAAATCGTGTCAAGACACGGCGTGCCTATCTCAATCATCTCCGACCGAGATGCTCGATTTACTTCTCGCTTCTGGCAGTCACTGCAAAAATCTCTTGGTACTCGTCTGAATATGAGTACGGCTTACCATCCTCAAACCGATGGCCAGAGCGAACGAACCATACAAACACTGGAAGACATGCTACGAGCCTGCGTAGTTGACTTCGGTAAAAACTGGGAAATTCACTTACCGTTGTGCGAGTTCTCGTACAACAACAGTTATCACACCAGCATAAAGGCTGCACCCTTCGAGGCACTATACGGTCGTAAGTGCCGGTCACCTATCTGTTGGACTGAGGTGGGGGATACACAACTCACCGGTCCAGAAATCATACATGAAACAACTGAAAAGATCGTCGGCATACAAAACAGACTAAAAGCCGCGCGTGATCGTCAGAAAAGCTATGCTGATGTGAGACGCAAACACCTTGAGTTCCAAGTAGGGGACAAGGTACTTCTCAAAGTGGCACCGTGGAAAGGTGTCATTCGATTCGGAAAACGAGGCAAACTAAATCCTAGATACATCGGACCATTCGAAATCCTTGAAAAGATTGGTCCAGTGGCATACCGCCTGCAACTTCCTGCTGAACTTAGCAGCGTACACAACACATTCCACATTTCTAACTTGAAGAAATGCCTGTCTGACGAGACGCTGATTATACCACTCGACGAAATTCAAATCGATGATAAACTTCATTTTGCCGAGGAACCTATGGAAATCATGGACCGCGAGGTCAAGCGATTGAAACAGAGTCGTATTCCCATCGTAAAGGTCAGGTGGAATTCTAGGCGCGGCCCTGAGTTCACCTGGGAACGGGAAATGTAACACCTGCTAAATTAGGATAATTAATTATGCCTAATTAATTGTAACTAGATGTAATTAGTATGTAATAGGACTAATTGCAGACTCTATTTGTATATATATAAGGTGATTTATATATATATGTGTGTGTACTTACGCGATTTGGATAAATCGTGCGAATTAACCGGACGGAGTCCGACACAGTTTACTTGGATGTTGGTGACAGAAAATTTCTTAAATAATGAGAACGTATTTTGTTATATAAAATACGCAACAGAACGAGCATTATTTATATATTATAGTGACGACATTTTAACTAACGCAACAAAACGTAATAAACGCGACTTAATAATTGAAATATTGCGACAAATGTTTTTATTATTAATTTCAAAGTATTTTTATTTAAATATTCCAGTTACAGTTTTAAAACATAACGGTTTGATTAAATACTAAAAACAAAGGATTTAACGATTAGGACGCGGAGTAAACACTGAGTTTTAGGGAGCACTTCCCCCTCCCTTGCCCCATTGGATCAGCCAACCCCACCCCATGCCCACTTCTTCTCTTTCATTTTTCATCATCTCCAAAATACACACACACATAAACTCTCTCAACCTCAACTTACACCAAATTTTCGGAATACAAACCGACACACGAAATTTACATATTCGGAATCAACGTCACGAGTGGAGCAAGAATATCAAGATCGTTTTCACCATATCATCCTCCATTTAGCTCGATTTGCAAAAGTAAGAAATTCCTAAAATCTTAGATCTATTCAATTTGGTGTAATGTTTTGATGTTTTGATGTGTACACAACTTAGATATAACCTAATACATGAAGAATACACGATTTTATAGCTCAAAAATGGGTTAGATTTGCGTTTTTGGTCGGAAAATCACGAAACCCGAAAGTTTCTGGACTGATGTTCATCTTTGCGACACAACGTTTGTGTCGCATGCTATGTCGCATAAACCATTTAGTGTCGTAATTTGTGTCGTACGTTATGTCGCACTATTGTGTCGCACTTTTTATGCGACACAACCCTTATGTCGCTATTAAATTAGCATCGCAAGCTTTTGCGACACAACCACTGTGTCGCAGAGCTCTTGTGTCGCACTTTATGCGACACAACCACTGTGTCGCATACCAAACTTTAGTGTCGCAGATTGTGTCGCAAAAACACAGAAAACCAGAATTTTAAAGTCAAAGTTACTGTACAAAAAAGTCAAATTTTACTGTAGCAGTACTGTAGCAGTACTGTAGCAAATCTACTGTAGCAAAGTCAACAATTTAGAATTATTTTGATGAACCGTCACCAATGGGCCAAAACTGTTCTCTCAAAACAAACGACTACGAACATACAAACGAACATTGAACTATACTAGTTGTGTACAACTAAACGAAACGTCTCGTGAGACACATACTTACATAACTTCATATGATAGGCATTTGAAGGTTACGGGTTCGGAGAACCTACTTGAAATATTTACTACTTGCTATTTGCTACAGCTTATTACCAGACTCAGGTGAGTCTTACAGCCCCACTTTTACTGTTTTATACTTTGGGGTGAGATACTTAGCAACTGTTTTACGCATGAACACAATGTACTGAACTGAAAACATTACTGATTACAAACAAACGCATGAGTTACTTTTATCCACTGAAAGCCTCCTAATCGTAAGTTGTTAGTTATGGACTTAAGCGCGATTACTAATAGATGGATCCATTTGGGACTGACAATCCCTGTCTGGGGTGGTAGCGCCACCACGTACTGATTTACACGTAGAAACAGACATATTAGTATTTGTTACATATGAGTGTGCGGATAGCACTCACGGGGGTACGTGATTTATTTCACACTACACGGTTAAGCTTCAACTTATGAGCTCATGGCACTGTACTGATTACTGATTTACTTACTTTGCTTGATAGCAATACGGGTACATACTTGTGGTTCATAACGCTTACTTATTACTAAACCTGTGAGATTCACCAACCTTTTTGGTTGACACTTTCTAGCTTTGTATCTCAGGTACACTTACGGAGTAGGATCACTCCAGGATGTCTAGCTAGAGTCGCATGATTTACAAACTGCATTTAACGGAGATTCTTTGGCATTATCTTTTGTAACTATGGTTATGTAATAGAATCTCCCGCTATACGCGTGGGCTCTAGGAAATTACATTTTGTATACGAAAACCTACGGTTTTCAAACGATTATTAATCATGAAATGTAACTATTTTACAAACGTCTCATTTAGAGGTCGTTTACTATTAATCTTGTGCTTTGTATATTGATTAGTAACACCCAATGTATGCTTCCGCAAACCGTTAAATTTGGGGGTGTTACAAGGAGGTTGATCATTCTGAGAGGGCTGCTTCTACTGCTTCTAGCCCACTGGCAGAGCAGGACAGAAGTAACATTAATAAGACCCCATCAGAGGCAACACATGGACATGATTCTACACCTGTAGATGATCCTAGTGGTCCCAGTACCAAGAACCAAGGGGACTTTGATGATCATGCTAGGCATGAGTCAGAGTTTGATGATGTCAATGATTCACCAAAGGATTCACATCCTGAAGGTGTTGAGGCTAGAACTAACTTGGAATTGACGAAAATGGTTGATTATGTATGGGCTGAATTTGTAAAGGAGAGGAAGAAGAATAAGGCTAAGGATGAAATTATCACTCAATTGCAGAGGAGAGTGCAGCGTTAGAATGGATTGTTATTAAATGTTTAAAGAAAGGAAGGAAATATGTGGTTCATGATACTTCTGAACCTGAGGATGCTTATCAATTTCCACAAAATGCTTTCAAAAAGGGGGAGAAGGTCTGGACAAATTTGGGTGATAAGAAGAATAAGAATGACAAGGTGGTGGATGATGATGAGAAGGTTGATGAAGAAATGGAGATGGAACAACCAGAGGATGATGAGTTTGTGCATACACCTCCAACACCACCAACAGAGCCAGAAATAAATGAGTCAGTGTATGAGACAGTGGAAACAGAAATGAAGGAACCAGTGGCAGATGAGAATAAGTCTGATCATACTGAGGTTATTGGGTCAGTGGAGCAAACTGCAGAGGTTAATATGGGTGAAAAGACTGAGGAGTTACAAATTGATGGTGATGATGATGATGAGGTTAATAAACCTGAGATAGCAGTCGAAAAAGAAGAAGAAAAAACTAATGCTCAACAAGTTGAAAAGACTAGGAAAAAGAGTATTCCAGTTAAAACTGCTAAGATGACAGGAACAGGAAAGAAGGTTGAAACTCCAAAGAAGACATCTACACAACAACCATTTTTGCCTGGATTTCAGATTAGAGAACCTGTTGCTGCTCCTGTTCAACAAAAGAAAGACTTGCCAAAGATTGATCCAAAAGATAAGGGCAAGGGAAAACTGGTAGAAGAACCAAAGAAGAAAAAGCAAAAACCAGTGCCACCTGAAGTAACTGCTCATGATACTGAATATGCACAAAGGTTACAGGCTGAGCTAAATGCAGAGGATTTGATTGATGTTGAGATTGAGGAAGGAAAGTTTGTAAAAATGACAAAAGAGCAAGTGGCAGAATGGGATGAATATTTGCTGAAAGAGCAGAGACAGGATGATATTGAATATCTTGTTGATCAGATTAAGAAAAAGAAAGCAGAAGAAGCAAGAAAGAAAAAGGCAGCAAAACCACCAACAAAAGCTCAGATGAAGAAGAACTTAATTGCAAAGCTGAAAGGTGGGTATATTCCTTTGAATGCATTGAAACAGATGAGTTTAGAGAGATTGCAGGAGTTATGGGATAAAGATGATATGAATCCTGATGTGATTGAGAAGAAAGAAAAAGAAAAGAAGGAAGCTGAAAAAGAAAAGAAAAAAGCAGAAAAAGAAAAGAAATTGAAGGAAAAGGAAGAAAAAGAAAAAAGAGAAAAGATAGAAGCTGAGAAGAGGAAGAAAGATGAAATTGAAAGAAAGAAAAGAGAGTTAGATGAAATTCCTGATAGAGAAAGGAATGTTGATGAATTGAAGGAGTTTATTCTGTTACAACCAATGGAATCTGAGGTAATTAATGTTGAATTACCTGGTATCATTGATTGGTCTATTGAGCAATTTGTCAATCCTGTTAAGATTCACAAGATTAAAATTGAAAGAGCAGATGAAAATGTATCTTGGTGGAGATCTTTTAGGGATTTGATAAAAAGAATTAATAGGACTGATTTGGTGAGAATGTATGAGATTGGGATGGAAAAGGATTTAGATTTGAAAAAGTTTGATAATCTGGTTGAGAAAGTTACATGGCATTGGATTAAGGCTATGTTTGAGCCAGAAGAGTTTCCATTTCAGTTTGCTACATTTAGCAAGGTTAAAAATTGGATTTATCATGCCAAACCTGGAGTACATCAGATTGTTATGGATGATGCAGTATTTATGTGGTTATTAACAGATAGATTTTATGATATAAATCTGAGATTTTTGATGGGCTTGAGAAATGTAAGGTTACAAGCTGCAGTTTTAGATGATGTAGCTCTGGAATTGGTATATATGGTGCTGAATCAGATTCATAAGAAGGAGGAGATAGATAGAAGAAAGAGAAGAAATGACTAACAGTTTTGAAAGAATTTTGGGAAGCTCATAATGGAGACTTAATGCTGTGAAGGACAGATTAAGTTTAGGGGGAGATTGTTGGGTCAAAACTGTTTTAGGTCTGAGTTGAAGTCTTGATGAGAAGACAGAGTACAAGTGATTAAAACTGTTTGTTTTGAAGGTTAAAACTGTCTGTACGAAGTTACAACTGATAGAAGAAAACTGAAGAGAAGACAAGTGTTACAACTGATTGAAGATAGATTACAACTGATAGTTATGTGTCTGTAAGTAGTTAAAACTGCTTATGTATTTGTAACTGTTAGTTATATATGAAACAGTTAACACTGGTTATATATTTGTACTTAGTCTTCGTTACAATTGAAGCAGTTACCACTGAATGTGTAACAGTTACAACTGTTTACTTCAGAATGGTAGTTACAACTGTTTATGATTTTGTGATAAGTTTGAGTCGGTTATGGAAGTTATTATATTTCATATATGTAGGAGATTGTATAGGACTCTATGTGTTATAAATAGAGATCCTTTAGACCTAGATAGGTTAACGTAATTGCGCAGCTTCAAGGTTTTCTGTAACCCTAATACATCAAGTGTATTCGTCTTATATCATTAATAAGATTGAAGCTTTCGGTATATTATTGTGTTCATCATATTAATTGATATTCGTTGATCTTCTTAATATTATTGAGTGTGATTCCGCAACTTCTCAATAATATATTCAAGGCTTATTACATACGATTGTTTATTAAGTTAAACAGGGACTAACATCAATTGAAAAGGTTTCGTCGGCTAGGTTTAAAGTGCAATTAGGTATTACACTATCGGTCTCTATGAGTTTACCGTTTGCTAGTTCTACGGTGTACTTAACATCTAAGGCCACGGGGGTGATGTCAAGTAGTGGGTAAAACTCATCAGATATAAAGCTCCTATCGGCACCAGTATCAAACAGAATAGATGCAATAAGTTGTTGAGGAGGAACATACCCGTGACCATATTCGGGTCTTGACGGGCGTCCCCAGAGTTGAGTACAAAGGCTCTACCTTTGGCGTTGTTGTTGTTGCTGCCCTTGTTTTTCAGTTTTGGGCACTCGTTCCTATAGTGTCCAGGGTTTCCGCATTCGAAGCAGGCTTTAGGTGGCCTAGTGTTGTTGTTGGGATTGTTGTTGGTAGGAGATCAGCAATCGTTGGTGAGGTGGCCGTACCTCTTGCAATTGTGGCAAAAGGGACCACAAGGACCTTCATGGTGGCGGCTGCACTTGGAACAGTAAGGCTTGTTCCCAATGTAACCCCATTTGTTATTAGTGGTGGAGTTCTAGGCTTTGATGGTGTCGGGTTTCTTGTTTGGGTGGTTGTTGTGGTTGTCGGACCACTTTTGTTTGAGTTGAGTTGAGGATGAAGTGGGTGGTTCTGGATCCTCATTCATGGCTGTTGATACATGTTTGTGTGTCTGTCAGTTGGTCTATTGAGTTGTAAGTGTCGTTAGTTAGTTTTATTAGAAAAGTCATTTTCTGTATTAGCGACACTTAAGTTTAGCATTAGGCGACACTTGCCTTAGTGACGCATAGCGACACTTAGGTAAGTGACGCATGAGGGCGGCGACATGCGACACTTCCCAAGTGACGCATGTCTGCCGATTTTGTTAGTATAAATTGAAACCTACGGGTTTTCGGCTAGGGTTGACGAAACCCTAGCACCATTTGTCGACTAAGCACTTCTGTAAACAGTTCCAATACGATTTACAAGCTAATATACTCGTTTACTTTGATTAATCATTGTTTTCGGTTTGAGTTTATTACTTGTTTGTGTAATTGATTGATTCCGCCAATCTATTACTATCGATCAACACTCAGATCCACATCCAGGGGGCACTCTCAACTGGTATCAGAGCCTCGGAGTTGATTTGATCGACGTGTGTACGTGTATTGAAGTGTTTTCGGTTCGATTTTGTGAAGATCAAAGACATTCTAGCAAGTTTAGGATCGATTTGGTGCTATTACTGTGTTTTGAGTAAAGATTTACAGGTTTCGTACGATTGGGACTCAAGAATTTTCGTTAGGTTTACGAAAATTCGATTTTTAGGGTTTTTGGGTGTTCACAGCCGTTTCTGCGTCACTTAGAGCGTCACTTCGACACTTTGTGCGGCACTTCGAGCGACACTTCTGTAAGGAACAATTAGGGTTTTTACGACACTCAAGTGCGTCACTTAGTAACGTCACTTGAGTATTATACGTCACTTACATAAGTGACTCCTACTGTTCAATCCGACACTCTTCTGCGTCATTTGATACAGCATTTGTGTATCATCCGTCACTTACTACGAGTGACGCATTACTTCTGTCAGTCACTTAAAGCGTCACTTACCTTAGTGACGCCTGCTATTGCTAAGCGACACTCAAGTCCGTCACTTGAGTACGTCACTTACGTGTTTATAAGACACTAATCTCTAGTGTCGTTCTGTTTGTTTACCCGTCACTCGATAGCGTCACTTATCAAGTGACGCCTTTGTTACTAATCAGCTTCCAAGTTTTTTTTTAGTTGATTCTACAGGTACGCTTCAATGTCTGATAAGGAAGATATTAGAGGAATCAGAGAGATGCTCAGACAGAGCAATGATATTGGCTCCAGTAATAAACCTCCGTTCTTTGGACCAGATTTGGATTATGTGTATTGGAGAGATAGATATGAACAGTATATAGATTTCCACTGTCCTGAACTGTGGGGACCTTTAAAAGAACGATATGTTGCTCCAGTGGCTGAAGGAAATTATCGTGGTGTTCCTCCAGCTAAAACATATAATGCTATGTCACCTCAAGAGAAAAAGGAGTATGAGACAGAAAGAAAGGCTCATTCCTCTATCTGTATGTGTTTGCCAAAGGATGTTATGAGACTCTTTAAATCTCATGACACAACTTATGATCTGTGGAAGGCAATTGAGACACGATGCGGGGGAAATGAAAAGTACAAGGAGGCTAAGCTAGAATTAATCAAAAAGCAGTATGATTTATTTGACATGATTCCAAATGAGCTGACTTCCAGTCTATTCACTAGATACTCACATCTGGTTAGTGAGTTGAATGAAGGAGGATACAATCTCCCTGCACTTGAGGTAAACAAGAAATTGCTGGACGTGTTGCCAAGTGCTTGGGATGTGAAAGTCCAATTTTTAAAAGAAAATCCAGAATTACAGAGGATGACTTTGGATCAATTGATAGGTATTCTACAAGCTCATGCGATGGAATTGAAGAAGAAAGAATGTAAGTCAGGTGGATCTGTACAGAAAGCCACAACTGGTGGAGTTGGACTAGTCAATTCTGGCAAGAGTTACGGTGGAGTAGCATTTATAACGGATACTAATTCTTCTTCTGCTTCTTCTGGAGTTCATCATACAGCTTATCTTTCTGGAACATCTCAAGGAAATCAACAACAGGCTTCAGTTTCACCAGCAATACAAGAGCAAGCTGCAATTTATACAGCTTTTCTGAGCTCTTACAAAGATTTGGTTACTCAACCAAATACAACTTTGGAACTGATCAAGGAAGATTACGGCCAATTGGATGAAGATGATCTAGAACAGATGGACTTGAATTGGAACATTGCTATGATAACAAGAAGGGTTCAAAAATTCTTGCAACGAACTGGACGCAAGAGTTTAGAAGGCAATGGGAAGTCAGGATTTGGTTTTGATAAAAGCAAGGTCCGTTGTTATAACTGCCAGAATTTGGGTCATTTCGCTAGGGAATGCGAGAAACCCAAGATGCCACCGTCGGGCCTTACTAAACCTGATCCTCCAAAAACGAAAGAAGAGGGCAAGACGTTAGTTGTGGACAATGCTTTGGTGGTTTTTGAGCCAACTACTCATGACTGGAATGCAGAGGCTACAAAGTTTCAACAGTGTCTCATGGCTCATATTACACCTGAGGTACAAAATGAATCACCTGAACCTTTAAACTGTATCTCATGCATTAATCTAACTGAATCTCTAGAGGCTTTTCAAAAGGATAACCAAGAGTTGCGAGATAAAGTTGCAAAACTTAATGAGTCAAATAAGTTTTTGAAAGAAAATGAAAAACTCTATGAAAAACATATTGAAGCTCATAAGTTAGATACTCAAACTTATAAAGCTAAAGTTTTTAGTCAACAGGATGCAATTAAAAGTTATCTTACTGAAATTGAACTGTTAAACAAAGAGCTTTCAGACTTAAAAAGTGAGTATGGTAATTATCAAGATAAAGTCTTAGGGTCAACTTCTGCGACAATGATCTTTAATGAAATTATTAGCAATCATAAGCAGGATAGGAAAAGTAAGGGAGGAAAAGGAATAGGTTTTGTTGAAATAGCACCTCCTACGACTTATACTCCTTTACCTGTTAAGGAAGGCCTTGATGAAATTCCAGTTGATTATGCTAAGTTGTTGGGTATCAAGGGTAAAGTGGCTAAATCCAACAAACAGGAGAAGGAGAAAACCACGAGGCCAGAGTATCCCACTCCTAAGTTTGTTAAGCCACTGAATAAATCTCCTGTTAGTGCTGAGGAGATTGTTGAGGAAACGGATGCATCTCCAGTTTGTTTTGAGGAGATCGTTGAGATTGAGGATATTACGGATCAGGAGTATCCTGAAGTTAAGAGAGTTGAAGTTAAACCTGAAAAGGAAATTTCAAAAGTTGAACCTGAAATTAAGGTTCAAACAAATAAGGGTAAAGCCAAGGTTTTAAACTCAAAACAACAAACTTTACAGTCACCTGTAAAGATTTTGCAACGAAAATTAGTAAATGAAAAAGTTTTGTCTGATAAACCTTCAACTTCGACCTCTCAACCAAAGCAAACATTTTCTAAGACATGTACTCAATGTTCATGTTCTAGAAATGTTTCTCCACCTCCTGTGGTAATGCCTCAGCCTCAACCGTTAGTTGAGACTCGTTCTTGTTTCTACTGCAAGAGACAAGGACATTTAATCCGTGACTGTCCCAAGCTGTCAAATCAGCGCTATGGGAGAGAGATGCCTAGGACATCAGTTTATAGAAATTCTTTTTCAAAATCTCCACCTAGGTGTTACTCAAAGTATCCCAAGCCTGTTCTGAAGCTAAGTAATGTTGAGCAAAAACCTTTGCCAATTCAGAAGCCCAACATTATTTCTGATATCAATTCCGAACCTTCAAAAGTTTGGAAACGAAAAGAGTCTGATGTTGACTCTTCAGTCGTCAACAATAACACTTCAGATAAAAATTCTAATTTGTTTAAAGATAAAGTCCTATCTGATGTGCTTATTGTTGATGACCATGGAAGACCTAAGTCTGTAAAGGCTTGGGTCTCCGTTTCTCACTAATCTCTTTCTTTGATGTGTTGCAGCAGTCGGAACGTGTGAAGGATAGTTTATGGTATATGGATAGTGGCTGCTCGCGACACATGACTGGCGATGTGTCTCTTCTGACGGATATTAAACCATACTCGGGAGGATACGTTGCTTTCGCGGGAGATTCAGGAGGAACGATTTCGGGAAAGGGAACGCTAACAAATGGAAAAGTTAGCTTTGAAAATGTGAATTATGTGGCTGAGCTGACTCACAACTTGCTGAGCGTTTCACAAGTTTGTGACAAGGATTACACCACTTTATTCACAAAGACGGAATGTGTAATATTGAAGCCGGGGTATGTCATTCCTGAGGATTGGGTATTGATGCGGGCACCTAGAAAGAATGACACCTATGTGATGAATATGCGAACTGTGGAGACTACAAGTGACTATACTTGTCTTCTTTCAAAGGCTTCAGAAAAGGAATCACTCCTTTGGCACAGACGGATGGGACATATTCATTTCCGTAAAATGAATTTTCTGATTAACAATGATTTAGTGAGGGGAGTTCCAAAACAGTCCTTTGCTTTAAAAGATGACTGCGTTTCTTGTCACAAAGGAAAACTCCACAAGAAGTCCCACAAGTCTAAGGTTGTGAATTCTATTGCAGCTCCGTTGGAACTACTGCATATGGATCTGTTCGGTCCAGTTTCAACAAAGAGCATTGGTGGTCGGTCTTACTGCTTGGTAGTTACTGATGACTACTCAAGGTTTTCGTGGGTATATTTCTTGACTACAAAAGGGGAAACACCTGAGATTCTGGTGTATTTGTTGGACAAGTTGGCAAATCTGTGCAACTTGAAGGTGAAACGGATACGAAGCGACAATGGAACTGAATTCAAGAACTCAACTCTCGAATTGTTTTGTGCTACAAGAGGAATTGAGCATCAATTTAGTGCTCCAAGGACTCCACAACAGAATGGAGTTGCAGAAAGAAAGAACAGGACAATTATAGAGACAGCTCGGACCATGTTAGCTGACTCCAAATTACCAATCATCTTCTGGGCTGAGGCAGTTAATACTGCCTGTTATGTTCTCAACAGAGTGCTCACGGTTAAGAAAAAGAATAAGACGTGTTATGAACTTTTCAATAACCGTAAGCCAAACCTTCAGTTCTTAGAACCATTTGGGTGTCCATGCATGATCATGATTACAAAAGATAAGGTCTCTAAGTTTGGTGACAAAGCTGTTGAAGGGATTTTTCTTGGATATTCAGTCAATTCTCCGAACAAAAGAGTCTTTAACAAATCAACGAATCAGATTGAGGAACAGTTTGAAGTAAAATGTTTAAGGTATACGGAACCTCCTCAAGGAACAGGTCCGGATTGGTTCTTCAACTATGGAAATCTCTTTGACTCTTTCAAAATTCCTGATGATGATGAAACGGAAGAGTTAGTTTCCATGCTACATGGACTTGATTTTTCTCAAGATACACCAGTTAGTAAACCATCCGACCCATCTCCTAATGCAACACCCGAACCACCACCAACTGATACTACACCAATTGATACTACACCCACACCACCATCAACAACACCTACTCTGACATCTACTTCTCGAGTTACACCATCGAAAGATGCTCCTTCTACCTCTAAAACAGTGTATAATTACACCAAGGAGCTTCCGTATGATCCAAACATGCCATCATTAGAGGAAGGGGGAGAGGATGAGGTAAGTGATGAGGGAGAGGAAGCAGAAAATATGAATTATTCTCATTTATTTTCTCAAGGAGATGAAGATGCTGATGCTTCTCCGAATATTTCTGCAAATGAGGCAGATCTGAGTAATCTGGAACAGAATCTTGTGCCAGATCAAATTCCAGTGACTCGGATACATAAGGATCACCCCATTGATAATATCATTGGTGATCCTCATGCAAAGGTTCAAACAAGACATCAAGCGAAACAGACTGATACTGAACAACTTTCGGGTCTGGTGGCTAATGTTAATTCATGTTATCTTTCGCAGAATGAACCTAAGAAAGTTGAAGAGGCCTTAAAAGATCCATCCTGGATCGAGGCCATGCAAGAGGAACTACAACAATTTGAAAAGTTGCAAGTCTGGGAAGTAGTTCCCTTACCCAAGGGTGCCCACTTGACTGGCACTCGTTGGGTTTTTCGTAATAAGATGGATGATAGGGGCGTTGTAATTCGCAATAAAGCACGTCTAGTAGTTCAAGGCTTCAGTCAAATTGAGGGGTTGGACTATGATGATGTATTTGCCCCTGTTGCTCGATTGGAATCCATACGCATTTTTCTGGCATACGCGTCCTTCAAGGGATTTCGCGTCAATCAACTTGATGTGAAAAGTGCGTTTCTGTATGGAAAGGTTGACAACGATGTGTACGTTAAGCAGCCTCCTGGTTTTGAAGACCCTGCGCATCCTGAATACGTCTGTAAATTGAACAAGGCGTTGTATGGTCTTCACCAAGCACCAAGACTTTGGTACGAGAGGCTAACTACACATCTGATTAAGCATGGTTTTGTGAGAGGGAACATCGATAGCACGCTATTTATTCTTCGTGAACAGTCAGAGGATAGGGAAGATTTGCTACTTGTGCAGGTTTACGTGGACGATATTATCTTCGGATCTACCAATGAGGCAATGTGTAAGAACTTTGAGAAAATCATGAAGTCTGAGTTTGAGATGAGCGCAATGGGGGAGCTCACTTTCTTTTTAGGTGTACAAGTTGAGCAGCTTGCAAAAGGTATTTATATACATCAGTCAAAATATGTCAATGACATGTTGACTAGGTATGACCTGCTCACTTGTAAAACCTATGGGACTCCCATTGAGCTTAATCACAATCTCAAGCTTGCTGAGGAAGATGAAGATTGCAAGGAGAGGGACTATCGTTCAATGATAGGTTCTCTTATGTATTTGACTGCCTCAAGACCGGATATTGTATTTGCCGTGTCGATTTGCTCACGTTATCAGGCTAAACCAAAGGTGTCACATATGAAGGCAGTAAAGCGAATTTTTGGTTATCTCAGAGCTAGACCTACCCTTGGTCTTTGGTATTCAAATGAGAAGACTTTCGCTCTCACAGCCTATTCAGATTCGGATCATGGAGGTTGCAGTATCGATAAGAAGTCTACAACGGGTGGATGTCAGTTTCTGGGATCGCGTTTGGTCTCGTGGCAGTGCAAGAAGCAAACTACAGTCTCTCTTTCTACAGCAGAGGCTGAGTATGTTGCTGCCGCTAGTTGCTGTGCTCAAGTTCTCTGGATTCAGCACCAATTACGCGATTACGGGTTACTTCTTACTATGACTCCCATTCACATAGATAACACTGCTGCTATTTCTATCACACGCAATCCCGTACAGCACTCTAAGACAAAACATATTGAACTTAGGTTCCACTTCATACGGGATTGCTATGAAAAACACTTGATAGACTTGGTCCACATAGACACCCTTAAACAAAATGCTGACCTATTCACCAAAGCTTTTTCACGTGCTCGATTTGATGAACTGGTCAACATGATCGGTTTAAGATTCTTTGGGTCTAAAAAGTAATGTGTGACTTGGATAGTTAACGTTATTTGCTTTTATGTGTGATTATTAAAAAAAAAAAAAAAAAAAAAAAAAAAAAAAAAAAAAAAAAAAAAAAAAATTTTGCAACAGCCACTCTTTATACTCTTTAGTATTAAAGAAAACGCAAGGTTGCTACATTTTAAAATAGACGTTGAAGTTGTGTCTGTAAACAACTTGGGATATGATAGTACATCGGGTGACATGCACAAAATAGAATTTTAAGGTTTATCTTGGATGTGTCAGTAGGTTTATCTGACGCACTTAAAACAGTTTTTCTCTAAATTATCTTCATCATACGATGTATTGGTAGGCATGGTACACACCGGTCTCTGAGGTATTAAGAAGTAATTTACATACATGTCTATGATCATGTGGTAAACACCTTGTGATGTACGACTTTAAGTCTTAATTCCTTAGCATAGCTTGACATACTTCTATTTTTTGGATCGTATATCTGAGATCTTTTGGGGGAGTATGCTGATTGTTTCCTCTGTTGTACGAAAGTGCAGACCTGGTCTCAATTCAGCTTACTCTCAAAACTAAGCAAACGTGAGTCAATGCACTTGCAAAGTCTTAAATTTAAGATACTACACAAGGTCGCCACAAATTTGGTTTGACTGCGTTTAGTTTTGCTTATACCTGAATCAAGTTATGTTGCTCTGTTGTACGCAAGTACAGACCTGTCACCGCTGGCTTGATTCTTAAAATTGGTTCTCTTATATTCCTTCTAAATTTGGAAACTATGTTCATGTCTAAGTTATAGGGGTATATCTATGGTGGGGACCATGGTGCAATATTCATTCTAACAATAAAGGGTTAACTCACAGACACGGATGTAACATGTTTAGGTGGACAAACAATACCAATAATTGTCTTGAAATAATTTTTATACAAGGTGTTTTAAATGTGCCAAGTAAATTTAAAGTGGACAAATATACTGATGATCGAAATAACACTTACCATTCCTAATAATTGCATGTTATTCCGATATGATCCCTAACTAGACTTAATCAACTCCGTCACCAAAAAGAATGTATTTAGTTTGGTTTTATATTTGTAATTTTGTGTCTTTAAATTTTATTTATTTTTAACCAAGTCACATTTACTGTCAAATTGAGCACTCCGCAAAAGATCGATAGAATTTTAAAATTTTTCAAAAACTGTCGATATGCGTCACTTCCTAAGTGACGCTCATAGTGACGCATAAGAGTGACGCTTTAAGAGTCGTTCTAAGTGACGCTGATTAGAGTTTTGGTATAAATAGTCCGTATCCGGCACTTATTTCTACCACCAACACTATTCACTACGCGTCACTTCCACTACCCTTGCGTCACTTCTCTCGTCGCTGCGTCACTTCGACTGTTCGTGCTTTTCGATCGATCTACGGCTTTTCGTGTATTTTTCGTGCAATCGGCCTCCGTTACCTTGTTCATCTCACTCATACGCATCATTAGGTACCGTTTTTATCTATTATAATTGCGTATCCATGGTTTAATCACCGATTGAAGTTTCGGGTTTTTAGGGTTTATGTAATCACGATTATTGGGGATCGTTTTGTTATTGTTTTGTGTTAATAAACGGTGTGTTTTAATCGTTTTTACTTGCCACACCGTTTGGTTAACTCGTTTTAAAAAAACCCCAAAGTTGGTTCGTCGTGATTACCGGGCTTGAACAGTGACACGATGATCTTCATCGTTGCGTCACTTCAAGCGTCACTTCCTTAAGTGACGCTTAATTGTAATTTCGTATGTTAAAGTGTCACTTCCACAAGTGACGCCTTAAACCGTCACTTTGTTGAGTGACGCCTTTATGCGTCACTCTCACATCATACTTACCGAGTGACGCTTTGATCCGTCACTTCTTTCACTGACGCTGTCAGTGCCGCTTTAACTAACCGTCACTTTTTAACTGACGCATACCCGTCACTTGTTAACTACCACTTGAATGATACATGTTGCGGCAACGTCACTTACACCAGTGACGCTTTCAATGCGTCACTTACCTTAAGTGACGCATCCTTCTGATTTCTGATTTTCATACGGCACTCCTTAAGTGTCGGCTGTCTTACGTGCGTCACTTCTTCAGTGACGCTATAAAATCAGATTTTTCGATTATGTTTTTGAGCTTATTCTGTAACGATTTTTCGTGTTCTTGTCTGGATTATAGTTACAGATGGAGCATCTTCATGATTATTATCGTCGCACAAACACCAGGCACAACATTGTTGCATTTTTGGAATCTACGCATAAGAACTCATTGCCTTTCCGGCCGATGATCGAGTTTCTTAGACGTTCGAGGATTCATTACGCTATTACAGCTTCAGTACCAGTGTATATGAATCAAATCGAGGAGTTTTATGACCACGCATTTATCAGAACAGAGAACGATACTCCAAGGATTGTGACCACGATGTTTGGTCGTGAGATTCAGATTACACAGGATTCAGTTCGCCGTGTTTTGCAGTTTGATGATGCAAATGATATGCCGACCGTTTTTGAGACCACTTTTATCTACGGGGGTCTTCAGAGATTGGGTTATCCGGCTGATCAGCTTACTGATTTTCGTAAACAGTATCTCTGTCGGGTTTGGAGATACTTGGCTCACATTGTAATTGTGTGTTTATCTCCGCGAAAAGGAGGATACGATGCTGCAAGTCACATGACTTTATCTCTGATGCTGGCGTTAGTTTATAACAAGCCGTATAACTTCAGCGGTTATATTTTCGGGAATATGGTTGATAATGTTCGAGCTGGAAAAGAAAAATGGCTGTTATATCCTCGTTTTGTTCAGCTGTTGTTAAATGATTTGAATCTGGGAATAGCTCCGGATCTAAGATCGTTACTAATTCCAACGCCCATGATGTTACGTGTTTTCAATGACTGTAAGCTGCCACCAAAAGATTCTCAGATCTTACCTGATCGTGAGTTATTTGGGCACATAGTAAACGAAAACTATGTTGCGCCGCCCGGGGATGGTTATGAGGATGTTGTTGTTCCTCCAGTCAATGAGGCAGATTTAGTTGATGCTGCTGTAGCTCAAGATTTGGAGGATATTGAGCAAGTTGGAGAGGTTCCAGCTGAGGAATCTGATGGTGGTGTTACACCACCTGATTCTCCAGGTGATGTACCACCTCCAGATGCATTGGATGGAATACAGTTGGCTGATCCTCGACGCTTTAAGCGTATTTTGAGAAGGATTTCTGCGGGGCGTGTTCATGTACCGCCTAATCTTGGAAAGCGACCAGCTGGGTCTTCTCCGTCTTATGCTAATTTACCATTGAGAAGACGCCAGCGAACAGGAATTACCATTCAGGAGCCTGGTCACCAAGATCAACAACAACAACAACCGCCTACTGCGATGCTTCAGCAGTTACTTGATCAGATAACTCAGATGAACAAGCGTTTTGATGATCAGGCTGCCGTGATTGAAGCTCAAGCTGCTCAAATAAAAGATTTGGAGATAAAAGCAGCTCATGTGCAGGAGTTGCAGCTAGAATTGAAAGATGTGCAGTCTAGGTTGTTAGAATTGGAAGCGGTTACTGTTGTTTCGGGGGAGGAAGGTCAGAGAACCTTAGAAACAAATGTAACCCCTCCCCCAGAATCCGAAAATGTAAATCCAGATTCTATTAATGAAAACATTGCTTTGGATTATTTCGTTGATGTTCCAGGACAACCGAGACCCATTTCGGTTGATTATTCGAATGTTAATCTCACATACATTCAGAGTTTGATAAATCCGGATGATGAAGAAGATAAATCAGTTGATCCGGATGATATAGAGATGGATGCTGAGGTTCCAGGGTCAGACGAAGAATATTTGGTTAATCCTCATCAGGAACCAGCACCTGAGCGAGAATCGGAACCAGTTCAGAAACAACCGGCTCAACCGTATGATTTTGATGCACCGATCATTGAGTCCGATGATTCTGATGATGACCAAGAGCCTCAAACAGATACTACTCAGGAACAACCAACTGCTGAATCTGTTCCTGAACAAGCGCAACCGTCTACATCTTCAGAGCGCCCGATGTTTCGAAAGCTCAAGCCTGAATTGAAGATTTGCAAAACATATCAGGTTCGAGGTGATTTGACTGGATTAATCAGAAGTTGGAAGTTTGATGAAGTCAACTTTCTGATTCTTATTAAGCGAAGAGATGGAGTACAGTATTTTCGACCGAGATTTAACTGTATTAGCACGCTGCCGAAGGAAGAATTGAATCGTCTTGCTCAACTGAATATTGTTAACCACACTGATGATTTTCGTGGTAACATGTTTCAGAAGATTCTTAGAAAAGATATCTACAGCAAGAAGTATTTGTGGGTTATACCAGAGCTGGGAGTTCGTTATTCATACAAGAAAAAGTTGGATTCAAGAACTCAGCAACCGATTGTGAAGTATCATTATCCTCCAGCTGCTAGTCAGAAAACTGTGCCTTTGCAGTCATTACCACTTGATTTTCTGAAAAGATTACGATATTGGTGGTTTGATTCTGTTACTCAAGAAGCAGTCATTGAATATCTTTCGGTTGAAGATCCAGTGATTGAGAAGGGTAATTGGAGTTTATCTGCTAAGTATGGAAGAACGCTTCGCGTTTTTGATCCGATCAGCCTTATCAATTTGACGAAGAAAGATTTGAAAGCTCTTCACAAAAGTAAGATGGAGTATCATCGTTATGATCAAGAAGAAGCTTCAAAGTTCGAGAAGGTGGTCGAGATTTGTGTTCGAGTGGGTATTCATGCTGGTGGAGTGTTTCCACCAGGTTGGGTTTAAACTGAAGATGTTTTTGAAGACCAAGCTGAAGACACGGGGGAGTTTGTTGATACATGTTTGTGTGTCTGTCAGTTGGTCTATTGAGTTGTAAGTGTCGTTAGTTAGTTTTATTAGAAAAGTCATTTTCTGTATTAGCGACACTTAAGTTTAGCATTAGGCGACACTTGCCTTAGTGACGCATAGCGACACTTAGGTAAGTGACGCATGAGGGCGGCGACATGCGACACTTCCCAAGTGACGCATGTCTGCCGATTTTGTTAGTATAAATTGAAACCTACGGGTTTTCGGCTAGGGTTGACGAAACCCTAGCACCATTTGTCGACTAAGCACTTCTGTAAACAGTTCCAATACGATTTACAAGCTAATATACTCGTTTACTTTGATTAATCATTGTTTTCGGTTTGAGTTTATTACTTGTTTGTGTAATTGATTGATTCCGCCAATCTATTACTATCGATCAACACTCAGATCCACATCCAGGGGGCACTCTCAATGGCCATGAGTTCATGGGCCAATCGGAAGGCACCATCAATGGTGGCTTGGTTTGACGAGGCGACGTTCCCCCGGACAGGTTCCGGAAGACCGCGGATGTATTTTCTGATCTTGTCAGACTCGGTGCTGACCATGGCTGGGCGAAGGATGGTAAGCTGTTGGAATCTGGCGGTGTATCCGTCAATATTAGTACCCTGCAACTTTAGGTGCCAGAATTCTTCCTCCAACTTTTGGAGTTGTTCGATTGGGCAATACTTAGCAGTGAGCATATTCTTCACCTCTTCCCAAGGTAGCAAGTAGGCGGTGTCGATACCCACAGACTGGGCATACGAGTTCCACCAAGAGAGGGCATCATCTTCTAGGGTGCAGGTGGCAAATTTGACTTTGTCATCCTCCGCACATTTGCTGATGCGGAAGACAATTTCCATCCTCTCGAACCATCTGACCAGCCCGATGGCTCCTTCAGTTCCCTTGAAGCTTGAGGGTTTGCAGTTCTGGAAATCCTTGTAGGAACAAGGCTTAGCGGCGGTGGTTTCAGCTGTATCGCTGTTTCTCCAGGAGTTCTGTGAAGTATTCCGAGCCAAGGCTTCAGTCACAGCCTGAGTGATGAGTGACATAAGCTGAGCGTCGGAGTATGGTCTCGTCTTGGGTGGCATGATTCTTCAATAAAAGAAATGAAGATACATGAGATTTTGTAAGAAAGTTGTATTTATCACAGATGTTTATGTATAAAAGCGGTAATACACAACATCAATATGAAAATGGCAATTAATATAACTTGGAACAGTAGGAATATTTGATAGATAATACGAGTTCAAAAGGTTACATCCCATGGATGTATTACAAAAGGTGTCGGGAATTGTTACATCCGACCGAATTATAGAGTGGCGCTTAGATAGTTATTAGATTACAAGATAGATTACAAGACAAGGACTACTCTAGTCTCGACGTATATCAATCTGTTCCATCATTTTAACAAGACGATCCACAATATTTGCAAGTCTGCTGGCTTGTCGGGCGTTATCTTCTGCCAGGACTAGTCATTGCACTAAACTGCGAACGTATTCCTCTGCTTCCCGTGAGCGTTGCTCACATTCTTCTAGCCTCTGTTGCAAAAGGGCGGTTTCTACGCTTATCTCCACGTTTTTAATGGTGGTTTCGTGGTCCTCGGAGACTTGGTTGATGCGCTCGAGGGATGTAAGTCTCCAGTTTTCGTTGGTTTCTTGGAGTTCGATGTCATTGGTGTAAAACCGTTGTTCGTGACGGTGTAGCCTAGCAGCTAAACCCGGTAGAGTGAAGTGCGCGGGATATGGGCCAGCTCGAGGCAACCTAGGGTTCCTCCTAGCTACCCTCAGGTTTTGAGATCCATAAGGATGAGATTGCGATGAATTGTATGGTGTGTTTGCCATTCTGAGACAAAGCGTTAAAGAAAGTGAGGCCTATCTATGTATATATATAATAATATCACATAATAGTCTAGGGTGTCTATCACAGACATGTTTGAGTCTCGGTTCTCTCGAGGTCAGATTCAAATAGTGTATCCCCTTTCAACATAATCGTTTCAGACCTTACATCATCTTTCCTTAATTGTACATAGTTGATCAGGCTATGTTAAATTAAAGTCGTATGCTGTAATTCCTGAACCAGTCATGCCTAATAAAGAAATACTGCCTAACGGTCATAGTCTAGGCCCACTAAATGCAACCTAGTTCACTATAACCTTAGGCTCTGATACCAATCTGTAACACCCCAAAATTTACTGTTTAGCAGAAGCATACATTGGGTGTTACTAATCAAATATCAAAGCACACAAGATATAGAAAACGACTCTATATGCGTCGTTTTAACAAAATATATTAATATATGAAATGTTTACAACATTTAAAGCTGTACATAGCTCGTGTTCGATTAAATGAGAGATTTCAGTACATAAGTACTTGTACAAAATATACTAATGCAAGAAAATCTCTAATGTCTGCATGCTGACTCGAGCTATAGTAATCCTGAGGCAGTCCAATCTACTGTTGGGTACCTGTGATACATGCTAAAATGGGTCAGCTAAAAGCTGGTGAGCTCACAGGTTTGAAATCAGATAATATCGTATGAACCGCAAGATTTAAGTAATGATTTGAATCCAACAAATAAATAGTAATGTATACAGCCATGAGCACATAGTCTGAGCTTAACTCGAGGGTCGGGTCCCATATAGAGAATTCCGAGCGAGGTGCCTCCACGAGTGCCTAATCTACACTCGTCTGAACAATTATTAGTACATCCGTTTACCCATTCAGTGCATGCTAACCCGGACGAGGAGGGGCAATCCTATATGGTACCATATACTAATAATCACACTACAATGTATTACCAAACTACACTGACGGAGGACTTTGAAATGACTAATTGAAAACAACTCATGTAGTATATTGAAAAGTTGTACTTGCGTTCACATGTTAAAAATAAGCATTGAATCACACCCCTGAGTGAAAACGGTAAAAAGAGGGGCTATGAGACTCACCTGAGTCTTGAAGCGTTGTTGGCGCCCGAACAGGTCGGTGTCGTTAACGATGACTATCCGGGCACCAGAAGTGAGTTTTAAATTTATAAGGCTGGGGCCTAGGGTTACTACTATTGCTATTCTACGGGTTAGCAAAGGATAAGTATGACCTAGGATCGTTCTTCAAAGCGCGACGAATTGAAACTAGGAGAATTTAGAGACTTTTATGAATTTAACTAGGGCGAAAGAGAGTTGGTTTGGATTTTGGGTTTTCTATTCTAAGATTAAACTAAATTAAATCAGAAATGGAGGTTACTTCAGGCGTTCAGCAGTTTAAAGTGATTGTCTACTATGAAGTGGTTCAGGTGATATTAAAGCGTGAAGAGTTCCAATGAGGATAATGTGACAACCGTCAATTTAGGACTAAAATTTAGTGCCTAATCAAGTTCTAATACATGTAATTAGTTATGTGTTAGGCTAATTAATGTATCAATTATCATATATATTGTTGAATATATATCTACACAATTATGCGGTTTATTTAAATCATACGAGTTTCAAATCGAATGAATTTCGATACAATAAATACGGACGTTGGTGAACAATTTTATTAAGAAATACAAATATTATCTAATAACTCAATTTTATTCAGAATCTCATTTATTGTAATATTTCGTATCCAAGTTTTATTACACAATTACTGTATACGAGATTAAAAATACAAACGCGCAAACAAATAAAACGAATTTCCCTTTTAAATATCATAAATAGATAACTGGTAAAATTTTACAATAAAATATTTTATAATAATTTATAATTTAAAATGGAAAATTTAAACGAATAAAATAAATATTTAACGTTAAATGACTGAGAAAACGAACACCACGCGGAGCACGGGACGGAGACTGCGAGGTGAGGCTTTCACCTACACCCCACATCTCCTTCATTCTTTCTTTCATTTTCATTCTCCAAAAACACACACACACCAAAAACACTCTCACCAAATTCATACAAAATTTCGGAATCATCAAATCCGACAACAAAACTTACATTTTCGGAACCACCATCAAGTGAGGAACAAGATTAACAAAAGCTCTACCATCGTTTTCGGCCTCCATCTTCTTCGATTTGCATTTGTAAAGAAATTTCTAAAAACTTAGATTTGTGTAGTTTTATGTAATATTTTGATGTTTTGATGTTTACACAACTTATATATGTCCATTACAAAGATTAGAACACAGTTTTATAGCTTAAAAACGAGTTTAAATTGAGTTTTGGCCGGAAAAATCGTGAACAGTCGGACTTTCTGGGCTGGTGTTCATCCATGCGACACAAGCCTTGTGTCGCATGTTGTGTCGTATTTTGCCCTTTATGTCGCACCTTGTGTCGTATAAATCCTTTAGTGTCGTAACTCATGCGACACAATATTGTGTCGCACTCTATGTCGCAAACTATGTCGTACTTCTATACGACACAACCACTATGTCGCTATTAAATTAGCATTTCGTATTCGATGCGACACAGTCCCTGTGTCGTATCCTTGTGTCGCATGACGTCTGCGACACAACCATTGTGTCGCATGTCAAATCTTTGTGTCACATGTTGTGTCGCAAAACACAGAAAAACCAGAATTTTGAAGTCAAAGTTACTGTTAAAAAAAAAAAGTCAAATTTACTGTAGCAGTACTGTAGCAGTACTGTAGCAAAGTCAACATTTTAGAATTTTTATTATATCAACTAAATCACCAACGGGCCGTACACGTTTTCAAAACTTACAAAACAGATTATTCAATCAACCAAGTCGTAGTAACTTGGATAATTTAGTCAATCAAGTCGTAGTAACTTGAAACAAAACAATTAATCAACCAAATCGTAGTAATTTGGACATATATAATTAAATAACAACTACAAAGGTAGTCTTTCGAGATACCGGTACAATTAATAACAATCAAGTGTCGTGGACACATTCAGGTTTCAAGTCTTTGGACATCAACTCACAGCTAATTACTTCAAGTTTATTAACTTAAACACTCCAAGACTCAGGTGAGTTTCATGGCCCCATTTTCACTACTTTTACTAGGGGTGTGATATTACTACTTCATTTTGTTTTACAAGTAGAACGCAAGTGCCAAACTTCAAATACTACATGAGTTTCAAGCTAATCAATTTAAAGTCCTCCATAGCATAGTCTCTAGTATTTATAGCGTGAATGTTAGTATATGATATCATATAGGATTGACAATCCTCATCCGGGTTAGCACGCACTAACCGGTCAAACGGATGTATTAGCATTTGGGAAGACGAGTGTGGATTAGACACTCGTAGGAGGCATTTCAAGTTAGGTTTCCTTAATTGGGCCTGACAAATCAAGTTAAGCTCAGACTATGTGCTCATGGACAGTATAACTTTTATTTTGCTTAATTGCATTTTAAATTCAATATAAATCTTGCGGTTCTGACAGCTATACATTGACATACAAACCTGTGAGCTCACCAGCGTTTTCGCTGACCCATTTTAGTATTTATCACAGGTACCCAGCAGTAGGTTGGCTGCACAAGCAAGAAATATTAGCTCGAGTCAGCATACATACAACTAGAGATTGGACTGCATTATTATGTTTTGTAAAAGTAATTATGCTATGTAATCTCTCAATTTCAGGAATCGAGCTAATGTAACTATATTTTGATGTAAACATTTACTTTATCTATACAAGTTTAAAACGACGCATATAGTGGTCGTTCATTATATCTTATGTGCTTTGTATATTGATTAGTGACACCCAAATCAAGCTTCCGCAAATCATTAAATTTGGGGGTGTCACAGATAAGTTCATAAGTTAATGTGAGTTATTACTACAATCCTACTATCGGGCTAACGTGGAGGTGTCCACAATCAGGCAAATAGAATGTCACGTGGGTTGCAGAATATATTAAAGCATACATCGAAAGTTCTCTCAAGTGCATGCCCATATTATCTAACAGTTAATCTCGAATCCTATTCCCCAATCTCGGTCATCATAGACGTCCGAATCATGGCACAGTTTGTTGAATAAACAATCTTGTAAACGGGTTTTACCCTCGTCGGAATAGGTTGGAAGAACTGGTCTAAGCGGTCAGATAAGATGTCATCACTTATTCGTATGAATTATCAACATTACTCAAGTATGCAACAAGACAGGGGTGTTTTATATTACAAATAGAAACTTAAGTAATACGTTTGTTAACTGATCCATAACACAACTACCTTCGGTCGTTCTTGACTTCCATACGTTTGTACTTTGCCATAAGCATTTCCAGTACTATATCGAAGAACAGTCGAATAGGGGCCGTCATGTTATTTCACAATAATTAAGGCTAGGTGTATTTTACTAATGCGATAATCCTAAGGCAACAATCAAACAAGAACATGCAATAAGACAATCAAAACAATAGTTAAACCTAAGCATACAAATGTATTAATTAAATCGAGGATATTCCGAAAGTTGTCTCAAAAATACCGTCTGTCAGAATTAAATCTTAATCTACCTCTATTCCCATATTCCGTGTCTCTTGGATCCTAATTTGGTCTAGAGAACACCGGCCATGCCGAGCTCAATGATTCAATCAAACATAGTATAACTAAGTGACCTATACCCTATGAGTTAGCTACGTTCATTTTTGGATAAGGTTTTAGTCACAACATGAGTTGGGTAGATACAATATAATCACAAATTTAAATCTCATAGCATACAATATAATCACATATTTAAATCTCTCCTAAACGACTATCATAGCAGACAATTGAGTTATTTAGCTAATCATGGCAATTCTAGCATACATATTTAAATTTATTAAAGAAGGAACGAACATAATTAAATATGGAAGATAGATTAAAACCTGATAAAGAAATATAATAACTCGTAGCTACAAATGCATCCCGGAGCACCTCCGTACAAATCTTCCTTACCTAGTTAATTAGCTAGTTTAACTAACCTAGGAAGTATTACAATAAAGAAAGAAAAGAATGGATGGTGAGAAAATGTGAAATATGCTAGAATGTGTGCATATATTGGTGTATCTTTCAAATGAACCTAGGCAACCTATTTATAGGTGAGCTTTGGCTCACATTAGCACCATGAGGTGCATGTTAGAAAGCTTTCCAAAATTGGTGTGTACAACACGAAAAGTAGGCGCACCGGGTACCGTACAACACGAAAAGTAGGCGCACCAGGTACCAAAAGTTACCAAAACGGAAACCGGGGCAGGGCATTGGTGGCCGGAAGTGGTGGGGGTCCAGCCGGCGGCGGTGGGCCCACCCCCGCCCAGTTGCGTCGTTTGTTGCTTTGTTTCTTGATTCGTGCGTGTTTTCTTCGTTATACGTCCGTTTGAGTTGATTCTTTTTTTGTTGGATTCGTAATTCAAAAACGAAGATTTTGACATAAGTTAGGCCCTGAAATGAGGTCCCTAGCTCCAGATATTGCGTACGGATCATTTGGATCTTCCGGCGGGCGCAAAATCTTCATTTTTCACCCTTTTTGGTTGATTCTTCTTCTGTTGGATTCGAATTTTAAAAACGAACATCTTGGAAATATTGGATGTTGATGGAGGGCACTTTAGTCTTGAAATCTCGTTTTTAAGCCTTGAATCTTCAAACGTATGTGGAATCTTCGTTTCTCGGCCGTTTTACTTGATTTTTATCGTGCAACCTTGTTTTGACCATCTTGGCATAATGTTACTGATTTGTGCGGTTTTTGAGTTAATATGCCAAGAATCATTCCAGAATGAGAGAGATATCGGTACTAAAAACGTGACTTTTTACACGATATCAAGTATGCCACACTTAGAATTTTGCTTGTCCTCAAGCAAGTCTTCATCAAATCTGGAAAAAGCTGGAGGGGTGTCTTCGTATTTCGGAGAACTTTGGTTCCTGCAGGGTTGGTAAAAAGATTTCGGACGAAGTTCCATCCCTTGATGTTCCCCCAAACTTTTGGTTCTAGCAAGCTTTCTTTTCAATCTTCATAAATGTAAGATATACATGACCGGGGCCCTCACAGGTGGTCACTCAATTCACTCAAGTGTATCGGGTTTCCTAACTTCTAAATCACTCAGGGCCAGTCATGTAGCTCTTCTATTGTCTTAGGCTTGGTCGAGAATCAAATCTATAATATCTGAATGAGGACTTTGCAAATTATCCCTAGACATTCGAAAAAGGGTGAAGACGGTGTATGGGATAAGGGTTTTGGTAGGTGGTTTAAATTGGAGTTTAATATAGCCTAAGAGTTGTCTGTGATGACTTGTCTTTGACGTTTCTAAGATAGTACCTCTTTATGAATTTTTCTCTTTGAGAGCCTCCTTTTCGTAATTCTTTCTTGTTTTGAATAACATTTCCCTCGGCTTTAAATGATCCTTGGGTCTTTTAGCTTTTTTATTTCTTCGACAGCTTTGTTCGTGCTTTCTTTGGAGTCCTTGTAGAACTTCGTTTCTTGCAATGTTTCGCTGACAGAACAGAAACTTAGGCTATGGCCAAGAGATGTAAAGAAAGGGTTGGTTTTTGAAGTGAGTATTTGAAACGAAAAGGCTAAGGCTCAACAGGTTTTCTAAATGATCCTCAATGCCAAAAATGGGCATTGGCAGGGTTAGTCTTGAAAACGGGGGTTTTACGAGAGGGTTCTATCCTAGTGAATGTCAAGATCCTCTAATTGCACCTTCGTCACGTATGACGCTCACTTTTGTAGTTTCGAATTGCATTCATCGAGCAACATCTGACTCAAGAAGGCATACATCGGCACACTCACAAACGAATAAGTGAAGCATTTAAAGTGAATGCTTTTGTATGGCTCAAAATTCCTCACTTAATTTTGGTGGTTTTGTGCCTACTCATGCGATTGCTTGTTTGAAACTCAGTTTGGAAATTTATCAAAGAGTTTTACCTGTCGTAGTCGTTTTGCCAAACCATTCGGATTTTTGTTGACCGAAAATACCCTTTTTGGGCTTTCCATGAAAAATTTTTGAAAATTTTTGCTGAAAATATGAGTTTTTGCTAAGAAGTTTGATCAAACGTTTATGTTGCAATACAGTAGTGAATGCTACTGCTATCCCACACTTAAAAGAACATTGTCCCTAATGTTCTCTAAGTTAGGTTAATCCCACACTTAGGGTTTTAATACGGATCAATATTTTCAAAGTTATTCTCCATTTGTGGGTAATAATCCCACACTTAGAGTTTTTCTTAAAATTCTTGTGTGGTTCAAGCAAAGTAAGGTTAGAAGAGATACTTCCTTGCGCTACGTGTGATGCCATTGGATTTAAAGGACCGGGTTCAAGTGTATGTGAATTTGCTGGAGATGGACCAGGCTCATTAAGAATGAACTTGTTCCGCAAATTCTATTTTCAACTCTGCATAGTACACATCCTTCATAAGACACAAATGTTAATACGAGTTAATACTAAACATAAATAATAATAACTAAAAGTAGCTAATCCGTGTCAGCATAGAGCGCCTCCCAGTCGGTGAAGTCATCATCCATAAAGATCGTGTTTTCCACGATCGATGTAGGAGATGCTGACTCCTCGATGGTATAGATAGGAGATACAGTACCATCCTCTGGGTCCTGGATCCAAGCGTCCAGTGCAGCAGTCTCTTCCTCTAGTGGGGCCATAAAAGTGGGGTGGTCCTGCGCAGTCAAGCTCCAAGATGGGAATAAATCCCATGGTGGAATGTGCGGAGCGGGATCAGGTCCCATCTGAAAGGGGCACACAGGTGTAGAGGTAAAGCCTAAAGCAGTGTGGATCTCAAAGATGGCGGTGTGTTGGACCTCAAGGGCTCTCAGTATAGACCAAGTGACAGCAGGGTCCGCAGTAGTAACCCCATGCTCGAAGATGGGTACTCTGGAGGTCCCGGCGGTCTGTCCCGCTGGTCGGTGAGGTGAAGGTAACCTGGCCTGGATGGGACGTAACAGGAATGACTCCTGAACGTGCACCTCCACCAAGTCTGCCGAGATCTCATCCAAACTAGGAGGTGATGACTGGGATCCTCTGACAGTCCTCATGCTACTACCCGGTGATGAACTCCGGGAGTGGTGCATGGTACGCGAGCGTCTCTGTCTGGGGGCTCGTGCTCTGTCTGACTGCGAACTCATCCTGCAAAATATGAAAGGTTAATGGTCTAAGATCATTAGTCCTTCATGAGGTACTGCATAGAAAATTAGATTAGCTTAAACACAACAGTAAAATGAAATTAATTCTGTAAACATAAGATAGGCTTGGGATGCCTCCCAAGAGCGCTTTCTTTATCGAGTCTCGTAGCTTGACTCTTTGATAACTATTAATTTATTAAGATGATTCGTAGTTGTAGACTTCCTTAGTTGAGGGAAAGTCTTCTACGTAGTGTTTTAATCGGTGACCATTTACTTTGAAATTTCCGTCTGGAGCCTCGAGTTCTATGGCACCATAAGGAAATACTTTAGAGATTGTAAAAGGACCGCTCCATCGCGTTTTGAACTTACCAGAAAACTTTTTAAATCGGGAGTTAAAGAGTAGAACTTTATCACCTGGATTGAAGCGTGTGGGGCGGAGCTTGGAATCGTGGAGCAGTTTGGTTCTTTCCTTTAATTTGTAAGAACTTTCATAAGCTTGATACCTTAACTCTGCTAGTTCATTCAGTTGCATTCTCCGGTGTGTTCCCGTTATCGTAGGATCTAAACTACAGTTCTTCAATGCCCAGTAAGCTTTGTATTCGAGTTCAATCGGTAGATGACATGCTTTACCATACACGAGCCTATAGGGAGTTGTTCCTAATGGCGTTTTATAAGCCGTCCGAAATGCCCATAAAGCATCATCTAGCTTATCTACCCATCTTTCCTTGTGTTGACCTATTGTTCGTTCTAAGATCCTTTTTAGTGCTCGGTTTGTAATTTTTGCTTGCCCATTCGTCTGCGGGTGGTAGGCCGTAGAGGTCTTGTGAGTAACACCATACTGTTGCAATAATTTCATAAACTAAGTATTGCAAAAGTGCGTGCCTCGATCACTGATGATCGCTCGAGGTGTTCCAAACCGACAGAACAGCTGTTTTAAGAACTTGGTCACTACTCTTGAGTCATTTGTTGGAAAGGCTTGAGCTTCTGCCCATCTTGACACGTAATAGACAGCTACTAGAATGTATTCTTTTCCGTAAGATTTCGGAAATGGTCCCATGAAATCTAATCCCCATATATCGAATATTTCACATGCTTGGATATTCGTTAACGGCATTTCGTTACGCGTTGTGATATTTCCAAACCTTTGGCAAATATCGCAACGTTTCACCAAGTCTTGTGCGTCTCTAAAAATAGTTGGCCAATAGAATCCTGAGTCGTATACTTTCTTCGCTGTCAAGTTGGCTGCGTGATGTCCTCCGATGGGTCCATGATGGCTTTGATGGAGGATGTGTTCGGCTTCCTTTCCATTGACACATCTTCTTACAACAGAGGCAACAACCAGCATAAACTCCCAAATGATTTCAGATAAAAGTTCCAAAGATAGAAATATGTTAAGCTACGTTAAGGAATTAAGACATTGAGTCGTACATCATACGGAGTTTACCACAAGATAATAGACACATATCTAAATGATTTCTTAATAACCCAGAGACAGGTGTGTATCATGCCTACCGGTACATCGCATGATGAAGACAATTTTCATAAAAACAGTTTTAAGTGTGTCAGATAAACCTACTGACACATCAAAGATAAAACTTAAAATTCCATTTTGTGCATGTCACTCGATGTACTATCATATCCCAAGTTGTTTACAGACTCAACTCAACGTCTATTTTAAAAATGTAGCAACCATTGCATTTCCTTGATACTAACGAGTATAAAGAGTTTATCTGACACACTTAATTATGTCGCAAGTCTTGCGACACAACCATTATGTCGCACGATATGTCGCAGACAAGTTAATGTCGTATTGGTGTGTCGTATGAACAGTGATACGACACAAGCCTTGTGTCGCAAAAGTGCACGTGCAGACAGTTTTTGATCCTACAAAAAGTTTCAATTTTCAAAACAAATCATTACAAACCAACTACACCATGCTTCATCAGACTGGTTTTTCAAACTTTTAAGCAAAATGATTACTAACTTTTCACCAAACAAATCAACAACAAAAATCTTTGAAGATTAACAACCAAATATGATCAAAATAACCCTTTTTGAACCAAGAACATCAAGAACACCAAGAACATTTAAAAACATAAATTATGAAAATAATGTTTTTGGACCAAAATCTAGCACCAAACTAACTCGAAACCGCAACTCAAGAGTATGCGGCTCTGATACCAATTGTAGGTTCCATTTACGGACCAAATCGAGTAGTTTTACTTGCGTATTCAAAGCGGAAATCAAACACACAAATATATGCTAGATTAACACAACCAATGACCAAAACACAAGTGTATAACTTTGTATATAAAGAGATGGTAACAATACATACACTTTGACAAACACACTATAATCAAAATAACACAAACTAGTATTTTTTTTCTCTGAGTTTGGAGGTGTTATGTGTGTGTTTTGTGTTGAGGCTTGATAAACAGAAACTGGCGAGCCTCTATTTATAGCCTGGACCAAACTGTATGCGACACAAGCTTTGTGTCGCATAGAATGTTCATGCGACACAGTCCTTGTGTCGCATAGATTGCTTCTGCGACACAATTCTTGTGTCGCATAGAATCCTTCTGCGACACATTGCTTGTGTCGCATGACATACAAAAATTGTAATTAAATTAGAACTAAAACTATTCAATACGTAATTACAATTCCGACACGATTACAGACTGAGACCAACTGACAGACACACATTGATGTACCAACAAACTCCCCCGTGTCTTCAGCTTGGTCTTCGAAAAATTCTTCAATTTTCTTCAGTCTTCAAACCCATCCAGGTGGAAAGTTTCCACCAGCGTGTATGCCGTAGGTGAAGCATATATCAACAATTTTCTGAAATCGTTTCGCTAAAACAGAGTTGAACTCGTTTCCTGGATTGTAGCGAATCCGATTGTCGAATAGCTTCTTCATGTCATCTCTTGACAGATTAATCAAGCTCATTGGGTCAAATATTCGGAAGTTAGCTTTTCTTAGACCCCACAAAGATCCTGTCTGAGGCTCTGAATCTGGTACAAAAACTAAGATGGCTTCGCCAGTGTGAGCATCCAGTTCCCAGTAATGAAAACGTTTCAGTAGATTGAATGGAACTGTTTCCAGAGCTATTTCAGTCAGACATTTAGCAGGCGGATAGTGAACTTTTACAATTGGCTGCTTGGTCTTTGGATCGAGCTTCTTCTTGAACGTGTACCTTGTACCCAGTACTGGTTTGACATAATGATATTTCTTTCGTTTAATTTCCTCACGCATGACCTTTTGAATAACATCTGCAACTCCATCATCGTAAGGATTTATCAACTGAAGCTGAGTAAGACGAACGATGTCATGCTTTGGCAATGTACTCAATATCCTCAGTGATCGACGAAAGTACTGGATACCGTCAAGTCTTTTAATCATCAACCTTCCTTTGCTCACCTTCCAGCTTTTTATCAGGCCTGTATAATCACCACCAACCTGATATTTCTTGCATGTAACTGGAGCAGGTTCTGGATTTTTACCTTTTGGAAACCAGTTGTCCCTTTCTCTGATGGGCATTTCTTTGTCAAAAGATACACATTCAGATGTGTCAAGAGGGAAAATGTCATTGTAATTTGTCGTTTCTCGAACAGGGACAGGTTGTGCTTGTGAAGAACTGGAGGGTACCGAAGATTCTTGAGCAGGACCAGGTTGAGAAGTAGATCCTGGAACGTAATTGAATGCTGGCCCTGACTCATCGTCTGAAGAATCAGATAATACAACACCCTCTTGAGGATAGGCTGGACAATCAGAATATTCTTCATCAGGATTAAGCTCTTCTTGTTCAACATCAACATCATCGTCATTATCAGCGGAGTTGAAGTCAAAAGGTTCTTCAGGCGCACGATCGTTATCGTCAACCGCAGATTGAAAGTAAGTCAGATTACAATACGTGTAATCTACAGCTAACGGTTTTGGTTGCCCTGGTTGCTCAATAATATACTCAAGAATAAGAGTTGTTTCATTAATATCAGAAGCATTTACATTTTCAGGATTTACATTTTCTTCGCCTTCGGCGGAAACCCTAGGAATTGATTCTAAGGCCGGTTGGGCTGTTTCCCCCGAAGCAATAGCTTGGGTTTCCAGCTGCAGAACCTTTGTCTTCAATTCTTCATTCTCTTTCTCCAAGCGAGAGATCCTAGCATCCTGAGCTTCAGAAACTGATGCTTGAGCTTCCATAGTCTGCTGCATCTTTTCAATCTTTGACAGGAGCTCCTGAATGACAGCTGGATGAGGAGTGATTGGAGTTTCAGTCCTTAGGGGCTCAGAAGATGTGGAAGTGGAAGTACGGGAACGTCTGACCAGAGGATTCAAATCAGCAATGTCAGAAACATCTTGAGGCCTTTTTCCTCGGGTAGAAGATTCAGGGAGTGGAGAAGAAGGCTGATAATTATCGATCTCAAGATCGAGATCTACCAACTCTGGATCAGCTACAACAGGCTGAACTGGCGGTTGTTGAGCTGGAGGTTGTTGAATCGGAGGCTGCTGAACGGGAGGCTGTTGAACGGGTGGCTGCTGAACCGGAGGCTGTTGTACTGGGGGCCTCGGGATTTGAGGTTGCTGAGCAGGTGGATCATTAAATTGTTCGCCTAGAGGAGGTACATAATCAGGATCCACAATGTGACCGAACAACGCAACCTCACGTTCCGGTGCTTCGCCTGACTTCGCAAACTTTGTACAAGCAGTATAAATTCTGGTATTCATCGGCGTTTGCGCGTAGGTAAAAGAGTTGATCACTGGAAGATCCTGGTGCAAATGGTTGAGTAACAGCTGAGTGAATCGGGGATACAACGCCCATTTGTCTTTATTATCCAAAGTGTTGTTCACAAAACCCCTGAAGATATAGCCTGAGAAGTTGAAGGGCTTGTTGTATATCAGGGCAAGAATAGCAGAGGCAGTCGCAAATTTCATCCCTTCGAGACCTGCCTTGCGACTGGATAAGCACACAATGACGATGTGAGCCAGATACCTCCAAACCTTTGTCATATAGGTTTTCTTGTACTGATCAACTGGAATGTCTTGATAACCAATCGATCGCATGCCCTGAGCAATAGCAGCTGAAGAAAACTGGGTGATCATGTCAGTATTATCACCGAATTCGAAGAAATCTCGAATAAGCTGCTCAGAAAAGATGACTTGGCGGCCGCGGACAGTAGAAATGATCCTAGTATCAGCTTCATCATAGTTTACCACCGCATTATCCCAAAACTCGGTAATGTGATTTGTCAGGATCCGAGTATCTGCAGTGATAGCTTTGTAAATACGCGAGCGTTGAAGAAATGCGATCATTGGGCGATACGGGCGGGAAGTCTCGACCGTTGTATTCATGAACGCCACAATGTTGTGACGTGGCTCCAAGAAGTATTTAGAGATGTCGATCTCTGGGAGTGCTGGAGCAGCTGGAGCAGCTTGAGCAGGTTGTTCAGCCATTTCTACAAAAATAACAGTAATACAGCCAAAACTCGAAATGCGTTAGCGTTAGTACCAAAAAATAATTCGCGTTTTATTTTTACAAAAGTTCTGCGACACATCAGTTGTGTCGCATGAGGTTCATACTGACACATCAAAGATAAAACTTAAAATTCCATTTTGTGCATGTCACTCGATGTACTATCATATCCCAAGTTGTTTACAGACTCAACTCAACGTCTATTTTAAAAATGTAGCAACCATTGCATTTCCTTGATACTAACGAGTATAAAGAGTGGCAGTTGCCCTTTTTTTTTTTTTTTTTTTTTTTTTTTTTTTTTTTTTTTGACCAAGAAAAGCAAATAAACTGTACAGAAAATAAGTCACAAATCATTTCTTGAGATCAAGGGAAATCATCCCTATCATATCCACAAGTTCGTCTAAACGAGCACGCGAAAAAGCTTTAGTGAATAAGTCGGCCTTTTGCTTAAGGGTATCTATGTGAATGAGGTCAATTAAATGTTTCTCATAGCAATCTCGTATGAAGTGAAACCTAATCTCTATGTGCTTGGTCTTAGAGTGTTGAACGGGATTGCGAATAATAGATATAGCAGCAGTATTATCAATATGAATAGGAGTCAAAGTAAGAAGTAACCCATAGTCACGCAATTGATGTTGAATCCACAAAATCTGTGAACAACAGCTTGCAGCAGCAATGTATTCAGCTTCCGCTGTTGAGGTGGAAACTGTGGTTTGCTTCTTACACTGCCAAGACACCAGTCGAGAACCGAGGTATTGGCATCCTCCTGTAGTTGATTTTTTATCCGAATTGCAGCCGCCATAATCAGAATCAGAATAGGTAGTGAGAGCGAAAGTTTTCTCATTTGAGTATCATAGACCAAGTGATGGTCTATATTTGAGGTAACCAAAAATTCGCTTCACAGCCTTCATGTGAGAAACTTTGGGCTTTGATTGATATCTGGAACAGATAGACACAGCAAACACAATATCTGGTCTGGATGCAGTGAGATACATCAATGATCCTATCATAGAACGATAGTCCCGCTCCTTGCAATCTTCTTCGTGTTCAGCGGGTCCGAGTTTGTGATCAGTTTCAATGGGAGTATCATATGGCTTACAGTCATGGAGTTCATACCGAGTCAACATGTCATTGACATATTTGGACTGATGAATGTAGAAACCCTTGTCAGACTGCTCAACCTGTACACCTAGAAAGAACTTAAGTTCTCCCATGGCACTCATCTCAAACTCGGACTTCATAATCTTCTTGAAGTCTCTGCACAAAGAATCATTTGTTGAACCAAATATGATGTCGTCCACGTAAACCTGCACAAGTAACAAATCTTTTCCAACCCTTTTTATGAAGAGAGTGCTATCAATTTGGCCTCGTGAGAAGCCATTTCTCGTGAGATGATTTTCCAACCTCTCATACCAAGCTCTTGGAGCTTGATGAAGACCATATAATGCCTTGCCTAACTTGCACACATAATCAGGATGGTTTGGATCTTCAAAACCAGGAGGTTGCAAGACATACACATCCTTCAAAACCTCTCCATACAGAAATGCGCTCTTGACATCGAGTTGATAAACCCGAAAACCTTTAAATGTCGCATAGGCCAGAAAAATGCGAATGGACTCCAATCTTGCAACTGGAGCAAACACATCATCATAGTCCAAACCCTCAATCTGAGTAAAACCTTGAACAACCAGCCGAGCCTTATTCCGAATAACTACGCCTCTGTCATCTTTCTTCACACGATAAACCCAGCGAGTTCCAATTGGATCGACATCCATTGGTAAAGGAACCAACTCCCAGACATCAAGCTTTTTGAATTGATTCAATTCTTCCTGCATAGCCTCAACCCAGTATGGATCTTTCAAAGCTTCAGCAATTTTCTTTGGCTCATGCTGAGACAAGAAGCATTCTTCCAATTCTTCTTCAACACAGGCAAAATTGGCAGATGAAGATTCTTCACGGACTTCATTAGCAGCAGATTGATGCCTAGTTAAGACACCTTGTTAAAGATCACCAATGATGTTTTCAGTGGGGTGAGTAGAATGAATTCTAAGCTGAGGAATCGGATCAGGCACAATGATTGAATCCAAATTTGACAGATCACCTCCAGGATTTTCAATTTCAACTGAGCTATTAGTGGCAGTATCCTCATTGTCAATTGGTGTGACAATATCGGTTTCAGTTTGAGGATTAGATTCAGAAGCCACTTGATCAACATCGGAGGGATTGTCATCATTGACAACATTCTCAGGAGGTACTACTCTAGAATTGGAGATTGAGTCGTCAGAGGTAAGATCCAATCCATGAAGTAGAGACACCACCTGTTCTTCTTCACTAAATTTGGGAAGATTGAAAGAGTCCACCAACTTATCATACTCAAACAAGGAATCAGGTCCCTTGCCTTTTGGAGAATCAGTATATTTCATAAACCTTACTTCAAAATGTTCTTCTATTCTCCCAGTAGACTTGTTGAAAACTCTTTTATTTGGAGAGTTCACAGAATATCCCAAAAATAACCCATCGACTGCTTTTTCATCAAATTTGCCTACCGAGTCCTTAGTAATTAAAATTGAGCAAGGACACCCGAAAGGCTCAAGAAACTTCAAATTTGGTTTGCGATTATTCAGCAATTCGTAACATGTTTTCTTTCGCTTTTTAACAATCGAAACCCTATTTAACACATAGCAGGCAGTGTTAACAGCTTCTGCCCAAAAAGTGGTTGGCAGATGCGCATCAGACAACATGGTTCTTGCTGCCTCAATGATTGTCCTATTCTTTCTTTCAGCTACTCCATTTTGCTGAGGAGTACGAGCAGCACTAAACTGATGAAAGATTCCCTTTCGAAGACAATACATTTCCAAAGTTCTGTTCTTGAATTCTGTTCCATTATCACTGC
Organism: Helichrysum umbraculigerum; assembly: GCA_949592205.1. Classification (NCBI taxonomy): domain Eukaryota; kingdom Viridiplantae; phylum Streptophyta; class Magnoliopsida; order Asterales; family Asteraceae; genus Helichrysum; species Helichrysum umbraculigerum. The sequence goes on from CATIUR010000004.1 coordinate 96,576,581, forward strand.
GCAGTTTCTTGATTTTCAGATTACACAGATTTTCCAGTCTGTCGAACAAGTAAGTTAAAGTATCAGCGGTTTCATCCTTTCCAGCCAAGAAATATACCCAAGAAAACCTTGAGTAATCATCAGTGACAACCAGACAGAATGATTTTCCTCCAATACTTTTCTTATTCACAGGACCGAACAGATCCATGTGAAGCAACTCCAATGGAGATTCAATAGAGTTCATCTGCTTAGACTTATGGAACTTCTTGTGTTGTTTCCCTTTGAGACAGGAAACGCATTCATCATCTGTTACGAATGACTTTTTAGGCACACCTAACACAAGATCATTATAAACAAGATAATTCATTCTGCGAAAATGAATATGTCCCATTCGTCTGTGCCAAAGCAGTGAATCTTTAGAAGATGCTTTTGATAGCAAACAAGTATGCTCCTTGGTAATCACAGTTTGCATATCCAAAATGTACGAGTTGCGTACACGGGGTGCTCTCAGTAACACCCATTCCTCGGGAATAACAAATCCCGGTTTCAAAATTAAACATTCAACATCTGTAAATGCGGTAGTGAACTTCTTGTCGCAGACTTGAGAAACACTGATCAGATTGTGTTGCAGTTCCTCGACATAGTTCACTTTATCAAAACTCACTTGCCCATTAGAAAGAGTACCCTGACCCGTGATATTACCACCTGTATCTCCCGCAAAAGCAACATGTCCTCCTCGATATGGTTTCACATCAGACAGAAGGGACATGTCACCAGTCATGTGCCGTGAGCAGCCACTATCCACATACCATTTACTTCTTTGTATATGATCTGACTGCTACAGCACAACATAGAGAGAAAGTTAGTTAGAAATGGAGACCCAGGCCTTTACAGACTTGGGTACTCCAGAGACCTCATCAATAATAACTACATCAGTTAAAACTTTGTTTTTCAATAAATCAGATGCAATTCCTGATGCAGTATTACTTGATGATGAGTCATTTAACGACTCTTTTGGTCTCCAAATTTTCACAGGAACAATAGTGGGTTGCTTGTTAACATTGTCAGACTGTTTAACCGGAGGTTTACTAGGCCTAGCAGCATTAACTTTTGGGATAGAAGTATGAGAGAGTGAACCCTTCTTTGAAAAAGATTTAACAGATGAATTTTTGTAAACAGAATTTCTGGGACACCTTTTGAAAACTTCTTTCTCAAAAGCAACGGGCATTGATTGATCAAGTGACCTTGTTTCTTACAGTAGAAACATGATCGTCTTTCCCTAAAGGTGCGGTCGTTACTGCCTAAAGATTGAGGTGAGACAGGTAACTTATGTGAGCATGTTGAAGTGGATGCACCAGAATGTGAAACAGAAGGTTTAACAGAATTCTTAATTGATTTGTCATTAGTATTCTGTAAATCTTTCCTTTTATGTTCAGCCTTAACCTTAGTATTCATTGGAAAAGTTTCATCATCTGATTCAGTAGTGAGAATGTGATGTTCAGGCTTAATGTTTTTCTTTTCACATTGAGGCACAAACTTACAGGGAACATCCTCAACTTCGACCTTTTCTTCAATAGTTTTTAAGGGAGCAGGCGAAAAACTACCAAAGGGGGTAAACTTGACGGATCCTGAGGGGGTAAACCTAACAGGTTCAAAAGGCTTCATAGGTTCAGCCTTAATTGTCTTAGGTTTCTTCTTATCATGGTTAACTTCTATGTTGGCTTTATAGAATTCAGGCAACTTAAACGGATTCAAACTAATAGGTTCACGTACAGGCATAGCTACTTTCTTAACAACAGGTTCATTAACTGATATTTCAATGGGCTTTGCATCTACTAAAGCAGTAGGCACAAAATCTTTAATTTCATCCTTAGACGGTCTACACAAATTCACATCTAAAGACGGAGGCGGTTGATTATGATAACCATAACCGGACTTATCTTTAGAACTAGTTCTACCCGTCTGCAGGATATCAGTAAAGACCAAGGCTGAAGTGTTGATATTCTTGAGTTTTCGTTGCAAATCAACAGCTTTGGCTTGAGAGTCAGCCAATTCCTTTTTCAAATGAGCAATCATTTTTAAGTAACTGTCAATTTCATCTTGATTACTAAAAATTAGAGCTTTCAGCTCCTTTTTATCTTCAATAAGTTGATTAATGTTACTTTCAAAGTGTTTCTCATTATTTTTTAAAACTTTGTTTGCTTCCATCAAATTCAAGATATCTGACTTCAAGTTGTCATTATGTTCCATAAGCCCATTTACTTTACCAGTTAAACTAATACATGAATCATAAGTAAATTTAGCAAATGGTACCTCATTGTTGATAGCCATGAAACATTTCTCTTGAGTTTCATGAGCAGAAAAATCATAAGCATCTCCATCCTCAATCAACAATGCAGCCTTAGCAGTAGTATGCTCAATCTGTTTTGGAACAACAGATGGTTTAGTGAAACCCGAAGCAGGTTGTCGTCCTTTCCCACATTCACGGGCAAAGTGTCCAAGATTCTGACACTTATAACACTTGATTTTGCTTTTATCGAATCCCGTTGGTGTTCGGTCAGCTGCATCTTCAAGAGATCTCTTTCCAGTTCGTCTTAGATAGTTTTTGGCTCTACGAGTGAGCATAGCCATATTCCATCTAATGTCGATCCTTTCTAACTCATCGGGATCAACCTGATTGAAGTCTTCATCAGTCAGTTCCAATGTACTGACTCTTTTAGAAAGAAAGTCTTCATATGATGACAAGAAAGCAGTAAACATGGCTGCATGTTCATCTGTGGTTGCTGAAGTAGGAACAGATGGTGATGAACATGTACTGCTTGAAGAAGCATTATAAGCTGGTAGGGCTGAAAATGTTCCTACAGTAGGATTACTGTAAGAAGAGAATCTCTGAGAATTTGTCTCAGCTGAGATGAAAGCTGTTCCACCATGACTTGATTCTGATGCACGAGCAGTAGATCTTGTTTCCTTCTTTTCAATATCCAATGCCCCAGCTTCAAGTTTTCCAATAAGATCATCCAGAGACAATTGCTTTGTTTTTGGATCGCTTTCTAATAACAAAACTCGTGTTTCCCAACTTGATGGCAGAGCAGCTAAAGCCTTTTTGTTAATCTCAGAATTTTTGAGATTATATCCGCCAGCTTGCAGTTCATTTACTGTGCGAGTAAATCTGCAAAGCATGTCTCTGACAGTTTCATTCTTCTGGATATAGAAATAATCAAACTGAGTTTTGACTAATTCCAATTTGCTTTCGATGTACTCAGTGTTGCCACAAAATCTCTTTTCAATTGCAGTCCAAAGATCATAAGCAATAGTTTGTGGAAACATATCCAAAACGTCTGTTGGAAGCGACATAGTAATAGCAGAATGAGTCTTCCGCTCAATTTCCCATGCTTTACGTTCTTCAGGAGTGTATGAGCGAATGGGTTTGGGTGGAGGAACACCCATGTGTTCTCCAAGAGCAACAGGTGGAACATATCGTTCAAGAAGGGCCAACTCCATATCAGGATCGGTGAATAAAACAAACGATATGAACCGTTGTTTCCATGCTCGAAATGGCAAACTCGGTGCAAAATAAGGAGGTTTATTTGCACTACCAATCGTAGCATTATGTTGTAAAACTGCATCAACGCTTTGAAGAGACATGATGAAAATCTGCAAGACAAATCAGAAAATACACAACAAACAAACTGATTTTTGTCTAAGTCTGGAATTATGCGACACAGTGTTATGTCGCAAAGTATCAATACGACACAGTGGTTATGTCGCAGAGAAGCAATACGACACAGGTGTTGTGTCGCTGAAGTTAATCAGACAGAAGACAAAAATGCGACACAACTGTTATGTCGTATGTTATGTCGCAAAGTATGTCGCAGACCAGTCAAGGTCAAAATAAATGTGTCGTAGGATTATGTCGTATACGGTGTCGCACGTTATGTCGCACGATATGTCGCAGACAAGTTAATGTCGTATTGGTGTGTCGTATGAACAGTGATACGACACAAGCCTTGTGTCGCAAAAGTGCACGTGCAGACAGTTTTTGATCCTACAAAAAGTTTCAATTTTTAAAACAAATCATTACAAACCAACTACACCATGCTTCATCAGACTGGTTTTTCAAACTTTTAAGCAAAATGATTACTAACTTTTCACCAAACAAATCAACAACAAAAATCTTTGAAGATTAACAACCAAATATGATCAAAATAACCCTTTTTGAACCAAGAACATCAAGAACACCAAGAACATTTAAAAACATAAATTATGAAAATAATGTTTTTGGACCAAAATCTAGCACCAAACTAACTCGAAACCGCAACTCAAGAGTATACGGCTCTGATACCAATTGTAGGTTCCATTTACGGACCAAATCGAGTAGTTTTACTTGCGTATTCAAAGCGGAAATCAAACACACAAATATATGCTAGATTAACACAACCAATGACCAAAACACAAGTGTATAACTTTGTATATAAAGAGATGGTAACAATACATACACTTTGACAAACACACTATAATCAAAATAACACAAACTAGTATTTTTTTCTTTGAGTTTGGAGGTGTTATGTGTGTGTTTTGTGTTGAGGCTTGATAAACAGAAACTGGCGAGCCTCTATTTATAGCCTGGACCAAACTGTATGCGACACAAGCTTTGTGTCGCATAGAATGTTCATGCGACACAGTCCTTGTGTCGCATAGATTGCTTCTGCGACACAATTCTTGTGTCGCATAGAATCCTTCTGCGACACATTGCTTGTGTCGCATGACATACAAAAATTGTAATTAAATTAGAACTAAAACTATTCAATACGTAATTACAATTCCGACACGATTACAGACTGAGACCAACTGACAGACACACATTGATGTACCAACAATCTTTGATGTCCCCTTCTACAAGTTGTTCCATTGATGGGTTTTCAAGTCGACTCAGATGGTCTGCAGCGACATTCTCGGCTCCTTTTTTATCTTTTATTTCAATGTCAAATTCTTGTATGAGTAGAATCCATCGTAACAGTCTTGGTTTTGCGTCTTGCTTCTTGAAGAGGTATTTCAGAGCTGAGTGATCCGTGTACACTATTGTCTTTGACAATATCAGGTAGGATCGAAATTTATCAAAGGCGAATACTACAGCCAGCAGCTCCTTTTCGGTGGTTGTATAATTCTCTTGAGCATCTGTGAGAGTTTTGCTAGCGTAGTAGATTGGTCGAAAGTGGTTATCCTTCCGTTGCCCGAGAACTGCCCCTACAGCGAAATCGCTTGCATCGCACATGATTTCAAATGGAAGGCTCCAGTCCGGAGCGACCATGATCGGTGCATTAGTTAGCTCTTTCTTTAGGTAGTCAAAGGCCTTCATACAGCTTTCGTCAAATGCGAATTTGATGTCTTTTCCTAACAGGTGGGTAATCGGTCGAGAGATCTTGGAGAAGTCCTTGATAAAACGACGGTAGAACCCAGCGTGACCTAGAAAACTTCGAATGGCTTTAACGTTGGTGGGTGGTGGAAGTTTCGCAATGGTTTCGACTTTGGCTTTGTCTACTTCGATTCCTGACTTTGATATTCTATGTCCTAAGACTATTCCTTCCTTTACCATAAAGTGACATTTTTCCCAATTCAAAATGAGATTCGATTCTTCACACTTGGCGAGCATCCTATCGAGGTTGGACAAACAAGATGCAAAAGAGTCTCCAAAGACAGAGAAGTCGTCCATGAAGACTTCCATGCATTGTTCGATCATGTCATGGAAAATTGCAACCATGCATCTCTGAAATGTTGCAGGTGCATTGCATAATCCAAATGGCATTCGTCGATATGCGAATGTTCCATACGGGCATGTAAACGTCGTCTTCTCCTGGTCTTTTGGATCGAGCGGAATTTGGAAATAACCAGAGAATCCATCAAGGAAACAGTAGAATTCGTTTCCCGACAGCCTCTCGAGCATTTGGTCAATAAACGGAAGTGGAAAGTGATCCTTGCGAGTTGCTTCGTTTAACTTTCGGTAGTCAATACAAACCCTCCAACCGGTGACGGTCCGAGTTGGTATGAGCTCATTTTCTTCGTTTGTAATGACCGTCATTCCTCCTTTCTTTGGGACGACTTGAACAGGGCTAACCCAAGGTGAGTCAGAAATTGGGTATATTAGTCCAGCATCCAAGAGTTTGATAACCTCTTGTTTCACTACGTCTTGAATTTTAGGTTTTACTCGTCTCTGCCTTTGAACGGATGGTTTGAAATCGTTCTCCATCAGGATCTTATGCGTGCAATAGTTAGGACTAATTCCTTGTATATCAGAAATTTTCCATGCGATTGCTTTCTTGTGTGATCTCAGCACATCAACTAGCAGAGCTTTCTCTTTTGGTTTCAACTCCTTTGAAATTATCACCGGGAGTTGGGAGGTTCCATGGAGGTAAGCGTATTCAAGGTGAGGTGGTAATTCCTTTAATTCCAAGTTTGGTGGTTCCTCAATATACGGCTTCATTCTAGCTATTTCGTCTCTATTCAGCTTCTCATATTCAGCTTGGAAGGGTGCCTTGTCTATCTCAGGTTCGGATGTAGAGATTGATGCTATTTTGACCCATTCGGTTTGGTTTGAGAATTCGTTCGTTTTTAGCTCGTATTTGTTGACCGATGATGAGGACACTTTGTCATTTCGGGTGAGAATAATTTCTCCGTCGTCGGTGAATTGGAATTCTTGAAATTGAGCGGTTGAGGATTGGGTTATGGTTAATTCAGGGTTTGGAAATGATAGAGGTTCGGGTTGGTTGATTAATTGAGATTCAAATGGTGGTGGCTCAATACTCATCCCTATGAAGGAATCCAGGATTTCTTTAATTGAAGGAGCTGGATTCGGGACATCGAGTGTGGATGTATCTCTTTTTAGCCAAGGTATCGGTGTACCGCATCCCAATGGGACGGCTATCGTTTTGCCATTGGTGCAAGATAGCTTCTTTTCAAACAAGGGAAATAGTAGTTCTTCAGACTTTGCTGGCGAAGTGATTGCGGACTGCAGCCCAGGATCCTCGTTATATAATCTTCGAATGGTGATTACCGTGGTAGGTATCGGGTTCTGGCTGGATAGTGCCAACACTTCGTGGAGATGTTCATCAAAGATGTCCTGCATAGTATCGCACAAACCAAGGTCCTCTTACAGAGGTTGCTTCATTAATCGATCGACATTAAAGGTGACTTCCTCTTTCCCGACTCTTAGTTTTAAAGATTTTTCGTTTACGTCGATTACGGCCTTGGCAGTATTTAAGAAAGGTCTGCCAAGGATGAGTGGGATGTGGGTGTCTTCCTCTATATCCATGATGATGAAGTCCACTGGAAAGACGAACTTATCGACCTTGACCATGACATCTTCAGCAATTCCTCGAGGGAGTTTAACTGATCTGTCTGCTAATTGAATGGTCATACGAGTAGGCAGTAGGTTATCTAATCCTAATTTCTTATAGAGGGAATAAAGCATAAGATTAACACTAGTACCTAGGTCAGCTAAGGCATTACTAATTTGGATATCTTGGAGAAAACAAGGTATTGTAAAACGTCCAGTGTCTCCTAACTTAGGTGGAAGACCATGTTGTACAATTAAAGAGCATTCAGCATCTAAGGGTAAACTAACTATTTGCCTAAGTTTTTCTTTGTTTGAAAGGAGTTCTTTAAAGAATTTGGCACATGTGGGCATTTCTACTAAAGCATCTAATAGTCTAACATTCAAGTGCAAGCTTTTAAACATTTCCAGATATTTACCGAATTGGCCTTCTTGCTTTTCCTTTTTAAGTCTACCGGGATAAGGTATTCTCGTGCGAGGTACATTATCTGGGGTTTTGGTTGGTGAAGGGTCAGGTGTTATGACAGGGATGTCAATGGACACATGTTCACTTGGTGTAGGTGTGGGCGAATAAGTGTTTTCGGGGGTGTTATCTGGTGGTGGTGGATCAACTTTGGTTACTTTTCCTCCCCTAGTGACGATTAACACATCATTGGGTTGAATGGTAGTCGCCGACGTACTTTCCTCAATAAAATTCAAGTTTTCCAAAATAGACTCCATGTTAGAAATTAATTTGTCGGAAATTTTTATCATAGCGTCAATGTTGTCTTGAAATCCGGCTATCCTATTGTTTATGACATTTTGTTCTAGTATAAAGTCAGATAAAAGTTGTTTTGAGGAATGTAAGTGGGTTATTGGTGAAGGAATGGCCAAAAGTTGGTTTAATGATCCATTTGGTGTAAGGTTTGTTAAATTAAAATAAGTGGTTGACATAGTTGGTTAATAAAATAAAACTAATCTAAACTAATCCTAAGGGCAAAAAGTGTAACTTTTGATTGATGTTAATCTTTCAAAAGGATCGCTAAATACTAAAGTTACTAAATTTCCTAAAAATCGGTCGCCGACGGTCCCCGGCAGCGGCGCCAAAAACTTGTTGGCGCCCGAACAGGTCGGTGTCGTTAACGATGACAATCCGGGCACCAGCAGTGGGTTTTAAATTTATAAGGCTGGAGCCTAGGGTTACTACTATTGCTATTCTACGGGTTAGCAAAGGATAAGTATGACCTAGGATCGTTCTTCAAAGCGCAACGAATTGAAACTAGGAGAATTTAGAGACTTTTATGAATTTAACTAGGGCGAAAGAGAGTTGGTTTGGATTTTGGGTTTTCTATTCTAAGATTAAACTAAATTAAATCAGAAATGGAGGTTACTTCGGGCGTTCAGCAGTTTAAAGTGATTGTCTACTATGAAGTGGTTCAGGTGATATTAAAGCCTGAAGAGTTCCAATGAGGATAAGTTCATAAGTTAATGTGAGTTATTACTACAATCCTGCTATCGGGCTAACGTGGAGGTGTCCACAATCAGGCAAATAGAATGTCATGTGGGTTGCAGAATATATTAAAGCATACACCGAAAGTTCTCTCAAGTGCATGCCCATATTATCTAACAGTTAATCTCGAATCCTATTCCCCAATCTCGGTCATCATAGACGTCCGAATCATGGCACAGTTTGTTGAATAAACAATCTTGTAAACGGGTTTTACCCTCGTCGGAATAGGTTGGAAGAACTGGTCTAAGCGGTCAGATAAGATGTCATCACTTATTCGTATGAATTATCAACATTACTCAAGTATGCAACAAGACAGGGGTGTTTTATATTACAAATAGAAACTTAAGTAATACGTTTGTTAACTGATCCATAACACAACTACCTTCGGTCATTCTTGACTTCCATACGTTTGTACTTTGCCATAAGCATTTCCAGTACTATATCGAAGAATAGTCGAATAGGGGCCGTCATGTTATTTTACAATAATTAAGGCTAGGTGTATTTTACTAGTGCGATAATCCTAAGGCAACAATCAAACAAGAACATGCAATAAGACAATCAAAACAATAGTTAAACCTAAGCATACAAATGTATTAATTAAATCGAGGATATTCCGAAAGTTGTCTCAAAAATACCGTCTGTCTGAATTAAATCTTAATCTACCTCTATTCCCATATTCCGTGTCTCTTGGATCCTAATTTGGTCTAGAGAACACCGGCCATGCCGAGCTCAATGATTCAATCAAACATAGTATAACTAAGTGACCTATACCCTATGAGTTAGCTACGTGCATTTTTGGATAAGGTTTTAGTCACAACATGAGTTGGGTAGATAAACGATAAACATTCGATTCCTACATCTGTTCATAATACACAACACCCGCAATCTCATAGCATACAATATAATCACATATTTAAATCTCTCCTAAACGACTATCATAGCAGACAATTGAGTTATTTAGCTAATCATGGCAATTCTAGCATACATATTTAAATTTATTAAAGAAGGAACGAACATAATTAAATATGGAAGATAGATTAAAACCTGATAAAGAAATACAATAACTCGTAGCTACAAATGCATCCCAGAGCACCTCCGTACAAATCTTCCTTGCCTAGTTAATTAGCTAGTCTAACTAACCTAGGAAGTATTACAATAAAGAAAGAAAAGAATGGATGGTGAGAAAATGTGAAATATGCTAGAATGTGTGCATATATTTGTGTATCTTTCAAATGAACCTAGGCAACCTATTTATAGGTGAGCTTTGGCTCACATTAGCACCATGAGGTGCATGTTAGAAAGCTTTCCAAAATTGGTGTGTACAACACGAAAAGTAGGCGCACCGGGTACCGTACAACATGAAAAGTAGACGCACCAGGTACCAAAAGTTACCAAAAATGGAAACCGGGGCAGGGCATTGGTGGCCGGCGGCGGTGGGAGTCCAGCCGGCGGCGGTGGGCCCACCCCCGCCCCGTTGCGTCGTTTGTTGCTTTGTTTCTTGATTCGTACGTGTTTTCTTCGTTATACGTTCGTTTGAGTTGATTCTTTTTTTTTTGGATTTGTAATTCAAAAACGAAGATTTTGACATAAGATAGGCCCTGAAATGAGGTCCCTAGCTCCAGATATTGCGTACGGATCATTTGGATCTTCCGGCGGGCGCGAAATCTTCATTTTTCACCCTTTTTGGTTGATTCTTCTTCTGTTGGATTCGAATTTTAAAAACGAATATCTTGGAAATATTGGATGTTGATGGAGGGCACTTTAGTCTTGAAATCTCGTTTTTAAGCCTTGAATCTTCAAACGTATGTGGAATCTTCGTTTCTCGGCCGTTTTGCTTGATTTTTATCGTGCAACCTTGTTTTGACCATCTTGGCATAATGTTACTGATTTGTGCTGTTTTTGAGTTAATATGCCGAGAATCGTTCCAGAATGAGAGAGATATCGGTAGTAAAAACGTGACTTTTTACGCGATATCAAGCGTTTAGTCAATAAAGGTACGATGCTTAATCAAGCAGTGAGATGTCCGCAGACTGATAACCTGAGGGTGTCCACGACACGCGATGGTTATAAACGTGAGTAGGTATCTATCAAGACTACCTTGTAGTTGTCCGTCCAACTAGAATGTCCAAATTACTACGATTTGGTTGATGTGTTTAAGTATTTGAAAACGTGTACGGTCCGTTGGTGATTAGTTGTAATAATAATCTTAACATTATCATTCTGATTTCAAATAGTTATACTTAAAAATTATTTAGAAACTTTAGGTGACGGGGGTTCGCGGTTCCAGGGGTGGCAACCCCTGGCGGGGTCCAAGAGGCTGGCCCCTGGTTGTGGTCAAGATGCCAAGTCAGCTCGAAGAATTTTTTTATTTCTACTAAATTTCTTTGGTGAAAAACGCATCTGGAATTTAATTTGGGTGAAATCAAGTCATAAAATTTTAGGTCTCGACACTTAGTAAAAATTGGTTTGAAACCTTATGTTTTTAGCGTCACTTATAGCGACACTTAAGGCTTAGGCGACACTCATGAAGTGTCGCATGAAATGACGGATTCTGATTAATGGCGTCACTTGTGCAAGTGACGGATAGAGTGCGACACTTAAGGAAGTGTCGGTTGTAAGTTTCGGTACAAGTGTCATGAGTCACTAAGGTTAGTGACGGGTGAAATCAGTTCTCGATTGTAGGGGTCACTTGGACAAGTGATGCTATAAGTGTCGGTTCATAGTGACGGGTATTGAATTTGCGACACTTAGGCAAGTGACGCAAAATTACGGCTTTTAGCGACATTCAATGCGTCACTTAAGTGACGCACGAAGTGACGCTATACTGCAGTCGTCATTGCGAAACTTAAAGCTGTTGACGGATTTTTGAGCTAAAAACGAGTTTTCCGGCCACCGTTCGGTCCGATTCTTTTACCCAACCCTTATATGGACATTACAAGTTATTATAAACAACGAACAAGTAAAAATACTAAGAATCAAGAGGTTTCGGGATTTTGTCGGAAACTTACGAAGTGGCGAATGGAAATTCCAAAAAGATAGCGTTGTAGATCGTGTTGCCGTGGTTCTTTTATTCCAAATAAGCGTGAAGATTGGAGGTCGTCTGATGGTAGTATTTGGTGATTTAGTGTGGTGGTGGTGGTAGTTGTTTAGAGAGAAAAGAAGGAAGAGAGAGAGAGTAGAGTTGGTGAGAATGAGGAAGGGGGGAGGTGATGACCCCCTTTTTGGCTGATTTTCGTGGGGTCCACGGGTGTGGGCTTCACAAATTTTAACCCCGTGTATTCGCGATCCGTGCGGTGTTCGTTTTCCCAATTATTTAAACGTTAATTAATTATTTAAAACATTTAATTATACGTTTTAAAATGAAATTAATTACTCGATAATTTGGTTGAAGTATTTTATCAAAATACTTAATATTAGAGTTATAAATATAACTTTAACTTGTTTGCTTTGTTTGTGCGTTTAATTCCTTTAATCGCGTAAAATGTTTGTACGATACGAGTTGTGTACGAAATATTATAAAAATAATATTTTGGATATAATTGCGTTATTAAATAATGTTATATTATTTAATAAAATTTGTTCACCAACGTCCGTATTTAATTGAGTCGAATTTCATTCGATTTGAAAGTTGTACGATTTAATCAAATCGCATAATCGTATATATTCGACAATATACATTTTGATACATTAATTAGCCTAACACAAAACTAATTACATGTATTACAAAGGGTTAGACACTAATCACTAGTCTTAATTTGACGGGTGTGACAATAAACCAGTTGTATTGTGAAACGTTGATGTTGGAGACGATTTTATCTAACTAGTAATGGTTTTAACAGATTTTTGGGGGTTTGTTTTTTTGGTTTTTATACTTAGGCAGAAAATTTAAATAAAGCAATTTAAAATATGGGTAGTTAGCATATAATCTAGAGGAGGTGTTTGCTATGACTTCAGTAGCCTTCTTAACTAGGATGATGTATGATTTATAAAGTGATCTTAAAAGATTTGTATTTCGTTCATTCCAAGTATTAGTGGAGTAAGCACTAGTTCCCTACTGATAGATTTCTCGATCAGTATGTCACTGAGTAACTAAGCTATCGTGATTCTGATCGGAGTAGTTTATCTAGCCATACAACACTAACCAATAGAGGTATAGTGACCCTTAAATGGAAATGAATCCTGGGTGCATGAATAAGGTGACAAACCAATCTCGATGTCCGACCGTTCTTAACCCCACAAGAATACTTTAGTCTAAACAAAACATTTAAGTTCAAGATCAGGTTTTGTGTGTGTTGATCACTTTCTATCGATGGGTTTGTAAAGTCTAGGGATAGGTTGGTCACTGATGATTTGCACAGCTGGTAACTGCAGCACTTTTCCTTGGCTATACCAAGTACTTAGCTGATTTATGGTACCAACTTTGCTTATACAGTGACCCCGTTATTCCACACAGTAAAGTAGCGACGGCATTTCCGTGGTTTCACATTGTACTCCAACAATGGTGTTTCCATTGTTATACCTAGTACTCAGCCGGTACCTACGGTGCTTCACAAAGGAACCCTAGACTTTATTAACTAAGTTTGTATTTAAGTGCAGTATTTATCCATCTATGATGTAAACCAGCCCTTACTTTAAAATCCCAATAAATCCCTAATTTATTAACAGTGTAATGTTTGCGTTCAATGAGAAAATAGTATTTCCACAGTCACTGTGTACTTTGCGTTCTGATGAGAAAGCAATATTTCCACAATTCCGGTGTATTTTGTGTTCAGTTTAGAAAACATTATTCCATAGTCACGATGTACTTTGCGTTCAATAGTGAAAGCTTTATTTCCATGATGACGATGTACTTTGCGTTCGGTTCAGAAAACAATGTGTACACTATTTATAAATCAGACCATGTTTTGGACACAGATAACTAAGTACCTTTGGATAGGGTTCTCGACGTCCTATCATTAAGGCTGTAATCACGTTTACTGGTTGAAAGGCGTTAAGTTTAAATGAGGTTTAAAATCATAGATAGAAAGCGGATCAACATACTATAGTTTAACATTAATCAACAACGGATTGTGCCCACGACTTTCATAGCTTCCACGTTCCGTACTCCACACATTCGTGATGTTTCCGGCGCTATACAAATGAAATCCGTATAACGTTACCTCCGTTGTTTTCATAATGACATCATCCCATTTAATACGACTAATTACGTCATAGCAAACACGCAATAATACTACTCTTTAATCATGGCAAATAATCCTAAATCTAGCATGATAACAGTAATAACAATCATCATAATTAAAATAGATAAAGGATAGATATAACCAGAATAACAGCGTAGCTTAATACAACGTGAATGAATACAAGCGGAACTCCGAGTATCCTCCAAGCAATATTACAATATTACCCCTCTATTCGTCTGGTTAATACCGTGACTAACTAGCCGCTAACTACGAAAACTAAAAATAAAAACCTAATCTAAAACGAGAGAATAAGTGTGTGTGAATGTAGAATGTGAAGAATGATGTTGTATGACATGATTGAAATGAGGTGATTTAATCCCATATTTATACTAGTTGCTCAGCCGTATTCCTCAGCCGTATTTCCACCTTCAAAATCTCAGCCGTATTTCCCAACTGTATCAAAATCCAACCTTGTACGGGCAAAACATAGAATACGGGAGAGATTGGCCGTATACGGGAGAGATTGGCCGTATTCGGGAGGGACCAGGCCGTATACGGGTGAGATTGGCGGTATATGGCTGGACCTTGGCCGTATACGGTTGGGACAGGCCGTATACGGTCTAGTCTTGGCCGTATACGACTGGGCTTGGCCATATACGACTTGGCTCTCCCTTATCGTTGGTCTTCGGTTGCCTTGATTCTTCGTTTGGGCGTAACTTCTTCGTCGGTTGTCCGTTTTGAGCGTTCTTTATATCCACGGTTTCGTAATTTCCTAAGAAAGAAAATGACATAGGTTAGAGGTCATAATTCCAAGCGGAACTCAGAAAGTGCTAAAATACGTGAACGAGAATGCTTAAGATCGTTTGTGCTCTATTTTATTCGTTTTTAGGCCTATTTGGTTGATTCTTGAAGCATCGTCTATATTTTAGCCTTCATTATGAAATTTAGTATAAAAATATATATTTAAGATGTTTTCATCCATAATTGGGCTAAAAAGGTGAGATAATAACGCACAAAAACTTGACTTTTTGCTTGTTATCAGCACTCAGTAACATATTAACTCCATTTTCACTTAGGGTGCGTTTGGTTCGTGGGATTTCATGGGATTTCGTAGGATTTGGAATTAAAATCCCATAAAATGATGCGTTTGGTTGGGGGATTTTAAATAGAAAGGGATTCTGAAATGATTTAAATAAAGGATTTAGAAATCCTTCCACGGGCCAAGGATTTACAAAATGCTGGAGGACACGGAACTTTTATCTATCGAGTTGGAAAAAATTGCCCTGCTTCTATTCACTTCACCTCTTTATAAATAAACAAAACAAAAAGCTCTAGTCCTCCGTCACTAGACCTCCATTTTCTGCCTTCTAATATCGGATCTCTATATCCATCGCCGGGCCTCAATCTCTATTGGCGGATCTCAATCGTCGGATTTTAAATCACCGATATACTCTGGTTCATCATCCTTCAGCACAGTCAATGGTTTCATCTTGACTCACAAATGGGATTTTTAATTCTAGGGTTTGGTAGTTAATTACAAGTTTGGAAGCAAAACGGCAGATAATCAAATTGTTGTTTTGCATTATAATTTGATTGTTTGATTAAGAATTTATGATTTGTTCTTGAAGCTCTTAACTGTATGTATTGCTAATAAGTTGCTATTGAAATTTTTACATTAATTGTTACCAAGTTATGTCGTAGATTTTACAAAATATATTAAAGTAATCCTACTAATTGGTTCATTGTTTGTATTATATGGTTTTCTATGATTGTTGCTTACCTGCGTTTGAATACATCTCCTATGATTTTTTTCACGAAAAAACAAAATAGCCAAAAGGGTACGGTTGTCATTTACAAAGGTTTATATATTGAAATCCTATTCTAATTGATGCCAACCAAATATGTATAGGTATTTAATATCCCATCATTTCATTTCCCATGGGATTTATTTAATATCCCATCATTTTTATTTCCCATGGGATTTAAATCCCATGGATTTTAAAATCACGAACCAAACGCCACCTTAGATATTCACTTAGATATATAATCCATGCAATCAAATTATTAATGTCTAATATTTGGGTGAAATACGTAATTTTACACAAAACTTTAGACATAATACCATCCAGGTTCACCAATATCGATTTTGCTTGACATCAATATATATATATCAATTTACATGGGTTTTATGGTTACGGTAGAACTAATCTACTTATCAGTTTCCATTCTACAAAAATCAATAAAACAACAACCCCAAATTTTAAAACGGTAAAAACTGTGATTCGGATGGTCAATACCAAGTTCGACGTCTTTTTAGTTCATCAAATCACTTAATACTATTAAATTCACATTTAATATATTAAGGTGTTGAAGGCATGTGATCATAGATTCATGGCAACTCAATGGTGATAATGCAAAAGAAAACAATGAACAAATCATGTAATCCTACGAGGCATACTATATAATCACCAATCAATTTTCTTTACAAAAAATAACACAACTATATATAATAGCAAAACAAATCTTGCGATCATGCAATTTCATCAAACAGAATGACGAACAAATAACCGGGAAATAAACATACGGCTCTGATGCCAATGTTGGAAATTAATGATTCGGTACGTACCCGAATACTATAGCGGAAGCGGAAACGATCGAGCCAACGTTTAGATCACCGGTCGGGGTAAGCAATCACAAACGAAAAGCTTACAAGATTCACAACCTAAATTCCCTAATTGTGTTTGCATCGAATATACACGAACTGAACGAGTGCTAACTCGTCTCTCTCAATTATCTCTCATTTGTGTATTTGGGATGTTATTTCGTCATCGATTACTAATACATAGAAACCTCCCATTTATATAGTTATCACAAAGATAACATGAACGGTCTCCATTTAGTACTAACTTAATGGATAATCATGACCGTATTCATTATCGAGTAAGTCAAGAGGTTTTAACCACCAACATAATTATCACTTAGTTTGTGGGCGGGTTGGATCCGGGTCAACCTGGATCCATGTTCCAACACTCAACTTTTATTACACCAGAAACTTCATCGAAAACTTTTCTGACGCCTTAGAGTCTTACTGTGATCAGATCAACTATAGCAAACCTATGGTGTTGATCGGCAACTACATTGCGGTAGCATCTCTATTATGTGTCCTTTGCACGATGGCTGACCTATTTCATGGTTTCTGAATTAGAAAATTTTGGTTTCCATGTAAGTATTTCACTCTACATACTACTTCTATCACAGTGATAACTGTGGCAATGAAGCTCCCAGTGGAATCGAATACCTCAATGGACGGCTATGTCGACATATCAGGTAGGTTAGGAAGCCTACTCTTCATGTGCACTATGATGTCTAATCTGATGCTTTTTCTTGCATCAATGGACAACAAGGAACTTTTGGCAAACGGCACAGGTTTGGTGATTCTCGTTGTCACTTTGATTGTAAATACTTTAATACAGGTTGATATGCGTATTCTTTATACGGATCTGCTAAATATGCATTTGGTTAGGTGGGTTGGTTTGTTCACTTATGATTTTGATTTCTACTGCCATTACAACTCCCACCATTAAACAAATACTAGAATTTAAATATGAAGTTGCGCATGCAATTGTTTCAAATGGAAAACAACCACAACTAATGTCGGCTGATGTTGACGAACTAGCGGAACATGTAAAACGATATTGGGTCATGGCAAGAACTGTTGGGAATAGTGAAGATGAAACAAACAAAATTGAATTGGGACAGAAGAAAGTTCGCGCAGTGATGAATGATGGTCGCCACGCGAAAGCCTTGACCGTGACGCGACGGCCTATGGTCGCGATGTGAAGTATGCATTTTTGGTGGAGATCGCGGTGCGATCTCCTATGGTCGTTTCGAAAAGTCCCTGTCGGCAGGAAACTGTTTTTTCTTGTTCGTTAAGTTACATATTCCCTATATAAGTAAACCCTATGTATTTGTAACCCTTGGACTCCAAAAATTAAAGTAAAAACTCTCTGGTTTGACCCCGTGGACTAAACCAATCTCCACGTTGGAGATTGGACATAACCACGTTAAATCCTTGTGTTCTTTATTGCTTTTGTTTATCTTGTTTGCTCATTGTTTATCCGTTTATTGTTTGTGGGTGTAACCTCGATTACACGAGTGTTAGTTATGTTGTTTTTGCTAACGATTTATCAGAGTGATCGACTGGTTATTAATAGTTGTTCCGCTGCAAATTCCTAACAACTGGTATCAGAGCTTCATAGTTTGAAGGTTCGGGAACAATATAGGATGTGAGCACGATCAAGATTAGGTTTTTGATGGTTATGGTTTCTATTTTATTTGGAAGAAATAGATCTGAGATAGATCTTGATCCGGAAGAAAAGGGAGAACATCGGGGAACAATTGGTAGACACAGTTTAGGATTTTCTTTTGCAATAGGTTATCGAAATTGTTAGGCTTGGGCAATGACTAATTGACAGAAAAACGAAGTTGCTGGCAGGTTGAAAATCGAGACATATAACACCCCTCATTTGAAGCCATTTTTTTTTATAAATATCAGAAGCGTAAATCCCCATATTATTAATTTACATAACATAATTCATACATAACAAAAGTTAAATTGTTCTAAACGTTATACATAAACTGGGCGTTATATGACTTTTCAAAACATAACACAACATAAGTTTTAGAACATTATTAGAGTACATCATCGTCAAACATTCTTACAATTCCAACCTTCTTGCCCAAAACATATTAAACATAACCTGCAAGAAGTAGAGTGGTGGAATTAGCACGAAGCTAAGTGAATAGACACACAACTAATAGTCTAACTCAGCTTAACAAAATCTGTTTACAACAGTAATAGTAAATACATAATCATCTCAGAGGATCGGTGGTCCTTGAGGAACCCTCATTGCCGCGGTGGTCCTCCAAGCAACACTTATAACCAACTACAGGCCGCGCAGTGGTTTTACCGATAACTCATTGCTATCTTCAATCAACATAGGATCTATTCACAACAAATGTAATTCCCTTATTGACTAACCTATAGCAATCAAGTCCAAACATAGTTGACCTCCACATAATATAATGCCTAAAGGCCATGTATCATATAATCACGTGTATCAAATCAGACTAACAGTCCATAAACATCAAAACTATGTTTACTCGTAGTAACCAAACATGTTGCACCAATTTACACTGAGAGTCACAAGTCCACTCACCTGAGTATATCAGGATCCAAACTCAGAAGTCTTATGTTACTGAGTCTTCGGTTGATCTGAGAACACAATAGAATTATAAATTATTAACTCATTCTATAAACGTATGATTTATTTAAAATGTAGCATTAAACTAATACAGTTATATACATCAAGTAACTGAATACTACATATCTTGAATCATACTTAGGACATAAGAAGTACTGTTATTAAGGTTTAGATGAAGGTCACTAAGTTTTGGAGTTAAACTCAAAATCCTGGAAACCAGCTAGTACCCGCCGGGTACCCATACTACCTGCCAGGTAGTCCACTCCACCAGCCAGGTAACAATAGAAATAACCGGGTGATTTAAATTGGGTGGTAACAGAATTCAAATTACGTTTTAAAGTCTAGAGGAGCAGCCGGGTGGCTTGTTTACCAGCCATGTTATTGACCCACTGGATTTCCCGCCAGGTAAAGGTAGTACCCGCCGGGTACTACCTCTTCTCCAGCGCTCTACACCAGACCCAAAAACCCATATCCGAATCTTTGCATCCAACTTACCAAACTCAGATTATGATGTTACTAGAGACTCAAATAACTTCATATAACATTATGCAACATCATACATCATTAAATTCAACTTCAAATCATACAATTTATTCATCCATCAATTTAAGAAAACTTAAGTTTACAAACTTGAATTCAAAGATCAAACTTAAATATTTGGTTATGATGATGATAGAGAAACAAGGATCAAAATCACAGCTCTCTTTTACTTTTCAAACTTTGGTTTGATGATTTCTTAGTTCTAGGGTTTTGAAGTGTTTGAAATTTGAAGTTCTTAAGAAACTTTCCATTTTGGGAAAGTATGATATAGGTCGGCCCAAACTTTTTAACCGACTCCGTATTCACTTAAAAACAGTCCCCTTTCAACCTATTGTCTGGAACCTAAAACCATTTCGATTTCAATAGTTTTATTTTACCGTTAACTATATAAAGTTAAAACAAGTAATAGTTTACTAGTCACAATGACTAAAAATAAACAATAAATTTTCTAACTCATAATAAAAATTAAATAAAGCTAAGAAATTACCAGAATACCCTTAGGTCCTTAGGGAGGATGTTACACGACACGACTGGTTAAGATCGCAATGCAATCAGAGGTTTTAATCGCGATGCAATCAGAGGTTTTAATCGCGACGCGATTGTGGAAGATCGAGAAGCGATCTGGTCTGGAAAGCGCGACGCGATTCTAGGGTTTTGCGACGCGATTATGGGTCAGAAAGTTTTTTTGGATTGTGAAGTGACGATACGGCCAGTGGCTGGTTGTGTTTATGATGGTGATTAGTAGTGGCGGTAATAGGGTTGGTAATCAGTTCTTTATTCTTTGCGATCCCGTGCAAAAGAATATATGAACGTTATCAGACTAGGCGTTTGATGTTGCGAGTGTGGGATGTGATTCTTGAGACTTACTTAATATGGCTGGATTCTCAAAGATGTGAGGTTTGTTACGGAGCTCAAGAGGATAGTGTTCTCCGTTTGGGTATTTGGGTAATAAACGTTACCACATCCGTTTGAAAATCGACAGTGGAAGTTATCGAGGGAGTTTGTTGTTGCTCACGGGGTTAAAACAGGTGACCATATGTTTGGTCAGGTATTCCATAGGTTTGGAATGATTAGGTAGGTTAAAGCTCCTACACTTGGAGATATTGGTTAGAGAAGATGTCAGATAAAACGTGTTCGACTAGGCTCGGGTATCGATTGATGTTTGGTTCAACGATAGAGCGAAATCTTCTGGAGGAATCAATTGGGAATTTTCAAGTGGGTTAGAGGCGGATAATCTTGTAAGTCTTGTTGAGCTTTCGGATATTGTTGAGAGTGTCGGGAACTCTAGACAGTTTGGAACCGAGGGAAGTGTCGAAGCTAGTGGGAGTTTGGCAACTAGTAGGAGTCTTGAGACGGTTGTGCGATTGATGGATCTCGAGTTTCTACGGGTTTATTATGCGGCTTCTGGCAGCACTAGAGCATTCGGACCTTCATTGTTACTCTCCAATGGCAAAGTAATTTGCGACTGATCGGCTTTATGAATCAGAGTCTTCTAAGAGAGTGATCGCACCCCGAACGGTTGGTCAAGGAATCGCTTCCTTGTCGTTGCCGGACCTTACGCTCGAGGCGGGCGATCGGAGGGTGGTTTTTAAATTTATATAGCTGGGGACCTAAGTTTTACTATAGCTAGGGCAGTTAGCGATAAGTAATGACTCTGGGTCGTTGTTAAGATCAACCGTATTGTGAAACCAAGCAGTCAAGACGATCGATTCGATTTAGTAGGGTTTGAAAACAAGAGATTTGATTTTTGGTTTTTTAATTACTTAGGTCCTAAATTAAACAAAATAAACAGCAAAATAAAATAATAGGTGATAATCAGTATGGAGATGAGTGTTTGTTGTGATTTCATTAGCCTTAAGGGGAGATGATGTTTGGTTTGATGTTTTGAAAACGTTCTTTCTAAGTATTTGTGTTCTACTTGTTTCAAATACTTATGGTGTAAACACTAGCACCCTACTATCTGATTTCTCAGACAGTATGTCACTGAGTACTAGGCTATCATGATTCTGATCAGATCAGGCTGCTCTACCCCCAACACTATCTGTGAAGACAAGTGACCATTCTTGGAGTTAACTCCAGGGTGCATGAATAAGGTAACATACCGATATTTAATTTCTGACCGTTCTTAACACCATAAAGTATTCTAATTCAAGTAGAGCATTTAAGACCTAATTCGGAAAGCGTCTGTTAACTTTTCATCGATGGTTTGTTAGGTTCAGAGCTGGTGGATGACCCAGTGCTGCTAAGAATGTATACACCGACGGCCGTTCCATAGCTTGGGTGTACAGGAACCGTTCCAGAGGGAAGGTTCCGACACTTACACGAGGTACTAGGACGTTTTACGGCATTCCATGCCTTGCGCACTAATGCAAGTTAGTTTGTATATACCGACGGCCGTTCTGTAGCTTCCATGCATTTGTACTACACCAGAGGTGGTTCCGGCACTATACTAAGTAATAGAACATTTTAAGGTGTTCCACGCGTATTGCACATTCAGGTCACTCTGAACCCGTTTTAACTAAGTTTGTATTAAAGTCTACCCATCTATGTTATAAACCAGCCCTCACTTAATATTACCCAATAAATCCCCGATTAATTCACGTTGTACTATACATTAGTTTGACGGTATTTCCAAAGCTTCGAAATCAGACCATGCATAGATAGCGCAGATAATTAATTACTCTCAGAACAAGGTTCACGACTCCTTGTCTTTCAAAGTTTTAACCACGTTTATTGGAGGAAAGACGATAGATTTGAAAACAGTTTATAATCATAGATGAAAAGTTAAACAGGACATACTTTTCAATTATATTATTAAATTAACATCATCCCCCATTATAACGGCTAACTACATCACAACAAACACACAAGCTAACTACTCACTAATCATGGTAACAAATCCTAAATCTAGCATAATAACAATAGAATGCATTATAACAGATAAGGAAAGAGATAACCGTGATAAATGCGTAGTCTGAATATAAGCTGAAAGATTACAACGAGTAGAGCCTCGAATATTACAAAAGCACCCCTCCAAGTATCTCCAAGAAATATTACAAAGTAGCCCCTCCGTTAGTCCCGTTAAATATTAACGAGAAACTAACTTCTAACTAACTATCTAACTGGAACAACTAAATAAAGAGAAAGTGTGTGTGAAGTGAGTGTGTTGATTGTTGGTGGAAATTGGTGTGCTGAAATGAGGAGGTTAAGCCTCTATTTATAGGTTCCAAGTAACCGAATTTACACTCAGCACCCCTGATCCATCATTTACACTGAAATACACCCTTGAGCTATGAAATTCGATACCAAAAGGGGCGTATTCGACACCAAAAGGGGTGTATTCGGTTGCAAACGGGGCGTATCTGGCACCACAGAGGGGGTATACCACCCCTACAAGGGGGTATACCACCCCTACAAGGGGGTATACCACCCCGAATAGGGGGTATACGGCCCCTGTAGGGTGGTGTAGCCCTGGTCGTGGTCTTGTGCACTGGATCGTAAGTCTCGCGTGATGGATTGTAATTCGTTTGGCAATAATTTCTTCATTCTTGGTCCGTTTTCAGCGTTCTTTATATCCACGCATTCGTATTTACCTGAATATCATAATGAGATAATCAAAGAATAATTTTGAGGTAATATGCTTAAAAAGTGCTTGTAGAACATGACCATATCGTTTATGCTCTATTTTGTACGTTATTTAGCCATTTTACTTGATTTTTGAAGCAACGCCTTATTTTTAGCCGTAATAATGAATTATGGTGAAAAAGTATTGATATTGAGTGTTTTAATCCATTTTTGGGCTAAAAAGGTGAGAATTATGTACGCAAAAACGTGACTTTTTACGTCCAATCAAATATCTCACACTTAGACGTTGCTTGTCCTCAAGCAATACATCAACTATCATCACTTAAAAAGATGTTTTAAGTCCGATTTTTGCGAATTTAAAATATTTCTAAAAACAACCATTCTTCATACAAGTAACTTGTTTCAGAAAATCGAGACAAATAAGATATTTGTTCCAGAAATAAGAAATGAATATCTTTGGGCATGCTTCTGATTCTCGTGATCTTTGGCATACACATGACTTAGGCAATCTCACCAGGTGGTCACTCAATTCACTCAAAAGTGTTTCGGGTTTCCTATCATTCTAAACAAACGAAATCGCTCAAAAACCAGTCATGCAGCATTCATTGTCATAGGCTTGATCGAGAATCACATCTCCACCACTTAGGTGAGGACGGTGCTAATTATCCCAGGACATTCATCGGGGTTGTGTGTGTAGTGAGGGTTAAAGGGTATGGATAGTGGGATGTTTTTAGGTAAAAAGGGTTAGGCTTATCTTAGAATTTTTAGACTCATGAAAAATTTTATTTAGATATGCTTTTTAATGAAAACGGATAACGGTAAGGGAGGAAGATAGCTATTTTGACTTCTATCTTTTTGAAAACTCATGGAAGATTGTATCTTTTTGAGATCGGAGTTTTTTTTTTAGAGAGAGAGATTTGAAGCACATAGCTTTATTTCTATGACATATTTTTGGTTTAAAATTTCTTTGCCAAGAAATTTCAAAGGAATTTTTATTTTTCTTACTTCCCTTTTTTTGGGATCCTTTCTTACTTTCATTTTTTCAATCTTTTGATATTTCGAATTTCACTTGATGCCAATTTTTCGCACCTCAGAATTCTCGATATTTTTGAGATTTTGATTATGGAAACGCACACGAGAAATTTTGAGTAAAATACGAAATTTATGATTTTTGAGTGAAAGCAAAAAGAATATCTAAATAGCGTTTTTCGTAAATTTAAAAATTCCAAGATAAGGTTTTGGTGGGTATGAAAGTGAGTGGGTTTTAGAAACTTGGGTTTTCAAGAAACGAAAAGGTTAAGGCTCAACAGGGTTTACTAGGCGGATTATCGACACTAAAAGTGAGTATCGGCAGGATTAGGTTTGAAGAGATATGAGAAAATGGGTTTATTTCCTAGGGAATGTCAAGGTCATCTAATTGCACCTATACCGCGTACGGTACTCACCAATATGGTCTCAAAATGCATATCAGGAGCAAGTTCTAATTCATAAATGCATACATCGGCACACACAACAAATGAATAGTGAAGCATTTAAAATGAATGCTTTATAGGCTCAAGATACCTCACTGCAATAAATATGGGTTGTATGTGCTTAGTCATGCGCTGCCCCTAAGACAATTATTTCTTAATTTGAGAAATTCCTACCTTACTTACACTACTTTCCAAAATAACTTACTCATATTTAAAAATGGCTCTTCTTAAAAATATTAAAATTCAAAAATAGCAAAGCTAACTGAATGAGTAGCTATCTACTGTCGAAGTTAAGCTTATGCTTTTCTTTGCTTAAAGCAAAAATTTTGAAAAAAATATAATCAATTTTTAAAGTGAGGAACATTTTCTGAGTTGCTATTTGGACTTAAAAATTTATCTAAGGTATTCTATACCGTTATCCCACAGTTAGAGGAACATTGTCCATAATGTTCTCTTTAGTGGAGATTTTACTGGAAGTAAAATCCCACACTTAGAGTTTGAACATGTAAGAAAATGTTTCTCAAGTGTTTGTTTTGGGCTGGAATCCCACACTTAGTGATAAGCTTAAGATATGGTATAGATTACTTTTATTAATTAACAGTACTACGTAAAGCAAAAAGATAAAAACAGAGAAAGGATGAAGAAACTCCCCAAATAGCTAAAGCTGAAGATCTGAATATGTACCGAGAAGATGAAAGTCTTTGTTTTGCGAAAACTCCATGAGGATTATTCAGCTTTAGGGGGATTTGCCTTTGATTAAGAACCTTGCCTTCCATTTCAACCATCCATTGTGAATCAATTTCTTAAGTGTGAACACGTTGGATATACCTTTTAACTCCATATTTTTGCAATGAAAAGGAATCGCTGTCTCAGAATGAAAAGATAATTTCTAATACAAATCATTTTGTAGAACATATGTTTTTAAACGAGTTCGAGCATAATGCATAAAAGTAGTATGCAAGTACCTCAAATGCTCGAAACATATGAACTAATTTTTGAAAAGTGTTTCCCATTTATCAGAGACGAGTGATTTTTGCAAAAGATGAGTTTGTGACTTGAAATATTTTGAAAAATATTTTTGAGGTATATACAAGTGTGAAGGATATTCAGAGATTTATCTTCACTTATTAACACACAAAAACACACGTATTATTCCACGGGTTGCCTCCCGAGAAGCGCTGCTTTTAGAGTCGAGAGTTCAACTTTCCTTCCTTCAGAATCAGTGGGTGACGGAACTTCCACGGCCAATGGTGCTCGAAGGTGAGACCCTGGAATAGAATCTCAAGAAGTGGCGAGTGATGACCTGAGTGATGTTTGGGATCCTTTCCACATGAAGAGTGAAGCTTTCAAAGTGTTTTTCAACAACTCTTTGCAAGTGAAGGAGATCCTAGGTGATACCATTGACTGACTTTGAGATGACTCCGTTGGGATCAAAGATGAGGGTCCCATTGGATCTGATAACCTCACGCTCGGGACGTTCTCCTCTTAAGGAATCCCTGAAACCAAAGAAGCGCAGATGTATATCTTCATGATCGGCTGTGCTGGGATCTCTTCTTAGTGCATGGATGGATCCTTGAATACCCCGGAGAAGCTATCTTTGATGATCGTAATACGTGAGGTTGGAATTCTGAAAGATGTTCAAGATTCTGTAGTAAACCTCACGTAGACCATCATGGAATAGCTGTCTGGGTTCTTTTGAGGGAACGGTACCAAAGATTTCGGAGAGTCGTTCCGTGACAAAGTTTGCAGTGTTGATCATCGTTCCATCTGGTATGGAAGAAGGGATGGCACGCGTCCTTTCGTCTAAACTCACGTACTCGAGCTTCTCGATAATCTTGTGGGCGTGGTGTTCAATAGTGCAGTCGATGTAAAACCTATGTGGTGATGTGTCATCAATGTGGTCGTTATCGGGTATGGAATCCATCAATCCTTTGAGATCATTCATCATCTGAATGTCTACTTCCTCCTCAGGGTTCCCAGATGCATAGTCCAAGTTGTACCTGTAAGAATGTAGCAAACTGATTTGCTGATTAGAATATGGATATGCGGACCTGATTAGGGCTTCATAAACCTTGCCATATATGACTTTTTGTCCTTCGAAGAACTCCAGCTCGTCTGCAGTTGGTTCTTCATTATCAGAATGTTCATGCAGGAGTTGAGTTGCTAGATTTTCGGCGAAGGCATGAATACAGTTTTGTAGGAATTGAGGACTTCGAGACTTATTAGCACGATAGACCATGTATTCAGCCTCGATTTCTTCGATTAACTCTCTCTGCCGTGGGGTGTACTCACTGGTTGAGTCTCAGATGACAGTCATTATCATGCGAATATCATCCTCAAATCTTTCGAGGGCACTGATCATCTCTTCATGAGTAGAGAAGACCTGATCTTGGATGATCTCGAGAGGAGGGTCAGGAATGGCAGGAGATGCACGAAGGTGGATAGAGCGAACATCTATCGGAATATCCATAAAGACGACGTCATCTTCGTCACTGTCCTTTGCTGGAGTATCAGAATTGATATCGCGTAAAAAGTCACGTTTTTACTACCGATATCTCTCTCATTCTGGAACGATTCTTGGCATTTTAAACTCAAGAATAGTACAAATCAATAGTATTATGCCAAGATGGTCAAAACAAGGTTGCACGATGAAAATCACGCAAAACGGATGAAAAACAAAAATTCCACGCACGTTTGAAGATTCAAGGCATCAAAACGAGATTTCAAGACAAAAGTGCCCATCACCAACATCCATCTCATCTAATATGTTCGTTTCCAAATTACGAATCCAACAGAAGAAGAATCAACAAAAACGGATGAAGAATGAAGATTTTACGTATGCCGGAAGATCCAAACGATTTGTACGAGACATCCAAATATGGGAGACATATTTTTGGGATATCTTTTCATCAAAGTCTTCGTTTTTGAATTACGAATCCAACGCAAAAAGAATCAACGCAAACGGACGCATAACGAAGAATACACGTGCAATTTAAGAAACGAAGCAAAAGACGACGAACCGGGGCGGGGGTGTGCCAGCCGCCGCCGTCCACCACCCAGCCGCCTCCGGCCACCTTCCCCTGTCCCGTTTCTGCTTTTTGGTCCTTTCGTTTACCCGGTGCACCACCTTTTCCACCTTTTTCTAATGTGAGCCTCTAGTTGCTAACTTGAGCCAAAATTCAAGTATAAATAGGTGCCTTGGGTTCACATTCTAGCCAACCCTTATCTTTCTTTCTACACACCTTCCTACATTCTCTAAAATCATTAATTATGTAATAGTTAGTAGTGGCTAGCTTAGCAATGTAACGCTTTGAAATATTCGGAAGTAATATAAGCATCGTTTCGCTTGCAATAATTATGGGTAATATCTATCCTTTTCTTTTATTAATTATTTGTAATGTTCTTGTTTGATGTTTATGATTTATTAATATTAGAAATGTTTATTGCCATGATCCACGAGTAGTTGCTTATATGTTTGCCATGATTTAGATAGTTATAATGGAATGATATTAAATATTGTGAAGTAATGTGACGGCCCCTATTCGACTGTTCTCGGATATAGTGCTTGAAACGCTTTATGCGGAGTACAAACGTACGGAAGTCTGAGAACGACCGAAGGTAGTTATATTACGGATCAATACTATAAAAGTGCTAAATTAATTTCTGTTTATAGTTTAATTATAATATTATGAACGAATGATGGCATGTTTGGCCAACCGCTTATGACCAGACTACCCCAACTTATTCCGGTAGGGTAAAACCTATTTATGCGTCTATTTATTCAATAGACCATGCCATGATACGGACATCTCTGACGACCGATATTGGGGAATAGGATTCGAGGGTAGTCGTTGGCCGATGTGTTCAGTACATTTGGGAGAACTTCCGGTGTATTGTAATTGTTTGTGTTTACTATCCATGTGACATAACTTCTATCTATTGCGGACAACTCTACGTTAGTTAGTTGATAGGATCGTGAAAATAACTCATTTCAACATAGTTTAAATTTATAAGGAGAAACTTATATGAATGGGAATTATTATACTTTGTTATTGTTTAAACATATGACACTAGACCTAATTTATGGAGTACCATTTCCTGTTATCTACGTGACTACAACTTAGATATTAGGGAGTCATGAACCTTAATTGTGGTAAGTAGTTATCTGTGCCCATGACATGCAATAAGTAAGACACAGTGAAACCACTCGTTGTACATATTAGGTTTACATTTCTGCACTGCTTTACATTTAGTTAGTTTAGAGTGTCACTTTCACTGTCAATTACTCTTGACCGCGTGTTGGATGTAAGAAGCCGTGGAACTACCATGTAAAGTACACTGTCTATTTACTGAAATGCATGGTCTTCATATGAAACATGTTTTAACAGATTGCGAATAATCCAGGGATGTATAACTGTTTGAAAAGGAGAGGTCTAATGTAACAACCGCCAAATTAGAGCTAGTATTAGCGCCTAATTCTTTGTTAATACATGTAATTAGTTCTGTGTTAGGCTAATTTATGTACCGGATTATATGTTGGTGAATATATACAACTTTGCGATTTGATTAAATCGTGCGCAACTTAAATAGAATGAAATTCTATTCGATTAACACGGACGTTGGTGAACAAAATGTTTATAAACTAAAATAACGCAATTATAACTGAAATGCTATTTTATAATAGTTAATAACTGACGTGTACTACTCGAATAAAACGTACACGATTTTAAAAAAACAAAAGTGATTAAAATTAATCTAACCTATTAAAGATTTAAGGAAATAATTTAAATAAATCATTTAACAAGATTTGTGATTTATAAATATAATTAAACGCGTAAAATAAATATTTAACGTTTAAATGACGGAGCAAACGAACACCGCACGGAGCGGGAACGCGGGGCGAAAGTGGGGATTTAACCTCCCACCTCCACCCACTTTCTTTCATTTCTTATTCTCTCTCTCCTCCTTTTCTTTTCTCTCAAAAACCACAAACCAAAAATCAACGAAAATCGCAAAATAAACATACTAAACGACCTCGGATCTTCAAGCCCCTTTGGAAATAAACGACCACCTCGCGACGATCTACACTTCTACCTTTTCGGATTTTCAATCCGACACTTTGTAAGTTTCCGACAAATCCCGACATCTCTCGTTTTTGATCATTTTTACTAGTTTATGGTTTTGATAGGCTTGTTATGTTCATATAAGGGTTGGGTAAAAGAATCGGACCAAACGGAAACCCGAAAACATGTTTTTGGCTCAAAATCCGTCAATCAGACGTAAGTGACGCACTGATGAACCCAGATATGCGTCACTTCGTGCGACACTGACTAAGTGTCGCATAAGCCCTCTTTTCCCGTCACTACCTAAGTGACGCATTTTCAATATCCGTCACTACTAGCGTCACTTGCCTTAGTGACGCCTATGATCGAAATCTAATTTTATACGACACTCTTGCCCGACACTACTCTAGTGACGCCTAGAACCTTAAACCGACACTTGTTACCGTCACTACCTAAGTGTTGCCACCTTATGCGTCACTTCCCTAAGTGACGCCCTAAACTTATATTTCGCGATTTTATGCGACACTTCCTAAGTGTCGCCTAAACCTTAAGTGGCGCTATGAAGTGTCGCACAAAGCAGCAGACTTTCAACTATTTTTACACTAAGTGTCGAACTTATACAACTTCCAATACTTATACCCTACGACTTAACAAACATCATAGAACATACTTTTCTATTACAAATACTCTAAATTGCGTTATGAACGATAAAACTTTAATTATAACAAATCACCAACGGGCCGTATATACTTTGACACGAACGTGAACGAACCAACGTTAAACACAACGGGGTATGAACAACTAGCCTAGATGGTCTTGCGAGACATCTACTTACTTAACCTTACGTGTTTAGGCACTAGAAGGTTACGGGTTCGGAGAACCTACTTGATTTACTACTACTTGCTATTTACTCCTGCTCGACTCAGGTGAGTCTTACAGCCCCACTTTTACTGCTTTTATACTTTGGGGTGAGATACTTAGCAACTGTTTTACGTATGAACACAATGTACTGAACTGAAAACATTACTGATTACAAACAAACGCATGAGTTACTTTTATCCACTGAAAGCCTCCTTATCGTAAGTTGTTAGTTATGGTCTTAAGCGCGAGTACTAGTAAATGGATCCATTTGGGACTGACAATCCCTGTCTGGGGTGGTAGCGCCACCACGTACTGATTTACACGTAGAAACAGACATATTAGTATTTGTTACATATGAGTGTGCGGATAGCACTCACGGGGGTACGTGATTTATTTCACACTACACGGTTAAGCTTCAACTTATGAGCTCATGGCACTGTACTGATATACTGATTAACTTACTTTGCTTGATAGCAATACGGGTACATACTTGTGGTTCATTACTTCTACTTATTACCAAACCTGTGAGATTCACCAACCTTTTTGGTTGACACTTTTTAGCTTTGTATCTCAGGTACACATATGGAGTAGGATCACTCCAGGATTACTAGCTAGAGTCGCATGATTTCCAAACTGCATTTAACGGAGATTCTTTGGCATTATCTTTTGTAACTACGATTATGTAATAGAATCTCCCGCTATACGCGTGGACTCTAGGGAACTACTTTTTGTATACGAAAACCTACGGTTTTCAAACGATTATTATTTATGAAACCTTTTATAAACGTCTCATTTAGAGGTCGTTTACTATTAATCTTGTGCTTTGTATATTGATTAGTAACACCCAATGTATGCTTCCGCAAATCGTTAAACTTGGGGGTGTTACAGATTGGTATCAGAGCCAAAGGTTATAGTGAACTAGGTTGCATTTAGTGGGCCTAGACTATGACTGTTAGGCAGTATTCTCTTATTAGACATGACTAGTTCAGGAATTACAGCATACAACTTTAATTTAACATAGCCTGATCAACTATGTATAATTAAGGAAAGATGATGTAAGATCTGAAATAATTATGTTGAACAGGGATACGATAGTTGACTCTGACTACGAGAGAACCGGACCATTACTTGATACGTGCTAGACACTAGGCTGGATATGATATATGTATATATATTAGCCTCATCTTACTAACGCTTTGTCTCAGAAATGGCAAACATCCCATCCAATTCATCTCGTTCTCAATCCGGGTCGCAGAACCCAAGGGTAGCAAGGAGGAACGCTAGGTTGCCTCGAGCTGGCCCGTACTCCACTCACTCTACCTTGCTGGCCTTAGCCGCTAGGGTGAACCAACACGAGCAACGACTTCGCACCATGGATGTCGTGTTGCAGGAAACAAACGAAAACTGGAGACTTACATCCCTCGAACGCATAGAAGAAGTCTCCGACGACCTAGAAACCACAAACAACAACATGGATGTCCTTCGCAACCAAATTATAGAAATAAGGGTGGAAAATGCCCTTCTGCAACAAAGGATGGATGAATGTGTGCAGCGCTCACTTGAGACAGAAGAGTATGCGCGCGGACTAACACAACGATAAACACTAGCCGAAGACAACGCCCGACAAGCTAGCAGGCTTGCAAACACTGTGGACCGTCTTGTCACGATGATGGAACAAATTAATCTACGTTAAAACTAGTGTAGTCTTTATCCTGTAATCTAGTAACTATCTAAGCACTACTCTATGTTTCAGTCGGATGTAATAATTCCCGACACCTTTTGTAATACATCTGTAGGATGTAACCTTTGAACTCGTATCATCTATCAAGTATTGCTTGCTGTTTCAACTCATATTAATTGCCATAATCCTTTTTCATATTGATGTTATGTATTACCATCTTTATACATGTACATCTGAAATAAATGCAATTTCTCTTACAAAAATCTCATGTATCTTCATTTCTTTTATTGAAGAATCATGCCGCCAAAGACACGACCATACACCGATGCCCAGATTACCTCTCTTATAACTCAGGCTGTTACTGAAGCCTTAGCTCGGAATACTCCACCAGGTTCCACAAGAAACAGCGATGCCGCTGAAACCTCTGCTGCTAAACCTTGTTCATACAAGGATTTCCAAAACTGCAAACCCTTGAGCTTCAAGGGGACCGAAGGAGCCATCGGACTTATCAGATGGTTCGAAAAGATGGAATCCGTTTTCCGCATCAGCAAATGTGCGGAGGACGACAAAGTCAAATTCTCCACCTGCACCCTCGAAGATGGTGCCCTCTCGTGGTGGAATTCCTATACCCAGTCTGTGGGTATTGATACCGCTTATCTACTCCCTTGGGAGGATCTAAAGAAAATGCTCACTGATGAGTATTGCCCGGCCGAACAACTATACAAGCTGGACGAAGAGTTCTGGAACTTGAAAGTGCAAGGAACTGATATCGTTGGATACACCACCCGATTCCAACAACTCACCGTCCTTCGCCCAACCATGGCGGGTACTGAACCCGAAAAGATCAAGAAGTATATCCGCGGCCTCCCGGAACCTGTCCGGGGAAATGTCGCCTCATCAAAACAAACCACTCTTCATGGTGCCATTCGGTTGGCCCATGAACTTCTAGCCATGAACGAGGACCCAGAACCACCCACTCCATCCTCCAACAATAACAAAAGAAAATGGTCCGACAACCACAACAACCACCAAAACAAGAAACCTGAAACCATTAAAGCCTACACCTCCGGTACTGATGACAAGGGGGCGTATAAGGGAACCAAGCCCTATTGCTCAAAGTGCCAACGACACCACCATGGTTCGTGTCCCTGTAGTAAGTGTAAGAGATTTGGACACTTGGCTAGGGACTGTAGATCAAACACTACTGACACCAACTCCTCTGCACCAAAGACTTGTTATGGGTGCAACGGTACGGGACATTTCAAGAAAGACTACCCGAAATTGAACAACAACAACAACAACAGGAACAACAACAATGCTCGAGGAAGAGCTTTTGTGCTGAAATCTGGGGAAGCCCGTCAAGACCCGAATGTGGTCACGGGTACGTTTCTTCTCAACAACTTGACTGCATCTGTGTTATTTGATACTGGTGCTGATAAAAGCTTTATTTCCGACGAATTTTATCCACTACTCGACACTACACCTATTGCCTTAGATTCTAAGTACACTGTAGAATTGGCAAACGGAAAACTTATTGAGGCCGACAGTGTGATACCTAATTGCACTCTGAACTTAGCTAACGAGCTTTTTCCCATTGACTTGATACCTGTCGAAATCGGCAGCTTTGACATCATCGTCGGTATGGATTGGTTATCCAGGCACCGAGCCGAAATCGTTTGTTTCGAGAAAATTGTACGCATTCCTCTCGTCACCGGTAGAACTTTGAGCATACAAGGGGAGACCGGTGGGACGAGAATCAATATCATTTCTTGCATGAAAACCCGAAAATACTTGAGAAAAGGGTACCAGGCAATCCTCGCACACGTTATGGAGAAAAAGTCGGTGGAAAAGCGACTTGAGGATGTGCCTATCGTTCGAGACTTCCCAGAGGTCTTTCCTGAAGACTTGCCTGGCCTTCCGCCACCTAGACAAGTCGAATTTTCTATTGACCTTGTGCCCGGTGCAGCACCCGTGGCACGAGCACCTTACCGATTAGCCCCATCCGAACTTCAGGAGTTGTCTACTCAGCTACAGGAACTCCTGGACAAGGAATTTATTCGACCAAGTTCCTCGCCTTGGGGAGCTCCGGTCCTATTTGTGAAAAAGAAAGACGGTTCTTTCCGCATGTGCATCGACTACCGTGAACTCAACAAATTAACTGTCAAGAACCGTTACCCACTTCCTCGCATTGATGACCTGTTTGACCAACTTCAGGGATCGAGTTTTTACTCAAAGATCGATCTACGGTCTGGTTACCACCAACTCCGAGTTCGTGATGAAGATATTCCTAAAACCGCTTTCCGAACTCGCTACGGGCATTACGAATTCCAAGTGATGCCATTCGGCTTAACCAACGCACCGGCTGTATTCATGGACCTTATGAATCGGGTGTGCAAACCTTACCTTGACAAGTTTGTTATCGTCTTTATCGATGACATCTTGATTTACTCGCGCACTGAACAAGAACACGCGCAACACCTGAAAACCATCCTAGAGCTGCTCAAACACGAAGAGTTGTACGCCAAATTCTCTAAGTGTGAGTTCTGGATGGAAACCGTTCAATTCCTTGGCCACGTCATTGATAATCAAGGAATTCATGTCGATCCTTCAAAAATCGAGGCTATTAAGTGCTGGCAAGCACCTACAACACCGACCGAGGTACGCCAATTCTTAGGACTCGCCGGATACTACAGGCGGTTCATTGAGAATTTTTCGAAAATAGCCCTACCTCTCACTGCACTTACTCAAAAGGAAAAGAAGTTCGATTGGACTGACAAACAGGAGTCGGCTTTTCAGCTACTAAAACAAAAACTCTGCAGTGCACCTATCTTATCTTTACCCGAAGGCAACGATGACTTCGTGGTATACTGTGATGCTTCACACCAAGGTCTTGGTTGCGTACTGATGCAACGAGACAAGGTCATCGCTTACGCCTCACGACAACTCAAGGTCCACGAAAAGAATTACACAACTCATGACCTAGAGTTGGGGGCTGTTGTATTCGCTCTAAAAATCTGGAGACACTACTTATACGGTACCAAGTGTACAATCTTTACCGACCATAAAAGTCTCCAACACATCTTCGATCAAAAGGATCTCAACATGAGGCAACGTCGATGGGTCGAGTTGCTCACTGATTACGATTGCGAAATTCGCTATCATCCAGGCAAGGCGAATGTTGTCGCCGATGCCTTAAGCCGAAAAGAACGAGTGAAACCACTTCGAGTTCGAGCTCTCGGTATGACCATTCACAACGACCTCATCAATCAAACTCTCACCGCTCAACTCGAAGCACTCAAACCAGAAAACTTGACAAACGAGACCTTGCGAGGCATGGACAAACAATTTGAAACCAAACCTAACGGGGCCAAATACTTCTCGAATCGAATCTGGTTACCAAGTTTTGGGAACCTTCGAGACTTGGTGATGAATGAAGCTCACAAGTCAAAATACTCTATACACCCCGGCGCCGACAAAATGTATCACGGCATCAAGGAAATGTACTGGTGGCCCAACATGAAATCTGACATTGCAACCTATGTTGGCAAGTGTCTTACTTGTTCCAGAGTTAAAGCTGAACACCAGAAACCTTCCGGTTTGCTACAACAACCTGAAATACCACAATGGAAATGGGAGCAGATCACCATGGATTTCATTACTAAACTCCCGAAAACTTCTAGTGGTTGTGATACCATTTGGGTGATCGTCGACCGACTCACTAAATCTGCTCATTTTCTAGCCATCAAAGAAACTGATAAGATGGAACGTTTGACACGGATCTACCTGAAAGAGATCGTGTCAAGACACGGCGTGCCCATCTCAATCATCTCCGACCGAGATGCTCGGTTTACTTCTCGCTTCTGGCAATCACTGCAAAAATCTCTTGGTACTCGTCTGGATATGAGTACGGCTTACCATCCTCAAACCGATGGCCAGAGCGAACGAACCATACAAACACTGGAAGACATGCTACGAGCCTGCGTAGTTGACTTCGGTAAAAACTGGGAAAATCACTTGCCGTTGTGCGAGTTCTCGTACAACAACAGTTATCACACCAGCATAAAGGCTGCACCCTTCGAGGCACTGTACGGTCGTAAGTGCCGGTCACCTATCTGTTGGACTGAGGTGGGGGATATACAACTCACCGGCCCAGAAATCATACATGAAACAACTGAAAAGATCATCGGCATACAAAACCGACTAAAAGCCGCGCGTGATCGTCAGAAAAGCTATGCTGACGTGAGACGCAAACACCTTGAGTTCCAAGTTGGGGACAAGGTACTTCTCAAAGTGGCACCGTGGAAAGGTGTCATTCGATTCGGAAAACGAGGCAAACTAAATCCTAGATACATCGGACCATTCGAAATCCTTGAAAAGATTGGTCCAGTGGCATACCGCCTGCAACTTCCTGCTGAGCTTAGCAGCGTTCACAACACATTCCACATTTCTAATCTGAAGAAATGTCTGTCTGACGAGACACTGATTATACCGCTCGACGAAATTCAGATCGATGATAAACTTCATTTTGTCGAGGAACCCATGGAAATAATGGACCGCGAGGTCAAACAACTAAAACAGAGTCGTATTCCCATCGTAAAAGTCAGGTGGAATTCTAGACGTGGTCCTGAATTCACCTGGGAACGGGAAGACCAAATGCGACAAAAATATCCACATCTCTTCCCAGACAACGCACCGACCGTGCAACCGAGCTAATTTCGGGACGAAATTATTTTTAACAAGGGGAGAATGTAACAACCGCCAAATTAGGGCTAGTATTAGCGCCTAATTCTTTGTTAATACATGTAATTAGTTCTGTGTTAGGCTAATTTATGTACCGGATTATATGTTGGTGAATATATACAACTTTGCGATTTGATTAAATCGTGCGCAACTTAAATAGAATGAAATTCTATTCGATTAAAACGGACGTTGGTGAACAAAATGTTTATAAACTAAAATAACGCAATTATAACTGAAATGCTATTTTATAATAGTTAATAACTGACGTGTACTACTCGAATAAAACGTACACGATTTTAAAAAAACAAAAGTGATTAAAATTAATCTAACCTATTAAAGATTTAAGGAAATAATTTAAATAAATCATTTAACAAGATTTGTGATTTATAAATATAATTAAACGCGTAAAATAAATATTTAACGTTTAAATGACGGAGCAAACGAACACCGCACGGAGCGGGAACGCGGGGCGAAAGTGGGGATTTAACCTCCCACCTCCACCCACTTTCTTTCATTTCTTATTCTCTCTCTCCTCCTTTTCTTTTCTCTCAAAAACCACAAACCAAAAATCAACGAAAATCGCAAAATAAACATACTAAACGACCTCGGATCTTCAAGCCCCTTTGGAAATAAACGACCACCTCGCGACGATCTACACTTCTACCTTTTCGGATTTTCAATCCGACACTTTGTAAGTTTCCGACAAATCCCGACATCTCTCGTTTTTGATCATTTTTACTAGTTTATGGTTTTGATAGGCTTGTTATGTTCATATAAGGGTTGGGTAAAAGAATCGGACCAAACGGAAACCCGAAAACATGTTTTTGGCTCAAAATCCGTCAATCAGACGTAAGTGACGCACTGATGAACCCAGATATGCGTCACTTCGTGCGACACTGACTAAGTGTCGCATAAGCCCTCTTTTCCCGTCACTACCTAAGTGACGCATTTTCAATATCCGTCACTACTAGCGTCACTTGCCTTAGTGACGCCTATGATCGAAATCTAATTTTATACGACACTCTTGCCCGACACTACTCTAGTGACGCCTAGAACCTTAAACCGACACTTGTTACCGTCACTACCTAAGTGTTGCCACCTTATGCGTCACTTCCCTAAGTGACGCCCTAAACTTATATTTCGCGATTTTATGCGACACTTCCTAAGTGTCGCCTAAACCTTAAGTGACGCTATGAAGTGTCGCACAAAGCAGCAGACTTTCAACTATTTTTACACTAAGTGTCGAACTTATACAACTTCCAATACTTATACCCTACGACTTAACAAACATCATAGAACATACTTTTCTATTACAAATACTCTAAATTGCGTTATGAACGATAAAACTTTAATTATAACAAATCACCAACGGGCCGTATATACTTTGACACGAACGTGAACGAACCAACGTTAAACACAACGGGGTATGAACAACTAGCCTAGATGGTCTTGCGAGACATCTACTTACTTAACCTTACGTGTTTAGGCACTAGAAGGTTACGGGTTCGGAGAACCTACTTGATTTACTACTACTTGCTATTTACTCCTGCTCGACTCAGGTGAGTCTTACAGCCCCACTTTTACTGCTTTTATACTTTGGGGTGAGATACTTAGCAACTGTTTTACGTATGAACACAATGTACTGAACTGAAAACATTACTGATTACAAACAAACGCATGAGTTACTTTTATCCACTGAAAGCCTCCTTATCGTAAGTTGTTAGTTATGGTCTTAAGCGCGAGTACTAGTAAATGGATCCATTTGGGACTGACAATCCCTGTCTGGGGTGGTAGCGCCACCACGTACTGATTTACACGTAGAAACAGACATATTAGTATTTGTTACATATGAGTGTGCGGATAGCACTCACGGGGGTACGTGATTTATTTCACACTACACGGTTAAGCTTCAACTTATGAGCTCATGGCACTGTACTGATATACTGATTAACTTACTTTGCTTGATAGCAATACGGGTACATACTTGTGGTTCATTACTTCTACTTATTACCAAACCTGTGAGATTCACCAACCTTTTTGGTTGACACTTTTTAGCTTTGTATCTCAGGTACACATACGGAGTAGGATCACTCCAGGATTACTAGCTAGAGTCGCATGATTTCCAAACTGCATTTAACGGAGATTCTTTGGCATTATCTTTTGTAACTACGATTATGTAATAGAATCTCCCGCTATACGCGTGGACTCTAGGGAACTACTTTTTGTATACGAAAACCTACGGTTTTCAAACGATTATTATTTATGAAACCTTTTATAAACGTCTCATTTAGAGGTCGTTTACTATTAATCTTGTGCTTTGTATATTGATTAGTAACACCCAATGTATGCTTCCGCAAATCGTTAAACTTGGGGGTGTTACATCTAAGTCATAAATCAAAGTAATTAGAGTTTAAGAATGGTATTAACAAGATCTAGGAAAGTAAAGTCCAAGTGACCCAGGATACGTAAACCCCCTTGATCTTACATATTTGATTATTTAAACATAACAAGTCTACAATTAGTTACACAATTAGAAGAACGAGAGATAAGCTTAGGTGTTAAGAACGGTCGGACCTATGAGACGATACGCTACTTTATTCATGTACCTCGGTGTTTAACCAAGATAGGTTGCTTATCTTTCAACTAGTTAAGTATTGGAAGTCTAGCGTATTGTTCCGATCAGAATCATGATAACCTAGCTCCCAGTGACATGCCAATGGGAAATTAGTTGGTAGGGTTCTAGTGTTTACACCAAGTTCTGTCAATCTATTAATCTGAAAGTGTCCCCATCATAAACACCTTCCCGACATTATATTATCTCAACTCATGGCAACCCACGTCTTCCTCATCCTTAGTTGTTCCTTATATGCTAGCTAGCTCATTTTAGTTTTATCGCTTTAGTAGTTTAAATTAGATAAAAACCCAAACAAAACCAACTATCTGAACCCCATCTTGAAGACTTAATTATCCAAACAAGCTCTGTTTCAAATTCGATCGTCTGGAGACGACCCTGATCATCCTTACCACATACTAGTACTAGTACCTAGTACCAGTAGGTAGTTCGGAAATTTATGTACCGAGTAAAAAGAATTTTAAAACACCCTGATCGTACCCTCGGTCGTTACAACAACACCGACGACACTGACGGCTGGGGGCGCATCAAGAATCCTGAGAATCAGGGAACTCAATAGTATCAGATGGTGGCTGGGTTACGTCGATGATTTGTGATGTTGGCTGAGAAGAGTCCATCTCTATGTCTCTTTCATTCTGAGTGTCAGAATTACAGTGAGAGTGATCAATCAATGGGCCTTCTTCTGAATCATCATCTGACAGAATGATTGGATTTTGGATGTACTCGAGTTGCATGATCTCTTCTGTCGGATGCTGAGAGTCAGGGAAGTACTCATCAGGTGGTGTAGATTGATATACGTCCTCTTCTTCAGGCTCTTCTTCTTGCTCTTCCTCTTCTTGTTCTTCTTCGGATTCCTCCATTTCCTCTTCTGTCTCTGAGTCTTCCATCTCATCTTCTTCTGAGTCTGATTCTTCGGTTGCAGAGATAAGATAGGTATGATCATCAGGTTCATATGAGTCTGAAGGCTCTGACTCGGATGTATCATCGTCAGAGGTGATTCTGCTAGTAGAGATTGTGTATATATCAGCATGCTCTAATAGAGAACTATCAACCTGGTCAACTTGGAAAGAAATGGTTTCTCCGTGTGCTCGAAGGCCAATAGTCTGCAAGTATACATCAATGATAGCGCGAGCAGTGTTCATGAAAGGCCTGCCTAGGATGATTGGTATATTGATATCTTCCTGTATATCCATCATAACAAATTCAGTGGGAAAAAAGAACTTATCAACCTTAACCATTATGTTTTCAGCTATTCCTCGTGGATATCGAATTGATTGATCGGCTAGCTTCACGCTCATCTTTGTAGGCTTAAGGTCTCCTAATTCTAGTCTGACATATAGAGAATAAGGCATGAGATTGATGATGGCTCCAAGATCGGCTAAGGAGCGAATCATGCCTGACTGATAGATGGAACAGGGCAGAGTAAAGCGACCAGTGTCTCCTAATTTTTTGGGCAGGTTGCTTATGACAGCTAAACATTCCGCGTTCAGAGGGATTTTAGATACGTCGGGTATCTTATCTTTGGTGGAAAACATTCGTCTAATGTACTTGGTACTGGTAGAAATTCTAGACATGGTGTCTAAGAACTTTGAGTCGAGTTCGAAGGAATTGACCTTGTACTTTTGCTTTAGACGATTAGGGAATGGGATTTTGACTTCCCTTTCAGGAGTGGATATGGATGGGGTCTCAACTGTCTTCGGGACAGGAGATTCTTCCTTCACCGTAGAAGGAGTATTAGGTTGAATCGGTGTCACCTTTGGGTCTTTAGAGGTTACTTGTTTGGCCTCTTCTACATGTGGGTTGTGAATGGTATTGTGGGAAGGGTTCCTTGGGGTCTAGTGTCAAGGCGCTGAGCTAACTGACCGATTTGGTTCTCAAGGCTTTTAAGAACCGAGAGTTGGTTTCTAATGAATAGGTCAGTATGGTCTTGCCTAGCAGTGGTTTTCTTGTTGAATAGTGTCTGACCCTCGATAAATTTTGTGAGATTATCGTCTTGACTAGTGATAGGCACAATGGTCTTTGTGGTATCACTAGGTGGGCTGACATCTAGTGCAGTTAAGGATAACGGTTGGTTGTAGGTAAGTTGTGGTTGTTGTGGGTAGGTTGGGTATCTTGGTTGGTATTTGGGT
Source organism: Helichrysum umbraculigerum (assembly GCA_949592205.1). NCBI lineage: Eukaryota > Viridiplantae > Streptophyta > Magnoliopsida > Asterales > Asteraceae > Helichrysum > Helichrysum umbraculigerum. The sequence goes on from CATIUR010000004.1 coordinate 96,618,523, forward strand.
TGAAAGGTTGGTTGGTTATTTCGTGGAGGGTATTGAGTGTTTCGAGTCCTAGGTGGAGAAGTTCGAGCGAAACCAGGTGGATTCTGTGGTCGAGCTGGGAATTGTGCGTAGTAGACCGTGTCGTTAGCTGGATCTTCGTTCTCAACTTGATATTCTTCCGTGGAAAGGTGAGCACAGTTCTGGCAAGCCTGAACTTGGTGGATCTGCTGCGGTTGTTTCTTTAGCTCTCCCAATTGTTTCGTCAACAACTCAACCTGTTTACTCAAGGATTTGATCGTCTTGGGCTGAATTTGCTTGTAGGAGGATAGAGGTAGTGATGAGGATTGCTCATCTGTCTTCCAGTCGTGATGGTGCATCGTCATATTCTCGATCAGGTTCCAAGTTTCTTCATCTGTGAGTTGCATGAAGTTACCTTGAGCAGCGGCGTCAAGGGTGATGTGGTGGTTCGGAACAAGACCGTTGTAAAACATGTATAACTGGGCAATCTTTTCGAGTTGGTGGTTTAGACATTTATTCAGAAGTATCTTGAATCGTTCCCATGCCGTGTAGATAGACTCATCATAAGCTTGATGGAAGTTTGTGACGTCATTCTTGGACTTGGTTTGTTTGGATGGAGGAAAGTATTTGGTTAGATATTTGGTAGCCATATCTGTCCATGAGGTGACTGAGCCGGTCTCAAGTCACTCAAACCATGTATGGGCATGAAGAGCGAGAGAATAGGGGAACAAGTATAGGCGGACTACATCCTTCTCAACCCCGTTCTCCTTGTAAGAGTTAGAAATCTGAATGAATTTCTCGATATGGGCGTTAGGGTCATCACGGGGTAAACCGTGGAACTGACAATTGTCCTTGATAAGTTGAACGATGTGGTGTTTAAGTTCAAAAGATGCGCCTTCGATCACCGGATAGCTGATGGGTCCTTGATGTGACGTAAAAAGTCATGTTTTTAGAAGCTTTATTCCTCACATTTTGAACCTTTCTTTAGTGAAAACATTCCAAAACATTGATTATTTACTAAAATACACTAAAGTGGTTCAAAAGTAGACGTTGTGATAAAAATCACTGAAAACACTATGAAAATGCACAAAACAAAGCATTTTAATACAGGCCGATTCCTCCGACCTCATTTTCCTGTCAAGACACACTTCCTAACTTCCACCATCTATTGTACAGGTAAAATCGAGACAGGAAAATCTGGAATCAAGTGAAACGGCCAAAGGACGGAGAAACCACTACGCTTTCAGAGCCATTAAAAGTCATTTCGGCTACGCCTAAGCTCTACACATCCAATTTCTGTGAAATTGGCATCATTAGAAGCGTAATGGAATTACGAAACCACAGGCGAAAGAATCGAGTCAAACGGACGCATAACGAAGGAGATACGGACGTTTTAAGCAACGAACGAAATCAGACGGAGACCGTATACGGCCTCAGGCACTGTATACGGCCCATATAAGACCGTATACTGTAAGTCCCCTAGTTTTAGGATCGATAACTTCGTTATCTTTAGTATTAAGGTGCGGAATCCCTCAATACGGTGTTATCTTACTAGTAACGAATACGTTCGTAATTGCGTTTCTAAAGCTTAACTTTAAACGAATAATACGTCAAAGCCTAGCTGTTAGGTTTAAGTTTTCTCTGGGTTTAGTGAATTCGCAGATCAGAAAAATGCCAAAAAGTTATGTTTTTCACGTATGAAAAACATTATATACGATCAGCTTGTCTCGGCTCGCATGGGCCAGCGAGTTCGGTCCAACTTGCAGCCCAAGCCCAATAAAGGACTCGGCTCGCTAGACTCAAGCTTCGCGAGTTCAGATCTCACCTCACAGCTCAACTCGCTGCGACTTGAGATCTCGACTCGTCTCGCATGAAACGTCTATTATTTATTTCGTATTTAAACATTCGTCTAACTTAGCATAATAATATGTTTAACGAATATTACTAACAAAACAAATATTTATTTACAAATCTAAACCAATATACAAACGTAATAATAATTACACCAGTCCTATTTCAAGCTAGATATGTTGTCACACTCTATGTTCCAACAGACTCCCCCTTGACAATAGCTCTAGCGTCTTTATCTTCACGCTGTCTTTGATCTTCATTTGTAAATCTTACTGCCTACGTAAATCTTCATCTTGATACAAGTCTTAACCATCAACTGATAATCTCTTGCTAAATCAGCCCATTCAATAGTCGTCAAAATTCTGTTCTCATTTAACTTTAACAGATCTTTTCTCGACATATTCATCAGGTGTCGATGATCATAAACTCTAAAGATTTCTCTTTCACCACCTTCAACCTCATCATCAACTTCAACCATAACAGCTTCTCCAGTTCCTGAATCCACGTGCCAACTCTTCATATTTCCCAGAATATCCTGTGGCATTGTCTTCAGTGGAATCTGCTGTATGCATCTAACAGCTGGATAAATCTTTCTCCTCCTTCTTCTTCCAGTTCTTTGACTTATCTCTTGTAGTTTCACAGTTTTTCCCTTTCTTGGCTTAATCTGAACAAACTTATTTGTACCAACCTCACGTCTAATGATTCTTTCAACACGATCAGCATAATCATCACGACTTGGGTTGTTTATCTCTAATCTAGCCAAATCACGTATCTCATAACGTGGTAGAGAACTAAACACTGCAAGCTTTCTTTCTAAATATTGAACCCCGTCATATCTTTTGATTGCAAAAAGCTTTAGCTCAGAGTCAAAGTACCATCCAATAATCCCTTTACGAGGAACATGTTTTCCCGTAATATCAACTTCTGAAACTCCAATCTTCTTCTTCAGCTTTGGAAGTTTCCTAAGAAAAACAGCAGGATTCTTGGTAGGAATCAAAGTTTCATCTTTTTCAGAATCGGTTGAGTCATCGATTTCATCATCTACATCGACAACCATTGGACCTTGTTCATTTTCAATAATAACTTCTGTCCTAGATGGGCTCACATGGTGTTCATCTATATTCGCATCTGGATCTACACCAATGTCTTGCACAATCTCAGGTACAGCAGTCCAATCAGTAGGTGGTAGAAATTCTCCATCCTCAAGATCAAAATCAATATCTTCATCTATCTCATCAAAAATGTCATCTTCCGAATCAGATAGATCAAGCATTTCCAATCCTAAGAGAAAACCACAAATACAAATCAATATTAATAATTAAAACTCTCTTATCGATTTCCCTGAATCAATCTAAGAATTTCTTTATTACTTCTTTTGTATATTTTAACGCAATTTACAAATAACTTATAAAATCTTTCATTGATTGCCCCGAATCAATCCAAAATCTCTTAAGTCTACTTAACAAATATTAATTAATTTTAAATTCTAATGCTTTGTGAATAATCACCAAACATTTAAATTTACTATTAATTACCTTATATAATTTCCAAGTGTTAATTGATCTGATTTATTATCAAGTTAACCTTTAAATTATATATCATTTGTCTAGTTAATACTAATACATTTTTAACTTATTAATTACTTATATACCTTACGGTCTTAAGTCCATAATCAAATCTAAAATGCATATGTTATTATAAAATTTTGACCGCCGAAATTAATCGGAACACGCCGCTCGACTACTCAATGAGTAGGAAGTCTTTCGATCACTATTTTATCTTAACATAATTATATAAACTTAAATTACATCAAACATATTTTACTTAAAATAATAATAACCCTAATAATAAGCCGAATATATTTACACAATAAATTAAGTTTACATTTGTTCACTACAAACTATTACAAATATTACAGTACTATGATAATACTAAGCTATCTTACCAGCTTCAGTATCACCCGGTACAGTCTTATCTGCACTTGTACCCGCTCCAGAACCACTAGCACCAGCATGACCACCAGACTCCCCCTGAATCGTAGCTTGCTCACCAGTCTTTGAAGGACCAGTCTGCTCACCACCTTCTGGTGCATTGGGATCATCGTCTTTGTCAGAATCTCTCTTCCTCTTCAGCTCATCCTCTTTACAAGACTCCAGATATACCAATATCTCCCCCTGAGTAGACTGTCCTGAATGCGATCTCAAGACCAGACTCTCCAAAGAAGATAACTTCAATCTCTACACATTGAAGTCCGCAAGTAAAGTCTCATGAGTCTTCATCAACAGATTGTACGATTCACTCTGCTTGAGTATCTGCTGAGCAAGAAGAAGATTGTTCGACACCAGCTCTGGAATCTGAGAAGTAAGCTTCTCTAAATCCTTTACCCTAGACTCTAAGGATGTAATCCTTTCAGCATCATTCATTGGAGTAACAGGTATCGTTGTAGGTCCAGGCGGTGTAAGAGACTCTATATGCCAGTCTCTAGTCAGCGGTGTATGAGGTTGAGACAACGCTTGCGTAAGCAAGTTCGTCACAAATCTTGCTGCTTTGTTCGTCGGAAAGTTCGCCGCACGAACTAGATCAGCAACCTCATGCTGTAAAGTTAAACACAATTAAAATCAGTTATTGTTACAGATTACTCTGTCTCAAACTCTAATTAATTGCATAACACTCATAGTTATAGAACTTATATCGCAGACCTGAAGTGGTACAGACATCTGTTCAGTAACCACCGGTGCATCCATCTCCACCTGTGGTGTATCTTGAGCAACTGTATACAGAATTAACTGTCTCAGTTTAACTCCTGATAAACAACAAGTTAAGATTATTTAACTTTTATAATCAATACTAACCTTCTCGAATAGTCAGCGTTCTCGGACGCTTCATCAATTGAGTATCAATCACCTCAATATCATCCTCCATAATACTCTTACCCTTCCTCTTCTTTTCAGAAGCAGATGGAGGAGGAGAAGATGTATTCTCAGAATCATCATCCGAAGCCGTCTCACCATCACGACCTCTAGATGATCTAATAGGATCCTAAAGTTTGAATATATTAAACATTTATGATTAGCATAAGCTCTATCATACAAGTTCTATATATTTAAGATTAATCAGATATAATACCTCAGTCGGTACAACAACTGATTCATCTAGCTGTATCTGCTCCCCCTCAAGTAAGACAACTTCTGGGTTTGCAGCCTCAGCTTCAGCTTCCTGTTTGGTTAATGATATTTATATTTTAAAATCAGAAATAATATCCAAATAACTAAATATCTATATCATAATCATTATATAATAATATTATGCATCTATGATTAATAAAACAATCTATCAACTAAGCATCTATATTATTATATAAATAAAATATTACCTCAGATGGTGCAAAATAACTATCAATATCCTGAAGCAAAGGATTTGTTGCATCATCATTCTGCTCCAAAACCTCTTGCACAACTTGTGCAGCAACCTCTTGATTCACTTGCTGATCAACCTGACCAGCCTGAATAAGAACATCCTCAAGGAGCCCTTGTGGATCTTCAGGTTGAGCCTCCTCAGCAGCAGGTTCCGGTACAACATCAGCATCAGCATCAGCAGGAGCAGCAGCAGCAGGAACAACGTCTAACCACCCATGATTTGGCGGTGCAACGTAGTTCGGGTCAATAACATACCCAAATAGTGGTCTAACCTCAGGTTTCACCACTCCCTCTTTCCTAACCGTCTGCATAAACATGGCGTTATACCCACGATGGTCAATCGTATTAACCACTATATGTGGTTCAGGTATAGCCAAATCCGGTAGACGCACACGGATAATCAACATGCAAAATCGCGGGTAAACCAAAAATCTTGATCTAACAGACCCCGATATCTGTTTCGCAATCTCACCAAAAAGATAATCACAAAAACTGTATGGTTTATTATAAACCAGTGACAGCGCAGCCGATAAAATCGCAGGCCTCAACTCATCAAATCCACCCTTCTTTGCTGCAAAAACGATATTCATCACGTGCCAGAGAAACCTCCACTGACCAATAACCAGAGGTTTCTGGAACTGACGTCCGCGTCTATCTCCCGTATAACCCATACAGCCTATAGCACCCTCTATAAAAATCCATAGGATACTCAATATCCCCATTCTCCTGTTCTACTGTCCCTAGCTGCAAAATCTCACGGAGATTACCAGCCGAAAATGTAACAGGTTGTCCACTAACCGTAGCTCGAATCTCTGGCGGATTGACAGATTCGTCATATACTATATCCGTCCAGAAATCGTTCAGTATAGCCTGAGAGATAGGAGGATTGGCCGTAATGGCGTATCTAATCCGTGATCGTGCAAGAAAACGAAGAATATCAGCAACCCTGTCAGCCCGCTTGGCCTCAAGGTTCAGACCCACCAAAATATTGTGGCCCTTATCAAATGCTCTAGCCATATCTGTAAAATAAACACAAACAACATATATATTTTTAATGCACGATTAAAAATCTTTAAACTATAACATATTATGAATCGAGATTCATCAAACATCTTAGTTTAAAATTGAAATTATATATAACTTGTTACAAAAATAGTCTCAAGTCGTATATAAAAATTTAACTTATAACTAAACAGTCTTAAGTCTAATTTAAATCCATTATATAAAATTTATTACTTAAAAAGTCTTAACATTTATATAACTACTTTAAAATTTATCTAAGTCCTGGACTCGCATAAACTGGCTAAGCGAATCAAGATCAACTCGTTTCGCTTATCAACTCGCTTCACTCATCAACTCGCTACATTGATCAACTCGCTAAACTTATCAAGCGGCTATTGAAGTGAACTCGCTAATCACATCGATTCGCTAGTCAACTCGCTGCGAGTTGATTCAAAACGTCAACTCGTTTGATGAACTGCCGTCGCGAGTTAGTTTTCAAAATCGATTAATCTTGTAATTTTAACATGATCTATCGATTGTTTTACGTTCATTGATGTTTGTTTAACATAAACCCTAAAAATCCATGTCCAATAACATCTTAATCGACGCAAATCGTTTAGTTTATAACCCAAAACCCTAAGTTTATAAAAACTTCGATTTCTCATTATTTACACGGTGAAATCCATAGTATTATACCTCAAAATGTTCGTAAATTGAAGATGTATAAAGTCTACGGATTGAAAAACTCGTTCCCGTACTCTAAAAATCGAAATCAAGCGAAAAGTAAATATTGCCTCGTTTCGCCTGTAAGCCGGATTCGCAAACTTTAGTGAACTCGCGAAGTTTGTGGGTTCGGTGGGTTGGCTTGACTCGTTTGACCCTCTTTATACTTTGTATCCGATTCGCGAGATTTCAAACGGATCCGCAAGTCGATGTCAACTCGCAGGACTATTTTAAAACGCGAATTTAATTCTAAGTGTAAATTAAAAACCCATTATTTGTACAAGTCTAAAATAAAATTATTTTTAACTTGTATTTGTTACGTTTGTTCAACTCAAAAATATTCAGTATAATTTAATTCCAAAGGGTAATTCTGATAAACACAAAAACTTAAATTAAAAACAAATAAACATACGATAAAAATACAACTATATAAATATTAGTATCAAGTACCATTTTATTAATCACTCGAAACAAAGTAAATATACAAAATAAATAAGATTTTATCTGCTTAGGGATCATATTAGTAAGAATAAGCAATTAATTATATATTAAAAAGTCTAAGCAGATTGGTAGTATACATACCTCATGAAATTCAAGGAAATTACTGTAAAATTACAACTAAATTTATCATTTATACACTTATATTTATAAAATTATATCTTAGGTACCTTTATCCACATAAAATAATTAATAAATGCATTACTCACATAAAGTGAATATATATATTTTTTATATAGATAGTTCAAGACGATTACCGGTATTATGATCCACATAAACAAATTATACTCAATTTTCTAAGCAAACACTTTATTGTTAGTATGAGTATTATCAAGTGCTTCCTATTATATGACATACAGAAGAATTTCAAATAAAACTCATAACACTGTATCATTAAATTTCAAGGTAGCGGTTACTAAATGATGTATCTTTTCGAAACATATAACATACACTTGAATTTTTAAGGTTAGACAAATATCAAACATACATTGAATATGCTATGTTATCTAAGTCTGTACGTAGTACAACAGAAGATCCCTTCTAGCATAATTCAAAATATATTTAAGAATATTAATTTAATTAAAGGTTTCAGTTCTGTACTTAGTACAACAAGGTTACCAGTAATTAAGTTAATACCCATATTGCTACTATTTGTCACTTTAAATAAAATGCATGATAACATTGTATGGTAATACCATCATTCAACATTTAAGACTTAATGTCATACATCATAGAATAGTAACACAAGATAATAAACAAGTAATTAATTAACTTCTTAAGACTTAGAAAATTTCATATAATTTGCCTACCAGTACATCATATGATGAAGCCATCTAATGTTTTTACTAAAAATAGACAAATTATAACTTGTGGATATAGGTGTATAATCAAATAAATATAAACACATACCTGATAGAACCGTTGTAGTTCTAAAGCAACTTTATTTGAACCTACTACCATATCATACTTAGGACTTAAGCTTATTATTGTGAAGCTTATTCTCCTAATGTACTATCATATCCCTTAGTTTTTGCAAATAAAAACTTAAATGAAGGCGATTCCCTTTAGGTAACAAGCAAATGAATGCCATACGCCAATTTTTTTTTTTTTTTTTTTTTTTTTTTTTTAAATGAACACAGAAATACTAACTATTACAAAAAAAAATACCCTTGGAAGACTAATCACTCTGGATTTCTCATTCCGTTTAGTTGAACCAACGACTCAAATCTTGCTCTGTCGAACACCTTTGTATATAAGTCTGCTAAGTTATCCAATGATGGAACCTTAACTAACTTTATCAACTTTTTCTCAGCACAATCTCTAATAAAATGATGTCGAATATCAATATGCTTAGTTTTACTGTGCTTCACCGGATTATTGGTGATCGACATAGTAGATTCGTTATCAATCATCATAGGAGTATTGGTTATATTTAACCCGTAATCCCGCAGTTGCTGTTGAATCCAAAGTACTTGTGAGCAACAGTTGCCAGCTGCAACATACTCAGCTTCACATGTAGAAATGGCTACCGAGGTTTGCTTCTTGCACTGCCAGGATACTAATCTACCTCCTAGGAATTGACATCCTCCGGTCGTAGATTTCCTATTCTGATTGCTTCCTCCGTAATCCGAATTAGTATAAGCTACGAGATCTAAGTCTCCATCAATCGGATACCAAAGACCCAGCTTAGGTTTCCCTTTGAGGTAACGAAAGATTCGTTTAACAGCTTGCATATGTGACTCTTTCGGATTAGCCTGATATCTTGCGCATAAACAGACAGCAAACATTATGTCAGGCCTAGAGGCTGTAAGATACATTAGTGATCCAATCATGGCTCTATAAAGAGTTGGATCCACATCGCTATCACTCGATGTATCTGGACCTAGTCCATGATTGACTGGAATTGGAGTATTGTAGACCTTACTTTCATCCATCTTAAAGCGTTCTAATAGCTCATATGTATATTTAGATTGATGAATAAAGAATCCATCCTTCTTTTGATCAACTTGTAATTCTAAGAAGAAATTCAACTATCCCATTGCAGACATTTCAAACCTTTTTCTCATAACTTGTTCGAATTCTTGACACATCTTTTCATCAGACGATCCAAAGATAATGTCATCAACATAAACTTGCACGAGAAGAAAGTCTTTCTTTTTCCACTTCACAAACAGTGTACTATCAATCGATCCTCTTGTAAATCCATTCTCAAGTAGATACGTTGATAGTGTTCCATACCATGCCCTAGGTGCTTGATGTAATACATATAGAGCCTTATTCAAACGATATACTCTATCTGGATACTCAGGATCAGCAAACCCTGGCGGTTGTGAAACATACACCAATTCTTCCACTTTGCCATACAAAAAGGCACTCTTAACATCCAACTGATACACTTTTATACCAAAATATGATGCGAATGCTAAGAATACTCTAATTGCTTCTAGCCTAGCAACTGGTGCAAACACTTCGTTGTAGTCAATATGTAACAACCCCAAAATTAGGATCAATTTAAAATTTTCCTAATTACGTGATTATTACTTGTATATAATATGAAATAGGATTATATACGTTATTTACTTATTATATATATATGGATGGAATATATATATATACGCGTATACGATTCGTACAGATCGTATAAAACAAAAATCGTACAACTTGCGTACATTAATAAAACAACTATTAAATAATGTGAAATTATTTAATTACTTTGATTATTACTTTATATTATGTTTATAATATAACGGAAAACGTACGTTTTAAATTAAAACGTCACCGAACTCTCCAAAAACTCGACCAACCGACAAAACAAAACTAAGTTATGATTTATAACTTAAAAACTAGTATTTTGGTAAAATACTACACTTTAATTATCGAGTATTAATTCGTAATCTAAAACGTATATTTAATCGCGTACAAAATGATTTTAACGTTTAAACGACCGGGGAAACGAACACCGCACGGAGCGCAAACACGGAGGAGCAAAATTTGGTGAGACCACACCTTGGTGGCCCCACCAAAACCGGCCCAAGCAAGGGGGACATCACCCCCCCCTCACTTTCTTTCTCCACACACAATCACACAAACACCATACTCAATCATTCTCACTCTCTCTCTCTCAATCGGTTCTCTCTCTATCTCTCTCTCTAAAACCGTCTACAAAACACCCTAAAAACACCACTACAACACCTCGGAAGCTAGGTTCGTTTTGGAGAAAAGTGATCACGAGAACGAGGGCTACAAACTCATCTTTTCGGATTTTCGTTTCGACAACTTTGTAAGTTTTCCGGCGACCCGAAACTTTTCCGATTACTTTTATTTTGCTAGATTATTGTTCCCCTAGCTAAATGATGTCCAAATATGTAATTAAAACTCGTTTTTGAACTCGTTAACGAAAAGGTCGGTTTTGGTCATTTTAAAGAAAACGACACCACCAACATTAAAAACGAATACCAATAGTTATTATGAACTCATTATAACATATTAAAACTAGTATAAAAGTTCTAGACCCAACGGAAACCGGAAAATACGTTTTCGGAAACTTAAATTCCGAACAGACCTCTTGTGTCGCATCGGACCAAAATTTCATGCGACACAACACTATGTCGCATGTTATGTCGCACGTTATGTCGTAATGTATGCGACACAACGCTTATGTCGCACTATATGTCGTATTATCTACGACACAAAGTTTACCTATCGCTTGATTGCGACACAACGACTATGTCGTATCATTGTGTCGTACCCTTGTCTGCGACACAATCATTGTGTCGCATAAACATTAAATCAGAAACAAATCCATACGACACAGACCTTATGTCGCATACGGTCTGCGACACAAGCCTTGTGTCGCAGAAAGCCCAGATCAAAAAACAAAATATACTCTAAGTGTTAGAATCACTTTTCAACTACTAAATCAAATACGATGCTACTTATACCTGAAAATACTATACTTTTGAAAGTATACAACAACACTTGAATACGTACAAGACTATGCTAAACTAACGTGAGATTTCACTCACACACGCACACGAGTTTACACTCGAAATACTTAGGAGATTACACTCCAACGAACTTACACTTGTACATTACACGGGATTGCATCCGATACGAACTTACCAGTTCACTCACTAGTTACGTGCTGGATTACACGTTAACTGATACGAACATACACTCGAATACTTACGAGGTTTCACTCGTACCCTTTGGGGTTTAAGCCCATTGGAACTTACGCAAACGATACACATTGCGATACAAACAAACAGTTATACGCGTACGCTTTACAAAAGTACAACTACTATGAATACATAATAATAATGGATGGAATTATTATTATACACCGATAACAAACGGACCGTATAACTTTTCTACAAACTACAAACGATTACAAACGTACAAACAAACTAATGGACATTAATTAGTTTGGGAACAACTAGCATGGATACTTTACAAGTATTCCATTTACTTACTAAACCTTATGCGTATTAGGACGCTAAGGGTTGCTAGTTCGGGATACTACTTGCTTACTTACTGCATTGTCTGCCAGACTCAGGTGAGTCTTACAGCCCCTACTTTACTGTTTTTACTCAGGGGTGAGATGCATTACTGTTTTACATGAACACACAAAACTTACTTGCTGCCATGATTTACTTACTGTATGAGATTACGAATACGCCAACTGCATGAGTTTACGACTAATCCAATGAAATCCTCCTGAACCATAGTTGTTAGTTATGTGATAAGCGCGAGTTTTAGTATATGGATCCATATGGGACTGACAATCCCCGCCCGGGGTAGCAAGCACTACCACGAACCGTTCCTGTAGAAACGGGCGTTTCTTACTCGTTCCGTATGAATGTTTTGGATTACATTCATGAGGGGGTACCTATATTTACTGTACGTTAAGCTTCAACTATGGTGGCTCATGGCAATTGTATCAAACGGTCTGCATATCCTGCGACCACCACTTATTAAAACTTAAGTTAACGATGAGCATAACCTGTGATCGTTACTTACTGGCTGGCTATGATTTACAAATACTACTTGTGTGTTCAAACTGTTTATTTACTTACAAACCTGTGAGATTCACCAACCTTTTTGGTTGACCGTTTTAGTAATGCTTCTCAGGTACACAGCATCAGTAGGGATGCCCCGCAGGATAAGCTTTCTTAGCTCGAGTCGCATGCATTTACAAGCTTGGAGATTTACATACATTACTTTTGTACTTACTGTTATGTATTAGAATCTCTAGGATTTTACTTGAACTCGAGCTTGTATTTTGAAACTATTTATGTATTAATGTAATAACTTTTCGAACGTCTCATTTAGAGTCGTTCACTGTATCCTTTGTGCTTGTGATTATTGAATAGTAACACCCAAAACGTCGCTTCCGCAAACTGATAAATTTGGGGGTGTTACACAATACCTTCTTGTTGATTAAAACCTTGAACCACCAGACGAGCTTTATTGCGAGTAACGATTCCCTTATCATCTCTCTTGCACTTAAATACCCATCTAGTTCCAATTGGATATTCTCCCTTTGGTAGGTCAACCAACTCCCATACTTGTAATTTAGTGAACTGTGATAGTTCCTCTTGCATTGCTTCTACCCACGAGCTTTCTTTTAAAGCCATTTGAACATTTTTAGGCTCGACTTGTGAGATAAAGCGTGAATATAGACATTGATTAGGAATCCCTGTCTCTTTCATTGCAGTATACAAGCTTTGGTATTCAATATTCTCAGACGTACTAGCTCTGGATTGATGTCTAGTTTGAACCGGAGTATTAATATCACCGATGATGTTTTCAACGGGATGATTCTTACTCGTTCTAGTTGTAGTAACTGGTTCAACCGGTATCTCATCTTCCAAATTAGTACCAATCTCTTCCAATTCAGGTACATCTTCCGTACGAGCAGAAGATATCCTTAAGTGTTTCAAAGGAGTAAGTATATCATCAAACTTTGTAGAAAGATCATCAAGATCTTCTGTTTCTTGAGACTTATCCTCTAAAGGTTGTTGTGACTCACTTGTGGAAGCTTTATCTGAGTCAACATTAGTCTTAATTCCAGACTGCTTAACACTTGATGTTGAAGCGGGACCAATATTCTCATCTTCAAACAATAAATGTTCAGCTATCTCTGAATCACTGACATAGTCACTAATATGAACTTTAAATGATGCAAAAAGATCTGAATAATCAAATTGCCAATCTAAGCCCTTATGAACATCAGGTGAATAGCTCGTAACCTCAATATTATAAACTACCTCCAAACGTCCTGTGACTTTATTAAAGACTCTCTTGTTTGGCGAATTGGGCATATAACCTAGGAAAAATCCTTCGTCAGCCTTCTCACCAAATTTTGCTTGATGTCCAGTCTTTAATATGGTGCATGAAACTCCAAAGGGTTCAAACCCCTTTAAGTTAGGTTTCTTATTGTTCAAAAGCTCATAACAAGTCTTGTTATGTCTCTTAACCGTAAGAACTCTATTAAGAACATAACATGCTGTATTCACTGCTTCTGCCCAAAAGATGACCGGAAGCTTTGAATCAGCAAGCATTGTTCTAGCAGCTTCAATCAACGTCCTATTTTTCCTTTCAGCAACACCATTCTGTTGAGGTTCATACGGTGCACTGAATTGATGTAATATCCCTTTGCTTAAGCAATAGATATTCAACGTTGAATTCTTAAATTCTGTTCCATTGTCACTACGAATACGCTTAACTCTCTTTTTATAGACATTCTCTACTAGATCAAAGAACTCAATTAGAATTCCTGGAGTTTCATCCTTTGATCCCAAAAAGAATACCCATGAGAATCTAGAATAATCATCTGTGACAACCAAACAGTACCATTTGCCACCTAGACTTCTCTTGCTTATAGGGCCGAAGAGATCCATATGTAGCAATTCAAATGGCGAGGAGATAGAGTTTTTAGTCTTAGGTTTGTGTGGTTTCTTGTGCTGCTTTCCTTTCATGCAAGGAACACACTTATCCTCAGACTCGAAACGTTTTTGTGGTACACCTAGAACCAAACCATTTTTGGTTATATAATTCATCTTTCTCCAGTTCAGGTGTGCCATTCTCCTATGCCATAATAATGCGTCTGTTTCCGAAGCCTTGGATAATAAACATGTAGACACCATTGAAGAGTTAGAAACACCCATGTTAATAGCATAGATGTCCTTCTTCCTTGGCGCCCTCATCAATATCCATTTATCAGGAATTTTGAAACCTGGCTTCAGGACTAAGGCCTCCTTTTCATTAAAGTAAACTGGATGACCTTTATCACAGACTTGGGAAACACTCACTAGGTTGTGAGTTAGTTCTTCAAAATAGTTCACATCCTCAAGAGTCAAAGTTCCATTTGAAACTTTCCCTTTTCCCGAAATTACTCCTCCTTTATCTCCTGCAAAATTTACTTTTTGCTTGAGACTCTCCTTGAAGTCCTTCAGTAGACTTCTTTCTCCAGTCATGTGCCTCGAGCATCCACTGTCTACATACCACCAACTGTCCTTGTTCACAGCATACTCCTGCACATAACACAAAATACGATCAGTTATCAAGAGGGACCCAAGCCATTACGGTCTTGGTTTGTCCCTTATCATCAACAAACTTAAGCTCTTTAAAATAACCATCCTTCCCATCAAGAGCTTTGGTTACTTTCGAATTAGCTTTAGTTTGTGGACGATCAGCCTTAAGAGGTGAATTTGAGGAGAACCTCTTAGGCACATAATTATGAGCTCTATTATGATAATTATAATTAAACTCATGTGATCGCGAAGTAGTACCACTCTCATAATGACTATGGCCTCTACTTGTAGTTCTAAGCCTCGACGGTGTCACATCCCTAGACTTATGGATAGAATTATCACTTTGAGTATATGGCCGTTTAGGTTTAGGTGGGGAGACACTATGTTTACCATCTCTTTTAAGAATGTTAACAGGTTTATTACCTAACTTAGATTTGGTATCTAACCCATCTACAGTCATACTAGAGTCGGTTTGTGTCTTTTCATCAATCACAAGCTTATGCGGTGTTTCAGGCTTTTTGTTAGGACAACACGAAGCCACGTGTCCCTTTTGATGACACTTGAAACATGACATCTGCTTGCGTGATTTAGGAACTTTTGCATTACTCCTCGGAGTCTTAGGCACTAAAGGTTCAGATAGTTGTTCCTTATTAACCTTGTCATCAGTCTTAGCATCGTTAATCACTCCACCCGATACAAATTGTATTTTGGTGAAATGAGAAGCCTTACTATTATCTGATGAAGAGTTCTTAATAACATCCTTCTGTGCCTCTAACTTTTCCTGATCATTAGTTACTAAAATTTCAGGATTAGCATCTGTCATTTCAGAATCTTCAGGAATAGGAGTGTAATTGGCATTAAAAGGAGGGGATACATCATTGTAACCTAACCCAGTCTTGTCCTTTACACTACGTTGAGCATCTAACATTTTATCCATTTGAGATGTCCTATAGTTCTCAAGTTTACGGTTTTGCTCAATTAAACTTAAGTTAAGGTTCACTATTTCCTGATCCTTACTAGCAATTGTCTCATTTAAGTCTTTGATATTCATATAGAAACCATCTATGACAACAGATTTTTCACTTATGGTATCTCTAAGTTTTGTTCTATCCGAAGCATCAGACTTAATTTTATCCTTTAAGGCCTGTTTATCATCACTTAATCTACGAATATCCATAATGGCTTGATCAAGTTCAGATCTAACAGTCTTATAGGATTCCTTATCCATATTCAATTGAGATGACAAATTGCTATTTGACACAGTTAAGACACTATTATGAGATTGTAAATCAGTAACTAAGTAACAAACATCAGCAAGATCAAGAATATCTAAACATACCTTCTTCTTGTCAGTTTGTACTTCAGCCATGCGTGCCACGAATTCTTCAGGACTCATATCTGGAATTGAATCCATATATAGCACGTCATCATCACTTGCCTTCACTTCAGACTCAGGCACCGCTACTCTCTGTTCCATATCAGTGGGCATGTAGGACACTGATCCAGCAGTTGTCTCTTCGATCTCAGCCATCAAGGCTTCCTCAGAATGAGCTTGCCAATCATAAGAGCCATCCAACTGCTAACCCACTAAGGCTTTGGAAGCAAGAGTACTTCCCGAACCTTGTTTTCCTTGTGCTTCTACTTTAGGTCTTTGGCATTCTCTAGCAAAATGACCAATACCCTGACAGTTAAAGCATCTGACCTTGGTTTTATCAAACCCTGATCTATTGCCCAACACATTTCTACCAGTTCTCTTGAGGAAATTTTTAACTTTTCTTGAAACTAATGCTAACATCTCTTGGAGTTCCAATTCCTCAACATAATCCGGATCTATCTGCTCATAATCCTCGTCAAATAGAACAGGATCATTGATCTTTCCCTCTATGTAATTCTCATATGATGCCACAAAGGAAGCGAGAACAGACAGTTGCTGTTCCGCAGATTTCACACTCATCGGCATCTTCTGATGCTCTTGAGGTGACTTCTCAGAATTCTTTCCCTTTGTCTCATCACTTGAGGAGGAAATAAAGCATAGATCTTCAGTAATCATTTCTCCATTTTCACCAATATCACCAACTAACAGTGCAGTTGTCGAACTAGAGGACGCAGTCGAAAGATTTGACTTTCCATGATACAACCCAGGGTTCTGAACCTGATCAGAATCACTATCTCTTGACTTTCTGGAGA
Source organism: Helichrysum umbraculigerum (assembly GCA_949592205.1). Classification (NCBI taxonomy): domain Eukaryota; kingdom Viridiplantae; phylum Streptophyta; class Magnoliopsida; order Asterales; family Asteraceae; genus Helichrysum; species Helichrysum umbraculigerum. The sequence continues at coordinate 96,635,732 of CATIUR010000004.1, forward strand.
AATCATAACCTTTCAGCTTGTCAATGACTTGCTCTAAGGTCATAGTAGAATACCTGGTTTCATTATCCTTAATCATAACGCCATACATTTCCCATTTAGAAGGCAAACCCTCAAGAAACTTGTCGGTTTTAGCTACTTCTTCTTCAACAATCTCATGGTATTCCAGTTCACTTAACAGATGGTAGAAACGCGTGACATAGGCATCAAGATCTTCTCCTTTTAAAGCTTTAAACATAGTAAACTGCTTTTTGAGAAGACTCCTCTTGCCAGCTCTCACCTGTGGACTTCCCTCACCTCTTTTCTCTAGAGCTTCCCAGAGCGTTCTAGCAGTATGAAAAGACTTCAGTTGATGAGCAATCTCTTTAGGAAGACACATCTTTATGCATGAATGTGCTTTATTTTCATTTCTGTAAGCTTCCTTCTCTTGATCACTCATGTTCGCATAGGTAAGAACCACAGTGGCATTTTGAACAGTTTGAGTATGTGCGGTGTATCCACTCTTGATACACATCCAGATTGACAGGTCATGGAATCTACAGTAAGATTCAAATCTGTCCTTCCAATTGTAGTAATCTTCGATCCTCAACAACTTAGGTGGAACGTTTGACTTTCCCACCTCGTGGTCCATTTCGATCATTCTACTTAAGTCAGACATCGTAAAATTAAACTGTTTCGCGAATTCAGAAAACTCAACTCGCAAGACTCAGCTCAACTCGCAATCTCAGCTCGACTCGCAGAATACGTCGATTCGCAAGCCTCAGTTCGGATTGCTAAAGATGTCGATTCGCAAGTGATGTCGATTCGCGAGGGATCTCGGTTTGACTCGCAAGTCTCAATTCGACTCGCTAGTTCAACTCGGTTCGCAGGCTACGCTGAAACCCTAATCTCGACTCGCGAAACGGCTGTTAAACCCGAAAACGGCTGTTAAACCCGAAAACTGAAACTGAAAATTTCGACCGTAAACAAACCCTAAAACGTCCAGAGAATGATTTTGATCGTTAGTATTGCAAGAAAGCACGTAAAAACGACCCGAATCAAAAACGCAATCAAACTAAAACTTATTAACACACTCGTATTTAGCCCGAAAGCTCTGATACCAGATGTAAGTCCCCTAGTTTTAGGATCGATAACTTCGTTATCTTTAGTATTAAGGTGCGGAATCCCTCAATACGGTGTTATCTTACTAGTAACGAATACGTTCGTAATTGCGTTTATAAAGCTTAACTTTAAACGAATAATACGTCAAAGCCTAGCTGTTAGGTTTAAGTTTTCTCTGGGTTTAGTGAATTCGCAGATCAGAAAAATGCCAAAAAGTTATGTTTTTCACGTATGAAAAACATTATATACGATCAGCTTGTCTCGGCTCGCATGGGCCAGCGAGTTCGGTCCAACTCGCAGCCCAAGCCCAATAAAGGACTCGGCTCGCTAGACTCAAGCTTCGCGAGTTCAGATCTCACCTCACAGCTCAACTCGCTGCGACTTGAGATCTCGACTCGTCTCGCATGAAACGTCTATTGTTTATTTCGTATTTAAACATTCGTCTAACTTAGCATAATAATATGTTTAACGAATATTACTAACAAAACAAATATTTATTTACAAATCTAAACCACTATACAAACGTAATAATAATTACACCTGTCCTATTTCAAGCTAGATCTGTTGTCACACTCTATGTTCCAACATATACGGCCTACAATACACCGTATACGGCCCTTGCAATGCCGTATACGGCCCCCTACCCCATATCGTGCTCCGTTTGCTTGTACGTGCTGCTTAGTGAGTTGTACGTGCGATTTGATGGTTTGCCTATAAATAGTGGACATCTCCAACACCTCATTGATACCAATTTTCTCATTTCATTTCTTCCTTACACTTTCTCTCTCACACACATCACTCTCTCTCTAGTTTCTCTCTCTAGAGGATTTTCTCTCTCTAGAATTGAGCTAGTTAGAGAGATAGTTAGGTAGAGGTAGCTTTTAGCTTTTGTACGGAGTCACTCCAAGACATTGTATTTGCGAAGATCTGTCTGTAATAAATTCGTATCAAGTTCTATTTATATATCTCTTACTTTCCAGTTTTAAATATGTGTTGCTTTGTTTATGCTTGTTTAGGATTGTATGCTAGATATATGATGTTAGGCTAGACATTTCTTTGTGTTTACTATGATGTAGTTATGTTAGAATAGTCAATATGTTCATGCCATGCTGTTACTCTGCCCGTGTTACTTTAAACTGTGTATGAACTCGTAAACTGAATCTCGAATGTTTATCTATCCAACATATGCTGTGGTTAGAAGCTTCCTGCTAGAACTTGGCCAATTACTAGTGGTACGTTCTCTACCTATTCTATACTTGATGATGAATGAACTTGGTATGGCTGTGTTCTCTAGGTTGAAACAAATCATAAGAGACACGGAGCATAGGATTAGAGATAGGTTAGATTCATGTTTATCTGTTATATATCTTTGAGAGAAATTTCGGGATATCTATGATCTGATTATTGGTCATCTGCTATGCTTAGGTTTATGGTGCTCTGTTATGTGTCACCCTATTGCATGTTCTTGTTTGATTGTTGCCTTAGGAATGATGCATGCTAGAGTTATCCCCCTGGTTCATATCAGTAACTGTATAATTAGGTTTTCAGACACAGAATATTGGTTTACACAGTAGATTAACATGCATGGAATAGTTGTGATGATTTATATCTGTAATGCTGAACAATTTAACTGATCGTTAGCCCGATTATCCCAACTTGGTCCGCGGGATTATCCCCGTTCGTGTTCTTGTTCAATCAACAATTCACGCTACGATACAGACGTCTCTGATGACTATGACTGGGGACCAGGATTCGAGGATAGTCGTCGGTTAAATTGGTCTGTACATTTGGGAGAACTTCCGGTGTATTTGACTTCTATAACTGCTATCCACGTGACATGTTATTTATCTGATTGCGGACAACTCTACGTTAGATATTTAATAGGCTCGTAGTTGTAGCTCATTAGGATATAGGAAATCTGCGGGAGTAATGTGGAACCCTAATTAATGTAACGGAAAAACCTTAAAACGCCCTATTACTCGGTATAGTGCTGGAAACACCAATTGGTGGAGTACAAACGTATGGAAGCCGCGGAACGGTCGTAGGTATAATACTTTGCATTAATTATGTTTCTATCCTCTCCGGATTAGTCATCACATCTAGTAGCCTTACCTTTGACTATTCATCAATAACATTTAACGAAATCATAGTAAACACTCGCTTATCCTCTGTTGACCGAGTCTCCGTACAAACCTCTTTAGTTTTATTTTCTTTATTAAAATTAGTATTTAGTTATAAAAACCAAACCTATTCAAAACTTTTAAAAACCCTAGCTGAATCTCCAAAGATAATAAAACGTCCTAGACTCCCATGCCCGTTGTAGTTTGAAGAACGACACCTGAGTCATACATACCACTTGTTGCCCTTTTAGGTCTGTCAGTAGTATACAACTTAGGATTCCCCTGCTTTACAAATTTAAAACTCACTGTTCGCCGCTTCTATTGCTGTTGGATCAACGACCGGAATCAAATCCGTCCGACCGATAGAGGCTGCGACAAGTTTTTGGCGCCGCTGCCGGGGACTACAACGACCGATTTTAGGAATTTTGTTATCTCAGTTATTTAGCGATCCTTACGGAAGATCAATATCATCTGGAAGTTACAGTTATATCCCTAGGTTAGTTAGTTTTTAATTTTCCGTCCTTAGTTAAACCTATCCTATTTTCTTCTAAAAACAAGTTATGGCAAATCGTATCACTCTCGCCTCATCAACCCAACCACTGCTAGAGGGACGAGGAGGACTAATCGTATCACCAACCAACGAAACCATTGAAATCAGACCACACTTCATTAAATTACTTAAATCTCAGTGTCAGTTTCATGGTCTTTCGGTTGAAAATCCAAACGCCCATCTTAACAAGTTCATCAACCTTTCCGACTCTTTCGAACAAACCGGATCCAGTGTCAAAGTCACCCGACTTCACCTGTTTCCTTATTCTTTAGCTTTCTGAGCTCAGACATGGTTTTATGAACTCGAACCCAATTCGATTCATACATGGGAGGAGATGGCTACTAAGTTCTTAGCTAAATTTTTCCCTCCGTCCCTACAAACCAAGCTCAAAAATGAAATCATTAACTTTCGTCAAGGAACTACTGAATCATTAAGCTCAGCTTGGGAACGCTTTAAGAATCTGCTTAGAAGATGTCCGAATCATCAGTTGGCTGAAACGAATCTGGTCTGCACATTCTACAACAGTCTGAATCCTCATCACCAACAAACCCTCGATGCTGCTTCATCCGGAAATTTCATGCTACATACTTCAGAAGAAGCCTGGAAGTTGATTGAGACGATAACGATGCACCAACATGACTTGGAGTTTGATGAATCAACCTCGGAAGATAAAGACACTTCTACTCAAGCGTTCGACACTTTAAAAGCTCAACTCGAATCCATCTCTAAAGTTGTTAAGGATATGCAAGACTCTTCCAAATCTAAGAAGCAACCTCAACGGCTCTGTTTGTCCCTAACCTTGGATCTATACGAACCGAGTCAATCAATTGATGGCGGAAACAACAATTGACTAATCACACAATCACACGAATAATCAATACGCAATGAATACGAACCAAAACGTTTGTATATTGAATTATAATTGATCAGATTACAGGGATTTCGACAAATGACGTTTAGGGTTTCGTCAACCCTAAACAGAAAACGTAAAAACATTTTTATACAAAAACCGGCACCTGCGACGTCGCACACGACGTCGCAGGCCCAAGCCCATGCGACGTTGACTACGTCGCAGGCCCAAAACCTGACGTCGCACCTGCGACGTTACAGACAACGTCGCTGGAATCAGGAATTCTAATTCTAATTACAAACTACGAGCTAGACCAACTGACAGACACAAACATGTACCAACAAACTCCCCCGTGTCTTCAGCTTGGTCTTCAAAAATCTTCTTTAAACCTAGCCCGCAGGAAATTGGTCGTCAGCGTGAATTCCATTAGCCACACAAACAGTAACAACATTGTAAAACTGCTCGGCTAAACGTTTATTGAACTCATTCTTCTGACCAACACGAATCCGATCATCATAGAGTTTTCTTAAATCTTTTTCATGAAAGTTAATCAAACTCATCAAATCATACAGTCTAAACGTTCTTGCTTCAAATTCCATATACCTCCAACTTCTGGCCACGGTTCCGAATCTGGTACAAAAGTAATAACCGCTTCACCAGTTTGTGAATCGAGTTCCCATTTTACAAGTCTTCGCAGAAAATAATAAGGAACTGGTTCCAGAGGTATCTCAGTCAAACAGTTAGCTGGTGGATATTGAATTTTAACCATAGGCTTCCTGGTGGCTGGATCAATCTTCTTTTTCCACGTATACCGAGTGCCCAACGTCGGTTTCAATTTAGAATATTTCTTCGATAACACTTCTCGACGTAAATTCTGCTGAATAAACTCGGCATAATCATTCTCGAACGGATTAATCAATTTAAGCTGAGCTAATCGATTAATCTCTCCTTTTGGCAACGTGCTTAATCGATCAAAACGCATTTTGAAATACTGAACTCCATCCTCTCTTTTAATCATAAACAAATTTCTTTGACACTTCCAGCTTTTAATAACTCCGGTATAATTTCGACTAACCCGGTAAACTTGACATTTAACTGGAATAGGAACAGGATTACGTCCCTTAGGCCACCATTGCTTGTTTCTTTCTTTCTTTGCTTCAGCAGTGTATTTCCTTGGAATATCCATAGATTCTTGAGCTGCTGAGTCTGGTGCCTGTGTCTCTTGAGCTGGAGTTGCAGCAGAACTTGATTCTCCATGTTGAACTTTAGCAGGCCTCTCATCTTCACTTGAATCAGATTCTATAATCGGTGCACCATCGTAAGCTTCCCCAGATTCCTCTTCAATCGAAACATCATCATTCATCTCAAAAACATTATCCGTTTCTTCCTCAGAGCCAACTCCACTGGCCATTCTCTGAATAAACGATAAGTCAGCGAATGAATAGTCAACAGCCAGCGGTCTCGGTTGCCCTGGAATATCATCAACACAAAAGTAATCCAAAACAGAAATATTTTCATTAACATTTTCAAGTACATGGTTGGGGTTTACAGACGCAGGTTCACTTGACTCTAAATTGGGTACCCCAGACCCAGACTCCCCCGAGGCAAGTAACCTGCCTTCCAAAACATTAACCCTAAACTTCGTTTCCTCAAGCTCCTTAGATTGAACCTCGATCAGTGCAGACTGCTCAGCAATCTTTTCATCTTGAGCTTTCATCCTTTGCTGCATCCGCAAGATATCATCCATCATCTTTTGCATGAATGCTGGAGTCGGTTGAATCGCAAAATCATCTTGCGGCGACGGGTTAACTGGAGCTCTTGCTGACGAAGAACGACGAACACGACGACTAGGTCGATAAGTTACATCAGCAGAATCATCGTCACCTCGAGTACGTTTCCCAGTATCCCGAGGAGGAACATACTTACGTCCTTCCCTGATCCGACGCTGAATTCTCAAATATCGGAATGAATCGGTAATCCGGATATTTTCCATCTCTGAGGGGTGCGGAACTGTACCGTCCGAATGCTCAGGCGTCGGACCACCATCCTGAGGACCTACATTTGCTGTAGCGTCAGAATCAGAACCCTCAATAGTGTCATGAGATGCTGAATTGTCCGAGTCAACATGCCCAAATTGCTCAATGTTCTCCAAAAGAGCATCCACATGCTCCCCCGCAGCTTGAACAGGAATGTTCACAAGCGGTTGTTGCGGTTGCTGTGGTGCCGGAATGTCCATATACTGAGGTTCCGGGGGCGGTACGTAATTCTCATCCACAATAGCACCGAATAAGGGAACATCCCTTGCTGCCTCAACCCCTTTTTCATAACCTGCACAAACGGTAAAGATCCGACTCATCATCGGTGAAATCTTTAGTTGCTGATCAATATCACCCTGTGCCTGAAGATCTGGATGATGGCGATTAATGTGAAGCTGAATGAATCGCGGATATAAGATCCATTTCTGATCCCCGGCGTTTGCATTATCAACCATAGCCTTGAATATAAAACCCGAGAAGTTGAACGGCTTGTTGTACACTAACGCTAACATGGCAGAAGCCAGACTTCGGCTCATACCATCCGTTCCACCTTTCCTATTTCCCAAACAAACAATAATCACGTGCATCAAATATCTTCAAACACGTGTGAGATTCGCTTTCCGATACTGATCAGTGGGAATCCCAGGATATCCAATCCTTTGCATAGCCCCCGTAACTAAAATAGGATCAAAACTGACTGGCATATTCGGTTGATCGTTCAGCTGTAAAAGTTCCCGAATACTCTGTCCTGTAATAGTGATTTCCGTACCAAGAACTGTAGAGACCAGTCGTCGAACGTTGTTATCAGTAACAACATTTGCGTTTCTCCAGAAAGGGTTGATCAGATTTCCAAAAACCACAGTGTTATCGGAAATGGCGTGGAATACCCTTGAACGTCTCAAAAATGCAATCATCTGACGATACGTTGCAGCTTTATCAGAAGTATCATCAAGGTAAGCAGCAGTATTATGACGCGCCTCAAATATCAAAGCCATATCTGCAAAAACAAAAGCATACAAGATATTCTCGAAAAGCGTTAGAACAAACAAAATATACCAAAACTTATCATAAACGAAAGGTTTCATTGATATGTTAAATAAGTACAAAGTTACAGACACACATATCAAATCCTAAACCCTAAACCCTAAAACCTAGACCAAAGATCCTGATTAAATAAACACAGCCAAAATCCAAGACAAGGTCAGGGCAAAATCCAAGACAAGGATGGTATCCCACCAGACCAGAAGGCCAAGATCCAGGATAGTGAAGGAATTCCTCCAGACCAGAAAACCAAGATTCAGGACAAGAAGAGAATCCCACCGGATCATTAGCCAACTGAGACAAAAATGGTCATATCTAAGTGACCAGATAGTAGCTTTTAGGCGCTTGAACACCAGAAAGCACAAAAGAATTCACGACTGGAAAGTAATCCTTCTAGCCGAGGAGGGGCGAGTAGTGACACTCTTTGGGCAGAAGCAGTGAACACAGTGTTTCTCATTCAGCGAGGAACTGAAAGAAATCGCCCGCCATTGCTGGACAGAATTTAACAGTCAGAAAAGCGCAACATTTGATTGGTAACAAAAAAATGTCATTTTTCTGTAAGAGGTGACGTAGCTGATGACGTCGCATGTCAGATAGCGACTTAGTAATGGACGTCGCAGAAAATCAGAATAATAACAAAAGCGACGTAGTCCCTGACGTCGCACAAAATTTGAGCGACGTTAAAGGGGACGTCGCATTTTGCTATTAATTGTGAATTTAATCACATTATCAAAATGGTGCGACGTAGAATAAGACGTCGCTCGGGACGTCGCAGAAAATGCGACGGCGCATACAATTAAATGATAATGCGACGTAGGCTACGACGTCGCAGCCGACGTCGCACTGATGAACATTCAAGCGCAAACCCAGAAACCCTAAGATTCGAAATTTGGGGTTTTTCAAAATCAAACGCACTACACGGTGCGGCAACGTATGGTGATCACGAAAACATAAATTATACGACGTTTAGATCACGATTACATAACTAATTTAACCCAAACCGAGAACCCTAAAACCCGCAATATACATTTAACGATTAAAGCAAAAATACACGGTGAAAAATGGTAAGATTGGTACCTAAGTGTGCGGAATAACGAGTAGAACAAGACTACGTGAATGGATCGTAAAGAAAACGGCTACAAATCACAAAGATGCTCGAAAAAGTGCTACGTCGCAAATCGCCAGAGGGTACGTCGCAGGCTACGTCGCAGGAGAATAGTGAATAGTGTGACGTGTTACGTCGCGGTTGAGACTATATATAGTCTAACCATATGTGTGACGTAGACTGGGACGTCGCAAGCGACGGCGAGAGGGACGTCGCGTAGAGTAGTTAGGATGTGATTTGAGTCGATTTTGAATTTTTCAAAAAACCGTTTTCTCGAATATCCAAATGACTCGTGACTTGGGGAAAATAACGTAGAATAAAATAAAACAAAACAAGAAAATAAAATAAAAAGTAAAATTTTTTTTTGGTATTTTCTTTAATATCTAAAAAAGTAAAAATAAAACAGAATAAAATTACTAACACTCTATTTTTTGGTGACGGAGTTGTTTTATCTGATTAGGGATCATATCAGAATAACATGCAATTATTAGGAATAGTAAGTGTTATTTCGATCATCAGTATATTTGACCACTTTAAATTTACGTGGCACATTTAAAACACCTTTTATAAAAATTATTTCAAGACGATTATTGGTACTGTTTGTCCACCTAAACATGTTACATCCGTATTTGAAAGCTAACCTTTATTGTTAGTATGAATATTAATTTTGTGAAACCTATTATATGATATACTGATAAACTTCAGTAAAACAAACAATGCATATTCACACAAGGTAGAGATTACAAGACCAAGTGAATCTCGGTTTTCTTGTAACATACACTTGATATTTATATTTAGGCATACATCAAACCGACTATGAAGATACTAGTGGCCCCAGATCTGTACATAGTACAACAGAGGGTCCCTTAGTATGAACATAACAAGTTTGAGACTATTTTCATAACTAATGGATTCAGGTCTGTACGTGAGTACAACAATAGTCACCATTAGTTAGGCGAATAATCATATTATTACTATATGCCAACTTTACATTTACATAATAATTATGACAGTGTATGACAGTACTTTCATTTATCAATTAAGACATATGTCATACATCATATAACATTTTTCACAAAGTAATAGACAAGTTTCAATATTACTTCTTACTCACTCACAAACCGGTGTGTATCATGTCTATCAATACATCGTGTAATGAAGACAATTTAGATAAAAACTGTTTTAAGTGTGTCATATAAACCTACAGACACATCCAAGATAAACCTTAAAATTCCATTTTGTGCATGTCACCCGATGTACTATCATATCCCAAGTTGTTTACAGACACAACTTCAACGTCTATTTTAAAAATGTTGCAACCTTGCGTTTTCTTTAATACTAAAGAGTATAAAGAGTGGCTGTTGCGATTTTTTTTTTTTTTAATGAATTTGAAAACTTAAAAATCCAAGTCACAAATCAATTCTTTGACTGAAAGAACCTTAAACCTATCAGATTGACCAGTTCAATAAAACGTGATCGCAAAAAGGCTTTTGTGAAAAGGTCCGCACACTGCTTAAGGGTTTCTATATGTACGACATCTATAAGGTGTTTCTCAAAGCAATCCCGTATAAAGTGGAACCTAAGTTCGATATGTTTGGTCTTAGAATGCTATACGGGATTGTGTGTGATAGATATAGCAGCTGTATTATCAATGTAAATAGGATTCATAGAGAGATTGAACCCGTAATCGCGCAGCTGATGCTGAATCCAGAGAACTTGAGAACAGCAACTTGCAGCAGCAACATACTTGGCTTCAGCTGTGGAAATAGCAACCGCAGTCTGCTTTTTGCACTGCCAAGAAACTAAGCGCGATCTAAGGAACTGACATCCTCCAGTAGTTGACTTCATATCTACCTTGCAGCCACCAAGATCCGAATCCGAATAGGCAGTTAACTCAAAGTTTTTCTCGTTTGAATACCATAGACCCAGAGATGGCCTAAAAGCGAGATATCCAAAAATGGTGCCTTCATATGAGACACCTTCGGATTTGCTTGAAATTGAGGGCAGAGTGAAACGGCAAACACTATATCTGGTCTTGAGGCAGTCAGATACATGAGAGAGCCTATCATTGAGCGATAGTCTTTCTCCTTGCAATCTTCATCGTCCTCATTAGGTCCAAGATTGTGTTTCACTTCAATTGGAGTGCCGTAGTGTTTACAATCGAGCAATTCATACCGCTTCAACATGTCAGTGACATATTTTGACTGGTGTATATAAATTCCATTGTCAGATTGCTCAACCTGTAGTCCCAGAAAGAACGTGAGTTCCCCCATAGCACTCATTTCAAACTCAGATTTCATCAGTCTTTCAAAATCCTTGCACAACTGATCATTAGTTGATCCAAAAATTATGTCGTTCACATAGACCTGCACAAGTAATAAATCCGCTCCTTCCCGTTTGATGAAAAGCGTGCTATCAATCTGTCCTCTATCAAAACCATTCTTCAGCAAGTACTTGGCAAGTCTCTCATACCAAAGTCGAGGAGATTGATGAAGACCATACAAAGCTTTCTTCAGCTTGCAAACATGATTAGGATGCTTTGGATCTTCAAAACTAGGAGGCTGACACACATAAATCACTGCGTCGACATCTCCGTATAGAAAGGCACACTTCACGTCAAGTTGATACACACGGAATCCTTTAAAAGAAGCATAGGCTAGAAAAATTCTAATAGATTCCAAACGAGCGACATGAGCGAAAACTTCATCATAGTCAATACCTTCTAGTTGACTATATCCTTGAACTACCAGACGGGCTTTATTTCGAATAACCGCCCCACGATCATCCATTTTGTTACGGTAAACCCAACGAGTACCCGTCAAATGAGCACCCTTGGGTAGAGGAACAATTTCCCAAACATTCATCTTGTTTATTTGCTGTAGTTCCTCCTGCATAGCCTCGACCCAAGATGGATCTTTTAAGGCTTGTTCAATCTTTTTAGGTTCGATTTGAGACAAATGACATGAATCGATGTGAGCTATAAGTCCCAAAAGCTGCTGAGCTGAAGTCTGATTTGCTTGTTGTCGTGTTTGAACAGATGCATGAGGATCACCAATGTTATTATCAATGGGGTGATCCTTATGTATACGAGTTTCTGGTATGGCAGTTGGCACAACGTCCACACCCAGATTGTTCAAATCTCCCTCAGTTTCGGGAGTTGCAGCAGACTCAGGAAAGGCTAACTCTTCTTCTTCCCCTTCATGTTCAGAAGTATATAAGTGAGAGTAGGCCATTGTTTCTTCCACTTCATCTTCTTCTTGAGGTTCCTCTAAAGGAGGCATGTTAGGATCATATGGAAGCTCCTTTGTGTAGTTATAAACTGTTTTAGAAGGAGCAGTCGAAGATGGTGGAGTAGGAGATGGTGTAGGTGTAGATGGTGGTGATTTGGTTGTTGTTTGTGGTTGTGTGGGTGTTGTTTGTGGAGGTGTAGGATTAGTTGGTGGAGGTGCGGGTGTTGCATTGGGAGATGGGTCGGATGGTTTATTATTAACAGGTGTATCTTGAGTAAGATCAAGTCCATGAAGTATAGATACTAATTCTTCCGTATCATCCTCTTCCGGAATATTGAAAGAGTTGAAGAGGTTTCCATAGTTGAAAAACCAATCCGGACCCGTTCCTTGAGGAGGTTCCGTATACCTTAAACATTTCACCTCAAACTGTTCCTCAATCTGATTCGTTGATTTGTTGAAGACTCTTTTGTTCGGAGAGTTGACTGAATATCCAAGAAAAATCCCTTCAACAGCTTTATCACCAAACTTAGAGACCTTATCTTTTGTAATCATGATCATGCAAGGACACCTAAATGGTTCTAGAAACTGCAGATTTGGCTTACGGTTATTGAAAAGTTCATAACACGTTTTGTTCTTTTTCTTAACCGTGAGCACTCTGTTGAGAACATAACAGGCAGTATTAACTGCCTCAGCCCAGAAGATGATTGGTAACTTGGAGTCAGCTAACATAGTCCGAGCTGTCTCGATGATTGTCCTGTTCTTCCTTTCTGCAACTCCATTATGTTGTGGAGTCCTTGGAGCACTGAATTGATGCTCAATACCTCTTGTTGCACAAAACAATTCGAGAGTTGAGTTCTTGAATTCAGTTCCATTGTCGCTTCGTATCCTTTTCACCTTCAAGTTGCACAGATTTGCCAACTTATCCAACAAATACACCAGAATATCAAGAGTCTCCCCCTTTGAGGTCAAAAAATAAACCCACGAAAACCTTGAGTAGTCATCAGTAACTACCAAGCAGTAAGACCGACCACCAATGCTCTTTGTAGAGACTGAACCGAAAAGATCCATATGCAGTAATTCCAATGGTGTAGTAATGGAATTCACCTGCTTAGACTTATGGGACTTCTTACGTAGCTTTCCTTTTTGGCAAGAGATACAATCATCCTTTAGAGCAAATGACTGTTTTGGAACTCCTAGCACTAGGTCATTTTTAGTCAAGAAATTCATTTTTCGGAAATGAATGTGTCCCATTCGTCTCTGCCAAAGCAGTGAATCCTTTTCAGAAGCCTTAGACAAGAGACACGTATACTCGTTCGAGGTCTCAACAGTTCTCATGTAAAGAATGTATGTGTCATTCTTTCTTGGTGCTCTCAGTAACACCCATTCTTCCGGAATGACATACCCAGGCTTCAGTATCACGCACTCTGTCTTTGTGAACGCAGAGGTATAATCCTTATCACAGACCTGTGAAACACTTAGCAAGTTGTGCGTAAGCTGTTCCACATAGTTCACATTTTCAAAACTAACATTGCCGTTAGTTAGCGTTCCTCTTCCAGAAATGGTTCCTCCAGTATCTCCAGCAAAGGCAACATATCCTCCTGCGTATGGTTTAATATCCACAAGAAGAGATACATCGCCTGTCATATGTCGCGAGCAGCCGCTATCCAAATACCATTCACTATCTTTAACACGTTCTGACTGCTGCAACACACAAACGAAAGGAGATTAGTGAGAAACGGTGACCCAAGCCTTTACAGACTTAGGTCGACCGTGGTCATCAACAATAAGCACGTCAGATAGGATTTTATTTTTAAACAAATTAGAATTTTTATCTGATGTGTTATTGTTGACGACTGAAGAGTCAACATCAGACTCTTTTCATTTCCAAACTTTAGAAGGTTCGGAATTGATATTAGAAGTAATGTTGGGCTTTTGAATTGGCAAAGATTTTTGCTCAACATTACTTGGCTTCAAAACAGGCTTGGGAGAGTTTGAGTAACGCCTAGGTGGAGAAAAAGAATTTCTATAAACAGATGTCCTAGGCATCTCTCTCCCATAGCGCTGATTTGACAGCTTTGGATATTCACGAATTAAATGTCCTTGTTTCTTGCAGTAGAAACAAGAACGAGTCTCAACAAACGGTTGAGGCTGAGGAATTACCACAGGAGATGGAGAAACATTTCTAGAACATGAACATTGCGTACATGTCTTAGAAAGTGTTTGTTTTGGTTGAGAGGTTGAAGTTGAAGATTTATCATACGAAACTCTTTCATTTACTATTTTGTGTTGCAAAATCTTTGCAGGTGACTGTAAAGTTTGTTGTTTCGAATTTAAAACCTTGGCTTTTCCCTTATTTGGTTGAACCTTAATTTCAGGTTCAACCTTTGAAATCACTTTTTCAGGTTTAGCTTCAACTTTCTTAACCTCAGGATACTCCTGATCCGTAATGTCCTCAATCTCAACAATCTCCTCAAAACATATTGGAGATTCATTCTTTACCTCAACACTCTCCTCAACACTAACAGGAGATTCATTCACAGACTTAACAAACCTTGGCAAGGGGTACTCTGGCCGCTTGGTTTTCTCCTTTGCCGGTTTGTTGTGTTTGGTCTCTTTAGCATCTTTAGCTTTTATACCGTAAAGCTTTGACCAATCAACTGGAATCTCTTCAAAGCCTTCCTTAACAGGCAGGGGACAGTGAGTAGTAGGAGGAGGGACTGAGTGGTATCCCAATCCCTCATTCTTTTTCCCTCTAGTTCCATGCTTGCTAAGAATTTCATTAAAGACAACCGTTGAGGAATTTGAACCTAAGATTTTACTCTTATAATTCTCATACTCATTTTTTAAATCTGTAAGTTCTTTCTTTAGTAGTTCAATTTCAACAAGATAGCTTTTAATGGCATCTTCTTGACTAAAAACCTTAGATTTATATTTCTGAGTATCTAACCGATGAGCCTCAAGATGTTTTTCATAAAGTTTCTCATTAGCTTTTAAAAAATTATTTGACTCGGTTAGTTTTTCACTCTTTTTCCTCAAGTCTACGGTGTCTTTCTGATATGCCTTTAGAGATTCAGTTAAATTAATGCATGAGATACAATTTAACGGTTCATCAGGTACCTCATTCACAATGTGAGCCATCAAACACTGTTGGTATTGCTGGGAGACAGCCGTCCAATCCTGACTTGTGGGCTCGAAAACAATCAGGGCATTATCAGCAAGCCCTTTCTTGGTAACTTCCATTTCTTTGGTCTTTGGAGGAGTAGAAGGTGTTGTGAATCCCGATGCTGGCATTTTGGGTTTCTCGCATTCCCTGGCGAAGTGACCCAAGTTTTGACAATTGTAACACCGGACCTTACTCTTGTTAAATCCGAAGCCAGTCTTCCCGTCACCTTCCAAGCTTTTACGCCCTGTTCTCTGCAAAAACTTTTGAATTCTTCTGGTGATCATTGCCACATTCCAAGTTAGATCCATTTGCTCCAGATCATCTTCATCAAGCTGAGCATAGTCTTCCTTAGTCAACTCCAAAGTAAGATTCGGTTGAGTAACCAAATCCTTCTATGAGCTTAAGAAAGCTGTGTAAATGGCAGCTTGCTCCTGAATAGCAGGTGAGACTTGAACCTGTTGTTGATTTGAAGAAGGTCCAGACATGAAAACAGAATGAATCCCATCGTAAGAAGAAGAAGAGGTTGATGATGCATTTGTATTTGTCACGAAGGCGACTCCAGATCCATAAGTCTTTCCAGAGTTAAGTTGAACACCATACACACTAGGATTCTGAACAGCAGCACCAGACCTTGTTTCTTTCTTCTTAATCTCCATCGCGTGAGCTTGAAGATCCCCTATCAAAGTATCCAAAGACATGTTTGCAAGTTCTTCATTTTCTTTTAAAAATTGAACTTTAACATCCCAAGAACTCGGCAACACATCCAGTAGCTTCTTATTGACTTCAATTGGAGGAAAAGTATAACCCCTTCAAACAACTCACCAACTAACCGTGAGTACCTAGTGAATAAAGAAGTTGTGTCTTCATCAGGAAGGATGTAAAAGATATCGTACTGTTTCTTAATTAGTTCGAGCTTGGCTTCCTTATATTTATCATTTCCTCCACAACGAGTTTCAATTGCCTTCCATAAATCAAATGCTGTTTCATGAGTTCTGAAAAGCCATAGAACATCTTTGGTTAAACACATTTTAATCATCGAAAATGACTTTCTCTCAGTATCAAAATTTTTCTTCTCCTCGGGAGTCATAGCTTTGTAAGTCTTAGCAGGACGAATACCACGGTATTCCCCTTCAGCTAATGGAGGTACATAACGCTCACGTAATGGTCCCCATAATTCTGGACAGTGAAAGTCAATGTATTGTTCAACACGATCTCTCCAGTATACATAATCCATATCAGCTGTAAATAGTGGAGGTTTATTGCTTGAACCAATATCATTACTTTGCTTTATCATCTCCCTAAGTCCTCTAATGTCCTCTTTATCAGCGGCCATTTTAATTATTTAAACGAAAAACAAGTCTTCTGATATTAGCGACGTTGAGGGTAACGTCGCACCAATAGTATGCGACGGCGAGAGTGACGTCGCAAAAGGCAAAGGATTCAATTAAGAATCAGAAGTGAGCGACGTTGAGTGTCACGTCGTAGAGGACGTCACAGAATCACACTACGTCGCAACAAGACGTCGCAACGCAATGTCGCAGGACTAATTAAAGTCAAAATAACGACGTCGCAGGTAACGTCGCAACTTTACGTCGCAAAGACTAGTTAAAGTCAAAATCAGTAACGTCGCAAGCGACGTCGCAGCTGAGGTCGCAGGTAACGTCGCAAAACGCGCTAAGCAGCGGCCACAAACCCTAAAAAACGAAGATTTTAACCCTAAACGAAATCCGAGAACGAAGGTCGACGAAAACCTTCAAATTTCCCAGTAATACTGATCGAAAACCTGTAAAAACACAAAACAAACGTGATAAACACGAAAACACACGAATATCACGTCCTTTTAAATCCCCAAACTCGATCCGTTAAGCCAAAAACGAGCACTTTCTGCTCTGATACCAGTTGTTTGTCCCTAACCTTGGATCTATACGAACCGAATCAATCAATTGATGGCGGAAACAACAATTGACTAATCACACAATCACACGAATAATCAATACGCAATGAATACGAACCAAAACGTTTGTATATTGAATTATAATTGATCAGATTACAGGGATTTCGACAAATGACGTTTAGGGTTTCGTCAACCCTAAACAGAAAACGTAAAAACGTTTTTATACAAAAACCAGCACCTGCGACGTCGCACACGACGTCGCAGGCCCAAGCCCATGCGACGTTGACTACGTCGCAGGCCCAAAACCTGACGTCGCACCTGCGACGTTACAGACAACGTCGCAGGAATCAGGAATTCTAATTCTAATTACAAACTACGAGCTAGACCAACTGACAGACACAAACATGTACCAACAGGCTCTTCTCACACTCGAAGCCCAAGGAAGATGTTCTCGCCACATTAGGAGCCACCGATCAAATCATTCATTCAAAATCTTTCTCTCAGCGGTTATCCAAACAACCTATCTCTCATTTGTTAGTTCCCGCTACACCCTCTACTTCCTCTCAAATGTCTTCTCGTCTAAACAATACGATTTTCAATAACTTCATGGTTGAGCAAAATAATAGAAACAAACAAATTGTTGATTTTCAAAACCAAATTGATTATTTGCTCAAAATTTCAAACGATTTAATTAAAAACATGGAGGATAATGTTAAAAGATTGTTTTTAAAAGTTGAGGAGAAGCAAAGAGAAGAAGCGATTAGCAAAGCTATTCATCATTCATCTTATGATTATGATGATATCCTTGTTGTCACTAGAGGCGGAAAAGAGACTAAGAATGAGAAATCAGAAAATATTCCTTCAGACAAGCCTTCTAGTTCTTCTCTACCCACTGATTCAGTACCTGTTGACACTCCTGTCACCTCTCCTGAACCAGAATCTTCCAAAGCCCCAGAAATAGTTAAACCAACACGTATACCTTTCCCTGGTAGGCTTAAGAAAGAGAAACAAGAAGCCCAGTTTGGAAAATATCTGGAGATGTTCAAAAGCCTACACTTAAATGTTCGATTATTAGATGCTTTAGTTGAAATGCCTAGTTGTGCCAAATTCTTTAAAGAACATATATCCAACAAAGAAAAACTCAGACAAATAGTTAACTTGCCCTTAGACGCAGAATGCTCTTTAATTATGCAACAAGGACTGCCCCCAAAGTTAGGAGACACTTGCCGTTTCACTATTCCTTGTTACCTTCAGGATGTTCAAATAAGTAACGCCTTAGCTGACTTAGGAGCTAGTGTAAACCTTATGCCATACTCGCTTTATAGGAAACTAGGATTAAGCAAACTTTTACCAACCCGTATGACCATCCAATTAGCTGATAGATCAGTTAAACTCCCTCGAGGGATTGCTGAAGATATTATGGTGCGTGTTGATAAATTCGTCTTTCCTGTTGATTTTTTTGTTATGGATATTGAGGAAGACGCTCAGGTACCACTCATCCTTGGTAGACCTTTCCTAAATACTGCCAAGGCCGTCATTGACGTGAATGAAAAATCTTTAAAACTTAGAGTGGGAACTGAGGAAGTCACCTTCAATGTCGATAAACTAATGAAACTTCCTATGGGAGAAGACCTTGGTCTTGTAGATTCTATGCAGGAAATAATTGAAGAACACTTGGAAGAAATCCTCTCAGTAAGCAGCATTAATCCCCTTCCAAACACTGTAATCACAACAAGGAAAATCTGTGAAGAAGGTGCGGGTCTATGCTCAGCTATCTCGGATCCATCCATTGCATCAAAGGAAGTGCTATTACCTTTAAAGAATTCCAACTTACAGCCCAACAGATTTATCACTGCTGAACCACTTGGACAAGGCACTCCGGTCACTCTCTTGAGAAGAAGCCCTAATTCTGAAGTTCCTTATTCATCTCTCTCAAAAGAAGAAATTCTGAAGACTCTCAAGGAAATGGAGTCAATGCTTAAACCATCCGATCCGCAACTTTCTGAAAGTTGTGAAAACTTGAAACCAGAGATTACTTTTACCACATCTTCTTCAGCTCAGTTTCAGAAATTTGCGTTCACAAAGGACAACAAAGAAATAATCACTGAAGATAATGCAATCTCTCAATCTTCCCAAGTAAAATATGAGCTGAGAAAAGATGAGCTTTACAACAATACAGAATGGGTTGAAATAGCATCAGCCGACATTCCAGAGGCACCTGCAGTTGAGTCAGATTATCAGACAACATACGATGAGCTTAAGAGAGACGAGATTGCCAGGATGAAGCCTTCCACTGAAGAACCACCCGAATTGGAGCTAAAGGAACTTCCCTCACACCTTGAATATGCTTTTCTCGAAGGAACTTCGCACTTACCAGTTATCATATCCAAAGATCTGAAGCCTGAAGAGAAAGCACTACACATTAAGGTTCTAAATTCACATAAAAAAGCGATTGCATGGAAAATCTCTGACATACAAGGGATCAGCCCAAATTACTGCACTCACAAGATCTTAATGGAAAATGCCTTCAGGCCTTCCATTCAAAGGAAAAGGAGAGTTAACCCGAAGATTCAAGACGTGGTGAAAAAGGAGGTTATCAAACTCTTGGATGCTGGCTTAATTTACCCTATTTCAGATTCCCCATGGGTCAGTCCAGTTCAAGTCATCCCAAAGAAAGGAGGCATGACGGTCATCGCTAATGAGGACAACGAGTTGATTCCAACACGAACCGTCACCGGTTAGAGGGTATGTATCGACTATCGGAAACTAAATGAAGCTACACGCAAAGATCACTTCCCTCTACCGTTCATTGATCAGATGCTTGAAAGATTGTCAGGAAACGAATTTTATTGCTTCCTCGACGGTTTCTCCGGCTATTTTCATATACCTCTCGATCCAAAGGACCAAGAAAAGACAACGTTCACCTGTCCATACGGAACCTTTGCCTACCGACGTATGTCGTTTGGCTTATGTAATGCACCGGTGACATTTCAAAGATGCATGGTAGCAATCTTCCATGACATGATTGAACAATGCATGGAAGTGTTCATGGATGATTTTTCGGTTTTCGGAGTTTCGTTCACCACTTGTCTTTCTAACTTGAACAAGATGCTCACCCGATGTGAAGAATCTAACCTAGTTCTGAATTGGGAAAAATGCCATTTCATGGTAAAAGAAGGCATAGTTTTAGGACACCGTATACCCAAAGCTGGAATTGAAGTTGACAAAGCAATAGTCGAGACCATCTCAAAACTTCCACCATCCACCTCTGTCAAAGCCATCCGCAGTTTTCTAGGACACGCTGGGTTCTACCGTCGCTTTATCAAAGATTTCTCTAAGATATCCCAACCTATGACTCATCTCCTCGAAAAGGATACTCCGTTTGTCTTTACAGATGAATGTCTCAAGGCCTTCGATCATCTGAAAGATCTGCTTGTTCATGCACCGATCATGGTTGCTCCAAACTGGAGTCTCCCATTTGAAATCATGTGCAACGCCAGTGATTTCGCTGTTGGAGCAGTTCTGGGACAGCGGAAGGAGAAACAGTTTCAACCAATATACTACGCCAGCAAAACGCTCACTGACGCCCAAGAAAATTATACGACTACAGAAAAAGAGCTGCTAGCGGTAGTATTTGCTTTTGATAAATTTCGTTCTTATCTAATCTTGTCCAAAACTATTGTCTATACAGATCACTCAGCTCTGAAATATCTTTTTAAGAAGCAAGATGCTAAACCTCGCCTTCTACGATGGATTTTACTCCTTCAAGAATTCGACATCGAAATCAAAGACAAAAAAGGAGCAGAAAACGTCGCGGCGGACCATCTCAGCCGATTAGAGAATCCTTCAATGGATAAGTTGCACAAAAAAGACATTCAAGACCAGTTCCAGAAGAACAACTCATGCATATTGGTAGATACCATCAAGGGTCACGATCTACCAATGATCCCTGGTATGCTGACTATGCCAATTATTTGGTGGGAAAAGTTGTACCTAAAGGATGCCAACCTCTCGAAGACAAAAATTCTTCCGCGATATAAAATGTTACTATTGGGACAACCCTTTCCTCTTTAAGGTTTGCCCTGATCAGATCATTAGAAGATGCGTTGATGGGAAAGAGGCAGAACACATCTTACACCAAAGCCACCATGGACCTACTGGAGGACATCACGGTACCAACATGACCGCAAGAAAAGTGTACGATGCCGGCTTTTTCTGGCCAACCATATTTCGAGATGCGTACGATCTAGTGAGACGCTGCGATATCTGCCAAAGACAAGGCAATATAACAGCCCGGAATGAAATGCCACTCACAAACATCCAGGCCGTAGAAATCTTCGATATCTGGGGATTAGATTTTATGGGACCATTCCTTAAATCTAACGGTAAAGAGTACATCTTGGTTGCAGTCGACTACGTCTCCAGGTGGGCCGAGGCCCAAGCTCTCCAAACAAATGACGCCAAAGTGGTAACCAAATTTCTCAAAAAGCTATTCAGTCGATTTGGAACTCCAAAAGCAATAATTAGTGATCGTGGTACACACTTTTGCAACGTTCAATTCATGAAAGTTCTGCAACAGTATGGTGTCACTCACAAGACATCAACAGCTTATCACCCCCAGACAAATGGGCAAGCTGAGACGACAAATCGAGCTTTGAAAAGAATCTTGGAAAGAACTGTTGGTAATCATGGGTACAAATGGGCTAAAAAATTAGATGATGCATTGTGGGCATTCAGAACCGCCTATAAAACACCATTAGGAACCACACCATATCGTCTAGTTTATGGCAAGGCATGTCACTTACCAATTGAGCTGGAATATAAAGCATACTGGGCTTTAAAGAACTGCAACTTAGATATTTCTACAGCTGGAGCAAATAGACAAATGCAGTTGAATGAGTTAGCCGAACTAAGGGATCAGGCATATGACAGTTCGTTAAGCTTCAAAGAACGAACTAAGAGGATTCACGATGCTAAGCTGAGGCAATCACGATTCAAAACAGGAGATAAAGTGCTGCTCTTTAATTCGCGATTCAAAAAATTCTCTGGCAAGTTCAAGATCAGGTGGAGCGGACCATTCATAGTATCAAAGGTATTTCCTTACGGTGCAGTCGAACTCAAGGCACCAGAAGGTAATTTTAAGGTTAATGGTCATCGCTTAAAGCATTACTTCGAAGACTTTCCCATCAGGGAAGATGTCTTTATCTTTGAACCACCGTGAGTCGACAGAAAGGTACAAAGAGTCAAGCTAGAGACTCGTAAAACAAGCGCTCTTGGGAGGCACCCCAAGCCTATCTTTATTTCTGTCATTTTATTTCTTAGTTTATTTTTATTAAGTATGGTTGTCTCTGAACTAATAAAATTGCAGGCTTGCCACTTATCTGACTTCGAATTGTAAAATCTGAGATAAGTATTGTTCATTAACTATCACTGTTAGCATTACCTGTTTATTTTATCTTGTTTCAGGATGGACGCTGTTGACGCTGATCATGTAGCTGCGAGACCACGCAGACGACACAGACCCCGTAGACGCAGAGTACAGAGAGCCGCTATGCTGACTATCACTGAGGAGGACCTGACTGATGTCCCGATCACTCACGAGGAGTTGCCCGATGAGGGGCCCTCATCACCTTTGCCAGCCCCCGTACCCACTTTCGAGTACGGTATCACTACGGCTGACCCAGCTGCTTCGTGGGCCCTCTTTCGGACACTCTCCATCCAGCATGACATCATGTCCTCTATCTGTAAGCAGCTTGAGATTCCGAGACCGGATGCCATTCCCTACAGGCTGGGCCCAGATCCAGGACCATCTCGACTTCCATGGTTCTTCTGTCCTCCTGCTGATCCACCCGTTCTCTCTACTGCTTGAACTTCCACTGGCCCCACTACTGCAGCTGCTGATCCTGATCCAGCATTGCCCACAGGATTTGCATCACCAGATCACAGCCTCACAGAGCAGCTTCTGGCTAGTTTTGATGCTCACACTTCTGTCACTTCCTCTGACGAGATCGTGAGTCAGGCTATGGCTGCTATGGACTTCTCCATTCCATCTCCGACTTCTGTTTTCGACAGGGATGTTGAGGCAGAGTTTGATCCTGACACTGACGACCTACTTGATGATTACTAGATTTTATATTTATTATTTACTTTCTGTATTGTAACACCCGCCAAATTAGGACTAGCAATTAGTGCCTAATTCTCTATTAATACATGTAATTAGTTCTGTATTAGGCTAATTTATGTATCGAAATATATATTGTTGAATATATACAAAAATACGATTTGATTAAATCGTACGCGACTTAAATCGAATGTAATTCGATTCAGTTATTTCGGACGTTGGTGAAACATTTTTATTTGAACAATAAAATATTATTTAATAACGCGATTGTGTCCAAAATATTAGTCCAACAATCCTCGTAAGTTATCTCGCACCTCGCGATTTAAGCCCACACGATTTAAAAACGATAAATGCGTAAATCAATTTAAAATGCGTTTTATAATCTAAATTACTAAAATTCAATAAAATAATTCAAGAAAAACATTTAATAAAAGTTCATAATTTAAAACAAATAATAAACGCGTAAAATAAATAATTAAACGATTAAACAATCAAGGAAAACGAACACCGCACGGAGCGCGATTGCAGGAAACGAAATTGGTGAAGTCCACACCCGGTGGACCCCACTCGAAATCAGCCCAAAAAGGTGAGGGTCACCACCTCCCTCACCTCACTTTCACTTTCTTTCTCTCTCTCTTCCTCCTTTCTTCTCTCAAAAACCCACACCACCTTCATCAACAAAAATCACAAAATACTACCATCAAACAACCTCAAATCACTTCACTCGTTTGGAAGAAAACGTCCACCGCATCGAGATCTACATTTCCATCTTTTCGGATTCCTCCGGCGTTAACTTCGTAAGTTTCCGACAAATCCCGACACCTCTCGTTTTCTATTGTTTTCGACTTATAATTGTTTGTTTAAGCTTATAATGTCCATATTTGGGTTGGATAAAAATATTGGACCAAACGGTGGCCGGGAAACTCGTTTTCGACACAAAATCCGGCCAACAGCCCGTAACGTCGCATCTGGCCTGGAGCCTTTGCGACGTTGCGTATAACGTCGCACATAGCGACGTCGCCTACTACGTCGCTAGAATCAACAACGTCGCGTATAGCGACATCATCCTTAACGTCGCATTAAATTGCGAAACGTCGCCTTTAGCGACGTCATGCTCAACGTCGCAATCCTTACCTGGGACGTCACACCTAACGTCGCACAAACCAAGACTTGAAAACTCAGATTTTTACTAAGTGTCGAGACCTAAAATTTTATCACCTGATTTTACCCAAATTCGGATCCAGATGCGTTTTTTGACCGCCGCCCCTTGGACCCCGCTACCAGGGGCGCTGCCCCCGGACCCCGTACTTAGATTTCGTGGACACATTTCACACCAAACATCAAACTTGTATAACACTTTGAAACTAACAAAATAACGTCAAGATCATTATTACCAATAATCACCAACGGGCCGTACGCGTTTTCAAACACTTAAACTATCCACCGAATTGGGAACATTTGGACATTATAGTTGGACGAACAACTACAAGGTAGTCTTATTAGATACCTTCGCATATTATAACCATCGCGTGTCGTGGACACCCTCAGGTTACAAGTCTTTGGACTTTGATTCTCGGCTAATCATTCTCAGTTTATTTTCATAAACTCAACGACTCAGGTGAGTCTCATAGCCCCTCTTTTACTGTTTTACTCAGGGGTGTGATATATTGCTCATTTTTAACATGTGAACGCAAGTACAAACATTTCATATACTACATGAGTTTTTCACAACTAATCATTTAAAGTCCTCCGTCAGCATAGTTGTTAATACGTTGTAGCATGAATATTAGTATATGGTACCATATAGGATTGACCCTCCTCGTTCGGGTTAGCAAGCACTAACCGGGTAAACGGACGTACTAATATTTGGGAAGACGAATGTTGATTAGGCATTCGTGGAGGCACCTCGCCCGGAATTCTCTTTAGGGGACCCGGCCCTCGAGTTAAGCTCAACTATGTGCTCATGGCTGTATACACGATTACTATCATTTTATTTGCTGGATGCAAATCATTATTAAATCTTGCGGTTCATACTATATTACTTGATTTCAAACCTGTGAGCTGACCAGCTTTAGCTGACCCATTCTAGCATGTATCGCAGGTACCAAGCAGTAGGTTGTTTCGGCTTCAGGACTTTTAGCTCGAGTCAGCATACAGATGTTTGAGATTTTCTTGCATTAGTATATTTTGTACAAGTACTTATGTACTGAAATCTCCTTTTATTTAAACTCGAGCTATGTAAAGCTATAAATGTTGTAAACATTTCAATGTCAATATATTTTGTTAAAACGACTCATATAGAGTCGTTTACTATATATCTTTGTGCTTTGTTATTGATTAGTAACACCCTAAAAGTATGCTTCCGCAAATCATTAAATTTGGGGGTGTTACATGTATTATGACTCTGTACTTACGCTTTAGACCTGCTACCTAGATGAGATACTGTGATATGTGTGTTGTTGTTTACGCAGAATTCAGCTTTGTGTGGAATGGTTGATCTTAAACGAGCCTGGTCCTTAAAATCCAGCAATTCACCAGCACCACTCCTGCACAAACCTGGTCTATTCCAGTAAACACAAATGGGGAGTCTCTCTATTCCTTTCTCCCCGTTCCAATTATGTTTATTATGCCTATGTTAGTACGTTTAATTTTTGTACCTCATCCTAAACTTATCACTAAGTGTGGGATTCCAACCCAAATTGAACACTTGAGAAACATCTACTTACATGTTCAAACTCTAAGTGTGGGATTTTACTAGTAAAATCTCTACTCAAGAGAACATTAGGGACAATGTTCCTCTAAGTGTGGGATGGTAGGTATAGAATACCTTAAATAGGTGATTTTTATGTCCAATAGCAATCTTTCTCTCAAAATTTTTCGAAAATAAGGTCAAATTTTTTCAAAATTAATGAGTCTAACTCAGTTTTTGAGTCTCAGATACTACTGAGAAAAACCATTTTCAAAATATAAGTATGATATTTCTAAAAGCCTAAAGGAAATAAGGTAGAAATTGCTTAAGCAAGAAGTAATAATCAAAGGAGCATGACTAGACACATACAACCCTTTGCAGTAAGGTATCTTGAGCCTAAAAGCATTCATCTTTAATGCTTCACTTTCATTTCTTGTGTGTGTGCCGATGTCTGTATCTCTGAATTAGAACTTGCTCTTGACATACGCTTCGAGACCATATTGGTGTGTACCGTACGCGGTATAGGTGCAATTAAATGACCTTGACATTCCTTAGGACTTAACCCATTTCTTACATATCTTTTTAAGCCCAAAACCCTTTCCGATGCTCATTTTTAGTATCGAAGATCCGCCTAGTATACCCTGTTGAGCCTAAACCTTTCGTTTCTTCAAAACCCTAATTTTCACCCACTTCCCAAAATTACCCCCAAACTTATCTTGGAATTTCTGAGGTTATGAAGAACACCCTTTTAGAATATCTGTTTCAAATATCCTACTCATTTGCATTCTCCAAAATCAAGCTTCTCAACAAATAGTGCGGGAAAATTAGCACACAAGAGAACTGAAAGGACGATGGTGCGGGAAAAATTAGCACCTGGAAAAGAATCAAAATGATCAAGATAGAGGAAAAGATTTCTAAAGGATTCAAAATATAAATTCCTTGGAAATTCTCTAAAAGAAATTCTGAAGAAAAGAAAAAAAAAAGACAACAGAAGAAAAAGAAAAGAAAATAGCTCCGCAAATAAAGCTGAAAGTTTCAAAGCATAGCTTTTCATGGATCCGGCAAAAGCTGAAACAGCTACCAACTCTCCGTTCCTCTCTGTTCTAAATAAAGTTGTTCATGATCTCAGTGATTTTAGGATAAGCTAAACACCCTCACAACCAAACAAACCACTATCCATACCCTTCACCCTCACCAAACACTACAACCCTCTGAATGTCTTGAGATAATTAGCACCGTCCTCACCTAAGTGGTGGAGATCCGATTCTCGATCAATCCTATGACGATGAGTGCAGCATGACTGGCTATTTTTGAGCGATTTCATTTGAGCTAGATTGATAGGAAACCCGATACACTTTGAGTGAATTGAGTGACCACCTATAGTGAGATCGCCTAGTCATGTGTACTCCAAGATCATGAGATCTGGACATACGCCGAAGAGAATCTCTTCTTGTTTATGGAAGGATCATCTTATCCTCCTCCACACTTTTAGAAGTAACTTGCTTATATGAGGAAATGCTAATCTCGGAACATATTCTCTGACTCGCCCCTAAAAACATGACCTAAAAATATTTTTCAGAGAGTTGTTGCTTGAGGACAAGCAACGTCTAAGTGTGGGATAACTTGATGTGACGTAAAAAGTCATGTTTTTAGAAGCTTTATTCCTCACATTTTGAACCTTTCTTTAGTGAAAACATTCCAAAACATTGATTATTTACTAAAATACACTAAAGTGGTTCAAAAGTAGAAGTTGTGATAAAAATCACTAAAAACACTCTGAAAATGCACAAAACACAGCATTTTAATACAGGCCGATTCCTCCGACCTCATTTTCCTGTCAAGACACACTTCCTAACTTCCACCATCTTTTGTACAGGTAAAATCGAGACGGAAAAATCTGGAATCAAGTGAAACGGCCAAAGGACGGAGAAACCACTACGCTTTCAGAGCCATTAAAAGTCATTTCGGCTACGCCTAAGCTCTACACATCCAATTTCTGTGAAATTGGCATCATTAGAAGCGTAACGGAATTACGAAACCACAGGCGAAAGAATCGAGTCAAACGGACGCATAACGAAGGAGATACGGACGTTTTAAGAAACGAACGAAATCAGACGGAGACCGTATACGGCCCATATAAGACCGTATATGGCCTACACTACACCGTATACGGCCCCTGCAAGGCCGTATACGGCCCCCCTACCCCATATCGTGCTTCGTTTGCTTGTACGTGCTGCTTCGTGAGTTGTACGTGCGATTTGATGGTTTGCCTATAAATAGTGGACATCTCCAACACCTCATTGATACCAATTTTCTCATTTTATTTCTTCCTTACACTTTCTCTCTCACACACATCACTCTCTCTCTAGTTTCTCTCTCTAGAGGATTTTCTCTCTCTAGAATTGAGCTAGTTAGAGAGATAGTTAGGTAGAGGTAGCTTTTAGCTTTTGTACGGAGTCACTCCAAGACATTATATTTGCGAAGATCTGTCTGTAATAAATTCGTATCAGGTTCTATTTATATATCTCTTACTTTCCAGTTTTAAACATGTGTTGCTTTGTTTATGCTTGTTTAGGATTGTATGCTAGATATATGATGTTAGGCTAGACATTTCTTTGTGTTTACTATGATGTAGTTATGTTAGAATAGTCAATATGTTCATGCCATGCTGTTACTCTGCCCGTGTTACTTTAAACTGTGTATGAACTCGTAAACTGAATCTCGAATGTTTATCTATCCAACTTATGCTGTGGTTAGAAGCTTCCTGCTAGAACTTGGCCAATTACTAGTGGTACGTTCTCTACCTATTCTATACTTGATGATCAATGAACTTGGTATGGCTGTGTTCTCTAGGTTGAAACAAATCATAAGAGACACGGAGCATAGGATTAGAGATAGGTTAGATTCGTGTTTATCTGTTATATATCTTTGAGAGAACTTTCGGGATATCCATGATCTGATTATTGGTCATCTGCTATGCTTAGGTTTATGGTGCTTTGTTATGTGTCACCCTATTGCATGTTCTTGTTTGATTGTTGCCTTAGGAATGATGCATGCTAGAGTTATCCCCCTGGTTCATATCAGTAACTGTATAATTAGGTTTTCAGACACAGAATATTGGTTTACACAGTAGATTAACATGCATGGAATAGTTGTGATGATTTATATCTGTAATGCTGAACAATTTAACTGATCGTTAGCCCGATTATCCCAACTTGGTCCGCAGGATTATCCCCGTTCGTGTTCTTGTTCAATCAACAATTCACGCTACGATACAGACGTCTCTGATGACTGTGACTGGGGACTAGGATTCGAGGATAGTCGTCGGTTAAATTGGTCTGTACATTTGGGAGAACTTCCGGTGTATTTGACTTCTATAACTGCTATCCACATGACATGTTATTTATCTGATTGCGGACAACTCTACGTTAGATATTTAATAGGCTCGTAGTTGTAGCTCATTAGGATATAGGAAATCTGCGGGAGTAATGTGGAACCCTAATTAATGTAACGGAAAAACCGTAAAACGCCCTATTACTCGGTATAGTGCTGGAAACACCAATTGGTGGAGTACAAACGTATGGAAGCCGCGGAACGGTCGTAGGTATAATACTTTGCATTAATTATGTTTCTATCCTCTCCGGATTAGTCATCACATCTAATAGCCTTACCTTTGACTATTCATCAATAACATTTAACGAAATCATAGTAAACACTCGCTTATCCTCTGTTGACCGAGTCTCCGTACAAACCTCTTTAGTTTTATTTTCTTTATTAAAATTAGTATTTAGTTATAAAAACCAAACCTATTCAAAACTTTTAAAAACCCTAGCTGAATCTCCAAAGATAATAAAACGTCCTAGACTCCCATGCCCATTGTAGTTTGAAGAACGACACCTGAGTCATACATACCACTTGCTGCCCTTTTAGGTCTGTCAGTAGTATACAACTTAGGATTCCCCTGCTTTACAAATTTAAAACTCACTGTTCGCCGCTTCTATTGCTGTTGGATCAACGACCGGAATCAAATCCGTCCGACCGATAGAGGCTGCGACAGTCCTCCGCGTCCTTCGATAGACGGTTTGGTGTGGTCGGCGAGAGTGATCCGTGCGGCCATCTGTTGGAAGTGAGAGCGTCTTTCTTTGCGGATTGTTCGGACAATCGACTCATGATCGGGCGTGAAAATGAGTGGTTCAGTTCTTAATGATCTGGTCGAACGTCGTTGTGTGTTGTGGGAAGGAATTTTTGGTTGGAACAAGGAAAAGAAAACTACAGGTATTTACAGGTGGTACTAAATAGAAAAGTTCGTCTAGATGCCTAAGAGTCTTACGATTGATTCCCCGACAGCGGCGATAAAAACCTGATCGCGCCCCGAATGGTCAGTCAAGGAATCGCTTCCTTGTCGTTGTCGGAACTTACGCTCGAGGCGGGCGATCGGAGGGTGGTTTTTAAATTTATATAGCTGGGGACCTAAGTTTTACTATAGCTAGGGCAGTTAGCGATAAGTAATGACTCAGGGTCGTTCTTAAGATCAACCGTATTGTGAAACCAAGCAGTCAAGACGATCGATTCGATTTAGTAGGGTTTGTAAACAAGAGATTTGATTTTTGGTTTTTTAATTACTTAGGTCCTAAATTAAACTAAATAAACAGCAAAATAAAATAATAGGTGATAATCAGTATGGAGATGAGTGTTTGTTGTGATTTCATTAGCCTTAAGGGGAGATTATGTTTGGTTTGATGTTTTGAAAACGTTCTTTCTAAGTATTTGTGTTCTACTTGTTTCAGATACTTATGGTGTAAACACTAGCACCCTACTATCTGATTTCTCAGACAGTATGTCACTGAGTACTAGGCTATCATGATTCTGATCAGATCAGGCTGCTCTACCCCCAACACTGTCTGTGAAGACAAGTGACCCTTCTTGGAGTTAACTCCAGGGTGCATGAATAAGGTAACAGACCGATATTTAATTTTTGACCGTTCTTAACACCATAAAGTATTCTAATTCAAGTAGAGCATTTAAGACCTAATTCGGAAAGCGTCTGTTAACTTTTCATCGATGGTTTGTTAGGTTCAGAGCTGGTGGATGACCCAGTGCTGCTCAGAATGTATACACCGACGGCCGTTCCATAGCTTGGGTGTACAGGAACCGTTCCAGAGGGAAGGTTCCGACACTTATACGAGGTACTAGGATGTTTTACGGCATTCCATGCCTTGCGCACTAAAGCAAGTTAGAGTGTATACACCGACGGCCGTTCCGTAGCTTCCATGCATTTGTACTACACCAGAGGTGGTTCCAGCACTATACTAGGTAATAGAACGTTTTACGGTGTTCCACGCGTATTGCACATTTAGGTCACTCTGAACCCGTTTTAACTAAGTTTGTATTAAAGTCTACCCATCTATGTTATAAACCAGCCCTCACTTAATATTACCCAATAAATCCCTGATTAATTCACGTTGTACTATACATTAGTTTGACGGTATTTTCAAAGCTTCAATATCAGACCATGCATAGATAGCACAGATAATTAATTACTCTCAGAACAAGGTTCGCGACTCCTTGTCTTTCAGAGTTTTAACCACGTTTATTGGAGGAAATGCGATAGATTTGAAAAAAGTTTATAATCATAGATGAAAAGTTAAATAGGACATACTTTTCAATTATATTATTAAATTAACATCATCCCCCATTATAACGGCTAACTACATCACAACAAACACACAAGCTAACTACTCACTAGTCATGGTAACGAATCCTAAATCTAGCATAATAACAATAGCATGCATTATAACAGATAAGGAAAGAGATAACCGTGATAAATGCGTAGTCTGAATATAAGCTGAAAGATTACAATGAGCAGAGCCTCAAATATTACAAAAGCACCCCTCCAAGTATCTCCAACAAATATTACAAAGTAGCCCCTCCGTTAGTCCCGTTAAATATTAACGAGAAACTAACTTCTAACTAACTATCTAACTAACAACTAAATAAAGAGAAAGTGTGTGTGAAGTGAGTGTATTGATTGTTGGTGGAAATTAGTGTGTTGAAATGATGAGGTTAAGCCTCTATTTATAGGCTCCAAGTAACCGAATTTACACTCAGCACCCCTGATCCATCATTTACACTGAAATAAACCCTTGAGCTATGAAATTCGATACCAAAAGGGGCGTATTCGGTAGTAAATAGGGCGTATTCGGTAGCAAATAGGGTGTATTCGGTAGCAAACGGGGCGTATCTGGCACCATAGAGGGGGTATACCACCCCTACAAGGGGGTATACCACCCCAAATAAGGGGTATACGGCCCTATAAGGGGGTATACGGCCCCATAAGGGGGGTTACGTGTAACACCCGCCAAATTAGGACTAGTAATTAGTGCCTAATCATACGTTAATACATGTAATTAGTTCTGTGTTAGGCTAATTAATGTATCGAATTATATATATTGTTGAATATATACGAAAATGCGATTTGGTTAAATCGTACGCAATTTAAATCGAATGTATTTCGATTCAATTTAATACGGACGTTGGTGACCAACTTTATTAAATAACGCTTTTATGTCAAAAATATTATTGTGATAATATTTCGTATTCATTCGTATCGTACAAACAGAACTCACACGATTTAAAATATTAAAACGCGCAAACTAAATAAACAAACTTACATTTTATAACTCAAATATAAATTGAATTGTAAAGTATTTAACTAAAACATCGCGTAATAAATTGTATTTTAAAACTTACCATTTAATATGAAAAAAATAGTTGTTCAAAACGTTAAATGACGGAGAAAACGAACACCGCGCGGAGCGCGGGGCGAAGCCGAAAAGTGGAGGATAACCTCCACCTTTCTTCCTCTTTTTCTCATTTCTCAACCATTTCTCTCTCTCCTCTTTTCTTTTCTCCAAAATCACCAAATCACCACAACCCACAAAAATCGCAAAATACTACTATCAAACGCACTCGTATCAACAATATTTTTAGAGATTCACGACCACCTCGCGACGATCTAACGCACTCGTTATCAAAATATTTTTAGAGATTCACGCAAAATACTACTATCAAACGCACTCGTATCAACAATATTTTTAGAGATTCACGACCACCTCGCGACGATCTACATTTCTATCTTTCCGGATTTCCATTTCGGCAATTTGTAAGTTTCCGACAAAATCCCGAAATCTCTCGATTCTTAGTATTTTTCACTTGTAGTTGTTATTATAACTTGTATATGTCCTTTACTAAGTATAGAACACGATTTCATAGCTTAAAAACGGGTTTAAATCGGATTTTTGGCCGGAAAAATCATGACAGCCGGACTTTCTGGGCTGGTGTTCTTCCATGCGACACAAGCCTTGTGTCGCATGTTGTGTCGTATTTTGGCATTTGTGTCGTATAAAAGCCCCTGTGTCGCACCTTGTGTCATACCCGATAATTAGTGTCGCAAGTCCTGCGACACAACCATTATGTCGCATACACCATACGACACAATCACTATGTCGCTGTTGAATCAGCATCTCGCATCTATGCGACACAACCATTGTGTCGCATAGACATTGTGTCGCATTCCTATGCGACACAACCCTTGTGTCGCATAACTACCTTTGTGTCGCATATTGTGTCGCAAAACACAGAAAACTCAGATTTTTACTAAGTGTCGAGACTCGAAATTTATCACTCGATTTTACCCGAATTCAGATCCCAGATGCGTTTTTCGTCAAAGCAATATAGTAGAAATAAAAATTTTCCAAGCTGACCTGGCAGCTCGACCCCAGCCAGGGGCTCTGCCCCTTGGACCCCGCCAGGGGCTGCCGCCCCTTGGACCCCGCTACCAGGGGCGCTGCCCCCGGACCCCCGTACTTAGATTCCGTAACGGCTTCTAAAACATTTTTCAAGTAAAACGCCACGAAATCAAAATAATAATAGTTGAGATTATTATTACAAATCCGTCACCAATGGGCCGTACATGTTTTCAAACAGTTAACAAATCAACCAAATCGTAGTAATTTGGACATATATATAGTTGTGTAACAACTACAAGGGTGATCTTTTGAGATACCCAATCATGTTTATAACCATCGCGTGTCGTGGACACCCTCAGGTTACAAGTCTTTGGACTTCATACTCGGCTAATCAACTCAAGTTTATTAAGTTAAACTCACAAGACTCAGGTGAGTCTCATAGCCCCTCTTTTTACTGTTTTACTCAGGGGTGTGATATATTGCTCATTTTTAACATGTGAACGCAAGTACAAACATTTCATATACTACATGAGTTTTTCACAACTAATCATTTAAAGTCCTCCGTCAGCATAGTTGTTAATACGTTGTAGCGTGAATATTAGTATATGGTACCATATAGGATTGACCCACCTCGTCCGGGTTAGCAAGCACTAACCGGGTAAACGGACGTACTAATATTTGGGAAGACGAATGTGGATTAGGCATTCGTGGAGGCACCTCGCCCGGAATTCTCTATAGGGGACCCGGCCCTCGAGTTTAGCTCAACTATGTGCTCATGGCTGTATACACGATGACTATCATTTAATTGCTGGATGCAATTCATTATTTAATTGCTGGATGCAATTCATTATTTAAATCTTGCGGTTCATACTATATTAACTAATTTCAAACCTGTGAGCTCACCAGCTTTCTAGCTGACCTTTTAGCATATATCGCAGGTACCCAGCAGTAGGATGTTTCTGCTTCAGGACCTTAGCTCGAGTCAGCATACAGACGATTGAGATTTTCTTGCATTAGTATATTTTGTACAAGTACTTATGTACTGAAATCTCATTTTATTTAAACTCGAGCTTTGTAAAGCTTTAAATGTTGTAAACATTTCAGTTATCAATATATTTTGTTAAAACGACGCATATAGAGTCGTTTGCTATTTATCTTTGTGCCTTGTTATTGATTAGTAACACCCAAATCAAGCTTCCGCAAATCATTAAATTTGGGGGTGTTACATTACGGCCCCTGTAGGGTGGTGTAGCCCTGCTCCACTCTTGTGCACTGGATCGTAATTCGTTTGGCCATAACTTCTTCATTCTTGGTCCGTTTTCAGCGTTTTTTATATCCACATGTTCGTATGTACCTGAAGATCATAATGAGATAATCAAAGAATAATTTTGAGGTAATATGCTTAAAAAGTGCTTGTAGAACGTGATCATATCGTTTTATGCTCTATTTTGTACGTTATTTAGCCATTTTACTTGATTTTTGAAGCAACGCCTTATTTTTAGCCTTAATAATGAATTATGGTGAAAAAGTATTGATATTGAGTGTTTTCATCCATTTTGGGGCTAAAAAGGTGAGAATTATGTACGCAAAAATGTGACTTTTTACGTCTAATCAGAGAGCCGCAATAGTTATTTTGATTCGTACAGTGGGAGCGGGCTGAGTTGGAGAATATGTGTTCATAGAAATCATACGTATGTTTTTGGGTCAGCGTACCAGCGGGAAAGCGAATGGTGAATAAGTTGATTTCAAGGTTGTGATTGCGTTCTCACAGGTGAACCTTGATGATAATCTACGTGTTGGTTCTATCGGCGATTTTCTGATTGCTGGGAAGAAAAATCGGATAGATGAAATTCTGTATGGATGGTCGTTAACAGGTCGGTGGCAAGATCAGATGTGGCTATAATCGACGGGTTTAAGGGATACGTGTCTCTTGTTAGAATCCTGTGGTTGGAGTTTCGCACGCTTCAACGAATCTTCTTGGGCCTAGAAGATGATGATTGTGGTTATAGAGTGGTCCCAGTTTCATGATGTGAATGTTCTAGTAGCTTTGTGTCGAAAGTCTTCCGACTCTGTGTGGTCGAGCGGCGTGTCCCGAATGGTATTTCGGCGGTATGAGGTTTGAACGGGTGATATTTGTGAAGGGACGAGATTGTGAAAGAATTTATGGTTTAGGGTTTGATTAATCTTTAAGTGGGAGATTGTTGGGAATAGTGAAGATGAAACCAACAAAATTGAATTGGGACAGAAGAAAGTTCGCGCAGCGATGAATGATGGTCGCCACGCGAAAGCCTTGACCGCGATGCGATGGCCTATGGTAGCGATGCGAAGTATGCATTTTTGGTGGAGATCGCCGCGATCTCCTATAGTCGCAGCACGAAGTCCCTGTCGGCAGGAAACTGTTTTTTCTTGTTCGTTAAGTTACATATTCCCTATATAAGTAAACCTTATGTATTTGTAACCCTTGGACTCCGAAAATTAAAGTAAAAACTCTCTGGTTTGGCCCCGTGGACTAAACCAATCTCCACGTTGGAGATTGGACATAACCATGTTAAATCCTTGTGTTCTTTATTGCTTTCGTTTATTTTGTGTGCTCGTTGTTTATCCGTTTATTGTTTGTGGGTGTAACCTTGATTACACGAGTGTTAGTTAGGTTGTTTTTGCTAACGATTTATCAGAGTGATCGACTGGTTATTGTTATTTGTTCCGCTGCAAATTCTTAACAAGAACGTCTAACCCCCAGTATGTGATGGCTTCTACTACATTATGTTGTGCGTCTAGTGTTATCAGTGTCACAGTTACAGTGATTCATCTGTGTGAGGTATCATAAATTTTCATATATGGAGCTTATACAGACTACAATTCACCTTATAAGTGGTCGATGCTTGTGATTGTTATAACACGGTGCTTAGGAATTGTAGTGGGTAACATTGCCCCACTATTCATATGCTTTGTAGCCTTAGGCTTTAAATTTTCCTTCAGATGGACAATACACCAATTTAAAGTATATAAAGTAGAGAAATATTGGATCAAAAAGTTGTCATATGGAAAGAGAGACATATAGCTATTCCATCGATGCAAAAGGCCACGAATAAACACAAGCCCAACAATCTTATGCAACTTTTGCAAAAATCTACAGGATTTGAGGGTGTAGAGAGTTTTGATTGTGATCAAGTGCAACCTCTAACTTCTGTTGGACTCAATTGTTGGAGCTTGCCAGTGGTAACCTTAACATGCCTAGCGATTTCTCTCCCGAATATCTGCAAAGACATGGTAGATTGCTTGATCAATAGCGTTGGTGAAGGTCTTTTGTATGCGCGTGTTGTGTATGAAAGCCTTGGCATTTCATGTGGATCTGTAAGTTTTCAAAAGTTAGTCAATAACTCATGGGATGAAGTTTATGTCAACTGCCAATGGTTGGAACATACTCTCAAAGGAAATGCTTATAAAGGAAAAACTTCATGGGAGATTCTTGAATTATTCAATCACAAAGCAAAAGAAGTGGTGGTTAAAATTCAAAGCCACCTGAATGAAGGAGCAGGGGAGACCTCACATCACAAGCTAATTGCAGCCAACTCAATGTATCGCATCACACAAACACTCATGCTTAAAAATAAATGCATAATCGAGCAGAATAATGAAGAACAGATCTTTGATATGTTATCTAGGATGATTGCAGACATATTTTCTGCTTGCTTCAATAACTTACCACAAGTCATAACAATGAAATGCCATGAACGTGTGATAGAGAAATGGGAGGCAAGTGTTGAAGCAGCAGCAGAACTTTTTGGTGAGACCAAAGAGATAATAAAGAATTTACAAGCTCGCAAACTGCCAAGAATGGACCCTAACAAGATGTTGGGTTTTCTATTCCCTAATTAGATTAACATATGCAGCGGAAAAATAACAATTAATCTAGAGCAACTAGGAAACTAAACCCTAAAGGACCGCTACTTAATAAAGCTATTAACAATAACAAAATAAATAGATAAATGAGAAAATACTAACCTTTGAGAAAACCAATTTCTCACGCGCAGACCACCTCGCAGAACCTTCACGTAGACTCCTTGCTCGACCTTCCATGCTTTGGATGGCAAGTGCCCAAAGTAGAACACCTCTAATACTTCACACCCGTGAACCAAGAGAAACTCCAAATCCTAGGGTCCCAACTCTACGTCGTGTAAACTCTTACAAGGATTCGGAATGAGAAAGAGAGAAAGAACCAAATTAAATTCGGATCTGGGATGATTGGAAACCATGGATTAGGCCTCTATTTATAGGGGAAGAGGATGCCTTTGGGTTTATACTCTGGCCGATGTGGGATAACTGAATTCGGCCTCCAAGCGCCGGTTGAAGCTTCCAACCGCCGGTTGGACTTGAATCATGTTCCAAGTCAAACACGCGTCACCGCCTTACAAACCCTAATCCTTCAACCGCCGTTTGAACCTTCCAACCGCCGGTTGGATACGCTTTCCAGAATATTCCTTTTGTTTCATATTAATATTCAATTAATAAACAACTAAATATTATTTATTGTTTCCGTTAATTACTTTTAGCTTGTAATTAATTTATCAACATTGATAAATTAACAAATCAATTAATTAACTATAATATTAATTCCATTTAATATTATCTCTCTTATTGTTTCTCTTACTGTTCATCGAGGGCAACCCAAAAAGGACTCTACCTTTAGAATAGTCTTACCAATTAGTTATGACTTTAGACACTATTTCCAACAGTCTCCCACTTGGATAAGTCATCAACTACTATTGGTCCGTCTCTATCCTAAGTAGATGTGCCATCCAATGCATCTGCCGAACTATGATCATATCCAGTAACAATCCTTTTAGATAAGTGATCATATATTCCTTTATTTTTGATATCGTATGAAACTAGGACATGGATTTAATCAATCTCCAGATTCAAGATTATATTTTCTGACTTTCGATCAATTTGACTATATGGGACTACAGAATTGTATATATCAATTTAGTCCTGGCTTGGCCAAGCACTTTATGAGTCAACATTTAATCATCAGAGGGCCCAGGGATATCGCTTTTCCATTTAGGCAAAAGGAACAAATAAATTTTGCATACATAGTACTAGTCAACTCATCATGTCATACTTAGCGTATCCTTTATGACTGGCATTTATGCACAGCGTTTGAATAAACTAAAGTATAACAGACTTGAAAACTAGAAACTCATGTATCTCCATTTTAAGAATATAAGATATTATCATCTCAGAGTTACTCGTGATTTCAATCCATGAAGTAACTTCCATGAGTGCGGGTTTCTCCTATACTTAAATCCCCATTAAGTACCCATGAGTGTTGCAGCAATCTCCATGCAATGTCTAATCTCCATAGACAATCTACTAACACTCCATGACAGTCTTAATTCACCACATACTTCCTATAGTGAGATCGACTGAGGAGGTTTAAGTAAGAACTTATTACTCTGGAAGTGGTGTCTAAACATGCTAAACTGAAACACAATGATAAACGATAGTAGTTGGTAGAACTCCTTCCAATAAATAATCTCCATCATTTATCACCAAGTCTATTCTAGTTCCCATCATTGTGTGTAATGTTTCAAAATCAAACAAATAAAACTTTATCTCGTAAACCTATGCTCCTAGCATGTTTACTGATCGTATGTCCATCACAATCACGTGTCTCTTTTGTATCTTCCTTTGAACAAAATGGTATTTTATTTCAATGTGCTTTGGGACTTTCCATTATCACATAATATTTCATTGGGATTCATTCTATTGGAACACCTCAAAGATTACCAATGAAATTCGTCATCCAGATGACTTCCTTTGAAGTCTCGCAAGTTTCAATATACTCAGATTCCTATATGTTATTGTATCTTGCTTTGAACATTTCAAAGTTATTGTTCCCCTATTCAGTAAGAATACTCAACCAGATTGTGAACGACTATCATCTCTGTCTGTTCGGAAACTTACGTTACTATAACCCGTTACTCTAAGTTTCTCTTCTCTACCATAATCTAAGAACATGTCTTTAGTATTTCTCAAATACTTAAGAATATTCTTTACAGCTGTTTTATGACCTTTACCAGAATTCTGCTGATGTCGACTCGCTATGCTCCAAGCAAATGAGACATCGGGTCTTGTATACTTCATGGCATGTATGTTCGATCCTATAGCCGAAGCCTATGGGACTCGACTCATTTAGTCCAATCTTATGCAGTCTTTGGACACTAATCTTTTAGTAATCTTTATGTCATGATGTAAGGGTAGATTTCCTTTCTTAGAATTCTCCATTTTAAAACTTTTCAAAATTTCATTCTAAGTACATGTCCTGGTTAAGTCTTTTGAGACATTTTCAACGTATCTCTGTAAATCTTTGTACCAAGAATATATTGTATCTTCCAAATCTTTCACATCGAAGTATTCTCCCAATCAACTCTTTACACCTTGTAATGTTGGGATTACATTTCCTATGAGTATTATATCATTCACATATAATACCAGGAAGACTACAATGCTCCCACTGAATTTGACACATATGCTGGACTCATCATTGCTTCTATAAAATCTAAACTGTTTGACTTCCTCATGGAAGCAGAGATTCTAGCTACAAGAAGCCTGTTTAAGTCCATAAATGTCCTTCTGAAGCTTACACAATCTATTAGGATACTTTGCATTTTCAAAACCTTCCGGTTGTACAATGAACACATCCTCTGTCAGTTTCCTGTTAAGGAAAGTGGTTCTGACATTCAACTGCCAAATTTCATAACCATGAAATGCAGCTATTGCAAGCATTATCCTAATTGACTTCATTTCAGCTATTGGTGAGAAGGTTTCCACATAATCAATCCCCGAAGGTTTGAGTATAACCCTTCGCAACCATCCTAGCTTTATAAGTGTGTACTTTCCATCCATGTCTATCTTCCTCTTGAAGATACACCTACAATTCACTGTCTTGAGACTGAGTGTAGTGCCAACCAAATTCCAAACTTGGTTGTCAGACATAGACCGAATCTTGCCTTTCATAGCTTCCTTCCACTTAGCAGCCTCAGGGCCTGCCATCGCTTCCTTTGTAGTTAGCAGGTGCATCTAATTCACTTAGTATACTATCACTAATCTTATCCTGTTCTTCTTTATGGAAACCATAATAGAACCGAGGAGGTTTGCTAAGTCTACAACTGCGAGCGGGAAAGGATATGTCATCAAGTTCAACAGGTGTTACCATCTCCTGTTGAATGTCAGTGTTTACCATAGTTTCGTCATCGGTCGATCCTTGAATCTTTTCAAGATCAATTGTACTCCCACTGTCCTCTTTAGATATTATTTATTTTTCTCTCAAGAAACACTCTCTTTTGAGCAACAAATATCTAAACGACTTCTGTGGATAGCCGATGAAAAGATACTTTTCAGATCTAGCTTCTAGTCTGTGCTAAGTTTATCGTCTAACAATAACTTCACAGCCCCAGATCTGGATGTGCCCAAGAGAACAACTTTTTCTCTTCCACATCTCATAAGTCATCTTAGAAAATTTCTTGGTGTACTAGATTTAAGATATGTGCAATCTTTTATAATGCCTAACCCCATAAGCTTATTAGAAGCGTTACCTGACTCATCATTGATTGAACCATGTCCAACGGGATTCTATCCTTCCTCTTAGCAACTCCATTAAGCAATGGTGTTCTATGAGGAGTCAACTGTGAAACTATTCCACAGTGTCTAAGATGATCAGGAAAACCGATACTAAGGTCTTCTCCTCCCCTATCGGATTGGAGTACCTTTATCTTTCTGCCCGTTTGGTTCTCTATTTCGTCCTAACACCATTTGAACTTTCAAAAGTGTCTGACTTATGTTTAATCAGATAAACATATTCATGTCTACTAAAGTAATCAGCAACATAGTAGCAATTTCCATCTTTTGTGGCGCATCGGAATGGTCGACATACATCCATGTATACCAAGTCGAACAATCCATCACTTCTTTAACATAACATGTGAATAGTGATTTAGTCATCTTGCTCAATAAACAAGATTTGCATACATCATCCGATTTAAGGTCGAATGATTCCAACACTCCATACTTTTGGAGTTTGGGCGATATTCTTTCTTGTTTACGTGCCTTAGACGATATTGCCACAATTTTGGATCAAGCTCTTTAGACGAACCAACATTTAAATTTCTTTGCTGACATATTCAACATTTTCATATATGCCTTTGCAAGTAGACGCTTTATCACCATTTTCATTTCCAAATGAAAACTGATAATTCTCTTCAACCAAGCATGAAATGAATCTATGTTACTTGTCAAATCTGACGAATAACAGCAATTATTTAAATGCATCCTAACCCCAGATTCTAGCATGAGCTCAAACTTTCCAATGGGCGTGACTCTCTTGTCTCCCACGACTAAGTTGAGCTCTCCATGCTTTAAACTTCTTCTTTCCTTTAGGCTTTGCAATACAGTGCAAATGTGAGTACCACACCCTGAATTCAAGACCTATGAATTAGAAGTCGTAGTATCGTGGAGTTCCATTATATATCTGAATCCTTTTCAACCTTACTGTCTTTAAGGTCCTTCAGATATTTTGGGCAGCAACGCTTCTAGTGCTTCTCTGTGTTGCAGTATCATACATGGATTCCTTTGGATCATTGCTGGTGCAATTTCATAATCAATCTTTCTCTTAGCCCTACGATTGAACTTTCCATTCATAGTTATTCCAGATATTTTCCTTTCCTTTGCATCACGACCAATTGACAACACAGGAGCTGCTGAGCCAAAAAAAGGCACATCAATCTTCTTGATCATTTGCTCAGTAATTTTGGAGTTCCATTATTCAGGTCTCTTTCTCATTCAAAACTATTTGACATGAGTTTACAAACTGTTTGTAGACAGCTGGCTGACCGGATAGAATTATGTTGATCAAAACTTAGTATCAAACAACATAATATTTCCGGTGAGCTTCAATCTCCTCTTGGGTTGAATCATTATCATTAGTGGGAATTTACTTATATTGAGAATATACTCCTTATTCTTGTCGGGAACATATTCCTTGTTCTAGTACCTACGGTTTCATAGCTCATCGAGAACATACTCTTGTTCCTTAGAGTGAACCTAGGGTTACATCACCCGTCCATACAGATTGAACTGGTAAGTCTTTCCCTCCCAAAAACTGAGAGTTGTGAGAAGTTTAGTTTATTTGCGGAATTGGGAACGAGAGGATTATGACCATTTTCAACATATATTTTTGAGATAAAAACTATTTCAGTTAGTCTGACTATTCCTTAATTAATTACCCAATTTCTAATTAAGGCTAGGATCTATATTTTCAGTTTTATGAAAAGGGTCGCCGTAATCATATAACAAAATACTTTTGTCTATTTCATTTCTATGAAACTCCTAGATCTTTGAGATTCATTGATACCTATCAATGGCATGTTAATCTCGGTTATGCTCATCTACCATTCATGACTGGTATGCCGAGGTTCATGAACTAGATGGTGAACCAACCATGCAAACCCCGCGTGGTGCCCGGCTCGAGTACGCTCGAGAATCGCGAGTCTCACATCACCTCTCAATATGTCCTCACATTAATGTGCCGGTAAACCACACACGCTCCATTAACAGTCCATACGAGAAATGTGCGGTTTTCATGGGTTAGCATCCTTTTTACATTTTCTATAGCTAAAACGGGATTTTATTTTACTATTTTAAGCCTACTTTTAATCTTGACATCATCCTATCAAAAGTCCTCGGTAGCTCCATTGAACGCACAAAAAAGCGGAGAAGCAGGTCAGCGCGAAGCTTATTAAAAACCTACTTCTTTAGGGAAGCAGAGCGACCCGCCTTATACCTCTCTTATAGTTTGTTCTCTATGGGTGAGCCGATTTATCAATTGACTAACGATGTATTTAGACTTAAATGATACATATATATAAATCATATTACATATAAGGTCTCTCTTAAACATTTAAGGTTCAGGGTTCTATTTTAAAACATTTTAAAATTTAGCATATATTTTAAACCATTAAAATACTAAGGTCTGATTAGTAAATAAATTAACTGTATACATATATAAATCTATTATACATATATATTTAATTTAGTTATTTGGACAAAATAAAAGACAGTTTTATTTCCAAATAATATAATTTATCTACATTTTGTATTGCTAACCTTATTAAGCCTACGCTCTGATACCACTGTTGGGTTTTCTATTCCCTAACTAGATTAACATATGCAGCGGAAAAATAACAATTAATCTAGAGCAACTAGGAAACTAAACCCTAAAGGACCGCTACTTAATAAAGCTATTAACAATAACAAAATAAATAGATAAATGAGAAAATACTAACCTTTGAGAAAACCAATTTCTCACGCGCAGACCACCTCGCAGAACCTTCACGCAGACTCCTTGCTCGACCTTCCATGCTTTGGATGGCAAGTGCC
Organism: Helichrysum umbraculigerum; assembly: GCA_949592205.1. NCBI lineage: Eukaryota > Viridiplantae > Streptophyta > Magnoliopsida > Asterales > Asteraceae > Helichrysum > Helichrysum umbraculigerum. Next base: position 96,679,814 of record CATIUR010000004.1, read on the forward strand.
CAAAGTAGAACACCTCTAATGCTTCACATCCGTGAACCAAGAGAAACTCCAAATCCTAGAGTCCCGACTCTACGTCGTGTAAACTCTCACAAGGATTCGGAATGAGAAAGAGATAAAGAACCAAATTAAATTCGGATCTGGGATGATTGGAAACCATGGATTAGGCCTCTATTTATAGGGGAAGAGGATGCCTTGGGGTTTATACTCTGGCCGATGTGGGATAACTGAATTTGGCCTCCAACCGCCGATTGGACTTGAATCCTGTTCCAAGTCAAACACAAGTCACCGCCTTACAAACCCTAATCCTCCAACCGTCGGTTGAACCTTCCAACCGCCGGTTGGATACGCTTTCCAGAATATTCCTTTTGTTTCATATTAATATTTAATTAATAAAAAACTAAATATTCTTTATTGTTTCCGTTAATTACTTTTAGCTTCTAATTAATTTATCAACATTGATAAATTAACAAACCAATTAATTAACTATAATATTAATTCCAATTAATATTATCTCTCTTATTATTTCTCTTACAGTTCATCGAGGGCAACCCAAAAAGGACTCTACCTTTAGAATAGTCTTACCAATTAGTTATGACCTTGGACACTATTTCCAACAAAAGATTGCATCTATCGAAGAGTGGCACAATTATTTGAAAGCACTCCCTTAATATTTGTTTGCTTTTTCTCCCAACTCCCGGCAGTAGGGGTGTACATAAATGGTCTGGAACCGCTAGAACCGGTAAACCGAACCAGGACCGGACCAGAATCAAACCGGACCATAGCACAACGTTCCGGTTCTCGGTTCTATATTTTAGCCTTAATGGTTCACGGTGCGGTTCGGTTCTAGAACCGGTAAAAACATTCGAACCGCCAGAACCGGTTTTATAGGAAAAAAGAAATATATACTTGATATATGTATCTTTTAATATCGATAGAAATTGAGTTATATAATTAGATTTTAAAAAATTGTTAAATTAATTATAATTATATATGTTTTATAAATTTTTATCTTCTATATTCCATGCACCAACAAAATTCAACTTACATTTTCTTTCTCTTATTCGTCGTCTGCATACTTCCCCGATCATGTTTTTTTGATAGATTGTTAACCATTGATCCATTTAATAGATTTTTTTGGGAACTTTATCAACCCTATTCTTTTGTATTCGACATACATGCAAGTTTTGTTTGAAAAAAAACATAAATGTATCCAGGGGTGGAGCCATGTAGATGGTAGGGGTAATAGTTGCTACGGGTCCATGGGCTACATATAGTGTAAATTTCTTATAAAAAATTGCACTTTTTATTACATTCTTTGTTTGTGCTACGGGTTCACAAAAAGTAAGATACCAATGTTACGGGTCACTGTAAATTCTGGATCCACCACTAGCTGTATCCATATTATGTTAGAATTATAACAACGTTTTAGTATCGATTATTAAAAGATTTTAATTTTTTTCTGATTCCTTAATTATTTTATTTAATTTGATAATTATATGCTTTCACACATCTTATTCTTTATAACATACGCGCGTATATTATTTGGTTCGCGGTTTTGAACCAAAACCGCAAGAATCGAACCGGAACCATACCGGACCAGAACCGAATTACATGGTGCGGTTCATGGTTCTTGATTTTTCATTCAATGGTTCGCGGTCCGGTGAGGTTCTGGTCCGGTTCAGTGCGGTTTTTGGACCAAGTACACCCCTACCCGGCAGTTGACATCTTCATCAATCAGTTGATCAAATAGTTGGGATCGAGGTCATTTAAGGGTTATATGATTAGGTATTCGACCCATAATTATCTTGCAACTCTATCTTGTTTAATTATATCTAGTCCACTTATTATGATTTATGTACTTTTTTTTTTTTGCTAGCTTTGTACTTCAATGTCATCTCTGTATGTTGTGTAAATAAAAATTTAATAAATGATAAAATTAATACATAAAAAATATGAAATACAAGAGTTTAATAAATAATACCTTTGTTTATATATTCGGAATCTTTACAAATACAACTTGATATAGTTTGATTTGCTTCCTTCTCTATACTGGATACAGACTCTGACTGAACTATAGGAGATATACATATATTAAAATCTAAACATTTGAAACATCGGGTTGTTGATAATATGACAGAGGGTTTTTTCATAAAATGTTTCTAAGTAAAGTGATTTGTGTTGATCTTCGTAAAATCTTTTCCTTTTATAGACGGAGTAAAGTTTCTTGATTCTTCGTGTAACCGGCATCTTCCAGTATCCTTCAATAATTTCTTCTTTTAACCGGCATCTTTCTTCTTTAGTCAATAATGATCTTCAGTAATAGTCTTCAATAATTGTCCTTTGTGTCAGCTACGAATCTTGAATAATAGTCTTCAATAATTGTTCTTTGTCAATCACTTATCTTGAATTTATCTTGGATTCTTCATCTTTATCTTGCCAATAATCGAGCATCTTTAATAATACTTTGTCAGTAATACATGTCGATCATTTTTCAAAGAAGTCATTTAAGCAATTAATGCTTTATAACTTTTAACTTCGATAAAAAATTTTAACTGGTTCACATGGATTTAGTATTATCTTTCTTTATATAATTTTTTCTGGTTCACAAGAATCATGACTCTCTTTCAATAATATAGACTCAACTTCAATTCATATAAAATTATGACTCTCTTTCAATAATATAGACTCTCATTTGAACTTTTAATTTAATACAATCTCGTCATATGGATCTTGAGCATCTTGGAAAATATCTTCACTTGGAGTGGGAGATCTTTTAATCTCGTTTATAATTTTCTGTATTTCTGCTGGAGATGAACAAGTTTTAACTGGTTCACATGGATTTAGTATTATCTTTCAAATTTCTTTATATTTAAAACAATACTTAAAATTTCTTTTTTAACAGTAGAATATTTTTTCTGGGTTTCATTCCATGAACCTGAATAAAATCTAACTAGTTGTTCCTTTTCATTATTAGATAATTTTTGCTTTAATATACCACCATATCCTAAATCACTTGCATCAGTTTCAACTATAATACTAGCATCTGGATGAGGTATATTTAAATAAGGTAAAACTTTAATTTTTTCTTTTATATGTCTAACTATATTAGTATGTTCTTCTATCCATGGTTTAGGATTTTTCTTTAACCTATCATATAAAGGTTTACAAATAATTCCTAAATCCTTAAAGAAATCATGAATATAGTTTAAACATCCTAAAAATCTTTGTAATAATATTGGGTCTTATCTTTTATTTCATTAGGAAATTTATTTGAAAATTCTAAACTTCTATCAATAGGTTTAATGGTTCCTTTAATTATATTATGTCCTAAAAATCTTATTTCTGTTTGGAATAAAGATATTTTGGTTGGAGAAACTGCTAATCCATTTTTATATATAGTATCATAAAATGCATTCAAATGTTTAAAATGTTGATCTATATTTTTTGAAAATATCAAAACATCATCAATATATACTATTACAAAATTTTCTAAGGGTAAAATTATATCATTCATTATATTTTGAAATTCTGAAGGGGCATTTTTTAAACCAAAGGGCATTACATTCCATTCATAATGTCCGAATGGAACATTAAAACCTGTTTTATACTTATCTTCCTCTTTTATCTGTATTTGCCAAAATCCAGATTTCATATCAAATTTAGAAAATATTTTTGAATCATATAAATTTTTTAATATATCTCTTTTATTAGGTATAGGATATCTAATCCATTCTAAAACTTTATTTAAAGGCTTATAATTTATTACTAATCTTGGTGCTCCTCTTTCTATTTCAGCATTATTCATTACATAGAAGGTTGAACATGACCAAGGGGATTTTGATGGACGTATAAGTTTCTTGTCTAGTAAATCTTGTATTTCTTTTTTACAATGTAGTTCTAATTCTATAGACATATGTATAGATTTTGATTTTGTAGGAATATTTTTCTCATTAAAATCTTTAATATAGGGTAGTTCTACTATATGTTGTTTTCTTTTCCAAAATGCATTTGGTATAGTTGCACATACATTATTTTAAAATTTTTCTTCTAATATTTTTATTTTTGTTTGTATAGTTTTGTCTTTTAATTGATTATATATTCTTTTATCATTTATTTCATTTACTAAATATTTTACTTTTTTTTTTGTTTTCTAATATATTTAGTTCTTTAGTTACAATCGGATGAATAAATTCAAAGAATATTTCTTTATTTAAAACTTTAGTAGTTAATCCATTTTCATCTGCAGTGAAAGGGTATAATTGTAATATAAATGGTTGTCCTAATATGAGCTGAGAGGTTAAATTCTTTACTAAAATTAGTTGAGTATTATAGCAATAATTTTCTTTACATATATGAACATTAGATAATATATAATAATTTTTAATCTAGATCCACTTGTTGAAGATAACTTTTCAGTAGACTTTTCATATTATTGGGTTGCTATTAAACCTTCTTGAATACAATTTAAATCAGCTCCTGAATCTAATAAAGCTATTAATGTTAATTTAAAATTCTTATTGATAACTGTGGTTAATTTTGTATACCACCTTTGATAATTTACATTTCTTATTATATTTATTATAGGTATAGCTTCTTCTTCTGTCTTTTCATCTTTTAAGGGTTCTTCTTTATTTTCTATATTTTCTACTCTTTGTTTTAGAACTTTTATTTCTAATTTTACATTATTAAGTTCTTCTTGTAATTCTGGATTTGTTATAGGTTTTATATTTTTATTAAATCTTTTACATATCTCGTTAAAATTATATTCATGGTTATGTTCTAAGACTTCTTCGTCTTTACTATTTAGTTTTTCTTCTAATTTATGAAAATATAACTTTTTATATCTTTATCTTCTATTTTATTTATTAAATCTATTAATTGTTCTACTTCACTATCTTTAGTTATAACATTGATGGATTTATAGTCACAATTACAATTTCCTATACACTCACATACTTCAGATTCACTACTAGAAGTATTTTCTTCTAAAATGTTTATATCGTTTTCACTATAATCTGATATACTAGATTCGCTTGAACTATCTTTAAAAATTAATTTACTAATTTGTCTTTTAACTTCATCTGATATATCTAATTCATTTATTTTCTTTTTAACATAACAATCTTTTGCCATATGGCCATTTCTACCACATTTATAGCATATTATAATATCCTTTTGTTTATGTTGATTATAGTTTTTATGTGGAATTTTTCTTTTTGTTCTAAACTTATTTTTCTTATAATCATTTCCTTTTTCATATCCTTGTTCTTTTTTATAATATTTTTTATATTTACTTTTATGTTTGTATTTAATTTTTCTAGAACTAGATGGAGGTAATTTTAAAGATTCATATCCATATTGTTGATAAAAACCTCCTAATTCTTGTCTAGAATTAACACCTTCTTTCTTAATTTTAGCTTTTAATTTTAAATCTGAACATATAGCTAATCCTTCTTGATTTACATAATTTATGATTTCTCCATATGTTAATTCTTTATAAGGTATATTATTATTATAATCTTGACTTAGTTTATTTCTAATCCTTTCAGCAAATAATTTAGGTAATCCTGCTATAAATCTTTCTTTCCAATATGCTTCTTTACAATCTGCCCTAGTCATTACTTTAGCTAAAAATACATCTTTATACCATCTAAAATCTTGTAATTTTCTACATGTTAAATATAGTAATATAGATGAATTTCTTTCCTGATAAGCAGCTGGGTTTCCTACATAATTTTTTTATATGGCATATATTAAAGTACTCATCATATCATCTATTTCCGTTTGACTAATTTGACCATTTTCAGTTTTAATTATAGTCTTTTTTGCATTAAATATAATGTTTTTCTCTTCTTGAGTTACATAACTATCCCACCAGCCTTTTAAAATTCCGGTGAATCCTGATATTATCATTTTTGTTACTTGTAATTCAGTATTAGTCTGTGCTTTATAAGCAGTAGCTGCCATGGTCATTTCTTGTAATAAATTTAAAATTTGGTATTCAGTTTGACCGTCTATATTCCATTCATATATAGAAGTTCCATCGTATTTTGCTTGTACTATAGTATGACGTTCTTCGTATTGTAAATCTGGAGGCATTGGTCTATAATAGTAGTTTCTAGTTTCTGGCCTTGGAGTGTATGTTTTATTTGAAGTATAAGGATTAAGTATAAGGAATATCATCTTTTGAAAATTCTTCTTAGTTTATAACATTGATTTTATTATTTGATATACTTAATTGAGATAATTTGTTCTCAATATCTTTTAATATAACATTTTGTTTTCCTAGATTTATAGGAGTATCTATTTGATATGGTATAAATAACGGACTTTCTTCTATAATTTGTTTATTACTAGATTTAGAAGTACTGGGTTTATTATTATCATTATTTTCTATACGATCTAATTGTTGTCCTATAGTGTTTAATACTTCATTTGTATAATTATTTTGATATGTTATTTGTTTTAGAGTTTTACTAGAATCTTGATCCTTTTTTACTTCTACTAAAGGGACACCTATGTATTGTTTATCATTTTATTTTATTATTATATCTTCATAAGGTGGATGAATTCCTATATTTTCTTCCTGGGTCTTAAGGTTAATATATATTTTATTTATATTGGTTATTGTTTCGGTTTTTTCTAAAAAAGGAAAATCTATTTTTTCTTTCACACAATACATATGTAACCATGAAAAGAATGGCATGACCTCATTATTTTCAAATAAATATAAATGCCATGTTAATTGATTTATATTTCTTTGGCTTTTACTGAACTTAGAATTATACCATGTTAACTTTTCTATATTATAGTCATTATTTATTTCGTTTTCTAAATAATCTAAATCTTGTTTAGTTATAGTTGTTTTAATCTTTGGCATTTTAACAAATAACTAATCTTGCTCTTAATTCTAAAATTGTATCAAGATTTATTTCTAATTTTGTTCTTATATGATTATGATACCAATTTAGACTTTCTTTATAAAATTCAGTAAATTTTATATTATTTCTTTCACTTAATATATCTTGTTTTATCATATTTTTAATTTCTTCTAATTGTATTAATAAATTTTTTCTTTCTTCGTATAATTCTTTAAGACGTAAAGTTATACTATAATTCATATATAACCATCCATTAACTTGTATTCTTGAGTCACTCATAATTGTTCATCTTTATAATAATCTACTTCAGATTTAGTTGGTTTATATGTAAAATCTTCACTTTTATTATCTTCTTAGTATAAAGGTTTAGGTATAGATTGATTAAAATCTACTCCTTTCATTCTCATAGATCGAGCTTTTCTTAAATATATATTTTCTTCCGACATAGAGCTAGAGGATTCATTGATATAGGTTGAATTTGATGATCCTACTCTATTGTTTTCAAAAGTTATGCTTATACTTCCATCGGTGTTTTCTATAATATTAGATAATTGACTACTATTTTCTATAGGTTTAGGTAGACTTATATCTTCTATACTCCAAGTTTGACTTTGAGTAATTTCATTCCATTTTAATCTTTTAGGTATATTTACTTTAGAATGTTGGGAATTTGCTTCAAATATTAAAGTTTCATCTCTTGGTGATATTAACCTAGAACGTGGTTCTATAGTGGTTGTCATAGTTTTATAATATATTCTATATATAACTACAACTGGATCAGTTCCTTCTTTAGTATCTAAATTCTTAGTTTTAATAGTTAGAGTTAAAGTGTCTAATATATTACGATCATGTAAAGATATAGTAAAATTAGGATAGCAATTTAAATATATTGGGCCATAACATATATTAGATTCTGCCATAGCTAATAAAGAATTCTTAAAATTTAATAATATAGCGTCTCTTAATATAACTAGTGTAACACCCGGTCAAAAAGTCAATTTTCGTGCCAGATTTAAACTTTGAATAATTGTATTTTTATAAACAATTATAACCAAGTTACATTTTTTTGTAAATCAAGTGAAATATTTTTATTCTTATTTAAAATATTTTACCAAAAGCATAAACAAAATTTTGAAATTTAAAATATTAAATTTATATTACGATCGGGTACAAAACACGGGTATTTTGTACTGCAAATTGGGAGACATTGTCCCCCACCAAACACAAAAACCGGCCATCTCTTTTTTCCCTCCCCATTTTTATGTTTTCTTTCCCCATTTCACAAACTCTCTATCTCATCTCTTTCTCTCTAATCCATTTTCATCAAACAACAACAATAACAACTAACAATAACAACAACATCAAAATAACAACAACAACATTATAACATCATCATCAGCATCGATTATCATCTTCAACATCATCAAGTTCATCATCATCTTCATCATTGTGTTCATCACCACCATCACTCGATCTCCACTTTCGGTAAGAAATCGCTCCGTTTTCCTTGTTATTTCATGTTTACATCATCTATATTATCATCTACTAGCCTTGTACAACCGGATTTAGCTCGAAAATAGGTTAGATCTTGATTTTGGGTATAAAATCGTCGAACAGTTCGTGATGTCGCAGGGACCAAAAACAGTGCTGCGACGTCGCAGCCAACGTCGCAGCTCAACGTCGCAAAAATACCACGATGGCGCCTGGTGCGACGTCAGCCACAATGTCGCATGAAATTGCGAACGTCGCACATAGCGACGTCGACCCCTATGTCGAACTAGACCCTGATGTCGCATATAGCGACGTAGACTACAACGTCGCAGTACAATCGCACTGCGACAGAAGCCCCAACGTCGCACCCAACGTCGTAGGTCACAGAACCTTAAAAATCTATGATTTTCACTAAGTGTCGGAACCAAATTTTACCACTTGATTTTACTACGAACTAGGATTTCGGGTGCGTTTTCATTAAAGCAACATAGTAGAAATAAAATTTTTCCAAGCTGACTTGGCAGCTCGACCCCAACCAGGGGCTCTGCCCCTTGGACCCCGCTATCAGGGGCGCTGCCCCTGAACCCCCGTACACGGTCTTTAAAACCAAGCGACAAACAAACATTCGAACGACTTACTTGGTCAGACTATTTGATCTTGTACTTACATAACCTCACATGTTTAGGACACTAGGAGGTTATCATCCGGACAACACACGTATCGTAGGATCGCTAACAACTCACAGGTGAGTTTCATAGCCCCATTCTTTCAACTGTTTTACTATTTTCGGGGTGAAACACATGCTCAACCACTGTTTCGAATGATATTAATAAACTTTTGTAATTCACAATTACCTTTATTACTGCCATGTAATACGAATGTGTAATACCTAGGAATTACACCCACCATACTGTTTTGAGATAGTATCAATACTTAACCTAGATAGGTTACAACCGTAGACTGTTAGATTGTTGGAAAACAATTACCACTACATGACTTGATTAAGTTATCACTATCCATTGACCATATTGTCACGGGACAATACTATCACTTATACTAGAACTGGTTAGTTCTACCTATACTGGACAACGACTAGACTTTTACAGGATTAGTTTCCCTTTCGGGACTACGACTGCTCATACAGTTCAGGACTTCTAAACTGGAATAGTACCCAAGTAAACAACAACCAAGGACTTCAGATATACTTGCTAGGCTGAGGCTAGGAGTATACATTAGTGACAAACGTTAGTAGAGGATCTTTATACTAATACAAACCAACTAGGTGATGATTGTTCGTACCTAGGCCCAATGTGATACAATTAATATCTAAGTATTGTACATACATATTTAGATACAATATATTACTTCATGCGTGGCATGATACACTATTACTTGTGCTTGAAGATTTGACTTATATATATGTATATATAAATATACTCGTACACTACATCAAGCGCTTGGTGCTTCTTACAATTTACATATGCATATTGGCATACATACATACAAACATAACCACTCAAGTCAGGCGCGTCGTAGTACGGCTGGCTCTCATTTACTTAGCTAGTCTGTCGTAGTACAGCTGGCGCTACATTTCACCAGTCGGGCTTGTCGTAGTACAGCCGGCTCGATTACATATTTTGCTTGCGAGCAATACGGACGATGTTCCAGAAGGGACACACAACGATGCCACGGTAAAGTGGGCACAAAACGATGCCACGGTATTGCAGTGGGCACAAGGACGTATTCGTGGTAAAGCGATACACTCACGGATGGGCGGGCTTATGCTCGTGATCCACAACAGTTAACGGGTCGGTGAGATTTCACGCGAGGTCGTTAGCTCAGTATTTGATTAAATACTCTATCGTAGTTCTGCGGGACTGCACGGTTACTCATACTCAGCAACGGATCGGCGAGCTTATACTCGAGATCGTTGGCTCAGCATTTCGATAAATGCACTATATTAGTTCTGCGGGACTACAATTTACGCTGCCGGAGGCAACACTACATGCCAGGTAGGCATGCCGATTGTTACTCAACATCATATGACGTGGTCATACATTTACTTGGACTATGCTCAGGCAAGTTTTTCCTCGCATTGGTTTACTTCACTTATACCATATAGGTATCTAGGCATGGATTGCCACACCCTCGATATGACGCAGTCATACACTTGATAGTATTTAGGCATGTATTGCCTCACGATTGTAGACTCACTATACCTGATAGGTATCTAGGCATGGTATGCCTCATTCCTTACGTACTTAGGTACACACCGCTACTTTTAGGGTAGGAAATACCTAGTAAAATGTATACACATTGGTGTTACAGCTCTAATACAATACAAATCAAAATACAGGGATTTCGAACTACTTTTCAAAACATACAGGATTTACACTTTATGTTTTCAACTAACAATCCTATGAACTCACCAGCTTTATAGCTGACTCGTTTTAGCATGTGTTCTCAGGTGCCCAGCAGGATTATGATTGCTACAAGATTATGCTAGCTCGAGTCGCATATTTTCAAACAACGGGATTTCTCTGCATAACTTATGTATTACAAACTATGTATTGAAATTGTTTTGCGAACTCGCAACTTGTATACATTTTATTTTTGGAAATGTAATAACTATTTTCAAACGTCTCATTTAGAGTCGTTCATTATGTATCTTATGCTGTGATATTTGATTTGGTAACACCCGACCCGACCGCTTCCGCAACCCGAAATTTTAGGGTGTTACAGATTGGTATCAGAGCCTAAGGTTATAGTGAACTAGGTTGCATTTAGTGGGCCTAGACTATGACCGTTAGGCCATATTCCTCATTAAGTATAACTGGTTCAGGGATTTCATCACACGAGTTTAATTTAACATAGCGTAGCTAACTATGTACAATTAAATAAAGATGATGTGACACCTGAAAGGGGTTATACTGGATCAGGAATGCACTAGTTGACTCTGATTGTTTTGTGCTAGATACCCTAGGCTATTATATGTACTGTAGGTATATATGAATAGGCCTTACATGTGTACTACTTCTACGTATCTATTTATATATACTGAGTATATAAAAACACAATTCCGTTGTACCATCATATACACGCGAAGAGGCATATCGCCGTCTTCCTCACCATCACGACTCGACACTACCTCGGGAAGAAGGTATAAACATTACCAATTGAGATGGAAACCCACACATGCTAATCGTTCACAAAATTTAAAACAAACAAGCGAGTTTCTCATCTATGACCGTACTGATCACCATTGGATTAGCGTTGACTAAGTCCACAAAAATCATCTCAATAACAACTTGACCATCTAGATCAATCAACTCAATACCTCAGTGCCTTGGCACTTACATTCTAGCCTTTGTGCTACATTTAGGAAATCACATAACTTCAACGCATATTCGGCCTTAGGGCTACAATCGAACAACTCATGGCACGTGGTGTCACATGGTGCTTCGGGCACAACACACAGCACGTGGTGCGGCAATTACACAGTATGTTTATACTGCATTTGGCACACTGGTGCTACACTCACAGTACATTACGGTGCCGCGGGCACTTCATTACGGCACGTGGTGCTGCATTTCATAGTACTTCGGTACTACAATCACAATACATTGGTATTTCAATTACTGTGCTGATAGCACTGCATTACAGTACGTTGTTACTACACTCCGGTGCTTTAGGCACTGCGTTTCAGCACTAGGTGTTACTCTCAATATGCATGTAGACTTGTTATAGTTACATGTACAATTTATATATACATATACACTTACTTAACTGGGCACGAGGTGCCACACCTGACTTTTACTACGCACGTATACTTGTATAGTTACGTGTACACCATATATGTATATATGACTACTCTACTGGACACGTGGTATCCCACTCGATTACTTTGCATATGAACACTCGCTATAGGCACTTGTACACTTATACGCATACGCGATTACCTTACTGGGCACGAAGTGCCACGCCACGACTACTCAGGCATGTGATGCCTCATTCGATGAATACACTCTAATTTATTGGGATTACATCTATAGTACTTTAGTACTACATTATAGTCTGATAGACTACGACAATACCATAGTTCTGGTCGAACTACATATAATACACAACTAGGTCGTTAGTACGACTACACTTTTAAAATTTCAAGTCCGAGGACTTTCATACAGACACCTTAAGTGGTTTCTGGATCATTATCACTTTTACATCCGTGGGCAATGGTGTAATACCGATTTACGTATACAATTACAATAATCAAAATCTTTGAATAAAGATCTCACACTTTGTCGTTTCACTCTTATTTAAGAATCATGCCGCCTAAACGACAAACCTTCACCCAAGCTGAACGTGACCAGTTCGCGGATCAAAGACTAGCTGAGGCTCTAGCTACTCGGAACCAAGCAAAGCCCTGCACCTTTAGGGACTTCCTGAGGTGCGAGCCACCAAACTTCGTCAGAACTGAAGGGGCTGTCAGATTAATCCGATGGATCGAGAAAATGGAATCAATATTTCACATTTGCAACTGCCCCGACGACTGCAAAGTCATGTATGCCACATACACCCTCAATGATACTGCCCATACCTGGTGGAATTTCTACGCTCAAACTGTAGGAATCGACACCGCTCACAAACTTCCTTGGGAGGAACTGAAACGAATCATGAGGGACGAGTATTGTCCCTGTGAGGAACTACACAAACTCGAGGATGAACTATGGCACCTCACCATAAAGGACAACGACATCATGACATACACCAATCGTTTTCACCAACTAGCACTTCTCTGCCCAACCATGGTAAACCCTGAACCCCAACGAATCGAAAGGTACATCAGAGGACTCCCGATGCAAATTGAGGGAATGGTCACAGCCTCCAAACCTGTCACTATTGACGATGCTGTTCGCATGGCCCACAAACTCATGGCACAGGTGGTTCGACGCGGAACACCTGCAACTGAAAATTTTCAAGAAAAAGCGAATGGAAATTCCAACTCTAGTCAAAATCCAACAGATCAACCTGAACCCTTGAGGTCCTACGCTACAGAACCCAACGAAAAATGAGGCTATGCGGGTAACAAACCATTTTGTCACGGCTGTAAACGTCATCATGATGGTTCATGTGGTTTACCCTGTGAAAGATTCCAACGATTTGGACATAAAATCTGGGATTGCAGAGTTCCCGCCAATCCCGACTCTCAAAGGGTTTGCTTCAAATGTAGCGAACCCGGACATTACAAGGACTGCCCAAAAAGGAAACGCAAAATCCACCTCATCGGCTCCGAATGAACCAAGCAAACCTCCGACAATAAAGTACGTACATCCTTCCTCGAAAACATAACCCTTCAATTTGGTTTATACTAAGCGTGTACTTTTACTCCTCGATATCACTTCTATCGACTTAATGTCGAGTGCTGTAACACCCCTGAATTCGTTTAGCGGAAGCATTAGTAAGCTGGGGATGCCACATTTACATTGTACATGCATATGTATCAGAGCTTATGATTACAACCAAACATATATATTAAGATGCCAAAAATATTAGTTACAAAGTTTACGATTCATCGAATCGTACAAATGTAAAAGTATGTAAGTTACAAAAGTAGATTTCGTAAATATGACTAAACAGTTTTAGTTATACAAAAGAAATCCAGTTGTCAAAAGTTGGCATCCTAAAGCTTCACGGGTCGCCTAAATTTCCATGTGTGCAGGCGGTTCTTACATGCGCAGCTAATTCCCTGAAAAACATAGTAAAAAAGTCAACAACGAGGTTGAGTGAATTCACAGGTTTTATGTTCACAATAATGGTTGGTTGTTCAAAGCGTCCAAAATAGTTATCGTCATCACGATCAATCAAAGTCTCGTGGAATGTTACCCAAAGTGTACGTTTGGTGGGATGTTGCCCAAAGATGTAGTTATGTGGGATGTTGCCCAAAACACAGTTTATGATTCGTAGGAAAACGGTATCCGATTAGTATTCGTAGGAATGTAAGTATCCTAATAGTTGTTCGTAGGAATGTCAGTATCCTAATAGTTATTCGTAGGAATGTCAGTATCCCATATGTTAATCGTAGGAATGTCAGTATCCTATTAGTTGCTCGGTGGATCCATGTCAGTAGGATCCAGTGCCCATGTCAGTAGGGACTTTTCAACAGTTCAATAACAATAGTGGATCCATGTCAGTAGGATCTTGTGCCCATGTCAGTAGGGACTTTTCAACCGTAGGGAGTGTCAGTGTCCCTTGATCCATGTCAGTAGGATCTTGTGCCCATGTCAGTAGGGACTTTTGTTTAACAAGTATAGTACGTTTACAGTTTTGTAGTGGGAAAACGTTGTTCATAAACATCGGTTTGTGTAACAGTTTAACAGTTCAGTGTACTCTAATCATTCGAGTAAAACGTGTGTACAATCATGTATGTAAAAGTGTTTGACTATGTTTTCCACCCCTATTCAAAAGCAGTTAAAATAGTGAAAGTGCCCCTGGTGTCGGATCTAAGTGATGATCGAAAGTAATTGATTGGCGGAAACAAACAATTACACAAACGCGTAATAAACTTAAACCGAAACAATGAATCAATCAAAGTAAAACTAGTTTATTAGCTTCTTGAATGTATTGGAACTGTTTACAAGTATGCTTAGTCGACAAATGGTGCTAGGGTTTCGTCAACCCTAGCCAAAAACCCGTAGGTTTGTTTAAATACTAAAACGAATTCGGCAGACATGCGTCACTTGGGAAGTGTCGAATGTCGCCGCCCTCATGCGTCACTTACCTAAGTGTCGCTATGCGTCACTAAGACAAGTGTCGCCTAATACTAAACTTAAGTGTCGCATTTACAGAAAATGACTATTCTATTAAAACTAACTAATGACACTTACAACGCGATAGACCAACTGACAGACACACAAACATGTATCAACAAACTCCCCCGTGTCTTCAGCTTGGTCTTCAAAACATCTTCAGTTTAAACCCAACCTGGTGGAAATACTCCACCAGCATGAATACCCACTCGAACGCAAATCTCGACCACCTTCTCGAACTTTGAAGCTTCTTCTTGATCAAAACGATGATACTCCATCTTGCCTTTGTGAAGAGCTTTCAAATCTTTCTTCGTCAAATTGATAAGGCTGATCGGATCAAAAACACGAAGAGTTCTTCCATACTTTGCAGATAAACTCCAATTACCCTTCTCAATCACTGGATCTTCAACTGAAAGATATTCAATGACTGCTTCTTGAGTAACGGAGTCAAACCACCAATATCGTAATCTTTTCAAAAAATCAAATGGTAAAGACTGCAATGGCACAGTTTTCTGACTAGCAGCTGGAGGATAATGATACTTCACAATCGGTTGCTGAGTTCTTGAATCCAACTTTTTCTTGTATGAATAACGAACTCCCAGCTCTGGTCTAACCCACAAATACTTCTTGCTATAAATATCTCTTCTGAGAATCTTCTGAAACATGTTACCACGAAAATCATCAGTGTGGTTAACGATGTTCAGTTGAGCAAGACGATTTAATTCCTCCTTTGGCAACGTGCTAATACAGTTAAATCTTGGCCGGAAATACTGTACTCCATCTCTTCGCTTAATAAGAATCAGAAAGTTGACTTCATCAAACTTCCAACTTCTGATCAATCCTGTCAAATCACCTCGAACCTGATATGTTTTGCAAATCTTCAATTCAGGCTTGAGCTTTCGAAACATTGGGCGCTTTGAAGATGTAGACGGTTGCGCTTGTTCAGGAACAGATTCTACAGTTGGTTGTTCCTGAGTAATATCTGTTTGAGGTTCTTGGTCATCATCAGAATCATCAGACTCAATGATCGGTGCATCGAAATCATATGGTTGAGCCGGTTGTTTCTGAACTGGTTCCGATTCTCGCTCAGGTGCTGGTTCCTGATGAGGATTATCCAAATATTCTTCGTCTGACCCTGGAACCTCAGCATCCATCTCTATATCATCTGGATCGACTGATCTATCTTCTTCACCACCCGGATTTATCAAACTTTGAATGTATGTGAGATTAACATTCGAATAATCAACCGAAATGGGTCTCGGTTGTCCTGGAACATCAACGAAATAATCCAGAGCAATGTTTTCATTAATAGAATCTGGATTTACATTTTCGGTTTCAGGGGGAGGGGTTACATTTGTTTCTAAGGTTCTCTGACCTTCCTCCCCCGAAACAACAGTAACCGCTTCCAACTCTAACAATCTAGACTTTACGTCCGTCAATTCAAGCTTCAGTTCCTGCACTTGAGCTGCCTTGATCTCCAAATCTTTAATTTGAGCAGCTTGAGCTTCAATCACGGCAGCCTGATCATCAAAACGCTTATTCATCTGACTTATCTGATCAATGAACTACTGAAGCATCGCAGGCGGCGGTTGTTGACCCGGTTCTTGAATACTTATCCCCGTTCGCTGGCGTCTTCTCAATGGTAAATCAGCATAAGACGGAGAAGACCCAGCTGGTCGCTTTCCAAGATTAGGCGGTACATGAACACTCCCTGCAGAAATCCGTCTCAAAATACGCTTGAAGCGTCTAGGACCAGCCAACTGAATCCCATCCAATGCATCCTGAGGTGGTACATCATCTGGAGAGTCAGGTGGTGTAGGACCACCATCAGATTCCTCAGCTGCAACCTCTTCAACTTGCTCGATATCTTCTAAATCTTGAGCAATAGCAGCATCAACCAAATCCTCTGCATTCACCGGAGGAGCAACAACATCCTCATAACCATCCCCAGGCGGCGCAACGTAGTTTTCATTCACTACGTGCCCAAACAGCTCACGATCAGGCAATACCTGAGAATCCTTTGGTGGAAGCTTGCAATCATTGAAAACTCGCAATAACATTGGTGTTTGAACCAATAACGACCTCATATCCGGATCAATTCTCAAATCCAAGTCGTTTAACAAAAGCTGAACAAAACGAGGATATAATAACCACTTATCCTTTCCAGCTCGAACGTTCTCTACCATATTCCCAAAAATATAACCGCTGAAATTGTACGGTTTGTTATACACCAAAGCAAGCATCAAAGACAGAGTCATATGACTCGCAGCATCGTATCCACCTTTTCGTGGAGATAAACAGACAATAATAATGTGAGCTAAATATCTCCAAACCCTGCAGAGATACTGTTTCCTAAAATCCACAAGCTGATCTGCCGGATAACCCATTCTCTGAAGACCCCCATAGATGAACGCGGTCTCAAAAGCAGTCGGCATATTGTTCGCATCATCAAACAGCAAAACACGGCGAACCGAATCCTGTGTAATCTGAATCTCGCGTCCAAACATAGTTGACACAATCCTCGGAGTGTCATTCTCTGTTCTGATAAACGCGTGATCATAAAACTCCTCGATTTGGTTCATATACACTGGTACCGAAGTTGTAATAGCATGATGAATCCGTGAACGTCTAAGAAACTCGATCATCGGCCGAAAAGTCAACGAGTTCTTATGCGTTGAATCCAAGAATGCAACGATGTTGTGCCTGGAGTTGGTGCGTCGATAATAATCTCGTAGAGCTTCCATCTGTAAGCTAAAATACAAAAGATAACCAGAAAGTTCGTTACAAAATAAGCTCACGCAAATAATTGAAAACCTCTGATTTTAGCGTCACTTAAAGAGTGACGCATAAAGAAGTACCGACACTAAGAGAGTGTCGCACTAAAATCAGAAAATCAAGTGATGCGTCACTTGTGGTAAGTGACGCAGTCACTGCGTCACTGGTGTAAGTGTCGTGGCCAAAACACATGTCATTAATAGCGTCAGTAACAAGTGTCGGGTATACGTCATTTAAAAAATGACGGATAGCAATAACGGCACTGATAGCGTCAGTTAAGAAAGTGACGGTATTAGGCGTCACTTGGTAAGTAATATGTGGAAGTGACACATTAAGGCGTCACTCATCAAAGTGATGTTTAAAGGCGTCACTTAAGGAAGTAACGCTTAACCTGTGATATTACCATTGAGCGTCACTTATGGAAGTGACGCTTGAAGTGACGCAACGATGAAGATTATCGTGTCACTGTTCAAACCCAGAAATCCCGACGAACCAAAATTGGGGTTTTTCGAAAGCAAGTTTACCAAAAGGTGCGGCATGTAACAACGAGTAAAACACACCGTTTTATTACACAAAATAATAACAAATCGAACCCCAATCATCGTGATTTCATAAACCCTAAAAACCGAAACATCAATCAACGAATAAATCGTGAATACGCAATGATAGATGATAAAATTAGTACCTAATGATGCGTATGAATGAGATGAACAAGGTAACGGAGGCCGATTGTACGCAAAACGCTTCAAAATCCACGGATCGATCGAAAAGTTCAAACAGTCGAAGTGACGCAACGATAGAGAAGTGACGCTCGAGCAGTGGAAGTGACGCGTAATGAATAGTGTTTGTGATAAAAATAAGTGCCGGATACGGAACTATTTATATCAAAACCCTAATCGGCGTCACTTAGAACGACTCTTAAAGCGTCACTTATATGCGTCACTATGAGCGTCACTTATGAAGTGACGCATATCGACAGTTTTTTTAAAATTTTTAAAATTTTGTCGATCTTTTGCGTAGTGCTCAATTTGACAGTAAATGTGACTTGTTTTAAAAAAATAAAAATAAAATTAAAACTAAAATTTAAAGAAACAAAATTACAAATATAAAAACCGAACTAAATACATTCTTGTTGGTGACGGAGTTGATTGAGTCTGGTTAGGGATCATATCAAAATAACATGCAATTATTAGGAATAGTAAGTGTTATTTCGATCATCAGTATATTTGTCCACTTTAAATTTACTTGGCACATTTAAAACACTTTTGATAAAAATTATTTCAAGACGATTATTGGTATTGATTGTCCACCTAAACATGTTACATCCGAGTCTGTGAGTTAACCTTTTATTGTTAGTATGAATATATCACCACGGTCCCCACCATAGATATACCCCTATAACTTAGACATGAACATATTTTCCAAATTCAGAAAGAATATAAGAGAATCAATTTTAAGAATCAAGCCAGCGGTGACAGGTCTGTACTTGCGTACAACAGAGCAACATAACTTGATTCAGGTGTAAGCAAAACCAAACGCAGTCAAAACCAAATTTGTGGCGACCTTGTTTAGTACCTTAAATTTAAGACTTTGCAAGTGCATTGACTCACGTTTGCTTAGTTTTGAGAGTAAGCTGAATTGAGACCAGGTCTGCACTTACGTACAACAGAGGAAACAATCAGCATACTCCCCCAAAAGATCTCAAATAAACAATCCAAAAATAGAAGTATGTCAAGCTATGCTAAGGAATTAAGACTTAGAGTCGTACATCACAAGGTGTTTACCATAGGATCGTAAACATGTATTTAAATTACTTCTTAATTTCTCAGAGACCGGTGTGTATCATGTCTACCAATACATCGTATGATGAAGATAATTTAGATAAAAACTGTTTTAAGTGTGTCAGATAAACCTACTGACACATCCAAGATAAACCTTAAAATTCCATTTTGTGCATGTCATCCTATGTACTATCATATCCCAAGTTGTTTACAGACACAACTCAACGTCTATTTTAAAAATGTTGCAACCTCGCGTTTTCTTTAATACTAAAGAGTATAAAGAGTGGCTGTTGCCCTTTTTTTTTTTTTTTTTTTTTTAAACACACATAAAAGCAAATAAAGTTAACTATCCAAGTCACACATTACTTTTTAGACCCAAAGAATCTTAAACCGATCATGTTGACCAGTTCATCAAATCGAGCACATGAAAAGGCTTTGGTGAATAGGTCGGCATTTTGTTTAAGGGTGTCTATGTGAACCAGGTCTATCAAGTGTTTTTCATAGCAATCCCGTATGAAGTGGAACCTAAGTTCAATATGTTTTGTCTTAGAGTGCTGTACGGGATTGCGTGTGATAGATATAGCAGCAGTGTTATCTATGTGAATAGGAGTCATAGTAAGAAGTAACCCGTAATCACGTAATTGGTGCTGAATCCAGAGAACTTGGGCACAGCAGCTAGCGGCAGCAACATTCTCTGCCTCTGCTGTAGAAAGAGAGACTGTAGTCTGCTTTTTGCACTGCCACGAGAACAAACGCGATCCCAGAAATTGACATCCACCAGTTGTAGACTTCTTATCAATACCGCAACCTCCATGATCCGAATCTGAATAGGCTGTGAGAGCGAAAGTTTTCTCATTTGAATACCAAAGACCAAGAGTAGGTCTAGCTCTGAGATAACCAAAAATTCGCTTCACTGCCTTCATATGTGACACCTTTGGTTTAGCCTGATAGCGCGAGCAAATCGACACGGCAAATACAATGTCCGGTCTAGAGGCAGTCAAATACATAAGAGAGCCTATCATTGAACGATAGTCCCTCTCCTTGCAATCTTCATCTTCCTCGACAAGTTTAAGATTGTGATTAAGCTCGATGGGAGTCCCATAGGTTTTACAAGTGAGCAGGTCATACCTAGTCAACATGTCATTGACATATTTTGACTGATGTATATAAATACCTTTTGCAAGCTGCTCAACTTGTACACCTAAAAAGAATGTGAGCTCCCCCATCGCGCTCATCTCAAACTCAGACTTCATGATTTTCTCAAAGTTCTTGCACATTGCCTCATTAGTAGAACCGAAGATAATATCGTCCACGTAAACCTGCACAAGTAGCATATCTTCCCTATCCTCTGACTGTTCACGAAGAATAAATAGCGTGCTATCGATGTTCCCTCTCACAAAACCATGCTTAATCAGATGTGTAGTTAGCCTCTCATACCAAAGTCTCGGTGCTTGGTGAAGACCATACAACGCCTTGTTCAATTTACAGACGTATTCAGGATGTGCAGGGTCTTCAAAACCAGGAGGCTGCTTAACATACACATCGTTGTCAACCTTTCCATACAGAAACGCACTTTTCACATCAAGTTGATTGACGCGAAATCCCTTGAAGGACGCGTATGCCAGAAAAATGCGTATGGATTCCAATCGAGCAACAGGGGCAAATACATCATCATAGTCCAAGCCCTCAATTTGGCTGAAGCCTTGAACTACTAGACGTGCTTTATTACGAATCACAACGCCCCTATCATCCATCTTATTACGAAAAACCCAACGAGTGCCAGTCAAGTGGGCACCCTTGGGTAATGGAACTACTTCCCAGACTTGCAACTTTTCAAATTGTTGTAGTTCCTCTTGCATGGCCTCGATCCAGGATGGATCTTTTAAGGCCTCTTCAACTTTCTTAGGTTCATTTTGCAAAAGATAACATGAATTAATATTAGCTACCAAACCCGAAAGTTGTTCAGTATCAGTCTGCTTCGCTTGATGTCTTGTTTGAATGGGAGCATGAGGGTCACCAATGATATTATCAATGGGGTGATCCTTATGTATCCGAGTAACTGGAATTTGATCTGGCACAAGATTCTGTTCCAGGTTGTTCAGATCTCCCTTAGTTGCAGAAATATTCGGAGAAGCATCATCATCTTCATCTCCTTGAGAAAATAAATGAGAATGATTCATATTGTCTGCTTCCTCTCCCTCATCATCTACCTCATCCTCTCCTCCTTCCTCTAATGATGGCATGTTTGGATCATAAGGAAGTTCCTTGGTGTAGTTATACACTGTTTTAGAGGTAGAAGGAGCATCTTTCGAAGGTGTAACTTGAGAAGTAGATGTTGGATTAGGTGTTGTTGGTGGTGGTGTAGTATTAGTTGGTGGTGGTTCGGGTGTTGCATTAGGAGATGGGTCGGATGGTTTATTAACAGGTGTATCTTGAGACAGATCAAGTCCATGAAGTATGGAAACTAACTCTTCCGTGTCATCTTCATCTGGAATATTGAAAGAGTTAAAGAGGTTTCCATAATTGAAAAACCAATCCGGACATGTTCCTTGAGGAGGTTCCGTATACCTTAAACATTTCACCTCAAACTGTTCCTCAATCTGATTCGTTGATTTGTTGAAGACTCTTTTGTTCGGAGAGTTGACTGAATATCCAAGAAAAATCCCTTCAACAGCTTTATCACCAAACTTAGAGATCTTATCTTTTGTATTCATGATCATGCATGGACACCCAAATGGTTCTAAAAACTGAAGGTTTGGCTTACGGTTATTAAAAAGTTCGTAACACGTCTTGTTCTTTTTCTTCACCGTGAGCACTCTGTTGAGAACATAACAGGCAGTATTAACTGCCTTAGCCCAGAAGATGATTGGTAACTTGGAGTCAGCTAACATAGTCCGAGCTGTCTCGATGATTGTCCTGTTCTTTCTTTCGGCAACTCCATTCTGTTGTGGAGTCCTCGGAGCACTGAATTGATGCCCAATACCTCTTGTAGCACAAAACAATTCGAGAGTTGAGTTCTTGAATTCAGTTCCATTGTCGCTTCGAATCCTTTTCACCTTTAAGTTGCATAGATTTGCCAACTTATCCAACAAATATACCAGAATATCAGGAGTCTCCCCCTTTGTGGTCAAGAAATAAACCCACGAAAACCTTGAGTAGTCATCAGTAACTACCAAGCAGTAAGACCGACCACCAATGCTCTTTGTTGAAACTGGACCGAACAGATCCATATGTAGTAGTTCCAACGGAGCAGAAATAGAATTCACAACCTTAGACTTGTGGGACTTTTTGTGGAGTTTTCCTTTGTAACAAGAAATGCAGTCATCTTTTAAAGCAAATGACTGTTTTGGAACTCCCCTCACTAAATCATTATTAATCAGAAAATTCATTTTTCGGAAATGAATATGTCCCATTCGTCTGTGCCAAAGGAGTGATTCCTTTTCAGAAGGCTTTGAAAGGAGACAAGTATAGTCACTGGTAGTCTCCACAGTTCTCATATTCATCACATAGGTGTCATTCTTTCTAGGTGCACGCATCAATACCCATTCCTCAGGAATGACATACCCAGGCTTCAATATCACACATTCAGTCTTTGTGAATGACGTGGTGTAGTCCTTGTCACAAACTTGTGATACGCTCAGCAAGTTGTGAGTCAGTTCTGCCACATAATTCACATTCTCAAAGCTAACTTTTCCATTTGTTAGGGTTCCCTTTCCCGAAATAGTTCCTCCTGAATCTCCCGCGAAAGCAACGTATCCTCCCGAGTATGGTTTAATATCCGTCAGAAGAGACACATCGCCAGTCATGTGTCGCGAGCAGCCACTATCCATATACCATAAACTATCTTTCACACGTTCCGACTGCTGCAACACATCAAAGAAAGGGATTAGTGAGAAACGGAGACCCAAGCCTTTACAGACTTAGGTCTTCCATGGTCATCAACAATAAGCACGTCAGATAGTATTTTATCTTTAAACAAATTAGAATTTTTATCTGATGTGTTATTGTTGACGACTGAAGAGTCAACATCAGACTCTTTTCGTTTCCAAACTTTGGAAGGTTCGGAATTGATATTAGAAGTAATGTTGGGCTTTTGAATTGGCAAAGGTTTTTGCTCAACATTACTTGGCTTCAGAACAGGCTTGGGAGAGTTTGAGTAACGCCTAGGTGGAGATTTTGAAAAGGAATTTCTATAAACTGATGTCCTAGGCATCTCTCTCCCATAGCGCTGATTTGACAGCTTGGGACAATCACGGATCAAATGTCCTTGTCTCTTGCAGTAGAAACAAGAACGAGTCTCAACTAACGGTTGAGGCTGAGGAATTACCACATGAGGTGGAGAAACATTTCTAGAACATGAACATTGAGTACACGTCTTAGAAAATGTTTGCTTTGGTTGAGAGGTTGAAGTTGAAGGTTTATCATAGGAAACTTTTTCATTTACTGTTTTTCGTTGCAAAATCTTTACAGGTGACTGTAAAGTTTGTTGTTTCGAGTTTAAAACCTTGGCTTTTCCTTTATTTGGTTGAACCTTAATTTCATATTCAACTTTTAAAACTGCTTTTTCAGATTTAACTTCAACTTTCTTAACTTCAGGATACTCCTGATCCGTAATATCCTCAATCTCAACGATCTCCTCAAAACAAACTGGAGATTCATTATTTTGCTCAACAATCTTCTCAACACTAACAGAAGATTCATTCATTGGCTTAACAAACTTAGGAGTGGGATACTCTGGCCTCGTGGTTTTCTCCTTCTCCTGTTTGTTAGTTTTAGCCATTTTACCCTTGATACCCAATAACTTAGCATAATCAACTGGAATCTCATCAAGGCCTTCCTTAACAAGTAAAGGAGTATATGTAGTAGGAGGTGCTATTTCAACAAAACATATTCCTTTTCCTCCCTTACTTTTCCTATCTTGCTTATGGTTGCTAACAATTGTTAGGAATATATATTAATATTATATGAAGATTAAATAATATATTTTAGTATATGGAAAGTTTGAAGTCGGCAAATAAAACTTGCGGCAAAAATTTTTTTAAGTCGGCTATGACATCCTTTCGTACGTAGTATTAATATTATATATAATGTAACCCATTGTATTGTAACCCTAACATCTCCTGAAAAAATAATAAGATCTCTCTCTAGTTTGGCCGTGGATTAAACCAATCGAGTAGATTGGACATAACCACGTTATATTCGCGTGTTCGTTTACTATTCTCGTTATCTTAATTGCTTGTGTTTGATCCGTTTATTGTCGTGGGGTATAATCTTGTGATTATACGTGTTCTTGTTGGGTCCTAAAACCTATCAATGTGGTATCAGAGCTCGTGTTTTTCGAGTTTGGGAACAATGGCGGATAAAAGCGAGATTAGGATTAGTAAGTTTGATGGCAGCGATTTTGGGTTTTGGAAGATGCAAATAGAGGACGTTTTGTACGAGAAGAAGTTACACCAACCATTGTCGGGTACGAAACCTGAAGCTATGAGTGATGCCGATTGGGCGTTGTTAGATCGTCAGGCACTTGGAGTAGTACGACTTTCTCTGGCCAAGAATGTCGCCTACAATATTGCGGGGGAAACCACGACTGCGGGTTTGTTAACGGCGTTGTCTAACATGTATGAGAAACCCTCGGCTCTCAATAAGGTTTTCTTGATTCGGCAGTTGGTGAACGCGAAGATGGGTGAAGGTGCATCGCCAGCGGATCATGTGAACGAGTTTAACTCGATCTTGACTAGGTTAAGATCTGTAGGGGTTACGTTTGAAGGTGAGTTGGAGGCACTTTTCTTATTGTCTTCGTTGCCCGATAGTTGGTCCGGTATGGTTACAGCTGTTAGTGGTTCATCCGGAACTACTAAGTTAACGTTTGAGGGGATCCGTGATTTGATACTAGGTGAGGGAATTAGAAGAAAAGATTCCGGTGAGTATTCGGGTTCGTCAGCTTTGAGTGTGACTAGCAGGGGGCGTAGTAAGAGTAGATCTAGATCGCTGAGGGAGCCATCAGAGAATAGGAATGTCACGTGTTGGAACTGTAAGCAACTAGGGCACTTTAGGTATCAATGTCCGAATGGTAAACCGAGTGTGAATGCGGCGGTTGATACGACTGAAGATGCGTTGTTGTGTTGTGAAGAGAATCTTGTGGAATCCTGGGTTTTGGATTCGGGTTCATCTTTTCATGCTATCCCGTGCATGGAAGAGATGACAAATTTTAGGTCTTATTCCGGTAGGGTTCGTCTTGCGAACGGAAGGAAACTTAAAGTTGCGGGTATTGGGGATGTTGTCCTCAAAACTCACCTTGGTAAGGATTGGGTCCTCAATAATGTGAGGTTCATTCCTAAGCTCAAGAGGCGGTTGATCTCGATTGGGCAGTTGGATAATGAGCGGTACCATGTTAGGTTTGGCGACCAACAATGGAAGGTTATCAAGGGTAGTTTGGTAATTGCTCGCGGGTATAAACGGGGAACCTTGTATATGGTTGAGATTCCGAATGAGGAATGGCTAGGTGGTGAGGTAGGTGTTGAAAGTCTTAGCCGGCTTGAGCTTCACGAGATTGTTGAGAGGTCTGGAACGAGTGGGAGTTCGGGAAGAGTTGAAACTAGTAGGAGTTTGGCGTTGAGTGGGAGCTTTGGGGTTTCTATGGATTCGGTTTGTCATCTCGTTACTACTAGAGTTTTCAAGTCTTGGGTTAGATCTTCTCCAATGGCAACTAGGTTGCGACTGACCGAGGGTGGTGAGCAAGATACTTTTCCGAGAGCTGCGTTTGATGTTGATTCCGTACAGTGGGAGTTGGCTCGTTGGGGAAAGTTGTGTTTGCCGAAATTCATGCGCATGTTTGTGGTTGGTGATCCAACGGTGAAAGCAAGAGTGTTTGAGTGGATGATCAAGGGTGTGATGGTATTTTCACACGGCTGCCTTGATGGTGTTATTCACGTGTTTGTTCTACCGGGTGGTCTTATCTTTGTTGGAAAGAAAGATCGGGTAGGCGAAAGGCTGTATGGATGGGTTGTGAGTGCAACGAGAGTGTTGGAGTCGTGCCGGGCTTCAACCGATCTTCTCATGAACTAATGAGGAGGTGAAAAACTAGAGAGATTTCTTGGTCACAGTTTAATAGTGGAGTTCTGGTAACTGGTGTCGAAAGTCTTCCGACTCGGTGTGGTCGTGCGGCGTGTCCCAATGGTTTTTTGGCGGTATTGGTTTGAACGGGTTCTATTAAAGTGACGTTTGGTTACGGGTTACTGGAGTTGGGTTGATTTAATCTTCAAGTGGGAGATTGTTAGGAATATATATTAATATTATATGAAGATTAAATAATATATTTTAGTATATGGAAAGTTTGAAGTCGGCAAATAAAACTTGCGGCAAAAGTTTTTTTAAGTCGGCTATGACATCCTTTCGTACGTAGCATTAATATTATATATAATGTAACCCATTGTATTGTAACCCTAACACCTCCTGAAAAAATAATAAGATCTCTCTCTAGTTTGGCCGTGGATTAAACCAATCGAGTAGATTGGACATAACCACGTTATATTCGCGTGTTCGTTTACTATTCTCGTTATCTTAATTGCTTGTGTTTGATCCGTTTATTGTCGTGGGGTATAATCTTGTGATTATACGTGTTCTTGTTGGGTCCTAAAACCTATCAACAATTTCATTAAAGATCATTGTCGCAGAAGTTGAACCTAAAACTTTATCTTGAAAATTACCATACTCACTTTTTAAGTCAGAAAGCTCTTTGTTTAACAGTTCAATTTCAGTAAGATAACTTTTAATTGCATCCTGTTGACTAAAAACTTTTGCTTTATAAGTTTGAGTATCTAACTTATGAGCTTCAATATGTTTTTCATAGAGTTTTTCATTTTCTTTCAAAAACTTATTTGACTAATTAAGTTTTGCAACTTTATCTCGCAACTCTTGGTTGTCCTCTTGAAAAGCCTCTAGAGATTCAGTTAGATTAATGCATGAGATACAATTTAAAGGTTCAGGTGATTCATTTAGTACCTCAGGTGTAATATGAGCCATTAGACACTGTTGAAACTTTGCTGCCTCCGCATTCCAGTCATGAGTAGTTGGCTCAAAAACCACCAAAGCATTGTCCACAGCTAACGTCTTGACCTCTTCTTTCGCTTTTGGAGGATCAGGTTTAGTAAGACCCGACGGTGGCATCTTGGGTTTCTCGCATTCTCTAGCGAAATGACCCAAATTCTGGCAGTTATAACTTTGGACCTTGCTTTTATCAAAACCAAATCCTGACCTCCCATTGCCTTCCAAACTCTTGCGTCCAGTCCGTTGCAAGAATTTTTGAACTCTTCTTGTTATCATAGCAATGTTCCAATTCAAGTCCATTTGTTCTAGATCATCTTCATCTAGTTGTGCATAATCCTCCTTGATCAGCTCCAAAGTTATGTTTGGTTGAGTAACCAAATCTTTGTAAGAGCTCAGAAAAGCTGTATAAATAGCAGCTTGCTCTTGTATTGCTAGTGAGACTGGAGCCTGTTGTTGATTTCCTTGAGATGTACCAGAAAGATAAGCTGTATGTTGACCTCCAGAAGAAGCAGAAGATGAATTGGTATCCGTTATAAATGCCATTCCACCATAACTCTTGCCAGAATTGACTAGTCCACCACCACCAGTTGTGGAATTCTGTACAGATCCACCTGACTTGCATTCTTTCTTCTTCAATTCCATTGCATGAGCTTGTAGAATACCTATCAATTGATCCAAAGTCATCCTCTGTAGTTCTGGATTTTCCTTTAAAAATTGGACCTTCACATCCCAAGCACTTGGCAACACATCCAGCAACTTCTTGTTTACCTCAAGTGCAGGGAGATTGTATCCTCCTTCATTTAACTCACTAACCAGATGTGAGTATCGGGTGAATAGACTCGAAGTCAGCTCATTAGGAATCATGTCAAATAGATCATACTGCTTTTTGATTAACTCTAGCTTGGCCTCCTTGTACTTTTCATTTCCTCCGCATCTTGTTTCAATTGCCTTCCACAAATCATAAGTTGTGTCATGAGATTTAAAGAGTCTCATAACCTCCTTAGGCAAACACATACAAATGGAAGAATGAGCCTTTCTTTCAGTTTCATACTCTTTCTTCTCTTGAGGTGACATAGCATTGTATGTTTTAGCTGGAGGAACACCACGATAATTCCCTTCAGCCACTGGAGCAACATAGCGTTCTTTTAACGGTCCCCAAAGTTCAGGACAGTGGAAATCTATATACTGTTCATATCTATCTCTCCAGTAAACATAATCCAAATCTGGTCCAAAGAACGGAGGTTTATTGCTAGAGCCAATATCATTGCTCTGTCTGAGCATCTCTCTAATTCCTCTAATATCTTCCTTATCAGACATTATAATGTACCTGTAAAATCAACTTAAAACACAAACTAGGAAGCTGATTAGTGATGAAGGCGTCACTTAGTAAGTGACGCACCTTAGTGTCGCAAAGAGTAGCGGCACTTGATAAGTGACGCTATCGAGTGACGGATAAACAAACAAAACGACACTAGAGATTAGTGTCGTATAACCAAGGAAGTGACGGACGCTGTAAGTGACTTAGAGTGGTAATGCGTCACTAACAGTAAGTGACGGATGACACACAAGTGTCGTATCAAATGACGCAATTAAGTGTTTGAATGAGCAGTAGGCATCACTAAGGTAAGTGACGTATAATCCTTAAGTGACGTTAAAACCCTAATTGCTGCTTACAGAAGTGTCGCTCGAAGTGCCGCACAAAGTGTCGAAGTGACGCTCCGAGTGACGCAGAAACTGCTGTGAACGCCCAAAAATCCCAAAAATCGAATTTTCGTAAACCTAACGAAAATTCTTGAGTCCCAATCGTACGAAACCTGTAAATCTTTACTCAAAACACAATAATAACACCAAATCGATCCTAATCTTGCTAGAATATCAACGATCTTCACAAAATCAAACCGAAAACTCTCCAATACACGTACACACTTCGATCAAATCAACTCCGAGGCTCTGATACCAGTTGAAAGTGCCCCTGGTGTCGGATCTAAGTGATGATCGAAAGTAATTGATTGGCGGAAACAAACAATTACACAAACGCGTAATAAACTTAAACCGAAACAATGAATCAATCAAAGTAAAACTAGTTTATTAGCTTCTTGAATGTATTGTAACTGTTTACAAGTATGCTTAGTCGACAAATGGTGCTAGGGTTTCGTCAACCCTAGCCAAAAACCCGTAGGTTTGTTTAAATACTAAAAAGAATTCGGCAGACATGCGTCACTTGGGAAGTGTCGCATGTCGCCGCCCTCATGCGTCACTTACCTAAGTGTCGCTATGCGTCACTAAGACAAGTGTCGCCTAAT
The DNA here is from genome assembly GCA_949592205.1 of Helichrysum umbraculigerum. Lineage (NCBI taxonomy): Eukaryota > Viridiplantae > Streptophyta > Magnoliopsida > Asterales > Asteraceae > Helichrysum > Helichrysum umbraculigerum. The sequence goes on from CATIUR010000004.1 coordinate 96,709,897, forward strand.
ACTAAACTTAAGTGTCGCATTTACAGAAAATGACTTTTCTATTAAAACTAACTAACGACACTTACAACTCGATAGACCAACTGACAGACACACAAACATGTATCAACAAATAGTGAAAGTAGGGGCTGTGAACTCACCTGTTGAGTTAAGTACGTTCGAGTGCTAGCAAAGCCTAAAGCCCAAGTATAGTTCTGAATCTCCTAACGCCCTAAACGTATGAGATTTAAATAAGTATGTGGATGTCGTAGTTGACCATCCATGCTAGTGTTCGTACAACCAAGTTATGTCCAAGTGTTAGTTCGATGTTCATGTTTGAAGTTTGAAAATGTATACGACTCGTTGGTAACTGTTTGTAATAATAATCTCTGAAAATATTATCATATTGTCTCGTTGTGTTTCATAAGGTACGAAATTGTGTACGGGGGTCCGGGGGCAGCGCCCCTGGTAGCGGGGTCCAAGGGGTGGCAACCCCTGGTGGGGTCCAAGGGGCAAAGCCCCTGGTTGGGGTCGAGCTGCCAAGTCATCTTGGAAATTTTTTATTTCTACTATATTGCTTAAGCGAAAACGCATTCGAATTTCCATTTCGGAGTAAAATCAAGTGGTAAAATACTTAGTGAAATCATGTGTTTTTAAGAGTCTGGAACCTACGACGTTAAGTGCGACGTCGCGTACGACGTTGCGTGCGACATTAGGGTCTACGTCGCTATATGCGACATCAGGATTTGGTGCGACGTAAGGGTCGACGTCGCTATGTGCGACTTCGCAACTTAATGCGATATTAGGTGTTACGTCGCTATGTGCGACGTTGTGGGTCCTTGCGACGTTGTGACTGACGTCGCATTTAGCCCAAGTCAGATGCGACGTAACGGACTGTTCTATGAACAGCTCGAAAATAACGAGTTTCGGGTCGCTTTTTGGACATTTTCAGCTGATAGAACACTAAAGCATGATAATCTAAGTATTATAAACAAGAAATATTGAAGGAAACGTCAAAATCTAAGAGTTTACGAAGATGTCGGAAACTTACGCGGTGTCGGTTTTAAAATCCGAAAAAGTAGAAAGGTAGATCGTGATCCCGTGATTGTTTTTCTCCAAAGGAGCTCGGTGATTCGGTGCGTTTTTGGTGTAGTTTTTGTATGATTTGTGTGATTTTTGGTGTATTTTAGAGAGAGAGATGAGAGGAAAAGGGAGTAGAGAGAGAAAGGAAAGATATAAATGAAATGAAAGAGGGAGGTGGAGGTGGGTATGAGGTGGTGATTTTTGTCACCACTTTGTGGTATTTTACCCGTGTTCGTTTACCCGATTGTTAAATGTTACAATATTTTAAATAATTAATTTTTAAATACACTTTTTATTATATTTTTAATTGCGATATTTTATAAAATTTATAAAATTTATTTAGTTGAGTTTCTAAATTTTAAACTTTGTTATATATAAATGAACGAATTAAACGTTTTTCATTACGAAATAATTGTAAATATTATCGACTTAATATTTATTATTTGTTAGCGTTATTTAATAACTTTCGTTTTATTAAATAAATTTTGTTCACCAACAGTCGTATATTTTTGTCGCGTTTGTTCCAATCATTTTGTACGCAATTACAACTAATTACGAAATGTTATACTACGCGTATCAACTAGTTGGGCTTTGTTAGACTTACCTCTAAAAGTAGTTGTGAATTCACTCAAGTAGGGAATTAGCCTAATAATGCAAATGATTAACGTTTATAGTCGCGTTTAAAATTTGCGGGGTGTCACAAGTGCATCATAGGGCTAGTTAACCTAGGCCCCCGTAAAACTCAAAGTTTGCTTTCAGCAGACTGATCTACTGAACGTTCACCAACCACTTAGTCCTGATAGGACTACTCATTAAACTGTCACTTTGTGACAACTATCTAGTCCCGAATGGACTACAATGTAAACGGTTACCTAGTAACCACGACTTAATCATACCTTGGACAAACAACATAGTCAGGTGATCTGACTACTATGACGTACCACGACACAGTCATGGATTGACTGCTTTAAACTCGACATAGGCATCGTATGTCTACTATCTACTCGATGAACTTCTCGTACATACATTTCTCCCGAGACCCCACGCGATCACGGCCTCACACGAAATTTCGGGACGAAATTTTCATAACAGGGGGAGAATGTAACACCCGGTCAAAAAGTCAATTTTCGCGCCAGATTTAAACTTTGAATAATTGTATTTTTATAAACAATTATAACCAAGTTACATTTTTTTGTAACTCGAGTGAAATATTTTTATTCTTATTTAAAATATTTTACGAAAAGCATAAACAAAATTTTGAAATTTAAAATATTAAATTTATATTACGATCGGGTACAAAACACGGGTATTTTGTACTGCAAATTGGGAGACAGTGTCCCCCACCAAACACAAAAACCGGCCATCTCTTTTTCCCCTCCCCATTTTTATGTTTTCTTTCCCCATTTAACACACTCTCTATCTCATCTCTTTCTCTCTAATCCATTTTCAGCAAACAACAACAATAACAACTAACAATAACAACAACATCACAATAACAACAACAACATTATAACATCATCATCATCATCGATTATCATCTTCAACATCATCAAGTTCATCATCATCTTCATCATTGTGTTCATCACCACCATCACTAGATCTCCACTTTTGGTAAGAAATCGCTCCGTTTTCCTTGTTATTTCATGTTTACATCATCTATATCATCATCTATATTATCATCTACTAGCCTTGTACAACCGGATTTAGCTCGAAAATAGGTTAGATCTTGATTTTGGGTATAAAATCGTCGAACAGTTCGTGATGTCGCAGGGACCAAAAACAGTGTTGCGACGTCGTAGCCAACGTCGCAGCTCAACGTCGCAAAAATACCACGATGTCGCCTGTTGCAACGTTAGCCACAATGTCGCATGAAATTGCGAACGTCGCACATAGCGACGTCAACCCCTATGTCGCACTAGACCCAGATATCGCATATAGCGACGTAGACTACAACGTCGCAGTACAATCGTACTGCGACAGAAGCCCCAACGTCGCACCCAACATCGCAGGTCATAGAACCTTAAAAATCTATGATTTTCACTAAGTGTCGGAACCAAATTTTACCACTTGATTTTACTACGAACTAGGATTTCGGGTGAGTTTTCATTAAAGCAACATAGTAGAAATAAATTTTTCCAAGCTGACTTGGCAGCTCGACCCCAACCAGAGGCTCTGCCCCTTGGACCCCGTTATCAGGGGCGCAGCCCCCGAACCCCCGTACACGGTCTTTAAAACCAAGCGACAAACAAACATTCGAACTACTTACTTGGTCAGACTATTTGATCTCGTACTTATATAACCTCACGTGTTTAGGACACTAGGAGGTTATCATCCGGACAACACACGTATCGTAGGATCGCTGACCACTCACTGGTGAGTTTCATAGCCCCATTCTTTCAACTGTTTTACTATTTTCGGGGTGAAAAACATGCTCAACCACTGCTTCGAATGATATTACTCCCTCCGTCCCATATTAATAGTCCACTATTCCTTTTTGGGCTGTCCCAAATTAATTGTCCACCTCCAAAAATGGATAAAAATGATGAGCTAAAATCCTTTTATACCCCTACTTTATATATGTAAGACAAAAAAGTAGGTAAAAAGTAAGGGGTAGAATTGTCATCTTATCAAAAAGTAAGAGAGAAGTTGATGTTTTCTTAAACTGCGTGTTTCTTGTCTGGGGACAATTAAATTGGGACGGAGGGAGTAATAAACTTTTGTAATTCACAATTACCTTTATTACTGCCATGTAATACGAATGTGTAATACCTAGGAATTACACCCACCATACTGTTTTGAGATAGTATCAATACTTAACCTAGATAGGTTACAACCGTATACTGTTACTTGGACTATACTCAGGCAGGTTTTTCCTGATACAATCATTTGTGTTACTTGTAATTCAGTATTATTGTGTGCTTTATAAGCAGTAGCTGCCATTGTCTTTTCTTGTAATAAATTTAAAATTTGGTATTCAGTTTGACCATTTATATTCCATTCATATATAGAAGTTCCATCGTATTTTGCTTGTACTATAGTATGACGTTCTTCGTATTGTAAATCTGGAGGTGTAGGTCTATAATAATAATTTCTAGTTTCTGGCCTTGGAGTATAAGTTTTATTTGAAGTATAAGGATTATGTTTAATTTTACTTACTTCATTATTATCAAATTGATTTTCTATATTAGGAATATCATCTTCTGAAAATTCTTCTTTGTTTATTACATTAATTTTATTATTTGATATACTTAATTGAGATAATCTGTTCTCAATATCTTTTAATATAACATCTTGTTTTCCTAGATTTATAGGAGTATCTATTTGATATGGTATAAATAACGGACTTTCTTCTATAATTTGTTTATTACTAGATTTAGAAGTACTGGGTTTATTATTATCATTATTTTCTATACCATCTAATTGTTGTCCTATAGTGTTTAATACTTCATTTGTATAATTATTTTGATATGTTATTTATTTTAGAGTTTTACTAGAATCTTGATCCTTTTTTACTTCTACTAAAGGGACACCTATGTATTGTTTATCGTTTTATTTTATTATTATATCTTCATAAGGTGGATGAATTCCTATATTTTCTTCCTGGGTCTTAAGGTTAATATATATTTTATTTATATTGGTTATTGTTTCGGTTTTTTCTAAAAAAGGAAAATCTATTTTTTCTTTCATACAATACATATGTAACCATGAAAAGAATGGCATGACCTCATTATTTTCAAATAAATATAAATGCCATGTTAATTGATTTATATTTCTTTGGCTTTTACTGAACTTAGAATTATACCATGTTAACTTTTCTATATTATAGTCATTATTTATTTCGTTTTCTAAATAATCTAAATCTTGTTTAGTTATAGTTGTTTTAATCTTTGGCATTTTAACAAATAACTAATCTTACTCTTACTTCTAAAATTGTATCAAGATTTATTTCTAATTTTGTTCTTATATAATTATGATACCAATTTAGACTTTCTTTATAAAATTAAGTAAATTTTATATTATTTCTTTCACTTAATATATCTTGTTTTATCATATTTTTAATTTCTTCTAATTGTATTAATAAATTTTTTCTTTCTTCGTATAATTCTTTAAGACGTAAAGTTATACTATAATTCATATATAACCATCCATTAACTTGTATTCTTGAGTCACTCATAATTGTTCCTCTTTATAATAGTCTACTTCAGATTTAGTTGGTTTATATGTAAAATCTTCACTTTTATTATCTTCTTCGTATAAAGGTTTAGGTGTAGATTGATTAAAATCTACTCCTTTCATTCTCATAGATTGAGCTTTTCTTAAATATATATTTTCTTCCGACATAGAGCTAGAGGATTCATGGATATAGGTTGAATTTGATGATCCTACTCTATTATTTTCAAAAGTTATGTTTATACTTTCATCGGTGTTTTCTATAATATTAGATAATTGACTACTATTTTCTATAGGTTTAGGTAGACTTATATCTTCTATACTCCAATTTTGACTTTGAGTAATTTCATTCCATTTTAATCTTTTAGGTATATTTACTTTAGAATGTTGGGAATTTGCTTCAAATATTAAAGTTTCATCTGTTGGTGATATTAACCTAGAACGTGGTTATATAGTAGTTGTCATAGTTTTATAATATATTCTATATATAACTACAACTGGATCAGTTCCTTCTTTAGTATCTAAATTCTTAGTTTTAATAGTTAGAGTTAAAGTGTCTAATATATTACGGTCATGTAAAGATATAGTAAAATTAGGATAGCAATTAAAATATATTGGGCCATTACATATATTAGATTCTGCCATAGCTAATAAAGAATTCTTAAAATTAAATAATCTAGCATCTCTTAATATAACTAGTGTAGGGACGTCTAGTCCTAATCTTGTCATAGGTCTAATAGCTACTTGAACTAATCCTATATGTAAAAATTTATAATTTTTCTTATGTTCTTTTATAGCAGTTTTAGAAAATAATTTTATATTTTGATGATTTTGTAATAAAGGTATAGTTTTCTCAGTTGTTTTTATAGAATATCCTTGAAAATAATCAAATGATCCTATTTTATAAATAGTTCTAACATCTTGCTTAGGTATGTTCCAATCTAACAAATTACTTTCAATATTTAAAATAGAAACTTCAATTGAATTTATATGATCTAGTTCTTCTTCAATATTAGAAGTAGAACCCACTTTTCGATTTAATAGTAGTTTGGACAATTTATTCATATTTTTGTAAATATTTGATTTTATTTTAACTTGTTATTGGAAAACTTAATTTATACAGTTGAACAAATATATTATCTCCGGGAACACCCCCATATCGTCGTGGTCCGGCCGTCTTACGACTTATACTGCGGGTAATCCAACCGACTGATCGCCAGGGCTTACCAACGTAGACATATATTTTCCCAACTCATAAATTAATTTTTCTTTGAACACGTTAAAACTCAAACACATATTTGACATAATATGATGATAAATATATCTATACTACTACCATTGTGAACAGGATCGATAAAATTTAATAAATGATAAAATTAATACATAAAATATGAAATACAAGATTTTAATAAATAATACCTTTGTTTATATATTCGGAATCCTTACAAATACAACTTGATATAGTTTGATTTGCTTCCTTCTCTATACTGGATACAGACTCTGACTGAACTATAGGAGATATACATATATTAAAATCTAAACTTTTGGAACATTGGGTTGTTGATAATATGACAGAGGGTTTTTTCATAAAAATATTACTAAGTAAAGTGATTCGTGTTGATCTTCATAAAATCTTTCCTTTTTATAGACGGAGTAGAGTTTCTTGATTCTTCGTGTAACCGGCATCTTCCAGTATCCTTCAGTAATTTCTTCTTTTAACCGACATCTTTCTTCTTTAGTCAATAAAGATCTTCAGTAATAGTCTTCAATAATTGTCCTTTGTCAGCTATGAGTCTTGAATAATAGTCTTCAATAACTGTTCTTTGTCGATCACTTATCTTGAATTTATCTTGGATTCTTCATCTTTATCTTGCCAATAATTGAGCATCTTCAATAGTACTTTGTCAGTAATATATGTCGATCAATTTTCAAAGAAGTCATTTAAGCAATTAATGCTTTATAACTTTTAACTTTAATAATTCATTTTCTTTTATGTCGATAAAATTTTTTAACTGGTTCACATGGATTTAGTATTATCTTTCTTTTTTATAATTTTTTTCTGGTTTACAAGAATCATGACTCTCTTTCAATTATATAGACTCAGACTTAATTTTACCGGTTCATAAGGATTAAGATTCTCTTTCAATAATATAGACTCAACTTCAATTCATATAAAATTATGACTCTCATTCAGTAATATAGACTCTCATCTGGACTTTTAATTTAATACAATCTCATCATATGGATCTTGAGCATCCTGAAAAAGATCTTCACTTGGAGTGGGAGATCTCTTTATCTCGTTTATAATTTTCTGTATTTCTGCTCGAGATGAACATGCTTGAAGTCGACTTATAAAATCTCCGTCTTGAATGTTAGGAAAAAGTATAGATGAACTTGCTGATGGACTTATACTTTGATTATAGAATTCTATAACTGCCTTGGGACTTGCTTGCTCTTCTTTGATCCTTTTCCACCATTTAACACTGTATTGTCTATAGAAAAGAGGTGGATTGGTATCCATTGCTTCTTGTTTCTTATAAGTAAACTGCATAATCCATGGTAGTTTAAATAACAAAACGAACTGGAGAGTATATTCAAAAGGGGAAAGATTTTCTTCTTTATATAAAGACTTGAATTTGTTATATCCTTCGAGAGCTATAGGAGGAAAGGCTTCTGGAATGGCTCCCATATATCTGAACCATTTGATGAACCATCTTGGGTATACATTTGAAAACTTCTCATAAAAATAGAAAAACCAAGTGTGATTAAAGCTTCTTAATAGAAAGGTTTTAAACCAGGCTTCCTGATAATCATAGTAATTGTAGATGGGGTATGATTTGTATCCGGATAACACTTTGTGAGAATATGGTTTAATAGACCATTCTTCTGGAGTAATAACCTTAATAATCTTAGCTTTACTACAATCAATACTTTTGGTTCATAGTATGTTCAATAACACTTTTGACATAATATGATGATAGTATAATTATTAAAATCTTTATAACATGTCAACGCATAACTTCCAAACCATACCTTAATTATATCTTATATCTTATATAATCTTATATAATTATTATAACAAAATTCATCTTCATCAACCAAAAATGAGATACACACTTCTTCTTTAATCCTAATCGTTTAAACCTTTTCAATGTTACCATACAATTAAAGTATAATACTTATTATTAAAAATATGATAAAAGACGATTGAGACATGGCCATTTGTAACAATTAATACATATTACATAACCCATTCCTTTTAAATCAAATATATAAATTAAATCTTAAAATTTTATAAATGTGATTTATTTACAGAAAAGTATATCCTTAAACATTCTTTACAACCCCCAAAATAACTAGAAACAATTTGATCAAACCGAAATATGTTTAACCAAGTTTTCAAAAAAAATTCGTCGTACACAAAGACAGTTTACAAAATAATTTCTATAAAATCGTACATTGATTTTTAGAGGCCGAAACCAAGCAAATCTAAGTAAAATTTCGAGATCTACAACTTTCGTCTTTTGGCCGAAGCCTGAAAACGAAGGGAACTAAGTCAAAACAGCCGTTTATTACTACTGCGAAAATTGAGACAGATTTTTCTTTAACGATACAAAACTTTCAGTTTGCAACAATCATATTATACCCGACATATTCTTACCCTAAGCATACAAATCGATCAATATTTCATACTCTCAGAAAAATATTAAAGAAAAATTGTATACATATATATAAGGGTCTGCGATTATACCTAAGTGTATACACACGAACACGTACACAGAAAACAATTCCCACACTCAACTTTGGTTCTTATTATATCATTAGTGATTATTATTATTATTATTATTATTATTGTCCTAACTTTTAATTTATCCGCGTACGAGTATTGGTTCGAATTGTTAAATACTATACGAGAATTAAATTTTCTCACATAGTTTAAAATGAAAATACTAAATCTCCACATCACTCACATATATAAATAAAAATAAGGAATGATTCTAGGAAACAAACCTAAAAATGAGGCTTTTAGTGACAGATGTCACTGTATCCCCCAGTTGAAGGAATTTCGTCCCGAAATTCAACCAGAGCTAGTACTGCGAACATGACCATCGAAAAGATGCCGATATTTATGCTTTATTTGATCTTCATGCTCCCAAGTAAACTCGGGTCCTCTCTTAGCATTCCAACGAACTTTAACAATCGGAATTTTACTACGTTTTAGCTTCTTAACCTCACGATCCATAATTTCTACCGGTTCTTCAACAAAATGCAATTTAGGATCAATCTGAATTTCTTCCAACAGCACTTGCAAAGTCGAATCAACTAGACACATTCTCAATTTCGCCAATACAATCCATGATATCATGATACTTCTCACCATCTCCTAATGTATGAAATATTTTATTTTATTTTATTTTTATTTATAATATTATTTTTATTTTATTTGTTGATATATATACTTTTTTTTATGTACTCTGTCCATTACTATTGTCCATAGATCTCCTGGTAAAGAAATCCAAAATCCTCTCACAAGATTTAATTTCTCTGTCCATTACTATTGTCCATAGACCTCCTGGCAAAGAAATCTAAAATCCTCTCACAAGATTTAATTTCTCATCCAATTTGTGCTCCAACTGTTTGTCTAACCCGGTCAACTTTTTGTTTTGGTATATGAGTATCCCTAACGCTTCATCTTGAACTTTGAACATCTTATCTTTAATGCCAGAGTGACTCATCATACTTTGATTTGTACCCACTTTGGCTTACTCTTTCCTTCCTACTCAAAACATCTGCCACTACATCCGTCTTCCCCGGATAATATCGAAATTCACAATCATAACCATTAAATAATTTGAGTTTCTTCATTTGCCTCGTGTTCAATTTCCTTTGAACATAGATGTGTTAGAAGCTCTTATGATCGGTATACATAACGTTCTTCATTCCATACGAGTAGTGTCTTCAACACATGTGTACAAATGCTACCGCTCCAAGTTCCAAATCGTTGGTAATATAGTAACGCTTATGTATCTTGAATTGTCGAGAGACGAATACGATTACCTTTCCCATTTAATTAACACACAACCTAGACCTCGGTTTTGATGCATCACAATACACAACGAAATCCTCCGATCCATCAGGAAGAGTCCGGATTAGTGCATTACACAAGACATCCTTCAATATTTGAAAAGATTCTTCTCAGTTCTTAACCCCAAAAACTTCTTATGTATATATATGTGAGTAGTAGAGCGATCCTCGGAAAAACTCACAATAAAATGCCGATAATAACCTGTGAATCCCAAATGCTTTACGAACCTTCACGATAGTTGTGGGACCTCTCATCCCTTTACATCTTCTATTTTGCTAAAATTCACAAGAATAACTTCCTTGTTCACAACGTGCCTAAGCAAAACAAACCTCTTGTAGTCAAATTTCGAACTCTGAATATATTGCACAGACCTTTTCTTTCAAAAGAAACTCCAGGATTAGTCTTGAAGGATCTTCATGCTCCTTCTTAGTTTTATAATAAATTAAAACGTCGCAAATGAAAAAGTATGATAAATTCATCGAGATGCGGCTTACATACGCGTTCGTTAAATATAGGAATGCTATAGTCGCATTAGTAAGATCGAAAGACATAACGAGAAATTTGAAATGTTCGCAATGATTACTAAACGCAATCTTAGGTATATCGTATTCAGGTACCCTCTACTGATGGTAACCAGAATGAAGACTGATTTTTAAAAACCACCGAACACTTTGAAGTTGATCAAACAAATCATCCATCCTTGGAAGAGGACAGCGATTCTTGATCGTAAGTTTTTGTTAAGTTCACGATAATCAATGCACAAATGAAAACAACCATCTTTCTTTTTGACAAATAAACCAGGTGCTCCCAATGGAAAATGACTAGGGCAAATAAAACCCTTGTCTTGGAGCATCTTAAAGTGAATTAAATAACTCTTGCACTCAAATAATGTTAAGCGATTTGGAGCTTTGCAACTGGGATTGCTCTAAGAATAAGATCAATACAAAACTTTACGAGTACCGAGATTATTTAATGCATGCATTTTACGCTAATTTTCTGACCAAAGTTTAAACAAAACTTTCTTTGTGAAATAAACCTAGCAAGCCCAACATTTTTAAACAAAAAGTATTAGGTATTTCGTAATTAACTAAATTACGTACAAACTTATCGGGACAAACTCGACAAACTAAATACAATGAAGTTGGTGATACAAAAATAATTAATATATCGAAAATTATTAATTACGATTACTATTATAATTATATTATTGAAATAATATAATATATTATACGTTTATTATTTAACGTATAGGACACAGTACAAATGTCCAAAAAGTATCTCAAAATACTTTTGAACAAAATTTATTGGAAACTATTATAGAAAATAGTTGGAAAAAAAGTTGTTCGGGAACTTTTAGACGACAATTTAGGACACGTTATACACGAACAGAAACAATTATAAAACGTGCCTAAAAGTCAAAAATAATAAAAGTGTTATTTTTGCCATTCCTGTTTTAGTATTTGGAACATTACCTCAAAATATGAAATCATAATTTAACTGAAATTTGGCACCCAATTGGATGCGCGCAGTAAAATGGACAAATTGTACATCAGTCAAAAATAATGAAAATGTCATTATTCAGATTTTAAATAACGTACCTAGAGAACATCTACAAAATACAAATATAAAATATTAAATTTTATATTGCACTAATTATACCCGAACCCGAAATTAACGGGTTAAAAACCTACAATATTACTACAATCAAAATATCTTCCGACAATACTTTGTGTAAACCATTCCCACCCATTGAAAACTTTAACCCATATCATATCATATTTTTTTATATATATCCATACCCCTCCATTTTGTCACACACACAACTACCAAAAGTTTCAATTATTGATTTCTCTGGTTGTGATCGGAAGCAAGAAACAGAAGAATCAGAATTAGAAACATAACACCTTCATCTTCATCATCTGTACATCATTTCTTCATCAACGCTGTAAGGAAAATTCTCTATCAAAGTTTCTTCTATAAATTTTGATTACATTATGTAAAAAAACTTAGTAATCATGAATGATTTAGCAAACACAAACACAAAAATTGCTTTTAAGTTTGACAAAGATTGTATGTTTTGTTGTATTTTTGACCGAGAAAAACATCACATGATTGTGTATTGAAAAGTCACCATAACCAAAAATAAAAAAATAAAAAAATTAAGACTTGATTTCTTCATGATTTAAACAATACGTGTCATCATAATCGTGATCTGAATATATATATGATAATGAAAGATACAGAGAATCTAAGAAAGTGGATATTGATTTGAGATGGCTTTTGATAATTTAATCTATCTATAAAATGATATATATATATATATTATATTTGAAAGTGAGGAGCTTTTAAATATTTTAATCTATAAGTTAATCATTTTATAGCAATAAAAGTTTGAATTAGTTGATTTCTACCATTTAGAGATATACAGTTCAAAAACATCGACACTATATATTTGTCTATCTCATTTTTCGTATAAGGATTTAACTGGTTGATGAGTGAGCCGTACGTCTCAAAGGGGATTTACCGATATAGCCGATCGGCTATATTGTCCCAACTGTACGGCTAAGTATTTGTATACCCGATTGGTTCGAGTTGTATTTTTTGCCAAACACAGACGATTCATTAAATCGTACAAAAATATTAACGAATACACGACTAAAAAAAATATATTTATATATATATTTATGTTGTAATTGTTATAAAACTTTACGACACGAACTCTGGTACTAAAAATGTTCACGACCGCGGGACATTAATTTATACGAATATTTATTCGGTAATACTATAAATTGGACACGATAAATTATGGAACGAAGTATATTTTGAACGAGTAAAAGTTTTGGTATAAACTTTAATTGGATATATATATATACACACACACACACACACGAACGACAACCAATTATATATATGTGCAAAGGAAACGAAACAATTTGTACAATTTATGAAATCAACGATTTCTTTAAAACAAACGAACTATTAATATAATTTGATAAACAATCGAAATACTTTTGTTAATACATATTGTGCGTATAGGTTGACATACCTTGGGCGATGCAACTTTCATTTGCCAGCATTCACATCACTACTACTATGAGTTCACAGCCCCTTTTCACTGTTTTAATGTTTTTAAAACCTGGGGTGAAAAACATAACAACTGTTTTGCTAGAATATGCAATTGCTAGAACATGCAATAACTGTTGTAACTGCTTTGGTGTCTATGTGCTTATTAATTGGTTTGTGTACTTATGTGATTATTAATCGCTTTGGGTACTTATGTGCCACTGATCGTATGAATGATTTCATACTATGCTTGCAAACTATTTGTGTATACTTATGTGCTGTTGTATAAATAACTCATAGAATTTACTTTCCTACAAACTTTACCTTAGGATACTTGCTTTCCTATAGGTACTTATGATTAGGATACTTACCCTTCTACAGATCGTTATGAACAACTGTATTTGACTTCATGTCAATAACTCTTGAATGAAAATGTTTAACAACCCACTACAAATATAAAACCTATGAATTCACTCAACACATTTTGTTGACTTTTACTATATTTTTCAGGCGATTCACAGCACAAGTAAGAACACAAACATACGGAGTTAGGCGACCTATGACGAATTAGGATGCCACATTTTGGGACAATTCAAGATTGATTTTGTATAACTAATACTATTTATATGACTTGACGAGTCATAGTTCTTTTGTAAACAAATCATTTACTTAAATGGCATCTTAATTTAAATTGTTCAGCAATAATCATACGCTCTGATCTGGCATGGTGTTCAACGTTAACGTCAGTACCCCTGCACATACTAATGCTTCCGCTAATCGCGCGTTGACCGCGTTGACCGAATTTGGGGGTGTCACAGATTGGTATCAGAGCCATTGGTTATAGCGAACTAGAGTTCTTTAAGCGACCTGAAAGCCTTAGAGACCTAGACTATAGCCTTGGCCAGAACATGCATGCACACATATGCATATGCCTAACTCACTATATGACAACTACTGTTGCAATGCGTTTAGATGAATAATTGCGTGTTCCTACACGTGACTTCTCAAATATGGTTGGGATAATAGTGGCAACTCGATACACGAGAAACCATCAACCAACACCATCAAGAAACTTATACGAACGTTATTATCTGATGTAGAGTTAACCTGATTTGTATTCCCTGAAACAAACCACACTTGAGACAGTCAATCCTACTTGAACAGTAGAAGAATGCTTGAGGGCACTTATATCATATTAAAAGTCTGGAACTATTCTCATTCATACAGCTCCCACTTTTACGAGCAAACATATATAAAACTAATGGTTCCTACCATGGTTGCCGTACCCAACACACTATTAAGGGAACTCCGTGACGCCCACAAAAAATGACTTCTTACAAAGCACTACCCCAATTTGGATAGGGACATCCTCCTTACTAGCAAACAACTCGAGTCTGTTGATGGCCTCAGGAACTTGGAAAATGAATAATTTCCCATGCTACTTATGCCCGAGTACAAATGTTAGTGGAGCATGCTCGAGTGGCAGAAAGTACAGATGAGATCTTCATGCTGATGACTATATGATGGCAGAAGTGGTATTTATCGTAACTGTGTAAAAACCATGTACCGCGGGCTGTGCCCTACTATACTATACTAAAACCTCTATTCAACACATACATACGAATTTCGTCATATCTTATATGAATATAATAGCACGAAAGCCATGTTTGACAACTACTTGGTCATAGTTGACCACTACGCAAACAAACTCTCACTTTCTAAAGGATCGAACAAATCCTCACTAAACACTTAACGACTAGGACTGACAACTTATCAGTCGAATGGACGGAGAGAACAAACGGAAGTCGCGATACATATTGGAGTAACGAGCCTTAAGTACTACAAGAACAGACATAATAAGTGTCGTATCCACTAATCGAGATGGAGTCTCAAATAACCACTAGGGTAACCAGACCCAATTATGTGAAACAAACTCCTCCCCACAAATGACAAACTTATTTTGACAATTTTTATAAAATTTGTCTACAAAAATGTTTTACTATATTTTTGGATAACATTCCAACAAAAACTATATTTTGGATAGCGTTCCAATGGAAACAATAACTTTGAATAACATTCCTACAAACACTTTGAATGGGATACTGGAAAACATACCAGTACGCATTCATGAACCGGAGAATGACCGGTATCATTTTGAATTAACCAGAGAACGTACCGGTAACGTTTTGAGATACTGGAAAACGTACCAGTAAGGTCTTAAACCGGAGAACGACCGGTGGATTAACTGGAGAACGACCGGTACTATGACTTGCTGGAGAACGGCCAGCGGTATTACAAACTGGAGAACGACCGGTAGACTTTGGAAATATTGATCCTTAGTTGGATCAGCCTGCGTTTCCTACGATAACGATTTTGGGGAATGTTATTTTATTTAAATAGCCTATGTTTCTTGCTATTACTTATTTGGGAAATGTTAACTCTTGATGGAATTAACATGTGTTTTCTACGATAACTATTTTGGGAAATGTTATTTTTACTAAATAACATGTGTTTCCTATAAACCATTACTTTAGGAAATGTTTCTCTTAATTGATAAACTTGTGTTTCCTACAAAGCAAACAACTAAACCATGTTAGGGACAGACATCCCACTTAAGTTGTAATTTGAGTAGACATCTCAACTAAACTGTATTTTAGGTGATATCCCAACGAAATTTTACTTTCAGATGACAATTCAACAAGACGAAATTTATTGAACCCTAACACCGTCACCGAGATGTCGTGGAGAATGATGACTCAACTTTTAGAAGTTGACTCACGTAAACTAGAATGACAAACACGCTATAGAACTAACCGATGGTAAGTTAATCGAATCAGGAGGAATAGTACCGGGATGTATCCTAGCATTTGGGGATCATCTCTTCGATATAGACTTGCTATCGGTAGAGTTGGAGAGTTTTGACATCACAGTCGTTAGGGATTGTGTTTGTCAAGAATTTGAAATAAGATTGTATGTTCTTATAAGTTGGTACGAGTACCTCTACTCACTATCTATTATCTCTAATGAAGATAGGAGATATACATTTTGCATTTGACAATTACTGCAACAGGCTGTGAACATTGGTCTCAATATGAGTACCGCCTACTATTCACAAAACTAACGGCCAAAACAAACGAACGATACAAACGATTGAGGACTCGTTGTGAGCCTGTGTAATTAATAATGGAGGAAATTGGGATGTTCGTCTCTGTAACACCCCCAAATTTAGTGATTTGCGGAAGCATACTTGGGTGTTACTAATCAATATACAAAGCACAAGATATACAGCAAACGACCTCTAAATGAGACGTTTTGTAAAATAATTACATTCCATAAATTAATCGTTTGAAAACATATAGTTTTCTTTACAAAAATATGTAAGCCTAGAGTCCGCGTATGTGGCGGGAGATTCTATTACATAACCATAGCTACAAAAGATAATGCCAAAGAATCTCCGTTAAATGCAGTTTGGAAATCATGCGACTCTAGCTAGTGATCCTGGAGTGATCCTACTCCGTAAGTGTACCTGAGAATACATGCTAAAAATGGTCAACCAAAAGGTTGGTGAATCTCACAGGTTTATCAGTAAATAATCAGTTTGAACACAAGATTTCATCAGTAGTGCCCGCAGGCGTATATCAAGTATTTGCAAATCCAGCAAAAGTAAAGTAATTAAGTTATACCGTTGCCATGAGGCTCATAATCGAAGCTTAACCCGTAAATAATCAGTTGCTCCCGTGACATGCTCGTAATTGAGCAAGCATAAGTAACGAAATAATAGTCGCCCGTTTATACAGAACGGTTCGTGGTAGCGCTACTACCCCGGGCGGGGAGGGTCATTTCCCTAATGGATCCATTAACTAGTGTTCGCGCTTAAGTCCATAACTAACGATATATGATGGAGAGACTTCTGTAAGTAGTAAACAACTCATGCAATTCCGTTTGGTATAGTAAACAGTTTTAGTACTTGTGTTCAAGAAAAGCAAGCAATGTATCTCACCCCGTATATAAACAGTAAAAGTGGGGCTGTAAGACTCACCTGAGCCTAGTAGTAAGCAGTTGAAAACTGTAAGTAGCGTGTAGGTTCTCCGAACCCGTAACCTTTAAATGCCTAAACATGTAAGGTTAAGTAAGTAGATGTCTCGCAAGACCATCTAGGCTAGTTGTCCATACAACCCATTGTCCAAATGTTGGTTCGTTATCGTTTGTAATAAAGTGTTCGGCCCGTTGGTGATTCGTTATGATTAAAGTTTTATCACTTATAACGCGATTTAGAGTGATTGCACTTGAAAAGTATGTTCTATTATGTTCGATAATTCGTATTGTATAAGTATTTGAAATTGTACAAGTTTGACACTTGGTGAGAAATGTGCTTATGGAATCTAAGTACGGGGGTCCGGGGGCAGAGCCCCTGGTTAGCGGGGTCCAAGGGGAGGCAGCCCCTGGCGGGGTCCAAGGGGCAGAGCCCCTGGCTGGGGTCGAGCTGCCAGGTCAGCTTGGAAAAATTTTATTTCTACTATATTGCTTTGGTGAAAAACGCATCTGGGATCTGAATTTGGGTAAAATCGAGTGATAAATTTCGAGTCTCGACACTTAGTAAAAATCTGTGTTTTTGAGGTTCTGGTTTGTGCGACGTTGGGTGCGACGTCGCAAATCCTGACTGCGACGTTGAGCATGACGTCGCTATGTGCGACTTTCGCAATTTAATGCGACGTTGTACGTGGCGTCGCTATATGCGACGCTGTTGATTTCTGCGACGTAAGGGTTTGCGTCGCTAAGTGCGACGTTCGCAAGTCAATGCGACGTTGGGGATGACGTCGCTATATGCGACGTTGTGAGGGTATTGCGACGTTTTTGACTACGTCGCAGAGAGCCCAGCGTCTCTGCGACGTTACGGTCTGATCGGAGGTTGGTGGCCGGAAAATCGGTCGGAAAGCTTCCGTTTGGTCCAAATCTTTTACCCAACCCATTTTTGGACATTTTAAGCATATATAAACTATAAAAACGTAAAAATGAGTAAAAACGGAGAGTTTCGGGTTTTGTCGGAAACTTACGAAATGGCGAAATGAAAATCTGGAAAGATGAAGTTGTAGATCGTAACGTGGTGGTTCTTTTATTCCAAAGGAGTGGTATGATTCGGCGTCGTTTCGTGATGTTATTTTGTGATTTTGTAAGGTGGTGGTGGTTTTGTTAATTGAGAGAAAAGAAAGAGAAGAAAGAGAAAGAGATGGAGAAAATGAGGAAAAAGAAAGGAGGTGGGAGGTTTAACCTCCCATTTTCAGCTTCCGTCTCCGTGCCCCATGCGGCATTCGTTTTCTCCATTGTTTAAGCGTTAAATATTTATTTTTTTCGCGTAATTATTCATTTAAAAATACTAATCTTTGTTAGATAATTTAATAACATCATTTTGTCAAATCTTTAACAGTTTGTTTATATTTGAATTTAAATTGTGCGTTTAATATTTTAATTGTGTTGACGTTTATTTGTACGATACATTACCTACTTGAAATGTATTCAAAACAATATTTGAAAAATGATCGCGTTATTAAACAAAATGTTTCACCAACGTCCGTAATGTTTGAATCGAATTACATTCGATTTAAATTGCGTACGATTTAATCAAATCGCATAATCGTATATATTCACCAATATATAATTTGTTACATTAATTAGCTTAACACAGAACTAATTACATGTATTTATAGAGGATTAGGCACTAATTACTAGTCCTAATTTGGCGGTTGTTACATTCTCCCCCTGTTAAAAGAATTTCGTCCCGAAATTTAGGTCGAAGTCGCGTTCGGGGTAGAATCAATGAATAAGTGGGGATACTTGAGTCGCATTTGGTCTTCCCGTTCCCAAGTGAATTCCGGACCACGCCGCGAATTCCATCTGACTTTGACGATGGGAATACGACTTTGTTTCAGTTGTTTGACCTCACGGTCCATAATTTCGGCGGGTTCCTCAACGAAAGGAAGTTTGTCATCGATGCGGATCTCGTCAAGGGGTATGATAAGTGTCTCGTCGGATAGACATTTCTTCAAGTTAGAAATGTGAAACGTAGGGTGCACGCTGCTGAGTTCGGAAGGCAGCTGCAATCGATATGCCACGGGGCCAATCCGTTCAAGGATCTCAAAAGGCCCAATGTACCTAGGATTTAATTTCCCGCGTTTACCAAACCGGATTACGCCTTTCCAAGGCGATACTTTTAAGAGTACTCGGTCCCCAACTTGGAACTCGAGTGGCTTGCGTCTCACGTCAGCATAACTTTTCTGACGATCACGCGCGGCTTTGAGTCGGTTCTGGATTTCAAAAATTTTCTCGGTGGTTTCTTGTATGAGTTCAGGACCAGTGAGTTGACTATCTCCCACTTCAGTCTAACAGATCGGTGATCGGCACTTACGACCGTACAGTGCCTCAAAAGGTGCAGCCTTAATGCGGGCGTGATAACTGTTATTGTAGGAAAACTCACACAACGGTAGGTGTCTTTCCCAGTTGGTACCGAAATCAACTACGCAGGCTCGTAGCATATCTTCCAGTGTCTGTATAGTTCGTTCGCTCTGGCCATCGGTCTGAGGGTGGTACGCGGTACTCATATCGAAACGGGTACCCAGTGATTTTTGGAGTGATTGCCAGAAGCGAGATGTGAAACGAGCATCCCTGTCAGAGATGATCGAGATAGGGACACCATGTTGACAAACGATTTCTTTGATGTAAATTTGTGTGAGGCGTTCCATTTTGTCGGTTTCTTTGATTGCCAAGAAATGAGCCGATTTGGTGAGACGATCGACGATCACCCAAATGGTATCGCAACCGCTTGACGACTTAGGAAGTTTGGTTATGAAATCCATGGCAATCTGTTCCCATTTCCATTCAGGAATGTCAGGTTGTTGGAGTAAGCCGGAAGGTTTCTGGTATTCGGCTTTGACCTTGGAACAAGTTAAGCATTTGCTGACGTACAAGGCAATGTCAGCTTTCATGTTCAGCCACCAGTAAAACTCCTTGATGCCGTGATACATTTTTTCGGATCCCGGGTGGATAGAATACTTGGACTTGTGAGCTTCATCCATTACCAAGTCCCGAAGGTTCCCGAAACTAGGCAACCAGATTCGGTTAGAGAAGTACCTAACTCCGTTGGGTCTGATTTCGAACTGTTTATCCATGCCTCGTAAGGCCTCATTTTTGACATTATCGGGTTTGAGAGCTTCGAGTTGAGCGGTGAGAATCTGGATATTCAAATCGTTGTGAATGGTCATACTGAGGGCCCGGACTCGAAGCGGTTTTGTTCGTTCCTTACGACTGAGAGCATCGGCAACCACGTTTGCCTTACCCGGATGATATTTGATCTCACAGTCGTAATCGGTGAGCAACTCGATCCATCGACGTTGCCTCATGTTAAGATCTTTTTGGTCGAAGATGTGTTGGAGACTTTTGTGTCGGTAAATACAGTACTTCGGGTACCATAAAGGTAGTGTCTCCAGATTTTGAGAGCGAATACCACGGCCCCTAACTCGAGGTCGTGAGTTATGTAGTTCTTCTCGTGAACTTTAAGTTGTCGGGAGGCGTAAGCAATGACCTTGTCTCGTTGCATCAACACGCAACCGAGACCTTGGTGAGAAGCATCGCAGTATACCACGAAGTCATCGGTGCCTTCGGGTAAGGATAGAATGGGTGCACTACAAAGCTTTAGTTTCAACAGCTGAAATGCTGACTTTTGTTTATCAGTCCAATCGAACTTTTTGTCTTTCTGAGTCAGTGTCGTGAGTGGTATGGCTATTTTTGAGAAGTTTTCAAAGAATCGGCGATAATACCCCGCCAATCCCAAGAATTGGCGTACTTCGGTAGGAGTGGTTGGCGCCTGCCAGTTCTTGATGGCCTCGATTTTTGATGGGTCTACATGAATTCCCTGACTATCAATCACATGCCCAAGGAATTGAACGGTTTTATCCAGAACTCACACTTAGAGAATTTGGCGTAAAGCTCCTCGTGTCTAAGTAGTTCTAGGATGGTTCTGAGGTGTTGTGCGTGTTCTTGTTCGTTTCGTGAGTATATGAGGATGTCATCGATGCACACAATGACAAACTTGTCGACATAAGGTTTACACACCCGATTCATAAGGTCCATGAATACAGCCGGTGCGTTGGTTAGACCAAAGGGCATCACTTGGAACTCGTAGTGCCCGTAACTGGTTCTGAATGCGGTTTTTGGGATGTCGGCATCACGAACACGCAATTGGTGATAACCCGATCGAAGGTCAATCTTTGAATAACAGCTTGATCCTTGAAGTTGATCGAACAGATCGTCGATTCGAGGAAGTGGGTATCGGTTCTTGACGGTTAGTTTGTTCAACTCTCGGTAGTCAATACAC
The DNA here is from genome assembly GCA_949592205.1 of Helichrysum umbraculigerum. Taxonomy (NCBI): domain Eukaryota; kingdom Viridiplantae; phylum Streptophyta; class Magnoliopsida; order Asterales; family Asteraceae; genus Helichrysum; species Helichrysum umbraculigerum. The sequence continues at coordinate 96,731,643 of CATIUR010000004.1, forward strand.
ATTCGAAATGAACCGTCTTTCTTTTTGACAAACAAGACCGGAGCTCCCCAAGGTGAAGAACTCGGTCTGATGAATCCTCTATCCAGAAGTTCCTGTAACTGAGTGGACAGCTCCTGAAGTTCGGATGGGGCTAGGCGGTACGGTGCTCGGGCCACCGGTGCGGCACCCGGCACGAGATCAATCGAGAACTCGACCTGTCTAGGTGGAGGTAAACCAGGTAGTTCTTCTGGAAAGACTTCGGGAAAGTCTCTAATGATTGGCACATCTTCAAGTCGCTTCTCCTCCGACTTTTTCTCAGTGATGTGCGCGAGAATTGCTGGGTAACCCTTTCTCAGAAATTTTCGGGTTTTTAAACAGGTGATTAAGTTTAGTCTCGACCCACCGGTCTCCCCCTGTATAATCAAGGTACTACCGGCGGCGAGAGGAATTCGGACGATCTTATCATGGCAAACAATTTCGGCCCGATGCTTGGACAACCAGTCCATACCCACGATGACATCGAAACTTCCTAATTCAACAGGCATTAGATCGATTGAGAAGGTTTCGTTTGCGAGGTTTAAAGTGCAATTAGGTATCACACTATTGGTTTCTATGAATTTACCATTTGCGAGTTCTACGGTGTACTTAACATCTAAGGCCGAAGGGGTGATATTAAGTAGTGGGCAAAACTCATCAGATATGAAACTTCTATCAGCACCGGTATCAAATAATACTGAAGCAGTAAGATCGTTGAGAAGAAACGTACCCGTTACAACATTCGGGTCTTCTCTAGCTTCCCCAGCTTTGATAACAAATGCTCTGCTACCAGCAGGGTTGTTGTTCCGTTTGTTGTGGTTGTTGTTGTTGTTGTTGTTTCTCTGCTTAGGGCAATTATTCTGAAAGTGCCCAGGACTTCCGCACCCATAACAAGTCTTTGGGGCACTGGCGTTTCGACAATCTTTGGCCAGATGCCCAAAAACGTTTGCAGTTTGTGCAAGGGCAGGAACCGTCATGGTGACGATTGCATTTGGTGCAGTAGGGCTTGCTTCTAATGTACCCTTTCTTTTCTGAAGAGCCGGATGAATAAGCCCTAAGGGGCTCAGGCTTTCGGTTGGTGATTTGGTTGGATGAGTTGGGGTTTCCTTCCCACTTTCGTTTGTTGTTTGTAGGTGGGGCTGAGGTTGTGTTACGGCGGACAGCGTTTGCCGTAAGTTCATGGGCCATACGGATGGCGTTCTGGATAGTACCTGGTTTGGATGAAGTCACCAGGTCCTGGAGTTTCTCAGGCAGTCCATCAACATATTTCTCGATCCTCTTGTATTCAGGATCGACCATGGATGGGCACAGAAGTGCCAGTTGGTGGAAACGGTTGGTGTACCCGGTGATATCATCACCTTGCATCTTGTGGTTCCAAAATTCCAGCTCCAGTTGTTTCAGTTCATCCCTGGGGCAATACTCACCCCTTAACATCTCCTTCAACTCCTCCCATGGGAGTTTATAAGCATTGGCAACGCTCACAGTTTGGGCATAGGTTTTCCACCACGTGAGTGCGGTGTCAGTAAAAGTACTAACAGAGAACTTAACCTTGTCCCCCTCCGCACAGTTGCAGATAAGGAATACCGATTCAACTTTCTCAATCCAACGTATTAGACCGATTGCTCCCTCAGTACCTGCAAAGTTCAGAGGTTTGCAGTTTTGGAAGTCCTTATATGAGCAGGGCTTGGGTTGTGGTCCATTGTTAGCGGTATCTTCGCTACCAGGAGCTGAAGTCCGGGTAGCTAGGGCTTGGGCCACGCTACGGGCAATCAGACCCGCAACTTCGGCTTCAGTGAGGGTGATTTGTCGACGAGGAGGCATGCTGCTGATCAAGGAAGGAACAAGGAAAGTGGAATAAGTTATTTTCATGAAACTATGATATATCACAAGTGTATATAATGAGATACACGATAATAGTACGAGGTGATAATCATATTCCATTTAGGTAAACAAGTTGGATACAAAGTTCGGGTTTTCCAAAAGATTACAGAGTAGTAGTAGTAGTACAAAAGTACCGGGAATGGTTACATCCGGTTGAATTACATAGGTCCTAATTAAGTAGTTAACTAGTTACAAGTTACAGACTGTTCTAATCTTGATGCAGATTAATCTGCTCCATCAGCGCGACAAGGCGGTCCACGGTTTCTGCTAGTCTGTTGGCTTGTCTGGCATTGTCTTCGACCAAGGCTAGTCGCTGTACTAGTGCTCGAGAGTGGTCCTCAGTCTCCTGTGAACGCTGTTCACACTCCTCTAGTCGGTTTCTTACGAGTTCACCCGCATCTAATTCAGCGGTCATTGAATCCTGAATTATGCTTACAGAGAGGTTTGTGTCCTCTTGTTCTTGCTGGAGTTGGGATATGTGATCAAGAGCTTGGCGAAGCAGGTAGATCATTCGGTGTTGTTCCCGTTCGAGATTTTCAAGCCTTTGCTCCTTAAGGCGGAGTTGGGTAGCCAACACTGGCACCGTGAGATGTGCCGAGTCCTGAGAGTTATGACCAGGATAGGGGTTGCTTCGAGGTGACCTAGTGATCCTCCTGGCTATTCGCGGGTTTCGAGATCCTTGCGGATGAGAGCGTAATGAATTAGGTGATGTGTTTGCCATTCCTGAGGCAGAGTGTAAGTAAGACGAGGCTAATATATATAAGTATATAATATCCAGCCTAGTGTCTAGCACGTATCAAGTAATGGTCTGGTTCTCTCGTGGTCAGAGTCAACTAACGCATTCCTGTTCAACATAACCATTTCAGACCTCACATCATCTTTCCTTAATTGTACATAGTTGATCAGGCTATGTTAAATTAAAGTCGTATGATGAAATTCCTGAACCAATCATGCCTAGTAAGGAAATACTGCCTAATGGTCATAGTCTAGGCCCACTAAATGCAACCTAGTTCACTATAACCTTAGGCTCTGATACCAATCTGTAACACCCCCAAATTTAGTGATTTGCGGAAGCATACTTGGGTGTTACTAATCAATATACAAAGCACAAGATATACAGCAAACGACCTCTAAATGAGACGTTTTGTAAAATAATTACATTCCATAAATTAATCGTTTGAAAACATATAGTTTTCTTTACAAAAATATGTAAGCCTAGAGTCCGCGTATGTGGCGGGAGATTCTATTACATAACCATAGCTACAAAAGATAATGCCAAAGAATCTCCGTTAAATGCAGTTTGGAAATCATGCGACTCTAGCTAGTGATCCTGGAGTGATCCTACTCCGTAAGTGTACCTGAGAATACATGCTAAAAATGGTCAACCAAAAGGTTGGTGAATCTCACAGGTTTATCAGTAAATAATCAGTTTGAACACAAGATTTCATCAATAGTGCCCGCAGGCGTATATCAAGTATTTGCAAATCCAGCAAAAGTAAAGTAATTAAGTTATACCGTTGCCATGAGGCTCATAATCGAAGCTTAACCCGTAAATAATCAGTTGCTCCCGTGACATGCTCGTAATTGAGCAAGCATAAGTAACAAAATAATAGTCGCCCGTTTATACAGAACGGTTCGTGGTAGCGCTACTACCCCGGGCGGGGAGGGTCATTTCCCTAATGGATCCATTAACTAGTGTTCGCGCTTAAGTCCATAACTAACGATATATGATGGAGAGACTTCTGTAAGTAGTAAACAACTCATGCAATTCCGTTTGGTATAGTAAACAGTTTTAGTACTTGTGTTCAAGAAAAGCAAGCAATGTATCTCACCCCGTATATAAACAGTAAAAGTGGGGCTGTAAGACTCACCTGAGCCTAGTAGTAAGCAGTTGAAAACTGTAAGTAGCGTGTAGGTTCTCCGAACCCGTAACCTTTAAATGCCTAAACATGTAAGGTTAAGTAAGTAGATGTCTCGCAAGACCATCTAGGCTAGTTGTCCATACAACCCGTTGTCCAAATGTTGGTTCGTTATCGTTTGTAATAAAGTGTTCGGCCCGTTGGTGATTCGTTATGATTAAAGTTTTATCACTTATAACGCGATTTAGAGTGATTGCACTTGAAAAGTATGTTCTATTATGTTCGATAATTCGTATTGTATAAGTATTTGAAATTGTACAAGTTTGACACTTGGTGAGAAATGTGCTTATGGAATCTAAGTACGGGGGTCCGGGGGCAGAGCCCCTGGTTAGCGGGGTCCAAGGGGAGGCAGCCCCTGGCGGGGTCCAAGGGGCAGAGCCCCTGGCTGGGGTCGAGCTGCCAGGTCAGCTTGGAAAAATTTTATTTCTACTATATTGCTTTGGTGAAAAACGCATCTGGGATCTGAATTTGGGTAAAATCGAGTGATAAATTTCGAGTCTCGACACTTAGTAAAAATCTGTGTTTTTGAGGTTCTGGTTTGTGCGACGTTGGGTGCGACGTCGCAGATCCTGACTGCGACGTTGAGCATGACGTCGCTATGTGCGACTTTCGCAATTTAATGCGACGTTGTACGTGGCGTCGCTATATGCGACGCTGTTGATTTCTGCGACGTAAGGGTTTGCGTCGCTAAGTGCGACGTTCGCAAGTCAATGCGACGTTGGGGATGACGTCGCTATATGCGACGTTGTGAGGGTATTGCGACGTTTTTGACTACGTCGCAGAGAGCCCAGCGTCTCTGCGACGTTACGGTCTGATCGGAGGTTGGTGGCCGGAAAATCGGTCGGAAAGCTTCCGTTTGGTCCAAATCTTTTACCCAACCCATTTTTGGACATTTTAAGCATATATAAACTATAAAAACGTAAAAATGAGTAAAAACGGAGAGTTTCGGGTTTTGTCGGAAACTTACGAAATGGCGAAATGAAAATCCGGAGAGATGAAGTTGTAGATCGTAACGCGGTGGTTCTTTTATTCCAAAGGAGTGGTATGATTCGGCGTCGTTTCGTGATGTTATTTTGTGATTTTGTAAGGTGGTGGTGGTTTTGTTAATTGAGAGAAAAGAAAGAGAAGAAAGAGAAAGAGATGGAGAAAATGAGGAAAAAGAAAGGAGGTGGGAGGTTTAACCTCCCATTTTCAGCCTCCGTCTCCGTGCCCCGTGCGGCGTTCGTTTTCTCCGTTGTTTAAGCGTTAAATATTTATTTTTTTTGCGTAATTATTCATTTAAAAATACTAATCTTTGATAGATAATTTAATAACATCATTTTGTCAAATCTTTAACAGTTTGTTTATATTTGAATTTAAATTGTGCGTTTAATATTTTAATTGTGTTGACGTGTATTTGTACGATACATTACCTACTTGAAATGTATTCAAAACAATATTTGAAAAATGATCGCGTTATTAAACAAAATGTTTCAACAACGTCCGTAATGTTTGAATCGAATTACATTCGATTTAAATTGCGTACGATTTAATCAAATCGCATAATCGTATATATTCACCAATATATAATTTGTTACATTAATTAGCCTAACACAGAACTAATTACATGTATTTACAGAGAATTAGGCACTAATTACTAGTCCTAATTTGGCGGTTGTTATAGTCTCCCACTAACCGAATCCTACTACAACAATAATTACCACCCTAGGGTACAAATGACGCCATTAAGGCTCTATACGAAACAAAATACCGATTACCACTCTATGGGATAGAGTGGGTGATAGACAACTTTGAACACCACATTGACAACCTTGCACTTCCTCCAAAACTGAACTCATTGATTTCAGTTAGCACTAACGCATGTTGCTCATTCCTCAATACCACTTTCACTGACTTGACATCAAGTGCAGAATAGGGATGACCTATCTAAGTCAACGATAAACTCAGGTTTTGCATTTAGCAGACAAGTCAAATTACTGTTTGGTCAAACTAATTAGTCATGAAAAGACTACTGTATATATATGGCTACCTTGCAGCCACGATATAACTACGATTTGAACCATAAAATAGTCAGGACTCGACTACTACGATAAACATGCTAGGCCCAATATCAGTTAAATGACTTAATTACAACTGGGACGTGAGGCAAAGTAAACTTGTAAAAATCTCTTCTTACATACATTTCTCCCTATACCATTACTAACTGGAGAAACCCTGGCGATATGAGCGGAAAAACTTAACCTCCGCCACGTAGGACCGTTTGAAAGTCCTTACAAGAAACCCTGTCACATACAGGTTTGAACTAACACGAAAGTTCAACAACATTCACGACATTACCCATTTCTAACATGAAAAGGGTGTTCTCTAACGAGACCTTAATTCCTTTTTCCCGACATAACTACTATTGGCATAAAAAATTTAACTTTGTAGAGGAACTTTTCAAGACGTCGACTAAGGTTTTGCAGCTAGCAAACTAGACACACTATCAGGTATATATTCTGCAAAACTGAACTATACTCGTGCTACAAGCCGTTAGAATTGTTACAACAACTTGAAACGTCGCAACCGAACTATGAACACAAGATACGAAACACGAGTGTTAGACACTCACGACTTGATTCAAATTTCGAGGACGAAATTTCTTTAACAAGGGGAGAATGTGACACCCCGCAAATTTGGGTACAATTAAGAACAGTAAATACATGCATTTTACGCTAATTTTCTGACCAAAGTTTAAACAAAACTTTCTTTGTGAAATAAACCTAGCAAGCCCAACACTTTTAAACAAAAAGTATTAGGTATTTCGTAATTAACTAAATTACGTACAAACTTATCGGGACAAACTCGACAAACTAAATACAATGAAGTTGGTGATACAAAAATAATTAATATATCGAAAATTATTAATTACGATTACTATTATAATTATATTATTGAAATAATATAATATATTATACGTTTATTATTTAACGTATAGGACACAGTACAAATGTCCAAAAAGTATCTCAAAATACTTTTGAACAAATTTTATTGGAAACTATTATAGAAAATAGTTGGAACAAAAGTTGTTCGGGAACTTTTAGACGACTATTTAGGACACGTTATACACGAACAGAAACAATTATAAAACGTGCCTAAAAGTCAAAAATAATAAAAGTGTTATTTTTGCCATTCCTGTTTTAGTATTTGGAACATTACCTCAAAATAAGAAATCATAATTTAAATGAAATTTGGCACCCAATTGGATGCGCGCAGTAAAATGGACAAATTGTACATCAGTCAAAAATAATGAAAATGTCATTATTCAGATTTTAAATAACGTACCTAGAGAACATCTACAAAATACAAATATAAAATATTAAATTTTATATTGCACTAATTATACCCGTACCCGAAATTAACGGGTTAAAAACCTACAATATTACTACAATCAAAATATCTTCCGATAATACTTTGTGTAAACCATTCCCACCCATTAAAAACTTTAACCCATATCATATCATATTTTTTTATATATATCCATACCCCTCCATTTTGTCACACACACAACAACCAAAAGTTTCAATTATTGATTTCACTGGTTGTGATCGGAAGCAAGAAACAGAAGAATCAGAAGTAGAAACATAACACCTTCATCTTCATCATCTGTACATCATTTCTTCATAACCGCTGTAAGAAAAATTCTCTATCAAAGTTTCTTCTATAAATTTTGATTACATTATGTAAAACAACTTAGTAATCATGAATGATTTAGCAAACACAAACACAAAAATTGCTTTTAAGTTTGACAAAGATTGTATGTTTTGTTGTATTTTTGACCGAGAAAAACATCACATGATTGTGTATTGAAAAGTCACCATAACCAAAAATAAAAAAATAAAAAAATTAAGACTTGATTTCTTCATGATTTAAACAATACGTGTCATCATAATTGTGATCTGAATATATATATGATAATGAAAGATACAGAGAATCTAAGAAAGTGGATATTGATTTGAGATGGCTTTTGATAATTTAATCTATCTATAAAATGATATATATATATATATATATATATATATATATATATATATATATATATATATTATATTTGAAAGTGAGGAGCTTTTAAATATTTTAATCTATAAGTTAATCATTTTATAGCAATAAAAGTTTGAATTAGTTGATTTCTACCATTCAGAGATATACAGTTCAAAAACATCGACACTATATATTTGTCTATCTCATTTTTCGTATAAGGATTTAACTGGTTGATGAGTGAGCCGTACGTCTCAAAGGGGATTTACCGATATAGCCGATCGGCTATATTGTCCCAACTGTACGGCTAAGTATTTGTATACCCGATTGGTTCGAGTTGTATTTTTAGCCAAACACGGACGATTCATTAAATCGTACAAAAATATTAACGAGCACATGACTAAAAAAAATATATTTATATATATATATATATATATTTATGTTGTAATTGTTATAAAACTTTACGACACGAACTCTGGTACTAAAAATGTTCACGACCGCGGGACATTAATTTATACGAATATTTATTCGGTAATACTATAAATTGGACACGATAAATTATGGAACGAAGTATATTTTGAACTAGTAAAAGTTTTGGTATAAACTTTAATTGGATATATATATATATACACACACACACACACGAACGACAACCAATTATATATATGTGCAAAGGAAACGAAACAATTTGTACAATTTATGAAATCAACGATTTCTTTAAAACAAACGAACTATTAATATAATTTGATAAACAATCGAAATACTTTTGTTAATACATATTGTGCGTATAGGTTGACATACCTTGGGCGATGCAACTTTCATTTGCCAGCATTCACATCACTACTACTGTGAGTTCACAGCCCCTTTTCACTGTTTTAATGTTTTTAAAACCTGGGGTGAAAAACATAACAACTGTTTTGCTAGAATATGCAATTGCTAGAACATGCAATAACTGTTGTAACTGCTTTGGTGTCTATGTGCTTATTAATTGCTTTGTGTACTTATGTGATTATTAATCGCTTTGGGTACTTATGTGCCACTGATCATATGAATGATTTCATACTATGCTTGCGAACTATTTGTGTATACTTATGTGCTGTTGTATAAATAACTCATAGAATTTACTTTCCTACAAACTTTACCTTAGGATACTTGCTTTCCTATAGGTACTTATGATTAGGATACTTACCTTTCTACAGATCGTTATGAAGAACTGTATTTGACTTCATGTCAATAACTCTTGAATGAAATGTTTAACAAACCACTACAAATATAAAACCTATGAATTCACTCAACACATTTTGTTGACTTTTACTATGTTTTTCAGGCGATTCACAGCACAAGTAAGAACACAAACATACGGAGTTAGGCGACCAATGACGAATTAGGATGCCACATTTTGGGACAATTCAAGATTGATTTTGTATAACTAATACTATTTATATGACTTGACGAGTCATAGTTCTTTTGTAAACAAATCATTTACTTAAATGGCATCTTAATTTAAATTGTTCAGCAATAATCATACGCTCTGATCTAGCATGGTGTTCAACGTTAACGTCAGTACCCCTGCACATACTAATGCTTCCGCTAATCGCGCGTTGACCGCGCTGACCGAATTTGGGGGTGTCACATGAGTCGTTTCTTTTCGTCTATAAAGTGTTTTATGAAAATTTCAGGTATTACACCACCATTTAAGTGGTATACGAAATAATTCCTCAAACATACAATTTCTACCTTAACTTCGTCAACTAACCCATTCCCACAACTACACCAAAACTTCCGAGTCTGAAGGGTAACAAGTCAATGCTAAAAGAGTATTCTTCTAGCACTAGAGTATACCCTTATGTAACGTCTTTTAGTCTCTATGTGCTCCCATTAATAAAATTATTTCAAAGTATCTCACTCAAGACAAGCCATCGAGTTTTCTACGGTGTTGATAGGCGCCACTTGACGAGCTGTCATCCGATATCCGATTGTAAAGTGACCTTTTCGATTGCAGTTTGAATAAATACAACATGATGCAGATGTGTGATGATAGTAGTTACACCTTACACACAGACGATGTGAACAAGTGTAACCCTCTCTTCATGTGTTGGTATCTACCAGTCTCTTGAATTCCCTTTCATTCTTGGTATTGTTTCTACATTTCCAGCCTTAGTGGTTTCATCAATTAACAATCCAGTGATCCACCCATCAATATTGCGTCTCGGATGGTAAAAGGCTCGGTCACTTCTACCGTCCTGCTAATTTTCAGAACAAAGCTGTTAATGTGCTTTTCAATTCTCTTAGCTTCGAGTACCACGAGATGAGGTCTAATTCTTGTCCACTCATGATATTGTTCGTTATATATTGCATGGTTAGCTCCCATTGTAGAGAAATTTCCAAAACGTGTTCACTAACTTCTTCATTTCATTATTGAAAGAATATTTCTCCTTAAACAGTGATTTTATTTATTTATTTAGTTATGTACTTATTATTATTACTATTATCGTTGCTATTATTATTATTATTTATTTATTTTTATTTTTTTTCCGCGCCCTCACCACTTCATCATTTGAATTCTCGCTATTAGTTCCGTTTTCGCCTTCGGTGCCGCTAGCTCTACCAGGGTTCAATATGCTATTACAAACCTTGCATGACAATTTTTAATATTAATGCCCACCACTGTTGTGCAATGGTCGCAACAACATTGCAGTTCTTGCCTTCAATACCACATATTCCTCCAGTTCAACCATCAGTTCAATCACCACTATCACTTGTATGACCACCACCCAGTGTTTCTCCTCCATGAGTAAAATTTACGTGTATTGCGTCTTAGTAGTATGCTTGCTGTAATTTTGAATTAATATGGGTTTAGAATAGTTGAATACTTTGGAGTTTGTCAAGGCATAAATGCACAAGACTCACAAACATAAGATTGATTCGGTAACGAATGCAATTGGGATTTTATTACAATACGACACGGACATAGCACATGAGACACGCAAACATGGTCGGATAAGCACACATACATCGGAACACCTTTGTCAATTACGTCTGCAGCCGTAATTGTGAAACCATTCTTTCATACCCATACTTATCTTCCAAGTCTTTGTATCACAATAAGCTTTGTATTCACGGAAAGAGATCAGATAGTTATAGAATCCTAAGTAACATGTAGACGAACCACATAAAGAGTCGTAAGATGATGAAGAAACGTTTACAACGTCCTTCTTACTTGAAATAGTTAAGATAAATGATCGACACTAGCCACAACTAGCTTCACGGAATTGTATGCACACATAACTTCCTAACTCATGTTCTATATGTGGGTTCCTTATTTATAGTCTAGGCCAATCCACCTAGATCTCTATAAACAATGTCTCTTATACCAATCTGTCATACCCCGTCTAAAGCGGAAACAACGGGGTATAACGGTTATAGGATCATAACACATCATTATAAAGAATACTATATGAAATAAAATATTCAATGTGTCATGATGCCAATAACATGAATAACGGTTCATGTTATGCATACATTTCAACAATGAATTCAACATCTTACAAACAAACGTACACTATAATGTTAAGGCGAAACGTGCCTTCACAAATAACTATGATGTACCACAAGTCTTGAACATTTCTTAATACAACCCTAAAGGTCCACTAAGTTCTCTTGTCCTCTGCTTTAAATCCACTAGTATAACCTGAAAAGATATGCTCAAAAACGTCAACACGAATGTTGGTGAGTTTCGTAGGTTTGAAACCAAACACCACAAGATAAAACATTTTGCTGTGATAATAATAGTTTAGGACAATGCATATAGAAATGGCACACAAGTGAAATAATACAACCAAACATCTCCACAAACCGTCATCACCCCACGAAGGAGTATGACCCAACCAAATCCTGCGTATGTGGTAGCTACCCATAAATGACCTTCAATGTACACCTAAGCATACATTAGGTACTTACCCTCGAAAGAGTAAGGCCTTTGATAAAAGCAACCGAATCATGACCTTCAATGTATACAAACAGTACATATTAGGTACTTACCCTCGAGAGAGTAAGGCCTTTTATAAAAATGAATCCAACAAGCAATGCACATATGTCACATAGTGTCACACATTTCAAGCATATGTCCAAAAATGAAATCAAGTGTAATCACAGCATGAAAAATAATTGATAAAACATGTGAGCATACTTTTCCCCAAATTTGAAAATATGTAAATGAAAACGGGGCCACGAAAACTCACCTTGATTAACAAAGCAAATATCGTCCCAAATGAATCCACCCAACAGTACGTCAATCTACAAATAATTTCATATAGATTAATAACCTAGGCAAAACTATACCTTGTTATTATATCTTAATTGTTTGATCTTGTCACTTTGTATGAAGTCAATGAAACAACTAACACCAACTAAATGTTAAATCATTAAGTTAGTTAACGACAAAGCCTTAAAAAACTTAATTAAAATATTAAGCTTGATAGTATAATTATTAAAATCTTTATAACATGTCAACGCATAACTTCCAAACCATACCTTAATTATATCTTATATCTTATATAATCTTATATAATTATTATAACAAAATTCATCTTCATCAACCAAAAATGAGATACACACTTCTTCTTTAATCCTAATCGTTTAAACCTTTTCAATGTTACCATACAATTAAAGTATAATACTTATTATTAAAAATATGATAAAAGATGATTGAGACATGGCCATTTGTAACAATTAATACATATTACATAACCCATTCCTTTTAAATCAAATATATAAATTAAATCTTAAAATTTTATAAATGTGGTTTATTTACAGAAAAGTATATCCTTAAACATTCTTTACAACCCCCAAAATAACTAGAAACAATTTGATCAAACCGAAATATGTTTAACCAAGTTTTCAAAAAATATTCGTCGTACACAAAGACAGTTTACAAAATAATTTCTATAAAATCGTACATTGATTTTTAGAGGCCGAAACCACGCAAATTTAAGTAAAATTTCGAGATCTACAACTTTCGTCTTTTGGCCGAAGCATGAAAACGAATGGAACTAAGTCAAAACAGCCGTTTATTACTACTGCGAAAATTGAGACAGATTTTGCTTTAACGATACAAAACTTTCAGTTTGCAACAATCATATTATAGCCGACATATTCTTACCCCAAACATACAAATCGATCAATATTTCATACTCTCAGAAAAATATTAAAGAAAAATTGTATACATATATATAAGGGTTTACGATTATACCTAAGTGTATACACACGAACACGTACACAGAATACAATTCCCACACTCAACTTTGGTTCTTTCTTGATCTTGGTCGACGGCAGCCACAAACATAATACACCCAGTTCGATTTTCGTATTTGTGATGAAATTACTTTAGGTTTAATCTAATATTTGTATTTAAGCTTAATTAAAGTTGGAGCCCAAGTCCTGTAAGTGGGCCGATCGGATTGACATCAAAAATTTAAAAGACACAAGGCTTACATTCCATCCATGTTAAATGTTTTTTTTTTTTTTCACCGTTTCAATACTACACTTGTATTACTATTATAGTTATTATATTAATTATTATAATTCTTATTATATCATTAGTGATTATTATTATTATTATTATTATTATTATTATTATTGTCCTAACTTTTAATTTATCCGCCTACGAGTATTGGTTCGAATTGTTAAATAATATACGGGAATTAAATTTTCTCACATAGTTTAAAATGAAAAAACTAAATCTCCACATCACTCACATATATAAATAAAAATAAGGAATGATTCTAGGAAACAAACCTAAAAATGAGGCTTTTAGTGACGGATGTCACAAAAGAATTATACGAAGAAAAAATTTATTAATACAATTAGAAGAAATTAAAAATATGATAAAACAAGATATATTAATTGAAAGAAATAATATAAAATTTACTGAATTTTATAAAGAAAGTCTAAATTGGTATCATAATTATATAAGAACAAAATTAGAAATAAATCTTGATACAATTTTAGAAGTAAGAGCAAGATTAGTTATTTGTTAAAATGCCAAAGATAAAAACAACTATAACTAAACAAGATTTAGATAATTTAGAAAACGAAATAAATAATGACTATAATATAGAAAAGTTAACATGGTATAATTCTAAGTTCTGTAAAAGCCAAAGAAATATAAATCAATTAACATGGCATTTATATTTATTTGAAAATAATGAGGGCATGCCATTCTTTTCATGGTTACATATGTATTGTATGAAAGAAAAAATAGATTTTCCTTTTTTATAAAAAAACCGAAACAATAACCAATATAAATAAAATATATGTTAACCTTAAGACCCAGGAAGAAAATATAGGAATTCATCCACCTTATGAAGATATAATAATAAAACAAAACGATAAACAATACATAGGTGTCCCTTTAGTAGAACTTAAAAAGGATCAAGATTCTAGTAAAACTCTAAAACAAATAACATATCAAAATAATTATACAAATGAAGTATTAAACACTATAGGACAACAATTAGATCGTATAGAAAATAATGATAATAATAAACCCAGTACTTCTAAATCTAGTAATAAACAAATTATAGAAGAAAGTCCGTTATTTATACCATATCAAATAAATACTCCTATAAATCTAGGAAAACAAAATGTTATATTAAAAGATATTGAGAACAAATTATCTCAATTAAGTATATCAAATAATAAAATCAATGTAATAAACGAAGAAGAATTTTCAGAAGATGATATTCCTAATATAGAAAATCAATTTGATAATAATGAAGTAAGTAAAATTAAACATAATCCTTATAATTCAAATAAAACTTATACTCCAAGGCCAGAAACTAGAAATTATTATTATAGACCTACACCTCCAGATTTACAATACGTAGAACGTCATACTATAGTACAAGCAAAATACGATGGAACTTCTATATATGAATGGAATATAGACGGTCAAACTGAATACCAAATTTTAAATTTATTACAAGAAATGACCATGGCAGCTACTGCTTATAAGGCACACAATAATACTGAATTACAAGTAACAAAAATGATTGTATCAGAATTCACTGGAATTTTAAAAGGCTGGTGGGATAGTTATGTAACTCAAGAAGAGAAAAACATTATATTTAATGCAAAAAAGACTATAATTAAAACTGAAAATGGTCAAATTAGTCAAACAGAAATAGATGATATGATAAATACTTTAATATATGCCATATTAAAAAATTATGTAGGAAACCCAGCTGCTTATCAGGAAAGAAATTCATCTATATTAATAAATTTAACATGTAGAAAATTACAAGATTTTAGATGGTATAAAGATGTATTTTTAGCTAAAGTAATGACTAGGGCAGATTGTAAAGAAGCATATTGGAAAGAAAGATTTATAGCAGGATTACTTAAATTATTTGCTGAAAGGATTAGAAATAAACTAAGTCAAGATTATAATAATAATATACCTTATAAAGAATTAACATACGGAGAAATCATAAATTATGTAAATCAAGAAGGATTAGCTATATGTTCAGATTTAAAATTAAAAGCTAAAATTAAGAAAGAAGGTGTTAATTCTAGACAAGAATTAGGAGATTTTTGTCAGCAATATAGATATGAATCTTTAAAATTACCTCCATCTAGTTCTAGAAAAATTAAATACAAACATAAAAGTAAATATAAAAAATATTATTAAAAAGAACAAGGATATGAAAAAGGAAATGATTATAAGAAAAATAAGTTTAGAAGAAAAAGGAAAATTCCATATAAAAACTATAATCAACATAAAAAAAAGGATATTATAATATGCTATAAATGTGGTAGAAATGGCCATATGGCAAAAGATTGTTATGTTAAAAAGAAAATAAATGAATTAGATATATCATATGAACTTAAAAGACAAATTAGTAAGTTAATTATTAAAGACAGTTCAAGCGAATCTAGTATATCAGATTATAGTGAAAACGATATAAACATTTTAGAAGAAAATACTTCTAGTAGTGAATCTGAAGTAGGTGAGTGTATAGAAAATTGTATTTGTGACTATAAATTAATCAATGTTATAACTAAAGATAGTGAAGTAGAACAATTAATACATTTAATAAATAAAATAGAAGATAAAGATATAAAAAAGTTGTATTTTCATAAATTAGAAGAAAAACTAAATAGTAAAGACGAAGAAGTCTTAGAACATAACCATGAATATAATTTTAACGAGATATGTAAAAGATTTAATAAAAATATAAAACCTATAACAATTCTAGAATTACAAGAAGAACTTAATAATGTAAAATTAGAAATAAAAGTTCTAAAACAAAGAATAGAAAATATAGAAAATAAAAAAGAACCCTTAAAAGATGAAAAGACAAAAGAAGAACCTATATCTATAATCTATAATAAATATAATAAGAAAAGTAAATTATCAAAGGTGTTATACAAAATTAACCATAGTTATCAATAAGAATTATAAATTAACATTAATAGCTTTATTAGATTCAGAAGCTGATTTAAATTGTATTCAAGAAGGTTTAATACCAACCCAATATTATGAAAAGTTTACTGAAAAGTTATCTTCAGCAAGTGGATCTAGATTAAAAATAAATTATAAATTATCTAATGTTCATATATGTAAAGAAAATTATTGTTATAATACTCAACTAATTTTAGTAAAGAATTTAACCTCTCAGCTCATATTAGGACAACCATTTATATTACAATTATACCCTTTCACTGCAGATGAAAATGGATTAACTACTAAAGTTTTAAATAAAAAAATATTCTTTGAATTTATTCATCCGATTGTAACTAAAGAACTAAATATATTAGAAAACAAGAAAAAACAAGTAAAATATTTAGTAAATGAAATAAATGATAAAAGAATATATAATCAATTAAAAGACAAAACTATACAAACAAAAATAAAAATATTAGAAGAAAAATTTAAAAATAATGTATGTGCAACTATACCAAATACATTTTGGAAAAGAAAACAACATATAGTAGAACTACTCTATATTAAAGCTTTTAATGAGAAAAAAATTCCTACAAAATCAAAATCTATACATATGTCTATAGAATTAGAACAACATTGTAAAATAGAAATATAAGATTTACTAGACAAGAAACTTATACGTCCATCAAAATCCCCTTGGTCATGTTCAGCCTTCTATGTAATGAATAATGCTGAAATAGAAAGAGGAGCACCAAGATTAGTAATAAATTATAAGCCTTTAAATAAAGTTTTAGAATGGATTAGATATCCTATACCTAATAAAAGAGATTTATTAAAAAAGTTATATGATTCAAAAATATTTTCTAAATTTGATATGAAATCTGGATTTTGGCAAATACAGATAAAAGAGGAAGATAAGTATAAAACAGGTTTTAATGTTCCATTTGGACATTATGAATGGAATATAATGCCCTTTGGTTTAAAAAATGCCCCTTCAGAATTTCAAAATATAATGAATGATATAATTTTACCCTTAGGAAATTTTGTAATAGTATATATTGATGATGTTTTGATATTTTCAAAAAATATAGATCAACATTTTAAACATTTGAATGCATTTTATGATACTATATATAAAAATGGATTAGCAGTTTCTCCAACCAAAATATCTTTATTCCAAACAGAAATAAGATTTTTAGGACATAATATAATTCAAGGAACCATTAAACCTATTGATAGAAGTTTAGAATTTTTAAATAAATTTCCTGATGAAATAAAAGATAAAACCCAATTACAAAGATTTTTAGGATATTTAAACTAAATTCATGATTTCTTTAAGGATTTAGGAATTATTTGTAAACCTTTATATGACAGGTTAAAGAAAAATCCTAAACCATGGACAGAAGAACATACTAATATAGTTAGACATATAAAAGATAAAATTAAATTTTTACCTTGTTTAAATATACCTCATCCAGATGCTAGTCTTATAGTTGAAACTGATGCAAGTGATTTAGGATATGGTGGTATATTAAAGCAAAAATTATCTAATAATGAAAAGGAACAACTAGTTAGATTTTATTCAGGTTCATGGAATGAAACCCAGAAAAATTATTCTACTGTTAAAAAAGAAATTTTAAGTATTGTTTTAAATATAAAAAATTTTTAAGATGATTTATATATGAAGACTTTTATATTAAAAATAGATTGTTTATCTGCAAAATATATTTTAGAAAAAGATATTAAAAATTTGATTTCTAAACAGATTTTTGCTAGATGGCAAGCTATATTAAGTAATTTTGATTTTATTATTGAATTTATCAAATGAGAGAATAATTCTCTACCAGACTTTTTATCACGAGAATTTTTGCAGGGAAAATGAGCAATTCAGAATCCGGAAAGAAGCTTATATTGACAAGACAATCTATTGCAAATATGAATAAGGAGAAGACACCATCTCCTTCGTCCTCTAGAGAATTTCCTTCTCTACCTATACAACAAAATAGATTTGAACCCTTGTCACCTTTCTCTAATAAAACTAGACCTCCTAACTCTGTTCTAGCCAAATTGCAAGATATACATAAATTCCTCGTAACTCCACAAAAAACCTCTATTCCATGCTCAGCTATTTCAAAATCTTCTTCTAGCTCAAATGAATATGTTATAAACCCAAATAAACAAGTTATAAAAATTCTAGAACCTTATAAAGAACAAATATTGAATCAAAATTTTCAATCCCTTATAGAATACTTATATCCAAAAAATTCTCATTTCTAGAATAATGATTTTCAGAACAGAGAATATTATCAAGCTATATGGTTAATTCTGGTTCAGTTATTATTGAACATACTATGAACCAAAAGAACCCAGATTATATTGATTGTAGTAAAGCTAAGATTATTAAGGTTATTACTCCAGAAGAATGGTCTATTAAACCATATTCTCACAAAGTGTTATCCGGATACAAATCATACCCCATCTACAATTACTATGATTATCAGGAAGCCTGGTTTAAAACATTTCTATTAAGAAGCTTTAATCACACTTGATTTTGTCTATTTTTATGAGAAGTTTTCAAATGTATACCCAAGATGGTTCATCAAATGGTTCAGATATATGGGAGCCATTCCAGAAGCCTTTCCTCCTATAGCTCTCGAAGGATATAACAAATTCAAGTCTTTATATAATGAAGAAAATCTATCCCCTTTTGAATATACTCTCCAGTTCGTTGTGTTATTTAAACTACCATGGATTATGCAGTTTACTTATAAGAAACAAGAAGCAACGGATACCAATACACCTCTTTTCTATAGACAATACAGTGTTAAACGGTGGAAAAGGATCAAAGAAGAGCAAGCAAGTCCCAAGGCAGTTATAGAATTCTATAATCAAAGTATAAGTCCATCAGCAAGTTCATCTATACCAGTTCCTAACATTCAAGACAGAGATTTTATAAGTCGACTTCAAGCATGTTCATCTCCAGCAGAAATACAGAAAATTATAAACGAGATAAAGAGATCTCCCACTCCAAGTGAAGATCTTTTTCAGGATGCTCAAGATCCATTTGATGAGATTGTATTAAATTAAAAGTTCAGATGAGAGTCTATATTACTGAATGAGAGTCATAATTTTATATGAATTGAAGTTGAGTCTATATTATTGAAAGAGAGTCTTAATCCTTATGAATCAGTAAAATTAAGTCTGAGTCTATATTATTGAAAGAGAGTCATGATTCTTGTGAACCAGAAAAAAATTATAAAAAAGAAAGATAATACTAAATCCATGTGAAAGAAAGATAATACTAAATCCATGTGAACCAGTTAAAAAATTTTATCGACATAAAAGAAAATGAATTATTAAAGTTAAAAGTTATAAAGCATTAATTGCTTAAATGACTTCTTTGAGAATTGATCGACATATATTACTGACAAAGAACTATTGAAGATGCTCAATTATTGGCAAGATAAAGATGAAGAATCCACGATAAATTCAAGATAAGTGATCGACAAAGAACAATTATTGAAGACTATTACTGAAGATCATTATTGACTAAAGAAGAAAGATGCCGGTTAAAAGAAGAAATTATTGAAGGATACTGGAAGATGCCGGTTACACGAAGAATCAAGAAACTCTACTCCGTCTATAAAAATGAAAGATTTTACGAAGATCAACACGAATCACTTTACTTAGAAATATTTTTATGAAAAAACCCTCTGTCATATTATCAACAACCCAATGTTCCAAAAGTTTAGATTTTAATAAGTTTTCTTAATAAGACTGATCCATCTTCCATTGAATTTTAGAAAGTAAAAAAGACCAGTAACCAATACAATAACAAGAGATGTGTTGGAATTGAAACTTTAATGAAATCCCCATCTTGAATATGCACCAAGTTTAGGCTTAAAAGTCAAAACTGTAAGTCTTGTTTCAGGAATACGGATGAAAAATGAATCTTGGTCACGAAGAACTTGATTAAATTATACCTAAACTATCAATGATTGTGAAAATAAGATATATGAACTTAAACGCATAAGCCGTCAAATACTAATAAGCTCCGTATAGATTCCGTTATTAGAAAGCACGATTTCTTTTTTTCATTGTATTACAAAATAATTTGAGCTCAGCTTGATAACGACGCTTTAATAGCTAAAACCAATCTAATTAGCCCACTTTCAAAAAGAGCATTTTGATCCAAGATGCATAAAGACAAGTACTTAAAACGTTTACCTTAGTATCCAACTAAAACTAAAACCAATCTAATTAGCCCATTTTCAAACAGAACATTTTGAATTAATATGCACAAAGGCAAGTACTTAAAACGTTTACCTTTGTATCGAGCATTACTGCACACAAAATCTGAGTATTTTGCATGGCGATTCGGAGATTATTCAACCTCTCTTGATGATACTCATGGGTCCCATGTGAGAAGTTGAACCGGGCAACATTCATCTCTGCTCTCAGTAGCTTTTCACACATCAACACAGAACGAGAAGCGGGACCCAGAGTGCATTAGTGCATACAATCTTTGTTTTTGGGATACGCCCATTTTGAGGAAGATCCTTCAAGATCCCTTCAATGTCTATGTTCGACATTATAAGTATTTAGATTACTTGTTTCACAAATTCCATAAACACATAAAAAAGAACAGCAGGTAAATCATAAATCAAATTTCAACTCAATTTATCAGAAAATTCCATATTATCTGTCCAGTAGCTTATGAATCCAACGTACGTAAGGTTTATTTAAAAAAGCTTCGACTTCATGACTAAATAGGTTCAATTCTTATCGTAAACATTGTATTCATCTCCTAAAAAAATATTATTTAAACCAAAAACACCATCACTACCATCCTACTAAATAACACAATTAACATGATGATATAGAAGCAGATTTCATTTCAAATTAGATTCAAAACACAGATAACCGAATTCCATGCCTCTAAATACTAACTCAGTTCATCTTATAAAAGACATCCCCATTGCAATTTCTTAAAAAGATAAAATAAAATATATCATGTTGTAAAGACCCAAACCCATTTAAAATTTTTCAAAATGAGCACAAATTAAAACAATAACCTAAAAGTATTTTACAACAAGTCACTATAACCACCTCTGATGCATCTTCAAGCTAATTCTGTTACCTACTCTATATATCAGATTTACATCTTATCGTGGCATTAAAAAGTAGATCCAACCAAACCACATAACCAAAATCAATTCACATCATGAAAACAACAAATCACATACATCACTAATTCAACAACAAAATCATTCACAGTAGCAAAAAGGAAAAGCAAAAAAGCATGAAAATTGACATAAATTATATAGAAAGAAAAGGACCCAGAAACAAACAAAAATCACTAACTCGGTAAAAAAGCAGCAGGTGTGTTTGAATGAGGGTTGCTTGCAATTGCACCTTTTTGAAGATGAAATTGATAGGGACTGTAGTGAGGATATAAATAGGGTTTATGCGTGTTTGGCGTGGGGAAGGGGAGTCTTTATTATTATCCTCCCAATAGCTTATGAGTCCAACGTACGTAAGGTTTACTTAAAAAAACTTCTAACTTCATGACTAAATAGATTCAATTCTTATTGTAAAATATTGGATTCACCTTCTAAAAAAATATTATTCAAACCAAAAACACCATCACTACCATCCTACTAAATAACACAATTAAAACTAGCTTTACATAGTTTCGAGGTTTCCCGTTCCATGGTTCAAAAACAGAATTCCAGCTCCAGCCAGACCCATATAATACAACAAAATCTAAATTACAGATTTATGGTCATGAATTTAAAAG
This sequence comes from Helichrysum umbraculigerum, assembly GCA_949592205.1. Lineage (NCBI taxonomy): Eukaryota > Viridiplantae > Streptophyta > Magnoliopsida > Asterales > Asteraceae > Helichrysum > Helichrysum umbraculigerum. The sequence goes on from CATIUR010000004.1 coordinate 96,753,721, forward strand.
GCCATACTAATGGCCTTAAGAATTCAACTTCTTAACGTGATGATATAGAAGCATATTTCATCTCAGTTCATCTTATAAAAGACATCCCCATTGCAATTTCTTAAAAAGATAAAATAAATATATCCTGTTGTAAAGACCCAAACCCATATCAAGTTGTTCAACATGAGCAAAAAATAAACCATAACCTAAAAGTATTTTACAACAGCTCACTATAACCACCTCTGATGCATTTTCAAGCTAATTCTGTTACCTACTCTATATATCAGATTTACATCTTATCATGGCATTAAAAAGTAGATCCAATTAAACCACATAACCAAAATCACTTCACATCATGAAAACAACAAATCACATACAGCACTAATTCAACAACAAAATCATTCACGGTATGTGACACCCTGCAAATTTAAACGAGATTACGTACACTAAACATTTGCATTTTAGGCAAATTCCCAGCTTAAGTGAATTTACAACAAATTCTAGAGGTCAGTCTAGCAAAGCCCAACTAGTTAATACGCGTAGTATTACAAATTTCGTAATTAATATAATTACATACAAAACATTCGGAACGAACTTGACAAAAATATACGACGTTGGTGAAAACATTTCTATAAATAACTTAAATCTATTTTTAGTAGTTATTTATCCTATATTATTATTTTAAAACAATAATACACGAAAAACCTATACATCTTGGTTAAAACGTCTCTAACGTAACAAAAACGCGCTAATCGAATTCGGCAAACAAATGAAACTCGATAAATATTTTGACAACTAAAAATAAAGTATTTTAATAATACTTTAATGAAAAATTATCCCAAATATATCGTTAATTTAAACAACTAAAATTTCATTACGCGATTTAACGTTTTAACACGAACAACAAGTAAACGACCTAAATACGTAAACACAGTCTGAGACTGAATTTAAATCACAAACCCAAGAGGGGGCCCATGGTGGGGCCAGCCACCTCCTTCTTTGGCCACTCTCATACCATGCAAAAACTCATCATCATATTCTCTTTTATTGAATTCATTTTACCAACACAATCCCATTCAAATCATCACTCTTTCACATCTTTTCTCCAACCTCTCTCTACACCTCTTTCTCTCTCTAAATTTCTGAGTTTCCAACCACCATAACACCACCAATCAACCACCACAATCCACCATAAACCACCATCACCATCTTCATCTTTTTACAAAAGGCTTTTAAGAAAACAAGACAACAAGTGTTTCTCATCATCATCTCATCCTTCTCTCATCTAATCTTATTGTAAGAAACCACTTTCTCATGTTAGATTTACTTGCATGTTACTGATTTAGATGTTAATATGTTTTTCAGGGAATTAGTTGTACACGTAATACCGCCTGCATTTTTGGAACTAGGCGACCCACGAAGAAATAGGATGGCATCTTAGCTGCTGTTCAGCAATAATCATATGCTCTGATGCATGGATGTCCAATGTTGACGTCGGCACCCCCACCCCCTTACCTTAATGCTTTCGTTAACCAACGTAGACCGAATTTGGGGGTGTGACAGATTGGTATCAGAGCCATTGGTTATAGCGAACTAAAAGTCTTTAAGTGACCTAGAGACCTTAGAGACCTAGACTATAGCCTTGGCTAGAACACTCATGCATACATACACTTGCATACGTTTAACTCGCCATACGACAACTATTGTCACGTCACGTCGATCTACAATATCTCGTTCCTAATCAATTCGTTCATCCTTGTTTCGATTTCATATGAACTCGATCGTATTAAGCGGTTGATGAAAAGAAGTATGTATTTAACATCATATAATGACGCCTGGCCAACGTGATTATATTATACTAAGTACATATGGGCGTTTCATAGTCGTAAGATACGTGATGGGATATCGCTAATTCTTCTTAATGCTCGATAACTGAGACATGTGAGGCTTCATTCTTCACATTCCTTACTCTGGCATCGACTACTCTATTCTGCTTGACTATTGTGCAAACAAACTCTTATTCTCTAACGGACTGAACGAATTCGTACTAAACGTTTAACGATTAGGACCAACAACTCATCAATCGAATGGACGGATGAAACAAATAGAGGTAGCGATACGTATCAGAGTAATGAGCCTTGTTAAGTACTATGCGAAACGAATTCTCCCACGAATAGCAAACCTTATAGGGCGAATTTCCTACAAATTATATCCTGAAATGGTTATTTCAACAAACAACTATACTGTAAGGTTTTCCTACTATTTATTCACCAGATTGATTTCCAAACGAACACTACTATTTATACACTGAAATGATTTTCTAAAACATATACGAATTGATCACTATTTCGACTGAATGTCAATGATTAATACATAACTTGTTTATATTCAAACAACAAAAGATTTACAAGTAAGTTTATCAACTTTTTTAAACAACTACCCTGTCATGATTTGACCACGATATGAACAACAATTTAACCGTTTCGAATTGCCAACTGTTTTGACAGCTGTTTGTTCATTTTAAACAAACAACCGCAACGTTAACTTTCCAACCGCTCCTGGACGCACGAGCATTCTTAAATCAAAGGGTACACAACCGGATCCCTACGTCAACATCGATACATCTTAGTAAACTCCTACTACTCTTTAACGTTACATTATTCGAATGTCTTGAATTTAGCGCTTAGTGAACTTGGACTGTTGTCGAACATATAACTTATTGAACTATACGACGATTATACTTACGCCATTAGAACATTTACAACAACCTAAAGCGCTACTATGGTGACAACACGACTTCTGGGAAACACACGCGTCTGACATTCCGACATGGATTAAAAATCTCGGGATGAGATTTCTCTAACAGGGGGAGAATGTGACACCCTGCAAATTTAAACGAGATTACGTACACTAAACGTTTGCATTTTAGGCAAATTCCCAGCTTAAGTGAATTTACAACAAATTCTAGAGGTCAGTCTAGCAAAGCCCAACTAGTTAATACGCGTAGTATTACAAATTTCGTAATTAATATAATTACGTACAAAACATTCGGAACGAACTTGACAAAAATATACGACGTTGGTGAAAACATTTCTATAAATAACTTAAATCTATTTTTAGTAGTTATTTATCCTATATTATTATTTTAAAACAATAATACACGAAAAACCTATACATCTTGGTTAAAACGTCTCTAACGTAACAAAAACGCGCTAATCGAATTCGGCAAACAAATGAAACTCGATAAATATTTTGACAACTAAAAATAAAGTATTTTAATAATACTTTAATGAAAAATTATCCCAAATATATCGTTAATTTAAACAACTAAAATTTCATTACGCGATTTAACGTTTTAACACGAACAACAAGTAAACGACCTAAATACGTAAACACAGTCTGAGACTGAATTTAAATCACAAACCCAAGAGGGGGCCCATGGTGGGGCCAGCCACCTCCTTCTTTGGCCACTCTCATACCATGCAAAAACTCATCATCATATTCTCTTTTATTGAATTCATTTTACCAACACAATCTCATTCAAATCATCACTCTTTCACATCTTTTCTCCAACCTCTCTCTACACCTCTTTCTCTCTCTAAATTTCCGAGTTTCCAACCACCATAACACCACCAATCAACCACCACAATCCACCATAAACCACCATCACCATCTTCATCTTTTTACAAAAGGCTTTTAAGAAAACAAGACAACAAGTGTTTCTCATCATCATCTCATCCTTCTCTCATCTAATCTTATTGTAAGAAACCACTTTCTCATGTTAGATTTACTTGCATGTTACTGATTTAGATGTTAATATGTTTTTCAGGGAATTAGTTGTACACGTAATACCGCCTGCATTTTTGGAACTAGGCGACCCACGAAGAAATAGGATGGCATCTTAGCTGCTGTTCAGCAATAATCATATGCTCTGATGCATGGATGTCCAATGTTGACGTCGGCACCCCCACCCCCTTACCTTAATGCTTTCGTTAACCAACGTAGACCGAATTTGGGGGTGTGACAGATTGGTATCAGAGCCATTGGTTATAGCGAACTAAAAGTCTTTAAGTGACCTAGAGACCTTAGAGACCTAGACTATAGCCTTGGCTAGAACACTCATGCATACATACACTTGCATACGTTTAACTCGCCATACGACAACTATTGTCACGTCACGTCGATCTACAATATCTCGTTCCTAATCAATTCGTTCATCCTTGTTTCGATTTCATATGAACTCGATCGTATTAAGCGGTTGATGAAAAGAAGTATGTATTTAACATCATATAATGACGCCTGGCCAACGTGATTATATTAAACTAAGTACATATGGGCGTTTCATAGTCGTAAGATACGTGATGGGATATCGCTAATTCTTCTTAATGCTCGATAACTGAGACATGTGAGGCTTCATTCTTCACATTCCTTACTCTGGCATCGACTACTCTTTAAACGACTACTCTATTCTGCTTGACTATTGTGCAAACAAACTCTTATTCTCTAACGGACTGAACGAATTCGTACTAAACGTTTAACGATTAGGACCAACAACTCATCAATCGAATGGACAGATGAAACAAATAGAGGTAGCGATACGTATCGGAGTAATGAGCCTTGTGAAGTACTATGCGAAACGAATTCTCCCACGAATAGCAAACCTTATAGGGCAAATTTCCTACAAATTATATCCTGAAATGGTTATTTCAACAAACAACTATACTGTAAGGTTTTCCTACTATTTATTCACCAGATTGATTTCCAAACGAACACTACTATTTATACACTGAAATGATTTTCTAAAACATATACGAATTGATCACTATTTCGACTGAATGTCAATGATTAATACATAACTTGTTTATATTCAAACAACAAAAGATTTACAAGTAAGTTTATCAACTTTTTTAAACAACTACCCTGTCATGATTTGACCACGATATGAACAACAATTTAACCGTTTCGAATTGCCAACTGTTTTGACAGCTGTTTGTTCATTTTAAACAAACAACCGCAACGTTAACGTTCCAACAGCTCCTGGACGCACGAGCATTCTTAAATCAAAGGGTACACAACCGGATCCCTACGTCAACATCGATACATCTTAGTAAACTCCTACTACTCTTTAACGTTACATTATTCGAATGTCTTGAATTTAGCGCTTAGTGAACTTGGACTGTTGTCGAACATATAACTTATTGAACTATACGACGATTATACTTACGCCATTAGAACATTTACAACAACCTAAAGCGCTACTATGGTGACAACACGACTTCTGGGAAACACACGCGTCTGACATTCCGACATGGATTAAAAATCTCGGGATGAGATTTCTCTAACAGGGGGAGAATGTGACACCACGCAAATTTAAACGCGATTACGTACACTAAACATTTGCATTTTAGGCTAATTCCCTGCTTAAGTGAATTTACAACAAATTCTAGAGGTCAGTCTAGCAAAGCCCAATTAGTTAATACGCGTAGTATTACAAATTTCGTAATTAATATAATTACGTACAAAACATTCGGAACGAACTTGACAAAAATATACGACGTTGGTGAAAACATTTCTATAAATAACTTAAATCTATTTTTAGTAGTTATTTATCCTATATTATTATTTTAAAACAATAATACACGAAAAACCTATACATCTTGGTTAAAACGTCTCTAACGTAACAAAACGCGCTAATCGAATTCGGCAAACAAATGAAACCCGATAAATATTTTGACAACTAAAAATAAAGTATTTTAGTAATACTTTAATGAAAAATTATCCCAAATATATCGTTAATCTAAACGACTAAAAATTTCATTATGCGATTTAACGTTTTAACACGAACAACAAGTAAACGACCTAAATACGTAAACACAGTCTGAGACTCGAAATTAAATCACAAACCCAAGAGGGGGCCCATGGTGGGGCTGGCCACCTCCTTCTTTGGCCACTCTCATACCATGCAAAAACTCATCATCATATTCTCTTTTATTGAATTCATTTTACCAACACAATCCCATTCAAATCATCACTCTTTCATATCTTTTCTCCAACCTCTCTCTACACCTCTTTCTCTATCTAAATTTCTGAGTTTCCAACCACCATAAACCACCATCACCATCTTCATCTTTTTACAAAAGGCTTTTAAGAAAACAAGACAACAAGTGTTTCTCATCATCATCTCATCCTTCTCTCATCTAATCTTATTGTAAGAAACCACTTTCTCATGTTAGATTTACTTGCATGTTACTGATTTAGATGTTAATATGTTTTTCAGGGAATTAGTTGTACACGTAATACCGCCTGCATTTTTGGAACTAGGCGACCCACGAAGAAATAGGATGGCATCTTAGCTGCTGTTCAGCAATAATCATATGCTCTGATGCATGGATGTCCAATGTTGACGTCGGCACCCCCACCCCCTTACCTTAATGCTTTCGTTAACCAACGTAGACCGAATTTGGGGGTGTGACAGATTGGTATCAGAGCCATTGGTTATAGCGAACTAAAAGTCTTTAAGTGACCTAGAGACCTTAGAGACCTAGACTATAGCCTTGGCTAGAACACTCATGCATACATACACTTGCATACGTTTAACTCGCCATACGACAACTATTGTCACGTCACGTCGATCTACAATATCTCGTTCCTAATCAATTCGTTCATCCTTGTTTCGATTTCATATGAACTCGATCGTATTAAGCGGTTGATGAAAAGAAGTATGTATTTAACATCATATAATGACGCCTGGCCAACGTGATTATATTAAACTAAGTACATATGGGCGTTTCATAGTCGTAAGATACGTGATGGGATATCGCTAATTCTTCTTAATGCTCGATAACTGAGACATGTGAGACTTCATTCTTCACATTCCTTACTCTGGCATCGACTACTCTTTAAACGACTACTCTATTCTGCTTGACTATTGTGCAAACAAACTCTTATTCTCTAACGGACTGAACGAATTCGTACTAAACGTTTAACGATTAGGACCAACAACTCATCAATCGAATGGACAGATGAAACAAATAGAGGTAGCGATACGTATCGGAGTAATGAGCCTTGTGAAGTACTATGCGAAACGAATTCTCCCACGAATAGCAAACCTTATAGGGCAAATTTCCTACAAATTATATCCTGAAATGGTTATTTCAACAAACAACTATACTGTAAGGTTTTCCTACTATTTATTCACCAGATTGATTTCCAAACGAACACTACTATTTATACACTGAAATGATTTTCTAAAACATATACGAATTGATCACTATTTCGACTGAATGTCAATGATTAATACATAACTTGTTTATATTCAAACAACAAAAGATTTACAAGTAAGTTTATCAACTTTTTTAAACAACTACCCTGTCATGATTTGACCACGATATGAACAACAATTTAACCGTTTCGAATTGCCAACTGTTTTGACAGCTGTTTGTTCATTTTAAACAAACAACCGCAACGTTAACGTTCCAACAGCTCCTGGACGCACGAGCATTCTTAAATCAAAGGGTACACAACCGGATCCCTACGTCAACATCGATACATCTTAGTAAACTCCTACTACTCTTTAACGTTACATTATTCGAATGTCTTGAATTTAGCGCTTAGTGAACTTGGACTGTTGTCGAACATATAACTTATTGAACTATACGACGATTATACTTACGCCATTAGAACATTTACAACAACCTAAAGCGCTACTATGGTGACAACACGACTTCTGGGAAACACACGCGTCTGACATTCCGACATGGATTAAAAATCTCGGGATGAGATTTCTCTAACAGGGGGAGAATGTGACACCACGCAAATTTAAACGCGATTACGTACACTAAACATTTGCATTTTAGGCTAATTCCCTGCTTAAGTGAATTTACAACAAATTCTAGAGGTCAGTCTAGCAAAGCCCAATTAGTTAATACGCGTAGTATTACAAATTTCGTAATTAATATAATTACGTACAAAACATTCGGAACGAACTTGACAAAAATATACGACGTTGGTGAAAACATTTCTATAAATAACTTAAATCTATTTTTAGTAGTTATTTATCCTATATTATTATTTTAAAACAATAATACACGAAAAACCTATACATCTTGGTTAAAACGTCTCTAACGTAACAAAACGCGCTAATCGAATTCGGCAAACAAATGAAACTCGATAAATATTTTGACAACTAAAAATAAAGTATTTTAATAATACTTTAATGAAAAATTATCCAAAATATATCGTTAATCTAAACGACTAAAAATTTCATTATGCGATTTAACGTTTTAACACGAACAACAAGTAAACGACCTAAATACGTAAACACAGTCTGAGACTCGAAATTAAATCACAAACCCAAGAGGGGGCCCATGGTGGGGCTGGCCACCTCCTTCTTTGGCCACTCTCATACCATGCAAAATCTCATCATCATATTCTCTTTTATTGAATTCATTTTACCAACACAATCCCATTCAAATCATCACTCTTTCATATCTTTTCTCCAACCTCTCTCTACACCTCTTTCTCTATCTAAATTTCTGAGTTTCCAACCACCATAACACCACCAATCAACCAGCACAATCCACCATAAACCACCATCACCATCTTCATCTTTTTACAAAAGGCTTTTAAGAAAACAAGACAACAAGTGTTTCTCATCATCATCTCATCCTTCTCTCATCTAATCTTATTGTAAGAAACCACTTTCTCATGTTAGATTTACTTGCATGTTACTGATTTAGATGTTAATATGTTTTTCAGGGAATTAGTTGTACACGTAATACCGCCTGCATTTTTGGAACTAGGCGACCCACGAAGAAATAGGATGGCATCTTAGCTGCTGTTCAGCAATAATCATATGCTCTGATGCATGGATGTCCAATGTTGACGTCGGCACCCCCACCCCCTTACCTTAATGCTTTCGTTAACCAACGTAGACCGAATTTGGGGGTGTGACAGATTGGTATCAGAGCCATTGGTTATAGCGAACTAAAAGTCTTTAAGTGACCTAGAGACCTTAGAGACCTAGACTATAGCCTTGGCTAGAACACTCATGCATACATACACTTGCATACGTTTAACTCGCCATACGACAACTATTGTCACGTCACGTCGATCTACAATATCTCGTTCCTAATCAATTCGTTCATCCTTGTTTCGATTTCATATGAACTCGATCGTATTAAGCGGTTGATGAAAAGAAGTATGTATTTAACATCATATAATGACGCCTGGCCAACGTGATTATATTAAACTAAGTACATATGGGCGTTTCATAGTCGTAAGATACGTGATGGGATATCGCTAATTCTTCTTAATGCTCGATAACTGAGACATGTGAGACTTCATTCTTCACATTCCTTACTCTGGCATCGACTACTCTTTAAACGACTACTCTATTCTGCTTGACTATTGTGCAAACAAACTCTTATTCTCTAACGGACTGAACGAATTCGTACTAAACGTTTAACGATTAGGACCAACAACTCATCAATCGAATGGACAGATGAAACAAATAGAGGTAGCGATACGTATCGGAGTAATGAGCCTTGTGAAGTACTATGCGAAACGAATTCTCCCACGAATAGCAAACCTTATAGGGCAAATTTCCTACAAATTATATCCTGAAATGGTTATTTCAACAAACAACTATACTGTAAGGTTTTCCTACTATTTATTCACCAGATTGATTTCCAAACGAACACTACTATTTATACACTGAAATGATTTTCTAAAACATATACGAATTGATCACTATTTCGACTGAATGTCAATGATTAATACATAACTTGTTTATATTCAAACAACAAAAGATTTACAAGTAAGTTTATCAACTTTTTTAAACAACTACCCTGTCATGATTTGACCACGATATGAACAACAATTTAACCGTTTCGAATTGCCAACTGTTTTGACAGCTGTTTGTTCATTTTAAACAAACAACCGCAACGTTAACGTTCCAACAGCTCCTGGACGCACGAGCATTCTTAAATCAAAGGGTACACAACCGGATCCCTACGTCAACATCGATACATTGTAGTAAACTCCTACTACTCTTTAACGTTACATTATTCGAATGTCTTGAATTTAGCGCTTAGTGAACTTGGACTGTTGTCGAACATATAACTTATTGAACTATACGACGATTATACTTACGCCATTAGAACATTTACAACAACCTAAAGCGCTACTATGGTGAAAACACGACTTCTGGGAAACACACGCGTCTGACATTCCGACATGGATTAAAAATCTCGGGATGAGATTTCTCTAACAGGGGGAGAATGTGACACCACGCAAATTTAAACGCGATTACGTACACTAAACATTTGCATTTTAGGCTAATTCCCTGCTTAAGTGAATTTACAACAAATTCTAGAGGTCAGTCTAGCAAAGCCCAATTAGTTAATACGCGTAGTATTACAAATTTCGTAATTAATATAATTACGTACAAAACATTCGGAACGAACTTGACAAAAATATACGACGTTGGTGAAAACATTTCTATAAATAACTTAAATCTATTTTTAGTAGTTATTTATCCTATATTATTATTTTAAAACAATAATACACGAAAAACCTATACATCTTGGTTAAAACGTCTCTAACGTAACAAAACGCGCTAATCGAATTCGGCAAACAAATGAAACTCGATAAATATTTTGACAACTAAAAATAAAGTATTTTAATAATACTTTAATGAAAAATTATCCCAAATATATCGTTAATCTAAACGACTAAAAATTTCATTATGCGATTTAACGTTTTAACACGAATAACAAGTAAACGACCTAAATACGTAAACACAGTCTGAGACTCGAAATTAAATCACAAACCCAAGAGGGGGCCCATGGTGGGGCTGGCCACCTCCTTCTTTGGCCACTCTCATACCATGCAAAAACTCATCATCATATTCTCTTTTATTGAATTCATTTTACCAACACAATCTCATTCAAATCATCACTCTTTCATATCTTTTCTCCAACCTCTCTCTACACCTCTTTCTCTATCTAAATTTCTGAGTTTCCAACCACCATAACACCACCAATCAACCAGCACAATCCACCATAAACCACCATCACCATCTTCATCTTCTTACAAAAGGCTTTTAAGAAAACAAGACAACAAGTGTTTCTCATCATCATCTCATCCTTCTCTCATCTAATCTTATTGTAAGAAACCACTTTCTCATGTTAGATTTACTTGCATGTTACTGATTTAGATGTTAATATGTTTTTCAGGGAATTAGTTGTACACGTAATACCGCCTGCATTTTTGGAACTAGGCGACCCACGAAGAAATAGGATGGCATCTTAGCTGCTGTTCAGCAATAATCATATGCTCTGATGCATGGATGTCCAATGTTGACGTCGGCACCCCCACCCCCTTACCTTAATGCTTTCGTTAACCAACGTAGACCGAATTTGGGGGTGTGACAGATTGGTATCAGAGCCATTGGTTATAGCGAACTAAAAGTCTTTAAGTGACCTAGAGACCTTAGAGACCTAGACTATAGCCTTGGCTAGAACACTCATGCATACATACACTTGCATACGTTTAACTCGCCATACGACAACTATTGTCACGTCACGTCGATCTACAATATCTCGTTCCTAATCAATTCGTTCATCCTTGTTTCGATTTCATATGAACTCGATCGTATTAAGCGGTTGATGAAAAGAAGTATGTATTTAACATCATATAATGACGCCTGGCCAACGTGATTATATTAAACTAAGTACATATGGGCGTTTCATAGTCGTAAGATACGTGATGGGATATCGCTAATTCTTCTTAATGCTCGATAACTGAGACATGTGAGACTTCATTCTTCACATTCCTTACTCTGGCATCGACTACTCTTTAAACGACTACTCTATTCTGCTTGACTATTGTGCAAACAAACTCTTATTCTCTAACGGACTGAACGAATTCGTACTAAACGTTTAACGATTAGGACCAACAACTCATCAATCGAATGGACAGATGAAACAAATAGAGGTAGCGATACGTATCGGAGTAATGAGCCTTGTGAAGTACTATGCGAAACGAATTCTCCCACGAATAGCAAACCTTATAGGGCAAATTTCCTACAAATTATATCCTGAAATGGTTATTTCAACAAACAACTATACTGTAAGGTTTTCCTACTATTTATTCACCAGATTGATTTCCAAACGAACACTACTATTTATACACTGAAATGATTTTCTAAAACATATACGAATTGATCACTATTTCGACTGAATGTCAATGATTAATACATAGCTTGTTTATATTCAAACAACAAAAGATTTACAAGTAAGTTTATCAACTTTTTTAAACAACTACCCTGTCATGATTTGACCACGATATGAACAACAATTTAACCGTTTCGAATTGCCAACTGTTTTGACAGCTGTTTGTTCATTTTAAACAAACAACCGCAACGTTAACGTTCCAACAGCTCCTGGACGCACGAGCATTCTTAAATCAAAGGGTACACAACCGGATCCCTACGTCAACATCGATACATTGTAGTAAACTCCTACTACTCTTTAACGTTACATTATTCGAATGTCTTGAATTTAGCGCTTAGTGAACTTGGACTGTTGTCGAACATATAACTTATTGAACTATACGACGATTATACTTACGCCATTAGAACATTTACAACAACCTAAAGCGCTACTATGGTGAAAACACGACTTCTGGGAAACACACGCGTCTGACATTCCGACATGGATTAAAAATCTCGGGATGAGATTTCTCTAACAGGGGGAGAATGTGACACCACGCAAATTTAAACGCGATTACGTACACTAAACATTTGCATTTTAGGCTAATTCCCTGCTTAAGTGAATTTACAACAAATTCTAGAGGTCAGTCTAGCAAAGCCCAATTAGTTAATACGCGTAGTATTACAAATTTCGTAATTAATATAATTACGTACAAAACATTCGGAACGAACTTGACAAAAATATACGACGTTGGTGAAAACATTTCTATAAATAACTTAAATCTATTTTTAGTAGTTATTTATCCTATATTATTATTTTAAAACAATAATACACGAAAAACCTATACATCTTGGTTAAAACGTCTCTAACGTAACAAAACGCGCTAATCGAATTCGGCAAACAAATGAAACTCGATAAATATTTTGACAACTAAAAATAAAGTATTTTAATAATACTTTAATGAAAAATTATCCCAAATATATCGTTAATCTAAACGACTAAAAATTTCATTATGCGATTTAACGTTTTAACACGAATAACAAGTAAACGACCTAAATACGTAAACACAGTCTGAGACTCGAAATTAAATCACAAACCCAAGAGGGGGCCCATGGTGGGGCTGGCCACCTCCTTCTTTGGCCACTCTCATACCATGCAAAAACTCATCATCATATTCTCTTTTATTGAATTCATTTTACCAACACAATCTCATTCAAATCATCACTCTTTCATATCTTTTCTCCAACCTCTCTCTACACCTCTTTCTCTATCTAAATTTCTGAGTTTCCAACCACCATAACACCACCAATCAACCAGCACAATCCACCATAAACCACCATCACCATCTTCATCTTCTTACAAAAGGCTTTTAAGAAAACAAGACAACAAGTGTTTCTCATCATCATCTCATCCTTCTCTCATCTAATCTTATTGTAAGAAACCACTTTCTCATGTTAGATTTACTTGCATGTTACTGATTTAGATGTTAATATGTTTTTCAGGGAATTAGTTGTACACGTAATACCGCCTGCATTTTTGGAACTAGGCGACCCACGAAGAAATAGGATGGCATCTTAGCTGCTGTTCAGCAATAATCATATGCTCTGATGCATGGATGTCCAATGTTGACGTCGGCACCCCCACCCCCTTACCTTAATGCTTTCGTTAACCAACGTAGACCGAATTTGGGGGTGTGACAGATTGGTATCAGAGCCATTGGTTATAGCGAACTAAAAGTCTTTAAGTGACCTAGAGACCTTAGAGACCTAGACTATAGCCTTGGCTAGAACACTCATGCATACATACACTTGCATACGTTTAACTCGCCATACGACAACTATTGTCACGTCACGTCGATCTACAATATCTCGTTCCTAATCAATTCGTTCATCCTTGTTTCGATTTCATATGAACTCGATCGTATTAAGCGGTTGATGAAAAGAAGTATGTATTTAACATCATATAATGACGCCTGGCCAACGTGATTATATTAAACTAAGTACATATGGGCGTTTCATAGTCGTAAGATACGTGATGGGATATCGCTAATTCTTCTTAATGCTCGATAACTGAGACATGTGAGACTTCATTCTTCACATTCCTTACTCTGGCATCGACTACTCTTTAAACGACTACTCTATTCTGCTTGACTATTGTGCAAACAAACTCTTATTCTCTAACGGACTGAACGAATTCGTACTAAACGTTTAACGATTAGGACCAACAACTCATCAATCGAATGGACAGATGAAACAAATAGAGGTAGCGATACGTATCGGAGTAATGAGCCTTGTGAAGTACTATGCGAAACGAATTCTCCCACGAATAGCAAACCTTATAGGGCAAATTTCCTACAAATTATATCCTGAAATGGTTATTTCAACAAACAACTATACTGTAAGGTTTTCCTACTATTTATTCACCAGATTGATTTCCAAACGAACACTACTATTTATACACTGAAATGATTTTCTAAAACATATACGAATTGATCACTATTTCGACTGAATGTCAATGATTAATACATAACTTGTTTATATTCAAACAACAAAAGATTTACAAGTAAGTTTATCAACTTTTTTAAACAACTACCCTGTCATGATTTGACCACGATATGAACAACAATTTAACCGTTTCGAATTGCCAACTGTTTTGACAGCTGTTTGTTCATTTTAAACAAACAACCGCAACGTTAACGTTCCAACAGCTCCTGGACGCACGAGCATTCTTAAATCAAAGGGTACACAACCGGATCCCTACGTCAACATCGATACATCTTAGTAAACTCCTACTACTCTTTAACGTTACATTATTCGAATGTCTTGAATTTAGCGCTTAGTGAACTTGGACTGTTGTCGAACATATAACTTATTGAACTATACGACGATTATACTTACGCCATTAGAACATTTACAACAACCTAAAGCGCTACTATGGTGAAAACACGACTTCTGGGAAACACACGCGTCTGACATTCCGACATGGATTAAAAATCTCGGGATGAGATTTCTCTAACAGGGGGAGAATGTGACACCACGCAAATTTAAACGCGATTACGTACACTAAACATTTGCATTTTAGGCTAATTCCCTGCTTAAGTGAATTTACAACAAATTCTAGAGGTCAGTCTAGCAAAGCCCAATTAGTTAATACGCGTAGTATTACAAATTTCGTAATTAATATAATTACGTACAAAACATTCGGAACGAACTTGACAAAAATATACGACGTTGGTGAAAACATTTCTATAAATAACTTAAATCTATTTTTAGTAGTTATTTATCCTATATTATTATTTTAAAACAATAATACACGAAAAACCTATACATCTTGGTTAAAACGTCTCTAACGTAACAAAACGCGCTAATCGAATTCGGCAAACAAATGAAACTCGATAAATATTTTGACAACTAAAAATAAAGTATTTTAATAATACTTTAATGAAAAATTATCCCAAATATATCGTTAATCTAAACGACTAAAAATTTCATTATGCGATTTAACGTTTTAACACGAATAACAAGTAAACGACCTAAATACGTAAACACAGTCTGAGACTCGAAATTAAATCACAAACCCAAGAGGGGGCCCATGGTGGGGCTGGCCACCTCCTTCTTTGGCCACTCTCATACCATGCAAAAACTCATCATCATATTCTCTTTTATTGAATTCATTTTACCAACACAATCTCATTCAAATCATCACTCTTTCATATCTTTTCTCCAACCTCTCTCTACACCTCTTTCTCTATCTAAATTTCTGAGTTTCCAACCACCATAACACCACCAATCAACCAGCACAATCCACCATAAACCACCATCACCATCTTCATCTTCTTACAAAAGGCTTTTAAGAAAACAAGACAACAAGTGTTTCTCATCATCATCTCATCCTTCTCTCATCTAATCTTATTGTAAGAAACCACTTTCTCATGTTAGATTTACTTGCATGTTACTGATTTAGATGTTAATATGTTTTTCAGGGAATTAGTTGTACACGTAATACCGCCTGCATTTTTGGAACTAGGCGACCCACGAAGAAATAGGATGGCATCTTAGCTGCTGTTCAGCAATAATCATATGCTCTGATGCATGGATGTCCAATGTTGACGTCGGCACCCCCACCCCCTTACCTTAATGCTTTCGTTAACCAACGTAGACCGAATTTGGGGGTGTGACAGATTGGTATCAGAGCCATTGGTTATAGCGAACTAAAAGTCTTTAAGTGACCTAGAGACCTTAGAGACCTAGACTATAGCCTTGGCTAGAACACTCATGCATACATACACTTGCATACGTTTAACTCGCCATACGACAACTATTGTCACGTCACGTCGATCTACAATATCTCGTTCCTAATCAATTCGTTCATCCTTGTTTCGATTTCATATGAACTCGATCGTATTAAGCGGTTGATGAAAAGAAGTATGTATTTAACATCATATAATGACGCCTGGCCAACGTGATTATATTAAACTAAGTACATATGGGCGTTTCATAGTCGTAAGATACGTGATGGGATATCGCTAATTCTTCTTAATGCTCGATAACTGAGACATGTGAGACTTCATTCTTCACATTCCTTACTCTGGCATCGACTACTCTTTAAACGACTACTCTATTCTGCTTGACTATTGTGCAAACAAACTCTTATTCTCTAACGGACTGAACGAATTCGTACTAAACGTTTAACGATTAGGACCAACAACTCATCAATCGAATGGACAGATGAAACAAATAGAGGTAGCGATACGTATCGGAGTAATGAGCCTTGTGAAGTACTATGCGAAACGAATTCTCCCACGAATAGCAAACCTTATAGGGCAAATTTCCTACAAATTATATCCTGAAATGGTTATTTCAACAAACAACTATACTGTAAGGTTTTCCTACTATTTATTCACCAGATTGATTTCCAAACGAACACTACTATTTATACACTGAAATGATTTTCTAAAACATATACGAATTGATCACTATTTCGACTGAATGTCAATGATTAATACATAACTTGTTTATATTCAAACAACAAAAGATTTACAAGTAAGTTTATCAACTTTTTTAAACAACTACCCTGTCATGATTTGACCACGATATGAACAACAATTTAACCGTTTCGAATTGCCAACTGTTTTGACAGCTGTTTGTTCATTTTAAACAAACAACCGCAACGTTAACGTTCCAACAGCTCCTGGACGCACGAGCATTCTTAAATCAAAGGGTACACAACCGGATCCCTACGTCAACATCGATACATCTTAGTAAACTCCTACTACTCTTTAACGTTACATTATTCGAATGTCTTGAATTTAGCGCTTAGTGAACTTGGACTGTTGTCGAACATATAACTTATTGAACTATACGACGATTATACTTACGCCATTAGAACATTTACAACAACCTAAAGCGCTACTATGGTGACAACACGACTTCTGGGAAACACACGCGTCTGACATTCCGACATGGATTAAAAATCTCGGGATGAGATTTCTCTAACAGGGGGAGAATGTGACACCACGCAAATTTAAACGCGATTAGGTACATTAAACATTTGCATTTTAGGCTAATTCCCTGCTTAAGTGAATTTACAACAAATTCTAGAGGTCAGTCTAGCAAAGCCCAATTAGTTAATACGCGTAGTATTACAAATTTCGTAATTAATATAATTACGTACAAAACATTCGGAACGAACTTGACAAAAATATACGACGTTGGTGAAAACATTTCTATAAATAACTTAAATCTATTTTTAGTAGTTATTTATCCTATATTATTATTTTAAAACAATAATACACGAAAAACCTATACATCTTGGTTAAAACGTCTCTAACGTAACAAAACGCGCTAATCGAATTCGGCAAACAAATGAAACTCGATAAATATTTTGACAACTAAAAATAAAGTATTTTAATAATACTTTAATGAAAAATTATCCCAAATATATCGTTAATCTAAACGACTAAAAATTTCATTATGCGATTTAACGTTTTAACACGAACAACAAGTAAACGACCTAAATACGTAAACACAGTCTGAGACTCGAAATTAAATCACAAACCCAAGAGGGGGCCCATGGTGGGGCTGGCCACCTCCTTCTTTGGCCACTCTCATACCATGCAAAAACTCATCATCATATTCTCTTTTATTGAATTCATTTTACCAACACAATCCCATTCAAATCATCACTCTTTCATATCTTTTCTCCAACCTCTCTCTACACCTCTTTCTCTATCTAAATTTCTGAGTTTCCAACCACCATAACACCACCAATCAACCAGCACAATCCACCATAAACCACCATCACCATCTTCATCTTTTTACAAAAGGCTTTTAAGAAAACAAGACAACAAGTGTTTCTCATCATCATCTCATCCTTCTCTCATCTAATCTTATTGTAAGAAACCACTTTCTCATGTTAGATTTACTTGCATGTTACTGATTTAGATGTTAATATGTTTTTCAGGGAATTAGTTGTACACGTAATACCGCCTGCATTTTTGGAACTAGGCGACCCACGAAGAAATAGGATGGCATCTTAGCTGTTGTTCAGCAATAATCATATGCTCTGATGCATGGATGTCCAATGTTGACGTCGGCACCCCCACCCCCTTACCTTAATGCTTCCGCAGACCAACGTAGACCGAATTTGGGGGTGTGACACAGTAGCAAAAAGGAAAAGCAAAAAAGCATGAAAATTGACATAAATTACATAAAAAGAAAAGGACCCAGAAACAAAAAAATCACTAACTCGGTAAAAAAAGCAGCAGGTGTGTTTGAATGAGGGTTGCTTGCAATTGCACCTTTTTGAAGATGAAAATTGATAGGGACTGTAGTAGTGACACCCGACGATTTAGGGTTACGGATTATCCTGCTAGAAACCCTAATTACATGTGTTTAGTTTAGTATTAGGCTAAATACTTGTAATTACTTGTAACTATTTGTATATTTATGTGAATATACACTCCCGTAATTGATTATATTACGCTTACGTGATTAGTTGTAATTACACTTACGCAATTTGGTGAAATTGTGCAAAACAACCGGACGAAGTCCGCCTGACTATACGACGTTGTTGAAAAACTTACTATAAATAACTTAAATCTATTTTTAGAAGTTATTTATCATTATTTATTATTTTATTAAAATAATATACGAATAACCTAGGAGTTTTGGCTAAAACGTCTCAAACGCAACATAAACGCGCGGAACGCGCCCGACAATCGAAAGAAAGTCAAATATATATATATTTATAAATTAAAATATATTATTTTGTATGAAATTATTATTGAAAACATCGTATTATGATTCGTCAATAAAAACGTCTATTTAAAACGTTACGCGATTAAACCTCCGTACCACTAACGCGCAAATTGAGGCCGATAGATAAACGGAACATTTTTATAAGTGTTTTTAAGTATCTATATTAAATATTTCAAGTGAAAATATCGAAATTTAATTCGTGATTTAAATACGCGTATTGAACGTTTAAAGTAAATATAAACGTCTAAACAATTGGGTTAACGAACGAAAACGTAACAAATTAAATTAGGGGCAAGAAAATGACCAAAGTACCCTTGGGTGGGGCCCCCCCATGGCCGGCCCCCTTCCACCCCATGTGCCACCATCCTAAACCCCCACTCAAACTACATGCAATATAATGATTTTCCTTTTAATCACTTCCCCACTCAACTTACATGCATTATTCTTTCATTTTCTTCATTTCACTTATCAAAAACCCTCTATTCTCTCTCTTTTTGCTGGAGAAAACTCAGCCTCTCACCACCACCTAAAACCACCACAACCACCACCATTAATCAAGATCAAAGAAGGAGCAAAGCACAAGATCAACACCATCATCAACCTCCCTTGTTCTTCTTCATCATTCCTTGTGAGAATCACTAGCTCTCTCACTTATTTTTACTTTAATACTACTGATTTAGTTATTATATAGCTCATCTAACATGAATATGTCCAAATTTATGGCTAAAAATCGTTTTTATAAATTATACAAGAACATGTAAGAATCTGTCCCAAAAACGCTGTTACAAAGAAAAATTCGTATAAAATCTAATTTTGAGAGTTAGAAGATGGGTGATCGGCACTTTTACACTTTCGTGTTTTACACTTTTACCAGATAGGGTTTGCACACCCGATTCATAAGGTCCATGAATACACCCAAAAACGCTTTTACAACTTTCGTGTTTTACACTTTTACCAGATACGTACGAAGTTTTGGCTATAATTTAATCTTTAAGTCTGGTCTGGAGGTTTTCGATAAATCTGTTCGGAACTTTCGCGAAATTAATTACCTATGTTAATGGACACATTGGAAGCTGGAAATTTGACATGTTAGTCTAGACACTTATTAGATCAGTTGGTAAAAGTTTTGAGGTTTGATTTGGGCTAGAGATAGGCGAAATCAGTTGGCGTAATGACCCGACATAAACCGAAAACGTTGAATCTTGAAGTTTTAAGAAGTGTAATTAAAACCGACATCTCGAAATGAACCCAACATGAAACGATGATTTTTATAAACTTTATTTACTGAAATATGACTTGGATAAAAGTTTCGGGTCAAACCGAGTAGGTTTGACCAAGTCAACAAAAACAGCTCGGTGGCTAAAAACGACAAACCTTACTATTTTTGAAAAGTAAAGTTATAAGAATTTGCAACATAAACATTAGAATCAAAATCAATAATCTCGCTAGCCTCAACATCATCCACATGCTCATTTGCATTGGTAAATGTATCATATGGCCCTTCATGGTTAGTCTCAAAATTCCAGTCGAAGATTTCATCCAATTCTGTACTTTGTCTCTCCGTTTTCTCTAACGCCTCTTGCAACAACCTTTCAAGATTCGACATTTTTGGTTGTTCTATCTCTCGAGTGACTAAAGGTTCTTCATTCCAAGACCTTCATTGATAGGAATGGCTCTTATTATCTTGGTAGCATCCCGGTGGTGCATACCTTTCGCGTGATATCATCGGCACATCATCAGTATCACTCACATAAAATAAAGGTTCGCAACCTTCATAATTTGAGTAATAAGTCATCAAAGCTAAGACAAATCCGCTACAAACATGAAAACTAAAAATGGTAAAAGGTAACCACTCTATACAAAATAAATAATTAAATAAAACTATATACACAAATTAATAACTAAAACTATAAAAATAACTTCCTTAGAAATAAATTCCTAGAAAGGATCAATTAACTACACTTAAATTAAATTCTTAAATTAACACAGTCCCCGGCAGCGGCGCCAAAAACTTGATGTGTAAAATCTAGTTATAAAACTAAACAAAGAAATACTGATCGTTAACTATTACACAACTGAGGTAAGTATACCCTATCGTGTATAGTATAGCTACAGTAAGTCCAAGTTCGTTCCACAGGGATTGTGAATTTAAGAATTAAAACTAAAAACGTAATTAACTTAATACATAAAAGACTTGGGTTTTTGTGACCGAATTGTCACTTTGCTTAACAACTACTATTATTTAAACTAATGGCAAGTGAACTCAGGAAGAGTCAAATGATTTGATTGATTTGAACTTATTCAGATATTAAAAACGACACTTACTTGAACTAGCTCACTAATGATTTCGGGTTGTATAATAAAAACCAGGTTATCTAGCAATCAACGCTCATTTTAATTTAGATCAGGTTTAACGTTCGCCATGACCTTCACATAAATCTTAATTAACTAATTAATAATTTAATTTAATGAAAGACTGATGAACGCCAAAATGTGCTATTTTATAGTACTAATTACCCCTTAGTTTGATTAATTTCTTATGCATTTTATTTGAATTCGATACTCATTTCGTTCATATTTGCATTTAGGAATTATTTGGAGCTTGAATCAGAATAGAAGATGAAAACGTGCGAGAATTGAAGAAAAGAAGCTAAAAATGATAGAGTTTAAAGATTGAAGGTCGATGGTGTAAAAGCTGGGAAAAGTGATCCATACGGCGTATGGAATCCATACGGCGTATGGATGAAGTGAGCCGGGCCGCCAGAAGACGCGGGTCAGATCCATGGGCTTTGTGATCCATACGGCGTATGGAAATCCATACGGCGTATGGATCGTTTCGACAGAAAACCTAAAAAGCTCATTTTGCCTCATTTTTACACACACTTTACAAAACTTTCTCCAGTCGAATTCTCTCATAAAAAACCTAAGTTCCAGAGACTTTTGGAGGCAAAACATCAAGGATAATCAAAGGCTTTCGTTCGTTCATTCGTTATTTCATTATTTCGGTTCGATTTCTTTTATATCTTCTATATGATTATGATTATGGATATGATATTGAATCTGATTTTTTTGTTATAATATGATTGGCTAAGTCTTTTATGTATTTGCTTAGATGATAATACTTATTTGATGGATTGATTATTGAAAATGCGAACGTATCGGATTTTATTCAATGTTTATGTGTTTATTCGTTAATCCTTGGATATTTGATGATTGTTGCTATTTTAGTATTTCTTTATTTTTTATAAATTAGTTTTCTTTAATTAATCATTTCTTTAATAATTGTTACTTATTTGTTCGTACGGAACTAAAACGTCCCCACTCTTACTGCTTTAATTAATTGTAGCAATTTCCAATTTGTTAATATTGACATCAGTTCCCTGTGTTCGACTCGGACTTACTGAGCTATACTATATATGATCAGGTATTCTTGCCTGTGTTGTGTATAGTAAGTTAGGTATTTTCCATTTTTAAATTAAAACCCCGTTTACACGACATCAAGTTTTTGGCGCCGCTGCCGGGGAGCGGTTTGTTTTAACTTGACAAATTGGAATTTGATCTGTGTATATTGTTATTTAAGTTCAGTTCTACTTTATTTATTTTTCGAATTATATTTTTGTGTTTAGGACTGTTTAGTAAATAGTTCAATTAGGGTCTTATTCTACTGATTCGGGAATTATATCACAGGAAGTTTATGACCCGATCAAGGAATCCTCATCTCGTTGATCCTTTTGAAGATCCTGAAAGAGTTTTTCGTCAGAGAAGACAGTTTGCTTCTGTACCACCCAACTCAAATTTACACCACAACCTGCCATCGTATTTAGAAGGGGATTTTGGAGAGTATCTTCGGTCCTTATTCGAACCTCTGATCAATCAAGCAGACCCAAGAGACACAATGGCAGAAGATATCGCCAACATAACGCTCGAAGAGTATTCGAGTCGGATGCGTAATGACCGTGGCACTGGAGTAGTAAGGCCAGCGATTGCACAAGATGTGGAGTTCGAAATCAAGGGACAGTTCCTCAAGGAGCTTAGGGAGAATCCTTTCCGAGGAGAAGAAAGGGAAGATGCTAATGATCATGTGGAGAAAATCGTTGAGATAGCCGATATGTTCAACGTTCCTAACATCACACGCGATCAAGTTATGCTCAGGGTATTCCCAATCACACTCAAGGGAGCTGCTAAGAGATGGATTCAAAACGAGCCAGCTGGATCCATAACCACATGGGAAGACCTTCGCACGAAGTTTCTGGAGATGTATTGTCCTCCTTCGAAAACTTCAAAGATGATTGACGAGATCATAAATTTCAAGCAGGAAATGGATGAGTCGCTACACCAAGCTTGGGAGAGATATAAGGACTTGATGCATAAGTGCCCGCAGCACGACCTGAACGATCAGCAAGTCGTGAGTATTTTCTACAAAGGAGTGGATCGTGCCACTGGATTCTCAAGGGCCTATTCCCAAGAAAGTCCCTCGTGATGCTTTGACTGCCATTCGCGACCAAGCGAAACACTCTCAGTTATGGGATGATGGCACTTCTAGACGAAAGAGGTCTGTAAATGATGAAGATGGATTTGCAGCCATCACCGCTAAGCTAGATAACATGGGCAGAGATATCAAGAAGGTTACTGAGACTGTCCATGCTATCCAAGTGGGATGCGACAACTGTGGAGGAAGCCATCTAGTAAAGGATTGCACCGAGATGAGAACGGGAGAACAGACTGAAGAAGTCAAGTATGGAGAAGCTCAAGCACCATATCGTCAGGGCGGTGGAAATTTCTTCAGAAGACCATACCAAGATGGAGGGCGACCGTTTCGCCAAACTCAGCCTGGATTTTTCACCAAGGAGCAGCCAGGTGCCTCATCTTCAGACAAGCAAGCCAATTTAGAAGAAATGATGGGTAAGTTTCTCACGTCCAATGAGAAATTCATTACGAGTTCTGGACAAAGAATGGATGCCACCGACGCTGCGTTGAGAAACCAAGGAGCTGCGATTAAGCAAATTGAAGGGAATGTTTCCAACATAGCCAAGGTTCTCCAAGAAAGATTTCCTGGGACCCTACCTGGATACACTGAAACCAATCCACGGGATCAGGCGAAAGCAGTGATCACCCGGAGTGGAAGGGGTTTTGAAGACCCCATTCCAAAGAAGAAACCTGTTTCTCAACCCCTACCGCAGAAAGAGAAGGAAGTAGAAGTTGTGGAAAATCCCAAGGTGGACACTGAGGCTGAACAAATTGCAAGAGATAAGCAATATGCTAAGGAGCATGCACCACCACCACCTTATCCTGCAGCTTTGAGAAGAGGGAAAGATGATGCTCAATATCACCAGTTCCTAGAGAATCTGAAGCAACTGCACATTAACATCCCATTCGTGGAAGCCATTGCTCAAATGCAAAAGTATGCAAAGTATCTGAAGGAACTTTTAACTAATAAGAGCAAGTTGGCAGAGGCAACCACGGTGACAATGAACGAGAGATGTTCAGCAGTCATGCAAAATAAACTTCCACCGAAAATGAAAGACCCTGGGAGTATTACCCTTCCTTGTCTGATTGGAAGTTTAGACCTTACTCATGCATTGGCTGACTTGGGGGCAAGCATATCAATAATGCCTTATACTATGTATGCCAGACTTAAGTTAGGGGAACCAAAGCCAATTAGAATGTGCATTGAGTTAGCAGATCGTTCAGTTCAATATCCTAGGGGTATGGTAGAGAATGTGCTAGTTAAGGTGGATAGGTTTGTTTTTTCGTGTGATTTCATCATTCTGGACATGGTTGAAGATAAAAAGGTACCTATCATATTGGGAAGACCTTTCCTAGCCACTGCAAGGGCATTGATTGATGTTCATGATAGAAAAATCACTCTGAGGTTAGGAGAAGATGAAGTAGTGTTTGATGTCAAAAAATCAATGCGATATCCTGCTGCAGTTGATGACACGTGCTACTTTGTGAGTGCAAGAGAAATGACTGATGATGAAGAGTTCCTTCAAAGTCTCATGGAAGATGAAGATCTTGATCCCCTGATTCTGGAAGGATGGACGGGAAGCATAGAGGCAATCAGGGATATTGAAGAATTCGATAAAATGCTTGAGGAGTTAGAGTTCGAGAGTGATGAGGAAGTAGAGGGTGATCAGCCGACTGAGAATGAAGAATCAATTGAGACTAATGGTATTTTAGTCAAGAAAGAGACTTGCATCACTATGCATGGGATTCCCTGTTCACGAGAAGAGGTGTTGGCATGTAAATCTTCTTTTGAAGAACCACCAAGGTTAGAATTGAAAGATTTACCGACCCATTTGGAGTATGCATACCTACAAGGAGAGTCGGATTTGCCAGTTATCATTTCATCCAAGCTATCAACAAACGAAAAAGAAAGTTTGCTAAAAGTTCTGAAGGAACATAAGCATGCTATAGCATGGACGATCGGTGACATCAAGGGAATTAGCCCATCATATTGTACGCACAAGATCCTTATGGAGTCTGATTTCAAACCAGTTGTGCAACCCTTAAGACGATTAAATCCTAAGGTTACGGATGTTGTGAGGAAGGAAATCATTAAATTGCTTGACTCTGGATTGATATACCCGATTTCTGATAGTCCATGGGTCAGCCCCATTCATGTTGTACCAAAAAAAGGAGGTATGACAGTGGTTGCGAATGAGAAGAATGAGTTAATTCCCACAAGAACTGTTACTGGATGGAGGGTCTGTATAGATTATAGAAAGCTGAATGATGCGACACGCAAGGATCACTTTCCTTTGCCATTCATTGATCAGATGCTGGAACGTCTAGCTGGAAAAGAGTATTAATGCTTTCTAGACGGATTCTCCGGGTACTTCCAAATCCCAATTGATGCAAATGATCAAGATAAGACTACTTTCACCTGCCCATTCGGAACTTTCGCTTATCGGAGAATGCCTTTTGGTCTATGTAACGCACCCGCCACATTTCAACGGTGCATGATGGCAATATTCCATGATATGGTAGAAGACAGCATGGAAATATTCATGGATGACTTCTCGGTGTTTGGAGATTCTTTTGATAAGTGTCTGATGAATCTGAAGAGGATGTTGCAAAGGTGTGTGTGACAACCGTCAATTTAGGACTATACTTTAGTGCCTAATTAAGTTTTAATACATGTAATTAGTTCTGTGTTAGGCTAATTAATGTATCAATTATTATATATATATTGTTGAATATATATCTACAATTATGCGGTTTGTTTAAATCGTACGAGTTTCGAATCGAATGTAATTTCGACA
This sequence comes from Helichrysum umbraculigerum, assembly GCA_949592205.1. Classification (NCBI taxonomy): domain Eukaryota; kingdom Viridiplantae; phylum Streptophyta; class Magnoliopsida; order Asterales; family Asteraceae; genus Helichrysum; species Helichrysum umbraculigerum. Next base: position 96,780,439 of record CATIUR010000004.1, read on the forward strand.
CAATAAATACGGACGTTGGTGAACAATTTTATTAAGTAATGCAAATATTATTTAATAACGCAACTTTGTTTAGAATATTATTTGTTATAATATTTAGTATCCAAGTTTTATTGCACAATTAATATAAACGCGAATAAAATGTAATTGCGCAAACAAAACAAAACAAATTACCCTTTTATAATGAAATTATTAAATGTTTAGTAAAATGCTTCAACAAAAATACAGAATAATTATTCGTATTTTAAAACGTATATTAAAACATAGAAAATAAATATTTAACGTTCAAACGACGGAGTAAACGAACACCGCACGGAGCGAGAACGCGGGGCGAAAATGGGGACTTAACCTCCCACTCCCACCCCACTTTCTTTCATTTCCTTATTTCTTTCTCTCTCCCTCTTTCATTTTCTCTCAAGTTTCATCACAACCAAAATCAACAAAAACCGCAAAATAAACATACTAAACAACCTCGGATCTTTAAGCCCCTTTGGAAATAAACGACCACCTCGCGACGATCTACAATCCTACCTTTCCGGAATTTCATTTCGGCGATTTGTAAGTTTCCGACACAACTCCGAAAACTCTCGTTTTTAAGTTTTATAACTTGCTAGTTGTTTGTATAACCTTGTAATGTCCTAAAATGGGTTGGGTAAAAATATTATGCCGATCGATGGCCGGAAAACGCGTTTTTGGAGTTGAAACTCCGATCAGACCCCGTACGTCGCATTTGGCCTGGAGCAAATGCGACGCAGCGACCTACGTCGCACTATATCCCCAACGTCGCATATAGCGACGCAGCGACCTACGTCGCACTATATCCCCAACATCGCATATAGCGACGCAGCGACCTACGTCGCACTATATCCCCAACGTCGCACTTAGCGACGCAGACCCTTACGTCGCAGAAATCAACTACGTCGCCTATAGCGACGTCATGCCCAACGTCGCATTAAATTGCGAAAGTCGCACATAGCGACGTCATGCCCAACGTCGCAGTCCGGATCTGCGACGTAGCACCCTACGTCGCACAAAACAGAATCTTCAAATCTCAAAATTTTGAAGTCAAAGTTACTGTTCAAAAAAGTCAAATTTACTGTAGCAGTACTTTAGCAGTACTGTAGCAAAGTCAACATTTTAGAATTATTATTATTTCAACTAAATCACCAACGGGCCGTACACATTTTCAAATACACAATTGAATCAACTAAGTCATAGTAACTTAGATAATTCAATCAAACAAGTCGTTGTAACTTGTATCAACTTATTCCAAACAAGTCGTAGTAACTTGTAACAAAACAATCAACCAAATTGGGGTAATTTGGACATCAAGTTAAGCAAACAATTTCAATGGTAGTCTTTCGAGATACCGGTACAATTAATAACAATTCAAGTGTCGTGGACACATTCAGGTTTCAAGCCTTTGGACATCAATTCACCGCTAATTACTTCAAGTTTACTAAATTAAACACTTCAAGACTCAGGTGAGTTTCATAGCCCCATTTTCACTGCTTTACAACTAGGGGTGTGATATTACTACTCGATTTTGTTTTACAAGTAGAACGCAAGTGCCAAATTTCAAATACTACATGAGTTTCAAGCTAATCAATTTAAAGTCCTCCATAAGCATAGTCTCTAGTATTTTATAGCGTGAATGTTAGTATATGATATCATATGGGATTGACAATCCTCATCCGGGTTAGCACGCACTAATCGGTCAAACGGATGTATTAGCATTTGGGAAGACGAGTGTTGATTAGGCACTCGTAGGAGGCACTCCAAGTTAGGTTTCCTTAATTGGGCCTGACAAATCAGTTAAGCTCAGACTATGTGCTCATGGACAGTATAACTTTTATTTTGCTTAATTGCATTTTAAATTCAATATAAATCTTGCGGTTCTGACAACTATACATTGACATACAAACCTGTGAGCTCACCAGCGTTTTCGCTAACCCATTTTAGTATTTATCACAGGTACCCAGCAGTAGTTTGGCTGCACAAGCAGGAATTATTAGCTCGAGTCAGCATACATACAACTAGAGATTGGACTGCATTATTATATTTTGTAAAAGTAATTATGCTATGTAATCTCTCAAATTTCAGGAATCGAGCTAATGTAACTATATTTTGATGTAAACATTTACTTTATCTATACAAGTTTAAAACGACGCATATAGTGGTCGTTCATTATATCTTGTGCTTTGTATATTGATTAGTGACACCCAAATCAAGCTTCCGCAAATCAGTAAATTTGGGGGTGTCACAGTGTGAGAGTTCAAATCTCGTTTTAAATTGGGAAAAGTGTCACTTTATGGTACGAGAAGGAGTTGTGTTGGGACATAAAATTTCAAGAGCTGGTATTGAAGTTGATCAAGCAAAGATTGAGGCGATAGCAAAGCTACCTCATCCGATAAATGTTAAAGGAATACGAAGTTTCTTAGGACATGCTGGATTCTATAGGAGATTCATCAAGGATTTTTCAAAGATAGCACGTCCTATGAACAAATTGTTGGAAAAGGAAGCTAAGTTCGAGTTTTCAAAGGAGTGCCAAGATGCGTTCAAGATTTTAAAGGAGAAATTGGTATCTGCACCAATTATGATAAGTCCGAATTGGGATCTTCCATTTGAATTGATGTGTGACGCCAGTGATTACACTGTGGGAGCAGTTTTAGGTCAGAGGGTTGATAAGAAGTTTCAACCTATTTATTACGCAAGCAAGACTTTGACAAGTGCACAGGAGAATTACACCACGACTGAAAAGGAATTGCTTGCTGTTGTTTTTGCGTTTGATAAGTTTCGATCTTACCTGGTCCTGTCGAAAACGGTTGTTTTCACCGATCACTCTGCACTAAGATACCTGTTTGGAAAACAAGATGCTAAACCAAGGTTGTTGCGATGGATTTTGTTATTGCAGGAGTTTGACATTGAGATTCGTGAAAAGAGGGGAGCGGAAAATCTGGCTGCAGATCATCTGTCAAGACTGGAAAATCCAGAATTGGATAAGTTGGATGAAACAGAAATTCTAGATAAGTTTCCTGATGAAAGCTTGTTGAAAGCAATTTTGAATGAATTTCCATGGTTCGCGGATATTGCAAACTTTCTAGTTACAAAGACTCTGCCACCCGGATTGGACTTCAACCAGAGAAAGAGGTTTTTCTCATCTTTACGGTATTACTTTTGGGAAGATCCATATCTATTCAGACAGTGTGCTGATGGAATTGTCCGACGATGTGTAGCTGGAGAGGAATGTGATATTATCTTAGAGCACTGTCATGATGGTCCGGCTGGAGGACATCATGGTCCAAATTACACTGCAAGGAAGGTGTTTGAGGCAGGTTTTTATTGGCCAACAGTTTATAAGGATGCATTCAAGTATGTGAAGGAATGCGATGCCTGCCAACGTACTGGGAGAATTTCAAAGAAGGATGAAATGTTGCAAAATCCAATTATGGTAAGCGAGATTTTTGATGTCTGGGGTATAGACTTTATGGGCCCGTTTCCACCTAGCAATGGAAACAAATACATCATTGTGGCTGTGGACTATGTTTCTAAATGGGCCGAAGCAAAGGCATTACCCACAAATGATGCTCGCGTTGTGGTAAATTTTCTTAAGCAGTTATTTTCGCGCTTTGGAGCACCAAAAGCTTTGATTAGTGATCGAGGAACACATTTCACAAATCTACAATTGGAAAAAGTGTTGCGAAAGTACGGAGTTAGACATAAGTTTTCAACTGCTTATCATCCACAGACGAGTGGTCAAGTGGAAGTGACTAATAGAGGGTTGAAGCGTATTTTAGAACGTTCAGTTGAAGGAAACCCTAAGAATTGGTCATACAAGTTGGATGATGCATTATGGGCGGCACGAACAGCATTTAAGTCATAAATTGGAACAACACCTTATCGCCTTGTTTATGGAAAAGCTTGTCATTTACCTTTTGAGTTAGAGCATAAAGCATATTGGGCTTTACAGAAGTGCAATCTTGATGAGAAGTTAGCCGGAAAGGAAAGAATGGAACAGTGAAACGAGTTGGATGAATTAAGAATAAATGCTTATGGCAATTCGAGATTGTTCAAGGAGCGAACTAAGAAATGGCATGATGCTCGTCTTAAGTCGAACCATACATTCGAGAAAGGTGATAAAGTTCTGTTGTATAGTTCTAGATTGCATCTGTTTCCAGGTAAATTAAAAACACGCTGGACTGGCCCATTTGTTGTTGACAAAGTTTATCCGTTTGGAGCTTTTGATTTGCAAGGATATTCGGGAAAAACTTTCAAGGTCAATGGAAGTAGAGTGAAGAAGTACTATGGTGATATAAGGGACTCCAAGCGTGATTTGGAGATGGATTTGAATTAAGTGGTGAAGCAAGATGTCGAGCTTACCGACATGATAAACAAAAGCGCTTTCGGGAGACAACCCGTTATTTTGTTAATTTATTTTCTGTTTTATTGTTTTTGTTTGCAGGTTTGAACTTTGTGGGTGTGTTCTCTGGAAACCCTCACGAGACTACAACTCGTCCACTCGGGATACCGAGGGGTTTAAAGGCTTATTGCATGTGCTAAATGCAATCGTGTTGCCTACGGAAGTGTGCTGTATTTTATTTCTGAATGAATTCCTTCAAGCAAATTGCCTTCAAATCAGGGGAGTTTTCTGTTTCACTTCTTTTCTATTCCCTTTGTTTTTATTTAGTTTTGCAATGAGGACATTGCATGTTTCTAAGTGGGGGATGGGGGAAAAGAAGTCTAGTTGTCCTTAATTTATGAATGGTAGCTATTGAAATATTGAGGTAAAGAGGCATTCTACGTGTTAGTCATTTTTCAACCCAAATTTTTGTTTTAAAAATTGTTTTCTTTGTAAAATTTAGCAATCTTGTAACACAGTTTGGGAATGCAAAGAATGAAATAAATTTAATTTTTAAATATTAGATAGTTCATCTTATGATGTACCGATAGGCAATCTATATGAAGTTATTGAGCTAGTAAGAAATGTAATGAATTAAGTAGGGATTTATCCTATGAGGATCTTTTAGCAAGGTATGACTTTAGTCTTAATTCTTGTATGATAGCGTGTTATAATCTATAATTTTGGGATCCTAATTATCATCATTTGGGAATATACTGGGTGATGTCTCCTCTGTTGTACGAAAGTACAGACCTGGTTTCCGTCAGTATATTTGATATCAAAATAGATAAAAATAAACGAGTACAAAAGACTCATAAATTGAAAAACCAAAACCAAGTTATGTCACTCTGTTGTACTAAGGTACAGACCTGTCACCAATGTCTTGGTTTGAAAAATGATTGATTTAATTGGATGCTCATTATTTGGAGAATTGTGATGCGTTATCTATATGAGAGTATTTTGCTATTGAAAATCAAGGGTAAGGCCTGCTAAAATAATAATAAGTTAAGCTCAATCTCTGAAATTTAGATTGTTTAAGTGGACCACAATATCGATAATCTGAGTGAATTATCTTTTATGAGTAATAATAATAGAAGGGCTTCCCATGTAGAGTTTCTTGATTGCTGAGTTTTAAGGTAGAATCGATTTTTAGATAAAAATTTGGTTTGTCGAATGCTTTGTAGTTTGTAAGTCCTTTTATCCATTGTTTGCCGTTCATATTTAAAGTTTTGAATTTTTGAATTACTAGTCTACTTGAGGACAAGTAGGATTCAAGTGGGGGATGTTTGATGAACGCCAAAATGTGCTATTTTATAGTACTAATTACCCCTTAGTTTGATTAATTTCTTATGCATTTTATTTGAATTCGATACTCATTTCGTTCATATTTGCATTTAGGAATTATTTGGAGCTTGAATCAGAATAGAAGCTGAAAACGTGCGAGAATTGAAGAAAAGAAGCTAAAAATGATAGAGTTTAAAGATTGAAGGTCGATGGTGTAAAAGCTGGGAAAAGTGATCCATACGGCGTATGGAATCCATACGGCGTATGGATGAAGTGAGCCGGGCCGCCAGAAGACGCGGGTCAGATCCATGGGCTTTGTGATCCATACGGCGTATGGAAATCCATACGGCGTATGGATCGTTTCGACAGAAAACCTAAAAAGCTCATTTTGCCTCATTTTTACACACACTTTACAAAACTTTCTCCAGTCGAATTCTCTCATAAAAAACCTAAGTTCCAGAGACTTTTGGAGGCAAAACATCAAGGATAATCAAAGGCTTTCGTTCGTTCATTGTGGATATGTTTGGAGGCAAAACATCAAGGATAATCAAAACATTATGGATATGATATTGAATCTGATTTTTTTGTTATAATATGATTGGCTAAGTCTTTTATGTATTTGCTTAGATGATAATACTTATTTGATGGATTGATTATTGAAAATGCGAACGTATCGGATTTTATTCAATGTTTATGTGTTTATTCAATAATCCTTGGATATTTGATGATTGTTGCTGATTACCTAGCGTGGTTTCATAATTAGTTGAGATTGATTTCCTGTTGGTTGTGGAATTATTGATAGTTGTTGATTTTAATCGATAATTATTGCCGAATATATTGAGTTTGACGGGCTAGGGTTAATAGTTAGTAATGGTCATTGATGGACAAGATAACCTTAATCAGTTATAGACTTTGTTGATTCAAGTCAATAGAATAAGTCACATAAACGGTGTTGAATTAATCTAGAATACAATTTTGTGGACAACGTTAAATTGAACTGTTAGCGTGTTGAAAACAACCTTGTGTCTTTCTTAATTGTATTTAATTCAACTTATTTTGTAAGGAGGGTTGATATATTTGAAAGGGCATGATAGAATCCATACGTGAGCATTTTAAATAATATGATTTCCGGATTTTAAGGAAAGTAATCTAAGCAAATGCATTTCTTTTACCATTTGAATTAAACCTTTTATTTTAATTAAGCTATTTTAGTATTTCTTTATTTTTTATAAATTAGTTTTCTTTAATTAATCATTTCTTTAATAATTGTTACTTATTTGTTCGTACGGAACTAAAACGTCCCCACTCTTACTGCTTTAATTAATTGTAGCAATTTTCAATTTGTTAATATTGACATCCGTTCCCTTTGTTCGACTCGGAGTTACTGAGCTATACTATATATGATCAGGTATTCTTGCCTGTGTTGTGTATAGTAAGTTATGTATTTTCCATTTTTAAATTAAAACCCCGTTTACACGACATCAAAGACGTTCGCCAATATCATCACCTTATACGTTTAAGTTTAATTATTTAACTTGTACCAAATCTGCGTCCGCTATCATTGGATTAATCATACATAGACATATAATTAAATAATGAAATAACTTTGTGACAAACGTTCGCTATAGCCACTAATTAAATCATTAACAAGCTTCAATAATATATAAAACTTAAACACATAATAGTTTCAATTAAACATTAATTAAATTGCAATAGATAGTTTATTTATGTTGAATATATGAATCTTAATTAGACTAAGATTAGTGCGTCCACTTAACCTAAACCTTAATTTTGATTCAATAATTTAAGATTTAATCTAGTGAATAACTTCCGTCAACTTCACCTACTTACACATTCATGTTTAAACGATTATCTTGTTTAATATCTGCTTCCGCAATCAATTAACAATTATTTATAGACAAATAATTATAATAAACTATTATATGAAAAAGCTCCCGCTAAATTGATAATATAATAATTTACCAACAAGATAAATCAATTAATATAAACTCGAATACATAAGGTTCACGATTAAACAAGAATAATTCAACATAAATATTAAAAGATAACAACCCTAATCATTAGATGACATCATTCAAGTAAGTGTTAAGAAATTTTGCTACTCATAATCATTATAAAAGAAACACAAATAATAATAAAAAGTAAAGTAAACATTATTATTAAAAATAATAAAAGAATGCAAACCAAATATTATTGTGCCCTTACAATGATTCCGTGTAACCCTAACTTCTTTGCTCCGAAAGCGTGTTCCTAAACCCTTAGAAAAACCCTTAAAATTCGTATTTAAAGTTAAAAACCCGAAATTACGAATTTATTTTCGACTTTTGGGGTTTTTTCGTAGCTGAAAGTGTATCAAATTCATATGGGTAAAGGCTGTATTTATAGTTGCTGAGGGACCAATTTAGCCGGCGGCTAAGTGAAAAGGCCGGCGGTCAAAATATAACTTTCGTATTCTCCAAGATTTGCTTCCACCGCCTCACGTAGCCAGCTCCAATTTATTATTCTAGAATATTCGTACAACAATTGCATGTAACCTGTGCTTGACTTGTTTGACCGACTTTTGTTTCTTGATTTGTCCGTGATTTCTTTGGCCCCATTAGCTTCCACGTATCCATCTTATTTTCTTTGCACGCCATGCCATCCTGAGACTTTGACTTTATTGTCTTCACGTGAAGCAACCTACAAAAGAAATCATCATCGTTATTTTAATATTTATTATTATTTAATTATTATATTACTAAGTAACTATTAACGTATTATTCTTAACTTTAAAATTATTAATATATTATTATTATTACCACTTTATAATTACATTAGCTCTAGTACTACTAATTTTATTATAATATTATTTAGCCCAACTAATTATTTGGTTCAACTCGTACACTCTAATAAATTTTTAATCTAATTTCTATCGCGCAATCCATTTTACTTTTCGAACTCAAATATTTACAAACTTTATTTATTTACGTCACTTTTTGTAACAACCCCAAATTTAGGGTCAATTTAAATTTTCCCTAATTACGTGTTTATTACTTGTATATAATATGAAATAGGATTATATACATTATGTACTTACTATATATATATGGATGGAATATATATATACGCGTATACGATTCGTACAAATCGTATAAAACAACAATTATACAAACTTGCGGACATTGGTAAAACAATTATTAAATAATGTTAAATTATTTAATTACTTCCACTACTACTTTATATTATAATTATGATACAGCGAAAACGTACGTTTTAACTAAAACGTTACCGAACTCTCCGAAAACCGACCAACCGACAAAACAAAACAAAGTTACATTTTATAACTTAAAAACAAAGTATTTTATTAAAATGCTTCAACTAAATTATCGGATATTATTTCGTATTTTAAACGTATACTTAATCGCGTATAAAATGATTTTAACGTTTAAACGACCGGGGAAACGAACACCGCACGGAGCGCAAACACGAGGGAACAATATTGGGTGAGATCCACACATGGTGGACCCCACCATGGGCCGGCCAAGGTGAGGGGTGCCAAACCCTCACCCTCTTCCTCACTCTCTCACTCAATCTCACTCCCTCACTCAATCTTTCTCTCCTCTCTCTCTCCCTATCGGTCATCTCTCTCTCTCCCTATCGGTCATCTCTCTCTCTCTCTAAAACCAACACTAAACCACCCTAAAAACACCACAAAACCACCTCGGAGGCTAGGCTCGGTTTGGTGAGAAGTGATCACGACAACGAGCTCTACAAACCCATCTTTTTGGTTTCGCGATTCGACGATTTGTAAGTTTTCCGGCGACCCGAAACTTTTCCGATTACTTTTATTTTGATAGATTATTGTTCCCCTAGCTTAGTAATGTCCAAATATATAATTTAAACTCGTTTTTGAACACTTTTACGGAAATGTCGGTTTTGGTCATTTTAAAGAAAACGACACCACAAACCTTAAAAACGACCACCAATAGTTATTATGGACTTATTATAACATATTAAAACTAGTATAAAAGATCTAGACCCAACGGAAACCGGAAAATACGTTTTCGGAAACTTAAATTCCGAACAGACCTCTTGTGTCGCATCGGACCAAAATTTCATGCGACACAACACTGTGTCGTATGTTATGTCGCACGTTATGTCGCAACGTATGCGACACAACGCTTATGTCGCACTATATGTCGTATCATCTACGACACAAAGTTTACCTATCGCTTGATTGCGACACAACGACTATGTCGTATCGTTGTGTCGTACCCTTGTACGCGACACAACTATTGTGTCGCATAAACACTAAATCCGAACCAATCCATACGACACAGACCTTATGTCGCATACGGTCTGCGACACAAGCCTTGTGTCGCAGATAGCCCAGATCAGAAAACAAAATATATTCTAAGTGTTGGAATCACTTTTCAACTACTAAATCAAATACGATGCTACTTATACATGAAAATACTATACTTCTAAGAGTATACAACAACACTTGAATACGTACAAGACTATACTAAACTAACGTGAGATTTCACTCACACACGCGTACGAGATTACACTTGGAAATACTTAGGAGATTACACTCCAACGAACTTACACTTGTACATTACACGGGATTACATCCGATACGAACTTACAAGTTCACTCACTAGTTACGTGCTGGATTACACGTTAACTGATACGAACATACACTCGAATACTTACGAGGTTTCACTCGTACCCTTTGGGGTTTAAGTCCATTGGAACTTACGCAAACGATACACGTTGTAATACAAACAAACAGTTATACACGTACGCTTTACAAAGGTACAACTACTATGAATACATAATAATAATGGATGGAATTATTATTATTACACAACGACACCAACGGACCGTACAACTTTTATACAAACTACGATTTACAAACGAATACAAACGTACAAACAAACTAATGGACATTAACTAGTTTGGGAACAACTAGCATGGATACTTTACAAGTATTCCATTTGCTTACTAAACCTTATGCGCATTAGGACGCTAAGGGTTGCTAGTTCGGGATACTACTTGCGTACTTACTGCATTGTCTGCCAGACTCAGGTGAGTCTCACAGCCCCTACTTTACTGTTTTTACTCAGGGGTGAGATGCATTACTGTTTTACATGAACACACACAACTTACTTGCTGCCATGATTTACTACGGTACGAGATTACGGATACGCCAATTGCATGAGTTTTCGACTAATCCAATGAAATCCTCCTTAATCATAGTTGTTAGTTATGTGATAAGCGCGAGTTTTAGTATATGGATCCATATGGGACTGACAATCCCCGCCCGGGGTAGCACGCACTACCACGAACCGTTCCTGTAGAAACGGGCGTTTCTTACTCGTTTCATATGAATGTTTTGGATTACATTCATGGGGGGTACCTATATTTACTGTACGTTAAGCTTCAACTATGGTGGCTCATGGCAATTGTATCAAACGGTTAGCATAACCTGCAACCACCCACTTATTAAAACTTAAGTAAACGATGAGCATAACCTGTGATCGTTACTTACTGGCTGGCTATGATTTACAAATACTACATGTGTGTTAAAACTATTTACTTACTTACAAACCTGTGAGATTCACCAACCTTTTTGGTTGACCGTTTTAGTAATGCTTCTCAGGTACACAGCATCAGTAGGGATGCCCAGCAGGATAAGCTTACTTAGCTCGAGTCGCATGCATATACAAGCTTGGAGATTTTATTACATTACTTTTGTACTTACTGTTATGTATTAGAATCTCTAGGAATTTACTCGAAACTCGAGCTTGTATTTTGAATTACTTATGTATTAATGTAATACTTTTCGAACGTCTCATTTAGAGTCGTTCACTGTATCCTTTGTGCTTGTGATTATTGATTAGTAACACCCAAAACATCGCTTCCGCAAACTGTTAAATTTGGGGGTGTTACAGATTGGTATCAGAGCCTAAGGTTATAGTGAACTAGGTTGCATTTAGTGGGCCTAGACTATGACCGTTAGGCAGTATTCCTCATTAGATAAAACTGGTTCAGGAATTACAGCATACAAGTTTAATTTAACATAGCCTGATCAACTATGTACAATTAAATGAAGATGATGTGAGTTCTGAAAGGGGTTATGTTGAACTGGAATGCATTAGCTGACTCTGACCTCGAGAGAACCGGGACTTTTACTTGATTGTGCTAAACACGAACTAGGCGGTTATGTGATATATATATATATATATATATATATATATATATATATATATATATATATACATAGGCCTCTTTCCCCGATACGATACTCTCTCTCGACTACTACGAAATCAATATTCTTTAAAATTTCATCGAACAAACGACAACTCGATTCTCGTCATTCTGTCCTTATTTAACTTTTATGAATTCACGAATACCGACATACGTCCGAAGATATCCACACCATTATAACCGACAACCATAGTTACCCGAACATCCTTCGATATGAAAATCGGGATTTTGTTTTTATTCGCTAACTCTACCTAATTCGACGTACCCCACTGTACCGTTAGGTGTAACCTAATAGAACCATCTTCAACTCAATTTTTCGTCAGACTTCAAATTATACAACCGACTTTTACTATCAAAATTTTATAACAAGTGTATTTTTATCAAACATGTTACAAAATTTCTCACAAAAATGTTTTTATAAAATTTTCAAAAACTTCAAAACCGTATAAACTTATTTATAGTACACAACTTTAAACAACCTTCAAACTTTGGCGTAGTTTCTCTAAACTTACTAAAATCATCACAATCAAAATTCTTGTTCAAACCTTCACATGTTCTTTATTTGTTGTTTCAAGGAACATGCCTCCTCGACGACAAATCACACTTACTGAAGCCGAAGTCGCGGGTATTATTGCCCGTAGTGTGGCCCAAGCCCTAGCTGTCCGAGCAACCACTCCTGGTAGCGAAGATACGGCTAACAATACACCTCCACCCAAAACCTGCACCTACAAGGACTTCCAAAACTGCAAACCCTTGAGCTTTGCAGGTACTAAAGGAGCGATCGGTCTGATTCGTTGGACCAAGAAAATCGAATCAGTATTCCTCGTCTGCAACTGCAAGGAAGAGGACAAAGTTAAGTTCGCCGCCAGCACCTTTTCTGACACCGCCCTTACCTGGTGGAACACCTATGCGCTGACTGTGAGCGTTGCCGATGCTTACAAACTACAGTGGGATGAACTGAAGAATATGCTGAGGGGCGAGTACTGCCCAAGAGACGAATTGAAACAACTAGAGGTAGAATTCTGGAATCACAAGATGCAGGGTGATGACATCACCGGTTACACCAACCGATTTCACCAGCTGGCACTTTTGTGCCCATCCATGGTTGATCCCGAGTACAAAAGGATCGAAAAGTACGTTGATGGACTTCCTGAGCGACTTCAAGACTTAGTTACTTCATCCAAACCGGGAACTATCCAGAGCGCTATCCGTATGGCTCATGAGTTAACGGCCAATTCTGTCCGCCGTGGCTCGACTTCAACCCCGTCTGTGAATAACAAACGTAAATGGGAAGTAAGTCCCCACTTATCCAACCCGACTCCTGACAAGAAACCTGCAACTGTCAACGCCAATGACTCAAAGGCTTACAAGGGGAGCAAGCCTTACTGCTCCAAATGTAGTCGCCATCATAATGGCTCCTGTCCCTGCACCAAATGCAAGAAATTCGGGCACGTGGCCCAAGACTGCTGAACCAACCCCACTGGTACTGATACTCCTGCACCCAAAACCTGCTATGAGTGCAACGGTACCGGGCACTTTAGAAAGGATTGCCCAAAACTAAAACTCCGAACCAACCACACGAAGAGTAGAGCTTATGTAATTAACGCTAGGGAGGATGACCCAAATCCGCGACTCTGTGATTTACTCAACCCGGGTACGCTCATTCTTTGATTTCCCAAGACTGTTTTCCATAAATCTCTCGCTTAATGATTATGTGTGTTTTCTTTGATCCTAAGTACCCAATAGGATTAGGAAACGACCGACTATATGAAATCCGAACATATAACTTGTATTACTCTTGGACTACCAATAACACACACTTTTCCCAAATATCTCACACTGGTTGAGACCGGGAACTTGTATATTATTCGTTACTTTAAACAAGTCATCCAATAGAACTTCACTTACTTGTAACAATTCTTAAATAGAATAATTATTTCGTAGGAAATGACAACTCACTCCGTCAACAACCCTACCTTGGATGAGGAACTGCTCATTGAGGAACCAATAATGTTTCCTTACCTCCTCGAACTTGAGTGTGATACCGAACCTTTCGTTGAATCAGCAACAGCACCTGCTTCTCCTGTTGCTCTAACTGCTGCAAAAGCACCAGTTGATGTAACCTTGACGGCTGAATCAGTCAGCCACCTAAACCAAACTATTGAATCGCTGCGAAAACAACTGACTGAAGCACGGGAAGACATTGATGACCTACGACGAATTGCCTTCTAAAATGACCTACGCATGCGTGAGTACGAGCTACGTTTGATAGCTTTAAAAAACCCTTCTTCACCACCAACTTCACAAAGTACTCCTGCTGAAGAGGATAACGACACTGACTGTACCCCGCCCCCAGCAAAAAGGGTGAAGGTTTACTTGGGAAATAAACCTTTCTGTTCCCGATGCACTCGGCATCATGAAGGACCGTGTACCGTACCCACCAGTCGATGCAAATCCTACCCTAAAAGTACGAACCCTCCTAAAGCGAAACTCTGCTTCAACTGTGGGAGTGCTGGCCATCTCAAGGCCCAATGCCCACTACCTCCAGAAAACAAAACTAAGGGTACGTTACTACCTGACCACTACCCTACCCTGAATACTATAGGACTTACCGTCCTACCATAGGCTACTAGTACACATTATAACTACCTGACTAGTATCGAACTACCGACCACTACTTCGAACAAATTTCGGGACGAAATTTTATTAACAAGGGGAGAATGTAACAACCCCAAATTTAGGGTCAATTTAAATTTTCCCTAATTACGTGTTTATTACTTGTATATAATATGAAATAGGATTACATACATTATGTACTTACTATATATATATGGATGGAATATATATATACGCGTATACAATTCGTACAAATCGTATAAAACAACAATTATACAAACTTGCGGACATTGGTAAAACAATTATTAAATAATGTTAAATTATTTAATTACTTCCACTACTACTTTATATTATAATTATGATACAGCGAAAACGTATGTTTTAACTAAAACGTTACCGAACTCTCCGAAAACCCGACCAACCGACAAAACAAAACAAAGTTACATTTTATAACTTAAAAACAAAGTATTTTATTAAAATGCTTCAACTAAATTATCGGATATTATTTCGTATTTTAAACGTATACTTAATCGCGTATAAAATGATTTTAACGTTTAAACGACCGGGGAAACGAACACCGCACGGAGCGCAAACACGAGGGAACAATATTGGGTGAGATCCACACATGGTGGACCCCACCATGGGCCGGCCAAGGTGAGGGGTGCCAAACCCTCACCCTCTTCCTCACTCTCTCACTCAATCTCACTCCCTCACTCAATCTTTCTCTCCTCTCTCTCTCCCTATCGGTCATCTCTCTCTCTCCCTATCGGTCATCTCTCTCTCTCTCTAAAACCAACACTAAACCACCCTAAAAACACCACAAAACCACCTCGGAGGCTAGGCTCGGTTTGGTGAGAAGTGATCATGACAACGAGCTCTACAAACCCATCTTTTTGGTTTCGCGATTCGACGATTTGTAAGTTTTCCGGCGACCCGAAACTTTTCCGATTACTTTTATTTTGCTAGATTATTGTTCCCCTAGCTTAGTAATGTCCAAATATATAATTTAAACTCGTTTTTGAACACTTTTACGGAAATGTCGGTTTTGGTCATTTTAAAGAAAACGACACCACAAACCTTAAAAACGACCACCAATAGTTATTATGGACTTATTATAACATATTAAAACTAGTATAAAAGATCTAGACCCAACGGAAACCGGAAAATACATTTTCGGAAACTTAAATTCCGAACAGACCTCTTGTGTCGCATCGGACCAAAATTTCATGCGACACAACACTGTGTCGTATGTTATGTCGCACGTTATGTCGCAACGTATGCGACACAACGCTTATGTCGCACTATATGTCGTATCATCTACGACACAAAGTTTACCTATCGCTTGATTGCGACACAACGACTATGTCGTATCGTTGTGTCGTACCCTTGTACGCGACACAACTATTGTGTCGCATAAACACTAAATCCGAACCAATCCATACGACACAGACCTTATGTCGCATACGGTCTGCGACACAAGCCTTGTGTCGCAGATAGCCCAGATCAGAAAACAAAATATATTCTAAGTGTTGGAATCACTTTTCAACTACTAAATCAAATACGATGCTACTTATACATGAAAATACTATACTTCTAAGAGTATACAACAACACTTGAATACGTACAAGACTATACTAAACTAACGTGAGATTTCACTCACACACGCGTACGAGATTACACTTGGAAATACTTAGGAGATTACACTCCAACGAACTTACACTTGTACATTACACGGGATTACATCCGATACGAACTTACAAGTTCACTCACTAGTTACGTGCTGGATTACACGTTAACTGATACGAACATACACTCGAATACTTACGAGGTTTCACTCGTACCCTTTGGGGTTTAAGTCCATTGGAACTTACGCAAACGATACACGTTGTAATACAAACAAACAGTTATACACGTACGCTTTACAAAGGTACAACTACTATGAATACATAATAATAATGGATGGAATTATTATTATTACACAACGACACCAACGGACCGTACAACTTTTATACAAACTACGATTTACAAACGAATACAAACGTACAAACAAACTAATGGACATTAACTAGTTTGGGAACAACTAGCATGGATACTTTACAAGTATTCCATTTGCTTACTAAACCTTATGCGCATTAGGACGCTAAGGGTTGCTAGTTCGGGATACTACTTGCGTACTTACTGCATTGTCTGCCAGACTCAGGTGAGTCTCACAGCCCCTACTTTACTGTTTTTACTCAGGGGTGAGATGCATTACTGTTTTACATGAACACACACAACTTACTTGCTGCCATGATTTACTACGGTACGAGATTACGGATACGCCAATTGCATGAGTTTTCGACTAATCCAATGAAATCCTCCTTAATCATAGTTGTTAGTTATGTGATAAGCGCGAGTTTTAGTATATGGATCCATATGGGACTGACAATCCCCGCCCGGGGTAGCACGCACTACCACGAACCGTTCCTGTAGAAACGGGCGTTTCTTACTCGTTTCATATGAATGTTTTGGATTACATTCATGGGGGGTACCTATATTTACTGTACGTTAAGCTTCAACTATGGTGGCTCATGGCAATTGTATCAAACGGTTAGCATAACCTGCAACCACCCACTTATTAAAACTTAAGTAAACGATGAGCATAACCTGTGATCGTTACTTACTGGCTGGCTATGATTTACAAATACTACATGTGTGTTAAAACTATTTACTTACTTACAAACCTGTGAGATTCACCAACCTTTTTGGTTGACCGTTTTAGTAATGCTTCTCAGGTACACATCATCAGTAGGGATGCCCAGCAGGATAAGCTTACTTAGCTCGAGTCGCATGCATATACAAGCTTGGAGATTTTATTACATTACTTTTGTACTTACTGTTATGTATTAGAATCTCTAGGAATTTACTCGAAACTCGAGCTTGTATTTTGAATTACTTATGTATTAATGTAATACTTTTCGAACGTCTCATTTAGAGTCGTTCACTGTATCCTTTGTGCTTGTGATTATTGATTAGTAACACCCAAAACATCGCTTCCGCAAACTGTTAAATTTGGGGGTGTTACACTTTTTTAGCCACTTTGTCCCAACTAAATTTAAGTCAAACTAACTTTTATACAAAAACTACTTTATTTGACATGTTTTTCATTCATTTATAATACAAACTCCATTTCTACCTATTTTATAAATATGAACAAAATAATTATATTTTATCAAATAATTGTAACTAAAAGTATATAAAAACTATTAAATATTACTATACAAATATAACATTATTCAATGTTATCAAATTATCCCCACACTTAAACTCTACTTGTCCTCAAGTAGACTAAAACTAAACTACTAAATGCAACTATACATCACTAATCCAAATATGATTACTTATAAGCATAAAACTAATATTTACAAATTAAAATACTTAAATTAAAAATTTGTTTCCAATTTCTAAAATTTAAACAATTTAATTAACATGGAAAACTATTTTGTACAATAAGGGAATAAATTCCTTTATTATTATTTACATAATATATAGCTCATCAACGATTACTAATATTGTTGTCCACTTAAACAATCTATACTCATATTTCTGAAAACACATTTATTGTTAGTATGTATATTACATATGATCCCCACCTATGATATATCCCTAAAATTTAGTCATGCACTTTACTCTATATTTAAAATAAGTATACAAAAATCATTTTTAAGAATCAAGACATTGGTGACAGGTCTGCATTTTCATGCAACAAAGCGACATAACTTGATTCAAGTAAAGCAAACCCTTTTAAATCAAACCAGCGGTGACAGGTCTATACCTTAGTATAAAAGAGCGACATAGTTTGATAAGTTTGGGCATCTTAATTTTTAAGATTTATATTTCTTTTGCTTATTTATAAGAATACTAATATGAGACCAGGTATGTATTTTCATACAACAGAGGAAACAATTAGTAAACCCCCAAATGATTTTATATAAATATCAAAAATATAAAATATTGCATGCTAAGTCTAGGAATTAAGACTTTTTGTCATACATCATAGTATATTTACCACAAAGTAATATACAAGTTTAAATTTACTTCTTAAAATTCAGAAATTTTCATATAGATTGTCTATCAGTACATCATATAATGAAACTATACATCATTTATTATTACTATAAAATTATATGTATAAACAGTTGAAATCCATGTTAAAGTCTAAACTTTAAAAATAAAAACAAACTCTTAATAAAACTATTTTAACTAATAAATACTTAGTTTAAAAAACTTAAAAATAAAACACAAAAAAAATAGTGGTTAAATTTTTTTATTTTTAATTTTTTTAATAAAATACCAAAAATATACAACAAAACCTAAGGACAAGTAAACTTCTTTTTGACCCCCATCCCCACACTTAAGTTGTACAATGTCCCCATTGTACTAAACAGAATAAAATCACAGTGAAAATGAGAGAAAAGAAGTAGAACAGTAAAACTCCCCTTATATCTCTTGAAAAGTCCAACAGCATGCGCGTACGAGTCCGTGTCAGCAGCATCATTCGAATGCACAGCACACAAAACAAAACCAAAAGAAACATAACATATAAAACAATTCAATATATAATTCAGACAGAAAAATAAATCCTAACTCACTTTCGTAGGAATCACGATTGCATTTAGCATATGCAATAAGCCTTTAAACCCCTCAGTATCCCAAGTGGACGAGTTATAGTCTCGTGAGGGTTTCCAGTGAACACACCCACAAAGTTCAAACCCTAAAATTTATCATAGCAAATCCTCTATTATGCTACCACTTCCTTTCCAATCATACTCAGTATGGAGGATGTTATCAATCGGTATGTTATTCTTATAAATTATCTCCCCAATAAGAATAGTAACATGAACATCAAGCCTCCATTTATTTTCTAGTGGCTTGTCGATCAACAGAATAATTCCCCAATAACTTTTGGAAAATCCACCACTTACCATAACCAAAGAAAAAGAAATAGATATCTCTATCCCTCCAGGATCGTCTAAAAAACTATAGATAGCTGAACCTATATGAGTTGTGATGCCCATGTTTGGTGCCAATCTGCTCCAAATACCTCGATCCATATCAATCTTCAACTCATCAATGTATTTCAATAATGGCAAATCTTTAGAAACTGGAATAAAAGAGTTGGGTGGTTTTAGCTCTTTTACAAGCAAAAACTCATCGTCACATAGAACAGTTGTAGGCTTCAAATCTGTTAGAGATGCCTCTGGTGAAATTTTGAGACATAACATAGCATAATCTCTCAACCTTTCAACCTCTTCAACTAGTGGATAACATTCGTCCCCTTTCAACTCCATGCTCTCTAACAGCTCCTCTTCAGTCATCATCCCATTTTTGCTATTTCTCAGCTCTTGAAGCTCTCCATCATTAAAACCAAGCAATGCATGTAATTCATCATCCGAATTTGGATAATCAAGCTTTGGTAGAATTTGATTTTCCAATATATCTGCATGCTTGTCATTCTGAACCCTTATAGGTGCTTCTTCGAGCTTGTTCGTGATGCTTTTCACCTCCTTTTTCAGCTCTTCATTCACCATAGAAGATTCAACGGGTAAACTAGCAACTTCAAAAGTAGGCATGACTGAAATCTCCACAACTTCTTCAACCAACTTCTCTTCTTCAATATCTAACTCGTCTTCTTCATCCGAGTCTTCCAAATCTTATTCTTCTATCAATTCAGGTTCAAATGCATGTAAATCCTGCAAAACAACTTGTGAGGTTCCATGAGGGTAATTATTAAATTCATGTTCTTCTTCCTCCTCGTTCGTTTTAGATTCACTATTATCCTGAAAAATAAAGTTATAAGAATTTGCAACATAAACATTAGAATCAAAATCAATAATCTCGCTAGCCTCAACATCATCCACATGCTCATTTGCATTGGTAAATGTATCATATGGCCCTTCATGGTTAGTCTCAAAATTCCAGTCGAAGATTTCATCCAATTTTGTACTTTGTCTCTCCGTTTGCTCTAACACCTCTTGCAACAACCTTTCAAGATTCGACATTTCTGGTTGTTCGATCTCTCGAGTGACTAAAGGTTCTTCATTCCAAGACCTTGATTGATAGGAATGGCTCTTATTATCTTGGTAGCATCCCGATGGTGCATACCTTTCGCGTGATATCATCGGCACATCATCAGTATCACTCACATAAAATAAAGGTTCGCAACCTTCATAATTTGAGTAATAAGTCATCAAAGCTAAGACAAATCCGCTACAAACATGAAAACTAAAAATGGTAAAAGGTAACCCCTCTATACAAAATAAATAATTAATTAAAACTATATACACAAATTAATAACTAAAACTATAAAAATAACTTCCTTATAAATAAATTCCTAGAAATGATCAATTAACTACACTTAAATTAAATTCTTAAATTAACACAGTCCCCGGCAGCGGCGCCAAAAACTTGATGTGTAAAATCTAGTTATAAAATTAAACAAAGAAATACTGATCGTTAACTATTACACAACTGAGGTAAGTATACCCCATCGTGTATAGTATAGCTACAGTAAGTCCAAGTTCGTTCCACAGGGATTGTGAATTTAAGAATTAAAACTAAAAACGTAATTAACTTAATACAGAAAAGACTTGGGTTTTTGTGACCGAATTGTCACTTTGCTTAACAACTACTATTATTTAAACTAATGGCAGGTGAACTCAGGAAGAGTCAAAATGATTTGATTGATTTGAACTTATTCAGATATTAAAAACGACACTTACTTGAACTAGCTCACTAATGATTTCGGGTTGTATAATAAAAACCAGGTTATCTAGCAATCAATGCTCATTTTAATTTAGATCAGGTTTAACGTTCGCCATGACCTTCACATAAATCTTAATTAACTAATTAATAATTTAATTTAATGAAAGACGTTCGCCAATATCATCACCTTATACGTTTAAGTTTAATTATTTAACTTGTACCAAATCTGCGTCCGTTATCATTGGATTAATCATACATAGACATATAATTAAATAATGAAATAACTTTGTGACAAACGTTCGCTATAGCCACTAATTAAATCATTAACAAGCTTCAATAATATATAAAACTTAAACACATAATAGTTTCAATTAAACATTAATTAAATTGCAATAGATAGTTTATTTATGTTGAATATATGAATCTTAATTAGACTAAGATTAGTGCGTCCACTTAACCTAAACCTTAATTTTGATTCAATAATTTAAGATTTAATCTAGTGAATAACTTCCGTCAACTTCACCTACTTACACATTCATGTTTAAACGATTATCTTGTTTAATATCTGCTTCCGCAATCAATTAACAATTATTCATAGACAAATAATTATAATAAACTATTATATGAAAAAGCTCCCGCTAAATTGATCATATAATAATTTACCAACAAGATAAATCAATTAATATAAACTCGAATACATAAGGTTCACGATTAAACAAGAATAATTCAACATAAATATTAAAAGATAACAACCCTAATCATTAGATCACATCATTCAAGTAAGTGTTAAGAAATTTAGCTACTCATAATCATTATAAAAGAAACACAAATAATAATAAAAAGTAAAGTAAACATTATTATTAAAAATAATAAAAGAATGCAAACCAAATATTATTGTGCCCTTACAATGATTCCGTGTAACCCTAACTTCTTTGCTCCGAAAGCGTGTTCCTAAACCCTTAGAAAAACCCTTAAAATTCGTATTTAAAGTTAAAAACCCGAAATTACGAATTTATTTTCGACTTTTGGGGTTTTTTCGTAGCTGAAAGTGTATCAAATTCGTATGGGTAAAGGCTGTATTTATAGTTGCTGAGGGACCAATTTAGCCGGCGGCTAAGTGAAAAGGCCGGCGGTCAAAATATAACTTTCGTATTCTCCAAGATTTGCTTCCACCGCCTCACGTAGCCAGCTCCAATTTATTATTCTAGAATATTCGTACAACAATTGCATGTAACCTGTGCTTGACTTGTTTGACCGACTTTTGTTTCTTGATTTGTCCGTGATTTCTTTGGCCCCATTAGCTTCCACGTATCCATCTTATTTTCTTTGCACGCCATGCCATCCTGAGACTTTGACTTTATTGTCTTCACGTGAAGCAACCTACAAAAGAAATCATCATCGTTATTTTAATATTTATTATTATTTAATTATTATATTACTAAGTAACTATTAACGTATTATTCTTAACTTTAAAATTATTAATTTATTATTATTATTACCACTTTATAATTACATTAGCTCTAGTACTACTAATTTTATTATAATATTATTTAGCCCAACTAATTATTTGGTTCAACTCGTACACTCTAATAAATTTTTAATCTAATTTCTATCGCGCAATCCATTTAACTTTTCGAACTCAAATATTTACAAACTTTATTTATTTACGTCACTTTTTTTAGCCACTTTGTCCCAACTAAATTTAAGTCAAACTAACTTTTATACAAAAACTACTTTATTTGACATGTTTTTCATTCATTTCTAATACAAACTCCATTTATACCTATTTTATAAATATGAACAAAATAATTATATTTTATCAAATAATTGTAACTAAAAGTATATAAAAACTATAATATATTACTATACAAATATAACATTATTCAATGTTATCAATTTCCACGGTACCCGCTCGCCCAACCGAAACGGGCAACGAGATAATCGAATAGGACTCACTCGAGGAAAATCCAACTAAGGATTCGCCACCCAAACAAGTGACACCTACTTCACCCTCTTCTTTCCGCTCGCAACCAAATCATTTGGGAACACGTATAAAACTTGAACAATACAATACTTCATCACTTAGACGAACTACACCTACTTCCGTCACTACACACTCTCCCTTCCCACTCACATCGTAGATCTATGGATCGCATACGTTACAAACAACTAGGGGAAAACACTAGGACCCGTTGTCATACAAGGGTCCTGTTGGTACATGTTTGTGTCTGTCAGTTAGTCTAGCTCGTAGTTTGTAATTAGAATTAGTTTTCCAGATTCCTGCGACGTTGCGTGTAACGTCGCAGGTGCGACGTCAGGCATTGGGCCTGCGACGTAGCCAACGTCGCATGGGCTTGGGCCTGCGATGTCGTGTGCGACGTCGCAGGTGCCAGATTTTGTATAAATTCGTATTTTCGTTTTCAGTTTAGGGTTGACGAAACCCTAAACGCCATTTGTCGAAATCTCTGTAATCTGATCGATTATAATTCAATATAATACGTTTCGTTTGATATTCATTGAGTATTGATTATTCGTGTGATTGTTTGATTAGTCAATTGTTGTTTCCGCCATCAATTGATTGACTCGGTTCGTATAGATCCAAGGTTAGGGACAAACAACTGGTATCAGAGCAGAAAGTGCTCGTTTTTGGCATAACGGATCGAGTTTGGGATTTAAAAGGATGTGATATTCGTGTGTTTTCGTGTTTATCACGTTTGTTTTGTGTTTTTACAAGTTTTCGATCATTATTACTGGGGATTATTGAAGGTTTTCGTCGTTCGACATTCGTGGTTTTGGTTTTTGGGTTAAAAATTCGTTTTTAGGGTTTTTGGCCGCAGGTTTTCGCGTTTTGCGACGTTACCTGCGACGTCATCTACGACGTCGCGTGCGACGTTAGTGATTTGGACTTTAATTAGTCTGTGCGACGTATTGTTGCGACGTCATCAGCGACGTCGCTATTTTGACTTTAATTAGTCTTTGCGACCTAGTGTTGCGACGCCTTGTGACTCTGCGACGTCCTCTGCGACGTCATCTGCGACGTAACTCTCAACGTCGCATATTTCTGA
The DNA here is from genome assembly GCA_949592205.1 of Helichrysum umbraculigerum. Lineage (NCBI taxonomy): Eukaryota > Viridiplantae > Streptophyta > Magnoliopsida > Asterales > Asteraceae > Helichrysum > Helichrysum umbraculigerum. Next base: position 96,804,817 of record CATIUR010000004.1, read on the forward strand.
TTCTTAATTGAATCCTTTGCTCTTTGCGACGTCACTATCGTCATCGCATAATCTTTGTGCGACGTTATCATCAACGTCGCTAGTACCAGAAGATTGTTTTTTTTTTCGATTAAGTAATTACAATGGTAGCTGATAAAGAGGATATTAGAGGACTTAGGGAAATGATAAAGCAAAGTAATGATATTGGTTCAAGCAATAAACCTCCACTATTTACAGCTGATATGGATTATGTATACTGGAGAGACCGTGTTGAACAATACATTGATTTTCATTGTCCAGAATTATGGGGACCATTACGTGAGCGTTATGTACCTCCATTAGCTAAATGGGAATACCGTGGTATTCGTCCTGCTAAGACTTATAAAGCAATGTCTCCCGAGGAGAAGAAAGATTTTGATACTGAGAGAAAGTCATTTTCAATGATTAAAATGTGTTTAACCAAGGATGTTCTATGGCTTTTCAGAACTCATGAAACGGCCTTTGATTTATGGAAGGCAATTGAAACTCGTCGTGGAGGAAATGATAAGTATAAGGAAGCCAAGCTCGAACTAATTAAGAAACAGTATGATATCTTTGACATCCTTCCTGATGAAGACACAACTTCTTTATTCACTAGGTACTCACGGTTAGTTGGTGAATTGTTTGAAGGGGGTTATACTTTTCCTCCTATTGAAGTCAATAAGAAGCTACTGGATGTGCTGCCGAGTTCTTGGGATGTTAAAGTTCAATTTTTAAAAGAAAATGAAGAACTTGCAAACATGTCTTTGGATACTTTGATAGGGGATCTTCAAGCTCACGCAATGGAGATTAAAAAGAAAGAAACAAGGTCTGGTGCTGCTGTTCAGAATCCTAGTGTGTATGGTGTTCAACTTAACTCTGGAAAGACTTATGGATCTGGAGTCGCCTTCGTGACAAATACAAATGCTTCATCAACCTCTTCTTCTTCTTACGATGGGATTCATTCTATTTTCATGTCTGGACCTTCTTCAAATCAACAACAGGTTCAAGTCTCACCTGCTATTCAGGAGCAAGCTGCCATATACGCAGCTTTCTTAAGCTCATACAAGGATTTGGTTACTCAACCGAATCTTACTTTGGAGCTGACTAAGGAAGACTATGCTCAGCTTGATGAAGATGATCTGGAGCAAATGGATCTAACTTGGAATGTGGCAATGATCACCCGAAGAATTCAAAAGTTTTTGCAGAGGACAGGGCGTAAAAGCTTGGAAGCTGACGGGAAGACTGGCTTCGGATTTAACAAGAGTAAGGTCCGGTGTTACAATTGTCAAAATTTGGGTCACTTCGCCAGGGAATGCGAGAAACCCAAAATGCCAGCATCGGGATTCACAACACCTTCTACTCCTCCAAAGACCAAAGAAATGGAAGTTACCAAGAAAGGGCCTGCTGATAATGCCCTGATTGTTTTTGAGCCAACAAGTCAAGATTGGACGGCTGTCTCCCAGCAATACCAACAGTGTTTGATGGCTCACATTGTGAATGAGGTACCTGATGAACCATTAAATTGTATCTCATGCATTAAGTTAACTGAATCTCTAAAGGCATATCAGACAAACACCGTAGAGTTGAGGAAAAAGAATGAAAAACTAACCGAGTCAAATAATTTTTTAAAAGCTAATGAGAAACTTTACGAAAAACATCTTGAGGCTCATCGGTTAGATACTCAGAAATATAAATCTAAGGTCTTTAGTCAAGAAGATGCCATTAAAAGCTATCTTGTTGAAATTGAACTACTAAAGAAAGAACTTACAGATTTAAAAAATGAGTATGAGAATTATAAGAGTAAAATCTTAGGTTCAAATTCCTCAACGGTTGTCTTTAATGAAATTCTTAGCAAGCATGGTACTAGTGGGAAAAAGAATGAGGGATTGGGATACCACTCAGTCCCTCCTCCTACTACTCACTGTCCCCTGCCTGTTAAGGAAGGCTTTGAAGAGATTCCAGTTGATTGGTCAAAGCTTTACGGTATAAAAGCTAAAGATGCTAAAGAGACCAAACATAACAAACCGGCAAAGGAGAAAACCAAGAGGCCAGAGTACCCCTTGCCAACGTTTGTTAAGTCTGTGAATGAATCTCCTGTTATTATTGAGGAGAGTGTTAAGCTAAAGAATGAATCTCCAATCTGTGTTAAGGAGATTGTTGAGATTGAGGACATTACGGATCTGGAGTATCCTGAGGTTAAGAAAGTTGAAGTTAAACCTGAAAAAGTGATTTCAAAGGTTGAACCTGAAATTAAGGTTCAACCAAATAAAGGAAAAGCCAAGGTTTTAAATTCGAAACAACAAACTTTACAGTCACCTGTAAAGATTTTGCAACACAAAATAGTAAATGAAAGAGTTTCGTATGATAAACCTTCAACTTCAACCTCTCAACCAAAACAAACACTTTCTAAGACGTGTACGCAATGTTCATGTTCTAGAAATGTTTCTCCATCTTCTGTGGTAATTCCTCAGCCTCAACCGTTTGTTGAGACTCGTTCTTGTTTCTACTGCAAGAAACAAGGACATTTAATTCGTGAATGTCCAAAGCTGTCAAATCAGCGCTATGGGAGAGAGATGCCTGGGACATCTGTTTATAGAAATTCTTTTTCAAAATCTCCACCTAGGCGTTACTCAAACTCTCCCAAGCCTGTTTTAAAGCCAAGTAATGTTGAGCAAAAATCTTTGCCAATTCAAAAGCCCAACATTACTTCTAATACCAATTCCGAACCTTCTAAAGTTTGGAAACGAAAAGAGTCTGATGTTGACTCTTCAGTTGTCAACAATAACACATCAGATAAAAATTATAATTTGTTTAAAGATAAAATCCTATCTGACGTGCTTATTGTTGATGACCACGGTCGACCTAAGTCTGTAAAGGCTTGGGTCACCGTTTCTCACTAATCTCCTTCGTTTGTGTGTTGCAGCAGTCAGAACGCGTTAAAGATAGTGAATGGTATTTGGATAGCGGCTGCTCGCGACATATGACAGGCGATGTATCTCTTCTTGTGGATATTAAACCATACGCAGGAGGATATGTTGCCTTTGCTGGAGATACTGGAGGAACCATTTCTGGAAGAGGAACGCTAACTAACGGCAATGTTAGTTTTGAAAATGTGAACTATGTGGAACAGCTTACGCACAACTTGCTAAGTGTTTCACAGGTCTGTGATAAGGATTATACTACTGCATTCACAAAGACAGAGTGCGTGATACTGAAGCATGGGTATGTCATTCAGGAAGAATGGGTGTTACTGAGAGCACCAAGAAAGAATGACACATACATTCTGAATATGAGAACTGTTGAGACCTCGAATGAGTATACATGTCTCTTATCTAAGGCTTCTGAAAAGGATTCACTGCTTTGGCACAGACGAATGGGACACATTCATTTACGAAAAATGAATTTCTTGACTAAAAATGACCTAGTGCTAGGAGTTCCAAAACAGTCATTTGCTCTAAAGGATGACTGTATCTCCTGCCAAAAAGGAAAGCTACGTAAGAAGTCCCATAAGTCTAAGCAGGTGAATTCCATAAATGCACCATTGGAACTACTGCATATGGATCTTTTCGGTCCAGTCTCTACAAAAAGCATTGGTGGTCGGTCTTACTGCTTGGTAGTTACTGATGACTACTCAAGGTTTTCGTGGGTTTACTTTTTGACCTCGAAGGGGGAGACTCCTGATATTCTGGTGTATTTGTTGGACAAGTTGGCAAATCTGTGCAACTTGAAGGTGAAAAGGATACGAAGCGACAATGGAACTGAATTCAAGAACTCAACTCTCGAATTGTTTTGTGCTACAAGAGGTATTGAGCATCAATTCAGTGCTCCAAGGACTCCACAACAGAATGGAGTCACAGAAAGAAAGAATAGAACAATCATCGAGACAGCTCGGACTATGTTAGCTGACTCCAAGTTACCAATCATCTTCTGGGCTGAGGCGGTTAATACTGCCTGTTATGTTCTCAACAGAGTGCTCACGGTTAAGAAAAGGAACAAAACGTGTTATGAACTTTTTAATAACCGTAAGCCAAATCTGCAGTTTCTAGAACCCTTTGGGTGTCCATGCATGATCATGATTACAAAAGATAAGGTCTCTAAGTTTGGTGATAAAGCTGTTGAAGGGATTTTTCTTGGATATTCAGTCAACTCTCCGAACAAAAGAGTCTTCAACAAATCAACGAATCAGATTGAGGAACAGTTTGAGGTGAAATGTCTAAGGTATACTAGACCTCCTCAAGGAACGGGTCCGGATTGGTTTTTCAACTATGGAAACCTCTTCAACTCTTTCGATATTCCGGAAGAGGATGATACGGAAGAATTAGTTTCTATACTTCATGGACTTGATCTTACTCAAGATACACCTGTTAATAATAAACCATCCGACCCATCTCCCAATGCAACACCCGCACCTCCACCAACTACTCCTACACCTTCACAAACAACACCTACACCATCACAACCAACACCCACGCAACCACAAACAAAAACCAAATCACCACCATCTACACCTACACCATCTCCTACTCCATCATCTTCGGCTGCTCCTTCTAAAACAATTTATAACTACACAAAGGAGCTTCCATATGATCCAAACATGCCTCCTTTAGAGGAACCTCAAGAAGAAGATGAAGTGGAAGAAACAATGGCTTACTCTCACTTATATACTTCTGAACATGAAGGGGAAGAAGAAGAGTTAGCCTTTCCTGAGTCTGCTACTACTCCCGAAACTGAAGGAGATTTGAACAATCTGGGTGTGGACGTTGTGCCAACTGCCATACCAGAAACTCGTATACATAAGGATCACCCCATTGATAATATCATTGGTGATCCTCATGCATCTATTCAAACACGACAACAAGCAAAGCAGACTTCCGCTCAGCAGCTTTTGGGACTTATAGCTCACATCGATTCATGTCGTTTGTCTCAAATCGAACCTAAAAAGGTTGAACAAGCCTTAAAAGATCCATCTTGGGTCGAGGCTATGCAGGAGGAACTACAGCAAATAAATAAGATGAATGTTTGGGAAATTGTTCCTTTACCCAAGGGTGCTCACTTGACGGGTACTCGTTGGGTTTACCGTAACAAAATGGATGATCGTGGGGCGGTTATTCGAAATAAAGCCCGTCTGGTAGTTCAAGGATATAGTCAACTGGAAGGTATTGACTATGATGAAGTTTTCGCTCCTGTCGCTCGTTTGGAATCTATTCGAATTTTTCTAGCCTATGCTTCTTTTAAAGGATTCCGTGTGTATCAACTTGACGTGAAGTGTGCCTTTCTATACGGAGATGTCAACGCAGTGATTTATGTATGTCAGCCTCCTGGTTTTGAAGATCCAAAGCATCCTAATCATGTTTGTAAGCTGAAGAAAGCTTTGTATGGTCTTCATCAATCTCCTCGACTTTGGTATGAGAGACTTGCCAAGTACTTGCTGAAGAATGGTTTTGATAGAGGACAGATTGATAGCACGCTTTTCATCAAAAGGGAAGGAGCTGATTTGTTACTTGTTCAGGTTTATGTGGACGACATAATATTCGGATCAACGAATGATCAGTTGTGCAAGGATTTTGAAGGACTGATGAAAGCTGAGTTTGAAATGAGTGCTATGGGTGAACTCACGTTCTTTCTGGGACTACAGGTCGAGCAATCTGACAATGGAATTTATATACACCAGTCAAAATATGTCACTGACATGTTGAAGCGGTATGAATTGCTCAATTGTAAACACTACGGCACTCCAATTGAAATGAAACACAATCTTGGACCTAATGAGGATGACGAAGATTGCAAGGAGAAAGACTATCGCTCAATGATAGGCTCTCTCATATATCTGACTGCCTCAAGACCAGATATAGTGTTTGCAGTTTCACTCTGCTCTCGATTTCAAGCAAATCCGAAGGTGTCTCATATGAAGGCAGTAAAACGCATTTTTGGATATCTCGCTTTTAGGCCATCTCTGGGTCTATGGTATTCAAACGAGAAAAACTTCGAGTTAACTGCCTATTCGGATTCGGATCTTGGTGGCAGCAAAGTAGATATGAAGTCAACTACTGGAGGATGTCAGTTCCTTGGATCGCGCTTAGTTTCTTGGCAGTGCAAAAAGCAGACTACGGTTGCTATTTCCACAGCTGAAGCCGAGTATGTTGCTGCTGCCAGTTGCTGTTCTCAGGTTCTTTGGATTCAGCACCAGCTGCGCGATTACGGGTTCAATCTCTCTATGACTCCTATTTACATTGATAATACAGCTGCTATATCTATAACTCACAATCCCGTACAGCATTCTAAGACCAAACATATCGAACTTAGGTTCCACTTTATACGGGATTGCTTTGAGAAACACCTTATAGATGTCGTACATATAGAAACCCTTAAGCAGTGTGCGGACCTTTTCACAAAAGCCTTTTTGCGATCACGTTTTATTGAACTGGTCAATCTGATAGGTTTAAGGTTCTTTCAGTCAAAGAAATGATTTGTGACTTGGATTTTTAAGTTTAAATTATAAATTCATTAAAAAAAAAATATCTCAACAGCCACTCTTTATACTCTTTAGTATTAAAGAAAACGCAAGGTTGCTACATTTTTAAAATAGACGTTAAAGTTGTGTCTGTAAACAACTTGGGATATGATAGTACATCGGGTGACATGCACAAAATGGAATTTTAAGGTTTATCTTGGATGTGTCAGTAGGTTTATATGACACACTTAAAACAGTTTCTATCTAAATTGTCTTCATTACACGATGTATTGGTAGGCATGATACACACCGGTTTGTGAGTGAGTAAGAAGTAATATTAAAACTTGTCTATTATTTTGTGAAAATTATTATATGATGTATGACATAAGTCTTAATTGATAAATGGAAGTACTGTCATACACTGTCATAATTATTATGTAAATGTAAAATTGGCATATAGTAATAATCTGGTTATTTGCCTAACTAATGGTGACTATTGTTGTACTCTCGTACAGACCTGAATCCATTAGTTATGCAAATAGTCTCAAACTTGTTATGTTCATACTAAGGGACCCTCTGTTGTACTAAATACAGATCTGGGGCCACTAGTATCTTCATAGTCAGTTTGATGTATGCCTAAATTTAAAGGGCAAGTGTATGTTACAAGAAAGCCGAGAAAACTTGGTCTTGTAATCTCTACCTTGCGTAAATATGCAGTGTTTTGTGTTTTACTAAAGTTTATCAGTATATCATATAATAGGTTTCACAAAATTAATATTCATACTAACAATAAAGGTTAGCTCACAAATACGGATGTAACATGTTTAGGTGGACAAACAATACCAATAATCGTCTTGAAATAATTTTTATAAAAGGTGTTTTAAATGTGCCACGTAAATTTAAAGTGGACAAATATACTGATGATCGAAATAACACTTACTATTCCTAATAAATGCATGTTATTCCGATATGATCCCTAATCAGACAAAACAACTCCGTCACCAAAAACAGAGTGTTAGTGATTTTATTTAATTTTACTCTTAATTTTATTTTTTAATTTCATTTTTTTATTTATTTTATTTTTATTTTATTCTAAGTTATTTTTCCCAAGTCACTAGTCATTTGAATATTATTCGCTAAAATAACGAGTAAACGCTTTTTTGAAAAATTCTAAATCGACTCAAATCGCATCCTAACTGCTCTATGCGACGTCCCACTCGCCGTCGCCAGCGACGTCCCAGTCTACGTCGCTCGTAGGGTTAGACTATATATAGTCTCAACCGCGACGTAACATGTCACACTATTTACTATTCACCTGCGACGTAGCCTGCGACGTACCACTGGCGATTTGCGACGTAGCATTTTTTCGTGCATCTTTGTGATTTGTAGCCGTTTTCATTCCGATTCATTCACGTAGTTTTGATCTACTCGTTATTCCGCACACTTAGGTACCGATTTTACCTCTTTTCACCGCGTAATTATGCCATACTTGTTATTTATGTATTACGGTTTAAAGGGTTTCGGGTTTGGGATAAATTAGATGGTGTATTGTGTAAATTACTTGTTATAAATTATATTTCTGTGATCACCATCGTTAGCCGCACTTTGTAGTGTGTTTGATTTTGAAAACCCCTAAAATTGAGGGTTAGGGTTTCTGGGTTGGGGACGACTGTTCGTCAGTGCGACGTACGCTGCGACGTCGTGGCCTACGTCGCTCTAATTAGTTATTATTACTTGTTTACGTTGCCTTCCCTACGTCGCCTTTTACTGCGACGTCCTACGCGACGTCCCTCGCTACGTCGCTATTTTTATTAATGTGATTAAATTCACAATAAATTGCAAAATGCGACGTCCCTCTTGACGTCGCTCGAATTTTTTCGACGTCAAGCATTACGTAACTTTTCAATTTATTCTGATTTTTGTCGACGTACTTTTCTACGTCGCTCTGTGTTATGCGACGTCAGTGGCTACGTCGCTAGTTCCAGGAATTTTATAAAGGTTTTACAAAAAACGTAACATTTTTTGCTAACCGTTTTCAAGTTGCAATCTGTTTCTGTTTTTGCAGATATGGCTTTGATTTTTGAGGCGCGTCATAATACGGCTGCTTACCTTGCTGACACTTCTGATAAAGCTGCACCGTATCGACAAATGATTGCATTTTTGAGACACTCAAGGGTATTTCACGCCATTTTTGATAACACTGTGGTTTTTGGAAATCTGATCAACCCTTTCTGGAGAAACGCAAACGTTGTTACTGATAACAACGTTCGACGACTGGTCTCTACAGTTCTTGGTACGGAAATCACTAACACAGAACAGAGTATTCAGGAACTTTTACAGCTGAACGATCAACCGAATATGCCAGTCGGTTTTGATCATGTTTTCGTTTCGGGAGCTATGCAAAGGATTGGATATCCCGGGATTCCCACTGATCAGTATAGGAAAGCGAATCTCACACGTGTTTGGAGATATTTGATGCATGTGATTATCGTTTGTTTGGGCAATAGGAAAGGTGGAACGGATGGTATGAGCCGAAGTCTGGCTTCTGCCATGTTAGCGTTAGTGTACAACAAGCCGTTCAACTTCTCGGGTTTTATATTCAAGGCTATGGTTGATAATGCGAATGCCGGGGATCAGAAATGGATCTTATATCCGAGATTTATTCAGTTGCACATCAATCATCATCATCCAGATCTTCAGGCACAGGGTGATATCGATCAGCAACTAAAGATTTCACCGATGATGAGTCGGATCTTTACTATTTGTGCAGGTTATGAGAAAGGGGTTGAGGCACCAAGGGATGTTCCCTTATTTGGTTCTATTGTGGATGAGCATTACGTAGCGCCACCGGAACCTCAGTATATGGACATTCCGGCACCACAGCAACCGCAGCAACCGCTTGTGAACGTTCCTGTTCAAGCTGCGAGGGAGAATGTGGATGCTCTTATAGAGAATATTGAGCAATTTGGGCATGTTGACTCAGACAACTCAGCATCTCACGACACAGTTGAGGGTTCTGATTCTTAAGCTGCAGAAAATGTAGGTCCTCAGGATGGAGGTCCGACGCCTGAGCATTCAGATGGTACTGTTCCGCATCCCTCTGAGATGGAACGTATCAGGCTTACCGATTCATTCAGATATCTGAGGATTAAGCGTCGGATCAGACAAGGACGTAAGTATGTACCTCCAAGGGATACTGGGAAACGTACACGATATGGCGATGATTCTGCTGATGAAACTTATCGTCCTCGTCGTCGTGTTCGTCGTTCTTCATCAGCAAGAGCTCCAGTCAATCCATCACCGCAAGATGATTTTGAGATTCAACCGACTCCAGCATTCATGCAAAAGATGCTGGATGATATGCAGAAGATGAAGCAAAAGCTGGAGGCTCAAGACGAAAAGATTGATGAGCAGTCTGCACTGATCGAGGTTCAGTCTAAGGAGCTTGAGGAAACGAAGCATAGAGTTAATGTTTTGGAAGGCAGGTTACTTGCCTCGGGGAAGTCTGGGTCTGGGGTACCCAATTTAGAGTCAAGTGAACCTGCGTCTGTAAACCCCAACCCTGTACTTGAAAATGTTAATGAAAATATTTCTGTTTTGGATTACTTTTGTGTTGATGATATTCCAGGGCAACCGAGACCGTTGGCCGTTGATTATTCATTCGCTGACTTATCATTTATTCAGAGAATGGCCAGTGGAGTTGGCTCTGAGGAAGAAACGGAGAATGTTTTTGAAATGAATGAGGATGTTTCGATTGAAGAAGAACAGTTGAATTCAGATGAAACGTATGATGATGCACAATCTGGAGAAGCTTACGATGGTGCACCTATTATAGAATCTGATTCAAGTGAAGATGAGATGCCTGTTAAAGCTCAACATGGAGAATCAAGTTCTGCTGCAACTCCAGCTTCAGAGACACAGGCACCGGACTCAGCAGCTCAAGAATCTACGGATGTTCCTAAGAAGAAATTAACTGCTGAAGAAAAGAGAGAAAGAAATAAGCAATGGTGGCCTAAGGGACGCAATCCTGTTCCTATTCCAGTTAAATGTCAAGTTTATCGAGTTAGTCGAAATTACACTGGAGTTATCAGAAGCTGGAAATGTCAGATAAATTTGTTTATGATAAAGAGAAGGGATGGAGTTCAGTACTTCAGAATGCGTTTTGATAGATTGAACTCGTTGCCGAAAGGATAAATAAATCGTTTAGCTCAATTGAATCTGATCTATAACATCCCTCGTTTCAATATAAACAATAATATAATAATTGCGACTCGGAAGCGTATATTTAAAACATACTACCAATGTACTCAAAATGTCAATAAACTTTTTCAAAGCCAATCACATGACATTTCAACAACTGGGTGTTAATGCTTCAAAACACTTTTACAGTTATAAAATTTACATCAGAGTAAAAGCCTGTCAAACATTCCATCCAGTCCAACAACCTCCTGCCCAATATGTCCCATCTATTTTAACCTGCAGGAAGAACTGTGGTGGGGTTAGCATAAAGCTAAGTGAATGAAACTATAAGCAACAGTACAACCTAGCATAACAATCTGTTTACATCAAATAACAATAAACAGAAAATCAATCAATCATTAGACATCCAATCAATGTCATACACACAACATCATGAGGATCGGTGGCCCCTGAGACACCCTAATACCGGTTTGGTACTCAAGGAACTCTTATCAATCATCTGTATTGGCCCATACAGAACTACCGATAACTTGTTGTCAATCACACACGACCTAGATCTCTAAACTGACATATCAAGTTTCCGAGATCTCCTGTCGTCTACAACAACAACAAATCCAACCATCAAATCAAGTTGACCTCAAAGTCTTACATACTAGCACAATCAGCCAAGTAAACAACTAGTTAAACTATCATGGCAAGATATCTCAACATATGCATCATATCAAAGTAATACTATAAATTACTTGTTGTAAATCAAATCATTACAACTAAATCACACTGAGGTTACAGATCCACTCACCGACTACCTCAGGCGCAAGCTCAGAAGTCTAATATTACTGAGCCTTCTCCACATCTGAGAATACAATCAATAAACAATAAGTTAATAACTTGTCTCAACTGATAACACACAGGTAATTAATATCGTTACACAATCATAACATAATTACATGTATCAGGTGATCCCTACGATCACAGCAAACAAAGGTCCAATTCGGAACATAATCAAAAGTCCCGAAATAAGATTCAAAAACAGTAAAATGCCATTTTCGACCCCTAAACGACCCCGAATGGCCAAAAACTGACTAGGCTATAATATATAGCTTTGATCATTGGGTCGTTTTCGAGTGGACATGCGAATTTCAGCTCAATCCGTGTTAATGAAATTTTGTTACAAAAAAGAGGTCTCTAAAGTGCTATTAAACACTTATGCACTTTTGAAATTTGCAAAACATAGGATCGGGTTCTTAGCATTTGAATCCGCCGGATTCCTTTGAATCCGACCGGATTCCCTAATTTATCTGAATCCGCCGGATTCAATTGAATCCGCCGGATTCCTTCGTCGTCTCAGCCCTGTTCGTTCTGCTAAAACCCTAACCCACGGGTTTTATACCCAAATCACAAAAAACCCGGTTTCTAACAGTTTTCAACCACAAATAACTTCGTATAATCATCATGTAACAGTTATAACAAGTTTATAACATCCAATTTCACCTCAAATTCATGTTTCAATCAAAATCAATCAAACTAAATTCAAGAACACTCACCACTTGATTGAAGAACTAGAAATCAGATGATTAAGCAGACGAAATCAATTCGATTCTCAGTCCCTAATCACAACCAAGGTTTGATTTCAATTTAGTTTAGGTTTTCTTAGAGTTTTTGAAAGAAATGAATAACTTTCCTAAATAGGAAAGTGAATATATATTCGGCCCAACTATAACCGCCTTCAATATACGGGTATAATTTAATACCCCATCTCAATCTATTGTCTGGAACCCGAAAACCATTTGCGAGTCCAAACATTTTATTGCACCGTCAACTATATTAATTTACAACAATTAATATTTCACTTATCACATTGGAATATTCGGATCCTATTCCCATTATTTCAACTATTTCAAACAATATTATTTCCAAACACATTTAAATCAAGAAATAATATATAAACAACTAGGTCCATTTCGAGGATGTTACATGATCAATCCGTTCGAGAATGATTATGCTGAGTTTATTCAGAGGAACTTACGTCGAGAGGTTTTGTCAAAGAAGTATAATAAGTTGAAATCGACGTTAGGTACTCAATATACATTCAAGAAAAAGATTGATCCAGCTACGAAGCGTCCGATCGTTAGAGCTCATTATCCGCCTGCAAAATGTTTGACTGAGATACCTCTGGAACCTGTTCCTTATTATTTTCTGCGAAGATTCGTTAAATGGGAACTTGATCCACAGACTGGTGAAGCGGTTATTACTTTTGTTCCAGATTCTGAACCGTGGCCAGAAATTGGAGGTATATGGAATTTAAGGCAAGCAACGTTCAGAATATATGATCCGATGAGTTTGATTAATCTTCATGAAAAAGATTTGAGAAAACTCTACGACAATCGGATTCGGGTCGGTGAAAAGAATGAATTCAACAAATGTTTAGCCGAACAGTTTTATAATGTAGTTACAGTTTGTGTGGCTAATGGAATTCAAGCTGACGGCCAATTTCCTGCGGGCTGGGTTTAAAGAAGATTTTTGAAGACCAAGCTGAAGACACGGGGGAGTTTGTTGGTACATGTTTGTGTCTGTCAGTTGGTCTAGCTCGTAGTTTGTAATTAGAATTAGTTTTCCTGATTCCTGCGACGTTGCGTGTAACGTCGCAGGTGCGACGTCAGGTATTGGGCCTGCGACGTAGCCAACGTCGCATGGGCTTGGGCCTGCGACGTCGTGTGCGACGTCGCAGGTGCCAGATTTTGTATAAATTCGTATTTTCGTTTTCAGTTTAGAGTTGACGAAACCCTAAACGCCATTTGTCGAAATCTCTGTAATCTGATCGATTATAATTCAATATAATACGTTTCGTTTGATATTCATTGAGTATTGATTATTCGTGTGATTGTTTGATTAGTCAATTGTTGTTTCCGCCATCAATTGATTGACTCGGTTCGTATAGATCCAAGGTTAGGGACAAACAGGTCCGCGGATGAACTTGGTCAACCACAACACCTACGTAATGGAAGTAACTTTTCGAACAATTGCATGAATTTCCACGATCCACTTAACTCTTCACTTGATCATGATTGATCACTCTTTGACTTGCACGTCAACAATTCTTTCAAACACGAGACTTACTACTTGATCATGCTTGATCACCATTCCGACACGTTTGTCAAACGATTTGCTCATAACTTGATTCGCGACTTTGACTGTTCCGAACATCACTGGGTTAGTATTATGAGGGATACTCACAACGACTAAGTCCGTAAACTACTTCAAACTATTTCAAATTATGACTTGAACATTCTAATCACTACTGCAAGGACTACCCGCAGCTACGAATTTATCAATTATCTAAACACCTTCACCAAGCAATTGTTCATTTCAAAACAACAATATAATCATGACTGACTACTTTGAGAACACTACCCGACCATTTTTGTGGCTACTCTTTGAAACTACGATATTGACTAAACCTTCTTGTTGTTGATTCATTGTCTTAATAGAACGCCCTCCCGAAAAAGATGGCAAACTCCCCTAAGAACGACTACTCGTCAGATGACGACCTAATCTGCGAAGAACAGATTCAGTACACATATCTCGATGAGGAAATAGCACCAATGGAAGAAATCGCTCTGGAGGAAAACGAGCATCACAATTTCGGAATGATTGGCATCGAGGAATATGAAAGAGTGCGAGATCAGGCCGAAGAATTAGATGGCCGCAATTGGGAGCTCAAACTTAGGTGCAAGACCTACGAGCAAGAATTGAGGATTCTGAAAAGGTCTATTCCCGACCGAATCAGGGATAGGATTCACTACTGGAAGGAAGTGGCTACTCATTTTGAGCAAAGAACAAAAACGTGGATCAAATGGATGTTCCAACACTCAACAGACAATATCTTACTCCACTCTGCACTCCCGCGATACAGTGACATTCTCGAAGCACGTTACTATCCACATGACCTGAACCTAGAATAGATTAAAAGTAGACCCGAACAACGGTGAACGTAGCTTGTGTTAGCTCGATAATCTATCGATGGGTGTATAAAACCCCATCACATTTTGTATAAGACTTATGTATTCGTCCGGATGTAGCGATGCCTGGCATGTTTTGTAAACTTTGAATTCTATAAGCTATCAACCTATTAACCTTGCGCCTTGTTGGTTACAAATCATAATACCTTGTATTGATTTATCGTCGTACTGTGAAGCCGCATATTACTTTTAATCATGAATGTGATAATCTTAGCTCTCATACAAAGATCTCATTCATTCTTTTATCCCCCTTTCGTTTAAGGAGACACCACGAAAAGGATCAACTGAAACTTTCAACACTTTACAATAACAAGAGTTTTCAACAGATTTTTCAACAGATTTCTACCAATTCAAGTTTTCAAAGAATTTTCGCCAAACAACTACCCGGAACTATTTACAACTTCTAATGTTCAATTAAATTGGCTAGATAGAAATTTTCAACCTCTTATTGACGACCAGATTTTTCCCAACATATTTTGATTAACTCAAGTTTCCAACGGACTTAATGGTTCCAAACAAACTATTATCATAGAAATTTATCGACTGATTTTACACCATCGCAAGCGAACATTTCTCCATAGATCTCATTACCATCAAGAACCGATACCCACTTCCTATAATCGATGACTTATTCGACCAACTTCAAGGTTCGAGCTTTTACTCGAAGATCGACCTTCGGTCTGGTTATCACCAACTTCGCGTTCGAGACGCCGATATCCCGAAAACCGCCTTCCGAACTCGCTACGGGCATTACGAATTTCAAGTGATGCCTTTTGGATTAACCAACGCACCGGCTGTATTCATGGACCTTATGAATCGGGTGTGCAAACCCTATCTAGATAAGTTTGTCATCGTGTTCATCGACGACATCCTAATCTATTCTCGCAACGAAACCGAACATGGCCAACACCTGAAAACTATCTTGGAATTACTCAGACACGAGGAGTTATACGCCAAGTTCTCCAAGTGTGAGTTCTGGATGCGAACAGTTTAGTTCCTAGGGCATGTCATTGACAGTCAAGGGATACATGTTGATCCAGCCAAAATTGAGGTCATCAAGTGCTGGAAAGCACCAACTACTCCAACCGAGGTCCGACAATTCTTAGGTCTCGCTGGGTATTACATGCGATTCATCGAGAACTTTTCCCAAATCGCTCAACCATTAACCTCCCTGACTCAAAAGGATAAGAAATTCGATTGGACCGACAAACAGGAGTCAACTTTTCAACTCCTTAAACAGAAACTCTGCAGTGCACCAATCATGTCCTTACCCGAAGGCACCGATGATTTCGTAGTTTACTGCGACGCCTCACACCAAGGACTAGGATGCGTATTAATGCAACGTGATAAGGTCATCGCCTACGCCTCACGACAACTAAAAATCCACGAAAAGAACTACACCACTCATGACCTCTAATTAGGAGCCGTTGTTTTTGCTCTCAAAATCTGGAGATGTTACCTGTATGGTACCATAATGTACAATCTTTACCGACCTTAAAAGCCTTCAACATATCTTTGATCAGAAGGATCTAAACAAGAGACAACGTCGTTGGGTCGAGTTACTTAGCGACTACGACTGTGAAATCCGATACCACCCGGGCAAGGCTAACGTTGTTGCCGATGCCCTAAGCCAAAAAGAACGAGTGAAACCCCTTCGAGTTCGAGCCCTCGGTTTAACCATCCAGAACGATCTTATTTCTCAAATTCATTCTACTCAACTGGAAGCACTCAACGAGAAAAACATTAAAAATGAGGCCTTGCGAGGCATGGATAAGCAATTCGAAATCAAACCGGATGGAACCCGATACTTCTCTAACCGAATCTGGTTACCAAACTTTGGAAACCTACGAGATGTGGTGATGGATGAATCTCACAAATCTCGATACTCCATACATCCTGGTTCCGACAAGATGTATCATGACGTCAAACAACGATATTGGTGGCCCAACATGAAAGCTGACATCGCCGCCTATGTTAGTAAATGTCTAACCTGCGCCAAGGTTAAGGCCGAATACCAGAAACCCTCGGGATTGCTGCAACAACCCGAGATACCTCAATGGAAATGGGAAAACATAACCATGGACTTCATCACCAAACTACCGAAAACACCGAGCGGTTGCGATACCATTTGGGTGATCGTTGATCGTCTCACGAAATCTGCCCATTTCCTAGCCATCAGAGAAACCGGCAAGATGGAGCGATTGGCTCGCATCTACATCAAAGAGGTTGTGGCATGACACGGCATACCCATTTCACTCATCTCTGATCGAGATAGCCGCTTCACCTCTCGATTCAGGCAAAAACTTCAGAAAGCTCTCGGTACTCGTCTGGATATGAGTACCGCTTATCACCCACAAACCGATGGTCAGAGTGAGCGAACCATCCAAACCTTGGAAGACATGCTGCGCGCATGCGTAGTTGACTTCGGCAAAAACTGGGAAAACTACTTACCTCTGTGCGAGTCTTCGTACAACAACAGTTATCATACCAGCATTGGTGCTGCTCCGTTCGAGGCACTTTATGGTAGAAAGTGCCGATCACCCATTTGTTGGACCGAAGTCGGCGATAGCCAACTCACTGGTCCTGAAATCATCCATGAAACGACCGAGAAAATCGTGACCATTCAAAACCGGCTGAAAGCCGCACGTGATCGTCAGAAGAGTTACGCTGACGTGAGACGCAAACTCCTCGAGTTCCAGGTTGGGGACCGAGTACTCTTAAAAGTATCACCTTGGAAAGGTGTTATTCGTTTTGGTAAACGCGGCAAACTAAACCCTAGGTACATCGGACCTTTTGAAATTCTTGAAAGAATTGGTCCGGTGGCATATCGACTGCAGCTACCACCACAACTCAGTAGCGTGCACAACACCTTCCACATTTCTAACCTGAAGAAATGTCTGTCTGATGAGACACTTGTTATTCCTCTCGATGAGATCCACATTGATGACAAACTCCATTTCGTCGAGGAACCCGTTGAAATCATGGACCGTGAGGTCAAACGTATGAAACAGAGTCGTATTCCCATCGTTAAAGTCCGGTGAAATTCTAGGCGCGGTCCTGAATTCACTTGGGAACGGGAAGACCAAATGCGACTGAAACACCCACATCTATTTTTTGATACCCCATAGACTGCGGCAACAAACTAATTTCGGGACGAAATTCTCCTAACAGGGGGAGAATGTGACACCCGACGATTTAGGGTTACGGATTAACCTGCTAGAAACCCTAATTACGTGTGTTTAGTTTAGTATTAGGCTAAATACTTGTAATTACTTGTAACTATTTGTATATTTATGTGAATATACACTCCCGTAATTGATTATATTACGCTTACGTGATTAGTTGTAATTACACTTACGCAATTTGGTGAAATTGTGCAAAACAACCGGACGAAGTCCGCCTGATTATACGATGTTGGTGAAAAACTTACTATAAATAACTTAAATCTATTTTTAGAAGTTATTTATCATTATTTATTATTTTATTAAAATAATATACGAAAAACCTAGGCGTTTTGGCTAAAACGTCTCAAACGCAACATAAACGCGCGGAACGTGCCCGACAATCGAACGAAAGTCAAAATATATATATTTATAAATTAAAATATATTATTTTGTATGAAATTATTATTGAAAACATCGTATTATGATTCGTCAATAAAAACGTCTATTTAAAACGTTACGCGATTAAACCTCCGTACCACTAACGCGCAAATCGAGGCCGATAAATAAAAGGAACATTTTTATAAGTGTTTTTAAGTATCTATATTAAATATTTCAAGTGAAAATATCGAAATTTAATTCGTGATTTAAATACGCGTATTGAACGTTTAAAGTAAATATAAACGTCTAAACAATTGGGTTAACGAACGAAAACGTAACAAATTAAATTAGGGGCAAGAAAATGACCAAAGTACCCTTGGGTGGGGCCCCCCCATGGCCGGCCCCCTTCCACCCCATGTGCCACCATCCTAAACCCCCACTCAAACTACATGTAATATAATGATTTTCCTTTTAATCACTTCCCAACTCAACTTACATGCATTACTCTTTCATTTTCTTCATTTCACTTATCAAAAACCCTCTATTCTCTCTCTTTTTGCTGGAGAAAACTCAGCCTCTCACCACCACCTAAAACCACCACAACCACCACCATTAATCAAGATCATAGAAGGAGAAAAGCACAAGATCAACACCATCATCAACCTCCCTTGTTCTTCTTCATCATTCCTTGTGAGAATCACTAGCTCTCTCACTTATTTTTACTTTAATACTACTGATTTAGTTATTATATAGCTCATCTAACATGAATATGTCCAAATTTATGGCTAAAAATCGTTTTTATAAATTATACAAGAACATGCAAGAATCTGTCCCAAAAACGCTGTTACAAAGAAAAATTCGTATAAAATCTAATTTTGAGAGTTAGAAGATGGGTGATCGGCACTTTTACACTTTCGTGTTTTACACTTTTACCAGATAGGGTTTGCACACCCGATTCATAAGGTCCATGAATACACCCAAAAATGCTTTTACAACTTTCGTGTTTTACACTTTTACCAGATACGTACGAAGTTTTGGCTATAACTTAATCTTTAAGTCTGGTCTGGAGGTTTTCGATAAATCTGTTCGGAACTTTCGCGAAATTAATTACCTATGTTAATGGACACATTGGAAGCTGGAAATTTGACATGTTAGTCTAGACACTTATTAGATCAGTTGGTAAAAATTTTGAGGTTTGATTTGGGCTAGAGATAGGCGAAATCAGTTGGCGTAATGACCCGACATAAACCGAAAACGTTGAATCTTGAAGTTTTAAGAAGTGTAATTAAAACCGACATCTCGAAATGAACCCAACATGAAACGATGATTTTTATAAACTTTATTTACTGAAATATGACTTGGATAAAAGTTTCGGGTCAAACCGAGTAGGTTTGACCAAGTCAACAAAAACGGCTCGGTGGCTAAAAACGACAAACCTTACTATTTTTGAAAAGTGGTAACAAAAATGGGTTTGGGTGACTTAGATAGTAACTTGGACCAAAAACTAAACTTAGAAAGTTTCCCGAATTAGAAACCGACACTTAGAACACTTGAAGAAAATTATCCTAAGTCTCAAGTAGAGACACTAACCTAGTGATGCCACAATTACTAGTGTTGCTACATTTTGCTAGTGATGCTACAAATTCTGAAAATATCCTAAGTCTCAAGTAGAGACACTAACCTAGTGATGCCACAATTACTAGTGTTGCTACATGTCGTGCACCCCGCGGTCGTTCGGATTTTACTCCGGTCGTTGAACCTTCCGGCAAGGGCACGCGGACAGTGTGTTTTATATTTATTATGCTGGGTATCCTAAGTTTTGATACAACTTAAAGACCTAAAGGGCAGTAAGCGGTATGTATGACTCAGGTGTCGTTCTTCAAACTACAACGGGCATGGGAATCTAGGAGGATTAATTATCTTTTGTAATTTAGCTGGGATTTTTAAAACTTTTTAATAGGTTGGTTGGTTTTTCTAATCTAACTACTAAAATTAAAAAAACTAAATTAAAGACAGGGGTTTGTACGGAGTACGCAGAGAAATCAAGATAAGGAATATGTTTGCTGTGACTTCGGCAATGTTATTTAGATGGATAGTTATGAGGGATAAGATTACTAGGTGTGATGATTAATCCGGTGAGGTCATAGAAACTTAATTGGTAGATAAAGTATTATGCCTACGACCTTTACGCGGTTTCCCACGTATTTACGTTAACGCTATACCGGATACTCGGGCGTTTTACGGCTTTTCCGTTATACCAATTAGGGTTCCAGATTACTCACTAGATATTCCTATATTTCTTAATGAGCTACAGCTACGATCCTACTATACACCTGACGTAGAGTTGTCCGCAATCAGATATATAATATGTCACATGGATAGCAGTTATAGAATGTCTTAGTACACCGGAAGTTCTCCCAAATGCACAGACCAATTCAACTAACAATTATCCTCTAATCCAGGTCCCCGTTTACAGACATCCGGAGGACGTTAGTATCATGGCATGAATTGTTCAGTGAACAATAACATGAACAGGGTTTAACCCGCGGAACCGGTTGGGATAATCTGTCTAGCGGTCAGTCAAATTGTTCATCATTAATCATACAATCAGCACAACTATTACATGCATGTTAACCTACCTGTATTATGTTTATTATGTTTACGAAAATCTAATCAGCAGGGCAGTGATAATGTTTACGTATTTCTAGCATGCAGTACCTAAGCAACAATCAAACAAGAACATGCAGTAGGACGGAACACTAGTCATCACATTAACTGACCTAATAATTAAATCATGGGTATCCCGGAAGTTGTCCCAAAGATACGCAACAAACAAGCATGAACCTAATCTATCTCTAATCCTATGCTTCGTGTCCCTCGGATGTGTTTCAATCAAGGGAACAGCGACCATGTTGAGTTCATTGATCATCATACACAGAATAGTTGGCAATCCTACTTCTAGCAATTGGCCAGGTTCTAGGGAGGAGGATACAAACCACAGCATAAGTTGGATAGATAAACAGGCAGAGGTTCAGCTTATAAGTTCGCAAACAGTTTTAAACTTACACAGACAGAGTAACAGTATGTTTACAATTGGGAATCATTATTTCCACAACGGATTGTGCCCACGACTTTCATAGCTTCCACGTTCCGTACTACACACATTCGTGATGATTCCGGCGCTATACAAATGAAAGTCGTATAACGTTACCTCCGTTGTTTCATAATGGTGTTATCCCCAACTGTATATTATATCATAACTATCCTAACATTGCATACATCACAACAAACATTGATTTGTCTAGCCTAGCATAATTCTAGCATTCATTCCTAAACATGCATAATAAGAAAGCATAATTAAAAGAATAAATGCGAGAGATTGTATTAAACCTGAATAAGAGAGTAATACAGACAAATCTTCACAAATCTAAAGTTTCGGAGTAACTCCGTACAAAAGCTACTAAGAGCTTCTACACTAACCTACTAATTCTCCTCTAACTCCTAAGAGTAGTGCTAGAGAGAGAATGCTAAGAGAGAGAGAGTGTTTAGAGAGAGAAAGTGTGAAAGAATGAAATGAGGTGTGTGTTGAATGAATGAGGAGGCTTGGTATTTATAGGAGAATGAGGTGAAGCTTGGTACAAGTCACAAAGCATGAAGAACAAGCACCAAAGCGCATACGGGGGGTACTGGACCAAGGGGGGTCAAACGGCACCTCACAAAGCAAACACCCCCGTATACGGCACCCATAGGGCCGCATACGGCACCTAGGGTACCGTATACGGTACCTAGGTGTCCAGGGGGGTTGGTGCTTGGTTTGGCCTCCGCTTGTTTCTCGGTTGCTTGGTTCGTCCGTATCTTCCTCGTTTGGGCTCCGATTTGCGTGATTCTTGCGCCGTTAGTTTCGTTTTTCTGTTACGCTTCTAATGACACTGAGTTTTCCAAATTTGGAAGTGTTTAGCTTTTGCGTGTTCCGGATGACGATCGGCGTGCTTGCAGACTGCATATCTTCTCCGTCTTTCGTCCGTTTCTTCTGATTCTTTCACCTCCGATCTTGGATCTTCCTATGGAATCATAAAATATGTATTAAGCTCTATTTTCATAAGAACATTGAGAACGGAAAATTTAAGGTGATTGTTTTGCCTCGGTTTGCGTGTTATTTGGACGTTTTAACCGATTTTTGCAGCAACGTCTATATTTAGACTACCTTAGTGATTTTTGCTAAATAATGATGGTTTTGAAATGTTTTCACCAAAGAATAGTCCAAAAAGTGTGGAAATATACTCTTAAAAACATGACTTTTTGGGTCACATCAAGTATCCCACAATTAGACGTTGCTTGTCCTCAAGCAACACTCATCAACATCCCCTTTGAAAACATTTTTAAAACAGGTTTTATTGGAGAGTTATGACATTCCCGTCGGTCACCATTTTCTCGTATGAGCAGATAGTTTCAGGAAACCAAGAAAAAGTAAGATGATCCTTTCGGAAACAAGAAGCGATTCTCCTAGGCATACTTCCAACTCTCATGATCTCGGAGTATACATGACTAGGCGATCTCACATAAGGTGGTCACTCAATTCACTCAATAGTGTATCGGGTTTCCTATCAATCTATTTCAAACGAAATCGCTCATAAAGCCAGTCATGCAGTACTCATCGTCATAGGCTTGATCGAGAATCGGATCTCCACCACTTAGGTGAGAACGGCGCTAATTATCCCAAGACATTCGGGGGTTGTAATGGTTGTGAGGGTTAAGGGGTATGGATAAGGGAATTTTTGGTTTGTAAGGGTGTTGCTTATCTCAGGCTTTCCAAGAGTCATGAAAAACTTATTTGTAGAACGGATGAAGTAGCTACTCGTCTTCTATCGGATCTCCCTTTGAATGGTTGATACTTTTGAAGCTTCGTGAGCTTTATTTTCTTTTCTTTTTCTCTTTTCTTTTCTTTCTTTTTCTATTTTTTTATTTTCTTTTCTTCTTCAGAATTTCTTTGTCAGAGAACTTCCGAGGATAATTTCTTTTCTTTTTCTCCTTCAGAAAGTCCTTTTTCTTATCTTGATCAATTCGAGTCTTTACTTTGGGTGCTAATTTTCCCGCACCGTTGTCCTCTTGTCTCTCTTGTGTGCTAATTTTCTCGCACTTTTAGAGAGGTTTGATTCTTTTTGGAGAACACGAACGAGTAGGATAATCGAGTTGGATATTCTTCAAGATGTTTTTCATAACCTCAGAAATTCTAAGATAAGGTTTTGGGAAATTTGGGAAAGTAGGTTTATGATTAGGGTTTTTGAAGAAATGAAAAGGTTTAGGCTCAACAGGGTTTTCTAGACGGATCATCGATACTAAAAATGAGTATCGGAAGGGTTTTGGGCTTGAAAGAGAAGGCTAAAAAGGGGTTCAAATCCTAAGGAATGTCAAGGTCATCTAATTGCGCCTATACCGCGTACGGTACACACCAATGTGGTCTCAAAGCGTATGTCAAGAGCAAGTTCTAATTCAGAGATACAAGCATCGGCACACACAAGAAATGAACAATGTAGCATTAAAAATTAATGCTTTTAAGGCTCAAAACCTCACTGCAAATTTGGGTTGTATGTGCCTAGTCATGCGATGCCCCTCTTAGATTGTCGTTTCTTGTTTAGGAAATTTCTACCTTAATTTCCTGATTTTTTTTTTTTTTTTTTTTTTTTTTGAAATATTTTCCTCATATTTTGAAAATGATTTCTTTCAGGCATACCAAAACTTAAAAATTTAGAGTTAATCGCAAGATTTAGCTCATATTTTAGTTTTATTGAAAAATATTTTTGAAAAATTTGAAAAATTTTAGGGAACATTTTCTTAGATATACCATGTAGACATAAAAATCATTTATCCAAGGTATTCCATACCTACCATCCCACACTTAGGGGAACATTGTCCCTAATGTTCTCTTAAGTTGAGATTTTACGACTAAAATCCCACACTTAGAGTTTGAACATGTAAGAAAATGTTTCCTAAGTGTTGAATTGGGCTAGAATCCCACACTTAGTGATAAGTTAGGATGTGGCATAGATTATAACACATAAACTTAAGTAAACATAGAATCATCAAAAACGGAGAAAGGTTTAAAATACTCCCCATTCTGTTTACTGGATAGGACCAGATTAGTATAGAAATGGTGCGTGTGATTTGCTGGATTGGAGGACCAGTCTCGTGTAAGATTATCCATTCCACAATAAGCTAAGTTCTGCAATAAACATCCACACAACGTCATATCTCGAAAATAACAAAGAGTTATAAAAATCTAAGTACTGAAATAAGGTAAATAAAATAAACTAAATAAACTAAAAGTCATCAAGTAGATCATCGCTGTCAGGATCGAAGGCAGCAATAGCAGCAGCAAGGACTGAGGTGGGTGATAGTGCAGGCTCCTCCATCGTATCCATGCTCGGCTCAGTAATGCCAGCAGAAGCATGAGCGTGAGGTGGGCTAAAGACATCCAACACAGCCATCAACTGCTCAGTAAGTGAAGGCTCTGCTGATGCACTCCCTGATGACATGGCAGGATCAACAGCAGCAGGTGGAGCAGTGGAAGGTCCAGCGGTGAACGGTCCAGCAGGATGGAAGAATGACCAGGGCGGGCGAGACGGTCCTGGGTCCGGACCAAGATGGAACGGACAGTCAGAAGGTCTCGGAAGCCCTACATGCACACAGAGGGTGGACATGATGTCATGCTGAAGGTGGAGTGTCCGAAAGAGGGCCCAGGCTGCAACCGGGTCAGCTAGTGTAATCCCATACTCAAGAGTGGGTATGGGAGCTGACTGGTGAACAGGTGATGGGGTCTCTCAGCGGATGGCTCCTCATGAGTGATCTGGACATCAGTAAGGTCCTCCTCGCGAATAGTTGGCATGGTCATGCGTGCTCTACGTCCTCGTCTACGATCTCTGCGACGTCTCGGTGGTATCTCAGCTATGATCTCTCTGGTGTCACTGGAGCTATCCATCCTGAAACAAACAAAATAAACAGGTAATGCATAAAATGATGAATACAAATGCACAGAGATCTGATGACAGTGCGAAGATGTTTTATAAAGATTTCTGTTATCAGAGTCCCGGCATTTGCATTTAAAAACTTATCTCTGATTTTGTAAAAATTTAAAGTTTGTAGTCAGATAAGTAGCAAATCCTGAAATTTTGTTAGAGATAATCATACTTAACAAAAATAAACTAAGAAGTAAAAATTTGACAGAAAAACAAAGATAAGCTCAGGGTGCCTCCCAAGAGCGCTTGTTTTACGAGTCTCTAGCTTGACTCTTTGTACCTTTCTTGAAGACTCATGGAGGTTCAAAGATGAAGACGTCTTCCCTGATGGGAAAGTCCTCAACATAATGCTTTAAGCGATGACCATTAACCTTAAAATTATCTTCTGGAGCCTCGAGTTCGATTGCGCCATAGGGAAATACCTTTGATATCGTGAATGGTCCGCTCCACCTACTTTTGAATTTTCCAGAGAATTTCTTGAATCGAGAATTGAAGAGCAGCACTTTATCTCCTTGTTTGAACCTAGAGGTCTTTAACTTAGCTTCGTGGACCTTTTTAGTTCTTTCCTTGAAGCTCAGCGAACTGTCGTACGCTTGGTCTCTTAGTTCTGCTAACTCATTCAATTGCATTCTCCATTGTTCTCCAGCTGCTGAAATTTCCAAGTTGCAGTGTTTTAATGCCCAGTACGCCCGATATTCCAACTCAATTGGAAGGTGACACGCCTTTCCGTAGACTAGCCGATACGGTGTGGTTCCTAATGGTGTTTTGTAGGCTGTTCTGAATGCCCACAACGCATCGTCTAATTTTTCGGCCCACCTGTGCCCGTGATTTCCGACAGTTCGTTCCAATATCCTTTTCAAAGCCCGATTTGTCGCTTCAGCTTGCCCATTTGTTTGTGGATGGTAAGCTGTCGAAGTTTTGTGAGTAACACCATACTGCTGCAGCACTCGCATGAATTGAGTATTGCAGAAATGCGTGCCACGGTCACTGATTATAGCCCTAGGAGTTCCAAATCGACTGAACAGCTTTTTGAGGAACTGGGTTACTACTTTTGAATCGTTGGTCGGAAAAGCTTGAGCTTCGGCCCACCTGGAGACGTAGTCAATTGCGACTAAGATGTACTCTTTACTGTTAGATTTAGGGAATGGTCCCATAAAATCTAATCCCCAGATATCAAAGATTTCCACGGCCTGGATATTAGTAAGTGGCATTTAGTTTCGGGCTGAGATATTGCCTGGCCTTTGGCAAATATCACAGCGCTTCACCAGGTCGCAAGCGTCTCGGAATATGGTTGGCCAATAAAAGCCGGCATCGTAAACCTTTCGTGCAGTCATTTTGTTACCATGGTGTCCTCCAGTAGGTCCGTGGTGGCTCTGGTGTAGAATTAGTTCTGCCTCCTTCCCATCGACGCATCTTCGAATAAGTTGATCGGGACAAACCTTAAAGAGATAAGGATCGTTCCAATAATAGTTCTTGACATCTCGGAAGAATTTTCATTTCTGAGAAGTTGGCATTCCTTTTGGTACGATGTTTCCTACCAGATAATTGGCGAAGTCGGCATACCAAGGGTTGTGTGTGAACTGTGACCCTTGTTGGTAGCCTCCTATAGTCATGAGTTGTTCTTCGGGGAACTGATCTTGAATATCGTTCTCGTGCAACTTCTCCATGGATGGATTTCCAATCGGCTAAGATGATCGGCCGCGACGTTTTCTGCTCCTTTCTTATCTTTAATCTCAATATCAAATTCTTGTAGGAGTAGAATCCATCGTAGAAGGCGCGGTTTAGCATCTTGCTTTTTGAAAAGGTATTTCAAAGCGGAGTGATCTGTATAGACAATAGTTTTGGACAAGATTAGATAAGAACGAAATTTATCAAAAGCAAATACTACCGCAAGCAGCTCCTTTTCTGTAGTGGTGTAGTTTTCTTGAGCATCCGTGAGCGTTTTGCTGGCGTAGTATATTGGTTGAAAGTGTTTCCCCTTCCGCTGTCCCAGTACAGCTCCAACAGCGAAATCACTGGCGTCGCACATGATTTCAAATGGAAGACTCCAATCGGGGGCAACCATGATCGGTGCATGTACAAGCTGATCCTTCAGGCAGTTGAAAGCTTTGAGACATTCATCTGTAAAGTCAAATGGAGTATCTTTTTCGAGAAGATGAGTCATAGGTCGAGAAATCTTAGAGAAATCCTTAATAAAGCGACGGTAGAATCCGGCGTGACCTAGAAAACTTCGGATGGCTTTTACAGAAGTAGGGGGTGGAAGCTTTGAGATAGTCTCAACTTTTGCTTTGTCAACTTCAATTCCAGATTTTGAATTGCGGTGTCCAAGAACTATGCCTTCTTTCACCATGAAGTGACATTTCTCCCAATTCAGAACTAGGTTTGATTCTTCACATCGAGCAAGCATCCTATCCAAGTTAGAAAGACAAGTGGTGAACGAATCCCCAAAAACTGAGAAATCGTCCATGAACACTTCCATGCATTGTTCAATCATGTCGTGGAAGATTGCTACCATGCATCTTTGAAAAGTCGCAGGTGCATTACATAAACCAAAAGGCATACGTCGGTAAGCAAATGTTCCATAGGGACAAGTAAACGTCGTCTTTTCTTGGTCCTTCGGATCGAGAGGTATCTGAAAATAGCCTGAGAAGCCATCAAGGAAGCAATAGAATTCGTTTCCTGATAACTTTTCGAGCATCTGATCAATGAATGGTAGAGGGAAATGATCTTTGCGTGTAGCTTCATTCAGTTTCCGATAGTCGATACACACCCTCCAACCATTGACGGTTCGTGTTGGAATCAATTCATTGTTTTCGTTAGCGATGACCATCATGCCTCCTTTCTTTGGGACGACTTGAACTGGGCTAACCCATGGGGAATCTGAGATAGGGTAGATCAGACCGGCATCCAGGAGTTTGATAACCTCCTTTTTCACCACGTCTTGAATCTTCGGGTTGACTCTCCTTTGCCTTTGAACTGATGGTCTGAAGTCGTTTTCCATTAAGATCTTATGCGTGCAGTAGTTTGGACTAATCCCTTGTATGTCAGAGATCTTCCAAGCAATCGCCTTCTTGTGTGACTTCAGAACCTATACCAACCTTGCTTTCTCTTCGGGCTTCAATTCTTTAGATATGATAACCGGTAAGTGCGAAGTACCTTCAAGAAAAGCATATTCAAGGTGTGGGGGAAGTTCCTTTAGTTCCAATTCAGGTGGTTCTTCAGTAGATGGTTTCATCCTAGCAATCTCGTCTCTTTTAAGCTCGTCGTACGTTGTTTGATAATCTGACTCCATTGCAGGTGATTCTGGAATGTCGGCTGATGCTATCTCAACCCATTCTGTATTGTTGGACAGCTCATCTTTTCTCAGCTCATATTTTACTTGGGAAGATTGAGAGATTGCATTTTCTTCAGTGATAATTTCTTTTCCTTTGTCAGTTGTTGCAAATCTCTGAAATTGAGCTGATGAAGACTCGCTGATGGTGATTTCTGGATTTTTACAACCTTCAGATGGTTGCGAAGCAGGTGTTTTAAGCATTGACTCCATGTTTTTAAGAGTCTTCATAATTTCTTCCCTTGAGAGAGATGAATGATCTACTTCAGAGGTCGGGTTCCTTCGTAGCAGAGTGACAGGAGTGCCATATCCAAGAGGAGCAGTCAAGATGGAATTGAGCCGCGGCTCGGAATTCTTTAAAGGAAATAGTAACTCTCCAGATGTGTTGGAAGAATCCGAGATAGCTGAGCATAGACCCGCACCTTCTTCACAGAGTATTCTTGCAGTAATGATAGTATTGGGAAGGGGGTTAATGCTGCTTACTGCGAAGATCTCTTCCAAGTGTTCTTCAATTATTTCCTGCATAGAATCTACAAGACCAAGATCTTCTCCCACAGGCTGTTTCATTAGTTTATCAACATTGAAGGTGACCTCTTCAGTTCCAACTCGGAGTTCTAAAGATTTTTCATTTACGTCAATGACGGCCTTGGCAGTGTTTAGGAAAGGTCTGCCAAGGATGAGTGGAACCTGGGTGTCCTCTTCAATATCCATAACAACGAAATCAACTGGAAAGACGAATTTGTCGACACGGACCATAATATCTTCAGCAATTCCTCGGGGGAGTTTAACTGATCTATCTGCTAATTGGATGGTCATACGTGTAGGCAAGAGTTCGTTTAATCCTAGTTTCCTATAAAGCGAGAACGGCATGAGGTTTACACTAGCTCCTAGGTCAGCTAAGGCGTTACTTATTTGAACATCCTGAAGATAACAAGGAATAGTTAAACGGCCAGTATCTCCAAGCTTAGGGTGTAGTCCTTGTTGCATAATTAGAGAGCAATCGGCATCTAGGGGTAAGTTAACTATATGTCTAAGTTTTTCTTTGTTGGATATCAGTTCCTTAAAGAATTTAGCACAACTGGGCATTTCTACTATAGTATCTAATAATCTGACGTTTAAGTGTAGGCTTTTGAACATCTCTAGATACTTTCCAAATTGAGCTTCTTGTTTCTCTTTCTTAAGCCTACCAGGGAAAGGTATTCGAACAGGTTTAGAAACTTCTAGGGCTTTAGAAGGTTCTTGCTCAGGAGAAATGACATGGGTGTTAGCTTGTACCGAGTCAGTGGGTAGAGAAGTAGAAGGTTTATCTGAAGGAATATCTATGGTTTTCTCGTTCTTAGTCTCTTTTCCTCCTCTAGTGACCACAAGCATGTCATCGTGCTCATAAGATGAGTGAAAGACAGAATTGTAGATCGCTTCCTCCCTTTGCTTCTCCTCAACTTTTAAAAACAACCTTTTAACATTATCCTCCATGTTTTTAATTAAATCATTTAAAATTCGGAGCAAATCATCATTTTGGTTTTGAAAATCAAGAATTCGTTTGTTTGTATTCTTTTGCTCAACCATGAAGTTATTGAAAATCGTATTGTTTAGACGAGAAGTCAATTGGGTAGGAGTAGAGAGAACTAAAGATTGAGACGGGGGTAGTGTGGTTAACCGCTGAACAAATGGTTTAGAATGAAAGGATTGGTCAGGGTTTCTACCAGTGGTATTAAGAATTTCTTCGTTGGCCCGTATGTTTGGGAAGAACTTTGGGGTTTTCTTCTTCTGCATGGATTTAGAAGATTCTTGCAAGTCCTTGACAACTTTAGAGATGGATTCGAGTTGAGTTTTCAAGGTGTCCAAGGCTTGATCTGAAGTATTCCTTTCCTCTGAAGTGGATTCATCTGGCTCCAAGTCATGATGGTGCATCGTTATCGTCTCAATCAACTTCCAAGCTTCGTCTGAAGTATGTTGCATGAAGTTTCCGGATGAAGCAGCATCGAGGGTTTGTTGGTGCTGAGGATTTAAGCTGTTGTAGAACGTGCAGACCAGATTCGTTTCAGCCAAATGATGGTTTTGACCTCTTCCGATAAGATTCTTAAATCGTTCCCAAGCCTTGCTTAATGATTCGTTAGTTTCCTGACGGAAGTTAGCAATGTCGGTCTTAAGCTTGGTTTGCATGAAAGGAGGAAAGTACTTAGCTAGAAACTTAGTAGCCATCTCTTCCCATGTATGAATCGAATTGGGTTCGAAATCATAAAACCAGGTTAAGGCTCGAGAAGATAGAGAATAAGGAAACAGATGGAGTCGAAGAAGGTCTCTATTGGTTCCTATTATATCGAAGGAGTCGGTAAGGTTGATGAACTTATTGAGATGGGCGTTTGAGTTTTCAACCGAAAGACCATTAAACTGACACTCAGATTTAATCATTTTTATGTAGTGAGGCTTAATTTCAAGGGTTTCGTCGGTTGGTGCTACGATCGGTCCTCCTCGTCCCTCTAGCAGTGGCTTGATTGATGAGGCGAGCGTGATACGGTTCGTCATAACTCGTAAGGTAGAAATTAAGGTTACCGAAAGTAAAAACTAATCTAAATTAATTAACCTAATTAATCTAATTAACCTAAGGATAAAGCAGGTAACTTCCGGATGATATTGATCTCCCGAAAGGGTCGCTAAATAACTAAGATAACTAAATTCCTAAAGTCGGTCGTTGTAGTCCCCGGCAGCGGCGCCAAAAACTTGTCGTGCACCCCGCGGTCGGTCGGATTTTACTCCGGTCGTTGAACCTTCCGGCAAGGGCGCACGGACAGTGTGTTTTATATTTATTATGCTGGGTATCCTAAGTTTTGATACAACTTAAAGACCTAAAGGGCAGTAAGCGGTATGTATGACTCAGGTGTCGTTCTTCAAACTACAACGGGCATGGGAATCTAGGAGGATTAATTATCTTTTGTAATTTAGCTGGGATTTTTAAAACTTTTTAATAGGTTGGTTGGTTTTTCTAATCTAACTACTAAAATTAAAAAACTAAATTAAAGACAGGGGTTTGTACGGAGTACGCAGAGAAATCAAGATAAGGAATATGTTTGCTGTGACTTCGGCAATGTTATTTAGATGGATAGTTATGAGGGATAAGATTACTAGGTGTGATGATTAATCCGGTGAGGTCATAGAAACTTAATTGGTAGATAAAGTATTATGCCTACGACCTTTACGCGGTTTCCCACTTATTTACGTTAAAGTTATACCGGATACTCGTGCGTTTTACGGCTTTTCCGTTATACCAATTAGGGTTCCAGATTACTCACTAGATATTCCTATATTTCTTAATGAGCTACAGCTACGATCCTACTATACACCTGACGTAGAGTTGTCCGCAATCAGATATATAATATGTCACATGGATAGCAGTTATAGAATGTCTTAGTACACCGGAAGTTCTCCCAAATGCACAGACCAATTCAACTAACAATTATCATCTAATCCAGGTCCCCATTTACAGACATCCGGAGGACGTTAGTATCATGGCATGAATTGTTCAGTGAACAATAACATGAACAGGGTTTAACCCGCGGAACCGGTTGGGATAATCTGTCTAGCGGTCAGTCAAATTGTTCATCATTAATCATACAATCAGCACAACTATTACATGCATGTTAACCTACCTGTATTATGTTTATTATGTTTACGAAAATCTAATCAGCAGGGCAGTGATAATGTTTACGTATTTCTAGCATGCAGTACCTAAGCAACAATCAAACAAGAACATGCAGTAGGACGGAACACTAGTCATCACATTAACTGACCTAATAATTAAATCATGGGTATCCCGGAAGTTGTCCCAAAGATACGCAACAAACAAGCATGAACCTAATCTATCTCTAATCCTATGCTTCGTGTCCCTCGGATGTGTTTCAATCAAGGGAACAGCGACCATGTTGAGTTCATTGATCATCATACACAGAATAGTTGGCAATCCTACTTCTAGCAATTGGCCAGGTTCTAGGGAGGAGGATACAAACCACAGCATAAGTTGGATAGATAAACAGGCAGAGGTTCAGCTTATAAGTTCGCAAACAGTTTTAAACTTACACAGACAGAGTAACAGTATGTTTACAATTGGGAATCATTATTTCCACAACGGATTGTGCCCACGACTTTCATAGCTTCCACGTTCCGTACTACACACATTCGTGATGATTCCGGCGATATACAAATGAAAGCCGTATAACGTTACCTCCGTTGTTTCATAATGGTGTTATCCCCAAGTGTATATTATATCATAACTATCCTAACATTGCATACATCACAACAAACATTGATTTGTCTAGCCTAGCATAATTCTAGCATTCATTCCTAAACATGCATAATAAGAAAGCATAATTAAAAGAATAAATGCGAGAGATTGTATTAAACCTGAATAAGAGAGTAATACAGACAAATCTTCACAAATCTAAAGTCTCGGAGTAACTCCGTACAAAAGCTACTAAGAGCTTCTACACTAACCTACTAATTCTCCTCTAACTCCTAAGAGTAGTGCTAGAGAGAGAATGCTAAGAGAGAGAGAGTGTTTAGAGAGAGAAAGTGTGAAAGAATGAAATGAGGTGTGTGTTGAATGAATGAGGAGGCTTGGTATTTATAGGAGAATGAGGTGAAGCTTGGTACAAGTCACAAAGCATGAAGAACAAGCACCAAAGCGCATACGGGGGGTACTGGACCAAGGGGGTCAAACGGCACCTCACAAAGCAAACACCCCCGTATACGGCACCCATAGGGCCGTATACGGCACCTAGGGTACCGTATACGGTACCTAGGTGTCCAGGGGGGGTTGGTGCTTGGTTTGGCCTCCGCTTGTTTCTCGGTTGCTTGGTTCGTCCGTATTTTCCTCGTTTGGGCTCCGATTTGCTTGATTCTTGCGCCGTTAATTTCGTTTTTCCGTTACGCTTCTAATGACACTGAGTTTGCAAAATTTGGAAGTGTTTAGCTTTTGCGTGTTCCGGATGACGATCGGCGTGCTTGCAGACTGCATATCTTCTCCGTCTTTCGTCCGTTTCTTCTGATTCTTTCACCTCCGATCTTGGATTTTCCTATGGAATCACAAAACATGTATTAAGCTCTATTTTCATAAGAACATTGAGAACGGAAAATTTAAGGTGATTGTTTTGCCTCGGTTTGCGTGTTATTTGGACGTTTTAACCGATTTTTGCAGCAACGTCTATATTTAGACTACCTTAGTGATTTTTGCTAAATAATGATGGTTTTGAAATGTTTTCACCAAAGAATAGTCCAAAAAGTGTGGAAATATACTCTTAAAAACATGACTTTTTGGGTCACATCACTACATTTTGCTAGTGATGCTACAATTTCTGAAAATATCCTAAGTCTCAAGTAGAGACACTAACCTAGTGATGCCACAATTACTAGTGTTGCTACATTTTGCTAGTGATGCTAAGTTTGACTAGTTTGACCAACCTTGACCAGTTTGACCAGGTTTGACCAGGTTTGATCAGTTTGACCAGGTTTGACCAGGTTGACCAGGTTTGACCAGTTTGACCAGGTTTGACCAGTTTGACCAGTTTTGACCAGTTTGACCAGCTTTGACCAACGAGTTGACCAACTTTGACCTACGGTTTAAGGCTTATACAAACTAAAATAATCTATTTGCAACACACGATTTGTACTACTGAATAGTATACAACAAAACAAACTTGATAATAATGTCTAAATGAATTATTATTACAAACTTTCACCAACGGGTCGTACACGTTTTTGATAAACGAACTTGAACAACTTATTTGGACATACTGGTTGATGAACTAGCTCTAGGTGGACATTAACCCTCCACCTACCCGATTGGCTTAAGTGGACATTGACCCCCACTTATACAATCGCTCTAGATGGTCTTTTGAGACATCTACTTATACAACCTTATACGTTTAGGACGTTAGAAGGTTGCGCTTTGGACCTTGCTTGCTATTTGATTATTGCTTGCTACCTGCTTAACTCTGGTGAGTTTCATAGCCCCTTTTTACTGTTTTCAACCGGGGTGAGAATACATACAACTGTTTTATAACTGCTCTTATGATCACAAGTAACTGTAACAACTTTTTATACGGATTGCATGAGACCTGAATAATCCACTAAAGTCCTCTACCCCATCATAGTCATTAAAATTTGTGCGTGAGTATTATTGGGTGGTACCATCAGGGTTTGACAAACCTCGTTCGGGCTAGTCGCTCTAGCCAACCCACGGGCGCAGTATTATTTGTGATTTAGAAGTGTATCGGATTAGTACACTTACCGGAGGCAAACAACGTTAAGCTTGACTATGAGACTCATGTAAATGGTATACTTATATTGCATTATGCAATACTTTTACTTAATTATCGTCGGCTACGATATTTTTAACTGTCATTTTTGAATGATACAACTTGAAATCTTGTGGATCATAACTAAACGATTGTTTACAAACATATGATCTCACAACTTTATGTTGACCTTTTAGTATGTATTTCTCAGGTAATCCGCCGCAGTAGGAAGCTATTGGATAGCTCGAGTCGCATTGTTTTCAAAACATCAAGAGATTAGATTGCATGTAGCTGTATTTTGTAAATTCAGTAATGTATTAGAAATCTCTTAGCGGATTATGCGAACTCCTGATATATATTGTAAACAATTGAATTATGGTAATGTAAATATTTTCAAACGTCTCATATAGATGTCGTTTGCTTTAATCTTTGTGTTGTGATATTTGATTTGGTCGGCGCCCCCGTGACACCTCATGTTTCCGCTGCCACGTGTTTTGGGGGTGCGACAGTAGTGACTAGCGAGGATATAAAAAGGGTTTATTCGTGTTTGGCGTGGGGAAAGGGAGTCTTTTATTTTGAGTTACTCCGTATTATTTAATTAATAATTAAAGTTTAGAGAAAAACATTGAGGTTGTGGAAAATTTTCCATAATTTTCATCTCCAATTTTCTAAGAAATAAAAAGAGTTTTTGTTTTTAAGAAAAGTGTTGAAAATTTAGAAAATGTGTTCAAAAGTAGTGTATTTTTCATTTTGGAGAAATGATGTTAGGAGAAGACATTTGAAAATTTTTAGAAAAAGTGAAGGAGATGTATAAAGGAAAAAAGATGGAAAATTTGAAAAATGAGTTTTCTAACTTCAAGTTATATCATAGAAAAATGAGTTTTCCATTTTCATGGAAATTTTTTTTCTAAAAATACTCATTTTAAATGCGTTTTCTAATTTCACTTTTCCTGAAAAAAATTTCTGGAAGAGTGATACACTATTCTTCAACTAAACGCACCGCCAGTGGTTTTTGCCTTTTTGGGTCATGAAGTTTTAAGCCACCGATACTTTTTGCTTAAAAGACAATATTACGCTCTAATTTTGTTCTAGTCGATCGTCTAGTTAACTTCAATGCTCACCAGACGACAATTTAATGGAATCAGTTAGTTTTGTTTAGCAATTAGGAAATTTACGTAAAACCTTACAAGCTTTGGTCCAACCTAGAAATTATTCTCAAGCAGTCCTTGTATTAGTGGCCAGCATGGACTTTAACGTTTGATTAATGCCACGTTAATATTCTAGCGTAGTACAATAAAGTTGTAAGTTCAATTATGCGTATTGTTAACTTTATTGTTAAATGTCACTAATGTCAATATGCACCCTTTGTTTTATTGTTGAAACTGAAAGTACAAGATATATACATTTCTCTTGAGCAGTGCTACGTAAAATATTACTTTACTATTAATATTAATATGAAATGAATGTATTATATGATGATGATACAAAGAGAGGTACAAAACAAGAGGACAACTATGCAATTTGGTTAAATATATAATTGAAGATTAATCACATGCATCCAAATTTTGTCAAATAAAACATAATCCAAATAGTTGGATATGGTTTCGGTAGACAAAAGTGTACTTAATCGGGTACATCAAATTTTGGTATAGTTCAAAGGGTCGGGTGGCTTAAAAAGAGAAGTAGAGAAATGCAAAACAATTACATCTTGTGATAAATTTGTAAGGGTATGATGTAGTGTTGTTAATATTCAGTGTAATTAAAATGCAACATTTTTAAAGTGCAATGTCATTATGATGTAGCGTTTTCAATAGTTGTTCTTTCTAAGCCCAAACCTTAGTTGAACAACCGAAGCCAAGCAATAATCCCATGTAATTGTAAACGCATGATGAAACAATCATCTAGACTCATTTCCCTAGGAATATTGCAAGACTAACATAAATCATATTTTATTTACATTAGTCATTGATCATTTTTTATCTAGACGTACTCAATATCACTACAACAAATATATCATTTATTCACATTTTTTTCACTCTTTTGAAAAATTTGTAAAATTATATTAAATTTATTCACACTTATAATTGTGTATAAAATTGTTACAATAAGTGTAAAAATCACCACAATCTTCACATATATAAGTGTGAGAAAAAAAGTTAACTTAAAAGTGTAAAAAAATCCAAATTTACACACTTTTTAAAAGGGTAGGGGAAAAAAATGTGGTAAAAAGAAATCTATTTCGTAATGTGTGTGTCCTATGTGCCAACCCTAACAGAATGATTCGATCGAATGTATAGAATGGTGCTTCTCGAATGACCGATTGAGGATGAAATAACAATGACCTGATGGTCACCTTATATGTTGAAAGAACAGGACGTATCTCTTTATATTTGTGAAGTTGGATTGGCTTTTATTTAACAAAGAGGGGTGATATTTCCAATATCCAAAATAATAAATTCACCACATATATGCATAAATAGATTGTACAGTATAACATGTTAATGCATATATATGGTGCATTTATCATTTTGAATGATGGAAATATCAGTCGCCTTTAACAAAAGGAAATTCGCCTTATTTTTGTTGTACATATATATTTTATATACTCCTATTATGGAATTATTAGAATGAAAATTATTAGGGGTTACTGGGGGCTTATTTAGAGTTTATTGCTTATAATCAATTTAATAAGCTTAAAATTTGTATCTTATATACTCCTATTATGGAATTATTAGAATGAAAATTATTAGGGGTTACATGTTTGGGAGCTTATTTAGAGTTTATTGCTTATAATCAAATAAGCTTAAAATTTGTAGCTTATAAAATCTTCCTCAATGTAAGCAAATAAGCGAACTTAATAAATTTATCTAAACACTAAATTTTAAAGAATCAAGCCAACAAAATAAGTGTCCAGACGCCCCTTAGAATAAGGAAATTGCTATTTAGTTAAATTAACCAACGAAACTCCACGCTTCTAAGTGTGAATTATTTCTACCTTTTTGACGCTTTGAAACGTGGTAATTATTGTAGACACCAAGAGATGTCAAAAATATTATAGGGATAAGTGTCTGAAAATGTAACAAACTTTGACAAATTTTCTATTGTATGTATCAACTTTTAAAACCTCTATTGTATGTATTCAATTTTCGATTATTACCAATTGTATGTAACCTGACTATTGTGTCATCCATATAAAGCTTCCACGTGGCATTCTCACAAAGTGTCACGTCGAAAAATTACATACAATAAAGGTAATTGGATACATATAATAGAGGTTTTGAAAAGTTAATATACACAATAGAGTTTTTGTCATAGTTTGATACATGTTCATATACTTGGCCCAATGTTATAAGCAAACAAGTATAATTCCGTTATGCTCACAAATGTCAAAAATTAATTATAGTAGTCACACGCTTGTTGCAACTAGCAAGCATGGAAATATAAGCCTAAAAAACGAGCTTTTTTTTAGTGAAATATAGGCGTTTAGTTAAGTTTCTGTATTTGTCAATTATGTTTTCCTTAATTTCATGAACTAACACTTCAATTTCAAACACCTTAACACATATTTATTTTAATTCTGCATTCTATATATGTAGTCCAATTGATTAGGTACTTGCTTTTTATAATTTGACATGTCGATATGAAGTCTAAACTTTCTTTTACAAAAAAGTACCTTTAATTCCTCAATAATGCACATAGGGTGCTTAAACAACATTGATCTTTTGTTGCTTTTTTTAGTGAGTGTCTACTTCATAGAAACTAAACTTTAGTGAGTGCTAATCCTACTACGTACAATTGTTTGTGGTCTCCTTTCAATGACCCATGCATGCAATCTTTGATATGTATATATGTTATGAGAACCCCTCGTCTTCTTCAACATCAAGTTACAGATACTCGATCTCGCTAAAAGTTACAAACATGAATTATACATCTTGTACAGAGACTCTGGATCTGCTCACTAGTGAAGTTCGAAACTTTTCTTACACCTTAAGGGAAAACATAAACACCTTAGGGTCTTGCTGTGAACAGATCAACTATAGCAAACCTATGGTGTGGATCGGCAACTACATTGCGGTAGCATCTCTATTTTGTGTCCTTTGCATGATGGCTGACCTATTTCATGGTTTCCGAAATAGAAAATTTTGGTTTCCATGTAAGTATTTCATTCTAAATACTACTTCTATCACAGTGATAACTGTGGCAATGAAGCTGCCCGTGGATCTGAATACCCCAATGGACTGCTTTGTCGACTTATTTGCCAAATTAGGAAGCCTACTCTTTATGTCCACTATGATGTCTAATCTGATGCCTTCTCTTGCATCAATGAACAACATAGAACTTTTGGCAAATGGCACAGGTTTGGTGATTCTCGTTGTCACTTTGATTGTAAATACTTTAATAGTGCTTGATACGGGTATGTTTTCTATGACTCTGCAAGAGATATGCATTTGGTTAGGTGGGTTGGTTTGTTCACTTATGATTTTGATTTCTACTGCCATAACTACTCCAACCATTAAACAAATACTAGAATTTAAATATGAAGCTGCGCATGCAATTGTTTCAAATGGAAAACAACCACAACTAATGTCGTCTGATGTTGACGAACTAGCGGAACATGTAAAACGATATTGGGTCATGGCAAGAACGTCTAACCCCCAGTATGTGATGGCTTCTACTCCATTATGTTGTGCATCTAGTGTTATCAGTGTCACATTTGTAGTGCTTCATCTGTATTTGGTATCAAACATGTTCATACATGGAGTTTATACACAATACGATTCACCTTATAAGTGATCGATGCTTGTGATTGTTATGACACAATGCTTAGGAATTGTAGTGGGTAACATTGCCCCACTATTCAGATGCTTTGCAGCCTTAGGCTTCAAATTGTCCTTCAAATGGACAGTACACCAGTTTAAAGTATATAAAGTAGAGCAATATTGGATCAAAAAGTTGTCCATGTGGAAAGAGAGCCACATAGCTATTCCATCAAGCAGTCGCCTATTGAAGGCTCTCGTCCATAATTTGAAAAATCTTATTCTAAGCCTTTGCATTCAATTTCAAAAGGTCATAGTATTGACGTGCAAATTGATAGAGCTCATCCCAACACTCGTTATTCTTGTCATGTATTCTTTATATCACTTGAAGTTATTGAAAGCGATATTTCCCGGTGTGATTATCTACAAAACGCGGCATAACATAGTACATGAACCTAACAAGAATGATACAAACGAAGACATTAGCAACTACATTTTGCAACTTGAAGATGAGACGAAGCTCTCAAAAAGGACAGTCAAACGAATTTCTAACTCGTTGAATCGTTTGATGCAAAAGGCCAAGAATAAACACATGCCCAACAATCTTATGCAACTTTTGCAAAAATCTACAGGATTCGAGGGTGTAGAGAGTTTTGATTGTGATCAAGTGCAACCTCTAACTTCTGTTGGACTCGATTGTTGGAGCTTGCCAGTGGTAACCTTAACATGCCTAGCGATTGCTCTCCCGAATATCTGCAAAGACATGGTAGATTGCTTGATCAATAGCGTTGGTGAAGGTCTTTTGTATGCGCGTCTTGTGGATGAAAGCCTTGGCATTTCATGTGGATCTGTAAGTATTCAAAAGTTAGTCAATAACTCATGGGATGAAGTTTATGTCAACTGCAGATGGTTGGAACATACTCTCAAAGGAAATGCTTATAAAGGAAAAACCTCATGGGAGATTTTTGAATTATTCAATCACAAAGCAAAAGAAGTGGTGGTTGAAATTCAAAGCCACCTGAATGAAGGAGCAGGGGAGACCTCACGTCACAAGCTAATTGCAGCCAACTCAATGTATCGCATCACACAAACACTCATGCTTAAAAATAAACGCATAATCGAGCAGAATAATGAAGAACAGATCTTTGATATGTTATCTAGGATGATTGCAGACATATTTTCTGCTTGCTTCACTAACTTACCACAAGTCATAACAATGAAATGCCATGAACCTGTGATAGAGAAACGGGAGGCAAGTGTTGAAGCAGCAGCAAAACTTCTTGGTGCGACTGAAGAGATAATAAAGAATTTACAAGCTCGCGAACTGCCAAGAATGGACCCTAACAAGATTGCATCTATTGAAGAGTGGCACAATTATTTGAAAGCACTCCCTTAATATTTGTTTGCTTTTTCTCCCAACTCCCGGAAGTTGGCATCTTCATCAATCAGTTGATCAAATAGTTGGGATCGAGGTCATGTGAGGGTTATTTGATTAGGTAATCGACCCTTAATTATCTTGTAACTCTATCTTGTGTAATTATATCTAGTCCACTTATTCTGATTTGATGTACTTTTTTTTTTTCTTGCTAGCTTTGTACTTCAATGTCATCTCTGTATGTTGTGTAAAAATATATATATATGATAATGGTCCTTTATTGGTTACAGACACTAATCATATTAGTTGGGGTGGCGTAGCCAGATTTTCTTCAAGCCAAGTAAGTTATAACACTACAAAACAAATGCCATATAATGACTGATGTTTATCCCGACTAAAGAGGAGAACAGTCATTAAAGGTTTTGATGCAAGCCTTTTTGACGGAAGAAATATATTATATTATTAAAAAAACAATTAATTAAATAAATATAATCTATATCTCCTCTCCATAAACAATAAAGATGCACACATTACGAGCATTAAAACCCTAGACCTTGCTCTTTGAGCATTAACGGACACCATCGCCGGCTATCTACCTCCGAATTTCTCCGTTCACGTTGCCGCTGATGCAACCTAAATACTCCGGTACGTATTGCTTTCAATTCTTTACAAATTGGTTTAGAAGTTGAATATTAGTCGTTAGGTATTGATTTAGAAATCGAATTTAATAATTAACCTATTGATACGAATTCAAGTGGTCACAGATCGGTTCGAAATGGAGTTCAATTCGTTACCTATTGATTCAGAATTGAATTCAGGTCATTACAAATGGATTCGAAGATCAAATTCGAAATGTTACCTACCGATTTGGAATTTGAATTCAAGTACGTTTTGCTTTGATAATTGAAATTAATTCATACAGATTGATTCAGAAATTGAATTTTAGTTGTTACTCATTGATTCGAATTCAATTTGTGACCTACTTACCATATGTTTCAGAAATCGAATTCAAGTTATTACGGAATTGAATTTTACTATTTTAGTGTTTGTTTTGATGATATTGCAGTCTAGTTTCTGTGTTTATTCAAAATATATCAGCAGCGAATATAGTGCAACACAATCGTTTATGGAACAGAGGTACGTATCTGTTTTGCAATGCTCATTTATGTGAAGTATATGTGTACGTAATTACAAATTGGTGTTTTGACTGTCATCTCTGTGATATTTTCGAGAGTTTGAGTTTTTGTTGCTTGGGGCTCCATTTTGAACATGACCACATGTTATGGTTGAATATGTGACAACAGATAGTAATATATTCTAGTACTTTTGTTAATTTTGTGTTCTCACTCATAAGGAACTTAACTTCATTGCATCTAGTACTTGTATATTATGTGCATTCTGATCTATTTATTTTCTATTATCGTAATAGCAAAACCTGGCTAAGTAAAGGGATACTCCTAGTTCCATATGAGATCTTAATAGTATTGTTTGGTGTAGTCAATGTTAATAAGTTGCCAATGTTTTAGATGCACGTTCACTGTGTTGCCCATAACCATATACCTTATTACCTTAATACAATTAATAAGAAGCTCTTGGTATGAGACAACATAAAGCAATCATGTCAGTGTGGATCTCATGTTCTATAATTTTTCTATATTTTTTTCATGTATCATGTTAAACCCATAAATTATTAATGTAATTGGATCTCCATTTGGCAGGAATATGTGGAACTTATGAATGAGTTTATGTCTGCTCTCAAGCAGAATTTTGACTAGAAAGTGTCAATTCAGGTAAGTTTTCACTTGCTTACAAGTTGATTCATAAAGGATGACACAAATATATGATTGAATTTTAGATCTTGATTATGCAGTTTAAGGTTTTTGCCAACCACAAGGTGATTGAATTTCTTGCATAGTTCAGTGTTGTCTTCAATGATGAAGTACAGGTAAATAACGAAGTATTAATCTTAGAACTTGTCAGAAATTTGCTATTCACTGTCATTTTTTTTAGGGAAAAGTATAAGTGGTAGTCAAAGGGCTTATGTGTACACTAAAATTAGCTAATGGGTCGTTGGATGGCCATAGATTTCTACATGCAATTTGACAAACTTCCAATTGTTCCGTGACAAATTAATTGACATAAGCTCAAATATTTCATTTTTTTTATCAAGTTTCATTTAGTGTGTGATGTAGTAAGCAAAGTGCTCTGTTTGTATGTGTAACTAGGTCCGAAATGTAAACTAATTAGGATATGAATCATCTTTTGTACCTGCTCAGAGAACCATTACTGTGCCACTTGGAATTTCTTCACAAATTTGCCACTTCCCGGTATTTACTATATCTTTGCATTCACGGTATGCTTTCAGTTAACAACTGACTTTTTTATTGTTCTGTTATTAAGATATCATGATCATTATCCGGGCAATGCCTTAGCTCGTATACCTAGTTGGCCTGTGGAAAATAAAATGCAATTTAAATGGGTTAAACCAATCTTCTCATTTACCATCTCTATTGAAACCGTATAATCTTAGTTTACTATGTAAGAACTTGATTATATACTAATATCTCAAAGTGATCATACACTAACATCTGAAGGTGATGGTGGTGATGGCGTTTTTGCAGGCTCAAGTAGCTCCCAGTGTATGTTGGAGATGACATAACTGAAAATATGTAGTCAAGGTAAGCCTAACTATAATTATACTGACAGTTTGAGATGGAAAATGGGCCAGTTCGATATACGTCTAGTTTAAAAAATGAATATTACGTAGATTAATGGCTTTGCATTAGATGTACTTTGGATGACCATTGACCCATCTGACCTGATGTCTTAGTAACTGTTGTTATCATATATGTGTAGGTTCAGAGACGCAGAAGAGAGAACTTTGGCATCGTCACATTCTTCTCTTTCTTTGTTGAAGCAAGACCTCACGAATTTTCAAAAGTCACACTTCCTCTCAGTCATGTGTATTAGTCTATCCAGTAGGTTTTTATGATCTTAAAGATGATTTTATTGTAGTTTATTTGACTTGTACATAAACAAAAATGCTGATGTGTTGGGCAACCCAACCTGGCATGTTTGGATATGATTTGAGCAATTAAATAAAATTTTGTTTGCAACTTTGCATTGTGTGAATTTTATAGCTGCAAATATATTATTATGATAATTATAAATAGCAAAATTAATATTAATAAATTAAATAATTTTAGTTATACTATTAATGACTGAAACATCAGCAAGAAAAACTTATCAAACAGGATACCAGAAAAATACTTGAGAAGCCATTACTTACTTAAACACTTCAGTCATTAAATGTTTTAGACTTTTACTCACTCAAACTTTTAGTCATATTAGACTTTTAGTGATGGCTTTGCTAGTGACTCTTTTTTCTTAAGTAGGAGTAGTACTTTCAGCCTTTAATGACTGTTTTTATACCATTAATGACTGTTTGTTTCAGTCACTAAATGGCATATATCTTGCAGTGTAAGTATTAGACACTAATGCCGTTTTTCGATACGATTAA
The DNA here is from genome assembly GCA_949592205.1 of Helichrysum umbraculigerum. NCBI lineage: Eukaryota > Viridiplantae > Streptophyta > Magnoliopsida > Asterales > Asteraceae > Helichrysum > Helichrysum umbraculigerum. The sequence continues at coordinate 96,849,315 of CATIUR010000004.1, forward strand.
AACTTAATAGATACTAATGTAAGTTGAAGGTAGATTTTTCTTCAGTTATATTAAGGAAACACAAAAACATTATGGGTGTGTTTGGCAAAACTAGCTGGAGATGGAGATGGAGCTGAAGCTGGAGATGGAAGTTAGAAGCGGGAGCTGGAGATTTTGTTTGGGGCTGGAGCTGGAACTTTTGTTTGTTATTAAATGTTTGGGAAAGTAGATGGGGTTGAAGCTTATAACGTAAAATGACACAAAAGGACATAATATTTTATAACTCCAAAATTTTTAATATTTGTATGAAGGCTAATATAGTAATTTAACAATAAGGGATGGAGATTCTATAATTAAGCTACTTTTAAGAGATTGTATTCTAGGGGATTATTTTTTAGAGAAGCCCTATTTCAATTTATATGCCAAACAAGGATTATGGTTTTATAAGGGATGGAGTTTCTAAATATTAGAATCTCAATCTACTACAATCTCCAAGAATCCCTTAATATGTGGGTGCCAAACACACCCTAAGTTATTGATTGTACATAGCAGGTAACCAAAACAAAGTTTGATAATTAGAACTTTGTACATCTAATCACAACTTCAAATTTAATTTATTTGTATACTAGGATACTAATCATATGTTTTTTAGATCGAAAACCATATATATTAAAACGGTAAATTTAATGTTCATGAACAATTGATATATGCTCAAAACTAATTTTTTACGAACGTACCGGGTAATTGGCACTTCAATATATTCATTACCATGTTTAAAATGTATAGAAACTCATCTTCTATTCATGTTTGATAATGAAAAGGATGTTAGATAGATATCATGAACGACTTCAAGGAAAGACTCTTCTTTACAAGGAAACTTAGATATGATAGCATCAAACGATATCAATGATAGATAAAACTGACTAGGGTTTTTTTTCGAAAAATGAATCAATACTTCAGTTTTTTGCATTTTCGGGTATCATTTATTTTTTTTGCCAAAAAATGAATCAATAATTTAAAAGTTATCATTTTCGGGTATCACTTATTTTTGGTCCATTTTCATGTATTATTTTGGTTCGGAAAAAAACAAAAACTGAAGTACTAGTTCATTTTTTTGGCAAAAAAAAAAAGTGATACCCAATAATGATAATTTTTAAATTATTGGTTCATTTTTTGGTAAAAAAAATAAGTGATACCCAAAAATGCAAAAAACTGAAGTATTGATCCATTTTTCGGCAAAAAACCCAACTGACTACAACCTTTTTTATGTCTTTTAACTAATATCTTCTTGTTATATACGATACTTCTTTTCAAAACTTCTAAAAAAGTATTATTATTTTTAGAGGATAAAATTGAATAGCAGAGGACAGGACACACTGTTTTGGTCCTATGTTTTTAATAGTACTGTCGATCATAACATTAACACACACACTGTTTTAAAGGATAATGATCTTTTAGGCTAAGAAACCTTTTAACGCGGCTGACTAGTTGAAAGACCTAACACTGTCTTTATAGTTTATTTTTTGGTCAGGAAAATCAGTTTTTGGCGCAAATCTTTTTCCATTAGGCTGCCAAAAATCCATGTTAACCACGAATAGTTGCTAAAGGTCTGTACGTATTTATCGATGTTGTTGGAATATGACTTAAACTTTGAGGGTTTATTTGGTAAATTAGTATTTGATTTGTAATAGAATTAGTACTTGGAGTTTGTTTAGAATTAGGTTTAATTAGTTTTTTCTATAAATAGACATTAATAGTTTTGGATTTATATGTACCTTCGAATTTGATTTGTTAGTTTGTTTGATCCTTTGAATTTGATTTGCAATTTGAATATTCGATTCCGCTTCGTATATGTCTTTAGATTGTTTTTATTATTCGTTCGATATATCTATAACAAGTGGTATCAGAGCTAGGATCGACGCTTTGAATTAGTCATTCTCCGGTCGTCGACTAATTGTTGGCGATCCGGAGATATCCCGTTTGTGTTTGAGTTTGTTTCGTTTTCATTATTTGATTTTTGGTTCGTCGGTTTCTGCGCAGCCGTAGGAGAATTGGCACTGCAGGTTCGTTAACCGTTTGATCGATTTTCTAGAAATCTGAACTGTAGGTTCTAGACACATAGATCTCGAATATGACTGTTGGGATCTTTGATTGGAATTTCGAGTAGAGAGATACACCTTGTCGAAGTTGCTGTACGAATTTGGATTTGGTGTGGAATTTCCGTTTTGGGTTATTGTTTGGTTTTTTGGTGGAACGATCTTTGGTTTTAGGATCTGATTGTGATTAGATCATTAGGTTTTGGATCGCATTTAAATTTGGAAATTTGAACCGTAATCCTTATCAAATAAGTGGGTCGTTTGAATTTGAATTGGATATTTAGAATTTTAAGATCAATCTGGTGTTTGAAGACTTGATTATTATCATGTTTTGGATTCGTTCGATCGTTTGGAATTTATTAGTTTGAAGATCTTCGTTTGTCGGGCTTTTTAAATTTGTTGCCCGAGTTTGATTGTTTGTTTTGAAGATCGTTTGAAGCCGATTTGGTTTTGTTTGGTTAATGGTTTTGAATTTTGCGGTTAGCGTTTGATTGTTTGGTTTGAATTCATCGGCGTTTGATTTGGATCGTTTTTGAAAATTGATCATTTGGTTTGTTTGGAAAATTTGAATTTGGCTAGTACATCTAGCGTTTGCAATTTGTAATTTGGCTAGTATCACTAGCGTATGGAATTTAAAATTTGATTTGGATAGCGTTTGGTTTGAAGTTTGAAGAAGTTCAAGTCACGGTGGAGATTGTTGAAATATGACTTGAACTTTGAGAGTTTATTTGGTAAAATTAGTATTTGATTTGAAATTGGATTAGTATTTGAAATTTGTTTAGAATTAAGTTTAATTAGTTTTTTCTATAAATAGACATTAATAGCTTTGGATTTATTTGTACCTTCGAATTTGATTTGTTAGTTTGTTTGATCCTTTGAATTTGATTTGCAATTTGAATATTCGATTCCGCTTCGTATTTGTCTTTAGTTTGTTCTTAGTATACGTTCGATATATCACTAACCCTCGATTATGTTTCTTTCCTTAATTTCATATACACTTCCAAACACCATATATAACAATTAATGATGATGATGATGTTCACGGAAAGTCTTAAGAACAATTTAATAAGGCCACATCAGAATATTCAATAATCGAATATATATATATATTATAAACATTAGTTAAACATATATAGTACACCGCGTCCTAATATTCTTTAATGTCATCTGTGAGTGCTGAGAAGTTTTTGTGGACAAAAGCAGAATATCCACAATTTCCCATGATAGCAATGAAAGTTATCCCCAAATAATGGACTAGAAGCTCGAGAAGAAGTGAGTTTACACAAAACTCGTAAGATTGTTATAAATAGGTCATTCTCCGTTCATTACGTACATGATCTGAAGACAAAACTTGCAAGGGAATCAAATCATTTGTCGTCAAGTTCTACACATAGTGTGGCTAGTTCAAAGGCAAAGAATATTTATGTGATCGGCAAGCTCATCTAAGAGATATGGCATCTTACAAGTTTTGGTCCGTCCAGGGATTACTACATCTATTTAACATCGGAGTTAACTAAGCAACAAGAAAGTACCACGGATCAATGTGAACTTTGTCACATATGCAATCTGTTGAACCAAAAACCAGCAGCCCCAGGACGAAGCTTAAGAACCTTCTTCTGGACGATACTCAAGAGCTGCGTCTCGTCCACCTGTGCTTGGTCTTTGCTGCCAACATCAGATATAGGTTAGGACAAAGGTGCTCGGGCCGAAGCTTAAGAGCTTATCGGCTGGCGATTCCCAATTGGTACCCGTATCTACGTTGTAGGTAGATACGGTTTGTACGCCACGAGGCCGAGAACCTCCGACAAGAGGTGATGGTAAGAGAATAAGCTACGGACTAGTGAGAGCAAATATTCTAGAGAGAGAGAGTAAGTAATATAAGTGAGTAAAAGTGTTGTGTGTCTTTGCCTTGGGCTGATACTGCATATTTATACCAATCTAGAGCAAAGATTCCCTTTCCATAAATAGTTGGTCTGCTTTCCGCAGCTCAGCGCGGCGCAGCAGACCTTCCTCTTTTAGTGACAGCTCACCTTTATTCTTTTTTGACATGACCTTACATTTACACACTTTATTGGTAACCCAAAGTCTTCCCTGTGGTGAGTCCCATCCTTGGTTACCGTATTTCAGTCAAAGATTCCTTTCTCGAAATTAGCTCATGTTTCCGTAACTTATGCATACGTATTTAACTGCGGCTTATGTTGTAAGCTGCGGTATATGCTGTAAGCTGCGGTTATCAGCATATACCCAATCATGTCCCCCAGTCTAGTGTATATGCATTGTAGATGCATGTATTATAGACTTAAGCTAACACTTGCTACTTATATTAGATGGAGCTTCGGCATCACCCGAAGCTGCGGCATATGGGTATATACCCCATCATGTCCCCCAGTCTAGTGTACGTTCGTTTTAACGTACGTGTGCTAGACTATATATAGATGAATGTTTTTGACCTCCACACCTCCATCTCGTAGGTCAGGTGAAGGTGTTTGTCGCTGTTTATTTATGTGTGTTTTGATGGTGCAGCGTGTGAGCTGCATCTTTCTTTTGGATCCGCAATGAACAATTTGCTACTTTTCGTGGTGCTCATGATGTACCTTTGTTACGTAACGCTTTCACTTTTTCTCTCTTTTCATTATGCCATTTTTGCTTGTTCCTTTGCATGCATGACTTACTTGTTTAGATATCTTGAATGTATATACACGTATGTATAGAACGTATTCTTTTGAATGGTTGTTCAACCATTGATACTTAGGCTTATGCCATAGGTATATTACTGCACGAAGGAACTTTCGACTTCGCCAGCTTATTATCCCGTGATCAGCGAGATAAGTTTGAAAGATGTTAAAGTAATAACAACACCTAGCTTCTTGTGAAAATGTGTTCAGTAAATATTCATCAACAAATATCAAACGACCCATCGTACCATATCGTATACAAGAAGAAGGTTTTATATTGTTTTACATGTAACACTTTCTGAGAATGGTGCCCTCCGCGTTAGATGGACGCGGGTATATGTTTCGGTAAGCATCACTACCGAAGCTACGTTTTTTAGTAAAGTGACCCGAACCATGTGTTTACGAGAATATGTCGATCGTGTGCGTATAGTACGCTTGTGGTAATACGTCCGACCATCGGAGATCGTCCGTTGGCCTACGCTTGGTCTAATTAGGGCGATAAATGTAACCCGTGAGTCTCGAGGCCATTGCCTAAAACATGGAGCTAGTTAGAGCAGTTGCTCAATCCATAGAATATGTGTATGCCGTGGAACTGAGCTAATTCGAGGGGTTGCTCAACCAATGGAACCAAGCAGGATCATGTGTACATCGCGTGTACAGAGCTGCGTATAGAAGTTGCTCAACCACGATGTTTAATGGAGTAGTATTTGTATGCGTATAAAATATTTAACGCAAACAGTTTACTCATAAGCGGTATCATACCAGTGTTGTCCCCCAATCTAGCGTGATATGCATTCAATAAATATGATGCTAGATTATATTACATAAGTGTTCTCATAGTATCATTTCATGGTGCTTGATATTGTTACAAAGGTTTTAGTATCTCCTCTCGTGGGGACATACTTCCGAATGGTTCCATCTTTTGGATCATTGTTAGTTAGATGAAACATGAGTTCCATCCCTCGGCCTCATATCAACTATCACTGGATGGGACATAAGTTTTACTAGACGTAACATGAGTAACTGTAATATGTGTTCCGTCCTTACTAGGTGGAACATGAGTACAATGATTTGAGCAGCACCGGAGGTCAGTATCCTAAGGTAAATGACGGACGGAGGTTCGTACGTGGAGGTCCGTAAAATATTAGTATCCGGAAAGTGAACCAGGAAGGTTCGAAATCGTAAGTTAGGAAAGAATGTTGTAAACCGAAGGTTGTAATATAAGTAGGTTGATCTAGCACGATGTTCAGAGTTAGATCTGTTCAATACGAGCTGCGGACTAAGCCTCGAAAAGGATAAGCCCTAGTTAAGGTAAGCAAATTTCTAAAATACGAGCTTCAAAGGATGTAACTCCCGGTAAGGTGCAACTCCTGTTAAGATGAAGCGTCATTTAAACTGCAGCTTATGTTAACGTGCTTTTTTTTTAAGATGTGGCACCGTTTTAAATGTCGTTCCAGAGTAAGTTCATGGTAACATGGAGTTCAAAATAAGCTATAGGAAAGAAGGGTTCCCTATCGAAACGAGATCTGATCGAGATGGAGCTCCGAGCTAAACGATAAGCTTCGAATGAGCTAAACTTTGAATCATATGCTCCGGAAGGTAGCTTTGGATAAGGTTGAAATTAGCTCTGATCACAGTGAGACAAGCTCCGATTGAATCAAATGTCGGAATTGGTTCCTATGAGACGATATCCTATTAAGTTAGGATTGAATGTGAGGATTAGGATCCGGATAAAAACGTGATAAACTTTAAAATGAGCTCCAATTAAGATGAGCTTCGGATTGCAAGATCGAGGTGGGGAGCTTCATACTGTGTGTTCAGGATAGTAACTTCCATCTAATGGTTTATTACAGTTTTAGGCAACGAAAGTTTAACTTATGAACATTTGCAAGACCTTCTGCGGGGAGTGAGCTTCGGCGAGCTGGTTGCCTAAGCCTCAGCTCCAAAGGGATGAATTTCGGATGTAAAGGTGCGTCCAGCTTCAGACATTCGTGCAACTTCGGCAATTCGAAGTGAGTTCCGGTAAGGACGGTCTTTGTGATAGCTTCGGCCTCTGGCCAAGACAAGCTTCAGAGTAAGCTTCGATTTTATATGAGCTTCTTATGCGTTAATCGTAACTTTAAGATACATCTGTCATTGTACGAGCTTTGGCTGGTTAAGACTCGGCTACAGCTAAACGGTAGGCCAACCGAACTCGTTTATGAAAAAGAAAATCTTTGTGAAAGAGAAAACGATTTGAGTTATTGTAGTAACTAGTGACATGTGATTCTTTGAGACCCGAAGAAGTGAGGTTGAGCTTCTTTGCCGCAGGTGCGAGTGAAGCATAAATGTATCTGGGCGGTATAACCACATATGAGACTTTAGGATAGATGCATCAGGGGAGTATAGTCAAAGCTGCGACGGAGGTGTAGATTCATTTGGACGGCATAGCCACGTATGTGACTTAAGGTGCGACTTTAAGGTGGATGCATCTGGGCGGTATAACCTCAGCTGCGACTGAAGTGTAGATTCATCTAGCCCATAAGTGTTCTTAGGTGGTTACAAAACTATTACTTTTCAAAATTTGGGAAGTGAACATAGTTTTATTTGTGGTCCAAATACCGACTGACAGTTGGCCACGTATACAAAATATGGAGATATATGGTAGATCTAAGTTCACAAACATGTATACCTTGTTTATACCCAAGATTATTTTTTTAATGTGAGTAATAATTGATTAGCTTTTCATAAAAAACAATATATAATCTTTCCCTTGTAAGGAATTTTCTCAAAAATTTATAGTAAAGTCTTATACACTTTAGTGTGTTATCGGTTTTTGAGGAAAAACTGAGCTTTAACACGAGCGTGTGTTTTTAAAGATGAAGATATACACAACTATAAAGCTTTCAAAGATGAGATTGATTCAGAACCTGGTACTCGAACACTAGTTTCGGTTAGTATATAAGAGATAGGTTCATAATTGTGTTGTCAGCGATGAGCTACTAATGGGTAAGACGAGCTCCGGCTTTGAAAGCACAACTCAGATCAAACACAGCTCTGGTTAAAACACTTTGCAGTTAAAACGCGACTCGGTTAAGATGCAGCTCCGGAGGAGATGTGCTTCGGATAAACAAACTTATGTTAGACAATAAGCTTCGGTCGAACAAGCAACGCCGAGTCCTGACATCGTTTGGGATAGACTATGGCTAAGGTGCTCAAGTCTTGAAAATATGGACTTTGGAATAATTTAACTACTGATAAGTGTGAGTTTCAAAACTAACTGCTATCATAGAATAAGCTCCGACCGCGTAGGTAAGTTCCGACCAAGAAGGTAAGCTTCGACCATGAAGGTCCGGAATGGACAAGTTGGTAAATAATTAATGGTCATACAAGCTTCAATTGGGATGAGCTCCAACAACAAAGAACTTCGGAATGTATGAGCTTCGACGATAACGAGCTTTGGAATCGATATATTTTGTGAATAACGAGGTCCGGATGAAGTAAGCTCCGGACACCGGGAGAGGATGTGAGCTTTGTTTAAATGAAGCTTCATGTAAAGCGAGCTCAAATAAAGATGTAGCTCCGAAATGAGTTACGCATGGAGTAAGCTTGACAAAAGTGAAGATATGAAGGTATAGGTTGACGGGAATTGACCATATTCGCATTCAGATAACGGTAACTAGTACGGAGCTTACGAAATGACCAAAATTTTTAAGACGCATCTTGATGCGAGTTCCGGCTAACTGATAAGCTTCGGTAGGCATGTAGCTTCGATTTTTTAGAGTGAGTTTCAGACAAGACGAGCCCTGGTTAATATGCAACTCCGGTCAGCTGGGACGCATATTCCGTCAAACGACTGGATGTGATTACGGTTGAAATGGCGCACCGAAGGGGGGCAGACGAAGGTCAATACCCTAAGGTGGTGTGCTGGGCGTTGAAAAGGTTTAGAACCGGAGGTTTAGAACTGGAGGTTTAGAACCGGACTTTCTGATGGTCTCGTTACGTTGAGGTGATTCGACCCGAAGGTTTTGAACCGAAGACACTGATCCGAAACGGACACTTTTCTCAAGCCTCATGCTAGGTTGTAAAAACATGTAATAGTATCTCATGCGTTGTACAATATATTTATATCATGGTCCATCGGAAAAGGGGACAAACTCTATCCGATAAAATCATGGTCCCTTGTACTTTTCCGATTAAATATAATGAGGCAAAGTAGAAGACTCCTTTCACAACATTACATGTTTATTCTAGTACATAAGACTTACTGAATTGGTCATCTGCGTTCTTCATTTAACCATTCTTTTTGCTCTTTTATGCAAAATAAGCACACTTTTATATTGAGTATATAAGAAAAAGATTATATTCGATAGACGGAGGTGAGTACGAATGTTATCTATTTCTCAAAAGTGAGTTAAAGTTGCTCAGTTTTTCATAAAATATGATTTTAAATCTTTTCCTTGTAAGGAATCTTCTAAAAAACGGTTATGAAGTCTTAGACTTGGGTGTGTTTATTCGGTTTTTGAAGAAAACAAACCGAAACTGAGCTTTAACACTAGTGTGTACGTTCTTGATGATTTGTTAAAAGTAAACACAATAATAACGCTTATAAAGATGAGATCGATCCAGAACCTTTTATTCGAAAACCACCATCGGTTACGGTCGGGTCTGATGGAGGTGAAGATCCGAAGATGGAGTTCAGCTCCGGCTGAATATATGAGTTAACTATAAGGAGCTCCGGCTAGACGAGACTTAGCTCCGGAAGTTAAGCTTCGGATGTGAGATGTTGAGCTCCACAATATGACCGTTATATGAGCTTCGTCAGTAACCACCTCCGGTTGTCCTCTTATTCCGGCATATAGCGCCCCTGTTATTCGAACAACACTTTCGATTTCGACCGGATCTGAAAGAAAAATGGGTGAGACGGGCTTGTTTACCCCGGTCCCACGGATGGCGCCAAATGTTGAACCAAAAACCAGCAGCCCCAGGACGAAGCTTAAGAACCTTCTTCTGGACGATACTCAAGAGCTGCGTCTCGTCCACCTGTGCTTGGTCTTTGCTGCCAACATCAGATATAGGTTAGGACGAAGGTGCTCGGGCCGAAGCTTAAGAGCTTATCGGCTGGCGATTCCCAATTGGTACCCGTATCTACGTTGTAGGTAGATACGGTTTGTACGCCACGAGGCCGAGAACCTCCGACAAGAGGTGATGGTAAGAGAATAAGCTACGGACTAGTGAGAGCAAATATTCTAGAGAGAGAGAGTAAGTAATATAAGTGAGTAAAAGTGTTGTGTGTCTTTGCCTTGGGCTGATACTGCATATTTATACCAATCTAGAGCAAAGATTCCCTTTCCATAAATAGTTGGTCTGCTTTCCACAGCTCAGCGCGGCGCAGCAGACCTTCCTCTTTTAGTGACAGCTCACCTTTATTCTTTTTTGACATGACCTTACCTTTACACACTTTATTGGTAACCCAAAGTCTTCCCTGTGGTGAGTCCCATCCTTGGTTACCGTATTTCAGTCAAAGATTCCTTTCTCGAAATTAGCTCATGTTTCCGTAACTTATGCATACGTATTTAACTGCGGCTTATGTTGTAAGCTGCGGTATATGCTGTAAGCTGCGGTTATCAGCATATACCCAATCACAATCTATGGATATTCCATTGTGTGGCCATCTTGTATTATTGAATTGGTACGATACCACAGAGATACTCCAACGTAATATTTCGTCCCGAAATTATTGTTCACAAACAACAAACACAAAATTCAAAAAATTAAGCATTATAATATATAGAGAAAATTGCCCAGATCATCCATGTGTTTGTCTCAAAGATCACATCTCATCCTTTAGTTTCAATAATGTCACCAGACATCCTTGTATTTATCATTTCGTTTCACTGGTCATCCCTTGCCCTAACTATGTTAATAACTTCCGTTAAATGAAATCATGTGCGATGCACATGAGGGTATATATGTCATTTCCCTTGTCATTCATCTAAACATCATCATCTTCTTCTCAAACACATTGCTAGCAAACACCACAAACCCTAATCCTTCAAACATAAACCATAGCCTTACTTCTATCTCTCTAATATTAATTAATTATTTTTTATTGAAAGTAAGAATTCAAAATCCATATTATTGGATAACAACCAAATACATGATACCGGTTGTTATCTCCCCAATTTACCAAAAACCTTAACTTCTTAATCCATAAAAAATTCGAGATCCACAAACCTTGATAGAGGCGCTATCGGTTCTGGCTTGAAACACCCGCCACAGATCGCAACTTGAAAGTCTTGCAACCTGAAACTTTGGCGATTACAACCTGAAACACCATCCATTGTGACCTGAATCGCTTCCCGCCATTGAATCTCCACAACCGCAACTGAATCACCACCTCCCGCCACTAAATCACCACCATGGGATCACCGATACCTGCTAAAAAACGTCTACCACCATAGTTCGATAATCAACCACCGCTGCCACTATCGATTTGACAAAAACCACCACCACCAACGCGTGTCTGTGTGTTTATTAGATGTATTTTTTTCAATTTAATTAACTAATGTTATTTATATTATAAACTTAATTTGACAGTTTAATATTACCTCCGTGTCATTACAAGTGTCATGTTTTGACTTTTCAAAGTCTTTTTTTTTTCAACTTTGACCTTAACTATTTTTATTTGTATTATATAATATGTGATGAAAATTATACCAATGAAAATACATTTAAAACATAATCTATTCGTATATTTTGCATTAATTATTATATAATCCAAACAAAAATATTTAAAGTCAAAATTTAAAAAAAAAAAAAACTTAAAAAAGTCAAAACGGAACACTTATAATCAAACAGAGAGATTTATTATTGAGTATTTACCCACCACTTCTATGGTATATACATTAAGAGTACGTAATAAATGGAATGTAGTTAATTATAATATTCTATTTTATAATGAAAAGTAACATTGAGACAATTAAAAGAGAAACGTGGACTATAAAATTGGGATGTTGCATGTATCCGTGTATTTGTATAGGATTGATGATGAGAACGGGATTTCGTCTGATAAACTTAATTTTTCCGGCCAACTCGTTCTTATTTTCATTCGTGTATTTGGTTTTATGACGTTAGCAAAAAGTGGCATATTTTAGAAAAGCAGATAGAATACGTATTATTACTCAAAATTCACACTAAACCACCTTTCATGCACATTACAATTGGCTTTTCCACATAACTTGTTGATCGAATTATCAACGGTTATGAGGCTCTGTAGTTTATAACCGATCTCAAATATGCACTCGGATCTCAAATATGTACTCAGTCATATATAATTTTGTTTTGCAAACTTGCCATTGGAGAGAAAAAATAGATTACATAGAAAATGTGTTCATCTACCGTTTTTTTAATTACACATTGCGCACATAATAACTCGTAGTTTCGAAGTATTTAAACTGTTGAGTGTTGTGAAAATCGAACAAGAAATTGAAGTGTTGCTGAAGACCAGACTTTCATCGCCATGCGATGTGCTGGTAGACTCATGTCAGGATTTGGTCAGTCGTTTGGTCGCCATGCGACGAGTATACAGTCGCTATGCGAAGTAGAAGATCGTTGCACGACCATAGGTGGTCGCGGCGCAAACTCTGGGCGGCCAGGGCTGATTTGTTTCCTTATTTTGTTCGACTATATATTGTAACCTATCATTGTATAAACCCTAAGATACGAAAATAATACATAAAACTCTCTAGTTGGCCGTGGAGTAAAGCGATCACCCCGATCGCATATAAGCACGTTAATTCCTCGTGTCGATTTACTTTTCCGCGTTACTTTTATCCGTTTGTTGATTGTGTGGTTACAATTGTTCAATTGTTTGTGTTAGTTGGGCTCATAATACTTTACATAAACAACTAGAAAGGGAAAATACACGCAGCTAATATTTTTCTTAGGACAAGTGACGCGTATACTCGAATTAGTGAACAAAGAAAGCAATGACGTCCAATACATGCAATTACAGAAATATATCTATATGCAAGTGGCAAATCAATTAACCTAATTAACTAACTTTATTACTAATAATTATTTAAGTACATCTTTAGAAAGATAATACTCTAAAAATGTACTTCACTAATAATATAATACGACATAGAGCTCCTATCTACAATGCCAAATTAATTAATCTTTATACTAATAACATATGATGACAACGTTAGCTATATATAAATATTCCGTGTGAGTTCAATGAAGGACTCTTCTTTGCAAGGGAACGTTAGACCTCCCATAGGATGGGCGTAGCCGAATTCTTCTTCAGAAAGGTTTAGCAGTGTTTGAAACGAAGGATGTTTTAGATACGATAATGGAACTAAAAATCTCTTCTTTATGGTTTCACCAACATATACAGAGAAATACCCTTTTGGTATATCCTTGGTAGTTGAAGATGGATGATATATCGGCATTCTCGGCTTATCTTGCTTGATTCTTTGAAATCTGTGTAAGCCCATGATCATACTAAAAGGTTAACCTTTAAAATGGAACAATGCGAGGGCGAGAGAGATGATTGAGTTTCTTTAGACGTGCAAAAGATACTACTCAAGAAGTTGAGAGCTTATGGAAAACTAATATTGGTATAAATAGGTCTCTAATCAACTACATATTCCATAATACGAAATCTTCAAGGATGAGATACGTCAAGTACTAAAAATTCCGTTTTAAACAAAGTGACATGTTTTTGGCGAGCTCGTCCAAGGGATCGAGCAAGAATCTTACACGTTTTGGTCCATCCAAGGACTCGATCTATATAGTATCACAGTTATATTTGGAAACCAGAATGTACGTACGATTTGAAAAAGATTGTTTTGTCATGTATGTTTGACTTCGGATATTCTTTACGGCCAGCTTGGACTGTTATATGTCCTTTAAAAAAATGCTTGGACTATAATATGATTAATATCAGTGCAACAGGTATAATTAAATTAAAATATAAAAACTTAGTTGGTGGTATGTCACTCTTTAACTTCATTAGCAAAGTACAAGATATTCCTTTTTGGAGAATATGAGGTAACGAATATTACAAATAACACTGCATGTATTCATATTCTTAGATAATTATTCTTTTATATTCTTTGAGCAACTAATTAACTAACCGATTCACTTTTATATACAAAATTTCAGGTCCTTGGAAAGACATTTCGAGCACCTAACAACAATAATACTATTTCCGTCCTAAAATTATTGTCCAGTTTTGACTTTACGTTGTATTTCTTTTTCAATTTTGACCTTAAATACTTTTGTTTGTGTTATATAATACTTGATGCAAAATATATGAAGTTATTGGGTTTTAAATATATTTTCATTGGTATAATTTTCATCAAAATATAAAACAATAAAAAATATTTAAGGTCAAAGTTGAAAAGGAAAGAATTCAGATAGTCAAAACTGGACAATAATTTTGGGACGGAGGTAGTACCATACTATGTGACTGTGTCATTATATTGGGCTTACGTATATATATATATATATATATATATATATATATATATATATATATCATATCTCGGGCTTCCGAGCCATAAAAAAAATTAGTTCTCCTAGTTAACCCGGACGAAATTTTTGGTCCTTAATGAATAGATTTTGATTGGATGGGTGCGTTTACACGGATTGCATTTGTAATTTGGTTTATTTTTTCGTTTCTCGTCCTCCTTCTTGGAGACCAATCTATTGTGTTGGTTTTCCTTTCTGATGTTATTGAAGGTGTTTTGATATTATCTTGATTTTGAAATGAAAAAAGAAATGGAATATATAATGTAATCTATTTCAGTTAAGCCCATTTTATCAAGTATATTTCATTTGCTAATTAACATTTCTCGGGAAAATTGCGAATATAGGAATTAGTAACGATTCCCGTTGAGCGAAAGACTGGGCTGGAAGGCTACCTCAAGAACTTGAAGACTTAATCACATTATCAATGCTATGATAAGAAATCATGTTGAGTTTTAAACTAATGATTTCAGACATATGCATGTGTTCAGTGAAATTTTTTAGTATACAGAAAGTTCTAACTTTCTCAAAAACATAAACAAATTAGAAGAATTACACATTAACAAGCATATATTTTTTATTTTTTTTAGCAAAACAGAACAAAAATAAACATTTAAAAAAATAAAAAATAGAATAAAAAAGATAAAAAGTTACGGTGCGTTTAGCTACGGAAAACTCCTCCATTTTCCTGGAGAATTTTCTAAGAAAACTGAAAGATTAGAAAACGTGTTCAAATTATAATTTTCTAGATAAGTTTTCTAAGAAAAATGAATCTAATGATTTATTGTCACATGCATTCACTATTTTAAAAAATAATAACTCCACCTTGCATTTGAACGCGTTTTCTAGATTCCTTTAGTTTTTCAAGGGACACAAAACTCTAAAATAATAAAAAATGAAAAATGAAGATAGTTTTTCATAACTAAACGTGCCATTAACTTCTCTAAAAACAACCACATAAGATCAAAGAGAGTGGTGTCCACCTCCCTTGCTAAAAAATTTCTCGTGTTTTTGTTCCAAAATAAATGTCACAATATCACTACTAGAAACGAGCGGCTTAGCGACATTTTTAGCGTCATATTTAGCGACGGATTTTGGGCTTGCGACACATCTAGAGACAAAAGGTGGTGTGTCGGTAGAAATAAGTCGCAGATTTTGTAGACGTCTTTAAACGCGTCGCGACAATAACGACACTGTCTGCGACAACTTTTGGTACGACGCAGATTTCTGAGACATCTTTTACTCTATCGCTATCCGTGTCGCTGGTATTTGGATACGTCGTTAAATAAGTCGCCAATTGTGTCGCTACTCTAAAAGTATGTCGCCTTCATGTCTCTAACTAAGTCGCCATTCTATAAAGACGTCGTTATTTGTGTCTCAATAGATGTCGCTAATTCTGCGACCGACATCACTATTTTCAGTGCTTTATAGGTTGTGCTTTTTTCCTGTTGTTTGTGCTTCTAATTACAACATGATTCGAACATAATATAACAACTGACCGTTGAAACTATTGGATATCAAATCGAATATCAACTTTTTTCTTCATTCAAGTGTAACTTCAAGTCATACCCAAACACTAAAATGTAACTTTAAATCATACCCAAACATTAAAAAAAAAAATCACAAGTTCAAGCTGCACATTTGAAGGTTCTTATTTGACAAGAGACATCAAAATCTATTTTCTATATCATATCTTGATAAGTTTGAAACGATTGCCTTCGCCACTTCTCGAGAAAAATCAAATTTATAGTCTCGTTAAGTTGTTGCACCTGCACCCACGTAAAAAAGATAACAAATCTAATCATTACCAAGTATAATATGTATTGTCTAATAGTTATTTGAACTAGATGAAGGAATATATAAGAAACTGTTGGATCAATAAGCCCACTCAGAGTTGATTCTTTTAATTATTGGTAGACTAATGCTATTTCTATTTGAATCTAGAGGTTATAGACTACTAATTGCTAAACAGTTTTCAGTTTCCAGAAATAAACAGTTCGATCAATAACGCACACTCAGAGTTGATCTGGACATTATATCACTTGATAGTTAAGAGGTCTTAGCTAAAAATTATCAACAAGGAGCAGAGGGGATTCCTATCTAAAAGTCAACTATGATATAACGAGTCATGGTAACAAAGATAAGTAGATACACTGGCTGCATAAAGTATCTTAATAATTGAAAACCGTACCTGGTACAACATGCTGATCATGAAAGTCTACGTGTGACACCTCCAGCAACCTTATTAGAACCACACAAAAACGTACAATTTAATATCAATGACAAAAAAGTAGAGAATTACTCAAGCATGTAATAAATACAGTTATCTCAATATATGAACAACAGGTAGCAAAGCTGCCTGTTTTGACCCCAAGCCATCTAAACCTAAAAGCATATTTGACTCATTACCCAAGCCGCCCAATTTATTACATGATGTCGAGATAATGCACAATCTATCAAGACTCAAACATAATATGTAGGCAATAAGCTAGAAGAGACTTGATACCAAACAATTTACTGTCGACGCTGAAGAGCTTCTAGGAACTGTCGATTTGCCTTGGCCACTTCTTGAGAAACTACTTTGCCCACTTCTTGAGATATGGTCTTTTTTATTTGCTTAGCTACAACTTTTCCAACCTCTTTAGCAATAATATCTCTAATATTAGCCTCAAGTGATGACTGAAACTGAACAACTTGGTCCAGTTTTTCAGTTTGAGCATCTTGTGTAGCTCTTAAACGAGCATGCTCTTCTCATAGTAGTGTTATCTCAGATTCATGTTGTTCCACCTTAT
Source organism: Helichrysum umbraculigerum (assembly GCA_949592205.1). Lineage (NCBI taxonomy): Eukaryota > Viridiplantae > Streptophyta > Magnoliopsida > Asterales > Asteraceae > Helichrysum > Helichrysum umbraculigerum. The sequence goes on from CATIUR010000004.1 coordinate 96,866,373, forward strand.
CTTGAACATGATCCGTTTATTGATTGTTTGAAGTATTTGTCGAATGCTCATGCATATTACTTTCTTGAAGAAGATATTCCTCAACTCCAGATCCACCACCATAAAAGCTCTTATTTTTAATGCCAACATGGTTAGCCCATCTTGTGTATGACCTTGAGACATTTCCTGACTGAGCATCGAGAGAGTCATCTGGACCATGTTTTTTAGTGTATTGCTCCTACATTGAATTATTTTAAACATAAACTTAGAGGTTAATGTAAAAATTTCAACATATACAATAATTGTTCCATCGGTAAAACCTCTAGACCGAAAGTAGTAGTCTGCCTGTTTGATGAACTCATCAATTCCCTGGTAAAACTCAAGGGTGTCCATTTTATACATCCATTGACGAGTGGATTTCATTGTTTCTGCACTTTTAAGAAATATTTAAAACAAAGCTAAAACACACGAATACCAATTTGCAATAATAAGCAAGTCAAAGTGATGATATTAACCTATCGTGCAGCAATTATGAAACTGTATATCCACTTACTCATGCGGCCATGCCATGGAACAAACAGCTAACTCTTAACTCGACAATTATGATGGAACCTGTTTTCATATTTAGTAAAGAGGTATAATCGCAGTAGCACTATGAATATCATACACTTCAGTATTCGAGATTCATGTTACAATTTATATACTTTGCTCCTAATGCCATAATTTCATTCAGACAACCTATATGGATAACAGAAGTAAGCTTGTTCTTATGAATTCGAGATTCACTTCTGTTATGGCACAAATCTCTAAAAATTATTCATTCAGCACTAACAAATTTCATTTTACAATATGCATAGATATAATATTTCATTTCATCATGTAATACTAGACATATAAACACAATTTCTAAATACTCTAGATAGAGCTAGTAAGCACAGAGACACAATTAAATTTAAAAACTACCAAAACAATACCTAGCCTAAGAACCACAATATAAACAGCAATTTTACAAGAATATCTATCCATGATTGGATAAACCTAACATAAAACTTACACAAAAACTTCAAACTACAAATCGCACATATAAAATTTCAAAGTTTAAGCTAATACAGGTACATGAACATACCGTACGAAAACAGCTCAATAGCCGGCGATTCTGTAATAGAATGAAGAGAAGAAGAAACCGAATGACGATGCGATTTTGTTCTAGGTCGCGATCTTTGACGGTGTAGATCTCCGGTGAAAGTCGCGGTCTCTGGTGGAGGAAGGCACGATCGTCGACGGTATAGGTTGTGTTCGCCGGCGGTGTATGTCACACGGTCGCCGGCGGTGTAGATCTCAAACCGATGGCGGTGCTGAATTCGAGAATCGAGAGAACGGAAGTGTTTTTGGGCTTAATCTTATATTGTAAAAAGGAAAAAAAGAAGGGGGATATCTTAATGACGTTTGCAGACGCTTGTTCCATTTACCTCCATCAAATATATATATTATATATTATATATTATATATTATATATACATATACATATACATATTATATTTGAAAGAAAAGTCCACTTGGCTGGAGGAAAAAAAGCTCACGTGTTCCATTTCCTGGGACCTTTTAAATCAATTTGAAATAAAAGTCCACTTGGCTACACATTTCAACTTTATGCTTTATTCACAAATAATTTATATATATACATATTATTAGTCTCATACATACATTAAAAAAACCAGCGACATAAATGCAGACGACTTTGAGGATGTCGTGATTTAGAGAGAGATTTGGCGACATGACCCAGAATGACGCAAATTAGAGACGCAAATAGAGTCTCTTGTTACTACATCGCAAATTAGAGACGTGTGTAGCGTCATTCTCAAAAGAAGTCGCAAATTAGAGACGTATTTGGAGACGTCCATTGCGACTTTGTCTTTTATACACCAAATCTGCGACTTTAATTACGACATGAACGACGTTGATGTCGTTATATACGTCGCCAAATGTGTCTCAATTTAACGACGTGCAGACTTATGTCGCTAAAAATGTCGTTAAATGAAATTTTTCTAGTAGTGTATAGAGATTAGTGGCACACAATATTAGTTAATGTATAAAGATTTCACATTACAGCTAAATGTCTCTTGTACTCTCACTACAAGATAAATGCCATTTACTGACTGAAATAAAGTGTCACTAAAGATATAAAAACAGTCAGTAAAGGTCTAAAAGGCTACTCCTACTTAAGAAAAAAGAGTCAGTAACAAAGACATCACTAAAAGTCTAATCTGACTAAAAGTATTCAGTGAGTCTAAGTCCAAAACAATTAGTGACTAAAATATAAGTGAGTAAAAGTGGTTCAGAAACTACTATTTAGCTGTGATATACATGCTTTACTCACTCAATCTTCAGTCATTAAAGGTTTATGCTAGTTTAAAGGTTCTGCTGTACAATCTTCATATTCTGAAAGGTTTCTAAATTTTCGTACATACTGACTCAATTACAATTAATATTCCAAAATAATTAAAATATCTCACTATGCAAATATAGAGTACTTTATTTCTCAAAACATGTCCAAACTTCACAATACACAAGTGTCAAATTTCTGAACCTTAAAAACACACATCTAATATAACAGAGGGACAAGAAAAAAAAAAAGATTTTCAAAATCTATGCTCCAATGCAGCTCCATCAAAATATTTACTCAAGATCTGCAAAAAAAAAAACAATATATAAAACAAATTTACATATCAGCATGCAACAACATTGAATAACTGGGTGGTAGTCGCTTATTTGTGTCTAAGATTGAGTATTGCCTTCAAATTGGTACCACTAATTTAGAACTTAAAAGTATGAACCTCATCCTGAACCCATCTCAAACTAGCAAGGCCCTGTTGGAAGTTAAATAAACACATTCTATGGTGTCTGCGGTGAGAGTGGTCCCAGTTAAAGACAGAAACATCTACCTAGTTAACACATATGGCCTTCCGAGTTGATGAATATCCTACCCTTTGAAGCATCAAGATCCTGAAAGTCCAAGAAACGCCTATGTTAATACTAACTAAAACACAGCCAGAACCCCGAGTGTACTTATAGATCCAATTCTCAACCGGGAATATGAAACCTTACCTCAAGGTAGCCTGCAAATTTCTGTGCTATATAAAGATATAAAGATCTTGTGATAAGACCAAAATACATAAGAATTAGATCCAAATGATAATAAAAATATTCTTTACATATAAGTCATGTGTGCCCATTTATGCAGAGAAATCAATTTTGTCATGCATAACATCCTAATTTATAGGTCTTGTTATCCTCTGTTTTAGTAAACAGTCATGCATTTACATCTAGTCCTCCGTCTAGCCTAGAAAAAATGGCAAGTTCAAGATAAGAAGTTGCACTAGAGATGGCACCAACAATGTATAATTCATCCCAAAAGTCATTCCACTTCACACTTATTAGTTTCAAAGGGATTATCTTCTAAATAATTCTAAACAACTTTTTATTTATAATTATGAGTAATTGAGTTGATGAAAATACAAGTGATTGAGATAGTAATCAATGATGAAAATTCAATATACACTAAAATACTACCTTATAGAGTAATAAGGTTGCATATGAAAGCAGACTTGCATCTCATCGACTTCTTACCTACTATCTGCAATGTTTTAAGTTCATAACTACAACAAACACCAATATCTTTCACAATTATACTCATCTATCAATTTCACAATGTGTGTCAGTCAGGAAATACGTCAATCAGTATAAGGCATTAATTTTGTAGTGTGTAACACATACACAACTACACAAGTATAACTCTAGAAGTTGCTAAAATGATCGACAAGTATAATGTATTTCTTATAATTATTCAGACTAAAATTTGATAAAGATGAGAGGCTCAAATGAACACAATACTCTGATTGATTGAATAGCATAGATAGCAGCAGGTTCAAAGTGCAAAAACAAAATGTTAAACCTTCCCCAAAATAAGTATCATCCATTTTATGCAGGGCTTCAATCTGGAAGTTAAAACTTCCCTGTATCATCCATTTTATGCAGGGCTTCGATCTGGAAGTAATTAAGTAGACCAACAGTATCAGTTTCAGTATTCAAATGCTATATCACTAGACGTTTTTCTATCTTTAAACGAACAAATCAGTGTGATACCTTTGCAGTCCGATAGATTCACTTTCCGTACAGATGACTGTAGAAGAAAATAGACAGGTCGTTGTGTCATGAACCAAATAGTGATTAAGATATAATGTTAGCACTTAGCAGCCAGGAAAAATCATTCATGCTTGCCACCACCAATCAAGTATTGAACAAGTAATCAAGTTTATATATAAAAACTTGATTAAGTAAGAGAATGTAGTCTCATCAAATCTATTACATATTCATTAACTGATAAAAGAAGACATACAATAATGCATAAGTATAAGAATAGACAGTGGTGTTTGATTAACATATGTACCTGAAGTTGAGTAGCTATTGAATTCAATAATCAAATATATCCTAGATAAACAAGTATAGATACATACCTGAAGTTGAGTAGCTATTGAATTCAATCACTATACCTACAATTTCAAAACTAACTCAGTCAAACAATTAGGGAAAAAGTAATATAATTCAATCAAACCTATAGATACAAGTTAAAATACATAGCTGGAAGTGTGTATGTATCAATTATAATATCATACCTTCACACAACTCAGAATTAGGGCAAAACAAATATATTTAAATTAAACCGTCACACAATTCAATAATTGAACAAAAACGTAACTACAATCAAGTACATACACAATCTAACCTAATCGAGCGATGACAGAGAACTAGAAAGCTCCAACGATAGCGATAGGGACAGCGAAGTTAAAAGGTCTCGACGACGAGGAAGCTCTTGCAAGAGACGGCGGAGCCATAGACGGTGATGGCGGAGCCCTAGCAACCTACGGCGGAGCTGTAGCAAACGCAGGTGAAGATGAAACCCTAGCAAGGCGGTGAAAGAGAATTAGGAAAATGAGGGAGTTCGATAATAATAATTGAGGGAGTTCGATAATAATAATTGAACAAATGAGGGTGTCCGCCAAATCGTTGCGTTAATATTTTTAGACTTGGTTTTACCTACTGTACGTTGTGTAATTATAGCATAGAGCAAGACTTTTAATGACTTTTGTCTTGTTCAGTAATTAAAAGTTACAGTAAGTAAATGGCCTTACTTTTGTAGTGTCTTTGCTTTACGTGTTGAAGTTTGTGAAGGAAAAAGATAAGGGTAAAAAGGTAAAACTTAGTACGATTTTTTTTTTTAACAAACTAAAATAGAATTATAGATACTTATTTTGAGACGAAAAGAGAATTCCTCTTTATCTGATAATAATAAATTACACACTATGATATTTACAATAGAAAAATAAACACATAAAGATGGTCATCAATTCATCATGGTATCAACATCCTATAAAATTGGAACGATACACAGAAGATGAACATGGCTAATGCGCAAGGGTGAACATGGTATCCATGAGGGTGTGTTTATATGATTATCTCAACTATCCACTTGTCAAAACATAACTAGCGTAAAAATTGGTTTATGGCTATAGGCTAACTCGTCCTACACTATAAGTTTAGCAAAGTAATTTGGGAGTATAAATTGGTCTGAAGGAGAGGTACCATCTTCAATTTCTTGACCATTGTTGTTATGCAAATTGTAATAAGATGGAAAAACTTAATCAAAAGAACCACATGTTCTATAAATATATATGCATACAGTAATTCATTTGCCGCAATTCTTGGAATATGCTACAATTATGAAAAACAAATAAAACTCTTATATCTAGCTACTAGTCTATATGATGACAAACAAATGGAAGTCATCGTCTATATTAACATAAGAAAGATGGTTATTTTGTTAGATATAAATATCGCGAGTGAGTTGAATGAAGGTCTCTTCTTTGCAGGGGAACGTTAAACCTCCCATAGGATGAGCATAGCCGAATTCTTCTTCAGAAAGGTTTAACAGCGGTTGAAATGAAGGATGTTTTAGATAAGCCAGAGGAACTAAAAATCTCTTCTTTACGGTTTCACTTTCACCGACATATACAGAGAAATACCCTTTTGGTATGTCCTTGGGCGTTGAAGATGGATCATATATCGGCCTTTTCGGCTTATCCTGCTTGATTCTTGGAAATTTGTGTAAGCCCATGATCATACTAAAAGGTTAATAAAGCTCAAAATTTCTTTAGAGATCTAGAGAGAAGCCTAAGAAGTTGAGAGTTAATTCAAAACTATATATAGGTGTCGAAAATCAACTACAAGATTCCATAACGTACGTGACGTCTTCATCAATGGAATCGGAATACCGAATACATCAAGTACTACATATTCCGAGTACTTTGTTGAAGACAAACATTTTTTAGGCGAGCTCGTCTAAGAGAGCAAGAATCTTAGAAATTTTGGATCTTCTAGCCGGCTTGGACTTAACTGTTGTAATACAAACAGATCACAATTAAATAAGGAAACTTAAAAGAAAGAAAAAGTTAGTTGAAAGTTAACATATTTGTTGTATTGTTGGGAGTTTATCCCTTACGCCTTCAAATCTATCAAGCAAGCGAAATAACACACATGTAATCAATCATATAGAATACAACGATATAACGCAAGTTGTTGTGGCGGTCGAACTAGAAAGTTTTTCTTGGTATGACTAGTTAAGTGAGCCAAAATGTAATCAACTAAGGTCTGACATTCGTAGTGTATACTTAACTACTCGGGGGTACATTGTGTGTAAAAAATTTGTTATTTGTTGTTATTGTTTGTAATCTTTGGTATTTTTATCGGGTGTCATCTATATAAGGTGTCACGTGACATCCTTACAAGTTTGACACGTCACCAAAATACATACAATGACAACAAATAATAAGTTTCTTATACACAATGTACGTCTGAGTAGTTGAGTATCTACTACGAATGTTAAACCTAAGTTAATTGCGTTTTCATGCACTTGGCGCTTTAGATTTAGATTCTACAAATACAATTAGAAGTATTTATAAAGGTTAAGTTAGCTAAAAAAAAAACTTGATTTAGGGGATAAGCGCTAATCTTGATCAGCCAAACTCGCAATTTTATTTATACTCTACGTGTGACCGACTGTATCGAAAACCTTTTACGTCCTCCACACGACTCGTTCTACACATGGAGTAGCGTTTGCTCCAGACATTCGGTACGTCTCTCTGCCTTCAAATAATCTTATCAAACTTCACATATATGTTACTTTTAATTTTATTGGCTTTGAAAATTGAGGTACAAAACTACAAATTGATATGAAAATTGTAAATTAAATAAGATCGAACGTCAAAATTAAATCATTAATTATTGAATGATGATAATGCTCAATTATATAGGATTGATGAGGGGAACGGAATTCGTCTAATAAACTTAATATTTCGGGCCAGCTCATTCTTATTTTCATAAAATTGAATAACTTAAAATTATCATCACTCAGTTAACCAAATAAAAATGCTTCTTGTTACCCGTTTGGTTTTATGACGTTAACAAAAGGTGGCATATTTTAGAAAAGCAGATAGAATACGTATTATTACTCAAAATTCACACTAAACCACCTTTCATAATTGGCTTTTCCACATAACTTGTTGATCGAATTATCAACGGTTTTGAGGCTCTGGAGTTTATAACCGATCTCAAATATGTACTCAGTCATATATACTTTTGTTTTGCAAACTTGCCAGTGGAGAAAAAAATAGATTACATGGAAAATGTGTTCATGTACCGTTTTTTTAATTACACATTGCGCGCATAATAACTCTCGTAGTTTCGAAGTATTTAAACAACTAGAAAAGGAAAATACACGCAGCTAATATTTTTTCTAGGACAAGTGACGCGTATAGTCGAATTAGTGAACAAAGAAAGCAATGACGTCCAATACATGCAATTTCAGAAATATATCTATATGCAAGTGGCAAATCAATTAACCTAACTAACTTTATTACTAATAAGTACATGTTTAGAAAGATAATACTCTAAAAATGTACTTCACTAATAATATAATACGACATAAAGCTCCTAGCTACAATCACAAATTAATTAATCTTCGATACTAATAACATATGATGATAACGTTAGCTATATATAAATATTCATAGTGAGTTCAATGAAGGTCTCTTCTTTGCAAGGGAACGTTAGACCTCCCATAGGATGGGCATAACCGAATTCTTCTTCAGAAAGGTTTAGCAGTGTTTGAAACGAAGGATGTTTTAGATACGATAATGGAACTAAAAATCTCTTCTTTATGGTTTCACCAACATATACAGAGAAATACCCTTTTGGTATATCCTTGGTAGTTGAAGATGGATGATATATCGGCATTCTCGGCTTATCTTGCTTGATTCTTTGAAATCTGTGTAAGCCCATGATCATACTAAAAGGTTAACCTTGAAAATGGAACAACGTGAGGGCGAGAGATAATCAAGTTTCTTTAGATGTGCAAATTAATGATACTACTCAAGAAGTTGAGAGTTTATCGAAAACTAATATAGGTATAAACAGGAACTACATATTCCATAATGCGAAATCTTCAAGGGGGAGATACGTCAAGTACTAAAAATTCCGTTTTAGACAAATTAACATGCTTTTGGCAAGCTCGTCCAAGGGATCGAGCAAGAATCTTACACATTTTGGTCCATCCAAGGACTCGATCTATATAGTATCGCAGTTATACTTGAAAACCAGAATGTACCATATGAAAAAGATTGTTTTGTCATGTAAGTCGACTTTGGATATTCTTTATGGCCAACTTGGACTGTTATATATATGTCCTCTAAAAAAAAGCTTGGACGACTATAATATACGATTAGTATCAGTGCAACAGGTATAATTAAATTAAAAAATAAGTACTTAATTGTTGGTATGTCACTCTTAACTTTATTAGCAAAGTACAAGATATTCCTTTTTGAGAATATGAGGTAACGAATATTACAAATAACACTGCATATATTCATATTCTTAGATAGTTGTTATTTTATATTCTTTGAGCAACTAACAATAATACCATACTAGCTATGTGACTGTGTCATTATATTGGGCTTAAGTATGTATGTATATCATGTATATCGGGACGAAGAGAGTATCCTTCTTTATCTGATAATGGATTACTATTATATTTACAATTAAAAAAATTAAACACGTAGAGATGGTCAACATGGTATCGACATCCAATAAAATTGGAACGATACAGAGAACATTAATATGGCTCATGCGCAAGGGTGAACATGGTATTCATGAAGACGTGTTTATTTGATTTCCTCAACTATGCACTAGTCAAATCATTACTTGTGAAAAAATTGGTTTATGGCTATCGGCTAACTCGTCGTACACTATAAGTTTATCAAAGTCATTTTGGAGTATAAATTAGTCTTTAGAAGGAGAGGTACGTACCATCTTCAATTTCTTGACCATTGTTGTTATGCAAATTATAATAAAATGAAAGAACTTATAGAATGTCAGAAGAACCACATGTTCTATAAATATATATGCATACAGTAATTCATTTGCCGCAATTCTTGGAATATGCTACAATTATGAAAAACAAATAAAACTCTTATATCTAGCTACTAGTCTATATGATGACAAACAAATGAAAGTCATCGTCTATATTAACATAAGAAAGATGGTTATTTTGTTAGATATAAATATCGCGAGTGAGTTGAACGAAGGTCTCTTCTTTGCAGGGGAACGTTAAACCTCCCATAGGATGAGCATAGCCGAATTCTTCTTCAGAAAGGTTTAACAGCGGTTGAAATGAAGGATGTTTTAGATAAGCCAGAGGAACTAAAAATCTCTTCATTATGGTTTCACTTTCACCGACATATAAAGAGAAATACCCTTTCGGTATGTCCTTGCGCGTTGAAGATGGATCATATATCGGCCTTTTCAGCTTATCCTGCTTGATTCTTGGAAATTTGTGTAAGCCCATGATCATACTAAAAGGTTAATGAAGCTCAAAATTTCTTTAGAGATCTAGAGAGAAGCCTAAGAAGTTGAGAGTTGATTCAAAACTATATATAGGTCTCGAATCAACTACAAGATTCCATAACGTACGTGACGTCTTCATCAATGGAATCGGAATACCGAATACATCAAGTACTAGATATTCTGAGTACTTTGTGTTGAAACTTGTTTGCGAAAATCGAACAAGACATATATTAATTAAATGAGGGCAATATGGAGGAGGCTTACCTCATATCACGTGATTCCTAATTAATTGGTTTGGTGAGATATTGGATCCTCACGTGGACTTTTTTTTTGGAACAAGTTGGCGGCCTTATTTTCTCCATTCACGACGTGTTTAAGCAGCGGCCCAATTTATTGTTTTTAGCCGTCTTATTCCTTATGCGATTTATATATATTGTAACCCTATATTGTATTAAAACCCTAAGCTACAAAATAATACAGAAGAAAACTCTCTAGTTGGCCGTGGACTAAAGCGATCACCCCGATCGCATATAACCACGTTAATTCCTCGTGTCGATTTACTTTTCTGCATTACTTTTATCCGTTTGTTGATTTGTGTGGTTACAATTGTTCAATTGTTTGTGTTGTTTGGGCTCGTAATACTTAACAACTGGTATCAGAGCTTCAAGGTTTGAAGTTTTGGGATCAATGGCGGACGAAGGTAAGTTTAAGATCGACAGATTTGATGGGAAGGATTTTGGGTTTTGGAAGATGCAAATAGAGGATTATTTGTATCAGAAGAAACTACATCAACCCTTGTTAGAGCATAAGCCAGAAAGTGTAAAAGCTGAGGATTGGGCACTTTTAGATCGTCAGGCTTTAGGTGTGATTCGATTATCACTCGCGAAGAATGTTGCATACAACGTTGTGAATGAGAAGACAACTTTTAATTGTCTTAAGGCTCTCTCTAACATGTATGAGAAACCTAATGCTGCAAATAAGGTTTATTTGATTCGTCAGTTAGTTAACACGAAGATGAAGGAAGGGGCAGATGCAACTGATCATATTAATGAGTTCAACAATATTTTGTCGAGACTGGTTTCGGTAAATATTGAGTTTGAGGATGAGGTGCAAGCACTTCTATTGTTGTCTTCATTGCCTGAAAGTTGGTCGGGTACAGTTACAGCAGTTAGTAGTTCATCTGGGACTACTGCACTCACGTTTGATGGGATTCGAGACTTGATTCTTGGGGAGGATATTCGAAGGCGGAATTCTGGTGAATCGTCGAGTTCTTTATTGAGTACAGATAACCGGGGCAGAAAAACTGAAAGAGGGTCGAATCAAAAGGGTAGATCAAGATCCAAGAAGAGGAATAACTCTAAGAATAGGAGGACTGTCACTTGTTGGAATTGTAATCAGAAGGGTCACTATCAATCTCAGTGTAAGAACCCTACTGTTGAGAAGGCTAAGGACGTGAATTTGGCTACTGATGAGACGGATGACGCATTAGTTTGTTCTGTTGAGAATGCGGCTGAGTCTTGGATTATGGATTCAGGAGCTTCGTTTCATGCCAACCCATACAAGGATACGATGAAGAATTTCAGGCCGTATCGTGGTAAGGTCCGATTAGCTGATGACAAGAGACTGGATATTAGAGGCATTGGAGATGTGGTATTAAGGACTTCCCTTGGTACTAACTGGACTTTGAAGGATGTGAGATACATTCCGGATCTTAGACGGAAGCTTATCTCTATTGGTCAGTTAGATGAAGAAGGTAGTGATGTTACCTTTGGAAATCGCCAATGGCGTGTGGTTAAGGGAAATCGCGTGATAGCTCGTGGACATAAGAGGGGAACACTTTATATGGTTGAGGAACCTAATGATGAGAATGGGGTACATGCTACAATTGATGTAGGGGCCGAATCTACTCTATGGCACCGACGGCTCGGGCATATGAGTGAGAAAGGTATGAAGATGCTTGTTTCTAGTGGGAGGATTCCAAATTTGAAAAGAGTTGAAGTTGGCTTTTGCGAGCCATGTGTCTATGGTAAGCAAAAGAAGGTTACTTTTGGTAAATTGGGATCTACACCGAAGATGGAGAAGCTTGAACTAGTTTATACGGATGTTTATGGACCTACATCGGTTGAGTCTATTGGTGGTTCTCGGTATTATATCACCTTCATTGATGATTCCACCAGAAAGGTATGGGTTTATTTTCTTAAATATAAATCTGATGTTTTTGCTACCTTTAAGAAGTGGAAAGCTGCTGTTGAGAATGAAACTAACCTGAAGGTTAAGTGTTTGAAATCTGACAATGGAGGTGAATACAGCAGTAAGGAGTTTATTGATTATTGTGCTGAGACTGGTATTAGGATGTTGAAAACAGTTCCTGAAACACCTCAGCAGAATGGTGTTGCTGAGCGCATGAACAGGACTTTGAATGAGAGGGCAAAGAGTATGAGGTTGCATGCAGGTTTGCCTAAGATGTTCTGGGCTGATGCGGTTAATACAGCGGCATATTTGATTAACAGGGGACCCTCAACACCGTTGGGTTTTAGAATTCCAGAAGAGTTATGGCTTGGCAAGAAGGTAATCTACACACACCTTAGAGTTTTCGGTTGTAATGTTTATGTGAAAACTAAGGATGTGAACAGGGATAAGCTTGATGCAAAATCAAGGAAGTGCACATTTATTGGGTATGGTTCGGATGATATGGCTTACAGGTGTTGGGATGATGAGTCTAAGAAGATTATCCGCAGCAGAGATGTCACTTTTGATGAGAGTGCGGTTTATAGTGGCAAGGTAACGGAAACTCCGAAACATGATTATGTTGTATATGATGATATTCCTGTTGATGATCTTGCAGGTCCTAGTGGGAGTTCTGGAAACCATGAATTGCCGAATAATGGTGAGGTGTCAGGTGATGGAGAAAGTTCAGAGACTGGAGAAAGATCTGAAGTGAGTGGGAGCTCAAGTAATGTGGATGATAGTGGCACGGATAAGCCTGTCACACCTACACTTCCTACATTGAGACGTTCCACTAGAACGCCCAAACCTGTAAAAAGGTTCTCTCCATCAGCAAACTATCTACTTTTAACAGAAAATGGTGAACCAGGAAATTATTCAGAAGCAATGCGATTGAAAGAATCCATACAGTGGGAGCTTGCTATGAAAGAAGAGATGAGTTCACTTGAGAAGAACAAGACCTGGTCGTTAGTAAATCTACTTCGTGATAGAAAGGTTTTGCATAATAAATGGGTGTACAGGATCAAAGAAGAACTTGATGGTAAAAGAAGATACAAAGCAAGATTAGTGGTCAAGGGTTTCCAACAGAAAGAGGGAGTTGACTATAATGAGATCTTCTCGCCGGTTGTGAAGATGACTACTATTAGATTGGTGCTTAGTATTGTTACTGCTGAAGACTTACATCTAGAGCAGCTAGATGTGAAGACTGCGTTCTTACATGGGGATCTTGATGAAGACATTTATATGGCTCAACCTGAGGGCTTTGAGGTAGTGGGTAAAGAGAAGATGGTTTACAAATTGAAGAAAAGTCTGTATGGGTTAAAACAAGCGCCTCGGCAATGGTACTTGAAGTTTGATGACTTTATGAAGAGGAGTGGATACATGAGATGTGACATGGATCATTGCTGCTACTTGAAGAAATTCAAGTCCTCCTATATCATATTGTTACTTTATGTTGATGACATGTTACTTGCAGGTTCTGACATGGCGGAGATCAACAGGTTAAAGAGACAACTGTCTAAGGAATTCGAGATGAAAGAATTAGGAGCTGCAAGGCAGATTCTTGGTATGAGTATCGTGAGAGATAGAGTTGAAGGTTCTCTAAAATTGTCTCAAGAAAAGTATATTGAAAAAGTGTTAGAGAAATTCAACATGAAAGATGCCAAGACACGTAATACGCCTTTGGGTAGCGTCCTAAAGTTATCTAAAGATCAATCACCAAAGACGGATGAAGACAAGGCAGAGATGGCTAAAGTTCCGTATGCATCGGCAGTTGGGAGTTTAATGTATGCGATGGTCTGTACGAGACCGGATATTGCTCATGCAGTGGGAGTTGTTAGCAGGTTCATGTCTAATCCGGGTAGAGAGCATTGGGAAGCGGTCAAGTGGCTTTTGCGTTACTTGAAAGGTACTTCTAATATGGCATTGTGTTTTACTAAGAAGAATGTCATTTTAAGAGGTTATGCGGATGCTAATTTGGGTGGTTGTGATGATTCGGGTAAGAGCACTACGGGGTACGTTTTCACAGTTGGTAAAACGGCAGTTAGTTGGATGTCTAGACTTCAGAAAAGTGTAGCTTTATCAACTACAGAAGCAGAGTATATGGCTGTAGCGGAAGCTAGTAAAGAGCTTATTTGGTTGAAGAATTTTCTGGAAGAGTTGGTCAAGAAACAAGATGATTGTGTTTTATACTGTGATAATCAGAGTGCTGTACATCTCGGAAAGAATCCGGTGTTTCATAGTCGTACGAAACACATTAATTTAAGGTATCATTTTATTCGTGATCTTGTGAATGATGGTACACTGTTGTTGAGTAAAATCCTTGGTTCGAAGAATCCTGCAGATATGTTTACTAAGGTGGTCACAACAGAAAAGTTGAAGCTTTGCATAGCTTCAACTGGCCTTCTGATGAACTGATGACAGAAGGTGTCGACTAGAGAGTTAGAGGGTTTTATTTTTGGTTCCTGGATTTCAATAGGTGTAGTTGAAGGGCCTTTTATCGAAAGTCTATCTGATTCGTGTTTAATCAGTGTGCGTGTCCCAATTGGTATTGGCGGTATGGAGAGGCGGATTCGACTTGGTTGAAAGGGAATGTTTGAGGGTTTAATAATTGTGGGTTTGTCCGATCTTCAAGTGGGAGATTGTTGAAACTTGTTTGTGAAAATCGAACAAGACATATATTAATTAAATGAGGGCAATATGGAGGAGGCTTACCTCATATCACGTGATTCCTAATTAATTGGTTTGGTGAGATATTGGATCCTCACGTGGACTTTTTTTTTGGAACAAGTTGGCGGCCTTATTTTCTCCATTCGCGACGTGTTTAAGCAGCGGCCCAATTTATTGTTTTTAGCCGTCTTATTCCTTATGCGATTTATATATATTGTAACCCTATATTGTATTAAAACCCTAAGCTACAAAATAATACAGAAGAAAACTCTCTAGTTGGCCGTGGACTAAAGCGATCACCCCGATCGCATATAACCACGTTAATTCCTCGTGTCGATTTACTTTTCTGCATTACTTTTATCCGTTTGTTGATTTGTGTGGTTACAATTGTTCAATTGTTTGTGTTGTTTGGGCTCGTAATACTTAACACTTTGTTGAAGACAAACATTTTTTAGGCGGGCTCGTCTAAGAGAGCAAGAATCTTAGAAATTTTGGATATTCTTTAAAGCCGGCTTGGACTTAACTGTTGTAATACAAACAGATCACAATTAAATAAGGAAACTTAAAAGAAAGAAAAAGTTAGTTGAAAGTTAACATATTTGTTTTATCATTGGGAGTTTATCCCTTACTGCTTCAAATCTATCAAGCAAGCGAAATAACACACATGTAATCAATCATATAGAACACAACGATATAACGCAAGTTGTTGTGGCGGTCGAACTAGAAAGTTTTTCTTGGTATGACTAGTTAAGTGCGCCAAAATGCAATCAACTTAGGTCTGACATTCGTAGTGTGTACTTAACTACTAGGGAATACATTGTGTGTAAGAAATTTGTTATTTGTTGTTATTGTTTGTAATTTTTGGTAATTTTTTCAGGTGTCATCTATATAAGGTGTCACGTGACATCCTTACAAGTTTAACACGTCACCAAAATACATACAATGACAACAAATAACAAGTTTCTTACACACAATGTACGCCTGAGTAGTTGAGTATCCACTACGAATGTTAAACCTAAGTTAATTGCGTTTTCATGCACTTGACGCTTTAGATTTAGATTTTACAAATACAATTAGAAGTATTTATAAAGGTTAACTTAGCTAAAAAAAACCTGATTTAGGGGTTAAGCGCTAATCTTGATCAGCCAAACTTGCAATTTTATTTATACTCTACGTGCAACCGACTGTATCAAAAACCTTTCACGTCCTCCACACGACTCGTTCTACACATGGAGTAGCGTTTGCTCCAGACATTCAGTACGTCTCTCTGCCTTCAAATAACCTTATCAAACTTCACATTTCACATATATGTCACTTTTAATTTTATTGGCTTTGAAAATTGAGGTACAAAACTACAAATTGATATGAAAATTGTAAATTAAATATGATCGGACGTCAATTAATCATCAATTATTTCTTTAGTTAATCCTTTATTGTATTTGGATTTTAGTTATTCGATCTATTTGTTGAATTCCCTCAGTCATACATGAATGGGTTGAAATTGCCACCTTTAGTTATATTTTGAAGGTATCTAATAACGTGGATTAGCAGATACCGGATCAAGTGAAGTGTCTATCAATTGGTGGTAAATGTGTAATAAGTTGTTATAATATAGTTTGTGTGGTACCAATGGTTGTCCTATCCTAGCATATTTTACAAGAACATGATTCTCAGTTTTGGAAGCTACCAAATTGGATACCGTAAAGTGTGCATAGTAAGTTTGGATATTAGGATAGTGGGGTCATATAGACATACTACTAAAATGGGTTGATGGTCTAAGTGTTCAACTGTCTTTCTTAATGTGTAGGTTGGTGGCAAGACAAAATAGAAGTTAAAGGGTGGTGTTGTCCTCTGAAGCAATGAAAGATGTAAATATAGAGTTGGTATACATCATGGATGGTAATAGTATTAATGATATTATGAGTGTGGTGTCAAATGTAACTAGGAATGTGTATTGTAAAGAGCTCGTGAGATGTATTTTATGGTGTGTTATAGTATAATAAAAAATTTATTTCTTTGCAAATCCAACTGCACAAACCTTTATATTTTTTCACAGTAAGTTTTCATAATTTCATAGTGACTAATTGGGTTGCTGTCACACCCCGCCAAACGGTAATTACAATTACATAGAGTGGTTTGCGGAAGCTTAGTGACGTGAAGGGGGTGCGAGCAGTAAAACAACCAACAGATACATACATACTCAGAGCATATGGTTATCGCAGAACGAAATAGATTAAGATGCCATTAGTTAAAGTTTTACAAAAGGTTACCACTTGAAAAGTAGTAACAGTAATAGTAGTGGTTGAAATCAGTATTTCATAAAATACATAATATCAAAAGTAGATTTCATAGGTATGACTGCAGTAGTTGCAGTTATACAGAGGAAATCCAAGTATCCCAAAAGTAGTGGCATCCTAACAAGTCCAGGGTAGTCCGTCCTGATATGCATGCAGATCTTACTTACGTTGCTAATTCCCTGAAAAACATAGAGTAAATCGTCAACAAAATTGTTGAGTGAATTCACAAGTTTGTTTGTTATGTAGGAAACACAAGTTAATCATTTAAGAATAACATTTCCAAATAAGTGTTGTTTGTCAAGTAGGAAACACAAGTTATTAACAAATAACATTTCCCCAAATCAGTTATCAGTAGGAAACACAGGTTAACCTAAATCAAGATTAACATTTCCAATATAGTATACGTAGGAAATCACTTCCTAAACAGTAGTTTTGTGGGAATATTTAGACGGTGATCCCTTGAAAGGTGAGCTAAACCTGTCAAGTAAGGTAACCCGATCTAACCCTATAACCAAACCACAACCCTAATCTGTTGTTATTTGCCATGCTGGACAATTAAGTATACGCTCCTAAATCCGTAGGAGGGTCGTCACGGCGATAGTACTATCCGTATACTCAGTGGCTAGAGTCACCTAGCTAATGGTTATAGTCTGTAGCCATAAGGTCTTTTATGCACTACATCGTTCAGCCTAGATCTGTACCAAGATTCGTTGCCTAAATTCCCAAAATAGTTATGAAAACATTTCATAAAACACAGTTCAAATAGTTGTGTGAAATACCCTTTCACAAACAGTTCAAGTATGAAGTACCCCTTCATAAACAATTTCAGCAAATACATACAGTATTTAATCAATTACAGTATGAAATCACATTTCATCAATAGTTTAAGTAAATACATCTAGTATTTAAATCAGTTGTCGCATGCAAATATACATACGATTTCTATGTTTTCCACCCCGAGGTTTTAAAACATTAAAACATTGAAAAGGGGTTTGTGAACTCACTGTGAGTGCTCGGATGTGAATGCTAGCGAGATAAGATAACGAAGCCCAAACGTAGTTAACCTATACACAACAATGTATTAACTATAAGTACTTTGTTTACTTATGTTAATAGTTCATTCGTTTGAAGAAATTATCAGTTTCTTAGGTTTGTGTATTTCGTTGATGATTGTTGTTGGAACTATATAATATTATCCAAGTATTGTTCGTTTGTCGAATTGTCCGAAGTGTGTAAGTACATATACATATATATACTTATATAGTTGAATATATATATTCTCGTATATATATATTATTGTCCGTAGTCTCGTTCACATACATATATTTATATCATATATATAAATAGTTTGTAGTTTAGGTTTCCAAAACACAAGTCTCACTTGTTACAATGTAATTTCCGTTTTGTCTCAATGTATATGTCATACCCTTTTCATAAGTCCGTATACATATATAAATCGTTACCTTTCATTAGTCGTATTTATTTCCGTTCATAAAATAAATATCGTCAAGTTTCCAAAATAATTGTATACGTTTAATTAAATCATTGTTAATGATTTTGAATCAAGTTTTAACGATTATAATAACCGTATAAAGTTTTGTCGTATATATATATATATATATATATATATATATATATATATACATATAAACGTTTGTAAGCCATGTTAAACATATATATTTATCGTACTCGTTCCAATACTCGTTGTGTTTTGTGATTAATCCGAAAGTGTTGTTTTGTATATATATATATAGACATATATATAATGTTAATGTTTTCAGATTTAGCTATGTTGCACCGTTTTGGCCATAACTCTCTCATACGGACTCGGATTTGGGCGATCAAGCTGGCGAAACGACCGCGACTCAGAGGGCTACAACAAGATGTAGTACGCGCCGTGTTCTTTAGTACGCGCCGTGTACTATTAATGTTACAAAGAACGCACCGCGTCCATAAGGACGCACCGTGTACAATATATATTCAAAGTACGCACCGCGTACTATTTATACGCGCCGTGTACAATATATATGCAAAGTACGCACCGCGTACTATCTATACGTGCCGTGTACTATGTGTTTGCGATGTACACGCCGCGTAGTACAGGGACACACCACGTGGATCATAAGTTTGCAAAGGACGCGCCGCGTAGTCTTAGGACACGCCGCGTCCTCGTGTTTTTCCAGGTTCTGTTCGAGCAAGACAGGGTCTGATCATGCTAGTTTTGGTTTCAATCATTTACACAACAATTTCAAGTGTTTATAACAATGTTACAGGTCATTTTTATCATCTTAATATCACGTTTTCAACTAGTTTTCGTGGGTAAATCTTTGGATTCAAGTTTGGTGTTAATAATCCCTCTCATGAACAAATAATCAATCATCACTTTTTAAGGTGTCAGTTATTTAGATTATGGTGTATAAACATGTTAGAACACGGAATCATAGTATAGAAATCAAATAAATTGAGTTTTTCTTACAAAGTAAAAATTTGAGGAGGTTGATGATGATAGCGATGAGATGATGAGGATGAAGATGATCTTGTTGTTCCACTTCCACTTGCTGCTGCTGCTACTCTACTGATCTTGTTAAAACTTAGAGAGGAAAGGAAAAGGAAAATGATGGTGATGAATGTGTGTGTCGAAGATCACAGAGAGGGAGAAGGAGGGAATGCAAGTATGGTTCAAAAACATAGATTGTCTCTGTATTATTGGAGTTAGGTGCCAAATTTTTGGCACCTCAATTTCGAGTACGTGTATAATTATAGCAATATAAAAATAAACTTTTTATATTTTTATTTTGTAGATGCTCTCTTGGTTTGTAATATATTTTCAGAATAATGAGATTATCATTATTTTTGATAGTTGTACATTTTTGTACATTTTACTGCGCGTCCATTTGAGCGCCAAATTTCAGTTGAGTTTCGAATCCATATTTCGAAGTAATGTTCTAAATGCTAGAAAACGTACTAGAAAAATAACATTTTTCAGATTTTGACCTTTTTGGTACGTTTTAGAATTGTTTCTGTTCGTTTATAATACGTTTTATGTTAAACGTATAATTGAACCACTTTATCTATATGTTATAGATATATAAATACTCGTAATTAATAATCGAATTATTAATTATTTCATATCACCCACTTTTGTTATTTATTTTTGTCGGCTTCGTTCCGATGCGTTCGTACGTAATTTATAAATAACTACGTATCAGGTAATACTTTTTGTATTATTGTTTTGGGCTCGCTAGACTCATATCACATCATAGGTTTAGTTTAAAACAAACGCAGGGAATTAGCGTAAGAAATGCATGTAATTAAGTATAATTATATACCTAATTTGGAGGAGTGTCACATTCTCCCCCCGTTAGTGAAATCTCGTCCCGAGATTTAAGTCGAGCCGTGAGTCTCGGTCACGCTCTCAAATAGGTTGGGATATTTCTTTCGTATTTCATCCTCTCGTTCCCAGGTAAACTCTGGGCCATGTTTCGAGTTCCAACGAACTTTAACCAGTTTGAT
Organism: Helichrysum umbraculigerum; assembly: GCA_949592205.1. Taxonomy (NCBI): domain Eukaryota; kingdom Viridiplantae; phylum Streptophyta; class Magnoliopsida; order Asterales; family Asteraceae; genus Helichrysum; species Helichrysum umbraculigerum. The sequence continues at coordinate 96,887,009 of CATIUR010000004.1, forward strand.
TCGTTTGTGTCGAAGTTTCTGCGTTTTAGAATCCATAACTTCAACAGGTTCCTCCACAAAGTTAAGTTTTGAGTCAATGAAGACTTCGTCAGGAGGAATGACAAGCGTTTCATCAGAAAGACACTTTTTGAGGTTGCTAACGTGGAAAGTATCGTGTATGCTACTAAGCTCTTGCGGTAGTTTGAGCTTGTACGCGACAGGACCAACCCTAGCAAGGATTTCAAATGGTCCGATGTATCGTGGGTTCAGCTTTCCTCGTTTGCCAAATCGTGCTACTCCTTTCCAGGGAGATACTTTGAGTAGGACCTTGTCTCCTACTTGAAACTCAAGAGGTTTACGGCGGTTATCAGCGTAACTCTTTTGTCGATCTCGTGCCGCTTTCAGTCGGCTCAATACTTGAGTTATTTTGTCAGTGGTTTCCTGGACAAGTTCGGGTCCAGATAGTTGTCTGTCGTCTAACTCTGCCCAACAGAGTGGTGATCGGCACTTGCGTCCATATAACGCCTCAAATGGTGCCATCTGTATACTCGTGTGATAACTGTTGTTATACGAAAATTCAGCTAGAGGTAGGTGGGTATCCCAGTTACCTCCAAAGTCTATCACACATGCTCGCAACAAGTCTTCGAGCGTCTGTATAGTTCGCTCACTTTGGCCGTCAGTCTGCGGGTGATAGGCAGTACTCATATCAAGTCGAGTACCCAACGCCTGTTGTAATGTTTGCCAAAAGCGAGAAGTGAATCGCGCATCTCTATCAGAGATGATGGATAGGGGCACACCATGCCGAGAAACAATCTCTTTAATATAGATTTTAGCTAGTTTCTCCATTCCATCCGTTTCTTTAATAGCAAGAAAGTGGGCTGATTTTGTCAGTCGATCGACAATCACCCATATGGCATTTGCTCCAGATGCCGTTCTAGGTAACTTCGTAATGAAGTCCATTGTTATTTGCTCCCATTTCCACTTAGGCAGTTCAGGTTGTTGCAAAAGTCCAGACGGCTTGTTGGGTCAAAACTGTTTCAGGTCTGAATTGAAGTTGTTGATGAAGACAGAGTATAAGTGATTAAAACTGTTTGTTTTGAAGGTTAAAACTGTCTTTACGAAGTTACCACTGATAGAAGAAAACCGAAGAGAAGACTAGTGTTACAACTGATTGAAGATAGATTACAACTGATAGTTATGTGTCTGTAAGTAGTTAAAACTGCTTATGTATTTGTAACTGTTAGTTATATATGAAACAGTTAACACTGATTATATATTTGTACTTAGTCTTATATTACAATTGAAGCAGTTACCACTGAATGTGTAACAGTTACAACTGTTTACTTCAGAATGGTAGTTTCAACTGTTTATGATTTTGTGATAAGTTTGAGTCGGTTATGGAAGTTATTATATTTCATATATGTAGAAGATTGTATAGGACTCTATGTGATATAAATAGAGATCCTTTAGACCTAGATAGGTTAATGATAATTGCGCAGCTTCAAGGTTTTCTGTAACTCTAATACATCAAGTGTATTCGTCTTATATCATTAATAAGATTGAAGTTTTCGGTATATTATTGTGTTCATCATATTAATTAATATTCGTTGATCTTCTTAATATTATTGAGTGTGATTCCGCAACTTCTCAATAATATATTCAAGGCTTATTACGTAAGATTGTTTATTAAGTTAAACAGGGACTAACAAAGTGGTATCAGAGCTTGTGAAGCTTTGAAGATAGGAAGATCTGGGATTATTAGTATTAGTATTTGAGTTTTAGTTCAGATATTAAGTTTTGATTTCAATGGCGACTGAAGGTAATGAAGGAATTCAAGCTACAAAGATTCCAATGCTTAAACCTGATGAGTTTGACCTATGGAAGGTCAGAATCAGGCAATATATGCTTCTCACGGATTATCAGATGTGGGAAGTTGTTGTTAATGGTATTCCAGTAACGCTTGATGGTGATGGAGTAAAGCAACCAAGAGCACCACCAACATCTGAAGCAGAGAGGAAAATCAGATCTACTGAGTACAAGGCACTTAGTACTCTGTTGCTATCCATTCCGAATGAGCATCAGAGCAGATTTGATAATTGTGAAGATCCCAAGGTACTAATGGAGGCGATTGAGAAGAGGTTTGGTGGTAATGATAACACCAAAAAGAATAAAAGATCTCTGTTAAAGCAACAATTTGAAAATTTTAGTCATGTGAAAACTGAAACTCTAACTCAAACCTTTGATAGGTTTACTAAGTTAGTTGGAGAATTGGAAAATCACAAGGTTAAGATTGACAAAGAAGATCTTAACAGAAAGTTCTTAAGATCATTAGGTGATGAATGGACAATCTATACTGTTGGATTGAGGCAGAGTTCAGACATTGAAGTTAAGGAACTAGAAGATATATACAATGATCTGAGGAACTTTGAGTCTGAGGTGGAAAGTAAGAAGCAAGCAACTGGATATAGTCATAATGCTGCTTTTATGTCTATGGCTGGAACAAAGATAGAATCAAGTCAAATGGGTTCTACTTATGTTTCAGGGGGAGCAGGATCATCATCAAATAGTTCTAATGATCAGATATTAGAATCTTTCTTTGCAAGTATTGTGAATTCTTCACTTACTAATGAAGATCTGGAACAATTTGATGGTGATGATCTAGAGGAGATGGACATCAAGTGGCAAATTGCATTAATTACTCAGAGAGCAAAAAGGTTCATGCAGAGGACTGGTAGGAATAACTTTGCATACAAGAGGAATGATGCTAATTGGTTTGATAAGAGCAAGATTGAGTGTTTCAACTGTCACAAGATGGGACATTTTGCCAGAGAATGCAGAAACCCTAGGCAAGAGCAGAATAGTAATGGTCAGAGATCTGGAAGCACTGGAACACAGACAAGAAACATTCCAATTCAGGGGGCTTCAGCAAATGCTTTGGTGTCTATGGATGGATGTGGATGGGACTGGAGTGATCAAGAAGAGCATGTTGTGAAGAATCAATGTCTCATGGCCATTGCAGAATCTGACAAAAAGTCAGAAGTTCCTTCTGAGGTACAAAATAAATTATGTTCTGCTGTTTGTAAACAAACTGTTAAACACTACAGAGATCATAATATAAAAGTGTGTGAGGAACTAAAACAATGGGAAATCAAAAGTAAACACACCATAGCATTCATTGAAAATCTGGAAAATCAAATAAAGGCATATGAAGTCAATGCAACACAGTTTAAATATGACATTGAATATGCTAGGTGGGAGAGAGACACTTTTAAAGATAAAGTTGAGTTGTTATCTAAGAAACTTACTGAGGTCACATGTGAAAGAGATAGTATATGGCTTGATGTAAGTAAATTAGAACATGCTTCAAAGAGTGTAAATAAACTTATTAATTCACAGATTCATGATAAACTTAAGACTGGATTAGGGTACAATAATGTACCTCCACCTTATAATCACACCTACTTTCCTCCTAAAAGTGAAATTGATATCAATTCACTTAAAAGAGGAATGGTAGATGAGGTTAAAAAGGCTGATCCAATTAAAAGTTTATCTGATGATGAACTGTTTGTAGAAGGTGAAGTCGGTGACTGGACTGAAGAAGATGATCAGAGTGATAGGACATCTGATAGTGAGAAGAGTGTGAAATCTGAATCATCTAAGTCTGAATCAACATGTGAGAATGTGAGGAGAGTAATTACTGATCTAGTTTCTAATCTTAAAACTGATAAACTAGAAGAGGGTAAGAAAATGTTTAAGGAAAAGGTTAAACTGGACTTAGAGAAGGTGAGCTTGAATACTAACAAATCGAAACATGGGTTAGGATATGTTAGTAATACAGTTAATTCAGTTACTAAACCTGTTGTTAAATCTGTTGTGAATAACTGTGTTAATTGTACATGTAAAGCAAGTACTTCTTCTTCACAGAATTTTCAAAATCAATAACCCAGAGGTAATCAAAGAAATTGGAATCAAATGGTTTCACAAAAACTGGGTAATAATGTTACCGTGATTAAAGAAATGTCTTGCTTTATATGTGGAAAAATGGGTCATCTTCAATATGACTGCTATCATAATCCTGAGAATATTCAAAGGATTAGAAAACAGTCATGGACAAAAGCAAATATGAGTAACAAACAAAATTTTCAATCAAAAGTTAATCATACTGCCAGAGTTTAGAAGATAAACTCAAAGGCTACCATGTTAAACACTGTTACAGGTAAATCTACTGCAGCAGTAATAACAAATTTAGCCAAAAGTTTAAAGACTAAAACAGTGGTAACCAAATACAAAAACAGTGTTAACAAAATTAACACTGACTCTTCGTTTGGTAAAACAGTTAAAACTGTTAAGCCAAAGAACACTGTTAAGTCTAAAATAAGTTGGATTTGGACACCTATTAAGTCTGATAAATTAACAGTTCCAAATACCAACAGTGCTTCACAATCAATAATCTTCAAGAAAGTTGAATATGTGAATGCACGTGGGAAACCCAAAGCCAAATTGGTTTGGGTTCCCAAGAGAAATTAATTCTCTTTTTGACTGTTTGTGCAGGGCAAGCCAAAGAGCTTATGGCATATTGATAGTGGATGCTCAAGGCACATGACTGGAGACAAAGAAAAGCTGCTGGATTTCAAATCTTTTGATGGTGGATATGTAGCTTTTGGAAGTAATCCAAAAGGAGGAAGGATCACAGGGAAAGGAACAGTTCAGAGTGAAAAGCTAAGTTTTGATAATGTTTATTTTGTGGAACAACTGAGGTATAATTTACTAAGTGTGAGTCAAATCACAGATAAAAAGAACCCAGTTCTTTTTACTGACACTGAATGCCTTATCTTGTCCAAGGAATTCAAAATACCAGAAAACATGATTTTGATGAGAATTCCAAGGCAAGATAATGTATATAAGTGTGACTTAGTAAATATGACACCTCAACCTGATTTAAACTGTCTTATTTCTAGAGCAAGTGTGGATGAACATCTTTACAGATCAATGATCGGGTCTCTTATGTATCTTACTTCATCAAGGCCTGACATCATGTTTGCAGTGTGCTTATGTGCTAGATTTCAAGCTAATCCAAAGCTGTCACATCTTCTTGCAGTCAAAAGAATATTTAGATATTTAAAGGGTCAACCAAAATTAGGCCTTTGGTATCCAAAGTTTACTTCCTTTGATCTGATAGCTTACACAGATAGTGATTATGGAGGAGCTAATCTGGACAGGAAATCTACATCAGGAGGTTGTCAATTTTTGGGAGAAAGATTGGTTTCATGGCAATGCAAGAAACAAACCACTGTATCTACATCTACAGCAGAGGCAGAATATGTAGCAGCTGCAAGTTGCTGTGCTCAAGTGCTATGGATTCAGAATCAGATGCTAGATTATGGTTTTACCTTTCTTAATACTCCTATTTTTATTGATAATAACTCTGCAATCAGTATTATTAATAACCCAGTTAAACATTCTAAAACAAAGCACATTGAAATCAGATATCATTTCATTAGAGATTGTAATGAGAAAAGACTTATTCAAATTTTGAAAGTTCATACTGATAATCAGTTTGCTGATCTGTTTACAAAAGCTTTTGATGTAGGCAGATTCACATTCTTGGTTACTAGTATTGGAATGATAAATTTGTCATAAGTTATTTTTCTTATCACTACTTTCTGTGAATAATATCTACTGTGATTTCAATATTGGGTTAATACTGATTTGTTAATTAAACACTGATTGTGTGTATTGTGTTTTGTTATCACTGTTTCCTACTTTTAGTATAAACAGTGGTAATAATCACTTCACCACTGATGGTGTATAGTTAACACTGTATACTTGTATTATTGTTTGGAATTACCACTGCAGGTTATATTGCTATGTCTTGGAGTCTAACTTATGCAGGTGTTTATGAAGTTTTACTGCTTGTGGAGTTTAATTTTCGGTAAAAAAAAAAAAAAAAAAAAAAAAAAAAAAAAAAAAAAAAAAAAACCACTGCTTTGTTTATATGATTTTGCTAGAACTGAAGTACTACTTGTATTAAGTTAGCATTGCCTTGGTCGGTTGGTACTGCTTGTATAAGTTAGCACTGCTAGCTTTATTATGTAAATGATGCATTTGAGAAACCAAGTGTTGATTACCACTGATGGTTATTTTCACAATTATCACTGAACGTGTTATTTTACTTAATTAACACTGTTTTAGTTATAATTGGGGATCTGATCAAATTAGGGCTTACAACTGATTTAATTTCAGTACTTAACTCTCAACACTTAGGGTTTCTCATTACGCTTTCAAAATTACACATACAAACAACTGCGCTAAGTCTTATCGATTCTCAATTCTGTAAAATCATCTTCGATTCTTCTCGATTACTTGATTTCTTATCATGGCATCGACTTCGTCTACTGTTCAACTACCGATTGGAAAAGATCACAATATGATTGCATTCTTAATGAAACCTGCAGAGGCAAACGAGTATGTGGAAATCATTGATTTCCTTCGTGCTTCACATATTCGTCATGCTCTCACTGTAGCACCCAGGATATCTCACGATCATATCAACAATTTCTGGGTAAATGCATCAATAGAAGAGGAACAGGGGATTAAAAGAATCGTTTCAGAAGTTATGGATACACGTGTTGTAGTTACAGAAGCTACTGTTAGAGCTTCATTACAACTAGATGATGAAGCAGGTATAACTTCTTTAGATGATACTGTTATGTATAATACTTTACGATTGATGGGTTATGAGGGTTCTTTTGAAGTTTTTACTTTTCAGAAAACCTTATTTTCTCATCAGTGGAGGTTTTTAATACATACGATTTTACACTGCTTATCATCTAAGAGATCATCTTTTGAGCAGTTTGGAAGCAACATTGCTTATGCAATTGCTTGTCTTGCAGATGGTCAAAGGTTTAATTTTTCAAATCTGATATTTTCTGGTATGCTTAGAAACATTGAGCAGCCAAAGATTAAATTTTTGATGTATCCACGTTTTGTGCAGTTGTTCTTAAATGAACAAATTTCTAACTTAACTGCACTTGAGAAAGTTATTGGTATTGTCTCTTTTAAACCAAAAGTTTTTGTAAATATGAAGAGACATACTAAATTTTCTGGGAAGGTTACAGCATTATTCTCTACAATGCTTCCTGCACCTTCCACCACAGCATCAGTACCACCAACTGATGCTGAACCAACTACTGAGAGAATGGTTCCACCCACCACTTCTCAACCCACAGTAGTTGGGGGTAATAAAAGAAAACAAGGGACCAAAACAGCTAAATCTACTAAAACCAAAAAGGCTAGAACACAGGCATCTGGGGCTGCTGCTGCTCAGGTGTCTCAGTCAAATGATTCATCACAGCAGATGATCAATGAGGAGGAGGATGATCATTCTGAGAGGGCTGCTTCTACTGCTTCTAGCCCACTGGCAGAGCAGGACAGAAGTAACATTAATAAGACCCTATCAGAGGCAACACATGGACATGATTCTACACCTGTAGATGATCCTAGTGGTCCCAGTACCAAGAACCAAGGGGACTTTGATGATCATGCTAGGCATGAGTCAGAGTTTGATGATGTCAATGATTCACCAAAGGATTCACATCCTGAAGGTGTTGAGGCTAGAACTAACTTGGAATTGATGAAAATGGTTGATTATGTATGGGCTGAGTTTGTAAAGGAGAGGAAGAAGAATAAGGCTAAGGATGATATTATCACTCAGTTGCAGAGGAGAGTGCAGCAGTTGGAGAAGATTGTTATTAAATGTTTGAAGAAAGGAAGGAAATATGTGGTTCATGATACTTCTGAACCTGAGGATGCTTATCAGTTTCCACAAAATGCTTTCAAAAAGGGGGAGAAGGTCTGGACAAATTTGGGTGATAGGATGAACAAGGAGGATAAGGTTGTGTCTGATGATGACAAAGTTGATGAAGAGATTGAAATGGAACAACCAGTGGATGATGAATTTGTGCATACACCTCCAACACCACCTACAGAGCCAGAGATTAATGAGTCAGTGTATGAGACAGTGGAAACAGAGATGAATGACCCAGTGGCAGATGAAAATAATTCTGAACATACTGAGGTTGTTGGGTCAGTGGAGCAGACTGTAGAGGTTAATTTGGATGAAAAGACTGAGGAGTTAAAAATTGATGGTGATGATGGTGATGAGGTGAGTAAACCAGAGATAGCAGTGGAAAAAGAAGAAGTAAAAACTGATGCTCAACAAGTTGAAAAGACTAGGAAGAAGAGCATTCCAGTTAAGACTGCTAAGATGACTGGAACAGGAAAGAAGGTTGAAACTCCAAAGAAGAAATCTACACAACAACCATCTTTGCCTGGATTTCAGATCCTGTTAAACAGAAAGAATTGCCAAAGATTGATCCAAAAGATAAGGGCAAGGGAAAAAGAACCAAAGAAGAAAAAGCAAAAACCAGTGCCACCAGAAGTAACTGCTCATGATACTGAATATGCTCAAAGGTTACAGGCTGAGCTAAATGCAGAGGGATTGATTGATGTTGAGATTGAGGAAGGAAAGTTTGTGAAAATGACAAAAGAGTAAGTGGCAGAATGGGATGAATATTTGCTGAAAGAACGGAGACAGGATGATATTGAATATCTTGTTGATCAGGTTAAGAAAAAGAAAGCAGAAGAAGCAAGAAAGAAAAAGGCTGCAAAACCACCAACAAAAGCTCAAATGAAGAAGAATTTAATTGCAAAGCTGAAAGGTGGGTATATTCCTTTGAATGCATTGAAACAGATGAGTTTAGAGAGATTGCAGGAGTTATGGGATAAGGATGATTTGAATCCTGATGTGATTGAAAAGAAAGAAAGAGAAAAGATAGAAGCTGAAAAGGAAAGAAAAAAGGCTGAAAAGAAAGGAAATTGAAAGAAAGGGAAGAAAAGGAAAAAAGAGAAAAGATAGAAGCTGAGAAGAGGAAGAAAGATGAACTTGAAAGAAAGAAGAGAGAGTTAGATGAAATTCCTGATAGAGAAAGGAATATTGATGAATTGAAGGAGTTTATTCTGTTACAGCCTATGGAATCTGAGGTAATTAATGTTGAATTACCTGGTATCATTGATTGGTCTATTGAGCAATTTGTCAATCCTGTTAAGATTCACAAGATTAAAGTTGAAAGAGCAGATGGAAATGTATCTTGGTGGAGATCTTTTAGGGATTTGATAAAGAGGATCAGTAGGACTGATTTGGTGAGAATGTATGAGATTGGGATGGAAAAGAATTTAGATTTGAAATGGTTTGATAATCTGGCTGAAAAAGTTACATGGCATTGGATTAAGGCTATGTTTGAGCCAGAAGAGTTTCCATTTCAGTTTGCTACTTTTAGCAAGGTCAGAAATTGGATTTATCATGCCAAACCTGGAGTACATCAGATTGTTATGGAGGATGCAGTGTTTATGTGGTTATTGACAGATAGATTTTATGATATAAATCTGAGATTTTTGATGGGCTTGAGAAATGCAAGGCTACAAGCTGCAGTTTTAGATGATGTAGCTCTGGAATTGGTATATATGGTGTTAAATCAGATTCATAAGAAGGAGGAGATTGATAGGAGGAAGAGAAGAAAAGACTAACAGTTTTGAAAGAATTTTGTGAAGCTTATAATGGAGGATTAGAAGAAACTTAATGCTGTGAAGGACAGATTAAGTTTAGGGGGAGATTGTTGGGTCAAAACTGTTTCAGGTCTGAATTGAAGTTGTTGATGAAGACAGAGTATAAGTGATTAAAACTGTTTGTTTTGAAGGTTAAAACTGTCTTTACGAAGTTACCACTGATAGAAGAAAACCGACGAGAAGACTAGTGTTACAACTGATTGAAGATAGATTACAACTGATAGTTATGTGTCTGTAAGTAGTTAAAACTGCTTATGTATTTGTAACTGTTAGTTATATATGAAACAGTTAACACTGATTATATATTTGTACTTAGTCTTATATTACAATTGAAGCAGTTACCACTGAATGTGTAACAGTTACAACTGTTTACTTCAGAATGGTAGTTTCAACTGTTTATGATTTTGTGATAAGTTTGAGTCGGTTATGGAAGTTATTATATTTCATATATGTAGAAGATTGTATAGGACTTTATGTGATATAAATAGAGATCCTTTAGACCTAGATAGGTTAATGATAATTGCGCAGCTTCAAGGTTTTCTGTAACTCTAATACATCAAGTGTATTCGTCTTATATCATTAATAAGATTGAAGCTTTCGGTATATTATTGTGTTCATCATATTAATTAATATTCGTTGATCTTCTTAATATTATTGAGTGTGATTCCGCAACTTCTCAATAATATATTCAAGGCTTATTACGTAAGATTGTTTATTAAGTTAAACAGGGACTAACACGGCTTTTGGTATTCAACCTTTACCTTTGAGCAAGTTAAGCATTTGCTCACGTAGATGGAAATGTCACGTTTCATTCCAGGCCACCAGTAGAAGCCTTTCAAGTCATGGTACATCTTGTCCGCACCAGGATGTATCGAGTAGTTGGACTTGTGTGCCTCGTCCAAAATCAGCTTGCGTAACTCATCTACGCATGGTACCCAAATTCGGTTCATGAAGTACAACACTCCGTTGTCCTTTTTCTCGAGTTGTTTTTCCATCCCTTTCAAAGATTCATCCTTAAGGCGTTCGGAAGTGAAAGCAAGTTCTTGAGCTTCACGAATTTGAGTAATGAGATTCGAGTGGATTGTCAATCCCAAGGCTCGAACTCTTCGAGGTTTGATTCGTTCCTTACGACTCAGGGCATCTGCTACCACGTTAGCTTTACCGGGGTGATACTTTATTTCACAGTCGTAATCGTTAAGTAATTCGACCCAACGTCGTTGTCTCATGTTAAGTTCTTTCTGGTCGAATATATGTTGTAGGCTCTTATAATCAGTGAAGATCGTACACTTTGTACCGTATAGGTAGTGTCTCCAGATCTTCAGTGCAAAAACAACGGCTCCCAATTCTAAATCATGAGTCGTATAGTTTTTCTCATGCACTTTTAGTTGTCGTGATGCATAAGCAATGACCTTTTCATTTTGCATCAGTACGCAACCCAATCGTTGATGCGATGCATCACAGTAAACAACAAAGTTATCTACTCCTTCGGGTAGTGATAGTATGGGTGCGCTGCTCAATTTCTGTTTCAATAGTTGGAATGCATTCTCTTGTTTCTCATTCCACTCAAATTTCTTGTCTTTTTGAGTTAATGTGGTAAGTGGCTGGGCTATCTTTGAAAAGTTTGTGATGAATCGCCTGTAATAGCCAGCTAGACCAAGAAATTGTCGTACTTCAGTTGGGGTTTTCGGTGCTTCCCAGTTGTTGATTGCCTCAATTTTGGATGGGTCTACGTGAATTCCCTTGTCATTTATCACATGACCAAGGAATTGAACCTCTCGTATCCAAAATTCGCACTTAGAGAACTTTGCATAAAGCTTCTCTTTTTGTAGTAGTTCGAGGATAAGCTTCAAATGTTGCTCGTGATCCTCTTTCGTTCGTGAGTATACCAAGATGTCGTCAATAAACACAATGACGAATTTATCCAGATAGGGTTTGCATACTCTATTCATCAAGTCCATGAATACTGCTGGTGCGTTGGTCAGTCCAAAAGGCATGACTAGGAACTCGTAATGACCGTATCGAGTCCTAAACGCAGTTTTCGGTACATCTTCTTCTCGTACCTTAAGTTGATGGTAACCAGATCGTAGGTCAATTTCTGAATAATAACTTGACCCTTGCAGTTGATCAAACAGATCGTCAATACGTGGTAACGGGTATCGGTTCTTGATAGTTACTTTGTTCAGTTCTCGGTAATCGATGCACATCCGCATAGATCCATCCTTTTTCTTAACAAACAAAACCGGAGCTCCCCAAGGGGAAAAACTCGGTCGGATGAACCCTAAGTCGAGGAGTTCTTGCAATTGTGTAGATAGCTCTTGCATTTCCGAGGGAGCTAGACGATAAGGTGCACGTGCGATAGGAGCGGCTCCTGGCACCAGGTCAATGTGGAACTCAACTTGTCGTGGGGGTGGCAATCCCGGCAACTCATCAGGGAACACTCCTGGATAGTCGCGTACAATGGGTACATCGTCTATACGTCGCTCCTCGGGTTTCTTTTCTACAATGTGTGCCAGAAATGCTTGGTACCCCTTTCGGAGATATTTACTGGCCTTCAAGCACGAAATCATTTTTGTGGCACTCTTTCGTTTCTCACCTTGAATCACTAAAGTTCCTCCTGTCGGTAACGGTAAGCGAACCATCTTATCATGACATATGATCTCAGCGCGGTTCTTAGATAACCAATCCATACCGACTACAACATCAAAACTCCCCAACTTAACCGGTAGCAAGTCTATTTCGAAGAGATAACCTTCTAACTCCAAGGTACATCCCGGTACTATTTCTCCTGATTCGATCAACTCACCATCGGCTAATTCTATGGTATACTTGTTGTCTAATTTACGGGATTCAAGTTCTAATAGTGGTCTAAACTCAGTAGACACAAAACTTAAATCAGCACCCGAATCAATTAACACAGAGGCATAATGGTTGTTTACAATAAACGTACCAGTGACGGTGTTAGGGTCCTGGCGTGCCTCTTGTGCTCCGATCACAAATGCCCTTCCTTGAGCCGGTTGATTGTTGATGTTGTTGGCTCGGTTATTGTTGTTACCGCGGTTGTTGTTGTTGTTGCGGTTTTGGTTGTTGTTGTTGAGCTTAGGGCATCGGTTGCGGTAGTGCCCTTGCTCACCACATTCAAAATATCCCTGGTTTTGACGCTCAGTGTTTACCCGTGGGGGAGGGTTAGTTTTGCAGTCTCGGGTTCTATGTCCCCATGCCCTACAATTTCCACAATACCCACACCCACCTTCGTGGTGTCGGTTGCACTTATCACATTTGGGTTTGTTACCCAGGTATGGTTTCGATTCAGTAGTGGTGGCAACATATGCTTTCGCATTTCCAGAATGTTTCTTGTTTTGCTGACCCTGGCGATCAGTACCACTACCGTTCCACTTTCGCTTTGCACCACGAGAACTACTAACATCATTACTGTTCGGTTCACTTTTTCCCGACACAGCTTTCTTAGTCAGATTTCCCATCCTGACTGCCTCGTCGGTCAAACTTTGTGCTAGCGTAACAGCACTCCTGATAGTGTCCGGTTTAGATGACGTCACCAGACTGCGGATTTGTGGTACTAGACCGTATATGTAGCGCTCGATACGCTTATACTCGGGTGTCACTATATGTGGCACTAGACGTGCAAGCTCCTGAAACTTAGTGGTGTACCCAGTAATATCAGCACCAATCATGGTGATGTTCCACAACTCTGTTTCTATTTTCTGCATCTCACTGCGAGGACAGAATTCCTCCAACATCAAATTTTTAAATGTTCCCCATGACATTGAATAAGCAGCTGGTCGACCAAGTGATTGGATCTGACTGTTCCACCAAGTGAGCGTTTTGTCAGCCAAAGTGCAAGTAGCATACTTCACCATACAGTCAGGTGAACAGTCACTAATGTCCAATACCGATTCAGTTTTCTCTATCCAATGAATCATACCAATTGCACCCTCGGTGCCACGGAAAGAAATCGGCTTACAAGCCTGAAATGTTTTGTATGAACACCCTTGGCGAGCATTCACGGGTGTCTCAGTATTAGCAGGGGTAGATCCACTGTTGTTAACTCCAGGTTCGCGACTACGGCTTGCCTCATATTCAGCAATACCTTCAGCTATTCTTCGTGCGATCATCTGTTCAGTGGTTTCAGAGGGTGGTGGTGGAGGCGTAGTCGTCTTTTGACTTTTTCTAGTGACTCGTCGTTTGGGAGGCATAATTCAGCTCTGCGATGAATAAAATGCAGAGTGTTAATGTTGAGATATTGAATGTGAATAGATCAAGATTCACATTTGATAGAAATGAAGGACATGAAAAGATGAATGAAAAGAGTTTTACAACACGTGCCTTACAACTTTGAAACACCCACATGTACCTAGCATAATATAATCACGTTGGCCAGGCGTCATTATATAATGTCCAATACATATTTCTTTTCATTGTCGTTTAGCACCGTTAATTTCAGAGGTTCTCAAGAATAATCAATCATCAAGTTGCAATATGTTTCAGGGTTTACAAGAATTGATCACAAATTTATCGATAAAGTATAGTTTTAATCACAAGTCGACAGTTGTAAGAGGAAATAATATGGTTGATAATAGGTATAACGAACACGAGATGTAAACCAAACATACATTATATATTAAAGGTCATAACGCTGTTACATGAGTTTAGTACAAAATGAGATGGGATTTCTAATATACCCATTGATGGTTAGCGTTATACAAAAGATGATGGGTTTCCTATACATATACCCATTCTACTAACAAAGTTCCATCCAACATACAGCTAGTCCATAACTAATACATACATATATGTTTCCCCAAAAGTAATAGTCTAATGTGGTGCAAACACAACCCGCCATACACAGGCCTAACGGAACCATGGTAAATACATCCTAACCGCAACCATCACTGCTGCAGTCATCACACAAACACTAGCTACAATCTCTGACACCTTAGCACGCCTCTCTAAAGCTGAAACGCGTACACGGGTGGATGCTAGACTCTGCCAGTCTGTCTGACGGTGAGTCTCCACAAAATCCATCCTCTGATGGAGCATAGTCATATCCATGTCAGTGCGGGAAGCATCGCTCAGTAGCTCCATCACGTCTCTGCTCTGAATAGCATATCTCCTAATCACAGTGTAGATCACAGCCACAAGGGTAGGTACAGTGAGCTCCAGAGGCTCACCAGTGAAAGGTGCAGATGCTGGTGAATGGGAGGACTCTCCAATCTCAAAGGTCGAGGGAATACACTTTAGTGATCTCCACTCTCTCAATACTCGAGGCATCCAGTCCAGATGAGAAGGTCGGAGCCTCTTCTGTGGCGGCTCGACAACTGGAACCTCAGGCTCAGTCACTGGCACCTTATTGCGCGGCGCGAGTGGTCCCCTGGGAAAATCCCGAACACTGATCCTAGCTGTCATCCTAGGTACAGGCACACGAGAGGTACTCGCGATGGCTGGCTCAGGGGTAGGAGTAACGTAAGCAGATGGTCCACGGTGTGTGGTCACTCCAGTACTCGCTATTCTAAAGTAGGAGTCCTCCATGGGCTCCTCCTCAGAATCGGAATCAGTGATATAGATCGGTGCGCGTCTCGACATGCTGAGACAAAAGAATCGTGTGTGACGTGTCAGTCGTATGTTAGATATATGCAAGGTATGTATGCATGTATGCATAAATGTTTCTAGCCAAGGCTATAGTCTAGGTCTCTAAGGTTTTCAGTCACCTAAAGACTGCTAGTTCGCTATAACCAATGGCTCTGATACCAAGTCTGTCACACCCCGCCAAACGGTAATTACAATTACATAGAGTGGTTTGCGGAATCTTAGTGACGTGACGGGGGTGCGAGCAGTAAAACAACCAACAGATACATACATACTCAGAGCATATGGTTATCGCAGAACGAAAGAGATTAAGATGCCATTAGTTAAAGTTTTACAAAAGGTTACCACTTGAAAAGTAGTAACAGTAATAGTAGTGGTTGAAATCAGTATTTCATAAAATACATAATATCAAAAGTAGATTTCATAGGTATGACTGCAGTAGTTGCAGTTATACAGAGGAAATCCAAGTATCCCAAAAGTAGTGGCATCCTAACAAGTCCAGGGTAGTCCGTCCTGATATGCATGCAGATCTTACTTACGCTGCTAATTCCCTGAAAAACATAGAGTAAATCGTCAACAAAATTGTTGAGTGAATTCACAAGTTTGTTTGTTATGTAGGAAACACAAGTTAATCATTTAAGAATAACATTTCCAAATAAGTGTTGTTTGTCAAGTAGGAAACACAAGTTATTAACAAATAACATTTCCCCAAATCAGTTATCAGTAGGAAACACAGGTTAACCTAAATCAAGATTAACATTTCCAATATAGTATACGTAGGAAATCACTTCCTAAACAGTAGTTTTGTGGGAATATTTAGACGGTGATCCCTTGAAAGGTGAGCTAAACCTGTCAAGTAAGGTAACCCGATCTAACCCTATAACCAAACCACAACCCTAATCTGTTGTTATTTGCCATGCTGGACAATTAAGTATACGCTCTTAAATCCGTAGGAGGGTCGTCACGGCGATAGTACTATCCGTATACTCAGTGGCTAGAGTCACCTAGCTAATGGTTATAGTCTGTAGCCATAAGGTCTTTTATGCACTACATCGTTCAGCCTAGATCTGTACCAAGATTCGTTGCCTAAATTCCCAAAATAGTTATGAAAACATTTCATAAAACACAGTTCAAATAGTTGTGTGAAATACCCTTTCACAAACAGTTCAAGTATGAAGTACCCCTTCATAAACAATTTCAGCAAATACATACAGTATTTAATCAATTACAGTATGAAATCACATTTCATCAATAGTTTAAGTAAATACATCTAGTATTTAAATCAGTTGTCGCATGCAAATATACATACGATTTCTATGTTTTCCACCCCGAGGTTTTAAAACATTAAAACATTGAAAAGGGGTTTGTGAACTCACTGTGAGTGCTTAGATGTGAATGCTAGCTAGATAAGATAACGAAGCCCAAACGTAGTCAACCTATACACAACAATGTATTAACTATAAGTACTTTGTTTACTTATGTTAATAGTTCATTCGTTTGAAGAAATTATCAGTTTCTTAGGTTTGTGTATTTCGTTGATGATTGTTGTTGGAACTATATAATATTATCCAAGTATTGTTCGTTTGTCGAATTGTCCGAAGTGTGTAAGTACATATACATATATATACTTATATAGTTGAATATATATATTCTCGTATATATATATTATTGTCCGTAGTCTCGTTCACATACATATATTTATATCATATATATAAATAGTTTGTAGTTTAGGTTTCCAAAACACAAGTCTCACTTGTTACAATGTAATTTCCGTTTTGTCTCAATGTATATGTCATACCCTTTTCATAAGTCCGTATACATATATAAATCGTTACCTTTCATTAGTCGTATTTATTTCCGTTCATAAAATAAATATCGTCAAGTTTCCAAAATAATTGTATACGTTTAATTAAATCATTGTTAATGATTTTGAATCAAGTTTTAACGATTATAATAACCGTATAAAGTTTTGTCGTATATATATATATATATATATATATATATATATACATATAAACGTTTGTAAGCCATGTTAAACATATATATTTATCGTACTCGTTCCAATACTCGTTGTGTTTTGTGATTAATCCGAAAGTGTTGTTTTGTATATATATATATATATAGACATATATATAATGTTAGAGTAAGGTTCAAATGAGTACACCAATTTTGAGTGAGAATGAGGGAACCAACAGATTTCTGCCATGTGTCACTTTATTCTCTCTCCTCCACACTTTATTCTCTCTCCTCCACATTTTTAAAAATTAAATATCTCACAAACGGTAAGTCGAAAAATCATGAAAATTGCACCATAAAATTCAGCGTTTTCTCCTCTTCGATTTGTCGTCCCTCAAGGCATACTTTTGACAACTTTTTTTTTTCTCATTTTTTGGTGGGTTTCACAAATTAGTAACACACGTGTTAGTGATTAGTTGTACATTTAATTTGTGGTTAAGGTTAGGGTTTAGGGTTAGGTTTAGGGTTTAGTAGGGTTTATGGTTTAGGGTTTATAAGGGTTTAGGGTTTAGAAGGGGTTCAAGGTTTAGGGTTTAGAAAGATTTAGGGTTTAGCGTTTTGTAAAGCGTTTAGGGTTTAGGATTTGGGGTTTAGGGGTTAGGGTTTAGGGTTTAGGGTTTGAGGTTTGGGGTTTCGGGGAGAAACCCCAAACCTCAAACCCTAAACCCTAAACCCTAACCCCTAAACCCCAAACCCTAAACCCTAAACGCAACACTTTAACACATGTGTTAGTAAATGTGAAACCCACCAAAAAAATGAAAAAAAAAAACTTTTCGAAAGTATGTCTTGAGGGACGGCAAATCGAAGAGGAGAAAACGACGAATTTAATGGTGCGATTTTCATAATTTTTCGATTTGTCGTTTGTGAGATAATTGATGTTGGGGGTAAATGAGTTTTGTACATGTGGAACATTCTCTTTATACACATGGCTTGATATCATTGGTTTCCTCATTCTTACACAAATTCCTATTCTCATTTGAACCCTACCCTATAATGTTAATGTTTTCAGATTTAGCTATGTTGCACCGTTTTGGCCATAACTCTCTCATACGGACTCGGATTTGGGCGATCAAGCTGGCGAAACGACCGCGACTCAGAGGGCTACAACAAGATGTAGTAAGCGCCGTGTTCTTTAGTACGCGCCGCGTACTATTAATGTTACAAAGAACGCACCGCGTCCATAAGGACGCACCGTGTACAATATATATTCAAAGTACGCACCGCGTACTATTTATATGCGCCGTGTACAATATATATGCAAAGTACGCACCGCATACTATCTATACGCGCCGTGTACTATGTGTTTGCGATGTACACGCCGCGTAGTACAGGGACACACCGCGTGGATCATAAGTTTGCAAAGGACGCGCCGCGTAGTCTTAGGACACGCCGCGTCCTCGTGTTTTTCCAGGTTCTGTTCGAGCAAGACAGGGTCTGATCATGCTAGTTTTGGTTTCAATCATTTACACAACAATTCCAAGTGTTTATAACAATGTTACAGGTCATTTTTATCATCTTAATATCACGTTTTCAACTAGTTTTCGTGGGTAAATCTTTGGATTCAAGTTTGGTGTTAATAATCCCTCTCATGAACAAATAATCAATCATCACTTTTAAGGTGTTAGTTATTTAGATTATGGTGTATAAACATGTTAGAACACGAAATCATAGTATAGAAATCAAATAATTGAGTTTTTCTTACAAAGTAAAAATTTGAGGAGGTTGATGATGATAGCGATGAGATGATGAGGATGAAGATGATCTTGTTGTTCCACTTCCACTTCCTGCTGCTGCTACTCTACTGATCTTGTTAAAACTTAGAGAGGAAAGGAAAAGGAAAATGATGGTGATGAATGTGTGTGTCGAAGATCATAGAGAGGGAGAAGGAGGGAATGCAAGTATGGTTCAAAAACAGAGATTGTCTCTGTATTATTGGAGTTAGGTGCCAAATTTTTGGCACCTCAATTTCGAGTACGGGTATAATTATAGCAATATAAAAATAAACTTTTTATATTTTTATTTTGTAGATGCTCTCTTGGTTTGTAATATATTTTCAGAATAATGAGATTATCATTATTTTTGATAGTTGTACATTTTTGTACATTTTACTGCGCGTCCATTTGAGCGCCAAATTTCAGTTGAGTTTCGAATCCATATTTCGAAGTAATGTTCTAAATGCTAGAAAACGTACTAGAAAAATAACATTTTTCAGATTTTGACCTTTTTGGTACGTTTTAGAATTGTTTCTGTTCATTTATAATACGTTTTATGTTAAACGTATAATTGAACCACTTTATCTATATGTTATAGATATATAAATACTCGTAATTAATAATCGAATTATTAATTATTTCATATCACCCACTTTTGTTATTTATTTTTGTCGGCTTCGTTCCGATGCGTTCGTACGTAATTTATAAATAACTACGTATCAGGTAATACTTTTTGTATTATTGTTTTGGGCTCGCTAGACTCATATCACATCATAGGTTTAGTTTAAAACAAACGCAGGGAATTAGCGTAAGAAATGCATGTAATTAAGTATAATTATATACCTAATTTGGAGGAGTGTCACAGTTGCATTATAGTTTACGTGTATTCTTGAGGTTTCATGACCCGTCAATGAAGTGAGTTTTAACAATTTTCTCTTGCCACCTTCAAATATATCGCTAAGTGATCTATATTTACTTTTGGTTAATGTTTTACAAGTGTTACTTTATCATTACACTTAATTAATACTTAATTGTTATTTTGTAAAGTCAAAAAATAACAATATATTTACAACTTTAACTAAAATACATGTTACAATAAATCATTAAAATAACATTCTTGAATATGACACTTTATGTTGAAATTGGTTTACTTAGTGTATTGAATGTTTTGTCATAATTATTTTTATCTTAAATATATAATTTTACAAAATCAGATGTTAAAGCCCGCGCTATCACGAGTCTTTAAACTAGTTAATCATTAATTATTGAATGATGATAATGCTTATAATTATAAATCCAGTGTTTTGGGAAGAATTTGGAGCTGAAATAAAGATGCAAGTGTCATTATGATGGGTTTTACGTATAAGTATGCTCTATGCATGTCTTGGATATCTCATGGGCTAAATTATGAGCCATAAAAAGTTAGCCCTTGTTAGCCCAAGAGATCAATCAATTCCATAGAGCCCATTTTACCAACCTGGAAAAAATTTTTGAAGAGGGTCAGGACTAGGCGTGCGAAAAAATCGGTTTTTTTCGGTTTTCAGTTTTTTAAAAACCGGTTTTTAAAAAACCGGTTTTTTATCGGTTTCGGTTTTTTTCAGTTTCGGTTTTTCGGAAGCGGTTTTTTTCGGTTTTAAATGTTCGGAATCGGTTTTTTTCGGTTTTGACCCGGTTTTAATCGGTTATTTTTTTTCGGTTTTTTTCCGGATTCGAATTCGGTATAATTGTATAACAAAATTTCAATAATACAAATGAAAATAAAATATACAAACATAACTTTTATCCAAATAAAATATATAAAATTCAAACACGTTTGAGCGTTAGGCGTTTTAAGGAAAATCAAGGTTTGGGTCAATTTTTTTTCATTAACTTCGTAGAGCATTAGTAAGGGAAACAAAATTGTTCAATAACATAACCAAAAGGCTTGTAAATCTTCCTAAAAATATTATTGATTCTAAAAAGTCTATAAAATTCAAACACGTTTGAGCGTTAGGCGTTTTAAGGAAAATCAACGTTTTGGTCCAATTTTTTTCATTAACTTCGTAGAACATTAGTAATGGAAACATAATTGATCAATAACATAACCAAAAGGCTTGTAAATCTTCCTAAAAATATTATTGATTCTAAAAAGTCTATAAAATTCAAACACGTTTGAGCGTTAGACGTTTTAAGGAAAATCAACGTTTGGGTCAAATTTTTTTCATTAACTTCGTAGAACATTAGTAATGGAAACATAATTGATCAATAACATAACCAAAAGGCTTGTAAATCTTCCTAAAAATATTATTGAATCTAAAAAGTCTATAAAATTCAAAGTAAGTTGATACATTCAAGGAATTTTTTACTAAATTCAAGGAAACATGAGCATAAAAAGTGGTACTGTAAGCAAAAAGAGTTGTACATTTCCGTGGATTTAGTAAAAACTTCCTTGCATTTATCAACTCCCAATTTCAAGTGGTTCGAACGTTAAGCTTTTTAAGGAAAAACAATGTTTGGGTCAAATTTTTTTTATTGAATTCATAGAACATTAGTAATGGAAACATAATTAAATAATAACTTAAACAAAAGTCTTATATAGTCTTCTTAAAATATTATTGAATCGAAAAATGCTTCATAACTTTCATTATAAATAATGCAATTACAACTAAAAATATAAAATACAAACATAACTTTTATTTGGATGATACAATTACAACTTAAAATATAAAATACAAATACATTTCGAGCTTCGGCATGGCCATCACCCGAAAATGTAATCGTGTAGTAAAGTATATCGAGCTTCGGCATGGCCATCACCCGGATACACTTAACTACTTATGTGATTATGTCATCCCAAACTTCATCCTCATCCACGGATTCAACTTCAAGTTCTTCAAATTCACCTTCATCTAATTCGGTCGTTGGAGGTGATATCCCTAATGCGACTTCTTCATCTTGGATAATATCTTCAACATTACCTAATAGTGGGCCTTCCAACGTTGTTACATTTTGTATCCTATCTACCCCATCCAAGTAATCTTTCAAACATACACATACTTCCACGGCTTCAGCGGTTAGTCTTGACCTTCTTTCCGATATGATTCGACCGCTAGTAGAAAAAGCCGATTCGGAAGCTACAGTCGAAGCTTGGACGGCTAATAAATCCCGAGCCATAGCGGATAAAATTGGAAATTGTACTTCTCTTTCTTTCCACCAACTCAAAATGTCAAAATTACGAAATTGGTCAACACTTAAAGTGGTTAAAAAGTTTGTAGACTTATAGTGTCCCAACTCGCTTGTTGGAGCCGATGTGCGTTGACGCTTTGAAGCGTCTTCAAGTAAAGCATTATAAAGGTTTACGCTTATGTCACTAGATGATGCCCGAGATGTTCCCGCCCGCATGGAGTCAACAATTGGATTTGGTTGGTAACCAATTTTTGACGCATAAATCTCAAATAATTGTGTAAAACCATTTTCAAATCGAGTAATTTCATTTGGAATATAGTTCGGGTCGTCGGTTAAGTTTAAGTCCAAATTTTCCAAAATTGTTGTGAGTATACATTGTACGCCGCCAACATTTATAGTTGGATTTAGTGCGGCGGCACAAGTAAAAACCAAAGGCATGTTACCAAAATATTTTATAAATTTCTTTTTTATAACTCTAACCATTTTTCTAAACATTGGATATGACGAAAGTTCAAATTCTTTTAATTTTTCGGTCATTATAAAAACTTGGTTTAGAACTAAGGAGCTAGTTGGGTAATATACACCCGAAAGGATAGTAGTAGCATCTTTAAAAACTACTAAAAAAGAAGTTAAATCGTAAAGTTGATCCCATTCATTATCGGTTATAGGTACGGACTTATTTCTATCAACTAACAACGTATTAAAAGCATTTAAAGTTTCACGTTGTCTTAAAATATTTTCAAACATATCGTGAGTAGAATTCCACCTAGTATTATTATCATAGCATGGTCCTAGGGGAGTTTCACCACATTGTACACGAAAACGTCTATAATTAGCTTGACGTTCGTTACTAGAACTATATATAGTTACTAATAAACTCTTAAATTTTTGTCGTAAATTATCACATATTTTTAATGCCGCTTGTACGGCCAAATTTATAATATGAGCAACACAACGAGAATGAAAAAAAGCGCCATTTAAAATTGGTTTTATACGTAATTTTAGTAAATTCATTGCTCTCGTATTGTTTGACGCATTATCTAGTGAAATTGTAAAAACTTTATCGTCTAGATTATATTCAATTAAAGTGTCATTTAAAATTTTTCGCAAGTTACATCCCGTATGCGGATAACCAAACAATTTAAAAGCAATAGTACGTTTCATCAATAACCAAGAATCGGGATGAAACCAATGGGCGGAAACGGCTAAATAAGAATTTGCCGTTCCATGTGGTGCGGTCCAAACATCACAAGTAATAGAAACACCATGTTTATAGTTTAGAAAACCATCAATTATATCTTTTTTAGCATTTTTCCATAATTTAAAAGCATCGTTTCTTAGGGTAGTACGACTTACTTGTTGGTATCGCGGTTGTAGTCTCTTTTTGATGATACCCGTAAGTCGTTGGTTGTAGAAGCGGTTGAATGGAAGCGCCTCTTGGATGACAAACTTTGTAAAATCTTCTCGAAGCGCATCATTGTAGTATATAAAAACCCCACCATCCGAACCAAGTGTCGCTTGTGATGGATCTTGACTAACCGATCTACAAGTCGTGGTCATGTGAGCTCGTAATGTGGAGTTTGATGAGGCGTTATAAAAGTTCCCACATCTCTTGCAACGAGCCTTACTCGCCCCATCATTCATAATGCACAAATCGTAATTCACCCAAATTTCTTGGTTCCGGGTCGTATTTTTAACAAGCACGACATCTTCATTTGTGTAAACGTTCTTTCGTGCATTGCTAGCAACGGAACCGGAACCGGAAGCTTGAGATTGTGTATTTTCCATTTCGGAAAGTAAAAGTGTATATATATATATATATATATAGTTTTTGATAGAATATGATAGAAATGTATATAATATGAGAGAAAAGAAGAGAATTTGGTGTGATTTAAACCCAAACTAACTAGGTCTATTTATAGTGCAAGTGAGGGGGCAAAAGCACCCCAAAAAGTCCAAAAAATTCGAAATCCCGCTCCTCCAACGGCTACTAGCCGTTTGTGATATTTTTTCGAAAAAAACCGGTTAAAACCGGTTTTTTATAATAACCGGTTAAAACCGGTTAAAAAACCGGAAAAAAACCGATGGGCCAAAAAACCTATAACCGGTCATAACCGGTTCGGGTTTGGGAAACCGGTTTCGGTTATTATATAACCGGTTTTTATAAAAACCGGTTTCGGTTTTTCAATCGGTTTTTCAAAAAACCGATGACCGGTTTGCACGTCTAGTCAGGACTGATTCCTAGTAAAAGAAAGGCTAGAGCTTAAGGAGTAGGGCCCATTTTCTATTTATTTGTTTTTTTTTTCAAGCTATAACTATCATTTCTCAAAGCTTTGAATCTATAGTAGTGATTAATTGATTATGTCTTCAGAAATCGGAGACCCTCAAAATCGATAGTCTATGCACTAGCACATAATGACATAATGTAACTACCGATATCTTTTACTTGGCATCGCGTCCCAATTCGATATTCGGACACGGATCGCCGTTAGAACTTAGAAACTACATTTTCATATACTTTTCGACTTTAAACGCTGACTAATCGATTAGTGGTGAAATTAAGTTATATCATGGGTTAACGAGGGAAAATGTAGTTCTTTTTAAAAAAAAAAAGTATGTGACTCTCTCAAGCATAATTATTGACTTCAATATTTATGGTTTTATCATCAAGTCAAATATCTAATATCTAATCTGATACTCTCTCCGTCTCAATTTTATTGTCCCCAGATAAAAAACACACAGTTTAAGAAAACATCATCATCTCTCTTACTTTTTAGTAAGAAGACAGTTTTACCCTTTACTTTTTACATACATTTTTGTCTTACATATATAAATTAGGGGCAAAAATGAACTTTATCTCATTATTCTTATCTATTTATGGACGTGGACAATTAGATTGGGACATCCCAAAAAGGAATAATGGACAATAGAATCGGGACGGAGGGAGTAAAAGAATAATGCAGTAATTATTTTAATCAGAATTAAACAAAAGGAACACATCCCTCCTCAATTCTCGAAAAAATTGCATGGATCGTCCCTGTGGTTTGTCTCAAATTGCATTCGTCGTCCCTTGCAGTTTTTTATTGCACTCGTCATCCCTGTGGTTACCACTTTTTGCACCTGTCGTCCTTTGACCAAACGGTCGTTACATATGTCCGTTAGTTTAAGCCATATGCTGTGCACGTGAGGGCATAAAGGTAATTTTATTTACCATTTTTGCTTTAATGCTTCCATCTACCCCATACACACTCTCACTCACTCTCCAAACGCCTTCAGATCCACCACCATGCCGGAATCACGACCACCGCCGCCGCCGTCGGAACAACAACCGGCAACACCGTCACAGCTTTACATCCACACACGCCGTGAACCATTCGAACACGGCCTAATCCCTCTCCAAAAGCTCATCTTCACTAACGCAACACAAACCCTAACTTCACTCCCTGACAAGCTTCTTCAACATCCGGTTGACAAAAACCATCCGCACCGCATCAATTCAACCGTTTTCGCTGAAACTTTACAGATCTCACATGAACACGCGCGCCTCTTGTTCGAGATCATTGCGTCCGTGCATCATTCTGATTCGGATCCGGTTGTGATTGCGAAACCTGATGAGCTTGATTCCGTTGGTGTTAATGTGTATGATCTGGTTACCTTTTTGTATATTCAATCGTATAAGAAGTGGTAGACTTTTAGAACATTTAAACACTTTGCAACCACGGCGAAGATTTGGACCAAAGAATAAAGCTACTGGATAGCAATCATATGAAGAAATCGGTCTCAAATGAATAAGATATACAAGTGGTAGACTTTTATTCTTTAAAATATGCAACTGGAATTGATAGCATCGCTATAGCATCATCATACAATTATTGTTCTGGATTGAACAATTCTGAAAACAGATTCTTCTGGTTATCTTTTTGCATACAAAAACGGCATGGTGAGCGAAGAGTGAAAAGGCAAATGGATTTTATGGAGTTCAAGATTTTGTTGCAGGTGATATTGTTTGGGCGAAATGCTCGAATCGGTTTCCTGCTTGGCCTGCTGTTGTCACATCGATTCCCCATCAAACGATGTTGTTTAGTCAAAACCCCATTACGATTGTACGATGGACATCCTTTAATCATATTTCTGTTGACCTTTTTCTCCAGTGTTAATTTATTTCAACTCTTATGTATATAATTACTGAATGTATGCATATATTTATTTGATTTCAATATGTTCGTTTTAATTTGATTTCAATGGTATTTATGGTCAAATGGGGTAGATGGAAACATTAAAGCAAAAAGGTAAATAAAATTACCTTTATGCCCTCACGTGCACAACACATGGCTTAAACTAACGGACATATGTAATGACCGTTTGGTCAAAGGACGACAGGTGCAAGAAGTGGTAACCACAGGGATGACGAGTGCAATAAAAAACTGCGAAGGATGACGAGTGCAATTTGAGATAAACCACAGGGACGATCCGTGAAATTTTTTCTCAATTCTCATCAAGACACAAGGCAAAAGCCTTCCAACTTGCAAAAATAGCCTTTTGCACATGAACCAGGATCATATAAAAATCGATGTCTATTTCTCCCACCAAAAAAAAAAATATCTTGACACAAATACACACCACAATTTCGTCTCCGTAATTCCCTAAAATACACCAATTTGATTCTTGGTTCTTTTTGGGATTCACTGAAATCCTCATAACCCCCCAATTATATATACTCAATCCCTTCCTCAATTCACAAAAAGGGTCTTCATTTTCCACTTTTTTATTTCATGAACACCATCAAGATCCTCAATATGAAGCTCAATTCCAGGCTTTTGATTCAAAGCCGAACTGTTTTAGGTTTCATGAAATCCCCAATTCTTAAAAATCCAAACTTTCATATCTCCCCATTAAAAAATCTAGGTCTTCAATGTACAATTAACCAAACCCACAAACCCTATTCTGTTACTTCCCCAAATTGGGGTCAATCTAGGGTTTTTCCAATTACATGTTGTAATTCTAACAGAAATAATAAGAAATCCAATTATGTTAATAAGCATTATTCTACAACTGTGAATGACAAGAATTTTGAAAATATTTATGTTCAGGGTGGTGGTGGTGGTGATTTAGATGAAACGACACCGTTAGTTGTAGGAAAGAATGAAACTTTATCATCAATTGATGGTGGTGAGGAAAGGGTGGAATCAGAGGCCGAGAAAGAAGCATGGAAGTTGTTGAAGGATTCGGTTGTAACGTATTGTGGGAGTCCGGTTGGAACGATGGCTGCGAATGATCCCGGAGATAAAATGCCGTTGAATTATGATCAGGTTTTTATTCGGGATTTCGTGCCGTCAGCTTTGGCTTTTTTATTAAAGGGAGAAGGAGAGATTGTCAAAAACTTTCTGTTACATACTTTACAGTTGCAGGTAATATTGGTGATTTTGTAATGCTATTATGTTTGTTGATATTTTTATGATAGCAAGTAATTTTGGTCATAGTTGTAATGTTTCCGGTATAGGTAGGTTTGTATGATTTAAACAAGGTTAAATTACACAAGAATGCATCCAACTTTACCATTTTACGCTATTGTATGTATCGAACTAAAGAAAGTTCTGTTGTATGTATGAAGCATCCAAAACTTGCTATTCGCATATACCTCCTGTAGTAAACAATGAAGTGGTAGCGGTTATGATGATGTGGCATTGTATATGGCTTCCATGTCATTCAAAAATTGGGTCACCCAATTAAGATGTCACCGGGTGCATGCAATAGCAAGTTTTGAGAAGATTAATACCTACAATACAACATTTTATAGTCCAATGCCAGCAAAATAGCAAAAATGGTAAAGTTGAATACGTTCTTTTGCTCTTTAGAATTGTTTGATGAACACTGAATTATATATTGTGTATCGTATTTAGGTTGTTTATCGTGTGAATATAGTGAAAGGATGTATATTTTTGAAATTTCGTTGACATTTCTTTCTTTGTTTTCTTAAGAGTTGGGAGAAAACTGTGGATTGTTACAGTCCGGGACAGGGTTTGATGCCTGCAAGTTTTAAAATAAGAACAGTGCCTCTTGATGATACGAAAGTTGAAGAAGTCTTAGACCCGGATTTTGGGGAATCGGCTATTGGGCGTGTTGCACCAGTTGATTCTGGTAAAAAGTCAATACTTTTCATTCATGCATGATGTTGATTTGTTAATAATCTATTGGCATCATGATTCTTGAAACTTATGGTCATTTGTTTGCATATTAAATTCAATGCAGGATTGTGGTGGATAATTCTGTTGAGAGCGTACAGCAAGATCACTGGAGATTATGCAATGCAAGAAAGAGTCGATGTTCAAACAGGCATTAAGCTGATATTGAACTTGTGTCTGTCTGATGGGTTCGATATGTTTCCATCTCTTTTAGTCACTGATGGCTCGTGCATGATTGATCGGAGAATGGGTATCCATGGTCACCCTTTGGAAATCCAAGTTAGTTCTTTTTTCACTTAGCCTTTTCTCTTTTTTAATTCTTAAAATTTGATTAATTGTTTTTCCTACTTGCAGTCTTTGTTCTACTCAGCTCTGAGGTGTGCTCGTGAGATGCTTGCTTTAGATGAAGGATCCAAGAATTTGGTGAGGACTGTCAACAATCGGCTTAGTGCATTATCTTTTCATATAAGAGAATATTATTGGGTTGACATGAAGAAAATCAATGAGATTTACCGATATAAAACTGAAGAGTATTCTACAGAAGCAATAAACAAATTCAACATTTACCCAGAACAGATACCCCATTGGTTAATGGATTGGATCCCAGAGGAAGGAGGTTACATGATCGGTAATGTACAGCCAGCTCATATGGATTTCAGATTCTTTACACTTGGTAACATTTGGTCAATTGTTTCCTCTTTGAGCACTCCAAAACAGAACAATGCGATACTGAATCTGATAGAATCCAAGTGGGATGATCTTGTTGGTCATATGCCTCTTAAGCTCATCTACCCTGCCTTGGAAAAAGAAGAGTGGCGTATAATCACTGGTAGTGACCCGAAAAACACGTGAGTTGTTTTGAACTATTAGTTCATATCATGTAAAGAATCAAAATGGGTTGGGATCAAAAGAGAGTTTTTAGTCTGGTAAGATTCACCTGTGACACTTTGTGTTCAAAATTTTTTAAAGAATATATGTAGATAACTAGTGCGATCGTAAGTATGGTGACAAAATTTTACCATTTGGTGAATAGATTTAGAAGGGTATTATGCTAAAAAATATATATGTAGATTAATAATTAAATATGGATGACTATTAACCTGCTTGACCTATTTGACCCGTTTTCTTCAAGCTTTTTATTTCTAATTTTTTATTTGACCCGTTAAAGATGAAGCATACTAACTATCGACCCATTTATTATTAAGTTGAAATTGCCACCTATAACAAGCTCATGACTAATTTGCAGACCATGGTCTTATCACAATGGTGGTTCTTGGCCAACTCTTTTATGGCAGGTAATTATTGTTGCTTTTCTTCCTTTTTTAAGTGTTCCGTGCTTTAAAAAATCATGTTATTCCGTTTGTTGTGTATTGTAGTTTACATTAGCTTGTATCAAGATGGGAAGAATAGAATTAGCAAGAAAGGCAGTCGATCTTGCCGAGGATAGGTTGTATGCTGATCACTGGCCAGAATATTATGACACAAGAAGCGGAAAGTTCATAGGAAAGCAATCTAGACTTTACCAAACATGGACAATTGCTGGTTTTTTGACATCCAGAATGCTCTTGGAAAATCCTGACAAAGCTTCTCTTTTGTTTTGGGAAGAAGACTATGATCTTCTTGAAATCTGTGTTTGTGCTCTAAGCGGCAAATCTGGTAGCAGGAAGAAATGTTCTCGAGGGGCTGCCAAATCACAGATTCTCGTGTGATAACATCCAAATGTAAAGACAGAAGTAACACTTGATGGTGTATAGTAATACCAACAGATTATAATTTTAGAGGAAGTTAGAGACAGCTCACAGCAGTAATAAAGAAACTGAAATACTGCCTTTTGTTTTTTTCTTTTTCTTTTTCTCTCTTTGGGGAGGGGGTCTCTGAGAATATTTACACTCAAAATTGTTTTATTATTCGATTAATGAAGCTAGTTCATCTAGTAATACGAATAGTTAGTTACTAACTTATTTTGTGGGATCGGAATTGGTTTATTGGTGTTCTGTAAAGTCCTTGAAGCTGTAACATATACATTCAGGAATATAATTACTTGACTTTTTTTGTGTGTTTGACTTTTACATCCTGACTGTTGAAATGCATCTGATTTGCTTACTGTGTTAGTTTTAGCCATCTCTGGTCTTTTTTGTAAACAACTTCCATATACAGTTATAAGCAATCAAATAATTTTTGTACCCATTCTAGAGATCATCAAACTGAATCCAATAACAGGGTTACAGAAAAAATAATAATCCTAATTAATCTAAAGGAAGTGCACTGAGAGTGCTACTAAAATTAACAATCAAAACATTCATATAAAAGTTTCTCCTAAATATTGATGTGGGTTATAAATGCCTTATAGGATCTGATCTGAGAGTGGCGGAAGTCGTCGGAAAAAGTTGATTGGCAATGATGGCATGTCGCCACGGAAACGAGGATGACGCATGTAAAAGAATCCCCAACCCAACAGAAAAGCCTTAAACGGCACTATGTAAAACACCAGTGACGCTAACAAGCAAACCACCACAAAAATCCCAGTGGCTCTCGGGTCTCTCCAATTACATAAAGCCTCTAACCTCTCTCCTTGAGCTGCGACATCACCAAGCAGCGTTTGAGCCCGGCCTGCTAAAGCTCGTAACCTGTCGTAGCGTATACGAATCTGGTCTGGCGACCTTGAACTTGGAAATCCGTCAAACTCCTCATCGAGCTCATCCGGGCCCACCGAATCAACTTGACTGAGTCTTGGATCCATTGTGACTGGCACCTGCATTCTATACCGGTATCTCAATGCTACAATCAAGAAAGCATACAAACAAACTGTGGGCAGGATTAAATGTGGGCACAAGACAATAGCCAGTAGAAGCACATGGACTAGGACCGTTGTTGGCGGGTGAACCCATAAGCAGATAGAGTCGAGCCACCTTGCTAAAGTTGCTGCTTTTGACAACCCATTAATGATTCGAAACCAATTTGACTTGCTTCTCCTCATGCTCCAAGTGTGAGTATCTGAATCCAGCATAAACTGAACTACCTCTTGACCCAAAGCTGGCTCAGACCGAGCCAACCGCGCAGTAACAATCTTCATAGCGTTATGCCTCAACATATCTTGTTGCATCGGACCCATGGGACGCACGTAGTGCATCCGTGGCAACATCGGGGTCGAGTAAGCCTGAAGTAGACTAAGCCAGGAAGAACACGAGAACCTAACAGCAATCTCAATATCCCCCATTTTCTTGGCTCCGTTAGGTAGCAACACGATAAGCGAATACGAACCCCTATACACCCGATTAGTGTCAAGCGTCGAGAGTCGTACCCTAAGCTTCCCGAGTCGTACATCTTTACTAGGCTTATTCTCTCCCTCACCTATCTTGTACCTCCCGTTGTCAAACACACCGATCGTAAGCACGGTACACGGATCATACACATCCCACGTGTACTGCTCATTCCAGCGTGGATTGAACCGATCAAGAATCGTGCGAGTCCGGACCCATTTTGGCCCATACTTCGCAACCACGTAGGAATCAGTCGTGCCACGTGTACCATCCTTCGTTTTCACCGGAAGCAAGTTACTGGCCCCACGAATCCCAACCTCGAGCAACCCTATAGGTGGCTTCGATAACTGCTTCGCTGTGGGCCGGACATCACTAGTCACGTGAGCAGCCTCATCAAGCACGTGATACCCACCTTCCAAACAAACTCCAACATGTATTCTACCTGCATAAGGACGACTCTCATCACCAACCAAATTAAACCATCTTGACCCGACCGTTGACCGATCATCTGTCCGCTTGTCTATACTACCTACATGCACCTTCGCGTGCCCGACTGTCTGACCGTTTGACGCATCTTCAACCGTAATCACCAAAAACGGCTCAAACGGCTCAGCTGCCACAAAAACCAAATCCTCATTCCACGTAGGATTCGATGAAGTACTCGACGGTCCAACCATCGTCCGGTTGGTTTTAAACAGCTGCGGCCCAAGTTGACCCTTAACAAACAACTCCGGGTTTTTTACACCCGAACCTAGCTGCAAGTCTTGGGTTTGGATAACAGTTAATCTCAAATACCACAGCTTCGGAGACAAATAAACTTTCGCTCGGGTCTCCGGAATCAACCCACCCGAATCCGATTGCCACGCCTCTTGAAACGCCTCATCTGCTTGCGTACCCAACCAAACCGCAAGCATAACATCAGTCGCCGAACCTTCTAGAGTGTACCATTGTGGAGCTAACGGACTATCTGGTGGAACCCTTTTAGGTACTTCAGGTAAATCAAACGACACCGTTCCTAAACACGTTTCCAAAACTTCTTCTTTCCCTTCTTCAACAAATTTTATTTTTCGATCGAATACCGAAACTTCTAAACTAGTCGAATTTAAACCTTCTTTATCGAATGCGAATACTTGATCCCAATCTTTACTTGTACCTAATGCTTTAGTACTGATACTGTGAGTTCCAATCTCTAACTTCGTGAAATACAATGTTGAATCGTCAGAATCTTTTTCCGATCGTTTCGCCTTCACAACTTTCACGTAGAGAAACGGCATCCGATCCACGAGATCGTACACATTACTTCTACGATGATGATTCGTTAACGAAACCCTAGCATCATCAGTATCTAAATTCGACGGTTTCCGAATCAACTGAAGGTTCTCTTCAGCCTGCTTCGGTTTCGGCGATTGCATTATCGCAGTGTTCTCCGGTGGCGGAGGCGGCGCAGCCACAGCCGCCGGCGGTGGAACGTCTTCCTTTTTCTGTTCCTCCGGCGGTTTCTCCTCCTTTTTCTCTCCATCTTCCTTCGGTTTCTCTTCCGCTTTTTTCTCTTCTTCCGGCGGCTTCTCTTCCGCGGCCGGCGGCGGCGTCTCAACCGCTTCCGGCTTCTGTTCAGCGGCCTGTTCAGCGGCCGGTGGTTCCTCATCTACGTAACAAATCTTAAGCCCGATTTCGCCTTTAATCTGAGAAAAAACACTCCGTTTCTCCAACGGATAATAAACCAAAGCTTCGGAACCACATTTCGGAAAATTACTTCCGGTGATCTTAACCTTCCCTAAAAACGTACTTCTCTTACCGGTTTTCTTATTATCATTATAAACATTAAGCTCGAGTATTTCAGTATTCATGGAGGCAACATCATGAACTAAAAACTCAACCTTTTCATCCCACTGAGGATTCAGATCTCTGGAAATGGTCTTGGTTCGACGGCGTTGACCGTCGAAATCGATGATGACGTAGGCACTTGCTGTGCCTTGACCGTCTTTAGGCATCAGGTTTTTTGCATTACAAACCTCCACCATCAGCTTCCGATTAGCCATGATTGTTTTAATTAAGGGTTAATATATTATAACAGATCACATAAAAAATTGATAATTGGAAATGGAGAATGAGGGAATTGTGATGATGAGTAAAAGGTGTGAACAGGGGAGGGGGTTTAAGAGGGGGGAAGGAGAAGAAGAAGACAGGAGAGTAAAGAGAAAGGGGTCATGTGGAAATGACTGGAAATGTGACCGTTGTGTTTGCGTTAT
The DNA here is from genome assembly GCA_949592205.1 of Helichrysum umbraculigerum. Lineage (NCBI taxonomy): Eukaryota > Viridiplantae > Streptophyta > Magnoliopsida > Asterales > Asteraceae > Helichrysum > Helichrysum umbraculigerum. The sequence continues at coordinate 96,920,797 of CATIUR010000004.1, forward strand.
TTTTGGTTTTATTATTTGAATTAAAAAAATTAGCATTTTCATGTTTGCCTGCTTTTTGCATTTTAACCGCACATGTTTTCTTTTATCATCCGTACATTTTCGTTTATTTATATAACTAGATTTTAGACCCGTGTATAAACACGGGATATCGAAAGCAGACTATTTTCATATTATATTTATGTTAAGTATCATTATCTACTACTTGAGTATCGATTTTGGTTGTTTTTCAAGTGATAGATTATTACATCCATTACCCAAAAATATTTACGGAGAATTTGTATATATACTATTCATCTTCATGTTGCTTATTTAGCTATCAATACCCTTTGCAAATTGAAAGTTATTAGAGGATAAGAAATTAGATAATCATAACTTAAAATTAACTTGAATAAACTAAATGATAATTGTAGGAACCTATATTTTTTGAACAATTACTCATATTCCATATTAAAGTGTAATTTTTACAACTTAATAGTAAAAAACTATAACATTGGAGGGTTTTTTTCTTTTTATAACATGGAGTATTAAGTATGCTCACATAGAGTTCCAATTGACAAACCGATAAACAATCACTCTAGAATATTATTTCTAAAAATCAAAAAAAAATTCGAATCAACAAACTTATATGAAACGCTCATTTTCAACATATGATAAAACGATATAATATTCTTACCTATATTAATAATACTAATAGAGTAATGATAATAATAGTAAATTAGTAATAATAATAATAACAATTGAGCATAGCTCAAGTGGTACAATCAAATTATTCAATTGGTTATAAGGTCTCTATTTTACAAAATATTTCAATAACAAAGGTTTTCATTTATTATTAGTTTAAACCTGTATATACACATATTTAAATATAAACATGACAATGACAATATAATATAAATTTGACAATGATAACACAAAAAATGTATTGTCTATAAACCCGTGTATGTAAATAGATCGTCAATGAAAATGTATAATAAATTTTTTTAAAAAAACACACACACACACACACATTGAAACGTATATGTTAATTGTATTTATTTGAAACAATTGATGTGTATAAATTGGACATATACCATTTAATGTGTGATTTAAATAAGTGATCCCTTTTAAATACAAGAGTTAGTTAATACAGCAAAATGTGAAAAAGAATTGAATTAGTCGGTTAATTTTTGACAATATGCTCTATTTTAAAATAATAATAATATGATAACGATTTAATAACGATTACATGGCTTTAAAAAATGTGTCAACATTTCAATAGCATAATTTCTTTTATATATTTATTATAATTATTATGTTTTTATTTATATAATATTAAATATAAATATTCATATTAGTATATTAAATTATATATTGATATAATATTAATATTTAATATTTAATTAATATAATATGAAAAGCAATCGTGAGCTATAGAAACTTTATCACGTTTTATTTAATTTAAATATATTAAGATTTTATTTTTAAAAGAGATTTTTTGGATAAGTTATAACATTTGAATATTTGATTGGTTAATTGAAAGTTTAGTAAAATTGAAGCATTTGAAATATAATATTTAAATATTATAATAATTTAAATATTTAGATAGATTACAAAATAATAATAATAATAATAATAATAATAATAATAATAATAATAATGATAATAATAATTTAAATATTTAGATAGATTAGACTTTTATTTATAATAATAATAATAATAATAATAATAATAATAATAATAATAATAATAATAAAGATAATAACAATAATAATATATTTTTTTTGTTTATAATTACAAAATAATTTGAAATATATTATTATCATCATCGAAAGTTAATGGGCACCTCATTCAATTAGTTACATATATTCAAACTTGACTTGATTGATTGGATAATTGATAAATTTACCAACCATATTCAATTAAGGTTGACCACAATGATAAAATAAATGGTATGTTAATAAATATATAAACCGACCATTAAAAATACCAATAGTTATTATGAATAAGTTAATAGAAATGGCATGCTAATAAAAAGAAATTAACATGATTGTTGTAGCATAAGCGTTACTATAGCGTTTTGGGTCACTTGCTAATGTTGAAGGATGACCTTCAGAAATGAGACATTCGGTTGTCACTTGATGAAGGTTATGAATGAAAGGTAATCATGATGAAGGAATCTTTCGAACCATATACTATGAGGTTCTGAACCGAAGAGCTGATACTTTATTGCAATTCATAACTCGACGATAGTTGTATTATGTATAATATTCAGTGATGTATTACCCATGATGGTAATGATAACCATAATTTGTTGTGTAGCGTTCGAGATTCAGAATATAGAATGTGAGGTTAAGAGTGAAAAATACAAAAATAGCGTTTGAGATTCAGTGATGTATTACCCATGAGGTTAAGAGTCACTCCAATTTAAAACTAGAGTATGAAAATGCATTATATTATATGTTGTAGCATGGATAAGCTAATACTAGTTTACTAATCTTCCTATCCTAAATCTCATGCATTATAGCATTTCCAATTAAGCTGTGTTTAGTATAACTTCAAAATGTCAACAAGAAGTCACACGAAATGAATTAGTTTACTTATAAAAGCTAACACTCACACACTACTATCACGAATACTTGAACCCTTGACCTCATAATCAAAAGGGTTACGAAATGAATATTGTACCGATTTCAAGATCTTTTATTGTCGGTTAATCATTTAAAAAATATTTGTATAGGACATTTTGATGTAATTCAGTTTGCTGTAAATCTTTTGTAAGTAATTCAATAAATGTATAGGATTTGCTAAAAAGGACTTTACTGTATAATTTTCATGTGAATTTATAAAATTACTTAAAATTATTTAGAAAACAACAGCATAATTTGAGTGGGGCGTATTTGCAATTACAGAAAGAAAGGACGAAAAAAAAGGCACATTATGTAATGCCACGGGGGAATCACGTGAGCAGCAGCGAGCATATCGCCTGCAAGAAGATCCGTTATATGTTTTGGGAATTGGATCTGATACACCACGAATGGTTATTACTTTCCATGCATTTATTTAATTAAATTAATGATCCTAGGCTTTGTTCCAGAGTTTGTGTTTTAAAGGAAAGGGAGGGATTTGAAAAGAAAAAAAATAGAATCCGTCTAATTTGGGATGATTTGGAAGAGAAAAAAAATGAGTCATTTCCTTCCTCTTCTCTTCACTTCATCTGAGTTGTAAACTAGGGAAATGGTGTTCTGGACAGTGTTCTGGAGAATGTTGAAAGTGAGGATTCTGTGTTGTGGTGAAACTGAAATTCACAGTGTTCTGGACAGTGTTCTTAAGTTTTTTATTATTTGTTTTATTTGTTTTTTTAATACATTTAATTGAATTAATTAATTTAAATAACAAATAAAATAAATAAATAAAAACTATGTAAATAACAAAAATGTATAACATCTCAAAATTTAATCAAACCATTTTGTGATAAAATGTTTAAAATTATCAATTATAAACCGTTTGACTTATTTTGAAAACCAAATAAAATGTTAAAAAACAATATTAAAACACTTTAAACTCTAGGGTTGAAAGTGAAAATAATCTTGGGTGGAAAATGAAAATACTTCATCTTCCTCATCCTCCTATAAATCGATCCATCTTTTGCTATTCTTTTCTCATCTACACTTAACATAAATAAAAGCTTCATTTCATTGCTTGCATCTGGAATAGAAGAGGAGGAAAAAAAAAGAAAAAAAAAAACTGAACGTTGCTTGCCCTCACCGTGTGAAACCGAACGCCGGCACCCAAACAATGACGAGAACGCCGGCACGGTGCGCCAGAACGCCGTCGCACGGCGTTCTCGATGGCGAACGGTGATGCCACGTACTCGCATACCGTGTGCTCTAACAAACTCAATTAATAAACGATTTTGTGGTGTATTAGTGTATATGTTTTTGGTGGCCAAGTTTATTTCCCTCTCATTATAATTAGGGGTGTTTATCGGTTCGGTTTTCGGTTTCCTCGGTTTATTCGGTTCGGGTTCTTCGGTTTTTAAATTTTTTGAGCAAAACCGAAAACCGAATTCACATATGGAAACCGAACCGAAACCGAATTCGAATTCGAATTCGGTTCGGTTTCGGTTAAAACCGAAAATTTCAATTTTTTTTTTTTTTTTTAAGTTTATTGGTTTCGACTTGTAATTTTTCGTGTATTAAAGTTTCAATAGAGTTGAAAATGAAAGACGTGAAGTTAAAATAAGGTTTAAATGTAAACATACTTGTTTAGAAAATTTAAATAACACCCCATATTATTTTTTTTATAAACTCGGAAGCGTTCATCTAAAACATACGTCATATATTATCATACTAGATTATAACCCGCAACATTTGCGGGCTACTTCATGATTTTATTACCAAGGTTTACAGTTTAATTTTATTTTTGTGAGTAACGTTTGAGTCGATATATTTTTGCGAATAACATTGTACAAATGTTTTGAATTGAAAGAGAAATGATTTTTCAATTGATAGTAGCTTTAGAGAAACATTATATATTATAAAAGAATAATTGTTCGAAACAATCAACTTGATAGCAACACAAAAGGATAAATAAACACCAGATAGCAACACAAAAGGATAAATGTTGAAACACAATCAACTTGATGTGCGACATCCCAAAAGTCAGTATATAGAAACTATAAAGTTTGCCGGTCATCTTCAATAGCAGTGTTTCATGCGTACTACACTTCCATCTAATTATCGTAAAGGAATGCCGTGTCATGAAACTCCAATCCATTTGTTGTTCTGGAAACGTACGTTGATCAACATAGAAGGTTGAATCAAGTTCCTTGTTAATTAATAATTATGTTAATTAGTTACTGATTAAGAATAAAAGATACACACATTTTTTCAAAAGACACAATATAAAAAAGTGCCCTCAGTGACATGTAAATGATTGTTGACAGAGTAATAAAGTTTACGGTTGAATTACAATATATATATATAGGGTTGGGTTCTGGTGAGAACAAGAGGATTCCGTGAGAACGGTGAGTGTGACACCCATCAAATTAGGACTAGTTTTTAGTTCCTAATCATTTAGAAATACATGTAATTAGTGCTATGTATTAGGCTAATTGTATGTATCAATGTATATATTGTTGAATATATATCAGTACGCGATTATATTTAATCGTGCATTTTCAAATCGGCCAAATTCCGATTCATTTATACGGCGTTGGTGAAAAACAAATATTAAGTAATATGGAACTATTATTTAATAACTCATTATTTATTTTATATTTATATAATATATAAAGTATTTCGTATCGTACAAATCAAATGGTCATGACATAACTCATACGCAATGTATTATTATTGGAAATATTAATTACTAATCACTTTGATTAAAATAAAACACATTTCGTTTTATTTAATTCTACTCTAACGAGACAAAACCATTCGAACCATATCCGTCTCACAAACTTAAACCAAAGATATATTTTTATATCTCAAAAATAGTATTTAGTATAAAATACTTCAATCGAAAACATGTTCGAAAATACATTTGGGTATTTATCATTTGAAAATATTATACTACTTCTCGATCGGGTACAAAAACACGGGTATTTTATATTACAAATTAGGGGCAACCAACTCCAATAATTGGAGCTGGTCGACCATATACCAGACGCACCTTTCCTATTATTCATTTCATCATCTCATCTCTACTCTTTACTCCCTCTCGATCTCCATCTGTTCCAAAACAACAACAACAATATTAATAACAACAACAACAAGCAGCGGCATCAGTGCATCACCATCATCATCATCATCTTCATCCGGTTCATCATCATCAAACCAACTCCATTTTTAATTTGTAAGAAAACTTTAAATTTTACTTAAATTCGTGTTTAATATACATATATCATCATGTATTAGTGTTCTATTGAGTTGTTTATGTCCAAAAATGATATCGAAACTCGTTTTATAGATGTACTGCACGAACAGACCCTATTTTTGGTCGTGACCCGATCGGTTTGTTTTCTTCACCCGGATGGGTAATTTTACCCGGATGGGTAATTTCACCCGGATGGATAATTTCACCCGGATGGGTAATTTCGACCCGGACGGGTGCGTGCGATTTCAGACTTAAGTAATATTATTTTTATGATACAACTACAAGGGACAAACAAATATCATTATGGACATCATTTTAAATGGCAACTTATACAAACAAAATATGTGTTTTCGTACAACAAAACCAACTAAATATATTTTTTATATGACGAAATGAAAAGTATATATATTCATATATATGTACACACTTATATTTATACAAAACAAACGTTATTATATTTTTGAAATATAATCTCGAGTCGCCACCAACGAGCCGTATACATTTTCGCAAACTCAAACAAAAACATTAAAAAATTCATTGGACATAACTAGTTGAGGGAACGACTAGCATAGATGGTCTTTTGAGACATCTAATCATTATTATAAACCTTGCGCGTTTATCACGCCCTGCAGGTTTCAGTCGTTTGAACGACATCATTTACTTGTAATTCATCATTAATTGCCCGATAGCAATTCATCAGACTCAGGTGAGTCTCATAGCCCCTATTTTACCGTTTTTACTCTAGGGGTGAGAATACATGTTTGTTTTGTTTTACATGTGAACGCAAGTATCAAAATATCGCTATATACTGTATGAGTTGTTTTCTCTAATCAATTTAAGTCCTCTAGCATAGTTTGGTAATACTTCTGTAGCGTGAATGTTATTGTATGGTACCATACGGGATTGACAATCCCCGTCCGGGTCAGCAAGCACTGACTGGTCAAAACGGACGCATTATCATTTGTTCATACATGTGTTGATTAGGCACACGCATAGAGGCACCCTCACTCAGGCACTGAATTGTGATCCTGACACCTCAGTTAAGCTCAGACTATGTGCTCATGACAGTTATATACATCATTATCATTTACTTATTTGTTTAATTACAAATATTCATATTAAGTCTTGCGATTCATACATTGATACTTATCATTAAACCTGTGAGCTCACCAGCTTTATATCTGACCTTTTAGCATGTGTTCTCAGGTACTCAGCAGTAGTAGGACTGCCACTCAGGATGCCTATTAGTTCGAGTCGCATTCAGACATCAAGAGATTGTCATGCATTACTATATTTTGTATAATTTAGTTATGCTATAGAATCTCTATCATTTGACTCAAGGGCTTTTGTAAACTATATTATAACAGTGTAAAACCTTTATAATATCAATGTATTTGTAAACGACGCATGTAGTGGTCGTTCATTATGTATCTTATGTGCTTGTGATTATTGATTAGTCGCACCCCGAATTGACCCGCTTCCGCATCATAATTTGGGGGTGCGACAGTGAGAACACATCTTAGCCATCCATTTTTTGATCAAAAATCATGATTTTGGAGGTGGCAATTTTGTAAATACTTTGAAGTTTGATTTTGGAAGGTTCACATCACCTTTGCTCATGTGAAGCTTTTTTTTTTTTTTTTAACTTTACATCATTTTGCTCATGTGAAGTTTTTTTTTTTTTAAGCTTCACATCATTTTACTCATGTGAATCTTTTTTTTTATTTAGCTTCACATCATTTTGCTCCTGCGAAGCTTTTTTTTAGCTTCACATCATTTTGCTCACGTGAAGCTTCTTTTTTTTTTTAGCTTCACATCATTTTGGTGAGGTTAAGTTTAATATATTTTTTTTTAACATAAGGTTACGATGCTATGAATTTTTATTTTTATAGATTCACATAGTTTTAATGAGATTAAGTAAATATTTTTTTGTTAACATTAGTTTTTGAAAAGATTAATTTTTATACTTATCAATTCACTACTTCAAATATGTTGATTAACAAAAATTAAATAAAACTTCACAATGTTAAAACTATTGTGAAGCAAAAAAAAATTAAACTTCACCTAGCAATCCTTATGTTAACCCTTCAAAATCAAACTTTAAAGTATTTACCAAAATGCCACCTCCAAAATCAAGTTTTTTGATCAAAAAATGAATGGCTAAGATGTGTTCTCACCGTTCTCACGGAATCTCCTTGTTCTCACAGGATCCTAAGTCTATATATATATATATATATATATATATGCAAAATGACTTAATATATGGCTACCGCATGATTCTAACACAAGATTTATATTATACTTCTATTTTATTACGTAATGTTGAAATTGACATGTTTATGCGGTTGAGATGAAAAATTGTTTTGAATAGATGGAGAGATTTATAGTATGCCTTAAGCTTGTCATGATGAAATCGGTGAAATTGAAACATGTATTTTTAGTTAAAAATCATATCCTACATATTGCGGAATCGCAGGATTATACATTAAAGTTTGTTGTAATCAAAGTAATAAAAAAAAGTTATTAATAAGATTACCTGTAAGCAAATTTTTACAGAAGTTCAAATTCAGGTCACTGAGATTTGAACAACATAGATACAACTGCAAATGTACGGATAATCAGAATTAAGTAAGTGAACCATACATCTAAGAAATAAGTGGCAATTTTGACTCATATGCTTATAAATAGATCAATTTATAAATAGGCAACTCTATCTTTGTTTGCACCGACAACCTACAAAAACATGTGGAAAAAGAATGTCTTATACAATAATAATAATAATAATAATAATAATAATAATAATAATAATAATAATAATAATAATAATGATGATGATGATAATAATAATATACGATTAATTTACCATAGTATAAGTAAAGGATTGTAGTTTCTTACCAAAATATAGCTCTACGGGTGAAATAGAGTCATAAGCAGAGGATGAATGAGAATGAGAGGTGCCCATTATGATAACAACATTTTCAACAACGCCTCATTCATTTCTCTTCCATTTTGCAAGTATCTTAAACAAAATCAGCAAATTCCAGATCCTAAAATTCAATAAAACTAAATCAGTACTTTTATTTTTATCGGGCATTTCACGAATGCTATTATCGTGTTCATTTTCACCAATAATAACGAACTCATCTGGTATTCCAGAAGGAAAGAGAGGTTGTCTTAGCCAATTAGAATGTCATTATAGATAAGATTAAATTTGTATAACTAAGAAACCATAAGGACTATGGATGAATCTCATGCATTTCATCGAACACCTTGAAGGCACTGCGCAAGTAACTCAATACGTTGCATTCTTAAAAAGAATTCATAACCAAACAATGACAACAACAATATATCATCAACAATCTTATGTTCCTAACATCAAAATCCTTCCGTAACAATAACCTACAGAAAAAATTCATAAAAAAACTACAAAAGGTCTGTACCTTGGTTTTGACTTTCGCTTTTGACTTTTGCTTTCAAGGAGTGAATGGTTTGATCAATGAAAATTCGATTAGTAAGAAGGATGGGATCTGCAAACGGGTTTGTGTTGATTCGTGGTTTGTTTTGCCGTCGATTGTTGTATCCCTTTGTTAGTTTTGTTTTTTTTTTTATTATTTATTTTATTATTACTCAAAAGAATAACGGGCGATGTAATTTTATTTTTTATTTGATTGTATTAAATTGGAATATTTAAGGGGCAATAAGGACTTTTAAGGAATGGTAATCTACTATTTAGGTAGTCAATTAAGTTAGAGATTATCAATGGTTTTAACTTAAAAAGGTTAATTAATGGAGGTTGGGATTAAATTAGAGTTACCTAAATTTATAATGACAACCTAATATACACTCTATTATAATATATTAACTAGATATCATAAAATACTGTACATGATATTGTAATAAAACTTCAGACATATCCAAGTCTTACCAAATACTAAGGTCATAATTTTTTTTTGGGTGTTATATTACAACAACTTCACTATTAATTTATAATCAAAAACAGATCAGAGTAACAGGTTGCCAAACATTCTTCCAGCCCAAACTTCTTGATTTTAACATCACAAAATTAATAACCTGCAAGAAGTTAAAGCGGTGAGATTAGCACGAAGCTAAGTGATAAGACTTATAACTAACAGTCTAACTTAGCAACAACAATTCAGTTTATGGCAAATAATATGGTAAACACAATATTAGAGAGGATCGGTGGTTCTTGAGGTAACGCTCAAGCCGCGGTGGCCCCCAAGAACGCTTATAACCAACTGTATTTGGCCGATACAGGAAACCGATAAGCTAATGTACTATTTATTCACACAGCACAGTTTCCACAACAACACATTTGTAAGAATCTGTGTTGGCCAATTAATAGCAGCCTTAAGCCCCAAAAACATATTGACCTCTCAATAATCACATATATGCACATGGCGATATAGCATAGAATCAATATTAATTTGGCATCATGTCAGACAGCAGTATAATACAGTAAACCACTATTACCCATTGTAACCTTAATTGTTACAACCAAATTATACTGAGAGTATAAATCCACTCACCTGTGTGTCAGAAGCTCCAACTCAAAAGTCTTATTTTATTGAGTCTTCAAATTATCTGGAAATACCACAGAATAATACGAATTAGTAATTTATTTCAAATGTCTACACTTGATGTAAAAGTGCATCAATTATTCAACTATAATAACAATTTAATTGAATATACATTAACATATATACATATACATCATTTCCTAATTTCATTTGTTATCATATCATATCATATTACTAGTTCATAAATCAGATAAACATGTAATAGAATAGTTAAAAATTGAATTCAAGATAAAAATTTGGTTTTGCTGTAAAAGCCTAAGGACCCGCCGGCTGGGTCCTTCTACCCGTCAGGTCCCCTTATCAAGCAGTCGGGTCAAACCTTTTAGCCATCGGGTACAATGGGTTTTTCACAAACAGAAATAAATCTCGTTTTAAAGGTTAGAGAAGCCGTCGTATTGGGCACTGGAGCAGCCGGGTTGGGTTAGAACCCGCCGGCTGGGTACAAGGACCCGCCGGGTTCTACCCGTTTTGCACCAGACCTGCAACTACGTGAATTTTCAATCCAGCACGAACCAAACTCACAATACACCAACAATTCAGCCAACATCATGTACTTCATATAATTACCAACAACACCAAAGGAACATTAAATATGAACATATATCATCACATAACTTCATATAATCACAATTATTCCAACTTTCATGCTCAATCCATATAACACATGTGATGGAGCCCTAATATCATAACTCAAGAACAATCTATAAGCTCACAAACTCATCTATACAAAAAATCAGTTTGCCAACATCATGTACTTTCAAATTACATCAACAATCAACTTCAATTCACATATAATTCAAGCAATTAACTATTTTCCACAACTTTCAAGTTTAAAGAAATAATTAATATGAACATACTTACAATTTAGAAACTAGCAAGATTAACAAGATGATGATGATGAACAATACGCAAGTCTTGATCTTAATCCAAATGATTTACAGCTTTTGAATTATTAAATTTGGTTCAAAGGTTTCTTGAGGAACTCAGGAGCTAACAAGTGAAGTAAAGGAATTGGGGAAAAACATAAGTCGGCCCCTTTATATTAAAATCGACTCAACCTTTTAATTTACAGTGTAATATTATACCCCTCTTTGACCTATTGTCTGGAACCTAAATACCAAATTGCGAGAAACTTACTTTATTGTACCGTCAGCTATAACTATTTAAAACAAATAATAATTTACCATTCACAATTAGTCAATTGACTAAATTCTCTAAGGGTTACACAAAACATATAAATACATATAATTACTTATAATATATCAAATAATTATGAAAAATAAAAGGAAAATTACCGTTTTACCCCTAGACCCCAAGGAGTGGATGTTACAAATCTCCCCTCCTTAAGGAGATTTTGTAACACCCCCGAAATTCACTGTTTAGCGGAAGCAGGTTTTGGGGTGCTACTAATCAAATATCACAGCACGAAGATAAAGCAAACGACATCTATATGCAACGTTTCTAAATTAGTTACATTTCCATAGATATAATTTTTGAAAACTTAATGTTTTCATATACAAAATGTAGTTTCCTAGAGTCCACGCGTATAGCGGGAGATTCTATTACATAATCAAAATATACAAAAGATAATGCTAAGAATCTCCGTTAATGCAGTTGTGTTGAAATCATGCGACTCTAGCTAAAATCCTAGAGTAATCCTACTCCATCCGGGTACCTGAGAAAACATGCTAAAAAGGTCAACACGAATGTTGGTGAATCTCACAGGTTTGTAATTAATATCAGTTTTGAACACGAGATTTCATCAGTAGTGCCCGTAGGCGTAAAGTCAGTAATTGCAATCCAGCAATCGTAAAACCAGTATTTGCAATCCCGCAAATGTAAATATGTAAGTTATACCGTTGCCATGAGGCTCATAATCGAAGCTTAACCCGTAAGTAATAAGTTTGCTCCCGTGACATGCTCGTAATTGAGCAAGCATCAGTAACGAATAATTAGTCACCCGTTTCTACGTGAAAATCGGTACGTGGCAGCGCTACTGCCCCGGGCGGGGAGGGTCATTTCCCTAATGGATCCATTAACTAGTGTTCGCGCTTAAGTCCATAACTAACGATATATGATGGAGAGACTTCTTTAAATAATAAACAACTCATGCAATTCCGTTTGGTATAGTAAGCAGTTTAGTACTTGTGTTCAAGAAAAATTAGTAGCATGTATCTCCCCCATTAAGATAAAACAGTAAAAGTGGGGCCGTAAGACTCACCTGAGTCTTGTAATAAGCCGTAGCAAATAGCAAGTAGTAAATATAGCAAGTAGGTTCCCCGAACCCGTAACCTTCAAATGCCTAATCATATGAAGTTATGTAAGTATGTGTCTCGTGAGACGTTTCGTTTAGTTGTACACAACTAGTATATCCAATGTTTGTCTGTATGTCTGTAATTGTTTGTTTGTTGGAAAACATGTTTGGCCCGTTGGTGACGGTTTGTAATAAAAATTCTAAAATGTTGACTTTGCTACCGTAAATTGCTACAGTGAATTGCTACAGTAAAATTTGACTTTGCTACAGTAACTTTGACTTTGCTATAGTAAAAATCCTTCAAAATTTCCAAGTTTTCTGTTTTCTGTGACATAAGCTGCGACACAAGGATTTGTATGTGACACAAGGGTTGTGTCGCATGAAGGATGCGACACAAGAGCTCTGCGACACAGTGGTTGTGTCGCAAAAGCTTGCGATGCTAATTCAATAGCGACATAAGGGTTGTGTCGTATAAAATACGACATATTATGCGACATAGTGTGCGACACAATATTGTGTCGCAAGGGTTACGACACTAAAGGTTAGTACGACATAACGTGCGACATAATCGGCTTTATGCGACACAACATGCGACACAAGGCTTGTGTCGCACGTATGAACATCAGCCCAAAAACTTTCGGAGTTCGAGATTTTCCGACCAAAAACGTAAATCTAACCCATTTTTGAGCTATAAAATCGTGGTTTCTTCACGTATTTGGTTATAACTATGTTGTGTACACATCAAAACATTACATAGAAATGAATAGATCTAAGTTTTTAGAAATTTCTTACTTTTGCAAATCGAGCTAGATCGAGGATGAAACATGAAAACGGTTTTGATATTCTTGCTCCACTCGTGATGGTGATTCCGAATATGTAATTTTCGTGGTCGAGATTTGATTCCGAAATTTTTGGTTGTGATTTGAGTTGAGAGAGTTTGGATGTGTGTGTGTTTTTGGTTTGGGTGAAAATGAAAAGAGAATTTGGGGTGGGGATGGGTTTTGGCTGATCCCAAAAGAGGGGGAAGGGAAAACACTTCCCAAATTACAGTATTTGCCCCGTGTTCTAATCGATTAATCGTTTGTTTTTAGTATTTAACCAAACCGTTTTATTAATAAAATGTGACTGGAGTATTTAAATAAAAATACCTTGAATTTAATAATCAAAACATTTTTCGAGATATTTAAATTGTTTGGTCCGCGTTTGGTACATTTTGTTAAATTATTTAAAATGTCGTCGCGATAATAATAATATAAATAATGTTCGTTCACCGTGTATTTTATATAATAAAATACGTCCTCATTATTTAGGTAAATTCTTGTCACCAACGTCCCAGTAAACTGTGTCGGACTCCGTTCGGTTAATTCGTACAATTCATCCAAATTGCGTAAGTACACACATATATATATATATATATATATATAAATTACCTTATATATATATATACAAATAGAGTCTGTAATTAGTCCTATTACATACTAATTACAACTAGTTACAAATAATTAGGCATAATTAATTACCCTAATTATGCAGGTGTTACATTCTCCCCTTGTTAAAGAAATTTCGTCCCGAAATTAGCTCGAGTGTACGGACGGTGCTTTGTCTGGGAAGATATGTGGGTATTTCTGTCGCATTTGGTCTTCCCGTTCCCAGGTGAATTCAGGACCACGTCTAGAATTCCACCTGACTTTTACGATGGGAATACGACTCTGTTTCAAACGTTTGACCTCGCGGTCCATGATTTCCATAGGTTCCTCGACAAAATGAAGTTTATCATCGATTTGAATTTCGTCGAGCGGTATAATCAGTGTCTCGTCAGACAGACATTTCTTCAAGTTAGAAATGTGGAATGTGTTGTGAACGCTACTAAGCTCAGCAGGAAGTTGCAGGCGGTATGTCACTGGACCAATCCTTTCAAGGATTTCGAATGGTCCGATGTATCTAGGGTTTAGTTTGCCTCGTTTTCCGAATCGAATGACACCCTTCCACGGTGCCACTTTGAGAAGTACCTTGTCCCCTACCTGGAACTCAAGGTGTTTGCGTCTCACGTCAGCATAGCTTTTCTGACTATCACGTGCGGCTTTCAGCCGGTTTTGAATACCAATGATTTTCTCAGTAGTTTCGTGAATGATTTCTGGACCCGTGAGTTGGGAATCTCCTAACTCAGTCCAACAGATAGGTGATCGGCACTTACGCCCGTAGAGTGCCTCGAAGGGTGCAGCCTTAATGCTGGTATGGTAACTGTTGTTGTACGAGAATTCGCACAACGGTAAATGATTTTCCCAAGAAGTACCGAAGTCAACTACGCAGGCTCGTAGCATATCCTCCAGTGTTTGAATAGTTCGCTCGCTTTGGCCATCGGTTTGCGGGTGGTAAGCAGTACTCATATCCAGACGAGTACCAAGAGATTTCTGTAGTGATTGCCAAAAGTTAGAAGTAAAACGGCTGTCCCTATCCGAGATGATCGAGATAGGTACACCGTGTCGCGAGATGATTTCCTTGACGTAGATGCGAGTCAGACGCTCCATCTTGTCGGTTTCCTTGATGGCCAGAAAATGAGCAGATTTTGTGAGACGGTCCACAATCACCCAAATGGTATCGCAACCACTCGAAGTTTTTGGTAGTTTGGTAATGAAGTCCATGGTAATCTGTTCCCATTTCCATTGAGGTATTTCAGGTTGTTGGAGCAATCCCGAAGGTCTTTGGTGTTCAGCCTTGACTTTGGAACAGGTTAGGCATTTACTGACGTATTTGGCAATGTCAGCTTTCATGTTAGGCCACCAATACAACCCTTTGACGTCGTGATACATCTTGTCAGATCCAGGATGTATAGAATATCGAGATTTGTGAGCTTCAGCCATCACCAAATCTCGCAAGTTTCCGAATTTGGGTAACCACACCCGGTTAGAAAAGTATCGAGTCCCATCGGGTTTGATTTCGAATTGTTTATTCAAGCCTCGTAAGGCTTCATTTTTCAGGTTTTCATCGCTGAGGGCTTCAAGTTGAGCGGTAAGGATTTGAGCAGGGAGCTCGTTACGAATTGTCATAGAAAGTGCTCGGACTCGAAGGGGTTTCACTCGTTCTTTTCGGCTTAAGGCATCGGCAACTACGTTAGCCTTGCCCGGATGGTATTTGATCTCGCAGTCGTAGTCACTAAGTAACTCAACCCAACGACGTTGCCTCATGTTTAGATCCTTCTGATCGAATATGTGTTGGAGACTTTTGTGATCGGTAAAGATAGTGCTTTTCGTACCGTAGAGATAATGTCTCCAGATTTTCAATGCGAAGACCACGGCACCTAACTCGAGGTCGTGGGTCGTATAGTTTTTCTCGTGGATTTTTAGTTGTCGTGAGGCATAGGCGATGACTTTTTCCCGTTGCATTAACACGCAACCAAGTCCTTGGTGTGAGGCGTCGCAATAAACTACGAAATCGTCGGTGCCCTCGGGTAAGGACAAGATTGGTGCACTGCAAAGTTTGTGTTTCAATAGCTGAAAAGCTGACTCCTGTTTATCAGTCCAATCGAACTTCTTATCTTTCTGGGTCAGTGTTGTTAAGGGAACAGCTATTCTTGAAAAGTTTTCAATGAACCGGCGGTAATAACCAGCAAGACCTAAGAATTGTCTCACTTCGGTTAGAGTGGTCGGTGACTCCCAGCCCTTGATTGCTTCAATCTTGGCAGGATCAACATGAATTCCTTGGCTGTCAATTACGTGTCCGAGGAATTGAACGATTCGAATCCAGAACTCACACTTAGAGAATTTGGCATATAACTCTTCGTGTCTAAGGAGTCCTAGAATGGTTTTCAGATGTTGAGCATGTTCCTGCTCATTGCGAGAGTAAATCAGGATGTCATCGATAAACACAATGACGAATTTGTCAAGATACGGTTTGCACACCCGATTCATAAGGTCCATGAATACGGCCGGTGCGTTGGTTAAACCGAATGGCATTACTTGGAATTCGTAATGCCCGAAACGAGTTCAGAAGGCTGTCTTTGGAATATCATTGTCGCGGACTCGGAGTTGATGATAACCTGACCGTAGATCAATCTTTGAGTAAACACTTGATCCCTGGAGCTGGTCAAATAGGTCATCGATTCTAGGAAGTGGGTACCGATTCTTTATGGTTAGCTTGTTCAGCTCTCGGTAGTCGATACACATGCTGAAAGATCCATCTTTCTTTTTCAAGAATAAGACCGGAGCTCCCCAAGGCGAGGAACTAGGTCGAATAAATCCTCTGTCCAGGAGTTCCTGTAGTTGGTTAGACAACTCCTGCATTTCGGATGGTGCTAAACGGTAAGGGGCTCGTGCCACGGGTGCAGCTCCTGGCACAAGTTCGATTTGAAATTCAATTTGTCTAGGTGGCGGAAGTCCAGGCAAGTCTTCAGGAAAGACTTTCGGGAAATCCCGCACGATTGGAACATCCTTAAGTCGCTTCTCCTCCGACTTATTCTCCGTTACATGTGCGAGGATGGCTTGAAACCCTTTTCGTAGATATTTTCTAGTTTTGAGACAGGATACAATATTCAGATTCCGTCTATCGGTCTCCCCTTGTAGGACTAAGGTTCCATCGGAGAAAAGAGGTATGCGAACGAGTTTGTCATGACAGATGATTTCAGCTCGGTGCTTGGATAACCAATCCATACCGATAATAATATCGAAGCTGCCGATCTCGACAGGGATTAAATCAATGGGAAACGTTTCGTTCGTAAGGTTAAGTGTACAGTTGCGTATGATGCTATCAGTCTCAATCAGTTTGCCGTTAGCTAATTCTACAATGTATTTAGCATCTAAGGCAGTGGGAGTAATATCAAGTAAAGGGCTAAATTTCTCAGAAATGAAGCTTCTATCGGCACCAGTATCAAATAATACAGAAGCAGTAAGGTCGTTGAGAAGGAACGTACCCGTCACGACATTCGGGTCTTGTCTGGCTTCCCCAGCCTTGATAACGAATGCTCTGCCGCGAGCAGGGTTGTTGTTGTTTTTCAGCTTTGGGCAATCTTTCTTGAAATGCCCTGAATTTCCGCACCCAAAGCAGGCCTTTGGTGCATTAGTGTTGGGGGTAGGAATGTTGGTTCGGCAATCTTTGGCTAGATGCCCGAACCGTTTGCAGTTAGTGCAAGGGCAGGAACCGTCGTGGTGACGATTGCATTTGGGACAGTAGGGTCTGTTCCCGCTGTACCCTTTCTTCTCCGAAGTCCCCGATGAATAAGCCTTAACAGACTCAGGCCTCTTGTTGGTGAGTTGGTTGGATAAGTTGGGGTTTCCTTCCCATTTGCGTTTGTTGTTTGCAGATGGGGTTGAAGTTGTGCCACGGCGGACAGAATTTGCCGTTAGCTCATGAGCCATACGAATGGCGCTCTGAATAGTACCAGGTTTGGATGAAGTCACCAGGTCTTGGAGTCTCTCGGGAAGTCCATCGACGTATTTCTCGATCCTGATGATCCCAGCTAGAGATCTTAGTATGTATTACTTTGAATGATTATTAATAAGCTTGCGGAATAGTTTATTAATAACTTGAAGAACAAACTTGTATATAACAGAATATCTAATCAAAAGCTTCAATATTATTAACAATAATACGAACACACAATTTGTGTTAGGGTTTACAACCTTGAAGCTAATAACTAGAATGAATTCGTCACCCTCTAGGGTTTTACAGGATCTCTATTTATAACATATAGAGTCCTTTACAGAATCAAACTATTATGGAATCATATCTATTCCATAATTCTCTCTATTCAACTATATCTAACCAACAGTGGTTATCTATATCACTAACAGGGGTAGTACTCGTATATTATCAACAGTGGTTGAGTACTTGATACAAAATACAAACTACACACTAACAGTGGCACTGTTAGACAAACTACTTGACAGCGGCAGCTACTAACTAGCAGTGGCAACTACTAACAGTGGTTGTACTTCTAACAGCGGCACAATACTTGTATTCTGAGCAAATCTAGCAGTGTCTCAGTTCTCAACAATCTCCCCCTAAACTTGATCATTCAGAGTAATGATTCAAGTTTCAATCCTTCTTTTCTTCTTCTTTCTCCTTCATCGTTTGCCTCTTATGCAGTTGATTAAACACCATGTATAAAGCTCTGTAAGCTCCTTCAGTAATGATGGTTGTAGATAACTTCAAATCAACCAATCTATTCAGCAGCCCTGTTCCCAGCACATAGTGTCGATCATCAAACATGTAGATCACCTGCCCATTGTTAAATACTACCATGTGTACTCCAGCTCTGGCAAAATATCTCCAGTTTATTACCCTTTGATGACAGTGAAAGAACAAGTGATACATGCTTGCTGGTTCAAACATGCTTTGCAATAACTCCATCATTTGTCTTTCAATCACAGCTTCAGAGTTCTTTCTATTCCTGATTCTGCTCACTTGATACAACTCCATAAGATCATCTCTTGTACAAATTCTGAGCAAATCAATCATACTCCCAACATGGTCATCAAATCCTCTTTCCCTTTCAATCTTGATCTCAAGGATCATTTTTCTGAAACCATAATCAATTGCTACTCCTTCCCAATTTATAATTCTAGCCTTTCTTGGTCCTTCAGAAATCTCCTTGCTATCAGTCAGAATCTTGATTCTCTTTTTCAGCTCTGGATCAAATCTTGGAATGTCAGGAATAACATTGTCTTTAGAAATCTGATTTTTCCATGAATTTCTTCTGACTTCATTCTGCTTATCTTCTAAGGCTTTCTCTGCTGCCTCAGCAGCTGCTTTTTCTCTTCTTTCTTCTTCTTCTTTCAAAAACTTTATCATTTCCCTATCTGCCTTTTCTTTCTTCTCCTTCATCAATGCATTCAAATGCCTATTCTCTTCCATTTTCTTGGTCCACTCATCATCTCTTCCCATATACCTATCATATGCCTATTCCAGCTTCTGCATATTCCATCCTTTAACAATTTTAGCTGGGGCATAATTTTCAGACAGAGCATTGATCATTTGTCTTCTCCTTTCAGCATATGGTAAAGGTTTACTCCTCTTCTTGGCTAATTCCTCTTGCTTTTTCTTTCTAGCCCTTTCCTCATTTGACATTTTCATCAACAAAAATCCAGAAGATAACTCTTCCTCTTCATTACCTTTCTTCTTCTTTAAATAATCATGAACTCTCTGAGCAGGAAGCTTTAATCCTTGTGCAGTCTTTTCTTTAACAATCTCTACAGCTTTCTGTGTAATAGTCACTACACTCAGATCATCCAAAATCATTTTAACATCATCACCCTCATCTTCAGCTTTAGCTTCTGCAGCTCTCCTTATCAACCTTTCACTTTCTTCTACTTGCATCCTTAGCATATCATGAGACTCAAGATGAGGTTCTTTAATTTCTTTCACTTTTGATTTTTCTTTTAACTTTCCTTTACCTTTGTCTTTTGGATCAATCACAGGCAATTTAGACTCAGGCTTGAGTGGTGAAGTTGGTTCTCTTATTGTAACAGGTACCTCTCTTGGTCTTGTTGTTGTGGTAGTTGTGACAGGGGTTGATATGACAGCAGTGGTGATTGGTGTATCAACAGTGGTAGGTGTTGGTGTACTAACAGGGGTAGATGTAACAGTGGTAGTGTTAGTGTTGATAGTGGTTGAAATTGTGACAACAGTGGTAGAAGTTTTGACAGGGGATAAAGTATTAGTTGGCTTTCTTCTGGGAATAGATTTCTTTCTTGTAAAGGTCTGCAACTTCTTCTCTTCATCAATTGATTTTGATTGCTCCCCCTTAACCTCAACTTCTCCTTCTTTCATCTCTTTTTCAACATCATCAACCACCTCATACACTGGCCTATCACTGAAACTGACTCTTTTCTTATTTTCCAGGTTAGCACCCATCACATCCCAAAAATATAATCTAAGTGCAGCTTTCTCAGGCAACCCTTTATTCAATGGAAATACCTGATAAACTGTTTCATCAGTCTGCTCTGCTCCTGCACCATCACTTGTATTAACATTTTCAGAAGAATCTTCACCAATATATACCACCATACTTCTGTCATCTGCAGCATCTACCATCTCATCATCTAAACTTTCATGTATCACATAATCAGAGACATTGAGCTCCTCCTCAGCCTTATCCCTGCTCTGCACATAATCATCATCTTTATCATCAAACACTAACTCCACAGTGTCTTCTGATTGTGCCTCATTATGCTCACATATATCCATCTCAACTGTATTATCATCAAGCTCAATCACCTCTGTAGCTGCAGAATCATCATGCATCTCATCAATATTTATCATTGCTCCACTCATATCATCATGAGGTCCATGTGAATCATCATCATCATCAGCTTTTCTTGAACTATCATCTTCAGGCATATTATCATCATCTGCTTTCTTCTCCCCCTTGCCTGAAGATTCCTTTAACTTATTCGCAGGTAGAAGAATATTGTTGACAGCCTCCTCAAGCATTAACAATCTATTCTGCACATCAAGCAACTCTGCCTTCTGATGATCAATGATCTCCTTCTGCTTAGCAATTAACTCATCCTGAGCTTGAATTTTCTGTTGAGCCTCTTTTCTGTAAGCCCTTTCCCGCTCATATTTGCTCCACAGTTTATTGATATCATGTACAAGATAGGAAATCGTCAATTCATCAGTATCACTAGGCTCATCAACATTAGAGTGTGACCTCTTAGTTAAATCCTTGCCCACATCTACCACTGCAGATGTCCCTTGGTTATTGGTACTGGGATCTACATTTGAATCATCACCCATAGGTTCATCAAACATAGTTGCCTCTGGTTGGGTCTGATTAATGTTACCACTATCCTGCCCTGCCAGTGGGCTAGAAACAGTAGTGGCAGCCCTTCCAGAATGAACATATTCATCAAGTATGTTCACCTGTTGTGTTAGGACAGTTGACTGAGACTGTGGAGAAACAGGAATCTCCATAGCCTGTGTAGCCTTCTTGGATTTCTTGGCTTTAGATTGGGTAGGCTGTTTGTTCCCTTGTTTTCTTTTGATGCCACCTCCTGATGTGTGTTCAGAACCAACTTGTGTTATTGGTCTGTCATCATTTGGTCCAGATGGTGTTGGTAATACACCACCAGTGGCAGAAGGAGTAACTAGCATTGTAGAAAATAATGCAGTTTCCTTCTTAGAAAAAGCATTCTGATACTGATTCATAGCCTTAATAGTCCTCAAAGATAGAGTAGAACTAACAATCACACTATCCTCTGCTGGCAGATTTGACAATTGATTATTCAATAAAAGCTGAACAAATCTAGGGTACATAACGAATGTATCACCCTTTACATTCCTAACCATATTATCTAAGATAAATCTAGACATATTAAATTTAATACCCTGTGCCAAGCAGATAATAGGATATGCAATAGTAGAACTAAATTCATTAAAACTAGTTCTCTTTTGAGACAAACATACCAGAAAAGTATGAATGTAGAACTTCCATTGAGGACAAAACCATGACTTCAAGAAAGTATATTCTGATCTTGTCTTTCCTGAACCTTCATACCCCATATCCATAATGCCTTTAAACAAATCTTCTCTCGATAATTCCAGAATTCCACCTTCATCATCAAACTGTAAAAGCTCTCTTAGAACAATCTCAGTAACCATTACCTTCTGACCCTTGACAGTGGAATGAATGTGAGTAATGCCATTAACATTCCCTTCCTTTGCATTCTTCCAAAATTCTTGAATATGCGATCGAATTAATCGTGGACAAACAGTAAGAGCATGTGTAACTGGACAATTACTCAAGAAATCAATAATAGGGTGAAAATACTCATCGGCAAGTTCTTTATTCAAGAAAGCCCTCATATTGTGTTCAGAATGAACACTTAGCGTAGAATGATCAGAATCAGATGAAGATGCCATTTATGTAATTGATGAACGAACGAAGAGTGAATTACAATAAACAACTCAAAGCGAGAGCGATTATTGAAGGGTTTTGAAAATTTTGAAAGCGTAATTGAAAAAGTGAAGTATTTGAGTATTTATTTGATGACAGTGCCAAGCCCTAAAAATAGAACTAGCAGTGGCACTGCTGGTTATACCCAACAGGGGCACAATTTACAAACAAATCCAACAGGGGTACCTCACTTGGTCAATTTATAGTCAACCCTTTCTAACCATCTAACAAAGCTAGCAGCGGCTGATAGTCTAGCAGGGGCATCCGACAAAGGAAACGCCAACTTAGAACTAACAGGGGCATAAACTTAGCTTAGTTAGACAACGAAATTTTTTTTTTTTTTTTTTTTTAATCAAAAAAAAAAAAATAAGAAGAAACAAATAAAACATTAAATTCCAGCTCAAGTGATGTCTCTTGACAGTGGCTGAAACCTGCAATATTAAACTAAGAAAAACAACTAGCAGGGGTTAAATTACACACATATACAGCAGGGGTTTAAAATACATTGACAGTGACAAAGGTAAACTAACAGTGGCACCATCTGTTATCATGATGAAGCTAACAGTGGCAACACCTGACCCTGTCACATACAATATATTTTACCCCTGTTAGTATCAAATCCAGACCAAAACACTACGTGAGATTGATCATACCAATATTAGTTATCAAAAATGTAAATCTTCCTACATCAAATGCTTTTGTAAAAAGATCTGCAAGTTGATTATCAGTATGAATTTTAAAAATATGAATCAATCTTTTATCATAACAATCTCGTATAAAATGATATCTGATCTCAATGTGTTTGGTTTTTGAATGCTTAACTAGATTCTGAATGATACTAATAGCAGAAGTATTATCAATATAAATAGGAGTGTTCATGAAAGTCAAACCATAATCCAGCATTTGATTCTGAATCCAAAGAACCTGTGCACAACAACTTGATGCTGCAACATATTCTGCTTCTGCTGTAGAAGTGGAAACCGTGGTCTGCTTTTTACATTGCCATGACACTAATCTATTTCCAAGAAATTGACATCCTCCACTAGTCGATTTCCTATCCATATTCTCACCACCATAGTCACTATCTGTGAAGGCCTTTAGCTCAAAATCTGATCCTTTAGCATACCAAAGGCCCAAGTCTGGTTGACCTTTCAAGTATCTAAAGATCCTCTTCACAGCATACATGTGTGACTGCTTTGGATTGGTCTGATATCTAGCACAAAGACACACTACAAACATTATATCAGGTCTAGATGAAGTTAAATACATCAATGAACCAATCATTGACCTGTATAAGTGCACATCTACTTCCTCCCCCTCAGGATCAGAATTAAGATGTTTATGTGCCTCCATGGGAGTGCTAGCTACCTTCACATCTTTATAACCAAATTTATTCAAAATATCTTTCACATACTTCCCTTGGTTAATAAAGATT
The DNA here is from genome assembly GCA_949592205.1 of Helichrysum umbraculigerum. Lineage (NCBI taxonomy): Eukaryota > Viridiplantae > Streptophyta > Magnoliopsida > Asterales > Asteraceae > Helichrysum > Helichrysum umbraculigerum. The sequence goes on from CATIUR010000004.1 coordinate 96,944,832, forward strand.
CCATCTAACTTCTGCTTGACCTGCAATCCTAAAAAGAATGTGAGTTCACCCATTGAACTCATCTTGAACTTCTTATGCATTAAATCCTCAAACTCTTTGCACAATGAATCCCTTGTAGACCCGAAAATAATATCATCAACATACACCTGTACCAGCAATATATCTCTTTGAACCCTCTTGGTAAACAATGTCTTGTCAATAGTACCTCGCTTGAATCCATTCTTGAGCAAGTACTCAGACAGAGTATCATACCAAGCTCTTGGAGCTTGATGTAATCCATACAATGCTTTCTTCAATCTGCACACTCTATCTGGATATGTTGGATCTTCAAACCCTGGTGGTTGGCAAACATACACCTCATCATCAATTAGACCATGAAGAAAAGCACTCTTCACATCCATTTGATAGACTTTGAAATCCTGATAAGATGCATAAGCTAAAAATAATCTAATAGCTTCTATTCTAGCAACAGGGGCAAAGACATCATCATAATCTATGCCTTCTTCCTGTGTGTACCCCTGTGCTACCAACCGAGCCTTATTCTTGATCACTATCCCTCTTTCATCTCTCTTGTTCTTAAAGATCCATCTTGTGCCTATAGCTTTCTTTCCTTTTGGAAGATCAACCAAATCCCACACATCTTGCAGTTTGAATTGCAACAATTCTTCCTGCATAGATTCAATCCAGCTTGGATCTTTGAGAGCCTCCACTGCCTTCTTTGGTTCCATCTGAGAAAGAAAACATACATATAATGAAGTATGTACATCTTCTTCTCTTACCTTGGTTTGATGTCTTGTCTGAACAGGAGTCATAATATCACCAATAATCAAATCCAAAGAATGATCTTTATGAACCAAATACTTAGAGGTAGAAGTATCAAGTAAATCTCTTTCCAAATTAGACCCCAATAGATTATCTACCTCAGAGTCTGAGAAAGACTCTCTTTCCTCTCTTTCTTTTGAAGGCTTTGGAGTTGCTTCAGAATCTGACAAAGAAGTCCTTTCCAAAACTTGAAATGGAGGACTTTGTTCAACAAATTTTGGAGAATCGGGCTCTCCTTCTGAATCATGCTCTGAAACTATATGAGAACCCTTTGAAGTAAATGGTTGATTTTCTGTTGGAATTGAACCATCTTCTTCCTTTGAACCATTTTTGCTACTTGACCCACTTGAATCATCTGAAGGTTCATCTTGCTCTAACTGGAATGCTTCTGGAGGATCTGGAGACCAAATAGGAAACAATACATACTTCAAGTCATCCTTTTTAGTTTGACTTGAGGTTGAATTCCCATCTTTACCTGCATCATTACCTGCATCTGTACCTGCATCTGTATCTGCACTAATAGACAAATCTGGATATCTAAAAGCATGGGTTAGTGCATCAATATCAAACAAAACTTCTGGACCTTTTCCTTCTACATTTGATGTATGTTCATTAAAGGTCACATCCATGGTCTCATCTATGATCCTAGTCCTTTTGTTAAATACTCTATAAGCCTTGCTTTGAATAGAGTATCCAACAAATACACCCTCATCTACCTTACTCTGAAACTTACCAAGATGATCTATGGTATTTAAGACAGTACAAGGACATCCAAATGGTTTTAAAAAGCTAACCAAAGGTTTTCTCTTAAAGAATAACTCATAGGGTGTCTTGTTATGAGGTTTAATAATCAAAATCCTATTCAAAACATAACAAGCAGTGCTAACTGCCTCTGCCCAAAAGGACATTGGAAGTTTAGCATCTGCTAGCATGCTTCTAGCAGCCTCAATTAGTGTCCTATTCCTCCTCTCAGCTACTCCATTTTGTTGTGGAGTCCTAGGTGCACTATACTGTCTTTCTATACCTTTATCCTCACAGAACTTATTCATCTCATGATTCTTAAATTCTGTCCCATTATCACACCTGATGATCTTAACCTTTTGATTAGTTGAATTCTCAATCCTAGTTATGAATGATCTAAGTATTTCACCTGTCTCATCCTTAGTCCTAAGAAAGAACACCCAACTCATTCTAGAGTAATCATCAGTTATTACCAAACAGTAAGATTTCTTCCCTTGACTAGCTACATTGGTAGGGCCAAACAAATCCATATGTAACAGGTGTAAGGGAGTGGTATTGGTATTCACAAGCTTGGTCTTATAAGAGGTCTTGTGTTGCTTGCCTTTGAGACATGCTACACAGTGGTCACTGCATTCAAATAACTTTTCAGGTAAGCCTCTCACTAGCTTATTCCTAACAAGTTTATTCATGGTCTTGAAATTCAAGTGACACATCCTCCTATGCCATAGTTCAGATTCAGATACAGTAGCTTTAGAAATGAGACAGTTAACATTTTGAGATTCCATCTTGTTTAAATCACTACAGTATACATTATCCTTTCTTGGAACTCTCATTAAAATCTTATCTTCAGGTATTTTGAGTTTTTCAGAAAGTATAAGGCATTCTGTGTCAGTGAAATATACAGGATTTTGCTTATCTGTGATTTGACTCACACTAAGCAAATTGTATCTCAATTGCTCAACATAATAAACATCATTGAAAGTGAGCTTACTGCTTTTTACCTTACCTTTACCTGTGATTTTACCTCCTTTAGGATTGCTTCCAAATGCTACATCTCCTCCATCAAACGCTTTAAAGTCCTGTAGCTTTTTCCTGTCTCCAGTCATGTGTCTTGAACAGCCAGAATCAATATGCCATAAGCTTGGTGGCTTGCCCTGCACATATATGAGAAAAACAATTAGTTTTTCTTGGGAACCCAAACCAATTTGGCTTTGGGTTTCCCATGAGCACCTTTGACATCAACCCTTTTGACAGTGATTGATCTCAGTGCTGCATTGGTTTTGGACACTTCAGATTTACACTCATTTTTATGTCTCCAAAAACAATCAATTTTTGACCTAACAGGGGTAAATGGTCTGACAGTGGTCACCTTTAAGTTTGTATTGATTACCCTGGCAGTGGTAGCTTTACTTGGTATATACATTCTTTTGAAATGTTTAATACCAGCAGAGGTACCATGCCTGACAGTGGTCAAACCCTCCCCTGTTCGTGTCTTGCCTCTGTTAGCCGTTGACAGAGGCACTGATGTAGCATTAACAGGGGCTGCAGCCTTGCCTCTGTTAGGCTTATTTATCAACACATGACCTGTACCACTGTTCCTATTATTTTTAGGATTGTAGTAACAGTCCTGTTGAAGATGATTATATCTACCACAAATAAAACATGACTTTCTTTTCACACATTCAAACCCATTACCCAACCTTTGTGAAACCAATTGGTTCCAATTTCTTTGATTACCCCTGGGAATGGATTTATTCACATTACTTGCAGTATGTAACTCAGACTTCTTTGATTTACATGTACACTTATCACACTCAGATTTCAACTTGTCTTTTGATTCAGTATTGACCTTTTTGTGTACATACCCTAAACCTGAACTAGCCTTGTTGGTTTTCCTGACTTGATCTATTTGAGCTTTTGCTTTCTCAACAAACATCTTTTTACCCTCTTCTAGTTTAGTACTATTAAGTTCAGAAACTAGACCAGTAATAGACTTAACACTACCATCTACAGAATTACCACCTGATGAGCTATCATTATCACTCTCATCTTCCTCAGTCCAATCAGATACCTCAACTTTATCAAAATTCACATTATCAGCACAATTAACAACTGGATCTACCTTTTTAACCTCCTCAGACACACCTACCTTAAGTGTTTCTAAAACAAAATCACTTTTAGGTGGGAAATAAGTATGATTATAAGGTGGAGGAACAGCATTAAGGTTGTAACCTAATCCAAGTTTTAATTTATCATGAATTTGAGACTTGATTAAGTTTTGAACACCTTTTGAAACATTTTCCAATTCATCAACTTTCAATTTTATTGACTCCTTATCAGAAATTGCCTCAGCCAACTTAGCACTTAGCATATCAACTTTTGTTTGTAAAGCTTTCTTTTCCCAATTTAGATACTTAATATCTAAATGAAATTGAGATTCATTCTTTTCATAAGCTTTTATCTGATTTTCTAAGTTTTCAATAGCTAAAGTGGCATGTTGACTCTTTTCCTTACAAGCTTTTAATTCATTACACACAACCATATTATGATCCCTATAAAATTTAACCATTTTCTTGCAAGTAGGAGAACATAATTTAGATTGTACCTCATATGGAATGTCTGAAGACTCTGGTTCTTCTGTGACAGCCATCAAAGCTTGATTTGTGGTTACAAGCTCTTCCTGATCACTCCAGTCAAATCCTCCCATTCCATCTTGAGCAACCAATGAATCTGAAGTGGTGTTCTGAACTGGTATCAATCTTCTTTGAGGACCAGAATTATTTCTTACAAATCCATTCTGAGATCCTCCAGCCTGTGTGCTCTTGCACTCCCTAGCAAAGTGTCCCATCTTGTGACAGTTGAAACACTCCACCTTGCTCTTGTCAAAACCAGCTACTCCATCTCTCTTGTAAGAAAAATTTCTGTTCCCAGAACTCTGCATAAACCTCTTTGCCCTGATTGTAATCATGGCCATCTGCCATCTTAAATCCATCTCTTCCAGGTCCTCTTCACTAACCTGCTCCAAATCTTCTGTAGTTAATGATGAATTCACATGGCTTGCAAAGAATGCTTCCAATACATTATCATTAGCACCAGATGTGCTACAACTACCAGATTCACCAACAGAAACAAAAGCAGCATTGTTAGAGCTACCATTGGACTGTTTCAACGCTAGAACTTCAGGCTCAAAATTCCTCAGATCATTGTACAGGTCTTCAATCTCTTTCTCTTCAAGATCTGGACTTTGTCTAAGTCCCACAGTGTACATATTCCAATCTGTACCAAGTGATCTTAGAAACTTCCTGTTCAAGTCATCTTTATCAATCTTGACACTGTGATTTTCTAAATCACCCACAAGTTTTTGAAACCTATCAAAAGTCTGAGTCAGAGTTTCAGACTTTACACCTGCAAAGTTTTCAAACTGTTGTTTGAGAAGAGATCTCTTATTCTTCTTGGTGTTATCATTACCACCAAATCTCTTAACAATTGCTTGCATAAGAACCTGAGCATCTTCACAGTTTTCAAACTTCCTTTGATACTCATTAGGAATAGACAAAAGTAGAGTACTTAATGCCTTCCACTCTGTTGCTCTTTCTTTTCTCTCTGCATCAGACTTTGGTGGTGGTCTTTCTTCCTTTTTACCATCTGCATCCTTAGTATAGTTTGGTCCATTAGTAACCACCTCCCACATCATATAATCCGTAAGCAACATGTATTGCCTAATCCTAGTCTGCCATAGCTCAAACTCATCAGGTTTGAGCATGGGAATCTTTGTAGCTTGTATACCTTCCATTGATTCAGTAGACATCTTGTTATTTGTTGAAAAAGCTACGAAATTCAATTACCTTCTTCAAGATCAAAGTAATATCAAGCTCTGATACCACTTGATGATCCCAGCTAGAGATCTTAGTATGTATTACTTTGAATGATTATTAATAAGCTTGCGGAATAGTTTATTAATAACTTGAAGAACAAACTTGTATATAACAGAATATCTAATCAAAAGCTTCAATATTATTAACAATAATACGAACACACAATTTGTGTTAGGGTTTACAACCTTGAAGCTAATAACTAGAATGAATTCGTCACCCTCTAGGGTTTTACAGGATCTCTATTTATAACATATAGAGTCCTTTACAGAATCAAACTATTATGGAATCATATCTATTCCATAATTCTCTCTATTCAACTATATCTAACCAACAGTGGTTATCTATATCACTAACAGGGGTAGTACTCGTATATTATCAACAGTGGTTGAGTACTTGATACAAAATACAAACTACACACTAACAGTGGCACTGTTAGACAAACTACTTGACAGCGGCAGCTACTAACTAGCAGTGGCAACTACTAACAGTGGTTGTACTTCTAACAGCGGCACAATACTTGTATTCTGAGCAAATCTAGCAGTGTCTCAGTTCTCAACAGATCCTCTTGTACTCAGGATCGACCATGGTTGGGCACAGAAGTGCCAGTTGGTGGAAACGGTTGGTGTATCCGGTGATGTCATCACCCTGCATCTTGTGGTTCCAGAATTCCAGCTCTAGTTGTTTCAGTTCATCCCTGGGGCAGTACTCGCCCCTCAACATTTCCTTCAACTCCTCCCACGGAAGTTTGTAAGCATTAGCAACACCCACAGTCTGGGCATAGGTGTTCCACCAGGTTAGTGTGGTGTCAGTAAAAGTACTAACGGAGAACTTAATCTTGTCTGCTTCCGCAAAGTTGCAGATAAGAAATACAGATTCGACTTTCTCGATCCAGCGTACCAGACCGATAGCTCCCTCAGTACCTGCAAAGTTCAGAGGTTTGCAGTTCTGGAAGTCTTTGTAAGAACAGGGTTTGGGTTGTGGTCCATTAGTAGCTGTATCTTCGCTACCAGGAGTCGATGTTCGGGTAGCTAGGGCTTGAGCCACACTACGGGCAATCAGACCCGCAATTTCGGCTTCACTGAGGGTGATCTGTCGACGTGGAGCCATGATGCTGAACAAGAAAAGAACAAGGAAAGAGGAATAAGATATTTGCATGAAATTATGATATGTCACAAGTGTAAATGATGAGATACACGATAACAGTACGAAGTGACAATCACATTCCATTTAGATAAACAAGTTGAATACAAGGTACGGGTTTCCAAAAGATTACAGAGTAATAGTAGTACAAAAGTGCCGGGAATTGTTACATCCGGGTGAATTACATAGGCCCTAATAAAGTAGTTAGCTGGTTACAAGTTACAGACTGATCTAATCTTGATGCAGATTAATTTGTTCCATCAGCGCGACAAGGCGGTCCACGGTTTCTGCTAGTGTTTTGGTTTGCCTTGCGTTGTCTTCAACCAAGACCAGTCGTTGTACTAGTGCTAAAAGAGTGATCCTCAGTTTCCTGTGAACGCTGTTCACATTCCTCTAGTCGGTTTCTTACGAGTTCATCCGCACCTAATTCGGCGGTCATTGAATCCTGAATTATGCTTACAGAGAGGTTGGTATCCTCTTGTTCTCGCTGGAGTTGGGATATGTGATCAAGTGCTTGGCGAAGCAGGTAGGTCATTCGGTGTTGTTCCCGTTCGAGATGTTCGAGTCTTTGCTCCTGACGATGGAGTTGAGCAGTCGACCCTGGCACCATAGGATGTGCCGAGTTCTGAGAGTCATGAACAGAATAGGGGCTGGTTCGAGGTGACCTTGTGTTCCTCCTGGCTACTCATGGGTTTCGTGACCCATGTGAGTGAGAGTGTGACGGATTAGGTGGTGTGTTTGCCATTCCTGTGGCAGAGTGTAAGTAAGACGAGGCTAATATATATAAGTATATAATATCCAGCCTAGTGTCTAGCACGTATCACGTAATGGTCCGGTTCTCTCGTGGTCAGAGTCAACTAACGTATTCTTGTTCAACATAACCATTTCAGACCTCACATCATCTTTCCTTAATTGTATATAGTTGATCAGGCTATGTTAAATTAAAGTCGTATGATGTAATTCCTGAACTAATCATGCCTAGTAAGGAAATACTGCCTAACGGTCATAGTCTAGGCCCACTAAATGCAACCTAGTTCACTATAACCTTAGGCTCTGATACCAATCTGTAACACCCCAGAAATTCACTGTTTAGCGGAAGCAGGTTTTGGGGTGCTACTAATCAAATATCACAGCACGAAGATAAAGCAAACGACATCTATATGCAACGTTTGTAAATTAGTTACATTTCCATAGATATAATGTTTGAAAACTTAATGTTTTCGTATACAAAATGTAGTTTCCTAGAGTCCACGCGTATAGCGGGAGATTCTATTACATAATCAAAATATACAAAAGATAATGCTAAGAATCTCCGTTAATGCAGTTGTGTTGAAATCATGCGACTCTAGCTAAAATCCTGGAGTAATCCTACTCCATCCGGGTACCTGAGAAAACATGCTAAAAAGGTCAACACGAATGTTGGTGAATCTCACAGGTTTGTAATTAATATCAGTTTTGAACACGAGATTTCATCAGTAGTGCCCGTAGGCGTAAAGTCAGTAATTGCAATCCAGCAATCGTAAAACCAGTATTTGCAATCCCGCAAATGTAAATATGTAAGTTATACCGTTGCCATGAGGCTCATAATCGAAGCTTAACCCGTAAGTAATAAGTTTGCTCCCGTGACATGCTCGTAATTGAGAAAGCATCAGTAACGAATAATTAGTCACCCGTTTCTACGTGAAAATCGGTACGTGGCAGCGCTACTGCCCCGGGCGGGGAGGGTCATTTCCCTAATGGATCCATTAACTAGTGTTCGCGCTTAAGTCCATAACTAACGATATATGATGGAGAGACTTCTTTAAATAATAAACAACTCATGCAATTCCGTTTGGTATAGTAAGCAGTTTAGTACTTGTGTTCAAGAAAAATTAGTAGCATGTATCTCCCCCATTAAGATAAAACAGTAAAAGTGGGGCCGTAAGACTCACCTGAGTCTTGTAATAAGCCGTAGCAAATAGCAAGTAGTAAATATAGCAAGTAGGTTCCCCGAACCCGTAACCTTCAAATGCCTAATCATATGAAGTTATGTAAGTATGTGTCTCGTGAGACGTTTCGTTTAGTTGTACACAACTAGTATATCCAATGTTTGTCTGTATGTCTGTAATTGTTTGTTTGTTGGAAAACATGTTTGGCCCGTTGGTGACGGTTTGTAATAAAAATTCTAAAATGTTGACTTTGCTACCGTAAATTGCTACAGTAAAATTTGACTTTGCTACAGTAACTTTGACTTTGCTATAGTAAAAATCCTTCAAAATTTCCAAGTTTTCTGTTTTCTGCGACATAAGCCGCGACACAAGGATTTGTATGTGACACAAGGGTTGTGTCGCATGAAGGATGCGACACAAGAGCTCTGCGACACAGTGGTTGTGTCGCAAAAGCTTGCGATGCTAATTCAATAGCGACATAAGGGTTGTGTCGTATAAAATACGACATATTATGCGACATAGTGTGCGACACAATATTGTGTCGCAAGGGTTACGACACTAAAGGTTAGTACGACATAACGTGCGACATAATCGGCTTTATGCGACACAACATGCGACACAAGGCTTGTGTCGCACGTATGAACATCAGCCCAGAAACTTTCGGAGTTCGAGATTTTCCGACCAAAAACGTAAATCTAACCCATTTTTGAGCTATAAAATCGTGGTTTCTTCACGTATTTGGTTATAACTATGTTGTGTACACATCAAAACATTACATAGAAATGAATAGATCTAAGTTTTTAGAAATTTCTTACTTTTGCAAATCGAGCTAGATCGAGGATGAAACATGAAAACGGTTTTGATATTCTTGCTCCACTCGTGATGGTGATTCCGAATATGTAATTTTCGTGGTCGAGATTTGATTCCGAAATTTTTGGTTGTGATTTGAGTTGAGAGAGTTTGGATGTGTGTGTGTTTTTGGTTTGGGTGAAAATGAAAAGAGAATTTGGGGTGGGGATGGGTTTTGGCTGATCCCAAAAGAGGGGGAAGGGAAAACACTTCCCAAATTTCAGTATTTGCCCCGTGTTCTAATCGATTAATCGTTTGTTTTTAGTATTTAACCAAACCGTTTTATTAATAAAATGTGACTGGAGTATTTAAATAAAAATACCTTGAATTTAATAATCAAAACATTTTTCGAGATATTTAAATTGTTTGGTCCGCGTTTGGTACATTTTGTTAAATTATTTAAAATGTCGTCGCGATAATAATAATATAAATAATGTTCGTTCACCGTGTATTTTATATAATAAAATACGTCCTCATTATTTAGGTAAATTCTTGTCACCAACGTCCCAGTAAACTGTGTCGGACTCCGTCCGGTTAATTCGTACAATTCATCCAAATTGCGTAAGTACACACATATATATATATATATATAAATTACCTTATATATATATATACAAATAGAGTCTGTAATTAGTCCTATTACATACTAATTACAACTAGTTACAAATATTTAGGCATAATTAATTACCCTAATTATGCAGGTGTTACAGATTTCATCCCCAAAATCTCGCCATGCTCAAAAAGAGTCGGATAACGAACTCTCATACTATCCTCCGTTTCCCACGTAAGATTAGAGCCAAGACTATGCTTCCATTCGACCAAAACCATAGGAATTTGTTTCTTTCTGAGCTTGGTCACTTTTCTATCTAATAATTTGACAGGCTCTTCTACCAACTTCTTATTTTGGTCAACTCTAAGGTCTTGCAATGGAAGGATTTGGGATTGATCCTCCACATTACACTTCCTTAAGTAACAAACATTAAAAGTGTCATGAATGCCAGATAATTCAGGAGGAAGATCTAAGGCAACTGTTTGGCTATTAACAATCTGACTAATTTTAAATGGGCCGTTAGATCTAGGAGTAAGTTTTCCTCGTTTACCAAAACGAATTACTCCCTTCCATGGAGAAACTTTCAAGTATACCATTCCACCTTCAACAAAAGATACCGGTTAGGCATGGCAATCTTCATCCGATCCACCGGACATCCACCCGATCCATCCATTATTGATGGATACGGACGAAGTAAATGGACGAATATCGGATATGGATATGGATATGGATGTTTAATGGATCGGATGTGGATGGAAAGTTTTCATCCATGGATTTTGTAACACCCCCAAATTTGATGATTTGCGGAAGCTTGATTTGGGTGTTACTAATCAATAACAAAGCACAAAGATAAATAGCAAACGACTCTATATGCGTCGTTTTAACAAAATATATTGATAACTGAAATGTTTACAACATTTAAAGCTTTACATAGCTCGAGTTAAATAAAATGAGATTTCAGTACATAAGTACTTATACAAAATATACTAATGCAAGAAAATCTCAATCGTCTGTATGCTGACTCGAGCTAAATCCTGAAGCAGAACATCCTACTGCTGGGTACCTGCGATATATGCTAAAAGGTCAGCTATAAAGCTGGTGAGTTCACAGGTTTGAAATCAAGTAATATCGTATGAACCGCAAGATTTAAATAATGAATTGCATCCAGCAATTAAATAATGAATTGCATCCAGCAATTAAATGATAATCATCGTGTATACAGCCATGAGCACATAGTTGAGCTTAACTCGAGGGTCGGGTCCCCTATAGAGAATTCCGGGCGAGGTGCCTCCACGAATGCCTAATCCACATTCGTCTTCCCAAATATTAGTACGTCCGTTTACCCGGTTAGTGCTTGCTAACCCGGACGAGGAGGGTCAATCCTATATGGTACCATATACTAATATTCACGCTACAACGTATTAACAACTATGCTGACGGAGGACTTTAAATGATTAGTTTCGAAAACTCATGTAGTATATGAAATGTTTGTACTTGCGTTCACATGTTAAAAGTTTGAGCAGTATATCACACCCCTGAGTAAAACAGTAAAAAGAGGGGCTATGAGACTCACCTGAGTCTGAATGCGTTTAAACAAACGTAAGTTGATTAGCCAATATCGAAGTCCAAAGACTTGTAACCTGAGGGTGTCCACGACACGCGATGGTTATAAATATGATTGGGTATCTTAAAAGATCACCCCTGCAGTTGTTCGTCCAACTATAATGTCCAAATATACACTATTTGGTTGATATGTTTAAGTGTTTGAAAAGTGTGCGACCCGTTGGTGACGAGTTTGAAATAATAACTTCAAGTATTATTATCAAGTTATCGATGTTTTGCACTTACAAAAGTGTCCCAAAGTGTTTTATAAGTCGTATCGTATAAGGATTTGAGGTTGTAAAAGTTCGACACTTAGTGAAATTTAAGTTAGAAAATCTGCTGTTTTATGCGACACTACATGCGTCACTTATATGTTCTATGCGTCACTTGTGAAGTGTCGGGTATTGGTGTCAGTGTAAGGGTATGCGTCACTAGGACAGTGTCGTGTATCATCATATGCGTCACTTAAGAAGTGACGGGTTCCGTAACATTGCGGCACTCAAGCAGTGTCGTATAAGATAATGATTTTCTGAGATTTAGGCGTCACTTAAGGAGTGACGTGTAGTATAGCGGCACTAAAGAAGTGTCGGGTAAAATGGTATGGCGGCACTAAGGGAGTGTCGTTAAGTAGTGTCAGGTAATATCGAGGACGGCACTAGGGAAGCGTCGCTAAGTTGTATATGCGTCACTATGGAAGTGACGGTATGAGGTTCGAGTGACGTCATCGGTAGTAACCGGACGTCACTTGTTTCTACCGAAAGTGATAAGCTTCTACGGATAATAGCGACACTTATGAAGTGTCGCATGGTTTCTGCTGAAAGGTATAGGTATGCGTCACTACCGAAGTGACGGTATAGGTGTGATAGCGGCACTTAAGTGACGCTAGTACTGTTTTTGGCATTCCTGCGACACTTAAGGCTGTTCGACGGATTTCGAGCAAAAATCATGTTTTCGGGTTTCCGATCGTTCCAATATTTTTACCCAACCCTTATAGGGACATTATAAGTATAAACAAACAACTAGAAAGTGAAAACACTAGAAATCGAGAGATGTCGGGATTTGTCGGAAACTTACAAAGTGTCGGATGAGAAATCCGAGAAGATAGGATGATAGATCGTGTCGCGGTGGTTGTTTTCTTCCAAAGAGATGGCATAATCCGAGGCCGTTTGATGTTGTTATTTCGCGATTTTGTGAAGTTGTGGGTTTTGGTTGGTTGGTGGATTTAGAGAGAAAGAAGGAAAGAGAGAGTAAGAGAGAGAAAGAGATAAATGAAATGAGAGGAGAAGGGAGAGTTGGGGGTTTTACCTCCAACTTTCGGTCTCCGTCTTCCCGCGCGGTGTTTGTTTACTCCGTCGTTTCAACGTTAAATAATTATTTTACATATTAACTGGTACATTTTAAAATACAAATTATTACGCGATATTTTATTTAAATATTTTAATAATCACTTTATATTTGAATTATAAAAAAAAAAAAAGTTAATTTGTTTGCGCGTTTTACATTTTAAATTATGTAATTTCTGATTGTACGATACGAATGAATACGAAATATTATAAAAATAATATTTTTGACATAAAACGTTATATTTTATTTATTTTATTTTTTAAAGTTTTGTCACCAACGTCCGTATTAAATTGAATCGAAATACATCCGATTTTAAATTGCGTACGATTTAACCAAATCGTATTTTCGTATATATTCAACAATATATATAATTCGATACATTAATTAGCCTAACCAGGAACTAATTACATGTATTAACATATGATTAGGCACTAATTACTAGTCCTAATTTGGCGGGTGTTACATTCTCCCCCTGTTAGAAGAATTTCGTCCCGAAATTTAGCTCGAGGTCGTGTTCGATGTAGAATCAGTGAAAAGTTGAGGATATTTGAGTCGCATTTGGTCTTCCCGTTCCCAGGTGAATTCCGGACCACGCCGCGAATTCCATCTGACCTTGACGATGGGAATACGACTTTGTTTCGGTTGTTTGACCTCACGGTCCATAATTTCAGCGGGTTCCTCAACGAAATGAAGTTTATCGTCAACACGAATTTCATCTAGTGGAATAATAAGTGTCTCATCAGACAGACACTTCTTCAAGTTTGAAATATGAAAAGTAGGGTGCACGCTGCTGAGTTCGGATGGCAGCTGCAATCGATAAGCTACGGGGCCAATCCGTTCAAGGATCTCAAAAGGCCCGATGTATCTGGGATTCAACTTCCCGCGTTTGCCAAAACGGATGACGCCTTTCCAAGGCGATACTTTTAAGAGTACTCGATCCCCAACTTGGAACTCGAGTGGTTTGCGTCTCACGTCAGCATAACTTTTCTGACGATCACGTGCGGCTTTGAGTCTGTTTTGGATTTCCACAATTTTCTCAGTGGTGGCGTGTATGAGTTCAGGACCAGTGAGTTGACTATCTCCCACCTCAGTCCAACAGATCGGTGATCGGCACTTACGACCGTACAGTACCTCAAAAGGTGCAGCCTTAATGCTGGCATGATAACTGTTATTGTACGAAAATTCGCACAACGGTAGATGTCTTTCCCAGTTTGTACCGAAATCAACTACGCAGGCTCGTAGCATGTCTTCCAGTGTTTGAATGGTTCGTTCACTTTGGCCATCGGTTTGAGGATGGTACGCGGTACTCATATCGAGACGGGTACCCATAGCTTTCTGTAGTGATTGCCAAAAGTGAGAAGTGAAACGGGCATCTCTGTCAGAGATAATTGAGATTGGAACACCGTGATGAGAAACGATTTCCTTGATGTAGATTTGTGTAAGGCGTTCCATTTTATCGTTTTCTTTGATTGCCAGGAAATGAGCAGATTTGGTGAGACGATCGACGATCACCCAAATGGTATCGTAACCACTCGACGACTTGGGTAGTTTGGTTATGAAATCCATGGCAATTTGATCCCATTTCCATTCAGGGATTTCAGGTTGTTGGAGTAAACCAGGAGGTTTCTGATGTTCGGTTTTGACTTTCGAGCAAGTAAGACACTTGCTGACATAAGTGGCGATTTCGGCTTTCATGTTCGGCCACCAATAAAATTCCTTGATACCGTGGTACATCTTATCTGATCCCGGATGAATAGAATATTTAGACTTGTGAGCCTCGTCCATCACCAAGTCTCTTAAGTTCCCAAAACTAGGCAACCAGGTTCGGTTTGAGAAATACCTAATCCCGTTAGGTTTGATTTCAAATTGTTTGTCAATGCCCCGCAAGGCTTCATTTTTGATGTATTCAGATTTCAGGGCTTCGATCTGAGCGGTATGAATTTGAATGGTAAGATCGTTATGAATGGTCATACTGAGGGCTCGGACTCGAAGTGGTTTTGATCGTTCCTTTCGACTGAGGGCATCGGCTACAACATTAGCCTTCCCTGGATGGTACTTGATCTCGCAATCGTAATCGGTAAGCAACTCGACCCATCGACGTTGCCTCATATTGAGATCCTTCTGATCGAAGATATGTTAGAGACTTTTGTGATCGGTAAAGATGGTGCACTTAGTGCCGTAGAGATAATGTCTCCAGATTTTGAGAGCAAAAACGACAGCTCCAAATTCGAGATCGTGAGTGGTGTAGTTCTTTTCATGAATTTTCAGCTGTCGTGAGGCATAGGCAATAACTTTGTCTCGTTGCATCAGCACGCAACCAAGACCTTGGTGAGAAGCATCGCAGTATACCACGAAGTCATCGATGCCTTCGGGTAGGGATAGAATTGGAGCACTGCAAAGCTTTTGTTTCAAAAGTTGGAACGCTGACTCTTGTTTTTCGGTCCAATCGAACCTTTTGTCCTTCTGAGTCAGTACCGTAAGTGGTTGAGCTATTTTAGAGAAATTTTCGATAAATCGTCGATAATACCCAGCAAGACCCAAGAATTGTCGTACTTCAGTTGCAGAGGTGGGTGCTTGCCAGTCTTTGATAGCCTCGATCTTTGATGGGTCCACGTGAATTCCCTGACTGTCGATCACGTGACCAAGAAATTGAACGGTTTGAATCCAGAACTCACACTTAGAGAATTTAGCGTAAAGCTCCTCGTGTCTAAGTAGTTCAAGGATGGTCTTAAGGTGTTGCGCATGTTCTTGCTCGTTACGCGAGTAAATGAGTATGTCATTAATAAAGACAATGACAAACTTATCGAGGTAAGGTTTGCACACTCGGTTCATGAGGTCCATGAATACAGCCGGTGCGTTGGTTAGACCAAAGGGCTTCACTTGGAATTCGTAGTGCCCGTAACGAGTCCTGAAAGCAGTTTTTGGAATATCGGTGTCGCGAACTCGTAACTGATGATAGCCTGATCGCAGGTCGATTTTTGAGTAGAAACTTGAACCCTGAAGTTGGTCGAATAGATCATCAATGCGAGGAAGTGGATAACGGTTCTTGACGGTCAATTTGTTCAATTCTCGGTAGTCGATGCACATTCGGAATGAACCGTCTTTCTTTTTGACAAATAAGACCGGAGCTCCCCAAGGTGAAGAACTCGGTCTAATGAATCCTCGATCCAGAAGTTCTTGTAACTGAGAGGACAACTCCTGAAGTTCGGATGGGGCTAAACGGTATGGTGCGCGGGCCACCGGTGCGGCACCCGGCACGAGATCGATCGAGAACTCAACCTGTCTAGGCGGAGGTAGACCAGGTAATTCTTCCGGAAAGACTTCGGGAAAGTCTCTAACAATTGGCACATCCTCAAGTCGCTTCTCTTCCGACTTTTTCTCCATGATGTGTGCGAGTATGGCAGGGTAACCCTTTCTCAGAAATTTTTGGGTTTTTAAGCAGGAGATTATATTGAGTCCCGTCCCACCGGTCTCCCCCTGTATGATCAAGGTTCCACCAACGGCTAGTGGGATACGGACAATTTTATCGTGACAAACGATTTCAGCTCGATGTTTGGACAACCAGTCCATTCCAATAATGACGTCGAAACTTCCGATTTCAATGGGTATAAGATCGATCGAAAAGGTTTCGTCAGCTAGGTTTAAAGTGCAATTAGGTATCACACTAGTGGTTTCTACAAGTTTTCCATTTGCTAGCTCTACAGTGTACTTAACATCTAAGGCAACAGGAGTGATGTCAAGTAATGGGCAAAAATCATCGGAGATAAAGCTTCTATCAGCACCAGTATCAAATAGAACAGAAGCATTTAAGTTGTTGAGGAGGAACATACCCGAGACCACATTCGGGTCTTGGCGGGCGTCCCCAGATTTGATGACGAAAGCTCTGCTGCGGGTGTTGTTGTTGTTGTTGTTGTTGCTGTTGTTGCGGTTGTTGTTGTTGTTGTTGTTGTTCTTCAACTTTGGGCACGAGTCTCTGAAATGCCCATGTTTCCCACACTCAAAGCATACTTTGGGTGGTCTGGTGTTGTTGTTGGAATTGTTGTTGGCAGGAGAGCGGCAATCTTTGGTGAGATGGTCGTACCTCTTGCTATTGTTGCAAAAGGGACCACAGGAACCTTCATGGTGACGGCTGCACTTGGGACAATATGGTTTGCTCCCAGTGTAACCCCGGATGATGTCAGTGGTGGTGTTGTAAGCTTTGATGGTGTCGGGTTTCTTGTTTTGTTGGTTGGAGGGGTTGTTGTGGTAGTCAGACCACTTGCGTTTGTTGTTATGGGAGGATGAAGTGGGTGGTTCAGAATCTTGGCTCATGGACATCAGGTCTTGGGCCAATAGGATCGCACCGTCAATGGTGGTTGGTTTTGAAGAGATGACGTGTCCCCGAACAGGATCAGGGAGACCAAGGGTGTACTTCCAGATTTTATCAGGTTCAGTGCTTACCATAGCTGGGCGGAGGGCAGCTAGTTGTTGAAACCTGGTGGTATAACCATCAATATCACCACCCTGAACCTTTAAGTTCCAGAACTCCTCATCTAGCTTTTGGAGTTTGGCGATCGAGCAGTATTTGGCAGTGAGTTTTGCCTTCAAATCCTCCCAAGAGAGTTGGTAGGCAATGTCAGCACCCACTGATTGGGTATATGAATTCCACCAAGAGTGGGCATCATCTTCAAGAGAGCAGGTGGCGAAGTTTACTTTGTCGTTCTCCGCGCATTTACTGACACGGAAAACAGTTTCCATTTTCTCGAACCATCTGATCAGTCCGATGGCTCCTTCAGAACCCTTGAAGCTCGAGGGTTTGCAGCTTTGGAAGTCCTTGTATGAACAAGGTTTGACGGCAGAGGTTCCAGCGGTATCGCTGTTTCTTGTGGAGTTGGGTGGGGTATTCCGAGCCAAGGCTTCAGTAACAGCCTGGGTTATGAGTGACGTAATCTGAGCATCGGTGTAAGGTCGTGTCTTTGGCGGCATGATTCTTCAATAAAAGAAATGAAGATACATGAGATTTCGTAGGAAAGTTGTATTTATTATAGATGTACATGTAGAAAGCAGTAATACATGACATCAACATGGAAAATGACAATTAATATGAGTTGAACAACAAGGAATATTTGATAGCTAATACGAGTTCAAAGGTTACACCCTACGGATGTATTACAAGAGGCGTCGGGAATTGTTACATCCGACCGAATTATAGAGTAGCGCGTAGATAGTTACTAGATTACAGGATAGATTACAAAACAAAGACTACACTAGTCTTAACGTAGATTAATTTGTTCCATCATCGTGACAAGACGGTCCACAGTGGTTGCAAGCCTGCTAGCTTGTCGGGCGTTGTCTTCTGCTAGCGCAAGTCGTTGTGTTAGTCCGCGCGCATACTCTTCTGCTTCATGTGAGCGTTGCTCACATTCTTCCATCCTTTGTTGTAGAAGGGCATTTTCCACCCTTATTTCTATTATTTGGTTGCGAAGGACATCCATGTTGTTGTTCGTGGTTTCAAGGTCATCGGAGACCTGTTCGATGCGTTCAAGGGATGTAAGTCTCCAGTTTTCGTTCGTTTCCTGCAACACGACATCCATGGTGCGAAGTCGCTGCTCGTGTTGGTTTACCCTAGCGGCTAAGGCCGGCCAGGTGGATTGAGTGGGATACGGGCCAGCTCGAGGCAACCTGTTGTTCCTCCTTGCTACCCTTGGGTTCTGCATCCCGGATTGAGAACGAGATGAATTTGATGGGATGTTTGCCATTTCTGAGACAAAGCGTTAGCAAGATTGAGGCCTATATTCATATAGCTCCTATATAATATAGCCTATTGAGTGTCTAGCATAAACATGTTTAAGTCTCGGTTCTCTCGAGGTCAGAGTCTTCTATTGTACCCTGTTCAGCCATAACTACTTTCAGATATTACATCATCTTTGCTTAATTGTACATAGTTGATCAGGCTATGTTAAATTAAACTCGTATGCTGTAATCCCCGAACCAGTCATACCTAGTAAGGAATACCGCCTAATGGTCATAGTCTAGGCTCACTAAATGCAACCTAGTTCACTATAACCTTAGGCTCTGATACCAATCTGTAACACCCCCAAATTTGATGATTTGCGGAAGCTTGATTTGGGTGTTACTAATCAATAACAAAGCACAAAGATAAATAGCAAACGACTCTATATGCGTCGTTTTAACAAAATATATTGATAACTGAAATGTTTACAACATTTAAAGCTTTACATAGCTCGAGTTAAATAAAATGAGATTTCAGTACATAAGTACTTATACAAAATATACTAATGCAAGAAAATCTCAATCGTCTGTATGCTGACTCGAGCTAAATCCTGAAGTAGAACATCCTACTGCTGGGTACCTGCGATATATGCTAAAAGGTCAGCTATAAAGCTGGTGAGCTCACATGTTTGAAATCAAGTAATATCGTATGAACCGCAAGATTTAAATAATGAATTGCATCCAGCAATTAAATAATGAATTGCATCCAGCAATTAAATGATAATCATCGTGTATACAGCCATGAGCACATAGTTGAGCTTAACTCGAGGGCCGGGTCCCCTATAGAGAATTCCGGGCGAGGTGCCTCCACGAATGCCTAATCCACATTCGTCTTCCCAAATATTAGTACGTCCGTTTACCCGGTTAGTGCTTGCTAACCCGGACGAGGAGGGTCAATCCTATATGGTACCATATACTAATATTCACGCTACAACGTATTAACAACTATGCTGACGGAGGACTTTAAATGATTAGTTTCGAAAACTCATGTAGTATATGAAATGTTTGTACTTGCGTTCACATGTTAAAAGTTTGAGCAGTATATCACACCCCTGAGTAAAACAGTAAAAAGAGGGGCTATGAGACTCACCTGAGTCTGAATGCGTTTAAACAAACGTAAGTTGATTAGCCAATATCGAAGTCCAAAGACTTGTAACCTGAGGGTGTCCACGACACGCGATGGTTATAAATATGATTGGGTATCTTAAAAGATCACCCCTGCAGTTGTTCGTCCAACTATAATGTCCAAATATCCACTATTTGGTTGATATGTTTAAGTGTTTGAAAAGTGTGCGACCCGTTGGTGACGAGTTTGAAATAATAACTTCAAGTATTATTATCAAGTTATCGATGTTTTGCACTTACAAAAGTGTCCCAAAGTGTTTTATAAGTCGTATCGTATAAGGATTTGAGGTTGTAAAAGTTCGACACTTAGTGAAATTTAAGTTAGAAAATCTGCTGTTTTATGCGACACTACATGCGTCACTTATATGTTCTATGCGTCACTTGTGAAGTGTCGGGTATTGGTGTCAGTGTAAGGGTATGCGTCACTAGGACAGTGTCGTGTATCATCATATGCGTCACTTAAGAAGTGACGGGTTCCGTAACATTGCGGCACTCAAGCAGTGTCGTATAAGATAATGATTTTCTGAGATTTAGGCGTCACTTAAGGAGTGACGTGTAGTATAGCGGCACTAAAGAAGTGTCGGGTAAAATGGTATGGCGGCACTAAGGGAGTGTCGTTAAGTAGTGTCAGGTAATATCGAGGACGGCACTAGGGAAGCGTCGCTAAGTTGTATATGCGTCACTATGGAAGTGACGGTATGAGGTTCGAGTGACGTCATCGGTAGTAACCGGACGTCACTTGTTTCTACCGAAAGTGATAAGCTTCTACGGATAATAGCGACACTTATGAAGTGTCGCATGGTTTCTGCTGAAAGGTATAGGTATGCGTCACTACCGAAGTGACGGTATAGGTGTGATAGCGGCACTTAAGTGACGCTAGTACTGTTTTTGGCATTCCTGCGACACTTAAGGCTGTTCGACGGATTTCGAGCAAAAATCATGTTTTCGGGTTTCCGATCGTTCCAATATTTTTACCCAACCCTTATAGGGACATTATAAGTATAAACAAACAACTAGAAAGTGAAAACACTAGAAATCGAGAGATGTCGGGATTTGTCGGAAACTTACAAAGTGTCGGATGAGAAATCCGAGAATATAGGATGATAGATCGTGTCGCGGTGGTTGTTTTCTTCCAAAGAGATGGCATAATCCGAGGCCGTTTGATGTTGTTATTTCGCGATTTTGTGAAGTTGTGGGTTTTGGTTGGTTGGTGGATTTAGAGAGAAAGAAGGAAAGAGAGAGTAAGAGAGAGAAAGAGATAAATGAAATGAGAGGAGAAGGGAGAGTTGGGGGTTTTACCTCCAACTTTCGGTCTCCGTCTCCCCGCGCGGTGTTTGTTTACTCCGTCGTTTCAACGTTAAATAATTATTTTACATATTAACTGGTACATTTTAAAATACAAATTATTACGCGATATTTTATTTAAATATTTTAATAATCACTTTATATTTGAATTATAAAAAAAAATAAGTTAATTTGTTTGCGCGTTTTACATTTTAAATTATGTAATTTCTGATTGTACGATACGAATGAATACGAAATATTATAAAAATAATATTTTTGACATAAAACGTTATATTTTATTTTTTATTTTTTTAAAGATTTGTCACCAACGTCCGTATTAAATTGAATCGAAATACATCCGATTTTAAATTGCGTACGATTTAACCAATTCGTATTTTCGTATATATTCAACAATATATATAATTCGATACATTAATTAGCCTAACCAGGAACTAATTACATGTATTAACATATGATTAGGCACTAATTACTAGTCCTAATTTGGCGGGTGTTACAGATTTCATCCATTAACCCGAAATTATATAAGTTTTAATTATTAACTAGGTATACTATATACCTCAATGTCCATTTGTTTGAAATACTTCACAAATTTTATCTATTTTTGTATTATTTTCTTATACCGTTTTACTTGACATGAATAAGTTACCAAGTGTTTATGAAAATATGTCTATTTCATCATTTAAGTATGGCATTAGACATATATATTCATCTTAAATCTAATGTCAATTTAAACTTTCTTCGTAAAAAAATTCTAATAAATATGTTCTGAAATGAACATTGTATACGTATTATTCTGAAATACTAACATTTGAAAACGTTCTATAACACTTTTATTTGTTATAAATGAAATGTTTTGATGTATTTGAACGTTTAATTATCTTTGACAAAAATTTTTCTATTATCCATCGGATATCCATTAATCCGTTTCACCCGGTGGATATGGATGTGGATGGATTAAATAAATTATAATGGATATGGATATGGATGTGGATGGTGAAATTTAAATGGATATGGATGCGGATATAGCTACATCCGATCCATATCCGATCCATTGCCATCTCTAATACCGGTCGACGACGAGGGTCTGCATATTGCTTTTGCCTATCTCGAGTAGCTTTTAATCTTTCGCGAGCAATAGCAACTTTATCAGCGGTAATTTGAACAATATCAGGACCGGCAAATTGTACTTCATATAATCACCGGTAATTTGAACAATAGCAACTTTATCAGCGGTAATTTGAACAATAGCAACTTTATCAGCGGTAATTTGAACAATAGCAACTTTTCGCGAGCATTAGCTTGAGTTTCTTTCGAAATTCATAAGCCTAACCATGTTGGGGGCGCAAATATGGGACGCACCATTAGTACCGAACTCAAATATTTTTAAATTAATAATCAATTTAAATGATGCATGTTTATGTTATTAGTCGGTTTATATAGTATATCTCAATTCAACATAAAAATAAGTAACAAAAAGATAATGACTGACGCTTATCAAAAAGGGTGAAACCTTGGTAATGTACTACTGAAATACTTCTACAAGGGATTAGTTGACACTAGTAAGTAATAATGGGTCATGAATAAATTCAAATTTTAATTAAATTTATTATATGTAACTAGATAATTACTCGCGCAATGCAACGGTTACAAATGAGAAAAATATAACAGTAGTAAATGGTCATATAAGAATGTCGACAAAATTCAATTCTCGAGAATTGGATTTAGAAATGATCCATTGTTACTTTTAAAATTATTAAATCCAATGATACTCATCTCGCAATGTTAAATAAATAATTTAAGTGCTTCAAGCTTTTTAGTATTTTCTTTATATTTAGCAAATCTACAAAATGGAATGTAATTCAAAATGATGTTAAAAATGGAATGCAATAATCATTAATATCCTTCCCATAACCAGTTAAAGGGTGGTTTAGTCTTTTCTAATATAAGTAGGGGTATTATGGTCTTTTTCGATCTTTAATTCTGTAAGGCTATGAAGAAAATAGTCAAACAATTTATAAGGTGTATAGATATAGATATAGATGAACTTGTTATTTATTGTTAATGTATATAACTTATGATATTTATATTTACGTGTTATTAATTTATTTATGTAAGATACCGTTTGATATTCTTACAAATTCTCACGTCTTTAAAATACTTACAATTGCATAGTGCAACTTTCATCACATACTATGAGCTTAAATACTTAAATTCACACTCTAAATTTTAAATTTTAGTTCGACACATTTCAATTCATTTAATCTAACATGAATAAATCTCAACTTTTTTATCTGACAATTTGTTAATTCGTTATGTGAGATTAACGTGACAACGACATCATATATCTTTTTTTTTTCCTTATTTGTTCATTATATCATTAAGCGATTTTGTCATTTACGAACTTACATATAGGGGTGAGCGTGGTACCATACCGGTACCGAACCGGTACCGACCGGTTGGTACCGGTTTTTAATTTGTCCCAAATCAAAAACCGAATACCGTACCATTTGTATCGGTTGGTACCGGTTCGGTACCGGTCCGGTACGGTTCCGGTTCGGTTTAGGTATTTTGGTGTGCATGGTACCAACCGGTACCGAACCGGTACCGACCGGTTGGTACCGGGTTTTTTTTTTGCCCCAAATCAAAAACCGAATACCGTACCATTTGTAACGGTCGGTACCGGTTCGGTACCGGTTCGGTTTCGGTATTTTGGTATTTTTGCTCATCCCTACTTACATATCAATTTTATCATCCTAATTTTGCATTTGCTCGGAATCATTAATCATGCTCTAATGATTATCTTACTTTGTTATAATAGATATAATGTCGTAACACAAACAGACCATCTTCATAACTACTAATCGTTTACCATATAACAAAGACATCACTGGGCCAAATGGCAGCCCAAAAGAACTATGCAGGGGTCCATTAACTAAGCCCAAAACCACAAGCAATCCCACAAGACTAGGATTTATGTCCCCTTTGATATGTGACCACCTAGTACAGGCCATTACCAACGGCCATGGTGGTCTCCGGATTGCAGACATGCATGAAATATCCTTCCTCCTATTAGTCCACGTCAATACGAGGGACCCACAGGTAACGGTAATACACCGCATCTATTCATTGGCACCACCAGATGGTGCCACGTGGCAAAACTTACCCATCAAGTTGGTAGAGCACTGCCACTCTATATATACAAGGGTAAGTGTTTATCCTTCAATCACCTCCAAACAAACACACCATTCATAAACCCTAAAAACCCTAATCCAAGAAGATAGCAACTTATCTTCTCCATCCGATTCACACCACCCTTGATCTCGTTCAATACGGATCCAAGGGTTATTCACGTAATCCACATAGAGTAACGAATCGATCCAAACCCATCTGCACTCAAGTTCATTTTTATGCTTGATCACCTACAAAGCTACAAACACACCTTACATCTCCCATGTAACAATGATGATAACTCAAGCCATTCATATCATTCTGTTTATAGACCTGCAATTACTAAATGAAGATGATGACCGTGTTGCCAGCAACGTATTGAAGAAGATGGCCATAGTGATCGACTTATTGATGAAAAAAATGATAATGGCACCGATAAATTATTACATTGACATTTCAAAGTCGAACATACACAATTAGTATAACATATAATACCTTGAAGCTAGGCCTGTAAACGAACCGAACGAACACGAACGGAGTCTGTTCGTGTTTGTTCATTAAGGTTTTGACGAACAAACGAACGAACACGAACGGATAAGCGAATGGATTTTGTTGTTCATGTTCGTTCACTAAGAAAATTTGTTTGTCCACGAACACAAACGAACGTACACGAACAAACACATAATTTAATGCATTTCTTAGTTAATACCTTCAAAGAACCTCAACAAACATAAACGAACGTATATATACATATCTACACATATATTATAGAAGTTGAAACTTTGCGATGCACATTCAACATTACAAAACGATCACAATATGAAGATAAACTCATTTGCTTGGTCCGATCGTTGGAAAGAGCAGCACATCTGGAACTAGTCGAGGTGCGTTTGGAGTGGAGGGAAATATGAGAGGGAAATGTGCGGTAAACATATCTAGATATTTAATATTATTAAATGAAAATATCTAAATATTTAATAATATTATATATAGAATTTAGCTTGAATCAAAATAAGATATACAAATATGTATTAGTTTAATTAAACTATTAGTTAATAAACGAACATTTAACCGAACGTTCACGAACATATTATCGAACGTTCACGAACGTTAATGAACGAACAAGACCTATGTTCATGTTCGTTCATATAATCAAACGAACGTAAAAATTTGTTCATGTTCGTTCATATAACGAAACGGACGAACATAAACGAACTTCCCGCCGAACGGTTCGCGAATAGTTCGTCGAACGTTCAGTTCGCTTACAGACCTACTTGAAGCTATAAGCTTTTAAATATATTTCTGGTGTGACAATATAAAGATATTAATAAAACACATTTTAGGTTTTAACGAATCGGAATAACAAATTAGCTACTTGACCTCGAGCTCGTTTAGCTCGCACCGATAACGATAATTTTTAGCCCACTTAACAAATTAATGTATGACTTGTATTGTTTTTGATTATGTTTAGTGCTGATTTAATTGATTTAATCAAGTTTAACGAGTCAAACGAGCATAGGTTTACAAAACAATTATATGTTTTACAACTTTATATGAATGTTCTTATAAGATGTGAACCCAAAACTAACTTGATAATTAATCGTTAAACACATGTGATAATCATAAATCATAATTAAAGTTTTATTTTGCATATTACGTGCTAATAAAAACTATAAAAGCCAATAAACACTGAATATAATAAAAAAAAAAAAAAAAATTCCGTACGCACCACTGTTCCCCTTTGCCTTTACAAATATGGCCGCCGTCGCCGCTGCCATGTCCTCCCCGGCAGCCACCACCTCCGTTGCCACCCGCGTAAACACTAAACCCATCAACAAACTCCCACCCAAAACCCTATTTTTCATTCCCATCTCACCAACCCACAAAACCCTCCTGAAAACGTCGTCAAAAAACACATTCTGCAACACTAATTCGTCATTCCAATCACACCCAGATCATCAAAATCCAATCTTGATCAACGATGACGACGATAAACCCCGAGAAGAATGCGGCGTTGTTGGAATCTACGGCGACCCAGAAGCCTCACGTCTCTGTTACCTCTCTCTTCACGCTCTCCAACACCGCGGCCAAGAAGGCGCCGGAATCGTCACCGCCACCGCCGACGGCGTCCTCAAGTCCGTTACTGGCGTTGGACTTGTTTCAGAAGTTTTCACCGAATCCAAACTTGATCAACTTCCCGGTGACAATGCAATCGGACACGTCAGGTACTCGACCGCCGGTCAGTCAATGCTGAAAAATGTTCAACCGTTTGTCGCCGGTTACCGGTTCGGTCGGGTGGGTGTTGCACATAATGGGAATTTGGTAAATTATAAATCTTTAAGATATGAACTTGAAGAAAAAGGTTCAATTTTTAATACTAGTTCTGATACTGAAGTTGTGTTGCATCTGATTGCTGTATCCAAACAAAGACCATTCTTTTTAAGAATTGTTGAAGCTTGTGAAAAACTTAAAGGTGCTTATTCTATGCTGTTTATAACTGAAGATAAGTTAGTTGCTGTTCGTGACCCGTTTGGGTTTCGCCCGTTAGTAATGGGTCGAAGAAGGAATGGGTCGATAGTTTTTGCTTCAGAAACGTGTGCACTAGATTTGATTGAAGCCGAATACGAAAGAGAAGTTAACCCTGGTGAGGTTTTGGTTATTGATAAAGATGGTCTTCAATCACTTTGTTTGATTTCGCACCCCGAGCCTAAATCTTGCATATTTGAACATATTTACTTTTCGTTACCGAGTTCTGTTGTTTTTGGGATGTCTGTGTATGAATCAAGGCGGATGTTTGGTGAGATTTTGGCTACGGAAGCAGCAGTGGATTGTGATGTGGTGATTGCGGTGCCGGATTCTGGTGTGGTGGCTGCACTTGGGTACGCAGCGAAAGCTGGTGTGCCGTTTCAACAGGATTTAATTAGATCACATTATGTTGGTAGGACGTTTATTGAGCCGTCACAAAGGATTAGGGATTTTGGGGTGAAGCTCAAGTTATCTACTGTGAAGGATGTTTTGGAGGGGAAGAGGGTAGTAGTGGTGGATGATTCGATTGTTAGAGGGACGACATGTTCAAAGATTGTGCGTTTGTTGAAAGAAGCTGGAGCGAAAGAAGTTCATATGAGAATTGCTAGTCCACCGATTATAGCTTCATGTTATTATGGTGTTGATACGCCTGACTCAGAGGAGTTGATATCGAATAAGATGAGTGTGGAGGAGATTAGGGAGTTTATTGGGTCGGATTCACTTGCGTTTCTTGGTTTGGATAGTTTAAAGAAGATGTTGGGTGGGAATTCGGGTAATTTTTGTTATGCTTGTTTCTCTGGTAAGTATCCTGTGCAGCCGAGTTCTGTTAATGGTAACCAGTCAAAAGGAGAACTCGTACCATCAGAGGAGGAAGCAATTGTGGTCAAGTGAAGGTGGTCAAGTTCTGGTCAAGTTTTGTTATTGACGTTTACAATTTTGTTAGGTTTTGATTTTTGAGTGTTTAGTAAAGACATTTCGGCTTTTTAGATGAATCAATTTTGTGAATCCACAACTTTTATGTCTGTTCTGAGTCATGATCTGGCAACATATGAATCTATTTACTCACCTTTTTCTTTTTGATGAGCAGAACTGAACCGAAAAAACCTTGCAATGCTCGAATCTTAATTGCTATTATTGGTATTCTCGAGTTTCATTGTATGACTTCCAAATGTCAACATACAGAAAGAAAGCAAAACAATCACTATGTGTAAAGGCCAATGATATTTCCACCCAAGAAAATGATATTTTCACCAAAACAGTATAGTAGACAGTTGTACTGTATGCATAAATAATTGTACATAATGGTGGATTTATCATTTTCAAAGGTGGAAATATCAATGCCCATGTGTAAAAGATCAAGAATCAGACGTATAATAATTGCATACAGTTTTATTCAAATAATTATAAAATTATTGTAATTATATGGGTCTTTTTAAATTATACTTATAGTACATTTATTTTATTTATAAATTACAAAAGAAATAGACAAGAACATGTTTCCGGCATCCTAACCCACCTGACCCGTACTAAAAACCGACTTGTATTGACCTAAACTTGTTTCAACCGATCTACCTACTTTGTCACCTCTGGTAGTAACCACCCAACTTGACCTCTTCCTGTCATGAGATGTAAAAAGAACAAACGAATGAAGAAATTTTGTAACGCCCTGTAGTTTCTAGTATATGTGTACTCATAGTGAATAGGAGATCAACGCTCTGCCTTTTGCTGTTGCGCCTGCTGCTCCTGATGATGATGAAACTGAAACATTTGTGGGTTGATTGACAGCTGAGAAAAGCTAGCAGCAGCATCTCCACTTAGCTCCATCCTCATCATCTTTAAACGTTGGACCTCAGTGGTTAAAGTTTCATTTAGCGCTGCCAAGAGCCGAACAAATAACAAAAATTAAGAATGTCGCTTGCTTTTATCTTTTTCCTCAATCCCCTATGTTGTACAGAGTATCTGTTTTTCTTCGCATGGTTCATAAAAATATTTTATTATTATCAAATACCCTTAAACATATAATAATGATTATGCATTCTTAAATGGTCGAATGAACTTGGTATCTTGCTTATGTATATGCGCATTAAAAACAGGATCTGAGTCATACCATCCCGGAGCTGGGCTTGCTGTTCCATTGCTTGCAGACGAAACTTCAGTTCATTATTTTGACTTGTTAAGCTATCTGAATCTCTCTGGAAAGCAAGCAAACAAAATCAACAAAAGCACCCCAGAAAAGGACACTTTTAAGGAACTATAACTCCTACCTGCAATAATGTAAGCTGGGAAGACAATGCTGTTGCTTCAGTCTGTAAAGTTTGAACCTTATTTTCCAATTCAGAGATGTAACGCATCTTCCTTTCTTTGGAACGTGCAGCTGACTGGCGATTAGCCAATATCCTAAGCAAGAAAAACAATCTTTTTCAGTAGCAGGATTGAAAGTGCATATAATTCCTTTTGAACTACTTATCTGCTAATGTGTTCTCTAAACGTAGGTAAGAACTATAGATTGTTTAGATGGCTACCGCTTATATCAAACTGTTTATTAAGTATATATGCAGTTGTAAATAAGCAATGCCAAACACCACTTGATCAGTTAGATCACAGAAAATATTTTCCCATTACAATTTGCATCATAGATCTAGTAAAACAAAGAGCCACAAATACTATATTTATCCCTTCTCTAAAATGCAACGTCTGACTTTCACTTTAGTCTAAGAAAAATGTTCACCATTAATGAAATATTTAAAATTATAACAATTTACGAATTAAGGGGTGACTAATAATTAAATTACATACCTTTTGACTCTCTTTGGGTCGGTTAAAGCCATCTCTGCAAGGTTCTCATTGGCCATTATTTTCTTGAGCTCGGCCCCATTAAACACGCCATTTCCAAACTCTAAACTAAAAGCATCTGAAATTGCATCAATCGGATCACTAGATAACGATTTACCTATTTGCCCACTTGGAGAAGGCAGCAGCTTAAGCGATTCATCAGCAAAGTTCATATTACCCATAACACTATCCATAGAAACACTTCTATAGTGCCTAGTTGTTGGAGCAATGTCTCCACCTGCACTCCTCTTAACACCTTCTCTTTTATCAGAAATCAATGAGATTGTGGACCTCTGCATATTGTTACCGCTTCCAATTACACTACTTGTAGCTTCGTTATCACTATTATCACCACCATTTGTCTTTGTACCACTAGCTCTACTATCTAATTCTTCACCGTTTTCAGCTCTAGAAGAATTCAATCTACCACGATTGTTCAATTTTAAATAATTAGAAAACAAACCATCCACCACTTCACCTTCCAATTTCCTCTCTCCTGTTCCTTCGGTATTGCTCTCCCCGACATTTTTCTCCCAATTTGATTCTCGTTTCACATACTGCACCGGCATTGCAGATCCATTACAACCTCTTAACGGGATCAATGGTGGAGATGACTGCAAGATGGTCGAAAATCCAAACGGAATATCACTGTTTGACCGCCTATGTGTCTTACGAGGCGGAAGGCTCGCATCACCACCCAAATGATCAGAAATAGGTTCTGATACAGGTTCACGATACGAAGACGGACTCAAAGGCGGCAAAGAGTCAATCGAGTAAAACGAAGGCTGCGATGAAGTCCTCAAATGAGACGGTCCAGTACCAAGCGTCAAATTATGCAAACCGTCAGTTTGCTGATTATAACACGCCGAAATCGAAGGCATTTGCGGATGCGCAGGAGGCATTCCAACTCGTTTACCGCTGTTTTCGACATTACAATTTGGAGAACTCGAAAACTGTCGATTTGGGGCACGGAATTGGTTTGTGTTTAACTGTGTTTCGTCAAGATGATTAAAAGGAACATGTGATTGTAATTTAGGGACTGATGAATGTACTCTTTCTTCAGTTTCACTCATTTCTAAACACTATCAATCAAACTATTTAAAAGATACTAAAATCATATAAGCAAACCCTAACAAATGATATAGAGTGCTTAGTTTAATACAAGTAACAAAATTGAAACCCTAATTTATACAACTAAGACGTTAATATCAACAAGATAAACACAATATTTTAAATTGTAGAGGAAATACAGAATACAGTGTGTGTATGTATATGTATATATATATATCTATAGTTTACCGAATATGTGTACAAGATAGCTAGGGTTTTCCGCCAAATGGTGACGGAATGAACGAAGAATGATGGCCGGCGAGGGTTTGACTTTGACCGTTTGTTACTCTCTCTCTAAAACGAATAGTTTCTCTCTCTATATATCGTTGACGATGAACAACTATAGCGCGGATTTCATGACACCTGCTACTTACTAGCTCCTAACAAAATTTAAATAAAATAAATGGCAAAATTCAAAAAAAAAAAAAAAAAGAAAAGAAAAAAAAAGGACACTTTTATTCCTAGTCGATGTTTTTCGTACATTTCCACTTATCATTTCCGGGTCAGGATTTCCGAAGTTTTCATTTCACTCTCAGTCCCCCTCTATCATAAAATGACCAAAATACCCTTTAT
The DNA here is from genome assembly GCA_949592205.1 of Helichrysum umbraculigerum. NCBI lineage: Eukaryota > Viridiplantae > Streptophyta > Magnoliopsida > Asterales > Asteraceae > Helichrysum > Helichrysum umbraculigerum. The sequence goes on from CATIUR010000004.1 coordinate 96,976,094, forward strand.
ATTTTAAGACTTTACCCTTCGAGGAACGCAAAGTGAAAACTCGGATCAAGGGACTGAACTTGCAAAAAATCCAAACCCGAAGACAAGGAGTGAAATGTATGACAAACATCAGGGACAAGGAATGTAATATATTCAAAACTTTAACAAAGTTATGAAAAAATTCGGGAACGATAACTCATTTACAAATATCAATAATCGTAAATATATTTACGTTCTTTAAAACTAAGTGAAGATTTGATTGCAGGGTTGTAAACGAGCCGAGCTCAAGTTCAGTTAGAATTGAGTTTGGATCATTTAAGTATCAAAATAATCGAATTCGACTCATTTGAGCTTTAAGCCTTACTTAATTGATACTATAAAAGCTTAAATTCGGCTAATTTGTTACATAAGAAGATAATTTAGTTGAGGGCAAATTGTCCGAAAAGGTAACTTACTTTTCAAAATTTGACAATAAAGGAAATATCACTTAAACTGATGCCAAAAAAGGACCAATATTTAAAAATTGTGCCATAAAAAATTTAAGTTGTCAAGAAAAGTTCAATTAAAGGTGTAATCGCTATTTCATTTTTCTCTTTTAATTTTGATCGGGTTTATCTGATGTGGGGTAAAAATCTCAAGTATTCAATTAATACGTGACATTTGTGACTTCGAAAACATACGATATAAACACTAATTTCACTTTTGAGTGTTTAAACCCATATTTTATTTTAAGTGTTTAATCATTTTCTTACACGATTTCAAAATGTTTAATCTTTTTATGGCACGATTTCAAAATACTAAATCCGTTAATGACACGTTTTTAAAAATGAAACGGTAATTTTATCATTAATTGAACTTTTCTGACAACTTAAATCCTTCTATGGCACGATTTTAAAATTTGAGTTCTTTTTGGACATCGACAAAACTCATATTCCCTTTATTGTCAAGACAATTTGATTATCTTTGGGTCATTTTCCCTTTAGTTTAATATTATTCGATTTATTTTAGAATATTATTTTAATAAAATTTCCACCAAGTATATAATTTATACATTATTTTAGTCATTATAATATAATAGTTATTATTATGAAATTATATATCATAATATATAAAACATATTTTAATATGTATGAATGAAAGTCTCGTTTAGGCTCGTAACTTTGTTCAAGTTCGATATAACAAATTCGTGAGTTGTTTGAGCTCGATATATGAAGTTCGAGCTCGTGCTCACTTATTAAACGAGCTTTAATCAAGCTCGGACTAAAATTCATTAAAAACTTGGGTCAAATCGAGCTTTTATGAATTGAGCTCGAGCATGATTTGATTTAATCCAACTTAAAAGGATAAATGTTTGATCGCGTGGAACTTTTCATTTAATGTTACCTTTTTATAAACAAAATTGAATTTATCTAGAGGTGTTCAATATTCGTTTGAAACCGTTTAATCCAAAATTTGAAATTAATTAAAACCGAATAAAAACTCGGACCGAATTGAATCCAAATTCGATTTTCAGTCCGGTTTTTGTTAGGTTTACATATATGAATTTGATCTTCAGTTCAGTTTTCAGTTTTAACTGTTTTGAAATAGGTTTAATTGAAAACGATTCAAATCCGAATTCAAATTAATAATATATTAAATTATTGATATATGTAGTGTATATATATGTGATATCATAATTTCTAAACAAGTCTATTCGCATTTCAACCTTTTTTTTTTTTGGTTATTTTGTTGAAATATGTTATATTTTTTATATTTCCTACTTTAACCAAAATCGAGCCGAATTCAGATTCGATTTTCGGTTCAGTTTACAAATATGTATTTGGTTTTGTATTCGATATCGTGTTTTGCTCTAAAAAAAATTATATTACTGAACAACCCAAACCCATTAGACCGAGGAAATCGTTAATTAAACCAATCGAACCAGTAAAAGCCCCTAATGTTATCACTTAAAGTGCATAAGAGCATATCTAATTAAGTTTTTGGGCAACCTCTTGTATTCTAAAAACATATTTACCGAATTATTGTAACCTCAAACATATTTACCATTACATTTACTCCCTGTATTCATTTTTAAAACGGTCAAGCCCCTCCTAAATTTTTTTCTATTTTCCATTTATTTGTAGTTACTATTTTTATTATTTTATATGTTTTTTAAAAACTTCTAAGCATTGTAATTATTTCAGTATTCTAAAATAACAATTTTATTGATTATTGATGTTTTGATTATGGGTAAAAGACAAAAATCGGCTACGTACTGCCACCAGATACTCCAAGTATACAACTTACTCATTTTATTATTTAGGTATGCAACAAACTGGAAAATCTTGTACATGTGTAAGTAACATGGTAACCAGTTACCTGTTGATCCGGTAAAGTTTAAATTTGTAAGCATTTTCCATTTTTTAAAAATATGACATGGATAATATTAGTGTCACGTGGCTTTTTATTTTATCAATTCCATTTCTTTTCCTAACTTCATCGTCAGCATCGTCATCCTCCCGTGACAATCCTCTAATTAGGGTATTTACTTAACCTAATCTCATGCATTACCTAGAGTAATTCCCTGACTAGTGATTTCAAAACAATTTATGGGTTAAGTTTTGTGAAACTTACTAAGTGTTATGTGATATATTTGATTGTAGTTATATGTGTATATATATAATTACGTACGAAATAAATATATCAAACTTTACGAATTGAACACAATAATATTGGTGATACAAAATAATTAATAATTCGAAAATTATTAATTACAACTATTATATAATTATATTATTGAAATAATATAATAAATTATACGTTTTATAATAAACGTATTAATCGCGAATAATAAAGTTCCGAAATGAACTTCAAAAATATTTTTGAATAATTTTTAGTTTGAAATTATTATATAAAAGTATTATAACGAAAAGAAAACGAAACATTTAGACGATTTTTAGTACACGTTATACGAACAGAAACAATTTTAAAACGCGCTTAGAGGATCAAAATAATAAAAGTATTATTTCGTAAGTTACTGTTTTAATGTGTAGAACATTACCTCAAAATATGATTTCCGAATTTGACTGAAATCTGGCACGCGTTTTTAACTATACAGTACTTTTACTGTGATTAATTTTAATTATACTTGTAACAAAGTATTTCACATTTCGATTTCCGAATTTCTAAATCTGAGATATAGAGAAACATAACGCGTAATTTTATTATGACCGATGTACCACAAATTATACCCGTACACGAAATTAACGGGCTAAAAACTACCAATAATACACTAAACCAAAATATCTCGCGACAGTTTGGTACTCCCTCCATACCCTCGTTTGAAAAACTCGACCAAAATCTTTTGCTATACTCTTCCCTCTACATCTCCAATAATTCACACTACATTCACACAATAGTTTTCTTCATCCCTGTGGTTTTTGTGCGTGCTGGAGAACAAGCAGAGGAACAACACCAGCCGTAAGAAAGAAGCAGGAGCTTCATTCCCTCCAAAAACCCATCATCACTATCTCCAATCCTTCATTTCTCAAACAAAATCAAACACTACACAAAAATGGTTTCTTGATCTTTATCATCATCATCGATTGTCATTATCATCATCAACATCAGAAATCATCATCAACATCAGAAATCATCATCATCTCCACCTTAAAACCATTGTGAGGATAATTTCTCCATTTTATTTCATTTCTATAATTTCTTCAAATTATGAAAATTGTTGATGATTGTTGTTACAAATAATTAAAAACATGTTATAATAGGTTTATATAACATATTGTGATGATCTATCATGTTAAAAACGAGTTTACATTAAAAATCTATGTGTATATGAAGTAACAGGGCCTAACCAGAACCTGAAAATCATCTAGATCCGGCGGATCACCTTTTGGATCCGGCGGATCCCAAGCTAAAGACCAAATGAATCCGGCGGATTCATGTTAAGCCGGCGGATCCTCGATTAAACTAGGTGCATAATGATTAAACTAGGTGCATAACGATTAAATTGGGTGCATAACGATTAAACTAGGTGCATAACGATTAAACTAGGTGCATAACGATTAAACTAGGTGCATAACGATTAAATTGGGTGCATAACGATTAAACTAGGTGCATAACGATTAAATTGGGTGCATAACGATTAAATTGGTAAATATGTATATACGACACGTGACTTGGTATTGAAATAGACACGATTACGAGACGTAATTATATCCGAGACATTTGTTAAACAATACGGAAAATTGGTACGCGACAAACTTTGAGACAAATACAATTTATATATTTAAACTAACGGACGATATATATATAACGAGACAGATGAAATGGAACGACTTAGATTGTTTAGCACCAACTATATAAATGGAAGATTTATAAACAAACAACGACGATTTATATATTTAACTAAATACAAAACTTATATAAGTGTATTTATATACATATATACGATAACTATCATAATTATGTTTTGAAAACATAATCAACAACAACGACAATTATAGATATATATATATACATACACACGACATTTATAATATATGTATATATGGATATTAACAATGACGACAACTAATATATATATTAGAATATATATATTTAACTAATATGTATATAATTATACAATTGAACGCAACGGTTATATCAACGCAAACGTCACCAAGAACAAAATGTTATAAACATTTTCAACTTAACAAATAATCCACATACTTATACAAGTATTATTATTTGCGTTTAGGTATTTGAGCGACGCTTTTGGATTATTTGCTAGCTATTTGTGCTGAAGACTTGCTATACGTGAGTTCACAGCCCCTACTTTCTACTTGTTTTAAATGTTTTTAAAACTAGGGGTGGAAAACATAGAACTATGTGATATAACATGCTACTTGATTTATATAATTGCTCTGCATGTTATTATATACAACTGATTAACATGAATGCTTTCATGCTGTTGAACTGTTTTTATGAATTGTTTTCATATCGTTAAACTTGAAATGTCTATATGAATTGTTTTCATATCGTTAAGCTTGAACTATTTCTATGAAAAGATTTTCACAACTATTTTGGGAATTAAGACAAAACAAATCTTGGTACGAACCTAGGTTTACGTGAGGTAGTTGTAGTGCACATAAGTCCCAGTGCTTGTAACCTATAACCATTAGCTAGGTGACTCTAGCCACTAAGTATACAGATAGTACTATCGATTTGACAACCCTCCCAGGATATAACTCGTTGGTCATTCCAACCTCACGACGGCAGTCGCACGCGGAGTGTATACTTAACCTGTTACTGTGGCAAAAACATAAATTGGTCGTGGATTGGTTATAGTACTAGGTGTCGTACTTTAACTCTAAAGGTTTAGCTCACCTTAGAGGGATCGTAGTCTATATTTCCCACTAAACAACAAAACAACAACTTGATTTAGAAAGGGTATTTCCTGTACGTACTTGATTTGGAAGGGGTACTTCCTGTGATACAAACTATTTATATGGAAATGTTTACTTGAATGATAAACCTGTATTTCCTACACACTATATGAATGGAAATGTTTAATTGATTGTTAAACCTGTATTTCCTGTGATACAAACTATTTATATGGAAATGTTTACTTGAATGATAAACCTGTATTTCCTACACACTATATGAATGGAAATGTTTAATTGATTGTTAAACCTGTATTTCCTGTGATAACTAATAGGATAGGTGTTCCTACACGATGACTATTTTAGAAATGTTTTCCTTAATTGGATAAACTTGTATTTCTTACCAAGTATTTAGGAAATGTTTATCGTATTTGAATAGACCTGTTTCTCCTTCTTAACGATTAACTTGTATTGACAACGACTATTAAACTACAAACTTAGTTTGGAAATAGCATTTCCCTGAGATTACTTATTTGAAACGATACAACTGATAGGAAATGTGTACTTTGATTAGTTAAACCTTTATTTCCTGCGAACTACTTATTGGGAAATGTTTTTGATTTAAACTTGTGTTTCCTACACTGCTATTACTTGTAGTAAGAATGACATTCTTACATAGTTAGGAAATGTTTTCTTTAATTAGAATACTTGTGTTTCCTATTTTACATATAAACATTATGTTTGTGTACATGAATGATATATACAAAATTTGATTTACTACATTCACACTAAACCTGTGAATTCACTCAACATTCAATGTTGATGATTTACTATGTTTTTCAGGGAATTAGGACTCAGGTACTGCATTTGCACTCATGGACGTAGGCAACCCGACTATTTATGATGCCACTTTTGGGACACTTGGATTTCCTTTGTATTATCAATTCTATTGGTTATACTTATGAAATCCCTTTTATTTATAAACTTGTATTTTCAAATACTTATGTACGACTTTATAAGTTGTATCTTTTGTAATAACTTAATACTTATGGCATCTTAAATATATATATATGTTCTGTATGATCATATGCTCTGATACAGTGAATGCACTATTGTAGCGTCAGCACCCCCGCTGTTTAGAATATTATTAAAATGCTTCCGCTAATTAACTAAAGCTTCCGCGAAACACTAAATAAACGCGATTATCGATTTGGGGGTGTGACACCTCCAAACCTCAAACAAAAACAATCACTTTCTTTTTATCTATTTTTATTTTTATTCCTTTATAGTTTATATTCATCGTGAATCAAACCACATTTATACAAACATAAAATAAAAATGGCATGTAACGGAAAGTTACATCGCCGGGGTTTTCATTACACAAATCAAAATCAGAAAAACCTAAACCATTAGACGAATTCATATGTATAATTTGTGGTTCACTATTGTTTGATCCGGTTGTTTTACATCTAGTAAGACATTTGAACGGATTTCGGTTGAGATTTGCAACGAGCTTAATTTCACGTACTTTGACCCGTTTTCCGATGACATTGGAAACGTGCAAGACCCCAGGTCTCGAAGAAACCAAAAGGAAATTCTGCGTCACCTGCCACCGGGCAAATCTACCGTCACCCACTACCAATAAAATCGCCGCTGCCATGAGCATAAAGTATGTGACCTGCAACTCCGCCGCCACCCACGATATGCTTCTTCATCTTCTTGTTTCTTTTAGGGTCTGTTCGGATTTTTGAAAACCTAGGTTTCAGGGTTTTATTATCTCTGTAATTTTTAAATTAATCTTGAAAAAGGCAATTAACAGAAAAGGTTATTGTTGTGTTGTTGATGTTAATGATAATGTTCTTGTTAATAACGATGATGATAATGATAGTGATTTTTTAAGCTCATTTGGGTTTGTAAATGAATAGTTAGAAACAAACTAGTTTTATGACCCGTGAAAACACGGGTTTTTGTTAATAAAATGATTAAATCAATTATTTTGACGCTTCAACCTATCATGGACAAACTTTTATATTTTCGTTTTTAATATTATCGATTGAAACCAATAATATTTTCGTAGTTAAAGGGAAGTATTAAATTAATATTAATTAAACAGTGTTCTCTACTAAAAATCTTTGAACATACGTAAATGGAATATCAGTGTAAATCCCTACAAATCACTCCATCAACAGAACTATGACCATGAACATGACATAACATACTATAGTATTGCAAAAACTATGACAATTTCCTATTGATTGATAAAACTACATCTTGACTTGTGACTATCAAATTAGACTTCATACACACTAAAAAATCTTTCTTTCTTTATATGCAGAATCTGAGATATCTTCACTTCAATTGCACCCACAAGATGACTCAACTTTTGATCACCAAAACAGCAAAACTGTTATCCAAGTTCTCATGATCACCAAAACATTCTGCTTTAATTTGATGTGCAATTTGACTTGGATAGGTCAAAAGTTAAAACTACCCATATGAACCAGACTTGCAAATGTAAATATACCTTCAATGTGATCCAACATTCCTTCCAGTCTTCTTTTATTCTCAGAATGCTTTCCAAACTTCAAAGTCTTCAAAAATCTTCATGCAAATTTTATGAGATTAACGTCATGCAATGAAGCAATATTTAAGAATCAACAACAACAACATTCAACAATGAAGCTGTATTTAAGAGTCAACATCTTTTCAAACACTTGATATGCATGCCTTTATTAATACTCGTAAAGCAATTGATATCGCTCCATCTTGTTACAACTTTTGAAGATTTAGTCCCTATTGACCCATCTATATCACATCACATCAACACGAGCATTAAAGTGGAAGCATAATAGGAGCACTTCCTAAATCACAAGGCCAACAGTTACATATAAGCAAGAACTTCAACTTACATAAATATATTGACAGGAAAGGCAGCTCATATCGTTCCAATGTTCATGCCTTCGTTGTACCAAAATTAAAAAAACGAAGATAATATTAAGGGATCATTAAATGACATAATAACATAATGACAATATGAAAGCGGAACATAAAAAAAGGTGCATGTTATACCCCGTTAATATTAACCATCCGACCTTGCCCTTCGGCCCCTTCTTGACCTTAAGTTTCCTCAAAAGTACCTGCTTTTAAACCACAATAACTAATTAATCCATCCTAAAAAAACCACAAAGCACAGTGACAAAATCTCTCATTTAACCTTGTAACATCCTAAATCACTTAACAAAGATCTACCTGTCGTTGCTTGTATTTTAAACATTTCCTTAAAATACATATCCACGACCTGCAAAAAAGTAAAACGAAACAACAAATATAGATTATAATATTATAGTTGAAGTACATAATACACATGATGAAATCTAGTTGAAGTACATATTTATTGTAATCCTAATATACTTTTGGCATGTCTTTTGAAAAATTGCATATTGAAGCAACATCGATATGCAATAGAGTCGGAAACTAAACAAAAATCAAATATATTATATATAAAAATACTAATTAAAAAAATATTAGCTTGACTACATGGTCATGGACATCCCAACTGCAAGAACAGATAGTAGGAAATCAGCCTTGGTAGTTTGAAAATTCACATAAGAAAGTATATAGCTAAGAGAGAAAAGTCAGCCTTTGTATGAATGGAACACTTAAAGAGTTGATAAATACCTTGATCAAGTTCGTTGGTATCACTTTCCGTTAAACACAATTGTCAACCCTTCCATCTACACGAAATATACAGATACTACTTTTTGTTAGTCAAACTGCACATATAAACAACTTCTAGTGATTAAATCATTTGAATGGCAATTTAATCAGCCCATATCAGTTTGTGTGAAATAGGTGTAACAAAAATTGTACCGTACACAACTTCACATGTAACCTCTAGAAACAATTGCAAGGTTAGGAATGTAAAAAGTTACAGAAAGCATAGACCCATTGAAAGAAAAACCAATCTCAAATGTACCAATACTACCTACTTGAACTTATCTATATAAAACACATGGCCCTTGAGCATTAACTACCAAAACCATTTGCATGCACCACACCATGTAACAGATAATTGGTATCCTCCAATTGGTTATATATCCAGTCTTCAACATCTTTAGTAGTCATGACATGGTTGCAAGATTTGCATCTGCAAAAGCTCAGCATCAACATATATAAACAGAAAAGTAAGTATCATCCCAAGATACCATATACAAATATAACTATTGTTTCAATGACCAATAAGTGTGTATTTTGCTTTGAAATCCATATGACATTCACTAACATCCCCTTTTTCTGTTTTATGATTCCAAATTTTTATGAGCAATTATAGGCTGATATGGGCTAAACTTAGCAAGTATAACAAAAGGAAAGTTAAAACTAAAATCATGAAACAATAAACAATTAACTTGAACAAAAAAACTCAAGAGACACTCACATTGGGGACTCTCAAGCACCATCATAACCTACAAACTCCTGTAACTAACTGAACAAACCACTGATTCTAGTTACCTGGAAAGGTGGATACAAAACCACCTATGTCTTCTTTATCGAATTCTAAAAGATACCCAACACGAAAATCATAAGATTAAAGGGACTGAAAAAATACCCGGATGATAAATCTTTAAACTTTAAGACATGAGGGGATGAATTATAAGAAGTGAGGGCATTTCATCAAACACTTTAATAAACTAATTTTCATTCAAGCATTTCATTAAACATAGAGTAAAAAATTTATTATACAATATATAGGTTTACCTTACAGTTTCAGCGTGAGCTTGTATTGCAATAAACTCAGCTTTCTTTGCTGCTAAATCCGCCTGCCTAGTCTCTTCCTGCTTTTTCATCAATTCAAAAATCTAAAAACAACACCAATCACAGATTATCACCATCAAATAAATAATCACATCAAACACCCAAATTTCAAAATCAAAAAAGAAACTTGATTTATCAAGTACCAAGCTAAATTCATTCCAAATACTATACTAATATATCAGCACAATATAACCTTATTCAAAAAATTAGGTCAAGTAAAAAATCAAAACCTTTTTAGGTTCTTTAGATTTAGCAATTTTTTCAACCGCTGCAGCACCTCTTTCCAATGGTTCAGGATCAAACTCTACGGACGTTGTTCTAGGATTATCGTAACGAACACGTGGTGGCAGCGACAATGTGTTATTTTTTCGGCGGAGGCGATTGAGGGTCAACCGGAGCTTGGCCAGCCGGCGCCGGAGATGGTGATGGTGAAGTGAAGGTAGGGAAGTTAAAGAGGCTTGAAGCTTTTGACATTGATATATAGATTTAGATTTCAAATGAAAAAGTTGAAAGAGAATGATGAGTAACCTGATGGGGGAGAAGATGAAAGAAAGTTGGATGAATTTTAGTTTTTGATTTTGGGCGGTGGTGTAAATACAGATGCACGCATGGGAACAGGTTTGGATAAAGAGGCCATTAGATAAAAAGCTTATCAAATAAGTTTCTTGAAAAGTCCAATTGTATTCTTTAAATTTAAAATGTAGTGTATTAATTTTCCATCGTTGGGAAATGGAAAAAAATTTAAATTCAAACGAGCTGTAATTGTGTTTTAATTGTAAATGCATGATTTAAAAAGTTGAATGATTCGTTTTTAATATTTAAAATAATACAACTTAATGACATCAGCAGATTAATGTGGTAGTGACACATCAGCGTATTTGATTGCTTTATGCTATGCCACGTCAGCTTTATGATGTCAACGCAACCCCCCTTTAGTAGATAGAATAGATTGAATGTATACAGTGTTTGTTGATTTATAAAGATCAAAAATTATTCACTCATGTTCTTCATAAACCGGAATCCTTATTTGTAACACTCATTCCTCGGGTCTGGTAGTATTTTATTATTTTCTGATGGTGAATTATTATTTAATGTGTCAGAAAATAGATGCATTGTATTATTTGAAAATAAATGTGGAAAAGAGTTAAATAATTTATTGTGACTAATAAATTATTATTTGTTTTAAATTAACCTAGTTGACGGTAAAAGAAAATAGTTTTCCCCGCAAATGGTTTTTAAGTTTCAGACAATGATAATTACGGGGGATGAAATTTAACTAATTATGTAATATACTTATATTTTGAGTCGGTCTTTTGATTTTAAACATATCTCTACATATATACATACCGTACGTACCATACATACATACATGAAACATGAAACTCTAAATCAATTATCAAGATCATGAGGAAACATCAAATTGAAGATTTCAAGTTCGAATTCAAGCTTCAAGAACATGGATTATCATCCTTTAATTCTTTTAATCATCTTGTAAGTCTCAATTTCTTGAATTATATAAACCTAGAAAATGGGTTTTTGAGTAATTGATAAAAATAGGATGATTGATGTTAAATTGAAGCTTATAATACTTGTATAATTGTTAGTTGAGGTTTAATTCATGATTATAAGTGAAACCCTAAGTTAGAAATGATAAATTGATTAGGTGTTCTTGAAGTTTATAATGAATATGATAATTATCATGGGTTACATGATAAATTTAGTATTGTTTATTATTTGGAACACTTAATTGATAATCAAAAAGTGAAGTTAGAACTTATGTGGTCAAGTATTCATGAGGCCTAATATAGAGTTTGATGAATTAGTGATATTTGAGGTAAAGGGCCTTGTTAATGATTATGAAAATTTGATGTTAAAAGTGGTTATTCATAATCTTGAAATGATTTGTGTTAAAGTGTTATAAAGTAGCAATCACCTATTAGATTGAGTTGAAAGAGAGAGTATCATGATAATTAATCGCGATTAAGTGATAATTCAAGAACTTGGATAATTGAGTTAAATATGTTCAAACCAATGGGAATGATGGATTGATGGTGATCAATTAACTATGAAATTTATAGCTACTAAATGTGTTGTATAATGATAATTGTTGTTATGAGATGAATAATGAGTTATACGTTAAGTGATCAGTTACTAACTCATTGTTTATTTAATTATATTCTCAGATATGGAGAAGACTCAGTGATATTAGACTACTGAGTGGACAACTGGGGTAGTCGGTGAGTGGATCTTTAATCCTCAGTGTGATTTAGTTGTAACAGGTTTGGTTACAACGGGTATACGTATTATTACTGCTGTTGTTTGCCCTGACGATTTTGGTTTAATAGTAATAATACTGTTGATAGACTGTTTAGTTTGATATGTTGACCTGATTGAATATGTGAATATGTGATTACTTGATATTTGGCCTTTGGGCATCAGTGTATTGGGGTCAACCTGATGGTTGGGTTTGGTTACTATTGTAAGATGACAGGATTTTCCTTGTACTCATCGTTAATAGGAAATTAGGTCGTATGAGATTAGTACCAAACTATTGGTCTCGTCCGTTATGGTCATACGGATATGTACGGTAAGTGTTCTTGGAGAATCCCCGGGTATTATGGTATCTCAAGAACCACCGGTCCTCATTGTATTGAGATGTTATCTCATTGATATTATGTGATATTGGTTATGTGTTCTTGGCTGAAGGTTTCCCCAAGAACCAAGTATTTCATGAAAGATTGTGTGTTTACGATACTTGGCTGTAAACAGAGTTGTTATGCTAGGTTGGGCTGTTGATTATTATTCACTCACTTAGCGTTGAGCTAATCCCCACATTTTGTAGGTCATGAGTCGTTAATAGGCTGGGCAAGGCATTGACACGGGAATGGAATGTTTAACAACTAGGCGTAAACTCTGATATATATTTGATAAGAAAATGATGAAATTATATAACACCTCGTAGTGGTATTATTATTGTTATAATAGATTTTGAAATGTTGTATATCAAGTTTTGGAAACAAGTTATGTACATTTTATATGATATATATTTTAAATTTACGCTTCCAAGTCAAATCATTATTATAATGGTTTTATAAAAGGAGGGGTGTTATATTATTGCTGGAAAACTCACCGCAGAAGATGACCATTTTTTCCAAATCTGAAAACGGTTCATGGTTTACCTTTTTTAAACATTTTAGATGTGACGTGGCAAAACTGGTTACGTGGCAACTGACGTGTATACCAAATCAGCATTTTATAATATGAGAAGCTAATATTGAAGTTTTGAAAATCATAACACAAAATTTCCCGGTTGGTTGCATACATGAGAAATAAAAAGGGTAAGTTGCATACTTGGAGTATCCGCTGACAGTACGTGGCCGATTTGTAACATCCTCGAATTGGACCTAGTTGTTTTATATTATTTCTTGATTTAAATGTGTTTGGAAATAATATTGTTTGAAATAGTTGAAATAATTGGAATAGGAGTCGAATATTCCAATGTGATAAGGAAATTATTAATTGTTGTAAATTAATATAGTTGACGGTGCAATAAAATGTTTGGACTCGCAAATGGTTTTCGGGTTCCAGACAATAGATTGAGATGGGGTATTAAATTATACCCGTATATTGAAGGCGGTTGGATGAGCCGACTTATATATATCCTTTCCTATTTAGGAAAGTTATTCATTTTTATTCCAAAACTCACAGAAACTCTCTTAAAACCTCCAAATCAATCCAGAAATCAAAGCAGGAAGTGGTGATTCTCGTGAAACTTCCTAATCATCAGATTACCATCGTTAGATTCTTCAATCAGTAAGTATTCTTGAGTATTTAAGAATTTGATTTTTGATTGAATTTGGGTAAATTGATGATTTGAGAGATTTGGATGTTAGAAACAGGTTATAAGTGTTACATATTGATTATGTGATGATATTTGAGGTTTATAACCGTTTAAAAACGAGTTTTTGGTGTTTTGGGGATTAAACCCGTGAGTTAGGGTTTCTGCTGTTCGTGCTGGGCTGGGACGAGGCCAGAAGCCGGCGGCTTCTTTGGCCAAACCGGCGGCTTGTTCTTGTTAGCCGAAGCCGGCGGCTTCATAGGGGTAGCCGGCGGCTTGTGTTGCTTGGTAGGAAACCGGCGGGCATAAACCCGACCCGGCGGCTGGTAGAAGCTTTAAAACATGTTTTGGTTCTGTTACCACATTTGGTAAATTACCCGGCGGTTGTGGAAGTAAAGCCGGCGGGTGAGGATAGGAAGCCGGCGGCTTCTAGGAGGAAGCCGGCGGCTTGAAGGGCTGTTTCAGCATTACTTGTTTGACTTCGATAGTAATGTGCTTGATATATGTTATAGGATAATATATGTTAATGATTATATTGTAAATCATTAATACACAATTAGGAACTAGTAATTGTAATGTTAATTATGTTAAGTTCCTAAATGTCAAAGATTGATATAAGTTATGTATTGATGATCTGGATTACTAACTTATATTTGATATTGATTCTCAGATGTGGAGAAGGCTCAGTGATATTAGACTACTGAGTGGAGGCCTGAGGTAGTCGGTGAGTGGATCTGTAACCTCAGTGTGATTTAGTTGTAATGATTTGATTTACAATAAGTAATTTATAGTATTACTTTGATATGATGCATCTGTTGAGATAACTTGCCATGTTAGTTAGGTGGTTTGCTTACTTGGCTGTTTGAGCTAGTATGTAAGATTCTGAGGTCAACTTGACTTGACAGTTGGACTTGGTTGTTATTGTAGACGACAGGAGATCTTGAAACTTGAAATGTTGGTTTAGAGATCTAGGTCGTGTGTGATTAACAACTGGTTACCGGTAATTCTGTATAGGCCAATACAGATGATTGATAAGGGTTCCCTGAGTACCAAACCGGTATTAGGGTATCTCAGGAGCCACCGGTCCTCATGACGATTGATAATGTTTGATGTGAGTAGCTTGACATTGATTGGATGTCGAGTGATTGATTGATTTTCTGTTTATTGTTATTTGATGTAAACAGATTGTTATGCTAGGTTGTACTGATGCTTATAGTTTCATTCACTTAGCTTTATGCTAACCCCACCACAGTTCTTCCTGCAGGTTGAAATAGATGGGACATATTGGGCAGGGCAGGAAGTGTTTGGAATTGATGGAATGTTTGACAGGCTGTAACTCTGATGTTATTTTGATAATTATAGAAATGTTTTTAATAACACCCAGTGCGTTGAAATGTCTTGTACTTTGAATTGAAAAAGTTTATTGACATTTTGGGTAACATGTAACATTGGTTGTAATGTTTTGAAAATATAAGCTTCCGCGTCGCCATTATTATATTGTTTGTTTATATATAAATGAAGGGGTGTTAAAAGTTGGTATCAGAGCCATAGTTTGGGTGAATTGAGCATGATAGAATGTTCAATCCTAAACTTTGATTGAGTTGAGTCAAACATTCCAGTGGGTGCGGGTTTAGTTGATTAGTGAATGTGTGAGAAAGTGATTAGTTGAGTATGTACTAACCCTTAACAAGTTGCAAAGTGTTATTTGATGCAGAGACGGAGGAACATGAGTAACTGATTGGTTTATTTCATGTTTCCTCAACGCTCGTGGGCTTAAGATTGTCAGGTAATCTTTGATAAGCCTGTGTTAATTTAAATTGACTTGAATTGTTTACTCTGATATGTTGAGTAAGCCTTGTTATGAAGTTAATTGAGTCAGACTGATATGATTCCCCAGTTTTGAGTCAACTATTGATTGCTATAGGTTGACATGAGGATAGAGGTATTGAATGAGATGCTCATTGTTGTTCATTGTTGTGGTTATTTCTGATTGAATTGTAAATGCAGAAATATGTTTAAGTAGATAGAGAGTTGATTAAGGTTTTAGCAAGATTGATGTTAGAACCTAAGGAGTGTCTTTATTGGTGAGACGAGATAATTGATAGTATTATGATAATGGATTAATCACAAGGTGTGATCTAAATCCTTGTTAAGGAAGGTTGTGTCATTGAATTGATAATGACTGCTATTTGAGAAAATATGTGTTTATGTGACTGTATGATATGTGTTGACTATAGTTAAACACTTGATATAAACCATGACTGATAGGTTTAAGAGAAATGTAGAGTGTAATAATGTGAAATTGATTGGGAAGTGATAGATCTTTCTGGTCAATTGTGAAATTAATAAATGAAATGTTTGATAGTAACATGATTAAGTAGACTTGTTGTGACAGTGATGCTTGATATGATAGCATATGTCAAAGTGATGATAATTAATTAAGATGTGTCCTGAATTTTGAGGTAAATAGGGACATTGATTAGTGTTAAGTATTGAAACTATGATGATGAGTTATCATGTGTTTGAAGTTTCAGATAAATGATATACTGAGTAATTCAGTTATTGAAAATTAGAACATTGTGTGTATGTGAGATGACTTGCATATGTAGGGTTGAATATGTAAGTAGTAAGCTGATTTTGAGTGTGTATCAGCTGATAGAAACTATTAAATGAAGTATGATTGATTTGAAATCATGAAGTATTTAATACGTATGAGGTGAGAATAGATCACATTGATAATTATAATGTAGAGTAGCCTGAGAATGGATTGTGAAGAGCATAATCTTGCAACGCCTGATCACCGTTGTTATATTATGTTGGGTCACATGAACTTGTTGAGGCTACTTGGTATAAAAGAAATGTAATGTGATTTTGGAAATGGAGCATGATAGTATGCTAAGTTGTTTAATAGTTGTTTTGATAAGCAAATAATCAGTTGATAGAACTGTGACCTTTAGACTGTAAAGGTGAGAGTGTAAATGATAGTTGTCATTGATAGAGGTTTTGATGATAAACCTAAGTGATTAATTTGATTGTGTTAAATATGTAATTGTGATTGATTGTGATAGATTACATGTAGGCGAATTTGATAGTGTTTAAATGAGTCACTATTTTGTACTTGGCTTGTATGAAGCCAAAGTTGAAATAGGTTGATATTGTCTTGTTTGAGGAATTACTAATAATTATTGAATGTAATAATTTGAAGTTTATGTTCGATAGTAAACATAAAATATGAAATGGATTGTATGGAGCCAAAATTGATGTAGGTTGACTTTGTCCTTGTGAAGGATTGATAAGATTATTGAAAGTAATAATTTGAAATATATGTTTGAAAGTGAACATATAAGATGATATGGTTTGTTATGAGTTAATATTGATAGTATGTTAACTTTGAAAGTCAAACCATGAATAGAGAATTGTGTATAAAATTAATTGCTTGTGATTGGTTTGAGTTTGGGTCAAGCTTGATAAAAGCAATTAGAGAATTTTATTGATTGGTTGATTGAAACCAGAGTTGACATGTAGTTAACTGTGTGTGTGAAATAGTATAACATAGATTGTAATGTTATGATTGTGTGGAATATGATTGAATTCCTAAATTGTAT
The DNA here is from genome assembly GCA_949592205.1 of Helichrysum umbraculigerum. Classification (NCBI taxonomy): domain Eukaryota; kingdom Viridiplantae; phylum Streptophyta; class Magnoliopsida; order Asterales; family Asteraceae; genus Helichrysum; species Helichrysum umbraculigerum. The sequence continues at coordinate 96,993,685 of CATIUR010000004.1, forward strand.
TAAGTTGTGAAAACTTGAGTAATTACTTAAAGCTAGTATTAAGTAATTGAAATAGTGTTAAGTATAATTAAGTATTCAGTTAGGAAATATATGATATTTGAACTGAATATGTGTTAGAAAATTATACAGATATGAAGTCATTGAATGATATGACAGTTATAAATTGTTGAATGATGTAAGTTAAATCACATTGATTAGGATTGTGATAAGAAATTCTTACCAGTGTATGAGGCTTGTGATGATTGCTTTGATTGGGTAAGACTGTGAGATGATGAATAATTGAAGGTTATTATTATTAGTTGCCTAGGTTGATTGGTACCTCATGGTGAGTTACTTAGACATTGAAAGAATTGAATGGATTCTTTAGTTAATTGTTGATTTTATACAAATGAAGTAAGTGATGAAGTAGAAAATTGGGATTAGATCCAAGTAAGGTATGATATGAAAGTATACCTGGAGTTGGATTGTGTTAAAGGTTTAGTTGATCGTTGTTGGATAAAATGAGAGAATATGAATTGAAGGTTGTTCATGTTTTAAGAAATTTTGTATGTATAATTGTAAGTGTTAAGAAGTAAGGGAAACCTTGAAATTGGTAGGTGATGATTGTATTCACCAAACTTTCTTGTAAGTTTGGACTAAATTGTTTAAGTTATATACTAAGTGGTATGTATATAAGTGAAACATAGAATTGCTGATTGGTAATTGTTCCATGTCCTGTGGTATGGATATGTGATGACTAGTAGTACTGAGAAGGCTTGGTAAAGATTTTAACAGTCTGAATGGCCTAGTGTATAGGATTAAATGGAATTGGGATGTACGTGTCCATTTAAGAGAGTACCTGAAATTGTGTAATATATATGTGTAGTATACATGATAATAAATGGCATGATAAGTTTTAATAGATTGAATTAAAATGTGCCATAAGACATGTGGAGGTTAGTTAATTGTGATTAACTGGATGTAGATTTTGTTGAAATGTGTTGTAGAGTAGCACATTGTGATATTGTGATACTTGAATTGTGGTATCATAATGTTGATTAGGATTGACTTAGTTGCTAGATTGATGGAATGTGGTACTAAGTGATTATGTGATTAAAGTTGTATAACTTCTAATTGCTTGTGATTAGTAGTTTATGATTGTAAGGTTGAGTTGAAATAACTGGTTGCTAAGAATAGATTTTGATGTCTTACCAGTTTAAGTAATATACAAATTCTAACTTGATGGTTAGTTAAAACTTTGGAGATATACAGTGAGTATTGATAGATGTACTGAACTGTATAATCATTAGTGTTGTGATTATTGGAAGTGTTATTGTTGTTGTTAACAATTGATAGGTGGTAATGAAAGGAGTTACAAATGGAAATAAGTCAATGTAGAGGTTGGTTGATTGTAGGTAAGATTGATTGTGGTACTTTTGTTGATTGAGCAAAGTACTTGTTGATTGTAGTTTTACCTACTGAGTGTGACCTCTGCTTTGCTTATTAAGGTGATATGAATCTGGATTACTTTTAAGTAAAAGATTTCATATGATTGTAATGATATGTGAATATGATTGGTTATTCACAATAGTATAGGTATGAAACTTTCGGGATGAAAAGTTGACCTAGAATTGGATTTTAAATCTTTGATAGTAGAGATTTGAAATTGTTATCTGTATATTAGGCTGGTTGTAAGTCGTGAGTTGAATTTTATTTCAATGTTGCTAGGAACATTGTGGTTTGATAACCACTGTTGTGATATTGTTGCTGCTGTTTTATTGTTAACAGAAATGAATAGTGAGAATAGGTTAAAGATTTTAGCACATTGCTAATTTCTGGTTGTATAGACCTATTAAGTGATGTTAGGTTTCACTTGTTGTTTAAGTGATTGTAGGATTCACTTGTTAAAGTAGGTGTTTGTTTATAAGATATATCTGATTGATGATATTGATTTGGTGCACTGTAAGTGTGCATAGGAAAAGATAGAAGCATGTACATTTGGATATGTGCATGTGGAAAGAATTCAAACAGTCTAAGTATAGTTGTAAGTTGCTATTGAGGACAAATGTATGTTAAGATATATGTGATTATATCACATTAGACAGATTGAATGAGGTTAGATTTCGGGGACGAAATCTCTTTAAGGGGGGGAGAGTTGTAACATCCTCGAATTGGACCTAGTTGTTTTATATTATTTCTTGATTTAAATGTGTTTGGAAATAATATTGTTTGAAATAGTTGAAATAATTGGAATAGGAGTCGAATATTCCAATGTGATAAGGAAATTATTAATTGTTGTAAATTAATATAGTTGACGGTGCAATAAAATGTTTGGACTCGCAAATGGTTTTCGGGTTCCAGACAATAGATTGAGATGGGGTATTAAATTATACCCGTATATTGAAGGCGGTTGGATGAGCCGACTTATATATATCCTTTCCTATTTAGGAAAGTTATTCATTTTTATTCCAAAACTCACAGAAACTCTCTTAAAACCTCCAAATCAATCCAGAAATCAAAGCAGGAAGTGGTGATTCTCGTGAAACTTCCTAATCATCAGATTACCATCGTTAGATTCTTCAATCAGTAAGTATTCTTGAGTATTTAAGAATTTGATTTTTGATTGAATTTGGGTAAATTGATGATTTGAGAGATTTGGATGTTAGAAACAGGTTATAAGTGTTACATATTGATTATGTGATGATATTTGAGGTTTATAACCGTTTAAAAACGAGTTTTTGGTGTTTTGGGGATTAAACCCGTGAGTTAGGGTTTCTGCTGTTCGTGCTGGGCTGGGACGAGGCCAGAAGCCGGCGGCTTCTTTGGCCAAACCGGCGGCTTGTTCTTGTTAGCCGAAGCCGGCGGCTTCATAGGGGTAGCCGGCGGCTTGTGTTGCTTGGTAGGAAACCGGCGGGCATAAACCCGACCCGGCGGCTGGTAGAAGCTTTAAAACATGTTTTGGTTCTGTTACCACATTTGGTAAATTACCCGGCGGTTGTGGAAGTAAAGCCGGCGGGTGAGGATAGGAAGCCGGCGGCTTCTAGGAGGAAGCCGGCGGCTTGAAGGGCTGTTTCAGCATTACTTGTTTGACTTCGATAGTAATGTGCTTGATATATGTTATAGGATAATATATGTTAATGATTATATTGTAAATCATTAATACACAATTAGGAACTAGTAATTGTAATGTTAATTATGTTAAGTTCCTAAATGTCAAAGATTGATATAAGTTATGTATTGATGATCTGGATTACTAACTTATATTTGATATTGATTCTCAGATGTGGAGAAGGCTCAGTGATATTAGACTACTGAGTGGAGGCCTGAGGTAGTCGGTGAGTGGATCTGTAACCTCAGTGTGATTTAGTTGTAATGATTTGATTTACAATAAGTAATTTATAGTATTACTTTGATATGATGCATCTGTTGAGATAACTTGCCATGTTAGTTAGGTGGTTTGCTTACTTGGCTGTTTGAGCTAGTATGTAAGATTCTGAGGTCAACTTGACTTGACAGTTGGACTTGGTTGTTATTGTAGACGACAGGAGATCTTGAAACTTGAAATGTTGGTTTAGAGATCTAGGTCGTGTGTGATTAACAACTGGTTACCGGTAATTCTGTATAGGCCAATACAGATGATTGATAAGGGTTCCCTGAGTACCAAACCGGTATTAGGGTATCTCAGGAGCCACCGGTCCTCATGACGATTGATAATGTTTGATGTGAGTAGCTTGACATTGATTGGATGTCGAGTGATTGATTGATTTTCTGTTTATTGTTATTTGATGTAAACAGATTGTTATGCTAGGTTGTACTGATGCTTATAGTTTCATTCACTTAGCTTTATGCTAACCCCACCACAGTTCTTCCTGCAGGTTGAAATAGATGGGACATATTGGGCAGGGCAGGAAGTGTTTGGAATTGATGGAATGTTTGACAGGCTGTAACTCTGATGTTATTTTGATAATTATAGAAATGTTTTTAATAACACCCAGTGCGTTGAAATGTCTTGTACTTTGAATTGAAAAAGTTTATTGACATTTTGGGTAACATGTAACATTGGTTGTAATGTTTTGAAAATATAAGCTTCCGCGTCGCCATTATTATATTGTTTGTTTATATATAAATGAAGGGGTGTTAAACGATTTTTGTCTTTTACCCTTTGATTGTTTTATATGTTCAATTTAGTTATAGTCACTTATTTCAGTTTTTTTTTTTTTCAATTTAAAACTACATTCAAATCTTACTTATTTGATTAATTTTGTGTATATGCTCCCATCATTTTTTAAACTTCATTTTATCGAATATAGTAGGTAATTTGATTGATTGAAAACAAAAAAAAAACACCGGTTTAGCAAGAATAGAGATGATTAAGTATAACTTGCGATGAAGTAAAAACAAATGACAATTTTTTTTCGTTCCAAAGACGTGTTATCTTTCAGTTTTCAAATTTAAAGACTTTTATCTCTAACAAAATAATGTAATATGGTAAAGAATAGTATGCAAAATGAGTAATAGATATGTATATGCTCCCAAGTGTATTTTTTGAGAGAATATAAGAGAATCGGAAAGAAAACAAAATGAGTATGCGGTCTCGAGTTTTTTTGGTGGAGAGAAAAGAAAAGAAGTGGAGGGAGAATTAGCTAACTAACATGTATTAGTATTAATTATTGCATGTCAAAAACTCGCTAAGTTGATTATCCAGTAGTCCTCGGCGAGAGTATTGATGCGTATAGATAGTGACAAACGACAAATTTAGGTTAACGTTTACCTTTAATTAAAACGTCATTGCTTGTATTTAGTACGTATTTAGGCTAAATACTTGGTACAATTCACATACGTAATTAATTTGAATTACGCAGAACAATCAGACGATTCCGAGTAACACGAACGTTGGTGATACATTTTTAATAAATAACATAAAGCTATTTGGAAAATAAATAGTACTAGTAGTTATTTCAATTATATTTTTAAGCTAGAATTTTAAAGCTTAACATTTTAAATGTTTAAATTAACGTTTACACGATTTGAATTGAACATAACAAACGCAACGAGAATTCGCGAATTAAACTCAACGACCAAACGAAACGTAACGAATGTTATAGAAATACGAAATTTAGTATTTGAAATAATACTTCATATTTAGTTAACTTTAGTTATCGTTAACTTACCTAAACCAACTAATTAACGTTCGATTAGTTGAACGCTAAGCTTGATCAACCAACTAATGACCAAAATATCTAAACGTTTAACACTAATTAGGGGGACAAAGTGAGTTACACACCATGCCCTCCTTTTTGACTCTTGTTGGCTGATTTTTCTACAACCACCACCCCACTCTTTCATTCTCTCATTCAACACTCAATCACAATCCCACACTCTTCCTCATTCTCTCTCAACTCTCTCAATCATCAAAAACTTTCATCATCATCTTCATCCTTCAAAAAACAAGAACATCATCATCATCATCATCATCATCATCATCATCATCTTCATCATCATCTTCATCATCTTTGATCACTTGAAGAAGCATACACAAAAAGGATTGGAATTGGAGCTTAATATCTTCTTTTTCTTCTTCTTGTTTTCATCCATACATCTTTGTAAGGAAACTTTCTCTTTGATCTTTCTTTCATGAATTTTTATTTACATTCATGCTAGTAGTTCACTCACTCAAGATCATGACTAAAAATATGTTAAAACATGGTTTTAAATGGTAAAAACCAACAAAACACACTTTTGAATGAAGAACACCTTCTGGACAGAAAATTTGTCGGACTTCAACTCTTGTTAACTTCCTCAAAACGTAACCAAAATGAACGATTATTGAGTCTAAAGTAAAGTTTAAAATGTTAGCTTTCAAACCCAAGTGGTTTCATGATTTTTGGACAAAATTTGATACCTCATCAAAACGAATTTAAAAGATCAAGTGTCTAATATGCCGTTTTGGAACTGGAACTTAGTCTAACTTTAAATGGTCATATCTATTTACATACAAGTCCAAAAAATGTAAGGCTTTTTCCTAAAAGTCACATTTTATGTTAGCTTTAAAAATTGTATAACCTCATTTTGTGAGGTTAAGTATCACTCAGTCAACAATTAGGTTTCTTGACATGTATCCAAAAATGTTAACTGCTGGACCTTTGTGCATTCATGAATTATTTTGAACATCTTACACTTGGTTAAAAATTATGAAATTTACTTTTTAATAAAGCTAAGACATATTTGAACTTGTAGTAAAAATTTCATAATTTAACTCAACCGTTTGACTAGTCAAAACGACATCACAAGAGAGGACAATTTCTGGACAGAATCTGTTTGTGGACTGTTAAGGACCAAATACGCGAATTTAAGACTAAGTACGTACACGAGTTTACAAGACACAATAAGTTCGTAATAACAAGTACGCAACAAAAAATTCGCACACAAGTTCGTGACTCACAAGTTCGTGGCTCACAAGTTCGCGAAACAAAAACTTATAAAACGTTAAACGTATACTTTAATAATAACTATGTTTTCGAGAGAGAAAAAAAACAATACAAGAATATTATTTTTTTTAAGGAAATATTACTTATAAAAATATAATCAACGTCGTACACATTTTAAGACAACGTTTTAAGTATGTGAAAACGCGATCGCCCATATACATTCAAAAACATTTTATAAATATGTGAAAACGCGACCACACATATTTATCAACTTGAGTGAACAACCGGCATGGATGGGCTATTAGCCATCTACTTATACGAATAACCTTATGCGTTTAGGGCGCTAGGAGGTTACCTTGGGAAAAACACACATTTTTTTTGAAACGCTAGCACTCACGACTAAGGTGAGTCTCATAACCCCTTTTTTACTTGTTTTATTGGGGTGAGAATACATGCGCAGGCTTTTTATAAACACAAGTACAAGAAAAACATATACTTATTGCATGGGTAGCAGAGTAATCCAATAATAAGACCTCACTTTCATGGTTCGTTAATTATGAAACTTAAACGCGAATGTTGTGAATAGATCTATTTGGTTGACACCCCCGTCCAGGTTAGTCGCACTAACTTGACTGATAATCAAAACGGACGCATAATTATTTGACCCACTAAGTGGCTGAATTAGACACTTACAGGAAGTAGCAGAATTTTTTAAGTTTCGAATACATGAGCTCATATCAATAGTATACTTTATTTTGCATTGTGCAAACAACTATATAAATCTTGTGGTTCATGTTATTATTTTTAACTGTTTAAACCTATGAGCTCACCAACTTTATGTTGACCCATTTTAGCATGTATCTCTCAGGTCCATAGTCGCATTAAGCATGGGATGCTTTTGGAAACAACATACTAGAGTCACATGTTTTGCAAATAGCATTTTACAGGAAATTTCACTGCATTACTATTTTTGTATATTGGTTATGTATTAGAATCTCTCGATCTAGACGTGAACTCTAGGGTTAAATATTTGGTTGTAAAAGTTATGTTTAAAACAATGTATCTTTTCAAATGTATTTTAAAAACGACTCATATAGAGGTCGTTCGATGTAACTTTGTTGTGATGATTCGGATTAGTTGCGCTTCGCTGTGCTTCCGCCACGGCGCGGTGCGACATAGATGAAGTAAAATACTTCATCCAAACATAAGGTGTTCAATGGCTAATTGTTAATCCTAATCAGTGAGTAGGTATGCGTTACTGGACTCATCAAACTACCAGACTTCTAATATGAAAAATCTTTAATAAGTATAATAGTGAAATGTGAATCATGAATGAAATATGCGAAGAGTTTTATAAGTCAAAAAAATTAGTCAAGTGAATAGGTTTGGAATAGTGTATCTACCTTTGGTAAATTTTAAGATCTAATATTTAAAGTCATATGCATATGTAAAAATATAATTTAATAAAGAATAATAACGACAAAATCAGAAGGAAAAACAGAGTTCATTGTAGAAATTATTGTAACACCTCAATTTTTGTAAGTGTATATTTGTGTAGAAAAGTATTTTAATTGTTATGTATATGTTAATTAAATTGTAGTATAATACTTGGTAAGAAAATTTGTAGTGGCCAAAGTAGAAGTATTAAAACTTGAAAAGTTAGTTAGTGGCCAAAATGGAAGAAAGAGGAATTGAGGGTTAAAACTGAAAATATGTTAATTAAATCTTCCTTCTTTGAGAAAAACCTGGAACAAAATAGAAGGGTATGTGTGTGTGTACGTATGAGAGCCAGAGAAGTGGGAAGGAAGAATAAAATTGAAATTCATCAAATTGAAGCAAGATTCTTGTGAGTTTCAAGGTTCTAAGTTCATAAGCATCATCTATAAGATAAGAATCATCTCCTAATTCCTTTAGTTTGATATATTTGATGAAAGTTGTGATGAACTCAAAATGGGTTTTGAGGAATTGTTGAGTAATTGGAAGTATATATGTTAGATGATGATTGTAGTATGTAAAAGAGTATGTGTAAGTGTAGATTAGTAAGTTTGTGTAGCACCCCAAATTTTCAGGTTATTATTTTCATACGCGGATATATATTTATTATGAAGTAGTATTATTTAAATGATAAGATATAATAGAAAATGTAAATGGGTTTCTCAGTTCCAAACTATGAAAATTAAAAGAATTATGGTTTAATATAGATACATACGTGCTTTTCTTGTTCATTCCAAATAATTCCAGAAGATAGGTCGTGAGAGAAGAAAACACGCAGATAACCATTTCCAACCTCAATTTCAATTCCTAAACTCTTGATTCAAGCTTTTAATTCTCAATTTATCATCTTCTCTTCTATCCTTAATCATTGTAAGTGAGTTTCTTCTATGTTTTAACCTAAGTTTTTGGGTTTTGATGGGTTTTATAAAATTGGTGAAATCAAATACGAAATTAGGGTTTAAAATTTATAGAATTGTTGTTTATTAGTGTTTTTGAGATTGTTGATAATCATATTACAACTTAAAAGTGATGAAATCATCACTTGTGTTCTTGGGTGATTATGGGGGTTTTGTTAAAAGTGTGTAATTTGATGTTAATCAACTAAATATGTAAATAGAGATGTTAATATAGTATGAATGATATGTTTAAATAAGAATCTAAGTAGGTAAGTAAGGGTTTTGATTATGATTATGATGATAGAGTAAATGATTATGTTAGTTGATTGACACTTAAATGAAGCTTAATCAAAGTGGGGGAGAAACCATATGGGTTATTAGTTTTAAGTGATGAGTTCTAGAGATTTAAGATGTTGCTATGTGTTAATTGTTTAGGTGTTAAAGAGTTGGAAGTACCATCAATTGTCATATCTTGTAATTCAACAATCAAAGGCTAAGGTGAGTATTATAGGGATTGATCAAGTAATGGTTGTATGTGTTTCCTGATGGCTTCCGAGCAAAAGGATCATACAATCATGTGGAAGTTAATTGTAAATTTATGTTTTAACTTGAGAATCATTATGGTTAAGCTATATGAATGATTGTGTATGTTTCCGGATTGCTTCCGAACAAGAGGATTTCACAATCAAGTGAAAGTTACTTGTTTCTTACTTGTTTCTAATGATTGAATTATGTGGATGGGCAATAATGTAGAGATTAGCTAGCATTGCTATCATAGACTTGTTTCTTGTGTTTGGTATCCATTTCGACGTGATTTGGTGCCTTGCATACTTGTTTCTTATGGCCGCGGATCCGCATAGTATTTAAATCTCTACATATTGTGCTGGTAGTTATTTGTGTAAGATTTTAAGTGGTTTATTGTGTATAATGTTGTGAATTACTTGGTTGATTGCTTATATTCTCACTAAGCATGCGTGCTTATTCTTTCAAGTGTTTAACGTTTTAGGTGATCTTGGGAAAGGAGAGGGCAAAGAGATTAAGAAGTGATAGTGTGGATTGCTAGCTAGTAGTGAGTTGCATGTTCCTCTCTTAAAATTATCGTTTTAAATGAAGCTTGTGTAATGCACCCAAATGATTATGTTTTGAAAGTCAAACGAGATGTTTATGGGTTGGTTTTAAAAGTATGTTGACTTTGAAAGTCAACCACGATGTATAGTTGTATGTTTATGTTTTGGAAAACCTTGAAGTTAATATGATGTAAATTATCTAGTTTGATAATATGAGTAAAATGTAGAAATGTGTCTATTTGATTGGTTGGTCAAAATGAAAGTTGACATATAGTCAACTATGTTAGTAATGGTCAAACATGAGTGGTTTTGGTAGTGTTTTGGTCAATATGTTGTTAGTATGTTAAACGGGTCAAAAAATGTTAAAATGGGTCAAAAGAGGGTCGTGTGGTAATTTGTAATGACTTAGTGTTATTGTATGTTTGAAATATGCTTTAGACTTGTTTTAGTATACTAAATAAGTATGCAAAGGGTCTTGGTCAGATTCTTTATAGTTTGAATTTTGAGTTGTCACCAAAAAGTGTTTAAAATGGTCGAAAACTAGCCACACGTCCAATTCTTGCGTTTTTGTGAAATTTGAAAAAGTACAAAAAAGGAAATGTTCATTTTGATGATATAAAGGTGCCTGCAAAATTTTATAGCTTAACTCTTTACGGTTTAAAACTTATACTCATTTGAAATTCGTGTTTTGGTATTTAGTTATATAAGTCTGCAGGTCTGCAGAATTTCCTGACTACCCGGCGGGTAAGTCACGTACCCGGCGGGTACTAGTGTTCAAAGTTTCACAGAAAGTGGTCCAAAATGGACTACCCGGTGCGTACCTGTGTACCCGACTGGTACACTTATTACCCGGTGGGTAATTGGACTACCCAGTGGGTACTAGTCCATTTCCAGCATCCTTTGTTTTATTCTCTGTTTGTGGTTTAAGATAAATAAGTGATAATCAGATAATAACCAGTAATAAAATAATGAATGGGACCTAATGTATTATAATTTAGTGGGTAAAAAAAATTTTCTAAAGTTTCAGGGCGTTTCAAGTTGGTATCAGAGCGATAGTTTAAGAGAATTAAGTAATCCACTTTAGGATTGCCTAATATTAAACTATTTTGAATGCATGATATTGCATCGTAGTTGCAATTTAGTAGCTTTGTTGTTATATGATTATGTGTATGACTTCAAGAACGGTTTCTGCCTCAGCTTAATTACGTTTAAGAGTAATGAATAGAAGTGTGTGATTAGTTTAATATGACTACGTCTGGCCAACGCTGTTATATTACATTAGTGCACACTGGTGATTCAAAGCTTTTAAATGTAAGATGGTTTTGGTAAAAGATTGTTTTGAAGGTCTAAGTTAAGTGTTTCTTTAATTGCTGATATTATGTGAAGAGTTGAATAAGTTTAACTGAATTGTTTAAATCTTTATAGTAAATGGATGCACAAACAAATCAAGGTGAGGAGAATGTTAATCAAAGAAGTTTAAGTCCTAAGGACGAAGCAGTAATAAAACAGGTTTTTGGTCGAGCCCTAGAGGCTTTTACCCCAACTATATTATCTCAGGTTGAACAATTAATGATCCCCAAAATGGAACAAATAGTGACTTCTAAATTCGAGAATAAACACCCTATATTAACGAATCCCCCACTGAATGCGGAACTTCTAGCCGCGCAAGGTGCGATAAATAAAGAGAAAGAAAACTTTGATTATAAGAAATTTGTGGGTTGCAAACCACCCGAATTTGAAGGGGAGTTAAATCCGGTTGCTAGTTTAAGGTGGGTGAGTAGGATGGAGGAAACGTTTCCAGAACGGTTAAGGGTGTTATTTGCAGCGCATCAATTGAAAGGTGGTGCACACGAGTGGTGGAATTCCTAAATTGAAACCTATGGTTTTGAAGCAGCTTCTCAGTTTCCATGGGATAAGTTTAAGGAGATGTTTATGGGAGAATTCTCACCACCGGCGGAGATGGAAAAGCTTAAAAGGAGAATTTCTTGCTATCAACCACGGAAGTCTGTCGGTTACTGTGACACCCGACAAATTAGGTCTTGTATTAGTGCCTAATCAGCTTGTTAATACGTGTAATTAGTTTTGTAATAGGCTAATTATGTGTATCATTATATATATTTGAGAATATATACACGTACACGATTTATTTAAATCGTGCATTTTCATATCGGGCGGATCCCGATACAATAATACGGACGTTGGTGAAACTTTTTAATAAATAACATAAATCTATTTGATAATTAAATAGTAGTTATTTACATTATATTATTATGTATTAATAATATACGAAACAATGTACGTTTTGTTTAAAACGTAACCGACACAAATTAAACGCGTGAGACGCGTCCGACAATCGAAACAAACCTAAGTTATATTTTTATAACTCATCAAAAAGTATTTTTGATAAAATACTTCATTATAATTATCGTAAGTTATAGCGATAACAAAAACGTTTAGTTTAAACGTCACGATTATTTAAATCATACAACGACCTCGTAAATCATTACCGGCACCGTACCAAACATTTTAATAAATGTTTCTAAGTAATAATAAGTACTACTTCAAGATAAAAATATCGAACTTTAATCGTTATTTAAAATACGTACATATAACGTTAAACGTCAAATTATACGTTTAAACGACCGGGAAACGATCACCGCACGGAGCGTAAACTTGGGGAACTAAAATTTGACAACACTCACACCCCATAGGGGCCCCACCAACCGATTTATTCAGCCCCTAGACCATGACCCTAATTTTAGGATCATGTCTTTGACCCCTTTTTACCAACAATAACCCCAAAAACCCTCACCCATTTCTTCACTTTTCAACCTCCTCCATCTCTCTCTACACCCTCTCTCTCTCGGCTTTCTTACTCTCTCTCTAGAACCACCATCACTCTCCACAATAACCACAATAATCTATCATCTATCTACCAACTTTTGAAGAAGGAAAGCAAGGAAGAAGCAAGAAAGGCAAAACCGAGCACACCTTCATCATCCTCGACTTTAGATCATCATATCTCCTTGTGAGGATCACTTTCATTTCACTAAATTTACTTGCTTTAAGTTTATATATATGTTTAGTTGATTATCTATCTAGATAATGTCCAAATAATAGCTTAAAACCCGTTTTTACAAAACATATATATATCACAGTTTTCTGTCTCAGAAAATCGTCTCACCAAAACGACTATATCTTGAGTTTAGGAAGAATTAGACAACGAAACACATACCAAAATTTTCGTATGGAAGATCTCTACAAAAAGTTCTTCTTTGACCATTCCCAGAAATCTACGTATTTTTGTGTAGAGCTCAATCTTTGGGCTGTAGCTGTTCTTGGACCAAATCCGACCACTGTTCATTTCCATTTTTGTTAAAAATAGCAAATGAACATATAAAAATACCATAAAGTGCAGAAATGAACTAAACATATATGAGGACGTGTGTGATTTTTGGTTAGACTTGAATCAGATTAGAAACGGGTGAAATCGTGAGTCGAAACCGAGTAAAAATCTGGAACTGTTAAACTAGGGACTGTTTTAGACATTTTTTTCAAAACCGACACTTCGGGTCAACCATAAAACGTAACGACAATTTTCTAAAGCTCATTTAACATATTTAAGACTTCCCTAAAAGTTTAGGGTCAAACCAAACACGTTTGACCTAGTCAACAAAAACGAACACTTAGACGAAAACGAAAATTTTATTAATGCGACAATACCTCTTTGAAACCTATGCGACAATACCATTGTCGCATGAACAGTAATCCATGAATTCATTGTCGCATGAACAGTGTCCGACAATACCTCATTTTCGTATAAACAGTAATCCGAGAATCCTATTGTCGCATTGCACTATTGTCGCATCACTATTGTCGCAAAAACTAATACTTTCATACTTGAAACCGTCTCATAATCACTATTGTCTCATGAATAGTAAATCCCGACAACCTTATTGTCTCATGAATAGTAAATCCCGACAACCTTATTGTCTCATGAATAGTAAATCCCGACAACCTTATTGTCTCATGAATAGTAAATCCCGACAATCTTATTGTCTCATGAATAGTACACGCCATTGTTGGAAAGCCTTGGAACACATAACATATACTTTAATAAATATACGATACCACGAAACATATAATAATAATGCTTTGAGATTATTATTACAAACCGTCACCAACGGGCCGTACATGTTTTCAAAACGCAAACAAACAAACAAACCAAATGTATTTGGACATTACTAGTTATGTGATCAACTTACATAAGTGATCTTTTAAGATACCTACTCGTATTAACCATCGCGCGTCTTGGACGCCCTCAGGTTACAAGTCTTCGAACATCACTACTCGGCTAATCAAACCAAGTTTATTAATTTAAACTCTTAAGACTCAGGTGAGTCTCATGGCCCCTCTTTTACTGTTTTTCTCAGGGGTGTGATATCATTGCTCGTTTTGTTTTACAATATGAACGCAAGTACCATTCGAAATCAAATACTACATGAATTGTTTTCACTAATCAATTTAAAGCCCTCCACAACGTAGTTTGGTAATACATCTGTAGCGTGAATGTTAGTATATGATATCATATAGGATTGACAATCCTCGTCCGGGTTAGCAAGCACTAACTGGTCAAACGGACGTATTAGCATTTGGGTAGACGAGTATGGATTAGGAACTCGTAGGAGGCACCTCGATCGAAATTCCTTAATTGGACCCGACCCTCAAGTTAAGCTCAGACTATGTGCTCATGGCTGTATAACTTTTATTTTGCTTAATTGCATTTTAAATTCAATTAAATCTTGCGGTTCATACAAATATGTGTTGACATACAAACCTGTGAGCTCACCAGCGTTTCGCTGACCCATTTTAGCATGTATCACAGGTACTCAGCAGTAGGTTGGACTGCCCAATCAAGAATCATTAGCTCGAGTCAGCATGCAAACTATCAGAGATTTAACTGCATTATTATATTTTGTATAAAGTAATTATGTATTTAAATCTCTCCATTTTCAAACGAGCTAATGTAAACAATATTTTGATGTAAACTTTGGTTTTATCAATACAAGTTGTACAACGACACATTTAGTGGTCATTCATTATATATCATATGTGCTTGTGATATTGGATTAGTAGCGCCCCGACCCAATTCGCTTCCGCAACCCGAATTTGGGGGTGCGACAGTTACTGAATATTCTAAATCTTTTCTTGTAAAATCTCGTTTTTGCCCTGATTACACGTCAAATTAGAAGTTGTTGACTGATCACTTTTATCGTCATTTGAATACCGACATCCGTGAGTCCATTGATCTTGTATTTTATGATTCTATTTCTAAAATGTTAAATCGAGCATTGGTTCACGAGAAAGACTTGCAGGCTAAAGCTGCAAGTAAGAGAAAAGCTGAACATTCGACTGCTTCGCAATCCCCATCATTTAAGAAACCACGACTTGATGAAACACCACAACCGCAACCATCACAACAATCTCGTCCCCAAACCCAAACAAGAGAATTGCCTATGTGTGATAAGTGTGGTAGGAGACATACAGGTGAATTCAAATGTTTCAAATGTGGAAAACCTGGGCATATGGCTCCTAATTGCCCAAGCCCTTATCGTTTATGTTATTATTGTTTTAAGGATGATCGCCTTCAAGCTGATTGTCCTGACAAGAAGGAAGCTAGACAAAAGGAAATGGAGGCGAAGTTAGCAACGACCGGGTCAAGGTCTAGGCCTCGTTCTTTTCAATTGACAGCTGGAGAGGTGAAAGAGTCATCCGATGTGGCGTCAGGTACCTTATCATTTTACACCTGCCCACATTTTTATTCGACTCTGGAGCCACCTAACCGTTGGTATTGTTTTCTTGTTGTGAACCTTTGAATATTCTTATTGTTTGATTGAATCTTTCCTTATAAGTAGTTTTCTGTATGGGTGTGGTTTATGAGGACATGAACAAAATAAGTGGAGGAAAGTTGTAATACCCCAAATTTTCAGGTTATTATTTTCGTATGCGGATATATATTTATTATGAAGTAGTAGCATTTAAATGATAAGATATAATAGAAAACACAAATGGGTTTCTCAGTTCCAGACTGTGAAAATTAAAAGAATTATGGTTTAATATAGATACATACGTGCTTTTCTTGTTCATTCCAAATAATTCCAGAAGATAGGTAGTGAGAGAAGAAAACACGCAGGAAACCATTTCCAACCTCAATTTCAATTCCTAAACTCTTGATTCAAGCTTTTAATTCTCAATTTATCATCTTCTCTTCTATCCTTAATCATTTTAAGTGAGTTTCTTCTATGTTTTAACCTAAGTTTTGGGGTTTTGATGGGTTAAATCAAATACGAAATTAGGGTTTAAAATTTATAGAATTGTTGTTTATTAGTGTTTTTGAGATTGTTGGTAATCATATTACAGCTTAAAAATGATGAAATCATCACTTGTGATTTTGGGTGTGATGCGCCACCAACGGTCGATCGGGAATTACCCTGTCGTCGGACCGTCCATCAGCGGCGGCACCCGTGGGAGTTTTAATATTTATAAATGTTGGGGCCTAAGTGTTACTAGTGCTATGTGGCCTAAGGGTTGTATAGCAGCGAGTATGACGTAGGGTCGTTCTTCGAAACCAACTGTATTGTGAACCTGAGTAGTCTGGGATGTCCGTTTCTAACTTAGTGAGGGAGTTTTTAAAGTAGTTGGAAGTGGTTTGGTTTAGTTTTTATGATTAAACTAATAAGCAATACTAAAAAGCAGATAAAATAAACGAGATAGCAGTCAGGATAGAGGGGGTGTTTGTTGCGAGTTCGTTAGCCGAATGCTGGGATGATGTTTAGTTTAGATTATGAAAACGTCTCTAAAGATTTGTATTTTATTTGTTTCGAGTATATGTGGGATAAGCACTAGATCCCTACTGATCGATTTCTCAATCAGTATGTCACTGAGTAACTAGGCTATCGTGATTCTGATTGGAGTATGTAACACCCCCAAATTTACTGTTTAGCGGAAGCACGAATTTGGGTGTCACTAATCAATATACAAAGCACATAAGATATAATGAACGACCATTATATGCGTCGTTTTACATTTGTATTGATAAAACCAAAAGTTTACATAAAAAACGTTGTTTACATTAGCTAGGTTGAAATTGAGAGATTTAAGTACATAATTAATCTATACAAAATATAATAATGCAGCTAAATCTCTGATTGTATGAATGTTGACTTGAGCTAAAGATCCCTGCTTATGCAGTCCAACCTACTGCAGTGTACCTGTGATACATGCTAAAATGGGTCAGCGAAACGCTGGTGAGCTCACATGTTTGTATGTCA
The DNA here is from genome assembly GCA_949592205.1 of Helichrysum umbraculigerum. Lineage (NCBI taxonomy): Eukaryota > Viridiplantae > Streptophyta > Magnoliopsida > Asterales > Asteraceae > Helichrysum > Helichrysum umbraculigerum. Next base: position 97,010,880 of record CATIUR010000004.1, read on the forward strand.
ACATATATTGTATGAACCGCATGATTTATAATTGAATTTAAAATGCAATTAAGCAAAATAAAAGTTATACAGCCATGAGCACATAGTCTGAGCTTAACTTGAATTGTCAGGCCCACTTAAGGAAACCTAACTTGAAATGCCTCCTACGAGTGCCTAATCCACACTCGTCTTCCCAAATGCTAATACGTCCGTTTGACCAGTTAGTGCGTGCTAACCCGGACGAGGATTGTCAATCCTATATGATATCATATACTAACATTCACGCTACTACGTATTACCAGACTATGCTATGGAGGGCTTTAAATTGATTAGCTTGAAACTCATGTAGTATTTGATTTGATTTGTACTTGCGTTCAACTTGTAAAACAAAACGAGCAATAATATCACACCCCTGATTGAAAAGCAGTAAAATAGGGGCCATGAGACTCACCTGAGTCTTGAAAGTTTGAATTAATAACTTGGATTGATTTGTCTCGAAGTGTTGTCCGAAGACTCGTAACCTGAAGGTGTCCATGACACGCGATGGTTATTAATTGTTTAGGCATCTCGAAAGACTACCTTTGTAATTGTTTTGTCCAAATTACCCCGATTTGGTTGATTGACTTGTCCAAATTACTACGATTTGGTTGATTTACTTGAATATTTGAAAACGTGTACGGCCCGTTGGTGATTGTTTTGTAATGAAATTCTCAACGTTATTATCTTGTTTTCCGAAGGATTATGCTTGTATCATATGTACCAATGTATTTCCGAAGTCATGTAGTTTGAAAGTTTAAGGTTTTACAAATCCAACACTTAGTGGAAATCTGAATTTTTAAACATTATGTTTTATGCGACACAATATGCGACGTAAAGTGGATAATGCGACACAATGGTTGTGTCGCATAGAAGTGCGACACGATGAGCTTAGCGACAAAAGGGTTGTGTCGCATAAGCGTACGATGCTGATTTAACAGCGACATAGTGTTTGTGTCGTATGGGATTTGCGACATAAGGTGCGACATAACATTGTGTCGCGAAAGGTCTGACATAACTGGGTTTTTACGACACAAAATACGACACAATAGGTTTTATGCGACACAACCTGCGACACAAGGCTTGTGTCGCAAAGATGAACACCAGCCCAGAACCCAGTGACTGTCGATATTTTCCAACCCAAAACTCAATTCTAACTCATTTTTAAGCTATAAAATCCTGTTTTCCCCTTAGTAATGGACATATATACACTTGAATAAACCATTAATATGTAAAAATAAGCTAAAACGAGAGGTTTCGACTTTTTTCGGAAAACTTACAAAGTGGCGAAATGAAAATCTGAAAAGATGGAAGTGTAGATCGTTGCGTGGTGGTCGTTAATCTCTAAAAATCTTGATGATCCGAGGTCGTTTTGTATGTTTATTTTGATGATTTGTGATTTGGTGGTGGTTTGAAGTTTTGAGAGAAAATGGTAGAGAGAGAGAGAAAGAAGATGGTGGAAATGAGGTGGGTTTTCCCCCCATTTTTGGTAGATTTTTGGTGGGGTCCACGGGTGTGGGCTTCACCAATTTAACTCCCTGCAATCGCGCTCCGTGTGGTGTTCGTTTTCCCAATCATTTAAACGTTAAATAATTATTTTATACGTTTAATTATACGTTTTAAAAATACGAATATTTATTCGATATTTTTGTTGAAGTATTTATCAAATACTAAATGATTGCGTCATAAAATATAACGTTAACTTGTTTTGTTTGTTTGTGTGCTTAACATTTTAATCGTGTAATCATCGATTGTATATTAGGAATTGTGTACGAAATATTATAAAATAATATTTTGGGATTTAAGTGTATCTTTAAATAACATTGTATTATTTAAATTAAATTGTTCACCAACGTCCGTATTTAATTGATCGAAACACGTTCGGTTTGAAACTTGTACGATTTAATTAAATCGTATTCTTGTATATATATTCAACAACATATATATTGATACATTAATTAGCCTAACACAGAACTAATTACATGTATTAAAACTTGATTAGGCACTAATTACTAGTCCTAATTTGACGGGTATCACATTCTCCCCCTGTTAGAAGAATTCCGTCCCGAAATTTAGTTTGGAGTCGTGTTTGAAGTAACGTCAGCAAACAACTGAGGATACTTGAGTCTCATTTGATCTTCCCGTTCCCAGGTAAATTCCGGACCGCGCCGCGAATTCCACCTAACTTTGACGATGGGAATACGACTTTGTTTGAGTTGTTTGACCTCACGGTCCATGATTTCGGCGGGTTCTTCAACAAAGTGAAGCTTGTCGTCAACTCGAATTTCATCGAGTGGAATGATAAGTGTCTCATCAGACAGACACTTCTTCAAATTTGAAATATGAAAAGTGGGGTGCACGCTGCTGAGCTCGGATGGCAGCTGCAATCGATAAGCCACTGGACCAATCCTCTCGAGGATCTCGAATGGTCCAATGTATCTGGGATCTAACTTCCCTCGTTTGCAAAATCGAATTACACCTTTCCAAGGCGATACTTTGAGTAGTACTCGATCCCCAACCTGGAACTCGAGTGGTTTGCGTCTCACGTCAGCATAACATTTCTGACGATCACGTGCGGCTTTGAGCTTGTTTTGAATCTCGAAGATTTTCTCGGTTGTTTTGTGAATGATTTCCGGACCCTTGAGTTGGCTATCCCCAACTTCGGTCCAACAGATAGGTGATCGGCACTTACGACCGTACAGTGCCTCGAATGGTGCAGCCCCAATACTGGTATGGTAGCTGTTGTTGTACGAAAACTCGCACAATGGTAGGTGTTGTTCCCAGTTTACACCGAAGTCAACTACGCAGGCTCGTAGCATATCCTCAAGTGTTTGAATTGTTCGTTCACTTTGGCCGTCGGTTTGAGGATGGTATGCGGTACTCATATCGAGACGGGTACCCAATGATTTTTGAAGTGATTGCCAAAAGTGAGATGTGAAACGACTGTCCCTATCAGAGATAATCGAGATTGGAACACCGTGTCGAGAAATGATTTCCTTGATGTAAATTTGTGTGAGGCATTCCATTTTATCGGTTTCCTTGATCGCCAGGAAATGAGCAGATTTGGTGAGACGATCGACGATCACCCAAATGGTATCGCAACCGCTCGATGATTTGGGTAGTTTGGTTATGAAATCCATGGCAATTTGTTCCCATTTCCATTCAGGAATGTCGGGATGTTGAAGTAACCCAGAAGGTTTTTGATATTCGGCTTTGACTTTCGAGCAAGTAAGACACTTGCTGACATACATGGCGATTTCGGCTTTCATGTTCGGCCACCAATAGAAATCCTTGATATCGTGATACATTTTGTTGGATCCCGGATGAATAGAATATTTGGACTTGTGAGCTTCATCCATCACCAAGTCTCGCAAGTTCCCAAAACTAGGCAACCAGATTCGGTTTGAGAAATACCTAATCCCGTTAGGTTTGATTTCGAATTGTTTGTCCATGCCTCGCAAGGCTTCGTTTTTGATGTTATCAGGTGTCAAAGCTTCGAGTTGAGCAGTGAGAATCTGAATGTTCAGATCGTTATGAATTGTCATGCTGAGGGCTCGGACTCGAAGTGGTTTCAATCGTTCCTTTCGACTGAGGGCGTCGGCAACAACATTTGCCTTCCCGGGATGGTATTTGATTTCGCAGTCGTAATCGGTAAGCAACTCGACCCAGCGACGTTGCCTCATGTTGAGATCCTTTTGATCGAATATGTGTTGAAGACTTTTGTGGTCGGTAAAAATTGTGCACTTAGTGCCGTAAAGATAATGTCTCCAGATTTTGAGAGCAAAGACAACTGCTCCGAGTTCGAGGTCATGAGTGGTGTAGTTCTTTTCGTGAACCTTGAGTTGTCGTGAGACGTAAGCAATGACCTTGTCTCGTTGCATCAACACACAACCGAGACCTTGATGTGAAGCATCGCAGTATACCACGAAGTCATCGGTGCCTTCGGGTAATGATAAGATTGGAGCACTGCAGAGCTTTTGTTTCAGAAGTTGAAATGCTGACTCTTGTTTTTCAGTCCAGTCGAACTTTTTGTCTTTCTGAGTCAGTGTCGTGAGTGGCAAGGCTATTTTTGAGAAGTTCTCGATGAATCGTCGATAGTACCCGGCCAGTCCTAAAAACTGCCATACTTCTGTTGGAGTTGTCGGCGATTGTCAATTTTTGATAGCCTCGATTTTGGATGGATCCACATGAATTCCCTGACTATCGATAACGTGTCCAAGGAATTGAACGGTTTGTATCCAGAACTCACACTTGGAGAATTTGGCGTAAAGCTCCTCGCGTCTAAGTAGTTCTAAAATGGTTTTGAGATGTTGCGCGTGTTCTTGTTCGCTTCGAGAATATATGAGGATGTCGTCAATGAAAACGATGACAAACTTGTCGAGATAAGGTTTGCACACTCGATTCACAAGGTCCATGAATACAGCCGGTGCGTTGGTTAGACCGAATGGCATCACCTGAAATTCGTAATGCCCATAGCGGGTTCTGAAAGCAGTTTTCGGGATATCGGTGTCGCGAACACGTAGTTGATGATAACCTGACCGCAGGTCGATCTTTGAATAAAAACTCGACCCTTGCAGTTGGTCAAACAGGTCATCGATGCGTGGAAGTGGATAACGGTTCTTGACGGTCAGTTTGTTTAACTCTCGATAGTCGATGCACATTCTGAAAGAACCATCTTTCTTTTTGAAGAATAGGACCGGAGCACCCCAAGGTGAGGAACTCGGCCTAATGAATCCTCTTTCCAGGAGTTCCTGTAATTGGGTGGACAACTCCTGAAGTTCAGATGGTGCTAAACGGTATGGTGCTCGGGCCACAGGTGCAGCACCAGACACGAGATCGATTGAGAACTCAACCTGTCTTGGCGGTGGTAGACCAGGCAGTTCTTCGGGAAAGACTTCTGGAAAGTCTCGAACGATTGGTACATCCCCAAGTCGCTTATCTTCCGACTTTTTCTCCAGGATGTGTGCGAGGATTGCTGGGTAACCCTTTCTCAGAAATTTTTGGGTTTTCACACAAGAGATGATATTGAGTCTCGTCCCACCGGTCTCCCCCTGTATGACCAAAGTCCTACCGGCGGCGAGAGGGATTCGAACGACCTTGTCGTAGCAGACGATTTTAGCACGGTGTTTGGACAACCAGTCCATACCAATGATGACGTCGAAACTTCCTATTTCAACAGGCATAAGGTCAATGGAGAAGGTTTCGTCGGCTAGGGTTAAAGTGCAATTAGGTATCACACTATCGGTATCTATGAGTTTACCATTTGCAAGTTCTACGGTGTACTTAACATCTAAGGCAACGGGAGTGATGTCTAGTAGTGGGCAAAACTCATCAGATATAAAGCTTCTATCAGCACCAGTATCAAATAGAACAGAAGCAGTTAAGTTGTTGAGGAGGAACATACCCGTGACCACATTCGGGTCCTGACGGGCATCCCCGGAATTGAGAACAAAAGCCCTTCCTTTTGCGTTGTTGTTGTTGTTGTTCTTCCATTTAGGACACGCATCTCTGAAGTGTCCAGTCTCTCCACATCTATAACAGGATTTGGGTTGTTGGGTGTTATCGTTGTTGGATTTGGGAGCTCTGTAATCCTTAGAGGAATGCCCGTACTTCCTGCAGTTGTTGCAGGGAGACTTGCATGGACCATGGTAGTGGTAGTTGCATTTGGAACAGTATGGCCTGTCCCCAGTGTAGGCGCGTTTGGATTCAGAATTGGTGTTGTACACTTGGATGGTATTGGGCTTTTTGTTTTGGTTGTTGTGGGGTTCAGATGATTTGCGTTTGTTGTTGTTGGAAGGGTTGTTGGATGTCTCACGGTTGACAACTAGCGCCATTAGTTCATGTGCTAACCGGATAGCACTTTCAGTGGTGGTTGGTTTGGCCAAGGCGACATTCCCCTGAATGCTCTTAGGAAGGCCGCGTGTAGCACCTCGTCAAAAAGTCAATTTTTGCGCCGAATTTAAACTTCAAATAAACGATTTAACTTTTACTTCCAATTAGTATTTTATAAAATGCTTTCATTAGAAAACATTCTAAAATAATATAAATAAGATTTTATTTTATATTATGACTGGACAAATAAAACACGGGTATCTTGTACTATGGTTGGAGATCACAGTCCGCGCACTGGGGATCTGTGTTGGACAAAACCCAACCCTCTCCCCATTTTCACTTCATTTCATCATCTTCTTCTTTTTCACCTCCCCCATTTCTCTCTCAAAATAACCACCACCAATCACCGCCACCACCGCCGAACGCCACCACCACCACCATCAACATACATTTTCGGAATCACCATCAAGAGAGGAACAACATTAACAAAGACGACACCCTCGTTTTCTTCCTCGTTTGGCCTCGATTCGCATTTGTAAGAAATTCCTAAAATCTTAGATTTATTCAATTTGGAGTAATGTTTTGGTGTAATAATGTTTACACAACTTAGTTATAACCTAAACAACAAAGAAAACATGATTTTACAGCTTAAAAATGCGTTTGATTTGCGATTTTGGCCGGAAAAACGCGACATCCGAAACTTTCTGGGCTGGTGTTCTTCAATGCGACACAAGCCTTGTGTCGCATACAATGTCGCATAACTCCGTTTGTGTCGTATCTTATGTCATACTCTATGTCGCACCTTGTGTCGCAGACCCCATGCGACACAACCCTTATGTCGCTATTGATTTAGCATCGCAAGCTTTTGTGTAACACCCCCAAATTTTGATGATTTGCGGAAGCTTGATTTGGGTGTTACTAATCAATAACAAAGCACAAAGATATATAGTAAACGCCTCTATATGCGTCGTTTTAACAAAATATATTGATAACTGAAATATTTACAACATTTATAGCTTTACATAGCTCGAGTTTAAATAAAATGAGATTTCAGTACATAAGTACTTGTACAAAATATACTAATGCAAGAAAATCTCAATCGTCTGTATGCTGACTCGAGCTAAATCCTGAAGCAGAAACATCCTACTGCTGGGTACCTGCGATATATGCTAAAATGTCAGCTATAAAGCTGGTGAGCTCACAGGTTTGAAATCAAGTAATATCGTATGAACCGCAAGATTTAAAAATGAATTGCATCCAGCAATTAAATAATGAATTGCATCCAGCAATTAAATAATGAATTGCATCCAGCAATTTAATGATAATCATCGTGTATACAGCCATGAGCACATAGTTGAGCTTAACTCGAGGGCCGGGTCCCCTATAGAGAATTCCGGGTGAGGTGCCTCCACGAATGCCTAATCCACATTCGTCTTCCCAAATATTAGTACGTTCGTTTACCCGGTTAGTGCTTGCTAACCCGAACGAGGAGGGTCAATCCTATATGGTACCATATACTAATATTCACGCTACAACGTATTAACAACTATGCTGACGGAGGACTTTAAATGATTAGTTTCGAAAAACTCATGTAGTATATGAAAAGTTGGTACTTGCGTTCACATGTTAAAAGTTTGAGCAGTATATCACACCCCTGAGTAAAACAGTAAAAGAGGGGCTATGAGACTCACCTGAGTCGTTGAGTTTATGAAAATAAACTGAGGATGATTAGCCGAGAATCGAAGTCCAAAGACTTGTAACCTGAGGGTGTCCATGACACGCGATGGTTATAATATGCGAAGGTATCTAATAAGACTACCTTGTAGTTGTTCGTCCAACTATAATGTCCAAATCTCCACTATTTGGTTGATACGTTTAAGTGTTTGAAAAGTGTACGGCCCGTTGGTGACGGATTTGTAATAATAATCTCAATTATTACTATTTTGATTTCGTGGCGTTTTACTTGAAAAATGTGTTTTGATTGTGTTTTAGAAGCCGTTACGAAATCTAAGTACGGGGGTCCGGGGGCAGCGCCCCTGGTAGCGGGGTCCAAGGGGCGGCAGCCCCTGGCGGGGTCCAAGGGGCAGAGCCCCTGGCTGGGGTCGAGCTGCCAGGTCAGCTTGGAAAATTTTTATTTCTACTATATTGCTTTGACGAAAAACGCATCTGGATCAGAATTTGGGTAAAATCGAGTGATAAATTTCGAGTCTCGACACTTAGTAAAAATCTGTGTTTTTGAGGTTCTGGTTTGTGCGACGTAGGGTGCGACGTCGCAGGTAGGATTGCGACGTAGAGCATGACGTCGCTAAAGGCGACGTTTCGCAATTTAATGCGACGTAGGGTGCTACGTCGCAGGTAGGATTGCGACGTAGAGCATGACGTCGCTAAAGGCGACGTTTCGCAATTTAATGCGACGTAGGGTGCTACGTCGCTAATGCGACGTAGGTGATTTCTGCGACGCAGGGGCTTGCGTCGCTAAGTGCGACGTGGTGAGGTATTGGCGACGTTAAGGCTGACGTCGCTATATGCGACGTCGCAATTTAATGCGACGTTGTGACTGACGTCGCACTATGCGACGTCACGAGGTGTTTTGCGACGTAGAGGCTGACGTCGCATAAATTCCGGGCCAAATGCGACGTAGCGGTCTGTTGGCCGGAAAATGGGTCGAAAACGAGTTTTTCGGTTTCCGTTCGGTCCAAAACTTTTACCCAACCCTTATTTGAACATTATAAGTCGATACAAACCGCAAACAAGTAAAAACACTTAAAAACGAGAGGTGTCGGAAACTTACAAATCGCCGAAATGAAATTTCGGAAAGATAGAAAGATAGATCGTGTCGCGGTGGTCGTGAATCTCTAAAAATCTTGAAGATCCGAAGTCGTTTGATATGTTTATTTTGCGTTTTTGTGATATTTTTGAAGGTGGGGGTGGTTGGTGGAGTTGAGAGAAAAGAAAGGAGAAAGAGAAAGAGAGATGAGAAAGTGAGAAAAAGAGAGTGGGAAATGGGAGGTTATCCTCCCATTTTTCGCCCCGCGTTCCCGCTCCGTGCGGTGTTCGTTTGCTCCGTCGTTTCAACGTTAATTAATTATTTTAAATATTAAATGGTACGTTTTAATTACAAATTATTACGTGATATTTTATTTAATTATTTTACAAATAAGTTTACGTTTGAGTTAATAATGTAAGTTGGTTTATTTAGTTTGCGCGTTTTACATTTTAAATTGTATAATTTCTGATTGTATGATACGAACGAATACGAAATATTATAATAATAATATTTTTGACATAACAACGTTATTTAATAAAATTTGTCACCAACGTCCATATTAAATTTGAATCGAAATACATCCGATTTAAATTGCGTACGATTTAATCAAATCGCATATTCGTATATATTCAACAATATATATAATTCGATACATTAATTAGCCTAACCAGGAACTAATTACATGTATTAACATTCGATTAGGCACTAATCTCTAGTCCTAATTTGGCGGGTGTTACATTCTCCCCCTGTTAGAAGAATTTCGTCCCGAAATTTAGCTCAAAGTCGTGTTTGATGTGGAATCAGTGAAAAGTTGAGGATATTTGAGTCGCATTTGGTCTTCCCGTTCCCAAGTGAATTCCGGACCACGCCGCGAATTCCATCTGACCTTGACGATGGGAATACGACTTTGTTTCAGTTGTTTGACCTCACGGTCCATAATTTCAGCGGGTTCCTCAACGAAGTGAAGTTTATCGTCAACACGAATTTCATCTAATGGAATGATAAGTGTCTCATCAGACAGACACTTCTTCAGATTTGAAATATGAAAAGTAGGGTGCACGCTGCTGAGTTCGGATGGCAGCTGCAATCGATAAGCTACGGGGCCAATCCGTTCGAGGATCTCAAAAGGCCCGATGTACCGGGGATTCAACTTCCCGCGTTTGCCAAAACGGATGACGCCTTTCCAAGGCGATACTTTTAAGAGAACTCGATCCCCAACTTGGAACTCGAGTGGTTTGCGTCTCACGTCAGCATAACTTTTCTGACGATCACGTGCGGTTTTGAGTCTGTTTTGGATTTCCACAATTTTCTCAGTGGTGGCGTGAATGAGTTCAGGACCAGTGAGCTGACTATCTCCCACTTCAGTCCAACAGATCGGTGATCGGCACTTACGACCGTACAGTGCCTCAAAAGGTGCAACCTTAATGCTGGCGTGATAACTGTTATTGTACGAGAATTCGCACAACGGTAGATGTTTTTCCCAGTTTGTACCGAAATCAACTACGCAGGCGCGTAGCATATCTTCCAAGGTTTGAATGGTTCGTTCACTTTGACCGTCGGTTTGAGGATGGTACGCGGTACTCATATCGAGACGGGTACCCAATGCTTTCTGAAGTGATTGCCAAAAGTGAGAGGTGAAACGGGCATCTCTGTCAGAGATGATCGAGATTGGAACGCCGTGATGAGAAACGATTTCCTTGATGTAGATTTGTGTAAGGCGTTCCATTTTATCGTTTTCCTTGATTGCCAGGAAATGAGCAGATTTAGTGAGGCGGTCAACGATCACCCAAATGGTATCGCAACCGTTCGACGACTTGGGTAGTTTGGTTATGAAATCCATGGCAATTTGTTCCCATTTCCATTCAGGGATTTCAGGTTGCTGGAGTAAACCAGGCGGTTTCTGATGTTCGGTTTTGACTTTCGAGCAGGTAAGACACTTGCTGACATAAGTGGCGATTTCGGCTTTCATGTTTGGCCACCAGTAGAATTCCTTGATGCCGTGGTACATCTTATCGGATCCGGGATGAATAGAATATTTAGACTTGTGAGCTTCGTCCATCACCAAGCCTCTTAGGTTCCCAAAACTGGGCAACCAGATTCGGTTTGAGAAATACCTAATCCCGTTAGGTCTGATTTCGAATTGTTTGTCAATGCCCCGCAAGGCTTCATTTTTGATGTTTTCGGATTTCAGGGCTTCGATCTGAGCGGTATGAATTTGAATGGTAAGATCGTTGTGAATGGTCATACTGAGGGCTCGGACTCGAAGTGGTTTAGGTCGTTCCTTTCGACTGAGGGCATCAGCTACAACATTAGCCTTCCCTGGATGGTACTTGATCTCGCAATCGTAATCGGTAAGCAACTCGACCCATCGACGTTGCCTCATATTGAGATCCTTCTGATCGAAGATATGTTGGAGACTTTTGTGATCTGTAAAGATAGTGCACTTAGTGCCGTAGAGATAATGTCTCCAGATTTTGAGAGCAAAAACGACAGCTCCAAGTTCGAGATCGTGAGTGGTGTAGTTCTTTTCATGAATTTTTAGCTGTCGTGAGGCATAAGCAATGACCTTGTCTCGTTGCATCAGCACGCAACCAAGACCTTGGTGAGAAGCATCGCAGTATACCACGAAGTCATCGGTGCCTTCGGGTAGTGAAAGAATTGGAGCACTGCAAAGCTTTTGTTTCAGAAGTTGGAACGCTGACTCTTGTTTATCGGTCCAATCGAACCTTTTGTCCTTCTGTGTCAGTACCGTGAGTGGCTGAGCTATTTTGGAGAAATTTTCGATAAATCGCCGATAGTACCCAGCAAGACCCAAGAATTGTCGTACTTCAGTTGCAGAGGTGGGTGCTTGCCAGTCTTTGATAGCCTCGATCTTTGATGGGTCCACGTGAATTCCCTGACTGTCGATCACGTGACCAAGAAATTGAACGGTTTGGATCCAGAACTCACACTTAGAGAATTTAGCATAAAGCTCCTCGTGTCTAAGTAGTTCAAGGATGGTTCTGAGGTGTTGCGCATGTTCTTGCTCGTTGCGCGAGTAAATGAGTATGTCATCGATAAAGACAATGACAAACTTATCGAGGTACGGTTTGCACACCCGGTTCATGAGGTCCATGAATACAGCCGGTGCGTTGGTTAGACCAAAGGGCATCACTTGGAATTCGTAGTGCCCGTAACGAGTTCTGAAAGCAGTTTTTGGAATATCGGTGTCGCGAACTCGTAACTGATGATAACCTGATCGCAGGTCGATTTTTGAGTAGAAACTTGAACCCTGAAGTTGGTCGAATAAATCATCAATGCGAGGAAGTGGATAACGGTTCTTGACGGTCAATTTGTTCAACTCTCGATAGTCGATGCACATTCGGAATGAACCGTCCTTCTTTTTGACAAATAAGACCGGAGCTCCCCAAGGTGACGAACTTGGTCTAATGAATCCTCGATCCAGAAGTTCCTGTAACTGAGAGGACAACTCCTGAAGTTCAGATGGGGCTAAACGGTATGGTGCGCGGGCCACCGGTGCGGCACCCGGCACGAGATCGATTGAGAACTCAACCTGTCTAGGCGGAGGTAGACCAGGTAGTTCTTCCGGAAAGACTTCGGGAAAGTCTCTAACAATCGGCACATCCTCAAGTCGCTTCTCCTCCGACTTCTTCTCGGTGATGTGTGTAAGTATCGCAGGGTAACCCTTTCTCAGAAATTTTCGGGTTTTTAAGCAGGAGATTATATTAAGTCCCGTCCCACCGGTCTCCCCCTGTATGATCAAGGTTCCACCGACAGCGAGTGGGATACGGACGATCTTATCGTGACAAACGATTTCAGCTCGATGTTTGGACAACCAGTCCATTCCAATAATGACGTCGAAACTGCCGATTTCAATGGGTATAAGATCGATCGAAAAGGTCTCGTCAGCTAGGTTTAAAGTGCAATTAGGTATCACACTGGTGGTTTCTACAAGTTTTCCATTGGCTAGCTCTACAGTGTACTTAACATCTAAGGCAACAGGAGTGATGTCAAGTAATGGGCAAAAATCATCGGAGATAAAGCTTCTATCAGCACCAGTATCAAATAGAACAGAAGCAGTTAAGTTGTTGAGGAGGAACATACCCGAGACCACATTCGGGTCCTGGCGGGCGTCCCCAGATTTGATGACGAAAGCTCTGCTGCGAGTGTTGTTGTTGTTGTTGCTGTTGTTGCGGTTGTTGTTGTTGTTGTTCCTCAGTTTTGGGCACGAGTCTCTGAAATGCCCAGGTTTCCCACACTCAAAGCATACTTTGGGTGGTCTGGTGTTGTTGTTGGAATTGTTGTTGGTAGGAGAGCGGCAATCTTTTGTGAGGTGGCCGTACCTCTTGCAGTTGTTGCAAAAGGGACCACAGGAGCCTTCATGGTGGTGACTGCACTTGGAACAATAGGGTTTGCTCCCAGTGTAGCCCCGGACGATGTCAGTGGTGGTGTTGTAAGCTTTGACGGTGTCAGGTTTCTTGTTTTGTGGGTTTGAGTGGTTGTTGTGGTAGTCAGACCACTTGCGTTTGTTGGTGTGAGAGGATGAAGTGGGTGGTTCAGAATCTTGACTCATTGACATCAAGTCTTGGGCCAATAGTATTGCACCGTCAATGGTGGTTGGTTTTGAAGAGATGACATGTCCCCGAACAGGATCAGGGAGACCAAGGGCGTACTTCCTGATTTTATCAGGTTCAGTGCTTACCATAGCTGGGCGGAGGGCAGCTAGTTGTTGAAACCTGGTGGTATAACCATCGATGTCACCACCCTGAACCTTCAAATTCCAAAACTCCTCATCTAGCTTTTGGAGTTTGGCGATCGAGCAGTATTTGGCAGTGAGTTTTGCCTTCAATTCCTCCCAAGTGAGTTGGTAGGCAATGTCAGCACCCACTGATTGGGTATATGAATTCCACCAAGAGTGGGCATCATCTTCAAGAGAGCAGGTGGCGAAGTTTACTTTGTCGTTCTCCGCGCATTTACTAACACGGAAAACAGTTTCCATTTTCTCGAACCATCTGATCAGTCCGATGGCTCCTTCAGAACCCTTGAAACTCGAGGGTTTGCAGCTTTGGAAGTCCTTGTAAGAACAAGGTTTGGTGGCAGAGGTTCCAGCGGTATCGCTGTTTCTTGTGGAGTTGGGTGGGGTATTCCGAGCCAAGGCTTCAGTAACAGCCTGGGTTATGAGTGACGTAATCTGAGCATCAGTGTAAGGTCTGGTCTTTGGCGGCATGATTCTTCAATAAAAGAAATGAAGATACATGAGATTTTGCAAGAAAGTTGTATTTATCTCAGATGTACATGTATAAAAGCAGTAATACATAACATCAACAGGAATAATGGCAATTAATATGAGTCGAAAACAGCAAGAATACTTGATAGATGATACGAGTTCAAAGGTTACATCCTACAGATGTATTACAAAAGATGTCGGGAATTGTTACATCCGACCGAATTATAGAATAGCGCGTAGATAGTTACTAGATTACAGGGTAGATTACAAGACAAAGACTACACTAGTCTTAACGTAGATTAATTTGTTCCATCATCGTGACAAGACGGTCCACAGTGTTTGCAAGCCTGCTAGCTTGTCGGGCGTTGTCTTCTGCTAGTGCAAGTCGTTGTGTTAGTCCACGCGCATATTCTTCTGCCTCAAGTGAGCGTTGCACACATTCATCCATCCTTTGTTGCAGAAGGGCATTTTCCACCCTTATTTCTATAATTTGGTTGCGAAGGACATCCATGTTGTTGTTTGTGGTTTCAAGGTCGTCGGAGACCTGTTCTATGCGTTCAAGAGACGTAAGTCGCCAGTTTTCATTTGTTTCCTGCAACACGACATCCATGGTGCGAAGTCGCTGCTCGTGTTGATTTACCCTAGCAGCTAAAGCCGGTAAGGCGATGTGAGTGGGATACGGGCCAGCTCGAGGCAACCTGTTGTTCCTCCTTGCTACCCTTGGGTTCTGCGACCCGGATGGAGAACGAGATGAATTTGATGGGATGTTTGCCATTTCTGAGACAAAGCGTTAGTAAGATTGAGGCCTATATTCATATAGCTCCTATATAATATAGCCTATTGAGTGTCTAGCATAAACATGTTTGAGTCTCGGTTCTCTCGAGGTCAGAGTCTTCTATTGTATCCTGTTCAGCCATAACTACTTTCAGATCTTACATCATCTTTGCTTAATTGTACATAGTTGATCAGGCTATGTTAAATTAAACTCGTATGCTGTAATCCCTGAACCAGTCATACCTAATAAGGAATACTGCCTAATGGTCATAGTCTAGGCTCACTAAATGCAACCTAGTTCACTATAACCTTAGTCTCTGATACCAATCTGTAACACCCCCAAATTTTGATGATTTGCGGAAGCTTGATTTGGGTGTTACTAATCAATAACAAAGCACAAAGATATATAGTAAACGCCTCTATATGCGTCGTTTTAACAAAATATATTGATAACTGAAATATTTACAACATTTATAGCTTTACATAGCTCGAGTTTAAATAAAATGAGATTTCAGTACATAAGTACTTGTACAAAATATACTAATGCAAGAAAATCTCAATCGTCTGTATGCTGACTCGAGCTAAATCCTGAAGCAGAAACATCCTACTGCTGGGTACCTGCGATATATGCTAAAAGGTCAGCTATAAAGCTGGTGAGCTCACAGGTTTGAAATCAAGTAATATCGTATGAACCGCAAGATTTAAAAATGAATTGCATCCAGCAATTAAATAATGAATTGCATCCAGCAATTAAATAATGAATTGCATCCAGCAATTTAATGATAATCATCGTGTATACAGCCATGAGCACATAGTTGAGCTTAACTCGAGGGCCGGGTCCCCTATAGAGAATTCCGGGCGAGGTGCCTCCACGAATGCCTAATCCACATTCGTCTTCCCAAATATTAGTACGTTCGTTTACCCGGTTAGTGCTTGCTAACCCGAACGAGGAGGGTCAATCCTATATGGTACCATATACTAATATTCACGCTACAACGTATTAACAACTATGCTGACGGAGGACTTTAAATGATTAGTTTCGAAAAACTCATGTAGTATATGAAAAGTTGGTACTTGCGTTCACATGTTAAAAGTTTGAGCAGTATATCACACCCCTGAGTAAAACAGTAAAAGAGGGGCTATGAGACTCACCTGAGTCGTTGAGTTTATGAAAATAAACTGAGGATGATTAGCCGAGAATCGAAGTCCAAAGACTTGTAACCTGAGGGTGTCCATGACACGCGATGGTTATAATATGCGAAGGTATCTAATAAGACTACCTTGTAGTTGTTCGTCCAACTATAATGTCCAAATCTCCACTATTTGGTTGATACGTTTAAGTGTTTGAAAAGTGTACGGCCCGTTGGTGACGGATTTGTAATAATAATCTCAATTATTACTATTTTGATTTCGTGGCGTTTTACTTGAAAAATGTGTTTTGATTGTGTTTTAGAAGCCGTTACGAAATCTAAGTACGGGGGTCCGGGGGCAGCGCCCCTGGTAGCGGGGTCCAAGGGGCGGCAGCCCCTGGCGGGGTCCAAGGGGCAGAGCCCCTGGCTGGGGTCGAGCTGCCAGGTCAGCTTGGAAAATTTTTATTTCTACTATATTGCTTTGACGAAAAACGCATCTGGATCAGAATTTGGGTAAAATCGAGTGATAAATTTCGAGTCTCGACACTTAGTAAAAATCTGTGTTTTTGAGGTTCTGGTTTGTGCGACGTAGGGTGCGACGTCGCAGGTAGGATTGCGACGTAGAGCATGACGTCGCTAAAGGCGACGTTTCGCAATTTAATGCGACGTAGGGTGCTACGTCGCAGGTAGGATTGCGACGTAGAGCATGACGTCGCTAAAGGCGACGTTTCGCAATTTAATGCGACGTAGGGTGCTACGTCGCTAATGCGACGTAGGTGATTTCTGCGACGCAGGGGCTTGCGTCGCTAAGTGCGACGTGGCGAGGTATTGGCGACGTTAAGGCTGACGTCGCTATATGCGACGTCGCAATTTAATGCGACGTTGTGACTGACGTCGCACTATGCGACGTCACGAGGTGTTTTGCGACGTAGAGGCTGACGTCGCATAAATTCCGGGCCAAATGCGACGTAGCGGTCTGTTGGCCGGAAAATGGGTCGAAAACGAGTTTTTCGGTTTCCGTTCGGTCCAAAACTTTTACCCAACCCTTATTTGAACATTATAAGTCGATACAAACCGCAAACAAGTAAAAACACTTAAAAACGAGAGGTGTCGGAAACTTACAAATCGCCGAAATGAAATTTCGGAAAGATAGAAAGATAGATCGTGTCGCGGTGGTCGTGAATCTCTAAAAATCTTGAAGATCCGAAGTCGTTTGATATGTTTATTTTGCGTTTTTGTGATATTTTTGAAGGTGGGGGTGGTTGGTGGAGTTGAGAGAAAAGAAAGGAGAAAGAGAAAGAGAGATGAGAAAGTGAGAAAAAGAGAGTGGGAAATGGGAGGTTATCCTCCCATTTTTCGCCCCGCGTTCCCGCTCCGTGCGGTGTTCGTTTGCTCCGTCGTTTCAACGTTAATTAATTATTTTAAATATTAAATGGTACGTTTTAATTACAAATTATTACGTGATATTTTATTTAATTATTTTACAAATAAGTTTACGTTTGAGTTAATAATGTAAGTTGGTTTATTTAGTTTGCGCGTTTTACATTTTAAATTGTATAATTTCTGATTGTATGATACGAACGAATACGAAATATTATAATAATAATATTTTTGACATAACAACGTTATTTAATAAAATTTGTCACCAACGTCCATATTAAATTTGAATCGAAATACATCCGATTTAAATTGCGTACGATTTAATCAAATCGCATATTCGTATATATTCAACAATATATATAATTCGATACATTAATTAGCCTAACCAGGAACTAATTACATGTATTAACATTCGATTAGGCACTAATCTCTAGTCCTAATTTGGCGGGTGTTACATTTTGCGACACAACCACTGTGTCGCAGAGCTCTTGTGTCGCACTCTATGCGACACAACCCTTGTGTCGCATGATCCATTTTTGTGTCGCATGTTATGTCGCAGAAAACAGAAAACAACCACATTTTTCCTAAGTGTCGGGAAACGATTTCAAATGACAATTTAAATATGATACGACTTATACTCAAAACAAATATACTTTATAAAGTATACAAAAGCTCAAACCTAATAATAATATGAATTATTATTACGAATCATCGGTAACGAACCGCACTTACAAACATACGAAATCTCTCGTGTTTAGGACACTAGGAGATTATACTTGGCACGACTCGTTACACTAGGACGCTAGCTTCTCAGGTGAGTTCATAACCCCACTCTTTTACTGTTTTCCAACTGATTTCGGGGTGGGAATGCATACTCCTGTTTTTATTACCTTCAACTGTTCAAATCTTTACATCTTTACAAACGTTTTACAATAGTTTATGGTAACGGTGCTAGATTATGATAGCTACGAACCACTTAACTATACTTAGAGACATTAAGTATGACCGTTTTAGAAACACCTAGAATTATATTACATATGATATCTAGGGAGTAACCTCCTCACTACATCAGTGACTTGCTAAGTACTAGTAATGACTAGTGGACTTGTGAATACCAACTAGAGGCACCGACTCGCTAGTTTAGCGATGACTATCTTTACGAACTACGGATCACTTTAACTAAGTACTATAAGTACTTCCCTCCGGTTAAGTGACGTGATAACGTACTTAGACTTTACACATTACTTCAGACAAACTAGGTGACGTAGATACATACCTAATAAACGATTACGATTTTCCCCTATACATAGGTGACATTTCTACTGTTCTTAGTAAGATTTACTACTGTGAATTACGTACAACTTGAGGTACTATTGAGTGCCTGTAATACTTTACTAGCCTTGGGCTAAACTTACGGGCATGTCGTGTACTGCCAAAACGATTACTTACATCTCCTGCGGGAGAATAACGGACGCTGTCACTATATGTGAAGCAAAACAATGCCACGGTGGGTGGTACAAAAACGATACCAATATGATTGGTATTACGGATTTACAAATGAGCTCACGATACCACGGTGGGTGGTACAACTTACTTGCGAGCTGGATTGCTCACGATACCACGGTGGGTGGTACAACTTACTTACGAGCTGGATGCTCATACTCAGCATATGGATTTATGCTTTACTTACTTTCAGCAACGGACCTACGAATTATTACGGTCGGGGTCGTTGGCTCAACATGTGGATTCATGCTATATCGTAGTTCTGCAGGACTGCACGGTTACTCATTTCAGCATATGGACTTATGCTTTATCCACTTTCAGCAACGGACCTACGAATTATTACGGTCGGGGTCGTTGGCTCGATAACTGGTTAATTTACTTAAACGTGGTCCTGCGGGACAAAACTTGACATTTCCTTTGGGGGATACCCATTACCATCACTGTAGGTGATTACTAGATATTTACGAGTCGGGGACTCAGGAAATTACGAGCTTTTGCTCACTTGACCGTACTTACAAACCGTACCGATATGACACGTTTCCAAAATAAATAACTTGACCATATTGCCGGGGTGCAACCTTTCATGCCAGGAGGCATTGTGACTTACTAGTACCAGTAGTACCAACACTTGGAACCATATGAATTAACTATACCATATTGCCGGGGAGCAATACAGTCTGTCTACGGATTTTTCCCGTTTGACCTCTTTCGACCAGTAGCATGACAGTTAGTCATCTTACGCTACACCCGTATACATATTGCCAGGTGGCAATAACTTACCTGATAACATACCCACTGGGAATTAGTTCCCTTTCCTTGACTAGAAACCTATTGATTAGGTTCACCTGCTTACCATAAATTTCTCACAATTACCTCGAGGGGTAATCATTACTATTTAAACTGTTGAACTTGACTTACATTTCTGAATGAAATACATATTTCTTGAACTACTTGTTATTACAAATTACTTATGAACTCACCAGCTTTCCAGCTGACCTTTTAGTGTGCATTCTCAGGTACACTGCTGTAGTAGGATTGGTCTACAGGATTCTAGCTTGAGTCGCATGTTTTCAACACTCAGGA
The DNA here is from genome assembly GCA_949592205.1 of Helichrysum umbraculigerum. NCBI lineage: Eukaryota > Viridiplantae > Streptophyta > Magnoliopsida > Asterales > Asteraceae > Helichrysum > Helichrysum umbraculigerum. The sequence goes on from CATIUR010000004.1 coordinate 97,030,591, forward strand.
CATTTATTGCATTTACTTCAGTACTAGTAAGATGTAATATTACTTTTATGCGAACTCGCAACTTGTAAACACTTTAATTTCAGAAATGTATAACTATTTTCAAACGTCACATTTAGAGTCGTTCATTATGTATCTGTGACACCCCCAAATTTAATGATTTGCGGAAGCTTGATTTGGGTGTCACTAATCAATATACAAAGCACATAAGATATAATGAACGACCACTATATGCGTCGTTTTAAACTTGTATAAATAAAGTAAATGTTTACATCAAAATATAGTTACATTAGCTCGGTTCCTGAAATTGAGAGATTACATAGCATAATTACTTTTACAAAATATAATAATGCAGTCCAATCTCTAGTTGTATGTATGCTGACTCGAGCTAATAATTCCTGCTTGTGCAGCCAAACTACTGCTGGGTACCTGTGATAAATACTAAAATGGGTCAGCGAAAACGCTGGTGAGCTCACAGGTTTGAATGTCAATGTATAGTTGTAAGAACCGCAAGATTTATATTGAATTTAAAATGCAATTAAGCAAGATAAAAGTTATACTGTCCATGAGCACATAGTCTGAGCTTAACTTGATTTGTCAGGCCCACTTAAGGAAACCTAACTTGAAATGCCTCCTACGAGTGCCTAATCAACACTCGTCTTCCCAAATGCTAATACATCCGTTTGACCGGTTAGTGCGTACTAACCCGGATGAGGATTGTCAATCCCATATGATATCATATACTAACATTCACGCTATAAATACTAGAGACTATGCTTATGGAGGACTTTAAATTGATTAGCTTGAAACTCATGTAGTATTTGAAGTTTGGCACTTGCGTTCTACTTGTAAAACAAAATCGAGTAGTAATATCACACCCCTAGTTGTAAAGCAGTGAAAATGGGGCTATGAAACTCACCTGGTTCTTGAAGTGTTTAACTTAATGAACTTGGAGTAATTAGCTGTGAGTTGGTGTCCAAAGGCTTGAAACCTGAATGTGTCCACGACACTTAAATTGTCATTAATTGTATTGGTATCCCGAAAGACTACCATTTGAATTGTTTGTCTAACTTAATGTCCAAATTACCCCGATTTGGTTGATTGTTTTGTTACAAGTTACTACGACTTGTTTGAATAAATTGGTACAAGTTACGACGACTTGTTTGATTGAATTATCTAAGTTTCAACGACTTAGTTGATTGAATTGTCTAAGTTACTATGACTTAGTTGATTTAATTGTGTATTTGAAAGTGTGTACGGCCCGTTGGTGACGGTTGTAACAATAGTTCTAAAATGTTATTATATTGTTGCTACAGTGAATTGCTACAGTGAATTGCTACAGTAAAATTTGACTTTTCTACAGTAACTTTGACTTCGAAAATTTTGAGGTTTGAAGATTCTGTTTTGTGCGACGTAGCCTGCGATGTTGGGTGCGACGTAGCAGATCCGGACTGCGATGTTGGGCACGGCGTCGCTATGTGCGACTTTCGCAATTTAATGCGACGTAAGGGTTTGCGTCGCTAAGTGCGACGTCCGCAATTCGATGCGACGTAGAGTGCTGCGTCGCTATATGCGACGTTGAGGATTCGTGCGACGTAAGTCGCTGCGTCGCTATATGCGACGTTGGGGATATAGTGCGACGTAGGTCGCTGCGTCGCATTTGCTCCAGGCCAAATGCGACGTACGGGTCTGATCTGAATTTCAACCTCGAAAACGCATTTTCCGGCCATCGATCGGCATAATATTTTTACCCAACCCATTTTAGGACATTAAAAGGTTATACAAACAACTAGCAAGTTATAAAACTTAAAAACGAGAGTTTTCGGAGTTGTGTCGGAAACTTACAAATCGCCGAAATGAAATTCCGGAAAGATGAAAGTGTAGATCGTGAGGTGGTGAATCTTTTGTCCCAAACAAGCTTGAAGATCCGATGTCGTTTAGTGTGTTAATTTGGTGATTTTTGGAGGATGATGAATATGGTGGTGGTGGATGGTAGTTGAGAGAAAAGGAAGGAAAGAAAGAGAAAGAAAAGAATAAATGAAAAGAAAAGGTGGTGAGGATGGGAGGTTAACTCCCATTTTCGCCCCGCGTTCCCGCTCCGTGCGGTGTTCGTTTTTCTCCGTAGTTTAAACGTTAAATATTTATTTTCTATGTTTTAATATATATTCCAAAATACGAATAATTATTCGGTATTTTTTTTGTTGAAGTATTTTACTAAACATTTAATAATTACATTATAAAAGGTGATTCGTCCCGTTTTGTTTGTGAAATTACATTTTATTCGCATTTATATTAATCGTGTGATAAAACTTGGATACTAAATATTATTGACATAATATTTTTAAGTGTAATAACGTTATTAAAATCCTTGTATTACTTAATAAAATTGTTCACCAACGTCCGTATTTATTAAATCGAAATACGTTCGATTTGAAACTCGTACGATTTGAACAAATCGTATAATTGTAGATATATATTCAACAATATATATATAATAATTGTTACACTAATTAGCCTAACACAGAACTAATTACATGTATTAAAACTTGATTAGGTACTAAATTCTAGTCCTAAATTGACGGTTGTCACATTCTCCCCCTGTTAGAAGAATTTCGTCCTGAAATTTATGTTGAAGTCGTGTTTGACGTTGAATCAGTGAAGAGTTGAGGATACTTGAGTCGCATTTGGTCCTCCCGTTCCCAGGTGAATTCCGGACCGCGCCGCGAATTCCACCTAACCTTGACAATGGGAATACGACTTTGTTTAAGTTGTTTGACCTCACGGTCCATGATTTCAGTGGGTTCCTCAACAAAGTGAAGTTTTTCGTCAACTCGAATTTCATCGAGTGGAATGATAAGTGTCTCATCAGACAGACACTTTTTCAGATTTGAAACATGAAATGTGGGATGCACACTGCTGAGTTCGGATGGCAGCTGCAATCGATATGCCACTGGACCAATCCTTTCGAGGATCTCGAATGGTCCAATGTATCTGGGATTCAACTTTCCTCGTTTGCCAAATCGGATTACGCCTTTCCAAGGCGATACTTTGAGTAGAACTCGATCCCCAACCTGGAACTCGAGTGGTTTGCGTCTCACGTCAGCATAACTTTTTTGACGATCACGCGCGGCTTTGAGTTTGTTTTGAATTTCTTCGATTCTCTCGGTTGTCTCGTGTATGATTTCTGGACCTGTGAGTTGGCTATCCCCAACCTCAGTCCAACAGATAGGTGACCGGCACTTGCGACCGTACAGTGCCTCGAAGGGTGCAGCTTTGATGCTGGTATGATAACTGTTGTTGTACGAGAACTCGCACAATGGTAGATGTTTTTCCCAGTTCACACCGAAGTCTACTACGCAGGCCCGTAGCATGTCTTCAAGTGTTTGAATGGTTCGTTCGCTTTGACCGTCTGTTTGAGGATGGTATGCGGTACTCATATCAAGTCGAGTACCCAGGGATTTTTGAAGTGATTGCCAAAATTGTGAAGTGAAACGACTATCTCTATCGGAGATAATTGAGATTGGAACACCGTGTTTGGTCACGATTTCCTTCAGATAAATGTTGGTGAGGCGTTCCATTTTGTCGGATTCCTTGATTGCCAGGAAGTGAGCAGATTTTGTGTGACGATCCACGATCACCCAAATGGAATCGCAACCGCTTGAGGATTTGGGTAGTTTGGTTATGAAGTCCATGGCAATTTGTTCCCATTTCCATTCAGGAAGACTGGGTTGTTGAAGTAAACCAGAAGGTTTTTGATATTCGATTTTGACTTTGGAGCAAGTAAGGCACTTGCTGACATAGGTGGCGATTTCAGCTTTCATGTTCGGCCACCAGTAGAAGTCCTTGATACCGTGGTACATCTTATCGGATCCCGGATGGATAGAATACTTGGACTTGTGAGCTTCATCCATCACCAAGTCTCGTAGGTTCCCAAATTTAGGCAACCAGATTCGGTTTGAGAAATACCTAATCCCGTTAGGTCTGATTTCGAATTGTTTATCCATGCCCCGCAAGGCTTCATCTTTGACATTTTCGGGTTTTAAGGCTTCGAGTTGAGCAGTGAGGATTTGAACGTTTAAATTGTTGTGAATGGTCATACTGAGGGCTCGAACCCGAAGTGGTTTCACTCGCTCTTTTCGACTGAGGGCGTCAGCAACAACATTTGCTTTGCCTGGATGATATTTGAGTTCGCAGTCGTAATCGGTAAGTAACTCGACCCATCGACGTTGCCTCATGTTGAGATCCTTCTGATCGAATATGTGTTGAAGGCTTTTATGGTCGGTAAAGATTGTACATCTGGTACCGTAAAGGTAATGTCTCCAGATTTTGAGGGCAAAAACGACAGCTCCTAGCTCGAGGTCGTGGGTGGTGTAATTCTTTTCATGAATCTTGAGCTGTCGGGAAGCATAAGCTATGACTTTGTCTCGTTGCATAAGCACACAACCGAGACCTTGATGAGAAGCATCGCAGTATACCACGAAGTCATCGGTGCCTTCGGGTAATGAGAGGATAGGAGCACTGCAAAGCTTTTGTTTTAAGAGTTGGAATGCCGATTCTTGTTTATCAGTCCAGTCAAACTTTTTATCTTTCTGGGTCAGAGTCGTAAGTGGTATGGCTATCTTGGAGAAATTTTCAATGAATCGTCGATAGTATCCGGCCAGTCCTAGAAACTGCCGTACTTCGGTCGGAGTGGTTGGCGATTGCCAGTCTTTGATAGCCTCGATTTTTGACGGGTCAACGTGAATCCCCTGCCTGTCAATCACGTGACCAAGGAATTGAACAGTTTCGATCCAGAACTCACACTTAGAGAACTTGGCATAGAGCTCCTCGTGTTTAAGTAGTTCAAGGATGGTTCTGAGGTGTTGCGCATGCTCTTCTTTGCTTCGTGAATATATGAGAATGTCATCGATGAAGACAATGACAAACTTATCAAGGTAAGGTTTACACACCCGATTCATAAGGTCCATGAATACAGCCGGTGCATTGGTTAGGCCGAATGGCATCACTTGAAATTCGTAATGCCCGTAACGGGTTCTGAAAGCGGTTTTTGGAATATCGGCATCGCGAACACGCAATTGGTGATAACCGGATCGGAGATCAATCTTTGAATAACAACTCGACCCTTGAAGTTGGTCGAACAGGTCATCGATTCGAGGGAGTGGATACCGGTTCTTGACAGTTAACTTGTTCAACTCTCGATAGTTGATACACATTCGAAAAGAACCATCTTTCTTCTTAACAAATAGGACCGGAGCTCCCCAAGGTGAAGAACTCGGCCTGATGAATCCTCGTTCCAGGAGTTCCTGTAACTGGGTGGACAGCTCCTGAAGTTCGGATGGAGCTAAACGGTATGGTGCTCGGGCGACAGGCGCAGCACCTGGTACAAGATCGATTGAGAACTCAACCTGTCTTGGTGGTGGTAGACCAGGTAGTTCTTCAGGAAAGACTTCTGGAAAGTCTCGAACAATTGGAACATCCTCAAGTCGCTTCTCCTTCGACTTTTTCTCCATGATGTGCGCGAGGATTGCTGGATAACCCTTTCTCAGAAATTTTCGGGTCTTAAGACAAGATATGATGTTAAGCCTCGTCCCTCCGGTCTCCCCCTGTATGACTAGGGTTCTACCGACAGTGAGAGGTATGCGAACAATTTTGTCATAGCAGATGATTTCGGCGCGATGTTTGGATAACCAGTCCATGCCTACGATGACATCGAAACTTCCTATCTCAACAGGCATAAGATCTATGGAGAAGGTTTCGTAGGCTAGATTTAAGGTGCAATTAGGTATCACACTATCGGTTTCTATCAATTTGCCATTTGCTAACTCTACGGTGTACTTAACGTCTAAAGTAACAGGTGTAATGTCAAGTAGGGGGCAAAATTCATCGGAAATAAAACTCCTATCGGCACCAGTATCAAACAGTATGGAAGCAGTTAAATTGTTGAGGAGGAACATACCCGTGACCACATTCGGGTCCTGACGGGCGTCCCCTGAGTTGATCACGAAGGCGCTACTTTTGGTGTTGTTGTTGTTGCGGTGGTTGTTGTTGTTGTTGCCCTTATTCTTCAATTTTGGGCAAGAATCCCTGAAGTGTCCTGGGTTTCCACATTCATAGCAGGACTTAGGTTGTCGGGTATTTTTGTCAGAAGGGTTGTTGTTGGATTTGGGGGCTCGGCAATCCTTAGTCAAATGCCCGTACCTCCTGCAGTTGTTGCAAGGGGGGTTGCACTGACCAAAGTGGTGGTAGTTGCACTTGGGACAATAAGGTCTGTCCCCGGTGTAGCTGCGGTTGGATTCAGAGTTGGTGTTGTAGACTTGGATGGTGTTGTTTTTCTTGTTTGAGTAGTGGTGGTGTTCAGTGGATTTGCGTTTGTTGTTGTTAGAGGATGAGGTGTTGGAGGTCTCACGGCTGACAACTAGAGCCATGAGTTCGTGGGCCAATCGAATGGCACTCTCAGTAGTAGTTGGTTTGGATGAGGCGACGTTGCCCTGGATGTTCTCGGGGAGTCCACGAATGTATTTCTTAATGCCCTTACTTTCTGGTTCGACTAAACCCGGGCATAATAAAGCAAACTGCTGAAATTTAGTGGTATAATCAGCAACATCATTTCCCTGCACCTCCAGATGCCAGAATTCTTCTTCCAGCCTGTGCAATTCCTCTTCAGGACAGTATTTTTCTGTCAGTTTCTTTTTCAGTTCGGCCTAAGGAAGTCGGTTTGCAACCTCAAGGCCTACGGAGTTTGCGTGGGTTTTCCACCACGTGAGTGCACCTTCCTGAAAGGTGTAAGCAGCGAATTTGACCTTGTTGTTCTCAGTACAGTCGCATAGACTGAAAACAGATTCCATACGCTCAATCCAACGGATCAAGCCAATGGCACCTTCCGTGCCCTTGAAGTATAGCGGTTTACAGCTAAGAAAGTCCTTATAGGAGCAAGGCTTGGGTGGTGGAGTATTGGTTGCTGTGTCCTCGCTACCGGGTGGTGTTCGGGTAGCCAAGGCTTCGGTCACACTGCGGGCAATTATTCCCGCGATCTCAGCTTCGCTAAGGGTAATTTGACGACGAGGAGGCATGATGCTGAGTAAGAAAGAACATGGAAATGAAATAAGATGCTAGTCCGAGTATGATGAACTAGTGGTGTGTTTGTCATTTCGAGACAAAGCGTTAGAGAGAAAGAGGCCTATATTCATATAATAATATAGCCTAAAGTGGTAATGAGGTCTACTTATGTAAGTATATATGTATATCACATAATAACCTATTGAGTGTCTAGCACAGACGTGTTTTGAGTCCCGTTTCTCTCGAGGTCAGAGTCAACTAATGCATTCCTGTTCAACATAACTCTTTCAGATTTCACATCATCTTTCTCTAATTGTACATAGTTGATCAGGCTATGTTAAATTAAAGTCGTATGATGTAATCCCTGAACTAGTCATAACTAATCAGGAATACTGCCTAACGGTCATAGTCTAGGCCCACTAAATGCAACCTAGTTCACTATAACCTTAGGCTCTGATACCAATCTGTGACACCCCCAAATTTAATGATTTGCGGAAGCTTGATTTGGGTGTCACTAATCAATATACAAAGCACATAAGATATAATGAACGACCACTATATGCGTCGTTTTAAACTTGTATAAATAAAGTAAATGTTTACGTCAAAATATAGTTACATTAGCTCGGTTCCTGAAATTGAGAGATTACATAGCATAATTACTTTTACAAAATATAATAATGCAGTCCAATCTCTAGTTGTATGTATGCTGACTCGAGCTAATAATTCCTGCTTGTACAGCCAAACTACTGCTGGGTACCTGTGATAAATACTAAAATGGGTCAGCGAAAACGCTGGTGAGCTCACAGGTTTGAATGTCAATGTATAGTTGTAAGAACCGCAAGATTTATATTGAATTTAAAATGCAATTAAGCAAGATAAAAGTTATACTGTCCATGAGCACATAGTCTTAGCTTAACTTGATTTGTCAGGCCCACTTAAGGAAACCTAACTTGAAATGCCTCCTACGAGTGCCTAATCAACACTCGTCTTCCCAAATGCTAATACATCCGTTTGACCGGTTAGTGCGTGCTAACCCGGATGAGGATTGTCAATCCCATATGATATCATATACTAACATTCACGCTATAAATACTAGAGACTATGCTTATGGAGGACTTTAAATTGATTAGCTTGAAACTCATGTAGTATTTGAAGTTTGGCACTTGCGTTCTACTTGTAAAACAAAATCGAGTAGTAATATCACACCCCTAGTTGTAAAGCAGTGAAAATGGGGCTATGAAACTCACCTGGTTCTTGAAGTGTTTAACTTAATGAACTTGGAGTAATTAGCTGTGAGTTGGTGTCCAAAGGCTTGAAACCTGAATGTGTCCACGACACTTAAATTGTCATCAATTGTATTGGTATCCCGAAAGACTACCATTTGAATTGTTTGTCTAACTTAATGTCCAAATTACCCCGATTTGGTTGATTGTTTTGTTACAAGTTACTACGACTTGTTTGAATAAATTGGTACAAGTTACGACGACTTGTTTGATTGAATTATCTAAGTTTCAACGACTTAGTTGATTGAATTGTCTAAGTTACTATGACTTAGTTGATTTAATTGTGTATTTGAAAGTGTGTACGGCCCGTTGGTGACGGTTGTAACAATAGTTCTAAAATGTTATTATATTGTTGCTACAGTGAATTGCTACAGTGAATTGCTACAGTAAAAATTTGACTTTTCTACAGTAACTTTGACTTTGAAAATTTTGAGGTTTGAAGATTCTGTTTTGTGCGACGTAGCCTGCGACGTTGGGTGCGACGTCGCAGATCCGGACTGCGACGTTGGGCACGGCGTCGCTATGTGCGACTTTCGCAATTTAATGCGACGTAAGGGTTTGCGTCGCTAAGTGCGACGTCCGCAATTCGATGCGACGTAGAGTGCTGCGTCGCTATATGCGACGTTGAGGATTCGTGCGACGTAAGTCGCTGCGTCGCTATATGCGACGTTGGGGATATAGTGCGACGTAGGTCGCTGCGTCGCATTTGCTCCAGGCCAAATGCGACGTACGGGTCTGATCTGAATTTCAACCTCGAAAACGCATTTTCCGGCCATCGATCGGCATAATATTTTTACCCAACCCATTTTAGGACATTAAAAGGTTATACAAACAACTAGCAAGTTATAAAACTTAAAAACGAGAGTTTTCGGAGTTGTGTCGGAAACTTACAAATCGCCGAAATGAAATTCCGGAAAGATGAAAGTGTAGATCGTGAGGTGGTGAATCTTTTGTCCCAAACAAGCTTGAAGATCCGATGTCGTTTAGTGTGTTAATTTGGTGATTTTTGGAGGATGATGAATATGGTGGTGGTGGATGGTAGTTGAGAGAAAAGGAAGGAAAGAAAGAGAAAGAAAAGAATAAATGAAAAGAAAAGGTGGTGAGGATGGGAGGTTAACTCCCATTTTCGCCCCGCGTTCCCGCTCCGTGCGGTGTTCGTTTTTCTCCGTAGTTTAAACGTTAAATATTTATTTTCTATGTTTTAATATATATTCCAAAATACGAATAATTATTCGGTATTTTTTTTTGTTGAAGTATTTTACTAAACATTTAATAATTACATTATAAAAGGTGATTCGTCCCGTTTTGTTTGTGAAATTACATTTTATTCGCGTTTATATTAATCGTGTGATAAAACTTGGATACTAAATATTATTGACATAATATTTTTAAGTGTAATAACGTTATTAAAATCCTTGTATTACTTAATAAAATTGTTCACCAACGTCCGTATTTATTAAATCGAAATACGTTCGATTTGAAACTCGTACGATTTGAACAAATCGTATAATTGTAGATATATATTCAACAATATATATATAATAATTGTTACACTAATTAGCCTAACACAGAACTAATTACATGTATTAAAACTTGATTAGGTACTAAATTCTAGTCCTAAATTGACGGTTGTCACAGTATCTTATGCTGTGATTACCAGATTAGTAACACCCAAAACTCGCTTCCGCAAATTATTAAATTTGGGGGTGTTACTGATTGGTATCAGAGCCTAAGGTTGTAGTGAACTAGGTTGCATTTAGTGGGCCTAGACTATGACCATTAGGCGGTATTCCTTATTAGGTATAACTAGTTCAAGGATTACATCATACAAACTTATTTTAACATAGCGTAGCTAACTATGTACAATTAAGCAAAGATGATGTAAGATCTGAAAGGGGTTATATTGAAAGGGAATGCAGTAGTTGACTCTGATCGTTAATTGCTACTTGCTAGACACCCTAGGCTATTATATGTACTGTAGGTATATATAAATAGGCCTTACGTGTATACTATTCCTGCATATCTATATACAGGTAGGTATGATTATACCTGACATGATTCCGCTGTACAACTGATACACACTTTCGAAGTGGCATATCGCCAACTTCCCAACCTTTACGACTTGATCTCAAAATTTTGATCAGGTTGGTCACGACTGACTGATATTACGAGAGATACTCGTAATGACTAAGTCCACGAATTACTTTCGAACTTACTATCGGCCTGAGGGCCATACTTGGATAACATGTGGCACGTGGTGCTGCATCGTGCTTTGGGCACAATACTACTCCAGCACGTGGTGCTGCAACTACACAGTATATTTATACTGCATTCGGCACGATGGTGCTACACTCACAGTACATGGGTACTGCAATTACGGTGCCGCGAGCACTACATTACGGCACGTGGTGCTGCGTTTCATGGTACTTTTGTACTACAATCATAATATATTACGGTGCTTTGGGCACTACATTTTGGCACGTTGTGCTACACCCAGGCTCGATGAGCTACTATTCAATATGCATGTGGACTTGTTATAGTTACATGTACGACTTATATATACATATACATTTACTTAACTGGGCACGAAGTGCCGCACCACGACTACTCAGGCATGTGATGCCTCATTCGTTGAATACACTCTAATTTATTGGGATTACATTTATAGTACTTTAGTACTACATTATAGTCTGATAGACTACGATGATACCATAGTTCTGGTCGAACTACATATAATACACAACTAGGTCGTTAGTACGACTACACATTTAAAATTTCAAAGTCCGAGGACTTTCATACAGACACCTTAAGTGGTTTCTGGATCATTATCACTTTTATATCCGTGGGCAACGGTGTAATACCGATTTACGTATACAACTACAATAATCAAAATCTTTGAATGAAGATATCACACTTTGTCGTTTCACTTTTATTTAAGAATCATGCCGCCTAAACGACAAACCTACACACAAGCAGAACGTGACCAATACGCTGAGCAAAGAGTGGCTGAAGCTCTATCTGTACAAAACCTTACGCGCCTCTGCACCTATAAAGAATTTCTGAATTGTAACCCACCAATCTTTGTTGGTACCGAAGGGGCTGTCGGACTGATCCAATGGATTGAAAGGATGGAAGCTGTTTTCCGCATTTGCAACTGCCCCGATGGATACAAAGTCAAATACTCCACCTATACTCTTCGAGATAGTGCTCTAACCTGGTGGAATGCTCACGCCCAAACCACAGGGGTCGACACCGCCTATGAACTTTCTTGGGAGGAACTGAAACAACTGATGAGGGACGAATATTCTCCTAGCGAGGAACTACACCGACTTGAGGATGAACTCTGGCATCTTACCGTGAAAAACAACGACATCATGACCTATACCAATCGTTTTCACCGACTGGCACTCCTTTGCCCATCTCTAGTAAACCCAGAAAGCAAACGAATCGAACAATACATCGAAGGACTTTCGGCACAAGTCGCGGACATGGTTACCTCCTCTAAACCCAACACTATTCGCGATGCCGTTCGCATGGCCCACAACCTCATGGCGCGGGTGGTTCAACGCGGAACCCCCACAATTGAAAACCACACACAAAAATGGAATGGCGATTCCAGCACTAGTCATGATCCAACAAATCAACCCGAACCCTTGAAATCTTACCCTTCTGAATACAAAGGAAAGCGGGGCTATGCGGGGGATAAACCCTTCTGTCACAACTGTAAACGTCACCACTCTGGCCCTTGTGGCTCACCTTGCGAGAGATGCCAACGATTCGGACACCAAATCCGGGACTGTAAAGTTCCTGCAAATCCCAACGGACAACAAACGTGTTTCCAATGCAACACTCCTGGACATTTCAAGAAAGATTGCCCAAATCGGAAACGAAAAATCCTCATGATCAGCTCCGGAGGGACCGGACGAAACCGCAGCAATATCACGGGTATGTCCCTATTCGATACTAAACCTTCAAATTAAAGACAACGTTTCGATCGACGGGAATGTTGATTCCAAAATAATATCAATTAAGCTAAACGTGAAAGCTAGAGCTTGCTTTCAGCGGACTAAACAGACCGAACGTTTACCAATCATCTGGTCCTGATAGGACAACTCACCGAACGGTCACGTTGTAACAACTATCTAGTCCCGAACGGACTGCAATGCTAACGGTTACGTAATAACCACAATTTAATTATACCCTGAATAAACAACGTAGTCATAATGTGACTACAACGATAAACCGCGACACAGTCATGCATTGACTGCCCTTCAACCCTGTTATAAGACATGATATGTCTAATACCTACTCGATAAATTCCTCATACGTACATTGCTCCCCAAACATCACGCGACCACGGCTTCACACGAAATTTCGGGACGAAATTTTATTAACAGGGGGAGAATGTAGCACCTCGTCAAAAAGTCAATTTTCGCGCCGAATTTAAACTTCAATTAAACGATTTAACTTTTACTTCCAATTAGTATTTTATAAAATGCTTTCATTAGAAAACATTCTAAAATAATATAAATAAGATTTTATTTTATATTATGACTGGACAAATAAAACACGGGTATCTTGTACTGTGGTTGGAGATCACAGCCCGTGCACTGGGGATCTGTGTTGGACAAAACCCAACCCTCTCCCCATTTTCACTTCATTTCATCATCTTCTTCTTTTTCACCTCCCCCATTTCTCTCTCAAAATAACCACCACCAATCACCACCACCACCGCCGAACGCCACCACCACCACCATCAACATACATTTTCGGAATCACCATCAAGAGAGGAACAACATTAACAAAGACGACACCCTCGTTTTCTTCCTCGTTTGGCCTCGATTCGCATTTGTAAGAAATTCCTAAAATCTTAGATTTATTCAATTTGGAGTAATGTTTTGGTGTAATAATGTTTACACAACTTAGTTATAACCTAAACAACAAAGAAAACATGATTTTACAGCTTAAAAATGTGTTTGATTTGCGATTTTGGCCAGAAAAACGCGACATCCGAAACTTTCTGGGCTGGTGTTCTTCAATGCGACACAAGCCTTGTGTCGCATACTATGTCGCATAACTCCGTTTGTGTCGTATCTTATGTCGTACTCTATGTCGCACCTTGTGTCGCAGACCCCATGCGACACAACCCTTATGTCGCTATTGATTTAGCATCGCAAGCTTTTGCGACACAACCACTGTGTCGCAGAGCTCTTGTGTCGCACTCTATGCGACACAACCCTTGTGTCGCATGATCCATTTTTGTGTCGCATGTTATGTCGCAGAAAACAGAAAACAGCCACATTTTTCCTAAGTGTCGGGAAATGATTTCAAATGACAATTTAAATATGATACGACTTATACTCAAAACAAATATACTTTATAAAGTATACAAAAGCTCAAACCTAATAATAATATGAATTATTATTACGAATCATCGGTAACGAACCGCACTTACAAACATACAAAATCTCTCGTGTTTAGGACACTAGGAGATTATACTTGGCACGACTCGTTACACTAGGACGCTAGCTTCTCAGGTGAGTTCATAACCCCACTCTTTTACTATTTTCCAACTGATTTCGGGGTGGGAATGCATACTCCTGTTTTTATTACCTTCAACTGTTCAAATCTTTACATCTTTACAAACGTTTTACAATAGTTTATGGTAACGGTGCTAGATTATGATAGCTACGAACCACTTAACTATACTTAGAGACATTAAGTATGACCGTTTTAGAAACACCTAGAATTATATTACATATGATATCTAGGGATGTAACACCCCCAAATTAACGATTTGCGGAAGCATACATTGGGTGTTACTAATCAATATACAAAGCACAAGATTAACAGTAAACGACCTCTAAATGAGACGTTTGTAAAATAGTTACATTTCATAATTTGAATTGTTTGAAAACATATAGTTTTCCTTACAAAAGTGTAGTTCCCTAGAGTCCTCGCGTATAGCGGGAGATTCTATTACATAACCATAGTTACAAAAGATAATGCCAAAGAATCTCCGTTAAATGCAATTTGGAAATCATGCGACTCTAGCTAGTAATCCTGGAGTGATCCTACTCCGTAAGTGTACCTGAGATACAAAGCTAAAAAGTGTCAACCAAAAAGGTTGGTGAATCTTACAGGTTTAGTAATAAGTAGGTGTTATGAACCACAAGTATGTACCCGTATTGCTATCAAGCAAAGTAAGTAATTCAGTAAATCAGTACAGTGCCATGAGCTCATAAGTTGAAGCTTAACCGTGTAGTGTGAATATATCACGTACCCCCGTGAGTGCTATCCGCACACTCATATGTAACAAATACTAATATGTCTGTTTCTACGTGTAAATCAGTACGTGGTGGCGCTACCACCCCAGACAGGGATTGTCAGTCCCAAATGGATCCATCTATTAGTAATCGCGCTTAAGTCCATAACTAACAACTTACGATTAGGAGGCTTTCAGTGGATAAAAGTAACTCATGCGTTTGTTTGTAATCAGTAATGTTTCAGTTCAGTACATTGTGTTCATACGTAAAACAGTTGCTAAGTATCTCACCCCAAAGTATAAAACAGTAAAAGTGGGGCCGTAAGACTCACCTGAGTCAAGCAGTGGTAAATAGCAAGTAGTAGTAAAGCAAGTAGGTTCTCCGAACCCGTAACCTTCTAGTGCCTAAACACGTAAGGTTAAGTAAGTAGATGTCTCGCAAGACCATCTAGGCTAGTTGTTCATACAACCCGTTGTGTTTAAATGTTGGTTTGTTCGCGTTCGTATCAAAGTATACGGCCCGTTGGTGATTTGTTATAATTAAAGTTTATCATTCAATACGCAAATTAAAGTAATTGTAATAGGAAAGTATGTTTTATTATGATTGTTAAGTCGTATCGTATAAGGATTTGAGGTTGTAAAAGTTCGACACTTAGTGAAAATGTGAGTTTTCAAGGTTCTGGTTTGTGCGACGTCGCATGCGACGTTGCAAGCGACGTAAGGTGCGACGTAGGCAGGTACGTCGCATGATGCGACCTTCGCAAATCAATGCGACGTAGGGGGCGACGTCGCTAATGCGACGTTGGTTCGGTTTGCGACGTTAAAGTCTACGTCGCTACGTGCGACGTCCGCAAGTTAATGCGACGTAAAGGGCTGCGTCGCTAGTGCGACGTTGAGGTTTTTGTGCGACGTAGGTCGCGACGTCGCAGAGGCCCCTGGCCAGGTGCGACGTAGCGGTCTGATGGCCGGAATTTTAGTCGAAAACGAGTTTCCCGGTTTCCGTTTGATCCGATTCTTTTACCCAACCCTCATATGAACATATTAAGCCTATTTAAACCATAAACTAGTAAAAATGATCAAAAACGAGAGATGTCGGGATTTGTCGGAAACTTACAAAGTGTCGGATTGAAAATCCGAAAAGATAGGAAGGTAGATCGGGAGTAGGTGAACGTTTTCTTCCAAAGTAGTCACGAAATCCGAGGCCGTTTGATAGTAGTATTTTGCGAATTAGTGAAGTTGGTGGTGGATGGTGGTGATTAGAGAGAAAGAGAGAAAGGAGGGAAGAGAGAGAGAAAGAAGAAATGAAATAAAAGGAAATGGGAGGTGGAGGTGGGGTTTATATCCCATTTTCAGTCTCCGTCTACGTGTCCCGTGCGGTGTTCGTTTTCTCCGTCGTTTAAACGTTAATAATTATTTTACATTTTAAATGGTAGGTTTTAAATACAAATAATTACGCGACATTTCTATTTAAATATTTTACAAATAAGTTTGAATACTTTTGTTTTTAAATCTTGTAAACTTTGATCGAGCGATACGAGATAATTATTAATTATTATAAAATAGCGTTTCGGTCATAATTGCGTTATTTTAGTTTATAAACATTTGTTCACCAACGTCCGTGTTAATCGAATAGAATTTCATTCTATTTAAGTTGTGTACGATTTAATCAAATCGCAAAGTTGTATATATTTATCAACATATAATCTGATACATAAATTAGCCTAACACAGAACTAATTACATGTATTAACAAAGAATTAGGCGCTAATACTAGCCCTAATTTGGCGGTTGTTACATTCTCCCCTTGTTAAAAGAATTTCGTCCCGAAATTAGTTCGATTGCACGGTCGGTGCGTTGTCTGGGAAGAGATGTGGATATTTCTGTCGCATTTGGTCTTCCCGTTCCCAAGTGAATTCCGGACCGCGCCGCGAATTCCACCTGACTTTTACGATGGGAATACGACTCTGTTTTAGTTGTTTGACCTCGCGGTCCATGATTTCCATAGGTTCCTCAACAAAATGAAGTTTATCATCGATTTGGATTTCGTCGATCGGTATAATCAGTGTCTCGTCAGACAGACATTTCTTTAGATTAGAAATGTGGAATGTGTTGTGAACGCTGCTAAGCTCAGCAGGAAGTTGCAGGCGGTATGCCACTGGACCAATCTTTTCAAGGATTTCGAATGGTCCGATGTATCTAGGATTTAGTTTGCCTCGTTTTCCGAATCGAATGACACCTTTCCACGGTGCCACTTTGAGAAGTACCTTGTCCCCTACTTGGAACTCAAGGTGTTTGCGTCTCACGTCAGCATAGCTTTTCTGACGATCACGAGCGACTTTTAGTCGGTTTTGTATGCCGACGATCTTTTCAGTTGTTTCATGTATGATTTCTGGACCGGTGAGTTGTGTATCCCCCACCTCAGTCCAACAGATAGGTGACCGGCACTTACGACCGTACAGTGCCTCGTAGGGTGCAGCCTTTATGCTGGTGTGATAACTGTTGTTGTACGAGAACTCGCACAACGGTAAGTGATTTTCCCAGTTTTTACCGAAGTCAACTACGCAGGCTCGTAGCATGTCTTCCAGTGTTTGTATGGTTCGTTCGCTCTGGCCGTCGGTTTGAGGATGGTAAGCCGTACTCATATCCAGACGAGTACCAAGAGATTTTTGCAGTGATTGCCAGAAGCGAGAAGTAAATCGAGCATCTCGGTCTGAGATGATTGAGATGGGCACGCCGTGTCTTGACACGATCTCTTTCAGGTAGATCCGTGTCAAACGTTCCATCTTATAAGTTTCCTTGATGGCTAGGAAATGAGCAGATTTAGTGAGTCGGTCAACGATCACCCAAATGGTATCGCAACCGTTAGAAGTTTTCGGGAGTTTAGTAATGAAATCCATGGTGATCTGCTCCCATTTCCATTGCGGTATTTCGGGTTGTTGTAGCAAACCGGAACGTTTCTGGTGTTCAGCTTTAACTTTAGAACAAGTAAGACACTTGCTAACATAGGTTGCAATGTCAGATTTCATGTTGGGCCACCAGTACATTTCCTTGATGCCGTGATACATTTTGTCGGCACCGGGGTGTATAGAGTATTTTGACTTGTGAGCTTCATTCATCACCAAGTCTCGCAGGTTCCCAAAACTTGGTAACCAGATTCGATTCGAGAAGTATTTGGCCCCGTTAGGTTTGGTTTCAAATTGTTTGTCCATGCCCCGCAAGGCCTCGTTTATCAAGTTTTCCGGTTTGAGTGCTTCGAGTTGAGCTGTGCGAGTTTGATTGATGAGGTCGTTGTGAATGGTCATACCGAGAGCTCGAACTCGAAGTGGTTTCACTCGTTCTTTTCGGCTTAAGGCATCGGCGACAACATTCGCCTTGCCTGGATGATAGCGAATTTCGCAATCGTAATCAGTGAGCAACTCGACCCATTGACGTTGCCTCATGTTGAGATCCTTTTGATCGAAGATATGTTGGAGACTTTTATGGTCGGTAAAGATTGTACACTTGGTACCGTACAAGTAGTGTCTCCAGATTTTCAGAGCGAATACAACAGCCCCCAACTCTAGGTCATGAGTTGTGTAATTCTTTTCGTGGACCTTGAGTTGTCGAGAGGCGTAAGCGATAACCTTGTCTCGTTGCATCAGCACGCAACCAAGACCTTGGTGTGAAGCATCACAGTATACCACGAAGTCATCGTTGCCTTCGGGTAAAGATAAGATAGGTGCACTGCAGAGTTTCTGTTTTAGTAGTTGAAAAGCTAACTCCTGTTTGTCAGTCCAATCGAACTTCTTTTCTTTTTGAGTCAGTGCAGTGAGAGGTAGGGCTATTTTCGAAAAATTCTCAATGAATCGTCTGTAGTATCCGGCGAGTCCTAAGAATTGGCGTACCTCGGTCGGTGTAGAAGGTGCTTGCCAACACTTGATAGCCTCGATTTTTGAAGGATCGACATGAATCCCTTGATTATCAATGATGTGTCCAAGGAATTGAACGGTTTGCATCCAGAACTCACACTTAGAGAATTTGGCGTATAACTCTTCGTGTTTGAGCAGCTCTAGGATGGTTTTCAGGTGTTGCGCGTGCTCTTGTTCAGTGCGCGAGTAAATCAGAATGTCATCAATGAAGACGATAACAAACTTGTCAAGGTAGGGTTTGCACACCCGATTCATAAGGTCCATGAATACAGCCGGTGCGTTGGTTAAGCCGAATGGCATCACTTGGAATTCGTAATGCCCATAACGAGTTCGGAAAGCTGTTTTTGGGATGTCATCGTCACGAACTCGGAGTTGGTGATAACCTGACCGTAGATCGATCTTTGAGTAGAAACTCGACCCCTGAAGTTGGTCGAACAGGTCATCGATGCGAGGAAGTGGGTAACGGTTCTTGACAGTTAATTTGTTGAGTTCGCGGTAGTCGATGCACATGCGGAAAGAACCGTCTTTCTTTTTCACAAACAGGACCGGAGCTCCCCAAGGTGAGGAACTTGGTCGAATAAATCCCTTGTCCAGGAGTTCCTGTAACTGAGTAGACAACTCCTGAAGTTCGGATGGGGCTAGTCGGTAAGGGGCTCGTGCCACGGGTGCTGCGCCGGGCACAAGATCAATAGAGAATTCGACTTGTCTAGTTGGCGGTAGGCCAGGCAAGTCTTCAGGAAAGACTTCTGGGAAGTCTCGAACAATAGGCACATCCTCAAGTCGCTTCTCCACCGACTTTTTCTCCATAACGTGTGCGAGGATTGCCTGGTACCCTTTTCTCAAGTATTTTCGGGTTTTCATGCAAGAAATGATATTTATTCTTGTGACAACCGTCAATTTAGGACTATAATTTAGTGCCTAATCAAGTTTTAACACGTGTAATTAGTTCTGTGTTAGGCTAATTAATGTATCAATTATTATATATATTGTTGAATATATATCTACAATTATGCGATTTGTTTAAATCGTACGAGTTTCAAATCGAATGAATTTCGATACAATAAATACGGACGTTGGTGAACAATTGATCTAAGTAATACAAGGATTTTTAATAAAGTTTTTGTACTTAAAAATATTATGTCAATAATATTTTGTATCCAAGTTTTATCACACAATTTAAAATGTAAAACGCGCAAACAAATTAACTTACCTTTTTATAATTCAAATATAATGTGATTAGTAAAATATCTAAATAAAATATGGCGTAATAAATTGTATTTTAAAATGTTCCAATCAATATTTAAAATAATTATTTAACGTTTAAACGACGGAACAAACGAACACCGCACGGAGCGGGAACGCGGGGCGAAAATGGGGATTTAACCTCCCACTTCCACCCACTTTTCCTTCATTTCTCTTTTTCTCTATCTCTCTCCTCTCTTATTTCTCTCAAACAACCAACACCAAAAATCAACGAAAAACGCAAAATAAACATACTAAACAACCTCGGATCTTCAAGCCCCTTTATAAATAAACGACCACCTCGCGACGATCTACAATCCTACCTTTCCGGAATTTCATTTCGGCGATTTGTAAGTTTCCGACACAACTCCGAAAACTCTCGTTTTTAAGTTTTATAACTTACTAGTTGTTTGTATAACCTTGTAATGTCCTAAAATGGGTTGGGTAAAAATATTAGGCCGATCGATGGCCGGAAAACGCGTTTTTGGAGTTGAAACTCCGATCAGACCCCGTACGTCGCATTTGGCCTGGAGCAAATGCGACGTAGCGACCTACGTCGCACTATATCCTCAACGTCGCATATAGCGACGCAGCGACCTACGTCGCACTATACCCCCACGTCGCATATAGCGACGCAGCTTACTACGTCGCATTGACTTGCGAACGTCGCACATAGCGACGCAGACCTTAACGTCGCAAATCGAACCTACGTCGCATTAGCGACGTAGCACCCTACGTCGCTATTGATTTAGCACTGTCGACTTTAGCGACGCAACCCTCTTCGTCGCAAAACCCTACGTCGCAGCCTACGTCGCAGGCTACGTCGCACAAACCAGAACCTCAAAAACTCAGATTTTTACTAAGTGTCGAGGCTCGAAATTTTATCACTTGATTTCACTCAAATTCAAGTCCGGATGCGTTTTTCCTTAAAGCAATATAGTAGAAATAAAAATTTTCCAAGCTGACCTGGCAGCTCGACCCCAGCCAGGGGCTCTGCCCCTTGGACCCCGCTAACCAGGGGCGCTGCCCCCGGACCCCCGTACTTAGATTCCGTAAGCACATTTTTACACCAAATGTCAAACTTGTACAACTTCAAAACGCTTACGCGATACAACTTTTCAATCATAATTGGAATTTACTTTTCAAGTATAACACTTCTAAATCAATGAGATAACATCAAGACTATTGTTGCAAGTAATCACCAACGGGCCGTACACGTTTTCAAAACATACTTCAAAGATCAAACAAGTCGTTGTAACTTGTATCAAGTCAATCAAACAAGTCGTAGTAACTTGTAACAATACAATCAACCAAATCGGGGTAATTTGGACATCAAGTTAAACAAACAATTTAAATGGTAGTCTTTCGAGATACCGGCACAATTAATAACACTTCAAGTGTCGTGGACACATTCAGGTTTCAAGCCTTTGGACTTCAATTCACCGCTAATAACTTCAAGTTTATTAAATTAAACACTTCAAGACTCAGGTGAGTTTCATAGCCCCATTTTCACTGCTTTACAACTAGGGGTGTGATATTACTACTCGATTTTGTTTTACAAGTAGAACGCAAGTGCCAAACTTCAAATACTACATGAGTTTCAAGCTAATCAATTTAAAGTCCTCCATAAGCATAGTCTCTAGTATTTTATAGCGTGAATGTTAGTATATGATATCATATGGGATTGACAATCCTCATCCGGGTTAGCACGCACTAACCGGTCAAACGGATGTATTAGCATTTGGGAAAACGAGTGTTGATTAGGCACTCGTAGGAGGCATTTCAAGTTAGGTTTCCTTAAGTGGGCCTGACAAATCAAGTTAAGCTCAGACTATGTGCTCATGGACAGTATAACTTTTATTTTGCTTAATTGCATTTTAAATTCAATATAAATCTTGCGGTTCTTACAACTATACATTGACATACAAACCTGTGAGCTCACCAGCGTTTTCGCTGACCCATTTTAGTATTTATCACAGGTACCCAGCAGTAGTTTGGCTGCACAAGCAGGAATTATTAGCTCGAGTCAGCATACATACAACTAGAGATTGGGCTGCATTATTATATTTTGTAAAAGTAATTATGCTATGTAATCTCTCAAATTTCAGGAATCGAGCTAATGTAACTATATTTTGATGTAAACATTTACTTTATCTATACAAGTTTAAAACGACGCATATAGTGGTCGTTCATTATATCTTGTGCTTGTATATTGATTAGTGACACCCAAATCAAGCTTCCGCAAATCAGTAAATTTGGGGCTGTCACAGATTGGTATCAGAGCCTAAGGTTATAGTGAACTAGGTTGCATTTAGTGGGCCTAGACTATGACCGTTAGGCAGTATTCCTTATTAGTTGTGACTAGTTCAGGGATTTCATCATACGACTTTAATTTAACATAGCCTGATCAACTATGTACAATTAAAGAAAGATGATGTGAAATCTGAAAGAGTTATGTTGAACAGGAATGCATTAGTTGACTCTGACCTCGAGAGAAACGGGACTCAAAACACGTCTATGCTAGACACCCAATAGGTTATTATGTGATATACATATATTTACATGAATAGACCTCACTTACAACTTTAGGCTATATTATATTATATGAATATAGGCCTCTTTCTTTCAAACGTTTTGTCTCGGAATGACAAACACACCACTAGTTCATCATACTCGGACTAGTATCTTATTTCATTTCCTTGTTCTTTCTTACTCAGCGTCATGCCTCCTCGTCGTCAAATTACCCTTAGCGAAGCTGAGATCGCGGGAATCATTGCCCGCAGTGTAACCGAAGCCTTGGCTACCCGAACACCACCCGGTAGCGAGGACACAGCAACCAATACTCCACCACCCAAACCTTGCTCCTATAAGGACTTCCTTAGCTGTAAACCACTATACTTCAAGGGCACGGAAGGTGCCATTGGCTTGATCCGTTGGATTGAGCGCATGGAATCTGTTTTCAGTCTTTGCGACTGTACTGAGAACAACAAAGTCAAATTCGCTGCTTACACCTTTCAGGAAGGTGCACTCACGTGGTGGAAAACCCACGCAAACTCCGTGGGCCTTGAGGTTGCAAACCGACTTCCTTGGGCCGAACTGAAGAAGAAGCTGACAGAGAAATACTGTCCTGAAGAGGAATTGCACAGGCTGGAAGAAGATTTCTGGCATCTGGAGGTGCAGGGAAATGATGTCGCTGATTATACCACCAAATTTCAGCAGTTTGCTCTATTATGCCCGAGTTTGGTCGAACCAGAAAGTAAGGGCATTAAGAAATACATTCGTGGACTCCCCGAGAACATTCAGGGAAACGTCGCCTCATCCAAACCAACCACCACTGAAAGTGCCATTCGATTGGCCCACGAACTCATGGCTCTAGTTGTCAGCCGTGAGACCTCCAACACCTCATCCTCCAACAACAACAAACGCAAATCCTCTGAACACCACCACAACTCAAACAAGAAAAACAACGCCATCCAAGTCTACACCACCAACTCTGAAACCACCCGCAGCTACACCGGGGACAGGCCTTATTGTCCCAAGTGTAACTACCACCATTTTGGTCAGTGCGGTACTCCTTGCAACAACTGCAGGAGGTACGGGCATTTGACTAAGGATTGCCGAGCCCCCAAATCCAACAACAACCCCTCTGACAGAAATACCCGACAACCTAAGTCCTGCTACGAATGTGGAAACCCAGGACACTTCAGGGATTCTTGCCCAAAACTGAAGAATAAGGGCAACAACAACAACAACCACCGCAACAACAACAACAACACCAAAAGTAGCGCCTTCGTGATCAACTCAGGGGACGCCCGTCAGGACCCGAATGTGGTCACGGGTATGTTCCACCTCAACAATTTAACTGCTTCCATTCTGTTTGATACTGGTGCCGATAGGAGTTTTATTTCCGATGAATTTTGCCCTCTACTTGACATTACACCTGTTGCTTTAGACGTTAAGTACACCGTAGAGCTAGCAAATGGCAAATTGATAGAAACCAATAGTGTGATACCTAATTGCACCTTAAATCTAGCCGACGAAACCTTCTCCATAGATCTTATGCCTATTGAGATAGGGAGTTTCGATGTCATCGTAGGCATGGACTGGTTATCCAAACATCGCGCCGAAATCATCTGCTACGACAAAATTGTTCGCATACCCCTCTCCGTCGGTAGAACCTTGGTCATACAGGGGGAGACTGGTGGGACGAGGCTTAACCTCATATCTTGTCTAAAAACCCGGAAATTTCTGAGAAAGGGTTATCCAGCAATCCTCGCGCACATCATGGAGAAAAAGTCGGAGGAGAAGCGACTTGAGGATGTTCCAATTGTTCGAGACTTTCCAGAAGTCTTTCCTGAGGAACTGCCTGGTCTACCACCACCAAGACAGGTTGAGTTCTCAATCGATCTTGTACCAGGTGCTGCGCCGGTGGCCCGAGCACCATACCGTTTAGCTCCATCCGAACTTCAGGAGCTGTCCACCCAGTTACAGGAACTCCTGGAACGAGGGTTTATCAGGCCGAGTTCTTCACCCTGGGGAGCTCCGGTCCTATTTGTTAAGAAGAAAGATGGTTCTTTTCGAATGTGTATCGACTATCGAGAGTTGAACAAGTTAACTGTCAAGAACCGGTATCCACTTCCTCGAATCGATGATTTGTTCGACCAACTTCAAGGGTCGAGTTGTTATTCAAAGATTGATCTCCGATCCGGTTATCACCAATTACGTGTCCGAGATGCCGATATTCCAAAAACCGCTTTCAGAACCCGTTACGGGCATTACGAATTCCAAGTGATGTCATTCGGCCTAACCAATGCACCGGCTGTATTCATGGACCTTATGAATCGGGTGTGTAAACCTTACCTTGACAAGTTTGTCATTGTCTTCATCGATGACATCCTCATATATTCACGAAGCAAAGAAGAACATGCGCAACACCTCAGAACCATCCTTGAACTACTTAAACACGAGGAGCTCTATGCCAAGTTCTCTAAGTGTGAGTTCTGGATCAAAACCGTTCAATTTCTTGGTCACGTGATTGACAGTCAGGGGATTCACGTCGACCCGTCAAAAATCGAGGCTATCAAAGACTGGCAATCGCCAACCACTCCGACCGAAGTACGGCAGTTTTTGGGACTGGCCGGATACTATCGACGCTTCATTGAAAATTTCTCCAAAATAGCCATACCACTCACGACTTTGACCCAGAAAGACAAAAAGTTTGACTAGACTGATAAACAAGAATCGGCATTCCAACTCTTAAAACAAAAGCTTTGCAGTGCTCCTATCCTATCTTTACCCGAAGGCACCGATGACT
This sequence comes from Helichrysum umbraculigerum, assembly GCA_949592205.1. Lineage (NCBI taxonomy): Eukaryota > Viridiplantae > Streptophyta > Magnoliopsida > Asterales > Asteraceae > Helichrysum > Helichrysum umbraculigerum. The sequence continues at coordinate 97,055,655 of CATIUR010000004.1, forward strand.
TCGTGGTATACTGCGATGCTTCTCATCAAGGTCTCGGTTGTGTGCTTATGCAACGAGACAAAGTCATAGCTTATGCTTCCCGACAGCTCAAGATTCATGAAAAGAATTACACCACCCACGACCTCGAGCTAGGAGCTGTCGTTTTTGCCCTCAAAATCTGGAGACATTACCTTTACGGTACCAGGTGTACAATCTTTACCGACCATAAAAGCCTTCAACACATATTCGATCAGAAGGATCTCAACATGAGGCAACGTCGATGGGTCGAGTTACTTACGGATTACGACTGCGAACTCAAATATCATCCAGGCAAAGCAAATGTTGTTGCTGACGCCCTCAGTCGAAAAGAGCGAGTGAAACCACTTCGGGTTCGAGCCCTCAGTATGACCATTCACAACAATTTAAACATTCAAATCCTCACTGCTCAACTCGAAGCCTTAAAACCCGAAAATGTCAAAGATGAAGCCTTGCGGGGCATGGATAAACAGTTCGAAATCAAACCTAACGGGATTAGGTATTTCTCAAACCGAATCTGGTTGCCTAAATTTGGGAACCTACGAGACTTGGTGATGGATGAAGCTCACAAGTCCAAATATTCTATCCATCCGGGATCCGATAAAATGTACCACGGCATCAAGGACTTCTACTGGTGGCCGAACATGAAAGCCGAAATCGCCACCTATGTCAGCAAATGCCTTACTTGCTCCAAGGTCAAAATCGAATATAAAAAACCTTCTGGTTTACTTCAACAACCCAGTCTTCCGGAATGGAAATGGGAACAAATTGCCATGGACTTCATAACCAAACTACCCAAATCCTCAAGCGGTTGCGATTCCATTTGGGTGATCGTGGATCGTCTCACAAAATCTGCTCACTTCCTGGCAATCAAGGAATCCGACAAAATGGAACGCCTCACCAACATTTATCTGAAGGAAATCGTGACCAAACACGGTGTTCCAATCTCAATTATCTCCGATAGAGATAGTCGTTTCACTTCACAATTTTGGCAATTACTTCAAAAATCTCTGGGTACTCGACTTGATATGAGTACCGCATATCATCCTCAAACCGACGGCCAAAGTGAACGAACCATTCAAACACTGGAAGACATGCTACGGGCCTGCGTAGTAGACTTCGGTGTAAACTGGGAAAAACATCTACCATTGTGCGAGTTCTCGTACAACAACAGTTATCATACCAGCATCAAAGCTGCACCTTTCGAGGCACTGTACGGTCGTAAGTGCCGGTCACCTATCTGTTGGACCGAAGTTGGGGATAGCCAACTCACAGGTCCAGAAATCATTCACGAGACGACCGAGAGAATCGTTGAAATTCAAAACAAACTCAAAGCCGCGCGTGATCGTCAGAAAAGTTATGCTGACGTGAGACGCAAACCACTCGAGTTTCAGGTTGGGGATCGAGTTCTACTCAAAGTATCGCCTTGGAAAGGCGTAATCCGATTTGGCAAACGAGGGAAGTTGAATCCCAGATACATTGGACCATTCGAGATCCTCGAAAGGATTGGTCCAGTGGCTTATCGATTGCAGCTGCCATCCGAACTCAGCAGCGTGCATCCCACATTTCATGTTTCAAATCTGAAGAAGTGTCTGTCTGATGAGGCACTTATCATTCCACTCGATGAAATTCGAGTTGACGAAAAACTTCACTTTGTTGAGGAACCCGCTGAAATCATGGACCGTGAGGTCAAACAACTTAAACAAAGTCGTATTCCCATTGTCAAGGTTAGGTGGAATTCGCGGCGCGGTCCGGAATTCACCTGGGAACGAGAAGACCAAATGCGACTCAAGTATCCTCAACTCTTCACTGATTCAACGTCAAACACAACTTCAACATAAATTTCGGGACGAAATTCTTCTAACAGGGGGAGAATGTGACAACCGTCAATTTAGGACTATAATTTAGTGCCTAATCAAGTTTTAACACGTGTAATTAGTTCTGTGTTAGGCTAATTAATGTATCAATTATTATATATATTGTTGAATATATATCTACAATTATGCGATTTGTTTAAATCGTACGAGTTTCAAATCGAATGAATTTCGATACAATAAATACGGACATTGGTGAACAATTGATCTAAGTAATACAAGGATTTTTAATAAAGTTTTTGTACTTAAAAATATTATGTCAATAATATTTTGTATCCAAGTTTTATCACACAATTTAAAATGTAAAACGCGCAAACAAATTAACTTACCTTTTTATAATTCAAATATAATGTGATTAGTAAAATATCTAAATAAAATATGGCGTAATAAATTGTATTTTAAAATGTTCCAATCAATATTTAAAATAATTATTTAACGTTTAAACGACGGAACAAACGAACACCGCACGGAGCGGGAACGCGGGGCGAAAATGGGGATTTAACCTCCCACTTCCACCCACTTTTCCTTCATTTCTCTTTTTCTCTATCTCTCTCCTCTCTTATTTCTCTCAAACAACCAACACCAAAAATCAACGAAAAACGCAAAATAAACATACTAAACAACCTCGGATCTTCAAGCCCCTTTATAAATAAACGACCACCTCGCGACGATCTACAATCCTACCTTTCCGGAATTTCATTTCGGCGATTTGTAAGTTTCCGACACAACTCCGAAAACTCTCGTTTTTAAGTTTTATAACTTACTAGTTGTTTGTATAACCTTGTAATGTCCTAAAATGGGTTGGGTAAAAATATTAGGCCGATCGATGGCCGAAAAACGCGTTTTTGGAGTTGAAACTCCGATCAGACCCCGTACGTCGCATTTGGCCTGGAGCAAATGCGACGTAGCGACCTACGTCGCACTATATCCTCAACGTCGCATATAGCGACGCAGCGACCTACGTCGCACTATACCCCCACGTCGCATATAGCGACGCAGCTTACTACGTCGCATTGACTTGCGAACGTCGCACATAGCGACGCAGACCTTAACGTCGCAAATCGAACCTACGTCGCATTAGCGACGTAGCACCCTACGTCGCTATTGATTTAGCACTGTCGACTTTAGCGACGCAACCCTCTTCGTCGCAAAACCCTACGTCGCAGCCTACGTCGCAGGCTACGTCGCACAAACCAGAACCTCAAAAACTCAGATTTTTACTAAGTGTCGAGGCTCGAAATTTTATCACTTGATTTCACTCAAATTCAAGTCCGGATGCGTTTTTCCTTAAAGCAATATAGTAGAAATAAAAATTTTCCAAGCTGACCTGGCAGCTCGACCCCAGCCAGGGGCTCTGCCCCTTGGACCCCGCTAACCAGGGGCGCTGCCCCCGGACCCCCGTACTTAGATTCCGTAAGCACATTTTTACACCAAATGTCAAACTTGTACAACTTCAAAACGCTTACGCGATACAACTTTTCAATCATAATTGGAATTTACTTTTCAAGTATAACACTTCTAAATCAATGAGATAACATCAAGACTATTGTTGCAAGTAATCACCAACGGGCCGTACACGTTTTCAAAACATACTTCAAAGATCAAACAAGTCGTTGTAACTTGTATCAAGTCAATCAAACAAGTCGTAGTAACTTGTAACAATACAATCAACCAAATCGGGGTAATTTGGACATCAAGTTAAACAAACAATTTAAATGGTAGTCTTTCGAGATACCGGCACAATTAATAACACTTCAAGTGTCGTGGACACATTCAGGTTTCAAGCCTTTGGACTTCAATTCACCGCTAATAACTTCAAGTTTATTAAATTAAACACTTCAAGACTCAGGTGAGTTTCATAGCCCCATTTTCACTGCTTTACAACTAGGGGTGTGATATTACTACTCGATTTTGTTTTACAAGTAGAACGCAAGTGCCAAACTTCAAATACTACATGAGTTTCAAGCTAATCAATTTAAAGTCCTCCATAAGCATAGTCTCTAGTATTTTATAGCGTGAATGTTAGTATATGATATCATATGGGATTGACAATCCTCATCCGGGTTAGCACGCACTAACCGGTCAAACGGATGTATTAGCATTTGGGAAGACGAGTGTTGATTAGGCACTCGTAGGAGGCATTTCAAGTTAGGTTTCCTTAAGTGGGCCTGACAAATCAAGTTAAGCTCAGACTATGTGCTCATGGACAGTATAACTTTTATTTTGCTTAATTGCATTTTAAATTCAATATAAATCTTGCGGTTCTTACAACTATACATTGACATACAAACCTGTGAGCTCACCAGCGTTTTCGCTGACCCATTTTAGTATTTATCACAGGTACCCAGCAGTAGTTTGGCTGCACAAGCAGGAATTATTAGCTCGAGTCAGCATACATACAACTAGAGATTGGGCTGCATTATTATATTTTGTAAAAGTAATTATGCTATGTAATCTCTCAAATTTCAGGAATCGAGCTAATGTAACTATATTTTGATGTAAACATTTACTTTATCTATACAAGTTTAAAACGACGCATATAGTGGTCGTTCATTATATCTTGTGCTTGTATATTGATTAGTGACACCCAAATCAAGCTTCCGCAAATCAGTAAATTTGGGGGTGTCACAATTCTTGTCCCACCGGTCTCCCCTTGTATGCTCAAAGTTCCACCGGTGACGAGAGGAATGCGTACAATTTTCTCAAAGCAAACGATTTCGGCTCGGTGCTTGGACAACCAATCCATACCGACGATGAGGTCAAAGCTGCCGATTTCGACAGGTATCAAGTCAATGGAAAAGAGCTCGTTAGCTAAGTTTAGAGTGCAATTAGGTATCACACTGTCGGCCTCAATAAGTTTTCCGTTTGCCAATTCTACCGTGTACTTAGAATCTAAGGCAATAGGTGTGGTGTCAAGTAGTGGATAAAACTCGTCAGAAATAAAGCTCTTATCAGCACCAGTATCAAATAATACAGATGCAGTCAAGTTGTTGAGAAGAAACGTACCCGTGACCACATTCGGGTCTTGACGGGCTTCCCCAGATTTCAGCACAAAAGCTCTTCCTCGAGCACTGTTGTTATTCCTGTTGTTGTTGTTGTTCAGCTTCGGGCAGTCTTTCTTGAAATGCCCCGTACCGTTGCACCCATAACAAGTCTTTGGTGCCGAGGTGTTGGTGTCAGTGGTGTTTGATCTACAGTCCTTAGCCAAGTGTCCAAATCTCTTACACTTGCTACAGGGACACGAACCATGGTGGTGTCGTTGGCACTTTGAGCAATAGGGCTTGGTTCCCTTGTACGCTCCCTTGTCATCAGAACCGGAGGTGTAGGCTTTAATGGTTTCAGGTTTCTTGGTTTGGTGGTTGTTGTGGTTGTCGGACCATTTTCTTTTATTGTTGTTGGAGGATGGAGTGGGTGGTTCTGGGTCCTCGTTCATAGCTAAAAGTTCATGGGCCAACCGGATGGCGCCGTGAAGGGTGGTTTGGTTTGATGAGGCGACATTTCCCCGGACGGGTTCCGGGAGGCCGCAGATGTATTTCTTAATCTTGTCGGGCCCAGTACCTGCCATAGCTGGGCGAAGGACGGTGAGTTGTTGGAATCTGGTGGTGTATCCAACGATATCGGTTCCTTGCACTTTTAAGTTCCATAACTCTTCGTCCAGCTTGTGAAGTTGTTCGGACGGGTAATACTCATCCGTGAGCATTTTCTTCAGATCCTCCCAAAGGAGTAGATAAGCGGTGTCAATACCCACAGACTGGGTATAGGAATTCCACCACGAGAGGGCACCATCTTCGAGGGTGCAGGTGGAGAATTTGACTTTGTCGTCCTCCGCACATTTGCTGATGCGGAAAACGGATTCCATCTTTTCGAACCATCTGATAAGTCCGATGGCTCCTTCGGTTCCCTTGAAGCTCAAGGGTTTGCAGTTTTGAAAATCCTTGTATGAACAAGGTTTAGCAACAGAGGTTTCAGCGGCATCGCTGTTTCTTGTGGAGTTTGGTGGAGTATTCCGAGCCAAGGCTTCAGTAACAGCCTGGGTTATGAGTGACGTGATCTGAGCATCAGTGTAAGGTCTTGACTTTGGCGGCATGATTCTTCAATAAAAGAAATGAAGATACATGAGATTTTGTAAGAGAATTGCATTTATTTCAGATGTACACGTATAAAGTTGGTAATACATAACATCAATATGAAAAAGGATTATGGCAATTAACATGAGTCGAAACAGCAAGGAATATTTGATAGATGATACGAGTTCAAAGGTTACATCCTGCGGATGCATTACAAAAGGTGTCGGGAATTGTTACATCCGACTGAAACATAGAGTAGCGCTTAGATAGTTACTAGATTACAGGATAGTTTACAAAACAAAGACTACGCTAGTCTTAATGTAGGTTAATCTGCTCCATCATTTCGATGAGACGATCCACAGTATTTGCAAGTCTGCTGGCTTGTCGAGCATTGTCTTCAGCTAATGCTAGTCGCTGTACCAATCCGCGGTTAGATTCTTCCGTTTCCCGTGAGCGTTGTTCACACTCATCAAGTCTGTGTTTCAAAAGAGCGGTTTCCACGCTTATCTCCACCACTTTGTTGAAAAGAATGTCCACATTATTAACGGTGGTTTCGTGATCCTCAGAGACTTGTTCGATGAGCTCAAGTGATGTAAGTCTCCAGTTTTCGTTGGTTTCTTGCAACACGACATCCATGGTGCGAAGTCGTTGCTCGTGTTGGTTCACCCTAGCAGCTAAGGCCGGCAAGGTGAAGTGAGTAGAGTACGGGCCAGCTCGAGGCAACCTGTTGTTCCTCCTTGCTACCCTTGGGTTCTGCGACCCGGATTGAGAACGAGATGAATCGGATGGGATGTTTGCCATTTCTGAGACAAAGCGTTAGTAAGATTGAGGCCTATATTCATATAGTCCCTATATAATATAGCCTATTGAGTGTCTAGCATAAACATGCGTAAGTCTCGGTTCTCTCGAAGTCAGAGTCTTCTATTGTACCCTGTTCAGCCATAACTCCTTTCAGATCTTACATCATCTTTGCTTAATTGTACATAGTTGATCAGGCTATGTTAAATTAAACTCGTATGATGTAATCACTGAACCGGTTATACTTAATAAGGGATACTGCCTAATGGTCATAGTCTACGCCCACTAAATGCAACCTAGTTCACTATAACCTTAGGCTCTGATACCAATCTGTAACACCCCCAAATTAACGATTTGCGGAAGCATACATTGGGTGTTACTAATCAATATACAAAGCACAAGATTAACAGTAAACGACCTCTAAATGAGACGTTTGTAAAATAGTTACATTTCATAATTTGAATTGTTTGAAAACATATAGTTTTCCTTACAAAAGTGTAGTTCCCTAGAGTCCTCGCGTATAGCGGGAGATTCTATTACATAACCATAGTTACAAAAGATAATGCCAAAGAATCTCCGTTAAATGCAATTTGGAAATCATGCGACTCTAGCTAGTAATCCTGGAGTGATCCTACTCCGTAAGTGTACCTGAGATACAAAGCTAAAAAGTGTCAACCAAAAAGGTTGGTGAATCTTACAGGTTTAGTAATAAGTAGGTGTTATGAACCACAAGTATGTACCCGTATTGCTATCAAGCAAAGTAAGTAATTCAGTAAATCAGTACAGTGCCATGAGCTCATAAGTTGAAGCTTAACCGTGTAGTATGAATATATCACGTACCCCCGTGAGTGCTATCCGCACACTCATATGTAACAAATACTAATATGTCTGTTTCTACGTGTAAATCAGTACGTGGTGGCGCTACCACCCCAGACAGGGATTGTCAGTCCCAAATGGATCCATCTATTAGTAATCGCGCTTAAGTCCATAACTAACAACTTACGATTAGGAGGCTTTCAGTGGATAAAAGTAACTCATGCGTTTGTTTGTAATCAGTAATGTTTCAGTTCAGTACATTGTGTTCATACGTAAAACAGTTGCTATCACCCCAAAGTATAAAACAGTAAAAGTGGGGCCGTAAGACTCACCTGAGTCAAGCAGTGGTAAATAGCAAGTAGTAGTAAAGCAAGTAGGTTCTCCGAACCCGTAACCTTCTAGTGCCTAAACACGTAAGGTTAAGTAAGTAGATGTCTCGCAAGACCATCTAGGCTAGTTGTTCATACAACCCGTTGTGTTTAAATGTTGGTTTGTTCGCGTTCGTATCAAAGTATACGGCCCGTTGGTGATTTGTTATAATTAAAGTTTATCATTCAATACGCAAATTAAAGTAATTGTAATAGGAAAGTATGTTTTATTATGATTGTTAAGTCGTATCGTATAAGGATTTGAGGTTGTAAAAGTTCGACACTTAGTGAAAATGTGAGTTTTCAAGGTTCTGGTTTGTGCGACGTCGCATGCGACGTTGCAAGCGACGTAAGGTGCGACGTAGGCAGGTACGTCGCATGATGCGACCTTCGCAAATCAATGCGACGTAGGGGGCGACGTCGCTAATGCGACGTTGGTTCGGTTTGCGACGTTAAAGTCTACGTCGCTACGTGCGACGTCCGCAAGTTAATGCGACGTAAAGGGCTGCGTCGCTAGTGCGACGTTGAGGTTTTTGTGCGACGTAGGTCGCGACGTCGCAGAGGCCCCTGGCCAGGTGCGACGTAGCGGTCTGATGGCCGGAATTTTAGTCGAAAACGAGTTTCCCGGTTTCCGTTTGATCCGATTCTTTTACCCAACCCTCATATGAACATATTAAGCCTATTTAAACCATAAACTAGTAAAAATGATCAAAAACGAGAGATGTCGGGATTTGTCGGAAACTTACAAAGTGTCGGATTGAAAATCCGAAAAGATAGGAAGGTAGATCGGGAGTAGGTGAACGTTTTCTTCCAAAGTAGTCACGAAATCCGAGGCCGTTTGATAGTAGTATTTTGCGAATTAGTGAAGTTGGTGGTGGATGGTGGTGATTAGAGAGAAAGAGAGAAAGGAGGGAAGAGAGAGAGAAAGAAGAAATGAAATAAAAGGAAATGGGAGGTGGAGGTGGGGTTTATATCCCATTTTCAGTCTCCGTCTACGTGTCCAGTGCGGTGTTCGTTTTCTCCGTCGTTTAAACGTTAATAATTATTTTACATTTTAAATGGTAGGTTTTAAATACAAATAATTACGCGACATTTCTATTTAAATATTTTACAAATAAGTTTGAATACTTTTGTTTTTAAATCGTGTAAACTTTGATCGAGCGATACGAGATAATTATTAATTATTATAAAATAGTGTTTCGGTCATAATTGCGTTATTTTAGTTTATAAACATTTGTTCACCAACGTCCGTGTTAATCGAATAGAATTTCATTCTATTTAAGTTGTGTACGATTTAATCAAATCGCAAAGTTGTATATATTTACCAACATATAATCTGATACATAAATTAGCCTAACACAGAACTAATTACATGTATTAACAAAGAATTAGGCGCTAATACTAGCCCTAATTTGGCGGTTGTTACAAGGGAGTAACCGCCTCACTACATCAGTGACTTGCTAAGTACTAGTAATGACTAGTGGACTTGTGAATACCAACTAGAGGCACCGACTCGCTAGTTTAGTGATGACTATCTTTACGAACTACGGATCACTTTAACTAAGTACTATAAGTACTTCCCTCCGGTTAAGTGACGTGATAACGTACTTAGACTTTACACATTACTTCAGACAAACTAGGTGACGTAGATACATACCTAATAAACGATTACGATTTTCCCCTATACCTAGGTGACATTTCTACTGTTCTTAGTAAGATTTACTACTGTGAATTACGTACAACTTGAGGTACTGTTGAGTGCCTGTAATACTTTACTAGCCTTGGGCTAAACTTACGGGCATGTCGTGTACCGCCAAAACGATTACTTACATCTCCTGTGGGAGAATAACGGACGCTGTCACAATATGTGAAGCAAAACGATGCCACGGTGGGTGGTACAAAAACGATACCAATATGATTGGTATTACGGATTTACAAACGAGCTCACGATACCACGGTGGGTGGTACAACTTACTTGTGAGCTGGATTGCTCACGATACAACGGTGGGTGGTACAACTTACTTACGAGCTGGATGCTCATACTCAGCATATGGATTTATGCTTTACTTACTTTCAGCAACAGACCTACGAATTATTACGGTCGGGGTCGTTGGCTCAACATGTGGATTCATGCTATATCGTAGTTCTGCAGGACTACACGGTTACTCATTTCAGCATATGGACTTATGCTTTATCCACTTTCAGCAACGGACCTACGAATTATTACGGTCGGGGTCGTTGGCTCGATAACTGGTTAATTTACTTAAACGTGGTCCTGCGGGACAAAACTTGACATTTCCTTTGGGGGATACCCATTACCATCACTGTAGGTGATTACTAGATATTTACGAGTCGGGGACTCAGGAAATTACGAGCTTTTGCTCACTTGACCGTACTTACAAACCGTACCGATATGACACGTTTCCAAAATAAATAACTTGACCATATTGCCGGGGTGCAACCTTTCATGCCAGGAGGCATTGTGACTTACTAGTACCAGTAGTACCAACACTTGGAACCATATGAATTAACTATACCATATTGCCGGGGAGCAATACAGTCTGTCTACGGATTTTTCCCGTTTGACCTCTTTCGACCAGTAGCATGACAGTTAGTCATCTTACGCTACACCCGTATACATATTGCCAGGTGGCAATAACTTACCTGATAACATACCCACTGGGAATTAGTTCCCTTTCCTTGACTAGAAACCTATTGACTAGGTTCACCAGCTTACCATAAATTTCTCACAATTACCTCGAGGGGTAATCATTACTATTTAAACTGTTGAACTTGACTTACATTTCTGAATGAAATACATATTTCTTGAACTACTTGTTATTACAAATTACTTATGAACTCACCAGCTTTCCAGCTGACCTTTTAGTGTGCATTCTCAGGTACACTGCTGTAGTAGGATTGGTCTACAGGATTCTAGCTCGAGTCGCATGTTTTCAACACTCAGGACATTTATTGCATTTACTTCAGTACTAGTAGGATGTAATATTACTTTTATGCGAACTCGCAACTTGTAAACACTTTAATTTCAGAAATGTATAACTATTTTCAAACGTCACATTTAGAGTCGTTCATTATGTATCTTATGCTGTGATTACCGGATTAGTAACACCCAAAACTCGCTTCCGCAAATCATTAAATTTGGGGCTGTTACACCGCGGATGTACCTTTTGATGCCTTTTGCCTCCGGTTCAACCAATCCCGGGCATAGTAAGGCGAACTGTTGGAACTTGATGGTATAACCCTCAATATCGGTACCCTGCACTGCCAAGTGCCAAAACTCTTCCTCCAGACGGTGTAGGGCTTCTTCGGGACAGTACTTTTCTGTTAGCTTCTTCTTCAATTCAGCCCAAGGGAGCTGGTTTGCTATTTCGATACCCACAGAGTTGGCGTGAGTGTTCCACCACGTAAGAGCACCTTCCTGAAAGGTGTATGCAGCGAACTTGACTTTGTTATCCTCCGCACAGTTGCAGAGGTTGAAAACAGATTCCATCCGTTCTATCCAACGAATCAGCCCAATGAAACCTTCCGTGCCCTTGAAGTATAGTGGTTTGCAGCTGAGAAAGTCCTTGTAAGAACAAGGCTTGATGACAGGGGTATTACTGGGAGCTTCACCAGTATTTCTGGAGTTTCGAGGCGAGTCCCGAGCAGCCAAGGCATCGGCCACAGCTCGAGAAACGATAGCGTTGATTTCCACATCACTGTAACTTTTCTTCTTGGGCGGCATGATTCTTCAAGAAAGAAAGAAACAAAAGGCACATAAGAAATTGTACCAGAACGAAAATCACAATAGATGCATATATGTAAAAGCGGTAACATACGACATCACAATGAAAAAAAATAATATAGAAAAATCAAGGGGAATTGTCAATTGACATTACGAGTTCAAAAGATGATAGACAATTCCAAATTACGAGTTCCAAAAGTTACATAATTTGATGTTTTACAAAAGTACCGGGAATTGTTACATCCGGTCGAAATTACATAGGTCCTAAGAAAACATATTAGGGTACAGATTCAGCCTAAGCTAATTCTGACGTAGATTGAGTTGTGGCAGCAGTGCAGTGAGATGGTTCACAGACTCTGCAAGTCTGTTGGCAGTTCGGAGGGCGTCTTCAGTTTCCCTTAGACGTGTCTCGCACTGATGCAGCCTGGATTGTAGAACAGAGATTTCATTTCGGTTGCCAATCACTTGGTTGTGGACAACCTCCATGGTTTCGATTGTTTCTTCCACTTGATTTTGAAGGGTGTTCATGGTGTTGACAGTGTGTTCGTGATCTTCAGAGACTTGCTCGATTCGTTCCATAGCTGTGAGTCTCCAGTTTTCGCGAGTTTCTTGTAGTTCGATATCCATTTCGTGGAGTTGTTGGTCGTGATGGTGTACTCTAGCGGCTAAGTCCGTTAGAGTGAGGTGAGTGGGATATGGGCTAGCTCGAGGTAACCTGGTGTCCCTCCTAGCTACCCTTGAGTTTCGTGATCCATGTGGATAAGAACGTGATGAACTTGGTGGTGTGTTTGCCATTCTGAGACAAAGCGTTAGAAAGAATGAGGCCTATATCCATATAATAACTTATATAATATAGCCTAAGATTGTAACGAGGCCTATCTATGTATACTTAGTATCACATAATAGCCTATTGGGTGTCTAGCACAGACTTGTTTGAGTCTCGGTTCTCTCGAGGTCAGAGTCAACTAGTATATTCCTGTTCAACATTATCGTTTCAGACCTTACATCATCTTTCCTTAATTGTACATAGTTGATCAGGCTATGTTAAATTAAAGTCGTATGCTGTAATTCCTGAACCAGTCATGCATAATGAGGAAATACTGCCTAACGGTCATAGTCTAGGCCCACTAAATGCAACCTAGTTCACTATAACCTTAGGCTCTGATACCAATCTGTAACACCCCCAAATTTAATGTTTAGCGGAAGCACGAATTTGGGTGTCACTAATCAATATACAAAGCACATAAGATATAATGAACGACCACTATATGCGTCGTTTTACATTTGTATTGATAAAACCAAAAGTTTACATCAAAAACGTTGTTTACATTAGCTCGGTTGAAATTGAGAGATTTAAGTACATAATTAATCTATACAAAATATAATAATGCAGCTAAATCTCTGATTGTATGAATGCTGACTCGAGCTAAAGATCCCTGCTTGTGCAGTCCAACCTACTGCAGTGTACCTGTGATACATGTTAAAATGGGTCAGCGAAACACTGGTGAGCTCATAGGTTTGTATGTCAACATATATTGTATGAACCGCAAGATTTATAATTGAATTTAAAATGCAATTAAGCAAAATAAAAGTTATACAGCCATGAGCACATAGTCTGAGCTTAACTTGAATTGTCGGGCCCACTTAAGGAAACCTAACTTGAAATGCCTCCTACGAGTGCCTAATCCACACTCATCTTCCCAAATGCTAATGCGTCCGTTTGACCAGTTAGTGCGTGCTAACCCGGACGAGGATTGTCAATCCTATATGATATCATATACTAACATTCACGCTACTACGTATTACCAGACTATGCTATGGAGGGCTTTAAATTGATTAGCTTGAAACTCATGTAGTATTTGATTTGATTTGTACTTGCGTTCAACTTGTAAAACAAAACGAGCAATAATATCACACCCCTGATTGAAAAGCAGTAAAATAGGGGCCATGAGACTCACCTGAGTCTTGAAAGTTTGAATTAATAACTTGGATTGATTTGTCTCGAAGTGTTGTCCGAAGACTCGTAACCTAAAGGTGTCCATGACACGCGATGGTTATTAATTGTTTAGGCATCTCGAAAGGCTACCTTTGTAATTGTTTTGTCCAAATTACCCCGATTTGGTTGATTGACTTGTCCAAATTACTACGATTTGGTTGATTTACTTGAATATTTGAAAACGTGTACGGCCCGTTGGTGATTGTTTTGTAATGAAATTCTCAACGTTATTATCTTGTTTTCTGAAGGATTATGCTTGTATCATATGTACCAATGTATTTCCGAAGTCATGTAGTTTGAAAGTTTAAGGTTTTACAAATCCAACACTTAGTGGAAATCTGAGTTTTTAAACATTCTGTTTTATGCGACACAATATGCGACGTAAAGTGGATAATGAAACACAATGGTTGTGTCGCATAGAAGTGCGACACGATGAGCTTAGCGACACAAGGGTTGTGTCGCATAAGCGTACGATGCTGATTTAACAGCGACATAGTGTTTGTGTTGTATAGGATTTGCGACATAAGGTGCGACATAACATTGTGTCGCGAAAGGTCCGACATAACTGGGTTTTTACGACACAAAATACGACACAATAGGTTTTATGCGACACAACCTGCGACACAAGGCTTGTGTCGCAAAGATGAACACCAGCCCAGAACCCAGTGACTGTCGATATTTTCCAACCCAAAACTCAATTCTAACTCATTTTTAAGCTATAAAATCATGTTTTCCCCTTAGTAATGGACATATATACACTTGAATAAACCGTTAATATGTAAAAATAAGCTAAAACGAGAGGTTTCGACTTTTGTCGGAAAACTTACAAAGTGGCGAAATGAAAATCCGAAAAGATGGAAGTGTAGATCGTTGTGTGGTGGTCGTTAATCTCTAAAAATCTTGATGATCCGAGGTCGTTTTGTATGTTTATTTTGATGATTTGTGATTTGGTGGTGGTTTGAAGTTTTGAGAGAAAATGGTATAGAGAGAGAAAGAAGATGGTGGAAATGAGGAAATGAGGTGGGTTTTCCCCCCATTTTTGGCAGATTTTTGGTGGGGTCCACGGGTGTGGGCTTCACCAATTTAACTCCTTGCAATCGCGCTCCGTGTGGTGTTCGTTTTCCCAATCATTTAAACGTTAAATAATTATTTTATAAATTTAATTATACGTTTTAAAAATACGAATATTTATTCGATATTTTTGTTGAAGTATTTATCAAATACTTAATGATTGCGTCATAAAATATAACGTTAACTTGTTTTGTTTGTTTGTGTGCTTAACATTTTAATCGCGTAATCATCGATTGTATGTTAGGAATTGTGTACGAAATATTATAAAACAATATTTTTGGATTTAAGTGTATCTTTAAATAACATTGTATTATTTAAATTAAATTGTTCACCAACGTCCGTATTTAATTATTTGAAACACGTTCGGTTTGAAACTTGTACGATTTAATTAAATCGTATTCTTGTATATATATTCAACAACATATATATTGATACATTAATGAGCCTAACACAGAACTAATTACATGTATTAAAACATGATTAGGCACTAATTACTAGTCCTACTTTGACGGGTGTCACAGAGTAGGTTGCCCAGCCCACAACACTGCCCTGTTACGGCACATTGACCCTTTTTGGATTGGATATCCTGGGTGCATGAATAAGGCAGCAAACTAACTCGATGTCCGACCGTTCTTAACCCCACAGAGATACTCAATTGAATAAAACATTTAAGTATAAGACTTGGTTTGGTGCTTGATTACTTTCTATCGATGGGTTTGTAAAGTCCAGAGGTTGTAATAACCGGTAATTCACAAAGTATAGTACCAACGGCTTTTTTATGACTTCCACGTTGTACTACACCAGTGATGCTTCCACCGATATACCATGTATTCAGTCGGTTTAGGGTATATACATTGCTTTATTACACAATGGTCACTATGGACTTATAAGCTAAGTTTGTATTAAAGTTCAGGAATTATCCATCTATGATATAAACCAGCCCTTACTTTAAAGTCCCAATAAATCCCTAGTTTATGTACTGTGTACACTACTTTGATTGAAAACGGTATTTCCACAGGTTTAAAACCAGACCATGTTTATTTCAAACACAGATAATTAATTACCTTCACTTAAGATTAGCTACGTCTTAGTAAAAAGGTTTTAATCACGTTCATTGGTCGAAAGGCGTTAGGTTAAAATGAGGTTTATAATCATAGATAGAAAGTTAATCAAAGCACCGAGTTTTCATTTATAAAATAGTTTGGGACATTATTCCACAACAGATTGTGCCCACGACTTTCATAGCTTCCACGTTCCGTACTCCACACATTAGTGATGTTTCCGGCGCTATACAAATGAAAGTCGTATAACGTTACTTCCGTTGTTTCATAATGACATCATCCCAACTAATACGGCTAACTACATCACAACAAACACGCAATATAACTACTCGCTAATCATGGCAAATCCTAAATCTAGCATAATCAAAATAACATAATAAGATAAAGGATAGATAGAACCGTGAAAAGAGCGTAGCTGAATATAACTTGAAAAGTATACAAGAAGAACTTCGAGTATCCTCCAAGCGATATTACAATATTACCCCTCTAGTAGCCCGGTTAAGTATTAATCGGAGACTAACTAGCCACTAACTACGAAAACTATAAAAATCTAATCTAGAGAGAGTGAGTTGGTGAAGAATGAGAATGTGTTTGAAATGAGGTGAAATGATCCCATATATATACTAGTTGCTCAGCCGTATTCCTCAGCCTTATTCCTCAGCCGTATTCCTTCCTTCAAAATCTCAGTCGTATTTCCCAACCGTATCAAAATCCAACCTTGTACGGGCAAAACATAGAATACGGGAAAGATTGGCCGTATACGGGAGAGATTGGCCGTATTCGGGAGGGACCAGGCTCTATACGGGTGAGATTGGCCGTATACGGTTGGACCTTGGCCGTATATGGTTGGGACAGGCAGTATATGGTCTGGTCTTGGCCGTATACGGCTGGGCTTGGCCGTATACGGCTTGGCTCTCCCGTATCGTTGGTCTTCGGTTGCCTTGATTCTTCATTTGGGCATAACTTCTTCGTCGGTTGTCCGTTTTGAGCGTTCTTTATATCCATAGTTTCGTAATTTCCTAAGGAAGAAAATGACATAGGTTAGAGGTCATAATTCCAAGCGGAACTCAAAAAGTGCTAAAACACGTGAACGAGAATACTTAAGATCGTTTGTGCTCTATTTTATTCGTTTTTAGGCCTTTTTGGTTGATTCTTGAAGCATCGTCTATATTTTAGCCTTCATTATGAAATTTAGTGTAAAAATATATATTTCAAATGTTTTCATTTATAATTGGGCTAAAAAGGTGAGATAATAACGCACAAAAACTTGACTTTTTGCGTGTTATCAAATATCCCACAGTTAGACTTTGCTTGTCCTCAAGCAAAACTCAAATTTATCACTTGCTTTCCCATTGAAAATATTTGAAAGTGTTAATGCATTTTTGGATGAATCAAAATGTTAAGAGCAAACAATCCCATACACAAGCAACATATCATGGAAAGTGAGAGAAAATAAGGTATTCGTTTCAAAAGCATGAAATAATTCTCTTGGGCACGCTTTTGGAATATACATGACTAGGCGATCTCACAAGGTGGTCACTCAATTCACTCAGAAGTGTTTCGGGTTACCTATCATTCTAATCAAACGAAATCGCTCATAAGCTAGTCATGCAGCACCTAGGGGTGTTATTATGACGGATTGTTCGGATTTCGGATTATTCGGATCGGATTAATCGGATTTTGAACAATCTCAAGTTTATTCTTAATCCAATCCAAATAATAAACGGATTAATCGGATATAGATTAAATGGTTCGGATTAATTTCCGGATTAAACGGTTTCATCCGAATAAGCTCAAGTTGAACTTGTGATATCGAGTAAGACTAAATTTACGTTTAATAAAACAGGTATATAAACAAACATAAGATAAGATGAAACGATATATCATAATATAACATTCAAATTTCAGTTTCAACTTCTAACATACAATTTGATCTAAAACATATTCCTAGTTCCAAAATTAAATACACCTCCAATCAATCTAATCCAAAAGAGGAGTCCCAAAACAACCAAAAAGTATTAAATCTTCTTAACTTAAGTTCATAGCATCCAAAATGTCAGACCTCCGTTCTTCAAAAGCTGAAAAAATAGTATCTAATATATTATTAAAAAATATTATTTAATTATTTGATTCTTATTCGGATTATTCGGATATATCCAAACAGTTTAATTTTTATCCTTAATCCTATCCGTGTATCCATTTAAGTAATCCATAATCCGTTTAAGCCATTAGTAATCCAAATAATCCTATCCATTTAACCTAAATCGGATTGGATCGGATGAATTATTCGGATTTCGGATAAAAGTGACACCCCTAGCAGCACCCATCGTCATAGGCTTGCTCGAGAATCACATCTCCACCACTTAGGTGAGGACGGTGCTAATCATCCCAGGACATTCGAATAGGTTGTAGTGTTTGGTGAGGGTTAAAGGGAATGGATAAATGGGAAGATTGTTTTTAAATAAAAGGGTTTTCCTTATCTTAGGCCTCTTCAAACTTATGAAAATTTTTATTTAGATAAACTTTTTAATGAAAACGGAAACGGATAACGATAAAGGGAGGAGATAGCTATTTTGACTTCTATCTCTTTGAAAACACATGGGAGATTCTAATATCTTTAGAGATCAGAGTTTTTTGGGAGAATCGAAGCACTTAGCTTTATTACATATTTTTCGTTTATTTTCTTTTTTTTTTCTCTATATTTTTTGGCTTAGAACTTCTTTGCCAAGGAATTTCTAAGGCATTTTTATTGCCTTTTTGAGATCCTTTCTTACTTTTATTTTTTTCAATCTTTTAACAACTTCGAATTTACTTGGTGCTAATTTTTCGCACCACAAGATTCTCGATCTTTGAATATTGATCACGGAAACGCACGCGAGAAGTTATGAGTGAAAGCAAAAAGAATATCTAAACAGCGTTTTTCAAAAAAAATTAAAAATTTCTAAGATAAGGTTTTGGTGGGTGTTGAAGTGAAATGGGTTTAAAGTTTGGGTTTTAAAGAAACGAAAAGGTTAAGGCTCAACAAGGTTTTCTAGGCGGATCATCAACACTTAAAATGAGTGTTGGAAGGGTTTTGTGCTTGAAGAGATATGTAAAAAGGAGGTTAAATCCTAAGGAATGTCAAGGTCCTGTGATTGCAACTATACCGCGTACGGTACTCGACCAATGTGGTCTCGACATGTATAACAGGAGCAAGTTCTAATTCCGGATGCAAGCATCGGCACACACTCATCAAACGAATAGTGAAGCATTAAAAATGAATGCTTTTCATGGCTCAAGATACCTCACTGCAAGTATGGGTTGTATGTGCCTAGCCATGCGATGCTCTTTTTAGATTATTATTTCAGCTCAAGAAGTCCCTAACTAATTTAATCTTATTTTCCAAAATACACTACTCATATATGAAAATGATTCCTCTCAAGACATTTTAATTCAAAAATTTTGAAAAATTTTAAGCAAAAGTGAGGTTTTGAAATTGAGGAACATTTTCCGAGTTTGCTTTTGGAAGAAAGAATCTGACCTAAGGTATTCTATACCGCTATCCCACACTTAGAGGAACATTGTCCCTAATGTTCTCTTGAGTTGAGATTTTATTCTAAGTAAAATCCCACACTTAGAGTTTGAACATATTGGAAAATGTTACTCAAGTGTTTGTTTTGGGTTGGAATCCCACACTTAGTGATAAGTTTAGGATATAGCATAGACTACTTTGAAAAATAAAGCAAAATAATCAATATCAAAACAAGGATAAGAACGAGAGAACTCCCCTATTAACGTGTTGGAAGGAGGCTGAGAGTCTGAAGATATGATGCCTTTGAAGAAGAGTACTTGCCAGATTTCCTTCTTGCGGCAGTTCCATGAAGTTCATTCGGCTTTTGGGAAGAGCACTTGGTACAAAATGGCTCAATTCTTCATTTTCTCCACTGACTCTCTCATGTGAAAATATCTCGTAAGTGTGAACACGTTGGATATACTTTTTAACCAACTTCTTATTTATAGCTTTTTACCGAAAGAGTGTCACTATTCCAGAATGTAAAAAGATGTTCTCTACTACAAATTATTTGTAAGACATATGTTTTTAAACGAGTTCGAGCATAATGCGTGAAAGTAGCATGCAAGTACCTCGAATGCTCGAAACACATGACTTATCATTTTGAAAATGTTTCCTAAGTTAGTGATGTGGTAAAAGCTGTTAGTTTTAAAAATGAAGCAGTGTTTTGAAAGCATTTTGTATATCCAAGTGTGAAAGATAGTCAGAGATACTTCACTTCTTGGAATTTAAAAACAGAATAATACTAAAGGATATTTATTCCACGGGTTGCCTCCCGAGAAGCGCTTCTTTTATAGTCGAGGGCTCAACTTCACTTCCTTCAAGTCAGAAGTAGGGGGAACTCCCAGGGCGAGTGGTAGTGATGTTATGCGCCCTAGGTTGTGGGAATGTGTAGCGGGGAGGATAGATCCTGAGGAAGTCGAAAAACATGGTTGCGACTAGGTCTGGTGGCTCCATGTTATTCTCTTTGAAGCTCATGAAATGATCTGAGGCAGCCCTTGAGAGATGTTGCAGTTTGTAAGTGATGTAATCAACTGCCTTAGTAACTGGACCATTAGGGTCGGTCATTATGGTTGTGCTTGTATTGATTACTTCCCTAATCGGAGAGTCATGTCTAATAGAATCCATAAATTCCAAGAACTTCAACTTCAGATCTTCATACTCTTTAATGTAGGGATCTCCTCCGAATGTGGTCACATATTGGCACAAGCTTCTGATTAGCAAGCGTGAAGGGAAAGTTAGAGTCTTTGAAGATATTAATTAATTTGTTGAATATCTCTCGATATCCAACACGGAAGATAGACCCTGATTTCCCAATGCTTTGCCCATTGAATATTTCACGTAATCGAGTTGTCACATAAGTGGCAACATCGAGTAGTGACATATCTGGAACAGTTATGGGATGATTATGCTTCCTTTCATCTAAACTGATACACCTTAGCTGCTCGATTATCAACTCGATATGATATCTGATAGTGGAGTTGATGACAAATCGACTGCTTTCTTCGGTGCTCAAGTGATCTTATCTAGCCAGTAAGTCAA
This sequence comes from Helichrysum umbraculigerum, assembly GCA_949592205.1. NCBI lineage: Eukaryota > Viridiplantae > Streptophyta > Magnoliopsida > Asterales > Asteraceae > Helichrysum > Helichrysum umbraculigerum. The sequence continues at coordinate 97,076,558 of CATIUR010000004.1, forward strand.
GGAATATCCGAAGATCGCTCATTACTTTGGCGTCAGTGTAGCTCCTAGGGTTTCCTAGCTTCTTCTAAGTGTTTCCTGATAGAACTCAACATCTCTCTTTGTCTTGAGGAGTAAGGAAACGCTGAACTAATTAGAACATCATATACTTGGCGGTATATTTGTCTTTGTTCAATATAGAAGAGAATTTCTTTCGCGTTATTCCATTCTTCATTGAGCAGAGATTTGAGTGTCTCACCGAATATTCTGACACAATACCTAAGAATAACTGGATCTCGGGTTCCATTGCTGGCGAGATGGATAGTGGACGCTTCTTCAATAACTGATATTAGCCATTTTTGGTGTAGAGAGTATTCGATAGTGGAATTTCTAATAGCTGCTATCACGATGCAACGGTCACCATCATATTTATTAATCACATCAACCATCTGTTCATGATTAGAGACGGCTTGGATACAGACGGTTTCTGGTGTTAATACTGGTGAATCAGGCGGTTCTGTAGAAACAGGAGAACGAATATCAACAGGTATTTTTCCCGATTCACTATTCGTAGTAGGAGTATCAACCTTATGTGAATTAGGGAACTCAACTATATCGGACAGTGCCTGGGATTCGTCAGTGACCTGGGATATTGTATTAGAAGATAAATTGTGAATGACTATCCCGACGCCCTCCTTGTTATGCGAATCGGAGTCATCGGACCCAAATATACCTCCTGTCTCAAGTTGTGGTTGAGGTTCAGATGAAGCAAGGGCTTGAATCCCTTCAGGAGCTATATGTGGCTGCAGACTCGGTAGTCTACATGCTTTGAAATCCGAGATCTTTTTCAAACTGTGTATGAAAGTTCTCTCAATGCCTTCTAGATCGCGAAGTCGAGAATACGTGAGTGGATTTTATGGATCCAAGACAGGATTAAGCAATCTTTCAAGGATAGCGTCGTGAGAGTAGTCCTTTGAAGTCACTTCTTGTTCCTTTTTCTCTGCTTCTATCTCTTCTATCGGCTTAGCTTCTGATTCAGAGGTCTCATCTTCTGATGTAACTTGGATAATAGAGACGGTATATAGCTCAGCATTCTCCATCGAAGCGCAGTCGGTTTGATCGATTTTGAATGTGATGCTTTCTCCGTGAGCGCGCAAGCTTATAGTCTATAAGTGGACATCGATGACAGCTCTGGCCGTGTTCAAGAAGGGTCTACCTAGGACAATAGGGATGTTTATATCTTCCTGGATATCCATTACTACAAAGTCAGTTGGAAATAGGAATTCGTTGACCTTAACCATGATGTTCTCAGCTATTCCCTTGGGGTATCTAATTGATTGGTCAGCTAGCTGGACACTCATTTTAGTGGGCTTAAGGTATCCTAATTCGAGCCTTTTGAATAACGAAAACGGCATAAGATTGATTCTTGCTCCTAGATCGGCTAGAGAGCGAATATTGCCGGAGTGGTTAATGGAACAAGGAAGGGTAAAACGTCCGGTATCTCCTAGTTTTTCCGGCAGACTATTTTTAAGGATAGCTGAACATTCGGCATTCAGCGGGACATTGGGTACTTCGGGTACCTTGTCCCTTGTTGACATAAGTCTCCTAAAATATTTAGAATATATGGGGCTGGGAGGTTTCCTAGACAATGTGTCTAAGTGTAACACCCGCCAAATTAGGACTAGTATTTAGTGCCTAATCAGATGTTAATACATGTAATTAGTTCCTTGTTAGGCTAATTAATGTATCGAATTATATATATTGTTGAATATATACGAAAATGCGATTTGGTTAAATCGTACGCAATTTAAATCGAATGTATTTCGATTCTATTTAATATGGACGTTGGTGACAAATTTTATTAAATAACGTTGTTATGTCAAAAATATTATTATAATAATATTTCGTATTTATTCGTATCGTACGATCAGAAAGTTACACAATTTAAAATGTAAAACGCGCAAACTAAATAAACCAACTTACAACTCAAACGTAAACTTAATTGTAAAATAATTAAATAAAATATCACGTAATAATTTGTATTTAAAATGTACCATTTAATATTTAAAATAATTATTTAACGTATAAACGACGGAGCAAACGAACACCGCACGGAGCGGGAACGCGGGGCGAAAAATGGGAGGATAACCTCCCATTTCCCACTCTCTTCTCTCATTTTTTCATTCTCTTTCTCTTTCTCCTTTCTTTTCTCTCTAATCTACCAACCACACCACCTCCTAAAAACGCACTAAATCGCAAAATAAACATATCAAACGACTTCGGATCTTCAAGATTTTTAGAGATTCACGACCACCGCGACACGATCTATCATCCTATCTTTTCGGATTTTTAATCCGACACCTTGTAAGTTTCCGACAATTCACGAAATCTCTCGTTTTTAAATGTTTTCACTTGTTAGTAGTTTGTAACAACTTATAATGTCCCTATAAGGGTTGGGTAAAAGTTTTGGACCGAACGGAAACCGAAAAACTCGTTTTCGACACATTTTCCGGCCAACAGACCGCTACGTCGCATTTGGCCCAGAATTTATGCGACGTCAGCTTCTACGTCGCAAAACCCCTCGTGACGTCGCATAGTGCGACGTCAGTCACAACGTCGCATTAAATTGCGACGTCGCATATAGCGACGTCAGCCTTAACGTCGCCAATACCTCGCCACGTCGCACTTAGCGACGCAAGCCCCTACGTCGCAGAAATCACCTACGTCGCATTAGCGACGCAGCACCCTACGTCGCATTAAATTGCGAAACGTCGCCTTTAGCGACGTCATACTCAACGTCGCAGTCCTACCTGCGACGTCGCACCCAACGTCGCACAAACCAGAACCTCAAAAACACAGATTTTTACTAAGAGTCGAGACTCGAAATTTATCACTCGATTTTACCCAAATTCAGATCCAGATGCGTTTTTCATCAAAGCAATATAGTAGAAATAAATTTTCCAAGCTGACCTGGCAGCTCGACCCCAGCCAGGGGCTGCCGCCCCTTGGACCCCGCTACCAGGGGCGCTGCCCCCGGACCCCCGTACTTAGATTCCGTAACGGCCTCTAAAACACAATCAAAACACATTTTTCAAGTAAAACGACACGTAATCGAAATAATAATAGTTGATATTATTATTACAAATCCGTCACCAACGGGCCGTACACTTTTCAAATACTTAAACTATCAACCAAATAGTGGAGATTTGGACATTATAGTTGGACGAACAACTACAAGGGTGATCTGTTGAGATACCCAATCATGTTTATAACCATCGCGTGTCGTGGACACCCTCAGGTTACAAGTCTTTGGACTTCATACTCGGCTAATCAACTTACGTTTGTTTAAACGCACTCAGACTCAGGTGAGTCTCATAGCCCCTCTTTTACTGTTTTACTCAGGGGTGTGATATATTGCTCAACTTTTAACATGTGAACGCAAGTACCAAACTTTTCATATACTACATGAGTTTTTCGAAACTAATCATTTAAAGTCCTCCGTCAGCATAGTTGTTAATACGTTGTAGCGTGAATATTAGTATATGGTACCATATAGGATTGACCCTCCTCGTTCGGGTTAGCAAGCACTAACCGGGTAAACGGACGTACTAATATTTGGGAAGACGAATGTTGATTAGGCATTCGTGGAGGCACCTCGCCCGGAATTCTCTATAGGGGACCCGGCCCTCGAGTTAAGCTCAACTATGTGCTCATGGCTGTATACACGATGATTATCATTTAATTGCTGGATGCAATTCATTATTTAATTGCTGGATGCAATTCATTATTTAAATCTTGCGGTTCATACAATATTACTTGATTTCAAACCTGTGAGCTCACCAGCTTTATAGCTGACCTTTTAGCATATATCGCAGGTACCCAGCAGTAGGATGTTTCTGCTTCAGGATTTAGCTCGAGTCAGCATACAGACGATTGAGATTTTCTTGCATTAGTATATTTTGTATAAGTACTTATGTACTGAAATCTCATTTTATTTAACTCGAGCTATGTAAAGCTTTAAACGTTGTAAACATTTCGGTTATCAATATATTTTGTTAAAACGACGCATATAGAGTCGTTTGCTATTTATCTTTGTGCTTTGTTATTGATTAGTAACACCCAATTCAAGCTTCCGCAAATCATCAAATTTGGGGGTGTTACAGATTGGTATCAGAGCCTAAGGTTATAGTGAACTAGGTTGCATTTAGTGAGCCTAGACTATGACCATTAGGCAGTATTCCTTATTAGGTATAACTGGTTCAGCGATTACATCATACGAGTTTAATTTAACATAGCCTGATCAACTATGTACAATTAAGCAAAGATGATGTAAGATCTGAAAGTAGTTATGGCTGAACAGGGTACAATAGAAGACTCTGACCTCGAGAGAACTGAGACTTAAACATGTTTATGCTAGACACTCAATAGGCTATATTATATATAGGAACTATATGAATATAGGTCTCAATCTTACTAACGCTTTGTCTCAGAAATGGCAAACATCCCATCAAATTCATCTCGCTCTCAATCCGGGTCGCAGAACCCAAGGGTAGCAAGGAGGAACAACAGGTTGCCTCGAGCTGGCCCGTATCCCACTCACATCGCCTTACCGGCTTTAGCCGCTAGGGTAAACCAACACGAGCAGCGACTTCGCACCATGGATGTCGTGCTGCAGGAAACGAACGAAAATTGGAGGCTTACATCCTTTGAACGCATAGAACAAGTCTCCGACGATCTTGAAACCACAAACAACAACATGGATGTCCTTCGCAACCAAATAATAGAAATAAGGGTGGAAAATGCCCTTCTGCAACAAAGGATGGAAGAATGTGAACAGCGCTCACTTGAAGCAGAAGAGTATGCGCGTGGACTAACACAACGACTAGCACTCGCAGAAGACAACGCCCGTCAAGCTAGCAGGCTTGCAAACACTGTGGACCGTCTTGTCACGATGATGGAACAAATTGATCTACGTTAAGACTAGTGTAGTCTTTGTCTTGTAATCTATCCTGTAATCTAGTAACTATCTACGCGCTACTCTATAACTCGGTCGGATGTAACAATTCCCGACGCCTTTTGTAATACATCTGTAGGATGTAACCTTTGAACTCGTATTAGCTATCAAATATTTCTTGTTGTTCAACTCATATTAATTGCCAAAATTCTTTTTCATATTGATGTTATGTATTACCACCTTTATACATGTACATCTGAAATAAATACAACTTTCTTACAAAATCTCATGTATCTTCATTTCTTTTATTGAAGAATCATGCCGCCAAAGACACGACCTTACACAGATGCTCAGATCACGTCACTCATAACCCAGGCTGTTACTGAAGCCTTGGCTTGGAATACCCCACCCAACTCCACAAGAAACAGCGATACCGCTGGAACCTCTGCCGTCAAACCTTGTTCTTACAAGGACTTCCAAAGCTGCAAACCCTCGAGCTTCAAGGGTTCCGAAGGAGCCATCGGACTTATCAGATGGTTCGAGAAAATGGAAACTATTTTCCGTGTTAGTAAATGCGCGGAGAACGACAAAGTAAACTTCGCCACCTGCTCTCTTGAAGATGATGCCCACTCTTGGTGGAATTCATATACCCAATCAGTGGGTGCTGACATTGCCTACCAACTCACTTGGGAGGAATTGAAGGCAAAACTCACTGCCAAATACTGCTCTATCGCCAAACTCCAAAAGCTGGATGAGGAGTTCTGGAACTTAAAGGTTCAGGGTGGTGATATCGATGGTTATACCACCAGGTTTCAACAACTAGCTGCCCTTCGCCCAGCTATGGTTAGCACTGAACCTGATAAAATCAGGAAGTACACCCTTGGTCTCCCTGATCCTGTTAGGGGACATGTCATCTCTTCAAAACCAACCACCATTGACGGTGCAATCCTATTGGCCCAAGACTTGATGTCAATGAGCCAAGATTCTGAACCACCCACTTCATCCTCCCAAAACAACAAACGCAAGTGGTCTGACCACCACAACAAATCCTCCAACCAACAAAACAAGAAACCTGACACCATCAAAGCCTACAACACCACCACTGACATCATCCGGGGTTACACTGGGAGCAAACCATATTGTCCCAAGTGCAGCCGTCACCATGAGGGTTCCTGTGGTCCCTTTTGCAACAACTGCAAGAGGTATGGCCACCTCACCAAAGACTGCCGCTCACCCGCCAACAACAATTCCAACAACAACACCAGACCACCCAAAGTATGCTTTGAGTGTGGGAAACCTGGACATTTCAGGGATTCGTGCCCAAAACTGAAGAACAACAACAACAACACCCGAAGCAGAGCCTTCGTCATCAAATCCGGGGACGCCCGCCAGGACCCGAATGTGGTCTCGGGTATGTTCCTCCTCAACAACTTAACTGCTTCTGTTCTATTTGATACTGGTGCTGATAGAAGCTTTATCTCCGATGATTTTTGCCCATTACTTGACATCACTCCTGTTGCCTTAGATGTTAAGTACACTGTAGAGCTAGCAAATGGAAAACTTGTAGAAACCACCAGTGTGATACCTAATTGCACTTTAAACCTAGCTGACGAAACCTTTTCGATCGATCTTATACCCATTGAAATCGGCAGTTTCGACGTCATTATTGGAATGGACTGGTTGTCCAAATATCGAGCTGAAATCGTGTGTCACGATAAAATTGTCCGTATCCCACTCGCCGTTGGTGGAACCTTGATCATACAGAGGGAGACCGGTGGGACGGGACTCAATATAATCTCCTGCTTAAAAACCCGAAAATTTCTGAGAAAGGGTTACCCTGCCATACTCGCACACATCACAGAGAAGAAGTCGGAGGAGAAGCGACTTGGAGAGGTGCCAATTGTTAGAGACTTTCCCGAAGTCTTTCCAGAAGAACTACCTGGTCTACCTCCGCTTAGACAGGTTGAGTTCTCAATCGATCTCGTGCCGGGTGCCGCACCGGTGGCCCGCGCACCATACCGTTTAGCCCCATCCGAACTTCAGGAGTTGTCCTCTCAGTTACAGGAACGTCTGGATCGTGGATTCATTAGACCGAGTTCTTCACCTTGGGGAGCTCCGGTCTTATTTGTCAAAAAGAAGGACGGTTCATTCAGAATGTGCATCGACTATCGAGAGTTGAACAAATTGACCGTCAAGAACCGTTATCCACTTCCCCGCATTGATGATCTATTCGACCAACTTCAGGGTTCAAGTTTCTACTCAAAAATTGACCTGCGATCAGGTTATCATCAGTTACGAGTTCGCGACACCGATATTCCAAAAACTGCTTTCAGAACTCGTTACGGGCACTACGAATTCCAAGTGATGCCCTTTGGTCTAACCAACGCACCGGCTGTATTCATGGACCTCATGAACCGGGTGTGCAAACCTTACCTCGATAAGTTTGTCATTGTCTTTATCGATGACATACTCATTTACTCGTGCAACGAGCAAGAACATGCGCAACACCTCAGAACCATCCTTGAACTACTTAGACACGAGGAGCTTTATGCTAAATTCTCTAAGTGTGAGTTCTGGATCCAAACCGTTCAATTTCTTGGGCACGTGATCGACCGTCAGGGAATTCACGTGGACCCATCAAAAATCGAGGCTATCAAAGACTGGCAAGCACCCACCTCTGCAACTGAAGTACGACAATTCTTGGGTCTTGTTGGGTACTATCGGCGGTTTATCGAAAATTTCTCCAAAATAGCTCAACCACTCACGGTACTGACTCAGAAGGACAAAAGGTTCGATTGGACCGATAAACAAGAGTCAGCGTTCCAACTTCTGAAACAAAAGCTTTGCAGTGCTCCAATTCTATCCTTACCCGAAGGCACCGATGACTTCGTGGTATATTGCGATGCTTCTCACCAAGGTCTCGGTTGCGTGTTAATGTAACGAGATAAAGTCATTGCTTACGCCTCACGACAGCTGAAAATTCACGAAAAGAACTACACCACTCATGATCTCGAGCTTGGAGCTGTCGTTTTTGCTCTCAAAATCTGGAGACATTATCTCTACGGCACTAAGTGCACCATCTTTACCGACCACAAAAGTCTCCAACATATATTCGATCAGAAGGATCTCAATATGAGGCAACGTCGATGGGTCGAGTTGCTTACCGATTACGATTGCGAGATCAAGTACCATCCAGGGAAGGCTAATGTTGTAGCCGATGCCCTCAGCCGAAAGGAACGACCAAAACCACTTCGAGTCCGAGCCCTCAGTATGACCATCCATAACGATCTTACTATTCAAATTCATACCGCTCAGATCGAAGCCCTGAAATCTGAACACATCAAAAATGAAGCCTTACGGGGTATTGACAAACAATTCGAAATCAAACCTAACGGGATTAGGTATTTCTCAAACCGAATCTGGTTGCCTAGTTTTGGGAACCTAAGAGACTTGGTGATGGACGAGGCTCACAAGTCTAAATATTCTATCCATCCGGGATCCGATAAGATGTACCACGGCATCCAGGAATTTTACTGGTGGCCGAACATGAAAGCCGAAATCGCCACTTATGTCAGCAAGTGTCTTACTTGCTCGAAGGTCAAAACCGAACATCAGAAACCTCCTGGTTTACTCCAACAACCTGAAATCCCTGAATGGAAATGGGATCAAATTGCCATGGATTTCATAACCAAACTACCCAAGTCGTCGAACGGTTGCGATACCATTTGGGTGATCGTTGACCGCCTCACCAAATCTGCTCATTTCCTGGCAATCAAGGAAAGCGATAAAATGGAACGCCTTACACAGATATACATCAAGGAAATCGTTTCTCATCACGGTGTTCCAATCTCGATCATCTCTGACAGAGATGCCCGTTTCACTTCTCACTTTTGGCAATCACTTCAAAAAGCTTTGGGTACCCGTCTCGATATGAGTACCGCGTACCATCCCCAAACCGATGGCCAAAGTGAACGAACCATTCAAACCTTGGAAGATATGCTACGCGCCTGCGTAGTTGATTTTGGTACAAACTGGGAAAAACATCTACCGTTGTGCGAATTCTCGTACAATAACAGCTATCACGCCAGCATTAAGGCTGCACCTTTTGAGGCACTGTACGGTCGTAAGTGCCGATCACCGATCTGTTGGACTGAAGTGGGAGATAGTCAACTCACTGGTCCTGAACTCATTCACGCCACCACTGAGAAAATTGTGGAAATCCAAAACAGACTCAAAGCCGCACGTGATCGTCAGAAAAGTTATGCTGACGTGAGACGCAAACCACTCGAGTTCCAAGTTGGGGATCGAGTACTCTTAAAAGTATCGCCTTGGAAAGGCGTCATCCGTTTTGGCAAACGCGGGAAGTTGAATCCCCGATACATCGGGCCTTTTGAGATACTCGAACGGATTGGCCCCGTAGCTTATCGATTGCAACTGCCATCCGAACTCAGCAGCGTGCACCCTACTTTTCATATTTCAAATCTGAAGAAGTGTCTATCTGATGAGACACTTATCATTCCATTAGATGAAATTCGTGTTGACGATAAACTTCACTTCGTTGAGGAACCCGCTGAAATTATGGACCGTGAGGTCAAACAACTGAAACAAAGTCGTATTCCCATCGTCAAGGTCAGATGGAATTCGCGGCGTGGTCCGGAATTCACCTGGGAACGTGAAGACCAAATGCGACTCAAATATCCTCAACTCTTCACTGATTCTACATCAAACACGACTTCGAGCTAAATTTCGGGACGAAATTCTTCTAACAAGGGGAGAATGTAACACCCGCCAAATTAGGACTAGTATTTAGTGCCTAATCAGATGTTAATACATGTAATTAGTTCCTTGTTAGGCTAATTAATGTATCGAATTATATATATTGTTGAATATATACGAAAATGCGATTTGGTTAAATCGTACGCAATTTAAATCGAATGTATTTCGATTCTATTTAATATGGACGTTGGTGACAAATTTTATTAAATAACGTTGTTATGTCAAAAATATTATTATAATAATATTTCGTATTTATTCGTATCGTACGATCAGAAAGTTACACAATTTAAAATGTAAAACGCGCAAACTAAATAAACCAACTTACAACTCAAACGTAAACTTAATTGTAAAATAATTAAATAAAATATCACGTAATAATTTGTATTTAAAATGTACCATTTAATATTTAAAATAATTATTTAACGTATAAACGACGGAGCAAACGAACACCGCACGGAGCGGGAACGCGGGGCGAAAAATGGGAGGATAACCTCCCATTTCCCACTCTCTTCTCTCATTTTTTCATTCTCTTTCTCTTTCTCCTTTCTTTTCTCTCTAATCTACCAACCACACCACCTCCTAAAAACGCACTAAATCGCAAAATAAACATATCAAACGACTTCGGATCTTCAAGATTTTTAGAGATTCACGACCACCGCGACACGATCTATCATCCTATCTTTTCGGATTTTTAATCCGACACCTTGTAAGTTTCCGACAATTCACGAAATCTCTCGTTTTTAAATGTTTTCACTTGTTAGTAGTTTGTAACAACTTATAATGTCCCTATAAGGGTTGGGTAAAAGTTTTGGACCGAACGGAAACCGAAAAACTCGTTTTCGACACATTTTCCGGCCAACAGACCGCTACGTCACATTTGGCCCAGAATTTATGCGACGTCAGCTTCTACGTCGCAAAACCCCTCGTGACGTCGCATAGTGCGACGTCAGTCATAACGTCGCATTAAATTGCGACGTCGCATATAGCGACGTCAGCCTTAACGTCGCCAATACCTCGCCACATCGCACTTAGCGACGCAAGCCCCTACGTCGCAGAAATCACCTACGTCGCATTAGCGACGCAGCACCCTACGTCGCATTAAATTGCGAAACGTCACCTTTAGCGACGTCATACTCAACGTCGCAGTCCTACCTGCGACGTCGCACCCAACGTCGCACAAACCAGAACCTCAAAAACACAGATTTTTACTAAGAGTCGAGACTCGAAATTTATCACTCGATTTTACCCAAATTCAGATCCAGATGCGTTTTTCGTCAAAGCAATATAGTAGAAATAAATTTTCCAAGCTGACCTGGCAGCTCGACCCCAGCCAGGGGCTGCCGCCCCTTGGACCCCGCTACCAGTGGCGCTGCCCCCGGACCCCCGTACTTAGATTCCGTAACGGCCTCTAAAACACAATCAAAACACATTTTTCAAGTAAAACGACACGTAATCGAAATAATAATAGTTGATATTATTATTACAAATCCGTCACCAACGGGCCGTACACTTTTCAAATACTTAAACTATCAACCAAATAGTGGAGATTTGGACATTATAGTTGGACGAACAACTACAAGGGTGATCTGTTGAGATACCCAATCATGTTTATAACCATCGCGTGTCGTGGACACCCTCAGGTTACAAGTCTTTGGACTTCATACTCGGCTAATCAACTTACGTTTGTTTAAACGCACTCAGACTCAGGTGAGTCTCATAGCCCCTCTTTTACTGTTTTACTCAGGGGTGTGATATATTGCTCAACTTTTAACATGTGAACGCAAGTACCAAACTTTTCATATACTACATGAGTTTTTCGAAACTAATCATTTAAAGTCCTCCGTCAGCATAGTTGTTAATACGTTGTAGCGTGAATATTAGTATATGGTACCATATAGGATTGACCCTCCTCGTTCGGGTTAGCAAGCACTAACCGGGTAAACGGACGTACTAATATTTGGGAAGACGAATGTTGATTAGGCATTCGTGGAGGCACCTCGCCCGGAATTCTCTATAGGGGACCCGGCCCTCGAGTTAAGCTCAACTATGTGCTCATGGCTGTATACACGATGATTATCATTTAATTGCTGGATGCAATTCATTATTTAATTGCTGGATGCAATTCATTATTTAAATCTTGCGGTTCATACAATATTACTTGATTTCAAACCTGTGAGCTCACCAGCTTTATAGCTGACCTTTTAGCATATATCGCAGGTACCCAGCAGTAGGATGTTTCTGCTTCAGGATTTAGCTCGAGTCAGCATACAGACGATTGAGATTTTCTTGCATTAGTATATTTTGTATAAGTACTTATGTACTGAAATCTCATTTTATTTAACTCGAGCTATGTAAAGCTTTAAACGTTGTAAACATTTCGGTTATCAATATATTTTGTTAAAACGACGCATATAGAGTCGTTTGCTATTTATCTTTGTGCTTTGTTATTGATTAGTAACACCCAATTCAAGCTTCCGCAAATCATCAAATTTGGGGGTGTTACACTAAGTTTTTACCGTTAGGATTGAAAGCTTCAGGATGCTGATTTAGACGTCCTGGAAATGGTATGCGCACCTTTTTCTTAGGAGGCGGAGTAGACTTCTTCTCAACTGTCTGTGTGACAGGAGATTGTTCCTTCACCGTATAAGGAACCGAAGGTAGGCTCGGTGCCACCGTGAAGTCTTGGTTGGTTACTTGGTTGGCTTGGAAGGTATTACTAGGCAGACTACCCTGAGGTCTAGTGTCGATACGTTCTGCTAGTCGACTTACTTGGGTTGCAAGACTATGTAGTAAGGTAAGTTGCTCCCCTAAGATGAGATCAGTCTGGTCTTGTCTAGCCGTAATCTTTTGGATGATTTGTGCGAGGGTGTTGTCTGGACTAGTAATTTGCCTCTCAGGTGTAGGTTCAGTGAGAAAGTGTGGTTGGTTAATACCAAGTTGAGGTTGTTGTGGGTGGATTGGGTAGGGTGGTTGACTTGGTGGGTACTGGTTTGGTCTAGGAGAGATTTGAGTACAATCAGGTGGACGTGGATGAGTTCGGAACTGGTCATAGTAGGTTTTGCCATCAACACGGTCTTCATACTCAACTTGTGGATTGGTACAGTTCAAGCAGGAGCGAACTTGGTAGACCTGTTGAGGTGGCTTCTTCAACATTCCTATTTCCTTGGTTAGTGTTTCGACAAGTTCCACAAGAGAATTGATTGCCTCAGTTTGCATGGGATTGGAGGCAAGCGATGCCAATAATGAGGAGTGCTCATCAGTCTAATCATTGTGATGCGTGGTCATTGTCTCTATCAGATTCCAAGCTTCGTCGTTCGTCAAACGCGTAAAGTCACCTTGAGCAGCGGTGTCTAGCATTGTCTTGTGATCGGGTGCAAGACCATGATAGAATGTGCACAACTAGGTAGATCGTTTGATTTGGTGGTTAGGACATTTCTTGAGCAAACTCTTAAATCTCTCCCACGCATTGAAGATTGACTCATCACGAGACTGTTGGAAGTTCATGATATCTTTCCTCAGCTTGGTTTGTTTGAATGGGGGAAAGTACTTGGCTAAGAACTTAGTTTCCATTTCCGCCCATGAGGTGATAGTGTCGGTGTCTAATCCCTCAAACCAAGTTTGTGCGTGAAGAGCAAGAGAATAGGGGAACAGATATAAGTGGGTTATATCTTGCTCAACCCCTTTTTGCTTGCAAGAGTCGGATAAGGAAATAAATTTGTTGAGGTGGGAGTTGGGGTCATCGTCCGGCAGTCCGTCGAATTGGCAGCGTTTCTCGATTAACTGCACTACATCGTACTTGAGTTCGAATGATGCTCCATCAATCTCCGAGTAGTGAATGGGTCCTCCTCGACCTTCTATCAAGGGTTTGGTGTTATCGGCGAGAATGACGCGTGCAGTGGTTGTAGGATTGTGGGAAGGTGATGACTTTTCTTGCCGGATGGGTAAGACGTCATCTTCGGGATAAGGGAAAGGAAGGGTTGAAAGAATTTTTAGGGGTTTAAGAAGAGAAAGCCATCCTAAGGGTTCACTAAGAAGAAAGTCCATCTGGACGCCTCTGGATCTTACAGTTGATTCCCCGGCAGCGGCGCCAAAAACTTGATGCGCCGCCGACGGTCGATCGGGAATTACCCTGCTTTCGGACCGTCCGTCAGCGGCGGCACCCGTGGGAGTTTTAATATTTATCAATGCTGGGGCCTAAGTGTTACTAGTGCTATGTGGCCTAAGGGTTGTATTGCAGCGAGTATGACCTAGGGTCATTCTTCAAAACCAACTGTATTGTGAACCTGAGTAGTCTGGGATGTCCATTTCTAACTTAGTGAGGGAGTTTTTAAATAGTTGGAAGTGGTTTGGTTTTGTTTTTATGATTAAACTAATAAGCAATACTAAAAAGCAGATAAAATAAATGAGATAGCAGTCAGGATAGAGGGGGCGTTTGTTGCGAGTTCGTTAGCCGAATGTTGGGATGATATTTAGTTTAGATTATGAAAACGTCTCTAAAGATTTGTATTTTATTTGTTTCGAGTATATGTGGGATAAGCACTAGCTCCCTAGTGATCGATTTCTCAATCAGTATGTCACTGAGTAACTAGGCTATCGAGATTCTAATCGGAGTAGGTTGCCCAGCCCACAACACTGCCCTGTTACGGCACAGTGACCCTTTTTGGATTGGATATCCTGGGTGCATGAATAAGGCAGCAAACTAACTCGATGTCCGACCGTTCTTAACCCCACAGAGATACTCAATTGAAATAAACATTTAAGTATAAGACTTGGTTTGGTGCTTGATTGCTTTCTATCGATGGGTTTGTAAAGTCCAGAGGTTGTAATAACCGGTAATTCACAAAGTATAGTACCAACGGCTTTTTTATGACTTCCACGTTGTACTACACCAGTGGTGCTTCCACCGATATACCATGTATTTAGTCGGTTTAGGGTATATACGTTGCTTTATTACACAATGGTCACTCTGGACTTATAAGCTAAGTTTGTATTAAAGTTCAGGAATTATCCATCTATGATATAAACCAGCCCTTACTTTAAAGTCCCAATAAATCCCTAGTTTATGTACTGTGTACACTACTTTGATTGAAAACGGTATTTCCACATTTTTAAAACTAGACCATGTTTATTTCACACACAGATAATTAATTACCTTCACTTAAGGTTAGCTACGTCTTAGTAAAAAAGTTTTAATCACGCTCATTGGTCGAAAGTCGTTAGGTTAAAGTGAGGTTTATAATCATAGATAGAAAGTTAATCAAAGCACCGAGTTTTCATTTATAAAATAGTTTGGGACATTATTCCACAACAGATTGTGCCCACGACTTTCATAGCTTCCACGTTCCGTACTCCACACATTAGTGATGTTTCCGGCGCTATTAAAATGAAAGTCGTACAACGTTACTTCCGTTGTTTCATAATGACATCATCCCAACTAATACGGCTAACTACATCACAACAAACACGCAATATAACTACTCGATAATCATGGAAAATCCTAAATCTAGCATAATCAAAATAACAATGGCACGCATTTTAATTAATAAGATAAAGGATAGATAGAACCGTGAAAAGAGCGTAGCTGAATATAACTTGAAAAGTATACAAGCAGAACTTCGAGTATCCTCCAAACGATATTACAATATTACCCCTCTAGTAGCCCGGTTAAGTATTATTTTATTACTATTCAAAATTTAAAATTAATTAAACATCATAATATAATGCTTTTACCGTTTTACAACTAAAAATTTAGTGCTTCAATCTTTGTAATGTATTTCATTTCTACATGACATACCATCAGATAAACTCTCAAGAAAAAATTTACTCATAACTTTCAGAAATTCCTGGTTATAACTATTCTACGACATGCTCAATTAACGAGACAGATGTTGAATTCGAGATTTGACAAACGCCTAACTCCAATGATAAAAAATCACTTCCTTGCATCATGTAACATCAAGAATTTAAACAAGGATAACTTTTGGGTCTCCTACTAATTCATATGAAATGAGACGGTGGATCTTAACTACTGCCTAAAAACTGTTCAACCCAATAATCTGGGAACCCTAATTAGGCACAATTACAAAGTGAAGATCAAGATATGCACGAGACAAATCGATCGATAGGGAATCTATAGAACTATTCACATAAGGCATTGGCCTTAAATCCAAAGATGAAACACATAATATCTCCGATTAACGTTCTTTCATTCGATTCATCGTTACACTGTATTGCGTAGGCATGTTATTAGCGTTATTAAATCGATACGTAGAAGAAGACTACTCTAAACCAAAGAACCAATTCTTCGTTCAAACGGAACCAAACTCTAATTATATTTTGACATTAAAACATCACTAAATCTTGAGCTAAACAATACATTTCCTTCACCCATAGTTATGACAAATTTCCGAAACACCCCTTACCAAACTAAACGGGGGGATAAACTTGGTCGAAAACTTGCTTGCATTAATATAAAACGACGTGAAGTAACCAATAGACGCGAAAAAATACGCGGTTTGGCACTAACCTGCCAACACCAAACTCTAAGACTCTTCTGTATTTATACTCCTTTAAGAAAAAAAAAAAGAAAAAAAAATTGATATACTCATTTTCTTTTCAGCCTTATAGGCTTCAAAATGCGAAAATACCCAACTACCCTCACTATATTAAACAACAATTACTACGTTTCACTTCTCATTTATGGAAATTTTACAATATTTTGACCAATATCGGATTTAAAATCTAGTAAATTATTCATTCAACAAGTTTGGAAATCCTTTTCTTTGAAATTTAAGTAAATGACCAAATGAGTACCCCATTTTATGCCGGTATATGGGGATTTCTCATAACTAATTTAAATAATTTTTACACTCTAAGGTGCCACTTATAAGGATAATCTTTTTCTATACTATCTCACATCGTAAACTTAACATTTTTGATTATTACCAATAGCAACGATTATCATTCATTCATTCACACAAATGGTCAATAACGATCAATAACGATCGCTACTTCATTTTCTTCATTGTTTACAGCATAGCGCATTAAATTTTTCTAGACCTTAAGTAAAGGGAATTCTGATACGAAGAAATTAGCCCAAATCCAAGCCCTTTAGATTTTAAGATAAAATCAAAGCTCACACTTGTCTCGTCCCTTATACAAGTCAATTAAATTTTATAACCTCACAAAGAAATCTACTTGTAGGAATAAATTTTCCTTCCTTTGGTGATAGCATGGATTAACATACTTTGGCGACACAACCCCCGCATACACCTTTATATTGCTCTCGACTACGAATGTATTAAAAAAATGGATGAAACAATCAACAAATACACTTAAACTCGTATTTTTTTTATTATTATTTAATATACAATATACGTAAGACCAATTGAGAATATTATGGGAGCTTAAAATGTTGAAACTCATTTCGTATAACCTAAATTTCAATATGTTATGTTGAATCTAACAGTGATTGTTCTGCGTTAAAAGTAATTCTCGATGTGAGAATTTCATACAAACTTTGGAGAATTAACAAAACATAAGTTTCTAAAAAGGACGAATGTTTTTCACTCATTTGGTCAAGAACGTACCTTAATAGTTTATTCATCGGCACTTATATTTCAGCTATATTTTCAGTATGTGTGATCCACAAGTATGGGTTGCGATACAACACAAATAAACTTCGATATATCAAAGTCTAATGCAAAACCATGGGAATAAATCACACAACGGGTGATGAATACATATCTTGAGTATTAACATCATCACTTGTAACATCATACTACACTTTGGTAAGAACCCCTTACTATTCCTAACCAACAAAACAAACTTTACATCTGTAAAACTTCTAGGTGAAACAAATATAAATTTTCAAGATGAAGGAAGAACTGATAGACTTAAACTCGAAGATATTCGGATCGTCAATGAATTTTCTTTGAGACTTTCTGAAGAATCTAGTTGAATTAGCTACCCATCGACATATATGAAAACTATTCCAGTGAGAACCATTAGTTGTTAAAATTTCTGTAACGTGCGGAACGTAGAACCGATGTCCTATTTCTAGGAACGATAATTTGATTAATCAACTTCAAGGTTCGGATATGTGACAATCAACCTTTGAATAAACTATAAATTCAATTAAGAAATAGTGGGGGGAGGCTATATCAAAGATGAAGGTTAGTACTCGATGTGGTTGTGTCTCTTGGTCCAATCATTGTGCTTGTAGTGTCCAGGGGATTTGAAATCAAGAAAGCGCCTTTTTGATATTAAGAACGCACAATTTTTACAAACGTCAAATTTATTTTACTATCCAAACGGATTAAACGAATTCATACTATACACTTAACAAATAGGTTCCATAACTTATCAATCGAATGGACGGATGGAACAAACAGGAGTTCCATATCTATTCCATAATAACGTTTTTCATAACCGAATAAAAAAAAAAAAAAAAAAAAAAAAAAAACTATCGAATGAGAAGTGTAAGGATGTAAAATAAAGTTAGGCGAGAACTTGAAATTTTTGAAAAAAAAAACAAGAGGATCATAAGGAACTCAAAAACCATATCTATTCCATAATAACGTTTTAAATAATAATTTCGATTAAATTTCGGGACGAAATTTCTTAAACGGGGGGATACTGTGACATCCGTCACCAAAAACATTATTTATAGAACAATTATTTATAGTCATTTCCTAATCGTATTTATGTGCGCGAAATTTGTGAAGAAATAATTAAGAATAGTGTTCAATAATTCGAACCAGTACTCATACGCGATTAGATTAAAAGTTAGGATAATAATAACGAATTAATAATATTACTCAATAATATAATATGAATAATAATAGTAATATAATAAAAATGAAAGACTAATAATAATTATTATTATTATATTAAAGACAATAAATAATAACAATAAGTATACATATCATTAATTCAATGATCATAACAAAAAATAGTAATATAATAATGATAATGGTGATCATGTAACTTGTGTTTTTTGGTTATGAAATTTCGGTGAGACCAAAACCCGGCCCAAAACCTCATAACTAGTCTCCAAATCAATTTAAAGAGTTAAATATCAATTTAGAACAAAACCCTTTTTGATAAAACACACGATAATACCCGTGGTTTTCTTTTTGCTGCCGTCGACCAAGAAGAAAAAAAAAAGAGAAGAAGAAGAGAAGCCAAATAAAATCTAAGCCTTGTTCTTGCGTGTTACCCGTTTGTGTTCTACGTAAGTATAATCATAAACCCTAATCAATATGTTTTTATTTTATTTTAATTTTTCTGAAATAGATTTATGTGTAGGTCGATTTATAGGTTTGGGACATGAATATGATGGGTAAAATAAGTTTTTTTGCAAACCGAAAGTCTAGTATCGTTAAACGCAGAATCTGTCTCAAATTTTCAGTTGTGATCAACGGCAGTTTTTACCTATCTACGTTCGATTTCAGGCTTCGGACAAAACACGAAAGTTGTAGATCTCGAAATTTTACTTAAACTCGCGTGGTTTCGGCCTCTAAAACGCAACGTATGATTTTATAAAAATTATATCGTAAACAGTTGCGATGTATGACGAATTTTTAGAAAAACCTTTGTAAGATTAATTTGGTTTGATCGAGTTTACATATTAAATGATATACGTATTAGTAGAATTACTTAAGAGTTACTACTAACTGATTTGGTCAAATTTATATGTGTCCATAATAAGTGTAAACACTCACGTCGAGATCCATTTGGGTTAAACATACCATAACAAATATATATGTGTTGCAAAGCATTATGAAATTTGTTTTGGTGATTAACTAACTATGCGATTCTTTGGGAGCTTGGAGTCCATTAATGATTATTATGATATAAAGAAACTTTAGTGTGTGTATGAAATTTATAATTTTATAAAGAAATACACATGTAGATTTTGAGTAACCATTCTTGTGTCAACGTGTCGAGATATTGAAATCTTAGGGGGATGGTGTGACTAGCTGACTTTTAGTCCAAATATGTCATTTTGTTACTATCTCATCCGTAATGATGAGGTTACTTTATTACTTATATTATTATTATTTTTAATATTATTATTTATTCAATAACTATGTTTAAATTCATTACAAGATATGATAAGAAAGTATAGCTTTGCCTAGATTATTAAACTATACGTATTTACATGTAGATTAAAGTATCGTTGGTGATTACATTTGGGAACAAGATTTGCTTTGCTAATTAAGGTGAGTTTTCGTGGCCCCGTTTTCATTTACTTATTTTCAAATTTGGGGAAAAGTATGCTCATGTTTTACTAACTGTTTTATGCTGTGAACGTATTCATTTCTATTTTTGGACATATGCTTGAAATGTGTGACACTATGTGACTTATATGCATTGAGACTTGTTGCTTACATCCGTGCTGTACTTCCTTGTGGGGTATTTGCCGTACATTGAGACTTTTTGCTTACATCCGTGCTGTACTTCCTTGTGAAGTATTTGCCGTACATTGAGATTGGTTGTTTACATTCGTGATTTACCTCCTTGTGGGGTATTTGCCGTACATTGGGATTGTTGCTTGCATTCGTGCTTTACTTCCTTGTGAGGTAATTGCCGTACATTGAGATATATTGACTGCATTATTTCACATTTGTGTACATTTCTATTGCATTGTCCTAACTTATCATTATCACAGCAAAATATTTTATTTTGTGGTGCTTGGTTTCAAACCTACGAAACTCACCAACATTATTGTTGACGTTTTTGAGCATAACTTTTCAGGTAACACTAGTGGGCAGAAGATAGAGGACAAGAAAGCTTAGTGGACCTCTAGGTTGCATTTAAGCTAAACTTTGAGACTATTGTTTGAGGTGGAACTTTGGCATTCTAATAATTTGGGAAAGGCGTGTTTTGCCTTAACATTTAAATTGTGGATTATTGTTTATTATTTGGTTTCACTGTTGATATGTACGCGTAGCGTGAACCACTATTCATGTTACAAGTGTCATAACACATTGGAGATTTATTTTCATATAGACTTCTTTATGATAATGTGTTGTGATCCTATCGTTGTTGTGCCCCGTTGTTTCCGCTTTAGACGGGGTATGACATGTTAAATGAGAGTTTGCTTGAGGACAAGCAAAGTTCAAGTGTGGGGATATTTGATATCGCTCGATTAGTATATGTTTATCTCTCGTGATATCATCTTTTTTGTTCTTGTTTCTAGTCAATTTCATGAACTTTCGATACTTATTTAGTTTGAAATTGATCTCGTATTGTTAAGGTTAAAGATTGAGGAAGAAAAGATGAAAAGATGAAAAGATGAAAGAGTTTTCAGATTTGGCTATGCTGCACCGTTTTGGCCATATCTCCCTCATACGAACTCGGATTGAGGTGATTCAGGCGGCTAAACGTTCGTATTTCAGAGATCTACAAATTTGAAAAATATGGTCTGCTGAAAAGTAGGAGAAGCCGCCGGGTTCTATAGGGAAGCAGCCGGGTTCTTTTAAAAAATCGATAACAGATGGAATCCTTCATTTTAAGCCTAGAGGAGCAGCCGGGTAGGGGTGTTTAGCAGCCGGGTTCTAGTGTCGGCAGAGCACTTTTTGACCCTTTTAAACACCTTTTCTTTCTCATATCTCACCTAACTTTTATTATTACGAACCAGCAGCCCCCATGGGCGATTTTTAGGTTTTCTTGAGTTATTTTCATCATCTTGAAGATCTCTCATCATCTTACATCATTTGGTTACGAAGAATCATCATCCGAACATTGTAATCACTCGGTTTGCATTTTTATTCGATAAAATTATGTTTCCTTTGATTTCACTCATTATATGTGTTTGTTTTGGTATGATTGTTAGTGGCTAGTTTTATTTACTTGCTTGGATGAACTAGCTAGTGATTAGGGGTGTTATATTTTGGTGTTTGATTATGCTTGAGTTTAGAATTCCTCATGAATTTATATATTTTTAGTTCAAATAATTTATGGAATTTGTTGGTAATTCTAACTAGCAATTATAGCGAATGTTTGTTGTTAGTTGGAATTATTTTTGTTTGTATGTCGATGTACAAATGAACCTTTGTTTGTGGATGCGAAAATTGGTATAAGTAACACGAATGAGCTATAATATATAAGTTAGTGAATGTGGTGAATGTCTTTCGTGTGGATGAATTATAAACTTGTGATAATTGACTTTATGTTTAATCGCGAACCTTGTGCATTTGAGCTTAGTTTGATTGTTTTAACTTATTTGGTGATTTACTAGTGGATATAGCGAACGTTTTCTACTCGGTAAGTTATCATCGATTATTTGTCTATAAGTAATTGAACAAACATTGCGAACGTAGTTTTGGAATAAGCTAGAAAATTAGAGCTCAAATGTGCAAGACGGTAACCATGGCGAACGTCCGTTACTAGATTAAATTGTATGGTTAGTAAATCAAAGTTAAGGTTTGTAGGTGATAGCGAACGTTAATCCTATGCTTAATTAAGATTTACAAATGCATTGTATAAACCGGTTTTAATTTCACACCCCGAAATCACTAGTGAAATAGTCCAAGCAAGTATTGTTTTTATTATACGAAAGTTTCAACCAATCACTTTGACTCTTCAGAGTCCACCTGCCTAGATTAACTGAAATTGTAGTTTTAAGCAATGTGACAACTCGGTCACATAAAACCCCCACATTTACTTTTCTGTATAAATTACTTGCACTTGAACATAATTCTTAAACTCACATTCCCTGTGTTCGAACCCGAACTTACCAAACTATACTACTACTCGACAGGGTCCACTGCCCGGTTGTGTTTTGGTCTAGCTCAGTACTTTTTGGTTTACTTATCAACGATAAATTTTTATAACTAGATTCAACACATCAGTTACCTACCAGAGTAATAAATTGGATTCATACCTTAACTCGGTAAAAAATGTAAAGTTCGTTACCTATCTGCGACATTAACCCTATAATTAAATCATCATTTAAAAACAATAATGGGAACCGCAACGATAATATAAAAAATAAAAAATAAAATTCTATAAAAAAATTTAGAAAAACACCCGCGCTGTCGCGGGCCCTTATGTAACACCCGCCAAATTAGGACTAGTAATTAGTGCCTAATCATATGTTAATACATGTAATTAGTTCCTGGTTAGGCTAATTAATGTATCGAATTATATATATTGTTGAATATATACGAAAATGCGATTTGGTTAAATCGTACGCAATTTAAATCGGATGTATTTCGATTCTATTTTATATGGACGTTGGTGACAAAATTTTATTAAATAACGGTTTATGTCAAAAATATTATTATTATAATAATTCGTATCGTACAATCAGAAATTACATAATTTAAAAACGTAAAACGCGCAAACCAAATAAAATAAATTACAACTTATGACCCAAATATAAAGTGATTAGTAAAATATTTAAATAAACTATCGCGTAAAAATTCGTAATTTAAAACTTATAATTAAAACGTAAAATAATTATTAAACGTCTAAACGACGGAGCAAACGAACACCACACGGAACGCGGGGCGAAAACTGGAAATGGGGATAAACCCCCACCTCCCATTTTCTTTCTTTCACTTTCTCTTTTTCTCTTTCTCTCTCTTTCACTTTTTCTCTCAAGTTTCATCATCACCACCACTCCACTTTTCTATCGAAATCGACAAATAACAACATCAAACGGCCTTGGATCATACTACCCTTTTTGAAGAAAACAACCACCGCGACACGATCTATCATCCTATCTTTTCGGATTTCTCATCCGACACTTTGTAAGTTTCCGACAAATCCCGAAATCTCTCGTTTTTAAATGTTTTCACTTGTTAGTAGTTTGTAACAACTTATAATGTCCCTATAAGGGTTGGGTAAAAGATTTGGACCGAACGGAAACCGAAAAACTCGTTTTCGACACATTTTCCGGCCAACAGACCGCTACGTCGCATTTGGCCCAGAAATTATGCGACGTCAGCTTCTACGTCGCAAAACCCTTCGTGACGTCGCATGGTGCGACGTCAGTCGCAACGTCGCATTAAATTTCGACGTCGCATATAGCGACGTCACCCTTAACGTCGCCAATACCTCACTACGTCGCATTTAGCGACGTAAACCCCTACGTCGCAGAAATCACCTACGTCGCATTAGCGACGCAGCACCCTACGTCGCATTAAATTGCGAAACGTCGCCTTTAGCGACGTCATGCTCAACGTCGCAATCCTACCTGCGACGTCGCACCCAACGTCGCATAAAACAGCAGGTTTTCAAACTCTAATTTCACTAAGTGTCGAACTTTTACAACCTCAAATCCTTATACGATACGACTTCCAAAACACTTGGGGACACTTTTGTAAGTGCAAAACATCGATAACTTGATAATAATACTTAAAGATTATTATTTCAAACTCGTCACCAACGGGCTGTACACTTTTCAAACACTTAAACTTATCAACCAAATAGTGGAGATTTGGACATTATAGTTGGATGAACAACTACTGGGGTGATCTTTTGAGATACCCAATCATATTATAACCATCGCGTGTCGTGGACACCCTCAGGTTACAAGTCTTTGGACTTCATTTCGGCTAATCAACTTACGTTTGTTTAAACGCTTACAGACTCAGGTGAGTCTCATAGCCCCTCTTTTTACTGTTTTACTCAGGGGTGTGATATACTGCTCAAACTTTTAACATGTGAACGCAAGTACCAACTTTTCATATACTACATGAGTTTTTCGAAACTAATCATTTAAAGTCCTCCGTCAGCATAGTTGTTAATACGTTGTAGCGTGAATATTAGTATATGGTACCATATAGGATTGACCCTCCTCGTTCGGGTTAGCAAGTACTAACCGGGTAAACGGACGTACTAATATTTGGGAAGACGAATGTTGATTAGGCATTCGTGGAGGCACCTCGCCCGGAATTCTCTATAGGGGACCCGGCCCTCGAGTTAAGCTCAACTATGTGCTCATGGCTGTATACACGATGATTATCATTAAATTGCTGGATGCAATTCATTATTTAATTGCTGGATGCAATTCATTATTTAATTGCTGGATGCAATTCATTATTTAAATCTTGCGGTTCATACAATATTACTTGATTTCAAACATGTGAGCTCACCAGCTTTATAGCTGACCTTTTAGCATATATCGCAGGTACCCAGCAGTAGGATGTTTCTGCTTCAGGATTTAGCTCGAGTCAGCATACAGACGATTGAGATTTTCTTGCATTAGTATATTTTGTATAAGTACTTATGTACTGAAATCTCATTTTATGTAACTCGAGCTATGTAAAGCTTTAAACGTTGTAAACATTTCAGTTATCAATATATTTTGTTAAAACGACGCATATAGAGTCGTTTGCTATTTATCTTTGTGCTTTGTTATTGATTAGTAACACCCAAATCAAGCTTCCGCAAATCATCAAATCTGGGGGTGTTACAGATTGGTATCAGAGCCTAAGGTTATAGTGAACTAGGTTGCATTTAGTGAACCTAGACTATGACCATTAGGCAGTATTCCTTATTAGGTATGACTGGTTCAGGGATTACAGCATACGAGTTTAATTTAACATAGCCTGATCAACTATGTACAATTAAGCAAAGATGATGTAAGATCTGAAAGTAGTTATGGCTGAACAGGATACAATAGAAGACTCTGACCTCGAGAGAACCGAGACTTAAACATGTTTATGCTAGACACTCAATAGGCTATATTATATAGGAACTATATGAATATAGGCCTCAATCTTACTAACGCTTTGTATCAGAAATGGCAAACACACCATCAAATTCATCTCGTTCTCAATCCGGGTCGCAGA
Source organism: Helichrysum umbraculigerum (assembly GCA_949592205.1). Classification (NCBI taxonomy): domain Eukaryota; kingdom Viridiplantae; phylum Streptophyta; class Magnoliopsida; order Asterales; family Asteraceae; genus Helichrysum; species Helichrysum umbraculigerum. The sequence goes on from CATIUR010000004.1 coordinate 97,102,073, forward strand.
ACCCAAGGGTAGCAAGGAGGAACTCCAGGTTGCCTCGAGCTGGCCCGTACTCCACTCACTCCACCTTGCCGGCTCTAGCCGCTAGGGTGAATCAACACGAGCAACGACTTCGCACCATGGATGTCGTGTTGCAGGAAACAAACGAAAACTGGAGACTTACATCCCTCGAACGCATAGAACAAGTCTCCGACGATCTTGAAACCACTAACAACAACATGGATATCCTTCGTAATCAAATAATAGAAATAAGGGTGGAAAATGCCCTTCTGCAACAAAGGATGGATGAATGTGTGCAACGCTCACTTGAGGCAGAAGAATATGCGCGTGGACTAACACAACGACTTGCACTAGCAGAAGACAACGCCCGACAAGCTAGCAGGCTTGCAAACACTGTGGACCGTCTTGTCACGATGATGGAACAAATTAATCTACGTTAAGACTAGTGTAGTCTTTGTCTTGTAATCTACCCTGTAATCTAGTAACTATCTACGCGCTATTCTATAATTCGGTCGGATGTAACAATTCCCGACATCTTTTGTAATACATCTGTAGGATGTAACCTTTGAACTCGTATCATTTATCAAGTATTCTTGCTGTTTTCGACTCATATTAATTGCCATTATCCCTGTTGATGTTATGTATTACTGCTTTTATACATGTACATCTGAGATAAATACAACTTTCTTGCAAAATCTCATGTATCTTCATTTCTTTTATTGAAGAATCATGCCGCCAAAGACCAGACCTTACACTGATGCTCAGATTACGTCACTCATAACCCAGGCTGTTACTGAAGCCTTAGCTCGGAATACCCCACCAAACTCCACAAGAAACAGCGATACCGCTGGAACCTCTACCACCAAACCTTGTTCTTACAAGGACTTTCAGAGCTGCAAACCCTCGAGTTTCAAGGGTTCTGAAGGAGCCATCGGACTGATTAGATGGTTCGAGAAAATGGAAACTGTTTTTCGTGTCAGCAAATGCGCGGAGAACGACAAAGTAAACTTCGCCACCTGCTCTCTTGAAGATGATGCCCACTCTTGGTGGAATTCATATACCCAATCAGTGGGTGCTGACGTTGCCTACCAAATCACTTGGGAGGAATTGAAAGCCAAACTCACTGCCAAGTACTGCTCTATCGCCAAACTCCAAAAGCTGGATGAGGAGTTCTGGAACTTAAAGGTTCAGGGTGGTGACATCGATGGTTATACCACCAGGTTTCAACAACTAGCTGCTCTCCGCCCAGCTATGGTAAGCACTGAACCTGATAAAATCCGGAAGTACGCCCTTGGTCTCCCTGATTTTGTTCGGGGACACGTCATCTCTTCCAAACCAACCACCATTGACGGTGCAATCTCATTGGCCCAAGACCTGATGTCTATGAGCCAAGATTCTGAACCACCCACTTCATCCTCCCAAAACAACAAACGCAAGTGGTCTGACTACCACAACAACCACCCCAACCAACAAAACAAGAAACCCGACACCATCAAAGCTTACAACACCACCACTGACATCATCTGGGGTTACACGGGGAGCAAACCATATTGTCCCAAGTGCAGCCGTCACCATGAGGGTTCCTGTGGTCCCTTTTGCAACAACTGCAAGAGGTACGGCCACCTCACCAAAGATTGCCGCTCACCTGCCAACAACAATTCCAACAACAACACCAGACCACCCAAAGTATGCTTTGAGTGTGGGAAACCTGGGCATTTCAGGGACTCGTGCCCAAAACTGAAGAACAACAACAACAACAACCGCAACAACAACAACAACAACAACACTCGCAGCAGAGCTTTCGTCATCAAATCTGGGGACGCCCGCCAGGACCCGAATGTGGTCTCGGGTATGTTCCTCCTCAACAACTTAACTGCTTCTGTTCTATTTGATACTGGTGCTGATAGAAGCTTTATCTCCGATGATTTTTGCCCATTACTTGACATCACTCCTGTTGCCTTAGATGTTAAGTACACTGTAGAGCTAGCCAATGGAAAACTTGTAGAAACCACCAGTGTGATACCTAATTGCACTTTAAACCTAGCTGACGAAATCTTTTCGATCGACCTTATACCCATTGAAATCGGAAGTTTCGACGTCATTATTGGAATGGACTGGTTGTCCAAACATCGAGCTGAAATCATTTGTCACGATAAGATCGTCCGAATTCCTCTCGCCGCCGGTAGTACCTTGATCATACAGGGGGAGACTGGTGGGTCGAGACTAAACTTAATCTCCTGTTTAAAAAACCCGAAAATTTCTGAGAAAGGGTTACCCAGCAATACTCGCGCACATCACCGAGAAGAAGTCGGAGGAGAAACGACTTGAGGATGTGCCGATTGTTAGAGACTTTCCCGAAGTCTTTCCGGAAGAACTACCTGGTCTACCTCCGTCTAGACAGGTTGAGTTCTCAATCGATCTCGTGCCGGGTGCCGCACCGGTGGCCCGCGCACCATACCGTTTAGCCCCATCCGAACTTCAGGAGTTGTCCTCTCAGTTACAGGAACTGCTGGATCGAGGATTCATTAGACCGAGTTCTTCACCTTGGGGAGCTCCGGTCTTATTTGTCAAAAAGAAGGACGGTTCATTCCGAATGTGCATCGACTATCGAGAATTGAATAAATTGACCATCAAGAACCGTTATCCACTTCCTCGCATTGACGATCTATTCGACCAACTTCATGGTTCAAGTTTCTACTCAAAAATCGATCTGCGATCAGGTTATCATCAGTTACGAGTTCGCGACACCGATATTCCAAAAACTGCTTTCAGAACTCGTTACGGGCACTACGAATTCCAAGTGATGCCCTTTGGTCTAACCAACGCACCGGCTGTATTCATGGACCTCATGAACCGGGTGTGCAAAACTTACCTCGATAAGTTTGTCATTGTCTTTATCGATGACATACTCATTTACTCGCGCAACGAGCAAGAACATGCGCAACACCTCAGAACCATCCTTGAACTACTTAGACACGAGGAGCTTTATGCTAAATTCTCTAAGTGTGAGTTCTGGATCCAAACCGTTCAATTTCTTGGTCACGTGATCGACAGTCAGGGAATTCACGTGGACCCATCAAAAATCGAGGCTATCAAAGACTGGCAAGCACCCACCTCTGCAACTGAAGTACGACAATTCTTGGGTCTTGCTGGGTACTATCGGCGATTTATCGAAAATTTCTCTAAAATAGCTCAACCACTCACGGTACTGACTCAGAAGGATAAAAGGTTCGATTGGACCGAGAAACAAGAGTCAGCATTTCAACTTCTGAAACAAAAGCTTTGCAGTGCTCCGATCCTATCCTTACCCGAAGGCACCGATGACTTCGTGGTATACTGCGATGCTTCTCACCAAGGTCTTGGTTGTGTGTTGATGCAACGAGATAAAGTCATTGCTTATGCCTCACGACAGCTGAAAATTCACGAAAAGAACTACACCACTCATGACCTCGAACTTGGAGCTGTCGTTTTTGCTCTCAAAATCTGGAGACATTATCTCTACGGCACTAAGTGCACAATCTTTACCGATCATAAAAGTCTCCAACATATCTTCGATCAGAAGGATCTCAATATGAGGCAACGTCGATGGGTCGAGTTGCTTACCGATTACGATTGTGAGATCAAGTACCATCCAGGGAAGGCTAATGTTGTAGCCGATGCCCTCAGTCGAAAGGAACGACCTAAACCACTTCGAGTCCGAGCCCTCAGTATGACCATTCATAACGATCTTACCATTCAAATTCATACAGCTCAGATCGAAGCCCTGAAAGCTGAAAACATCAAAAATGAAGCCTTGCGGGGCATTGACAAACAATTTGAAATCAAACCTAACGGGATTAGGTACTTCTCAAACCGAATCTGGTTGCCCAGTTTTGGGAACCTAAGAGACTTGGTGATGGACGAGGCTCACAAGTCTAAATATTCTATTCATCCCGGATCCGATAAGATGTACCACGGTATCAAGGAATTTTATTGGTGGCCAAACATGAGAGCCGAAATCGCCACTTATGTCAGCAAGTGTCTTACTTGCTCGAAAGTCAAAACCGAACATCAGAAACCTCCTGGTTTACTTCAACAACCTGAAATTCCTGAATGGAAATGGGATCAAATTGCCATGGATTTCATAACCAAACTACCCAAGTCATCGAACGGTTGCGATACCATTTGGGTGATCGTTGATCGTCTCACCAAATCTGCTCATTTCCTGGCAATCAAAGAAAACGATAAAATGGAACGCCTTACACAAATTTACATCAAGGAAATCATTTCTCATCATGGTGTTCCAATCTCGATCATCTCTGACAGAGATGCCCGTTTCACTTCTCACTTTTGGCAATCACTTCAAAAAGCATTGGGTACCCGTCTCGATATGAGTACCGCGTACCATCCTCAAACAGACGGCCAAAGTGAACGAACCATTCAAACCTTGGAAGATATGCTACGCGCTTGCGTAGTTGATTTCGGTACAAACTGGGAAAAACATCTACCGTTGTGCGAATTTTCGTACAATAACAGTTATCATGCCAGCATTAAGGCTGCACCATTTGAGGCACTGTACGGTCGTAAGTGCCGATCACCGATCTGTTGGACTGAAGTGGGAGATAGTCAACTCACTGGTCCTGAACTCATTCACGCCACCACTGAGAAAATTGTGGAAATCCAAAACAGACTCAAAGCCGCACGTGATCGTCAGAAAAGTTATGCTGACGTGAGACGCAAACCACTCGAGTTCCAAGTTGGGGATCGAGTACTCTTGAAAGTATCGCCTTGGAAAGGCGTCATCCGTTTTGGCAAACGCGGGAAGTTGAATCCCCGGTACATCGGGCCTTTTGAGATCCTTGAACGGATTGGCCCCGTAGCTTATCGATTGCAGCTGCCATCCGAACTTAGCAGCGTGCACCCGACTTTTCATGTTTCAAATATGAAGAAGTGTCTGTCTGATGAGACACTTATTATTCCATTAGATGAAATTCGTGTTGACGATAAACTTCATTTCGTTGAGGAACCCGCTGAAATTATGGACCGTGAGGTCAAACAACTGAAACAAAGTCGTATTCCCATCGTCAAGGTCAGATGGAATTCGCGGCGTGGTCCGGAATTCACCTGGGAACGGGAAGACCAAATGCGACTCAAATATCCTCAACTCTTCACTGATTCCACATCAAACACGACCTCGAGCTAAATTTCGGGACGAAATTCTTCTAACAGGGGGAGAATGTAACACCCGCCAAATTAGGACTAGTAATTAGTGCCTAATCATATGTTAATACATGTAATTAGTTCCTGGTTAGGCTAATTAATGTATCGAATTATATATATTGTTGAATATATACGAAAATGCGATTTGGTTAAATCGTACGCAATTTAAATCGGATGTATTTCGATTCTATTTTATATGGACGTTGGTGACAAAATTTTATTAAATAACGGTTTATGTCAAAAATATTATTATTATAATAATTCGTATCGTACAATCAGAAATTACATAATTTAAAAACGTAAAACGCGCAAACCAAATAAAATAAATTACAACTTATGACCCAAATATAAAGTGATTAGTAAAATATTTAAATAAACTATCGCGTAAAAATTCGTAATTTAAAACTTATAATTAAAACGTAAAATAATTATTAAACGTCTAAACGACGGAGCAAACGAACACCAAACGGAACGCGGGGCGAAAACTGGAAATGGGGATAAACCCCCACCTCCCATTTTCTTTCTTTCACTTTCTCTTTTTCTCTTTCTCTCTCTTTCACTTTTTCTCTCAAGTTTCATCATCACCACCACCTCCACTTTTCTATCGAAATCGACAAATAACAACATCAAACGGCCTTGGATCATACTACCCTTTTTGAAGAAAACAACCACCGCGACACGATCTATCATCCTATCTTTTCGGATTTCTCATCCGACACTTTGTAAGTTTCCGACAAATCCCGAAATCTCTCGTTTTTAAATGTTTTCACTTGTTAGTAGTTTGTAACAACTTATAATGTCCCTATAAGGGTTGGGTAAAAGATTTGGACCGAACGGAAACCGAAAAACTCGTTTTCGACACATTTTCCGGCCAACAGACCGCTACGTCGCATTTGGCCCAGAAATTATGCGACGTCAGCTTCTACGTCGCAAAACCCTTCGTGACGTCGCATGGTGCGACGTCAGTCGCAACGTCGCATTAAATTTCGACGTCGCATATAGCGACGTCACCCTTAACGTCGCCAATACCTCACTACGTCGCATTTAGCGACGTAAACCCCTACGTCGCAGAAATCACCTACGTCGCATTAGCGACGCAGCACCCTACGTCGCATTAAATTGCGAAACGTCGCCTTTAGCGACGTCATGCTCAACGTCGCAATCCTACCTGCGACGTCGCACCCAACGTCGCATAAAACAGCAGGTTTTCAAACTCTAATTTCACTAAGTGTCGAACTTTTACAACCTCAAATCCTTATACGATACGACTTCCAAAACACTTGGGGACACTTTTGTAAGTGCAAAACATCGATAACTTGATAATAATACTTAAAGATTATTATTTCAAACTCGTCACCAACGGGCTGTACACTTTTCAAACACTTAAACTTATCAACCAAATAGTGGAGATTTGGACATTATAGTTGGATGAACAACTACTGGGGTGATCTTTTGAGATACCCAATCATATTATAACCATCGCGTGTCGTGGACACCCTCAGGTTACAAGTCTTTGGACTTCATTTCGGCTAATCAACTTACGTTTGTTTAAACGCTTACAGACTCAGGTGAGTCTCATAGCCCCTCTTTTTACTGTTTTACTCAGGGGTGTGATATACTGCTCAAACTTTTAACATGTGAACGCAAGTACCAACTTTTCATATACTACATGAGTTTTTCGAAACTAATCATTTAAAGTCCTCCGTCAGCATAGTTGTTAATACGTTGTAGCGTGAATATTAGTATATGGTACCATATAGGATTGACCCTCCTCGTTCGGGTTAGCAAGTACTAACCGGGTAAACGGACGTACTAATATTTGGGAAGACGAATGTTGATTAGGCATTCGTGGAGGCACCTCGCCCGGAATTCTCTATAGGGGACCCGGCCCTCGAGTTAAGCTCAACTATGTGCTCATGGCTGTATACACGATGATTATCATTAAATTGCTGGATGCAATTCATTATTTAATTGCTGGATGCAATTCATTATTTAATTGCTGGATGCAATTCATTATTTAAATCTTGCGGTTCATACAATATTACTTGATTTCAAACCTGTGAGCTCACCAGCTTTATAGCTGACCTTTTAGCATATATCGCAGGTACCCAGCAGTAGGATGTTTCTGCTTCAGGATTTAGCTCGAGTCAGCATACAGACGATTGAGATTTTCTTGCATTAGTATATTTTGTATAAGTACTTATGTACTGAAATCTCATTTTATTTAACTCGAGCTATGTAAAGCTTTAAACGTTGTAAACATTTCAGTTATCAATATATTTTGTTAAAACGACGCATATAGAGTCGTTTGCTATTTATCTTTGTGCTTTGTTATTGATTAGTAACACCCAAATCAAGCTTCCGCAAATCATCAAATCTGGGGGTGTTACACCTTAGATATAATTTCAGGACACAATTTTGTTTCAAGATGTTGGTGGAAGCAAAAGTTCCACTCACAGGACGCCTTTCGCTTATATCGGGCCGTTTAATTTAACCTTTAAAGTCTGGGATTAATTGTTACATTTGCGTTCATGAACGTTGAGGTTTTAACCATCCCAAATTAATCTCATAAAGTATAATGCTTTGACCATTACTTGTCACTTTTTAATATCCAATCAAATCAACAAATATGTTTTAATATTTGTTTATTATAATCTAACATTTACGAGGAAGTCACATGTTAATTGTAGCTACTAATTATGTACTCACTGACAAATTTAATGGGTTGAATGGTTCTGTTGCACGTCGTCGAGGCCGTCCTACATATCAAAACCTGTTCCCTGATCAATCTTCGACATATCCCTTTGTGTACCAATGCAACAGCATTATCTCAAGAGGTTATACGTTTATACAATATTTGCGCTTGCTATAGGAATAGTCTTATTCTGCAGTTGCTACGTGCTCTTACTACACTCTGGGTTGCACGCCACCAAGATTAGTTCTTTTGGATGTTCCGAAAACATATTTTATAGTACATACTAAAGGTTGAATAACACTTTCCAATTCCGAGATATAATTTTGTAGTACACATCACAATATTTTATATTCTATATGTGTTAATTTAAATTGTAATTAGAATAAATTTGCATGTTAAAACCCGCGAATCCTGCGGGTCATAATCTGGTTAGGCCAAAAAAAGAACTTTAATTTATTTAATTCATTTTTTTCTCCGCGTTATTTTTTTTTTTGAACGGCAAAAATATGATATATGATAAAACTAGCAAGAAGCTAGAAAACAAAGTACACCAAAATTTCTGAAATACAACAAAAACAGATATAGAAATCATTCCGGAACTTTAACTGCAAAGAAAGCAAAAGGAATGAAAAAAGCTCATGCCGATTACAGAAACTCAAGACATGAGAAAAATCCCCACCAACGAAGGCCGAGCCACCGGTTTTCACTTCGAGGTGTTTTTGAAGCAATCTCATACAAGCCACCGGTTTTCTCCGCGTTATTATTTTAGGTTTTCCTATTATAAGTGTCAACCTTGATATTTAACCAATCAAAAAATACTTTAATGGGTAGAGATGATATTTGATTGGTGAAAATTTTAGTAAGTGGACATTTCTAAAACCGTGTGAATAGTCAAAGTAGACACTTTGACTGGAACGAAGATAGTTATATGAAAGGGCATGGTAACATAACAAACCGAAGGAACAAATAGTAAATATATCTAAGAGTGCTATCATTTTACCTATTACCTATATACCAAGTATCTCCAAACATATGTATGTGACAAACTCTTATAGTTTAGAATCTTATGTGTTAAGTATTTGTTAATTGGGCAAATAGCTCAAAAAGGTAATGTAAAGTTCAAAATTTCTTATTTAGGGGAATATCACTTTCCCCATTGCCCAAAAAGGACCCATAACTTTAATTGTTGCCAGAAAAGGATTTTTTTTATTAAATATCTTAAATTAAGGGGAATATCGTTTGATTAATTTTTTTGATTTATAAAATTAAGCCTAATTAAAGATGATGCACATCATTTATAAACACTTTATATCACGAATTAGGGTTTAAAACATTTGGAGTCATGAGCATAGCCACTTAGGGTTCCAAAACTGAAGTAAAAAATTCATGTTTAAAATATGACGAATCGTGAAGATTGAAGGTTGTTTTTGTGTTCATAATGCAAGAATGTGAACCTTTTGGATACATAGGAACACTAGTAAGTCGTTTCAAGAGTCAATTTTGTATAAAAAAAAAAACTTTGATCGAGTGATATTCCCCTTAATTTAAGATTTTTGACAAAAACAATTCTTTTATAGCAAGAATTAAAGTTACGGGTCCTTTTTGGGCAACGGAAAATGTGATATTCCCCTAATTGGAAAATTTTGAACTTTACATTACCTTTTCAAGCTATTTGCCCTTATTAATTCTCATTGTTTTGTAGTGTCAACTCATCAATTATCTAATTAATTAATCAAGTCAAAAGTAGTAATGATTTATTAATACAGGTTAATATATAGATGATACAATATATATGATTTATTCATCCTGAAAACTATGCAGCTTCCTAAAAATTGACCTACTAATCATTAAAGTAACATCGTTATTATATATGTTACATGAATCAATTTTTTATCTATACCATATATATCTTGATGATAATGTTTCTTGGTAGAAGTCGATGAAAGATTTAGCGATCCATGATACAACCATTATAAAGGTGGTTGTGTTAAAAATTGACATCGATATGTCGAGTATCTAAAAGGTTCAAGAAGAGTTTGAAATACGTGGATCACTTTGAAATCTTACTTCTCTCATTTATTTGCCCAAATCATTAGGTTGATTATTAATTATACTTAATTTTTGTGTCATTGTCTTATTTTTGTCAGGTACAAATTTAAGATCACAAATATTATTTTGTTTGAATATTTGTACACCAAATTGTTAGTATGTGTTTATTACAACAATAGCAAACCAAGTTGTTTTGTATATGATATTTCCTTATGTATGTTATATTAAAGGGTTGCCTAAAATTACTTATCATAAGAAGGTTTGTAATTGTTTGTTGATGTCATAAAAAAGATAAAATACCTTGTTTCTAACTATATTGTACTCCGCTTGTTGACATGTATGATTGGCGTGTATCCCACGGGTCATTAACACTAGTTTGACATATATGTTTGGGTTACCGAGTTAGGTAATGAACCCATTTTATTACTATGTAGGTAGTGAAGTTTTAAATATTGTGTCGATTTAGGTATTATATATATGAGAATTGATAATGACAGCTCTAAAGGCTGTCAATAAGAAGAAAATTATACATTTATTGAAGTTAAAGTTTTCTTATTTAATCAAATTTATAATTAATACATTGAGGTTTTGTATTTAATTCGCTAAAACATTCCTTTTATTTGTGATGTATTAATTATGATCTTTAATAATAAAGGAAACTATGAGTTTAATAAATGACTTCACGGGGTTCTTATCGACCGCCCTTCATTTCCCTATATATATTAGATGGCATAATTAAAATTGTTTTACGTGTCATTACATTAATATGCCACATAATACATTGGTAATAAATTTTGAAGTTCGATGCCTGGTAATAGAATTGGTTCATTAATCATTATAAGTCATTAATTTGATTGCCGATCTCATCTTTAACCCATTTAATTAAAAATTGAGATTAATAATAATTTAGGGAAATTTGCAATTTTTGTCCCTGTAGTCTCTCGTTTTAGCCGATTTTATCCTTTAAGATTTTTTCTGCAATTTTAACCTTGTGGTCTTCAAGTTTTGCAATTTTTATCCATCCGTCTAACTTTTGTTAAGTTTCTCCGTTAAATTATGTAGAATGACCAAAATGCCCTTCCTTTTTCCTTTTTCCCTTCTTTTTTCCTTGTTTCAAAATTGAAACCCTTTTTTGTAAACGGGGGTACTGTATCTTTTATTCTTCACTTCCCAAAACAATACAAAGCACCTACATCACGATCATAACTTCAAATACTTCATCATCATCGTCATTATCGTTTATTTAAACTCACCACCACCACGAACAACGAAATTCCGTTGCCATCACGATCTCCCACCACCGATTCCCCACCACAACCCCTCCGTCGCAACCTTCACTGGAACCGCTCATCTCCCCCAATCCATTTTCATTTTCGTCATTATCGGCTACCGGATTCTGCAACGTTCACCGGAATCCTCTAGATCCGGTCGTTCTTCGTAGTTCTACGGCGGGATCTGTATTTTTGCGTCGGCATTCTCGTCGGCGATTGGAGATGCAGGTTTGGTGCCCGGTTGTTTGTCATCTTCATACCTAGATCCAAATATCAATGGGGTTTATGATACTTTGGAACCAATTTTGAGGGTTTTTTTTTTTTATATAGATTTGGGTGGTTCATGTTCAAGTCGTGAGTTCATTGTATGAATTTGATTATTTGAAATCAGATGAAGAAGATGAAAGTTGTTTCATGATGTTGATTTTTAAATAAAGATGAGATATATGATGATAAAATGGGATATTTGCAGGAAATAAATCAAGTTAGTTGCTAAAGAAGGGTAGTTTGGTCATTCTAAGTAACTTAATAAAGAAATTTAATAAAAGTTAGGATGAGGGACAAAAATTGCAGAAATTAAAGACCACGTGGTTAAACTTACCGAAAAAATTCTCGAAGGACAAAATCTGCTAAAACGAAGACTACAAAAATTGCAAATTTCCCAATAATTTATTACTGTATTACTTTACTTATCAGTGCTTGAAATGGTGTAAAAACTGCCGCGCTGGTGACGGAGTAGGGTTACGGCAGTGTCTTAAATCACAATGAACCTCGACGTTTCCGATCAACGACGACAACAATGAAGATTATGATGATATTAAACATTCTATATCTCAGGTATTCTCATTAATTCTTTTTATCTTTTATAATATTTACGCTTATTAAATCTCTCTGATTTATTCATCCTTCAATCATCGATACACACACATATATATATATATGTATATATATTTCCTTATTTCATATGTATCATGTATGTATACATCCATATGTATGTATATGTGTTTGCGTTTACGTCATTCTTACGATTTGCTTTATTGAATCTCGAACCCTCACGCATCAAATTGCTCTTAATTCACGTTTCTCGACTAATATGTTTATTATTGTTGATTGTTGACTCGTTATTTGTTACTTTTGGTAGTAATTTGTTTTTTTAAGACAATAATACTGACTCAGAAGTGTCACTTTTTTATTAATTTTTTTGTGTGAAGAATGGAAGAGCTGGGACTGGGGCTTGTATCGTTGCTACGAGCCGCGTGGATCCTTGCGACATTACCGATTGTTATCGCGTGTTTGCCGCTACCAGGGCTCGGTTGGTTCCGCAGAGCTCTGTTAGGGTTTGCTAAGAGAGGCAAGGTTTTGCAATCCAACTCTGTGAGTGAGCGATTATAACTATTATTCTGATGTTGTTGTTATGTTTATTTAATTAATTATGATAGATAATAATAATAGTTGGCATGTTGTTGAGTATTTAAGAGAAAAACTTTTCCTAAAAGTTAGCTGATTTTCAGATGATCTGTTTCGGGCGAATGTAACTAAAAACATATTTTCTTTTAAATAATGTGAAGTGTATACATTAATTGATGTCTGTAGCCTTCAATTCGTAAATTTGTTTCTGTAATATTAGTGGGTGCATTTGTGGGGCTGCTCTTTTGACCATTTTTTTATGTGTTTGGTTTAATATTAGGTCAGGCCTTATATTCTAACTTTCTAAGTACTAAAGTTTTAAAAAAGAAACTTGCCTTGAAATGTTTTCGTGTTCTGCATCACTAAAAGAATGGCTCCTTCATGACAAAACATATGTAATTGATCAGCTACCTCTTACTCATATAAACTACTACGTATTTCATATGGAAAATGCCTCTATATATATCACTTGAACCAATGAGATTTAGATACTTTAATTATATCTTTCTCGTCGTGGCTGTTTGTATAAAAAGTGCATTTGATACGTGTGCATTTCAGAAATTAACTGTGCCTCAGAGATTCTTCTCTCACTTTTATGTGGTGGCGATATTCTGGACGACAATATTACTCGTTGCAGTATGGTTTTATGCAATCAAGATGCTACCATCACTTATTGAGCAGGACTTCTTTTCTACTTTAACTAGCCACTTGACTGGTGGTTCACATGCCTTCGCCTCGCATAAATCTTTATCAACTAGAGACCATGTATACAATGTTTGGCTATCCGTGTTTCTGCTTTTGCTAATGGAAGCTCAAGTTTTGCGGCGCTTTTACGAGACAATTTATGTTTTTAACTACAGTCCATCAGCTCGAATGCACATCTTAGGGTATTTTGCAGGCCTATTGTAAGTTTGGGATATTACCAATTATTTTTTCTTGCTATATGATATCTTTGAACTTTTATCCTAGTTTTGAAATTTTGTATGCTAATGCAAGTGATATTTGTTGTCAGTTTCTATACAGCAGCTCCACTGTCTCTATGCTGTACTTTTGCACCTGAAGTGTTTGATTGTGTGAAGAATCTTGTGGGGGAGTTCATTGTGAAGGGAAAAGATCGCATGTCCAGACCCGAGTTTACTATATGGATGTTTGTGACTCCTTTCTTGAGGCTTCGGTGGTATGCTTGGATGGGTGCAGCTATATTCTTTTGGGGTTGGGTACATCAGTTCCGTTGTCATGAAATTCTTGTAAGTCCACCCCTAACCAGTCTTTCATCTTGTAGGAAACTTGTACATTTGCTTATTTTATACATATTTCTTCCATCCAATAATTATGATAAGAAGCTCTATCATACTCTTGTTTGTCAAACTATTACTCAATAGAGGTTTTTGTGTGCAACAATTCTCTTGTTTTTGCAAAGGCCAAAAGGGTGTGCTTGATAGACCACTTATGGTTAGAAACTTAGATACTTACAGCATTTGCTAATGTTTGTTTCTCATTAGTTGAATTAGAAGAACTTTTATATCGGTCCCATAATGATGGCAGGTGGGGTGGGTGATGGGTCGAAATGGGCTATGGTCAGAACATTTATTGTTTTAATACAGGTCAAAACGGGTATGATTGACCTGCCAACTTGTTTCTGTTCCATTTATATCAAAGTTCATAAGTAGTTGATGCATTAAATATAATTAATTAACTAAGTAAATCTCGAGTTATTGATCTATTTTTGTTTTTTATAGATAGAGTTAAAGAAGCTGTAAGCATTTAAATAATATGGCGAGTTACTTCAACCCACTTGACCCGTTTAATCATAACTTATGTAGTAAGAGTTACCCGTTAGACAGGAAATATAACCCAAATCATCCCTTTCCCATGTAATCAGGTCAAATTGCCACGTCTACTTTTCTAGGTCAAGTTGCAAGTGTTACCTTGTGTAGTTTTAGTGTAAAATGACTTCCTTTTGGATTCACAATTTGAGGAACCCTCATTTTTAGGATGAATAGACTACAGTATTTTGTAAGAGAAAAGTGATGTAGAGTGCTACTTGGCTTTGCATGATTTGGGAGGGAATTTTGTTTATAGTATGTACTTGCATTTGTTGAAGAGGTTGTCACCTACAATATTCAACATGTAACATGTTGTTTCGACCCTAATAAGCAGGGTTCCTTACGAGAGAAAACTGAAAAGGTGGAGTATGTGATTCCTTATGGAGATTGGTTCGAGTATGTTTCGTCTCCACATTACTTGGCCGAAATTGTAAGTCTCTCATTTGCTCTACAAACTTAGCTTTTTAGTGTAAAAGGAGCTTTGAGTTTATTTGTTTCACCCCTTGGTGGTAAATAGTTCGTTTTGTTAAATTTGGCATACCTATTTGTTTCTCTAGCCCATCTTGTTCTATTTGGTGATTCTCATTTCAAAAAGTGATGACAAGACTTAGGAAACGAAGGCAAGAACTTTTATTAAATTGCCAAACTGGTCCATCCATTTACAGTTTTACACCATTTACAGGTTCTAATTTATGGGTTTCGGTATGATGTTAAATATAAACGAAAACAGGACAAATATCATAGATATAATGTGCTAAAAAAATATATGACTACAAGTTTGAGTTAAACCAATCTGTATGTATATAACTCACTATGATCTTGATCTTGCAGGTCATCTACGGTGGTGTTCTGGTGGCTAGTGGTGGGGCAGATCTTTCATTGTGGTTGCTTTTTGCATTTGTGGTATGTTTTTCCATTCCCGTTGTCATAATTTGATGCTGATTTTCTAACAGATTCAGAAGATGCATCCAATTTCTGTGCAGGTGGCAAATCTTGTTTTCGCAGCAACAGAAACACAAAGGTGGTACGTGCATAAATTCGACGATTACCCTCGTAATAGATATGCTATTTTCCCGTTTGTTTATTGATAAATTTTGCATGTAAGGTGCTTTTGTAAAGTTCGTGACGATTATATCCATAAATCAAAAGCTTTTGTCCTAGTAATGGGTAGTCACAGGTTGTAGTTATGCATTCAATTCTTTTGTGTACAATCTGCAATTTCTGGTGCAAAATTTTGTGAAAGACTTGTTCTCAGAGGTTGTCGTTGCAATTTTTGAATCTCTTATAAGTTGTTTTTGGTAGTTGAGTAACTTTCCACAATGTTTACGTAGTCGATTTGGAGGTAATTTGTATGGTTGAGATAGAATATGCATGACTGGTAGTATAGAGGACTTGCCAACATGTGATTCTTGATGTCTTTGTTTTGATACAGCTATTTGGATAAATCCCTTAAAGGGTTAGCCATAGTAAATGCTCTTAATACTTAACTTGTTGGCGCAATGGTAGCGGTAATACCATGAAACATGTCATTTTACAATGCTTAATACCATATGGTGGATAGTAGGTAAGGTATTTTGGGCGTGCATTGTATTGGAACCGAGACTGGACCACAAGAATATAATGGAACTGATTTAAACCAGGCCTGTTACGTTATGTGCCAGTTTGACTGCAGTTTAGCATTGTCCGCTTATTAATTAGACCGTGAACCGAATAATAAGATTAGGAGTTTGTTTGTATTGATTTGACCCATGACATACCAAACTGGAAACCAATTTTTGAAAAATCTTGAATGAATCACTGAAGTGAAAACTGGTTCTAGTTTGGTTTTTCAGTTCCGTTTTACACACGATTTATACACACCCTGGTAACTAGCAAGTATTAGCGTACCAAGCCAAGTTTAGACCTTAAGATTCATAATAAAAGTTCTGCTTTTTATTAAATTAGATCTTCATATAAACCTGAATTGATGATATGGGAAGTTGAGATGAGTGAACCAAAACAGAAATATGAGAGTCATGACTACATCATCTGCTGTAAAAAGATTTACAAACTACAAGGAATGATGAGTCTCTCATCATAGCAAAGAAAAACTAAAAGATTACGAGACATGCCTCAAAAATTCTGAAACAAAGAACTTATCCAAACCATAAAGTGAACGATGCAAACTACATCTTCATTCAATAAATTTCATCATAATGCTCCGAATGTTCCACATTTGAGGCATCCTCCTCCCATTTGCCATATCTTTGAATTTCAACGTACATAGTTTGAGTCGAACAACCTCCTTTGTAGGTGCTACAATCTGCACCTCATTTCGTTTATCTTTCTTGAGATTCTATTGTTTCGTTCTTGCCACAAAAGATAAACCGCTGCTCCCAATATTAGTCGTGCTACAACATTCCATGCGGCATTTTCTTTGCATCTAGGAATTAGAAAGCTGAGAATTGATGCCCATGAGTCCAAGATGCTGGTCATTGCTGCTGAGTCACGAATCTGATGACATACCTTAGACGATAACGGATACGAGAAAAAATAAATGCTTGTGAGTTTCTTGACCGGACTCGCACAACAAACAATGATTAAACTTACACACCCTTGGCGTAATTTCCAGCTTTTCATTCTATCATGTGTGCGTAATTTCTCACCCATTACAAAGCCATAAAATGGAGTGTGTCTAGGGATACACTGAGAGTACCATACTAGTGAGTACCAGGTTACATCTGTGCCTGCGGGTCTGATCAAACGACAAATCGTGCCAACTGAGAAGGGATACATGTTTCCATTGATATCGACAAAATTTCGTCGCTTTTATGAGCTATGAGAGAGGGACACTTCAGTTTATAAGAGCTGGATGTGTATTCATCCACGCATTCGGCCACTTCCATCCATCTTCATCAATGATAGTATCAAACCAGCTAAAACCAGCTAGAGCAACCTGTCTTTTAGTAATGATAGTATCAAGAGCCGGTTGACAGTCCCACCGATCATGCCATGCTGAGGCAGAAGTACCATCACCAAGCTTGTAAACAAAATAATTCCTCAATATCTCCCGTATTTGTTGTAATCCATGCCATCCCCAACTTGCATTCGTTTTAATTGAACATCCCCAAAATGGCGATTTTTCAAATGATATAACAATTAATCCACCTTACTCACAACGAATCTTTTGACGTAAGAAGATTCCATATGTGGTAAACATCAAAGCTATATTCCATCTCGCCATAATTTTAAGCCCTAAACCTCCATGAGCTTTTGGAAGACACAAGTCATCCCACGAGCCTTTAGCTTTTTCACAAATGAAATCGCCTTGGCACCATAGAAAACCTTTCATTAGTTTTTCTATTTCCTACGTGATGGATATTGGAAAATAAAACGCGAGGACCAGTAAACCTGCATAGAAGAGAGAAGAAATAATTAATCTGTTCTTCACCTTCTCAACGAGAAATTTGCAATCCTTAAGAAGCAATCTTGTAGAAATCAGAGGCACTCCAAGGTATTTGATTGGCAAACTTCCTTCTAATTGAATAAGGCTTAGTATATCTATCCCTTTCTATCGATGCTTTCACATTACAGAATAAAGCAACACTTCCAAGAATCTAAACCCTTGAAAGTAGTGATTAATCCTACTTTGCCATGAATGTATATTTTAATCCCAAATGCATTCAGCCAGGTTTCACATTCGATGTCTATGTATTCATGCTTTGATATTGAAGAAACATCTATACTAACTCAACTACATCATATTCATATGTTATGTTCCTCAGTTGCTGGATATTGTTATTACCTCTCATATTGATAAGCGAAGTGATGTAGGTATTGATAAATTTAAGTAAACACCGATTATATATATATAAAAAACTCAGTCTGTCCCGGTTAAAGTGTTCACCTTGATTGGGCACACACTTTTAGAATTCTTAACTAACTACATTTTTCACTAATCAAATATTATATCTACCCATTAAAATCTTTTTTGATTGGTTAAACACCAATGTGAAATAATCCAAAATAGTAACGTGGACGGTTGAAGTGAGACAGAAGTAATTTAATAGAGAAAATTGTAAATAAACTGATTTTTTTAGCAACAATAAAATCTTATAGATCCAATATCAGACGACGTGATGAGCATAAGAATACGACAAGTGTCGGAAGGTGATAGGAACCAACGCATAAAACTATCCCCCAAAACATCCAACCACATCGTTACCACATACACACTCTGATTTCAAATCTCCGATCCCTAATTTCATCATCAATTTCACTCCCAATTTCCGTCAACAATGGCAGATTCTACCTTCAGTGGTGATGAAACCGCTCCTTTTTTCGGATTCCTCGGTGCCGCTGCTGCTCTCGTTTTCTCATGTATATTTCTCTCTAACCCTAATTTCAAACCCTAGATATTAAATTTACATCATATATCTCATAAAATGTTAATTAATCACCAATTCATACCTTATTGTTGATCAATTGATGTAATAATCAGAGATCTGGTAGAAAGTTATGAATTATGCTTTGAATTAGAATTGAAAATTGATATTATATGTGTGTATTTATATTTATATACATATCTGTAGGTATGGGCGCTGCATATGGAACAGCAAAGAGTGGTGTAGGTGTGGCATCGATGGGAGTGATGAGGCCTGAGTTGGTGATGAAATCTATTGTTCCTGTTGTTATGGCTGGTGTGCTTGGTATCTATGGTTTGATTATTGCTGTTATTATTAGTACTGGTATTAACCCTAAGGCGAAATCGTACTATTTGTTTGATGGATATGCACATCTTTCATCTGGTTTGGCTTGTGGTCTTGCTGGTCTTTCGGCTGGTATGGCGATCGGGATTGTTGGTGATGCTGGTGTTAGGTATGGTTTTAAACTCTTAATAGATTTGCAGTTGTGTTATTATATTGTAATTAGAATAATTTTGAAGATCGAATTGCTAGAGATTACATATGTGTTTATTAGAGATAGCAGTAGGCTTGTTATATATTTAGGAGTATAGAAGAAAACCTTGTATGGTGTATGTATGTTGTGCTTAGTGAACAGAAAATGGAATATGTGTCATCTTTGAAATTCAACTCTTTGGAGCATCGATGCTTTCACATATCTGCGTTGTGGATGTGTGAGCAGTGTTGACTAACTTCATATATAGATAGGGATTACATAGCATATAAGAATTAAGAAATACATGAAGAAACTAGAGTGTTGTAGTTTAAGAAAATATAGAAAGGGTAGATGCAAAGGGTTAAGGGATACATGGTGTAGGTAGCATGTGGTTCTTCTATTTTTGTCTTTCTTCTTAATTGAGTGGTATATAAGTAGGTATCATCTATAACCTTTTATAATTTTTGAGAGCTTAAGTTCATTAGGGATCTGTATGACATTTTACATGATTTGGAAGTCATTAATGCAACATTCTCTGAATTTTGAAATTCTATCTTCTAAGCTGTAAGTGGACATGTTATGTGCTTAAAAGCTTTATTTCCAGGCATCAAATTTACTTTGCTCTGTTGGTATATTTGAACTTCGTGGTATTAGGTAACTACACATAGAGATAGCATATGCTAATGGTTTGTCACTATATATTAGCGAGCCATGTCTCCATGACGTCTTGACGTCTTGCCGTCTTGGTGATTGGCTGTGATAAGACTAGTCATGGGACCATGTCAACTATTGGGTTAACCTTCAGGAAAAGCCATTCGACATTTCTTTTATAACAAGTGAGACTGGACAATTTTATTTGTAGAAAAAAAGCAGTTAAGAATACATTATCAGCTGTCAGTCATGTATGGATCAAGAGCAAGGCTCCGAGGTAGTAAATTAGTTAAATTATGAAACTAATTGTCAGTGCACAATGGAAGTAGTTTCACGAAATATGCATAGTGCAACCAAGAATTAGTATGCTATAGTTATCCATAACATATTTATGTGTGTAATTATTCTGCCACCTACTAAAACTTTCTCCTATTTGTTACACAGAGCAAATGCACAGCAGCCAAAACTCTTTGTTGGAATGATTCTTATTCTCATCTTTGCTGAAGCTCTGGCCCTATACGGTCTCATTGTGGGTATTATCTTGTCTTCCCGTGCTGGTCAGTCCAGAGCAGATTAAGAAGACCACAACCACGCCATATATTGGTATGTAGTTATTTTGAAAAATGAAGATCAATTTCATTTTGTTTGGTCCCCATTTAGTTTGCTGTCTTATGAACAACACTCTAAAATTTTCATATTGGTAGTATATTTCTGGCTCATATGCATTCTTTTTTGGTGGACTGCGGAATAAGAGATGAAAAACTTGTATCTGTTTTGTACTCCTTTTGAGTCATGCTTCAAGTCCTGTAGAAACTGTTGCTATGGCATTATGGTGTTTGTTTATTCATATCGAAGGACAGTATATAGTCTGGTTTGGTTCAGTTTTAGCAGGAATTGCGGATATAATTTCACTATTCGGTTCTGAAACTTCTAATCCAAACCACACCACACCACATGAAAGGCATGGGGTTGGGTTGGGTTGATACTGTAACGAGCAGAATTGTGTTACATCATACATAGTACCATTGTTTCGAGATACTACAGTACTCCGTATTTGATTTGATAAAATGGTTTGGGGAATCAAAATTACAAATGCTTAAAAAACTTCAACTAGAACAAATCTTTAATGTGGTCTTTATCAAGAATACATCACATACTTGACGAACAGGAAAGCTTGTATGTCAAATAATTGAATTTATATCTAGATTTTCATTAACGTTGCGTGTTTGATGAGGCCATAAAGACTTTTACAGTACATCTTCATCATTTGATTTGTTCAACGCCAAATAATTTCATTTATTACAGTTAAGGGTCGTATTCATTACCCTTTTAAACATCAAGCATTCATATTGAAAATTCGAAGGCCATTGTCTTGAATTATACTCTCCGCAACAAGTCTATCGGACTTTGCTTGCACATGGATATATAGATCCAACTATTCTAAGTTTCTTCAAACAGAATCTTGAATATCCATGAAATTTTGGAAGAAACATAACAATAGAGGTGGTAAATAAATGGTTACGTAAATGAAATCTTTGTATGAATCTTTGAAACACATATACTATTGTATGAGATCGTAAACTATCCGTCTTCTTTTCGTCCTAAATTTGTAGTATTATGTGATCTGGCACTAATCTAAAAATTGATGCTAATAAACAACTCCAAGACAACGTGACTACGTTTCGACTGCATGTTCTCTATGTTTATGTTGAACCTTTTATTTGTGTTTTAACTTGAACGATTAAACTCAAACTACCATATCTAACAATATACAAATCTAGATTCAACAACTTAATATTACTTCGTTTATTAGCCTTGTAAAGGTGGATCAAGAGTTAAAGGAGGTTTAAAAATACTAAATACAACATATATATATATATATATATATATATATATATATATATATATATATATATATATATATATATGTGAATATATGATCCAGTGAGAACACAATGTTTACGTGAGAACGGTGAAAACACATTTTAGCCATTCATTTTTTGATCAAAAAACCCGATTTTGGAGGTGTCAATTTTGTAAATACTTTGAAGTTTGATTTTGGTGGGTTCACATAAAGGTAGTTGGGGTTAAGTTTAAATTCTTTTGCTTAACAAAAGGTTAACATGATGAAGTTTTATTTATTTTTTGTCAACAACATGTTTGAAGTAGTGAATCAATATGTATAAACCTTCACTTCTTCAAAAACTGATGTTAAACAAAAAATTACTTTATCTCATCAAAAACTATGTGAACCTATAAAAATAAACATTCATAACTTCAAAACATCATGTTTAGAAAAATAACAAAAAGCTTCACATCGGCAAATTGATGTGAACGAAAAAAAATGTTACACCTGAGCAAAAGTGATGTGAACCCGCCAAAATCAGACTTCAAAATATTTACAAAATTACCACCTCCAAAATAAGGTTTTTTGATCAAAAAATGGATGGCTAGGATGTGTTCTCACCGATCTCACGTAATCCTTGTGTTCTCACCAGAACCCAACCATATATATATATATGCTGTGGTTATCGTACGAAGACCTCGAATGTAAAAAGCAGGGGCGGAGCCAGGAAATATGAGTAGAGGGGGCGAAATAAACTTTTTTTTATTTATTTTGTAGTTTAGTGGGGGCGAAATAAATTTTTTCTTATTTCTTTTGTATTTAGTGGGGGCGAAAATTTTAAAATGTCATTAATACCTTAAAAAAATTTCTTTTTTACGTAATTTGAAAATTCTAATGGGGGCGGCTGCCTACGCTGCCCCCGCCCTGTCTCCGCCCTGTCTCCGCCCCTGGTAAAAAGGGTATGAAGAGTTTTTAGCCGTCGGATGTATCATGGGACATATTGAATTGACAATGGCATTTTGGTAATATAATTAAAAAGCAATGGCAAGCAAATTAAAAATAAATGTTTTAATAACATAATAATAAATTATTCCAAATTTAACATCATTAAATACGGGATGCATATCTCCGATTCAAGCGTTTTTTTAAATATTTTCAACAACCTATTTTTACTCCCGAATAAAGTGGTATATAATCTATTTGATTTAACAACAATGATACAACAAATGATACAACAAATGCATTAATTTAAAAACGATTCAACAGATTTTATCCAAAAGTAAACATATCTCTGGTGTATCAAACGAAAATCTTGTTTAAACTTTATCAAGAATAACAAACTCTTCATCTTATAATGCACGGATTGGACGACTTTCAACCTTATCTATTAAATTAGTTAGGTATACACTATATAAACCAAAGGCTGTGATTCAGAATGATACACCTGAAAAACCACGATGGGTAAGCTGAAGAACCAAGGGAACATAGCTAAAGAGCAGACAAAAAAACAAATCAAAAGAACCTGCAAGTTTAAGTTGTGTTGTAAATGCAGCGAAAATGATCGACTGAATAGGTGGATTTTTTCATGAAACAATAGTGTGCCATAAAATATGATCGGCTGAATATGTGTTGTAAATGCAGCAAAAAGTATAGCTACCATGGTGAAGTAGCCTGTGGGTGTAATGGAGGGGAAACTAGTGAAGAACGAAAGTAATAAACGCAAACATGCATACGGTACTCGAGATCGTCAAACCTTGATTTATGATCACTATGTTTTAGTAAAAATTGGCATACTTGTATATTATGGTAGACTGATACATAAGTTTTGCAATAACTATAACGTTAACAATGTATAGCTATCGATAACGATTTGTATCATTTAAGTTGTTTATATAACAACAACCGAACTGTGTCATAAATTTTAATCTTAACGATTATATATTATCCATGTTCTTGATACACATGTTCCGTAGTAAATGTATCGTTAACGATGCATTACTATCGATCAACGATTTGTATCAGTTAAGTATGTACGTGTACCAACAAATGAAGGTTTTCATAATTGTTAATGACTTAATGTTAATGATTATATGTTTTTGGCTACAGTAAGATGTCATCTTCGGCAGACATCTTGTACTAGCAGTTGTAGATTAATAAATGAAACACTTAGATAGTGATGCACGTTGTTCTTGATACACATGTTCCGTAGTAAATGTATCGTTAACGATGCATTAGTATCGATCAACGATTTGTATCAGGTAAGTATGTACCTGTAGCAACCAATGAAGTTTGTCATAATTGTTAATGTTAATGATTATATATGTTTTTGGCTAAAGTAATTGCTGTCATCTTCGACAGACATGTTGTACTAGCACTTGTAGATTAGTAAATGAAACAATTACATAGTGATGCACGTTGTACATGATACACATGTTCCGTAGTAAATGTATCGTTAACGATGCATTAGTCACGATCAATGATTTGTATCAGTTAAGTATGTACATGTACCAACAAATGAAGGTTTATCATAATTGTTAATCTTAATGATTATATGTTTTTGGCTACAGGTGAGGGGGTTGAAGGAGGTGCTAGATACGTGAGCCATATTAAACCAGACATAACAAGTGATGATGATGACGATTTTGTATCACCGCCATCAAAACTTGATAAATATAGGCGTCAACTCTTAGTAAAATCCCAGCCTATGAAGTATGTAGCAGAAAGAAAGGAAGGTACAAAGGAGAATGGATGTAAGAAAGGACACACACACCGTATTAGTACAAGAGCCTCTCCGAAAAGCTTGATATATTAAGCTATCATGGAGGAAGTTTATGAACGCAGCAAGATAGTACATGAATGAAGCAAGTGAATTTGGGAGAAAAATGATTAATTGCATTAGCTTACAAAGTACGATTACAATTGAGTTATATACATGAATAAAACTACTAACTGCCTCTAACTAGATATTTACACTTTTACTCCTTCACTTAACCACTAATTACATAACTCTATTAAACTAGTATAAATGGGAGGATGTGATAAATAAATGGGAGGATGCAGTTTCAACTATTTACACAAGTGGTCCCTCTACTTGAGAGTGGGAGGATGGAGTAATCTTTCAATATAGTCTTCATTATTCCCCCCTCAAGGTGGAGGGTCAGTGACACCCAACTTGGAAGCAAGAGTAGAGTGTTGAATACGATTGAGAGCCTTTGTCATAAGATCAGCTAATTGAAACTGTGATGGAATATGAGCAGTTTGCAAGAAGCCATCTTGAACTTTATCACGTATAAAATGACAATCAATCTCCAAATGCTTAGAACGATCATGAAAACATGGATTTGCAGCTAGCATTTGGGCAGATTTATTATCGCAGAAAAGAGTGATAGGGGTTTGAACTTTAACATGCAAATCAGCCAAAAGATAACTAAGCCATAAAAGTTCACAAGCAGTAGAAGCCATGCTACGGTACTCTGCTTCAGTAGATGAACGGGAAACACGGGAAACAGTAGCCTGCTTTTTGGTTTTCCAGCTGACCAAAGAGTGTCCCAAAAAAATACAATATCCAGTAAGAGATTTTCTGGTCATAAGACAAGAACCCCAGTCTGCATCAGTAAAACCAGTGACCTTTAAATGAGATTGAACTGGATAAAAAAGACCTTTTGAGGCTGTTCCTTTTAGATATCTAAGAAGATGAAGAGCAGCCTGCATATGAGTATCTTTTGGAGCAGAAACAAACTGACTGAGATGTTGAACAGCAAAGGAGATGTCAGGTCTAGTCATGGTTAAGTATAAGAGCCTACCAACCAACCTTCTATAGGTACCAGCATCAGCCAAAAGTATGCCTTTATCAATAGAGAGTTGTAAATGAGTAGGTAAAGGAGATGAAGCAGGCTTACAAGCAGTTAACCCAGAATCCTTGAGTAAATCAAGAATATATTTCCTTTGATTAAGATGAGTACCAACAGCAGTCCTACACACTTCAATGCCCAAAAAATATTTGGCAAGACCAAGATCTTTGATAGTAAATTTTGTGTCTAAAGCTTGTTTTGTAGCAGCAATCTCAGAAAAACAATTCCCAGTTACTAATATGTCATCAACATAAACAAGTAAAGCAGTAAAC
The DNA here is from genome assembly GCA_949592205.1 of Helichrysum umbraculigerum. NCBI lineage: Eukaryota > Viridiplantae > Streptophyta > Magnoliopsida > Asterales > Asteraceae > Helichrysum > Helichrysum umbraculigerum. The sequence goes on from CATIUR010000004.1 coordinate 97,128,015, forward strand.
TGGGAACCTTGATGTTTTACAAACAAAGAATAATCATTCTTTGATTGTGTGAAACCCAAGTGACACAAAAACTTGGTTAATTCTTGATTCCATTGTCTGGAAGCTTGTTTTAAACCATAGAGAGATTTAATGAGTTTGCAAACTTGACCTGGTTGGGCTTTAACATAGCCTTCTGGTGGCACCATATAAATCTCCTCATCAAGAAAACCATGCAAGAATGCATTGTTAACATCTAATTGATGTAATGGCCAGCCCTGTGCAGTAGCTAGAGCAATGAGCACTCTAACAGTTGCTAATTTAGCAACCGGAGAGAATGTGTGTTTATAATCCTGACCTGCTTGTTGATTGTAACCCTTGACAACCAATCTAGCTTTAAGCCTATCTACTTTTCCATCAGGCTTGAATTTGGTTTTGTAAACCCACTTTGAGCTAATGGGTTTATGCCCTTTGGGAAGAGTTGTTAATTCCCAAGTATTATTTTTCTCTAGAGCTAATAATTCTGCATTCATTGCCTCTACCCAACCATCATGAGTACATGCTTGAGAATAATTTGATGGTTCTGTTGTGTTAAAAATATTAGCCAAGAAGGCTACATGAGCATGAGGTATATTCTGGAAATCATTGGTAGTAAACAAAGGATAAAGAGGTTGAGGAGTAGCATGATTAGCAGAAGAATGTGAAACCACAAAATCCTTTAACCAGGTAGGAGGACCAGTATTCCTGGTGGACCTCCTTAAAGGAACTGTTGAAGAAGGAATAGACACTGGTACAGAGTCAGGAGGACCAGAAGTCACTGGTACTGGTAAGTGATCATCAGGAACAGGGATGGAGGTAGAAGGAAACAGAGGGGCAGAAGAAGGGACCTCCATAGAAGGACTATCCTTAAAAGGAAATATAGTTTCCTCAAAAACTACATCCCTGCTATAAAAGACTGTTTTAGATTGCAAATTGTACAGTTTATAACCCTTTTGACCTGGTGAATAGCCTAACAACACACATTTAACTCCTTTAGCAGCAAACTTATCTTTGGGTAAAGAATGAATGGCAGCGTAGCAAAGGCAACCAATGACCTTAAGAGTACTATAATCAGGAACTGTACCATATAAGACCTCATAAGGAGATTTCCAATCTAAAATCTTCATGGGCATCTTGTTAATGAGGAAAGTAGCAGCAAGAATACAATCACCCCAGAACTCATTAGGCAAATTAGCATGTAATTTCAGTGCTCTAGCAGTTTCTAAAAGGTGTCTATGTTTCCTTTCAACAACACCATTTTGTTGAGGGGTATAAATCATGGACCTTTGATGAACAATTCCTTTGGAATGAAAATAAGCTAACATTTTGTGGTTGCTAATTTCAGTCCCATTGTCAGATCTAACAAACTTGGGTTTAGCATCAAAATGAGTAGCAATGTAATTAAGGAATTGTGATAGAACAGAAAAGATTTGGTCCTTAGTATGAACCAAATAAGTCCATGTGGCCCTGCTTTTGTCATCAACAATGGTATAAAAGTAATGTGCCCCATTTAGGGCAGGTGCTTTATATGGTCCCCACAAGTCAACATGAATGAGTTCAAAAAGACAAGAAGAACTAGTACTACTTCTGGGAAAAGGAAGCTTATGAAATTTTGCAAGCATACAACTTTCACAAGTAAAATCAGAAGCATTGAATTGTTTACAAACATCAATGTGCATGAGTTTTGACAAAGAAACATGACCAAGTCTAGCATGCATAGTATTCAAATTTACAACCTTTTTGGGTAGAACAAAATTACTATATGCTGACATTTTATTGAAATCAAAAATGTTTATTGAAGGAACAGAAATAGAAGCTTTTTGTCCAGGTAAAGAGGTGCAAGTATAGAGACACCTTGAGCCCTTTCCAATTGCCTTGACCTTTTTAGTTGAAAGGTCCTGAAACACACAGAATGAAGGGAAAAATTGAGCAAAAAGGTTCTGTGTTATAAGAAGTTTACCAACTGACAAAAGGTTGAATTTAAACTCTGGAACATAAAGAACATCAATGAGGACTAATGAGTTTGTGAGCTGAATTTGACCAGCAACAGTTACTGTTTTAGAAGTACCATCAGGTAAATGTACTATAGTGGGAATTTTAAGAGTGGTGATTGATTTGAAAAGACTTTTATGAGGACACATATGGTCGGAAGCTCCTGTATCTATAATCCAATCATGAATACTTAAACCATTACTTTGTGATGATAAAGCAAAGGACCTAACATGAGATGATATACCTGCATGATGCATAGAACTTCCAGCAGAATTGTTGTTATTTTCTGGTGCAGGCATTTTTCCTTGAAACATTCTCATCATCTCTTGACATACAGCTGCAACCAACTGTTGATCCAATCCTTGACCATTTTGTCCACTGCACACTTCATTCTCATAGGTCAAATCAAAAGGTGTGTCTTTACCACACTCTATATTCACATGAGCAGCCACCTTATGCCCCTTCTTATTCTTTTTCCCTTTATACCAGTCTGGGTACCCAAGCTTCTCAAAGCACTGTTCTGTATTATGCCCATCTTGACCACAATAGGTGCAATGCCTCTTTGTGTCCTGTTTGATCTCATACTTGTTACCTTTAAAATCTTTTCTTGAATTATAACCAGATCTGCCTTGATTCATGTTAGCAAAGAAAGCCATGGGATCAGCCACATGGTTAGTTACCTCTTTCTGTTTCTCAATCTGTTGGACAATGTAGTATGCCTTATTAACATTAGGCAAAGGGTCCATTGAGAGTATTTGGTTCCTCACTGACTCATACTCATCATTAAGTTTCATGAGAAACTGAACAAGCTTAGATCTGTTTTCTATCTCCAAGAACTTATCTACCAATCCACATGTACATTCTTGCATCTTTCCACAAGTACACACAGGGGTACCATTTAGGCTATGTAATTCATCCCAACATTTCTTAAGCTTGTTAAAATATGCTGCAATTGTTGAACTTCCTTGACTAACATTGTTCAACTCCCTTTGTAGATGATATATGAGAGGACCATTGGTTTGTCCATATCTTTCACCTATTTCCTTCCAAAGCTCAAAGGCAGATTGTGCATATAAAAATGCATCAGACAACCCAGCAGTCATGGAATTCAGTATCCAACATGTCACCATATAATCACACCTAATCCATTTTTCTAGATTTTCTCCTTCATTCACAGGTTTAGCACAAGTGCCATTGATAAAACCTAACTTCATTTTCGCACCTAAAGCCATTTTGATAGTCCTACTCCAACCATGAAAATTACTACCATTAAATGGAGTATTTGTCAATACCATTCCTGGATGATCTGAATTACTTATGTAAAGAGGATCATGAATCGAATTTGACGAATTCGATCCAGTAGCTTGATTTGCAGGTTGAGCAGCATTATTAGGGTTAGGTATTGCCATAATCGGATAAAAATGAACAATCAGAATACTTAGAATAAGCAATCGATCAGATAGAAGGTAATCGTACAAACAGAAACCCTAATTTGCAAATCGTAAAATCCGCACCGATCAATCGATCAAATAACTACTACAGATAACGAATTTAAGCGAATTAGAGAACATACGAACCTAGAATGATCTTAGCGTGGCTCTGATACCATATGAACGCAGCAAGATAGTACATGAATGAAGCAAGTGAATTTGGGAGAAAAATGATTAATTGCATTAGCTTACAAAGTACGATTACAATTGAGTTATATACATGAATAAAACTACTAACTGCCTCTAACTAGATATTTACACTTTTACTCCTTCACTTAACCACTAATTACATAACTCTATTAAACTAGTATAAATGGGAGGATGTGATAAATAAATGGGAGGATGCAGTTTCAACTATTTACACAAGTGGTCCCTCTACTTGAGAGTGGGAGGATGGAGTAATCTTTCAATATAGTCTTCATTAAAGTTACTGAGAAAACCCACGATTGATATATCAAAATATAATTAATTAATACATTTTATTTTAATCTAATTTTAATCTTCCTAATTTGCCCTTCACGTTAATAACCATGTGGGTATTTTCAAGATGACAGATGTCATCAAACTATGGCTTCTTAGCCTTTTTATTTTCACTTCCTTTTTACATGAACCAAGACATATATATATATATATATATATATATATATATATATATATATATATATATATATATATAGCCAAAGATTCAAATGAGAACCACAAAACGATACGAAATTGCGAGAACTCTTGAATTATAAAGATTTTAACATGTTAATTATTCAATTACATGTGAACATTGATCTTGATTAAGGTTAAAAGCAAAATAGTTTGAGAAAATACCAAAATAACCTTTAAAATCAAATTTATATATTTCGTTCACATGTGCACATTTGATACGTGCACATGTGAACATTTATATAACCCGTGCGATGCATGGCAATCTAATTGATAAACATTATTGTTATACGTATGTAATTATCATAAGTTTAGAGTGGATAAATAATCGAAAATACATATGATAAAAAAATAGATTTTTTGTGTGTTTTTCCAATTTGAATTTCGCATTTTACATTTATTCAAACGTTGTTAACAATAATCAAGTGTGGTCAATGAAATATTAATCCAAGATGACCAATAAGGTCTATGCTTGTTGCACCTATTAAAAATCTATTCAAGTTAAAACCTTTTTAACCTTTAAATTTCATGATACTTAAGAATTTATCTTTTCACATTTGCATAGGCATGATTCTGCATATTATCCACATTCAAACCGCCACAAAAGAATATAAGAAAGTCTAGTGCACATTCTCATCTTGGAATTTAGTGATAGGCTAGTAAAAAGTGAGAAACTCAAACAATACACATCCTAACTGACTCTTCTGTACTTCTACTAACACCAGTCAAATAAGCATAATAACAAAAAATTAAGGCCAACCAATTACCTCAACCTCATACCGCAATATGCTGTTAGTATTAATCATCCTATATAGTAACAAATGTTATTTAGTATAATTAATGTACTATATACCACCGAAAAGAGAACCTTTTATTTTATTGCAATAAACGTGAAACCTCAACTTCATACCGCAATATGTTGTTAGTATTAATCTTCCTATTTAGTAACAAATGTTATTTAGTATAATTAATGTACTATACCACCGAAAAGAGAACTTTTTATTTTTTGCAATAAACATGAAAACTAAAAAATATAGAAATTGAGCTACAATGGAAAATTATTGAGAAATTATGCATGTCTTAAACTTCATTTTGACAAGATTAGAAAGACGAAAGGATGTAAACGATAACAGGAATACATGAGGTCGCAAGTGTAAATGTCACTAATTATATATTTATACATACATGATTAAATGATTAAAATAATATGCATTAATTATATATTATGATGCATATCATTAAGTTTTACTCCGTATATAAGAAGAACCCTTCCATCAGTAAGTATGCTAAAAAGATGACACGTAAGCTCTTTAGAAATAAACACATTAGCCTAATCTATTCCATTAGAGTAACCCACTATATTGCCTAAAAATTAGACACGTTATACCCTAATAACCAAAAAAATAAATTAATCGTCTATTTTATTCCTTTGCTCATTTCACACTCGCTCATATCTCACCTCTCTCTTCTTTTCCATTTCTTTTGCTCTTTGCAGAAAGAGGTAAATCTTTTCTTAATTTTTCTTCTTCTTCACCAAATGTCACTCTATTCATTTTTAGGTTTGCTTTAGATGTTATTTTTGAATTAAATTTTCTTTCTCTCTATCCATTTTCCTCGGTTATTTGTTGCTTAACTTTACTTATTGGTATTTCATTTTGGATTTTATTTAGGTTTCAGAACGCTGTTTTGATTCACTGACGCTCGAGTTATTCGGAAATGACTTCAAATCTGGAAGATAGCATTACGATTTAATAATTTCCTTGATTTGAAAGTACTTCAAGGTGTTTTCGGTGTTTTTTTTGGAAGAAAATCGATAAGGGGTTTCAGTTTTTTTTTTTTTTTTTTTGTTTCTTACGCTAATCATTGATAATTTGATATGCTTCATATGCTCAATTCGAATTCATGACTGCATGTTGTATCATTGACAAGTTGCTATTTTTATTCCAGGGTTTGTGAGGTGGAAAGAGGCTCAATACTAGGTAAACCTGATACTTACATCATCAATTTAATAATTATATATCTGTAATTATTTAGGAATATGTAAATTCACGGTTGTCATTATTGATGTTACAAAGATGCATAGTCTACTATCGTGGTAACTTGTAAGTTTACTTAACATCCTTTAGGTTTTTTGATTGAGTTGTTAACTTGGTACTCATGAATTGGGAACCTAAAAGTTGTGTAGACATATAGAATACGATGTTCTGCTCCATCAAACAATGAACAGTAGAGTTCACATTGTAGGAAGCTGAAAGTTGTGTATACATAGATAGTTCAATCTGAGAAACTTTTGTTTCATGGGAAGATTTATTACGATTCAACCTTGACCTTCTAGACCTAATTATGAGAAATTAAATAAGACTGAATAAAATTAATGGTGTGACAATGAGATGGAAGTCGATTTTTGTCAGAGATTCACTTATCCACCCTTAATGGTAAGCAACTTGAGTAACTTTTACTTGCTCTAATCAAAGTCTTGAATTTCTTTATGTCAAATTATGTGCATGTTTACCCCCATGTAATCTGTGATTAAAGTAGTTTTAAACTAATGATACATGTGGTTGCAAGACCAAAGTTTTTTTTATCTAATAGTTATCAATCTGAGATTATGTATCATGGTTACGTTGGTATTTATCAGTTAATCATGAACCATGGTTTGAACTAGCTAATCGTTGGTACAGAGATACGACCTGGGTCCTGGTCAATCCTTCGTAAATCACAACTTTGCTATTTGTTCCAACTGTATTAGTTTTGGTTATTAGTAGTAAATTACTGAAGCTTTATCTCTTCAAAAGATGTTTATGTAATCTTTTGATTTCCTGTGTACAGAATGGACCTCGAGGAAAATGTTGGCGCTTGAATTGTCAGTGACTAATACTCGAGGTGAGAAATACTTTTTGATAGTGATGTCGTCATGCCCGTAAATTTGTAATATGCTTTTACAGCATATTTATGAAGGACAACTTTTGACATCAAATATTCGAATTTTATCTTAAAAACTGATGGATTTAAAAATTTGCAAGTAATTCATGCCATATTATGACGAACCTAGCCCTAAAAACGTGTTAGATATTGCACTAAAGTGACCCAATTCAAATAGAGAGCTTTTTTCCTTGGCTTAACTTTCATGTTTTTTTTTTTTTTTTTCAATAGGAACAGTTGGCAAGCTACTTTCAGAACCTTTATATGCAGTCTTGTTTTGATTTGTTCTTCATGAATTCGGTCACTGATAAGTAATAATATATGAACTATGATAGTGACTCAAGGTTTGTTGCACAACTTTCAGCATATTTTGACTCTATTAATTGAAGTATTATTGGACCTCTAAAATCATGTAGCTACATACATGGATAAATGGTGATCCATCATGATAGGAGGCATAAAGATCTAGATCAAGCACAAAGACTCTTTTCTCTCCAGCTTGAAGTAGCAAGTCTGATGTTTGAGTTGAAACCTTAAAAGTAAAGCGCATGGATCATATTCCATTTGAAGTCTGATAGTGTTTACTATAAAATTTTGGTTGGAAGTAGTTGATTTGCCACAATTTTAAGCTATTTTATTCGATATACAACTCTATAATCAATCTTAATTTCTACCGTGAATACTTGAGCTTGTGTTATGTTATCCTCCAAAATATATATTACCTCAAAAAATTAACATGAATTGAAGTGGGCTGTGCGTATGCACAGCCATAAATCCTCCTAGTGTGGTTAAATAAGATAACATTAATATTTTAAGATGAATCTATGAATTGCCACATCAACATTTAGCTAATTTATCTATCAAGAAAAATGCCACATAAGCAAGATGAGCCTTATAATGATGTCACATAGATTAGAGGGTTAGCCTTTGAGTAATATATATATATATATATATATATATATATAGTAAGGGGATAAAAAAAGAAGAGAATTTGAATGGAGAAGGAGGAGAAGCAATATAGGCCAATCATTTAAATTCAAAGTCAAGGGGTATTCTAGTAAATTGTAATTTAATTAATAAAATATATATATTATTCTTAAATTTGAATTGATTATGGCAGTTAATAGTTTTCCTAAATTGTAGTAGAGGAGTTGGTATCGTAGACTTCATCATCGTAAACATGCCTACAAAATCGATTTTTTTCCTTAAAAATTCATATATGTACAAGGGTTTTACTTTACAGCTCAACCCATTGAATAAAAATATTTGTTCAGATCATAACACCAACTTTTTCTCAACCGATCATATAGATTGGAAATAACACTTTATATTTCACAAAAGCCTTTGTTCTTTCATAACGATCATGATTTGAGGAAGCCAATCATCTTTTTTTTTCTTTTTCAACTAGAACTTTTTGTTGGTTTAAAAAATAATATATGATTCATAGTCAAATAGACGTTCTGTATATTCTAAAGTCGGTTTGTATTCGTAATCTAATCGATCTTCTACATATTTGAAGAAATTGATTTATAGGAAGTGGTTCATGATCGAATTATCATCCGTTGTCACTGGTTTGTGAAATCACTACAGTTAGTGTACATGAAACTAAGAATCGTTTGCTTTAAAAATACTAACCATTATTGAAAACCTTGCAAGATCATGTGAAAAGTTCTTTGCGTTGATGTCGAGCATCATTTCATGCAAAATTTTATGAATAGACCATCTAGCCCCAATTGTTGCTACTTCCCCTCTTCAAAGTTATGAGTTGTGAATGACTAGAAAACAGATTCACTAATTTGTAACGACGATTTTACAAATTCCTAATTATCACACCACTTATAATTCTCTAATTATAAATATAAGTGCTAAATATATTACAAGATCGATTCTCTAATTTTAATAATGATTCACTAATTTTTATTTTAGTGATCACTAGACTGATTTACTAATTTCGAACAATGATTCACATATTTTATTTAGATAATCATAACACTAATTCGCTAATTTTAACACTGATTCACTTTTGAACAATGATTCACATATCTTATTTAGATGATCATAACACTGATTCACTAATATTTAACACTGATTCACAAATTCTTACTCTTACAAAGAGGCTATCAGCTCACAATTTGAATAGATTCAGAAATATATACTTATGATTCAGAACAACATGACAGTGATTGAGAATTGTCTCTTATCAAATATGAACAACATTTCTCGTCATAAAATATTGTCAAGTATACGTGGTTTTACGTTTAATATTTAAGCAAAATTGTATAATTAAGTGAAGCAAATAAAGGATTAACACAATTTAATTACAATGTTAGGTTATCTTTACATACTATAATAACAAAGAATCACATTGATTCACAACTTAACAATGATTCACTAAAAATTATAATGATTCACAATCTTTGCTTGATTCGCTTTTCTTGTTGTGACCATATTCTTGACATTCATAAACCCTTAAGATGTAGGAATTACTTGTTCTAAACGGTTTTCTGATTCGATCTTTACGTTAATCGGTTTTTTTCGCTTTTCTGACGGAATTATAAAGTCTATTGTAACTAAACGAACCGAGAAAATTTAGCATCTACTTGAAACATTTTATATAAACAAAAGTTCATACGACCTAATTTTATAATCTATGATCAAAGAAATAATAATAAGAAATTTGAAAAAAAGGGGTACACATGTTGAGGAGAAGGTGGTGTAGTTGATTTAAGATTCCATATCTACAAATCTGGTGGAGTAATATTCAATTTAGTTTGTGCAACAATCATTCATGTTTATATTAACACGTCAACTAAATACATACAATGGAAAGAAATTAAAAGTTTGTTACACACAATGTACGTCCGAATAGTTGAGTACACACTATTAATGTCAGACCTTAGTTAATTGCATTTCTACGCACTTAACCATTTTCTAAGGTTGTGTTGGTTACAGTTTATATGTATGTGATTTGTTATATATGTTTGTTCTATACATCTGTGATTTACATATATATCCTATTAAACAATGGTGTGAGATCAGAGGGATAATTGCATTTTGAAGAGAATAAGAGGCAGAGGATCTTAGTTGTTAATTTCTATTATCGACGTTTTAGATTCGCAACACTGCATTTTACGTAAAATTCAGTTCTGTTAAGATACATGCTGAGATCGTCTGCTCCTCCTTCCCCTCAAAGTGCAGCTGACTCTCAAAACGTTACCCTTTAATCATGAATTTACAACTCTAGAACACTTCTATAAATGATTAATTCCATTTACAAATTATAAAAGTACAATTACATGATTTGTACAATGTGAAGTTGCTTAAATCTGTACAATTGTTGAAGTATACTGATTATACGTGTTATTTGTAACATCCTCATTACCGGCCTAGGAGAAATTTGGTAAATTACTTAATTCATTTGATTATTTAATTAAGTTTAGAAATAATTCGTATTATTTGCCAAATTGAAATTAATAGGGTAAATGGTCAAACGAGTTATTGTGATACATAAATTATTACTTGTTTTAAATAAATTTAGTTGACGGTATAATAAAATATATATTCATGTAAACGGTTTTTAGGTTCCAGACAATAGGTTTAGAGCGGATATAATTGGGAGCCAACTTATACCCACCCTTAGCTAATGGAACGGTTCATTTGTTTTATTTTCCCCAAATTATTCCAACTTCTTCAAACACACCTAGCAACTAGGAAATCCAAGATTAACAATTAGAAATCATTTGAGGCTTTGGATTGGTGCTAACACGTGATCATCTTCATCTTTAACGGATCATCATCTCTATTGTAAGTTTAAATTGCTCTTTAATATGTGTTTATGGGTTAGGGTTTGTAGAAATGAGTTAAATGAGTGATTATGCTTAGATTGATGATTTAGGAAGTTGGTTGTGGTTAGAACTTGTTGTATGATGATACTTGAGGTCACTTATTTGCTAAAATCGTGTAGTGTAACTTTAATTTGATGATTGGTGGTTTTGGTTCGGGTTGAGTTGTTGCAGGTTCTGGGCGTGCCTAATGTTCTTGGGAATCCGGCGGATTCACGGAAATCCGGTCGGATTCCCCCTTTTTATTGCCTTTCTGAATCAAGCGGGAATCCGGTCGTATTCATTTGAATACGGCGGATTCAGGCCACATGGGAACCGGATTCACGGGAATCCTGCGTATTCACTGGGTGTATTCTTTAGTTGAGGTTCTGTCCCAAAGTTAGTGCTGAAAGGGGTGTGGAATACGGCGGATTCATGGGAATCCGGCCGTATTCATTTGAATCCGGCGGATTCCCACGGTTTGCAGTGTTTGTTATTTTAGCTTGCTGAAAATGGTGTTAATCAACTTGTATACTATCTTTATGATACTTAATGCTTGCTGAACTGATATTAAGTGTTTTATGAAAGTTAGATATCATATGAAATGAGTATTAACTTGTAATCTTATTGTGTTCTCAGATAAACCGAAGACTCAATAATATTAGATCTTTGAGTGAAGACGGTGACTGTGAAGGGTGAGTGGATCATTGACTCTCTTTCTGAATTAGTTGTAACAATCCGGTTACAACGGGTAAACATGGTTTTACAGTTATATATTGAATAAGTACATTTTGCCATGATGATTATGGAATGTGCTATCTTGTCAGGGGTCAATATGATATTGGGTTTGGATATTATTACTTTGGACGACATGATGACTTTGTACATGTGTTGTTTATTGAAATCATGTCGTATGTAGTAATGGTACTAAACTATCGGTAAGACCACTGTTTGGCCTTCAGTGGTTATAAGTGTTACTTGGGGAACCACCGCGGCATGAGGGTACCTCAAGGACCACCGATCCTCTTTGATGTATTTGTTGTGATGCTTTGTGGTGATCAATTGCTATGATAGTTTAGATTGATAGTTGTGATCTATTCACTTAGCTTCGTGCTAATCCCTCTCCTCACTTCTTGCAGATTACTTTTGATGTGGGTGGGCAAGAAGTTGGTTTGAAGAATGTTTGACTGCCTACTCTGACTATATGACATGTCGTCGTTTATAAACTTATGTTTTGGAATTTAAATAACACCTAACTTAATGTTGTAGCTGATGTGGTTATTGTATCAACTTATCATGCAGGCATAGATTGTGTTTTGGGAACTTTGTTATACGCAATCTATAATGCATGATTTGTATTTAATCGCTTCCGATATATGTTTTAAAAAAAAAAAAATTGTCTCTTGAATTATGTGGTGTTATAAATTGGTATCAAAGCCTAGGTTTGGGTGAATTGAGCATGGGTTAAGTGTTCAATCCCAAATCTATGTGTGTCAGTCAAACATTCCTGTGAGTGGGATTTTGTTAGCATGTGAAGTTGGTTAGTATATAGGTACTAACAACTAACGTGTTATGAGATGTTGTTTTGGTACAGATATGGCAGAAAATGAACCTCCAGCCGACACACCCAATGATGCCTCTCGAACTAATGTATCCCCTACTGAAACCCAAAATGTTAGCCAGGGTCAAACTGGTACTTCCTTTTCTGCAGGGGACTTTGATCATGATGATTATATGATTCATCTAGAGATAGAAAATCTGAGACTTAAGGCAATTGAGCAACAGTTTTTGCAACAACAACAAAACTGGACTTCTCAACAAATCTTGCAATCTTTGCCACCTACTGTTAGCGCTGTACCACCACCTTTGGTGACCTCGCAGATTCCAGTATTTCAGTCTTATTATCATCATCCACCACACTATGGTACCTATCCGACTTTGGCTCCGTTCTCTTCCGGACCTACGGGTTATCAGACTCCGATATTTCAAGCTCAGGGTCAACCTAAGCTATGTTCTTTCAAGACTTTTAAGTCAAGTGGACCATCCGATTACTCAGGTAGTACAAATCCCTCAGTTACCTTGGATTGGCTGAGGGATGTGGAAAGAAAGTTTGAGGTTTGTCGATGTGAAAAGGAAGTCAAAGTTCCTTTTGCGGTGCAACTTCTTAAGGGTCCAGCAATGGTTTGGTGGGATTCCATTACATCACATTTTACCTCACAGCAGAGAGCATCTATTTGTTGGTCTGATTTCCACAATGAGGTTTGTAAGAAATATTGTTCGGGATTTGACATGACTCGGATTCGACGTGAGTTTTTGGATTTGCAATTAACGGATAAGATGACGATGGATGATCTCATTTCCCAATTCACTGACAAGCTGAGATTCGTGCAACAATGGGTACCGGAGGAACGTATGAAGATCGATCATTTTGTGGGAATGTTACCGCATACTTATCGGACGACCGTGAGACTGGCGGGTACTCTTTCTCAAGCTTTTGATCTTGCCCGTTCTGTGGATGGAGATGTTAGAGCCCAGGGCTTGAAAGTTAAGGAAAAATCTCCATTTAAACCCAAAGGTGATTCTTCGGGTAGTCCTGGAAAGAAGAAATGGCAGGGATTTCATCAACCTAAGAAGCCCAGTTCGGATAGTAAATCATTGGATAGAACCAATTGGTGCCACAATTGTAAATCTAGACACAAGGGTCCTTGCACTCCGCAAACTGCTAGGTGTATCAAATGTGGACAACTTGGTCATGACATCAAGGATTATGCGTTTCCTAGGCATGTATGTTGGAATTGTCAAAAGGAAGGTCATCGTTCGGGTTTGTGTCCGGAGGTTGGAAAACAAAAGATGGGTGTGGTCGGAGGGTCTTCATCTTCTGGCCAGAAAAGAAAGAATCCCCCAACGGCAACCGGCAGGGCATTTCAAAGGACAGCTGATGATGCTGTCAGGACTGAAGATGTTATAACTGGTACATTTCTAATCAACTCTGTACCAGCTACTGTTCTGTTTGATTCGGGAGCCAATTGCTCATTTATATCTATGCTTTTCTGCGATAAACTGAAATTGACTCCCACTTGTATTACAAATCCTATTGAGGTTGAGATAGCAAATGGCAAGATAGTTCCAGTTACCACATCGGTGACTGGAGCTAGCATATTGATTGAGGATCATAGTTTCCCAATTTCTTTTCTATTGATGCCTATCCCCAGTTTTGATGCGGTTTTAGGCATGGATTGGTTAAGTAAGAATAAGGAAAGTATAGAGTGCCATAAGAAACTAATTAGGATTCCAATCTCGGATGAGTCATATGTTGTGGCTCGAGGGGAACGGGAAAGAGGTAGTATCCCTATGATTTCTATGATGAAAGCTAGTAAATCTCTAGCTAAGGGGTGTGTATCTTACTTGGCCTATATAATTGATGCAAAATTAGAAAAGAAAACCGTTTCCAATGTCCGGGTGGTTTCTGATTACCCCGACATTTTTCCTGATGAATTGCCTGGGTTGCCTCCCATTAGAAAGGTAGAATATAAAATTGACCTAATTCCGGGTTCTACTCCTGTAGCTAAGGCTCCTTATAGACTAGCTCCTTCCGAAATTCGTGAAATGATGACCCAAATCCAGGAGCTATTAGATAAGGGTTTCGTCAGGCCTAGTTCGTCTCCTTGGGGTGCACCTGTGTTGTTTGTTAAAAAGAAGGATGGCACCCTTCGGATGTGTATTGATTATAGAGAGTTGAATAAACGAACCATAAAGAATAAGTACCCTTTGCCCCGAATAGACGAATTGTTTGATCAATTGCAAGGGTCTTCCTATTTTTCTAAGATCGACTTGAGGTCGGGTTATCACCAAGTGCGGGTTTGCGAGGAGGATATTCCTAAGACGGCTTTTCGCACTAGATATGGTCATTATGAATTTCTTGTTATGCCTTTTGGGTTGACTAATGCTCCGGCGGTCTTTATGGATTTGATGAATAGAGTTTGTCGACCCTATCTTGATAAGTTCGTTATTGTATTTATTGATGATATATTGATTTATTCTAAGACTGAGACCGATCATGAAGTACACTTGCGTTTAGTACTTGATACGTTGAGACAGGAGAAGTTGTATGCAAAGTTCTCCAAATGCGAGTTTTGGTTGCGGGAAGTCCAGTTTTTGGGGCATATTATTTGTGAGGATGGAGTTAAGGTTGATCCATCTAAGGTTGAGGCAGTTATGAATTGGCAAGCACCTAAGTCTGCTTCAGAGATTAAGAGTTTTCTTGGTTTGGCGGGTTACTATCGAAAGTTCATCAAGGATTTCTCTAAGCTAGCGGTTCCTTTGACGAAATTGACTCGGAAGGATGTTAAGTTTCAATGGAATGATCAGCAGGAGTCGGCTTTCCAGACTTTGAAACAGTTATTGTGTCAGGCTCCAATTTTAACTTTGCATGATGGGTCCGATGATTTCATTGTGTATTGTGATGCTTCACATGCGGGTTTGGGCGGTGTTCTAATGCAACGTGGTCAAGTCATAGCATATGCGTCTCGACAGGTTAAGCCTCATGAAAAGAATTATCCTACCCATGACTTGGAGCTCGCGGTTGTGGTTTTTACCTTGAAAATTTGGAGACACTACTTGTACGGTACTAAATGTGTTATCTGCACGGATCACAAGAGCCTCCAGTACATGTTTTCTCAGAAGGAACTGAATATGCGTCAGAGGCGATGGTTGGAATTGATAAAGGATTATGATTGTGAAATTCGTTACCATCCGGGTAAGGCGAATGTAGTCGCCGATGCGTTGAGTAGAAAAGGGAAATTCGAGAAAGTTTGCTTTATGCGATTAGAAGTTTCCTCGGATTTGATTGACAAATTGAGAATGGCACAAATGGAAGCATTGTTGGATCAAAATTTGAAAGCCGAGATTCTATTGAAACGAAAAGAACTGTTAGGTGACGATTCTCGTGGATTAAAGACATTTCAATCGCGTGTTTGGGTTCCTTTGCTTGGTGGACTTCGTGATGTAATATTGATGGAAGCTCATAAGTCCAGATTGTCGGTTCATCCCGGGAGCACAAAAATGTATAATGATCTGAAACCTTTGTATTGGTGGCCTACTTTGAAAATGGATGTTGCTCGATTTGTGGAATCGTGTCATATATGCTCTCAAGTGAAAGCCGAACACCAGAAACCGTATGGGTCGTTGAAACAACTTGAGATCCCCGAGTGGAAATGGGAACACATTACAATGGATTTTGTAACAAAATTTCCGCGAACCATTAGAGGAAATGACATGATTTGGGTGAATGTAGACCGATTGACTAAGAGTGCTCACTTCCTTGCTACTAGTGAGACGGCTTCCTTGAGTAAATTATCCCAATTGTACGTCAATGAGATTGTTTCGCGACATGGAATTCCATTATCTATTGTGTCTGATAGAGATCCACGATTCGTGTCCTGGTTTTGGCAGGGTTTGCAGAAAGAATTGGGTACCAGAATTAATTTGAGTACAGCTTATCACCCTCAGACGGACGGTCAGTCAGAGCGCACCATTCAAACTTTGGAGGATATGTTGCGTGCTTGTGTGTTAGAATATGGTGGGTCTTGGGATTCGCACCTGCCATTGATTGAGTTTGCATATAATAATTCTTATCATTCGAGTATAGGTATGCCTCCGTATGAAATGCTATATGGGCGTCGTTGTCGAACACCCACATGTTGGTTGGAAGCGGGTGAGAAACAATTTGCGGGTCCAGATATTGTTCAGATTACTGCTGATAAAGTAGCTATAGCTCGTGAGAAGTTGAAAGCTGCTCGGGATAGACAGAAACAATATGCCGATCCGCGGCGCCGTCCGGTTTCGTTTGTGGTGTGACACTCCTCCAAATTAGGTATATAATTATACTTAATTACATGCATTTCTTACGCTAATTCCCTGCGATTGTTTTAAACTAAACTTATGATGTGATGTCAGTCTAGCGAGCCCTAAACAATAATAACAAAAGTATTACATGATACGTAGTTATTTATAAATTACGTACAAACGTATCGGAACGAACCCGACAAAATAAATAACGAAAGTTGGTGACAAAATATATAATTAATAATTCGATTATTAATTACGAGTATTTATATATCTATAACATATAGATAAAGTGGTTCTAATATACGTTTAACATAAAACGTATTATAACACGAACAGAAACAATTCTAAAACGCGCATACGACGTCAAATCATAAAAATGCAAATTTTCTCGTTCATTTGGAAGAAGTTAGAACATTACTTCAAAATATGAAATCCTAAATTTACTGAAAATTGGCGCTCAATTAACTGCGCGCAGTAAAATGTACAAAAATGTACAACTATCAAAAATAATGATAACCTCATTATTCTGAAAATATATTACGAACCAGGAGAGCATCTACAAAATAAAAATATAAAATGTTAAATTTTATATTGCTATAATTATACCCGTACTCGAGATTGGTGGGACAAAAATCCCACCAACCTACAATAATGCAGAGACTGATGGTTTTTAAAACCATACTCCCTCCCATATTTCTGTGATCTTCGGCAGAACACACACACAACACATCCAAAATCCTCATTTTCTTTTTCTCTAAATTATTAACAAGATCAGGGAGTAGTAACAGCAGCAGCTAGTAGAAGTGGGGCAAAACCAGATCATTTCTTCATCATCATCATTCACGGTCATCATCACCACCTTCAAATCTTTGTAAGGAAATTTTGATTTCTTCGATTTCTAAGCTTTAAATTCGTTATATAACATGTTTAAACATCACAATCTATGTATATAAACAACAAATTTGAAGGATTGAAGCTTAAATGTTGAAAATGGTTTTTGAACCAAAAACTATAAATCAAGAATTTAACATGTAAAAGTTGTTATAAATGCGATGCAAAGTGATATATTGATGTCATGTAACATATATAAGCTTGTACCATTCGAAACTTAGCTTAAAAATATGTCGAATTCGTGATCAAAAACAAGAAAACGAGACAGAGCTGCTGTCTGGAACAACAAGCCGATCGGCTAATCTCAAACCGATCGGCTAACCCAAACCGATCGGCTAAGAGCCCAAAGCCGATCGGCTGTATGCGGGCTAAGGGTCTATTGGGCTTCAAGTTGGACCGTGACTTGGGCTTGGGCCAAAACTAATAAACGGACTAAATAATTTGGGCCGAGCGGATTGGACTGGGCCGAGGCCAACAGCCGAACGGCTGAAGGCCCAAGCCGAACGGCTGGCCAAGCCGAACGGCTGGCCCAAGCCGATCGGCTGGGCTGGGCTGTGAACTAGGCTTCGTGATTTGGGCCGGACGATTAATGGATTATACGTTTAAATTAATTGGATCGGGTTATATAAACAAACAAATGGGCCATTAGAGCAAAAATTAAATACGTACATTTATCGAGTGGGATTTAGAACTGATTTGGAACGTAATTACAAAAGGACATATATATATATATATATATATATATATATATATATATATATATATATATATATATATACATACCTACGAATGTGGAATGAACCTATTGGTATATATACACATTTGGGACAAGACGTATATTATATGGGACAAATAAGACTAGTGATTTTGAAACTTAAACGACAAACAATATACATAAATGATTCATATATATTGAGATATATGTGAACGAAATAACGAACAATATATATATATATATATGCAACTATATAAGTATATATGTATATATGCTTACACATTCGAATGACTCGACAAATGAACACAACTTGGAAAATATTATTTATTTTCAACAACAATCATCAACGACCTATACAAACTTAAGAAATAGATAAATTCTTCAAACAAACAAATTATTAACATAAGTGAATAAAGTACTTATGGTTAATACATTATTGTGTATAGGTTGACTACATTTGGGCTACGCTATCTTATCTCGCTAGCATTCACATCCGAGCACCTACTGTGAGTTCACAAACCCCTTTTAAATGTTTTAATGTTTTAAAACCTCGGGGTGGAAAACATAGAAATCGTATGTATAATTTCATGCGACAACTGTTTAAATACTTGATGTATTTACTTAAACTATTGATGAAATGAGATTTCATGTTGTGTAAATACTGTAAGTATTTGCTTAAACTGTTTATGAAAGGGTACTTCATACTTGAACTGTTTGTGAAAGGGTATTTCACACAACGATTTGAACTGTGTTTTATGAAGAGGTACTTCATACTTGAACTGTTTGTGAAAGGGTATTTCACACGACGATTTGAACTGTGTTTTATGAAGGGGTACTTCATACTTGAACTATTTGTGAAAGGGTATTTCACACAACTATTTGAACTATGTTTTATGAAATGTTTTTCCAAACTATTTTGGGAATTTAGGCAACGAATCTTGGTACGGATCTAGGCTGAACGATGTAGTGCATAAAAGACCTTATGGCTACAGACTATAACCATTAGCTAGGTGACTCTAGCCACTGAGTATACGGATAGTACTATCGCCGTGACGACCCTCCTACGGATTTGGGAGCGTATACTTAATTGTCCAGCATGGCAAACAACAACAGATTAGGGTTGTGGTTTGGTTATAGGGTTAGATCGGGTTACCTTACTTGACAGGTTTAGCTCACCTTTCAAGGGATCACCGTCTAAATATTCCCACTAAACTAATGATTAGGAAAGGACTTCCTACGTACACTGATTTGGAAATGTTAATCTTTATTTAGGTTAACTTGTGTTTCCTACTGATAACTGATTTGGGAAATGTTATTTGTTAATAACTTGTGTTTCCTACTACAACTACAACTGATTTGGGAAATGTTATTCGTTAATAACTTGTGTTTCCTACTTGATAAACAACACTTATTGGAAATGTTATTCTTAAACGTTTAACTTGTGTTTCCTACATAACGAACAAACTTGTGAATTCACTCAACAATTTTGTTGACGTTTTACTCTATGTTTTTCAGGGAATTAGCAGCGTAAGTAAGATCTGCATGCATTATCAGGACGGACTACCCTGGACTTGTTAGGATGCCACTACTTTTGGGACACTAGGATTTCCTCTGTATAACTGCAATTATTGCAGTCATACCTATGAAATCTACTTTTGATATTATGTATTTTATGAAATACTGATTTCAACTACTACTATTACTGTTATCACTTCTCAAGTGGTAATCATTTGTAAAACTTTAACTAATGGCATCTTAATCTATTTCGTTCTGCGATAATCATATGCTCTGAGTATGTATGTAACTGTTGGTTGTTTTACTGCTCGCACCCCCGCCACGTCACTAAGCTTCCGCAAATCACTCTACGTAATTGTAATTACCGTTTGGCGGGGTGTGACAGACTTGGTATCAGAGCCATTGGTTATAGCGAACTAGAAGTCTTTAGGTGACTGAAAACCTTAGAGACCTAGACTATAGCCTTGGCTAGAACATTTGTGCATTCATGCATACATACTTTGCATACAACTAACATACGACTGACACGCCACACTCAATTTCTTCTGTCACAGTATGTCTAGTCAATCACATTACCATGTTTACGCTTCGGATGAAGAGCCGACCGAGGCTACTTTTGAGGGTCCCGCGATTACAGTAGGGGATGAGTCATCAGTTCATGTGAGAGCTATGTCTGATGACACTAGTGATGCTTACTTAGTACCACCTCCGACCGCACCTGTGGTCACTCCTACCCCTACACCACCTGTTGCGAGTACCTCTCGTGTACCTGTACCTCGGATGACGGCTAGGATCTGTGTTCGGGATTTTCCCAGGGGACCACTCGCGCCGCGCGATAAGGCGCCAGTGACTGAGTCTGAGGTTCCAGTTGTCGAGCCGCCAAAGAAGAGGCTCCGACCTTCTCATCTGGACTGGATGCCTCGAGTATTGAGAGAGTGGAGATCACTAGAGGGTATTCCCTCGACCTTTGAGTTTGGAGAGTCCTCCCACTCACCACCATCTGCATATCTCACTGGTGAGCCTCTGGAGCTCACTGTGCCTACCCTTGTGGCTGTGGTCCACACCATGTTTAGGATATCCTCTAGCAGGAGCAGAGATGTGATGGAGCTACTGAGCGATGCCTCCCGTACTGACATGGATATGGCTATGCTCCATCAGAGGATGGATTTTGTGGAGACTCACCGTCAGACAGACTGGCAGAGTCTAGCGTCCACCCGTGCACGCGTTGCAGCTTTAGAGAGGCGTGCTAGGGTGTCAGAGATTGTTGCTAGTGTTTGTGTGATGACTGCAGCAGTGATGGTTGCGGTTAGGATGTATTTACCCTGGTTCCGTTAGGCCTGTGTATGGCGGTTGTGCCTACACCATATTAGACTATTACTTTTGGGGAAATATATGTATGTATTAATTATGGACTAGCTGTATGTTGGATGGAACTTTGTTAGTAGAATGGGTATATGTATAGGAAATCCATCATCTTTTGTATAACGCTAACCATCGATGGGTATATTAGAAATCCCATCTCATTTTGTACTAAACTCATGTAACAGCGTTATGATCTTTAATATATAATGTATGCTTGGTTTACGTCTCGTATCCATTATGCTTATTATCAACCATGTTATTTCCTCTTACAACTGTCGACTTGTGATTAAACCTATACTTTATCGACACTTTGTGACCAACTCTTGTAAACCCTGAAACATTTTACAGCTTGATGATCGATTATTCTTGAGAACCTCTGAAATTTACAGTGTTAAACGACAATGAAAAGAAATATGTATTGGACATTATATAATGACGCCTGGCCAACGTGATTATATTATGCTAGGTACATGTGGGTGTTTCAAAGTTGTATGACACGTGTTGTAAAACCCTATTCATTCATCTTTTCATGTCATTCATTTCTATCAAATGTGAATCTTTGATCTATTCACATTCAATATCTCAACATTAACACTCTGCATTTTATTCATCGCAGAGCTGAATCATGCCTCCCAAACGACGAGTCACTAGAACAAGTCAAAAGACGACTACGCCTCCACCACCACCACCCACCGAAACCACTGAACAAATGATCGCACGAAGAATAGCTGAAGGTATTGCTGAATATGAGGCAAGCCGTAGTCGTGAACCTGGAGCTAACAACAGTGGATCTACCCCTGTTAATACTGAGACACTCGTGAATGCTAGCCGAGGGTGTTCATACAAAACATTTCAGGCTTGTAAGCCGATTTCTTTCCGTGGCACCGAGGGTGCCATTGGTATGATTCATTGGATAGAGAAAACTGAA
Source organism: Helichrysum umbraculigerum (assembly GCA_949592205.1). Taxonomy (NCBI): domain Eukaryota; kingdom Viridiplantae; phylum Streptophyta; class Magnoliopsida; order Asterales; family Asteraceae; genus Helichrysum; species Helichrysum umbraculigerum. Next base: position 97,150,167 of record CATIUR010000004.1, read on the forward strand.
TCAGTATTGGAAATTAGTGACTGTTCACCTGACTGTATGGTGAAGTATGCTGCTTGCACTTTGGCTGACAAAGCGCTCACTTGGTGGAACAGTCAGATCCAATCACTTGGTCGACCAGCTGCTTATTCAATGTCATGGGGGACATTTAAAAATTTGATGTTGGAGGAATTCTGTCCTCGCAGTGAGATGCAGAAAATAGAAACAGAGTTGTGGAACATCACCATGATTGGGGCCGATATTACTGGGTACACCACTAAGTTTCAGGAACTTGCACGTCTAGTGCCACATATGGTGACACCCGAGTATAAGCGTATCGAGCGCTACATATACGGTCTGGTACCGCAAATCTGCAGTCTGGTAACATCATCTAAACCGGACTCATTCAGGAGTGCTGTTACTCTAGCACAAAGTTTGACCGAGGAGGCAGTCAGGATGGGAAATCTGACTAAGAAAGCTGTGTCGGGAAAAGGTGAACCGAACAGTACTGATGTTAGTAGTTCTGGTGGTGCAAAGCGAAAGTGGAACGGTAGTGGTACTGATCGTCAGGGTCAGCAGAACAAGAAATCTTCTGGAAATGCGAAAGCATATGTTGCCACTACCACCGAATCGAAACCATACCTGGGTAACAAACCCAAATGTGGTAAGTGTAACCGACACCACGAAGGTGGGTGTGGGTATTGTGGAAACTGTAGGGCATGGGGACATAGAACCCGAGAATGCAAAACTAACCCTCCCCCACGGGCAAACACTGAGCGTCAAAACCAGAGATGTTTTGAATGTGGTGAGCAAGGACACTATCGTAACCGATGCCCTAAGCTCAACAACAACAACCAAAACCACAACAACACTAACAACCGCGGTAACAACAATAACCGAGCCAACAACATCAACAATCAACCGGCTCAAGGAAGGGCATTTGTGATCGGAGCACAAGAGGCACGCCAGGACCCAAACACCGTCACTGGTACGTTTCTCGTAAACAACCATTATGCCTCTGTGTTAATTGATTCGGGTGCTGATTTGAGTTTTGTGTCTACTGAGTTTAGACCACTATTAGAACTTGAATCCCGTAAATTAGACAACAAGTATACCATAGAATTAGCCGATGGTGAGTTGATCGAATCAGGAGAAATAGTACCGGGATGTACCTTGGAGTTAGAAGGTCATCTCTTCGAAATAGACTTACTACCGGTTAAGTTGGGAAGTTTTGACGTTGTAGTCGGTATGGATTGGTTACCTAAGAACCGCGCTGAGATCATATGTCATGATAAACTGGTACGATTACCACTGTCAACAGGAGAAACACTTGTGGTTCAAGGTGAGAAACGAAAAAGTACCACAAAAATGATTTCGTGCTTGAAGGCCAGTAAGTATCTCCGAAAGGGGTACCAAGCATTTTTGGCACACATTGTAGAAAAGAAAACTGAGGAGCGACGTATAGACGATGTGCCCATTGTACACGACTATCCAGGAGTATTTCCTGATGAGTTGCCGGGATTGCCACCCCCACGACAAATTGAGTTTCACATTGACCTGGTGCCAGGAGCCGCACCTATCGCACGAGCACCTTATCGTCTAGCTCCCTCTGAAATGCAAGAGCTGTCTACGCAACTACAAGAACTTCTAGACTTGGGATTCATTCGACCGAGCTTTTCCCCTTGGGGAGCTCCGGTTTTGTTTGTTAAGAAAAAGGATGGATCTATGCGGATGTGCATCGATTACCGAGAACTGAACAAGGTAACTATCAAGAACCGATACCCGCTACCACGCATTGACGATCTGTTTGATCAACTGCAAGGGTCAAGTTATTATTCAAAAATTGACCTACGATATGGTTACCATCAACTTAAGGTACGAGAAGAGGATGTACCGAAAACTGCGTTTAGGACTCGTTACGGTCACTACGAGTTTCTAGTCATGCCTTTTGGGCTGACCAACGCACCAGCAGTATTCATGGATTTGATGAACAGAGTGTGCAAACCCTATTTGGATAAATTCGTCATTGTGTTTATTGACGACATCTTAGTATACTCACGATCGAAAGAGGATCACGAGCAACATCTGAAGCTTGTTCTCGAACTACTACAAAAAGAGAAGCTTTATGCAAAGTTCTCTAAATGCGAATTTTGGATACGAGAGGTCCAATTCCTTGGTCATGTGATAAATGACAAGGGAATTCACGTAGACCCATCCAAAATTGAGGCAATCAACAACTGGGAAGCACCGAAAACCCCAACTGAAGTACGACAATTTCTTGGTCTAGCTGGCTATTACAGGCGATTCATCGCAAACTTTTCAAAGATAGCCCAGCCACTTACTACATTAACTCAAAAAGACAAGAAATTTGAGTGGAATGAGAAGCAAGAGAATGCATTCCAACTATTGAAACATAAACTGAGCAGCGCACCCATACTATCCCTACCTGAAGGAGTAGACAACTTTGTTGTTTACTGTGATGCTTCGCATCAGGGATTAGGTTGCGTACTGATGCAAAATGAAAAGGTCATTGCTTATGCATCACGACAACTAAAAGTGCATGAGAAAAACTATACGACTCATGATTTGGAATTGGGAGCAGTTGTTTTTGCACTAAAGATCTGGAGACACTACCTATACGGTACAAAGTGTACGATCTTCACCGACCATAAAAGCCTACAACATATATTCGACCAAAAAGAACTTAACATGAGACAACGATGTTGGGTCGAATTACTTAACGATTACGACTGTGAAATAAAGTATCACCCGGGTAAAGCTAACGTAGTAGCAGATGCCCTGAGTCGTAAGGAACGAATCAAACCTCGAAGAGTTCGAGCTTTGGGATTGACAATCCATTCGAATCTCATTACTCAAATTCGTGAAGCTCAAGAACTTGCTTTCACTCCCGAACGTCTTAAAGATGAATCCTTTAAGGGAATGGAAAAACAACTCGAGAAAAAGGACAACGGGGTGTTGTACTTCATGAACCGAATTTGGGTACCATGCGTAGATGAGTTACGCAAGCTGATTTTAGACGAGGCACATAAGTCCAATTACTCAATACATCCTGGTGCAGACAAGATGTACCAGGACTTGAAAGGCTTTTACTGGTGGCCTGGAATGAAACGTGACATTGCCACCTATGTGAGCAAATGTTTAACTTGCTCGAAGGTAAAGGTAGAATACCAAAAGCCGTCTGGACTTTTGCAACAACCTGAGTTGCCCAAATGGAAATGGGAGCAGATAACAATGGACTTCATTACGAAGTTACCTAGAACGGCATCGGGAGCAAATGCCATATGGGTGATTGTCGATCGATTGACGAAATCAGCCCACTTTCTCGCTATTAAGGAAACGGATGGAATGGAGAAACTAGCTAAAATCTATATTAAAGAGATTGTTTCTCGGCATGGTGTGCCACTATCCATCATCTCTGATAGAGATGCGCGATTCACTTCTCGCTTTTGGCAAACATTACAACAGGCATTGGGTACTCGACTTGATATGAGTACTGCCTATCACCCGCAGACTGACGGCCAAAGTGAGCGAACTATACAGACGCTCGAAGACTTGTTGCGAGCATGTGTGATAGACTTTGGAGGTAACTGGGATACCCACCTACCTCTAGCTGAATTTTCGTATAACAATAGTTATCACACGAGTATACAGATGGCACCATTTGAGGCGTTATATGGACGCAAGTGCCGATCACCACTCTGTTGGGCGGAGTTGGACGACAGACAACTATCTGGACCCGAACTTGTCCAGGAAACCACTGACAAAATAACTCAAGTATTGAGCCGACTGAAAGCGGCACGAGATCGACAAAAGAGTTACGCTGATAACCGCCGTAAACCTCTTGAGTTCCAAGTAGGAGACAAAGTCCTACTCAAAGTATCTCCCTGGAAAGGAGTAGCACGATTTGGCAAACGAGGAAAGCTGAACCCACGATACATCGGACCATTTGAAATCCTTGCTAGGGTTGGTCCCGTCGCTTACAAGCTTAAACTACCGCAAGAGCTTAGTAGCATACACGATACTTTCCACGTTAGCAACCTCAAAAAGTGTCTTTCTGACGAAACACTTATCCTTCCTCCTGACGAAGTCTTCATTGACTCAAAACTTAACTTTGTGGAGGAACCTGTTGAAGTTATGGATTCTAAAACGCAGAAACTTCGACACAAACGAATCAAACTGGTTAAAGTTCGTTGGAACTCGAAACATGGCCCAGAGTTTACCTGGGAACGAGAGGATGAAATACGAAAGAAATACCCTAACCTATTTGAGAGCGTGACCGAGACTCACGGCTCGACTTAAATCTCGGGACGAGATTTTACTAACGAGGGGAGAATGTGACACTCCTCCAAATTAGGTATATAATTATACTTAATTACATGCATTTCTTACGCTAATTCCCTGCGATTGTTTTAAACTAAACTTATGATGTGATGTCAGTCTAGCGAGCCCTAAACAATAATAACAAAAGTATTACATGATACGTAGTTATTTATAAATTACGTACAAACGTATCGGAACGAACCCGACAAAATAAATAACGAAAGTTGGTGACAAAATATATAATTAATAATTCGATTATTAATTACGAGTATTTATATATCTATAACATATAGATAAAGTGGTTCTAATATACGTTTAACATAAAACGTATTATAACACGAACAGAAACAATTCTAAAACGCGCATACGACGTCAAATCATAAAATTGCAAATTTTCTCGTTCATTTGGAAGAAGTTAGAACATTACTTCAAAATATGAAATCCTAAATTTACTGAAAATTGGTGCTCAATTAACTGCGCGCAGTAAAATGTACAAAAATGTACAACTATCAAAAATAATGATAACCTCATTATTCTGAAAATATATTACGAACCAGGAGAGCATCTACAAAATAAAAATATAAAATGTTAAATTTTATATTGCTATAATTATACCCGTACTCGAGATTGGTGGGACAAAAATCCCACCAACCTACAATAATGCAGAGACGGATGGTTTTTAAAACCATACTCCCTCCCATATTTCTGTGATCTTCGGCAGAACACACACACAACACATCCAAAATCCTCATTTTCTTTTTCTCTAAATTATTAACAAGATCAGGGAGTAGTAACAGCAGCAGCTAGTAGAAGTGGGGCAAAACCAGATCATTTCTTCATCATCATCATTCACGGTCATCATCACCACCTTCAAATCTTTGTAAGGAAATTTTGATTTCTTCGATTTCTAAGCTTTAAATTCGTTATATAACATGTTTAAACATCACAATCTATGTATATAAACAACAAATTTGAAGGATTGAAGCTTAAATGTTGAAAATGGTTTTTGAACCAAAAACTATAAATCAAGAATTTAACATGTAAAAGTTGTTATAAATGCGATGCAAAGTGATATATTGATGTCATGTAACATATATAAGCTTGTACCATTCGAAACTTAGCTTAAAAATATGTCGTATTCGTGATCAAAAACAAGAAAACGAGACAGAGCTGCTGTCTGGAACAACAAGCCGATCGGCTAATCTCAAACCGATCGGCTAACCCAAACCGATCGGCTAAGAGCCCAAAGCCGATCGGCTGTATGCGGGCTAAGGGTCTATTGGGCTTCAAGTTGGACCGTGACTTGGGCTTGGGCCAAAACTAATAAACGGACTAAATAATTTGGGCCGAGCGGATTGGACTGGGCCGAGGCCAACAGCCGAACGGCTGAAGGCCCAAGCCGAACGGCTGGCCAAGCCGAACGGCTGGCCCAAGCCGATCGGCTGGGCTGGGCTGTGAACTAGGCTTCGTGATTTGGGCCGGACGATTAATGGATTATACGTTTAAATTAATTGGATCGGGTTATATAAACAAACAAATGGGCCATTAGAGCAAAAATTAAATACGTACATTTATCGAGTGGGATTTAGAACTGATTTGGAACGTAATTACAAAAGGACATATATATATATATATATATATATATATATATATATATACATACCTACGAATGTGGAATGAACCTATTGGTATATATACACATTTGGGACAAGACGTATATTATATGGGACAAATAAGACTAGTGATTTTGAAACTTAAACGACAAACAATATACATAAATGATTCATATATATTGAGATATATGTGAGCGAAATAACGAACAATATATATATATATATGCAACTATATAAGTATATATGTATATATGCTTACACATTCGAATGACTCGACAAATGAACACAACTTGGAAAATATTATTTATTTTCAACAACAATCATCAACGACCTATACAAACTTAAGAAATAGATAAATTCTTCAAACAAACAAATTATTAACATAAGTGAATAAAGTACTTATGGTTAATACATTATTGTGTATAGGTTGACTACGTTTGGGCTACGCTATCTTATCTCGCTAGCATTCACATCCGAGCACCTACTGTGAGTTCACAAACCCCTTTTAAATGTTTTAATGTTTTAAAACCTCGGGGTGGAAAACATAGAAATCGTATGTATAATTTCATGCGACAACTGTTTAAATACTTGATGTATTTACTTAAACTATTGATGAAATGAGATTTCATGTTGTGTAAATACTGTAAGTATTTGCTTAAACTGTTTATGAAAGGGTACTTCATACTTGAACTGTTTGTGAAAGGGTATTTCACACAACGATTTGAACTGTGTTTTATGAAGAGGTACTTCATACTTGAACTGTTTGTGAAAGGGTATTTCACACGACGATTTGAACTGTATTTTATGAAGGGGTACTTCATACTTGAACTATTTGTGAAAGGGTATTTCACACAACTATTTGAACTATGTTTTATGAAATGTTTTTCCAAACTATTTTGGGAATTTAGGCAACGAATCTTGGTACGGATCTAGGCTGAACGATGTAGTGCATAAAAGACCTTATGGCTACAGACTATAACCATTAGCTAGGTGACTCTAGCCACTGAGTATACGGATAGTACTATCGCCGTGACGACCCTCCTACGGATTTGGGAGCGTATACTTAATTGTCCAGCATGGCAAACAACAACAGATTAGGGTTGTGGTTTGGTTATAGGGTTAGATCGGGTTACCTTACTTGACAGGTTTAGCTCACCTTTCAAGGGATCACCGTCTAAATATTCCCACTAAACTAATGATTAGGAAAGGACTTCCTACGTACACTGATTTGGAAATGTTAATCTTTATTTAGGTTAACTTGTGTTTCCTACTGATAACTGATTTGGGAAATGTTATTTGTTAATAACTTGTGTTTCCTACTACAACTACAACTGATTTGGGAAATGTTATTCGTTAATAACTTGTGTTTCCTACTTGATAAACAACACTTATTGAAAATGTTATTCTTAAACGTTTAACTTGTGTTTCCTACATAACGAACAAACTTGTGAATTCACTCAACAATTTTGTTGACGTTTTACTCTATGTTTTTCAGGGAATTAGCAGCGTAAGTAAGATCTGCATGCATTATCAGGACGGACTACCCTGGACTTGTTAGGATGCCACTACTTTTGGGACACTAGGATTTCCTCTGTATAACTGCAATTATTGCAGTCATACCTATGAAATCTACTTTTGATATTATGTATTTTATGAAATACTGATTTCAACTACTACTATTACTGTTATCACTTCTCAAGTGGTAATCATTTGTAAAACTTTAACTAATGGCATCTTAGTCTATTTCGTTCTGCGATAATCATATGCTCTGAGTATGTATGTAACTGTTGGTTGTTTTACTGCTCGCACCCCCGCCACGTCACTAAGCTTCCGCAAATCACTCTACGTAATTGTAATTACCGTTTGGCGGGGTGTGACAGACTTGGTATCAGAGCCATTGGTTATAGCGAACTAGAAGTCTTTAGGTGACTGAAAACCTTAGAGACCTAGACTATAGCCTTGGCTAGAACATTTGTGCATTCATGCATACATACTTTGCATACAACTAACATACGACTGACACGCCACACTCAATTTCTTCTGTCACAGTATGTCTAGTCAATCACATTACCATGTTTACGCTTCGGATGAAGAGCCGACCGAGGCTACTTTTGAGGGTCCTGCGATTACAGTAGGGGATGAGTCATCAGTTCATGTGAGAGCTATGTCTGATGACACTAGTGATGCTTACTTAGTACCACCTCCGACCGCACCTGTGGTCACTCCTACCCCTACACCACCTGTTGCGAGTACCTCTCGTGTACCTGTACCTCGGATGACAGCTAGGATCTGTGTTCGGGATTTTCCCAGGGGACCACTCGCGCCGCGCGATAAGGCGCCAGTGACTGAGTCTGAGGTTCCAGTTGTCGAGCCGCCAAAGAAGAGGCTCCGACCTTCTCATCTGGACTGGATGCCTCGAGTATTGAGAGAGTGGAGATCACTAGAGGGTATTCCCTCGACCTTTGAGTTTGGAGAGTCCTCCCACTCACCACCATCTGCATATCTCACTGGTGAGCCTCTGGAGCTCACTGTGCCTACCCTTGTGGCTGTGGTCCACACCATGTTTAGGATATCTTCTAGCAGGAGCAGAGATGTGATGGAGCTACTGAGCGATGCCTCCCGTACTGACATGGATATGGCTATGCTCCATCAGAGGATGGATTTTGTGGAGACTCACCGTCAGACAGACTGGCAGAGTCTAGCGTCCACCCGTGCACGCGTTGCAGCTTTAGAGAGGCGTGCTAGGGTGTCAGAGATTGTTGCTAGTGTTTGTGTGATGACTGCAGCAGTGATGGTTGCGGTTAGGATGTATTTACCCTGGTTCCGTTAGGCCTGTGTATGGCGGTTGTGCCTACACCGTATTAGACTATTACTTTTGGGGAAATATATGTATGTATTAATTATGGACTAGCTGTATGTTGGATGGAACTTTGTTAGTAGAATGGGTATATGTATAGGAAACCCATCATCTTTTGTATAACGCTAACCATCGATGGGTATATTAGAAATCCCATCTCATTTTGTACTAAACTCATGTAACAGCGTTATGATCTTTAATATATAATGTATGCTTGGTTTACGTCTCGTATCCATTATGCTTATTATCAACCATGTTATTTCCTCTTACAACTGTCGACTTGTGATTAAACCTATACTTTATCGACACTTTGTGACCAACTCTTGTAAACCCTGAAACATTTTACAGCTTGATGATCGATTATTCTTGAGAACCTCTGAAATTTACAGTGTTAAACGACAATGAAAAGAAATATGTATTGGACATTATATAATGACGCCTGGCCAACGTGATTATATTATGCTAGGTACATGTGGGTGTTTCAAAGTTGTATGACACGTGTTGTAAAACCCTATTCATTCATCTTTTCATGTCATTCATTTCTATCAAATGTGAATCTTTGATCTATTCACATTCAATATCTCAACATTAACACTCTGCATTTTATTCATCGCAGAGCTGAATCATGCCTCCCAAACGACGAGTCACTAGAACAAGTCAAAAGACGACTACGCCTCCACCACCACCACCCACCGAAACCACTGAACAAATGATCGCACGAAGAATAGCTGAAGGTATTGCTGAATATGAGGCAAGCCGTAGTCGTGAACCTGGAGCTAACAACAGTGGATCTACCCCTGTTAATACTGAGACACTCGTGAATGCTAGCCGAGGGTGTTCATACAAAACATTTCAGGCTTGTAAGCCGATTTCTTTCCGTGGCACCGAGGGTGCCATTGGTATGATTCATTGGATAGAGAAAACTGAATCAGTATTGGAAATTAGTGACTGTTCACCTGACTGTATGGTGAAGTATGCTGCTTGCACTTTGGCTGACAAAGCGCTCACTTGGTGGAACAGTCAGATCCAATCACTTGGTCGACCAGCTGCTTATTCAATGTCATGGGGGACATTTAAAAATTTGATGTTGGAGGAATTCTGTCCTCGCAGTGAGATGCAGAAAATAGAAACAGAGTTGTGGAACATCACCATGATTGGGGCCGATATTACTGGGTACACCACTAAGTTTCAGGAACTTGCACGTCTAGTGCCACATATGGTGACACCCGAGTATAAGCGTATCGAGCGCTACATATACGGTCTGGTACCGCAAATCCGCAGTCTGGTAACATCATCTAAACCGGACTCATTCAGGAGTGCTGTTACTCTAGCACAAAGTTTGACCGAGGAGGCAGTCAGGATGGGAAATCTGACTAAGAAAGTTGTGTCGGGAAAAGGTGAACCGAACAGTACTGATGTTAGTAGTTCTGGTGGTGCAAAGCGAAAGTGGAACGGTAGTGGTACTGATCGTCAGGGTCAGCAGAACAAGAAATCTTCTGGAAATGCGAAAGCATATGTTGCCACTACCACCGAATCGAAACCATACCTGGGTAACAAACCCAAATGTGGTAAGTGTAACCGACACCACGAAGGTGGGTGTGGGTATTGTGGAAACTGTAGGGCATGGGGACATAGAACCCGAGAATGCAAAACTAACCCTCCCCCACGGGCAAACACTGAGCGTCAAAACCAGAGATGTTTTGAATGTGGTGAGCAAGGACACTATCGTAACCGATGCCCTAAGCTCAACAACAACAACCAAAACCACAACAATACTAACAACCGCGGTAACAACAATAACCGAGCCAACAACATCAACAATCAACCGGCTCAAGGAAGGGCATTTGTGATCGGAGCACAAGAGGCACGCCAGGACCCAAACACCGTCACTGGTACGTTTCTCGTAAACAACCATTATGCCTCTGTGTTAATTGATTCGGGTGCTGATTTGAGTTTTGTGTCTACTGAGTTTAGACCACTATTAGAACTTGAATCCCGTAAATTAGACAACAAGTATACCATAGAATTAGCCGATGGTGAGTTGATCGAATCAGGAGAAATAGTACCGGGATGTACCTTGGAGTTAGAAGGTCATCTCTTCGAAATAGACTTACTACCGGTTAAGTTGGGAAGTTTTGACGTTGTAGTCGGTATGGATTGGTTACCTAAGAACCGCGCTGAGATCATATGTCATGATTAACTGGTACGATTACCACTGTCAACAGGAGAAACACTTGTGGTTCAAGGTGAGAAACGAAAAAGTACCACAAAAATGATTTCGTGCTTGAAGGCCAGTAAGTATCTCCGAAAGGGGTACCAAGCATTTTTGGCACACATTGTAGAAAAGAAAACTGAGGAGCGACGTATAGACGATGTGCCCATTGTACACGACTATCCAGGAGTATTTCCTGATGAGTTGCCGGGATTGCCACCCCCACGACAAATTGAGTTTCACATTGACCTGGTGCCAGGAGCCGCACCTATCGCACGAGCACCTTATCGTCTAGCTCCCTCTGAAATGCAAGAGCTGTCTACGCAACTACAAGAACTTCTAGACTTGGGATTCATTCGACCGAGCTTTTCCCCTTGGGGAGCTCCGGTTTTGTTTGTTAAGAAAAAGGATGGATCTATGCGGATGTGCATCGATTACCGAGAACTGAACAAGGTAACTATCAAGAACCGATACCCGCTACCACGCATTGACGATCTGTTTGATCAACTGCAAGGGTCAAGTTATTATTCAAAAATTGACCTACGATCTGGTTACTATCTTTGAGCGTGGCGAGATTTCGGGGACGAAATCTTCTTAAGGAGGGAAGATTTGTAACATCCTCATTACCGGCCTAGGAGAAATTTGGTAAATTACTTAATTCATTTGATTATTTAATTAAGTTTAGAAATAATTCGTATTATTTGCCAAATTGAAATTAATAGGGTAAATGGTCAAACGAGTTATTGTGATACATAAATTATTACTTGTTTTAAATAAATTTAGTTTACGGTATAATAAAATATATTTTCATGTAAACGGTTTTTAGGTTCCAGACAATAGGTTTAGAGCGGGTATAATTGGGAGCCAACTTATACCCACCCTTAGCTAATGGAACGGTTCATTTGTTTTATTTTCCCCAAATTATTCCAACTTCTTCAAACACACCTAGCAACTAGGAAATCCAAGATTAACAATTAGAAATCATTTGAGGCTTTGGATTGGTGCTAACACTTGATCATCTTCATCTTTAACGGATCATCATCTCTATTGTAAGTTTAAATTGCTCTTTAATATGTGTTTATGGGTTAGGGTTTGTAGAAATGAGTTAAATGAGTGATTATGCTTAGATTGATGATTTAGGAAGTTGGTTGTGGTTAGAACTTGTTGTATGATGATACTTGAGGTCACTTATTTGCTAAAATCGTGTAGTGTAACTTTAATTTGATGATTGGTGGTTTTGGTTCGGGTTGAGTTGTTGCAGGTTCTGGGCGTGCCTGATGTTCTTGGGAATCCGGCGGATTCACGGGAATCCGATCGGATTCCCCCTTTTTATTGCCTTTCTGAATCAAGCGGGAATCCGGTCGTATTCATTTGAATACGGCGGATTCAGGCCACATGGGAACCGGATTCACGGGAATCCGGCGTATTCACTGGGTGTATTCCTTAGTTGAGGTTCTGTCCCAAAGTTAGTGCTGAAAGGGGTGTGGAATACGGCGGATTCAAAGGAATCCGGCCGTATTCATTTGAATCCGACGGATTCCCACGGTTTGCAGTGTTTGTTATTTTAGCTTGCTGAAAATGGTGTTAATCAACTTGTGTACTATCTTTATGATACTTAATGCTTGCTGAACTGATATTAAGTGTTTTATGTAAAACACCCCTCGTTAATTATAAACACTATATATAATATTTGCGACTCGGAAGCGTATGTATTTCAAAACATTACTATCAATGTCAATTAAAATGTCAATAAACTTTTTCAAATCTAATACATGACATTTTAACAAACTCGGTGTTATATAATTCAGCACATCTCTTTAGTTATAAAACTAACATCAGAGTAAAAGCCTGTCAAACATTCCATCCAGTCCAACAACTTCCTGCCCTGCCCAATATGTCCCATCTATTTCAACCTGCAGGCAAAACTGTGGTGGGGTTAGAATAAAGCTAAGTGAATGAAACTATAAGCAACAGTACAACCTAGCATAATAATCTGTTTACATCAAATAACAATAAACAGAAAATCAATCATTCACTCGACATCCAATCAATGTCAAGCTACACCAATCAAACATTATCAATCGTCATGAGGATCGGTGGCTCCTGAGATACCCTAATACCGGTTTGGTAATCAAGGAACTCTTATTAATCATCTGTATTGGCCTATACAGAATTACCGATAACCAGTTGTTAATCACACACGACCTAGATCTCCAAACCAACATTTCAAGTTTCAAGATCTCCTGTCGTCTACAATAACAACCAAGTCCAACAGTCAAGTCAAGTTGACCTCAGAATCTTACATACTAGCTCAAACAGCCAAGTAAGCAACTAGTCAAACTATCATGGCAAGATATCTCAACAATTACATTCTATCAAAGTAATACTATAATTACTTGTTGTAAATCAAATCATTACAACTAAATCACACTGAGGTTACAGATCCACTCACCGACTACCTCAGCCGCAAGCTCAGAAGTCTAATATTACTGAGCCTTCTACACATCTGAGAATACAATCAATAAACAATGAGTTAGTAACTTGTATCAACTGATCATACTTATGTAATTAACATCGTTACACAATCATAACATAATTATATGTATCAAGTGATCCCTAAGATCACAGCAACAAAAGTTCAATTCGGAACATAATCAAAAAGTCCCGAATTAAGGTCCAAAAACAGTAAAATGCCATTTTCGACCCCTAAACGACCCCGAAAGGCCAAAAATCATCTAGACTCTTAGAATAGAGCTTTGATCATTGGGCCGTTTTCGAGTCACCATGTAAATTTCAACCCAATCCGAGTTAATGAAAATTTGTCAATTTCAAGTGTCGCTAAAAACACCACCTTCTAAACACTTATGCATTTTCAAAATTTACAAAACGCACTAACAAACGTGATCCAGAAAACAATGGTAGGATCGCGTTCCTCTTTGTAATTTAATTCTGTGACAAATTATAACTAAGCAACGCGATCCGGACAAATTCTTGGGATCGCGTTCCCAAGAACAAAACTCGTCCGATTCCTTTTATGACTAACGAACGCGATCCTGGCTAGGGTTCTGGGATCGCGTTTGAGCCTTTTTCAGCTCATCTTCATCCCTGATCAAACCCTAACTCGCGATTTTAATACCCAAATCACCCAAACGCGATTTCTAACTGTTTTAAACACCTAATAACTTCACATAATCAATATGCAACAGTTATAACGAAGTTCTAACATCAAATTCATGTTTTTCAATCCAAATCAATCAATTCAAAACTTATAAACTATTTGATTCGATTCAAACTTACCTCTCAATTGAAGAACACTGAATTGAAAGATAATAATGGTGAAACTAGAATCAATCATAGCTCAAATTCGTAGGTTTCAAGTTTCTGATTTGGATTTCATAAGGTTTATGTGAGTTTTGAAGTTTCATATGAAACTTTCCTTAAATGGAAAGTGATATATAAGTCGGCCCAACTTAAACCGCCTTCAATATACGGGTATAATTTAATACCCCATCTCAATCTATTGTCTGGAACCCGAAAACCATTTGCGAGTTCAAACATTTTATTGCACCGTCAGCTATATTAATTTACAACAATTAATAATTTACTTATCACATTGGAATATTCGACTCCTATTCCAATTATTTCAACTATTTCAAACAATATTATTTCCAAACACGTTTAAATACATATTTAAATCAAGAAATAATATATAAACAACTAGGTCCATTTCGAGGATGTTACAACTCTCCCCCCCTTAAAGAGATTTCGTCCCCGAAATCTAACATCTATCAGTCTGACTAATGTGATATAATCACATATATCTTATCATACATTAATCCTCAATAGCAACTTACAACTATACTTAGAATTTTTGAATTCTTTCCACATGCACATATCTAAATGTACATGCTTCTGTCTTTTCCTACGCACACATACAGTGCATCTAATCAATATCATCAATCAGATATATCTTATAGACAAACACTTACTTCAACAAGTGAAACCTAACATCACTTAATAGGTCTATGCAACCAGAAATTAGCAACCTGCTAAAATCTTTAACCTATTCTCACTGTTCATCACTGTTAACAATAAAACAGAAACAATAACAATAACAGTGGTTATAGAACCACAACACACTTAACAACACTGAAAGTTAATTTCAGTTCACGACTAACAATCAGCCTAATATACAAATCATAATCTTAAATCTCTACCATCAAAGATCTGAAATTCAAATCTAGGTCAACTTTTCATCCAAAAGTTTCATACCTATACTCTTTTGAATACCCAATCATATTCACATATCACTATTCACCTTAATAAGTAATGTAGAGATCAAACTCAGTAGGTAAAACCACAATCCACAAGTACTTTGCTCAATCAACAAAAGTATCAAAATCAAATATTACCTACATTCAACCAACCTCTACATTGACTTATTTCTGCTTATAACTCCTTTCATTACAACCTATCAATTGTCGACAACAACAACTGCTCAAACAATAATCACAACACTAGTGATTATACATTCCAGTACACCTATCAGTACTTAATATTTGCCTTCAAAGTCTAACTAACCATCAAGTTAGAATTTACATAACACTTAAACTGATAAGACATCAAGAAATCTTTTCTTTGCAACCAGTTATTTCAATTCAATCTTAAAATCTTAAACTACTAATCACAAGCAATTAGAAATTATACAACTCTAACCGCAAAATCACTTAGCACTAAATTCCATCAATCTAGCAGCTAAGTCGGCCTTAATCAACATATTATGATACTACAATTCAAGCATCACAATATTACAATATCAAAATGTGCTGCTTTCCAACACATTTCCAACAAAATCTACATCAAGTTAATCACAATTAACCGACCTCCATATAACTTATGGCACATTTTCGAGTAATTCTCTAAAATGGACATATACACATCATTGCCATTTAATTCTATATAATAGGCCATTCAGACTATTAAAGTCTATACCAAGCCTCTACATTACTACAAATCATCACATATCCTTACCACAGGACATGGAATAATTACAATCAACAATTCTATGTTTCACTTATATACATACCAATTCGTATATAACTTAAACAATTCAACTTAAACTTACAAGAAAAGCTTGGTGAATACAATCATCACCTATCAATTTCAAGGTTTCTCTTACTTTCTAAGACATTCACTATATCCACATACCTTATTTCTCAAAATATGAACAACTTTTCAATTCATATTCCTCAATTTATCAAACAAGAATCAACTAGACCTTTAATACAATTCAACTTCCAGATATCCTTTCATATCATTTCTTATTTGGACCTAATTCCAATTTACCACTTACTTCATTTGTATACAATCAACAATTAACTAAAGAACTCATTTAATTCTTTCAATACTTAAATAATTCCTTATGAGGTACAAATCAACCTATGCAACTATTAATAATAACTTTCAATTATTTCTCATCTCACATTCTTACCCAATCAAAGCTATCATCACAAGCCTCATACACTGGTAAGATTTTCTTATCACAATTCTAATCAATGTGATTTAACTTACTCTTAACATATCTTAGCAATTTATAACTGTCATATCAAACAATGACTTCATATCTGTATAATTCCTTAACATATATTCAGCTCAAATATCCAATATTACTTAATTGAATACTCAATTACAATTAACAATATTTCGATTACTTAATAGCTTTAAGTAATAATCAAGTTTCACAAATTTAAACCAATTTAGGAATTTAATCACATTCCACGCAATCATAACATTTCAATCTATGTTAGACTATTTCAACACACACAGTTGACTACTTGTCAACTTCAATTTCAATCAATCAATAAAATCTTCTAACTGCTTTTCTCAAGTTTGACCTATCTTCAAACCCATCACACGCAATTAATTTTTATTCACAATTCTCTATTCATGGTTTGACTTTCAAAGTTAACATACTATCAATATTAACTCACAACAAACCATTTCATATTGTATGTTTACTTTCAAACATAAACTTCAAATTATTACATTCAATAATTACTAGTAGTTTCTCAAGCAAAATAATATCAACCTATCTCAACTTTGGCTTCATACAAGCCAGCTATAACATAGTGATTCATTTCAACACTATGCAATTCTACCTACAGGTAATCTCTCATTATTAATCACAATTATCTATTTAACAGAATCCAATTTGTCATTTATGTTTATCAACAAAACAACTATCAATGACAAACATTATTTACACTCTCACATTTACGTTCTAAATGTTACAGTTCTATCAACCAATTGTTTTCTTATCAAAACAACTATTAAACCACTTAGCATACTTTCATGCTCAGTTTTCCTAAATCACATTACATTTCTTTTTATACTAAATAGCCTCAACAAGTTCATGTGACACAGCATAATATAACAACGGTGATCAGGCGTTGCAAGATTATGTTCTTCACAATCCATTCTCAGGCTACTCTACTTTATAATTATCAATGTGATCTATTTTCATCTCATACATATTAAATACTTCATGATTTCAAATCAATCAACATCTATTTAATAGTTTCTAACAGCTGATACATACTCAAAATCAGCTTACTACTTTACATATTCAACCTTACCTATGCAAGTCATCTCACATACACACAATGTTCTAATTTTCAACAACTGAATCACTCAGTATATCACTTATCTGAAACCTCAAACATATGATAACCCATCATCATAGTTTCAATACTTAACACTAATCAATGTCCCTATTTACCTCCAAATTCAGGACACATCTTAATTAATTATCATCATTTTGACATATGCTATACCATCAAGCATCACTGTCACAACAAACCTACTCAATCATGTTACTATAAAACATTTCATTTATTAATTTATAATTGATTAGAAAGATCTATCACTTCCCAAATCAATTTCACCTTATTATTTTCTACTTTTCTCATAAACCTATTCATCTTGGTTTAGATCAACTGTTTAGCTATAATCAAAACGTATCATATAGCCACATAAACACATATTTTCTCAAATAGCAGTCATTATCAATTCAAATGACACAACCTTCCTTAACAAGGATTTAGATCACACCTTGTGATCAATCCATTAACATAATACTATCAATTATTTTGTCTCACTAATAAAGACACTCCTTAGGTTCCAACATCAATCCTGTTAAAACCTTAATCTACTCTTTTCTGCTTACTAAATCATATTTCTGCATTCTCAATTCAATCAGAAATACTAACAACAATGAGCAACAACAAGCATCTTTTTTAACACTTATCTCCTCATGTCAACATATAACAATCATTAGTTGACTCAAAACTGGGGAATCATATCAGTCTGACTCAATTAACTTCACTATAAAGCTTACTCAACATAACAGAGTAAACAATCAAGTTAATGTAAATTAACATAGGCTTATCGAAGATTACCTGGCAATCTTAAGCCCACAAGTGTTGAGGAAACATGAAATATACCAATCAGATAATCATGTTCCTCCGTCTCTGCAATTAAACAACAACTTCACAACTTGTTAAGGGTTAGTACATATTCAACCAATCACTTTCTCACACATTCACTAATCAACTAAACCCGCACCCACTGGAATGTTTGACTCAACTCGATCAAAGTTTAGGATTGAACATTCTGTCATGTCCAATTCACCCAAACTATTGCTCTGATACCAACTTAAAACACCCCTCGTTAATTATAAACAATATATATAATATTTGCGACTCGGAAGCGTATGTATTTCAAAACATTACTATCAATGTCAATTAAAATGTCAATAAACTTTTTCAAATCTAATACATGACATTTTAACAAACTCGGTGTTATATAATTCAGCACATCTCTTTAGTTATAAAACTAACATCAGAGTAAAAGCCTGTCAAACATTCCATCCAGTCCAATAACTTCCTGCCCTGCCCAATATGTCCCATCTATTTCAACCTGCAGGCAGAACTGTGGTGGGGTTAGCATAAAGCTAAGTGAATGAAACTATAAGCAACAGTACAACCTAGCATAATAATCTGTTTACATCAAATAACAATAAACAGAAAATCAATCAATTATAAACACTATATATAATATTTGCGACTCGGAAGCGTATGTATTTCAAAACATTACTATCAATGTCAATTAAAATGTCAATAAACTTTTTCAAATCTAATACATGACATTTTAACAAACTCGGTGTTATATAATTCAGCACATCTCTTTAGTTATAAAACTAACATTCAGAGTAAAAGCCTGTCAAACATTCCATCCAGTCCAACAACTTCCTGCCCTGCCCAATATGTCCCATCTATTTCAACCTGCAGGCAGAACTGTGGTGGGGTTAGCATAAAGCTAAGTGAATGAAACTATAAGCAACAGTACAACCTAGCATAATAATCTGTTTACATCAAATAACAATAAACAGAAAATCAATCATTCACTCGACATCCAATCAATGTCAAGCTACACCAATCAAACATTATCAATCGT
Source organism: Helichrysum umbraculigerum (assembly GCA_949592205.1). Lineage (NCBI taxonomy): Eukaryota > Viridiplantae > Streptophyta > Magnoliopsida > Asterales > Asteraceae > Helichrysum > Helichrysum umbraculigerum. The sequence goes on from CATIUR010000004.1 coordinate 97,169,680, forward strand.
CATGAGGATCGGTGGCTCCTGAGATACCCTAATACCGGTTTGGTAATCAAGGAACTCTTATCAATCATCTGTATTGGCCTATACAGAATTACCGATAACCAGTTGTTAATCACACACGACCTAGATCTCCAAACCAACATTTCAAGTTTCAAGATCTCCTGTCGTCTACAATAACAACCAAGTCCAACTGTCAAGTCAAGTTGACCTCAGAATCTTACATACTAGCTCAAACAGCCAAGTAAGCAACTAGTCAAACTATCATGGCAAGATATCTCAACAATTACATTCTATCAAAGTAATACTATAATTACTTGTTGTAAATCAAATCATTACAACTAAATCACACTGAGGTTACAGATCCACTCACCGACTACCTCAGCCGCAAGCTCAGAAGTCTAATATTACTGAGCCTTCTACACATCTGAGAATACAATCAATAAACAATGAGTTAGTAACTTGTATCAACTGATCATACTTATGTAATTAACATCGTTACACAATCATAACATAATTATATGTATCAAGTGATCCCTAAGATCACAGCAACAAAAGTTCAATTCGGAACATAATCAAAAAGTCCCGAATTAAGGTCCAAAAACAGTAAAATGCCATTTTCGACCCCTAAACGACCCCGAAAGGCCAAAAATCATCTAGACTCTTAGAATAGAGCTTTGATCATTGGGCCGTTTTCGAGTCACCATGTAAATTTTAACCCAATCCGAGTTAATGAAAATTTGTCAATTTCAAGTGTCGCTAAAAACACCACCTTCTAAACACTTATGCATTTTCAAAATTTACAAAACGCACTAACAAACGTGATCCAGAAAACAATGGTAGGATCGCGTTCCTCTTTGTAATTTAATTCTGTGACAAATTATAACTAAGCAACGCGATCCGGACAAATTCTTGGGATCGCGTTCCCAAGAACAAAACTCGTCCGATTCCTTTTATAACTAACGAACGCGATCCTGGCTAGGGTTCTGGGATCGCGTTTGAGCCTTTTTCAGCTCATCTTCATCCCTGATCAAACCCTAACTCGCGATTTTAATACCCAAATCACCCAAACGCGATTTTAATACCCAAATCTCCCAAACTCGATTTCTAACTGTTTTAAACACCTAATAACTTCACATAATCAATATGCAACAGTTATAACGAAGTTCTAACATCAAATTCATGTTTTTCAATCCAAATCAATCAATTCAAAACTTATAAACTATTTGATTCGATTCAAACTTACCTCTCAATTGAAGAACACTGAATTGAAAGATAATAATGGTGAAACTAGAATCAATCATAGCTCCAATTCGTAGGTTTCAAGTTTCTGATTTGGATTTCATAAGGTTTATGTGAGTTTTGAAGTTTCATATGAAACTTTCCTTAAATGGAAAGTGATATATAAGTCGGCCCAACTTAAACCGCCTTCAATATACGGGTATAATTTAATACCCCATCTCAATCTATTGTCTGGAACCCGAAAACCATTTGCGAGTTCAAACATTTTATTGCACCGTCAGCTATATTAATTTACAACAATTAATAATTTACTTATCACATTGGAATATTCGACTCCTATTCCAATTATTTCAACTATTTCAAACAATATTATTTCCAAACACGTTTAAATACATATTTAAATCAAGAAATAATATATAAACAACTAGGTCCATTTCGAGGATGTTACATTATGAAAGTTAGATATCATATGAAATGAGTATTAACTTGTAATCTTATTGTGTTCTCAGATAAACCGAAGACTCAATAATATTAGATCTTTGAGTGAAGACGGTGACTGTGAAGGGTGAGTGGATCATTGACTCTCTTTCTGAATTAGTTGTAACAATCCGGTTACAACGGGTAAACATGGTTTTACAGTTATATATTGAATAAGTACATTTTGCCATGATGATTATGGAATGTGCTATCTTGTCAGGGGTCAATATGATATTGGGTTTGGATACTATTACTTTGGACGACATGATGACTTTGTACATGTGTTGTTTATTGAAATCATGTCGTATGTAGTAATGGTACTAAACTATCGGTAAGACCACTGTTTGGCCTTCAGTGGTTATAAGTGTTACTTGGGGAACCACCGCGGCATGAGGGTACCTCAAGGACCACCGATCCTCTTTGATGTATTTGTTGTGATGCTTTGTGGTGATCAATTGCTATGATAGTTTAGATTGATAGTTGTGATCTATTCACTTAGCTTCGTGCTAATCCCTCTCCTCACTTCTTGCAGATTACTTTTGATGTGGGTGGGCAAGAAGTTGGTTTGAAGAATGTTTGACTGCCTACTCTGACTATATGACATGTCGTCGTTTATAAACTTATGTTTTGGAATTTAAATAACACCTAACTTAATGTTGTAGCTGATGTGGTTATTGTATCAACTTATCATGCAGGCATAGATTGTGTTTTGGGAACTTTGTTATACGCAATCTATAATGCATGATTTGTATTTAATCGCTTCCGATATATGTTTTAAAAAAAAAAAAATTGTCTCTTGAATTATGTGGTGTTATATTATTATCCATAAATGAAAAAAATAAAAGTTGAAAATCACTTTAAACTAAAGATAGAAGGGAATGAACTTGAATTGATACTTTTGGATACTTTTAATGACTAACAAACGACAAGTTCATTGAACAAAAGAGTGTTTATAACTGATTACCTGAAAAAATTAGGTTAACATTTGTTTCAACATGGACCCAATTAATTTATGTTATCAACGGTTCAATTTCGCAACACTGTATTTACGTAAAACTTCATGTTGTTAGGATACATGCTGAGATCGTCTGCCCCTCATTTCTCTCGGAATGCAGCTGACTCTCAAAATCTTAAACTAAAATAATGAATTTACCACGGTGGAAAACTTTTATGAATGATTAATTCCATTAACAAATTATACAAGTACAATTACATGATTTGTACAATGTGAAGTTACTTAAATGTGTACAATTGTTGAAGTATACTGATTATACGTGTTATTAGGGGTGTTCAAAATATCCGTAATCCGATACCCAAATATCCGAGGTATCCGATCTGAAATAATCCAAAAATTTGGATATCCGAATTTTTGGGTATCCGAAATGCGGGTATGGGTATTGGGTAGCGATTTTCAAAAAGTTGGGTAATTCGGATATCCGAATATCCGAAAAGTAGATTTTTTATGTATAATTTTTAGATTTATATTACTTATCATGTTAAATTTTAGTAATATAATCTAAAATCTTGTAACAATTTACTTTATTACGTGAAAGATATGTCAAGTGAGCCTTGTTTATGTCTTTAAAGATCAAGATATTGTACATTTTGAAAATATTTTTAGCATTTTCGATCAAAAAATTCGAGATTTCATTCATATAATATATTATATGCTTATATTATATTAACTTCACTATTTATAGACTTGAAAATGTAAATATCTCTGATTTTAAAATACAGAAAAATTGCGAAAAAATTATTTATTTATTTAATTCGGGTATTTGGATAACCGGATATCCGAAAATTCGGGTATTAGAAATTTGGATATCCGAAATTTCGGATAACGTTTTGGATAGTGAAATCTAATATACAAAATTTTAGATATCCGAACTTCGGATATCCGAAAATGAACAGCCCTACGTGTTACGATCCACACACGACTAAAAAAAAAATCACTTTAAACTAAAGATAGAAGGCAATGAACTTGAATTAATTAATACTAAAGGATACTTTTAATTAATGTATATAAAACGACAAGTTCATTGACCAAAAGAGAAGAAATCACATGCAAGTGTTTATAATTATAACTAATTACCTGAAAAAATTAGGTTAACATTTGTTCAACATGGACCCAATTAATCATCATCCATCATTCTCACTTTTTATCTCTTTAGTACTAAAAAGTTAGTTAATTAACGTTTTTTATATGACGTGTCCCACTTAAAATACATCATACTTAAATTAATGTACATATGGCGTCTCTTCGTTTCTATGGTTTTCTTTGCTTGTATAATATAATATAATTTTTTTTTCTTTTTGAAACAAACAAAAAAGTATTTCAATTTTATATGTTTAATTAATTTTATATTGGAAATCAAGTGTTATATGTGGCTACAATATATTGTTAGCTTAAGTACAGGGCATAGTATGTCGAAATGTATCATATTATCAATGAATCTTTATAGTGAACAACTATAAATCCACTTCTAGTTGTCTCTACTGTATGTACTTAACTTTCAGATATACAAATTTAATGTTTTTAACTAGGTATACAGGTTTTCAACCGGTTACTTTCGCTTTTTTCGATCATTAAGTAGAACGACATTTTTCTAGTTACACTTTTAAGACGATATTGTATGATGGGGTTGATAACGAGACAACTTTTCACCTTAGAATACTCGGTGAGGGGATATTTAGAGATCATTAGGGTTGATTATGAATCCGTCGGGGTTGATTATAAGCTCGACAGAGTTGATTAAAAGATGTCGGAGTTGATTTAAAGTCGTTGGAATTTCGGACCTACAAGAAGATCATATCAGATGGTAGGGAATATGGTTTTAAAGATTTTGATTTCACTTTTTGCTGATTAGAAAAATTATGTTTTGGTCTTTTTGGTAAAAAAAAAAAATTCAGTTTGCAGTTTGCTGTAGAAGATGACAAAAGATATGATGAAAATTACCGGCTAAGACCACTCCCAATGGAGGACTGAAACTGACTGAAACCAACGTGTCACGTCTACGCCACGTAAGTTTTTTACAAAACTGACTGAAACTGACGGATCCCTGCCATCAGTGACTCCGTCACTTTAACTTTTGAGTCCCACAATTACCAATTACCTTTAGTTATATACACACAAAAAGAAAAGCAAAAAGAAAAAATATTACCAACGCACTGTCGGAATTGTGACGAGAAAAACCGATGGCCACAACCGACGAGGCCGTGCCATCCATGTCTCTTTCGTCACTTCAAACCGAAGCATAACCGAAGCATCCGTTGGGAAGGCTCTAACGGTTGGATAGGACAATCAATACATTAGATACATGTTTTTGAAAGTTAACTACATATAATAAAAACGATTAAAATTCGATAGAATTAAAGGATTTCGTCCATACTTTGATACAATTCGAGAGACCAAGGCCATTAATGATTAATCTAATAATTCAAATTTTAATTATCTGAACGAAAAAAATATAAAAAGTAGACGGTTATCTATACACGTCATGTGATGATATCAATTATTTTGCAAGGAAAGCATGATATTATAAATAAATAAAAACCAACCATGTTCACGGGTTACATCACATATCATAATTTGGAAATCTTATGTTCGGAAAATTACTTAATTAGCAACAACAGGGAGCAGTCATGCATGTATACAATCTAGCTACATGATATCTTAACGTACGTGTAAGTTTAGAAAATCGTAAATGAAGAGTTTGTTAACTTGATTCGGTTCGGTTTGGACTAAACATGTAAATTGCTAAGCTTGTAATTTTTAAAAACCTTTGAATTCGAATATATAAACGAGGACATATAGATAAAACTAGCATATTATACGTACCCAAAGATAACTGGTAGTCATCATATCCCATAATGTTTAAAATGTTTCAAGTCCAATAACACTTTTTAAAAAATGTCTAGTCCAATAACATAAAATTATAATTGTCAAGTCTAACAACAGTAAAACTAGCTATGTTTGTCTATCTATGTTTAATTAATAAAATGTGAACAAAATGGCGGTAAAAGTGGTTGAGAGATAAAAGGCAGTGAAAAGTTGAAGTGAAGCTTATTAAAATTGTGTAACAGGGTAGGATGATGATTTGGACTAATTCTTTGAATCGTATCGAATCACTTTCACAATAAGACATTTCAAGCAATCCTTATTGAGATAATTCAAGAAATCGATCAATATCTTGACAGAGTATTTGAGCGAAACAAAGAGATTATGTTATATTTTCGTTTGTCCAAGAGAAGCAAATGATTATGTGTTAATTCTGTTATATACATAATCGATTTTACGGTATAGAGTTTTTATTAAATTAGCAACTAATTAATGTAAACCTTATCATCCAAGCATCAAATGAAAGTTACCAACTTGGCTTGATTAAATCTTATTCTATGATGATTCAAGCCTCCAACCAACACATAAAGATTGAAGATTACATGATAAAATTAGGTCATATTCTTGGTATCGAGGTAACACATTACATTACTCATAATAATAATAATCCAATCAATCAAACAAACAAACAATTGTGGGGCGTCCTTTTAATCTTGTTTCATGGCGGACACTTTATATTGTGGTCTATCTACTTACCATTGAGCCACCCTATAGCATATTATATTTCTATATATGTTTCTTTACTTACACTTTATTTGCTCATGCTTGCCCTTTTATGTCTACACCTTAGCCATTCTAGATTCTTTAGTTGAATTATTTATGGGTGGTGATTCGTACACTACTTTTTTTAGCCATACACCACTTACGCGCTTTACAGTTTTGTACAGTACAACATCTTGAAACACATTTGGTGGTGTACGGCTAAAAAGAGGTGGTGTACGAATCATCACCCATTATTTATGTAAATATATAGAAGTGATCATTTAGTAGTTGATAAAACTAAATCACTATATATTCGATTACTAATAATACTTTTGAATTGAATGGTTAAATGGTTAAACATCTCATAATATAGTAGTAAAATATTCATCTCATAACACTAGGTTAAAGGCTTTTTCGTAAACAAAATTAATGTATGCCGTGTTTTCTTCTCTTCAATGGATGGATTAATTGTCCATGATCACCAATAGGTGATTGTAGAATGGTCAAGATTGAAGAAACGTAGTGAATGTTGAAAGTGAGTAAATGCTAAATGTGATATAAGAGTAAAAGTTACATGGTATATATCTGAAATACAATTATTTAAAATTTAAGGATGACTTTAATCGTTATATTGGAATTGAAAATTTCTATACATTGTAGATTTGTATAATTTATCATCGAAAGAACTGAACCGTTGAAAGAACCTCTTTTGATTGTTAAAGCAGGAACGCATATCAAGCTTCTTCCTTTACTACATTTAGAGACAATGATTCGTAAACGATTTAGACTTTTCTTAACCCATAAATTTGATTTTAAAATAATTAGTAAGATGCTTTATATTTAGTTAGATAATCGAGTTCAAATGTTAGATAATCAAATCAAACCGTCAATATCTAAAAAAGCGTTTGTTTTGCTAGTACGTGTGAGGCCTGGGCGTCTGCGGTGGAGGTACCACATGAGCTATGCTCAATTGATAACCATCAAGATCTATTTGAATCGATAAACTGAAGATGATGAGAAAAATATGTATTAATGAATGGTGGTAATTGGATCGCTAGTTGTTCATAAACAAACAAATAAGATGATTCTTTGAATAATCAAGTGCAATATCAGTTCGATAGATTCAGTTTAACTGGTTAGCCATGTCTATTTAGTATTTAGTCATCCATAAGATCTAACTCATCATAAAACTACATGTATATTGCAGATTATAATGAGTAATAGTTAAATGGGAAATGATATTACACCCGTTAGGACTGTCGATAAGAACATTTGAAACTAGTTATTAGAGTTAAAGTTTTCTTTATTATAATCAATCGAAAATTAATACTTCGCAAAGATAATGAATGTTTTAACGAATTAAATGCAAATCTTTAGATTATTAATTAAATTATAATTTTAGTTAAAAAATGAAATTTTAACTTCAATAAATGGACAATTTTTCTTTTCCTCTTATTGACAGCCTCATTATCAATTCTCTAGTTAAAAAACTCATCAACTAGTAACGGTGGTGTTTAATTTAATTCTAGTATTAAGAAGATAATGTGGCCATTAGTGAATGTGTGGAGGGGATTAAAACACAATAATTTATTTTTTTCTATTTTATTTTTATTTTCTATTTTGATTTGATTTGATGCTTAGGAAAACATATATAATAATTATAAACAAATTATTAAAGGAGACAAGGGAACATGGAGATTGAATCTTTAAACAGAGGTGGTTAATGTTCAGAGTAAATGAGTGTTTTTATGCCTTTATCAGGGAAAAAGAGTGATTGTTACATGGTGATCATATATATGGTCCATCGGAAAATATAACTTAGGGTTTTTTAAATAAGTAATGTTAAATAGGTTTACTTATATAGACCTAAAAGTTGACCTAATTTTCTGATTGGTTTGATTTTTTCTCTCTTTTAATCTTATCCAATAAATTTTTTAAACTAACCAATCAAAACCTTAGGTCTATATTTAGTCTTATAATTTTAGGCCTACCAATCATATTTCTCTTTAAAATTCTTTCTCAAAAGCCCTCATTTTCCGCTAGTATAACGTATACGGGGCTAGAAAAGTACAATGATTGCACCGAAAAAGAAAAAATATAGACAATTAAGTTGAGACGGATGAAGTAGATATTTACGACTTTTTAACCATTTACTCCCTCCGTCCCAATTTTATTGTCCACAGACAAAAAACACGTAGTTTTAGAAAAGTGTATTAGTTTTACTCTACAACCAATAAGATTTAAACTCTCACCACATTCAAATGTTTTGATTGGTTGAAAAGTAAAAAGTGGACTATAAATTTGGGATATCTCAAAATGAAAAGATAGACTATAAATTTAGGACGGAGGGAGTAATATGGTTTCTCTTTCTAGAAAATACTAAAGAATCAAAAGTACGATGTGGGCCAAAAAGTGACTGGTGTATTGGATGCTACAAAAATGTTGGCCCATTCACGGTTCTTGGGGCACACCTACTACATGAAGATTTTTACTAGTACGAGTAGTTTTTTAGGTTTTGCGATCTTAAATAGTTAAATAAATAAAAATAGGGGTAACATGTGAAGTTTGTCCCGATTCGTTTTATCAATTTTTGTTCTTTTACTTTATTTCGCATTTTCATCCTTTTAATTTTTAATTTTCGCTGCATCTGTCCTTCCTCCGTTAAAGTTAACAATTCACCATTAAATTAGCTTTAAATGAAAAATATACTATTATCTTCTTCCACAAATCTTACTCTCCCTTTCTTCCTTTCTAAAAACACTTCGTTTACCCCTCCTTCTCCTCGCATCCACCGTTACACACCGTCATACCACCATCCCTAACCGGCAGTTAGTAACCACTGTTGGTAAAAATAGTTTAACATTGGCTTATTTTAGTCCATTGTATTAATTTATTTATCGTTAATCGTTATCTTTTTAGACGCTTATCATGCAAAACCTTAAAATGAAATCTTATAAAATAATGGAGTAAAAATTGTATGGCTTATATAATTTTTGTAACCGAAAAGATATAGTGCATGAGTGATGCTAGCTATTATATAAGGAATTGGGTTTGAAAACTCAAACGTTTAAACTATTTCTCCATATATTCAAATGTCATTTGTATGCTTCAAGGACTAGCTAGATACATGTATATATTATGTTTTACATCCACTTGAAACACAATCTTAGTGGGTTGTCTCATTTTTATTAGACATGCAATTAGGCAATTGGCTCAAGTGAAATAAAAATTCAATTTTGCATGTGGAATGTCCAAGAAAGCAAAGCAAAATTATATACCCCATTCAACTAAAAGTCAGAGTCAAAACGAATCCGTTGATTGCTATTTCTCCATATATTCAAATGTCATTTGTTTTTTTCCTTTTCTTTTCTAAAATGGATCATGATCTTATGAGTTTTATTAAACAAATTAATAATAATAATAATAATAATAATAATAATAATAATAATAATAATAATAATAATAATAATAATAATAATAATAATAGTAATAATAGTAATAATAGTAATAATAATAATAATAATAATAATAATAATAATAATAATAATAATAATAATAATAATAATAATAATAATAATAATAATAATAATAATAATAATAAATAGAGTAAATAATGATCATTTAGTATATAAACATTTTCACCATAAGTCTATGTGCTTTCTTCGTTACATGCACAGTCCAAAAAGTTAAAAATTTTTGCACATTTCGTTCTTATTTTACCCAAAATGACTAAAATGCCCTCTGTGATGCGCACTCAACGGATCTATTTTATTATCATTTAATTTATTTAATTTAATATCAATTGGTGAACAATATGAATATTAAGCCCATCGTCCTTTTGTGACATAAATATCTAGATATGAATATTGAAGAGAAATGTTATTATCTTTTAATATCAATTGGTGAACACTACTATGAAGAGAAAGGTTATTTAGCATAAATGTTGTAGGTTACTTGGCAAATATTATATGGATATGTATTTAGAGGAGCTCACTAAAGTTCAAGCCTCACTTGCACGCCATTTGTAATGTTTTTTTGTTGTCTTCAAATTGTAATCAAATCAAAGTGATAGTTGAAACACCCCGAAATTTTAGAACCATTTTTTTTTACTGATATTATATCGATTTAATATTATTATTATTATTATTATTTACCCTTCTTAATTTGTAACTAACTTGGATGGTCTGAAAATAAGCTCTACCCGCCGGGTAGGGATATATACCCGCCGGGTAACGGTGGTCAGCCGCCGGCTTGCCATTTGAAAACGGCGGCTACAAGAATTTTGAGTGGACAAAAACAAGAAGCGTTTTAAACTCTTTTTAAACCGTTTGCTAAGGAGTAGAAGCCGCCGGTTTGGGTTCATTACCCGCCAGGTAAATAGCTTACCCGCCGGCTTCATCTGCTTTACAGCAGATTCTGCACCAACTTAACTTATTACCATTTAACAAATTTAAAATGCGCATAACTTTTAAACGACACATCCAATGGTTATGAAAATTTGCAGGCACGCGTAATATGACATCTCTAATATTTCTCAATTTTCACTTTTCGAAAATTCTCATTTTATTGGGATTTGGACCTTTGACCCGAAAATGACCATTTTGTGCATTTTGGTTGACATATAAATTTCCAAACCACCACACTTCAGGTTAAAATCTTTTGACCACTTACTTACTACCTAAATTTGGACCTAAAACCATTTTAACATTCATCATAACCAAATCATAACTCATTTTACCCGTTAAGCCTTTAAGTGACCCATTTGGGTACTTTTCTGACCCGTTTGGGTTCTACCCATATTTCCACCCTTCAAATAGTCATTTTACATATCATTGACTTTTCTAGGTCAAACTAAATCACTTATACATTTAAAATTGTATTATAACCATAAGACATCATTTTCACATAAAACATTATTTATACATCAAGTGTTCCACATAAACTCCTCCAAAAATATCAACGACCATACAATGACTCGTTGACTACTTTGACTTTTACATTCTATCAGTTATGACTTTGACCACTAACAACATCAAACTTTGACTTTCAACAAAATGTGACAAAACCATGTTTCTTAACCAAAAAGGGGGTGAATATATACATATCAAGAGCATGATTCAAGAGAAATAACTTGTTACCGATAAAGCAACAACTTCCACCACTAGCATCCCTCGGGTCTCTTGCCCGTGTCTCGTTGGGTCCCACTTGGCTCACCTATAAAATGCATAAACATAATAAAGTAAGCATAACGCTTAGTAAGCAATGGGCTATCAATGATGTAACACCCCCAAATTTCACTGTTGGCGGAAGCAAGTTTTGGGGTGTTACTAATCAAATATCACAACACAAAAGTAAAGCAAACGACATCTATATGCAACGTTTATAAGATAGTTACATTTTCAATATATATAAATGTTTGAAAACATAGTGTTTTCATTTACAAAATGTAGTTCCCTAGAGTCCACGCGTGTAGCAGGAGATTCTATTACATAATCATAATATACAAAAGATAATGCTAAGAATCTCCGTTAGATGCAATGTAGAAAATCATGCGACTCTAGCTAGTGTCCAGGGTAATCCTACTCCGTCTGTGTACCTGAGATACAAAGCTAAAAAGTGTCAACCAAAAAGGTTGGTGAATCTTACGGGTTTAGTAGTAAAAGTATCCATATGAACCACAATTATGTACCCGCGTAGCTAACAAGCCAAGTAAGTAAATCGGTAAATCATCACAAGTGCCATAAGCTCATAAGTTGAAGCTTAACAGTGTAGTGTGAATGGTACAATCAAGTACAGTATCACGTACCCCCGTGAGTGCTATCCGAACACTCATATGTAACAAGTATCAAACGCTCATTTCTACGGAACGGTTCGTGGTAGCGCTACTACCCCGGACGGGGATTGTTAGTCCCGAATGGATCCATCCTACTAATACTCGTGCTTAAGTCTATAACTAACAACTTATGATAGGAGGCTTTCAGTGGATAAAAAGTAACTCATGCAGTGCGTGTAAAAAGTAAAGTAATCAGTTCAGTACATTGTGTTCATATGTAAAACAGTTGCTAAGTATCTCACCTCAAAGTATAAAAACAGTAGAAGTGGGGCTGTAAGACTCACCAGAGTCCAGTAAGTACGTATGTGAAATCAATCAAGTAAAGCGGATGTAAGTCCGTATATCGGTTCTCAGAACCCTGCAACCTTCTGGCGTCCGAAACGCATAAGGTCGTAAGTAAACAAGTAAATAAGTTGGTGTCTTAAAAGACCATCCATGCTAGTTGTCCACTCAACTAGGAAATGTCCAAGTGTTTGTTTAGTAATTCGTTTGTAGTTTGAAAACAAGTATGGCCCGTTGGTGACGGTTTTGTAATAATAATCCAAAAGTGTTATTATTATATGTATTGTCGTATGTGAGTATTCGACACTTAGTGTAAAAAGTATTTTCAAGTTCCTGGATGACGGGGGTCCGGGGGCAGCGCCCCTGGTAGCGGGGTCCAAGGGGCGGCAGCCCCTGGCGCCCCTGGAATTTAAAATCGGGGAAATTAACCAAGTCTGGCTGCGGACTGAAATGGTGTTGCGAACTGAGTTCGCGGTGCGAGCTGAGTTCGGCTCGCAATTCAACTCGCAAGTTAACTCGCAGGTCGACTCGCAAGTCAACTCGCGAGTGGGTTCGGTTCGCAGTTTGGCTTCGCGAGTCGAGATCTCGGTTCGACTCGCAGGACGGCCGAGATCTGGGATCTCAACTCGCAGGATGAACTGTCAGCGTTTTTCATGCGGGTTTCGATTTTTAAAGCGTTTTCGACGGGATTTTTGGACATAATCTTGTTGAGTAAATGTTCTAGCATGTATATAAATGCTTCATAAGTAATTTAGATGAGTTAGAAAGCTTCAAACCCCGAAAATGAAAACGAAGAAGATGAAGATGGAGAGCTCGAGATGGTGATCGTTTCTTCTTGAATCAACTTCGCAAAATGATGTGTTTTTATGGCGATTTGGGGCTGAGTTTGGTCCGAAATTTTGAGAGAAAAAAGGGGTGAAGAAGAGTTGGTGGTTGTGAGTTGTAAAAAGGAGGGGAAATGAGATAAAAAGGGGAAGTTGGGTCACAGGTCGGTGGGTTGGGTCCACGGGTCTGGGCCGACCCAACTTGGGTCTCGGTTTCGCGTAACTTTGATTTCCCAATTTTCGTGTCACGGTTCGTAGTCGGTTAAATCCCGTAATATTTCTAAGATTTAAAAATATGTTTAAAATATATATATATATATCCGAAACACTTTTAGCCAAAGTATTTTATCAAAACACTTAATGATGAGTTATAAATTATAACTTGAGTTATTTTCATTTGTTGGGCGCGTTTCATGTGCTTGCATCGCGTTCGGAGGGTTTTCAGAAATTAAGTAATGTTGTAATATATATTCTCACAATATATTATTGTAAATAATGCTTGTTTGGGTATGTTTACTTTATTTATAAATTTGTCACCAACGTCCATTATAAGTAATGTCGGACCTCGTCCGGTTCATATTTGTACGATTTAAACAAACAGCGCATGCGTGTATGTAATTACACCAAAATGTTACATATACTTAGAATATTACAAACCTAAATACATGTAATTACAAGTAGTTTAGGCACTAATTAAAGTCCTAAATTGGCGGGTGTTACAAATGACATTCAATATCAATTCAACATACGTATATTAAGGATCCATAATATCATTATGCTAATTCCCGCAAGAATTAACATCTTCGGGCCTACACCCCGGTAAATAATCACAACTCATCAAGTAAAAACCATATCCATTACCGGTCCTTCCAAGTAAATGGAATATGCTTTACTTGAAATATGATAGCATCATCCATTAACTTACCTCGTGATAGCCCACTATTATAACCACTTGAATTAACACCTTGAACACTTTCAACACGTTTATCACCTAATCACATAAACAAGTAGCCAAGTATCAACCATACATTCATTCTTACTTATCATATCAATTAAGTGTAAATTTCATAACACTTATGCCTTATTCATGAGTTTAATACACTTCTATATAGGTGATTGATTATAAATGGGTAATTATCATAATGAATCATCAATTACCTTACCAACACCAAGACTATCACTCTTTGATGCATAATTACATACAATACAATCATTTACCCATTTATACAATTCCTCACCTATCTCATCATAATCAATTTCATTCAATTTCTTATAACCATATGGTTATAAGTATTTTATCACAACTACTATCATTTAAGCATATAATTTAGTTCAAAGGAGTGTATGAATCATAAATTAAACTATTAACCCACCAATTCATCATTTTCATGAAGTTAGGGTTTAACCTAAATCATTCAAATTATCAATTAAACAAGTAGAGAGGATTAGTAATACCTTATAGAAGTTAATTTGAAGATTAAGAACACTACAATTCAAACCCTAGCTTCAATTTTTGTGATTTCTTCTCCTTTGGTTTTCTCTCAAAATCGTCACACACATAGAACCAATACGTGGGTTTCTATTTTCTGATTTTAGACACTGTAGAAACTACAGGAAGTAGTTTTAATATAATTATTTTCAATTTAACCCTTCATCTTTCAAAACTTGTCATAAATGATCCCTCAAACTAACTTATCAGTTAAATGGTAAGTCCTAATGACATAAAAACTATTACACAGTTAGTCCTTTTTAACTTAACAGTTAAAATAATATATTTTAAGGTTTTGAACTTACGAAATTTGGGGCGTTACAACTCTCCCCCACTTATTCAGGATTGTGTCCTCACAATCCATTCTTGGTATATAGCTGGATAATATCGAATCATTTCTTCCTCAGGTTCCCACGTGAATTCTGAACCCTTGCGATGTTTTCATTGGACTTTGAACAACTTTATCTCTTTATTCCTCAGCTTCTTTATCTTCTCATCAAGAATCATTACAGGTTGCTCGACATAATTTAATTGATCATTAATTTCAATTTCATCCAATGGTATATAAGTGGCTTCATCAACTAAACACTTTCTCAGGTAGGATACGTGAAAAGTGTTATGAATTCCAGCTAATTCATTAGGCAGCTCGAGGCGATAAGCTACCTTTCCAACTCTTTCAAGGATTTTAAAGGGACCAATGAATCGAGGACTTAACTTTCCTCTCATTTAGAATCGGATGATACCCTTCCAGGGAGAAACTTTCAACATAACAAAATCTCCAACTTGGGATTCAATTGGGCGCCTTCGGTTGTCAGCATAAGACTTTTGTCGATCCTGGGCGGTTTTCAAACGTTCTCTGACTTGATCAATTTTCTCTGTAGTTTTCTGGACAATGTCAGTACTGCCCAGTTCTCTCTGTCCAATTTCACCCCAACAAATTGGAGTTCTACATTTTCTTTCATATAACATCTGATAAGGTGGCATTCCAACTAACGGCAAGTGGGTATCCCAGTTACCACCAAAGTCAATGGCACACGCCCTCAAAATGTCTTCTAAAGTTTGAATGGTTCTTTCACTCTACTCGTCAGTCTGAGGATGGTATGCAGTACTCAAATGAACACGAGTACCCAAGTCTTCTTGAAATTTGTTCCAGAATCTAGAAGTGAATCGGCTATCTCGATCAGAAATAATAGAAATAGGCATACCATGACGTGCTACCACTTCTTTAACATACAAATCAGTAAGTGCCTCAGAAGTATAAGTTTCCTTAATAGGCAAGAATAGAGCACTCTTTGTCAACCTATCAACTATCACCCAAATGGTGTCATGATGACGTTTGGTTTCGGGCAATTTAGTAATAAGGTCCATGGTAATGTGCTCCCATTTCCAAACAGGTATGTCCAACGGTTGCATTTTGCCAAACGGCTTTTGATATTCTGCTTTAACCTGCAAACACGTTAGACATTGTTCGACATATTTTACAATTTCACGCTTCATTCCTGGCCACCAGCAATCAACCTTCAAATCGTGCTACATTTTTGTTGCACCAGGATGAATGAAATATCTGGACTTGTGAGCTTCATCAAGTAACAACTTTTTCAGCTCAGGTGATTTAGGAATCCAGATTCTTCCATAACGTGTTTTTATCCCACGAGAATCATCAACAATGTTTGGAATTTGACCTTTAATACGTTCTGCTCTCCAATAACCTTTTGCCATGCATTTTGTTGGACATCCTTAATCTGGTCAAGTAAATCAGGAATGACAGTAATGCAAAGAGATTTAACAATTAAAGCATGATGCATCACTTTTCGGCTAAGAGCATCAGCTACAACGTTAGCCTTTCCTGGATGATAAAGAATTTCACAGTCATAATCCTTTACCAAGTCAAGCCAACGTCGCTGTCTCATGTTAAGGTCACGGTGATCAAAGAAATATTTGAGGCTTTTGTGGTCAGTGTAAATGGTACACTTCACACCATATAAGTAATGCCTCCAGATTTTTAGAGCAAAGACAACCGCTGCCAGCTCCAAATCGTGAGTTGGATATCCTTTTTCATGTTCTTTCAGTTGTTGAGAAGCATAAGCAATCACTTTACCTCTCTGCATCAGGACACAACCGAGACCATTCCGAGAAGCATCACAGTAAACTACCATGTCATCAGTACCATCAGGAAGTACTAAGACAGGAGCTTGACTAAGCTTTAATTTCAAAGTACGGAAGGCTTGTTCGGCAGCATCATTCCATTTATACTTGATATTTTTACGAGTAAGATTTGTGAGAGGAGCAGCAATCTTGGAAAAATCCTGGATAAACCGTCTGTAGTAACCCGCTAAACCCAGAAAACTCCTAACTTCCGTTGCATTGGTTGGAGGTTCCCATTTCATCACCGCCTCCACTTTTGCAGGATCAACCATAATACCATGATTATTCACAACATGACCCAGAAATTGCACTTCACGAAGCCAAAATTCACACTTGGAGAATTTGGCATAGAGTTTCTCATTCCTCATAGTTTGTAAAACCTGCCTTAAATGAACACCGTGATCTTCAGCAGATTTAGAATAGATAAGGATATCATCAATAAAAACAATTACAAACTTATCGAGCATAGGTCAGCACACTCGATTCATGAGATCCATAAAAGCTGCAAGAGCGTTTGTCAGACCAAAAGGCATAACCACGAATTCATAATGGCCATACCTAGTCCTAAAAGCAGTTTTAGAAACGTCTTCTTCTCGAACTTTCAATTAGTGATAACCAGAACGTAAATCAATCTTCGAGAAGAAACTAGCACCCTGTAACTGGTCGAACAAGTCATTAATCCTAGACAAAGGGTATCTATTCTTAATGGTAACCTTGTTCAACTCTCTATAATCGATACACATTCTCATGGTGCCATCTTTCTTTTTAACAAATAGAATCGGTGCACCCCATGGTGAACTACTCGGACGAATAAAACCTTTGTCGAGCAATTCCTGCAATTGTTTCATTAACTCTTGCATCTCAGTGGGGGCAAGTCTGTAAGGTGCTTAAGCTATAGGTGTGGCTCCTGGCACTAAGTCGATTCGAAACTCGACTTGCCTATCGGGCGGAATACCAGGTAGTTCATCGGGAAATACATCAGGGAATTCATTAACAACAGGGATTCCAGATAATTTGGGAGTTTGTTTCTGAGTATCAATCACATGTGCCAGAAAAGCTTGGCATCCACATGACAAATGACGTTTAGCACGAACATAAGTACGAATAGAAAGGAATGGTTTTCTTTTCTCTCCATAAATATCTATCACTCCCACACTAGGCGAATATACACGAATAATTTTCTTCTCACACTGGATTATAGCATTATGTTTACCTAGCCAATTGTCGCGCTGCCAGCAGTCACGGTCGTTTTCGCAACTGGCAGCAGCACGTCGGTGGAAGTTTTAAAATTTATATTTTGCTGGGGACCTAAGTTCTACTAGAGCTGTATAGCTGAAGTATGACCTAAGGTCATTCTAAAGAGTTAACCATATTGTGAAACGACTTGTCGAGACGAAAGTTCAAATTAGCGATGGTTTGAAAATAGTTTTGAGTGGGGGTTTTATACTTAGGCCCGTAATTAAAATTAAAACTAATTAAAGCAGTAAATAAAAGCGGTAGGTTGAATCAGTATAGGGGGACTTGTGTTTGTTATGACTTCGTTAGCTTTTACGTGGGGTGATGCAGTATTGGGGTTTTATATTTGAAAACGTCTTTTAAGATTTGTGTCTTGCGTTCACGTAGATACCTCGTGGTGTAAACACTAGTACCCTACTGATCAGATAAACCAACCAGTATGTCACTGAGTACTAGGCTGTCAAGATTATGATCAGATCGGACTGTCTTGAAACCCCCCTCACTGTCTCTTATGATGAGACCAAGTGACCCTCCCGATGGGGTGCAGGAATAAGGCGACAGTCCGCAATTTATCCACTGATCTTTTTTAACACAACCAAAGATATCTAAGCTAGGTGAGGCATTTAAGATTTAAGACAGGTGGTGACTGATTAACAAATACATTAATGGTTGTGATTGAGTTCAGAGATATTCGGCTGTGATACAGTCTTCAACCCACAGAGTTTTCCATAGTTACATAGTGTATTCACCCGTATTACGGTTTTTCCTGGACCACAGACTATGCTAGGATGTAACACAGTATACAGCCTTCGACCTTTCCATAGTTTGTACGTGTTTGTATTCCACCATAGGTGTTTCCAACGTTAAACCGGATACTCAGTCGTATTAGGGCTTTAACTGGGCTACATACTTTACAGCCATCTGAACTCTAATTATCTAAGTTTGTATTACAGTAAAACCATCTATGATAGCTAAACAACCCGTTCACTTTATAATCCCAAACCAATAAATCCCTGATTAATTCACAGTGTACTATACGATAGGTAGACAGTATTTCCATTGCTTCAAAATCAAACCATGTTATTTTAAGAAAACATAGATAGGTAGTGACCGTTTGACTAAGGGTCGCGAGTCCTTGGCATAAAGGTTCTAACCACGTTTATTGGAGGAAAGGCGTTTGTAACACCCGGTCAAAAAGAACCAAAATCCACCCCCAATTTATACTTTTCTATTCGCGTATTCTATAGGAATAACATTGAAGTATTCAAGTATTATATATATATATATATATATATATATATATATATATATATATATATATATATATATTTAATTATATATATACGGAACATGAAACGATTATTTGATAATCACGTTTGAATAAACTAAAAAAGCGCGAAATAAAGTTATACAAACTTTAACTCAAACATCTTATTTTTATAAAATGTTTCAACTCGAAAATATTTCGAAAACATATAAATGAATTTTATAAATTAAAAGTATTAATTTATATTAAAATCGGGTACAAAAACACGGGCATTTTGCACTGTGGTTGGAGACCACAGTCCCCAAAGTGGGGATCTGGAAATGGATAAAACCACCTCCAAACCCCCAATTCTTTCCATCCATTCATTTCTACACACACACCCCACACCAAAACTCTCTCAACCTCATCCTCACCACCACCGCCGGTCACCACCGCCGGAAACCGCCATCACCATCAACATTTTCGGAAGCATCATCATCAACTACAACAACGAGAGCAGCAGCAGCTGCGGATCATCTTCTTCATCATCATCATCATCATCCCCATCTTCTTCGATTTTCGATTTTTGGTGTGGGGTCCCTCATCTCTCAAGCAGTGACCGAGGCTTTGTCTCGGGAACGACCACAAAACTCTCTGAGGAATACTGACACCCCAGAAAACACACCTGCCGTCAAACCATGCACCTACAAGGATTTTCAAAACTGCAAACCTCTCGATTTTACTGGCACCGAAGGGGCTATCGGTTTGGTCCGATGGTTCGAGAGAATGGAATCAGTCATTCACATCTGCAATTGCACCGAGGAGTGCAAGGTCAAATTCGCCACCTGCACATTTCAAGAAGGTGCTCTCACGTGGTGGAACTCTTACGTTCAGTCTGTGGGAATTGATGCTGCTTACCAATTCCCATGGGAAGACCTGAAAACCATGCTCAGAGAAATGTACTGTCCCCCGGAGGAGATACAAAAGCTGGAAGAAGAATTCTGGCACCTAACTGTTCAGGGAAACGTCATTCAAGGCTACACCACTCGATTTCAACAACTGGCGCTCTTATGCCCAAACATGGTGGATCCTGAATCCGAACGTATCAAGAAGTACATTCGAGGCCTTTCAGAACCTGTCCGAGGGAATGTCGCCTCATCCCAACCTACCACTATCCGGAGTGCCATCTGTCTGGCTCATGAACTTATAGCCATGATCGACCAAAGGGAAACACCTGTGACCCCTACCGGAAGTCACCACAAACGCATTTGGGACGGGAATCCCAATGACAACGACCAGTACCGATCACCAACCAAGCGACTGGAAGCGCCTAAGGCTTACGTCGCTAGATCTGAAGGTAGTAGCGGTTATGGAGGCTATCTGCCATACTGCTCCAACTGCAAACATCATCATGTAGGCCTCTGTAGCGCACCTTGTGCAAGATGCAATCTTAGGGGACACCTGGTTCCGGAATGTAAATTTCCAACCACACCCGTCAATCCCAACGCACCGAGAGTCTGCTTTGTGTGCGGTAACTCAGGACATTTCATGAAGGACTGTCCGGAACGTCAAGATTAGAACAACCACGTTTGCTAAGACGCTACAAAATATTAGGGTTCGTATTTTACTGTGACCCTACTCATTTCACTCTTATTTATTTCAATATTCGCACTACTGTTGGTAGCCATTGACAATGAAAACTTACTCCTCACACATTCCCGATATTAACTGAGGGTTTTGAATCCTCACACCGTCTGTAGGACGTCAATCCTAACAGGGGGTGCAAGATAAGGTAGGAACTAGACAACATACAGATGTGAGACCCAAATTTCTATACGCCTATATTAGGAGATAGGTGCTGTTACAAGAATAGTCTAGCCAAGAATTCATAGAATCAAGGAACACTAAATCAAGAATTTGTAGATCAAGAAACAGTAGGTCAAGAAACCGTAGGACAAGAAATCATAAGTCAAGAAATCATAGGTCAAGAAATCATAGGTCAAGAAAGGATAAGTCAAGAAACCCAAGATCAAGAAATCATATGCCAAGAAATAATAGGACAAGAAACTGTAACTCAAGAAACCATAGGTCAAGAACCGTTAAACAAGAAAACTCTTGGTCAAGAAACCGTAGGTTAAGAAATTACAAGGCAAGAAACTGTAGATCAAGAAATCTAGGACTACTCCTTAAATGGTCACTTGGTGACAACTATCCAGTCCCGGATGGACTACAATGTGAATGGTTACCTGGTAACCACGACTTAACCACACCTTGAACAAACGAAATAGTCAGAATGTGACTACAATGAATAAACGACAACACAATCATGGATTGACTGCTTTCAAACCTAACATAGACATTATACGCCTACAACCCATTCGACAGACCTTTCGTACATACATGTCTCCCCAGACTCTACGCGATCACGACCTCACATGAAATTTCGGGACGAAATTTTCTTAACATGGGGAGAATGTAACACCGGGTCAAAAAGAACCAAAATCCACCCCCAATTTATACTTTTCTATTCGCGTATTCTATAGGAATAACATTGAAGTATTCAAGTATTATATATATATATATATATATATATATATATATATATATATATATATATATATATATATATATATATATATATATATATATAATTATATATATACGGAACATGAAACGATTATTTAATAATCACGTTTGAATAAACTAAAAACGCGCGAAATAAAGTTATACAAACTTTACTCAAACATCTTATTTTTATAAAATGTTTCAACTCGAAAATATTTCGAAAACATATAAATGAATTTTATAAATTAAAAGTATTAATTTATATTAAAATCGGGTACAAAAACACGGGCATTTTGCACTGTGGTTGGAGACCACAGTCCCCAAAGTGGGGATCTGGAAATGGATAAAACCACCTCCAAACCCCCAATTCTTTCCATCCATTCATTTCTACACACACACCCCACACCAAAACTCTCTCAACCTCATCCTCACCACCACCGCCGGTCACCACCGCCGGAAACCGCCATCACCATCAACATTTTCGGAAGCATCATCATCAACTACAACAACGAGAGCAGCAGCAGCTGCGGATCATCTTCTTCATCATCATCATCATCATCCCCATCTTCTTCGATTTTCGATTTTTGGTGTGGGGTCCCTCATCTCTCAAGCAGTGACCGAGGCTTTGTCTCGGGAACGACCACAAAACTCTCTGAGGAATACTGACACCCCAGAAAACACACCTGCCGTCAAACCATGCACCTACAAGGATTTTCAAAACTGCAAACCTCTCGATTTTACTGGCACCGAAGGGGCTATCGGTTTGGTCCGATGGTTCGAGAGAATGGAATCAGTCATTCTCATCTGCAATTGCACCGAGGAGTGCAAGGTCAAATTCGCCACCTGCACATTTCAAGAAGGTGCTCTCACGTGGTGGAACTCTTACGTTCAGTCTGTGGGAATTGATGCTGCTTACCAATTCCCATGGGAAGACCTGAAAACCATGCTCAGAGAAATGTACTGTCCCCCGGAGGAGATACAAAAGCTGGAAGAAGAATTCTGGCACCTAACTGTTCAGGGAAACGTCATTCAAGGCTACACCACTCGATTTCAACAACTGGCGCTCTTATGCCCAAACATGGTGGATCCTGAATCCGAACGTATCAAGAAGTACATTCGAGGCCTTTCAGAACCTGTCCGAGGGAATGTCGCCTCATCCCAACCTACCACTATCCGGAGTGCCATCTGTCTGGCTCATGAACTTATAGCCATGATCGACCAAAGGGAAACACCTGTGACCCCTACCGGAAGTCACCACAAACGCATTTGGGACGGGAATCCCAATGACAACGACCAGTACCGATCACCAACCAAGCGACTGGAAGCGCCTAAGGCTTACGTCGCTAGATCTGAAGGTAGTAGCGGTTATGGAGGCTATCTGCCATACTGCTCCAACTGCAAACATCATCATGTAGGCCTCTGTAGCGCACCTTGTGCAAGATGCAATCTTAGGGGACACCTGGTTCCGGAATGTAAATTTCCAACCACACCCGTCAATCCCAACGCACCGAGAGTCTGCTTTGTGTGCGGTAACTCAGGACATTTCATGAAGGACTGTCCGGAACGTCAAGATTAGAACAACCACGTTTGCTAAGACGCTACAAAATATTAGGGTTCGTATTTTACTGTGACCCTACTCATTTCACTCTTATTTATTTCAATATTCGCACTACTGTTGGTAGCCATTGACAATGAAAACTTACTCCTCACACATTCCCGATATTAACTGAGGGTTTTGAATCCTCACACCGTCTGTAGGACGTCAATCCTAACAGGGGGTGCAAGATAAGGTAGGAACTAGACAACATACAGATGTGAGACCCAAATTTCTATACGCCTATATTAGGAGATAGGTGCTGTTACAAGAATAGTCTAGCCAAGAATTCATAGAATCAAGGAACACTAAATCAAGAATTTGTAGATCAAGAAACAGTAGGTCAAGAAACCGTAGGACAAGAAATCATAAGTCAAGAAATCATAGGTCAAGAAATCATAGGTCAAGAAAGGATAAGTCAAGAAACCCAAGATCAAGAAATCATATGCCAAGAAATAATAGGACAAGAAACTGTAACTCAAGAAACCATAGGTCAAGAACCGTTAAACAAGAAAACTCTTGGTCAAGAAACCGTAGGTTAAGAAATTACAAGGCAAGAAACTGTAGATCAAGAAATCTAGGACTACTCCTTAAATGGTCACTTGGTGACAACTATCCAGTCCCGGATGGACTACAATGTGAATGGTTACCTGGTAACCACGACTTAACCACACCTTGAACAAACGAAATAGTCAGAATGTGACTACAATGAATAAACGACAACACAATCATGGATTGACTGCTTTCAAACCTAACATAGACATTATACGCCTACAACCCATTCGACAGACCTTTCGTACATACATGTCTCCCCAGACTCTACGCGATCACGACCTCACATGAAATTTCGGGACGAAATTTTCTTAACATGGGGAGAATGTAACACCGGGTCAAAAAGAACCAAAATCCACCCCCAATTTATACTTTTCTATTCGCGTATTCTATAGGAATAACATTGAAGTATTCAAGTATTATATATATATATATATATATATATATATATATATATATATATATATATATATAATTATATATATACGGAACATGAAACGATTATTTAATAATCACGTTTGAATAAACTAAAAACGCGCGAAATAAAGTTATACAAACTTTACTCAAACATCTTATTTTTATAAAATGTTTCAACTCGAAAATATTTCGAAAACATATAAATGAATTTTATAAATTAAAAGTATTAATTTATATTAAAATCGGGTACAAAAACACGGGCATTTTGCACTGTGGTTGGAGACCACAGTCCCCAAAGTGGGGATCTGGAAATGGATAAAACCACCTCCAAACCCCCCATTCTTTCCATCCATTCATTTCTACACACACACCCCACACTAAAACTCTCTCAACCTCATCCTCACCACCACCGCCGGTCACCACTGCCGGAAACCGCCACCACCATCAACATTTTCGGAAGCATCATCATTAACAACAACAACGAGAGCAGCAGCAGCTGCGGATCATCTTCTTCATCATCATCATCCCCATCTTCTTCGATTTTTGATTTTGTTGGTAAGGAGCTTTAAAACCCATTTAATATACTTGTAAAGCTTTTATTTACATGTTAGAACGTTTACTCAACGAAGATTTGCCCAAAAACCGACTCAAAAATGCATTTTTAAAGCCAAAAATACGAGCAGTTCGTCGAGCGAGCCGAGTCGAGCTGCGAACCGAACTGAGCAACGAACCGAGTTGAGATTTCCAGATCTCAGTTCGTCGAGCGAGCCGAGCCGAGCAGCGAACCGAGCCGAACGAGATGCGAGTCGAACCGAGCAGCGAACCGAGCCTAGCTGCGAGTCGAATCGAGCAGCGTACCGAGCCGAACTGACCTGCTCTGCGAAATGATTTTTTGCCCAACGATTCAACATTTGCATAACCACAACTACACTTTTTACAACGATGACTTACGTACAAAAATTATATTTTTGTGAAGTAGACAACGAAACGATTTTAATAATGATTTAATTGAGAATTATTATTATTACAAAACCGTCACAAACGGACCGTACACAATTCTAAAACTAAACAACAGAAGTATACTTTCATGACACGTTTAGTTAAACCGATTAGTATCTTACTCATATAACCTCACGTGTTTAGGGCACTAGGAGGTTACCATTCGGACAACACACGTATCGTAGGATCGCTGACAACTCACATGTGAGTCATAGCCCCTCTTTTCAAACTGTTTTACTGTTTTGGGGTGGAATGCATACTCGTTATTACTATTAAAAATCTATTTATGAAACCACTCATTGTAAATGCTTTACAATTACTCGCGCTAGACTGGGGCACTGGTCATCATTACAACCCTCGTAGGAGGTAGGTTTCATGAATACGAACCTTTCTAGATATGGCGGAATATCTAGACACTTAGCCAAGATCCCAAGAACCTCAATAGCCGTATGCTATCATTGTAAGACACTGGAACATTAGAAACATAGTACTCGCGGATAGAGTACAGTACCCTAGAATCCAAGAAACCAAAGTACAAGAACTAGATCCGAGAAAGCTAGAAACAAGGAACAAGATCTTCAAGAAACTCAAGATAACAAGATATTAGATAACAAGAAATTATAAACCAAGAACTAGAAATACAAGAAACAAGAACTAGATCCAAGAACTAGAAATCAAGATAGATCAAGAACTTACAAGAAATTAGATTCAAGAAACACTAGATTCAAGAACTAGAAATCAAGATAGATCAAGAACTTATGTGCAAGATAAAGAAACTATGTGCAAGATCAAGAATTATGTGCAAGATCAAGAACTCAAGATTTTCAAGATCAAGATCAATGAAACAAGATTTTCAAGAACTTATGTGTTTATTATTACGTGTTATATACTTTCAATCTATGTGTTATGTGATATGTGTTATTTGCTAAATTGTGATACGTGCTAAATGCTATTTTGTGATATTATTGCCTGTTGTTATTATTGTGGGAACTGTGTAGATCAAGAAACTAGTCAAGAATCACCACACTCGAATTACCACTCATTTTAGAGATTTCAAGAAATCAGGATCGTACACGGAGTGTACACTTAGAATAGAATTATGCTCACAAAAATTTATTCCTCCAACTAAACCTATGAACTCACCAGCTTATCGCTGACGTATTTTAGTATGCATTTCAGGTACCGCTTTAGTAGGATCGGCCCATCAGGATCCTAGCTCGAGTCGCATGCTTTTCAACACTGGATTTCATTGCATTTACTTTTGTACTATTAGTCATGCAATGAAATATTTTGCGAACTCAGATGTTTTGTAAAACTATTTACATCATGAAATGGATTTCTCAAACGTCTCATGTTAGAGGTCGTTTGCTATATATCTTTGTGCTTGTGATATTTGATTTGGTAACACTCGACCCGACCGCTTCCGCAACCTGAAATTTGAGGGTGTTACAACATTAGTTTAGTTTAAAATCATAAATGTATAGTTAACAGTACACCGGTTTTCAATATTTATCAATTGGGATCATTATTCCACAACGGATTGTGCCCACGACTTTCATAGCTTCCACGTTCCGTACTACACACATTCGTGATGTTTCCGGCGCTATACAAATGAAAGCTGTATAACGTTACCTCCGTTGTTTCATAACGATGTTACTCCAATTGTATTTAAAGTAGCATCACCCCAAATATTAACAAGCTAACTACATCATAACAAACACAATAGCTAATCTACTCACTAATCATGGCAATGTATTCTAAATCAAACATAATAGTAGCATGCAACATTATGAAAGATAAGGATAGAAATAACCGAAAGTAATGCGTAGATTGAATAGTAGCTGAAAGATTACACGGACAGAGCTCCGAAATATCTCGAACAATAATACATAGGAGATCCTCCAAGAATTCCAACTCTATTACAAAAGCTACCCTACTAATCCTCCTCTAACTCCTAAGAGTAGCGCTAGAGAGAGGATGCTAATTACCTACTAATTCTCCTCTAACTCCTAAGAGTAGTGCTAGAGAGAGAATGCTAACCTAATTCTAGAGAGAGAAATGAGATGAGAGGTGTATGAAAATGAGAAATGGAGGTTAGTATTTATAGGGAGAGGGTGAAAGCCTTGGTACAAGTCTTGAAGCATCAAATACAAGCATCAAAGCAGCATACGGGACAAGCGGACCAAGGGGGGTCAAACGGCACCCAACAAGGCAAACAACCCCGTATACGGCACCTATAGGGCCGTATACGGCACCTAGGGTACCGTATACGGTACCTAGGTGCCCAGGGGGGTTGGTGCTCCGTTTGGCCTCCGCTGACTTCTCGGTTGCTTGGTTCGTCCGTATCTTCTTCGTTCGGGCTCCGATTTGCTTGATTCTTGCGCCGTTGGCTTCGTTTTTCTATTACGCTTCTAATGACACTGAGTTTTCCAAATTTGGAAGTGTTTGACTTTTGCGTGTTCCAGATGACGATCAGCGAGCTTTTAGACTGTGTATCTTCTCCGTCTTTCGTCCGTTTCTTCTGATTCTTTCACCTCCGGTCTTGGATTTCCCTACGGAATCATAAAATATGAATTAAGATCTAATTCCATAAGTAAATTAAGAAGGGAATATTTAAGGTGACATTATTTGCCTCGTTTTACGTGATAAACGGATGTTTTGGTGATTTTAACAGCAATGCCTATAATTGGACCACTTTGGTGATTTTAAGTAAATAATAGATGTTTTAAGATGATTTCACCAAATATAAGTCCAATAAGTGCAGAATAATGTGCCTAAAAACATGACTTTTTAGGTCACATCAAGTATCCCACACTTAGACGTTGCTTGTCCTCAAGCAACACATCCATGCCTCGTGAAAAAGATATTTTAAAAATCTGATTTTGGGGTGAGTCAGAATATTTCTAAAAGTCAACATTTTCTCATATTTATATAATTGCTCTAAAAACATCAGGAAAGATAAGATAATCATTTCAGAAACAAGTAATGATTTTCTTTAAGCATACTTCCAAATCTCGTGATCTTGGAGTATACATGACCAGGCGATCTTACTAAAATATTCACTCAATTCACTCAAGAGTGTTTCGGGTTTCCTAATATTCTAAACAAAGAAATCGCTCAATTAGCCAGTCATGCAGTACTCATCGTCATAAGCTTGATCGAGAATCGGATCTCCACCACTTAGGTGAGAACGATGCTAATTATCCCAAGACATTCAGGGGTTGTAATGTTTGTGAGGGTTAATGGGTATGGATAGTGGGAATTTTGGTTGTAAGGGTGTTGCTTATCTTAGGACTCCTAAGGTCACGGAAAACTTAATTTAGTATCGGATGAAAGTAAAGTGGCTTTTGTCTTCTGTCGGATCTTCTTCTTTTAGGGCGATACTTCAAAGTACTAGCTTTATTTTCTTTTTTCTTTTTTTCTATTTTCCTTTTTTTCTAATTTTTTTCTTTTTCTTTTTCTTTCAGAACTTCTTTGCCAGAGAACTTCCAAGGATTATTAAATGAAGCAATCCTTCTTCTCATCTTTCTTCTTCGAGTCTTTTCATGGTGTCAATTTTTCACACCAAGGATATTTCTTTTTCGGAGAACACGAGAGAGTAAGACAATTTGAAGGGATGTTTCTAAAAAATGTTTTTCATAACCTCAGAAATTCTAGGATAAGTTTTTGGAAGTATTTGGGAAAGTAGGGGTTTAAACATGTGGGTTTATGAAACGAAAAGGTTTATGCTCAACAGGGTTTACTAAGTGGATCATCGATACTAAAAATAAGCATCGGAAAGGGTTTTGGGCTTGAAAGAGAAGGCTAAAAAGTGGGTTAAATCCTAAGGAATGTCAAGGTCATCTAATTGCACCTATACCACGTACGGTACTCACCAATGTGGTCTCGAAGCGTATGTCAAGAGCAAGCTCTAATTCAGATATACATGCATCGGCACACACAAGAAATGAACAATGTAGCATTAAAATTGAATGCTTTTAAGGCTCAAGTCCTCACTGCAAATGGGTTGTATGTGCCTAGTCATATTCTTATTAGATTATCATTTCTTGCTTAAGCAATTATTAACTTATTTTCCTTCGATTTTAAAACAACTTATTCATATTTTGAAAATGACTTCTCTTAAAAACATCAAAACTCAAAAATTTAGAGTTAATCGGGGGATTAAACTCGTTTTTTCTTTTTGAAAATTAAAAAATTTTGAAAAATTTTAGAGAGGAACATTTTCTGTTTTAACTATTTTGAACTAAAATCATAAAAACAAACCAAGGTATTCTATACCTGCTATCCCACACTTAGAGGAACATTGTCCCTAATGTTCTCTTGAGTTGAGACTGAAAAATTCCACACTTAGAGTTTGAACATGCAAGAAAATGTTTCTCAAGTGTTTTGTTTTGGGCTGGAATCCCACACTTAGTGATAAGTTTAGGATAGAGTATAGACTACTTTTATTATCACACTAACAAAACAAATAAACATGAATCATTATAAAAAAGATAAAAGAGGAAAGGATCAGATACTTCCCAGATAGTAAGTTGCATAGGAGCTGAGTTTCTGAATTTACAGAAGGAGATGTGGCCAAGATCTGCTTCTGAGTTCTTAATGAGGATTGGCTCGGATTCAAGCGACTTGCTTATTTCCATCTTAACATCTCAATTTTTCCTCATGAAGAGATCTCTTAAGTGTGAACACGTTGGATGTACCTTTTTTACAAACTCGGTTTTGTTTTTGCAAATGAAAGGAAATCACTGTCTCAGATTTTGAAAGATGTTTTCTAATACAAACCAGTTTTATAATTCATGTGTTTTTAAACGAGTTCGAGCATAATGCATAAAAGTAGTATGCAAGTACCTCAAATGCTCGAAACACAAGATGATTTTCCTATTCATCCGAGAACAGTGGTTTATTTGCAAAACGAGTTGTATTTAGAAGATGTTTTATAACAGTTGGGTTCATCCAAGTGTGAAGGATAGTCGGAGATCTACTTCATTTCTTAGATTCTCTTTCTTTCTACGATTATTCCATGGGTTGCCTCCCAAGAAGCGCTGCTTTTAAAGTCGATAACCTGACTTTATTTCACGGGTTGCCTCCCGAGAAGCGCTGCTTTTAGAATCGAGAGCCTGACTTTGCCTTCCTTTAGTCTAGTTGGTGCTGGAATCTCCAGGGTCGGAAGTGCTCAGAAGTGGAACCCTGGGATTGCGTGGATAGATCCTCAGAAAGTGGTGAGAAATGATTTCAACGTTGTTCGGAACTTCTTTTGAAAAGATAGGGAAACTTTCAAGATGTTGCTGACTAACCCTTTTCATGTTCAGAAGGTCCCAAGTGATATCCCCGATTGTTCTGGATATAGGTCCGCGGGAATCAACTACAAAGAAACCATCAGATTCAATCATCTCTTTCTGAGGGTGCTGCTGTCTGAATGAGTCCATGAATCCGAGAAATTGGAGGTGTAAAGTGTTGTGATCTGCTATGCCAGAGTTTCCTCTTATTTCTCGAATTGAATCATGAATATCCTGGATGAGCTTGGTCTGGTAGTTGGTGAACGTGAGATTTGAGTCTTTGAAGGTGTTGCACACTATATCGTACACCTCACGTAAACCATAGTGAAATATTAGTCAATCCTCGTCCGGATTGTCCTCAGTAAAGATTTCTTGGATCCGTTCTGTGAGGAAGTTCGCGATGTTAACCATCGAACCTTCTGGTATAGAGGAAGGGATGTCACGCGACCTTTCGGTAAAACTCACATACTCGAGATCTTCAACAATCTTGTGAGCATGGAACTCAATAGTGCAGTCTATGTAGAACCTGTGAGGAGAAGTCTTATCCATGTGGTCGTTCCTTGCCATAGAATTAAGTATGCCCCGAAGATTATTCATCAGTCGAATATCAGCATCTGCATCAGGGTTCCCAGTAGCACAGTACATTTCCTCGTGGAATGAGTGTAGAAACTCACTTTGCTCCCGGGAATATGGAAATGCGGATCTGATCAGAGTGTCATAGATCTTCCTGTAGATGCGCTTCTGTTCTTCAAAGAACTCCAGCTCTTCAGATGTAGGTCTAGCGTTTTGTTGCAGGAGCTGAGCAGCGAGATCTTCAGCGAAGGAATTGAGACGAATGTGGAAGAATCTGTAATCTTGGGAATTCTCGGCTTGGTTGACTTCAGACTCGGCTACGATTTCCTCGATCAGGGCCTGTTGTCTTGGAGTGTACTCGTTGGTAGAGTTGAGGATAATGCTAGTCATAGTGGGTATGTCATTTTCAAAGTCTTCGATAGCATTTATCATCTTCTCGTGGTTGGTGATAATTGGTATTTCTGGAGAAGGTGGATTAGCTGGAGGCATAGGAAGATGGATAGACCGGATATCTATTGGAATGTCAGCGTTGACGATATCATCCACGTCACTCTCTATGAATGGAGAATCCCTAGCCTGGGAATCAGGGAATTCAACATGATCAGATGGTGGCTGGGTGTCATCGGTGATTTGAGATATCGGTTGTGAAGAGTGCATCTCTATGTCTCTCTCCTCCTGAGAATCAGTATCTCGGCTGGATTCAGAGGTGCCTCCAAATTCGAACAGGGTTCGTGGCGCAGATGCATCGAAGGTTTGAATCCTTCGGGAAGGCTCTCTTGAATGCAACTCCGGTAATCGGGAAGCTTTGTAGGCTGAAATCTTCATCAGGAGTTTGTCTCTAAGCTCTGGGTGTTTTTTTGCTAACGCAATGGTTTTCTCGATGTTTAATAGAGCGTCGAGTCGAGGCAAGATAAGAGGCTTAGAGGGGTCCATGACAGAGGCTATAAGCCTTTCCATGGTTATGCCGAATCCTGCATTATATGGTTCATCAGTAGGTGGGTCACCATCTGATTCATTATCTGACAGGGGAATGGTGTTCTCGATCTGCATGATTTCTTCTGTCGGATAGTTGGAATCAGGTAAGCAGTGATGCGGTGGGGTGGATTGGTATAAGTCCTCATCTTCTTCTTCAGGGTCTTCTTCCATTTCTTCTTCGGATTCCTCCATTTCTTCTTGTTCAGTTTCTTCTTCCTCCATTTCTTCTTGTTCTGACTTATCTGGCTCGGAATCTTCACTCTCTTCTTCTGACTCTGACTCTTCTGTTGATGATATGAGGCAAGTGTGCTCATCTGGTACGTAAGTATGTGATGGTTCTGAATCAGAAGTGTCGTCGTCTGAAGTGATCATGCCCATAGAGATGGCATATATCTCTGCTTGCTCTGCGAGAAGCTCATCAGCCTGATTGATTCTGAATGCAATAGTTTGTCCATGTGCTCTGAGGCTGATAGTCTGCGAGTAAACATAAATAATAGCATGAGCAGTATTCATGAAAGGCCTTCCTAGGATAATGGGTATATTAATGTCTTCCTGAATATCCTTCACTACGAAGTCAGTTGGGAAATAGAACCTATCCACTTTTACCATGACGTTCTCAGCTATTTCTCTAGGATATCGGATTGTTTGATCGGCAAGCTAGACGCTCATTCTAGTTGGTTGCAGTGGTCCTAATTCAAGTCGGGAGTAGAGTGAGTAGGGCATGAGGTTGATGCTCGCTCCTAGATCGGCCAAGGAACGGATCATGCCAGAGTGATAGATAGAGCAGGGCAAGGTGAATCGGCCCGTGTCTCCTAGTTTTTCCGAAAGGGAATTCTGAATGACAGCGGAGCATTCAGCGTTGAGAGAGATTTTAGGTACTTCGGGTACCTTTTCCTTAGTAACCAGCATGCGTCGAATGTACTTAGAGCCGGAAGGGATTCTATACACGGTGTCTAAGAATTTTCCGTCGAGTTTGAAAGATTTAGCGTTATATCTTTTTCCGATACGATGTGGGAAGGGGACTCGAACATCCTGAATAGGAGTAGGTACGGGTTTGGTCTCAACTGTCGTCGGGATAGGAGTAGGGTTCTTCATCGGAGAAGAAGCTTCAGAATGGCTCGGTGCCTTCTGGTTATCCGTAGAGTTCAGAGTCTTGGCCTCCTCAACGTGGGGGTTGTGAACAGTATTGCTCGGTAGAGATCCTTGGGGTAGAGTGTCAAGACGGTGGGCTAACTGACCAATTTGATTCTCGAGGCTCTTGAGAACCGAGAGTTGATTTTGAAGGAATAGGTCGGTTTGATCTTGTCTAGCTGTCATCTTCTGATTGAAAGCGTTCTGCCCCTGGATAAACTTGTTCAGGTTGTCATCAGTGCTCGTGACTGGGACGATTGTCTTCACCGGTTCAGCAAGTTGGGTATCCTCAGTGGCGGCTAATGGAAGTGGTTGATTGTACGGAAGTTGTGGTTGTTGTGGGTACATCGGATATCGAGGCTGAAACCTGGGTGGTTGGTTGTTCCGTGGAGGAAACTGGGTTCCTCGTGCTCTTGGCGGAGAAGTTCTAGCGAAGCCAGGTGGATTTTGTTGTCTGGTTGGGAATTGGGCATAACAGACAGTTCCGTCGGTAGGATCTTCATACTCTACAGCGTATTCCTCGGTAGGATGATGGGCACAGTTCTGGCAAGCCTGAACTTGGTGAACCTGTTGTGGTTGCTTCTTCACTTCTCCAATCTGTTTCGTTAGAGTTTCGATCTGCTCGCTCAGAGATTTGATTGCTTCAGCTTGCGCGGTGCTTGCAATAGGCAGGGATGAGGATTGCTCATCGGACTTCCAGTCGTGGTGATGCATCGTCATGTCTTCGATTAAGGCCCATGCTTCATTGTCGGTTAACTTCATAAGGTTGCCTTGAGAAGCTGCGTCAAGCGTGATGCGATGGATAGGATTGAGACCATTATAGAAAGTACAGAGTTTATCGGTTTTGGTCATCTGGTAGTTGGGACATCTCCTCACCAAACTCTTGAATCGCTCCCATGCTGAGTAGATTGACTCGTCGTGAGCTTGTGAAAAGTTCGCGATGTCATTCTTGGCTTTAGTTTGTTTGGACGGAGGGAAATACTTCGTAAGGAATTTGTTTTCCATGTCCTCCCATGAGGTGATTGATCCGGTGTCAAGTCCCTCAAACCAGCTCAAAGCATGTAAGGCGAGAGAAAAGGGGAACAGGTGTAGGCGAACTATTTCCTGATCAACCCCATTATGCTTATACGAATTGGAGATTTGAATGAATTTGTTAATGTGAGCGTTGGGATCTTCACGGGGTAGCCCATGGAATTGGCAGTTGTCCTTGATGAGTTGGACGATGTGGTATTTGAGTTCGAAAGATGGTCCGTCGATCACTAGATAGCTAATCGGTCCTCCTCGTCCTTTGATGGATGGTTTGGTACTGTCGGCGAGAGTAACACGAGCGGCTATTGGTGGAAAACGAGAACGTCTTTCTTTGCGGATGGTATGGATAATCGACTCGGGATCGGGTAAGAAAATGAGTGGGTCAGATCCGGATGATCTGGTCAAATATCGTTGAAGTATAGTGGTAAGTATTCCCGCGTGTCACGCGGGTGACCCGGGTTCGATCCCCGGCAACGGCGCCAAAAACTTGTCGCGCTGCCAGCAGTCACGGTCGTTTTCACAACTGGCAGCAGCACGTCGGTGGAAGTTTTAAAATTTATATTTTGCTGGGGACCTAAGTTCTACTAGAGCTGTATAGCTGAAGTATGACCTAGGGTCGTTCTAAAGAGTTAACCGTATTGTGAAACGACTTCGAGACGAAAGTTCAAATTAGCGATGGTTTGAAAATAGTTTTGAGTGGGGGTTTTATACTTAGGCCCGTAATTAAAATTAAAACTAATTAAAGCAGTAAATAAAAGCGGTAGGTTGAATCAGTATAGGGGGACTTGTGTTTGTTATGACTTCGTTAGCTTTTACGTGGGGTGATGCTGTATTGGGGTTTTATATTTGAAAACGTCTTTTAAGATTTGTGACTTACGTTCACGTAGATACCTCGTGGTGTAAACACTAGTACCCTACTGATCAGATAAACCAACCAGTATGTCACTGAGTACTAGGCTGTTAAGATTATGATCAGATCGGACTGTCTTGAAACCCCCCTCACCGTCTCTTATGATGAGACCAAGTGACCCTCCAGATGGGGTGCAGGAATAAGGCGATAGTCCGCAATTTATCCACTGATCTTTCTTAACACAGACAAAGATATCTAAGCTAGGCGAGGCATTTAAGATTTAAGACAGGTAGTGACTGACTAACAAATACATTAATGGTTGTGATTGAGTTCAGAGATATTCGGTTGTGATACAGTCTTCAACCCACAGAGTTTTCCACAGTTACATAGTGTGTTCACCCGTATTACGATTTTTCCTGGACCACAGACTATGCTAGGATGTAACACAGTATACAACCTTCGACCTTTCAGTAGTTTGTACGTGTTTGTATTCCACCATAGGTGTTTCCAATGTTAAACCGGATACTCAGTCGTATTAGGGCTTTAACTGGGCTACATACTTTACAGCCATCTGAACTCTAATTATCTAAGTTTGTATTACAGTAACACCATCTATGATAGCTAAACAAACCGTTCACTTTATAATCCCAAACCAATAAATCTCTGATTAATTCACAGTGTACTATACGATAGGTAGACAGTATTTCCATTGCTTCAAAATCAGACCATGTTATTTTAAGAAAACATAGATAGGTAGTGACCGTTTGACTAAAGGTCGCGAGTCCTTGGCATAAAGGTTCTAACCACGTTTATTGGAGTAAAGACGTTAGTTGAGTTTAAAATCATAAATGTATAGTTAATAGTACACCGGTTTTCAATATTTAACAATTGGGATCATTATTCCACAACGTATTGTGCCCACGACTTTCATAGCTTCCACGTTCTGTACTACACACATTCGTGATGTTTCCGGCGCTATACAAATGAAAGCTGTATAACGTTACCTCCGTTGTTTCATAACGATGTTACCCCAATTGTATTTAAAGTAGCATAACCCCAAATATTAACAAGCTAACTACATCATAACAAACACAATAGCTAATCTACTCACTAATCATTGCAATGTATCCTAAATCAAACATAATAGTAGCATGCAACATTATGAAAGATAAGGATAGAAATAACCGAAAGTAATGCGTAGATTGAATAGTAGCTGAAAGATTACACGGACAGAGCTCCGAAATATCTCGAACAATATTACAAAGGAGATCCTCCAAGAATTCCAACTCTATTACAAAAGCTACCCTACTAATCCTCCTCTAACTCCTAAGAGTAGTGCTAGAGAGAGGATGCTAATTACCTACTAATTCTCCTCTAACTCCTAAGAGTAGTGCTAGAGAGAGAATGCTAACCTAATTCTAGAGAGAGAAATGAGAGAAATGAGATGAGAGGTGTGTGAAAATGAGAAATGGAGGTTAGTATTTATAGGGAGAGGGTGAAAGCCTTGGTACAAGTCTTGAAGCATCAAATACAAGCATCAAAGCAGCATACGGGACAAGCGGACCAAGGGGGGTCAAACGGCACCCAACAAGGCAAACAACCCCGTATACGGCACTCATAGGGCCGTATACGGCACCTAGGGTGCCGTATACGGTACCTAGGTGCCCAAGGGGGGGGGGGGGGGGTTGGTGCTCCGTTTGGCCTCCGCTGACTTCTCGGTTGCTTGGTTCGTCCGTATCTTCTTCGTTCGGGCTCCGATTTGCTTGATTCTTGCGCCGTTGGCTTTGTTTTTCCGTTACGCTTCTAATGACACTGAGTTTTCCAAATTTAGAAGTGTTTGACTTTTGCGTGTTCCGGATGACGATCGGCGAGCTTTTCGATTGCGTATCTTCTCCGTCTTTCGTCCGTTTCTTCTGATTCTTTCACCTCCGGTCTTGGATTTCCCTACGGAATCATAAAATATGAATTAAGATCTAATTCCATAAGTAAATTAAGAAGGGAATATTTAAGGTGACATTATTTGCCTCGTTTTGCGTGATAAACGGATGTTTTTGGTGATTTTAACAGCAATGCCTATAATTGGACCACTTTGGTGATTTTAAGTAAATAATAGATGTTTTAAGATGATTTCACCAAATATAAGTCCAATAAGTGCAGAATAATGTGTCTAAAAACATGACTTTTTAGGTCACATCACCAATCCATACTCACTACAACATCAAATTCCCCCATTTGCATCGGGATTAAATTTATGAGAAAAATTTCATTGTTAATTACTAACTGACAGCCCCTATACATATTTGTCACAAAGATAATCCTATCGTCAGCAACCTCCACATCAAGTGGAGCATCTAACTCAGCAAGAGGAATTGAGAAATATCGACAAAACTTTTCAGACACAAATGATCGTGAGGCTCCCGAATCAAACAGTATGTATGCAGGTTTAAGATTTACAAAGAAGGTACCTGTTAACACATCGGGGGCTCGTTGTGCTTCTTCTGTAGTAATCTGAAAGGAACGGTGTCTAGGCTTCGGTGGTTCCACCGTCTTCCTCTCAGTATTCTTGCGAGGAGCAGAAGAAGTAGATTGAGATTTCAATTCAGGACAATCAGGTCGAATATATCCCGGTTTCAGACAATGATGGCAAACTTTACTTGGATTGGGACAGTCTTTGCTAAAATGTCCCGGCCTTCCACAAGAAAAACAATTAAGAGTCCCGGCTTTGCTAAATCGAATATAATTCGTTTCAATTATAACGAACGTTGGGGAACAATTTTTATTAAATAATATATCATTATTTAATAACGCTATTATATCCAAAATATTATTTTGATAATATTTCAATTAAAATTCGTATCGTACAACAAAGTCCACGCGATTAAAATATTAAACGCTCAAACAAAACAAGCTAAGTTATATTTTATAACTCAAATATAAAGTATGTGATGAAATACTTCAACAAAAATACTGAGTAATTAATCGTATTTTAAAACGTATATTTAAACGTATAAAATAATTAAACGCTTAAACGATCGGGGAAACGAACACCACACGGAGCGCAACTGCGGGGAAAGAAAATGGGAGGCTTAAACCTCCCACCTCACCTTCTTCCTTCCTTATTTTATCATCTCCCTTTCTCTCTCTCCATTCTTTTTCTCACTTTCTCTCTAACACCACCACCACACCACCACCACTTCCATCGCCAAAAACTACCACCAAACGCCATCAAATTACTTTGCCTATTTAGAGAAAAACGATCACGGAGTCACGATCTACATTTCTTTCTTTTCGGATTCTCCCCGCGTTAATTTGTAAGTTTTCGACAAAACTCGAAACCCTCCGATTTCACTCATTTTCACTTGTTTGTTGTTTGTTTAAGCTTAAAATGTCCAAATATGGGTTGGGTAAAAGTTTCGAGTCAAACGGAAACCGGAAAACACGTTTTCGACTCTAATTCCGGCCATCAGACTTAAGTGTCGCATAGGCCAAAGCAGCGTAGCGTCACTTAAGTGTCGCACTAAGTGTCGCTAAAAGCCCTAATTTTGCGTATCTTACCCTAGTGCCGCATAAAACCCCTTTTTTCCGACACTTGCCTAAGTGTCGCAAATTCAATGCCCGACACTTCAGACCGACACTCCCTGCGACACTTATCTAAGTGTCGCCTATAATTAAATTCCGATTTCATCCGACATTTGACCCTAGTGATGCTCCAACCCGATATCCGACACTTAAGCCCGACACTACCTTAGTGACGCCTTATTATGCGTCACTTCTCTAAGTGACGCCCTTCTTACTATAAGTATCGCATGAAACAGTACCAAGAAAACACAGATTTTACTAAGTGTCGAGACCTAAAATTTTATTACTTGATTTCAACCAAATTCAACTTTCAGATGCGTTTTTCACCAAAGCAATATAGTAGAAATAAATTTTTTTTGAGCTAACCTGGCACCTCGACCCCAGCCAGGGGCTCTGCCCCTTGGACCCCGCTAACCAGGGGCACTGCCCTCGGACCCCCGTCACCTAAAGTCGGTAAATATTTTTTAAGTATAACACTCAAACACCAAGACAGTAATACTTTGGAATTGTATTACAAACGAATCACCAACGGGCCGTACACGTTTTTTAAAACTCAAATCAATCAACCAAATCGTAGTCATTTGGACATTCTAGTTAGACGAACAACTACAAAGGTAGTCTTTATAGATACCTACTCACGTTTTTAACCATCGCGTGTCGTGGACACCCTCAGGTTACAAGTCTTCGGACATCACTACTCAGCTAATCAAATCAAGTTGATTAAGTTAAACGCATCAAGACTCAGGTGAGTCTCATGGCCCCTATTTTACTATTTTCTCAGGGGTGTGATATACTGCTTGTTTATTTTACAATATGAACGCAAGTACAAACTTTTCATATACTACATGAGTTATTTCCACTAATCATTTCAAAGCCCTCCATCAGCATAGTTTGGTAATACGTTGTAGCGTGAATATTAGTATATGGTACGATATAGGGTTGACCCTCCTCGTCCGGGTTAGCAAGCACTAACTGGGTAAACGGATGTACTAATATTTGTTCAGACGAGTGTAGATTAGGCACTCGTGGGAGGCACCTCGATCAGGTTCTTGAATATGGATCCTGACCCCTCGAGTTAAGCTCAGACTATGTGCTCATGGCTGTATACATCACTATTTGCTTGGTTGCAAATCAGTATTTAAATCTTGCGGTTCATACGATATTATTTGATATACAAACCTGTGAGCTCACCAGCGTTTCGCTGACCCATTTTAGCATGTATCACAGGTATTCAGCAGTAGGATTGGACTGCCCTCAGGATCACTATAGCTCGAGTTAGCATGCAGACATTAGAGATTTCCTTGCACTAATATATTTTGTAAACATATTTATGTATTGGAATCTCTCATTTTTAGAACACGAGCTAT
The DNA here is from genome assembly GCA_949592205.1 of Helichrysum umbraculigerum. Lineage (NCBI taxonomy): Eukaryota > Viridiplantae > Streptophyta > Magnoliopsida > Asterales > Asteraceae > Helichrysum > Helichrysum umbraculigerum. The sequence continues at coordinate 97,209,955 of CATIUR010000004.1, forward strand.
GTATAGCTGCAAATGTTGTAAACATTTCTTATATCAATATATATTTTGTAAAAACGACGCATATAGAATCGTTCCTATATATCTTGTGTGCTTTGATATTTGATTAGTCGCGCCCCGACCCGAACCGCTTCCGCATCTTAAATTGGGGGGTGCGACAGAATTTACTCTTCGTCGGACGAATCGGAGTCTATCAAATTAATCATATCTATCGTAGCCATCGGATTGAAAACCCCGTGAGTGCTTGCAAATTTTCAAGATCGGAATCGGAAGACATTTTACAAATTATATGAAAGTGGAAAAGTGTATGAATATTTATATGATAGAAAGATGTTGTGAATTGTACTGTGAATTGTTTGGAAAAGAATGTGTATATTTATAGTAAAAAAGTAGTTTAAAAAAAATTAAAAAGTTTGGTTTTTAATTATTATTTTTAAATATTCATTAAACGGTCAAAAGGGAAAGAAAAAAAGGGCGGGGCCACTCAAACCCACCTACACACGTTGGATATCCGACGACCTCCAAACGACAGCCGAAATGACGATGTGGTGCCATCGGTGTCAGTTTCGTCGGCTAGAATCGACGGTTGCGATTAAACCCGATGGGAGTAGTCTTACTTTTTGTTTTTTTTGTCTAATTTTTATTATTTTGATTTCAATCCTTTATTTTTAATGTTACAACATTAAAGACATTTTTCTTAAAATTATATTATTATGTTACACACTTTCTGTTTTTCAAAAAGTTATACTCCGTATGTGTGACACCCGTCAAATTAGGACTAGTGATTAGTACCTAATCAACTGTTAATATTTGTAATTAGTTTTATGTTAGGCTAATTAATGTAACAATCATTATATATATTGTTGAATATATACAAGTATTATACGATTTGAATAAATCGTATAAGTTTCAAATCGAATGGATTTCGATTAAAATAAATACGGACGTTGGTGAACAATTATATTAAATAATATAATGTTATTTAATAGCGCTATTATATCCAAAATATTATTTTGATAATATTTCGTATTCAAATTCGTATCGTACAAGTAACATTTACGCGATTAAAATATTAAAAAAAAAAGGTTATTGGAGGGAACCTTTAACCCCGGATCCGTAGATCCACGGAGCCCCACCCGCAAGAGGCAACCCGTCCGGCTAAACACCTGGCCCCAGTGACCCCACACACGGAGCATAGGCTTTTTTGTACTCCCAGAGGCTTGAACCCGGGTGGGGCGTGGGGATTTGCGGCGGCGGTACCACTGAGGCAAAGCCATTAAGCGCGCAAACAAAATGAAACAAGCTTAAGATTATATCTTATAACTCAAATATAAAGTATTTTACAAAATACTTAAGCCAAATTATCGAATATTTATTTGAATTTTAAAACGCATATTTAAAGGTAATTAATATTAAATTAAACATTAAACGATTGGGAAAACGAGCACCGCACGGAACGCGAATACACGGAGTTAAAATTTGGTGAAGCCCACTTCGTGGACCCCACCGATTTTCAGCCAAAAAGGGGGAAACCCCCCTCCCCACCTTCATTTCATCATCATCATCTTCCCTCTCTATTCTCTCTCTTCTCTTTCTTTCTCTCTAAATTTACAAACACCACCACCACCTTTCATCTCAATTTAACACCACAAAACGACATCAAAACTCGGAGCTCATTTAGGGAAAAACGTTCACCTCATCACGATCTACATTTTCATCTTTTCGGATTTTCAATCCGACACTTTGTAAGTTTTCCGACAAAAGTCGAAACCCCTCGTTTTCACTCATTTTTACATGTTTATCGTTTATATGTGTTTAAAATGTCCAAATATGGGTTGGGTAATAGATTTGGACCGAATGGTCGCTGGAAAACTCGTTTTCGACACAAACTCCGGCCATCAGACCGTAACGTCGCATTTGACCCAGACTTTATGCGACGTCAGCTGCGACGTCGCAAAACACATCACGACGTCGCACATAGCGACATCAGCCACTACGTAAGCCCTTACGTCGCGGAAATCAACAACGTCGCATATAGCGACGCCACGCACAACGTCGCATTAAATTGCGAAAGTCGCACATAGCGACGCCATGCTCAACGTCGCAGTCAGGACCTGCGACGTCGCACCCAACGTCGCACAAAACAGAAAACACAGATTTTCACTAAGTGTCGAGACCCTAAATTTTATCACTTGATTTCACCCAATTTCAAGTCCATATGCGTTTTTCACCAAAGCAATATAGTAGAAATAAAAAATTTCCAAGCTGACTTGGCAGCTCGACCCCAACCAGGGGCTCTGCCCCTTGGACCCCGCCAGGGGCTGCCGCCCCTTGGACCCCGCTACCAGGGGCGCTGCCCCCGGACCCCCGTCACTTAGAGTTTGTAACGGCTTCAAAGACACAATCAAAATACATTTTTCAAGTAAAACACCACGAAATCAAAATAATAATAGTTTAGATTATTATTACAAATCCGTCACCAACGGGCCGTACATATTTTCAAACGTTCGAATCAATCAACCAAATCGTAGTAATTTGGACAAGTCAATCAACCAAATCGGGGTAATTTGGACAAACAACTGCAAGGGTAGTCTTTCGGGATGCCTAATCATTTAATAACCATCGCGTGTCATGGACACCCTCAGGTTACAAGTCTTTGGACTTCATTACTCGGCTAATCAACTTCAGTTTATTAAGTTAAACTCGCTAGACTCAGGTTAGTCTCATAGCCCCTCTTTTTACTGTTTTACTCAGGGGTGTGATACAATGCTTATTTTTAACATGTGAACGCAAGTACAACTTTTATATACTACATGAGTTTTACACACTAATCATTTAAAGTCCTCCGTCAGCATAGTTGTTAATACGTTGTAGCGTGAATATTAGTATATGGTACCATATAGGATTGACCCACCTCATCCGGGTTAGCAAGCACTAACCGGGTAAACGAATGTACTAATATTTGGGAAGACGAGTGTTGATTAGGCACTCGTGGAGGCAAAAACGCTCAGGCTGTGATCCTGACCCTCGAGTTAAGCTCAAGTATGTGCTCATGGCTGTATACACTTACATTATCAATTGCTGGATGCAATTCAATTACTTAAATCTTGCGGTTCATACAACTTATATATGTTATTTCAAACCTGTGAGCTCACCGGCTTTTAGCTGACCTTTTAGCATGTATCGCAGGTACTAAGCAGTAGGTTTGGACTACATCAGGGAATCAATAGCTCGAGTCAGCATGCAAACAATTGAGATTTCTTGCATTAGTATATTTTGTACAAGTACTTATGTACTGAAATCTCTCATTTAATCGAACACGAGCTATGTATTGGCTGTAAATGTTGTAAACATTTTAATATCAATATATTTTGTTAAAACGACGCATATAGAGTCGTTTGCTATATATCTTGTGCTTTGATTATTGATTAGTAACACCCAATGTATGCTTCCGCAAATGATTAAATTTGGGGGTGTTACAGTATGTTACAATTGTTGATTTTTCTAATATATATCTTCGTACAATTTTTAATTTACTTTACTTGGTTCAAATATGTTATTTGTATGTACAATATACTAGCCTTGTACTCGTGCAAAGCGGCGGCGACAACTAAGTTTTTAATGATTTTACAATTGTTTTTGGAAGCTTGCAATTGTTTTAAGTTATTTCGACAGTTTCTATCAAACAGAAATAGTTTTCGCATCAAAAAATAAAATAATAAATAAGTGAGAAAATTTTAAAGTGGCTTCATTGTATCATTTCGCCTTTTCTTAGAATAAAATTAAAGTTTCCTCCTCCATTTATTTTTGTTCTTGTTAAGTTTGAATAAATGCACTCTTTGTATATATATATATATATAATGTCGTCTGTTATCTTGTTATGAATAACTCAAATATAATTAATTGTTGTTTGCGACAACAAAAACCACAAATAACTTAATAAATAAAGTCTTTTACGAGTAGTATTCAAGCATTAAGTCATAAACAAGGAGCCTTAGACAACGAACTAATGCAAATATGAGTATCTATCAAATTAAAAGCTTTTTATCAACAACATATGTTTCATCAAATCTTCCATATATATACCAGGTAAATTTAGTAAAGATGAAGGATCATGATGATAAATCTATCGACTATTGGAATACATATTCAATGCTATTGCGATTTGATATATAATTGTTTTACATGATTTATATTTTTAAATCGGTTTGACTATTGTGTAAAAATTGAATAAACAATTGGCAACACTAACATACACTTTTAGAATAGATTGGAAGTCCAAAAATCTAGCAGATCATACTTCAAAAAATTCTCACTCCAATTTTCAAAAAATCTACATTCAAATTTTTTCATTGCATGTGCTTTCATTATATATGAAAATAAGTTAACATATACTCTCTCCGTCCTAATTTATTTGTCTATCTTTCTATTTTGTTATGTTCCAAAATAATAGTCCTCTTTCAAAATCAACCAATCAAAATCCTTGAAAATAGTAAAAATTAATTATATTGGTAGTCAAGAATAATAAATGCACTTTTCTTAAACTGTGTGTTTCTTGTCTAGTGACAATAATTTTGGGATGGAGGGAGTACGTTTTATAAAATTAAATAAAGTAATGTGATCGTTCTTACTATTTGTTATATCTCGTCGCATAACGCGGGCAATATTGAACTATAGTTTTAGTCATTTTTTGATTGACGAGGTGCTACAACTTTTGAGTTTTTGAAATGTCCATGCAACAAACAAAGTACATATAGTAATGGTGACTCAGTGAGTGTAACATCCTCCATACCGGTCTGGTAATTTCTTATTTAAATTGATATATTTAATTGTATTAGAAATTATTTGATATTATTTGTTTTATTGCGAAACTTGGTTAAATAAGTCTCAGGACTTATTGTGAATAGTAAATTGTTGATAGTTGTAATTTACTATAGTTGATGGTGGAATAAAATAAGTTTCTCGCAAATGGTTTTTAGGTTCCAGACAATAGATTGAAAGGGGACTAGTTCTAAGTGGATACGGAGTCGGTGTAAAAGTTTAAACCGACTTATATACTTTTCCTTTTAGGAAAGTTTTATCATTTCTTTTCAAACAAAAAAACCTTGAACCTTGAATCCATTTTAAGTTGTGATCTTGAGCTGATTTTGATCTTGATCATAGCTATCTTAAAACCATAATCATCTTGATCATCATCTTCTATTACTAAAAGTGGTAAGTTCTTAATTTTTGGTTAGTTCATAGTTTGATTGAATTGATAAAAAAACCTTAGGAGTTGAAATGAATAGAATGAATTGGTTGATGTGAATATGATTAATGATGCTAGATGTTGATTTCAAACTGATTTACATAACTTAAATTACTGAGTTTATGATTGTGAATTGAGGTCTTGAACTCAAGTAAATGAACAAAGGGGTTTTATGAATTTTGGCATGAAATTGATGTTCTTTGATGTTAATTGAAGTTGTTTGATGTTATTAGTTGCAAAGTGATGATTGGTTCATGATAAAAACGTAGTTCTATTGATTTAGCATCTGGAAATGAGGATTTGGATAGTTTTGGTTCGTGCAGGACTTAAGAACAGTTGCAGGTTACTGACTGAACTAGGAAAGCCGATCGGCTTTGTTTAGAAGATCGGCTAAGCTAGTTCAAAATCACCACAGAACTTAGCCCTTGAACCAAAGCTTGAAATTAACTGAGAAAGCAGATCGGCTATGGTATAGCCGATCGGTTAAAGGTGTATAGCCGAACGGCTATTTTTAGAGGATCGGCTATTGTAGTTCAAATCACTGACCGCATGTTACCTTTGATTTTGAGTTTGGAAACAAACTATGAAAGCCGAACGACTTTGGCTAATAACAGGATCAAAATAGCTATGTCTAAAACATATGGTATGCACTTATAAACTAATACTTGTTTATGATAATAGCTATACTATAATACAATAATACATGATTAGGAACTTGTAAATGTAATGTTAATTATATGATTAATTGTGTTAAGTTTCTAATATATGTATTAGTACAAGTTAACGAATCATGATTCTGAATACTAACTTGTGTTGAATTGTCATTCTCAGATCCTCAGAGAACTCAGCGAGATAAGGCAGCTGAGTAAGTGAACTAAAACAATCAGGTGAGTGGATTTGAAACTCACAGTTTGATTTGGTTGTGTCAGTTTGATTTCAATCAGTAATTATAGGATTACTATTGACAGGATGTTAACCTTGAAATGATATGCCATTTGATTGGTGGTTTGATTAGCCTGTGTGCTTGATTGATGAATCCAGAGGTCAACTAGATTGTTAGTTGGACTTGATTGCTAATGTTGGTCAACATAGGGTTGCGTACATGTGTTGATGGAGATTAGCATTTAGTTAGCGGTTAATCACTGTTTTGACCTACAGTTGATTTAAGTGTTCTGATAGGGCCACCGGGCACAGGGTCCTTAGGAACCACCGTTCCTCTTGACGATATTTGTTACATTATTGGTTGTGAACAAATTGCTAGCTAAATTGAATTGTGGTTGATTATTCATTCACTTAGCTTCGTGCTAATCCCTCAATTTACTTCCTGCAGGTTATGTTTATATTGTGGGTAGTCAGGAATGGATGTTTTGATGCTGGGAATGTTTGAAACTAGCAACTCTGATCAAGTTTGTTATAAATGATGTTTTGTAATATATAATGCTCCGGTTTGTAAACAAGTTAACTATGCTTGGTTTAGTAGTTAAACATGTTGTATAAATGTTTGCGAAATTTTCAAGCAGAATTCTAATAAAATATGTATTGTAAGAATACGCTTCCGTGAAACATAATATAATATTGTGCTATTAAATGAGGGGCGTTATAGTGAGAAGGTATCTAAACCACGTAGACCATCCAATCAAAAATACTAAAGAGGAAATTACTACAATGGTCGGTCAAACGAAGCGTTTACATACAATAGATGTTGTCAGAGAATTTTTTACAAAACTAGTCAAGCCTTTTGCCTAAAATGAATTTATGGTAGGCGAATAATGCTAATGCAATATATGAACGACACGTGTTAATATTCTTCGCCGGTCAAGCCTTTATTCGCCGATCAATGCCATCTTCGCCTAAATTAAAAATGGTACAAAGTTCGCCTAAATCTTATTCATGGTAGGCGAAGTATTGAAATACTCGATATACGTGCAAATGTTGTTACCAGAGATGTGTGGGAGTGTATGTCTTCCATTGTCTTCCATTGATCTGTATGTCTTCGGCTATGCTTATGTATATTCCGGGAGGAAAATTTCGGCCATCATATTCGGGTAGTTAGCTTGGGTATATTAGACCTCATCATATTTCCGGTGAAAACCCTAAAAATCCTAAAACAACACTAAAAACCCTAAAAATCGCAGAATTATAAAACAACACTAAACCCTAGCAATCGCCACCGCAATGGCAAATAAGACGACCATGTATCGCCGCCGCCGGAAGTGAAGGAAAGTGAATCGGCAAAATTTTTGGTTAGTTGTGGTAGATGGGAAAGTGAAGCAATTTAGGCGGATGAAACGGTTCCCAAGATTTCAAAATATTTCGCCACCTTCGCCTAAAATACGGATTTAGGCGAACTTTTTTTGCCAGGTGTCGTATGTATAGCTGCTTCGCCGGTTTCGCCTAACCCATAAATACATTTAGGCGAAAGTGTTGACCAGAATCGAAATTTTTTGTCCGACAACGACTACTGGATGTAATGGAGAGGGTTGACTGACCATTGAAGTAAAAATCCCAATACTAAATACTGCTGTATTATATTGTTGGGAATACAGAATAAAGGAGGTAATCAATTACAAAGCCAGTACATGAATCTAGTAGCAAGAAAGGAGAAAAATGAGGGTAAAGTAACATGATGATGACCAACATCGGCCAAAAATATATTTTAATTAAGAAATAAATTTTTTTGTCTCGTATGTTTATATCATCTTAATAATTAAAAAACTGACACTGTCATCCCAATAAACATGGAGATGAAACATTATTTTGTATTCGATAAGGGTGATGATAAATCCACCATCTATTTTGATAAATCTACCACAATTATGCATTGATAGATTGTACTGTACAGTCTGTTAAAGCATGATTGTGGTGGATTTATCAAAATAGGTGGTGGATATATCAATCCCCATTCGATAATATAATATTTGTATTACCTACCTACAAATCTATCATTATATTGCATCAATAACGACAAATAGTTGTTAAATGTCAGTAAAATTATTACATATCAATAACCTTAAGATAATGCCAATAACTAAAGGGGGTGATTTGTATATCACCAAAAATTAACCATACATCATTTTTATGCATCATTGTATTGTACTGTACAACACTGTAAAGCAGCTTTAGTGGTGTATGGCTAATTTTTGATGGTGTACAAATTACCACCCATAACTAAATCCTCGCCAAATTCGTCAAGAACGTAACAAAAGAAAGCTCCTGATGTTGAATTCGTGACACATAACTATAAAATAATAAAGTTTTGTAGATTAGTATACAAGTTTTTTGAATTTTTTATTAAGGCTTCAACTCAGTAGTATGATTATCCAAGCGCAAAAGTTTTTGTGAGACACGAAGATTACTTTTATGAAATAAGTCATGGTTTTATGGGTTAATCCCAATTTCTCGTGATATAACTAAACATTACCTAATTTATGGTCGTTAGAGAAAGAAGAATTAGGAGTAAGAGTTTTCCATAGAAGCAATTTTGAGAGTTTTACCATTTCAAGTAATTATGTAATTACTCATTCCAAAAATTCCTTCACCTTTTATAATATTATCTAACTACTTTACTTGGATTTGTTTTTTACGAAAGTGCCATCATTTTATTTTATTTTTTAAAAATCGTTGAAAATATTCATGTTTACATGTGATCTATTGGGAAATAATACACATAAGCATATGATACCTTCTTGAGTTCTACCTCCTATGCTCAATTTTTTACTAACATGGACATGCAATATAGACGTAGGTTACGCGTTCAATCCCCGTCATCCCCGTGTTCCTTTAACCATTGCTTATACAATTTACCTCTTTAATATTGGTTGTGGGACCGATCTGTACCGTGGTCATGAGAGGGTAAATGGGTCGATTTTTATCCTTAGAAACAAGAGTAATGCTAAATAGGCCTACTTACGTAGACTTAAAAACATGCCTAAATTTCTGATTGGTTGTTTTTTTTCTCTCTCTTAATCTCATCCAATCAATTTTTTGAACCCACCAATCACATCTTTAGGTCTAAAATTAGTCCTATAGATTTAGGTCTACCAATCATTTTCCTAGAAACAATACTAATGTATTATTAATGTGTAGAGTTAGGTAACAATTGCAAAATCAATCAAGAATACTTAAAAACCAAGATTACTATTATAAAAATCCTATAAAGTCTAGCAGTCGACAACACAATGGTACTCCCTCCGTCCCATTATAAGTGTTAACTTTTGACTTTTGAATGTCTTTTTTTTACAACTTTGACATTAAATATTTTTATTTGTGTTATATAATACTTGATGCAAAATACACGAATGAATTGGATTTTAAATGTATTTTCATTGATAATTTTTATCAGGTATTATACAACACAAACAAAAATATAAGGTCAAAGTTGAAAAAAAAAAAACTTTAAAAAGTCAAAAGTTAACACTTGTAATGAGACGGATGTAATAATTTAATTGAAATTTTGGAGAAGAAGCCCAAATAGAAAACCAATTAGAGTGATACCCCACGTGACTTAATTCCAATGGTTGAATTATTGATAAACGTTAAAGTGAGCTTCCTAGTTCCTACTCTTTTCCTTAGAGGTTGTTACAAAGTTTATGGGTATATTCACTTCAAAATATCGCGATAAATTAAGGCTACTATCCCGATAAGTTGAAAATAGGAAGAACCTTGGAGAGTGTTAATTGGGCCCAGTCTGCAACCCGATGTTGATTAGATTCCGTGAAACGATCCCCAACAAACCACCTCCCCCAGGAAATAATGATTTTAATTAATACTTTTAGATTTTCGTGTCAATCTCTCATATCAATCAAATGATGATGATTTTGATATTTCAAAAGGATTTGGTTATTTTTCTCTTGATTGGTTTTTTCTTCTTTTTTAAGCTTAAGATTAAAGTGAACCCCCCTATAAATACGCATATATTATATCCTTATTAAACATACTCCCTCCGTCCCATAATAAGTGTCTCACTTACTATTTTGGGACGTCCCAAAATAAGTGTCCAGATTCCTTTTCAGCCAATCAGAAAAGACTTTATTGGGTAAAGATAAGATGTTATTGGAAGATAGTGACTTTTCTTAAACTGTGTGCATTTTTACATGAGACACTTATTTTGGGACGGAGGGAATATAACATTTCGTAACGTTATTATAAATATGGAAATTTAATTTTAGGATAGAGGAAGTATAAAAAAGCATGTTGACTGAAAATAAAAAACGGGTTTATGGTTTGAAAATGTATCGAACGTTACACATTTACTATTGCATGGATCTAATTATGTAACACCCCCAAATTTAATGATTTGCGGAAGCTTGATTTGGGTGTTACTAAATTAATAACAAAGCACAAAGATATATAGTAAACGACTCTACATGCGTCGTTTTAACAAAATATATTGATAATTGAAATGTTTACAACATTTAAAGCTTTACATAGCTCAAGTTTAAATAAAAGGAGATTTCAGTACATAAGTACTCGTACAAAATATACTAATGCAAGAAAATCTCAATCGTCTGTATGCTGACTCGAGCTAAAAGTCCTGAAGCAGAACATCATACTGCTTGGTACCTGCGATACATGCTAAAAGGTCAGTTAAAAGCTGGTGATCTCACATGTTTGAAATCAGTTAATATCGTATGAACCGCAAGATTTAAATAATGAATTGCATCCAGCAATTAAATGATAGTAATCGTGTATACAGCCATGAGCACATAGTTGAGCTTAACTCGAGGGCCGGGTCCCCTATAGAGAATTCCGGCGAGGTGCCTCCACGAATGCCTAATCAACATTCGTCTTCCCAAATATTAGTACGTCCGTTTACCCGGTTAGTGCTTGCTAACCCGAACGAGGAGGGTCAATCCTATATGGTACCATATACTAATATTCACGCTACAACGTATTAACAGCTATGCTGACGGAGGACTTTAAATGATTAGTTGTGAAAATCTCATGTAGTGTATGAAATGTTTGTACTTGCGTTCACATGTTAAAATTGAGCAATATATCACACCCCTGAGTAAAACAGTAAAAAGAGGGGCTATGAGACTCACCTGAGTCTGAAAGCGTTTAAATAAACGTAAGTTGATTAGCCGAGTGATGAAGTCCAAAGACTTGTAACCTGAGGGTGTCCACGACACGCGATGGTTATAATATGCGAAGGTATCTAATAAGACTACCTTGTAGTTGTTCGTCCGACTATAATGTCCAAATGTTCCCAATTCGGTGGATAGTTTAAGTGTTTGAAAACGCGTACGGCCCGTTGGTGATTATTAGTAATAATGATCTTGCTGTTATTTTGTTAGTTCCAAAGTGTTATACAAGTTTGACACTTGGTGAGAAATGTACTTACGGAATCTAAGTACGGGGGTCCGGGGGTAGCGCCCCTGGTAGCGGGGTCCAAGGGGCAGAGCCCCTGGCTGGGGTCGAGCTGCCAGGTCAGCTTGGAAAATTTTTATTTCTACTATATTGCTTTGACGAAAAACGCATTTGGATCCGAATTTCGGTAAAATCGAGTGATAAATTTCGAGTCTCGACACTTAGTAAAAATCTGTGTTTTTGAGGTTCTGGTTTGTGCGACGTTGGGTGCGACGTCGCAGGTAAGGATTGCGACGTTGAGCATGACGTCGCTAAAGGCGACGTTTCGCAATTTAATGCGACGTTAAGGATGATGTCGCTATACGCGACGTTGTTGATTCTAGCGACGTAGTAGGCGACGTCGCTATGTGCGACTTCGCAATTCAATGCGACTTTATGTGCGACGTCGCTAAGGCGACGTTATTGATTTCTGTGCGACGTTATACGCGACGTCGCAAAGGCTCCAGGCCAGATGCGACGTTACGGGCTGTTGACCGGATTTTGTGTCGAAAAAGAGTTTCCCGGCCACCGTTCGGTCCAATATTTTTACCCAACCCAAATATGGACATTTTAAGTGTATACAAACAACCACAAGTCGAAAATAAGGGAAATCGAAGAGTTTCGAGAATTGTCGGAAACTTACAAAGTGTCGGATCAAAAATCCGAAAAGATAGGATGATAGATCGGGATGCCGTGGTCGTTCTTTTCCAAAGGAGTAGTATGTTTCGCGTACGTTTAATGGTAGTATTTGGTGATTTAATGAGGATTGTGGAGGTGGTGGTGATTAGAGAGAAAAGAAAGAGAGAGAAAAGAGAAAGAGAGAGTGAGATAAGAGGGAATGAGAAAAAGAGGAGGGAGTTGGGGGTTTAACCTCCAACTTTCAGTCTCCGCAATTGCGGTCCGTGCGGTGTTCGTTTTCTCCGTCATTCAAACGTTAAATATTTATTTTACATATTAATTGGTAAGTTTTAAAATACAAACTTATTACGCGATATTTTATTTAAATATTTTACTAATCAATTTATATTTGAGTTATAAAATGTAAGTTAGTTTGCGCGTTAAATATTTTAAATTGTGCAAGTTCTGTTTGTACGATACAAATTGTAATTCGAGTATTATTAAAATAATACTTTTAACATAACAGTGTTACCTAATAAAATTGGTCACCAACGTCCGTATTTATGGAACCGAAATACATTCGATTTAAATTGCGTACGATTTAATCAAATCGCATTTTCGTATATATTCAACAATATATATAATTCGATACATTAATTAGCCTAACACAGAACTAATTACATGTATTTACATAAGATTAGGCACTAAGTACTAGTCCTAATTTGGCGGGTGTTACAAATTAGAAACCTCATATTGTATTAAGGGTGTGTTTGACAACAAATTAGCTAGAGCTGAAACTTTTGGCTATAGTCAGAGATTGTGACTGGAGATTCTAGTGAATGTGGATTATTTTCAGAAGCTATTTGAATTGGCTTCTATTTCAAAAGATTATAGGAGATTCATTTTCCAACAATTCATATATTTTTTATGTTATTGAACGCGGCTTCTAATTTAGAAAGGCCGAAGATTATTAAAAATATAATCTCAATCTCCTAGATACACGTCAGTTAAACACACCCTAAGTTTTGAACTCGTATATTATATATTTGTATGTTTTGGCTACTTTATTTTATGTGTCAATTGTATACATACAAATTTAATAAATACGATTTACGTATATAAGAAATTGAATACATACAATAATTTTTAGAAAAAATTATATGCATATAAGAATAAAAGGTGTATGTGTAAAAAATGGGTGGTGATAAATACAAAAAAAAAAAAAAATATGATTCATACACCAAAGTATGTTATAGTGTACTTGTACTGTAAGTAAAAACAGTTGTACAATGTGGTGTATAAATAACTTTTTTTGTTATATTTATCAATTCCCATAAAAAATTGATACATTTTACTGGAAATAAGCATAAATGATTCCTAATATGAAAACATAAACCGGCATGGTTACATTTTATTGTATAATAATATACTTGAAAACATGAAGTTATAGATTTAATAGCGGATTGAAGATTTGAGGTGAGTCGTAACATTGGTATTTCAATTTTTTAGTCTCGTAGAAAAAACAAAGAATGCAACAAATAATGGAAATTACTATAAGAAAGTTATACTTCGTATGCACGAATATCACTACCTTCAACGTGACTATACCCCTGATTAGATTTCTAATTTGAGAACTTAATCGTATATTGATTTGGAATGTCTACACTCGTTTTTATAAATAGACGACATAAAATCAAACTTGTAAGGTAAAAAAAGCACAATGATGTCGATTATATCTATAACAAATTAACAATGATTACTAATTAAAGAATAAATTGAAAGGTTCTAGTGATATTTAAAGTCACAAAGAAGTTGTTCTATGTCTTTTATATGAATGAAACTCGGGGTCCATGATTTTACCTTTTTTGCAAAAGTTCGGAATATGTTTTGGGGATGTCCTTGATATGGATAAATTAAGTGGGAAATTTTCACTTGATAATTTGCTATTAATGACATCGTGAGTGAAAGATGAGAAGTTAAAGTGTTCCAAAGACGATGTATAAAGTATACCATATATGAAATTAATTTTTTTTTGGAAAAGCAACAATTTATTACTAGGGTCGGCAAATGAATTCTAGAAGCCCCTTGTGATATTAAAAAAAGGCCCCGATAAATAAGAACTTACATATACATAGATGGATGCGTTAATGTTACACAAATTATATAAATATACAAAAGTAATGAATACATTATCTAATAAATCGACAACATAAAAAATTTTATTTTTTATTAAATAGTGTTGTTCTTCGAGTACTCAAATTTAGAATGTTCTTGTTAATATATGTTAATCCTTATGACATTGTGAACCACAAGTATGATGTCAATCACTTATGTTTCGAAACATTATGTTGACAGATGTTACGTTACGATAATAGTTAACAATCATTTCCATTAGGAAAGCAATCAACCGATTTAGAAAATGCATATTATCACTAGATCACATATTAGCACATGTCAAGAAATTGTTGAGCAATTTTAACTCCACCTAAACTACATTTTAGGGGTGGCAATTTCTGAATCGACCCGTAACCCGACACTAACCTAACTCGAAAATAATAAGGTTTGGGTAGAAATTTTTGAGGCGCCAACCCGTCAACCCGGTAACTCGATATTATTTTGGGTTGAGTTTGGGTCACCAAATGATTTGTTGGGTTGAACCCGATAACCCGAAATGTTTTTAATATCATCTTTGATTCATTTTAATTTAAATATACATTTTCAAACTTTATATGCTTGTTGAAAATGAATGAATGAATGTTAATTATAAATGACTAGCACACTTAATATATTATAAGATTAGTACATAATATTTGTTGAAGTCTTGAAACATTAAAACTAATAAATAGTAACACGCTTCTTTGAAGTGACATGTCTAATATAAAGCATAGATTTCATATAGCAAAGTCTCACCTCTATAGGTACATACCCATATAACAACACTCCCGATCAGAGTCCCATGACTAATAGCTTAATTCTTCTTGTGGTACTAATTTTAAAGGTTGAAGAATTAACAACGACTTCAAGAATTAAATATGATCAAGATAGAGAAGAATCATTTGTAATGCATCAGAATTCTTAAATTCTGATTGTTTGATACATTTATGTTCATGTTGAAGTTGCATCAATGATGAGCATTTTTATGCTTATTTGTAACACCCCAAATTTTCAAGGTATTATGTTAGTACGTGAAAATATATTTATTATGAAGTATTATTATTTAAATGATAAGATATAATAGAAAACGTAAATAGGTTCCTTAGTTCCAGACTGTACAAGTTAAAAAGAAGGAGGTTTAATTATGTGTACGTACACAACTCAGTCTTTATTTTATTTCACTTCTAAATCACTCTAGAAACTTCGTACGCAGAGGAAGAAAAACGCAGCAGTGATATTCATCATCAATCTCACATTTCAACTTCTAATTCAAGTTTCTAATCATCATATCATCATCTCTTTCATCCTCTTAACCAATTGTAAGTTGAATTCTTCATGAACTAAACCTAGGTTTTGGGTTTTAAAGGGGTTATGTATAATTAGTGAAATTAATCCAAAATTAGGGCTTGGAATTGATTGAAATAGTGATAATTAGTGTTGTTTTGCTTGTTGACAACTATTATATATCATGAAAGTGAAGAATCACAAACTAGGGTTCTTGGTAATTTTAAAGGTTTATGTTAAAATCCATATTGGTTGAGTTAGTTACTTCTAATTGTGATTAGAATGATTATGATGATATAAATATAAAAAAATAGAACAAGAATTTAAGTAGAAATTTAGTAATTAAGTGTTTGAAGAAATCATAATAATAAGTGGGACTCAATCCAAGTGGGGGAGGATTGGTTTTAGTGATTGTTTAAATCATGATGATTAAGTAATTCTAAATATGTTGATATATATGTGTTATGTGTTTAGGTGCTAAAGAAGTGGCTTCAAATCGTTGATCATTGTTCTATTCTTCATATAGATATCAAGGTGAGTGTTATGAGGATTAATTAAGTGATGGTTGTACATTCCGGATTGCTTCCGAGCAAGAGGTTGTACAATCAAGTGTTTGAATGTGGTAACTTATATTTACCTTTAACTTGTGTTATGATGCTAGCTTTAAGATGTTGTACTTGATATGCATATCGTTGTGATATGATATTAAGCTATTATGTAGTTTGGCCGTGGATCCACACAGAGTTTAAATCTCTACCTATTGTTCCATTAGTTATGTGTTAAGGATTATGTGAATTATGTTATTGTAGAAAATAATTGTGATGTTGTGAATTGCTTAATTAGTTGCTCATAAGCTCACTAAGCAAATATGCTTACTCTTTAATGTGGTTCATTATGTAGGTACGAGTGGGCATCGTAAAGGGAAAGAAATTAAGAAAGAGTAACGTGGATTCGCTTGCTTTTGGGTATGAGTAGCAAGCCTTCTCTTTATACTTATCGTTATGTATCTAGCTTGTGTAATTCGCCCACTTGTCATGTTTTGAAACTAAATCGTATTAAAGGGTCAAACTTGTTGTTTTGTAATGGTTTGACTTTTAAAGGTCAAAACCGAGTGAATGATGGAATGTTGTGATGTTGGATAATATATGGTTAAAGGGAAATGTTAAGTATGTAGATTTTCAACGTATAAATGCTTAAAGTGATCAAAGCATATTTTGGGTCGACTTTGGAGTTGGTGTGTATAAAATGGTATTATTGGGTAATTATGAATTGTGATTGACCAATAAAATGGGTAAAACAGTCCATAAAGGTCAATTGGGTCAAAAGTGTCAAAATAGGTCGTCGGAGACCTAAGTAAGTAAGTTGAGTTAAATGAAGGTTATGGAACCTTAGTCAATTGCTTTAACTTTGTTTTGATATGTTGATAAAGTGGTAAAAAGCTCAGGATCACCAAATGTGTGATTTGTGATTTGAGTCTTCACCCAAAAGTGCTAAAAAGGGGCGAAATTGGGTTAGATGTCTAAATCGGTCGATTTTGTAAAAATTTAAAAAGTGTAAAAAGAGAAACTTCCGTATTGGTATTATGGAGGTTTTTACAAAATTTCAGGTCAAAATCTGTAACGAGTTAAAACTTATGCTCATTTGAAATTCGTTAAAATTCTGAGTTCTTGCAGGTTGCTGTGGTTAAACGTTCATACGCAATCCCAAGTTTGGGACCAGGATCGTGTATCTTAGTTAAAAGTCACAATTGTCGGATTTATTCTTGAGTACGCGATCCGACCATATGTTCAGGATCGCGTACCTAAGTGCAATACGGTAACAGAACCAAATCTTCTTTGTTACGCGATCCAGCTCAACTTTTTGGGATTGCGTATGCATGTATAATTTTGGTGCCTTGGTCATTTTTGAGTATTAAACTTATTTATGTATATGTAATCATTAATAACCACTCGAATTAAATTATTATAGTTATTGGGACCAAAAAGAAGTATAAAAAAAAATAAAATTTTGGGCGTTTCATTATTATTGATTTCTTATTACTTTTGAAAAGATTGATCCACGTGACTCATTTGACCCGAAACTGACATGTTAACTCGAAAATGACACGGAAACTTGTTGACTATTTTAAAAATTAGGTTAGTTGGTTTCGGGTTGGGTCGAAATACTCGACCCGGTTTAAAAATCAGGTTGACCTACCAACCCGCTTATCTGAACTTGCCAACCTGACCCAACCCGAATTGCCACCCGTACAACATTTGCATCTATAATAGATTATCCACTATGACTAACACATATTCAATTAAGATAACTATAACACTGAAACGCCCCGAAACGTGAATTTTTTTTTTTTTTTTTTTAAAACATAACACCTCTAATTCCTTGTACTTACTTATTGTGGTCCCAAAACACTGGCTATTACATTACTTAATTATAATCAACACTCAAAAATGAAAGTTGCTGGACACAGGCTGAATCCGGCCGGATTCACGGGAATCCGCCGGATTCCCCACTCTTTCAGACTCAACTTTTGACCAGAACTGAAACTAAGCAATCCGGTTGTGAACACGCTCTGGAATCCGCCCGGATTGATGGCAATCCGCCGGATTCCCATGAATCCGCCGGATTCCCATGAATCCGCCGGATTCCCAGTTCCAGCAGCAGAATCCAGAGTCTGCACATTTTAATACCAAAACTCGAACTTTGACAACGCATAACTTTTAATCTGTAATACCTGGGATCATAAAATTTTACAGGCATGTTTAAAACAGTCAAATGAACATAACTCAACTTTCACTTTTTCAAAATTCTCGTTTTAACCCATTTTGACACGTAAACTAGTTTTCGACCATATTTTTTTTTTGACCAAAAATGTTGACATGTCCAATTCTAAAATACATCAAATCTGACTTCCAGCTTTTGACTACACATTTCAACTTGACTTTAGAACTTGTGAGAACCAAAACCATTAACTTTCGACAACATTGACCCATTTTGACACTTAAGCACTTAGTGACCCATTTGGGCACCTAATTGACCCATTTCAATCTTTAATCAACCAATAGCATTCATTCTTACTCAGTTGTCTTTTTTAAAAGTCAAACAACACTCTTTCATTTATATTTACGTAAATATGAACAATTCAAGTCTCACTAATTTAACTTTAACCAAAACATCAACTTTCATCAAAACCATCCACAAGTGAGACTTGCTAACTTTTACAAACATGAACTAAAATCTTAAACTTTACAAACGGGGGTGTTATTGTATCGTGAGCATGATCAAAAGGGATAAAACTCATTACCAACCAAGCAATGAGCTCCACCACTAGCTATCCATGGGCTTCTTTCCTGACTCGTCTTTTACCTTGCTAGAACTTCCTGTAACATGTTAAACACAACGACTAAGCATAAATGCCTAGTAAGTAAATGGATTCTGACAATTAAAAATCTGCAACAAGTTAAGGATCCATAACATCTAACATGCCAAATTCCGAAGAATTGACATCAAACTAAGCTAATGACAAAGTCATTACTCAGATACCACCAAGCGAATGATAAATCACTCCTTGGTTCCACATGTCCATATACTTACCTTTTCACTTGCACAAACAATAACTTGAACTCTTCACACTTGATCACCTATTCACATAATCACATAAACACATTTCACTTACACATTTAACTAACTTATTCTTACTTCTCACATGTGAATTAGATGTTAAATCCCATAACACCTAATAATCTAACATAAGTCCCATATAATTAATATCTAATCACATGTAAAATGGGTAATTAACATTACTTCTTACCATTACTATCCCAAATCACCAAGAACTTAACTTCTTAGTGATCTTACCTATACATAAACAATTCAATTACCCATAAAACACATGATTAGAGATTATCAATACAACTAACATGAATTATATGTTCTTTCTAACTTAATAACATGTATGGAACTTAATTACAACCAATTACCCGCTTAAACATAAGAATTACTAACTTGGGGTTTTATTTACTTAAACCCTAACTCAAATTAAACAAAAAAGGAGTTGATTCTTACCTTAGAAAAGCTGAATTGAAGATTAAGAACTTCAATTAATCAAACCCTAACCCAAAACTTGATTTTGTTCTTCTTCTTGACTCTCTCTCTAAATCGTTTCTCTCTCTCTCTCTCTAAAAGTTCTGTACGTGATTCTTATTTTCTGGAAATGGAAGGAAATAGAAGCTGCAGGATTTTGTTTACAAATTTTCCACATTAAACCCTCCAACTTTATTAACTTGACAGTTTATACCCTCTAACTCAAGTTTCTTTACATAGTTAGTTTCACTAACAATTTCTAACACATAACAATTTATTTCACATAACACAATATGATATACATAGAATTAAATAACTAGATGCATATAATATAATTTAAACTTACAAAATTTGGGGCGTTACAACTCTCCCCCACTTATTCAGGATTGTGTCCTCACAATCCATTCTTGATACAAAGCCGGATAATACTTAACAATCTCATGCTCCGGCTCCCTTGTGAACTCTGACCCTTTTCTATGTTTCCACTGTACTTTGAACAGCTTAATTTCTTTATTTCTCAATCTCTTAATCTTTTCTTCTAGAATCATTATCGGTTGTTCTACATAGTTCAATTGGTCATTGATCTCTATCTCTTCTAAAGGTACATATGACGCCTCATCCACCAAACACTTTCTTAAGTATGACACGTGGAAAGTGCTGTGAATTCCTGCTAACTCTTCCGGTAGCTCAAGATTATAAGCTACATTTCCCACTCTTTCCAAAATTTTGAAAGGACCGATAAATCGAGGACTTAACTTCCCTCGTTTTCTGAAACGTATGATGCCTTTCCATGGGGAGACTTTTAACATTACTCTATCTCCAACTTGAAATTCAATTGGGCGTCTTCTAACATCGGCATAAGATTTTTGACGGTCCTGTGCCATTTTCAAACGTTCTCTGACTTGATCAATCTTTTCAGCTGTTTTCTGTACAATATCGGTATTACCCAATTCTCGTTGACCAATCTCAGCCCAACAAATTGGAGTCCTACACTTTCTTCCATAAAGCATTTCATAAGGTGGCATACCTATACTCGCGTGGTAACTATTATTATATGAAAACTCTGCCAAAGGTAAATGTTCATCCCAATTACCACCAAAATCAATAGCACAAGCTCTTAACATATCTTCTAATGTCTGAATAGTTCTTTCACTTTGACCATCAGTCTGCGGATGAAAAGCTGTGCTCAAATTAACACGAGTACCCAAATCTTCTTGAAACTTGTTCCAGAACCTGGAAGTAAATCTGCTATCCCGGTCAGAAACAATGGAAAGAGGTACTCCATGACGTGCCACCACTTCTTGAACATATAAATCTGCAAGTGCTTCTGAAGTATACGTCTCTTTAATTGGCAGAAATATAGCACTTTTCGTCAACCGATCCACAATCACCCAAATTGTATCATGCTGGCGTCGGGTCTTTGGCAATTTGGTGATTAGATCCATAGTAACATGCTCCCACTTCCAGACAGGAATATCCAAGGGTTGCATCATTCCCATGGGTTTTTGATGTTCTGCTTTTACCTGTAAACAAGTTAAACATTGCTCGACATATTTAACAATTTCTCTCTTCATACCTGGCCACCAATAATCTGCTTTTAAATCCTGATACATCTTAGTGGCGCCAGGATGAATGGAATATCTGGATCGATGTGCCTCATCTAACAACAATTTCTTTAACTCTAGTGACTTTGGAATCCATATTCTGCCATATCGAGTCTTTAATCCTCGGGAATCTTCAACAATATTCTGAATCTGACCTTTAATACGTTCTACTTTCCAATCACCTTTCTGCCAAGCTTTCTGTTGCACTTCTTTAATCTGATCTAATAAATTTGGAGAGACCGTAATTCGAAGAGATCTAACAATCAAGGCATGATGCATTGCCTTTCTACTGAGAGCATCTGCAACTACATTCGCTTTTCCAGGATGATAAAGGATTTCACAATCATAATCCTTCACCAAATCTAACCAATGTCTCTGTCTCATATTAAGATCTCTCTGGTCAAAGAAATACTTAAGACTTTTATGATCAGTATAAATAGTGCACTTTACTCCATACAAATAATGCCTCCATATTTTAAGGGCAAAGACAACTGCTGCAAGTTCTAAATCATGCGCCGGATACCCTTTTTCATGTTCTTTCAACTGTCTCGAGGCATAAGCTATTACTCTTCCACGTTGCATCAATACACAACCTAATCCATTATAAGAGGCATCACAATATACAACCATATCTTCAGTACCATCGGGAAGCACTAAGATAGGTGCTTGACTTAACTTTAATTTAAGAGTTCTGAAGGCCTGTTCATGCTCACCTTTCCATTCATACTTAATATTCTTACGAGTAAGCTTTGTGAGTGGAGTAGCAATTTTGGAGAAATCCTGGATAAACCGTCTATAATACCCGGCTAAACCCAGAAAACTCCTTACCTCAGTCGGATTGGTTGGGGGTTCCCATTTCATCACCGCCTCGACTTTGGTAGGATCAACCTTAATTCCCTTACTGTTTACAACATGACCCAGAAAATGAACTTCACGAAGCCAAAATTCACATTTTGAAAGCTTAGCATAAAGCTTTTCACTACGTAACATTTGCAAAACTTGCCTCAAATGAAGTTCATGTTCACCAGCAGACTTGGAATAAACAAGAATATCGTTAGTAAACACAATTACAGATCTATCGAGCATTGGACGACATACCCGATTCATAAGATCCATAAAAGCGGCTGGTGCATTAGTCAAACCAAATGGCATCACCACAAATTCATAGTGACCGTATCTGGTTCTAAAAGCTGTTTTAGATACATCTTCTTCTCGAACCTTGAGTTGGTGATAACCAGAACGTAAATCAATCTTAGAAAAATAGCTGGCACCTTGCAACTGGTCAAACAAATCATCAATCCTAGGTAAGGGATACCTATTCTTGATGGTAACCTTATTCAATTCCCGATAATCTATACACATACACATTGTACCATCCTTTTTCTTAACAAACAAAATTGGAGCACCCCATGGAGAACTACTCGGACGAATAAACCCCTTATCTAACAATTCTTGTAACTGTTTCATCAATTCTTGCATTTCTGAAGGGGCAAGTCTATATGGAGTCTTAGCAATATGAGTAGCTCCAGGGATAAGATCTATACGAAACTCGACTTGCCTCTCGGGTGGAATACCCGGTAGTTCGTCAGGAAAAACATCGGGAAACTCCTTTACAATAGGAATCTCCCCGAGTTTTGGAACACTTTTCTGAAGATCTATCACGTGGGCCAAAAAGGCTTGACAACCACGTGACAAATGACGTTTAGCACGAGCGAAGGTACATATGGATAAGGAAGGCTTTTTCTTTTCCCCATAAATATCAATCACTCCCCCACTTGGAGTATTGATACGGATAATCTTTTTCTCACACTGAATCATAGCATTATGCTTACCTAGCCAATCCATACCCACTACTACATCAAACTCACCCATTGAGATTGGGATGAGATTAATAATAAAAGATTCATTACTAATCTGTAGTTGACACCCACGGAACACATTAGCAACATAAACTATTCTATCATCTGCAACCTCAACATCCAGTGGAATGTCTAACTCACTAAGGGGAATAGAGAATTTATGACTAAACTTTTCTGACACAAAGGATCGCGAAGCTCCCGAATCAAATAACACGTGTGCAGGCATTAAATTTACAAGAAAGGTACCTGTCAGGACATCGGGGGCTTGCTGAGCTTCCTCAGCAGTGATCTGAAAGGAACGGCCCTTAGACTTTGGAACTTCTACAGCTTTCTTTTCTGAAGTTCTTCGAGGTGTTGAAGAAGTAGGCCGGTTCCCAAGTTTCGGACATTCTGATTTTATGTGCCCCGGTTCATAACAATTATAACATACACGGATTGGATTTGGACAATCTCGGCCAAAATGACCTTCTTGCCCACATTGATAACATGCATTAGTGCCAAACTTGCATTCTCCAAAGTGTTTTCGATGGCACTTTTTACATTCAGCTGGCACCGGTCTATCATCCTTTTTTGTACTCCCACTCGGTCTAAACTTCTTTGATGGACCAGAACTTTGATCACTTTTTCTTTTGGCAGCTGCCACTTGTTCGTCTTTCTTTAACTCCAATTCCTGGAATCGCGCTTCATCTATCATCTCTTCAAGTGTCTGACATCTCTTTGGAAGTACATACTTTCTGATTTCCTTTCTCAGGACCTTATGAAAATGATTCATAAGCATCCTTGGGTTATCCATATACTCTGGACAAAAACGAGCTCTATCCAGAAAATTTCCCACCAATTCATTCACTGATTCGTTTGTCTGCTCCATAGCTAAAAACTCTTGACGAATTCTATTCAAATCTGCGTCTTGAGAATACGTGCTTTCAAACATTACTTTAAACTCTTCCCAAGTTAATTTGCTAATAGCTTCCTCACCTTTGGTTCTACACTGTACATTCCACCACCACTTAGCACGATTCTTTAAAAGATTAGCTGCATACCTTACTTTAAACTTATTGGGACAATCCACAGTAGCGAATGCCCCTTCTACCTCTGAAATCCAACGATAACATTTGATTGGGTCCAGATCACCATCATACTCTGGTGGGTTGCAAGCTGAGAAATCTCTATAACTGATCTTTTTCTGTTCTTCTTGAATAATGGGTTGAGGAATTACCTCTAGTCTGGGCACAACTATTTCCCCTCGCCCTTTCTGCATCTCTTCACTCACAATCTTTCTTACAGTATCTGTAATCGTCGTCACTAGAAACGGAAGGGATGCTTCCTGAGCTTGACTAATCTCTTTAGACACAAGGGATTTTATACCTTCCCAAGACAATTCGGTGTCAGGAATAGGAGACCTTGGTCTTTCGTTACTGCCTCCTGCCTCATTATCTTGGGCTCTGTTACCCGGGTTAAATCCAAGAGTAAGATCTATTTCTCGCTCATCCATCTTTACTGAAAGTAGACATGGAAAGATTAACTCGACTTACTTAATATTTACAAGTCTACTTTATCTATACTTCTAACACATAACACTAACAATAGCTAATAACTTATCCTCTAACGTCTCGTGGTTTCCATGGATACCCATATGGTAATATGATAATCATTGCGTTGGCCAGGCGCACTAATTACCGTATTAGAATATAACATATCCAAAGTCCACACGACACATTTCGATTCAAAATCATTAGCACACATAATCTCGTACACATAACAGTTCTAATTCATGCTCAATACAACAATTAAAGTGGTCTAAGATCAAGTACCCACTAATGGTGGATACCCGAATCCCTTAAACCGTGCTCTGATACCAACTTGAAACGCCCCGAAACGTGAATTTTTTTTTTTTAAAACATAACACCTCTAATTCCTTGTACTTACTTATTGTGGTCCCAAACCACTGGCTATTACATTACTTAATTATAATCAACACTCAAAAATGAAAGTTGCTGGACACAGGCTGAATCCGGCCAGATTCACGGGAATCCGCCGGATTCCCCACTCTTTCAGACTCAACTTTTGACCAGAACTGAAACTAAGCAATCCGGTTGTGAATACGCTCTGGAATCCGCCCGGATTCATGGCAATCCGCCGGATACCCATGAATCCGCCGGATTCCCAGTTCCAGTAGCAGAATCCAGAGTCTGCACATTTTAATACCAAAACTCGAACTTTGACAACGCATAACTTTTAATCTGTAATACCTGGGATCATAAAATTTTACAGGCATGTTTAAAACAGTCAAATGAACATAACTCAACTTTCACTTTTTCAAAATTCTCGTTTTAACCCATTTTGACACGTAAACTAGTTTTCGACCATATTTTTTTTTTGACCAAAAATGTTGACATGTCCAATTCTAAAATACATCAAATCTGACTTCCAGCTTTTGACTACACATTTCAACTTGACTTTAGAACTTGTGAGAACCAAAACCATTAACTTTCGACAACATTGACCCATTTTGACAGTTAAGCACTTAGTGACCCATTTGGGCACCTAATTGACCCATTTCAATCTTTAATCAACCAATAGCATTCATTCTTACTCAGTTGACTTTTTTAAAAGTCAAACAACACTCTTTCATTTATATTTACGTAAATATGAACAATTCAAGTCTCACTAATTTAACTTTAACCAAAACATCAACTTTCATCAAAACCATCCACAAGTGAGACTTGCTAACTTTTACAAACATGAACTAAAATCTTAAACTTTACAAACGGGGGTGTTATTGTATCGTGAGCATGATCAAAAGGGATAAAACTCATTACCAACCAAGCAATGAGCTCCACCACTAGCTATCCATGGGCTTCTTTCCTGACTCGTCTTTTACCTTGCTAGAACTTCCTGTAACATGTTAAACACAACGAATAAGCATAAATGCCTAGTAAGTAAATGGATTCTGACAATTAAAAATCTGCAACAAGTTAAGGATCCATAACATCTAACATGCCAAATTCCGAAGAATTGACATCAAACTAAGCTAATGACAAAGTCATTACTTAGATACCACCAAGCGAATGATAAATCACTCCTTGGTTCCACATGTCCATATACTTACCTTTTCACTTGCACAAACAATAACTTGAACTCTTCACACTTGATCACCTATTCACATAATCACATAAACACATATCACTTACACATTTAACTAACTTATTCTTACTTCTCACATGTGAATTAGATGTTAAATCCCATAACACCTAATAATCTAACATAAGTCCCATATAATTAATATCTAATCACATGTAAAATGGGTAATTAACATTACTTCTTACCATTACTATCACAAATCACCAAGAACTTAACTTCTTAGTGATCTTACCTATACATAAACAACTCAATTACCCATAAAACACATGATTAGAGATTATCAATACAACTAACATGAATTATATGTTCTTTCTAACTTAATAACATGTATGGAACTTAATTACAACCAATTACCCGCTTAAATATAAGAATTACTAACTTGGGGTTTTATGTTCTTAAACCCTAACTCAAATTAAACAAAGAGGGAGTTGATTCTTACCTTAGAAAAGCTGAATTGAAGATTAAGAACTTCAATTAATCAAACCCTAACCCAAAACTTGATTTTGTTCTTCTTCTTGACTCTCTCTCTAAATCGTTTCTCTCTCTCTCTCTCTCTCTAAAAGTTCTGTACGTGATTCTTATTTTCTGGAAATGGAAGGAAATAGAAGCTGCAGGATTTTGTTTACAAATTTTCCACATTAAACCCTCCAACTTTATTAACTTGATAGTTTATACCCTCTAACTCAAGTTTCTTTACATAGTTAGTTTCACTAACAATTTCTAACACATAACAATTTATTTCACATAACACAATATGATATACATAGAATTAAATAACTAGATGCATATAATATAATTTAAACTTACAAAATTTGGGGCGTTACAAACACGAATAATGTAACACCCCCAAATTTGATGATTTGCGGAAGCTTGATTTGGGTGTTACTAATCAATAACAAAGCACAAAGATATATAGTAAACGACTCTATATGCGTCGTTTTAACAAAATATATTGATAACTGAAATGTTTACAACGTTTAAAACTTTACATAGCTCGAGTTTAAATAAAATGAGATTTCAGTACATAAGTACTTGAACAAAATATACTAATGCAAGAAAATCTCGATCGTCTGTATGCTGACTCGAGCTAAAATTCTGAAGCAGAAACATCCTACTGCTTGGTACCTGCGATATATGCTAAAAGGTCAGCTAGAAAGCTGGTGAGCTCACAGGTTTGAAATCAGTTAATATAGTATGAACCGCAAGATTTAAATAATGAATTGCATCCAGAAATTAAATAATGAATTGCATCCAGCAATTAAATGATAGTCATCGTGTATACAGCCATGAGCACATAGTTGAGCTTAACTCGAGGGCCGGGTCCCCTATAGAGAATTCCGGGCGAGGTGCCTCCACGAATGCCTAATCAACATTCGTCTTCCCAAATATTAGTACGTCCGTTTACCCGGTTAGTGCTTGCTAACCCGAACGAGGTGGGTCAATCCTATATGGTACCATATACTAATATTCACGCTACAACGTATTAACAACTATGCTGGCGGAGGACTTTAAAATGATTAGTTTCGAAAAACTCATGTAGTATATGAAAAGTTGGTACTTGCGTTCACATTTTAAAAGTTGAGCAATATATCACACCCCTGAGTAAAACAGTAAAAGAGGGGCTATGAGACTCACCTGAGTCTGAAAGCGTTTAAACAAACGTAAGTTGATTAGCCAAGTATGAAGTCCAAAGACTTGTAACCTGAGGGTGTCCACGACACGCGATGGTTATAATCATGATTGGGTATCTCAAAAGATCACCCTTGTAGTTGTTCATTCAACTATAATGTCCAAATCTCCACTATTTGGTTGATACGTTTAAGTGTTTGAAAGGTGTACGGCCCATTGGTGACGGATTTGTAATATTAATCTCAACTATTATTATTTTGATTTCGTGGCGTTTTACTTGAAATATGTGTTTTGATTGTGTTTTAGAAGCCGTTACGGAATCTAAGTATGGGGGTCCGTGGGCAGCGCCCCTGGTAGCGGGGTCCAAGGGGCAGAGCCCCTGGCTGGGGTCGAGCTGCCAGGTCAGCTTGGAAAATTTTTATTTCTACTATATTGCTTTGACGAAAAACGCATTTGGATCCGAATTTGGGTAAAATCGAGTGATAAATTTCGAGTCTCGACACTTAGTAAAAATCCGTGTTTTTGAGATTCTGGTTTGTGCGACGTTGGGTGCGACGTCGCAGATCCTGACTGCGACGTTGAGCATGGCGTCGCTAAGTGCGACTTTCGCAATTTAATGCGACGTAGGGCGTTGCGTCGCTAATGCGACGTAAATTTGGTCTGCGACGTTACGGTCTGCGTCGCTATTGGCGACTTCGCAAATCAATGCGACGTAAGAAGCTGCGTCGCTATAAGCGACGCTGAGAGATATTAGCGACGTTGCAACTGACGTCGCAATCGGGCCAAGCCGAGTGCGACGTCGGGGTCTGTTACGATTTCGGTGGCCGGAAAAATGGCCGAGAGGCTTCTGTTTGGTCTAAATCTTTTACCCAACCCATTTTTGGACATAATAAGTTGATACAAACCATAAAAACGTAAAAATGAGTAAAAACGGAGAGTTTCGGGTTTTGTCAGAAACTTACAAATTGCCGAAATGAAAATCCGGAAAGATAGCGTTGTAGATCGTCGCGAGGTGGTCGTGAATCTCTAAAAATGTTGGTGATCCGGTTGCGTTTCGTGGTGTTATTTTGCGATTTAGGTGGATGGTGGTGATTTTGAATAATAGAGAGAAAATAGGAGAGAGAGAGATAAGAAAGATGATGAAATGAAGAAGAAAAGTGGGAGGTGGGGGTTTATCCCCACTTTTCAGTTTCTCGTCCCGCGTTCCGCTTGGTGTTCGTTTGCTCCGTCGTTTAAACGTTAAATAATTATTTACATTTTAATTATGAGTTTTAAAATACGATTTATTACGCGATATATTGTTTAAATATTTTACAAATCAATTTATATTTGTGTTATAAAATGTAAGTTAGTTTGTTTTGCGCGTTTTACATTTTTAAATCATATAATTTTTGTTTGTATAATCCGAATGAATACGAAATATTATCTTAATAATATTCTTGATATAAAAGCGTTATTTAATAAAATTGGTCACCAACGTCCGTATTAAATTGAATCGAAATACATTCGATTTAAATTGCGTACGATTTAACCAAATCGCATTTTCGTATATATTCAACAATATATATAATTCGATACATTAATTAGCCTAACACAGAACTAATTACATGTATTAACGTATGATTAGGCACTAATTACTAGGCATAATTTGGCGGGTGTTACATTCTCCCCCTGTTAGAAGAATTTCGTCCCGAAATTTAGCTCGAGGTCGTGTTTGATGTAGAATCAGTGAAAAGTTGAGGATATTTGAGTCGCATTTGGTCTTCCCGTTCCCAGGTGAATTCCGGACCACGCCGCGAATTCCATCTGACCTTGACGATGGGAATACGACTTTGTTTCAGTTGTTTGACCTCACGGTCCATAATTTCAGCGGGTTCCTCAACGAAGTGAAGTTTATCGTCAACACGAATTTCATCTAGTGGGATAATAAGTGTCTCATCAGACAGACACTTCTTCAGGTTAGAAATATGAAAAGTAGGGTGCACGCTGCTGAGTTCGGATGGCAGCTGCAATCGATAAGCTACGGGGCCAATCCGTTCGAGGATCTCAAAAGGCCCGATGTATCTGGGATTCAACTTCCCACGTTTGCCAAAACGGATGACGCCTTTCCAAGGCGATACTTTTAAGAGTACTCGATCCCCAACTTGGAACTCGAGCGGTTTGCGTCTCACGTCAGCGTAACTTTTCTGACGATCACGTGCGGCTTTGAGTCGGTTTTGGATTTCCACAATTTTCTCAGTGGTGGCGTGTATGAGTTCAGGACCAGTGAGTTGACTGTCTCCCACTTCAGTCCAACAGATCGGTGATCGGCACTTACGACCGTATAGTGCCTCAAAAGGTGCAGCCTTAATGCTGGCGTGATAGCTGTTATTGTACGAGAATTCGCACAACGGTAGATGTCTTTCCCAGTTTGTACCGAAATCAACTACGCAGGCGCGTAGCATATCTTCCAGTGTCTGAATGGTTCGTTCACTTTGGCCATCGTTTTGAGGATGGTACGCGGTGCTCATATCTAGACGAGTACCCAATGCTTTTTGAAGTGATTGCCAAAAGTGAGAGGTAAAGCGGGCATCTCTGTCAGAGATGATTGAGATTGGAACGCCGTGATGAGAAACGATTTCTTTGATGTAGATTTGTGCAAGGCGTTCCATTTTATCGTTTTCTTTGATTGCCAGGAAGTGAGCAGATTTGGTGAGACGATCGACGATCACCCAAATGGTATCGCAACCGCTCGTCGACTTGGGTAGTTTGGTTATGAAATCCATGGCAATTTGTTCCCATTTCCATTCAGGGATTTCAGGTTGTTGGAGTAAACCAGGAGGTTTTTGATGTTCGGTTTTGACTTTTGAGCAAGTAAGGCACTTGCTGACATAAGTGGCGATTTCGGCTTTCATGTTTGGCCACCAATAAAATTCCTTGATGCCGTGGTACATCTTATCGGATCCCGGATGGATAGAATATTTAGACTTGTGAGCTTCATCCATCACCAAGTCTCGTAGGTTCCCGAAATTAGGCAACCAAATTCGGTTTGAGAAATACCTAATCCCGTTAGATTTGATTTCAAATTGTTTGTCAATACCCCGTAAGGCTTCATTTTTGATGTTTTCAGGTTTCAGGGCTTCGATCTGAGCGGTATGAATTTGAATGGTAAGATCGTTATGAATGGTCATACTGAGGGCTCGGACTCGAAGTGGTTTTGGTCGTTCCTTTCGACTGAGGGCGTCGGCTACAACATTAGCCTTCCCTGGATGATACTTGATCTCGCAATCGTAATCGGTAAACAACTCGACCCATCGACGTTGCCTCATGTTGAGATCCTTCTGATCGAATATATGTTGGAGACTTTTGTGGTCGGTAAAGATGGTGCACTTAGTGCCGTAGAGGTAATGTCTCCAGATTTTGAGAGCAAAAACGACAGCTCCAAGTTCAAGATCATGAGTGGTGTAGTTCTTTTCGTGAATTTTCAGCTGTCGTGAGGCATAAGCAATGACTTTGTCCCGTTGCATCAGCACGCAACCGAGACCTTGGTGAGAAGCATCGCAGTATACCACGAAGTCATCGGTGCCTTCGGGTAAGGATAGAATAGGAGCACTGCAAAGCTTTTGTTTTAATAATTGGAACGCTGACTCTTGTTTATCAGTCCAATCGAACTTCTTTTCCTTCTGAGTCAGTACCGTGAGTGGTTGAGCTATTTTGGAGAAATTCTCGATGAATCGCCGATAGTACCCAGCAAGACCCAAGAATTGACGTACTTCAGTTGCAGTGGTGGGTGCTTGCCAGTCTTTGATAGCCTCGATTTTTGATGGGTCAACGTGAATCCCCTGACTGTCGATCACGTGACCAAGGAATTGAACTGTTTTTATCCAGAACTCACACTTAGAGAATTTGGCGTAAAGCTCCTCGTGTCTAAGTAGTTCTAGAATGGTTTTGAGGTGTTGCGCATGTTCTTGTTCGTTGCGCGAGTAAATGAGTATGTCATCGATAAAGACAATGACAAACTTGTCGAGGTAAGGTTTACACACCCGGTTCATAAGATCCATGAATACAGCCGGTGCGTTGGTTAGACTGAAGGGCATCACTTGAAATTCGTAGTGCCCGTAACGAGTCCTGAAAGCAGTTTTTGGAATATCGGTGTCGCGAACTCATAACTGATGATAGCCTGATCGCATGTCGATTTTTGAGTAGAAACTTGAACCTTGAAGTTGGTCGAATAAATCATCAATGCGAGGAAGTGGATAACTGTTCTTGACGGTCAATTTGTTCAACTCTCGGTAGTCGATGCACATTCGAAATGAACCGTCCTTCTTTTTAACAAATAAGACCGGAGCTCCCCAAGGCGAAGAACTCGGCCTAATGAATCCTCTATCCAGAAGTTCCTGTAACTGAGAGGACAACTCCTGAAGTTCGGATGGGGCTAAACGGTACGGTGCAAGGGCCACCGGTGCGGCACCCGGCACGAGATCAATTGAGAACTCAACCTGTCTAGGTGGAGGTAGACCAGGTAGTTCTTCCGGAAAGACTTCGGGAAAGTCTCTGACAATTGGCACATCTTCAAGTCGCTTCTCCTCCGACTTCTTCTCTGTGATGTGTGCGAGTATTGCAGGGTAACCCTTTCTCAGAAATTTTCGGGTTTTTAAGCAAGAGATGATATTGAGTCCCGTCCCACCGGTCTCCCCCTGTGTGATCAAGGTTCCACCGGCAGCGAGTGGAATGCGGACGATCTTATCGTAACAAATGATTTCGGCTCGGTGTTTGGACAACCAGTCCATTCCAATGATAACGTCGAAACGTCCGATTTCAACGGGTACAAGATCGATTGAAAAGGTTTCATCAGCTAGGTTTAAAGTGCAATTAGGTATCACACTATTGGTTTCTATAAGTTCCCCATTTGCTAGCTCTACAGTGTACTTAACATCTAAGGTAACAGGAGTGATGTCAAGTAATGGGCAAAAGTCATCGGAGATAAAGCTTCTATCAGCACCAGTATCAAATAGAATAGAAGCAGTTAAGTTGTTGAGGAGGAACATACCCGAGACCACATTCGGGTCTTGGCGGGCGTCCCCAGATTTGATGACGAAGGCTCTGCTTCGGGTGTTGTTGTTGTTGTTGTTGTTGTTGCTGTTGCGGTTGTTGTTGTTGTTATTGTTATTCTTCAGCTTTGGGCACGTATCCCTGAAGTGCCCTGGTTTCCCACACTCAAAACAGACTTTTGGTGGTCTGGTGTTGTTGTTGGAATTGTTGTTGGCAGGAGAATTGCAATCTTTGGTGAGGTGGCCGTACCTCTTGCAGTTGTTGCAAAAGGGACCATAGGAACCTTCATGGTGACGACTGCACTTGGAACAATAGGGTTTGTTCCCAGTGTAGCCCCGTGTGATGTCTGTGGTGATGTTGTAGGCTTTGATGGTGTCGGGTTTCTTGTTTTGTTGGCTGGAGTGGTTATTGTGGTAGTCCGACCACTTTCGTTTGTTGTTTTGGGAGGATGAAGTGGGTGGTTCAGAATCTTGGCTCATGGACATCAGGTCTTGGGCCAATAGGATTGCACCGTCGATGGTGGTTTGGTTGGAAGAGGCAACATGCCCCCGAACAGGCTCAGGAAGGCCAAGGATGTACTTCCTGATTTTATCAGGTTCGGTGCTTACCATAGCTGGGCGGAGGGCAGCGAGTTGTTAGAATCTGGTGGTATAACCATCGATATCACCACCCTGAACCTTTAGGTTCCAGAACTCCTCGTCTAGCTTTTGGAGTTTGGCGATTGAGCAGTATTTGGCAGTGACTTTTGCTTTCAATTCCTCCCAAGTTAGTTGGTAGGCAATGTCAGCACCCACTGATTGGGTATATGAATTCCACCAAGAGTGGGCATCATCTTCGAGAGAGCAGGTGGCGAAGTTTACCTTGTCGTTCTCCGCGTATTTGCTGACACGGAAAACAGTTTCCATCTTTTCGAACCATCTGATAAGTCCGATGGCTCCTTCAGAACCTTTGAAGCTGAAGGGTTTGCAGCTTTGAAAGTCCTTGTAAGAACAAGGTTTAGCAGTAGTGGTTTCAGCGGCATCGCTGTTTCTGGTAGAATTTTGGGGGGTATTCCGAGCCAAGGCTTCAGTAACAGCCTGGGTTATAAGCGATGTAAGCTGAGCATCGGTGTATGGTCTTGACTTTGGCGGCGTGATTCTTCAATAAAAGAAATGAAGATACATGAGATTTCGTAAGAAAGTTGTATTTGTTAGAGGTGTACATGTATAAAAGCAGTAATACATGACATCAACATGGAAAAATGACAATCAATATGAGTTGAAACATCAAGGGATATTTGATAGATAATACGAGTTCAAAGGTTACTTCCTATAGAATTATTACAAAAGGCGTCGGGAATTGTTACATCCGACCAAATTTTAGAGTAGCGCGTAGATAGTTTCTAGATTACAGAATAGATTACAAGGCAAAGACTACACTAGTCTTAACGTAGATTAATTTGTTCCATCATCGTGACAAGACGGTCCACAGTGTTTGCAAGTCTGCTAGTGCTAGTCGTTGTGTTAGTCCACGGACATACTCTTCTGCTTCATGTGAGCGCTGTTCACATTCTTCCATCCTTTGTCGCAGAAGGGCATTTTCCACGCTTATTTCTATTACTTGGTTGCGAAGGACATCCATGTTGTTGTTTGTGGTTTCAAGGTCGTCGGAGACTTGTTCGATGCGTTCAAGGGATGTAAGTCTCCAGTTTTCGTTCGTTTCCTGCAGCACGACATCCATGGTGCGAAGTCGCTGCTCGTGTTGGTTCACCCTAGCGGCTAAGGCCGGCAAGGTGAAGTGAGTGGGGTACGGGCCAGCTCGAGGCAACCTGTTGTTCCTCCTTGCTACCCTTGGGTTCTGCGACCCGGATTGAGAGCGAGATGAATTTGATGGTGTGTTTGCCATTTCTGAGACAAAGCGTTAGTAAGAGTGAGGCCTATATTCATATAGTTCCTATATAATATAGCCTATTAAGTGTCTAGCACAAACATGTTTCAGTCTTGGTTCTCTCGAGGTCAGAGTCTTCTATTGTACCCTGTTCAGCCATAACTACTTTCAGATCTTACATCATCTTTGCTTAATTGTACATAGTTGATCAGGCTATGTTAAATTAAACTCGTATGTTGTAATCACTGAACCAGTTATACCTAATAAGGAATACTGCCTAATGGTCATAGTCTAGGCCCACTAAATGCAACCTAGTTCACTATAACCTTAGGCTCTGATACCAATCTGTAACACCCCCAAATTTGATGATTTGCGGAAGCTTGATTTGGGTGTTACTAATCAATAACAAAGCACAAAGATATATAGTAAACGACTCTATATGCGTCGTTTTAACAAAATATATTGATAACTGAAATGTTTACAACATTTAAAACTTTACATAGCTCGAGTTTAAATAAAATGAGATTTCAGTACATAAGTACTTGAACAAAATATACTAATGCAAGAAAATCTCGATCGTCTGTATGCTGACTCGAGCTAAAATTCTGAAGCAGAAACATCCTACTGCTTGGTACCTGCGATATATGCTAAAAGGTCAGCTAGAAAGCTGGTGAGCTCACAGGTTTGAAATCAGTTAATATAGTATGAACCGCAAGATTTAAATAATGAATTGCATCCAGCAATTAAATAATGAATTGCATCCAGCAATTAAATGATAGTCATCGTGTATACAGCCATGAGCACATAGTTGAGCTTAACTCGAGGGCCGGGTCCCCTATAGAGAATTCCGGGCGAGGTGCCTCCACGAATGCCTAATCAACATTCGTCTTCCCAAATATTAGTACGTCCGTTTACCCGGTTAGTGCTTGCTAACCCGAACGAGGTGGGTCAATCCTATATGGTACCATATACTAATATTCACGCTACAACGTATTAACAACTATGCTGACGGAGGACTTTAAAATGATTAGTTTCGAAAAACTCATGTA
Organism: Helichrysum umbraculigerum; assembly: GCA_949592205.1. Classification (NCBI taxonomy): domain Eukaryota; kingdom Viridiplantae; phylum Streptophyta; class Magnoliopsida; order Asterales; family Asteraceae; genus Helichrysum; species Helichrysum umbraculigerum. The sequence goes on from CATIUR010000004.1 coordinate 97,245,863, forward strand.
GTATATGAAAAGTTGGTACTTGCGTTCACATGTTAAAAGTTGAGCAATATATCACACCCCTGAGTAAAACAGTAAAAGAGGGGCTATGAGACTCACCTGAGTCTGAAAGCGTTTAAACAAACGTAAGTTGATTAGCCGAGTATGAAGTCCAAAGACTTGTAACCTGAGGGTGTCCACGACACGCGATGGTTATAATCATGATTGGGTATCTCAAAAGATCACCCTTGTAGTTGTTCATTCAACTATAATGTCCAAATCTCCACTATTTGGTTGATACGTTTAAGTGTTTGAAAGGTGTACGGCCCGTTGGTGACGGATTTGTAATATTAATCTCAACTATTATTATTTTGATTTCGTGGCGTTTTACTTGAAAAATGTGTTTTGATTGTGTTTTAGAAGCCGTTACGGAATCTAAGTATGGGGGTCCGGGGGCAGCGCCCCTGGTAGCGGGGTCCAAGGGGCAGAGCCCCTGGCTGGGGTCGAGCTGCCAGGTCAGCTTGGAAAATTTTTATTTCTACTATATTGCTTTGACGAAAAACGCATTTGGATCCGAATTTGGGTAAAATCGAGTGATAAATTTCGAGTCTCGACACTTAGTAAAAATCCGTGTTTTTGAGGTTCTGGTTTGTGCGACGTTGGGTGCGACGTCGCAGATCCTGACTGCGACGTTGAGCATGGCGTCGCTAAGTGCGACTTTCGCAATTTAATGAGACGTAGGGCGTTGCGTCGCTAATGCGACGTAAATTTGGTCTGCGACGTTACGGTCTGCGTCGCTATTGGCGACTTCGCAAATCAATGCGACGTAAGAAGCTGTGTCGCTATAAGCGACGCTGAGAGATATTAGCGACGTTGCAACTGACGTCGCAATCGGGCAAAGCCGAGTGGGACGTCGGGGTCTGTTACGATTTCGGTGGCCGGAAAAACGGCCGAGAGGCTTCCGTTTGGTCTAAATCTTTTACCCAACCCATTTTTGGACATAATAAGTTGATACAAACCATAAAAACGTAAAAATGAGTAAAAACGGAGAGTTTCGGGTTTTGTCGGAAACTTACAAATTGCCGAAATGAAAATCCGGAAAGATAGCGTTGTAGATCGTCGCGAGGTGGTCGTGAATCTCTAAAAATGTTGGTGATCCGGTTGCGTTTCGTGGTGTTATTTTGCGATTTAGGTGGATGGTGGTGATTTTGAATAATAGAGAGAAAATAGGAGAGAGAGAGATAAGAAAGATGATGAAATGAAGAAGAAAAGTGGGAGGTGGGGGTTTATCCCCACTTTTCAGTTTCTCGTCCCGCGTTCCGCGTGGTGTTCGTTTGCTCCGTCGTTTAAACGTTAAATAATTATTTACATTTTAATTATGAGTTTTAAAATACGATTTATTACGCGATATATTGTTTAAATATTTTACAAATCAATTTATATTTGTGTTATAAAATGTAAGTTAGTTTGTTTTGCGCGTTTTACATTTTTAAATCATATAATTTTTGTTTGTATAATCCGAATGAATACGAAATATTATCTTAATAATATTCTTGATATAAAAGCGTTATTTAATAAAATTGGTCACCAACGTCCGTATTAAATTGAATCGAAATACATTCGATTTAAATTGCGTACGATTTAACCAAATCGCATTTTCGTATATATTCAACAATATATATAATTCGATACATTAATTAGCCTAACACAGAACTAATTACATGTATTAACGTATGATTAGGCACTAATTACTAGTCCTAATTTGGCGGGTGTTACAAATAAATAGACCTTCATTGTCAAAGTACTGTAACTCGATTAGGCCCTATTCGATTTTTGGTTATGGGTTATGAGAATTAGTGATACTCACACACACACACACACACACACACACACACACACACACACACATATATATATATATATATATACACACACACACACACACATATATGATAATAAACGAGGTCCAATTTCTTCTTATTTGTATGTATAACGATTGTATTTTTTTAACATCAAAAGTATAATAATATCAAGTGTTTGTAAAATTTAAGGGCCCTTAAAAACGGGTGACCCTATGCGCTGTTACATAATGAACATGTCAATCTCCACTACTGTATATTACACAACCAACCCCAACTAGGGAGGAACAAGAGATACAAAAACCTACTAGATCTCCAAGAAGGAGAAACAAAGTAGTAGACAAAAACAAGCAAAAAATGAACACCCACGAACAAGAACGTCACCTAAGAAAAGGATCAAACAAACTACAGCCCTGGGACCCCCCACAATTAGCCAAACTCAAAATCTTCGGGATTCATAATCTAATTTTCCCTAAAGAAACCCATTTTCGAGCATCTATTAGAGATCCAAAGGAGGCTCGTAGACTGTATCTTTGGAAAAATATCTTCATCAAAATATTATGCCTCTTATCAACAACCGTGTGAACAAAAAGATTCCTCCAATTTCATATGAACCACAACGTCACCATACAACCTCAACAAAAATCTTTATAAAATGTTTAAAATGGTTACCAACTAAATCAGGCAACATAATATCAGCAAAGGAAAAGTTACCAGGAGAATTTAACCTCCACCACTAAACATTTTTAACCAAATAACCTTGACACGAAGACAATTAAACAGAATGTGATCGTTAGATTCAATAACCTCTTGACAAAAAAAGGGCATAAAATTGACCCAACATCACGCCCTCGCGTGTCCAGGTTGACTAAATGAGATAACCGATCTTGAGAAACACGCCAAGCAAATATATTTACCTTGCGAGGAATCCGTCTATTCCAATATATAGCTCTGCCCAAATGATACTCGCATAATGGATAATCATCAATAATCTTTGAAATGCGATTAACAGTGAAAGTGTTGCTCAGGTTTGAGTTCCATATCTACCCATCATTTGAATCAACCTGTAGAGAAAGATTTAAATACAATTTGTTAAGCCTTCCAAATCATCCAACGAACGACCACGAGGATTGACACGCCATTCCCATATTGGTCTCCAGAAAACATCAATAAGGGACCATCTATCTTTGATGCAACACTCTTTATTAACTTCTAAAGCAAATAATTTCGGATATCGGTTCTTCAAACATGTATCTGAATCCAGCCATCTATCAGTCCAGAAAATTAATTGATACTCCATTTCCCACTTTTCTACAAAAAGAACTAGAAAAAGTAATACCAAAGTCATTGATAACTTTACCGGTGCTAATAACAATTTCCCAAACTTCTCTACGAACACCCTTCCCGATATCAGATCGAGTTCAAACCACCCTCGATACCATGGAAACAACTAATGGTTTTGTTCCACAAAGCATCTTTTTCATTGTGGCAACGCTGTCACACCCCCAAATTTCGAGTTGCGGAAGCGGTCGGGTCGGGGCGTAACTAATCAATAATCAAAGCATAAGATATATATAGCGAACGACCTTTAAATGAGACGTTTAAAAATAGTTATACATTTCCCAAAATAAAACGTTTACAACGTTCGCGACTTCGCAAAATAATTTCAATACATAATCTGTAATACAAAAGTTATGCAGAGAAATCCAGATGTTTGAAAACATGCGACTCGAGCTAGCATATATTGTAGCAATCCTAATCCTGCTGGGCACCTGAGAATACATGCTAAAACGAGTCAGCTATAAAGCTGGTGAGTTCATAGGATTGTTAGTTGAAACATAAAGTATAAACCTTGTATGTTTGAAAAGTAGTTCAAAAATTACGATTTTGATTTGTATTATTATAGTATTGTAACATCAATATGTATACATCTAACGAGGCATCTCATACCTAAGTAATTGTGGTGTGTTCCTAAGTACATAGAGAAAGTGACATATCTTGCCTAGATACCTATCAGGTATAAGTGAGTCTACAGACGTGAGGCACTACATGCCTAAGTACTATCGAGTAAGTGTATGACCGAGTCATATCGAGGGTGTTGCAATCCATGCCTAGATACCTATCAGGTATGAGTAAATCTACAAACGTGAGGCAATATATGCCTAAGTACTATCGAGAAAGGGTAAGACCACGTAGTATTACTCATTCAATAGTAGTATACTAGTTTGCCACCTGGCATAGTGTGTTGCCCCCAAGCAACGTGTAAGTGTAGTCCCGCAGAACTATGATTGAGTATTTAGACAAATACTGAGTTAACGACCTCGAGTGTAAGCTCACCGGTCCGTTAATGAGTGCGAGTATCAACTCGTGTGTTTATGATTTGTATTGCTTTACCACGATATCGTTTTGAATTACTTTACCGTGATCTCGTTTTGTGCCCACTTTACCGTGATATCGTTTTGTGCCCACTTTACCGTGGCATCGTTTTGTGCCCACTTTACCGTGGCATCGAACAGTGTTGCTCACAAGCAATGTATGTAATTGAGAGTCGGCAGTACTATGACATGCCTGACTAGAGTAATTGAGAGCTGGCAGTACTACGACATGCCCGCCTAGAGTAATTGAGAACCGGCAGTACTACGACATGCCCGACTAGAGTAATCGTGTTTGTATAAGTGTATGTATATCAATATATATAAGTAAATTGTAGGTAGCACTGAGTGCTTGAGATTAAGTACGAGTATGTATGTATTTATATATATATATATATATATATATATATAAGCCTGATCAACAAACACATCAAACAAAGTATCATGTATCACATGAAATGATTTAACGTATCTAGGTATGTATATACAATACTTAGATATTAGGTGTATTACAATAAGCCTAGGTATGATTAATCATCATCTAGTTGTTTGTATTAGTATAAGGAACTATATGTAACATCCTCTCTAGTGGCCTGGTAATTTCTAATTTATTTGATTATTTAATTATATCAGAAATTGATTGATATTATTGTTTTATCGTGAAACTTAGATAAATAGGTCCCCAGGACTTATTGTAGATAGTAAATTATTGTTTGTTTTAATTTACTATAGTTAACGGTAAAATAAAATAAGTTACTCGCGATTGGTATTTAGGTACCAGACAATAGTTTTAAGACGGATATTAAAATACCTTATGTTTAGGGATGGATAAAAATAGGCCAACCTTTTTGTTTGTTATCTTCTCAAACTTGCAGTAACATCAAGAACACCCACATACTATTCAACTCAAATTCAAGAACTTAAATCCATAAACAAAAGTGTTGATTCAAGCTGTGATTCTTGCTAATTAATTGTCATCTTCTTCATTATCAAAGAGTAAGTAACCTTATGTTTATAAACTTGAAGCTTGATTAGGTTACTTATGAAATTAGTGAATTGTTTGATGATTTGATTGAATACTTGATGATATATGATGATTAGTAGTATTATATCATGCTTGTGAACTGATTTTTATAGCTTGAATAGTTGTGTTGATGTTCTTGAAGTATTATTGATCACAAGTAATCTAGCCAAATGGGTTTTGTGATCTTGGTATGGAAAAATTGATGTTCTTCACATGGATTGATGTTGTTATAAGTAACTAGCTATAATATGATATTTCCTTAGTGTTAAAATCTCTGTAATATCGATTTGACATCTGCAATTGAGTGAAAAATGGTATTAGGTTCGAGCTGAACATTTGCAGGTCTGTACCTGAGCTGAAAGGCAGCTCAACGCGATCCCAGCCTCGGGTCCGGATCGCGTTCCTTAGTTATAAAATGATACAGTCGCATTTTAGTCTTACGAACGCGATCCCATCGTTGTTTCAGAATAATTTTCAAAAGGGGAACGCGATCCAGCCCCCCAGTCCGGATCGCGTTTGCATGAACAATTTTGATGAGTTTTACAAATTTTGAAAATGCATAAGTGTTTAGAAGGTGGTGTTTTTAGTGGCACTTCTTATGTCACATTCCTTTAGTGGCATTTAAATGGTATTTTAGTGGCACTTTTCAATTGAAAATATATGTTATAATGTGGATAATTTTAATGAGTTACGAGACTTAGTAAAGGAGTTTAGAGTCAACTAAGTATTGTATATGATATTCCTTTAGTGGTACTTTATTGATGTTTTAGTGGTACTTTTATATAAAGATATATGTTTTGACATAAATATGTATGTCATGAGACAAGTAACTCACTCATTATCCTGTTGTGATTTCAGATACCCCAAAGACTCAGTGACTTAGAGGCTGAGTGTGGAGACTACTGAGGTATCGGTGAGTGGATTTAGAACTCACCTTTTGATTTAGTTGTAACCGTTTGGTTGCAACAAGTAAACGTAGATTGATTATTAGACTGTTTAGTCTGTATTATTGATTATGAATCTACGTGATATGTGAATCTATGTGTATCAGATTATTGAGGTCAACTTGTAGTTGGACTTTTTGGTTATTATGTGAATTACACAGGTTTTGATTCATCTGTTGTGTTTGAGATCTGTGTATGAGTTTAATAACCAATAGTTATCGGTCTATTCTGTAATGGCCATACAGATTGACGTTAAATGTTCTTGGAGAATCCCCGGGTATTATGATATCTCCAGAGCCACCGATCCTCATTGAAATTGAAACAGAAATGTGTTTACGATTATTTGCTGTAAACAGATTGTTATGCTAAGTTGAATTGTGTGTGATAAATTCATTCACTTAGCTTCGTGCTAATCCCTCATCATACTTCCTGCAGGTTTTTGATATATATGTGGGTGTCAAGAAAGGATGCTTTCGCAGGGAATGTCTGACAGATTATGACTCTGATATGGTTTTTGTTATAAATCTGGTTTTGTAATATATAATACCCCGACATATGTAGTTTTTAAATAGTTCTAAGTTAGTGTGTTCTGAACAATGTAACTGTGTATGTACATTATCTTAATGTACAGTTTTTATATATGTTACGCTTCCGAAGAAATTAATAGAATATTATTATATAGAAAGAGGGGTGTTATAAGTTGGTATCAGAGCATAGTTTTGGGTTAATTGAGCATTGTAAAGTGTTCAATCCCAATTCTAAAGCATGTTTTGTCAAACATTCCTGAGTATGGGATTTAGCATTGGTTATGAATTGTTAGTAGTTAGGTGCTAAAGATTAACAATTGTTGAGTTATTGTGGTGAAAACAGATATGGCAGATAACGAGTAAACGACCGCCAACCCTAACAATGCCTCAAGAACCGATACTCCTCCTTTGCACATTCAGAGTGAACCACCGGCTCATGATGGTACTTCTGCTCGTGTTGGTGAAGAATCAAATCAGGATGAGTATATGCACGAAATGGAAGATGAATTGATTTCCCTTAGAGAATTCAAAAGAAAAACTGAAGCTGCGTCATCTCAACAACGGTTTCAACAACCTATCTATCCATTTGGTATTATTCCATCATCTCAGACTAACAAGACATGTTTTTTCAAGACTTTTATGGCCAGTAAACCTCCTGAATATTCTGGTAGTCCCAATCCGACTGTTACTTTAAATTGGTTGAGAAACATTGAAAGAAAGTTTGAAGTGACTTGTTGTGAGGAAAAGTTTAAAGTTCCATATGCAGTACAGTGTCTTAAGGATGAAGCTATGGTCTGGTGGGATTCTATTACCGGCCATTTGACCCAACAACAAAAAGAAACTATCCAGTGGGCTGAATTTCATCAAGCGGTTCGAAATCAGTATTGTTCAGATTTTGAAATGGCTCGGATCAGACGGGAATTTGTAAATCTTAAATTGACTGATAAGATGACAATGGATGAGCTAATAACCCAGTTTACCGAGAAGTTGAGGTTTGTTCAACAGTGGGTCCCTGATGAGAAAACAAAAATTGAACAGTTTGTTGATGCATTACCTTCTAATTATCGTACTACGGTGAGATTAGCAGGTACTTTATCTCAAGCTTTTAATCTCGCACGTTCAGTTGATAGTGATATGAGAGGTTCAGTTTATCCAGCTAAGGAAAGATCCGATCAGAAATCTAGAAATGAATCTTCTGGAAAAGGGAAACAAAGGTGGCAGGGTAACCGACAGGGTCAGAAAAGTGGCAGTAAAAGTGTTTCTTCTGGTAGTTCCAACTGGTTTAGTACTTGCAGGTCTAAACATACTGGGCCGTGTACACCTCAGACAAATAAATGTGTTAAATGTGGTGAGCTTGGTCATGAATTTAAGAACTGCAAGTTTCCTAATTATGTGTGCTGGCATTGTAAGAAAGAAGGGCATCGTGTCGGTCAGTGTCCAGAGGAGGGGAAACAGGGTTCGGTTTAGGTCGGGAGTTCGTCATCTTCCGAGAAAAAGCGGAAGAATCCTCCGCCAGCTACTAGTAGGGCATTTCAGATGACAGTCGATGAGGCTATTCACACAGATGATGTGATTACTGGTACTTTTCTTATAAACTCTGTACCAGCACGTGTTTTATTTGATTCTGGAGCAAACTGCTCTTTTATATCTGTGTGTTTCTATGATAAGTTGAAACTGATTCCTACTGTGATAACTAAGCCCTTAGAAGTAGAGATTGTTAGTGGCAAGTTAGTTCCTGTTACCACCTCGGTGACTGGAGTTAATATTGTGATAGATGGCCAGACTTTTCCAATTTCGTTTCTGTTAATGCCGATTCCAAGTTTTGATGTGATTATTGGCATGGATTGGTTGAGTCAGTTTAAAGCAAGTATAGATTGCCACCATAAGCTGATTAGAATCTCAATCTCTGATGAGTCATACGTTGTGGCTCGAGGAGAACGGGATGGTGAGTGTATACCTCTGATTTCAATGATGAAAGCTAGGAAGTCGTTGTCTAAAGGCTGTGAGTCTTACTTGGCTTATGTGATTGATGTAAAATTAGAAAAGAAATCCATTTATGATGTTCCGGTTGTTTCTGAATATCAGGAAGTGTTTCCCGATGAACTGCCTGGCTTGCCACCAGTTAGGGAAGTTGAATATCAGATTGATCTTGTTCCTGGCTCGTCGCCTGTAGCCAAAGCTCCCTATAGATTAGCTCCTTCTGAAATACGTGAAATGATGAATCAGATACAGGAGTTATTGGATAAAGGATTCATTAGACCTAGTTCTTCTCCTTGGGGTGCACCAGTTTTGTTTGTGAAAAAGAAAGATGGGTCTTTTCGAATGTGTATTGATTATAGGGAACTGAATAAATGAACAGTAAAGAATAAATATCCACTGCCTCGCATAGACGATTTGTTTGATCAGTTACAGGGATCTTCATTTTATTCTAAGATTGACTTGAGATCAGGTTATCATCAAGTTCGTGTTCGTGAACAGGATATTTCTAAAACTGCTTTTCGAACCAGGTATGGTCATTTTGAATTCCTGGTTATGCCTTTTGGTTTGACTAATGCTCCAGCAGTTTTTATGGATTTGATGAACCGTGTTTGTCGGCCTTTTCTCGATAAATTTGTTATTGTGTTTATCGATGATATTCTGGTGTATTCTAAATCTGAATCAGAAATGAAATGCATTTGAGAATAGTGTTGGAAACTTTGAAAATAGAACACTTATATGCCAAATTTTCTAAATGTGAGTTCTGGATTCGGGAAGTACAGTTTCTGGGTCATATTATCAGTAATGATGGTGTCAAAGTAGATCCTGCTAAAATTGAAGCTGTTATGAATTGGAATGTTCCAAAGAATCCTTCTGAAATTAAAAGTTTTCTTGGGCTAGCCGGATATTATGGAAAATTCATTAAAGACTTTTGAAAGATTGCTGGTCCGTTAACAAAATTGACAAGAAAAGATGTTAAGTTTCAGTGGGATGAGTCACAGGAGGTAGCTTTTCAGACCTTAAAGCAGTTGTTGTGTCAGGCACCTGTGTTAGCTTTACTAGATGGCTCAGATGATTTTATTGTTTATTGTGATGCGTCCTATGCTGGTTTGGGTGGTGTTCTTATGCAGAGAGACAGAGTTATTGCTTATACTTCTCGGCAATTGAAACAACATGAAAGAAATTACCCCACTCATGATTTAGAACTGGCAGCTGTTGTGTTTGCACTGAAAATCTGGAGACATTATCTTTATGGTACAAAGTGTATAATCTGTACAGATCACAAGAGTCTTCAGTACATGTTTTCTCAAAAAGAACTGAATATGCGTCAGAGACGGTGGTTAGAACTAATCAAAGATTATGATTGTGAAATTCGTTACCATCCAGGAAAGGCGAACGTGGTTGCTGATGCGTTAAGCCGAAAAGGTACTTCTGATCGCAATTATTATTTGAAAGTTGATGTTTCATCTGACTTAGTGGATAAAATTAAAGATGCACAGCTAGAAGCTTTATTAGATCCTAATCTAAAGTCAGAAATCATGTTAAAAAAAAAAGATTTGTTAGTTGATGATTCTAGAGGATTGAAGACTTTTCAGTCTCGTGTATGGATTCCGCTGATTGGTGGTATTCGGGATATAATTTTGACTGAAACTCATAAATCACGATTATCTATTCATCCCGGCAGTACTCGGATGTATAATGACTTGAAGTCATTGTATTGGTGGCCCACAATGAAAACCGATATTGCACAGTTTGTTAGTGCTTGTCACATATGTGCTCAAGTCAAGGCTGAACATCAAAAGCCGTATGGGTCATTGAAACAATTAGAAATTCCAGAATGGAAGTGGGAACATATCACTATGGATTTTGTGACTAAACTTCCGCGTACGTCTCGAGGTAATGATATGATTTGGGTCATTGTTGATCGATTGACCAAAAGTGCTCATTTTCTGGCAACCAGTGAAACTGTATCTTTGAGTAAGCTTGCACAGTTGTATGTGAATGAAATAGTTTCGAGACATGGAATTCCTTTTTCAATTGTGTCAGATAGAGATTCGCGGTTTATTTCTCATTTTTGGCAGAGTTTGCAACAAGAATTGGGTACACGTGTAAATCTCAGTACAGCTTATCATCCTCAGACCGATGGTCAGTCAGAACGTACGATTCAGACGCTTGATGATATGTTACGGGCTTGTGTTTTGGAATATGGAGGTTCATGGGATTCTCATTTACCGTTAGTGGAATTTGCTTATAATAATTCTTATCATTCCAGTATAGGTATGCCTCCTTATGATATGTTATATGGTAGACGTTGCAGAACGCCTACTTGTTGGTTAGAAGCTGGTGAAAAACAGTTTGCGGATCTAGAAATTGTTCAGATAACGGCTGAGAAAGTGGCTATCGCCCGAGAAAAGTTGAAAGCTGCACGTGACCGACAGAAACAGTATGCTGATCCACGCAGACGACCAGTGACTTTCTCTGCAGGTGAGTTAGTTTATCTTAAAGTATCGCCGTGGAAAGGTGTTATCAGATTTGGAAAACGAGGTTAATTGGATCCACGATACATTGGACCGTTCATAATCAGTCAAGTTGTTAATGATCAGTCGGTAATGCTTGATCTTCCTCCAGAACTTGCTGGTATTCATAGCACGTTCAATATCTGTTATTTGAGAAAATGCAACGTTGAAGATCAGTCGCAAATTCTTCCTTTGAAAGACTTGAAAGTCGACCAGAACCAGAGATTAGTTGAAGAACCTATTAAAATTCTCGATAGAAAAGTTACTAAACTTAGGAAAAAATAGATTCCTATGGTTTTAGTGAAATGGAGACATAGTTTAGGTTCTAATTTAACCTGGGAGACCGAGGAGTCTATGAAATCCAGATATCCTGGATTGTTTGATCTTGGAGAGATTTTGGGGACGAAATCTCTTTAAGGAGGGGAGATTTGTAACATCCACTCCAGTGGCCTGGTAATTTCTAATTTATTTGATTATTTAATTATATCAGAAATTGATTGATATTATTGTTTTATCTTGAAACTTAGATAAATAGGTCCCCAGGACTTATTGTGGATATTAAATTATTGTTTGTTTTAATTTACTATAGTTAACGGTAAAATAAAATAAGTTACTCGCGATTGGTATTTAGGTACCAGACAATAGATTTAAGACGGATATTAAAATACCTTATGTTTAGGGATGGATAACAATAGGCCAACCTTTTTGTTTGTTATCTTCTCAAACTTGCAGTAACATCAAGAACACCCACATACTATTCAACTCAAATTCAAGAACTTAAATCCATAAACATAAGTGTTGATTCAAGCTGTGATTCTTGCTAATTAATTGTCATCTTCTTTTAATCTTATGTTTATAAACTTAAAGCTTGATTAGGTTACTTATGAAATTAGTGAATTGTTTGATGATTTGATTGAATACTTGATGATATATGATGATTAGTAGTATTATATCATGCTTGTGAACTGATTTTCATAGCTTGAATAGTTGTGTTGATGTTCTTGAAGTATTATTGATCACAAGTAATCTAGCCAAATGGGTTTTGTGATCTTGGTATGGAAAAATTGAAGTTCTTCACATGGATTGATGTTGTTATAAGTAACTCGCTATAATATGATATTTCCTTAGTGTTAAAATCTCTGTAATATCGATTTGGCATCTGCAATTGAGTGAAAAATGGTATTAGGTTCGAGCTGAACATTTGCAGGTCTGTACCTGAGCTGAAAGGCAGCTCAACGCGATCCCAGCCTCGGGTCCAGATCGCGTTCCTTAGTTATAAAATGATACAGTCGCATTTTAGTCTTACGAACGCGATCCCATCGTTGTTTCAGGATCGCGTTGCTTAGTACAATTCGGTAACAGAATAATTTTCAAAAGGGGAACGCGATCCAGCCCCCCAGTCCGGATCGCGTTTGCATGAACAATTTTGATGAGTTTTACAAATTTTGAAAATGCATAAGTGTTTAGAAGGTGGTGTTTTTAGTGGCACTTCTTATGTCACATTCCTTTAGTGGCATTTAAATAGTATTTTAGTGGCACTTTTCAATTGAAAATATATGTTATAATGTGGATAATTTTAATGAGTTATGAGACTTAGTAAAGGAGTTTAGAGTCAACTAAGTATTGTATATGATATTCCTTTAGTGGCACTTTATTGATGTTTTAGTGGTACTTTTATATAAAGATATATGTTTTGACATAAATATGTATGTCATGAGACAAGTAACTCATTCATTATCCTGTTGTGATTTCAGATACTCAAAAGACTCAGTGACTTAGAGGCTGAGTGTGGAGACTACTGAGGTATCGGTGAGTGGATTTAGAACTCACCTTTCGATTTAGTTGTAACCGTTTAGTTGCAACAAGTAAACGTAGATTGATTATTAGACTGTTTATTCTGTATTATTGATTATGAATCTACGTGATATGTGAATCTATGTGTATCAGATTATTGAGGTCAACTTGTAGTTGGAATTTTTGGTTATTATGTGAATTACACAGGTTTTGATTCATCTGTTGTGTTTGAGATCTGTGTATGAGTTTAATAACCAATAGTTATCGGTCTATTCTGTAATGGCCATACAGATTGACGTTAAATGTTCTTGGAGAATCCCCGGGTATTATGATATCTCCAGAGCCACCGATCCTCATTGAAATTGAAACAGAAATGTGTTTACGATTATTTGTTGTAAACAGATTGTTATGCTAAGTTGAATTGTGTGTGATAAATTCATTTACTTAGCTTCATGCTAATCCCTCATCATACTTCCTGCATGTTTTTGATATATATGTGGGTATCAAGAAAGGATGCTTTCGCAGGGAATGTCTAACAGATTATGACTCTGATATGGTTTTTGTTATAAACCTGGTTTTGTAATATATAATACCCCGACATATGTAGTTTTTAAATAGTTCTAAGTTAGTGTGTTCTGAACAATGTAACTATGTATTTACATTATCTTAATGTACAGTTTTTATATATGTTTTAAATATTTACGCTTCCGAAGAAATTAATAGAATATTATTGTTTTGAAAGAGGGGTGTTATACTATACTAACATACGTCACTATCGTATACTCCTAGCCTCCATCCTAACAAGTATATTGAGGTCTCGGGATGATGTTCACTTAAGTACAAGTCCCTTCAAGTAATCCTGGGATATATTGACAGTCTTAGTTCCTAAAAGGAAAACTAATCCTGTAAAAAGTATAGTTGTTATCCAGCTTAGGTGGAACTAACCAGTTCTAGTATATTCGATAATATTGTCCCGCGACAATATGACCAAAGTATAGTGATAACTAAATCAAGTTATGTAATGGTAATTGTTTTTCAACAATTCAGCAGTGTACAATGGTAACCTATCTAGGTTAAGTAGCAATATTGTTTTACAACAATATGATGGGTGTAATTCTTAAGTATTACACATTTTGTATTACATAACAATAATATAGATAAGTGAGAATTATAAAAGTTTATCATTATAATTCGAAAACAGTAGTTGTGCATGCGTCTCACCCCGAAAACAATAAAACAGTTCAAAGAGTGGGGCTATGAACTCACACTAGTACAAAAACGGATATATATGGCGGTGAAATAGGCCATCTGAAGCGGTGAACAGCCCGCCCCTGATACCGGCGCCATGAAAAGTGGAAACTTGTTTGAAGCGGTCAAACGACCGCTACAAATTGTCTCAATAGGAGAGGGCAAATCAAAAAATGGAGCGGTTATATAGGTACCAAAATTGGCGGGAAGAATAACATTTGAAGCTGGTTAGTGATAACTACTGAAGCGGTTAATTGTGACAATTTTGGAGCGTGTTAGTAAAACAGTATTTGTAGCGGTTCACTTAAAAATAAAAAAATGTGTAAATGGAGCGTTGTCGATACTTAGTTTTTGTGGCGGTTTTTTAAAAAGAAATTAAAAAAAAATTATATGTAGTGGCGTTTTTTGACTAGCCATTTGTGGCGGTTTTTATAATTAAAATATTTAAAAAAAAATTCTTGGAGCTGCGTATGCATTTAGTTAGCATTTGGAGCGGATGTATCGTATATATATATATATGCTGCTGCGCGCATGCAGAATGCAAATACCAAAACCAGCAGAATCCAAAAACCAAATTGACCAACAATTCAAAACAAAATCTAACCGGCCTGAACATATAAATCATGCTAATAAGTAATAACATTACGTATGTACAACTAAAATATATATAACCTAAATATAATGTTTTAAATGTTTAAAATGGGTTTATATACTTGTTCTGACCGTCAAGAATGTACCTCTTTGCAAATTCAATTGTGCCCTCGATTACCAACTTGTCCAGTATATCGGCTGTATAAGGGGACAAGTCGCTCCAAGCCTATAATAAATTCAAATTAAAACATAAAAAAAGAGAACGAGTTTAATGCATTGAATTATACAGAGATTATATATTACGTACTATATATGGACTTACATTTTGTGGGAAATCTGGTTGCATACTCATAAAGAATTGTTGCATATGCATCATTACGTAATACCCACATTCCTAACTGTCTCGTTGTTGAGGACACTGATTTGAAGCACAAAGTTAGTTTAACACATATAATTTATGATCAATTTGCATATATCAAAATTTTCAAACTATATTATATGCTTACCAACACCATCTTCCATTGCCAATCCTCGCCTTCTCTCCTGAAAATTCAGTACTATGAAGTTAACTACAAGTTATTAGAAACAGTTGACTAATTAGCATTTTCATTCAAGTTAACATATAAACTTACCCATGAACATGCTCCGCGAGTTTATAAGACTTCCAAGTCTTTTTCATCTTCATCGAATCCAATATGTATCCGCAGTGCTCAACATTGTCAAGAATGATAAGCACTCAATGTTTACTACCCAAAAGTTACAACATTTTAGTTTTAAATAATAAATAAGGAAATGTACGTAGCAAATATATATAGATATAATACATACCTTGCGAAATAGGGAGCAAGGAAAAAACGTTTATCATTGTGAGCAGTGAAAACATCTGTGACATGCTTCATGCCAGCGGAGACATGAACTGTTTCCTGGATTAGATGAGGATTAAGGAACGCGCAGTTGCAGGGAAAGCCCAGCTTCGGTTTGCAAAGATACAAGTACCTAAATAAACACCAAAATTTGTAGGATAGAATTAGAATATAATACACATATTTTGTTAATTAAAGATACAAAACGTATGTTTTAAAGAACTTACATCGACCACCAATTAAGAACAGTGACATCGAGCCAATTGTTTGTCACCCAAATTAAAAGAGCCTCATACTCAAACCAATCTGGGATCGGCTCAGGATACATATTATAAGGGGATTCAATCTCAATTGATTCGATTTGTTGATCAATGAACCATGATCTGAATTGCCTACTTATAGCTATTAACTCCTTGGGCCTTGTTAACAGCTGCATTTCCATTTTATGAATTCTTTGAGTTTGTTGATCACGGAGCTCAGATGGTTTTGATGTTTTTAGAAGAACATCATCCATATTTGGGTGCTACATTAGCAAAGTATTAGATTATATGGAAATTAATAAATAGACATAAAATAAAAGATATTTCATTACTACATACGTACATAAACATCATCATGTGTAATATTCTGAACTTTGCTGTTGGAGTCGGATGGTGAAACACAGGTTGTGGATGCGCTGGTCATCGGGTGGTGTCGCACCACCTCGCTGGCATGCTACATTTTACGATTAAACAATTAACGGATAAATATGTACATAACTCAAAAGAAATACATATATACATAACTGGATATAAAATACAACACATTACCGAGTCAACATGTGGTGGTGTGGAGGTGGATGGTGAAACACAGGTTGTGGATGTGGTCGTTGGGTGGTGTCGCACCTCCTCGCTGACATGCTACATTTTACGATTAAACAATTAACGAATAAATATGTACATAACTCAGAAGGAATATATATGTATACATAACTGGATATAAAATACAACACATTACCGAGTCAACATGTGGTGGTGTGGAGGTGGATGGTGAAACACAGGTTGTGGATGTAGTCGTTGGGTGGTGTCGCACCTCCTCGCTGACATGCTACATTTTACGATTAAACAATTAACGAATAAATATGTACATAACTCAGAAGGAATATATATATATATATATATATATATATATATATATATATACATAACTGGATATAAAATACAACACATTACCGAGTCAACATGTGGTGGTGTAGAATCCCTCCTTAGTGGTGTGGGGAGTCGACTTCCCACAAAGTCATGTGGCGACATAACGGGACCAAGCTAACAAAATGGTAAAACAATTATGCCGATAAAACATTACAATATAATACCAAATGGATCTACGAATAGACTTATACGAATACCTTTATCGCTTTGCGAGGCCATTGAATAGCTTCGGTACTTTTAGCTTGGCCTAAGAGTTTGATTCCCTCCTTGGGAATTGGAATGGGAACATTCTCAAGACAGTGTTCAACGGTTTCTACCAGCACAAACATGTACCCGCTCTGCAGTCCTTCCTTGTCAGACGGACAAGTTAACCCACTTGCCCATCTGATTCCATGATCACCGTATGGCATCATAATTTGACATGGAAGGGGTTCCTGTCAAACGCACTTGAATTAGATGGAACACGATTCTTCACAACTTTAGGTTATTTTACTAGTAGGATATATATATATATCTTAAGCGTTCACTATTAAAATGATCACAGTTAACAAATATATATCTTATGTTAACAAATTTATATATTTGCAAAGAGAAGGCAATTACCTCATCATCGTCATCAGGCCGGTATGGTGATCCACCAGGTGTAGAAAGGTGTATGTGTTCAGCATTCAGATTACCCACTTCCGTCTCTATCTGGGCCATGTCGACCTCAACTGCAACTGCTTTCCTCTTTTGACCCCTCCTAGTTCCAAGGTCCTTTTTCATCCCCACCACACTGGATACCGTCCGTGTCCGCCCCCCGTGTTCTTTTCCCTTGTATTGTGTGAGGGGATCGTCTGCCCTCACCATATCAAAGGTGCCATCATTCAACATTTTGGTCTCCTTCTCCAGCTATATAAATGAAATAAAGTTTCACCAGTTGGAACATTTAATAACATTTATTAGTGACAAGTTTTAGAATATCTATAACTTTAGCTTCGGGTTCGGGTCAGCCATTTGTTTTTCGGGTTGATCCAACAAACCAAAAACTAGAGGAGGTATAATTTAGAATATCCAGAAACTGAATTGTCACCCCTATATTCTTACCAAGGGCGGTACGAGACTGTAGGCCATGTAGGCCATTTCCCACATAAGCATCTTACTAATTATCATTATATACATTTATAGTTGAATCATACAAGTATTTACCCACGTAGATAAATGGTTAGCACCCTTGCATCCAACCAAATGATCACTTGTTCTAGCCTAGCACCCAGCTCCTTTCTTTTGTATTTTTTTCTTTATTTTAATTTTCCCATCTTATTTCACTTTCCTTTCCATTCAATATCTTTTGGCTTATTCTTTAGTCTTTAGTAAGTTATATGTGAGAGAAACAAATTTGTGAAATAAAACACAAGTAGTCACAACATTTGTTCACATTGCTAAGTTTATGAATTTGTTCACATTGCTAAGTTTATGAACTTTTGATTTGGTTTTTCGTGTTGAATATATGAATTAAGTTAAACTCAATTCTTTTTCGGTTTGGCTGAATTAATGTTAACAAAACAAAAGTTTTTGGTTTATCATGACGTATGACTCAAAGGATAAAAATCTCAATTCAGAACCCAAACCTTATGTGACGATCATCCAAAAATTTGCCCCCTTAAAATTAAAAATTCTAGTACTGCCCCTAATTCTTACCAATTCGCCCACCGCATTTTTAAGAAAATCCCTACTTTATTGTACGTCTGTTTTCTTCTCTTCCCGCAGTCTGGCGTGAAGATACAAAACTGAGCGCTCACACTTGTAGTTTGCTAGAAATGGGAAATCGGTTAAAACCTTCTTTTGGTTTTTGTAATAATACTCCCTCAAACCAGCATAACCCAACCGTCCTACATGGGCAGGATCCGTGTTTGCTGCCGCACTGGCCTTGGCTTTCTCACTTTTTTTCTTCACATATGAGAAGAAAAATAACGTTAGTAACTTGTTTATAATAATGAAACCAACTTAGCACAAAACATGAGATATGAACTACCTTGAATTCATCAGTGGACCTCTCAGCAACAAATTTTGGCCAGTGATCCATGTCCATAGAGGGCCATTTTACTTTAGGGTCTTTGTTAGTAAAGGCAAACTGAGTAGTAAGTTTACTCTTCCACTTCCTACAAATTTTATTCATCTTCCTGTAATGGAGCTCTTTGTGCTTGTCGTCTGGTATGTTCCAATGACTTTTCGTTAGGTCCCATACGTTATACAAAACTTCTGGAGCAATTAGTGTACCCTCATCTCCTGCCTTCAGTGGCTTCGTATTCCATCCCAAATGGTAAGGGATTCATGCTCTAACCTCGTTTCCAAACCAAGTTAGACAATCTTTCCTATTGTCTCCAGTAGGTTCTCCTTGGGCGTTGAACTCAATGGGACGGTCTGGATCGGGAGTGTAGTCATTCTCCTTTGCCTTCCCTAGTCTACCTTTTTCGGCCATGTCTTTTATATTTGATGTCCTACAAAAAAGGAATTTATCGATATTAAGTTCATAAAGAACATGTGCAATATAAATGATATTGTTGACTGTTTATTAACGGGTTGTTTTATATTTATAATTGCTGGGGTCTAAGTGTGACTTACTAGTACTGAACCAAAGGGTTAGTAGGCGGTAAGTTGGACCTAGAGTCGTTCTTAAAGAGAAACTGAATTGAAACGGAGGTGATCCAATCAATCTTTCTTTTCTAGTAAATGTTTTAAAAGAGTGCGTTGGAGGTTTTGGTTCAGTTAATTAAGTAAACTAAATAAAGCGAATAAAATGTAATAAGATGTCAGATAATGCAAAGTAGTATTTGTTGTGAGTTCGTTAGTTAATAATTATGGGATGATGACTCTTACGGGGAAACGATTAACTAAATTGGGTTGCTTATGAGATTCATTAACTTTGGGTATAACCAATAGATTCCTTATTAGTCGGTTATCAACTAATATGTCATGAGGAACTGAGGTATCATGATTCTGACCAGACAGACAATGCTCAACTCTCCACACTCTCCTGTGAGGGAGTCAGTGGCCAATATTATTGAACGTATTCGCTCGTGGGCGAAGGAACAGAGTAGCAAGCCCATAACATGTCTAGCCGTTCTTAATACCACAATGATTATGAATCCATTAAACAACTAACTTAGAACTTGTGTCCGGACTTATTTAATTAATTTCTACCAATGAAACTTAAGCGTGATAAACGAGGGAAAGCATTTAGGTTTCTTGCGTATCTTACTTTAGGGTTTCATGGTTTTAAGCAAAAGTATCGGTTTAAGTTGGATTTTAAACTTGCCTTTCTCAATACAATTAACAAATCCCTAGGTTTTCGTAAATGGTCATTTAGCCTATAGCCTACCTAATCTAATTTAATCTAAACTAAAACAACTAATTAAAATGCTGACGGCTTTTTACAGAAAGTCAAACCCAGACCATGTCGGAAAATACTATGGTGGCTCACAACGTATTGAATTGTTTACCAATGTTTCCGTTGTGAGTTTAATTGCTTCGCGATGTTTACATGATAAGTACATTGTGATTGGAAGTGTACAATACTCATGGCAAGTCCACGTAATCACATTGCATTTTATAATGCTTGCATGACGTTACAATTAAAGACATAGTTTTTACACAGATAACTATTGACTGAGTATTGAGGTTCGCGACTCCTCTTTACAAGGTTACAATCACGTTTGTTAATCAAAAGGCGAATATAAGTTTTAGGTTTAAAATCACGAGATAAGTCCGTTCACAAAATTTCCCATTTTATAACGTCGATCAATAATACAACTACCTTCGGTCGTTACTGGCTTCCATATATTTGTACTATGCTCAAAAGCATTTCCAATACTATACCGAGTAATCAGTCGAATAGGGGCCATCATATTATCTCACGACGTATTCAAAGTCATCCCACAATTATATACTAACTACATCACAACAAATACAATAGTAATCTACTCGCTAATCATGGTAATAACGATCGCAAACATAATTAAAGCAAACATGTTTAATTAAAATAGATAAGGATAGAGATAACCGAGATTAATATGCGAGAAGGAATAGACTTGAATTAATGAGCGTAACTCCAAGCGTACACCAAAGATTACAACACTTTCCTAGCTTTCTTTCTACTCTAAACAAAGTAATAAACTAATCTAATGCTAAATTTAAAGTAAGAAAGTAGAATGAGAAAGTAAGAAAGTGATATGACTAGTGCATATGGGACATTTTGAAATGAAGCCTAAAGCCTCCTATTTATAGGTGAGCTTTGGCTCACATTAGCACCATGAGGTGCATGTTAGAAAGCTTGCCAAAAATGGTGTGTACAACACGAAAAGTAGGCGCACCGGGTACCGTACAACACGAAAAGTAGGTGCACCGGGTACCAAAAGTTACCAAAAACGGAAACCGAGGCAGGACACTGGTGGCCGGCGGCGGTGGGAGGCCAGCCGGCGACGGTGGGCCCACCCCCGCCCCGTTGCTTTGTTTGTTGCTTCGTTTCTTGATTCGTGCGTGTTTTCTTCGTTATACGTCCGTTTGAGTTGATTCTTTTTTTGTTGGATTCATAATTCAAAAACGAAGATTTTGACATAGGATAGGCCCTGAGATGAGGTCCCTAGCTCCAGATATTGCGTTTGGATCATTTGGATCTTCCGGCGGGCGCGAAATCTTCATTTTTTACCCGTTTCAGTTGATTCTTCTTCTGTTGGATCCGAATTTTGAAAACGAACATCTTGGAAATAATGGATGTTGATGAAGGGCACTTTGGTCTTGAAATCTCGTTTTTATGCCTTGAATCTTCAAACGTGTGTGGAATCTTCGTTTCACATCCGTTTTACTTGATTTTTTTCGTGCAACCTCGTTTTGACCTTCTTGGCATAATGTTACTGATTTGTGCTGTTTTTGAGTTAATATTCCAAGAATAGTTCCAGAATGAGAGAGATATCAGTAGTAAAAACGTGACTTTTTACGCGATATCAAGTATCCCACACTTAGAACTTTGCTTGTCCTCAAGCAAACTAACGTTCAACATGGTTAAAGATAAGTAGATAATGAAATTATTTTAAGACGGGAACTTTTTACTAAGGGGGTTTCGGAAAAATAAAGATATTTGATATTTTAGAAAGCAAGGTTGTAATCTTTAGGAGCATGCTTTTGATCATTGATCATTGATACATGACTAGGTGATCTTCTCCAGGTGGTCACTCCAATCACTCAAAGTGTTTAGGGTTTCCTATTCTATTAAATCAATCGCTCAGAACGCCAGTCATGTATTGTTTATCGTCATAGGCTTGATCGAGTATCAAATCGTTACCTTTTTGGTGAGCGCGAAGTCGATCTAGCCACAATCATTCTAAGGGAAGTGATGTAGGGTTTTTGGTGGCGGAATGTTGGTAGTGTGAGAGGGGTTTTGTTGGGTTTTCTTTTTGGTGAAGCGGAAAGCTGAGAATTTTTGAATTTTGGGGAGGATTGACGCCTTTTTTCTACTTTGGGCGGAGTCTTCTTTCTCCATTTGACTTTCTTTACTTCGAATTTTCTTGGGACTTTTTCTATCCTTTTGACGTCATATCCTTGATTTTTCTCGTTTTTCATCTTTGGAACTTTGTAGGAAGTTTGAGGGATGTTTTTGAGTAAGTAAAGGGGTAACGTACTTATTTTTGGGTGTATGGATGGGTTCAAGAATGATGTGATTTGATCTCCTTTTTGACTCACAAGTTCGGATTCGAAATGCATAACAAGAGCAAGTTCTGATTCTATACGCATACATCGGCACACTCAAGAATCGAAAAAGTGAAGCATTAAAAAGTGAATGCTTTTCATATGGCTCAAGATGCCTCACGAATCGAAAGTTGGGTTGTTGTGTGCTTAGTCATGCGATGCTCTTTCTGGGATTTTCAAACTTGTTTTTCAAAAGAACTTGTATTTTATTTTTCTTTCTTCCCCAAAGTAAATCATTCTTCGCTTAAAATTTTTCATTTTCTTCATATTTTTAACTTAGTTTTGAAAAATTTTGTTTACTTTTATGGAGAAGCAAGGTCTAATAAAGAGCAACGATTTAGAATCAAGTATATACCAATATCCATTTAACAGTAGTGCAACTACTGCTATCCCACACTTAAGGGAACATCGTCCTCGATGTTATACTAAGCTCTGAATGGGGTAAAATCCCACACTTAGGGTTTTAAACATCCAAGATTCATTCTTTCAGTGTGTGTGTTGGGTTTGAATCCCACACTTAGTGATAAGCATAATGGATATGACATATTTAAAACGAATGAAAGAGATAGCATAGAAGTACTCCCCGATAGTTGCAGTGTTCTTTTGGTTGCATCTGCCGGTCTTTGTCTTCTTTGGTGCTTCTTTGATCAAGTCTTCTTGTGATTGGTCTCGTGAGTGTGAACACGTCGGATATACTATTCTTTGGTTGTTGATGCTTCCTTGCAGGATGGAGCATTCTTTGTATGATCCGAGTGTGAAAGATAGTCGGAGATTTATTCACTTCTTGGAAAGTAAAATTGCAGAAATGTAAAAACAAACACGGGTTGCCTCCCGAGAAGCGCTCTTTTAAAGTCGAGAGCTCGACTTAGTACTTTTCTTCTTCAGATGATGCTTGATGCATCAGTAGTGGTGGCGTGGTCACTGTGGTTCCTTGGTAGAGAGTATCGTGGTGGATAGTACTGTAGGAATTGCTCTATCATGTCAGCAATGAGAGTTGGTGGGTTGAAGGATAGCATTCTGAAGCTTTTGAAGTGATCAGTGGCGAGTCGGTCGAGAATTGCCATTCCATAGCAGATGTATCGAACTGCCCTTGTGACTGGTCCGTTAGGGTCAATTCGAGTGCAGGTGTAAGTTCGAACTATTTCACGCTGTGGGTGGTTTCTTCCTATCGAGGCGATTAAAGCCATGAATTCGGTTTTCACTACTTCAAAATCATGAGCCCAAGGGTCTCCTCCGAAGGATCTGGGTGCTTGGCACACTTGTCTGATTAATTGATGTTGCTCGCGGTTGAAGGGAAAATCCGAGTCGGTGAAGATGCAAATTAGCTTGCTGAATATCTCGCGATATCCATTCCGGTAGACGTCGAGTTCTACGTCTTCTTCTTGGTACATTTCGCGAAGTCGGGTAGTCACATAAGTGGCTAAATTGATTTGCGACATGTGCGGGATGAATCTCGGTACCTCACGAGTTTCCTCTTCATAGGCTGGCTCGTTCAGCTCATCAATTATTAGTTCAATGTGGTGCCCAATGGTGGATTGAATGACGATCCTGCAGTTCTCTGATGCTGTGAGGTGCTCTCCAGTTTCGATGAGATCTAGAAGAGTTCTAAGATCTCCCACCATTCTGATGTCGGCATAACTTCTTGGGTTCCCTGTGGCTCTTTCCAGATTGGTTCTCATTGATGCAAGAATAGCTTTTTGACTTGATGAGTACGGAAAAGCTGACCCGGCTAAGGCACAATATACTTTTTGGTATATTCGCCTTTGGTTTCCGTAGAATTCGATTTCTCCCATTGGGTAGTTGGGTCTTTCTCGCTGTCGAGCTTCTCTGGTGAGTTGTTCTTGAAGCAGGTCAGAGAATGCTCGAATGTTTCTCCGAAGAGTGCTAGGTTCTGGTTCTCCATAATTGGCGAGGTATGAATCGTAGTCTCGTATGATTGCCCTTATCATGTGTCTCCGGGCGGTGTTGTAGTTGTTAGTTGACTCTCTGATGGCTTCTACGATGATTCGGACATCGTTGTATTCATCAATCATCTCGATCATGTCTTGATGAGTATCTATTAGAGGAATTTCTAGTCTCTCAGTCGTGACGGCAGGGGAATTTGGTGGAGCAAGAGGAGGTTTTGGAATAGAGTGTTCATCGAGAGTGATGTTGACGTAATCATCATCACATTCACTGTTGCAGTCGGAGTCCTTATCACGTGAATCTGGAAATTGGTGGAGTTCTTCGTCTGAGGGCGCGTTGTTGAAGGGTTGAGAACTATCGATTTCGATGGTTCGGACTTCGGTTGTTATGTCATGAATGTTCTCTTCGGCAAAGCTTCCTGGTTGACGTGCCTTATATGCCAGAATTCTCTGTAGTAGTTTGGCATACTGGTCTGGGTGTGGTGATGATCGGAGTCCTTCTTCAAAGATTTCTATGTCTCGGAGTCGGGTTCTGGTAAAGGGTTTTGATGGATCGAGATAGGAATTTAGGATGTTTCCCATTCTTTTAAGATGAGAGGATCTGAGCTCTTGACTGATGACTCCGTAATCAACTGATTCTTCTGATGAAGAGCAGTCATCACAGTTTTGTATTCTTTTAACTTCGGCCATTTGTGGCGAATCAGTGTGATCTTCATCTTCTTCCATTTCTTCCTCTTCCTCTTCAGGGCCAGATTCAATTTCTTCGTCTGCCTCCTCGTATTCTTCCTCTTCTGCGTCGTATTCGGTGTCAGAAATGAGAACTGATGATCGAGTGAATTGCGGTTCCTCCTCTGGTTCTGATTCATCATCGGAACAGACTTTTCCTGTGGATATAGCACAACATTCTTCCTCTTCTGGGGTGCATTCCGGTTGGTCGATCTTGTAAGTGATGCTTTCACCATGCGATCGTAAAACAATCGTGTGGTTATACACATCAATCACTGCTCTAGCTGTATTCATGAATGGTCTTCCAAGGATAATTGGGATGTTTATGTCCTCGTGGATATCCATTACCACAAAATCCGTTGGAAAGAAAAATTTGTCAACTTGAACAAGGACATTCTCAGCTATTCCCTTGGGGTATCTAACAGATTGGTCGGCTAGCTGGACGGTCATCTTAGTGGATTTCAAGTTCTCAAGTTCTAGCCTTTTAAACAGGGAGTAGGGCATAAGGTTAATGTTGGCTCCTAAGTCGGCTAAAGCGCTCATATTTCCGGAATTGTAGATAGAACAAGGGAGTGTAAATCTACCAGTATCTCCTAATTTTTCGGGAAGGCTATTTTTAAGTAGGGCTGAGGTTTCAGAACTAAGGGGAATGTTGTTCACTTCAGGCAATTTATCTTTGGTGGATAGCAATTTTCTAATATACTTATTACGACCAGGAACTCTAGACATGGTATCAAGGAATTTTCCATCTAACTTAAAGGACGACAGTTTCTTAGGTTGAACTTTAAGTCTAGCGGGGTAAGGGATTCTAATCTCTTTTTTCATGGTTTGAGTGGTTTCCACAGCTGGTATCTTGACCTTTGGTTCTTCTTTTACTGGAACAACAGCAGGTGGAGTGGTGGCTGCTTCCTTGGGTGTTGTAAGTTGCTTTGCTTCCTCAACATGCGGATTTTGAACCATGTTGCTGGGCAAACTTCCTCGGGGTCTATTCTCAAGACGTTATACCAATTGTCCAATTTGAGCTTTCAAATTCTTTAGCACAGCCAATTGATTTCTCATGAAGAGGTCGGCTTGATCTTGTCTAGCGGACGTCTTTTGGTTGAGCAGGTGTTGACCTTGCATGAATTGGGTGAAGGCGTCGTCTGAACTTGAAGTTGGGGCATTTGTCTTGGTGGTTTGTTCAGTGGTTTGGTTTGTGTCGGAAGTGGGTGCAGGAAGTGCAAGGGGTTGATTGTAAGAAAGTTGTGGCTGTTGTTGGTAAGGTGGATATCTAGGTGGGTATCGGGGTTGGTATGGTTGTTGGTTGTTTCTTGGCGGAAAGGGAGGTCCTCTAGGTTGGTTGTTGTTTTGGTTGAAACCGGGTGGTCGAGCTGGAAACTGAGCATAGTAGACGGTGCCATCTGCTTCTTCGTATTCAACTTGGTATTCGCCAGATGGTTGCGGGTTGGTGCAGTGTTGACAGACTTGCACTTGGTGTACTTGGTGCTGTTGTTTTTTAAGTTCTCCAAACTGTTTGACGAGCGAGTCCATTTTCTCTGTTAGTGTCTTAATTGCTTCGACTGGAATTGGGTTTGCAGCAGCGATAGGTTTGGAAGATGCTGAATGATCTCCAGAATTCCAATCGTGGTGATGCATAGTCATATTTTCTATTAGGTTCCATCCTTCTTCGTCGGTCTTTGCCATGAAGCTTCCTTGTGCAGCAGCATCGAGGGTAGTTCGGTGGTTAGGATCTAAACCATTATAGAAAGTGCACAATTGTGCAGACTTATCGAGTCGGTGATTAGGGCATTTCTTCAAGGCTCCTTTGAATCGTTCCCATGCGGTATATAATGACTCATCGAAAGCTTGTCGAAAGTTCATGATGTCATTTCGGAGTTTGGTTTGTTTAGAAGGTGGAAAGTACTTGGTTAGAAACTTTGTCGCCATTACAGTCCATGAAGGGATAGAGCCGGTCTCTAAACCTTCAAACCATGTTTGCGCATGATGGGTGAGCGAATAAGGGAAAAGGTATAAACGGATTGTGTCTTGGCCAATTCCGTTTTGCTTGTAGGAGTTTGAGAGAGAGATGAACTTGTCGAGGTGAAAGTTTGGGTCATCACTGGGCAATCCATGGAATTGACAGTGGTTTTGGATTAGTTGGATGATGTGGTGTTTAAGCTCGAAAGATTGACCAGGGGTTTCAGGGTAGAGAATTGGTCCTCCTCTTCCTTCGATAGAGGGTTTACTGTTGTCAGCGAGAGTGATGCGTTCAGCCATTGCTTGCTTAAGTGCAGATTGCTTCTTTTCTCATCGAATAGTGCGTATTATAAGTTCTGGATCAGGAAAGTTAAACAGTGGTGCAGATCTAGGGGAACAGGTCATAAACTAAAAGAACATACAATAAAGAAAATAAACAATAAAGGAAATGTTTTTGTTGTTTTTTTTTTTTTAGAAGGTTTTATCCTAATGGTTTACTAGAATTGGGATTGGTTGGGCCTCTGGATCGGACAGTTAGTCTCCCCGGCAACGGCGCCAAAAACTTGTTGACTGTTTATCAACGGGTTGTTTTATATTTATAATTGCTGGGGTCTAAGTGTGACTTACTTGTACTGAACCAAAGGGTTAGTAGGCGGTAAGTTGGACCTAGAGTCGTTCTTAAAGAGAAACTGAATTGAAACGGAGGTGATCCAATCAATCTTTCTTTTCTAGTAAATGTTTTAAAAGAGTGCGTTGGAGGTTTTGGTTCAGTTAATTAAGTAAACTAAATAAAGCGAATAAAATGTAATAAGATGTCAGATAATGCAAAGTAGTA
This sequence comes from Helichrysum umbraculigerum, assembly GCA_949592205.1. Classification (NCBI taxonomy): domain Eukaryota; kingdom Viridiplantae; phylum Streptophyta; class Magnoliopsida; order Asterales; family Asteraceae; genus Helichrysum; species Helichrysum umbraculigerum. Next base: position 97,273,886 of record CATIUR010000004.1, read on the forward strand.
TTTGTTGTGAGTTCGTTAGTTAATAATTATGGGATGATGACTCTTACGGGGAAACGATTAACTAAATTGGGTTGCTTATGAGATTCATTAACTTATGGTATAACCAATAGATTCCTTATTAGTCGGTTATCAACTAATATGTCACGAGGAACTGAGGTATCATGATTCTGACCAGACAGACAATGCTCAACTCTCCACACTCTCCTGTGAGGGAGTCAGCGGCCCATATTATTGAACGTATTCGCTCGTGGGCGAAGGAACAGAGTAGCAAGCCCATAACATGTCTAGCCGTTCTTAATACCACAATGATTATGAATCCATTAAACAACTAACTTAGAACTTGTGTCCGGACTTATTTAATTAATTTCTACCAATGAAACTTAAGCGTGATAAACGAGGGAAAGCATTTAGGTTTCTTGCGTATCTTACTTTAGGGTTTCATGGTTTTAAGCAAAAGTATCGGTTTAAGTTGGATTTTAAACTTGCCTTTCTCAATACAATTAACAAATCCCTAGGTTTTCGTAAATGGTCATTTAGCCTATAGCCTACCTAATCTAATTTAATCTAAACTAAAACAACTAATTAAAATGCTGACGGCTTTTTACAGAAAGTCAAACCCAGACCATGTCGGAAAATACTATGGTGGCTCACAACGTATTGAATTGTTTACCAATGTTTCCGTTGTGAGTTTAATTGCTTCGCGATGTTTACATGATAAGTACATTGTGATTGGAAGTGTACAATACTCATGGCAAGTCCACGTAATCACATTGCATTTTATAATGCTTGCATGACGTTACAATTAAAGACATAGTTTTCACACAGATAACTATTGACCGAGTATTGAGGTTCGCGACTCCTCTTTACAAGGTTACAATCACGTTTGTTAATCAAAAGGCGAATATAAGTTTTAGGTTTAAAATCACGAGATAAGTCCGTTCACAAAATTTCCCATTTTATAACGTCGATCAATAATACAACTACCTTCGGTCGTTACTGGCTTCCATATATTTGTACTATGCTCAAAAGCATTTCCAATACTATATCGAGTAATCAGTCGAATAGGGGCCGTCATATTATCTCACGACGTATTCAAAGTCATCCCACAATTATATACTAACTACATCACAACAAATACAATAGTAATCTACTCGCTAATCATGGTAATAACGATCGCAAACATAATTAAAGCAAACATGTTTAATTAAAATAGATAAGGATAGAGATAACCGAGATTAATATGCGAGAAGGAATAGACTTGAATTAATGAGCGTAACTCCAAGCGTACACCAAAGATTACAACACTTTCCTAGCTTTCTTTCTACTCTAAACAAAGTAATAAACTAATCTAATGCTAAATTTAAAGTAAGAAAGAAGAATGAGAAAGTAAGAAAGTGATATGACAAGTGCATATGGGACATTTTGAAATGAAGCCTAAAGCCTCCTATTTATAGGTGAGCTTTGGCTCACATTAGCACCATGAGGTGCATGTTAGAAAGCTTGCCAAAAGTGGTGTGTACAACACGAAAAGTAGGCGCACCGGGTACCAAAAGTTACCAAAAACGGAAAATGAGGCAGGACACTGGTGGCCGGCGGTGGCGGGAGGCCAGCCGGCGGCGGTGGGCTGGTGGCCAGCGGCGGTGGGCCCACCCCCGCCCCATTGCGTTGTTTGTTGCTTCGTTTCTTGATTCGTGCGTGTTTTCTTCGTTATACGTCCGTTTGAGTTAATTTTTTTTGTTGGATTCGTAATTCAAAAACGAAGATTTTGACATAGGATAGGCCCTGAGATGAGGTCCCTAGCTCCAGATATTGCGTTTGGATCATTTGGATCTTTCGGCGGGCGCGAAATCTTCATTTTTTACCCGTTTTAGTTGATTCTTCTTCTGTTGGATCCGAATTTTGAAAACGAACATCTTGGAAATAATGGATGTTGATGAAGGGCACTTTGGTCTTGAAATCTCGTTTTTATGCCTTGAATCTTCAAACGTGTGTGGAATCTTCGTTTCACATCCGTTTTACTTGATTTTTATCGTGCAACCTCGTTTTGACCTTCTTGGCATAATGTTACTAATTTGTGCTGTTTTTGAGTTAATATGCCAAGAATCGTTCCAGAATGAGAGAGATATCAGTAGTAAAAACGTGACTTTTTACGCGATATCAGATATTAACACGTACGCTAAACACTGGCTAACAATTAAAATGATAAATGAGCAATTAACTACGGACATTATAATTTATTAAGAGTATAATATGTAACAAACACTAAGCAAAACGGATAGCAAACATTACACACGTGCAAATAAGAAACTGATCGAATTGTCATACATATATATTTCCCTTTATTAGAACCAGCTACAGACCAGGTGAACACAAATATTAATTCCCACATAAAAATGACAGTGATGGATGCAATTTCTCAAGTATTGAATAAGGTCTTTGCTGGCATATCTTAGAGTGTTCTCACAGGTTCAGGATTGGAGAATCAACAACTACGGGACCACATCTTTACATCAATATCATCAAGATCAATATTGAATTCAATATCTTTTAATTTTGACATATATAACGAGCTGAGGGTGGGGACCAAAAAAAGCGTTGTTTCATAAAGAACATTCCCTTTTGTATGTACTCACAACAATCAATAACATATGGGTAGTGATTTGTGCACCACCAACCTTTAGCCATACACCACTAGTTATGCACTAAACTGTTGTACTGAACAACAGACTAATGCACATTAGTGGTGTATGCCTGTATGGTTAAAAATTTATGTATAAATTATATATTTACCTAAAAAATTATGTACAAATATATCAATATATGTTTCAATCCGGCATACAATAAATGAAAAATTTTACATAGAAAAATACAATTAATTTACAATATTTAACAAACTACCACCAATAACGGATGTATTGGAGTTACATGACAACAGTTCAAAAGCCGATCAAAATTGGAAAACCTAGCAATTAATGCAACCGTTTGGATATGAGTTGCGACAAAATTATACCGTTATAAACTTACCAAAGTGCAATGGGTTTACAATAACAAACTTTAACCTGGATTTACCGGTGGATATTTGTGGATACGGTGGTGCAGAAATAGAACGAAGCCGAAGACTATGAAGCAGAAAATCGCGATCAAAAGTGTATTCTGTCTCTATGTAGATCAAAAAGTGTTTTTTCACCAATAAACCTTAACTCATTTGAAGCAGTTAAAAACAATACCCGCTTCAAATTACAAAGATGACCGCCACGTCATAAACCAACCACTTCAATTGATCAATGAAACTTTTTGATTTTTTAGCCCACATTTGGCGGGGAACCAAAAAAATTGAAATTTGGTGCTTTAGTTTTTATCAAATGCATATATATAGATATATAGTAATATAGATATAGATCTATATATCTATAATCTATATCTATTTATAAAGCATATTGCTATTTTATTGTTGCAAAGTTTAAGAAGTACGGAGTAAGACTCAATAATTCATTTTATATAACTATATATAAGTTGTGTAATTTTTCAATATTTTGTTTTAATTAATATATTTAATAATATTTAATATTTAATTAAATTTAAATTTAATACTTAAAATGGTAAGTGTAATTATTTAATTAAATCTAAATCGTCGGATCACCTTGTAAATTTTCATTGAAAGGTCCAGATTGCTCAACAGGATTTTGGTTTATTTATATTATCATTATTATGTTATTATATTATTTATTATAATTATTAGGATTTTGATAAAGAGTGCCCTAAGGGCACTAGTTAATCATTCCTTAATTAGATTCAAAGTATTAATTAAGCTCAAAGTTGTCATGTTTAGAATTGATCTTGAAATAATTTAATTTATTTATGAAATATATGACTTATAAATATAGAAAGTGAGTGTTTAGTTAATGCATTAAATATAATTAAGGAATGCTTAACTAGTGCCCTTAGGGCACCATTTATCAAAACCCCCGGATATCTTCAGCTTTCAACGAAAAATCATAGTGGAAGGTAACTATTAGCCACAACATTAGACTAATAACTTTTTTCAATTTGTTATCAGTTTCCGATGTGGGACGGGTTGTTATAGAGATCGAGGGACTCATGTGCCATTCAGGAAGATATATATTAATGAAAACCTCATGGAAGACGATGTGTCTCAATGGGGTTATCTTTAAGACATTTAGCGTATCCCACATTAGTTGGTGACGATTTGAAAATAATTGTGGTCAACATGCATTAGCTGGCAACCTCTGATTTCCATTGCCTATTTTTCGATATTTTAAGGTTTATAATGACAAGTTGAATCTAAAAATTCCCTGAGGATTTTTGGGGACATGAGAGGTACGTGTTAGGTGTATAAGGTAAACTCCTGTTACAAATCACAAACGCTCTTATTGTGGCCAAAAAGGACATTGGACCCATGAGAACTATAAAGTTAAGCGTTTTGTGGAAGTACATTGATCAGCTATTTGGAAGTTCACGTGTGGTCCCGCAAATTTTTCGTGCACTAAAACTTATATGTCCGAATTTCATAAGCAAGCAACACCATCTTGACTGTTTATAAATTCAAACGTATACATTCACTACTTCGATTCACTATGACAAAAACGACATATTAATATCACCACAAAATTAAACACATGGTGACTTCCTATAACACTAGCGTCCAACATTATAACCATAAAGCACAAGCATTTGACTTCCTTAATTACCCCACTACTATCATCATACTCGTCGCGCCACCAACATCTAACATTACGGTAACATCCCGCCTTACCATGACACAATATTGTCCGGTTTGCCCGCAGGCGCACGACTTTTCCTTGGCGACCACACTACTATTACTTCCCATGAGGTCACCCATCCTGGAACTACCCCGCTCGAGCACGCTTAATAGTAGTTTTCTCACGGGATCTACTACCCTTACGGTCACAAAATGTGTTGTGTCATGTAAGGATGATATTATCCTTATAAGCCCCAATGTAACTGCCCTTCACCACGGCACATTATTGTCCGCTTTACCCACAGGCGCACGGCTTTGTTCTTGGCGACCACCACATCCACTTCCCAGGAGGTCACTCATCCTGGACACTTCTCCTACACGAGCACGCTTAACCACAACGTTCTCGTGCGATCTACTTCCACTGTGGGCCGAAAACGCGTTGTGTCGTATAAGGATGACTTTTTCCCTTATAAGTCTTCAGATCTCCCATGTCCATGGCCGATGTGGGATTTGCCTAGAGTGTTACACCCAAATCCCTCATGTTCATGGCAAAATTATTTCCATTAATATGTAGATCACTATAGTTAAATCATATTTGTTTCTATTATATTTCACATGGATAAATAATACATAACACAAGCATTATACAATAAATCTACAATATATTTACATTTACGTTTTTATTTTAAAATTGTTACTCGCACCTCCATCCTCTGTCACCAATTTTACCGCCGCATTGCACGGGTGTAATGCTAGCAAGTACATTAGTACTCAAAAATGAACGATACATGTTGTAGGAGCGATATGATATATCGGTTTTAAGCTAAAGTCATTCTATTATCCAATAAGTAAGAACAATTAAGAACAATATAAATAAAGAACAAATATACAAAATTGAAAATTAACTATCCGCTAAACTACGCAGATCATCATTAATCCATTTTTCTTTCTGTTCGATCATTTGATCTAGTGTCTCCACCATCTTTTCGCAGTTCTCGAGTAACTTTCTTTCTTCGGCAATAGATCCACGTAGATAATCCATAAATGAAGATTCAATTATATGAATCATCATATTCCATCGCTCAATATGCTGAATCTTTTGTTGTTTATCATAAATTGAATGATTTAGTTTATCAATCGTCTTTACTACTTCTTTTTTTTTGTTTTTTATCCTCATCTAGCATTTCTTTCACACAATTGGTGTACAATTCGGAATACACTCGGAATCAATGCGTCGCTGTATTCCCTCTTTTGGAGGGTGGTTCTGTAGACCCAGAAGATTCTTCCATTAAACTATACCTGTTTTGATTTATTGTGGAAACTGGCCGGCCGGAAAGTTTTACCAAAATATTTTTATTTGTTCGAATTTATATAAATGTTGTCAAACGTACAATTACCACATCGATATATGTAACAAGAAGCGGTTTCGTATAATATTATAAACATCTTCCCCCCAAAAAAGTAAATGACCAGACCGCTCCAATTAACATTCTAAATATCTAGAATATTTATACTACGTATAATATTCTAAATATTTTCCCCAAAAAAAAAGTAAATGACCTACACTTTAGGAAACTACTTATAGGCCGGCCTACTACAAGTCAACAACATATCATAAATTAAATGGACTCTTAAATGCCCAACCACCAAATCAAATCCACTTTCAACGACGCGGTTTTGTGTTAAATACACCGCTTCATATTACACTAGAATACTTATATACGAATTAATTAAGAATACTTAATACGATTCAAGAATACTTAATACAAATTAAGTATTCTTAGTTTCTTATTAAATTAAGAATTAATAATTTATTAAAATACTCCGCTTCATTTACATCATACATAACCGCTCCAACATAATTTTTTAATAAAAAAACGTACTTTAAACTGGCGGAATTTGATTCTCATAAATTAATACTCCGTATTTGTTATCAATATATATATATATATATATATATATATATATATATATATATATATATATATATATATATATATATAATATTTATGATAATATATTGATGATAATAATACTAATAGAATAATAGATCGATGAAATGATAACACGATGGAGTAACATATATTTTAAACAATAAGAAGCAGATTCATAAAAGAAAAACTTGCTAATATATATAGCTCATTTGATATACATGAAGATTACACATGATTACAACAAGTCATTAAAAACTTCATTTTGTTCCACATTTTGGTTGAACCGAACAATTTGTGCTTCAATCATTTCCTTCTGATTCACGTAAAACCTAAGATTATAGTCAAGTTGCTCCTTATAGTCAACCTCATCAGTGGATGGTTCTTTAATTTTGCGGGTCCTTTGAAGTTCTTTCATGATCTTTTTTATCGTGCTTGTAATCTTGGTAACTTGATATTGCAATTCTTCGATCATTTCATTATCAACATCTATCAAAGTATACACCCTAGAGCGGATACGATGACGTTTCTGTTCGATGACATTCATGGTGCTAGTGACCTTATCTCCGGAAGAAGCCATATATTGCATGTTTATGATGTTAACAAATGTTACGGAATAATTTTTTGAGATAGGTTTTGATCGAGAAACTGATGTCCCTTTTTTTGGCTCTTTGTACGGTTTATATATTTACTTTTTTCTGGAGCGGTTTTTATTTAAACCGCCTCACATTCGAAACTTTAAAAATCTACTATAAAAAATACGGAGTAATAATAATAATAATAATAATAATAATAATAATACAACACAAATTATTGTCTTCTAATTTTAAACACAATTAATAATAAAAAAACTCCAGAACATTGTCCAGAACACTGAGAATTCAGTTTCACCACACCACAAAATCCTCACTTTCAACATTCTCCAGAACACTGTCTCAGAACACCGACACCACACCCTGTGCTCAAAATGTCGAGCACAGGGTGTGGTAAACAGTGTTCTGGACAGTGTTCTGGAGAATGTTGAAAGTGAGGATTTTGTGGTGTGGTGAAATAGTATTCACAGTGTTCTGGACAGTGTTCTGGTGCTTTTTATTATTTGTTTTATTTGAAAAAAGGAGAATAAAAAAAAAAAAGAACACCGAATCTTTCAGCGTTTGGATTGGGACGTTGATACCTGAACGCCGACGAGAACGCCGACGCGGTGTGGGAGAATGCCAAAACATAGTGTTCTCGAGCTAGAATTTTGACGAAAACGCTTGCACACCGTATGCTGATCTTGTAACGATCCTATCTTACTTAACATGAATCTATGAGTCAACAAAATATAAATTAATTGATTTTTATCCGATAAAAGGTTAATAGGTTTTTCATTTAATCAATTATTACTACAAGTAAAACTATTTAATTCTTAAACTAAAATAGTTTATCACGTGGAAATCTATATCTTTAATAACAAATATAGTAATATAAGTCGTTATGATAAGTATGAATTGATATTATGGTGTTTAAACTATAAAAGTTTAATTAATTTGTCATGCATTTGATCTTTTATATGTATTATAATACACATTTATAAGTAGGATTATAATACACATTTTCCGGATTATAATACACATTTATGAGACCATAATGTAAGAGCCCAATCTTACAATTCCGATCCTATGAAGACAAAAACGATCCTAGGTAAGATCCCGATCTTGACATCCTTACTTCACAACGAATAGGGGAAGGTTAACGTGTGATTAACTTTAATCATATGTTAGCACTAATTTATGTTAATATAACATATATATTCATGAAAACAATAGATTGATCAAGAGATTACAATGAACAATTGCTATTTTTATAAATTTCGTTCACCTCTATATTTGATGTGAAACTCGCAATTAGTTCTTCACATTTTTCCTTTTGATCTTTGTAAAATTGAAGAGTTGAGATGAGCTTGTAACGATAACCTGCCTCCTCAATTTCCTGGATTTCTGAGTAAACGTTAGCAATTATTAGATTAAACGTTGTTATATATGCACGTAACATGTTAATGGCATCACTATCAACATCCATCAAGTTTTGAGTTAGAGTACCCATAGCCTTTCCATTAAGTATTGAGTTAGTCTCCATTTTGTAAAATAAAAAGATATAATGTAGTAAAGAGAATAGGGTAAAATGGTATTGCTTCTATTGAGAGTTGTAAATGCTTTATATAAAGAGAGAAATGGGAAAATACTAAGGGGTAGGTGAGAAAAGATAATTAATACAGTGATACATAAATAAGCTGAAGAACCATCATAGGATAGCCTAGTGGTTGGCGTCCTGTTATACTCACAAGAGGTCTCAGGTTCAAACCTCACTAGAAGCAAAAAAAGTCTTGGGGTGGCCACGGGAAGGTTCGGAATCGGCCACGGTAACGGTTAGGCCACGTACATCACAAGCAAAAGCTTGGCCAACCCGAGGGAGCCTGTTAAAAACGGGAATACCCTTTAAAAAGAAAAAAAAATGAAGAAGAATTCAAACATATATATAATATAAAGATAATTACCTCAAAATGGGAAACACGACGCCCTATTTGTGTGAATGTCTATCTTCGCCTTTGATCGATCCACATTCGTATCCGTAAAAGTATTAATGTAAAAAAAACAACAAACGTTGACCTATCTAACAGACTTATGACTTGTGACAATGTTTGATGAATTATAATAATAAAAAATGAATCATAGTAATAAAAATATTGAATTATATTGCTTCTCCCTCTTATCCACCTAATTTTTTTCTTTTTTGATCCCGTTATATATATATATATATATATATATATATATATATATATATATATATATATATATATATATATATATATATATATATATATATATATATATATATTATCATTTCGTGCTTGTAATTTTATTAATTTATTGCATATAATAAATAATAGTAATAATAATAATAAATAATAGTAATAATACTCAGTGAATTAAAGAACTTCATTTCAATTTCAGTAATGAAATAACTAAAGGATAAAATTACATTATCAAATTAAAAATTACAAACGTATTAGATCGATCCAATCCCTAAGGTTTCGATCATACATCTCGAAACGAAATAGCGTGTTTTCTGCATTTTTTTCCTCGGAGGCGTAGTATTGAAAATCATCTTCAAGTTTCTTGAGAAATTTGAGCTCGGATGCAGAGGGTTGAACTCCAAATTCGTCAAATTTATCATTGAGGTCGTTGATCCATTTGTCGATCTTCCCAATTGCCGTATTAAACTTTTTGACGTTTTCTTTTTGTAATTCGATCATTTGTTGGTCTATCTCCTTTAAAACGCCTGCTTTCTCTCCTAAAACATAATTCTCTTCTTCGGTTGCCATTTTTTCAATTTAATAACTATTTTTACAATCTACGAAATATCTTTCAATTTTATATAGTTACAATATTTAAAGCGGTTTACTGAAAACCGCCGCAATAGTGTGTAGCTTCCTTTTGGGTTTTTGTTGCGCTACTATAGTTGTAACGTTGTACGTAGAGCTGCACCGTACGGCCATAGATAATGACCAAATGTCCAAAAATCAAGGAAAATCTTTGTTTTATAAATATATAAGAAGATAAGATATATATATATATATATATATATATATATATATATATATATATATATATATATATATATATACCTATTAATATATTATTACGTAATACGTAGTATGACATTTAAACATGAAATATAGATCATCCCCATAAATGCAAATATAATAAAAATTGTAATATAATCACAACATACAATCTTATAATATGATATCGAAAGTTTTACATCACCACATACGACTTCTTGAACACACTCTTCTGCTATAATTAAAACCTAGCTACAACTTTTGAAACACACTTTTTAAGCTCAAAGATAAACATAGCTACAACATTTGATATACACTTCTAGGCTAAATGAGAATTAAAAATTTAAATCAGCTTTTGTATGGACGACGTTCCATCTCTAGAATGCTAGGAGTAGTATCAAATTCCTAGCGACCTGATACGATACATACAAAAAGCAAAACAAAAGAATGAGTGATTTGAAACATGTGTGTGTGTGTGTATATATATATATATATACACCGTTTTCTCCTCACTTTCTTTTAAACTCCATGAACATATATGCTCTTCAACAATCAGTCGGAGCGTTGAAAAAAAATCGTGTCTATAACAAGGAAAACGTGATTGTTTACAATGCTGTTATAAAGACATTTTTTTTCAATGTTCTGATAGATTGAGAGAGTGAGATCTTGGAGAAGATATAACAGGGAAATCGTGGTTGCTAAGTAGTATCATATCATACTTAAGTATAACTATATGAGAAAGAGTATCACAATTGGATAGGCTAGGGAAAGAGAAAATCTTCATATTTTTCTTTTTTGGGTAAAGACTAAAGGAGGACAGTGGACACCATATACTTATAAAATAGGGTGAGAATATATAGCATTAATGGGATTGAATCATTGAATGCAACTCTAAATTAAACAACCCCACTGACCAAATTGAATGTATTTGCAACTTTGCAAGTTTTGAGACTATATTGTACGGTATAGAATTGTTTTATACTCAACCCTACTCAACGTCTCAACCTTTAAAGACATAAATGGAGCGGTTCATTTACAAAACAAAGACAAAAATAAAGTGTGTGAACAATTATTTGACTATTTGTATCGACGGTCCACCATTTTTTATTTTTTTTCATTTTGCTACAACCTTTTTCCAAATTTTATTAGCTTTGTATTCAATTTTTTTTATTGTCTAATTACTAAATTTCTTTATAAATACATACAATAATGCGACAAAATAAAAGGAACACAAATATATAAACAAACATAAGATAAGATGAAACAAATATATAACAAATATTACTAATTTTTTTTTATTAGCATTTTTTTATTGTCTAATTACGTTTAATAAAACAAATATATAAACAAACATAAGATAAGATGAAACGATATATCATATTTAACATCCAAATTCCAATTCCAACTTTTAACTTACAATTTGATCCAAAACATATTCCTAGTTCCAAAATTAAATACACCTCAAATCAATCTAATCCAAAAGAGGAGTTCCAAAAATAGTAACATATATAACATATAAATATATTACATACCGTACATTTTTAAGAGTTTGTACCATAAATAGTCTTAGTCTCAATCGTTATCATCTCATCCCATCTCGCGATATTTGCTCTACGTTCCTCGATGCGTTGAAGTAACAGACGTATATGTTTTTCGTCTTCCTGGTTCGATTTGTTTGAATCATTTATCAGAGTTAGATATCGTTCAATTCTTTTCTTTTCAGGCAAATAATTACCATCGTTACACATTTCACAAACATGTTGGGGCATTCCTTGTTGAGGGCAAATATTTTTGCGAGACGTTGACGTTATTGGTGGGGTAGTATCTCTGGGTCTCTTGTTTTTTCTGAAAATATTTGAGGAAGAAGATGCCATTTAGGATTGGTCGTATCTTTTATTTTTTTTTCAGAAATGAATGTGGTAAAAATTGTACGTTGAGTCAATTGATGAAGTTATAATATTATACGGAGTATATATATACTCCATAATATTTCAAACAACGGGACGTTTCAAAAACAGTTATGGTTTTGCCGCGACGTTATATTTACTTGGTTGACGTTTCTAATAAAATCAACCGTCGATCCCTATACGTACTCTTGAAGTTATGGTTTTGCCGTGACGTTTGAATTTACTATTTAATTAATTAATTGGTTGACTCATAAAATCAAACTATAATATACGTGTAGTGGTTTACCTGAACATTTGGATCGGTTTATCTTGTAGCGTCATTTCCCGTACTTACACTTAATATTATTATTATTATTATTACTCCGTATATTATATTATACCACGTATTAAATTTTATCTTATTAATTATTATACATACATACTAGTACAAATAGGGAGGTGATAGGTTCACTTTGTGGAATTCAGATGTGTGCATCAGTATGTTCTTCTATGTATTCAAGAGTTTGTATTCATCCTTCTCTAGTCAACTTTGTTGATTTAGAGATTTTAATTTAATTTATATTTTTCGCCTAAAAAAATAGGGAAGTGATAAATACAACACCATAATTGATTCATACACCAAATTTGTGTTGTTATTATATTTATTATTAAAGAGGGACGGTTATTTAAAAGTATTGGAGCGGTTAATGTATGTTGATTTAAATTTCCAGCCTCCACATTTCTCTTATCTATTTATTATTTTATTCTATCTTTTATTCTTATTTATATTTTATATTAAAAGAAAAATCCTGAGATAATGAGACATATCGTTAAGTCACCCCGCAATTTTGCTGGTCTTAACTAGTAGTAAGTGCAAAATATTGAATTGAAGATAATAATAACATAATATAAATAATAACATGGAAACATAAAATTCCATGCACGTATCAAACACACTAATATATTACTTTCGATAAAAAAAGGAATGATAATAATATTACAAGTTTTGAAATGTATCGATAAATGAAATCTTTTTTTCTTCCCTTTTATCAAACGAAGATTACAAAGTAGAGAATTGCGTCGAACATGTTTCTTCTAACTTGAGAAGTTTTTCAAGAAAAGCAATAACAGAATTTTTAAATTCTGAAGTGGGTAACTTCTCAAATTCCTTCTTCAAACTCCTTGCTTCATCAAACTTTTCCTGCATGGACGTGTACATACTCTGGACTACATTCTTTCTTCTCGTCTCTTCCTTCACTTCAGCTTGCAACTTCTCAATCATATGTGCTTTGTAGGCGTTAAGTTTCATTTGTTTAATTGTAATTTGAATGTTTAGGATAAAATTTTAATAAAAAAAAAATATAGATAGATATGATACTTAATTAATTGAGTGGTAGTATATATATGTTGTTTATGTAGTCGATCCTAGATCATCATATCATATACTGCGTATTTATATATATTTATTACATGGGAGGTGACTGATCGACAGTGTAATCATTTCACAAAGCCGAGTAGAATTTAATTCAATTGGAAGTTGTAAAATTGGAAGTTCAATAGTTACACCAATGACCAAACAGTTTTTGTACCTCGAGACTCGAGTAGAATTAGTATTATGACGTTTGTGGCGCGGTTAGTTGGTGTTCTCATAAATTGGTACATTGAGAAGTCATACATTTACCAGCAATGGTAAACCGTAAATGCATGACGCTCTTATTATACTTATTATGATTATGAAATAGTAGTAGAAATATAATTGTTTTTTTTATTTCTTTTTCCTTTTTTTATAAAGGCTTATAACTTTAATACGGAGTATTACAATTAAATTACAAATGGCTAAATATTGTATAAATTAGAAATGTAATTCATATATAATCATCATCATCATCATCATCATCATCATAAAAGAACATTTTAGTTACTTTTCATTCAAAGTAGTAAAATTTTATGTTTTCTAAATCGTATATAGTACCTACTTTATCTTACATATAAATTTTTCTAACACTCAATGTGTTTGTCTATGATTTATTTATCATATTGAAAAGGCATGGAAATATAACTTGCAGGCCATAATTTATCGATTAACTTAATCTAACTAAAATTACAATTCAATGCGCTTTATTGCTAGGTGCCATTTTTGTTGAATCACTATTTTCATATTTTTAATTTTTAATTGAATAGAAGTATACAAAATAGTGAAATACAGTACAAAATATAATTATGAAAAATGGGTACATATCTATGAAGTGGTACTACTAATTGAATAATTCAAATTGTCAATTAAGAGATTAACTAATTCAAATTCCGTGCATCGCACCGATACATATTTAGAACATACATACACATTATAAATTTTTTTTAAAACTTTTTTCAACGTCTCAAGGATTTCATTCTTCTTTCGGATAGATTCTTCGATAACATCCAGTGTATCTTCTATTTCAAGTTTATGTTTCGCATCCTGAATTCGATCTCTGCCGAGGAACAAACTTAAGTAGAAATTAGCATCATCACCAGGACGATCATCCAGTTGATTATCCCAAACTTGCTTCTTTCGAGATGATTCACCAACATTATCATTCAAAACCCAAAGTTTTTGCCTGTTTTCCCTATCAATTGAGTTCATAGACTCGATAAGCCTTGTGACTTTTTCTTTCAATATTTGATTTTCATATTGTGTAGTTTTTTGTTTTTTGTGTGGTGGTGAAGATGTGCAACTGGATTCCATTTGAAATTTGGAGCAAGTTGATTTATTTGTTTATTTTTATAAAACAACTCGTTGGGAATAAAGAATAGAAATAAGGATTTTATTATTATGGAAAAAAATTTTGTAATTCAACCCGATTTATAAATATGGATCTTCCTGCCAACTAATTAATAAGTTTGATAATCAGTCGTAATAAATGCAAACTTTTCGATGCCCCCAGTCCCCCAACAACCAAATCGATTTTATCGTCGACTTTTTATTATTATTATTATTATTGTAATTCATTACTTCATTATTATTTACTCGTACTATATTATATAATAAAGTAAAATAAAGTAATAACCAGTATTTTTTAATACTGTACTTAGAACCAACAGATTTTGAAGCGGTTATAAACATAAATTAACCGATCCAAAATTTAACGAGCCGCTACATTACAATTATAACCGCTTCAATTTGGAGCTACTCTAAAAGACTATTAGTAAAAAACAAGAAAAGAAAAGTCAAATGTATGTCAGGGAAGGAAGCTGGGAGGGCGGGGGTGGTGACTGATGTCATAGACTTTATTATATGGCTAGGTATAGGAGCATGGTGTGGTCTTGTCAAACACACTATTTTTTTTGATGAGATATGCTGTAAATAACTACTCCGTATTTAACAAAATAGTCAATAGATTATTTTGTTAAATGAGTTTGGTTAAGTGATCAAATTTGTGATTTTCTCATAACTATTGTTATATTTGTAATCTTAAAGTTTAATAGTTTAGTCATAAAATTAATTCTGTCACAGCACCTATAATTCTATAAAGAGAAAATTACTCAAATGAACGGTCAACCCACATTTTCTCATTGAATTTCGACGAAATATTAGTTGACCGGTGAAATTTTGTTTGACCGGCGAATTAATTTGTACAAATGGCAAGTATTTATTGGTAAAAAAATATTCGACTAAATCGCCGAAATAATAGTCTATTTAGGCAAAAAAAAAAAGCAGTTTATTTTTGCAATTTATCTCTGACAATGTCTATTTTTGTGAAAAGCTATCCTTTGACCGTCTAATGAGGTAATTTTCTCTTCTACAAATACATGTTCCTCTTTCGATAAAGTGCAAGTGCATATCTACCGTCCCCCTGCTATGGAGACTCTTATCCTCCACAGTAAATCAGGACATGAAAAGCAATGCTCCAACATGGCCTGTTATTGTCAATTTCCATCGTGTGGTTTTACTGATTCTTACAAAAACTTGTATCTCCATTACAGTTGTGGACATGTATCTTCTGCCATAAACTTCATTTACAACACGCCAATTTCTGTTACTGTGGCAATAAACGAGAAGCATTTGGCTCTTCAAGACCATTTCCGATGGTGTCATATTCATTCTTAAGCATAACAGTAAAAAGAATGGAAGATGTGTATCAACTTAGTGCGAAATGCGTGGATACATCTTTCTCGCTACAATCAATTTGTGTATAAGCTTAGCAACTTCGTGCATTTTTGGGTCTTTTAATGTATGTGTTGTTTGACATTTTGTGTTTGTGTTTTAATGTTTCACTTGTTTGTTTAGTTCGTTGGGCTTCCTGAAATTGTGTGTTTTGGGATAAGGACTTGATCGAGCCGAGCTGTCTATAATCTAGATGCTTTTGACCTCAATCAGACTTGTTTTAATTTGTAACTGATATCTTTGTAATCTTAAATATTTTTAGGAGTTTTTGTGTGTGGGTGTGGTTTAAAAAATAAAAAGATTTTTAAGTGTTGAGTACATTGGATCAACTATATTGGTCAATCAATTTGTGCATCAGCTTATTCTCAAATGTGCAGAAGGAAAACAGTCCATATTTTCAATTGTGTAATGAGGAAAGTATCCAAAACATCAATGACGCAATGAAGAAGTTAAGCAAGTGGATCGTTGACTAGAAAGACAAACGTGATGAATTTGGGTGTGAACTTTCCCAGCCGGAGATCGAATTTCTCGAAAAATGTGAGCATTATGATCTAATATACTACACGCCTGAGAAAGCATCATTTGAAGCATTGTTATCACGTTTCAAGAAGTATAATCAAAATTCATATAGAATGGAAAGAGATTATGTTAAGAGGAGATGATGATTAGTTTTTTTTTTCTCATTGAACAAATTAAAAAGACATTTACACTAAACTAGTAAATCAACAAACATAATTGAAATTAATAGTGCCAGAAAACAATTTTTGAATCTCTTATTTAATAATGAAACATTACGTTATTTCTTATACAAAGAATTCAAAATATCTCTCTATTGATTCATAGACCTTTCGAGTTCTTTGAGTTGCTTCCAAAGATGTTCATACTTCTTCTATTGTTTATTGAGTTTTTTGGTCCATAGGTTAACTTGAATATGCATTACTTCATCCCTTTGCGCTGCATAATTTAAAAGTTCCATCATTGGAGAAGGAGGAAGTGGAGGTATTACATTATCCGGAATTCGAGAAGATGATGCCAATGCCATTATCTATTGTTTTTTAAAGATGATCTTTAAGAGTTTATTAATACTGTGGACTTTGGATTTTGATGTATATATAGGCAAAATAAAATTGAATTGAAGGCATTCAATCTACTACAATCACCAAATGTGATTTTAACCATTTATAACCTATTCAAACTCACTTACACACTATTTCAACTCAATCACAATATTATATATTAACTTATCATCTAACCAAGAGTATATCAATTACTTGAGTAACTATGTTTGTTACGTAGTGTGACACCCGTCAAATTAGGACTAGTAATTAGTGCCTAATCAATTTTTAATACATGTAATTATTTCTGAATTAGGCTAATTGATGTATCAATTGATATATATATATATTGTTGAATATATACAAGTATTGCGATGTGGTTAAATCGTACAACTCAAAATCGAATGTAATTCGGTTCAATTAAATGCGGACGTTGGTGAACGATTTTATTAAATAATATATTATTATTTGATAACACTGTTATATCCAAAAATATTATTTTAATAATATTTCATATTCATTTCGTATAATACAATTAACAATTTACGCGATTTAAAGATTTAACGCGCAAACAAAACGTAACAAACTAAAGTTATAATCTTATAACCCAAATGTAAAGTATTTAGTAAAATTATAACGCCCCTCATTTAATACCACAATATAATATTAAGTTTGGCGGAAGCGACTACTTGAAATACATATTCAATTAAAACCTGCTAGAAATTTTCGCAACCCTTTATACAATATGTTTAACTACTAAACAAACATAGTTAACATGTTTACAAACCCGGGGCATTATATACTATAAAACATTATTTATTACAAACTGGATCAGAGTTGCAAGTTTCAAACATTCCCAGCATCAAAACGTCCCTTCCTGGCTACCCACATAATTAAACATAACCTGCAGGAAGTAAATTGAGGGATTAGCACGAAGCTAAGTGAATGAATTATCAACTACAATTCAATTTAGCTAGCAATCTGTTCACAATCAATAATGCAACAAATATCGTCAAGAGGAACGGTGGTTCCTAAGGACCCTGTTCCGGGTGGCCCCATCAGAACACTTACATCAACTGTAGGCCAAAACATTGATTAACCGCTAACTAAATGCTAATCTCTATCAACACATGTACGCAACCCTGTGTTGACCAACATTAGCAATCAAGTCCAACCGACAATCTAGTTGACCTCTGTATTCATCAATCAAGCTCACAGGCTAATCAAACCACCAATCAAATGGCATATCATTTTCAAGTTAACATTCTATCAATAGTAATCCTATAATTACTGATTGAAATCAAACTGACACAACCAAATGAAACTATGAGTTTCAAATCCACTCACCTGATTCGTCTCAGTTACTTACTCGGCAGTCTTATCTCGCTGAGCCCTTGGATTATCTGAGAACATAAAATCAATCATAAGTTAGTAATTTGTTTTCAACTAATGGTACTTATGTAATTAAACACATTACATAAGTAATCACATTGTTAATCAATTCCAAACATAAGTAACAATAATATCTTTCTACAAAAGTGCCACTAAAACATCAATAAAGTGCCACTAAAGGAATATTATATACAATACTCAGTCGACGTTAAACTTCTTTACTAAGTCTCATAACTCATTAGAATTATCCACATTATAACATATATTTTCAATGGATAAGTGCCACTAAAGTACCACCTAAATGCCACTAAAGGAATATGACATAAGAAGTGCCACTAAAAACACCATCTTCCAAACACTTATGCATTTTCAAATTTTGCAAAACTCATCAAATTTATTCATGCAAACGCGATCCGGGAAGTAATGGCTGGATCGCGTTCGCCCTTAGAAAAAGTTCTGTCACCGTTTTACACTTGGGAACGCGATCCGGGAACTAGGGCTGGATCGCGTTCATAAGAAGAAAACGTTATGGAATCAATTTTTCATTAGGCAACGCGATCCGGGCAAGAGTCCAGGATCGCGTTCCTACGTGTTTTAGCTCAGGTGCAGACCTGCAAACACATAGCTCAACCCAACTTCATATATCATCATTTCCATCATATGAATCTCAGTTTTGAAGTTACTAAACACTCAAATAACACCACATATCATTGTATAACAACATTTCACACATCAATTGACTACCAAAATCAATTAGTAACCTTACTTCAATATGATCAAGTTCATGAAACTAACATCATAATACTTACACTTTGAAGAAGATGATGATGATGATGCAAACTAGCTAAGATCCAGATCAAATCAACTCAAGATCACCTGTTTTAATTCTTTGGTTGCAAGGGTTAAGGATTTAAAGGTTTTTAGCTTTAGGGTTTATGGTTTCCAAAAAGGGAAAGTGTAAAAATTTCCTAAAAAGGAAATATTTAAGGCGGTTAAGATTTTACACCGACCCGTATCCATTTAAAACTAGTCCCTTTTTAATCTATTGCTTGGAACCTAAAAAAAAACATTTGCGAGAAACTTCTTTTATTGCACCGTCAACTATAGTAAATCAAAACAATCATTAATTTACTAAGCACAATAAGTCTTGAGGCTTATTTAACTAAGTTTCGCAATTTAAACATATTTATCAAATAATTTCTAATACAGTTAAATATATCAATTTAAAATTAGAAATTACCGGACCAGAAGAGAGGATGTTACAAAAATACTTCAACAAAATTTATCAAGGGATTATTTACATTTTTAAACGTATAATTTAACGTTTTAAATAATTAAATTATGTTTAACGAGCGAGAAAACGAACACCGCATGGCGCGCGATAGCAGGGAATTAAAATTGGTGAAGCCCACCCCATGGACCACACCGAATTTTCAGCCAAAAAGGGGGGGAAAAACCCCACCCTCTTTCTCATTTCATCATCACCACTTCTTTTCTTCTCTCTCTCTCTTCTTCATTTCTCTCAAACAAATACCAACCACCATCATCAAAAATCAACAAATAACAACCCAAAACGCACTCGAATCATCAAGCTTGTTTGGAATAAAAGAACCACGGTATCACGATCTACAACTTCATCTTTTCAGAATTTTGATTCCTCACCGCGTAAGTTTCCAACAAAAACCCGAAACTCTTCGATTTCACTCATTTTTACATGTTTGTAGTTTATATAAGCTTAAAATGTCCATATAAGGGTTGGGTAAAAGATTTGGAACAAGTGGTCGCCGGAAAACACGTTTTCGGCTCAAAATCCGGCGAACAGTTGGAAGTGTCGCTAGTGTGCCAAAAACAGTACTAGCGACACTAGCCAAGTGTCGCTATGCCTAAGTGTCGCCCCTATAGCGACACTACTTAAGTGTCGCTGAATTACTTAACCAGATTTAACTTAGCTACACTCCCTTAGTGACGCCAAAATTCATAAGTGTCGCCATAGCGACACTACTCAAGTGTCGCCCAACTATTGAAAATCAGAAATATAGCGACACTTAATAAGTGTCGCCTAAGCCTGTAGCAACACTAGCTTAGTGTCGCCAAAAACAGAATATTTACAACTTTTTACTAAGTGTTGAGACTTAAATTTTATCACTTGATTTCACCAAAATTCAAGTCCAGATGCATTTTTCGAGCTGACCTGGCATCTCGACCCCAGCCAGGGGCCAGCCCCTTGGACCCCGCCAGGGGTTGCCACCCCTGGAACCCCGCTAACCAAGGGCGCTGCCCCCGGACCCCCGTCACCTAAAAGTTTGTAAACACTGTTTAAGTACAACACTTCAAAATAAAAATAATAATATCGAGGTTATTATTACAAACAATCACCAACGGGCCGTACACGTTTTTCGAAACTTAAGTCAATCAACCAAATCGTAGTAATTTGGACAAGTCAAATCAACCAAATCGGAGTGCCACTAAAGTACCACCTAAATGCCACTAAAGGAATATGACATAAGAAGTGCCACTAAAAACACCATCTTCCAAACACTTATGCATTTTCAAATTTTGCAAAACTCATCAAATTTATTCATGCAAACGCGATCCGGGAAGTAATGGCTGGATCGCGTTCGCCCTTAGAAAAAGTTCTGTCACCGTTTTACACTTGGGAACGCGATCCGGGAACTAGGGCTGGATCGCGTTCATAAGAAGAAAACGTTATGGAATCAATTTTTCATTAGGCAACGCGATCCGGGCAAGAGTCCAGGATCGCGTTCCTACGCGTTTTAGCTCAGGTGCAGACCTGCAAACACACAGCTCAACCCAACTTCATATATCATCATTTCCATCATATGAATCTCAGTTTTGAAGTTACTAAACACTCAAATAACACCACATATCATTGTATAACAACATTTCACACATCAATTGACTACCAAAATCAATTAGTAACCTTACTTCAATATGATCAAGTTCATGAAACTAACATCATAATACTTACACTTTGAAGAAGATGATGATGATGATGCAAACTAGCTAAGATCCAGATCAAATCAACTCAAGATCACCTGTTTTAATTCTTTGGTTGCAAGGGTTAAGGATTTAAAGGTTTTTAGCTTTAGGGTTTATGGTTTCCAAAAAGGGAAAGTGTAAAACTTTCCTAAAAAGGAAATATTTAAGGCGGTTAAGATTTTACACCGACCCGTATCCACTTAAAACTAGTCCCTTTTTAATCTATTGCCTGGAACCTAAAAAAAAACATTTGCGAGAAACTTCTTTTATTGCACCGTCAACTATAGTAAATCAAAACAATCAATAATTTACTAAGCACAATAAGTCCTGAGGCTTATTTAACTAAGTTTCGCAATTTAAACATATTTATCAAATAATTTCTAATACAGTTAAATACATCAATTTAAAATTAGAAATTACCGGACCAGAAGAGAGGATGTTAAAATTCTCCCCCCCTTAAGAAGATTTCGTCCCCGAAATCTCATCACGATCAAACAATCAAGGATATCTGGATCTCATACTATCCTCAGTCTCCCAAGTTAGATTTTCACCTAAACTATGTTTCCATTTCACTAACACCATGGGAATCTGTTTCTTCCTAAGTTTAGTAACTTTTCTGTCAAGAAGTTCTACTGGTTCTTCAACTAACTTCTGACTCTGATCAACTTTCAAATCTTTCAAAGGAAGAATTTGAGACTGGTCTTCAACGTTACATTTCCTCAAATAACAAATGTTAAACGTATCATGAATACCAGCAAGCTCTGGAGGAAGATCCAATGTAACAGACTGATCATTAACAATCTGACGAATTCTAAACGGTCCAATATATCGAGGAGCCAATTTGCCACGTTTCCCAAACCGTATTACCCCTTTCCAAGGTGAAACTTTCAGATAAACAAGTTCACCTTCAACAAAAATAACAGGTCGACGTTTAGGATCTGCATATTGTTTCTGTCTATCATGTGCAGCTTTCAACTTTTCACGAGCCACTGCTACTTTATCAGCTGTCATCTGAACAATATCTGGACCTGCAAACTGTTTCTCACCTGCCTCTAGCCAACAAGTTGGAGTTCTACAACGACGTCCATAAAGCATTTCATATGGAGGCATGCCAATACTAGAATGATAAGAGTTATTATAAGCAAACTCAACCAATGGCAAATGAGAATCCCAAGAACCACCATACTCTAGAATACAAGCTCTTAACATATCCTCAAGCGTCTGAATCGTGCGTTCTGACTGACCATCGGTTTGAGGATGATAAGCTGTACTAAGATTCACACGTGTACCCAATTCATGTTGCAAACTCTGCCAGAAATGAGATACAAACCTCGGATCTCTATCAGATACAATCGATAATGGAATACCATGCCGAGAAACAATCTCATTTACATACAACTGTGCAAGTTTACTCAAAGATGCAGTTTCACTAGAAGCGAGAAAATGAGCACTCTTGGTCAATCGATCAACAATAACCCAAACCATATCATTTCCTTGGGCAGTTCGAGGCAACTTGGTTACAAAATCCATAGTCAAATGTTCCCACTTCCATTCAGGAATCTCAAGCTGTTTCAACGACCCATACGGCTTCTGATGTTCAGCTTTAACTAGAGAACAAATATGACAAGAACTAACAAACCTTGCTACATCCATCTTCATTGTAGGCCACCAATAGAAAGGTTTCAAGTCATTATACATTTTAGTACTTCCAGGATGTACAGAAAATCTGGACTTATGGGCTTCATTCAGAATAACATCCCGAAGACCACCAAATAAAGGAATCCAAACACGAGACTGAAAGGTTTTTAATCCTCTCGAATCATCCAATAACAATTCCTTTCGATTCAACATAATTTCAGATTTCAAATTATGATCTAACAAAGCCTCTAACTGTGCAGCTTTAATCCGACCCACCAAATCAGAAGAAACTTCTAAACGCATAACATAAACTCGATCAGAAGTTACCTTGCGGCTTAAAGCATCAGCAACCACGTTGGCTTTTCCTGGATGGTATTTAATTTCACAATCATAATCCTTGATTAATTCCAACCATCGTCTCTGCCGCATATTCAACTCTTGCTGTGAAAATATATACTGAAGACTCTTGTGATCTGTACAAATAGCACATTTGGTACCGTACAAGTAATGCCTCCAGATTTTCAAAGCAAACACAACAGCTACAAGTTCTAAATCATGGGTAGGATAATTTCTTTCATGAGGTTTGAGCTGACGAGAAGCATAAGCAATCACACGATCTCGCTGCATTAAAACACAACCCAAACCAGCAATCGATGCATCACAATAAACAACAAAATCATCGGACCCATCTGCCAATCCTAACACAGGAGCCTGACATAACAACTGTTTCAGATTCTGAAAAGCAGCTTCCTGTTGTTCAGCCCATACAAACTTTTCATCCTTACGGGTTAGTTTAGTCAATGAACCGGCAATTTTAGAAAAATCTTTAATAAACTTCCGGTAATAACCCGCCAAACCAAGAAAACTCTTTATTTCTGAAGCAGACTTTGGAGCTTTCCAATTCATTACAGCTTCAATTTTCGAAGGATCAACTTTAACACCCTCATTACAAATGATATGACCCAAAAACTGTACTTCCCGAATCCAAAATTCGCATTTCGAAAACTTTGCATACAATTGTTCTCTCTTTAAGGTTTCCAATACTAACCTCAAATGCATTCCATGTTCTGATTCGGATTTAGAATATACTAATATATCATCGATAAACACAATCACAAATTTATCAAGAAAAGGTCGACATACACGGTTCATCAAATCCATAAAAACTGCGGGAGCATTCGTCAAACCAAAAGGCATAACCAGGAATTCAAAATGACCATACCTGGTTCTAAATGCAGTTTTAGGAATATCACAATCCCTAACACGAACTTGATGATAACCTGATCTCAAATCAATCTTTGAATAAAATGAAGATCCCTGCAACTGATCAAATAAATCATCTATCCGAGGCAGAGGATATTTATTCTTTACTGTCCTTTTATTCAATTCCCTATAATCAATGCACATTCTAAAAGACCCATCTTTCTTTTTCACAAACAGAACTGGTGCACCCCAGGGAGAAGAACTAGGTCTAATAAACCCTTTATCCAACAACTCCTGTATCTGATTCATCATTTCACGTATCTCAGACGGAGCTAATCTATAAGGGGCTTTGGCTATAGGTGAAGAGCCAGGAACAAGATCAATTTGGTATTCAACTTCCCTAACCGGTGGTAAACCAGGTAATTCATCAGGGAATACTTCCGGATACTCAGAAACAACCGGTACATCAGAGAGGGACTTCTTTTCTAACTTAACATCAATCACATAAGCTAGATACGATTCACAGCCCTTAGACAAAGATTTCCTAGCTTTCATCATACTAATCAAAGGTATAGAAACATTATCCCATTCTCCTCGAGCCACGACATATGACTTTTCAGAGATTGGAATTCTAATCAGCTTATTGTGGCAATCTATGCTTGCTTTATACTGACTTAACCAATCCATACCAATAATCACATCAAAACTAGCAATTGGCATCAACAGAAAGGAAATTGGGAAAGTCTGGCTATCTATTATAATACTAGCTCCAATTACCGAGGTGGTAACAGGAACCGACTTGCCACAAGCTATTTCTACTTCAACAGGGTTTATAATCACAGTAGGCATCAATTTCAACTTATCACAGAAACACACAGATACAAAAGAACAATTTGCACCAGAATCAAACAAAACACGAGCTGGTACAGAATTTACAAGAAAATTACCCGTGATCACGTCATCTGTATGGACAGCTTCATCAACTGTCATTTGAAAAGCCCTACTAACTGTAGATGGCGGATTCTTCCGCTTCTGACCGGAAGAAGCTGATGAACCAACAACTGTCCCCGAACCCTGTCTCTTAGCCTCAGAACACTGATTTGCACGATGACCTTCCTTATGGCAATTCCAACACACATAAGTGGGAAAAACACAATCTTTGGCTTCATGCCCAATCACACCACATTTTACACATCTAGTGGTTTGCACAGTACACGGCCCAAAATGTCTAGCTCTACACTTAATACACCAATTGGGACGATCAGAAGTACCACCACGACTTTCTTGTTTCTTACCCTGCTGATTTCCTTGCCACCGTTGCTTACCTTTACCAGAAGATTCACTCTTAGATTTCTGAGAAACCATTTCTTTACTTGATGCCTGTTGAGGTTTTAAATCACTGTCAACAGATCGAGCTAACATGAAAGCTTGAGAAAGAGAGCCAGCTAATCTCACTGAAGTTCGATACTGATTAGGTAAAGTACCCACAAACTGTTCTATCTGAGTTCTCTCATCAGGAACCCACTGCTGAACAAACCTGAGTTTCTCTGTAAACTGATTTATCAAATCATCCATTGACATGTTATCAGTTAATTGCAAATCCATAAACTCTTTTCTAATCCGAGCTATATCATAGTTTGAACAATACTGCTTACAAACTTCATTACGAAAATCAGACCATCGGATAGATGCTTTCTGAAAAGAAGTTAATACAGAAGTAATCGAATCCCACCAATTCATAGCTGCTCCTTTTAAAAGTTGAGTTGCATAGGGAACTTTTAACTCTTCTTCACATTGGCAAACTTCAAATTTCTTTTCAATATCCCTCAACCAATCAAGAGTTACCGAAGGATTTGTACTACCAGAATACACAGACGGATTACTGCTCATAAAGGTTTTAAAGGAACACACCTTTTGCTTTGGCGGTGAAATCGTACCAAACACAGGATGAGATGATTCAGCCTCTTTTTGTTGTTTATACATTCTAAGTGCTTGGTTTTCCTCTTCCAATTGAAGTAGATACTGATCCCTTTCTGCCTCCTCTCTAGCATGGAAAGAAGTACCAGCATTCTCATTCCGATCATCATGAGTCTCAGCAGCAACTTCAGGCCTTGAGGCATTATTAGGGTTAACAGGTAGTTGCTCGTTATCCGCCATATCTGTAAATACCATAACAACTTACAAATCATTAGTCGTTAGCACCTATTCTACTAACCGATTCACATTCAGTACATAATCCCTTTCCCAAGAATGTTTGACACAACACAATCAAAGTTTAGGATTGAACATACAATCATATTCAATTGCCCTAAACTATTGCTCTGATACCAACTTATAACGCCCCTCATTTAATACCACAATATAATATTAAGTTTGGCGGAAGCGACTACTTGAAATACATATTCAATTAAAACCTGCTAGAAATTTTCGCAACCCTTTATACAATATGTTTAACTACGAAACAAACATAGTTAACATGTTTACAAACCCGGGGCATTATATACTATAAAACATTATTTATTACAAACTGGATCAGAGTTGCAAGTTTCAAACATTCCCAGCATCAAAACGTCCCTTCCTGGCTACCCACATAATTAAACATAACCTGCAGGAAGTAAATTGAGGGATTAGCACGAAGCTAAGTGAATGAATAATCAACTACAATTCAATTTAGCTAGCAATCTGTTCACAATCAATAATGCAACAAATATCGTCAAGAGGAACGGTGGTTCCTAAGGACCCTGTTCCGGGTGGCCCCATCAGAACACTTACATCAACTGTAGGCCAAAACAGTGATTAACCGCTAACTAAATGCTAATCTCTATCAACACATGTACGCAACCCTGTGTTGACCAACATTAGCAATCAAGTCCAACCGACAATCTAGTTGACCTCTGTATTCATCAATCAAGCTCACAGGCTAATCAAACCACCAATCAAATGGCATATCATTTTCAAGTTAACATTCTATCAATAGTAATCCTATAATTACTGATTGAAATCAAACTGACACAACCAAATGAAACTATGAGTTTCAAATCCACTCACCTGATTCGTCTCAGTTACTTACTCGGCAGTCTTATCTCGCTGAGCCCTTGGATTATCTGAGAACATAAAATCAATCATAAGTTAGTAATTTGTTTTCAACTAATGGTACTTATGTAATTAAACACATTACATAAGTAATCACATTGTTAATCAATTCCAAACATAAGTAACAATAATATCTTTCTACAAAAGTGCCACTAAAACATCAATAAAGTGCCACTAAAGGAATATTATATACAATACTCAGTCGACGTTAAACTTCTTTACTAAGTCTCATAACTCATTAGAATTATCCACATTATAACATATATTTTCAATGGATAAGTGCCACTAAAGTACCACCTAAATGCCACTAAAGGAATATGACATAAGAAGTGCCACTAAAAACACCATCTTCCAAACACTTATGCATTTTCAAATTTTGCAAAACTCATCAAATTTATTCATGCAAACGCGATCCGGGAAGTAATGGCTGGATCGCGTTCGCCCTTAGAAAAAGTTCTGTCACCGTTTTACACTTGGGAACGCGATCCGGGAACTAGGGCTGGATCGCGTTCATAAGAAGAAAACGTTATGGAATCAATTTTTCATTAGGCAACGCGATCCGGGCAAGAGTCCAGGATCGCGTTCCTACGCGTTTTAGCTCAGGTGCAGACCTGCAAACACATAGCTCAACCCAACTTCATATATCATCATTTCCATCATATGAATCTCAGTTTTGAAGTTACTAAACACTCAAATAACACCACATATCATTGTATAACAACATTTCACACATCAATTGACTACCAAAATCAATTAGTAACCTTACTTCAATATGATCAAGTTCATGAAACTAACATCATAATACTTACACTTTGAAGAAGATGATGATGATGATGATGCAAACTAGCTAAGATCCAGATCAAATCAACTCAAGATCACCTGTTTTAATTCTTTGGTTGCAAGGGTTAAGGATTTAAAGGTTTTTAGCTTTAGGGTTTATGGTTTCCAAAAAGGGAAAGTGTAAAAATTTCCTAAAAAGGAAATATTTAAGGCGGTTAAGATTTTACACCGACCCGTATCCATTTAAAACTAGTCCCTTTTTAATCTATTGCTTGGAACCTAAAAAAAAACATTTGCGAGAAACTTCTTTTATTGCACCGTCAACTATAGTAAATCAAAACAATCAATAATTTACTAAGCACAATAAGTCTTGAGGCTTATTTAACTAAGTTTCGCAATTTAAACATATTTATCAAATAATTTCTAATACAGTTAAATATATCAATTTAAAATTAGAAATTACCGGACCAGAAGAGAGGATGTTACAAAAATACTTCAACAAAATTTATCAAGGGATTATTTACATTTTTAAACGTATAATTTAACGTTTTAAATAATTAAATTATGTTTAACGAGCGAGAAAACGAACACCGCATGGCGCGCGATAGCAGGGAATTAAAATTGGTGAAGCCCACCCCATGGACCACACCGAATTTTCAGCCAAAAAGGGGGGGAAAAACCCCACCCTCTTTCTCATTTCATCATCACCACTTCTTTTCTTCTCTCTCTCTCTTCTTCATTTCTCTCAAACAAATACCAACCACCATCATCAAAAATCAACAAATAACAACCCAAAACGCACTCGAATCATCAAGCTTGTTTGGAATAAAAGAACCACGGTATCACGATCTACAACTTCATCTTTTCAGAATTTTGATTCCTCACCGTTTAAGTTTCCAACAAAAACCCGAAACTCTTCGATTTCACTCATTTTTACATGTTTGTAGTTTATATAAGCTTAAAATGTCCATATAAGGGTTGGGTAAAAGATTTGGAACAAGTGGTCGCCGGAAAACACGTTTTCGGCTCAAAATCCGGCGAACAGTTGGAAGTGTCGCTAGTGTGCCAAAAACAGTACTAGCGACACTAGCCAAGTGTCGCTATGCCTAAGTGTCGCCCCTATAGCGACACTACTTAAGTGTCGCTGAATTACTTAACCAGATTTAACTTAGCTACACTCCCTTAGTGACGCCAAAATTCATAAGTGTCGCCATAGCGACACTACTCAAGTGTCGCCCAACTATTGAAAATCAGAAATATAGCGACACTTAATAAGTGTCGCCTAAGCCTGTAGCAACACTAGCTTAGTGTCGCCAAAAACAGAATATTTACAACTTTTTACTAAGTGTTGAGACTTAAATTTTATCACTTGATTTCACCAAAATTCAAGTCCAGATGCATTTTTCGAGCTGACCTGGCATCTCGACCCCAGCCAGGGGCCAGCCCCTTGGACCCCGCCAGGGGTTGCCACCCCTGGAACCCCGCTAACCAAGGGCGCTGCCCCCGGACCCCCGTCACCTAAAAGTTTGTAAACACTGTTTAAGTACAACACTTCAAAATAAAAATAATAATATCGAGGTTATTATTACAAACAATCACCAACGGGCCGTACACGTTTTTCGAAACTTAAGTCAATCAACCAAATCGTAGTAATTTGGACAAGTCAAATCAACCAAATCGGAGTGCCACTAAAGTACCACCTAAATGCCACTAAAGGAATATGACATAAGAAGTGCCACTAAAAACACCATCTTCCAAACACTTATGCATTTTCAAATTTTGCAAAACTCATCAAATTTATTCATGCAAACGCGATCCGGGAAGTAATGGCTGGATCGCGTTCGCCCTTAGAAAAAGTTCTGTCACCGTTTTACACTTGGGAACGCGATCCGGGAACTAGGGCTGGATCGCGTTCATAAGAAGAAAACGTTATGGAATCAATTTTTCATTAGGCAACGCGATCCGGGCAAGAGTCCAGGATCGCGTTCCTACGCGTTTTAGCTCAGGTGCAGACCTGCAAACACACAGCTCAACCCAACTTCATATATCATCATTTCCATCATATGAATCTCAGTTTTGAAGTTACTAAACACTCAAATAACACCACATATCATTGTATAACAACATTTCACACATCAATTGACTACCAAAATCAATTAGTAACCTTACTTCAATATGATCAAGTTCATGAAACTAACATCATAATACTTACACTTTGAAGAAGATGATGATGACGATGCAAACTAGCTAAGATCCAGATCAAATCAACTCAAGATCACCTGTTTTAATTCTTTGGTTGCAAGGGTTAAGGATTTAAAGGTTTTTAGCTTTAGGGTTTATGGTTTCCAAAAAGGGAAAGTGTAAAACTTTCCTAAAAAGGAAATATTTAAGGCGGTTAAGATTTTACACCGACCCGTATCCACTTAAAACTAGTCCCTTTTTAATCTATTGCCTGGAACCTAAAAAAAAACATTTGCGAGAAACTTCTTTTATTGCACCGTCAACTATAGTAAATCAAAACAATCAATAATTTACTAAGCACAATAAGTCCTGAGGCTTATTTAACTAAGTTTCGCAATTTAAACATATTTATCAAATAATTTCTAATACAGTTAAATACATCAATTTAAAATTAGAAATTACCGGACCAGAAGAGAGGATGTTAAAATTCTCCCCCCCTTAAGAAGATTTCGTCCCCGAAATCTCATCACGATCAAACAATCAAGGATATCTGGATCTCATACTATCCTCAGTCTCCCAAGTTAGATTTTCACCTAAACTATGTTTCCATTTCACTAACACCATGGGAATCTGTTTCTTCCTAAGTTTAGTAACTTTTCTGTCAAGAAGTTCTACTGGTTCTTCAACTAACTTCTGACTCTGATCAACTTTCAAATCTTTCAAAGGAAGAATTTGAGACTGGTCTTCAACGTTACATTTCCTCAAATAACAAATGTTAAACGTATCATGAATACCAGCAAGCTCTGGAGGAAGATCCAATGTAACAGACTGATCATTAACAATCTGACGAATTCTAAACGGTCCAATATATCGAGGAGCCAATTTGCCACGTTTCCCAAACCGTATTACCCCTTTCCAAGGTGAAACTTTCAGATAAACAAGTTCACCTTCAACAAAAATAACAGGTCGACGTTTAGGATCTGCATATTGTTTCTGTCTATCACGTGCAGCTTTCAACTTTTCACGAGCCACTGCTACTTTATCAGCTGTCATCTGAACAATATCTGGACCTGCAAACTGTTTCTCACCTGCCTCTAGCCAACAAGTTGGAGTTCTACAACGACGTCCATAAAGCATTTCATATGGAGGCATGCCAATACTAGAATGATAAGAGTTATTATAAGCAAACTCAACCAATGGCAAATGAGAATCCCAAGAACCACCATACTCTAGAATACAAGCTCTTAACATATCCTCAAGCGTCTGAATCGTGCGTTCTGACTGACCATCGGTTTGAGGATGATAAGCTGTACTAAGATTCACACGTGTACCCAATTCATGTTGCAAACTCTGCCAGAAATGAGATACAAACCTCGGATCTCTATCAGATACAATCGATAATGGAATACCATGCCGAGAAACAATC
This sequence comes from Helichrysum umbraculigerum, assembly GCA_949592205.1. Lineage (NCBI taxonomy): Eukaryota > Viridiplantae > Streptophyta > Magnoliopsida > Asterales > Asteraceae > Helichrysum > Helichrysum umbraculigerum. The sequence continues at coordinate 97,305,939 of CATIUR010000004.1, forward strand.
TCATTTACATACAACTGTGCAAGTTTACTCAAAGATGCAGTTTCACTAGAAGCGAGAAAATGAGCACTCTTGGTCAATCGATCAACAATAACCCAAACCATATCATTTCCTTGGGCAGTTCGAGGCAACTTGGTTACAAAATCCATAGTCAAATGTTCCCACTTCCATTCAGGAATCTCAAGCTGTTTCAACGACCCATACGGCTTCTGATGTTCAGCTTTAACTAGAGAACAAATATGACAAGAACTAACAAACCTTGCTACATCCATCTTCATTGTAGGCCACCAATAGAAAGGTTTCAAGTCATTATACATTTTAGTACTTCCAGGATGTACAGAAAATCTGGACTTATGGGCTTCATTCAGAATAACATCCCGAAGACCACCAAATAAAGGAATCCAAACACGAGACTGAAAGGTTTTTAATCCTCTCGAATCATCCAATAACAATTCCTTTCGATTCAACATAATTTCAGATTTCAAATTATGATCTAACAAAGCCTCTAACTGTGCAGCTTTAATCCGACCCACCAAATCAGAAGAAACTTCTAAACGCATAACATAAACTCGATCAGAAGTTACCTTGCGGCTTAAAGCATCAGCAACCACGTTGGCTTTTCCTGGATGGTATTTAATTTCACAATCATAATCCTTGATTAATTCCAACCATCGTCTCTGCCGCATATTCAACTCTTGCTGTGAAAATATATACTGAAGACTCTTGTGATCTGTACAAATAGCACATTTGGTACCGTACAAGTAATGCCTCCAGATTTTCAAAGCAAACACAACAGCTACAAGTTCTAAATCATGGGTAGGATAATTTCTTTCATGAGGTTTGAGCTGACGAGAAGCATAAGCAATCACACGATCTCGCTGCATTAAAACACAACCCAAACCAGCAATCGATGCATCACAATAAACAACAAAATCATCGGACCCATCTGCCAATGCTAACACAGGAGCCTGACATAACAACTGTTTCAGATTCTGAAAAGCAGCTTCCTGTTGTTCAGCCCATACAAACTTTTCATCCTTACGGGTTAGTTTAGTCAATGAACCGGCAATTTTAGAAAAATCTTTAATAAACTTCCGGTAATAACCCGCCAAACCAAGAAAACTCTTTATTTCTGAAGCAGACTTTGGAGCTTTCCAATTCATTACAGCTTCAATTTTCGAAGGATCAACTTTAACACCCTCATTACAAATGATATGACCCAAAAACTGTACTTCCCGAATCCAAAATTCGCATTTCGAAAACTTTGCATACAATTGTTCTCTCTTTAAGGTTTCCAATACTAACCTCAAATGCATTCCATGTTCTGATTCGGATTTAGAATATACTAATATATCATCGATAAACACAATCACAAATTTATCAAGAAAAGGTCGACATACACGGTTCATCAAATCCATAAAAACTGCGGGAGCATTCGTCAAACCAAAAGGCATAACCAGGAATTCAAAATGACCATACCTGGTTCTAAATGCAGTTTTAGGAATATCACAATCCCTAACACGAACTTGATGATAACCTGATCTCAAATCAATCTTTGAATAAAATGAAGATCCCTGCAACTGATCAAATAAATCATCTATCCGAGGCAGAGGATATTTATTCTTTACTGTCCTTTTATTCAATTCCCTATAATCAATGCACATTCTAAAAGACCCATCTTTCTTTTTCACAAACAGAACTGGTGCACCCCAGGGAGAAGAACTAGGTCTAATAAACCCTTTATCCAACAACTCCTGTATCTGATTCATCATTTCACGTATCTCAGACGGAGCTAATCTATAAGGGGCTTTGGCTATAGGTGAAGAGCCAGGAACAAGATCAATTTGGTATTCAACTTCCCTAACCGGTGGTAAACCAGGTAATTCATCAGGGAATACTTCCGGATACTCAGAAACAACCGGTACATCAGAGAGGGACTTCTTTTCTAACTTAACATCAATCACATAAGCTAGATACGATTCACAGCCCTTAGACAAAGATTTCCTAGCTTTCATCATACTAATCAAAGGTATAGAAACATTATCCCATTCTCCTCGAGCCACGACATATGACTTTTCAGAGATTGGAATTCTAATCAGCTTATTGTGGCAATCTATGCTTGCTTTATACTGACTTAACCAATCCATACCAATAATCACATCAAAACTAGCAATTGGCATCAACAGAAAGGAAATTGGGAAAGTCTGGCTATCTATTATAATACTAGCTCCAATTACCGAGGTGGTAACAGGAACCGACTTGCCACAAGCTATTTCTACTTCAACAGGGTTTATAATCACAGTAGGCATCAATTTCAACTTATCACAGAAACACACAGATACAAAAGAACAATTTGCACCAGAATCAAACAAAACACGAGCTGGTACAGAATTTACAAGAAAATTACCCGTGATCACGTCATCTGTATGGACAGCTTCATCAACTGTCATTTGAAAAGCCCTACTAACTGTAGATGGCGGATTCTTCCGCTTCTGACCGGAAGAAGCTGATGAACCAACAACTGTCCCCGAACCCTGTCTCTTAGCCTCAGAACACTGATTTGCACGATGACCTTCCTTATGGCAATTCCAACACACATAAGTGGGAAAAACACAATCTTTGGCTTCATGCCCAATCACACCACATTTTACACATCTAGTGGTTTGCACAGTACACGGCCCAAAATGTCTAGCTCTACACTTAATACACCAATTGGGACGATCAGAAGTACCACCACGACTTTCTTGTTTCTTACCCTGCTGATTTCCTTGCCACCGTTGCTTACCTTTACCAGAAGATTCACTCTTAGATTTCTGAGAAACCATTTCTTTACTTGATGCCTGTTGAGGTTTTAAATCACTGTCAACAGATCGAGCTAACATGAAAGCTTGAGAAAGAGAGCCAGCTAATCTCACTGAAGTTCGATACTGATTAGGTAAAGTACCCACAAACTGTTCTATCTGAGTTCTCTCATCAGGAACCCACTGCTGAACAAACCTGAGTTTCTCTGTAAACTGATTTATCAAATCATCCATTGACATGTTATCAGTTAATTGCAAATCCATAAACTCTTTTCTAATCCGAGCTATATCATAGTTTGAACAATACTGCTTACAAACTTCATTACGAAAATCAGACCATCGGATAGATGCTTTCTGAAAAGAAGTTAATACAGAAGTAATCGAATCCCACCAATTCATAGCTGCTCCTTTTAAAAGTTGAGTTGCATAGGGAACTTTTAACTCTTCTTCACATTGGCAAACTTCAAATTTCTTTTCAATATCCCTCAACCAATCAAGAGTTACCGAAGGATTTGTACTACCAGAATACACAGACGGATTACTGCTCATAAAGGTTTTAAAGGAACACACCTTTTGCTTTGGCGGTGAAATCGTACCAAACACAGGATGAGATGATTCAGCCTCTTTTTGTTGTTTATACATTCTAAGTGCTTGGTTTTCCTCTTCCAATTGAAGTAGATACTGATCCCTTTCTGCCTCCTCTCTAGCATGGAAAGAAGTACCAGCATTCTCATTCCGATCATCATGAGTCTCAGCAGCAACTTCAGGCCTTGAGGCATTATTAGGGTTAACAGGTAGTTGCTCGTTATCCGCCATATCTGTAAATACCATAACAACTTACAAATCATTAGTCGTTAGCACCTATTCTACTAACCGATTCACATTCAGTACATAATCCCTTTCCCAAGAATGTTTGACACAACACAATCAAAGTTTAGGATTGAACATACAATCATATTCAATTGCCCTAAACTATTGCTCTGATACCAACTTATAACGCCCCTCATTTAATACCACAATATAATATTAAGTTTGGCGGAAGCGACTACTTGAAATACATATTCAATTAAAACCTGCTAGAAATTTTCGCAACCCTTTATACAATATGTTTAACTACGAAACAAACATAGTTAACATGTTTACAAACCCGGGGCATTATATACTATAAAACATTATTTATTACAAACTGGATCAGAGTTGCAAGTTTCAAACATTCCCAGCATCAAAACGTCCCTTCCTGGCTACCCACATAATTAAACATAACCTGCAGGAAGTAAATTGAGGGATTAGCACGAAGCTAAGTGAATGAATAATCAACTACAATTCAATTTAGCTAGCAATCTGTTCACAATCAATAATGCAACAAATATCGTCAAGAGGAACGGTGGTTCCTAAGGACCCTGTTCCGGGTGGCCCCATCAGAACACTTACATCAACTGTAGGCCAAAACAGTGATTAACCGCTAACTAAATGCTAATCTCTATCAACACATGTACGCAACCCTGTGTTGACCAACATTAGCAATCAAGTCCAACCGACAATCTAGTTGACCTCTGTATTCATCAATCAAGCTCACAGGCTAATCAAACCACCAATCAAATGGCATATCATTTTCAAGTTAACATTCTATCAATAGTAATCCTATAATTACTGATTGAAATCAAACTGACACAACCAAATGAAACTATGAGTTTCAAATCCACTCACCTGATTCGTCTCAGTTACTTACTCGGCAGTCTTATCTCGCTGAGCCCTTGGATTATCTGAGAACATAAAATCAATCATAAGTTAGTAATTTGTTTTCAACTAATGGTACTTATGTAATTAAACACATTACATAAGTAATCACATTGTTAATCAATTCCAAACATAAGTAACAATAATATCTTTCTACAAAAGTGCCACTAAAACATTAATAAAGTGCCACTAAAGGAATATTATATACAATACTCAGTCGACGTTAAACTTCTTTACTAAGTCTCATAACTCATTAGAATTATCCACATTATAACATATATTTTCAATGGATAAGTGCCACTAAAGTACCACCTAAATGCCACTAAAGGAATATGACATAAGAAGTGCCACTAAAAACACCATCTTCCAAACACTTATGCATTTTCAAATTTTGCAAAACTCATCAAATTTATTCATGCAAACGCGATCCGGGAAGTAATGGCTGGATCGCGTTCGCCCTTAGAAAAAGTTCTGTCACCGTTTTACACTTGGGAACGCGATCCGGGAACTAGGGCTGGATCGCGTTCATAAGAAGAAAACGTTATGGAATCAATTTTTCATTAGGCAACGCGATCCGGGCAAGAGTCCAGGATCGCGTTCCTACGCGTTTTAGCTCAGGTGCAGACCTGCAAACACATAGCTCAACCCAACTTCATATATCATCATTTCCATCATATGAATCTCAGTTTTGAAGTTACTAAACACTCAAATAACACCACATATCATTGTATAACAACATTTCACACATCAATTGACTACCAAAATCAATTAGTAACCTTACTTCAATATGATCAAGTTCATGAAACTAACATCATAATACTTACACTTTGAAGAAGATGATGATGATGATGATGCAAACTAGCTAAGATCCAGATCAAATCAACTCAAGATCACCTGTTTTAATTCTTTGGTTGCAAGGGTTAAGGATTTAAAGGTTTTTAGCTTTAGGGTTTATGGTTTCCAAAAAGGGAAAGTGTAAAAATTTCCTAAAAAGGAAATATTTAAGGCGGTTAAGATTTTACACCGACCCGTATCCATTTAAAACTAGTCCCTTTTTAATCTATTGCTTGGAACCTAAAAAAAAACATTTGCGAGAAACTTCTTTTATTGCACCGTCAACTATAGTAAATCAAAACAATCAATAATTTACTAAGCACAATAAGTCTTGAGGCTTATTTAACTAAGTTTCGCAATTTAAACATATTTATCAAATAATTTCTAATACAGTTAAATATATCAATTTAAAATTAGAAATTACCGGACCAGAAGAGAGGATGTTACAAAAATACTTCAACAAAATTTATCAAGGGATTATTTACATTTTTAAACGTATAATTTAACGTTTTAAATAATTAAATTATGTTTAACGAGCGAGAAAACGAACACCGCATGGCGCGCGATAGCAGGGAATTAAAATTGGTGAAGCCCACCCCATGGACCACACCGAATTTTCAGCCAAAAAGGGGGGGAAAAACCCCACCCTCTTTCTCATTTCATCATCACCACTTCTTTTCTTCTCTCTCTCTCTTCTTCATTTCTCTCAAACAAATACCAACCACCATCATCAAAAATCAACAAATAACAACCCAAAACGCACTCGAATCATCAAGCTTGTTTGGAATAAAAGAACCACGGTATCACGATCTACAACTTCATCTTTTCAGAATTTTGATTCCTCACCGCGTAAGTTTCCAACAAAAACCCGAAACTCTTCGATTTCACTCATTTTTACATGTTTGTAGTTTATATAAGCTTAAAATGTCCATATAAGGGTTGGGTAAAAGATTTGGAACAAGTGGTCGCCGGAAAACACGTTTTCGGCTCAAAATCCGGCGAACAGTTGGAAGTGTCGCTAGTGTGCCAAAAACAGTACTAGCGACACTAGCCAAGTGTCGCTATGCCTAAGTGTCGCCCCTATAGCGACACTACTTAAGTGTCGCTGAATTACTTAACCAGATTTAACTTAGCTACACTCCCTTAGTGACGCCAAAATTCATAAGTGTCGCCATAGCGACACTACTCAAGTGTCGCCCAACTATTGAAAATCAGAAATATAGCGACACTTAATAAGTGTCGCCTAAGCCTGTAGCAACACTAGCTTAGTGTCGCCAAAAACAGAATATTTACAACTTTTTACTAAGTGTTGAGACTTAAATTTTATCACTTGATTTCACCAAAATTCAAGTCCAGATGCATTTTTCGAGCTGACCTGGCATCTCGACCCCAGCCAGGGGCCAGCCCCTTGGACCCCGCCAGGGGTTGCCACCCCTGGAACCCCGCTAACCAAGGGCGCTGCCCCCGGACCCCCGTCACCTAAAAGTTTGTAAACACTGTTTAAGTACAACACTTCAAAATAAAAATAATAATATCGAGGTTATTATTACAAACAATCACCAACGGGCCGTACACGTTTTTCGAAACTTAAGTCAATCAACCAAATCGTAGTAATTTGGACAAGTCAAATCAACCAAATCGGAGTAATTTGGACAAACAACTACAAGGGTAGTCTTTTAAGATAACTATTCAATTAATAACCATCGCGCGTATTGAACGCCCTCAGGTTACATGTCTCCGGACATCAATTCACAAGCTAATCAATTCAAGTTTATTTCCATAAACACACAAGGCTTAGGTGAGTCTCATGGCCCCTATTTTACTGCTTTTCAATCAGGGGTGTGATATTATTGCTCGTTTTATTTTACAAGTTGAACGCAAGTACAAATCAAATCAAATACTACATGAGTTTCAAGCTAATCAATTTAAAGCCCTCCATATCATAGTCTGGTAATACGTAGTAGCGTGAATGTTAGTATATGATATCATATAGGATTGACAATCCTCGTCCGGGTTAGCACGCACTAACTGGTCAAACGGACGTATTAGCATTTGGGAAGACGAGTGTGGATTAGGCACTCGTGGGAGGCATTTCAAGTTAGGTTTCCTTAAGTGGGCCTGACAACTCAAGTTAAGCTCAGACTATGTGCTCATGACTGTATAACTTTTATTTTGCTTAATTGCACATTAAATTCAATTATAAATCTTGCGGTTCATACAATTATGTGTTGACATACAAACCTGTGAGCTCACCAGCGTTTCGCTGACCCATTTTAGCATGTATCACAGGTAACCAGCAGTAGGTTGGACTGCTCAATCAGGATCAATTAGCTCGGGTCAGCACGCAAACAATAAGAGATTTAGCTGCATAATTATATTTTGTATAGATTAATTATGTACTTAAATCTCTCAATTTCAACCGAGCTAATGTAACTATATTTTTGATGTAAACTTTGATTTTATCAATACAAGTTGTAAAACGACGCATATAGAGTCGTTCATTATATCTTATGTGCTTTGATATGTAATTAGTCGTGCCCCGACCCGAACCGCTTCCGCATCATAATTTGGGGGTGCGACACGTAGAAACCTAGAATATTCGAATTCGATGAGTTAATTTTAAAGATTAATCATGTTGTTAAGTTGACAAAAATTACACAAATTATAAACTTTTATAAGTATAACTAAGATCTAACAACCTAAAGAAGTATTTTACTCTCGTACAATATATAACAACAACCAAACATATCTTGAAGCAGTTAAAGGCATACTGAACCGATCCAAAATATATAAGACCGCCACATTTTCTTTTAATAGAAATAAAGATTGTAAAAGAAAGTCAAATATATGTCATGGAAGGGGGCTGGGGAGGGAGGGGGTGGTACAGAGTGATATATCATAGACTTGACTAAGACTAGGGATAGGAGCATTGTGTGGTCTTGTCAACCGGATTAAATATTGATTCTTTCACCCGTCTAATTTATAAGTTTAATTATCATCAGATGTAAATGCAAACTTTTCATGACCAAAAGTCGATCCCCCAAACAGCCAAATCAAATTTCATTAATCATTTTTTCTTAAATGAATCAACATATCTTGAAGCGGGTAAAAATTATTAAACCGATCCAAAATACAAAAAGCCAACACATGATGACCAAAAGTTACACATCTATTCTTATAACAGCTTCAATACAGCGCCTTCAATATAACTAGTATAAAGTTGAGCGCATAACCAAACAACAATAAACCCATTCATTTATTCATGACATGACATATTTCAATCAAAGTAAAATGAAACAACGATCAATATATATGAAGCAGTCTCTCTTCCCACTTTTTATTGTCAGATCTCTTTTACATGATCATGATCATCGTCTTGATGTTCATTTTCATAATAATTTCACGGCCGCTATTTCTCTGTTTAAATGCTCCGTCTCCGTAGACGAAATCCGTCTCAGAGTCGGATTTAATTGAAACCCTAATTGGGCAATCCACCATAGGAGCTTTGTGTTTGATTGCAAAGACTATACACATCCTTTCCCACTTAGTTCCTAGTGTTTGGTCCCAAATAGGGAGGCTGACAGTCAATGATGATCTCGTTGACGGTGACGGATGATCTCATTGTCAGCCCGGTATATATGATTTTATATGATAATAATGATGATCGTCGATACAGAAAACGAAGATGCGAGTTTCTAAGGAGTTCAAAAGATATTATTGTATTATCTTATAAATTTATGGAAATATAGAATTGATGTTATTTCTTTATGTTTGTTGGAACTTGAATTTTAATCATAAAAGGAGATATTGTATTATTTTATAAGACTGTTAATGTTGATTTTCCATTCATTTTATTTTATTATTTGATGATGGATAATTATTCATTCCGATCAAACTCTCGTATCAATTTGATTTGTATATTTCTAAGATGATGATGATTTATTATTATAAAAATAACTAATGTTTTAAAAAACAATCAAGAAAAAACATTGACCAAGTGCCTTAAATTTGGACTAACATAGTTTTTTGACACCGTTTGGCATAAGTATAGTTTCAATACCTTGTAGGCATTAACTTTATAAGTATTTATTTTTTGTAACACTGAAACTACTGTTCTTTTCTAGAACCGTGGTCTATATATTTTTTTTTTTAAAGGACACATATATCAATACACTGTTCTAAACAGTAAACATTAAACAACCCTTGACTTCGGCATTCCCTTTTGCAATACACTTTTCTATATCATCGATCAACCGCTATTTATTTTTTTAAATTGAGAATATGTATCGGCATACCCAATTATAAATACCCTATACTCCATTAGCTTTGGCAATCACTTTTGCATACAAACATTTGGCACAATCACCTAAATTGGTAACAATAGCGTCATCCAAACAACAAAATGAAGCAGTTCCATATGAAGTTCTCACGTTTTGGTGATCTTCTTTCAGAACCATATTCATTCACGACCGCAATTTCTCTGTTTAACTATTTCGTTAATCATGGCCGAATCAAATCTCAACTAACGGAATAAAATATTCCTTAAGGTCACTGTTATGCTTTTCTCAAAACGTATTCACATTTTCTATTACTCTGGCAAAACGCCTGGCAGTTTTGCTGATTCCTTCAAAAACATATCTTTTGCCGAACAAGTGAAATGTAGCATCACAGAAGTCCTTGCAAGGTTTATCTTGCTATTCGTTCGAGTTCTTCAATTGGAGATCAAAACAGATCAAGTATGTAACAATACGTGGTTATAATTATAAGCTACCTAGGTTAACTGTTACTCAATCATACAGTATTATATTGTACGTACTATACGTACGTTGTTTTGTAATTTTATGGTATCAGTGTGGGGTGTTAGTATATTAAATCAAATTGTTACATGGGAATTATATATAAAGATGAAGTAAAACAAAAAGAATTTGGAACATGAGAATTATATATAAAGATGATCTAGTTTCAGTACGGGATTTCTGCAACAACTGCAACGAGATTTATTGTTCGTATACAGGGTTTTGTTATATCTCAACTATGTATTTGGGACTCAAACATCGCCTTCTGCTTTGTAATAACTTGAAGACGAGATTAATGATAATGGAACCAGTGAAGATGAAAAGGCTAGGGTAAATTATCATTAACTGAACATGTACATCATATCAATATATACTATGTTAGTTTTGTGTTCGTAATTTAAATTTTCAATCGTATGAATTAATTAACTTATGTGCCTTCTGCTTTGTAGAAGAGAATGATATGATAATGGTACTAGTGAAAATGAAAAGGCTAGCATATACAACTCTATTTGCATGGAAGATGTTAACATGTGTGTTATATTTGGGCATAATAACGTGTAACAATGCGTCTGTGTGTACAACACAATAATGCTTATTTAAGTATTTAAATCTTTAACAATGTTGGTGAATACCACCACGATCACACAGAAAACACAGAAAGTAGACAGTTGAATTATGTTTGAACTATAAACACCTACAAACTTTGAATTTATAATAAACTTTTTAAAATATATTAGAACATTACCATTGACATAATTATATATGTAAAAAAATGATACGTGTAAATAGACCCTTAATTGTTGTTATTGATAATGGATGTTTGAAAGTATGCAGGTCGAATACAACCTAAAAAAACATACATGGGCATTAATATCAAAATGTATATTATATTCAAATAATGTTATTAACGTTTTTCTCTTTTAACTTTTGTTATACAGTATAACTTTTTGTATTAATCCAACTATACCACTACGGCTAGTTTATTTTTATCTACATTTTGATACAAAAAAAAGTTGATTTCGAGACAAAATAAAATACGTTCGTTAAATATATATCATATGACGATAAAATTTATATCGAAATGTAGATAAAATTACACTGATTATAAATATATATTCAGAATTATTCCAAGCATTATATATATAAAGTTATCAAAGAAAAGGAAAATATTACCTAAATTAAATAAGTAACCTATAATATATTATTAAAACTACTCCTTGTGTGCAGAGGTTGGAGAGATCCGGAAAAAACAACCGGCACAAAAAAAAAACTGTCGATAACCATCAAATACAAGTTGCAACGGTCAGGATTAAAAGTTGGATAGATCTGACGGATGTAAACAAAAGTCAACATGTAACCGCCGATTTAACTCACCGGCAGCTATATATATGGACAATTTTACTTTATAAAAAAACTAAATAACCAAAAACCGATCCAAAACTTTCATATAACCGCCTTCATTATACACCAACTTCAACATTCAAATAATGTCTTTTGGGCCGATCCATGAACATCTTGGCATGGTCCAAACAAATAAACAATACCTAATGAAATAAAAGGATTGTATTAATTACGGCCTTTTGGGCCGAAACCCTTTAGGCTAGGTTCCTGCACAAGGAGGATCGTCACTCCAGAAGTCAGAACTCAGAAGGTTATCAAATCATCAATTGCTCGAACATATCTTACCCACTGGCGAGTCTGATACGTTGATCGCCCATCGATCTTCCATCAAACGAAAAACCGTGTAATTTAATCTGGAACCTCTTTCAGACAGAAGCCATTAGAAAATGGGTGCCAGACTGACAGATATTATCACACATGTTTATACAATACGTTTGTTCGAGGTCTCCTTTTTCTTCTTAATTTCAACACCAATAGAGAGAATCTACCAACACTTTGAGTTCCAGAAGGGAAAACCCTCACACTTCTGCGAAAAACAAGTAGATTCATCTAAGGATGCCGAAAAATTTAAACAGGGAAATCTCGGTTGAAGAGAAATTAATATTTGTTACTTTCTTTTTGAGAGATTGGATCACGAAAAGAGAATTTGATATATATTTGAGAAAAAAAAAATAGAAGAGAGAAGATCAGTCTCTAACCATTAGATATTTGAATGATGATCATATTGGGAACTTAATTGATGATCATATTTAGGATTTGGATGAAAATGTGACCTAATGTGTAATTCTACAAAGACAACGAATAACATAACATTATTAATTAATAATTAATAAATGAATTGAATGCTAAGTGTCTATCACGCATTCACTGATTCACTCCATTATGGCATTTCAATTGGGGCGGTGTTTATCTAACCCGCTTCTGATTGTTTCCTACAATTGAAGCGTGATAGTTTTACCCGCTTCAAAATGAATTTTTTAGTGGCGGTTTAAAATTAACCGCTATATATAGGTTACCCTATTGTAGCGGGTTCTTTTACCCTCCATAAATGTTACTATTTGAGGCGGTTTCACCCTAACTGCTACATTTGTGTAGTTTGGACCCCACTTTTTGACTGGTAAACCGCTACAATTTAGATAATTGGACCCACTTTATATTCAATATAGCGGTTTTCGCTTAAAACCGATATAATGTTGCGCTCTTTTTACTCGTTTTTGTACTAGTGTTACCTATGAGTTGTCAGCGATCCTACGATACGTGTATTGTCACAATGGTAACCTCCTAGCGTCCTAAACACGCGAGGTTATGTAAGTAGGAGACAAATCAGTTTGTCTAAACGAGTTGTGTAAATATTCATTCGTCGTTCAGGTTTGGAAACCATGTACGGGGTCCGGGTGCAACGCCCCTGGTAGCGGGGTCCAAGGGTCAGAGCCCCTGGCTGGGGTCGAGCATCCAGGTCAGCTTGAAAATTTTTTATTTCTACTATGTTGCTATAGTGAAAACGCTTCCGAACTCCAAATTCGGAGTAAAATCAAGTGGTAAAATTTAGTCCCGACACTTAGTGAAAAACATAGGTTTTTAAGGTTATGTGATTTGCGACACTAGTAGCGACACTAGGTGCTTGTGTCGCTATATGTGACGTCCGCAATATAAGGCGACATACTGTATTGTGTCGCTATATGCGACGTTCGGATTTGCTGCGACATAATGGCTTGCGTCGCACCATGCGACATAATTTATTTATTGCGACATAACCTGCGACATTGGCTATGTCGGTGCACTGTTTTTGGCCTCTTCGACACAACGGTCTGTTCGATGATTTTTCCCCCAAAATCAAGATCTAACCTATTTTCGGGCCAAATCTAGTTGATGTAGTGTTAAAACATGTTGTTTTGAGTATTTCTAACACGAAATAACAAGAAAAGGGAAGTAATTTCTTACAAAAATGGAGATCGGGTGATGATGATGATCAACACAATGATGAAGATGATGATGATATAAGGATGAAGATGATGATGATGATCCGGTATTGCTGCTGTTCCCGATCTTGTTGTTGTTATTTTTCCGAAAATGATAATGGTGATGGCGGTCGTGATGTGTATAAAACGACAGAGAGATAGATGGGTGTGTTTGGTGAGAAAGATATGAGAAAAAGAAAAATGAGAAGGGGAGGGGGTGTTGGGCCGGCTTTAAATTTGGGTGGGGAGGACACTGTCTCCCAAATTACAGTGTTAAAAGTCCGTGTTTGTTTACCTGATCGTATAAAAATGTATTTTTAAATTAATAATTTCATTTATATATTTTCAAAATGTTTTTGAGTCGAAGTATTTTATAAAAATACTTTATTCGAGTTATAAAATTTATAACTTTGTTTTCGCGTCTTCTCGTCTCGTAGGATACATTTTAAACTGAAACGAGCAGCATTTTCAAACAATTAGTATTTTTGTCCAAATGTATAATGTTTATTCTAACTAATAAAATATTAGTTATGAAATTTTGTAACCGAAATTCAGACTTGAAATTCTACGTTCTCTCAGATTCGTTTATGTTGTATATATATATAATCATATATATAAAATTTTTGAATACTTGAAGCATTAGTGCGTACTAAATACGAACGTTTGAAGTTTAAATTGGGCGCGAAAACTAACCTTTTTACAAACTGATGGCACCCGAAAGCGTCGGTGTCGTTGATGGTAACTAATCGGGCGCCAACATGGGTTTTAAAATTTATAAATAGCGGAGTTAAATTATATATATTACCTACTCTGGTTAGTAAGTGGTAAGTATAACCTAAGATCGTTCTATGAATCGAAAGGTGTGGGTGATTAAAGTTGGTGCTTTCGGTAGGGAACTATTTAGGATGGAACAAAGTAGGTAGATTTAAGGGTTTTACACTAAAGACGGATAATTAAAGTGCAGGAAAGTAAATTGCAGGAAATTAATATACAGGAAAGCAGATAAAGATAAATATGTGATTGTTGAGACTTTGATAATTAATGTTTCGGGATGACAGACTAAATAGGGACAATACTTAATATAATAAATAAAGTATTAGGTGTAAACTCTAGAACCCTACCAACTAATTTTCCCATTGGCATGTCACTAGGAACTAGGTTATCATGATTCTGATCGGAGCAATACGCAAACTTCCAATACTTATCTAGTTGAAAGATAAACAACCTATCTTGGTTTTATACCGAGGTGCATGAATCTGCAGCGTATCGTCTCATAGGTCCGACCGTTCTTAACCCCTAAGATAGTTTACTACTCTATTAGCATGCAGATTAATAACTTTGTATGTTTAGACCGCCGATTTTATAAGACTTAGTGTTTTAAGGATTCTAGGTCGCTAGGACTTTACTCTTATTCCTAAGCCTTGTTGTTATTTATTAAAGCTTGGTTACTTCGACTTATGACTTAAGTATCTCCTTTTCAAACAGTTATACATCCCTGGATTATTCGCAGTTTATTAAAACGTGTTTTATATGCAGACCATGCCTTTCAGTAATTAGACAGTGTACTTTATATGGTAGTTCCACAGCTTCTTACATCCAACACGCGGTCAAGAGTAATTGACAGTGAAAGTGACACTCTAAACTGGCTAAATGTAAAATAATGCGGAAATGTAAACCTAATATATACAACGAGTGGTTTCACTGTGTCTTATTTATTGCATGTCATGGGCACATATAACTACTTACCATAATTAAGGTTGATCAGGTCCTAATTACTAGGTTGCAGTCATGTGGATAACCAGAAAGGGTACTCCATAAATTAAGCTTAAGTTCATAAAGTCTTAACAGTACAAAGGTTACTAATTCCTATTTTATCCGAACATGTGTTGCGAACATTACTTTATAATGCGTTGACTTTCGTAGGATACAACAGTTAGTTGTGAAGTTGTATTATCCTTTCGGAATTTCAACTGTTAAACCAGAGCTGATTCCCATGATATAACTACCTTCGGTCGTTTATTGACTTCCATACATTTGTACTCCGCTTAAAAGCGTTTCCAGTACTATATCAAATAAACAGTCGAATAGGGGCCGTCATATCACTTTACGATTGTCGTACACTAATTATATAATGTCATCCCTACTTATAATTATCTACATCATCAACAATCAAAATAATAAACTACTCGCAATCCATGGCAACAAGTAAATCACATACCGAGTAATAATACATATTGAAATACGAAATAAAACAAGTATGATAACGGTTTAGATATCACCCGGAAATAAATGCGTAGCAGCGTATTATTATGATCGACAACTCTTTCGCACGTACAAAGATTAATCTCCAAATCCCTAGCGTTCGTTCTAGCCTCTATATTAATCCGTAGATTAATTACAATAATCCTAGAATGAGAAAAACTATAAAATACAAGAGAATTTCTAGAGTGAGAAAGTGAAATTTTGTGATTCCAAGAGTGTGTGAGTGTGGAAGAGTGTGTGTTGAAATGAAGCCTTAGGGTCCCTATTTATAGGTGAAATTCGGCTCACTTTAGCAATCCACGGAGCATGTTAGCAAAAGGTGCTAAAGGTGGCAGCACGTGTACCCTAAAGCGCGTAAAGGTCTAGCACGTGTACCCTAAAGTTGCGTAAAGTGCTAGCACGTGTACCAAGCGAGTACAGGAAAGGACAAAAAAGCACCAAACGGACAGGTGACAGGCAGCCGGCGCTGCCACCTTGGTGGCCGGCGGCGGTGGTGTGGTGGCCGGCGGCGGCTGGCGTGCTGCCATCCCGGTTCGCCGTCTTTTGCCTATTTTCTTGATTCGCGCGTATCTTCTTCGTTATGCGTCCATTTTTGTCAATTCTTTTTCCGTTGGATTCGTTTTTCACAAACGAAGACTTTGATGAAAATAAATCCCAAAAATGTGTCCCTGATCTTTAGATGTATCGTGCGAATCTTTTGAATCTTCCGACGTACGTAGAATTTTCATTCTTCATCCGTTTTTGTTGATTCTTCTTCTCTTAGATTCATATTTTGAAAACAAACATTTTGGATAATGGAAATCTTGGTGGTGGGAAATTTGTCTCCAAATCTTGTTTCGGATGCCTTGAATCTTTAACTGCGTGTGGAATCTTCGTTTCTCGTCCATTTTTAGTGATTTTTCTCGTGCTTCTGTATTTTCACCTTATTGGCACAATATCACTGATTTAAGTGATAATTGAGCTTGTATTCCAAGTATTAGTCTTAAATGACAGAGATATCGGTAGTAAAAATATGACTTTTTACGCGATATCAAGTATCCCACACTTAGACTTTTGCTTGTCCTCAAGCAAACTCATTCATAGAAGGCCTTTAGAAAGATTCTAGTCACATATCTTTTAGAGATACTATTCGCAAAGAATATAAAGCTTCAGTTATGAAAGAATTCTTATGAGGAACTAAGGGTTTATAGAATTTGATACTTCCTTCAAGCAACATAGATGGTAATCATGACTAGGCAATCCTTGCAGTGGGTCACTCAAATCACTCAGGTGTATAATGTTTCCTACTTGCTAGTGTCAGTCACTCAGATAGCCAGTCATGCAGCACTCTCGTCATAGGCTTGATCAAGAATCAAATCTCCATCACTTTGGATGAGAACGGTACTAATCTTTCAAGATATCTTAGAAAGGAATCGGGTTTTTGATTTGGGAGAAGTGAAGAAGGTGTGTGAAAAGGAAGATTATGGGTTTTTCTTTCCTCGTATCTTTCTTGAAACTTGGGTGTTTTTTTTTTCCGAGAAAGTCTCTTTTGGAATTTTTCAGATTTGAAAAGACTTGTGCAACCCTTTTGTAGATTTGAATCTTTTCTTTTCTGGACTTTTCTGGGTATTGCCGGCATATATGTTTCTTGTTCCCTTTCTTTTTTATATTATGCCGGCCTTACTGATGGATATTTTGTCCGAAAAGTTTCGTATGGTATTGGGTTATGAGGTTGTGTTGGCTTTTCTTGTGGAAAATTTGGGAAATTGAGAGTGTCTTCTGAAAATACTGGAAGACGTGGCTTCCATAGGTTCGGGATGAAAATATAAAGGAAGGTTTTGATTGGGTGGTATGTGTGAAGAGTGAGTGGATATTTGGTGGTAAGTGGATGTTGGGATTTCTCAGAAAGTATCGAGATAGGTTGTACCTATGCCATGTATGGCACTCATTGGTGTGATCTCGAAATGTATTGCAAGAGCAAGTTCTAATTCAAATGCATACATCGGCACACACATGAAACGAAAAGTGAAGCATTTTAAGGATGAATGCTAATCAGGGCTCAAATCTCACGAATCGAATGTTTTGGTCAATGTGTGCCTAGTCATGTGTTACCCTTTTCGTCTGTATCTCATTCTAAAACAGTTTTGCTTCTTTATAAAAACTCGTTTCTTGCTGTAATTTATATTTTTGAAAAATAGAGGTTCTAAAGAATGTTGCTTTTGAATCCCAAAAATTTTGAAAATTTCTATATTTTTAGCCTTTTATTGAAAATATTGTTTTATGTTACGGACAAGAGGTGAAACTTGCGGTTATATACTGTATATCTTACACTTAGAGGAACATTGTCCCTAATGTTCGAATCAATGTATTGAATACCTCTTGTCGAAGTATCCCACACTTGGAGATTCTACTTATTGTTGGATTGTTACGTAAGTGTAATGTGGTTTTGGAATCCCACACTTAGTTTTTGGAATATCGAAAGAGATAATCGGTGCTTTAAATGGATAGAAGGTTTGGAACGGGTTACCGCTTCGTGATACATTATGCGTACTATCAGCTACTCGTCAGAAGATTGATGGTTTGCTGTTTGTGGCTTCCGGCATCCTTCGTGGTGCGGTCGACAGCATTTCTCCGTTATGGTGTTCGATAAATGGTGTTTGGATCAAACAAACATGCCACTCGATAATCAAATAATAGCTGCTAATAGGAAAAGTAAAGTGATGGCATAATAATAAAATAGATAGAGGTGATGTCTATGCATCCACAGTAAATACAACTGATAATAATAAAGTCTTGGTAGAAAATAGTAAGAAATCAGAAAGCGGAGCAATCTATTGCTCGGCTGGTGATGCTCGTGATACTGCTGATGAAGATCCGATGGGTGCATAGGAAGTCTCGTCTGATGAGGAGTCATCTTCTGGATTATGCTGATATTGGGCACCTTCATCCGATGCATCCTGATCAGCTCCTGTGTCTACAGTAAAAACTCCATCCTGTATCTACTGATCAATAAACGGCCCTGCAGGCATGTCAAAACTGTCAAGTGGAATGGTAGGCGATCCCTGCTGAGTGTGTCCCCTAAATAAGTCTGTCTGTGGGAGGATACTGGGGCCTGTACTATGATGATGGGATCGGACTGTCTGAGACTCCTGCGGGTCTGTGCAGTGGCAACTCGCCTAGAAACTCTGGATCTGCCGCTATCTCTCGAAGGCTGTTGTAACACCCGGCATTTCAGGCTATCATTACTGTGCCTAATTATGTGCTTATTACGTGTATTTAGTACGAAATAGGACTAAGTACAGTACTTACTTAATTATATATATATATATATATATATATGATGATTATATATATATATATATATATATATATACACGTATACTACTTGAACAAATCGTATCAACGGTGTCAGATAAAAATATAACAACACATTACGGACGTTGGTGAAACTTTATTAAATAATATGAAATTATTTAATAACATTGAGTATTACTTTATATTATAATTATAACATAACAAAAATGTACATTTTGTTTAAAACATTACCGAACGCGACGAAAGCACCCAACACGAGCCCAACAAAAGAAAGTAGTTCAAGTTATATTTTATAGCACATTATTAAATATTTTGATAAAATACTTCAATTAATAACATTTTGGATAAACTTTAACTTAAACCGCGGAACAATATTTAGTCAATCACGGGACGTAATGCAATTGAGGAACGAGTTCACGAGATCGAGACCCAAGTTGGGTCGGCCAAACCCGCGGAGCCAACCCAACCGACCCGAGACCCAACTCTCCTTTTTTATTCCATTTCTCTCCATTCTCATCTCATGTTACACACACACAACCACCAACAACACTCTCAAATCACTCCCTCTCTTCCTCTTGAATCGGCAACCGAAACATCACCAACACCACCATCATAATCGTTCATCATCATCATCAAGACACAAACACAAGGATCATCATCACCATCACCATCTTCATCTTCTTCGATTTTCGACTTCGAGGTAATAAAACGTCAAAACTCTTTTTAATTACTTGAAAAGCTTTGATTTACATGCTAGAACACATACTCAACGAAGATTTGTCCAAAAACCGGCTTAAAAATGCGTTTTTAAAACCTGAGTTACGAGCAGCTCGTCGAACGAGCCGAGTCGAGCAATGAACCGAACCAAGATGCGAGCCGAACCGAACCGAACTGAGATACGAGCCGAACCGAAACGAACTGAGATGCGAGTCGAGCCGAGCTATGAACCGAACCGAGCAGCGAGCTGAGCCGAGCTGCGAACCGAACTGAGCAACGAATCGAGCTGAGCTTGTGAACCGAATCAAACAGCAAACCGAGCGGATCGAGCGAACCGAACGAGCGAACCAAACTGACCTGGTCTGCAAAATGAGTTTTATCCAACAATTTAACATTCGCATAACAACAACTATACTTTTAACAACGAAGACTTACATACAAAAATGATAATTTTGTGAAATAGACAACGAAACGCTTTTAATAATGATTTAATTGAAAGTTATTATTAGTACAATCCGTCACCAACGTGCCAAACTTGTTTTCAAACTACAAACGGATCACTAAACAAACATTGGACATCAACTAGTTGAGTGGACAACTAGCATGGATAATCTTTAAGATATCTATTTATTTACTTAACCTTACGCGTTTAGGACGCTAGAGGTTACTGGTTCGGAGAACCGCACTACTTGACTACTGCTTTACTCTGCTAGACTCAGGTGAGTCTTACGGCCCCACTTTTACAGTTTTTCTTATTGGGGGAGATACATGCTACTGATTTTCCTTTAAGACAAGTACTAAAACTGCTTACTATACCAAACGGAATTGCATGAGTTATTTACTATTTACAGAAGTCTCTCCATCATATATCGTTAGTTATGGACTTAAGCGCGAACACTAGTTAATGGATCCATTAGGGAAATGACCCTCCCCGCCTGGGGTAGTAGCGCTACCACGAACCGTTGTGTATAAACGGGCGACTAGTATTCGTTACTTATGCTTGCTCAATTACGAGCATGTCACTGGAGCAATTTATTAATTACGGGTTAAGCTTCGATTATGAGCCTCATGGCAACGGTATAACTTACTTATTTTACTTATTTTACGCCTACGGGCACTACTGATGAAATCTTGTGTTCAAAAAACTATTATTACATACCAACCTGTGAGATTCACCAACATTCGTGTTGACCTTTTAGCATGTATTCTCAGGTACCCAGAAGAAGTAGGATTACTCCAGGACATAGCTAGAGTCGCATGTTTTCAATTAAATTGCATTAACGGAGATTCTCAGCATTATCTTTTGTACATTTTGATTATGTAATAGAATCTCCCGCTACACGCGTGGACTCTAGGGAACTACATTTTGTATACGAAAACATTGAGTTTTCAAACAATTATTTCATATGAAATCATTTTACAACGTCTCATTTAGAGTTCGTTTGCTATATTATCTTATGTTCTGTGATTATTGATTGGTAGCACCCCAAACCTTGCTTCCGCCAACAGTGAAATTTGGGGGTGTTACAGATTGGTATCAGAGCCTAAGGTTATAGTGAATTAGGTTGCATTTAGTGGACCTAGACTATGACCGTTAGGCAGTATTCCCTATTAGGTATAACTGGTTCAGTGATTACATCATAAGAGTTTAATTTAGCATAGCCTGATCAACTATGTACAATTAAATGAAGATGTTGTGAGATCTGAAATGAGTTATGTTGAACAGGAATGCACTAGCTGACTCTGACCACGAGAGGACCGAGACCTTTACTTGTTTTTTTTTGCTAGACATACACTAGGCTATTATGTGATACACGAGTATATACATACATGGGCCTCACTCACTGACTATACTACTAGGCTATTATATATTGAATGTATATGAATAGGCCTCACACGTTAACACACTCGCTATAGAGATAGCTGACTTTTCTCTTGTGACACATACGAATTTCTCTCATCGGTTTGCACCGACCACGACAGACTTGATTACCGTTACACCACTTTGTGGTGCACTCTAATGATTTTATGAAAATCACATCTGACACACGAAATCGACGTACTTCCAAGGACTAAAATCCTCTCTCTGCCACTTCTATAGATCTCAAGGCTGCAAACTCCTAAATGGAAGGCTACCCGTCAGATAGTGACCAAGTCCACGAGCAACAAATTCAGTACACTTATCTCGATGGGGATATCATACCAGATGGAGAAATCGTATTGGAGGGAAATGAAAATCAGAATTTCGAAATGATTGGCATCGACATTGAAGAATATGAAAGAGTGCGGGGTCAGGACGAGGAACTAGACGACCGAAATTGGGCACTTAAGTGTAAGTGCATAGACTATGAACAGAGATTGAGAATCTCAAACCGATCTGTCCCTACGCGAATCAAAGATAAGATCCGTCACTGGAAGAAAGTGGCTACCAACCTAACCCGTAGGACCGAAACGTGGATCAAACGTTTGGGCAGGAAGTCAACGGAGGAGACTAGGTACCGCCATATGACTCAAAGATACAGGGACATGCTCGAGGCATGCTATCACCCACACGACCTGAACCTGGAGCCGGAAGACGAGTCCGAAGGCCAGGAAGCCTAACTAAGAATGACTTAACGACAACCAGCATCAAATTTTGTTAAACCCATGTACAGCGGATGTGTAATCACGGTGTATTGTACTAGAAACTCTATTCTGATAGCTATATAGTGATACCAACACATTTTGTATTAGGTTCCTTATATTCGACCGGATGTAACAATTCCCGGTACATTTTGTAAACTCTAACTTTTGTAACCTTTTGGATCTATATGAAAAGGGATTACAACCTATATGAAAAATCTATCAACATGACATGTTTTGACACGCTTTCTCAAAATCTACACGATTGTGATAATCGAATCTTTCACGCGTTCCACTGTACTATTATCAAAGACGTATAAAAACTGCGTGTATTATACACGACTAGATGGACCGATGTATCATCACGAACAGAACCCAACGCTAGCGGTATTACAGCTGATGCACCTCCCATTAAGACACGTCATCGTATTGACACCCACCAATGTTATTGGTCAACCACAACTCCTACGTATTGGATACATCTTCCAACCATTAGATGGAACCCATCGGTTAACATTTGACTCGATTCGCGATTTAATCGTTCAATTTTCAACTGGATTAGTGCCGCGAGGGACACTCACGATGACTAAGTCCACCATTATTCCCACAACAAATCGATCATTCTGATCATTACGACAATAAGGACTTGTCACGACAGGACTACTCACTACTCATAACGAACGTTTGTTCACATCGAAATAGTAACACGGCCGCGATTGACTACCTTTTAAAAACGATCCGATCGTTGATATGCCTACGTCTAACCAAATTTACAAAATGTAAATTCGCTACGTCACCCATTGCTGCCGAGCAATACACCTACTTAACTCTCATGATCTATTCATGTACAAATTCGAAATACCTAAACAAAAATTTTCAGTTCGAGCATACTACCCAACCTTTGTTATGATAATCGCTTTTATTTCCATCACTTCATATTCACCGTATAACAAACAACGACTAGCTAGTAACGGGATACCAGACACGACGTCGTTCGAACCTTCATGCACAACTCTTTTACGTCATTTTCCCCATTTTACCGCCAACAACACCCGACAACTGCTTTTCGAAAGACGGCAGTTTCCCCTACGTAGTAATCCACTTACTTCGGTACTGACCGACCCTAGAAACCAGACACTTCGCAAACGAACTCTTCATCGTCAATCTCATATCCGTCAAGATCGGAATTGTTGACATCATCGTCGGATATGGATTGGCTACCCAAGCACCGTGACATGAGCCCCTTACCGACTAGCCCCATCTTCTGGTAACAATAACAAAAGGAAGCCTGATGGATACCCAAACCTTCAAAACCACACCAACAGAAAGTCTGCGACTACGAAGGCTTATGCTTCCTGTTCTGACGACTCGAAGACGTACAAGGAGAGCAAGCCCTACTGCTCTAAATGTAGTCTTCATCATGGTGAGCCGTGTCCTTACACCAAATCTAAACGATTTGGATATCTAGCCAAAGATTGTGGAACAATCATAACTGGTACCAACGCTAGTGCACCCAAGATTTGCTACCGGTGCAACGGTACTGGGCCTTTCAGGAAGGACTGCCCAAAACCGAAGAACAAAAACAACAATGCACGGGACAAGGTTATATCATCAATGCTGGAAACAATCATCAAGACCCGAAACTGGACGCGAATACGATTCACTCTTAATCAACCTAATTGCTTATATACTAGTTGATTGCTAAATCCTACCAATTGCTCAATGTTCCCTATATTGCTATAGATTTTAGGCACAACCTAGGATAAACAAACTACTTATAGGCCGATAGGTGTAATACGTAATTACACTATGAACTTAACAAACAGACTATTTCCCATACATCTCACACTGGTTGAGACCGGGAACCATGGAACTATCGTCCTTACACGTCATCTGCCCGAACTTTACGCCGCAAATTGTCTGTTTGGAGAGAACCGTTTGTACCCTTATTATCTTCGCCAGAATTCAAATTTTATACTTCAAAACTCATACTTGCCATTACACAATACCTAATGTCATCATTAAAATATCGTTTTGACAAAACACCTGTTTCGTAGGAGATGACAAGCTACTCCACTGACAGCCACATGGCAAATGACGACCAACTCGAGGAGAAGCAGTCAATGTTTCCTTACCTACTCACTCTCGAAAGCGACACCGAGTCAGTGATTAAAGAACCATTGGAAGAAATGGCACACCTAGAAGGAATTGGGGAAATTCCACCTCAACTCGTAGCTATAGAAGCTACTCAAATAACACGAGCAAATTCCACTTCAAACTCTGCTACTGATGACCATACCCCAGCTACCGCTATCACCACTCCTACTATCATTACTCCTCCTACTATTACCCCTCCGATCATTGTCAATGTAAACACTAACAACTCCCAGCATACAGACGAAACACTGAATGCATTGCGCAATCAGCTAGCTACTGTTCAGGAGGAAATCACCAATTTGCGCCAACACGCCCTCGAGCAGGGGTTGCGCCTGCGAACTCTAGAGTTCTACTGGGAACAATTAAGGTTCCTGTGCCCAACTCTGGGAAATGTACTCCAGTTGGTTTCTAACTATGCATCACAGATGACTCAAGCTAGTATCCCTAAGGAAAAGGATACCGAAGCCCAACTGATAAACCTCAAAAGGAATCCGGGAGAAAGCTCCAACACAGACTTTACTATGCCCCGAACAAAAAGGACAAAAATGACTCAAACTCACACTGCTGGAGCCAAAGGGAAAACCTATATGGGATACAAACCCCTCTGTTTCATATGTAATCGTCACCACACCGGACCCTGTGGTACTCCTTGCCGTCGATGCCAGACCTATGGACACCAAGTCCAGGACTGTAGGTTTGCACCTAAAAATACCAACTCTAAAGCATTGAAGGCTTGCTTCGAATGCGGAAACACTGGGCACCTCAAGGCTAACTGCCCGTCTCTGACTACGAAGGATAACAACAAAAAGGGAAACACTCATGCTGGAACCTCTACAGACTGTAGCAATACCATAGGTACGTCGCCACGCCATCTCCTGAAATCATACATAATACTGATAGAGTTAGTTTACTCTATGACCCTGTAACTATTACAAACGTTATAAACATAGTAGACTTTACGAATTACCGTAGGCTACTAGTACACATTGTAGCTACACTCTAATTACCGACTGACCCCGTCCACTGAACATGGTCGACACACATCGAAACTCTTTGTCGGTAGGACACCATCCCAACAAAGGGAGGAAGACCCCATGAGACAGACATTTCATCACTGACACATCTCGCCGGCATTCTTAGATGACTTATTGATGATTACTTGAGCATACATACTACTACTTAGAACAAATTTCGGGACGAAATTCTCCTAACAGGGGGAGAATGTAACATCCGGCATTTTAGGCTATCATTACTGTGCCTAATTATGTGCTTATTACGTGTATTTAGTACGAAATAGGACTAAGTACAGTACTTACTTAATTATATATATATATATGATGATTGTATATATATATATATATATACATATATATATATATATATGTATATATATGTATATATATATATATACATATATATGTATATATATATATACATATATGTATATATACATATATATATATGTATATATATACATATATATATATGTATATATATATATATATATATATATATACACGTATACTACTTGAACAAATCGTATCAACGGTGTCAGATAAAAATCTAACACATTACGGACGTTGGTGAAACTTTATTAAATAATATGAAATTATTTAATAACATTGAGTATTACTTTATATTATAATTATAACATAACAAAAATGTACATTTTGTTTAAAACATTACCGAACGCGACGAAAGCACCCAAAACGAGCCCAACAAAAGAAAATAGTTCAAGTTATATTTTATAGCACATTATTAAATATTTTGATAAAATACTTCAGTTAATAACATTTTGGATAAACTTTAACTTAAACCGCGGAACAATATTTAGTCAATCACGGGACGTAATGCAATTGAGGAACGAGTTCATGAGATCGAGACCCAAGTTGGGTCGGCCAAACCCGCGGAGCCAACCCAACCGACCCGAGACCCAACTCTCCCTTTTTATTCCATTTCTCTCCATTCTCATCTCATTTTACACACACACAACCACCAACAACACTCTCAAATCACTCCCTCTCTTCCTCTTGAATCGGCAACCGAAACATCACCAACACCACCATCATAATCGTTCATCATCGTCATCAAGACACAAACACAAGGATCATCATCACCATCACCATCTTCATCTTCTTCGATTTTCGATTTCGAGGTAATAAAACGTTAAAACTCTTTTTAATTACTTGAAAAGCTTTGATTTACATGCTAGAACACATACTCAATGAAGATTTGTCCAAAAACCGGCTTAAAATGTGTTTTTAAAACCTGAGTTACGAGCAGCTCGTCGAACGAGCCGAGTCGAGCAACGAACCGAACCGAGATGCGAGCCGAACCGAACCGAACTGAGATACGAGCCGAACCGAAACGAACTGAGATGCGAGTCGAGCCGAGCTATGAACCGAACCGAGCAGCGAGCTGAGCCGAGCTGCGAACCGAACTGAGCAACGAATCGAGCTGAGCTTGTGAACCGAATCAAACAGCAAACCGAGCAGATCGAGCGAACCGAACGAGCGAACCAAACTGACCTGGTCTGCAAAATGAGTTTTATCCAACAATTTAACATTCCCGTAACAACAACTATACTTTTAACAACGAAGACTTACATACAAAAATGATAATTTTGTGAAATAGACAACGAAACGCTTTTAATAATGATTTAATTGAAAGTTATTATTAGTACAATCCGTCACCAACGTGCCAAACTTGTTTTCAAACTACAAACGGATCACTAAACAAACATTGGACATCAACTAGTTGAGTGGACAACTAGCATGGATAATCTTTAAGATATCTATTTATTTACTTAACCTTACGCGTTTAGGACGCTAGAGGTTACTGGTTCGGAGAACCGCACTACTTGACTACTGCTTTACTCTGCTAGACTCAGGTGAGTCTTACGGCCCCACTTTTACTGTTTTTCTTATTGGGGGAGATACATGCTACTGATTTTCCTTGAACACAAGTACTAAAACTGGTTACTATACCAAACAGAATTGCATGAGTTATTTACTATTTACAGAAGTATCTCCATCATATATCGTTAGTTATGGACTTAAGCGCGAACACTAGTTAATGGATCCATTAGGGAAATGACCCTCCCCGCCCGGGGTAGTAGCGCTACCACGAACCGTTATGTATAAACGGGCGACTATTATTCGTTACTTATGCTTGCTCAATTACGAGCATGTCACGAGAGCAATTTATTAATTACGGGTTAAGCTTCGATTATGAGCCTCATGGCAACGGTATAACTTACTTATTTTACATTTGCATAATTGAAAATACTTGATTTACGCCTACGGGCACTACTGATGAAATCTTGTGTTCAAAAAACTATTATTACATACAAACCTGTGAGATTCACCAACATTCGTGTTGACCTTTTAGCATGTATTCTCAGGTACCCAGACGGAGTAGGATTACTCCAGGACATAGCTAGAGTCACATGTTTTCAACTAAATTGCATTAACGGAGATTCTCGGCATTATCTTTTGTACATTTTGATTATGTAATAGAATCTCCTGCTACACGCGTGGACTCTAGGGAACTACATTTTGTATACGAAAACATTGAGTTTTCAAACAATTATTTTATATGAAATCGTTTTACAATGTCTCATTTAGAGGTCGTTTGCTATATTATCTTATGTTCTGTGATTATTGATTGGTAGCACCCCAAACCTTGCTTCCGCCAACAGTGAAATTTGGGGGTGTTACAGCTGTCCCCTGACTAAACCAACCACTGAGGGGATAGGTTGTCTCATCATAGAAACCCGTGCTGGAGGTGGCTGTGGTCTAGGTGGAACTGTCCGAGGAGGTAAGCCACGGCCACGACCTGGATATGGGTGAGGTGTCTGAGCAGGAACTGTAGGGGGTATATGTGTGGTGGTGCTCGGCCCAACCCGCATAGTATGTCTGGAAGTGGGCTCACTGGTATCCCTGCAATCTGCTGTCTCATAGCCCTGTAACATTTGACCTGAATCTGCATAAGCCAGTACCAATAGTCTGGCCCTGGAGGAGTCCCGTAGTGATAGATATATCTGGGAATCTGCACTCTGGGGGCTGGGATGGAAGGCCCTGCCCTAACAGGCGGTGGTACTACTGGTGGTGGTGCAACTGGGTCTACAGGATCATCCTCATCCTCATCTGAATCCGAATCCAAATCTCTGGGTTCTCCTGACCGATTTCTCTTATTCGTCCCTCTAGGTAGAACTAACTTTGGCACCAAGGTGTCAACACTATCAGGATCTGCTGGTCGTACGCTAATATAGACTGTGCCATCTCTCAAGATCTTGATTATCCCCATCATCCTCAGAAACTCATAGTCTATTGGTTGGGCACTCCACTTGGATAGACTCTTGAATTTCTCCACTTCTGCTGTTCTAAGCAGTCCCATTTTTCTAATCAACCTTGTAATCACTGTACCCATGTACGATCTTTTCGTACCAAAACTCTTTTCCTCAAGAATTCGCTGAGCAACTAAATGGGCAACCTGAATGTTCCTCTTGCTGAGGATACATGCCATCAAAGCAACATCAAACTCGGCAACTCGACCATTAGTCGTATGCTTCCCATCAAGCGAACAAGCCAATAGCTTGTGCAAAATCTGTAGAACTGGGTCTCTGAGTTGGGTAGCTTTAATACCCGAGAAATATGGCTTTGGCGACCAATGACTCCATGCCTCAGCGGCCGTAGTCGTGAGGGAAGTCGTGGTGGCTCCACTAGTGAACAAGGGGGGAACGGATCTCGTCTGGAGTATAGAGATCTAGGTGTTGCGCGAACTGAGCTAATGACAAGGTGAATAGGCTTCCCAAATACCGAAATGTGATCTCTCCATCTCCAGCTCTCATCCCTGGCTCAAATGTATACGTGGCCATAAACTCAGTCACCATCTCCAAGTATACCGGCTCGTCGATGCTGAACAGTCTCTTAAAAGACTCAAGCTGCAGACCTTCAACCGAATAACTGAGAATGTCTTTTAATCTCTATTTTAGTCCCAATGTTTGCAGCTTATCCCAGTCTATGTATCGAAAATGACCGAATAATTTGTCTCTTCATATACGTGCCATCCGGTCGTATGCTGGTGTGGCACTAAGGTAGGCAAGAGATCTTGCAAGTGGTCGTGCTGGGTTTAGCTTTGATTTCTTCATGGTACCTGAGAACATGAGAGATTTAAAGTAATGGATTCTTAAGAAAGAGAAAATTCAAAGCATTTCCGAAATTTCTTATAGAAATTTCGAAATGAGGGCTTTAAATTTGTGACAGTCCAAAGATTACATCAAATATCCAATGTTCCCAAGCAACAAATAATCAGTTTTAATCATACTAAGGCAACATGTAGTGTGGTTGGGAATCAATATATGAAAAGTACATCCTTTTGAAAGAGTCAAGCATGGGTGAATAAGCATGGAAAAGTGATAGTAGCATGTAGTTCCTAAGCATCCAACCAAGAAAAGTTCTAGTTCCTAGTTACTAACTTAGCTAACTTCATTAAAAATAAGCTCTTTTTAAAGTGGGCTTTGATGATCATACCTTTGTTTTAGTGAGCAAAACTTGAAAATGATTGTACAACCGTGAAGAACTTGCAAAGAGTGAGTCAAAAGGACACAAGATCACAAGTTTTGCTGAAGATTTGATGTTGGTTTCATGGTGGTGTGATGGTGGTTGATGGTTTTTTGAAGAGAAGAGGGGAGGAAGAAGGTGTTTTCTTCTTATTTTTGAATTATGGAGATGTATGGAAGGTTTAGTGGTCCCTAGGAATATGTGTCATATTCTTAAGTACCATATTCTTTACACATGGTCCCTAATGTACTCTAAGATTTAGCCTAATGCTCTAGATTAATTCCTAATGTCCTATTGATCATAGCCACGAATCTTAAGTATACTTATTGTAACTAGTTACTTGTTGGTTCTTAGTTACGTTTTAAATAATTTAAGAAAAGCGTAAATTTTTGCTGGACTGTTACGATCGATCTAAAATATTAAACTTAGTGTATTTTTGGTTTTTATTAAATTTTTGTCTAACGCGAGTCTATGAAATGTACATGTTTCGGCTAAAAGCTTGAAATTGCGTATTCTTTTCGACATGCGCGTATTTTCTGGCAACGATTTAAAAACATTTTCTTAAAGGTCGCTTTCAAGAATTTATTTATTACTATATGTCTACTAAAATATGCTCTTTACAGGTCACGAGCCTCGACCTTTTCGGAGAGAATTGTTTTACGATTCGTTCCGATCCCTCCATAGGGAAATGGTTGAGATTTGCTCCTTTAAGCAACCGTTTTTAGGTACAAAACTTTTTGAAAGCTCCCAAATGACATTATAAACTAAATAGTAATGACTATTCTCTAATTTTCTTAGGACTTTTCGTTCCTCGTATCCTAAATTGACAAGATCACTAATTAACTTATTTTGTGCCTTCATTATCTTTTTAAGGTTTGACAAACCGTCACGTGGTCCTTGGTCTTTATAATTTAGATCGTGTGTGAGTTCATTCATGACTTCCAGAAATGCTTTCTCTTCCTGCGAATCAGGTTTTCCGATTGTAGATTTAACTATCCTAACGAGTTCACTGATTTTGGCTTTTTCTGTGGAAGTGAAGGGGTATTTTGTAAAGGCGAAGATTCGAATAAGCTTGATGTGAAGGTCTTTTCTTTTAGTGAAGAGAGCTGTGTCGATTCTTTCCTTGGTGGAATCAGGAAAAACGTCTCGCAATTTGGAGATCAAGTAAGAGGCGGGGTCAACAAAGAATGGAATATTACCAGGAATGACGATGGGAATCATCGGGTCCCATTCTATCCAGAACTCAAGTTTCTTAATCATTGCAGCGACATTGTGATTGATTAATATCATAGATATTGGGAGAAAATCCATGTCGGCAAGTGATTCAAAAAGTAGATCTAAATCTGCTATAAACTTTAGTTCTTGGTCTCTGAAATTTGTGAAAGTGCTTTCGCATTCATGACTTGACAGGCGAAGAAGGAATTCTACTTGTTTTTCTAATTTGGCAATCGTTTCTCGTTGTTCATAGGAAAACGGGAGGTCAGCGTATTTTAATTGCCTAACGAATGCTTTATAGACATCTACCCTATGGGAAGGATTGAAGGAAGCACCGAGGTAGCATTCTTCAAAACAAGGTTGTTCTAACTCGACTGATGGAATCTTATCCACCACTCGGTAAATGGTGTATTTGTGTTCATGTGAAAGGAATGGAAAGATACCGTCATTACAAGAATTGTATAGGGTTTGGGTATACACTGATGTTTCAGGAATGAGGGTGATTAAGTCACGTAATTTCGGAGGTTTGACTTCATAATGATCTTCGGGAAGATTATTGAAGTGGACAGAATTTGGCAAGCTAGGTGAATGAAAAGTTGGAGAGTGATCTTCTGAAGATGATGCAAGGTCGGGTAACTGATTCGTGTCATCAAAGTCCAGGCAATGTTTTGGAATGGAAAGTGGGGTCCTAAGTTCTTCTTGGGTATCGGAGGTCTCCTTAGTTTTAGAGGAAGAAGGTGAAAGGAAATCAGATCCTATCTCTTTTTTTAAGTAGTTAAAGAATTCCGTATTATCCATCGCCTTAAATTCATCCTTTGAAATGAGGCAAGAAGTGGGTTTTCGAGTTGTTATTTTTAAACTAATATTATCCTAATTAACTAATACTTAATTTCTTAAATTAACTTTCGAAGGATATCTGAGAAGATTTCGATCGGAAGGATCTCCTAAATACTACTACTTAAGGCGGCTTTGAATCGTACATTTACGATTCCCTTGGATAAGGGAAATCTTGGTGGTGGGCATTTTTCTCTAAATCTTGTTTCGGATGCCTTGAATCTTTAACTGCGTGTGGAATCTTCGTTTCTCGTCCATTTTTAGTGATTTTTCTCGTGCTTCCGTGTTTTCACCTTCTTGGCACAATATCACTGATTTAAGTGATAATTGAGCTTGTATGCCAAGTATTAGTCTTAAATGAGAGAGATATCGGTAGTAAAAACATGACTTTTTACGCGATATCACAAACGCCACCACCATTTGCCTAAAAGAAAGAGGTTTTTTGCACGAATACTCCTAATTCCCAACCCTCCTTTATTAAGAGGAGATAACGTGTTATTCCAACTAATCCATGTAATACCCTTTTCATCATTTGTTTTGCCCCAAAAAAACTTTCTTCGAATGCCGATGATGGAAGCTATCAATAATACCTGACCAGTTACAAACTTTAGACATATTTTTGCCAACCGGAAGGCCAAGGTACATAAAAGGGAAAGAATCATGATTACACAGAATGGATCAGGCTACAATCTCCACCTCTCTTTCTCTCATTTACTTCAATGCCAAACAACCGACTTTTCAACAGATTAATCTTGAGGCCTGATACATCTTCGAAACATTTAAGAACCCGAATTAAGTTCTTCCCATTATACGCTGACCAACACCCGAAGAAAAGAGCGTCATCCGCATACTGAAGCAAGGAAATATTTATAACACCTCTCATTTTACAACCATTTAAATATAATATATCGGAAGCGCAAGTCCAAATAATCATTAATAATTTACATCCTTTAGTCAACATATAAAATCCAACTACTTCAAATCATAGTTTATCAACATGGGTGTTGTTTCAAAACTAAAAGATAACATTGATTTATAAAAAGTCAAATATCAGAGTAACGCCTAGTTGTCAAACATTCCATCAAGTCAACAAGCTTCTTGCCTGCCCATTGTATCAACACAATAATTTGCAAGAAGTGGGGTGGTGGGGTTAGCATAACGCTAAGTGAGTGGATAATAATCAACAGCCCAACTTAGCATAACACCTCTGTTTACATCAAAGCATCGTAAACACATAATACACAATAAAACAATTCAACTGTTCAACAATTCAACTGGTCTACTATTTATCTGGTCAACTATTCAACTGGTCAACCTTAAAGACATAAGTACACAATACAACTTGTCAACAATGCAACAGTTCAACAATATCACACCTCAATAACGAGGATCGGTGGCTCTAGAGATACCATGATACCTGGGTGGCTCCCCAAGAACACTTACCCAACCATATCCGTGTGGCCATAACGGACGAGACCGATAGCTAGTGGTTATCATCCTCAAACACAGGTTCTATACACACAACAAATGAAGTAAGTCCCCGTGTAATTCATACAACAACCAACTAGCCCAACCAACTAGTTCAACCTGTTGACCTCATTAACAACTGATGCCCGAGGGCCAAACATATCACGTGATCACATATTCACAACTCATCAGGTCAACATTTCAGACTAACAGTCTATCAACAGTATTATTACTATTAAACCCTAATTATCATGACAACTGAAAACAGTAATAATATGCATACCCGTTGTAACCAAAACTGTTACAACTAAATCACACTGAGGATTAAAGATCCACTCACCGATACCTCAGCTGCACGCTCAGAAGTCTAATATTACTGAGCCTTCTTACAATCTGAGAATACAAACAGAATAACGAGTTAATAACTCAGTAATAACAATGAACTTATATTATAATCATATAGCATATTTCAGTACATACTATTCCACTACAATACATCAAGTACTATTTTATACTAATACCATAAGTATTAAATCATTCAAGTAACGAGGCTAAAACAATAAGTGCATACAGTGACTAGGATCCGCCGGATTAAACCCTGGATCCGCCGGATCCCTCTTATGATCCGCCGGATATAATAATTCTTATTTTATAAAAATATTATTTTTTCAAGGGTTTATTCAATTGTAGATACGAACTCGGAGTATCCGCCGGATCACATCATGATCCGCCGGATCCCCTCTGGATATGGTCATGATATGGTCTTTGATCCGCAGGATCATGACAGGATCATTATTGGATCCGCAGGATTATCATAGGATCCGCAGGATCACTATATGATCCGCCGGATCAAACCCTTTTCCAGCAACCTGCACCTTCTTCTTCACCCAGAACCCGAATTTTATATCCAAATCAACAAACTCAGTACATAATCAGTTACTACTACATCTATTAACATCAAACATCAACATACAACTAGTTTTCAGGTTCCAATTTCATGTATACATCATTAACTCATCAAATTTCAATAACAATCAAGTTTATACAAGAATAAAACAAGATAACACTTACAATCAAGGAAGAAATTGGATGATGATGATGATGCAAATCTGAGATTATTTCAATTCCACAAAATAATTTGTTATTTTCTTGCTTTTGGTAGGTTTAATTCTTGAGATTTTTGAGGAAATGAAAACATAAAGAAAGGTTTAAGAAATATCAAGAAATAAGTCGGTTCACCCAACCGACCCAATTCATCCAGTGTAATTTAATTCCTCTTTTAAACTTATTGTCTGGAACCCGAAAATCATTTGCGAGTCCAACTATTTTATTTCACCGACAACTTTATTAATTTACAACAATTAATAATTTATCTGTCACAATGGAATATTTAACTCCTATTCCAATTATTTTTCAAGTAATTTAAACCGAACTATTTCCCAGCACATTAAATACTCATTTAAAATTAGGAAATAGTAAAATATTACTAGGTCCAAATTGAGGATGTTACAATATTTGACCCATCACTTGATAACGTAAGACTCGAAAAAAGTTTCTTACGACATGCCTCCAAAGTTAACACTTGAAGTGCCTCCGCTACGATTTAAAATAAAATAGGAGATAACGGGTCCCCTTGCCTAAGCCCGACCCATGGATAACTCCTTAGTTGGGGATCCATTGATCAACACCGAAACTGTTGTAGAGGAGAGGCAACCACGAATCCACATACACCATTTGTCACCAAAACCCATATATCCCAAAACATCATCAAGAAAAGACCAGCTAACACTATCGTAAACTTTCTCAAAATCGACTTTCATACACATAAGTTTTAATCTTGAACTCTTTGCATAATTGATTATTTCATTTTCAATTAGCACCCCGTCCAAAATTTGACGCCCCAAAATAAAAGCCGTTTGATTATGTCGAATAACTTAATGAATGCTTTTCGACATAGTGAAGCAAGTATTTTTGCAATAATTTTATAAAGACACCCAATTAAACTTATAAGGCGAAAATCTAATATGTTTATGGGATCATTTGATTTGGGAATGAGGGAGATATAAAGGAAGCATTGCATCCTTTACTTAAATGACTGGAAGTATCAAAAGGATTTTATACAATCAAAAAATTCACCTTTGATAATATCCCAGGCACGTTTAATAAAATTAAAATTGAAACCATCAGGGCCTGGAGCTCTGGACCCGGAACACTCCCAAACTGAGTGTTTTACTTCATCCATAGTTATTGGAGAAACTAAAAACTCCTGATCATGATCATCAAGTTTGAGATTGTTTGAATCTGGAAATATTGGCCTGCCATTATCCTTCTCATGAAATCTCTCAGCAAAATAAGAGAACGTGACTTCTTTAATTTGAATAGGAGAATCACTTCAAGACCCATCCGGAAATGCTTGGAAATATGCAACGAAGTTGGACAGAGATGTGGATGCAACATTGCAACAACTACGTGAGAGAACACACAAGATAACATTCGACACAATCTTGTTGAGCATATGTTTGGACTTTTTTAGCCTTTTTAATGTAAGTGTTTTTGATTTAAATGTAATATAGTGTAATTTAATAAGATCGAAAAGCTAGAATTACCAACAAAGTTTGCCAAATTAACTTACAAAATGATGTTGCACCACTCCAAAGCATAGAGAGAAAGAAGAAACAGAAAAACAAGTTACAAACAAGTTTATAGAATTATCTTGCAACTCTAGTACTCGTATTTCTCTTTCAACCATGTCAATCTACTTCTTATTCTATATAATTTTTAAAAATTTTAATTTCATAGAAAAATTAAAATGGGAACTTTTTCACATTGTGAACCACATGGTCGTACAATGTAAAACTCAATGTCAAAGTACTTCAAGCCATTCAACTTACAAACGGTAATACTATCACACTACTATCATATCTATTATATAATAGCACATAATATATATCATTGTCTCCAATTTGAACCTACAACCTCATGATTAGAAAGGTCCTCCGATACTGCTAGACCATTGACACTTTGGTAGAGGTAATACCATATAAATGCTGAGAATATGATGTCGACCGAAACAAATCCAATATTGGCAAATACACACAAAAGTGCGTGTGTCATAATAACTCATAATCAAAGTAAGTAAAACAATCAAATTTGAGTTTAGAAACTTTGACTAGTCGTACGTGCTTTATTGACTCCACGCGTAAGAACATACTAGACGTCAATATTAAGCCGAACGTGCACTACAAGTGACTTCATGAGCAAGCTAGTGTAGTAGTAATATATTGAAAAAAAAATCAAATTCCTCCGGTAATATATTCTATTGTGTATAAATGTATATATTCAATTTTCGATTTTTTTTTAATTGTATGTAATTTTATGATTTGGGGCTTTGTATGACGCTACGTGGGTGGTTTATATGAATGATACATGACTTAAAATATATACAATTGGCAATAACCGAAAATTGAGTACACATGGTTTTTACAAGTTCATACAGACAATAAGTTTTTTGTGATACTTTATTACATTTTCAAACACTTAGGCATTATACTCATTAGTTATGATTGAGTTGCACATAATAGTCGCTGGTGCATGTTAAACGTACACCGCCCATCAATCATCATCTTCTTACAAATTTAGAGTGTTTGGTACGGGCTTTCTATGACTTCCAGGGGTTTGAACATCTACTTTTAATAATTTATAGTTCATAAGTGTTGTTTGGCAACATAACAAAAATATGACTTCTTGAAAAAATAAGCCCCGTAAAGTCCTTAAACAAGAAGTTTTTTGAAGTAGCTTTTGAATAGTAGCTCAAACCCAGCTCTAGCCACAAACTTCAGCTTTATCTCCGGATCCAACTCGTTGTTGCCAAACACACCCTTAAACATTCGAAAGATAACAAACAAACAAATTATTTATTATTATTATTATTTTTTTTTTGATATATCAATAGATAGATGGTTAATTTTTTTAAGAAATATATGGTGACACAAGACCACAGGTGATTAATAACTGGTCATAACCAAAACTTGATCATGCACGTGTTTGTTTTTGGCTTCTTGACATCTTCAATATTTCTTGTGTCACCTTCTTTTTGGATAAAATGCTAAATAAATACGTTTGTGCTGCTTTCAAAAAATAAGATTAAAAAAAAGGGTAATAGATAATATACATTACCTAGAGTAAGGTTCAAATGAGTAAACCAATTTTGAGTGAGAATGAGGGAACCAATAGATTTATACCATGTGTCACTTTATTCCCTCTCCTCCACATTTTTTAAAAACGGTAAGTCGAAAAATCATGAAAATTGCATCATAAAATTCAACGTTTTCTCCTCTTCGATTTGCCGTCCCTCAAGGCATACTTTCGACAACTTTTTTTTTCTTCCATTTTTTGATGGGTTTTACAAATTAGTAACACGTGTGTTAGTGATTGGTTATACATTTAATTTGTGGTTAAGGTTAGGGTTTAGGGTTTATTAGGGTTTAGGGTTTAGTAGGGTTTAAGGTTTAGGGTTTAGTATGATTTAGGGTTTAGAGTTTTGTAAAGCGTTTAGGGTTTAGGGTTTGGGGTTAGGGTTTATGGTTTAGGATTTGATGTTTGGGGTTTCGGGGAGAAACTCCAAACGTCAAACCCTAAACCCTAACCCATAAACCCCAAACCCTAAACCCTAAACGCAACATTTTAATACATGTGTTAGTAAATGTGAAATCCACCAAAAAAATGGAAAAAAAAAACTCGTCAAAAGTATGCCTTGAGGGACGGCAAATCGAAGAGGAGAAAACGCTGAATTTAATGGTGCAATTTTCATAATTTTTCGATTTGTCGTTTGTGAGATAATTGATGTTGAGGGTAAGTGAGTTTTGTACATGTGGAACATTCTCTTTGTACACATGGCTTGATATCATTGGTTCCCTCATTCTTACACAAATTTCTATTCTCATTAGAACCCTACCCACATTACCTATTATTATTATTCATGTTTTCTTTTTGATATGTCACAAAATAATTGTTTACTTTCAATTTCAACCGATCAATAAATGTTTAAGTGAAAAATAATGAATTCTTAATTGGTAAGCAGTCCTTTTGAAAAACCGTGCGCAAATTTGTGGTGAACAACTAAATTGGAACGCAATATTTGTAAATTGAGGGACCATTGTTATAAATATTACGAGTAGTAAATTCAAGTCCTGAATTTGTAACTCTTGTTTAAAAATTTGGCTTCACACATAACATTTATGCACTTATTAACATAGACGTTATCCCTTATAATAATAATAATAATTAATAATATTAATCAATAATAATAAGTTATTTACTTGTAGCATTTATTAATTATTTAGGTTAAAAACGTCGAAACGTAGTTATATCTCAACAAGAAACCTCTTGTATCTAGTTCTAATAGTATAACTCATATAAAGATTGTTTTGAAAAAAAGGGCATAATCGTCCACCAATAACATAAAACAGGTGGTTTAATTTACCATTGACTTGTTGACTTAAAATTCTCTCAAATTTATTTTATTTTTTTTAAATTAAATAAAAATAAAAATAAAAAAAATATTATTATTAAACCGAAAATAAAAGGTGGAGTTCCTTTGGCCAACCTATAAAAACGGCCTTCTATATAAATGCCCATCAACTCCCATGCAATTCTCGCCCACTTCAATTTCTGAATCCCCATTTCTCTCTCTTTTTTATCTCCCGCCGTTAGGTTTCCGTCACCTCCTCCTCCCAATTTTGCATGGTGGAATCAGGTCATATCCGTTAAATTCCCTAACGCCGTTAGCCTTCTAACCCTGATAATCCTCTGTATCTTTTAATTTCATCTTCTGAGCGTTAGTTGTGGGGATATCTGAGTTGATTAAAAGGCTAGGGTTTGCTTCTCCTTTGATTCCGATCTCCTTCTGCTTCTTTTGAGGGGGTAGCCGGGGCTCCGGCCTCGGCGGGTTGTAAAGCCCCCTACCTTTACAAACTTTGCCAATTTCAGTCCTTATAATTCTTTCATTTTTTCATTTTAACCCCCTGTTAACCACATGCCTGCCCTAGCGCTTTCCGTTGATTCCGCCATGGCCGCACTTTCTCTTCCAGCGCCGGAGGTATTCGCCGGTGTACTTCCGTCGGCCAACGCCGTCGCCTCCGACGCTCATTGGTCGCCGGATCATTCTAACCAGCTGTATAACGTCGACGGATGGGGAGCGCCGTACTTTTCAGTTAATTCCTCCGGTAACGTCACCGTCCGGCCACACGGTGACCGTACAATGGACCACCAGGAGATAGATCTCTTAAAGGTTGTGAAAAAGGCTTCTGATTCGAAATCCACCGGCGGTTTAGACCTCCGGCTGCCGCTCATCGTCCGGTTCCCGGACGTTTTGAAAGACCGACTAGAATGCCTTCAAGCGGCGTTTAATTACGCCGTTAAATCTCAAGGTTACAATTCTCATTATCAAGGTGTGTATCCGGTTAAATGCAATCAGGACCGTTTCGTTGTTGAGGATATTGTGAAATTTGGATCCGAATTTAGGTTCGGGTTGGAAGCTGGATCCAAACCGGAGCTCCTTCTAGCTATGAGCTCTCTCTGCAAAGGTAGTTCCGAATCGCTTCTAATTTGTAACGGTTTTAAAGATGCTGAATATATTTCGTTAGCTTTAATTGCACGAAAACTTTCGTTAAATACCGTAATTGTTCTTGAACAAGAAGAAGAATTAGATGCTGTGATCGATATAAGTATTAAGTTAGGTGTTCGCCCGGTGGTTGGCGTACGTGCTAAACTCCGGACGAAACATTCCGGTCATTTCGGATCAACTTCAGGCGAAAAAGGGAAATTCGGTCTCACAACAACACAAATTCTGCGTGTTGTGAAGAAGCTTGAACAATGTGGTATGATAGATTGCTTTCAGTTGTTGCATTTCCATATTGGATCCCAGATCCCTACTACAGCCTTGCTGGCTGATGGTGTTGGTGAAGCTGCACAGATTTATTGTGAGTTAGTTCGATTAGGTGCTTCAATGAAAGTTATTGATATAGGTGGTGGGCTTGGGATTGATTACGATGGTTCAAAATCGACTAATTCTGATATTTCTGTTGGTTATGGATTGGAAGAGTATGCAATGGCGGTTGTTCAGGCGGTGAAGTTTGTTTGTGATAGGAATTCTGTGAAGCATCCTGTGATTTGTAGCGAAAGTGGGCGAGCTATTGTGTCACATCATTCTATTCTGATATTTGAAGCGGTTTCTTCCAGCAAGTATACAGTTCCAGCCATGTCATCTTTTGATGTCCAGCATTTTGTTGAGCGCCTCCCTG
Source organism: Helichrysum umbraculigerum (assembly GCA_949592205.1). Lineage (NCBI taxonomy): Eukaryota > Viridiplantae > Streptophyta > Magnoliopsida > Asterales > Asteraceae > Helichrysum > Helichrysum umbraculigerum. Next base: position 97,346,896 of record CATIUR010000004.1, read on the forward strand.
AGGACGCTCGTTCGGATTACCATAACGTGTTGCAGTCTGCTGTTAGAGGCGATTATGAAGCTTGTTTGGTTTATGCTGATCAAATGAAGCAGAAATGTGTTGAGAAGTTTAAAGATGGATCGTTGGATATTGAACAGTTGGCTGCTACTGATGGGTTGTGTGATTTAGTTGCTAAGGAAATTGGGGTAGCTAATTCTGTTAGCACGTATCATGTTAATCTCTCGGTTTTCACATCGGTTCCTGATTTCTGGGGTATTGAACAGTTGTTTCCTATCTTACCAATTCATCGCCTTGACGAGTGTCCAACAAAAAGGGGGATTTTGTCTGATCTGACTTGTGATAGTGATGGAAAGATTGACAAGTTTATAGGAGGTGAATCGAGCTTACCACTCCATGAATTAGAGGGTGAAAATGGGATGAAATACTATTTAGGGATGTTCTTGGGAGGGGCTTATCAGGAAGCTCTTGGGGGTGTTCACAATCTGTTTGGTGGTCCTAGTGTGGTCCGTGTGTCTCAGAGTGACGGTCCATTTGGGTTTGCAGTTACCAGAGCTGTGCCGGGTCCATCGTGCAGTGATGTTCTCCGTTTGATGCACCATGAACCCGAAATTATGTTTGAGTCACTTAAGCACAGGATTGAAGAGTACGTTCATGAAGAGGGTGATTTGGGTGGAGATATGATTGCCGGTGGAATTGCTCAGTCTTTCCATAACATGCCGTATCTGAGTGTAGGAGCTTCATGCTGCCTGACTGCTGTTGCTGCTGCTAATGGGAATAATGGGTACTATTACTGTTCTGATGAGGATTTCAACGTCGGAGGAGCTGATGCAGTTTCCGGTGACGATGAACGGTGGTCTTATGTTTGTGCTTGAGAAACGGAAGGGATGTTCTGGTTTGGTTGTGTCACTGAGGTTGTTCTGATCTGCAAACATCACTTTGTTTATGTTTTTTTAGTTTAAGTAGTTGTCTTTTAATTTTGTTCTGCTCTCTTTTTTCCTATGAACAAGATTGAAAGAGAGCTTTTTATCTTTTTTTTGATAAATTTATGAAGATCTAGCTTGGGGATTATTATGCACATCCGAATCTCCTGTCATGTACATTCGGTGTTCATCCCCATCTCTTTCTTCATATTGTAGTTCATTCTCTATGATAATAGAAGTTCTTCATTGGATCTTATTGATTCAAAATCTGTGATCTTGCTCTTACGGTTTTTTTTTTTTTTTTTTTTTTTGTAGTCGTAGTTGCATGTTTTTGAATCACATCCAACCGGATTCTTATAAATTCTTTGCTTGCAGAGTTATATTGTATAAAGTTATAGAGTTTCACTTAAATTTTATGCTACTGCTTTTTTAGCGGGGTCAGGCTTTTACGTTTGATTCGTCTGAAAGAAGTTACCTTGTGTTCACCACTCTAATATGATGAAAGGTATGTTTGCTTGTACTTATCGTTAGCATAATCTTCATCTTTTAGTTGTGATCTCGTTCAAGGATTTGAATCTTTTGCTTCTAATTTACCTTCTTATCTTTATATGCAATGGGTACCATGTGCACGTAAGCCGTTTTGTTGTAAGAAGATACACGAAAAAGCGACCTCTGATTCCCATGTCCAATTTCCATACATGTAGCTGTCATCACTTATGTGTCGTGTATCTTTTGTCCATGATCTTTAGCTAAAGTTAAATTGTTGGAGAACTATAATCTTTTTTGGTGGCAAGTTGTGAACAAATGGTAGACCTATCACCTATGTACCCAAATATGTCACTATCTGTTACTATAACATTTTCAGACTAATATGCATGTTAGAGTCAAAATTTAGTACTTTCTCTAAGGAATGACTAAGATTAGCGAAAACGCGTTGATTTTGTGTTTGGGATGCAAATATGTCACTATCTATTACTATACCATTTTCAAACTAATATGCATGTTAGATCCAAAATTTAGTACTTTTTTTAAGGAATGAGTAAAAGATTAGCGAAAACGCGTTGATTTTGTGTTTGGGATGCTCCAACCGCTACATGATCGTGACCCATGAATCATTTGGTCCACAACTCTTATCCCTCTTCCTTTTACGATTTTAGTCGTCCCATATTGGATATTCCTATCCTGTGTTTATCGTCTAGGATGCGCGTAAATCAGTTTGTGAGCCACAAGAATGTGGTCCTATCTATGTGACAGAATTAGTATTCTTTTTTGGTGGGTGTAACTTTTTAGCCTTTAGAATATTGTTGTTTTGGATTTGGTTATGATGATGGCTTCTAGGTTTTGAGAATATTTTGAACATTCTTTGTTAAAAGCATAGGGCCAAACAAATCTAGCAGGAAATTGGGTGTGTATTTGCTAAACAACAAACATGGAAACAACTTGCATATGGACCTTTGATGCTTTGAAAAACCAAATTCAAATAAAGTTGGCTACATAGATATGTACTCAATGCATTAAGGCGTGTACCTTATGAATGGTTAGATCCGGAACAATCGTGGTTAAGTGCGGTTAAGTTACTCGGACCCTTGTGATCAGGTGGGTGTTTGATGTAAAGTTACTCGGACCCTTGTGATCAGGTGGGTGTTTGATGTATTGTCTTTACCTTTTGGCTATTGGGTTGAATTTTTAGATTGTACTGTACAAGTCATTGATGCATGAGCATATTTGTTTGAAGAAAAAAGATCATGAGAGTATAAGGATTTTGAAAAGAATGGAAGTACCAATGGAAAGGTGTCATGTGTACAAAGAGAATACCCACATGTTAAAAACCCATTTACCCTCTAACTTAAATATCTCACAAACGACAAATCGAAAAATTATGAAAATTGCATCAATAGATTCAGCGTTTGATCCTCTTCGATTTGCCGTCCATCAAGACATACTTTCGATAAAAAAAAATTTCACCTTTTTTTAGTGAGTTTTATTAATTATTAACACATGTGTTATTAAATACTTGAACATTTAATTTAAGATTGAGTGGTTAGGGTTTAGTATATTTGATGGTTTAGGTTTATAAGGGTTTAGGGTTTAGTAAAATTTAGGGTTTAGCAAGGGTTCAAGGTTTAGGGTTTAGAAAAATTTAGGGTTTAGCGTTTTGTAAAGCGTTTAGGGTTTAGGGTTTGAGGTTTGGGGTTTCGGGGAGAAACCCCAATCCTCAAACCCTAAACCCTAAACCTTAACCCCTAAACCCCAAACCCTAAACCCTAAACGCAACACTTTAACACACGTGTTATTAAAATGTGAAACCCACCAAAAAAACGTGGAAAAAAGAACTCGTCGAAAGTATGCCTTGAGGGACGGCAAATCGAAGAAGAGAATACGACTAATCTAATGGTGCAATTTTCATAATTTTTCGATTCGTCGTTTGTGAGATAATTGGTGTTGGGGGTAAATGGGTATTGTATTCTCTTTGTACAAATGTCACCCTCCCATTGGTACTTTCATACTTTCCATAATTCATGTACTCTCATGATCCCTTCTCTTTGTTTGAAACCTCATTTTTAGTGATGAGGATTTTGACAGCCCATGGGTCAGTTGCCAGATTTGGGTTGTAGGATTCTGATTCTTAACATGTAGATAGATAAGATGGAATATGGCAATGCTTGCCCTGTGGCTGTGACCATTTTATGATTGAGTGCTAAAAAGGTGATTATAGAGGCTGTGTGGGATCGTTCTATTTATAAACGTTTATATGCTTAAAATATAAGTTTGATCGTAATTATTATTTTTATCATTGGATATGCTTCTCACTTTTAAAAATAAAAATTAGTAGATCAACTTTTTTTTCTTCTTCTAGATTTGAAGTAAAAAATGATTTGTTGATTTCTTGCAATCTGTTAGCAATTTGAAAACGACACCTTTTGAAAAAGGTCAAATTTAGTATTTATATAAAAATTAAAAACGTGTGACAAAGTTGGTTGCCAATTTAATGATTTTGAAGAAGAACAAAAGTTTAGGGTGCGTTTAGTTACAAAAAAACTCATCACTTTTTCAGAAAAATTCTATAAGAAAATTAGAAAACGTGTTCAAATTTGAGTTTTCTAAAAAACTTTTCTAAGAAAAGGAAAATCCTTGTTTTCCTTTTTATAACTACAAAGTTGAAAATTACTTTTGATGATTTACTAAGTTTTCCATCTCTACTACTCCTTAGAAAAGGAAAACTTCAACCCTTGCAACTAAACAGGTTTTCAGGATTTTTCATGTTTTTCTAGAGAAGTAAAACACTTCTCATTCTCTAGAGAAATGGAAAAATAAAAATAGAAAAAAATTTCTGTAACTAAACGCGCCGTTAGCTCTTACACTTCAAAAAAGCAGTCAAGTTATATGATTGGAATATTGGATACAACAAACTTTACAAAGTATACATTCTAAACGTTTTACTATAATCAGTGGCTAGGGAAAGAGGATACGTCGGTTTTTATTTATCAAGTAATCTATTAACGGTCATTAAAAGGAAATGATAAATCCAAAAAATAAATTATCAAAGTTTTGTCAAGAACTTTGATGAAAATATTATCACCCAACATTAAAACTGCCGACTAAAGAATTAAACAATCTCATATAAAAACATTGTCACCTACTAAATACTCCATCCATTTAAAATTTATTGTCCACAAACAAAAAATACGCAGTTTAAGAATACATAATTGTTACACTGTATTTTTGTATAGAATGACAGTTTTACCCCTTCCTTTTACCTACACTTTTTATGCCATACATATAAAGTATTTGTAATATAAAAAATTTAGTTAATAATACCATTTACTTTTTGAAATTGAACAATTAATTTGCAACGTATGAAACATGACTATACACATGGGAGAGGGGAAGGGGGCAAGAGACTATTTAAACAAATCATAGTTACGGTATGTTTACTTGAAATGTTATCCACAATTACTGTTTATGATTCAAGATTTGTACACTAGCCAACTAAACATTAGCCCATTAGATCACCAAAGAGACAAATACACTATTAATATTTTAATATTTAACATTAATACAAATTGAATGAATGATTGATTTAGTAGTATTCTTTATAGATTTAATCACGACAAAAAAAGACATGTTTCCAACTGACCGGGTCACGGGATGTTTCAGATAATTATTTTACTATTATGTTTATTTACAATAATTATAACTAGTTTAGGACCCGCGAAATTCGCGGAATCGTCAATGAAAAATACTTAAGTAATCCATTAACGTATAATTGTTATTATTATCTTGAGTTTTATATATTATATATACAATATTTTTTATATATAAAATAAGATAATGTATATATTAACGGGTGAACCTTATACCATACGCTATTATATTTGAATTTTCATGAGTATTAGATTTTAATTTTGTATGATATGAAAACATAAAATTGTTCGTTACGTTGAACGTACCGAAACTTTGAATTAGTTAATTAAAAAGTTAAATTGTTAGCTTTAAGATTTAAAATCTTGAATATACTATCGTTTATGGTATCTTGGTTTCGTTTTTTTTGTCGTGTTTTAAATATGCGTCGTATATTCAATAATTAAATTTTTTTAATTTGACCAAAGTTACATACATTGGGATAACCGAAACTCACGAATAAATATGAAAAACCGATAGGTAATAATAATTGGGTACCCAGCGGGTATTGGGTTAGGTATGGGTACGAATATTCTAAACGTGTATGGATACAGATACACTAAAACCCGGCGGAACCAGACCCATTGACATCCATAATGTAAGCATTGTAAATTAGAAACTGATAAAAGAATTAAAAAAGACAGTGGTATGGGTACAGATACATTAAAACCCGCCGGAACCCGACCCGTTGGCATCCATAATTCAAGAATTGTAAATTGAAAATTCATAAAAGAATTCAAAAAAGGCGTTCGTATAAGAATTTAAATAACTGGGCGATGGAATGAAGTTATGAATTTTTTGGAATTGAAAATAACTTATTGGGGCTTTTTCAAAAAAGAAAATAAAATAAAGAAGATTGTAGGAGGAGTTTGAATTACGAAACAAATAATTAAATATTTATTGAATTAAAATTTCCATAAAATATTTGGAGGATTTTATACAATTAAAGAAAAAATAGAGGATTTATATTGTAAATATTGAAGGGTCTATATTTTAAATATAGAAGAGTATATTATTAAATTAAAATTTTCATAAAATATTTGAAGGATTATATACAATTAAAGAAAAAATAGAGGATTTATATTATTAATATTAAAGGGTCTATATTGTAAATATAGAAGGGTATATTAGTCTTTTAGTCATCTAAAAATGGGATTAATGATGTCATTAAATAAATGAATGATTAGATCTTAATTGTTGATTTTCATCTAATGACTATTATTCTATCAAGATTTTTCTTTTAATATATAAGATAGATAGATTGTTTCCTCATAATCATAGTACTAAACATTATCCAAATCACACCAAATTATATTGACTAGTGATGAAGTTGAGACTAAAGAAAAACAGTACACAGTTGTTGACTATTTACCTCACGAGATGTGACCATATATATATATAGGAAAAGGAAAAGAAAAAAAAAAAAAAAGAGTCAGAGACAAAGAGATTACTTGTATCGGGTGTGTTTGTTTGGAGGGGTTTGAGAAGTGGAAATGGGAATGGGTTTGAGATTGATACCCACTCATAATGTTTGGTCGCTAGCTTAGTAATCAAAAAATGAGAATCAAACCCACAGATCCATACCTATCATATGTGGTGTATTTTCTTGTTCAATCTCATTCCAATACCAACTATTTATTAATCTCATACCCACAGTGATTCCTAATTTTAAACCAAACGTACCCTAAGTAATGATTGGTTTCGCCAAAGGGTGAAAAATATAGCCCCTAAAGCAAGACCTTACAACACTTTCTGACCCAAATCAATAATATCAATTTATTTGTAATAAAGATAACATGAAAGTTTTGCATGGAAATTGCCAAAAAGAAAAATGATGCAAGTTGGAGAAAAGAAATCTATTGGATGATGCAGGAAAGTTTTCATCAACACTCATACAAATCAAACACATTCATTAAAAGAGCTAGTATCCATGTCTAATTGTCATGGCTGACAACAAGCCATACATAAACACTTGCTTCTCGAGTCACCTAGCAACAAATAACAAAATACAACATTAACGAACTAAACAAAAGATAAAACTTTCTATGGAGAAAGTAATTTGTAAACAAAAACTTGAATCAACGACATTTAGACACTAAAGTTGCAAGGAAAAGAAAAAGATTTTGCTTTAGGACCAGACATTATAATGAATATTTTGGTAACTATCGAGGGTCAAACGGAGTAACAGCCTAAGGCTAAGAGGCAAATGCATGGAAACCTAAACGTTTAATAATGGAGATTGGCTAAGAACCAGTACTAACACAGAACATTTGGATGTAAGACGTGTAGAGCGATGTTTTGTGTAACGTATCATAAACATTTTGCATTTGGAGATGAAGATTATACATGGCATGATGATCAGTTTATAGCTAACCTTGATTTATTGCCATGGAGCCCATATTACTTTCAATTAATGATCCTCTCGACCATAATCGTAAACTATCTCAATCTGCAAAAACCACAAAATGAAGAGCGCTTAAGCACAATGGCATGTACATGGTTATAATTTAGAACTTGGCATGCGAATTTTCCAAATGGTAGTGAAAACAAGCTATTATAACATCCTAGCAACAACTGTGGATGTAGCAATGTTGAGTTGTGTATATACCACTTTTTACATTTTTAAAACTAGCATTATGTGCTCCAAGTGATTGTAGTAACAGTAATAAACTATAATATCTAGACCACATGTTGAAGATTATAAGAATACAGTTAGCATATATCGTGTTGAGATCAGTGAAGCAAGTTCTGAAGGTTTTAAAACAGAAAAGGAGGGTTCTTATGCTTTTCAACTGAAACCGTAAAGAGAACTGAATGAACCAATAGCTGTTCTATATCCTTCGGTTAAACAGATGAAATCCATAACCTGCTTAATACATGTACTTTTCTTTGTCATCTAAATTAGTCGAAAGAAGTTTGTAATATTCACACATTTGACAAGTCAGAAGGGGTGTTTGGGCTACAAAATTCTTTTGGAAGAATGGGATTATCAATGAAGTTAAAATGTGACTGAATGAAGATGGAATGGAATGTGGTTAACTTGATGTAGTAGGCATGTACATGACGGGAGTGCAATTCAATCCTGCACATGACAAGCAGATATAATCCAATAAAAAATATACAGTGATTTTGCACAAGACATGCCAGGTGCCAACGAGATTTAAGTAACGGAGAGAACTGGTATTTAAACAAGAAATTTACATGCCAGGTAAAATATCTGATAGAAGAAGCACTGTAATGGCCAAACAGAAAATTTTGTTTAACTGGCTATTAGTCAAAGTGGGTTCAACAAACGAAAACCAAGCGTTCGCGCATTGGTCTTTTGGTAATAAACCTTTTTGCCATGTAAGAAGGCTAAACTTTGGAGATAGGCAGACAGGAAAAAGCAAGACAAACATAAAGCTTGTCAATAACAAACTTTAAGCATCATAAAATAAAAGCTTCTTATACAATTTTCCACATAGAAGATAGTTCTAGGGCCATGAAAGCGATTAAATTATATAAGTTTTGAACTACCCTACGACATGGTACATGAAGGGAACCATGCAGCACCTTAATTATCAGTTAAAAATTATAATCATCATGAAATCAAACATTGAAGCCAAACTGAAGCCAAGCTTTTACAGCATCACGAAAAATTAGGGTTAACTGAAGGCTTAAGCTTTATGTAAACTAGATTCACTAAAGCATTTACAAAGTCATTATTACCCAAGATCAGAGGTTTATACGCGTATGGGATCATGAGATCTTTATACTAGTCTAATAATGAAAGAAGTAGAAGATTACCCCAGATGGTGGTGTAGGATTGCGAGTAAACTTGCTGCCACCAGGAGCCCATGGAACTGCTCATTGCAGTAAACATTCTTAGATAGTCAAGTAGTGAACAAAAAGAAAAGCACAAATAATTCATCATCTCGATAGAGAGAGTATACAAATGTAGGCAATTATGTTATGTAAGATATCAACCAAAAACTGGCTGTCTAAAACCTTGCTATTATATGCAAAAATGGGAGTTGTACCCTTCCGGAGTTCCGGAAATGCACAAAATGGGCACTGGACCTTGTATGATCTTTTACTTGCTATGATGGTTTACCAAATACTATTCCATATATATTATTTCCTGTGATATCCTTTTTTATTTGCATTACACTGCAACTTACCAATGTAAGGATCAGGGTGCCTCCACTTATTGTACTGTGCCTCACCATCAGCAATCATTCTATCAATGGTATCTATATCTTCCTGGACACACCAACATAAAACAATGCATATCAGATTCAAGTATTCAACAAAGAGTATAACGCAAAGATGCATGACTGTTTAATCAGCCTAGTACTTCGGCCAGCTCAATTTAAAAGTTCTCATTGTAAAACCCAGGCATCTATAAAGTAAGTTCCAAAGCAAACTATGTGATTCACTCACTGCTTACTACCTAGGCATGTATAAATTAGACTCCGATGTTGACATTGAATCATTGATAGAGCAAAAAATGCGGAGTCTTTCACCAAAAGTAATGAAGGTCAAATGTGTAGGTAAAACAGTAAGATCAGTCAGAAAAAGAATTCAACTCCTGGCATAACCAAAAAAAAAAAGAATGGACAAATCTTGTTTCCCCCCCCCCCCCCCCCCCCCCCCCCCCCCCCAGACCCTATTCTTATACTAGTTACCACAGTGTCAACTCTGCTATATTTCAACTTTTGTGAGTATGATATCAATCATGTATAATTCCTGGTCCATAGCAAATAGCCTCATCTTAATGCCTTGTCATTGTAACAACTGTCTGACTACCATAGGTTCAAAGAAAGTTGCTAAATGCTGAGAAAGAGATCATGAATGTCCTAATTTAAACACTCGCTCTTTATTTTTGGATACAACTTTTAAACATTATAAAAAGTACTCAACAATGTTTATTTCCCTCGTTTATCTTCTAATCATTCAGATTTACGACTTTTGTTGAACAAATCTCCAACTGAAACCCATTCTTTGGCTCAAATCTAACACTCAATGTGTCAGAAGTTCCAATACAATACTTATTTTCCAACACCTAACAGCCATGTACCTTAATGAACTAGAGTTAATCTGTAGTACAGCATGAGTAATGATAATGGTATCCGTGCAATACCATCATCAATGACCAGTAACAAAATCTTACATTATCTTTCACAAACTAGGTTATGTCAGAGTCAATGGGTAGAAAGTGAATAGAGATAAGCACTAAAATAATGACTTCCAAGACAGTACTGTGTTTCAGTTCTCTTCAAGCATCCAATGCACCAAAACATTTCATCAGAAGTATCATGACAACCTAGACTACCATTCGACATGGCTAATTCATAAATGATAAATGTGATATGAGATTGCGAAATGAGAAATGAGAAAAGTATAAAATTCTAAGTAATTTTTAAAGTATATATGTTTCTTAGACAGTCCTACAGAAATATTGCTCCCTTGGTCGCCTCATAACCCTTTATCCAGTTACCCTATGTGATATCCAAATTTCACATATATTATCCCAAAAAAGGAAAGGAGTTATCCAACAACTCCTCAAAATAGAATCAGTTTTCAACAAGATAAAAAATTTCCTGAATAGTGAAAGCAAGGGACTTTTAGACATAGAGATAAGCACTAAAATAGAGATAAGTGAATAGAGATAAGCACTAAAATAATGACTTCCAAGACAGTACTGTGTTTCAGTTCTCTTCAAGCATCCAATGCACCAAAACATTTCATCAGAAGTATCATGACAACCTAGACTACCATTCGACATGGCTAATTCATAAATGATAAATGTGATATGAGATTGCGAAATGAGAAAAGTATAAAATTCTAAGTAATTTTTAAAGTATATCTGTTTCTTAGACAGTCCTACAGAAAAATTGCTCCCTTGGTCGCCTCATAACCCTTTAGCCAGTTACCCTATGTGATATCCAAATTTCACATATATTATCCCAAAAAAGGAAAGGAGTTATCCAACAACTCCTCAAAATAGAATCAGTTTTCAACAAGATAAAAAATTTCCGGAAAAGTGAAAGCAAGGGACTTTTAGACATAGAAATGAACACAAAAATACAACGTATTGGTTTTAAGCACTATATGAGTTCAAGCATGAAATGTGATACCTTAAACAACCAAAATCAAAAGGCTGTTGGTTCAGCTATCCAACTTAAAACAACACAATATAAACCCTAAATTCCAGACACCAATGATATATTTAAGCAAATCACTACTTCATAATTTACAGGATTATAAATACCAACTCCTAAAACGATTCAACAATAGTGGCAAACCAGCATTTATTATTCCTAAGATATAAGTAGATATAACTAACCACATTTTTGTTAGCATCGAATCTCTCACGGAGTGCATCGGCCTGTAAAATTAATCAACAAGTTCAATTAAATAACGCAAGATCAAAACGAATTTATTACTTTACTTCAATAAAAAAAATGAAAGGGGTGGAAACTAGAAACCCTAATTTGAGATATAAAATTGATAGATACATACATCGGGGTAGAAAAGATGACGATGAACAGCCCAAGTGAGAGTGTCTTTTAGGGCACGTCGATATAAGATTCGGACTCTCTCCCTTTGCGCTGCTCTTCGAGCCAGATATGAAAGTGATCCGCTCATCGCTCCGATTTCCGATTTGTGTTTGGACTTTGGACACTGTGTTTTAGGGAGGCGTAGAGAACGACTGTAGCCAGTTGCTGGTGGATACGACGCCGTTTTGCGTCGTACTTGTTTCAAGGGCATTTCCGTCTTATACCAACATTAGACAATTTACCGTGGTAACACCATGTTATAGGTGTTTTGGGCCTCACGTAAATACTCTAGTAACATGGTGTTGTGAAGTGTTGTGAAAAGTAAGTCTAGCTAACTTAATTTTGTTTGACTAAAAAGGAAGGAAAAAAAAAAAAATTCATTTTGGGCTTACTTTTGGGCGTTTTGAGCTTGTGCACCCACACACAACGCCCCCAACCATAATACCCATTACGAGCATTGTGGACATTCTCACTCCAAAATGGCTCATGAACACCCCATTGAAGATGATCTTATATTTTTTAACAGCTGAAAAGATAAAGATTGAAATTATCCACTTGAATTTTGATGGAATGCAAAATTCAAACGATACAGGTAAACGACTCTAACCTTGTTAGAAATAAAATATAAACATAGAGTAATGTTCAAATGAGTACAGTCAAATGGTTCCTCCATTCTCACTAAATTTGACTGTACTCATTTGAACATTAATCTATGTTTAAATTTTATTTCTAACAAGGTTAGAGTCGTTTACCTGTATCGTTTACAGAGTATCACATGTGATAGGTGATTGTACAATTTGTGAAATCCACCAAATTTTTGAAAGTATAAAATGTGATATGTCTAATCAAAGAGAAAAAACACTGATTTTGAAACACCCCGAATTATTTTTTTTCACTTCCTTTGAAAGTTGCGATCCTAGAGCTCTTCTGGGATCGTGTATTTGTGCATGAAATCGTGACAGTCCATTTCCTTTGTTGTTACGTGATCCTGTAAAGGTTCTAGGATCGCGTAATTGTACATGAAATCAAAAACTCAGATATTAACCAAAATTCAAACGTGCATAACTTTTGACTCGTAAACACAAACGACACCAAAATTTTGAAGACATGTTTCTTACAACAAAATGAAGGTTTCCCAATTGACACTTTATAAAACCAAAGTAGCAACCAATTTGATTCAACCATTTTAACCTTGTTCCAGCAAGTTCACTTGCTCATTTCAACACAACGACACATGCAAATGCCGTCTAAAACATTATTTTAACTAATTTTAACAAAACGACCCATTATTCGACCCATTTGGACACTAACTTGATCCACTAACAATTCAATCCTTAAATACTCAAATCTACTATCAATTTCTCATTCCAAAGACAACAAATTTTCCAAATGCTATAAAATTTGACTCTTGACAATTTAATCACATTTTATCCAAAATTTCCCCATAACTACATGACTTCTCGGTTATCACTGCAACATGACAATTTATATAATTATCATTCACATTGACTTCCGAGATACATGAACAACAACAATACAAATTTACCACTTTCATCTTTGACTTTCTAAAGTCAAACGTACTATATCCCCAATGTCAAAGCTCCACATTTAACCAACAACTTGACTCTAAAATGTATTGTTTAGGCGATTTATATAAGTGATAACCACAACGACAATTCAAAAGAATGAAGAGCTTTTCTAACCATATAGCAAGCTCCAATCCACGTTAACTTCTTGCAACCACAATCTATTCATTTTATCCATTAGGTTCAACCGAACCATGTACCTACAACATAAAACAACTGAAGGGGTAAGCAAAACGCTTAGTGAGCATATGAGCAATTAAATGAATAATCCACCACTGAAACAACACATAGCAAATATTAACAACACATATTTGCTTAGGCACATAACTACCGAGCAATTGTAGAGATTATTCTTTTCAATATGCGGATCCCCGGCCAACATAACTTAGTACCGTACCACAACAGTATGCATACTGAAACAAGCTCACTTAATACCATACCACGACAGTATGCATATTAAGGCAACATCACTTAGTACAATACCACGACAGTATGCATACCAAGGTAAAATCATGTGCAAAGCACATAAACAACACTATGCTAACATAAGTTAGTTAATTTGATCAACGAATCTCTACAACGCTCATTCCACATAATTCCACATAATTTCCACATATCAACAGTTTCTATTAACAACTAATCAATTAGCACGTATACAACATCACGTGCCATAACAACATCATAAATAGTCAACAAATATGGAATTCAACAAACAGCTTTATTTGGTTATGTGAACCTCTTGCACGAATGCAATTCGGAACACACAACTATTACTCATTTAACCCCCATATCATTCACCTTTGCTTTTTAGGCAAATATGAGATTTAACACTTGATTATGAATGCCACGTCTTTGATCACCTATCATATAACACATCCATATAACAACACATTTAGTCACTAACAATCATCATAATCAATTAATCATAATCATCAACCCATCACCCCTTGGATTGATCAAGTTTGGCTTTTAGTCAAACTATATACAACTTAGCAATTCGAGATTATAATCACTCTATTATTTGATTATTTCTAACAACACTTCAATTATTTCTAGTTACATCATAACAACTACTTATCATATGATTACAAGGTTTTACTATAATTCACCATTTATGATCATATACAACTACAATGTTTGATTACTCAAATCACCACTTTAAACATCATTAGACATCACCATAACTTCTTTATCTAATAATTAAAGTGGGTTATCATAATTTCACAAGATTTCAACATCACTCATCATAATCCTCAAGAACACAATTTGAATTCTTGAACATTTGGATTGAAATAAGATTTACAACAACAATTATTAGGTTCAATTTGACATTATACAACCATAATCTAGCTTAATTTCGTATTATAACAACTATCCTCTTAAAACCCCATAAAATCCATTTCTAGATTAAGAAATTCAAGAAACAACACTTACTTGATGTTAAGGATGACAATTAGATGATGAATTGAGAATTCTAGGGTTTCATTTTGGATTTAAAACTGATTTTGAGACTTGATGCTTGCTCCTACGATTTTTCTTTCTTTCGGTAGCTTTCTGGAATGTGTTTGGAATAAGAATTGGATATGTACATACGTATGTATGGATAGATATGTATGTGCTAATAAATTTTACTCCCCGTAATTATTATTATCTAGAACTTTAAAAACCGATCACAATTATTATTATTTTTACACAAATAATAATAACAATTCATAATAAATACGTTTAGAATACTTCAAATTTTTGAGGTGTTACAGATTTTTATGGTACACATATTATAACTTTTCACTTACCCGTCTTTCAGATATTTAACTTTTAAAAACGTGGGAAAGTGGGGTTTGATGAAAATGAATGCCTAAGATTAATTCATTCATTCTCATCAAAATTTCCATTCTTATTTGATCTCAACTCTGTAAGACTATTCGCAATGGTAGCACGGTGTTGTGGGCATTATGAACGCCACCAGAACGCCCATATGTGCCCCATATGCCCCACACAAGGTCCCACTAGTTTATATATCTTTTTCATAAAAAAAAACAAAAAATAAAGTTGATATAATTTAAATGAATAAAACACATAATATATAATAAAAAAAGTAATTCATTAATAATTAAAAAAGAAAACGTTACATTTCTGAAAAATAAAACGATACAATCCTAGAAATAATGATACAATAATTTAAAGTTTGAGATTTAGTTCTAAAAATAAAAGTACAATTGACAAATACTTAAACTAGTCGTCATCTTCGTCTTCGTTTTTATTTTTGGCTTCCTCTTCGGCTTCGTAGAACTCCCAAAACACTTTCCGAATTGTTTTCTTCATTCTTTCATATACCGCTAGGTCGCTAAGATTCATGATGTCGCACCCCCAAATTCTGGTTGCGGAAGCGATTCGGATCGGGGCGCGACTAATCAAGTATCAACAGCACAAAGATAAAGCAAAGGATATCTATATGCAACGTTTGTAAAACAGTACAAAATATTACATTGATTTCATCAATTGTTTGTAAAACTACGAGTTTGGAAGTAAGTTTCTTAGAGATTCTAATACATAACCGGTATTACAAAAAGTAATGCAAAAGAATCTCCAAAAGCTATGTATGCATGCGACTCGACTCTCGAGCTACCAATCCTGTGGGTGAGCAGTCCTACTGCTGTTGTGAACCTGAGATACAATGCTAAAAAGTGTCAACCAAAAGGTTGGTGAATCTTACAGGTTTAGTAGTAAAATAATCATTATGAACCACAAGTATGTACCGGTGTTGCTATCAAGCAAAGTAAGTAAATCAGTAGGTCAGCACAGTTGCCATGAGCTCATAAGTTGAAGCTTAACAGTGTGTAAGTATGATTCAACCAAGAATCATATAATGTACCCCCGTGAGTGCTATCCCGGACACTCATATGTAACAAATACTAACATGCCTGTTTCTACGGTGAAATCTGTGGTAGCGCTACTACCCCAGGCAGGGATTGTCAGTCCCAATGGATCCATTCACTAGTACTCGCGCTTAAGTCTATAACTAACAACTTACGATAGGAGGCTTTCAGTGGATAAAAAGTACTCATGCAATGTGTGTAAAAAGTAGTGTAGGCAGTTCAGTACTTGTGTTCATGCGTAAAACAGTAGCAAAGTATCTCACCACAAAGTAGAAAACATTAAAAAGTGGGGCTGTAAGACTCACCTGAGTCTAGTAGTCTATATATGTGAAATCAAGCAAGTAAAACGGATGTAAGTCCGTAGGCGTGTCAGATGTAATTCCGTATGTTGGTTCTCCGAACCCTGCAACCTTCTGGCGCCCGAAACGCACAAGGTTGTAAGTAAGTATGTCAATAAGCTAGCGTCTCGAAAGATCACCCATGCTAGTCATCCACTCAACTAGTTATGTCCAAGTAGTTATTCGTTTGTTTAATTAAAAACGTTTGTGGCCCGTTGGTGACGGTTTGAAATAATAATTCCCTAAGACATTATTATTATGTTTGTGTCCATGTATACTTATCAAGTATAGATATTTGCGTGTTCGAGTAGTGTCGTATGTAGTAAAGTTGTTGTTACGTGTATTCAATACTTGGTATGAAAAATGTATTTAAACATTCTGTGTTCTGCGACACTAGAAGCGACACTTCAACGAGGTTGCGACACTAGGTCAGTGTCGCAAGAATTTTATGAATTTCAATTAAGTAGCGACACAAGTGTAGTGTCGCTAAAGTGCGACATTGAGTAGAGACACTGAGGTCAGTGTCGCTAGTGTGGCGACATTTAGTTTCGACATTGGATTGCGACATTCGGTTAGTGTCGCTAGATTAGTGTCGCATGAGTGCGACACTTGATATTAGTGTCGCATAATCGGGCTGTGATGGTTTTGGATTTTGAGGAATTGGTCAAAAATGCTCGGTTTGACCCGAAACTTTTACACAACCCTTATTATGTTATAAAACTTATAGAAAACAAGTTTCGTGACCTTTGGTGACCCACAAGTGTCGTTTTTAATATGAAAACGAAAACGTCCATCATGATTGTGTTTATCAAACATACACGTATTTGTCCATTCGGTTTAACTAATAAAATGGTCACCATAGGTCCTGAGAAAAATCACACATATTCACACATATCTTGACCATCTTCAGTAATTTTCCATGATTTATAGAGTTGTTTAAAGTGTTCAAATGTTTTTTGTCTCAACGAGTGTCCAACAGCTCGGATTTTGTGACACACGTCTAATGATCTGAGCATAACTCGAGTTTTATAAAACTTCACAAAAAGTGCAAGTAGGATTTGGAAAGCTAATAAAATTTGTGATCTTTTCCCACTGGTTTCAAATCATTTGGATTCGTATTTTTCAAGATATGCCATTTTACATTTGACTAACAATCTGATCAGGAATCTCAGACCTGCACATGTACTTTTGTTTGACTTATTAAAAATGGAAAACGAACTCAAATACATACATATCTTACAGATTTGAAAACTAGACTCAAGGTAATTCGTTTTGGGCTCAAGAATCATGAGATTTCATTAAGAAATGTGTTAGTTATCGCCGATATAATCCGATCTAAATTATTGTCCAGTGGACAAAGCTTTTATCCAACGGTTTCTAATTTTGTTTTTCGGTTTTAAGCATGGATCTTGGACATAATTAGTAGAAACGAAGCATGAACATGAAGATAAACGTTATCCAAGGAGTTTTAAGCAAGATCTAGGGAAAACTTACAACAAAAACGTGGTCTAAGAGCTGAAACGAAGCGAGTGTGCTGCTGTTTTGTTTCGGTTTGTGTTCCTAGCTCCTTCTTGCTCAAAACTATAGATGCTGATGCTAGATGAGTAAGGGAAGTGTTTGGGGGTCCTTGGATGAGGTTTTTGGTCGTGGGAATGGTGGTGGTAGGGCTGGAGTCTCAACCAAAGTAGAGAGAAAGGTGGAGGTGAGTGTGTGGTTAAATGATAAGGTTAAGGGGAAATGAGAGGTTTAAGGAACTTACATACATGGACATTAGGGCTGAGTCTTTGGGCATTTTTGGGTCGATTTTGGGCCTCTGGGCCCTGGGATTTAGTGGGCTCAAGCCCGTGGTTCGTTTCCTCGATCTCGTGTTACGTTTCGTTAATTGTTAAATCGTTAAACGTATGTATTTTAGTTAACTTTTCATCGTTCGATTTCTCGTGTTCAGTTTAAATATGTAATTGGCATTCGGAGTGACCAAATATTTTATACCATGTATTTCAAGTACCAAAAATATATTTTAGATTTCGTTCGGGTGTCGTGCTCGATTCGCGCGTTTTCCCGGATATGTTACATTTTAAACTAAACGTAATAGGTTTTCGCGTATATTATTATAAAATAATAATACAAAGTAAATAACCACTATTTTATCGCAAAAATAGATTTAAGTTGAGTATAAAAGGGTTCACCAATGTCCAAGTAAGTCGAAATCCATCCGATGCAACAATGCACGATTTAAATTAATCGTGTACGCGTGTATGTAATTACCCAAAAAGTCACGTATATTTAGATTACTACCAAACTAAATACACGTAATTGCAAGTAGTTTAGGCACTAATTATAGCCCTAACTTGGCGGGTGTCACATTCTCCCCTTGTTAGGAGAATTTCGTCCCGAAATTAGCTCGAAGTCGCGGTGTGAGTAGAGTCGGTGAACAAGTGTGGATGTTTCAGTCGCATTTGGTCTTCCCGTTCCCAGGTGAATTCAGGACCACGCCTCGAATTCCACCTGACCTTAACGATTGGAATGCGACTCTGTTTTAACTGTCTGACCTCACGGTCCATGATTTCTACGGGTTCCTCGACGAAATGGAGTTTGTCGTCTATGTGTATCTCATCGAGTGGTATAATTAGTGTCTCATCATACAGACATTTTTTCAAGTTAGAAATGTGGAAAGTAGGGTGCACGCCACTGAGTTCGGAAGGTAGCTGCAGTCTGTATGCCACCGGACCAATCCTTTCAAGGATTTCGAATGGCCCGATGTACCTGGGATTCAGTTTCCCACGTTTACCAAAACGGATGACGCCTTTCTAAGGCGATACTTTCAAAAGTACTCGATCCCCAACTTGGAATTCGAGGTGTTTGCGTCTCACGTCAGCATAGCTCTTTTGACGATCACGCGCGGCTTTCAGCCGGTTCTGTATACCAAAGATCTTTTCTGTGGTTTCGTGTATGATTTCCGGACCGGTGAGTTGTGTATCCCCCACCTCAGTCCAACAAATGGGTAACCGGCACTTACGACCGTAGAGTGCCTCGAAGGGTGCAGCCTTGATGCTGGTATGGTAGTTATTGTTGTACGAAAACTCGCACAACGGTAAGTGGTTTTCCCAAGAATTTCCGAAGTCAACTATGCAAGCTCGTAGCATGTCTTCCAGGGTTTGAATGGTTCGTTCGCTTTGGCCGTCGGTTTGTGGGTGATAAGCAGTACTCATATCCAAACGAGTACCAAGAGATTTTTGTAATGATTGCCAAAAGCGAGAAGTAAATCGACTATCTCTATCAGAGATAATTGAGATGCACTACTACAGAAAAGCATGTCAAGACCGGTTAGAAAGCACATGTAGACCGGTTATTGAACTGCTCTAGGTGGCGTAGGTCTAATTGTCAAATCCTCATATAGACCGGTTCTAAAACCGGTCGTAATAATAATATGTAGACCGGTTGAAATAGTTTGTGGCGCGAGTTCTGGTTCCTTAACATTAACCGGTCTACTTGTTTTTTTCTCTAATTAATTGCTAATTCAAGCTACTGTATACCCAAAATACCAAAACAAGTTGATGTGTAATCAAAATTAAACCACAAACGTATTATATGATGATCAAAACCAAACCATAGTGAACTTAATTCAAAAGCCTATATATATACCAACAATGTCAAGATGTACAAAATTGAGTAAATCATTCTCCGAACCAAATCAATGCACTATCTTGAAGCTGATAAATTAAAACAAAGCAATATCTTTAACTTGTATGTAAATGTAAGTCTCTAAAATAGTAACACAAAAGTGAAAATTGACATTCAATTATATGGATGTACTACTACTCAATAACCTTAACGAGGAGCTCTAATGCACCAGCAGTGATAAGAGTCTCGGTTCCACTTCCTTGTCCACCGAAAATGAGAGTCTTTCCAAGGTCACACCTGCTGCAAAAAGGTTTACTTTTTCTTAGTGTTGCTTTCGAGTTCTCTACTCAGCTGCAGAGAGAAGTCAAGTTATCGTTCACATCATCATTTTTCAGCTATTGGGTTACTTCCTTCCCTTCCTCCTCGACATCCCTTTATATATAAGTTCATATCTCCATTATAGAAAGAAAATAACACAATGACTGCAATAAAAATGGGTAGCAAGTGGCTGGATTGTAGTTTCGCTATAATACAATTGATAGTTTAAGTACCACCCAAAACCCAGGTTATCGATAACCTGAAGTCGATTAAAGTACATTCAACTATGAAAGTAATACATTTAACTTACCTTATTTCGAGTTTACGAAGTTCATTAGAGATGTGGTCAAAAATAACACTGGAACGCTGTTACCCAAAAATAACAGGAATAAGAACAAGATGACTGCATGCAATGGCATTAAACATGCAATTGAAGGAACACACAAGTGCGATAAATATAGATAAACAAAGTTTTAAAGAGTACCGAAGGGTTTGAAGGATAGCCAAGTTGTCCGATTTGTCAATTACATGACCCAACTGATTGAGTTGCAATCTGCAAGTGAATTCATAAAAACATATAATATAACATTGTATTTGCAAGCTGGAACAGTAGCCAAAGATAAATTGAAAAGCACTTTCAAACACTAGCAAAATCAATTGAACCTTAAAATCTATTAAGTGTGCAAAATTAAAAGTAATTAGGTACTGCTACTACTTATAGTGTATAAACACTGCATAATGCTTTCAATTGACTTAGTAGCATTTTTGCTAGAATGCTACTTTTACTAAAATATAACTGAATTAGAACCTAATCACCCAAAATTGCAATCCATAAAAGTATTATTAACATACTGATAAATTGATCATATATGCGAGCCTACAGATATCTCAATTGAGAAAGGCCCATTGATCATCTATACTTAAAAAATCATTTTCTTTTTATATACCATTCTTTGCCGTAGAAAAAGTGGTGCAGTCCATCTCAAGATCAATAATTACATTATTGTGATTAATGCCTTCAGCAACTGCAACAACTGCTAGGGTCAAAGAAACAAATAATTTCAATCAACATAGCCACAGACATTTACAATAATAATATAGCAATATATGTATACAACTTGATAACATGTAAAGAAAGGGCTAGGATTACCCTGACTTGAAGAGCGATGACCAACACTATAAAATTGTGCAAGGAAATTGGAACTATTATTAGTATGATGAGCAATACTTACCAATTTGTGTTCATCTATAAATCCAATACCAATATGATTGTGTAAAAAGTATGAATAGAAAGTTATAAAATAAACTATTTGCGAACAGATACTTTATTTAAAAGATGTATCTAATCCTTAACCTATACGTACTCACTCATCTACAATTCATTAGGTAAGTATGTTTCATCTTCCTTGAGCTTGAAAACGCATCAGGAAATCAACAAAGCAATTCGAATACGATTGTGTAAGTGCGGAATCCAAACACAATCGAATAAATGTGAATACTAAAGACGACAAGAGCTACCTAAACTTATATAGGCACTAGGCTTACATAACACTAGTTGAAACTACAATAGACATGTCTTACCACAATGCTAGATAATAATTTAGTAATCACTCTTGAAAGGTATATTTGCATCTTAACACATAAAATACATTATCGAATTTACAAATGCTCTAAATCACATTAACTATATAGTCTAAAAAGTTTACTATTACTTTCCAGTAGCATGTTTTCCTTTAAATAAAAGATCATAGAACTCTATCAGTTTTTAAAGTATATATCATTGGTTGTGAAGTCAATGAGAAAAACAATTAATTAATCATCTACAACACAAAAACAAATTGTGATCCTACAATTTTGAGAAAATCACATTCAACAAATTTAATTTTGATATAAGAATAGATAAATTGCAACAGATAGAGCAAATAAGAGGTAAATATGAAACAATTAACATAACCGCATAGATATATAATATTTATATATATATATACCTCACTACCCTTCTTATCATCATCATTCAACTCCTTATCGTTTGATCCTTTGGCACCAACAAATTGGAGTTTGTTATTCACCATATTTTTCTTCATTGCAACTTTATTTTAGAACCCTAGCAGACGCACGCAAATAAAACATTGTCATTAAAATTGGGGGCAGATTCATGTTGTGTGATTTGTGTTATACTCCGTTTTATATATAAATCATATAAAAGACATAGTACTATTGGTTCTGATGCTCAATGGGATTGAGAATGAAGATGGGATTTTGATATAGGTGTGGATTTGAAATACGATTGGGAAATGGGAATGACAGAGTTCAAAATTTTTAAGGGTATACAGGCCAAAAGGCGGGGTTTCTTTGAATTTTTGGGGCCAAAAATGGCGGGTTTGATTTAGTAAAAAGATAACCGGTCTATTTGCACATATTAAGACCGGTTGATTGGGGCGCGCATTTCTAGTAGACCGGTTGGCTCTTTAACTGGTCTTATTGAGGGGGTCTATATATGTGAATATGTAGTAGTGATGGGTACGCCGTGTCTTGACACGATCTCTTTCAGGTAGATCCGTGTCAAACGTTCCATCTTGTCAGTTTCCTTGATAGCCAGGAAATGAGCAGATTTGGTGAGACGATCTACGATCACCCAAATGGTATCACAACCGCTCGATGTTTTCGGGAGCTTAGTAATGAAGTCCATAGTGATCTGCTCCCATTTCCATTGTGGGATTTCCGGTTGTTGCAGTAAGCCGGAAGGTTTCTGGTATTCAGCCTTAACTTTAGAGCAGGTAAGTCATTTGCTAACATATGTAGCAATGTCAGCTTTCATATTGGGCCACCAATATAACTCCTTGATGCCGTAATAGATCTTGTCAGCTCCAGGATGTATAGAGTATCTGGATTTGTGAGCTTCATGCATCACAAAATCCCGCAGGTTCCCGAAGTTGGGCAACCAGAGTCTGTTAGAGAAGTATTTGGCCCCGTCAGGTTTTGTTTCAAATTGTTTGTCGATGCCATGCAAGGCCTCGTGTTTTATGTTTTCATCCTTGAGTGCTTCGAGTTGAGCGGTAAGAATCTGAGTAGTGAGGTTGTTGTGTATAGTCATACCGAGTGCTCGGACTCGAAGGGGTTTCACTCGTTCCTTACGACTTAAGGCATCGGCAACAACGTTAGCCTTGCCCTGGTGGTAACGAATTTCACAGTCGTAATCAGTAAGTAGTTCGACCCAATGGCGTTGTCTCATGTTCAGATCCTTTTGATCGAATATGTGTTGGAGACTTTTGTGGTTGGTAAAGATTGTACACTTGGTACCGTATAAGTAGTGTCTCCAGATTTTGAGTGCGAATACAATGACTCCTAACTCTAAGTCATGAGTCGTGTAATTCTTTTCGTGTATTTTCAATTGGCGAGAGGCGTAAGCAATAACTTTGTCTCGTTGCATCAACACGTAACCGAGACCCTGGTGTGAGGCGTCACAGTATACCACGAAGTCATCGTTGCCTTCGGGTAAAGATAAGATAGGTGCACTGCACAGTTTTTGTTTAAGCAGTTGAAAAACTGACTCCTGTATATCAATCCAATTGAACTTCTATTCTTTTTGAGTCAAGGCGGTGAGAGGTTTGGCTATTTTTGAAAAATTCTTAATGAATCGCCTGTGACACCCCGCAAAAATTTGAGTACGATTAAGCACAGTAAACTCGTGAATCTTACGCTAATTTCCTAAGAAAAGTTTTGATGTGGAATAAGTCTAGCAGCTCAAAATAATAATACTAAAGGTATTACAAAACTTGTAATTTGTATAATTACATATATAATACTTAAAGGCTAGCGAAAAACGCGTCAGAAAAATATCTCAGAAATGTTCCCAAAATCATTTCGAAATATTATTTAACTAAAATAATATGTGGGAAAAATTTTTAAACGAAATAATATTGTGTTTTAAATACATATTGAACAAGCAGAACATTTATAATGTACAAAATGTATAACAGTCAAAAATAATGAAAATATCATTATTCTGACTTTAAATAACGCACCTGGAGAACATCTACAAAATAAAAATATAAAATATTAAATTTTATATTGCACTAATTATACCCGTACATGAAATTAACGGGTTAAAAACCCAAACAAATACCCAAAATAAAAATATCTATCGATAGGTTTCTATTTGAGCCATACTCCTTTGAAATATTGAACTGATTATCAATATTATATACTCCATCCCATTTGTTCTCTGATCAAACACTTGCACAACTCAATTATTTGAGCTCAACTACCTTTTCTTCTCTTTGTGATATCTTCGACTGGAAGCAGAAGAGGAACAAGGAGCAAACCAAAAACCTTCACCACATCATCTTCAAACTTTCAAACAAACTAACAAAAATGAACACATAGATATTATATCATCATCATCATCGTACCAAAATCATCATCAAAATCATTGTAAGGAAAACTTTCCATTTCAAAATTCTTCACTTAAATTTCATATTATATAGTGTTATTATAACCTAATCTATGTATATAACTTATAAATTTGATTGATTGATAGACTAAATACTTAAAAATAAAATTTTGTGATAAAAAACCCAAGAACACAAAATTTTTACATAAGAAAGTGTAAAGTGTTAAAATGTTAATATTATGTGTTATTATGATGATTGGGACTGTGTAAAGTTGTTGGAACCAAAAACTAAAACGAGTATGCATATAATCTGGAAACACAGACCACGAACAGAGCATGAAAACTGTGAAAAAGTGAACCGATCGGCTATGCTAACTGTGAGCCGATCGGCTCATTTATTTGGTAGAGGATCGCCTAAAACTTTGACTAGATGATCGGCTCAATGTTTGAAAAGCTAGATGATCTGCTATATGGGGGAGGAGCCGTACGGCTATAAACACAGTGTGCCAAATGGCTAGAAAACACATACTCTGATTTTAGTAACGTAAATGAGTCAAACATCTTGGTATTTCATTTATTTAATACTTAGATAAATAATGTTATAAAATGAGTCAAACTTGTTAACATAGATTATAAAATGAACATCAACCGATTGGTTTGATTGATTTAGAATACGTAAGTTACTATTTTTGGTACTTACTAATATTAGCAAGTTTTTAGTGATAGATCAAATGACATTAATAATAATTATTATCATTACATATTAAGTTTTAAATGGTACAAAAATATTAACGAATACACAACTAAATAAAATAAAAATTATGGTTATGTTGTAATTTTTATGAAACTTTACGACACAAAGTTTGGTACTAAAATTGTACACGACCACGAGACATTATTTTATACGAATATTCATTCAATAATACTTTATTGCGTCTAGGACTTTGAGGGACGCTATTGGACGACGACTTATTACTTTTACTAGCACTCGCTCATCGCTACCTGTGAGTTCACAGCCCCACTTTCTACTATTTTACTGTTTTCAACTTGGGGTGAAAAACATAGCTAATGTTTTTGCTATAACATGCAATAACTATTTATGGCTGCTTCTGTGCTTATATGTATTATTGATTTTCTGAATGATTACATACTAGGATTTTGAACTTTTCATGAATACTTGTATGCTTTTGTACGAACAACTCATAGGATATTCTTTCCTACAAATTGTTACGAGAGATTTTATTTGATATGTATACCAAAAACTTACAAATGATCATGGTTTAACAAACCATAACTATAAAAACCTGTGAATTCACTCAACATCCATGTTGACCTTTTACTATGTTTTTCAGGTAATTCACAGCACAAGTAAGAACGCATACGAACGGAGTTAGGCAACCCATGACGAATTAGAATGCCACATTTTGGGACAAATAAGGATTTATTTTGTATAACTGATATTATTTCTACGACTTGATGAGTCATAGTTCTTCTGTTAACAAACTACTTTCTTAAATGGCATCTTAATTTTATGTTCCGCAATAATCATATGCTCTGATCTACATGAGTGTCAAATGTTGACGTCAGCACCCCCGTATATATTAATGCTTCCGCTAATCGCGCGTTAATCTCGTTGACTGATTTTGGGTGTGTGACAGATTTGGTATCAAAGACATTGGTTATAGTGAACTAGAAGTCTTTAAGTGACCTGAAAGCCTTAGAGACCTAGACTATAGCCTTAGCTAGGACACTCGTACATGCACACATTTGCATACGCCTAACTCACTATATGACAACTATTGTCATAATGCGTTTAGGTGAATAGTTACGTGTTCCTACACGTGACTTCTCAAACATGGTTGTGATAACAATGGCACCTCGGTACACGAGAAACCATCAATCAACACCATCACACACTTAATCTATCTGTCTACTATACAGACGTTATCGTCTGATGAATAGTTAATCTGACTTTATTCCCTGAGATAAACTACACTTGATTCAATCACTCCTACTTGAGCATTAGACGAATGCTTGAGGGCACTATTATCATATTTCAGATCTGGAACTCTTCTCATACATTACAGCCTCCCACTTTTGCGGGCAAACATACATAAAACTAATGGTTCCTACCTTAGTTATTATACCTCACACATCAATCAGAAAACTTCCTGATACACGAAATGACACTTAAAGAATTACAAAGCAAATACCCCGACTTGGATGGAGACATCACCTCCACTTATAAACGACACAAACCTAATAAAATACACATGAACTTGTATAACGAGAATGGATGCTAGGAGAGCGTTCTCGAATAGTTGAGAGTATAGCTGAGGTTGGCAACGATTTTGATATGAATATTATGGTACTAGCGACAACTTTGACAACTATTTGGTCATAATTGACTACCAAACAAACATACTCTCACTTTCTAGTGGACTGAACAAATCCTCATTAAACATTTAACGATTAGGACTGACAACCTACCAATCGAATAGATGGAGGGAAACAAACGAAAGTCGCGATACGTATCAAGGAAACAAGTTTTCTTAGTACTATACGAACAAAACATAGGAAGGTGTCGTTATACACCAATCAAGACATGGTATCAAGCAACAATTAGGGTAGTCAGATCCGATCCTACAAGACAAATTTCCTCCCCACTAAATAACAAACTTTATATGACAATTTATATACAAATTGTTTACGAAAATACTTATACTATATTTTGGGATAACATTCCTACTTAAACTATATTTTAGGATAACATTCCTACTTAAACTATATTTTAGGATAACATTCATACTTAAACTATATATTGGATAACATTCAACGAAAACAATATTTTGGATAACATCCAAACGAAAACTACAAATTTTGAATAACATTTCAACTAACACTTGGAATAGGAAACCGGAGAATGTACCGGTGATGTTTAATACTGGAGAACGTACCAGTACACAATTATTGACCAGAGAACGCACCGGTAGTAATTTGAGTCAACCGGAAAACATACCGATACTGTTTATACTGGAGAACGTATCAGTACACAGCTAATGACCAGAGAACAACCGGTAGGTAAACTGGGGAACGGCCAGTAATATGATTCGCTGGAAAACGACCAGCAGGATGATAAACCGAAGAACAACCGGTAGATAGACTGGAGAACGACCAGCACTGTTATAAACCGGAGAGTGACCGGTAACCTTTGAAAACGCTAGAGAACGACTAGCACTATGTTAAACTGGAAAACGACCGGTGGACTTTTGAAACTCTGGATAACAACCAGCAAAGTGTTTAAACTATATTTCGGGTAACATCCCAACAAAGTTATATTTTTGGGTAACATCCCAACTAAACTAAACTATGTTTTGGGTGATATCCCAATGGAAACTATATATTTTGGGGAACGTCCCAATTGGAACTATATATTTTGAATAGTGAATCAACTAAACTATCTTATGGGCAGACATCCCACTAAATTGTAATTTGGGCAGATATCCCAACCAAACTATATTTTAGGTAACACCCTAATGAAATTATACTTTTGGACGATCTACCAATAAAATGAAATTGATTAAATCCTAACACCGTCACCGAGATGTCGTGGAAAATGATGACTCAACTTTAGAAGTTGACTCACGTAGCCATAGAACTAGCCGATAGTAGGTTGATCGAATCAGGAGAAATAGTACCGGGATGTATCCAAACGTTTTAGGATCATCTCTTCGAAATAGACTTACTATCGGTAGAGTTGGAAAGTTTTGATATCATAGTCGGTATGGACTGATTAACGAGGAAATCGAACTGAGATTGTATGTTCCGATAAGTCGGTACGAGTACCCCTACTCACTATCTACTATCTCTAAGGGAGATAGGCCATTTACATTCCGCATCTGGCAATCACTGCAACAGGCAGTGGGTAATTGTCTCGATATAAGAACTGCCTACGATTCACAAAATTGACAAGCCAAAACAAACGAACGATGCAAACGCTTGAGGACTCGTTAAGAGCCTGCAAAATTAATTATTAAGGGAAATTGGGATATTCGCCTCCCACTAACCGAATCTTTCTACAACAACAGTTACCACACTAGTATACAAATGGCACCATTGAGGCACTGTATGAACAAAAATGATGATCACCACTCTATTGGGTAGAGTGGGTGACAAACAACTACCAGGTCCCTAGAATTGTTTAGGAAACTATGGGCAAGATATCTTAGGTATGTAACTGACTGAAAACAGTACGAAATCAACAAGAGGGTTACGGTGATAACTGCTATAAACTTTGAGGAACTTAGACAAATTTGATTGCCACGATGGCAACTATGAAATTTCTCAGAAACTCTACTAAATCATGTTAGTTGACACTAGACACATGTTATAAGTTCCTTGATGCCACTTCTTCTAAATTGAAGCTGAGAGGGTCATAAGCATGGCTTAATTAGGACAACGGTAGAAACCCAGAGTTGGTAATTAACAGATGAGTCAATTACTGTGTTGACGACAGCTTAGTCATGATAGGACTACATCATAAACAATTATCACATAACAACTATTTAGTCACGCGCGAACTACTGTGAAAATAGTTATCTCGTAACCACGATATAACTTCAATTTGAAGGAGAGAAATATACTTCTTAGTCACGTGATCGACGATAACAGAATCTATGTGACTCACTTAAGATTGATGAAATCAAAAGCTGGAGAAACCTTGGCGATACGAGTGGTAAAACATAACCTCCACTACGTAGGACCGTTCGAAAAACCTCACAAGAAATCCCTGTTGCGTACAACTTTGAACCGGTACGATAACTCAACAATGTTCACGACATTCTTACGATTTTAACTTGAAAAGGGTGCTCTATAACGAGGCATTAAATTATTTCCCCGATAAAAGTCTTCGTTGACATGAAACTTAACTCGTCGAAGAAACTTGTCGAAACTTATGATCAGAAAACGTTGAGAACTTTAAACGCAGCCCATAAACTACTTGAGAACACATAGATGGAACGCGCAGAAAATACCATATGTCTTTTCGAACATGTGTAAATGTAACACCCCTAAATTCGTTTAGCGGAAGCATTAGTATAAGCTGGGGATGCCACGTTTACATTGTACATGCATACGTATCAGAGCATATGATTACAACAGAACATATATATTAAGATGCCAAGAATAATAGTTACAAAGTTTACGATTCATCGAATCGTATAAGTTGTTAAATTATACAAAAGTGGATTTCGTAAATATGACTAAAACAGATTAGTTATACAAAAAAATCCATATGTTTCAAAAAATTGGCATCCTAAATCTTCAAGGGTCACCTAGATTTCCATTTGTGTAAGCAGTCCTTACGTGTGCAGCTAATTCCCTGAAAAACATAGTAAAAGTCAACAACGAGGTTGAGTGAATTCACAGGTTTTAAGTTTGCAAGTACAGTTCGTAAACCAAATACGTTTGTAAACAGTTATTGCCATAATAGTTAAGTAAACGTTTTGTGGAATGTTATCCAAATATAGTTCGGTTGGGATGTTGCCCAAAATAATGTTTACGTGGGATGTTACCCAAAGTACAGTTTAAAATACGTTGCTGGTTGTTCTCCAGCGTTTACACAAAAAGTACCGGTCGTTCTCCGGTCTAAATACGCATGGGTCGTTCTCCCGTCCAAACAAAACAGTTTACCGGTCGTTCTCCGGTCTAGATACACACGGGTCGTTCTCCCGTCCAAACACTGATGGTCGTTCTCCAGCGAAACACAGTACCGGTCGTTCTCCGGTCTAAAGACGCATGGGTCGTTCTCCCATCCAAAACGCACGGGTCGTTCTCCCGTCCACTTGGACAATCGTTCTCTGGCGCTAAAATACGTTGCTGGTCGTTCTCCAACGTTTACACAAAAAGTACCGGCCGTTCTCCGGTTTACCAAACAAAGTTTCACAAGTTTATGAAAATGTCGTTTCATATATACCAGTTTCGTGTAAGAGTTCAGTAGTTCAAAGTACTCTAATCGTTCGAGTAAAATAAGTATACAATCATGTATGTAAAAGTAGTTATTGCAATCAATAAAACAGTTGGCTATGTTTCTCACCCCAAGTTGTAAGCGGTAAAACAGTTAAAAGTGGGGCTGTGAACTCACCTGTTAAGTTAAGTACGTTCGAGTGCTAGCAAAGCCTAAAGCCCAAGTATAGTCCTGAATCTCCTAACGCCCTAAACGTATGAGATTTAATAAGTACGTGGATGTCTAAGTCGACCATCCATGGTAGTGTTTGTACAACCAAATTATGTCCAAAGTGTTCGTTCAACGTTTACGTTTGTATTTCATAGTTTGTGAAGATGTATACGACTCGTTGATGACAGTTTGAAATCAAATTTTCAATAATGTAAGTGTGTTTGTTATGTTTGTATAGTTCGTGTATCGGATCGTATGTAAATATCCGTTCCCGGTTAAGTTCAACACTTAGTGAAATCATTGTTTTTCAACAAACTGTTTTTGGCGACACTGGGCTAGTGTCGCTACAGGCGACACTAGTTAGGCGACACTGGGTGAGTGTCGCTATAGACGTCACTTGTTAGGCAACACTTGGTGAGTGTCGCTAGATTTCTGATTTTAAATTGATTGGCGACACTAGATTAGTGTCGCTATAGGCGACACTTCTCAATTTTGGCGTCCCTAAGGTAGTGTCGCTAGGATAGATATGATTTAAGTATTTCAGCGACACTTAAGTAGTGTCGCTATAGGGGCGACACTTGACATAGCGACACTTAGCTAGTGTCGCTATCACTGTTTTTGGCACGCTAGCGACACTTAGACTGTTCGACGAACAGCTCAAAATGGGTTTTAGGTTCGATTTTTGGACATTTTCGGTTGTGTAAAACACTAAAACATGATGATCTAAGTATACTAAACATGAAATATCAAAGAAAACTTCGAAATCTAAGAATTTACGAAAAATTTCAGAAACTTACGCGTGTCGGTTTTGAAATCCGAAAAGGTAGAAGTGTAGATCATGTTGTCGTGATCGTTTTTCTCTAAATGAGTTATGCGATTTGAGGTCGTTTAGTGGTAGTTTTTGTGTGATTTGTGTGGTGTTTTTAGAGTGAGAATTGAGAGAGAATTAGAGGTAGAGAGAGAGTGTGAAAAGAAAGAAGTGAGGTTGGTGGTGATGGGTGCTGATTTTTGTGTCCAAAAGAGAGGGGACTTTGTCCCAAATTTGTGGTATTTTACCCGTGTTCGTTTACCCGATCGTTAAATGTTAAGATATTTTAAATAATAAATATTTAAATACGTTTTCGCTTATATTTTTGGTTGGAATATTTTATGGAAATAATTTAGTTAAATTTATAAAATTTTAACTTTGTTTCGTTTCAGTTTACGAAATAAACGTTTATACGTTATAAAATACTTTGTAAATATTATCGACATAATATTTAATAAACGTTAATGTTATTTAATAATTTCGTTTTATTAAATAATTTTGTTCACCAACAGTCGTATATTTTTGTTGTTTTCGTTCCAATCGTTTCGTACATAATTACAAAATGAAATACTACGCATATTATCTAGTTGGGCTTTGCTAGACTTACCTCTAAAAATAGGTTGTGAATTCACTCAAAGTTAGAGAATTAGCCTAGAAATGCGTGAAATTGACCTTTATAATTATGTCAAAATTGCGGGGTGTCACAGTAAACAACTCATAACATAACTTAAATTTCGAGGACAAAATTTCTTTAACAAGGGGAGAATGTGTCACCCCGCAAAAATTTGAGTACGATTAAGCACAGTAAACTCGTGAATCTTACGCTAATTTCCTAACAAAAGTTTTGACGTGGAATAAGTCTAGCAAGCTCAAAATAATAATATTAAAGGTTTTACAAAACTTGTAATTTGTATAATTACATATATAATACTTAAAGGCTAGCGAAAAACTTGTCAGAAAAATATCTCAGAAATGTTCCCAAAATCATTTCGAAATATTATTTAACTAAAATAATATGTGAAAAAAAATTTTAAACGAAATAATATTGTGTTTTAAATACATATTGAGCACGCAGAACATTTATAATGTACAAAATGTATAACAGTCAAAAATAATGAAAATATCATTATTCTGACTTTAAATAACGCACCTGGAGAACATCTACAAAATA
Source organism: Helichrysum umbraculigerum (assembly GCA_949592205.1). NCBI lineage: Eukaryota > Viridiplantae > Streptophyta > Magnoliopsida > Asterales > Asteraceae > Helichrysum > Helichrysum umbraculigerum. Next base: position 97,379,826 of record CATIUR010000004.1, read on the forward strand.
AAAATATAAAATATCAAATTTTATATTGCACTAATTATACCCGTTCATGAAATTAACGGGTTAAAAACCCAAACAAATACCCAAAATAAAAATATCTATCGACAGGTTTCTATTTGAGCCATACTCCTTTGAAATATTGAACTGATTATCAATATTATATACTCCATCCCATTTGTTCTCTGATCAAACACTTGCACAACTCAATTATTTGAGCTCAACTACCTTTTCTTCTCTTTGTGATATCTTCGACTGGAAGCAGCAGAGGAACAAGGAGCAAACCAAAAACCTTCACCACATCATCTTCAAACTTTCAAACAAACTAACAAAAATGAACACATAGATATTATATCATCATCATCATCGTACCAAAATCATCATCAAAATCATTGTTAGGAAAACTTTCCATTTCAAAATTCTTCACTTAAATTTCATATTATATAGTGTTATTATAACCTAATCTATGTATATAACTTATAAATTTGATTGATTGATAGACTAAATACTAAAAAATAAAATTTTGGGATATAAAACCCAAGAACACAAAATTTTTACATAAGAAAGTGTAAAGTGTTAAAATGTTAATATTATGTGTTATTATGATGATTGGGACTGTGTAAAGTTGTTGGAACCAAAAACTAAAACGAGTATGCATATAATCCGGAAACACAGACCACGAACAGAGCATGAAAACTGTGAAAAAGTGAACCGATCAGCTATGCTAATGTCGTGCCCCTATCCGTCGGTCGGGTTTTACCCCGAATCGTTGCTTCGACCGCAACAGAGGCGACGAGCAGTGAAGTTTTAAAAATTTATATTTTGCTGGGTTCAAACTATGGCGGCAAGTATAACTCGAGTGTCGTCCAAAATCGGAACGAATTGAATTGAATTGGAACCTACCAAAGATAACTTGACAATAGGATGGGTTTAGAAACAAGGTAGGTATGGGTTTGGTTTTATCTAATCTAATCTAAAGACAGAAAGTAAAGTGCAGAAAAGTAAACGAGAATATAAGCAGCAGGTAGAGAGTGATTGCTGAAACTTCGACGATTAGGGTTTCGGGATGATATCCATTATATTGATGATAGGTGATTACTCTAGTTAAGAATCTTCTAAACGGTCGGTGTAAACACTAGGACCCTACGTCTAGGTATAACCCTAAAACATATGTCACTGAATCCTAGGCTATCCTGATTCTGGTCAGATGGAACTGTCTTCAGACCCACCTCACCGTATCTTTCAGAGACCAAGCGACCCTCTGAATGGGGTTAAGGAATAAGGCGACAGTCCACAACACTGACTTTTCTTAACACCTATGTCTATCCAATTTTAACAGAGTAATACTGGTTGTATGCTGAATAAGTTAAACTATCGGTTAAGTAGAGTTTAGGGGTTTTAAGCATCTGGAAACACAGCCGGCATCCTTGCTTTCATTTCCTAACTCATGTTTTATCTGTTTAAGTTCTAATACTTTCGTCATGGATTAGACCCTCCTTTGCCATCGGTCGTTCATCCCTAGGCATGTGTACAGTGTATAGTGTCCTTATTTTCCACAGTACTCTAACCCTAGGTATATCTACGGTGTTTTAAAGATCTAATGTATCTTTACACAGCTTTATAAACAGAGGTAGTTTAAGGGTGTACAATAGCATTTTCACGGCTTAACAAGACTTAGACCCGTGTCTGGAAGGGTTGCTTCCAGGTAATCCACGGTGAGATAGACCACCGGCATTTCCTTGGCTTCCACGTATTTGTACTCTACCAGTGGTATTTCCAACGCTATAACAAGTATTCTGCCGTATTACGGCGATCCCACAGTTTCATACAAACAGGAGATAACTGTGTATTCGTAGTTAGGGTTGATCAGATCCTATCCTAAGGCAACAGTCACGTGAGAGACCAGAAATGGTGATTAATTAAGTCTACATCCAGGATAAGTCTAAACATGTATACAGCATAACAACTACCGATCATATATAAGATATATTAATTAAACATTATCCCTAATCCTAACATCTACATTTCAACAATCACATATTAATCTATCTAATCAGCATGGCAATAATCGTAGATCGTACTGAAATAATATGCAAAGTAAACATTATAACAGTAAGAGAATAAGATAATATCACCGGATTAGAAGAGTAATACTGAGGATTACAACAGTCTGACTTGAATAACCTTGCTACAGCTTGATTACCCAATTACAACTTTCCTCTAGCTCTAACCGCTAACTCATATCTCTCTAGTTCTCTAGAGAGAGAAACTAGAGAGAGAACTAACTATATTCTCATCTAACTCCTAAGAGTAGTGCTAGAGAGAGAATCTAAACTAGAGAGAGAAATGTAAGGATGATGTGAAGAATGGTGTGTTGAATGGTGGAAATGAAGCCACTATTTATAGGAGAAGAGTGAAAGTCTTGGTACAAGTCTTGAAGCATCAAATACAAGCATCAAAGCAGCAAACGGGGCAAGCGGACCAAGGGGGGGCAAACGGCACCCAACAAGGCAACACACCCCGTATACGGCACCTTAAGGGCCGTATACGGCACCTAGGGTACTGTATACGGTACCTAGGTGCCCCGGGGGGGGGGGGGGGGGGGTTTGGTGCTCCATTTGGCCTCCGTCGATTCCTCGGTTGCTTGGTTCGTACGTATCTTCTTCGTTTGAAGCCCGTTTTGCTTGATTATTGCGCCGTTGGATTCGTTTTTCCGTTACGCTTCTAATGACACTAAGTTTTCCAAATTTGGAAGTGTTTGACTTTTGCGTGTTCCGGATGACGATCGACGGGTTTTCAGACTGCACATCTTCTTCGTTCTTTACCCGTTTCTCTTGATTCTTTCACCTCCGATCTTGGATTTTCCTATTGAATCATAAAATGTGCATTAAGATCTAATTTGATAGGATAATCAAGAATGGAATATTTAAGGTGATTGTTTTTGCCTCGGTTTGCGTGTAAATTGGGTGTTTTAACTGATTTTTGTAGCAACGCCCGTATTTAGACTACCTTGGTGATTCTTGATGATAAATGATTGTTTTGAAATGTTTTCACCAGAGAATAGTCCAAAAAGTGCGGAAATAAGTACTTAAAAACATGACTTTTTGGGTCACATCAAGTATCCCACACTTAAGCGTTGCTTGTCCTCAAGCAACTAGTTGTGTCTTGTGAAAACATTTTATAGATTTTAGGTGAGTTAGAGTACTTCCAAAAAGTTACCACTTTTTCATATGGGAAAATTATTTAGAGAGTATAGGGAAAGCTAAGATGATCCTTTCAGAAATAAGTATTGACTTTCCCAGGCATACTTTCTAAATCTCATGATCTTGGAGTACACATGACTAGGAGATCTCACTAATGGTGGTCACTCAGTTCACTCAGAGTGTATCGGGTTTCCTATCAATCTAGCACAATCGAAATCGCTCAAATAGCCAGTCATGCAGCACTCATCATCATAAGCTTGGTCGAGAATCGGATCTCCACCACTTAGGAAGAGGACGGTGCTAATTATCCCAAGACATTCGAGTGGGTTGTAATGTTTGTGAGGGTTTAGGGGTATGGATAGTGGTGATTTTTGGTTGTAAGGGGTTGCTTATTTTAGGCATTCTAAGAATCATGAATAACTTATTGTAGAACGGAGAAGATAGCTACTCATATTTCATTGGATCTTTGTTTGAAAGATTGATACTCTGAAGCACTTAGCTTTATTTTTTTTTCTTTTATGTATTTTTCTGCTTTTTATTTTATTTTCTTTCTTCAGAACTTCTTTGCCAGAGAACTTCCAAGGATATTTTTTCTTTTCTTTCGGAAATCTCTTCTTTCTTATCACGCACTTCTTCGAGTCTTTTCTTTCTGGTGCCAATTTTTCGCACTCTTGATTTTCTAATTTTGGTGAACACGGAGGAGCAGATCAATTCAGAAAGAGATTCTTCAAGATGTTTTTCATAACCTTAGAAATTCCAAGATAAGTTGTTGGGAATTTGGGAAGAGTGGTTAAAGATATAGGCTTTTTGAAGAAACGAAAGGTTTAGGCTCAAAGGGTTTTCTAGGCGGATCATCGATACTAAAAATAAGTATCGGAAGGGTTTTGGGCTTGAAAAGGTATGTAAGAATGGGTTAAATCCTAAGGAATGTCGAGATCATCTAATTGCACCTATACCGCGTACGGTACTCTCCAATGTGGTCTCGAAACGTATGTCAGGAACAAGTTCTAATTTAGAGAAACTAGCATTGGCACACACAAGAAATGAAAAATGTAGCATTTAAAATGAATGATTTTAAGGCTCAAAACCTCACTGCAAATTTGGGTTTGTATGTGCCTAGCCATGCTCCTTAGATTGTTAATACTTATTTAAGAAATTTCTACCTTAATTTCCCTGATATTCTTGAATAACTAACTCATATTAGAAATGGTTCCTCTTTGAAAGAAATCGTAACTCAAAAATAGTAGAGCTAATCGGATGATTTTGCTCATACTTTATTATTTTTGTTTAAAAAGTTTTGAAAATTTGAGGAACAACTTCTGAGTAAAGCTATTCGGACATTAAAATCTGCAAAACATCTAATTCAAGGTATTCTATACCTGCTATCCCACACTTAGAGGAACATTATCCCTAATGTTCTCTTGAGTTGAGATTATATTTAAAAATATAATCCCACACTTAGAGTTTGAACATATAGAAAATGTTTCTCAAGTGTTTGGTTTGGGCTGGAATCCCACACTTAGTGATAAGTTTAGGATAGAGTATAGATTACTTTGCATTCCTAAGCTAACAAAATGAATCAAGTTATGAAAATGAGGTGAAAGGTAAGAAACTCCCCAGATGACGATTTAACGTTTAGAGGCGAAAGCTGAGAGTTCAAAGATCTTCATTAAGAGTGATTCAGCTCCGCATGTCTTTATCTGGTGCCCATCGCTTCTCATTCATGCTTGGCTAAGAGTCGATCCATAATGTAAGTGGAAATTCTTATTAGTGAATTTCACACTTTTGTGATTTAAGATTTGGAGACGATTCTTGCTAAGATGTCTTGGAGTGTGGGTTGAGATCCCACACTTAGATCTTTGAAGAGTTTGCGGTGCATGTGCGAGTTTCAGAAGAAGATAGACCAAAGCTCCTCTTCAGAGATGTGTGTAAGTTCCGTGGTCCGTAGTTGTGAATTCTTTGGTTGTCTTCCTTTTGACACCACGGTTCTTTTTCTTGAAAGCTCGTCATCTCGTGCGGGCTCATTTCTCATTCATCACACATTCAATCACTTATTCTAAAATAAAGAAACAAACATAATAAGTAACTGCGATAAACATAATAATAAAGCTCAACCATATAGGTCGAGAAATATCCCAAAAGTTCAACCAAGTGTAAGATAGAGATCACTGTAATCAATACAGTACAGAAGTCAGTGATATGAAATATAAATCACAAGATAACTAGTCTAGAATGGAGGATCCTCCGCTGGTATATCATCATGCTGAGCTGTGGGTCCTGCGACTGACTGCTGTCCACTGGACACTCTCTGCTCATCTGGAGGTAGTAATCCTCTCTGAATCAATATCTGTCTGAGGGTCATTGCTGGAAGTGCCATCATATCATCATAACCCTGTGTGAGCATGTCCTTAGTGGTAACACCTGCCGTCTGTAACATATCAAGGTAGAGCTGCCTGAGAGTGCTCTTAGTAGGAACCTGATCTGAGAAGATGGGGCCCAAATCCAAGTAAGGGCCGACGCTACCAGTGAATAATGCATCGGTGCCAATGTAGAGTAGATCTGGTCTATATGATGTGCTAGCTCCTGGAAGCTGGTCATGGGTCGGAATGGGTACAGTCGGACGAGGCAATGATGCCTGCTGACGGGCTGGTGATGGTATGTGTACTGAGTAGACTCTGGCTATATTAGATGTGGATCTGTGAGTGGGTAATGGTGCGGAGTAGGTGGTAGGTGTGCGAGGGCGTCTATATGGATGTGGTGGCTGAGTGGTGGTATGTGGATGTAGTGGAGGGAAGGTAGTGTATGTGCGAGTGGTGGCATATGGGTGAGTGGCGGTATGGATAGTGGGTGGTGGTCCACATCTGTATAGGAAGTGATCAGGCTCAGGGGTACCATGTCTCCTAGCTGTCAGAACCTGCTGATCACGGATAACCTGTAAAGCATGTAATAGATAGTACTGAGTAAGAGGAGTGACCGGATCCGTGTGATGCACAACGGCCTGTGTAGGCAGTACTAATGTGTCTGCTCCTCGTGATGGCTCAGGTATCTCTGCTGCTACTGGTCTCTGTGGCTGGGGACCAACATCTCTATCCTCTATAGTCACGCGCTTCCTGGTCATGAAGCATCCAGGAATGGGCTGTCGAGTATGATACCATAAGCACTGTCTCTCAGGTCCCTCATCAATCATCCTGATCAATTTGCAGTACTCTAGGTCAAACGGCTGCGAACTAGCGTGATGGGTGTAATCCTCATGGTGGCGGTCAGTGAGAATCCCCATGCCAACTAACAATCTCGTGATAATGGCTCCCATGAATACGTGGCGTTTATCCTCTCTCTTCTCCTTCCACAATCTATCCGCGATAATGTATGCGACATTCAGGTTCTGCTTCCTTATGACCGCATCCATGAACTTGAGCTCCTCTGATGTAGCAGGTCCAGCATCTCTCTTCCCAAAGATAGTACAGCACATGAGCTTGTGAAGAATGTGGTGAACTGGTCGGGTCATGAGTGAAGCTTTCACTCAACTCCTGAAGTTTGTCCATGTCAATCCTCTCCATATCTCCTTGTGATCCCGTGACGGTAAACTGGAGATAGACTGGAAACTGCTGGTGAACCAATCATAACTGGCCTGTGATTGTGTGTAAAGGCCAAGGTATACCCCGAAATCTCCCACGGTCATACGATACTTCTTCCCACGATACCGAAAAGCGATCTTCTTATCAGTGATCTCCAATCTCTCTCGGAACTCGTAAGTCATCATAAACTCAGTGACGACCTCTCGGTATATAGCCTCATCAATGGAGAAAAGATGGAAAAATGCAGCATGTTCCTCGCCATCTTTATCATATTTAATCAATTCTTCCAACTCATCCCTAATACCCAAGCGCCTCATATCCGGCCACATGATGACTCTGTTTGACCCTAAGTATCGTCCCATCCATTTCTCAATATCATCCTTATTCTCGGGGGATGAAGCAAGCTTCCTCAACGAAGGGTTTGATAGATCCATCTGTTGACAAGAAAATGAGATGCATAAGTCATAACAAATTGCTAAGTATTTTTCCTAATTTTAAACAAAAATTGGAAATGTAGGCTTTAAAATATGAATAAATCCGCAATTTATTTTAAACTAAACCTAGGCCTAACCAATCTTCAATCCGCAATTTCTGCAACCATAAGTGTCTAACCTATTCCAAGGGTATTAAAGTAATAATAATACTAGCGTTTAATCTAAGTGAACTCGTCATTTCAAACAACTAGCAAATATTCTTACTTTTATTCATGGCAACTTAATCTAAGTGAGCATGAGCTTTGCAAAAAACCATGTAATTACCTCAAATATATCAAGTAAACCAAAAAGAGCATAAACTAATTTATTCATGCAAATACCATGTGGTTAAAGACACGTGTTAACTTATTCGGTTACTTTTAACAATTTTGCAAGATTTAAAGATTTTGATAAATGAATGACGGTAGCTTACGTGTGATGGTCATATTAAAAATATTCAACACTTTATTAATTAAGGTGGTGAATAATTAAAATTATAAAGGACCAAAAGCTAACTAATGATTTATTGAAAATCTAAGAAACTTGCCATGATTTAATTAACTCAAGCACCATTTAAAAATTGAAGATTTAAAATAAAGTATGATACTTGGTTAATTTTAATCACAACATGCTTACTTTAACTTTCAATAATTCTAAGGATCATTCAAAATAAACTAGCAATCATGTAATCATGTTTATCAAGTCATACTAAGCATGAATTAATCGAAACAAGTCAAAATGAGCTACTAGTTATCAAAAGTCAACAAATCAAGCAACTTTGACCACTTAAAGTCAACACTTGAAGATCAAAGTCACAAATTATCAAGTAATCTACTCAATCAAGCATGTAATCATGTTAAGCAACTATGCAAGAACACTTTTGAACTATAAAACACAAGATTTCACCATGGATTTCATAGATCATAAGTTGAAACCCTAACTTTTTAAAAGTTAATGAAATTTAAAGATTTGAGTTAGGAATTACCTTGCAAGTGATGAAATGATGTTAAGTATGCAAGAGAGATGATAAAATGAAGAACTTGAAGCTTTAAATCATCAAAAATGGTGGAAAAATAAAGGTTTTGGAAATGGTGATGGAGGCCGTAGGTTTTGGGGAAGAGGAAGGAGAGAAAATTTTGACTTTTTGTTTGTAGTGGATCCCTTCTCTTGGTTTAAATACGTTTCGATTTAAAACGCGAAAGATACGATACGTACGATTGGTTTTCGAAAGGTTTTAAGATTTAAAGTAACAAAAAGTAAATACGAATCTTTATAAAAAAATTTCACGAATTAAAATTGTGTTTTAAATTGAGCGCGAAAAGTTCTTTGCGTTTAAACTGAAACGAGTTATTTAAAAAACGAGACAATATTTTTGTGTACTTTAAACTTTAAAACAAATCATAATTAATTTACCAAAATTTTAAAATTAAAACTTTGTTAAATTTTTCTAAAAAGTTCGAACTTTGTTAATCGCGCGAGTTTAAAGTTTAAAGGACGTTTTCTTTGTTTTTTAAACGAAAGCTTTAAAACGAAAAATTAATTTAAACTAAAATTAATACTAACTAATATTAATTAACCTAGATAGGCTTGGGGTGCCTCCCAAGAGCGCTTTGTTAAAGACGAAAGCTCGTTCACACCAGACTTACTGTTTTACCGGATAGTGTCTGAGACGACACTTTTGGATACGGTTGAAGCTTTAGACAAAGATAAGGTGTGGCGAGAGATAAACGTACCTTTAAGAGCTCAGATGACATTGTAAATTCATTCGGCAGGATTAATATAGTATCGCTCAAATTCAGTTAAGAATTATCTTTCTACCTGACCGAGTTGTAGCAATGCATCAACGAAACGGTTAAACTCTCGTTTTACCTTCTTTGGGTTCGAAATACCATCCCTGAATCTTGAGTCTATATAACATAGATCAAAGAGAAATTTTCCTAAGACTTATAGAAATTCCGTTTCTTCGTTAGAATCAGGGTTTCCGTGAGTAGTGTGCACCACTTGCGAAAGCTCCCTGATATAAATCTTTTGTTGAGCTGTAAATGGAAATCTGGTCTTTTGAAATAACTGAATTAGCTGGATATGAAGCTCCTTCCTCTTTGCAAAGAAAGCAGACTCAATAGCTTCCTCAGTCGATTCAGGATAATTAACTCTCAATTCGTTAATTAAATAAGAAGCAAGATCAACAAAGAATGGAATATCCACAGAAATTGAGGCAGGTTTACTAGGGTTTCTCTCTATCCAATATTCGAGTTCATCAATCAGGGCCGCAACATAACGATTTATCTTTGTTTGTGAAACAGGCGAATAATCGGTGCTGGCTAATAAATCCATTAAGAGATCTAACTCTGATTTTAATGACAACTCGTTTGTTCTGTTATAATCACTACGGAGAGATCTTAACATCCTATCAATTTCCACAATGGTTTTTCTCTGTTTGTACGAAAAGGGGAAGTCGGATATTTTAAGATTTCTAAGAAAGTCAGCACATATATCCATTCTCCTATCGGGGCTTTGAGAAATTCCTAGGTGATGGCCAATCTCAGATTCTGGTTGATTGTTCCTAAATCCAATGCTATTAGGGCTTGGTGTTTCTGTCCTAGGCTTAGTCTCGACGTGATATTGGAGGCTCTCTTCCGCAACAACACTTGATATAAGTGTAGTGGGGTGGACTCGCAAAATATCGGGGAGATCGTATTCAAAATATTCATCTAGGCAATGAGGACATTCATTCAAATCCATCCAGGGCATGGGTGGATAGAAGAATACTTCAATTCCAAAGGGCTCATCATCAGGTAAAGTAGCAGGTCTAATATAGTGTGGATACCTAGACAAGATTGATAGAATCTCAGGGTCAAGTGTAGGTTGACCACTTAAAGCAATAGTAACAGAAGCTGGAATCTTCTGCTGAGATTCATCTAATCCTAAGTCTAAGCTCAATATTTTTGGGTTCTCAACTTCATGGTTAACACAGACCTCTCTAACGTTAGAGGAGTTTGACTCATACTCTGGAGTGTCAAAGAATTCCGCATCTACCAAGGCCGTCATCTCATCCGTCATCATTTGATTGAGAGGAGAGATGGGGTTTGAAGGAGAATTAGGGTTTTTCATTTTTAATTTTTTATGTATTTTCTAAGGTTTAAGAACTAAGTTATCTAACTAATAAAGCAATTAACTTCCTAAGTAATGATAATCTTAAGGAAGGATCTCCTAAAGCTAATTATCTAAGGCAGAATTCAATTCTTGACGAAACCGATCCCCGGCAGCGGCGCCAAAAACTTGTCGTGCCCCTATCCGTCGGTCGGGTTTTACCCCGAATCGTTGCTCCGACCGCAACAGAGGCGACGAGCAGTGAAGTTTTAAAAATTTATATTTTGCTGGGCTCAAACTATGCAAGCTACCTACCTTGTGGGTAAGGCGGCAAGTATAACTCGAGTGTCGTCCAAAATCGGAACGAATTGAATTGAATTGGAACCTACCAAAGATAACTTGACAATAGGATGGGTTTAGAAACAAGGTAGGTATGGGTTTGGTTTTATCTAATCTAATCTAAAGACAGAAAGTAAAGTGCAGAAAAGTAAATGAGAATATAAGCAGCAGGTAGAGAGTGATTGCTGAAACTTCGACGATTAGGGTTTTGGGATGATATCCATTATATTGATGATAGGTGATTACTCTAGTTAAGAATCTTCTAAATGGTCGGTGTAAACACTAGGACCCTACGTCTAGGTATAACCCTAAAACATATGTCACTGAATCCTAGGCTATCCTGATTCTGGTCAGATGGGACTGTCTTCAGACCCACCTCACCGTCTCTTTCGGAGACCAAGCGACCCTCTGAATGGGGTTAAGGAATAAGGCGACAGTCCACAACACTGACTTTTCTTAACACCTATGTCTATCCAATTTTATCAGAGTAATACTGGTTGTATGCTGAATAAGTTAAACTATTGGTTAAGTAGAGTTTAGGGGTTTTAAGCATCTAGGAACACAGCCGGCATCCTTGCTTTCATTTCCTAACTCATGTTTTATCTGTTTAAGTTCTAATACTTCCGTCATGGATTAGACCCTCCTTTGCCATCGATCGTTCATCCCTAGGCATGTGTACAGTGTATAGTGTCCTTATTTTCCACAGTACTCTAACCCTAGGTATATCTACGGTGTTTTAAAGATCTAATGTATCTTTACACAGCTTTATAACCAGAGGTAGTTTAACGGTGTAATATAGCATTTTCACAGCTTAACAAGACCTAGACCCGTGTCTGGAAGGGTTACTTCCAGGTAATCCACGGTGAGATAGACCACCGACATTTCCTTGGCTTCCACGTATTTGTACTCTACCAGTGGTATTTCCAACGCTATACCAAGTATTCTGCCGTATTACGGCGATCCCACAGTTTCATAAAAACACGAGATAACTGTGAATTCGTAGTTAGGGTTGATCAGATCCTATCCTAAGGCAACAGTCACGTGAGAGACCAGAAAGGGTGATTAATTAAGTCTACATCCAGGATAAGTCTAAACATGTATACAACATAACAACTACCGATCATATATAATATATATTAATTAAACATCATCCCTAATCCTAACATCTACATTTCAACAATCACATATTAATCTATCTAATCAGCATGGCAATAATCGTAGATCGTACTGATATAATATGAAAAGTAAACATTATAACAGTAAGAGAATAAGATAATATCACCGGATTAGAAGAGTAATACTGAGGATTACAACAGTCTGACTTGAATAACCTTGCTACAGCTTGATTACCCAATTACAACTTTCCTCTAGCTCTAACCGCTAACTTATATCTCTCTAGTTCTCTAGAGAGAGAAACTAGAAAGAGAACTAACTATATTCTCCTCTAACTCCTAAGAGTAGTGCTAGAGAGAGAATCTAAACTAGAGAGAGAAATGTAAGAATGATGTGAAGAATGGTGTGTTGAATGGTGGAAATGAAGCCACTATTTATAGGAGAAGAGTGAAAGTCTTGGTACATGTAACACCCCGCAAAGTTAAACACAATTATTAACGCTAAACATTTGCATTTTAGGCTAATTCCCTACTTGAGTGAATTCACAACACATTTTAGAGGTAAGTCTAGCAAAGCCCAACTAGTTAATACGCGTAGTATTACTTATTTGTAATTAGATGTAATTACATACGAAACGATTGGAACAAACACGATAAAAATATACGACTGTTGGTGAACAAAATTATTTAATAAGACGAAATTATTAAATAACGTTATTAACTATTAAATATTATGTTGATAATATTTACTAAGAATTTTATAACGTATAAACATTTATTTTTCGCAAACTGAAACAAAACAAAGTTAAAATTTCATAAACTTAATTAATTTGTTCCATAAAATATCCCAACCAAAAATATAAGCGAAAACGTATTTAATTATTGATTAATTAAAAATATTGTAACATTTAACGATCGGGGAAACGAACACCACCAGGAACGAAAACGCAGGAGATGAAAAGTGGAACAAAACCCACCTCCACCTCCTTTTTCTCCCATTTTCACTCTTTCATTTCTCTCTCTCCATTCTCTTTTCTCTCATCTCTCTCTCTAAACTTAACTAAAAACCACACAAATCATACCAAAACTACACCAAAAACGCGCCGAATCATCTAACCATTTAGAGAAAAACGATCACGGGATCACGATCTACACTTCTACCTTTTCGGATTTCAAAACCGACACGCGTAAGTTTCCGACATTTCCCGTATATCCTTAGATTTTGAAGTTTTCTTTCATATTTCATGTTTAATATACTTAATATAACATGTTTTAGTGTTCTTAACAACCGAATATGTCCAAAATCGACCAAAAACCCGTTTTTACCAAACTGTTCGTCGAACAGTTGGGAGTGTCGCTATGTGCCAAAAACAGTGCTAGCGACACTCGCTAAGTGTCGCTATGCCCAAGTGTCGCCCCTATAGCGACACTACTTAAGTGTCGCTGAAATACTTAACCAGATCCATTCTAGCGACACTACCTTAGTGACGCCATAATTGAACAAGTGTCGCCTATAGCGACACTAACCAAGTGTCGCTACCCAATTAAAAATCAGGAATCTAACGACACTCACTTAGTGTCGCCTAACTAGTGTCGCCTATCGCGACACTAGACCAGTGTCGCCAAAAACAGAAAACTTGCAACTTATTTTTAAACTAAGTGTCGAACTTAACCGGAAACGAATATTTACATACGATACGATATATGAACGATACACTCATTACAAACACACTTATTTTACTGAAATTATGATTTCGAACTATCACTAACGAGTCGTATACATTTTCACAACAACGAAATACAAACTTAAACGTTTAACAAACACTTTGGACATAACTTGGTTGTACGAACACTAGCATGGATGATTAGCTTAGACATCCACATACTCATTAAATCTCATACGTTTAGGACGTTAGGAGATTTCGGACTGTACTTGGGCTTAGGTTTGCTAGCACTCGCACGCAACTTAACTCGACAGGTGAGTTCACAGCCCCTACATTTACTGTTTTAACTGCTTTGAAAAGGGGTGGAAAACATAGTCAAACGCTTTTACATACATGATTGTATACTGGCTTTACTCGAACGATTAGAGTACATTGAAACTGTTAAACTGTTACACAACTAAAGTTTATGAAATAACGTTTCCATACGACAAACCATTACAAATGGGAAAAACTATACTTGATAAACCGGAGAACGACCGGTACTGTTTTGAAAACGCTGGAGAACGACCAGCAACACCATTTACTTAACTGTTTGAACTATTGAAAAGTCCCTACTGGCATGGGCACAAACTGGTGAAAAGTCCCTACTGATATGGGCACAAACTATTAAAAAGTCCCTACTGACATGGGCGCAAACTATTGAAAAGTCCCTACTGACGTGGGCACTGACTATTGAAAAGTCCCTACTGACATGGGCACGGACTGTTGAAAAGTCCCTTCTGACATGGGCACTAGATCTTGCGAACATGGGTCTACTATTGTTATTAAACTGATGAAAAGCCCCTACTGACATGGGCATTGGGTTCCTACTGACATGGTCCCACTAAACGATTAGGATACTGATATTCCTACAAGACGCAACTATTAGGATACTGATATTCCTACGATCAACTAATAGGATACCTACATTCCTACTATAACTTGAACTGTACTTTTGGGCAACATCCCAACGAAACATATCTACGATTAGAATACGTGTATTCCTACAGAACATACTTGAAAATAGGATACTGTTTTCCTACAACTACTAGGATACGAATTTTCCTACAGACAACTACTTGGAAACGTATTTGGTTTTACGAACTACACTTTTGGGTGAAATCCCAACAGCACTGTACTTTTGAGAGACATCCCAACGATACGATATAAACAACCGTGGTTTATTAAAACTGAACTTGTAAACATAAAACCTGTGAATTCACTCAACCTCGTTGTTGACTTTTACTATGTTTTTCAGGGAATTAGCAGCACACGTAAGGACCGCCTGCACATATGGAACATAGGCAACCCACGAAGCTTTAGGATGCCAACTTTTGACACTGGATTTCTTTTATATAACTAATCGGTTTTTAGTCATATTCCAGAAATCTACTTTTGTATAACATTACTACTTTTATACGATTCGATAAATCGTCAACTTTTGTAAACTATTAACTTTGGCATCTTAATATATTGATGTTTTGTTGTAATCATATGCTCTGATACGTATGCATGTACTGTATATTGTGGCACTCCCCATACTTAACTAAATGCTTCCGCTAATCTAAATCAACGAATTTGGGGGTGTTACAGTACAAGTCTTAAAGCATCAAATACAAGCATCAAAGCAGCATACGGGGCAAGCGGAACAGGGGGGCAAACGGCACCCAACAAGGCAACACACCGCGTATACGGCACCCTAAGGGCCGTATACGGCACCTAGGGTACCGTATACGGTACCTAGGTGCCCCGGGGGGGGGGGGGGTGGGGGGTGGGGTTGGTGCTCCATTTGGCCTCCGTCGATTCTTCGGTTGCTTGGTTCGTCCGTATCTTCTTCGTTTGGAGTCCGTTTTGCTTGATTCTTGCACCGTTGGATTCGTTTTTCCGTTACGCTTCTAATGAAACTAAGTTTGCCAAATTTGGAAGTGTTTGACTTTTGCGTGTTCCGGATGACGATCGACGGGTTTCCAGACTGCACATCTTCTTCGTTCTTTACCCGTTTCTCTTTATTCTTTCACCTCCGATCTTAGATTTTTCTATTGAATCATAAAATGTGCGTTAAGATCTAATTTGATAGGATAATCAAGAATGGAATATTTAAGGTGATTGTTTTTGCCTCGGTTTACGTGTAAATTGGGTGTTTTAACTAATTTTTGTAGCAACGCCCGTATTTAGACTACCTTGGTGATTCTTGATGATAAATGATTGTTTTGAAATGTTTTCACCAGAGAATAGTCCAAAAAGTGCGGAAATAAGTACTTAAAAATATGACTTTTTGAGTCACATTAGCTAACTGTGAGCTGATCGGCTCATTTATTTGGTAGAGGATCGGCTAAAACTTTGACTAGATGATCGGCTCAATGTTTGAAAAACTAGATGATCGGCAATATTGGGGAGGAGCCGTACGGCTATAAACACAGTGTGCCAAATGGCTAGAAAACACATACTTTGAGTTTAGTAAGGTAAATGAGTCAAACATCTTGGTATTTTGTTTATTTAATACTTAGATAAATAATGTTATAAAATGAGTCAAACTTGTTAACATAGATTATAAAATGAACATCAACCGATTGGTTTGATTGATTTAGAATACGTAAGTTACTATTTTTGGTACTTACTAATATTAGCAAGTTTTTAGTGATAGATCAAATGACATTAATAATAATTGTTATCATTACATATTAAGTTTTAAATGGTACAAAAATATTAACGAATACACAACTAAAAAAATAAAAATTATTGTTATGTTTTAATTTTTATGAAACTTTACGACACAAAGTTTGGTACTAAAATTGTACACGACATTATTTTACACGAATATTTATTCAATAATACTTTATTGCGTCTAGGACTTTGAGGGACGCTATTGGACGACGACTTATTACTTTTACTAGCACTCGCTCATCGCTACCTGTGAGTTCACAGCCCCACTTTCTACTATTTTACTGTTTTCAACTTGGGGTGAAAAACATAGCTAATGTTTTTGCTATAACATGCAATAACTGTTTATGGCTGCTTCTGTGCGTATATGTATTATTGATTTTCTGAATGATTACATACTAGGATTTCGAACTTTTCATGAATACTTGTATGCTTTTGTATGAACAACTCATAGGATATTCTTTCCTACAAATTGTTACGAGAGATTTTATTTGATATGTATACCAAAAACTTACAAATGATCATGGTTTAACAAACCATAACTATAAAAACCTGTGAATTCACTCAACATCCATGTTGACCTTTTACTATGTTTTTCAGGTAATTCACAGCACAAGTAAGAATGCATACTAACGGAGTTAGGCGACCCATGACGAATTAGGATGCCACATTTTGGGACAAATAAGGATTTATTTTGTATAACTGATATTATTTCTATGACTTGATGAGTCGTAGTTGTTTTGTTAACAAACTACTTTCTTAAATGGCATCTTAATTTTATGTTCCGCAATAATCATATGCTCTGATCTACATGAGTGTCAAATGTTGACATCAGCACCCCCGTATATATTAATGCTTCCGCTAATCGCGCGTTAATCGCGTTGACCGATTTTGGGGGTGTTATCGTCTTCATGTAGTACCCAGCGAGTCCTAAGAATTGACGTACTTCAGTCGGTGTGGTTGGTGCTTGCCAACATTTGATAGCCTCAATATTTGATGGATCAACATGAATCCCTTGACTGTCAATGACGTGTCCAAGGAATTGAACGGTTTTCATCCAGAACTCACACTTGGAGAATTTGGCATATAACTCCTCGCGTTTGAGTAGCTCTAGGATGGTTTTCAGGTGTTGCGCGTGTTCTTGTTCATCGCGCGAGTAAATCAGGATGTCATCGATGAAGACGATAACAAACTTGTCAAGGTAAGGCTTGCACACCCGATTCATAAGGTCCATGAATACAGCCGGTGTGTTGGTTAAGCCGAATGGCATCACTTGGAATTCGTAATGCCCGTAGCGAGTTCGGAAAGCCATTTTTGGAATGTCGTCGTCACGAACCCGTAGTTGGTGATAACCTGACCTTAGATCGATCTTTGAATAAAAACTCGATCCCTGAAGTTGGTCGAACAGGTCATTGATACGTGGAAGTGGGTATCGATTCTTTACAGTAAGTTTGTTCAGTTCACGATAATCGATGCACATGCGAAAAGAGCCGTCTTTCTTTTTCACGAACAAGACCGGAGCTCCCCAAGGTGAAGAACTTGGTCTAATGAATCCCTTATCCAGGAGTTCATGTAGTTGTGTAGACAACTCCTGAAGTTCGGAAGGTGCTAAGCGGTAAGGTGCTCGTGCCACGGGTGCTGCACCGGGCACAAGGTCAATAGAGAACTCGACTTGTCTAGGTGGCGGAAGACCAGGAAAATCTTCAGGAAATACTTCTGGAAAGTCTCGAACAATAGGCACATCCTCAAGTCGTTTCTCGTCCGACTTTTTCTCCGTAACGTGCGCGAGGATTGCCTGATAACCCTTTCTCTAGTATTTTCGGGTTTTCATACAGAAAACAATGTTTAGCCTCATCCCATCGGTCTCCCCTTGTATGACTAAGGTTCCACCGGTGACGAGGGGAATGCAGACAATTTTCTTAAAACAGACGATCTCGGCTCGATGCTTGGAAAGCCAATCCATACCGACGATGACGTCGAAGCTGCCGATCTAGACAGGTATCAAGTTAATGGAAAAGAGCTCATTAGCTAAGTTTAAAGTGCAATTAGGTATCACACTGCCGGCCTCAATAAGTTTTCCGTTTGCCAATTCTATTGTGTACTTAGAATCTAAGGCAATGGGTGTAGTGTTGAGTCGTGGGCAAAACTCATCAGATATAAAGCTCTTATCAGCACCAGTATCAAACAAGACTGAAGCAGTTAAGTTGTTGAGAAGGAACGTACCCGTGACCACATTCGGGTCTTGTCGGGCATCCCCAGAGTTGAGTACGAAAGCTCTACCTCGAGCGTTGTTGTTGTTCTTGTTGTTGTTGTTGTTTTTCAGCTTGGGGCAGTCGCTCCTGAAATGTCCAGCAACTCCACATTCGTAACAGGTTTTGGGTGCACTGGGTTTTGTGGTTGTGTTGGTAGTGGTGGCTATGCAATCCTTAGCCAAGTGTCCAAATCGTTTGCACTTGTTACAAGGGCAAGAACCGTCGTGGTGTAGGTTGCACTCAGAGCAATAGGGCCTGCTTCCCTTATAGTATTTCTTGTCATCTGAACCAGCAGCATATGCCTTAACACTCTCAGGCCTTTTGTTATGTTGTTGGTTCTGGTGGTTGTTCCCAGTCCACTTCCGTTTGTTGTCTCCGGACTGGTTCCCAGTGTTTCTCTCAGCAGGAGTGGCTCGGCGAACGACCTGAGCCATGAGATTGTGTGCCATACGGACGGCACTTTGAATGGTTCCCGGGTTGGATGCGGTGACCATTCCCTGGATCTGAGCAGGAAGTCCCCAACTGTATCGCTCAATCCGCTTGTATTCCGGATTGACCATAGTGGGGCAAAGGAGAGCCAGTTGACGGAAACGGGTGGTGTAACCAGTGATGTCATTGTTCTTCATAACGAGGTTCCAGAATTCAACCTCAAGCTGTTGCAGTTCTTCTCTTGGACAGTACTCCTCTGTCAGCATCTTCTTGAGGTCTTCCCATGGGAGTTGATAGGCAGTATCAATCCTCATGGTTTGAGCGTGGTTATTCCACCAAGTAAGGGTACCATCCATAAAGGTGCATGTAGAATACTTAACCTTGCACTCCTCGGTGCAGTTGCAGATTTGGAATACAGATTCCATCTTCTCAATCCATTGCAGTAAGCCGATGACTCCTTCAGTGCCCTTGAAGTTCAAGGGTTTGCAATTTAGAAAATCCTTGTATGAGCATGGTTTGACAACTGGATTGGAGGTAGTCGTATCCTCGCTACCTTGGTTCGGGTTGAACCACTGTTTCGTTGTGCCTCTTGAGCAGCCAGAGCGTCGGCTACCCCTTGGGTAACGAACTGAGTAAGTTCAGCAGCGGTGAAAGTGTGTCTTTTTGGTGGCATGTTCCTTTAATAAGAGGAGATAAAAGATGTGTGAGATTTTTGTATAACGAGTATGATTATCACAGACGCATATATATAAAAGTGGTAATATATTAACATAGGATAGATAGATCTGCAACCAATTAAGGTGTGAGTTCAGAAGTTTACAAGATTCGAGGTTTACAAAAGACGTCGGGAATTTGTTTCATCCGACCGAATTACAAAGGTTTTACGAATCCTAGCTAGTCGATTACACATAAAGTACAATACTAATTCTGGCGTAGGTTCATTCGCGGTATCAGGGTGACAAGTTGTTCCACAGCTTCTGCAAGTCTGCCAGCCTGTCGGGCATTTTCTTCAGTAATTGTCAGGCATTGTTCTAGCATCCGTGAGTATTGTTCAGCTTCGAGTGAGCGTAGCTCACACTGTTCCAGCCTAAGTCGTAGAGTAGTGATTTCATCCCTAGTTTCTATCACTCGATCATGGATCACGTTTATGTTGTCAGCGAAGTTATCCTGTTCCTCAAGGATATGTGCAATCCGACCTTGAGCCAAGTTCATCCAGGTTGAGCGGGTTTCGTGTTGTTCTATTTCCATGTCGTGTAGTATGGTCTCATGACGGTGTAGTCTAGCAGCTAACACCGGTACAGTAAGGTGTATGGGTTCCTGAGTATACGGAGAGAGGTCCATGGGTGAAATCTCTCCGATACCAGCAGGAATTTCTATGTCTTCCTCAACCCTCCAAGTAGCAATAGCTGTAGGTAACCAGCTCCACCGGTGGGCAACTACCCGATGGCGAGCCATAGCAGAGGTGTTACTAGTGATAGCAGGATTGGAATAAGGGTTAGCTCGGTGTGAGCTACCAGTTCCTCTAGCTAAGCGCGGTTCCGAATGGCTGCGACGAGAGTGGGAAGAGGCACGTGTAGTTTGCCTGAGTGGTGTGTCTGCCATTTCCATGGCAAGAGTGTTAGTGAGTGAGGCTTATATATATATATATATTCATATATCATACAATAGCCTAGTGTGTCTAGCACAACAAGTTTGGTCCCGTTTCTCTCGCGGTCAGAGTCATCTAACGTATTCCTATTCAACATGACTCCCTTCAGGCCTTGCATCGATCCCTCTTTAATTATACATAGTTGATCAGGCTATGTTAAATTAAAGCTGATTGATGAAATTCCTGAATCAGTCATACCTAATAAGGAAATACTGCCTAACGGTCATAGTCTAGGCCCACTAATGCAACCTAGTTCGCTATAACCTTAGGCTCTGATACCAATCTGTCGCCCCCCCAAATTCTGGTTGCGGAAGCGATTCGGGTCGGGGCGCGACTAATCAAGTATCAACAGCACAAAGATAAAGCAAACGACATCTATATGCAACGTTTGTAAAACATTACAAAATATTACATTGATTTCATCAATTGTTTGTAAAATTACGAGTTCGGAAGTAAGTTTCTTAGAGATTCTAATACATAACCGGTATTACAAAAAGTAATGCAAAAGAATCTCCAAAAGATGTGTATGCATGCGACTCGACTCTCGAGCTACCAATCCTGTGGGTGAGCAGTCCTACTACTGTTGTGAACCTGAGATACAATGCTAAAAAGTGTCAACCAAAAAGTTAGTGAATCTTACAGGTTTAGTAGTAAGGTAATCATTATGAACCACAAGTATGTACCGGTGTTGCTATCAAGCAAAGTAAGTAAATCAGTAGGTCAGCACAGTTGCCATGAGCTCATAAGTTGAAGCTTAACAGTGTGTAAGTATGATTCAACCAAGAACCATATAATGTACCCCCATGAGTGCTATCCCGAACACTCATATGTAACAAATACTAACATGCCTGTTTCTACGGTGAAATCCGTGGTAGCGCTACTACCCCAGGCAGGGATTGTCAGTCCCAATGGATCCATTCACTAGTACTCGTGCTTAAGTCCATAACTAACAACTTACGATAGGAGGCTTTCAGTGGATAAAAAGTACTCATGTAATGTGTGTAAAAAGTAGTGTAGGCAGTTCAGTACTTGTGTTCATGCGTAAAACAGTAGCAAAGTATCTCACCCCAAAGTAGAAAACAGTAAAAAGTGGGGATGTAAGACTCACCTGAGTCTAGTAGTCTATGTATGTGAAATCAAGCAAGTAAAGCGGATGTAAGTCCGTAGGCGTGTCAGATGTAATTCCGTATGTTGGTTCTCCGAACCCTGCAACCTTCTGGAGTCCGAAACGCACAAGGTTGTAAGTAAGTATGTCAATAAGCTGGCGTCTCGAAAGATCACCCATGCTAGTCGTCCACTCAACTAGTTATGGCTAAGTAGTTATTCGTTTGTTTAATTAAAAACGTTTGTGGCCCGTTGGTGACGGTTTGAAATAATAATTCCCTAATACATTATTATTATGTTTGTGTCCATGTATACTTATCAAGTATAGGTATTTGCGTGTTCGAGTAGTGTCGTATGTAGTAAAGTTGTTGTTACGCGTATTCAATACTTGGTATGAAAAATGTATTTAAACATTCTGTGTTCTACGACACTAGAAGCGACACTTCAACGAGGTTGCGACACTAGGTCAGTGTCGCAAGAATTTTATGAATTTCAATTAAGTAGCGACACAAGGGTAGTGTCGCTAAAGTGCGACATTGAGTAGCGACACTGAGGTCAGTGTCGCTAGTGTAGCGACATTTAGTTGCGACATTAAATTTGCGACATTGGATTGTGACATTCGGTTAGTGTCGCTAGATTAGTGTCGCATGAGTGCCACACTTGATATTAGTGTCGCATAATCGGGTTGTGATGGTTTTGGATTTTGAGGAATTGGTAAAAAAATGCTCGGTTTGACCCGAAACTTATACACATCCCTTATTATGTTATAAAACTTATCGAAAACAAGTTTCGTGACCTTTGGTGACCCACAAGTGTCGTTTTTAATATGAAAACGAAAACGTCCATTATGATTGTGTTTATCAAACATACACGTATTTGTCCATTCGGTTTAACTAATAAAATGGTCACCATAGGTACTGAGAAAAATCACACATATTCACACATATCTTGACCATCTTCAGCAATTTTCCATGATTTATAGAGTTGTTTAAAGTGTTCAAATGATTTTTGTCTCAATGAGTATCCAACAGCTCGGTTTTTGTGACACACGTCTAATGATCTGAGCATAACTCGAGTTTTATAAAACTTCACAAAAAGTGAAAGTAGGATTTGGAAAGCTAATAAAATTTTTGATCTTTTCCCACTGGTTTCAAATCATTTGGGTTCGTATTTTTCAAGATATTCCATTTTACATTTGACTAACAATCTGATCAGGAATCTCAGACCTGCACATGTACTTTTGTTTGAATTATTAAAAATGGAAAACCAACTCAAATACATACATATATTACATATTTGAAAACTAGACTCAAAGTACTTCGTTTTGGGCTCAAGAATCATGAGATTTCATTAAGAAATGTGTTAGTTATCGCCGATCTAATCCGATCTAAATTATTGTCTAGTGGACAAAGCTTTTATCCAACGATTTCTAGTTTTGTTTTTCGGTTTTAAGCATGGATCTTGGACATAATTAGCAGAAACGAAGCATGAACATGAAGATAAACGTTATCCAAGGAGTTTTAAGCAAGATCTAGGGAAAACTTACAACAAAAACGTGGTCTAAGAGCTGAAACAAAGCGAGTGTGCTGCTGTTTTGTTTCGGTTTGTGTTCCTGGCTCCTTCTTGCTCAAAACGATAGATGCTGATGCTAGATGAGTAAGGGAAGTGTTTGGGGGTCCTTGGATGAGGTTTTTGGTCGTGGGAATGGTGGTGGTAAGGCTGGAGTCTCAGCCAAAGTAGAGAGAAAGGTGGAGGTGAGTGTGTGGTTAAATGATAAGGTTAAGGGGAAATGAGAGGTTTAAGGAACTTATATACATGGACATTAGGGCTGAATCTTTGGGCATTTTTGGGCCGATTTTGGGCCTCTGGGCCATGGGTTTTAGTGGGCTCAATCCCGTGGTTCGTTTCCTCGATCTCGTGTTACGTTTCGTTAATTGTTAAATCGTTAAACATATGTATTTTAGTTAACTTTTCATCGTTCGATTTCTCGTGTTCAGTTTAAATATGTAATTGGCATTCGGAGTGACCAAATATTTTATACCATGTATTTCAAGTACCAAAAATATATTTTGGATTTCGTTCGGGTGTCGTGCTCGATTTGCGCATTGTAACACCCCCAAATTTTAATGGTTTGCGGAAGCGAGTTTTTGGGTGTTACTAATCAATAATCACAAGCACAAAGGATACAGTGAACGACTCTATATGAGACGTTCGAAAAGTTATTACATTAGTACACAAGTAATTCAAAATACAAGCTCGAGTTCGAGTAAGTTTCCTAGAGATTCTATTACATAACAACTAGTACAAAAGTAATGTATGAAAATCTCCAAGCTTGTAAATGCATGCGACTCGAGCTAATAAGCATATCCTGCTGGGCATCCATCTAAAGCTGCGTACCTAAGAATGCATTACTAAAATGGTCAACCAAAAGGTTGGTGAATCTCACAGGTTTGTAAGTAAATAGTTTGAACACACAAGTAACAGTTGTATTTGTAAAACATCAGCCGGCCAGTAAGTAAGTGGTGATTGCAAGTCATGCTAATCGTTTGATACCCTTGCCATGAGCCACCATAGTTGAAGCTTAATGTACAGTAAATATTGTGCCCCCGTGAATGTTAATCCAAAAACATTCATATGAAACGAGTAAGAAACAAAAAAAAAACAAATACTAGTATGCCTGTTTTTACGGTGAAAACCGCGGTAGCGCTACTACCCCAGGCAATGGATTGTTAGTCCCAAATGGATCCATTTACTAATTGATATTAGTCATCCGTTTCTACGGTGTAATCCGTGGTAACGCGATTACCCCGGACGGGGTACCCAAATGGATTCATTTGCTAGCACTTGCGCTTAAGAAAATGTTGCTTATGCAACGAGTGAAAAAGTTTGCCAGTATTAGTTTTTATGAAAACAAGTAATGCATCTCCCCAAAACAGTAAAAATAGTAAAAAGAGGGGCTGTGAAACTCACCTGAGTCTAGCAGACAATGCAGTAAGCAAGCAAAGTAGTATCCCGAACTAGCAACCCTTAGCGTCCTAATACGCATAAGGTTTAGTAAGTAAATGGAATACTTGTAAGGTATCCATGCTAGTTGTTCCCAAACTAGTTAATGTCCATTTGTTGTTTGTACGTTTGTATTTGTTTGTAAGTTGTAGTTTGTAGCAAAGTTGTACGGCCCGTTGGTATTGGAGTGTAATAATAATCTCATCTATTATTATTATGCAGTTGTTGTAATCGTATAGTTGTCAAGTACGTTTGTATTGTAACGTGTAACGTTCAAGTGAATGTAAATCCGAGTGGGTGTAACCCTAGAGTGTATGAGTGAAATCTCATAGGTGTTCGAGTGTAATCTCGTGTATGTGCGCGAGTGGGATCTCGCGTTTTAAATAAGTGTAATCTTATATGTATTCGAGTATTGGTGTATACTTCCAAAAGTATAGTATTTTCATGTATAAATTGTATCGTATTTGATTTGGTTGTTGAAAAGTTATTTTTAAACACTTAGAATGTTTTTGGCTTCTATTTTTGGGTTTTTGCGACACTAAATGCGACACAGTGATTGTGTTCCGCAACACAAGGCTTGTGTTCCGCAACACAAGGCTTGTGTCTCATGTCTGCGACACAATATGCGACACAATGCTTGTGTTCCACAACACAAGGCTTGTGTCTTATGATGTGCAACTTAATGCGACACAATGCTTGTGTCTTATGTTTTATGCGACATAATGCTTGTGTCTTATGTTTTATGCGACACAATACTTGTGTCTTATGTTTTATGTGACACAATACTTGTGTCTTATGTTTTATGCGACACAATACTTGTGTCTTATGTTTTATGCGACACAATACTTGTGTCTTATGCTTCTATGCGACACAAGCCTTGTGTCACATAGATTTTTGGTCTGATGCAACACAAGGGGCTGTTACATTTTTCAGTTCAGTTTTTGGGTCAAACGACCTCGGTTTGACCCGAAACTTTTTACACAAGTCTTAGAATGTTTCAAGGAGTTCATAAAAATTATTTGTTGGTGTTGTTTACGTGTGAGGTGTCGTTTTCTTAAAAGTGACCAAAACCGACTTTTTCGATAATGTTTTCAAAAACGAGTTTAAATCACATATTTAGACATTACTAAGCTAGGGGAACACTATTCTAGCAAAATAATTGAAATCGGAAAGTTCGAGAGTCGCCGGAAAACTTACAAAATCTTCGATACGAGAAACCGAAAAGATGGAACCGTAGCCCTCGTTGCGGTGAATACTTTTCTCCAAACGAGCCTCGTGATTTATGGGGTTTTAGTAGTGGTTTTTGGGCTAGAGAGAGAGACCGAGATAGAGAGAGAGACTAGGGTTAGAGAGAGAGTTGAGAGAGGTTGAGTGTGGTATGTGATTGTGTGTTTGAGTAAGAAAAGGAGGTGAGGGGGGTTGTCCCCTTTGCCTTGGCCGACCATGGTGGGGTCCACCATGTGTGGATCTCACCAAATGTTGTTCCCTCGTGTTTGCGCTCCGTGCGGTGTTCGTTTCCCCGGTCCTTTAAACGTTAAAATAATTTTGTACGCGATTATTTATACGTTTAAAATACAAAATATTACTCGATATTTTAGTTGAAGTATTTTATCAAAATACTTGTTTCTAAGTTATAAAATATAACTTTGTTTTGTTTTTGTCGGTTGGTCGCGTTTTCGTAGAGATCGGTAATGTTTCAAATAAAACGTGCGCGTTTGTTATATTATCAACATAATATAAAGTAGTAATTTGCGTAATTAAATAATTTCACATTATTTAATAATTGTTTTACCAACGTCCGTATTTTGTACTTTTGTAATTTCATACGATTTGAACGAATCGTATACGTGTACATATATATCACCTATATATATATGTATAGTAAGTAATCATCGTATTTAATCCTATTTCATATTAAATACAAGTAATAAGCATGCAATTAGGAAAATTTTAAATTGACCCTAATTTTTGCGGTTGTTACACGCATTTTCCCGGATATGTTACGTTTTAAACTAAACGTAATAGTTTTTCGCGTATATTATTATAAAATAATAATACAAAGTAAATAACCACTATTTTAAATCAAAAATAGATTTAAGTTGAGTACAAAAGGATTCACCAACGTCCAAGTAAGTCGAAATCCATCCGATGCAACAATGCACGATTTAAATTAATCGTGTACGCGTGTATGTAATTACCCAAAAAGTCACGTATATTTAGATTACTACCAAACTAAATACACGTAATTGCAAGTAGTTTAGGCACTAATTATAGCCCTAACTTGACGGGTGTCACACATGACGTGTGCGGTGTTTAGTGTAAGAAATTGAACACTTTGCATAGCGGTCCAGAGTTTTTCATTTCGGGTGAAGGTGTTAACGGCCCATTTCCTTACGGCTAACATTTCATTCTTATAGTTGGCCATACCCTATATCATCGCATCCATTTTTTTTTCCAGGGTGGATGTACGCGATGAAGTCGCCACGTCTGAAGAACTGGAACTTCTAGCTGCTTTCCTTGCTTGGTTTCAGCCCATGGGCCATGGAAGCAGGTCATCCCAAAAAAGCTCGTTCGGAAGTGTAGCCGGGTTGTCGTCGGAGAGATCAACCGATCATCAAAAGGTCGATGTCCTCGTATTATACCGGATCAACCAGCTGGTAGTGGTGCACGCCATTTTGGATGGTCTTTTACAACCAACAAAGAATCCTTCATGTTGAAGCTCTTTTTGTACGTTTTGAAATATTTGGCAAAACCTCTTTCGTACACCATGTTGTCTTCTCGACCGCTGATAACATTGAATAATGTTATATTTATATTAATGATATTTACTATTTTTATTATATTTAGATTGCATTTATTTGATAATAGATACTAATTTGGTTAATATTTGTAAATAGGTATATAAATGAGTTGGGATAAGAAAATGTACAATAAATGAAGAAATTTATGCAAATAATTGAGTTTGATGATTTAAAAAGATTGCGTGAAAGAAAATAAATTGGATTGAAGATTTATTGGAGTATACGAGTTGGACCAATACGAAAATTAAGCTAGCTAATTTGGACTCACATATTATGGCAAGAAACAAGTAAACAATAATGGAATGATCGTGGAAATTAATGGCCAAAGAAGTACACGGAATCAGTTTACAAAGAAAATGGGGTTACGATTTATTAAATAAGTAAATGATGTATGGGCTTATTTGATTTGGATTAGCATGGCAGCTTTAAGGATTAAAAGGCTTGGAATTAGTTGGGCTTGGTGCCCAAAGAAGGATCAGCAACTAGTGTGGCAGAATTAATTCGGTCAACGAAATATTTGAGAAGCTACAGAATAATGCGGCTACAAGTCTTGTGGAGTACGCAGAAGCAATCCATACGGCGTATGCTTTAATCCATACAGCGTATGGATTTTGGCCCCAGCGAATTTAAATAGCAGCTTCTGTTTACGAATTTTAACACATCTTTTTCTTATATTAAAATTAGGGTTACGAATATTTGAGGTATTTTTTAGGGTTTTTCATACTTTTGAAGCTCTTTCATTCATCTTAATCATTCGGCTACTACGGATCATCATTTAATCATTGTAATCATTCCTTTACTCTTTTATTTCAATATAATTATGTTTGCGGTGATTTCAATTATTATATGTGTTTATTTTAATATGAATATGAGTAGCTAAATACCCTAATACTTGCTTGGATGAAATAACTATTGATTAGGGGTGTAATCATTTGATGTTTATATTGATTTAATTACGTTTAATCGAGAACCTTATATATTTAGGTTCTATTATCAATTATAATTTATTTGGTAAATGAATAAGTGATTATAGTGTATGTTTGTCACTTATATGTTTATTGTCAATTGTTTGTCTATGAATAATTGAGCTTTGATTGCGGACGCAGATAAGTAATAAATTAGACTATTAAACTCAAACGTATAAGATAGTGATTTTGGCGAACGTCTTTCACTAGATTAAATTGTTATTTGGTGAATTGAGATTGGAGTGTAGGTAATGGCGAATGTTAAGCCTAGTCTAATCAAAATGAACATGAATTGCTAAATAAACTGGTTTTAATTAAATACCCCGAAGTCACTAGTGAAATAATTCAAGTAAGTGTCATTTTAATTATCTAAAAGTCAAATTACTCAATCTGACTCTTCCTGAGTCCACTTAGTTTATTAAATTTAGTTGTAAAGCAACGTGACAATTCGGTCACAACAAAACCCCAAGTCTTTTCTGTATTAAATTAATTACATATTTAGTTTTTATTCTTAAATTCACAATCCCTGTGGAACGAACTTGGACTTATCATAGCTATACTATACACGATTGGGTATACTTGCCTAATTGTGTAATAGTAAGTAGTGGTTTTTCTTTGTTTATTTTTATAACTAGATTTTACACATCAAGTTTTTGGCGCCAATGCCGGGGACTGTGTTTAATTTAAGAATTTACTTAAGTGTAATTAATTGATCCTTTCTTGGAATTTATTTCCAAGAAAGTTACTTGATCTGTTTTAATTATAAATTTTGTATATATTTTTAATGTTTGTTTATTTTGTTTAGAGCGGTTATGTTTAGCCATTTTTAGTGTTAGTGTTTTAGTGGATTTTATTTCACCAATGTCTTATGTGACACTCCTCCAAATTAGGTATATAATTATACTTAATTACATGCATTTCTTACGCTAATTCCCTGCGTTTGTTTTAAACTAAACCTATGATGTGATATGAGTCTAGCGAGCCCAAAACAATAATACAAAAAGCATTACCTGATACGTAGTTATTTATAAATTACGTACGAACGCATCGGAACGAAGCCGACAAAAATAAATAACAAAAGTGGGTGATATGAAATAATTAATAATTCGATTATTAATTACGAGTATTTATATATCTATAACATATAGATAAAGTGGTTCAATTATACGTTTAACATAAAACGTATTATAAACGAACAGAAACAATTCTAAAACGTACCAAAAAGGTCAAAATCTGAAAAATGTTATTTTTCTAGTACGTTTTCTAGCATTTAGAACATTACTTCGAAATATGGATTCGAAACTCAACTTAAATTTGGCGCTCAAATGGACGCGCAGTAAAATGTACAAAAATGTACAACTATAAAAAATAATGATAATCTCATTATTCTGAAAATATATTACAAACCAAGAGAGCATCTACAAAATAAAAATATAAAAAGTTTATTTTTATATTGCTATAATTATACCCGTACTCGAAATTGAGGTGCCAAAAATTTGGCACCTAACTCCAATAATACAGAGACAATCTCTGTTTTTGAACCATACTTGCATTCCCTCCTGCTCCCTCTTTGTGATCTTCGACACACACATTCATCACCATCATTTTCCTTTTCCTTTCCTCTCTAAGTTTTAACAAGATCAGTAGAGTAGCAGTAGCAGGAAGTGGAAGTGGAACAACAAGATCATCTTCATCCTCATCATCTCATCGCTATCATCATCAACCTCCTCAAATTTTTACTTTGTAAGAAAAACTCAATTTATTTGATTTCTATACTATGATTTCGTGTTCTAACATGTTTATACACCATAATCTAAATAACTAACACCTTAAAAAGTGATGATTGATTATTTGTTCATGAGAGGGATTATTAACACCAAACTTGAATCCAAAGATTTACCCACGAAAACTAGTTGAAAACGTGATATTAAGATGATAAAAATGACCTGTAACATTGTTATAAACACTTGGAATTGTTGTGTAAATGATTGAAACCAAAACTAGCATGATCAGACCCTGTCTTGCTCGAACAGAACCTGGAAAAACACGAGGACGCGGCGTGTCCTAAGACTACGCGGCGCGTCCTTTGCAAACTTATGATCCACGCGGTGTGTCCCTGTACTACGCGGCGTGTACATCGCAAACACATAGTACACGGCGCGTATAGATAGTACGCGGTGCGTACTTTGCATATATATTGTACACGGCGCGTATAAATAGTACGCGGTGCGTACTTTGAATATATATTGTACACGGTGCGTCCTTATGGACGCGGTGCGTTCTTTGTAACATTAATAGTACGCGGCGCATACTAAAGAACACGGCGCGTACTACATCTTGTTGTAGCCCTCTGAGTCGCGGTCGTTTCGCCAGCTTGATCGCCCAAATCCGAGTCCGTATGAGAGAGTTATGGCCAAAACGGTGCAACATAGCTAAATCTGAAAACATTAACATTATATATATGTCTATATATATATATACAAAACAACACTTTCGGATTAATCACAAAACACAACGAGTATTGGAACGAGTACGATAAATATATATGTTTAACATGGCTTACAAACGTTTATATGTATATATATATATATATACGACAAAACTTTATACGGTTATTATAATCGTTAAAACTTGATTCAAAATCATTAACAATGATTTAATTAAACGTATACAATTTTTTTGGAAACTTGACGATATTTATTTTATGAACGGAAATAAATACGACTAATGAAAGGTAACGATTTATATATGTATACGGACTTATGAAAAGGGTATGACATATACATTGAGACAAAACGGAAATTACATTGTAACAAGTGAGACTTGTGTTTTGGAAACCTAAACTACAAACTATTTATATATATGATATAAATATATGTATGTGAACGAGACTACGGACAATTATATATATATACGAGAATATATATATTCAACTATATAAGTATATATATGTATATGTACTTACACACTTCGGACAATTCGACAAACGAACAATACTTGGATAATATTATATAGTTCTAACAACAATCATCAACGAAATACACAAACCTAAGAAACTGATAATTTCTTCAAACGAATGAACTATTAACATAAGTAAACAAAGTACTTATAGTTAATACATTGTTGTGTATAGGTTGACTACGTTTGGGCTTCGTTATCTTATCTCGCTAGCATTCACATCCGAGCACTCACAGTGAGTTCACAAACCCCTTTTCAATGTTTTAATGTTTTAAAACCTCGGGGTGGAAAACATAGAAATCGTATGTATATTTGCATGCAACAACTGATTTAAATACTAGATGTATTTACTTAAACTATTGATGAAATGTGATTTCATACTGTAATTGATTAAATACTGTATGTATTTGCTGAAATTGTTTATGAAGGGGTACTTCATACTTGAACTGTTTGTGAAAGGGTATTTCACACAACTATTTGAACTGTGTTTTATGAAATGTTTTCATAACTATTTTGGGAATTTAGGCAACGAATCTTGGTACAGATCTAGGCTGAACGATGTAGTGCATAAAAGACCTTATGGCTACAGACTATAACCATTAGCTAGGTGACTCTAGCCACTGAGTATACGGATAGTACTATCGCCGTGACGACCCTCCTACGGATTTAGGAGCGTATACTTAATTGTCCAGCATGGCAAATAACAACAGATTAGGGTTGTGGTTTGGTTATAGGGTTAGATCGGGTTACCTTACTTGACAGGTTTAGCTCACCTTTCAAGGGATCACCGTCTAAATATTCCCACAAAACTACTGTTTAGGAAGTGATTTCCTACGTATACTATATTGGAAATGTTAATCTTGATTTAGGTTAACCTGTGTTTCCTACTGATAACTGATTTGGGGAAATGTTATTTGTTAATAACTTGTGTTTCCTACTTGACAAACAACACTTATTTGGAAATGTTATTCTTAAATGATTAACTTGTGTTTCCTACATAACAAACAAACTTGTGAATTCACTCAACAATTTTGTTGACGATTTACTCTATGTTTTTCAGGGAATTAGCAGCGTAAGTAAGATCTGCATGCATATCAGGACGGACTACCCTGGACTTGTTAGGATGCCACTACTTTTGGGATACTTGGATTTCCTCTGTATAACTGCAACTACTGCAGTCATACCTATGAAATCTACTTTTGATATTATGTATTTTATGAAATACTGATTTCAACCACTACTATTACTGTTACTACTTTTCAAGTGGTAACCTTTTGTAAAACTTTAACTAATGGCATCTTAATCTATTTCGTTCTGCGATAACCATATGCTCTGAGTATGTATGTATCTGTTGGTTGTTTTACTGCTCGCACCCCCGTCACGTCACTAAGCTTCCGCAAACCACTCTATGTAATTGTAATTACCGTTTGGCGGGGTGTGACAGACTTGGTATCAGAGCCATTGGTTATAGCGAACTAGCAGTCTTTAGGTGACTGAAAACCTTAGAGACCTAGACTATAGCCTTGGCTAGAAACATTTATACATACATGCATACATACCTTGCATATATCTAACATACGACTGACACGTCACACACGATTCTTTTGTCTCAGCATGTCGAGACGCGCACCGATCTATCACTGATTCCGATTCTGAGGAGGAGCCCATGGAGGACTCCTACTTTAGCATAGCGAGTACTGGAGTGACCACACACCATGGACCATCTGCTTACGTTACTCCTACCCTTGAGCCAGCCATCGCGAGTACCTCTCGTGTGCCTGTACCTAGGATGACAGCTAGGATCAGTGTTCGGGATTTTCCCAGGGGACCACTCGCGCCGCTCGATAAGGCGCCAGTGACTGAGCCTGAGGTTCCAGTTGTCGAGCCACCACAGAAGAGGCTCCGACCTTCTCATCTGGACTGGATGCCTCGAGTATTGAGAGAGTGGAGATCACTAGAGGGTATTCCCTCGACCTTTGAGATTGGAGAGTCCTCCCATTCACCAGCATCTGCACCTTTCACTGGTGAGCCTCTGGAGCTCACTGTACCTACCCTTGTGGCTGTGATCTACACTGTGATTAGGAGATATGCTAGTCAGAGCAGAGACATGATGGAGCTACTGAGCGATGCTTCCCGCACCGACATGGATATGACTATGCTCCATCAGAGGATGGATTTTGTGGAGACTCACCGTCAGACAGACTGGCAGAGTCTAGCATCCACCCGTGTACGCGTTGCAGCTTTAGAGAGGCGTGCTAGGGTGTCAGAGATTGTAGCTAGTGTTTGTGTGATGACTGCAGCAGTGATGGTTGCGGTTAGGATGTATTTACCATGGTTCCGTTAGGCCTGTGTATGGCGGGTTGTGTTTGCACCACATTAGACTATTACTTTTGGGGAAACATATATGTATGTATTAGTTATGGACTAGCTGTATGTTGGATGGAACTTTGTTAGTAGAATGGGTATATGTATAGGAAACCCATCATCTTTTGTATAACGCTAACCATCAATGGGTATATTAGAAATCCCATCTCATTTTGTACTAAACTCATGTAACAGCGTTATGACCTTTAATATATAATGTATGTTTGGTTTACATCTCGTGTTCGTTATACCTATTATCAACCATATTATTTCCTCTTACAACTGTCGACTTGTGATTAAAACTATACTTTATCTATAAATTTGTGATCAATTCTTGTAAACCCTGAAACATATTGCAACTTGATGATTGATTATTCTTGAGAACCTCTGAAATTAACGGTGCTAAACGATAATGAAAAGAAATATGTATTGGACATTATATAATGACGCCTGGCCAACGTGATTATATTATGCTAGGTACATGTGGGTGTTTCAAAGTTGTAAGGCACGTGTTGTAAAACTCTTTTCATTCATCTTTTCATGTCCTTCATTTCTATCAAATGTGAATCTTGATCTATTCACATTCAATATCTCAACATTAACACTCTGCATTTTATTCATCGCAGAGCTGAATTATGCCTCCCAAACGACGAGTCACTAGAAAAAGTCAAAAGACGACTACGCCTCCACCACCACCCTCTGAAACCACTGAACAGATGATCGCACGAAGAATAGTTGAAGGTATTGCTGAATATGAGGCAAGCCGTAGTCGCGAACCTGGAGTTAACAATAGTGGATCTACCCCTGCTAATACTGAGACACCCGTGAATGCTCGCCAAGGGTGTTCATACAAAACATTTCAGGCTTGTAAGCCAATTTCTTTCCGTGGCACCGAGGGTGCAATTGGTATGATTCATTGGATAGAGAAAACTGAATCGGTATTGGACATTAGTGACTGTTCACCTGACTGTATGGTGAAGTATGCTACTTGCACTTTGGCTGACAAAGCGCTCACTTGGTGGAACAGTCAGATCCAATCACTTGGTCGACCAGCTGCTTATTCAATGTCATGGGGAACATTTAAAAATTTGATGTTGGAGGAATTCTGTCCTCGCAGTGAGATGCAGAAAATAGAAACAGAGTTGTGGAACATCA
Source organism: Helichrysum umbraculigerum (assembly GCA_949592205.1). Taxonomy (NCBI): domain Eukaryota; kingdom Viridiplantae; phylum Streptophyta; class Magnoliopsida; order Asterales; family Asteraceae; genus Helichrysum; species Helichrysum umbraculigerum. The sequence continues at coordinate 97,414,655 of CATIUR010000004.1, forward strand.
CCATGATTGGTGCTGATATTACTGGGTACACCACTAAGTTTCAGGAGCTTGCACGTCTAGTGCCACATATGGTGACACCCGAGTATAAGCGTATCGAGCGCTACATATACGGTCTAGTACCACAAATCCGCAGTCTGGTGACGTCATCTAAACCGGACACTTTCAGGAGTGCTGTTACGCTAGCACAAAGTTTGACCGACGAGGCAGTCAGGATGGGAAATCTGACTAAGAAAGCTGTGTCGGGAAAAAGTGAACCGAACAGTAATGATGTTAGTAGTTCTGGTGGTGCAAAGCGAAAGTGGAACGGTAGTGGTACTGATCGCCAGGGTCAGCAAAACAAGAAACATTCTGGAAATGCGAAAGCATATGTTGCCACCACTACTAAATCGAAACCATACCTGGGTAACAAACCCAAATGTGATAAGTGCAACCGACACCACGAAGGTGGGTGTGGGTATTGTGGAAATTGTAGGGCATGGGGACATAGAACCCGAGACTGCAAAACTAACCCTCCCCCACGGGCAAACACTGAGCGTCAAAACCAGGGATGTTTTGAATGTGGTGAGCAAGGGCACTACCGCAACCGATGCCCTAAGCTCAACAACAACAACCAAAACCGCAACAACAACAACAACCGCGGTAACAACAATAACCGAGCCAACAACATCAACAATCAACCGGCTCAAGGAAGGGCATTTGTGATCGGAGCACAAGAGGCACGCCAGGACCCTAACACCGTCACTGGTACGTTTCTTGTAAACAACCATTATGCCTCTGTGTTAATTGATTCGGGTGCTGATTTAAGTTTTGTGTCTACTGAGTTTAGACCACTATTAGAACTTGAATCCCGTAAATTAGACAACAAGTATACCATAGAATTAGCCGATGGTGAGTTGATCGAATCAGGAGAAATAGTACCGGGATGTACCTTGGAGTTAGAAGGTCATCTCTTCGAAATAGACTTGCTACCGGTTAAGTTGGGAAGTTTTGATGTTGTAGTCGGTATGGATTGGTTATCTAAGAACCGCGCTGAGATCATATGTCATGATAAGATGGTTCGCTTACCTTTACCGACAGAAGGAACTTTAGTGATTCAAGGTGAGAAACGAAAGAGTGCCACAAAAATGATTTCGTGCTTGAAGGCCAGTAAATATCTCCGAAAGGGGTACCAAGCATTTCTGGCACACATTGTAGAAAAGAAACCCGAGGAGCGACGTATAGATGATGTACCCATTGTACGCGACTATCCAGGAGTGTTCCCTGATGAGTTGCCGGGATTGCCACCCCCACGACAAGTTGAGTTCCACATTGACCTGGTGCCAGGAGCCGCTCCTATCGCACGTGCACCTTATCGTCTAGCTCCCTCGGAAATGCAAGAGCTATCTACACAATTGCAAGAACTCCTCGACTTGGGGTTCATCCGACCGAGTTTTTCCCCTTGGGGAGCTCCGGTTTTGTTTGTTAAGAAAAAGGATGGATCTATGCGGATGTGCATCGATTACCGAGAACTGAACAAAGTAACTATCAAGAACCGATACCCGTTACCACGTATTGACGATCTGTTTGATCAACTGCAAGGGTCAAGTTATTATTCAAAAATTGACCTACGATCTGGTTACCATCAACTTAAGGTACGAGAAGAAGATGTACCGAAAACTGCGTTTAGGACTCGATACGGTCATTACGAGTTCCTAGTCATGCCTTTTGGACTGACCAACGCACCAGCAGTATTCATGGACTTGATGAATAGAGTATGCAAACCCTATCTGGATAAATTCGTCATTGTGTTTATTGACGACATCTTGGTATACTCACGAACGAAAGAGGATCACGAGCAACATTTGAAGCTTATCCTCGAACTACTACAAAAAGAGAAGCTTTATGCAAAGTTCTCTAAGTGCGAATTTTGGATACGAGAGGTTCAATTCCTTGGTCATGAGATAAATGACAAGGGAATTCACGTAGACCCATCCAAAATTGAGGCAATCAACAACTGGGAAGCACCGAAAACCCCAACTGAAGTACGACAATTTCTTGGTCTAGCTGGCTATTACAGGAGATTCATCGCAAACTTTTCAAAGATAGCCCAGCCACTTACCACATTAACTCAAAAAGACAAGAAATTTGAGTGGAATGAGAAACAAGAGAATGAATTCCAACTATTGAAACAGAAATTGAGCAGCGCACCCATACTATCACTCACCGAAGGAGCAGATAACTTTGTTGTTTACTGTGATGCATCGCATCAAGGATTGGGTTGCGTACTGATGCAAAACGAAAAGGTCATTGCTTATGCATCACGACAACTAAAAGTGCATGAGAAAAACTATACGACTCATGATTTAGAATTGGGAGCCGTTGTTTTTGCACTGAAGATCTGGAGACACTACCTATACGGTACAAAGTGTACGATCTTCACTGATCATAAGAGCCTACAACATATATTCGACCAGAAAGAACTTAACATGAGACAACGACGTTGGGTTGAATTACTTAACGATTACGACTGTGAAATAAAGTATCACCCGGGTAAAGCTAACGTGGTAGCAGATGCCCTGAGTCGTAAGGAACGAATCAAACCTCGAAGAGTTCGAGCCTTGGGATTGACAATCCACTCGAATCTCATTACTCAAATTCGTGAAGCTCAAGAACTTGCTTTCACTTCCGAACGCCTTAAGGATGAATCTTTGAAAGGGATGGAAAAACAACTCGAGAAAAAGGACAACGGAGTGTTGTACTTCATGAACCGAATTTGGGTACCATGCGTAGATGAGTTACGCAAGCTGATTTTGGACGAGGCACACAAGTCCAACTACTCGATACATCCTGGTGCGGACAAGATGTACCATGACTTGAAAGGCTTCTACTGGTGGCCTGGAATGAAACGTGACATTTCCATCTACGTGAGCAAATGCTTAACTTGCTCAAAGGTAAAGGTTGAATACCAAAAGCCGTCTGGACTTTTGCAACAACCTGAACTGCCCAAGTGGAAATGGGAGCAAATAACAATGGACTTCATTACGAAGTTACCTAGAACGGCATCTGGAGCAAATGCCATATGGGTGATTGTCGATCGACTGACAAAATGTAACACCCCCCAAATTTAACAGTTTGCGGAAGCGATGTTTTGGGTGTTACTAACCAATAATCACAAGCACAAAGGATACAGTGAACGACTCTAAATGAGACGTTCGTAAAGTTATTGCATTAATACATAAGTAGTTCAAAATACAAGCTCGAGTTTCGAATAAGTTCCTAGAGATTCTAATACATAACAATAAGTACAAAAGTAATGTAATAAAATCTCCAAGCTTGTAAATGCATGCGACTCGAGCTAAGAAAGCTTATCCTGCTGGGCATCCCTACTGATGCTGTGTACCTGAGAAGCATTACTAAAACGGTCAACCAAAAGGTTGGTGAATCTCACAGGTTTGTAAGTAAGTAAACAGTTTGAACACACATGTAGTATTTGTAAATCATAGCCAGCCAGTAAGTAACGATCACAGGTTATGCACATCGTTTACTTAAGTTTTAATAAGTGGGTGGTTGCAGGTTATGCTAACCGTTTGATACAATTGCCATGAGCCACCATAGTTGAAGCTTAACGTACAGTAAATATAGGTACCCCCCATGAATGTAATCCAAAACATTCATATGGAACGAGTAAGAAACGCCCGTTTCTACAGGAATGGTTCGTGGTAGTGCGTGCTACCCCGGGCGGGGATTGTCAGTCCCATATGGATCCATATACTAAAACTCGCGCTTATCACATAACTAACAACTATGATTAAGGAGGATTTCATTGGATTAGTCGTAAACTCATGCAATTGGCGTATCCGTAATCTCGTACAGTAAGTAAATCATGGCAGCAAGTAAGTTGTGTGTGTTCATGTAAAACAGTAATGCATCTCACCCCTGAGTAAAAACAGTAAAGTAGGGGCTGTGAGACTCACCTGAGTCTGGCAGACAATGCAGTAAGTAAGCAAGTAGTATCCCGAACTAGCAACCCTTAGCGTCCTAATACGCATAAGGTTTAGTAAGTAAATGGAATACTTGTAAAGTATCCATGCTAGTTGTTCCCAAACTAGTTAATGTCCATTAGTTTGTTTGTACGTTTGTATTCGTTTGTAAATCGTAGTCTGTATAAAAGTTGTACGGTCCGTTGGTGTCGTTGTGTAATAATAATAATTCCATCCATTATTATTATGTATTCATAGTAGTTGTACATTTGTAAAGCGTACGTGTATAACTGTTTGTTTGTATTACAACGTGTATCGTTTGCGTAAGTTCCAATGGGCTTAAACCCCAAAGGGTACGAGTGTAACCTCGTAAGTATTCGAGTGTGTGTTCGTATCAGTTAACGTGTAATCCAGCACGTAACTAGTGAGTGAACTCGTAAGTTCGTATCGGGTGCAATCCCGTGTAGTGTATAACTGTAAGTTCGTTGGAGTGTAATCTCCTAAGTATTTCGAGTGTAAACTCGTGTGCGTGTGTGAGTGAAATCTCACGTTAGTTTAGTATAGTCTTGTACGTATTCAAGTGTTGTTGTATACTCTCGAAAGTATAGTATTTTCATGTATAAGTAGCATCGTATTTGATTTAGTAGTTGAAAAGTGATTCCAACACTTAGAATATATTTTGTTTTCTGATCTGGGCTATCTGCGACACAAGGCTTGTGTCGCAGACCGTATGCGACATAAGATCTGTGTCGTATGGATTGATTTCGGTTTGGTGTTTATGCGACACAATAGTTGTGTCGCATACAAGGGTACGACACAACGATACGACATAGTCGTTGTGTCGCAATCAAGCGATGGGTAAACTTTGTGTCGTAGATGATACGACATATAGTGCGACATAAGCGTTGTGTCACATACATTGCGACATAACGTGCGACATAACATGCGACACAGTGTTGTGTCGCATAAAGTTTTGGTCCGATGCGACACAAGAGGTCTGTTCGGAATTTAAGTTTCCGAAAACGTATTTTCCGGTTTCCGTTGGGTCTAGAACTTTTATACTAGTTTTAATATGTTATAATGAGTCCATAGTAACTATTGGTGGTCGTTTTTAAGGTTTGTGGTGTCGTTTTCTTTAAAATGACCAAAACCGACATTTCCGTAAAAGTGTTCAAAAACGAGTTTAAATTATATATTTGGACATTACTAATCTAGGGGAACAATAATCTAGCAAAATAAAAGTAATCGGAAAAGTTTCGGGTCGCCGGAAAACTTACAAAATTGTCGAATCGAGAAACCGAAAAGATAGGATTGTAGAGCTCGTTCTCGTGATCACTTTTCTCCAAACGGGTATAGACCTTCGAGGTGTTTTAATGGTGTTTTTAGGGTGTTTAAGTGATGGTTTTAGAGAGAGAGAGAGAAAACCGATAGAGAGAGAGAGGAGTGGGAGAGATGGAGTGTTTTTGGTGTTTGTGTGTGGAAGTGAATGAGAAGACATGGGGGTGGTGTCCCATGTCTTTGGGCCGGTTTTGGGTGGGGCCACCAAGGTGTGGTCTCACCAATTTTTGCTTCCTCGTGTTTGCGCTCCGTGCGGTGTTCGTTTCCCCGGTCGTTTAAACGTTAAAATGATTTTATACGCGATTAAATATACGTTTTAAAATACGAAATAATATCCGATAATTTAGTTGAAGTATTTTAATAAAATACTTTGTTTTCAAGTTAAACAATATAACTTAGTTTTGTTTTGTCGGTTGGTCGAGTTTTCGGAGAGTTCGGTGACGTTTTAATTAAAACGTACGTTTTCCGTTATATTATAAACATAGTATAAAGTACTAGTCAAAGTAATTAAATAATTTCACATTATTTAATAATTGTTTTACCAATGTCCGCAAGTTTGTACAATTGTTGTTTTATACGATATGTACGAATCGTATACGTTTATATATATATATATATTCCATCCATATATATATATAATAAGTAAATAATGTAAATAACTCTATTTCATATTATATACAAGTAATAAACACGTAATTAGGGAAGTTTTAAATTGGCCCTAAATTTGGGGTTGTTACACAAAATCAGCCCACTTTCTTGCTATTAAAGAAACGGATGGAATGGAGAAACTAGCTAAAATCTATATTAAAGAGATTGTTTCTCGGCATGGTGTGCCCCTATCCATCATCTCTGATAGAGATGCGCGATTCACTTCTCGCTTTTGGCAAACATTACAACAGGCATTGGGTACTCGACTTGATATGAGTACTGCCTATCACCCGCAGACTGACGGCCAAAGTGAGCGAACTATACAGACGCTCGAAGACTTGTTGCGAGCATGTGTGATAGACTTTGGAGGTAACTGGGATACCCACCTACCTCTAGCTGAATTTTCGTATAACAACAGTTATCACACGAGTATACAGATGGCACCATTTGAGGCGTTATATGGACGCAAGTGCCGATCACCACTCTGTTGGGCAGAGTTAGACGACAGACAACTATCTGGACCCGAATAGGCATGAACAAAAAACCCGAACCCGGAACCGAACCCGAAAAAAAACCCGCAACCGAACCCGAAAAAAACCGGTTTTTTTGAACCCGGTTCGGGTTTTTTTCGTACCCGCCGGGTACGGAACCGGTTTGGGTTTTCGGATCTCACAATCGGGTTGGGACCGGGTAGGAAGCGGGTCGGGTTGGAAAACCCGGTATAAAACCCGGAAAAACCCGGTTTAAAAACCGGTATTGGTGGGTCAAAAACCCGGTTCGGGTCGGGTCGGGTAGGTCAACAAACCGGTTTTTCTCCCTTTGACTAAAACCCGGTTCGGGTTCCGGGTACGGGTCGGGTAGGCCCGAAACCCGGTTTTGTTCACGACTAGACCCGAACTTGTCCAGGAAACCACTGACAAAATAACTCAAGTATTGAGCCGACTGAAAGCGGCACGAGATCGACAAAAGAGTTACGCTGATAACCGCCGTAAACCTCTTGAGTTTCAAGTAGGAGACAAGGTCCTACTCAAAGTATCTCCCTGGAAAGGAGTAGCACGATTTGGCAAACGAGGAAAGCTGAACCCACGATACATCGGACCATTTGAAATCCTTGCTAGGGTTGGTCCTGTCGCGTACAAGCTCAAACTACTGCAAGAGCTTAGTAGCATACACGATACTTTCCACGTTAGCAACCTCAAAAAGTGTCTTTCTGATGAAACGCTTGTCATTCCTCCTAACGAAGTCTTCATTGACTCAAAACTTAACTTTGTGGAGGAACCTGTTGAAGTTATGGATTCTAAAACGCAGAAACTTCGACACAAACGAATCAAACTGGTTAAAGTTCGTTGGAACTCGAAACATGGCCCAGAGTTTACCTGGGAACGAGAGGATGAAATACGAAAGAAATACCCCAACCTATTTGAGAGCGTGACCGAGACTCACGGCTCGACTTAAATCTCGGGATGAGATTTCACTAACGGGGGGAGAATGTGACACTCCTCCAAATTAGGTATATAATTATACTTAATTACATGCATTTCTTACGCTAATTCCCTGCGTTTGTTTTAAACTAAACCTATGATGTGATATGAGTCTAGCAAGCCCAAAACAATAATACAAAAAGTATTACCTGATACGTAGTTATTTATAAATTACGTACGAACGCATCGGAACGAAGCCGACAAAAATAAATAACAAAAGTGGGTGATATGAAATAATTAATAATTCGATTATTAATTACGAGTATTTATATATCTATAACATATAGATAAAGTGGTTCAATTATACGTTTAACATAAAACGTATTATAAACGAACAGAAACAATTCTAAAACGTACCAAAAAGGTCAAAATCTGAAAAATGTTATTTTTCTAGTACGTTTTCTAGCATTTAGAACATTACTTCGAAATATGGATTCGAAACTCAACTGAAATTTGGCGCTCAAATGGACGCGCAGTAAAATGTACAAAAATGTACAACTATAAAAAATAATGATAATCTCATTATTCTGAAAATATATTACAAACCAAGAGAGCATCTACAAAATAAAAATATAAAAAGTTTATTTTTATATTGCTATAATTATACCCGTACTCGAAATTGAGGTGCCAAAAATTTGGCACCTAACTCCAATAATACAGAGACAATCTCTGTTTTTGAACCATACTTGCATTCCCTCTTTCTCCCTCTCTGTGATCTTTGACACACACATTCATCACCGTCATTTTCCTTTTCCTTTCCTCTCTAAGTTTTAACAAGATCAGTAGAGTAGCAGCAGCAGGAAGTGGAAGTGGAACAACAAGATCATCTTCATCCTCATCATCTCATCGCTATCATCATCAACCTCCTCAAATTTTTACTTTGTAAGAAAAACTCAATTTATTTGATTTCTATACTATGATTTCGTGTTCTAACATGTTTATACACCATAATCTAAATAACTAACACCTTAAAAAGTGATGATTGATTATTTGTTCATGAGAGGGATTATTAACACCAAACTTGAATCCAAAGATTTACCCATGAAAACTAGTTGAAAACGTGATATTAAGATGATAAAAATGACCTGTAACATTGTTATAAACACTTGGAATTGTTGTGTAAATGATTGAAACCAAAACTAGCATGATCAGACCCTGTCTTGCTCGAACAGAACCTGGAAAAACACGAGGACGCGGCGTGTCCTAAGACTACGCGGCGCGTCCTTTGCAAACTTATGATCCACGCGGTGTGTCCCTGTACTACGCGGCGTGTACATCGCAAACACATAGTACACGGCGCGTATAGATAGTATGCGGTGCGTACTTTGCATATATATTGTACACGGCGCGTATAAATAGTACGCGGTGCGTACTTTGAATATATATTGTACACGGTGCGTCCTTATGGACGCGGTGCGTTCTTTGTAACATTAATAGTACGCGGCGCGTACTAAAGAACACGGCGCATACTACATCTTGTTGTAGCCCTCTGAGTCGCGGTCGTTTCGCCAGCTTGACCGCCCAAATCCGAGTCCGTATGAGAGAGTTATGGCCAAAACGGTGCAACATAGCTAAATCTGAAAACATTAACATTATATATATGTCTATATATATATATATACAAAACAACACTTTCGGATTAATCACAAAACACAACGAGTATTGGAACGAGTACGATAAATATATATGTTTAACATGGCTTACAAACGTTTATATGTATATATATATATATATATATATATATATACGACAAAACTTTATACGGTTATTATAATCGTTAAAACTTGATTCAAAATCATTAACAATGATTTAATTAAACGTATACAATTATTTTGGAAACTTGACGATATTTATTTTATGAACGGAAATAAATACGACTAATGAAAGGTAACGATTTATATATGTATACGGACTTATGAAAAGGGTATGACATATACATTGAGACAAAACGGAAATTACATTGTAACAAGTGAGACTTGTGTTTTGGAAACCTAAACTATAAACTATTTATATATATGATATAAATATATGTATGTGAACGAGACTACGGACAATAATATATATATACGAGAATATATATATTCAACTATATAAGTATATATATGTATATGTACTTACACACTTCGGACAATTCGACAAACGAACAATACTTGGATAATATTATATAGTTCCAACAACAATCATCAACGAAATAAACAAACCTAAGAAACTGCTAATTTCTTCAAACGAATGAACTATTAACATAAGTAAACAAAGTACTTATAGTTAATACATTGTTGTGTATAGGTTGACTACGTTTGGGCTTCGTTATCTTATCTCGCTAGCATTCACATCCGAGCACTCACAGTGAGTTCACAAACCCCTTTTCAATGTTTTAATGTTTTAAAACCTCGGGGTGGAAAACATAGAAATCGTATGTATATTTGCATGCGACAACTGATTTAAATACTAGATGTATTTACTTAAACTATTGATGAAATGTGATTTCATACTGTAATTGATTAAATACTGTATGTATTTGCTGAAATTGTTTATGAAGGGGTACTTCATACTTGAACTGTTTGTGAAAGGGTATTTCACACAACTATTTGAACTGTGTTTTATGAAATGTTTTCATAACTATTTTGGGAATTTAGGCAACGAATCTTGGTACAGATCTAGGCTGAACGATGTAGTGCATAAAAGACCTTATGGCTACAGAATATAACCATTAGCTAGGTGACTCTAGCCACTAAGTATACGGATAGTACTATCGCCGTGGCGACCCTCCTACGGATTTAGGAGCGTATACTTAATTGTCCAGCATGGCAAATAACAACAGATTAGAGTTGTGGTTTGGTTATAGGGTTAGATCGGGTTACCTTACTTGACAGGTTTAGCTCACCTTTCAAGGGATCACCGTCTAAATATTCCCACAAAACTACAGTTTAGGAAGTGATTTCCTACGTATACTATATTGGAAATGTTAATCTTGATTTAGGTTAACCTGTGTTTCCTACTGATAACTGATTTGGGGAAATGTTATTTGTTAATAACTTGTGTTTCCTACTTGACAAACAACACTTATTTGGAAATGTTATTCTTAAATGATTAACTTGTGTTTCCTACATAACAAACAAACTTGTGAATTCACTCAACAATTTCGTTGACGATTTACTCTATGTTTTTCAGGGAATTAGCAGCGTAAGTAAGATCTGCATGCATATCAGGACGGACTACCCTGGACTTGTTAGGATGCCACTACTTTTGGGATACTTGGATTTCCTCTGTATAACTGCAACTACTACAGTCATACCTATGAAATCTACTTTTGATATTATGTATTTTATGAAATACTGATTTCAACCACTACTATTACTGTTACTACTTTTCAAGTGGTAACCTTTTGTAAAACTTTAACTAATGGCATCTTAATCTATTTCGTTCTACGATAACCATATGCTCTGAGTATGTATGTATCTGTTGGTTGTTTTACTGCTCGCACCCCCGTCACGTCACTAAGCTTCCGCAAACCACTCTATGTAATTGTAATTACCGTTTGGCGGGGTGTGACATCTTATGATCCCAGTTATCAAGATTATCAACGGGTATGTTATCAAGGTAATAGGTTTACAGATAGCAACCCTGACGGATCAAGGTCTTGGAATGACGAACCTTTAGTCACCCAATAGATAGAACAACCGAAAATTTCTAATCTTGAAAGGTTGTTGAAAGAGGCTATAGAGCAAACAGAGAGACATAGTAGAGAATTGTACGAAATCTTCGACTGGAATTTTGAGACTAACCATGAAGGGCCATATGATACATTTACCAATGCAAATGAGCATGTGGATGATGTTGAGGCTAGCGAGGATTTACACGCATTTGAGCCTGAATTGATGGAAGAATCAGATCTGGAAGACTCGGATGAAGAAGACGAGTTAGATATTGAAGAAGAGAAGTTGGTTGAAGAAGTTGTGGAGATTTCAGTCATGCCTACTTTTGAAGTTGCTAGTTTACCCGTTGAATCTTCTATGGTGAATGAGGAGCTGAAAAAGAAGGTGAAAAGCATCGCGAACAAGCTTGAGGAAGCACCTATAACGGTTCAAAATGACAAGTATGCAGATTTGTTGGAAGATCAAGTTCTTCCAAAGCTTGATTACCCAAATTCGGATGATGAATTACATGCATTACTTGGTTTTAATGATGGGGAGCTTCAAGAGCTGAGAAATATCGAAAATGAGATGATGACTGAAGAGGAGTTGTTAGAGAGCATGGAGTTGAAAGGGGACGAATCTTATCCACTAGTTGAAGAGGTTGAAAGGTTGAGAGATGATGCTATGTTATGTCTCAAAATTTCACCGGAGGCATCTCTAACAGATTTGAAGCCTACAACTGTTCTATGTGACGATGAGTTTGTGCTTATAAAAGAGCTAAAACTACCAAACTCTTTTATTCCAGTTTCTAAAGATTTGCTATTATTGAAATACATTGATGAGTTGAAGATTGATATGGATCGAGGTATTTGGAGCAGATTGGCACCAAACATGGGCATCACAACTCATATAGGTTCAGCTATTTATGGTCTTTTAGACGATCCTGGAGGGATAGAGATATCTATTTCTTTTTCTTTGGTTATGGTAAGTGATGGATTTTCCAAAAGTTATTGGGGAATTATTCTGTTGATCAACAAACCACTAGAAAAATAAATGGAGGCTTGATGTTCATGTTACTATTCTTATTGGGGAGATAATTTATAAGAATAACATACCGATTGATAACATCCTCCAAACTGAGTATGTTTGGAAAGGAAGTGGTAGCATAATAGAGGATTTGCTATGATGAAGGAAGGTTTGAACTTTGTGGGTGTGTTCACTGGAAACCCTCACGAGACTATAACTCGTCCACTTGGGATACCGAGGGGTTTAAAGGCTTATTGCATATGCTAAATGCAATCGTGATTCCTACGAAAGTGAGTTAGGATTTATTTTTTTGTCTGAACTATGTATTGAATTGTTTTATATGTTATGTTTCTTTTTGTTTCGTTTTGTGTGTTGTGCTGTTGAATGATGCTGGCTGACACGGATTCGCTCTCGCTTGCTAGTGGACTTTTCAAGAGATATAAGGGGATTTTATTGTTCTACTTCTTTTCTCTCATTTTCACTGTGATTTTATTCTGTTTAGTACAATGGGGACATTGTACAACTTAAGTGTGGGGATGGGGGTCGAAAAGAAGTTTACTTGTACTTAGGTTTTGCTGTATCTTTTATTTAAAAAAAAATTAAAAAAATAAGTGTTTTATTTTTAAGTTTTGAAACTAAGTATTTATTAGTTAAAATAGTTTTATTAAAAGTTTGTTTTTATTTTTAAAGTTTAGACTTTAACATGGATTTCAACTTTTTGTACATATAATTATATAATAATAATAATAAGTGATGTATAGTTTCATTATATGATGTACTGATAGGCAATCTATATGAAAATTTCTGAATTTTAAGAAGTAAATTTTAAACTTGTATATTACTTTGTGGTAAACATTCTATGATGTATGACAAAAAGTCTTAATTCCTAGATTTAGCATGCAATATTTTATATTTTTAATATTTATATGAAACCATTTGGGGGTTTACTAATTGTTTCCTCTGTTGTATGAAAATACAGACCTGGTCTCATATTAGTATTCTTAAAAATAAGCAAAAGAAATATAAAATTTTTAAAATTAAGATTCCCAAATTAATCAAACTATGTCGCTCTGTTATACTAAGGTATAGACCTGTCACCGCTGGTTTGATTTAAAAAGGGTTTGCTTTACTTGAATCAAGTTATGTCGCTTTGTTGCATGAAAATGCAGACCTGTCACCAATGTCTTGATTCTTAAAAATGATTTTTATATACTTATTTTAAATATAAAGTAAAGTGCATGACTAAATTTTAGGGGTATATCGTAGGTGGGGGTTGTAACACCCCCAAATTTAATGAATTGCGGAAGCACGATTTGGGTGTTACTAATCAATAACAAAGCACAAAGATATATAGTAAACGACTCTATATGCGTCGTTTTAACAAAATATATTGATATTGAAATGTTTACAGCCTTTATAGCTTTACATAGCTCGAGTTTAAATAAAAGGAGATTTCAGTACATAAGTACTTGTACAAAATATACTAATGCAAGAAAATCTCAATCGTCTGTATGTTGACTCGAGCTAGAAGTCCTGAAGCAGAAACAACATACTGCTTGGTACCTGCGATACATGCTAAATGGGTCAGCTAAAGCTGGTGAGCTCACAGGTTTGAAATCAGATAATACAGTATGAACCGCAAGATTTAATAATGATTGAATTGCATCCAGCAATTGATAATGTATATGTATACAGCCATGAGCACATAGTTGAGCTTAACTCGAGGGCCAGGTCCCCTATAGAGAATTCCGGGCGAGGTGCCTCCACGAATGCCTAATCAACATTCGTCTTCCCAAATATTAGTACGTCCGTTTACCCGGTTAGTGCTTGCTAACCCGAACGAGGAGGGTCAATCCTATATGGTACCATATACTAATATTCACGCTACAACATATTAACAACTATGCTGACGGAGGACTTTAAATGATTAGTTGTGAAAAACTCATGTAGTATATGAAATGTTGTACTTGCGTTCACATGTTAAAAATAAGCATTGTATCACACCCCTGAGTAAAACAGTAAAAAGAGGGGCTATGAGACTCACCTGAGTCTTGTGAGTTTAACTTAATAAACTTGAGTTGATTAGCCGAGTATGAAGTCCAAAGACTTGTAACCTGAGGGTGTCCACGACACGCGATGGTTATAAACATGATTGGGTATCTCAAAAGATCACCCTTGTAGTTGTTACACAACTATATATATGTCCAAATTACTACGATTTGGTTGATTTGTTAAGTGTTTGAAAACATGTACGGCCCGTTGGTGACGGATTTGTAATAATAATCTCAACTATTATTATTTTGATTTCGTGGCGTTTTACTTGAAAAATGTGTTTTGATTGTGTTTTAGAAGCCGTTACGGAATCTAAGTACGGGGGTCCGGGGGCAGCGCCCCTGGTAGCGGGGTCCAAGGGGCGGCAGCCCCTGGCGGGGTCCAAGGGGCAGAGCCCCTGGCTGGGGTCGAGCTGCCAGGTCAGCTTAGAAAATTTTTATTTCTACTATATTGCTTTGACGAAAAACGCATCTGGGATCTGAATTCGGGTAAAATCGAGTGATAAATTTCGAGTCTCGACACTTAGTAAAAATCTGAGTTTTCTGTGTTTTGCGACACAATATGCGACACAAGGGTTGTGTCGCATAGGAATGCGACACAATGTCTATGCGACACAAGGGTTGTGTCGCATAGATGCGAGATGCTGATTCAACAGCGACATAGTGATTGTGTCGTATGAAAATACGACATAGAATACGACATAATGGTTGTGTCGCAAAACTTACGACACTAATTATTTGGTACGACACAAGATGTGAAATACGACATAACGTGCGACACAACAGGTAAAATACGACACAACATGCGACACAAGGGTTGTGTCGCATGGAAGAACATCATCCCAGAAAGTCCGGCTGTCAAGAATTTTCCGGCCAAAAACCCATTTCAAACCCGTTTTTAAGCTATGAAATCGTGTTCTATACTTAGCAAGGGACATATACAAGTTATAATAACAACTACAAGTGAAAATACTAAAAATCGAGAGATTTCAGGATTTTGTCGGAAACTTACAAATTGCCGAAATGGAAATCCGGAAAGATAGAAATGTAGATCGTTGCGAGGTGGTCGTGAATCTCTAAAAATCTTGATGATACGAGTGCGTTTGATTGTGTTATTTGGCGTTTTAAGTGGTTTGGTGGTTTTTAGAGAGTGAAAGAAAAATTGAGTAAGAGAGAGAGAGTGAGTGGGGGAAATGAGGAAGGAAAAAGGGAGTTGGGAGGTTTAACCTCCAACTTTCCAGCCACCGCAATCGCGGTCCGTGCGGTGTTCGTTTACTCCGTTGTTTAAACGTTAAATACTTATTTTACATTTTAACTATAAGTTTCAAAATACAAATTATTACGCGATATTTTATTTAAATATTTTACAAATCAATTTATATTTGCATTATAAAATGTAAGTTTGTTTAGTTTGCGCGTTTTAATATTTTAAATTGTGTAGTTTTGTTTGTACGATACGAATTGTAATTCTAACATTATTGAGATAATATTTTTAACCTAACCGAGTTACTTAATAAAATTGGTCACCAACGTCCGTATAAAATTGAATCGAAATACATTCGATTTAACTTGCGTACGATTTAAATCAAATCGCATTTTCGTATATATTCAACAATATATATAATTCGATACATTAATTAGCCTAACACAGAACTAATTACATGTATTAACATATGATTAGGCACTAAGTACTAGTCCTAATTTGGCGGTTGTTACAGGGGTCATAAGTAATGTACATACTAACAATAAAGTGTTTTCAGAAATATGAGTATAGATTGTTTAAGTGGACAACAATATTAGTAATCATTGATGAGTTGTATATTATGTGAATAATAATAAAGGAATTTATTCCCTTATTGTACAAAATAGTTATCCATGTTACTTAAATTGTTTAAATTTTAGAAAATTGAAAACGGATTTTTAATTTAAGTATTTTAAATTTCTAAATATTAGTTTTATGCTTTTAAGTAAAAATATTTGGATTAGTGTGTATAGTTATATTTAGTAGTTTAGTTTTAGTCTACTTAAGGACAAGTAGAAGTTAAGTGTGGGGATAATTTGATAACATTGAATAATGTTATATTTATATTAATGATATTTACTATTTTTATTATATTTAGATTGCATTTATTTGATAATAGATACTGATTTGGTTAATATTTGTAAATAGGTATATAAATGAGTTGGGATAAGAAAATGTACAACAAATGAAGAAAGTTATGCGAATAATTGAGTTTGATGATTTAATGAGATTGCGTGAAAGAAAATAAATTGGATTGAAGATTTATTGGAGTATATGAGTTGGACCAATACGAAAATTAAGCTAGCTAATTTGGACTCACATATTATGGCAAGAAACAAGTAAACAATAATGGAATGATCGTGGAAATTAATGGCCAAAGAAGTACACGGAATCAGTTTACAAAGAAAATGGGGTTACGATTTATTAAATAAGTAAATGATTTATGGGCTTATTTGATTTGGATTAGCATGGCAGCTTTAAGGATTAAAAGGCTTGGAATTAGTTGGGCTTGGTGCCCAAAGAAGGATCAGCAACTAGCGTGGCAGAATTAATTCGGTCAACGAAATATTTGAGAAGCTACAGAATAAGGCGGCTACAAGTCTTGTGGAGTACGCAGAAGCAATCCATACGGCGTATGCTTTAATCCATACGGCATATAGATTTTGGCCCCAGCGAATTTAAATAGCAGCTTCTGTTTACGAATTTTAACACATCTTTTTCTTATATTAAAATTAGGGTTACAAATATTTGAGGTATTTTTGAGGGTTTTTCATACTTTTGAAGATCTTTCATTCATCTTAATCATTCGGCTACTACGGATCATCATTTAATCATTGTAATCATTCCTTTACTCTTTTATTTCAATATAATATGTTTGCGGTGATTTCAATTATTATATGTGTTTATTTTAATATGAATATGAGTAGCTAAATACCCTAATACTTGCTTGGATGAAATAACTATTGATTAGGGGTGTAATCATTTGATGTTTGTATTGATTTAATTACGTTTAATCGAGAACCTTATATATTTAGGTTTTATTATCAATTCTAATTTATTTGGTAAATGAATAAGTGATTATAGCGAATGTTTGTCACTTATATGTTTATTATCAATTGTTTGTCTATGAATAATTGAGCTTTGATTGCGGACGTAGATAAGTAATAAATTAGACTATTAAACTCAAACGTATAAGATAGTGATTTTGGCGAACGTCTTTTACTAGATTAAATTGTTATTTGGTGAATTGAGATTGGAGTGTAGGTAATGGCGAATGTTAAGCCTAGTCTAATCAAAATGAACATGAATTGCTAAATAAACTGGTTTTAATTAAATACCCCGAAGTCACTAGTGAAATAATTCAAGTAAGTGTCATTTTAATTATCTAAAAGTCAAATTACTCAATCTGACTCTTCCTGAGTCCACTTAGTTTATTAAATTTAGTTGTAAAGCAACATGACAATTCGGTCACAACAAAACCCCAAGTCTTTTCTGTATTAAATTAATTACATATTTAGTTTTTATTCTTAAATTCACAATCCCTGTGGAACGAACTTGGACTTATCATAGCTATACTATACATGATTGGGTATACTTGCCTAATTGTGTAATAGTAAGTAGTGGTTTTTCTTTGTTTATTTTTATAACTAGATTTTACACATCAACCGCAACCCCAAGTGCGGTTGCAAGAATCGTAAACTGTGTGCCGCGAGCCTAACCATGATTGTTGGCATTGAACTTTGCTTAAAGTTCCTCTCTTTTGAGAGTTGCCTGTACGTGAGTCTTCAGACATGTCGCACCAATATTGCGCCAACCACGCTTTTTCATTTGACGACCAAAGTCTCTTGTTGCAAGTTTCTTTACAATATCAACACGCTTTTTACGGCATCTCTTTTTGGGGGATTTTTGGGATTGTTTTCCGGATTGTATTTCGAGGTGTTGCTCGGGTTGTTGATCGGCTTGTTGTTCGGGTTGGTGTTGGGGTTGTCGTTGGGGTTGATAGAATTGTTGTTGATGGTATGGTACATAGGTGGTGGATACACTCCGTATGGTTGTTGTCTGTTTATAATCGAGTGGTTGTTGATAATATTGTGGCAGATGTGAATACATTCCGTAGGATGGTATATTTGGATTGCGAATTGGTGACGACGTACTCGAACCGGGTGTATTTGGTATTCCGAATAACACTAGATTCGTGTACGACATGTCGTTCGAATTTGGGATTTGATTTGAGTTGGTATTGAGGTTTTTTTTTCCAACCGTTGAAGACTAACGGCTATATATATATATATATATATAAAGGGTTAATAGACAATTTCGTTACTGTACTTTTCGAAAAAGTTCAATTTAGTTACCGAACTTTTATTCGGTTCAATTGAATTACTGAACATTTAAATAATTGATCAAATTGTTACTCAAGTTTCTAATCATACACATATTAGTTACTGTAGTTTACGAAAATGTTCAATTTCGTTATCGAACTTTCGTTTTTTTGGAATAAAAAACGAAGATTTTACACTTGTAAACCGGTTTTGTAAGTTCAGTAATTCAATTGAACCAAATAAAAGTTCGGTAACTAAATTGAACTTTTTCGGAAAGTACAGTAACGAAATTGTCTATTAACCCATATATAAATTATATATATATATATATAATTTTAAACGACATTAAGCCGTTATATATTGATAACATTAAATAATGTTATATTTATTTAATAATGTTTTTTGTTTTTATTATATTTATATTGTATTTATTTAATAACGGATACTGATTTGGTTAATATTTGTAAATAGGTATATGAATGAGCTGAGACAAGAAAATGTACAAGAAATGAATAAAGTTATGCGAATAATTGGGTTTGATAATCTAAGTGAATGGATTGCGCGAAACAAATCAGATTGAAGATTTATTAGAGTGTACGAGTTGGACCAAAGAATATATTGAGCCGAATAAATAAATAAATTTGATTGAGTATACAATTGATTGGGCCTAAATAGTTGAAAAAGATGATCGTGCATGCATGTCGGCTAGAAAGTAAAATTGGATCACGAAGCGAATAAACATGATGATTGAGCCAAAAATTCTGTGTAGCAAGTGGAAGAAGAATTGGGCCCATACAAGGCAAAATCGAACAGCAGCAAGATGGGCTAAAAATGGATTGTGCATGTGAGCGTGGCATTTGAAAAGGAATCAGGTCGGTCAACGAGCAAACCTTCTAGAAGATTGCAGCCTCACGTGTTATGTCGGCTAACAATTAGAGATGACGAAGTTTATAATTCGGCCGTCGGCTCCTTCACTCAGCCGCCGGTTGGATTTGGTCAGCCACAAATATAAATAGCAGCCTAAACCATACGAATTTAATACCACTATTTCATATGAAAAATACCCAAAGTTGAAAATAAAATTCGAATTTCGGGGTTTTAACCTTAAATTCGAATTTTAGGGGTTTTTCTAAAGGGTTAGGAATGCGCTTTTGGAGCGAGAGGAGTTAGGGTTACGCAGAGTCATTGTTCGAGCACAATAATTGCTTGGTTTGCATTCTTTTATTTATTTAAATAATAATGTTTACTTTATTTTCAATTATTATTTGTGTTTACTTTATAATGATTATGAGTAGCTAAATACTTTGCACTTACTTGAATGAAGTATCTAATGATTAGGGTTGTTATCTTTTGATGTTTATGTTGAACTATTTTTGTTTAATCGTGAACCTTACGTATTTGAGTTTAATGTAATTGATTTATTTTGTTGGTTAATTATTATATGATCAATTTAGCGGGAGCTTTTTCATAATAATAGTTTATTACAATTATTTATCTATGAATAATTGTTAATCGATTGCGGAAGCAGATATTAAACAAGATAATCATTTAAACATGAATGTGTAAGTTGGTGAAGTTGACGGAAGTTATTCACTAGATCAAATCTTAAATTAATGAATTGAAATTAAGGTGTAGGATAAGTGGACGCTAATCCTGGTTTAATTAAGATTCATATATTCAACTTAAATAAACTGTTTATTGCAATTTAATTAAGGTTTAATTGAAACTATTATGTGTTTAAGTTTTATTATATCATTCAAGCTTGTTAATGATCTAATTAGTGATTATAGCGAACGTTTGTCACAAAGTTATTTCATTATTTAATTATATGTCTATGTATGATTAATCCAATGATAGCGGACGCAGATTTGGTATATGTTAAATAATTAAACTTAAATGTATAAGGTGATGATATTGGCGAACGTCTTTCATTAAATTACATTATTAATTAGTTAATTAAGATTTATGTGAAGGTGATGGCGAATGTTAAACCTGATCTAAATTAAGATAAGCATTGATTGCTAGATAACCTGGTTTTATTAAACAACCCAAAATCATTAGTGAGCCAGTTCAAGTAAGTGTCGTTTTTAATATCTGATAAGTTTAAGGTTTAACTCTTTTTGAGTTCACTTGCTTTTTAGTTTAATTTTAGTAGTTTAAGCAAGGTAACAATTCGGTTACACAATACCCAAGTCTTTTTCAGTATTTAAATTAATTATATTTTAAGTATTAACATTCCATGTGGAAAGAACCTAGACTTACTGTAGCTATATTATACACGATAGGGTATACTTACCTCAGTTGCGTGATAAGTTAAGTGTCAGTATTTCTTAGTTGATTTTTATAACTAGATTTTACACATCATATATATATATTTTTAAAAGTTATTTTTTGTTTTAATTTAAATCAAGGAAAATGGAAAAGAAAAAGATAACCGGTTGTGGGTCCCACAAAACACCCTTGGCTCGCCTGTTTCCCCCACACAACGCCCCTGAGCACGAAGCCCATTGCGGGCATTCTGAGTCATGTACGCTGCACAAAAGGGGTGCGTTGCAAGTGGTCTAAACCTAACTTACGACTTAACTAAACAAACATAAAACAAACCATTACTTTCACACTTTATCACTTTTGACGTCAAATTTGTAATTGCGGCATATACTTGATACAGATGACGAACAACTTAAAGTCTACATCCGCACGTAAGTCACAAACTCTACTCATAGTCTTAGAAACCCACCAAACACTTAACCATTAAATATAGTCGCTCGCTCAACGGATAGAGACATGGAAACAACTACAATAAAGAAACATATACTTACATGGTCAAATAAGGGTAAACCTATCACAAGAGAAATCAATACCATCGTAAAACCTCGATAGGTCGAAATAACTTCGAGAACAAAACAGGTTGTTGTGAGTCACCGTAAAAAGGAACACCCAAAATCTCAAATCAACAAAAAATTGACACTTACCAATTACCATAGCAAGCACGTAAAGGAACACCCAAATAACCTAAAGTGAATATAACCTAAGATTTTGATTGCTTTCCCGTCCACCCTTCATCATTTGTTCATTTGTTCAATCTCCATCGGTTGGTTGATGGCCTTCTTCCCCCACGACCCCTTGTGTAGCAGCATTCTTTCGTTTATTTGTTTTGTCGCAATTATATGACGATGGTAATAATATTTTACGTCTGGAGGGCAATTTATTTGGTATGTCTCCTTCTTGCTAA
Source organism: Helichrysum umbraculigerum (assembly GCA_949592205.1). Lineage (NCBI taxonomy): Eukaryota > Viridiplantae > Streptophyta > Magnoliopsida > Asterales > Asteraceae > Helichrysum > Helichrysum umbraculigerum. The sequence continues at coordinate 97,436,369 of CATIUR010000004.1, forward strand.
TGTATTTTGTTTGAATGGAAGTCCTTTAGGTCAAACGAAATATCATTTTTAATATATATAACATCAAATTTGATACATTTAATGAATGCGTTCATAGTTATTAGTGCATACACATTTGGACATGCCATGATATTTCAGCTTTAATAGTTTTTCAACAACAGAAGCTTAAAAGTAAGTGGTTACTTGCTGAAACTTATACCATCAAAGACTGAGAAAGAAGAAGAAAACACACTATTATTTGCATAAAGATGAAAATATGACGGTTAAACTATCATTCACTGGTATTACAACAAATAAACCACTACTACTTTACTTTAAAGAAAGATCCGCAATACTTTCAACAAGACTATCAAGCGACTCCATTTCCAAACCTTTCTTTTTAGCCATTTTTGTACCTGCATTCGAAGAAAGTGCCTCTTTCAATTGTTTATCAAGTTCATCTTCTTCAACCGGGATGTCTAAATCCCACACTTTAAAAATATCATCAGACAGCGGTTCCATTACAGTTTCAGGCAACATAAAACCCGCATCATCATCCTCATCAGAATATTGAATGTTCATCATCTCATCTTTGTAGTTTGGAAGAAATGGTTGTTGCTTTAACGAGTATAAAACATCAGTTATTTCTTCTTCTAGATGATCATTGATACTTGTTTCTGCAATGTGTGAAGTTTCTTCATCTACGACTAAAGGTATATTCTTGGGGTCATTTATGTCATTTGAGTTACCGTGCTTGTTTGCAGAAGAGGCGAGGAGTTCAGAATGTTGATCAAGAATATCAAGTAAAGCTTCTTTTAATGAATCCATATTAGTTTCTGAAAGTTCAATATCTGCGTTCAAGCAAGAGTCGGCCCAGGCTAAATCTTCAGCAGAGAGTACATATTCATCCTGCTTTAGCTTTGTGTCAACATTTCTAAGAATATAAGAATCTGTGTCGTTCTCTTCCATAATAGTGTTGTTTATAAGCTGAAAAATAATCCAACCAATCTTGTGAAACAGTAATCTCAGAAACTTGCTACTGGAATACAATTATATCATGTGAATTGTTATCCCAGGGCTTAAAATACCTATCGATGTTTGGAAATGTAATTTTTATTCTGTAAATTGTGAATCCCAATTACGTGATCTGAGAAAAAAGAATATTTGGAAGCACTAGATTTGACTATCGAATGTACAAGTACTAGAAGATTTGTCCAAGTGTACTAATCAGTCCACAAAACTCACTCCATTAAAAAGGCTTTGATAAAAAAAAACACAGAATTACATTTACTATTCCCTTTTACTAATATTTTACATTGTAAAGCCAGTGTGACAATGACTTCTAAAGGTGGCAAGATGAATGGGTCGGGTCAGGTCACGGGTCTATATGGGTTTAGGTCTAAACAAGTCCAGGTCTAGATGGGTCATTTAGGAGAATGGGTCTAAACGGGTCCGGGTAAAATGGGTCTCAAGTCAGGTCGACCCATCGGGTTTCCACCAAATTTTTTTTTATTTGAGTGAAAAATTAAAAAGAATAAATGAGGTGTTCAAAAATAAAAAAATTAAAAATTACCTGCTAGACCCATTGGTTAATTGCTATACAAGAGGTTATATTAGAGACCCATTTAGACCCATCTACAAAAAAAGAGTGAGACTCAACAAACCCATCACCTCATAAATATTATCTAACTTGACCTATAAATAACCAATGGGTCTAAAATTGCCACCTCTAGACTTCTAATGACAATTTTATGTATTGTAATTAATCATTTCAAAAAATGTTCTCCAAGATATTATCTCGCAATTCCTTTTTAGACTTTAAAAGACAATTTTTGAAGACAAACTATAGTGTGATCAGATGAAATGATTTCCGTTGTGAAATTCTTTTAAATTACTCCTAAAAATAATAGTAACTTTCTGTGGATATATGCGAAGAACATGTGATGCTCTACACTTTATCTATCAGGGAACAAGAGTTGTCAAAACTTTAGATAGTTAAATAGTCAGATGGCCATCAAGGTGATAACATCTTTATTGGTTTACAGGTTTTTATAATTATAATGCTTTCACCTAGTTAGGTGCTAATAGAAGCACTGAGGGACGCTCATGTCTTAGCACCTGGTCTGCTGCTTGAGAAGTTCTACCTAAGCATGGCTTTTTAGAACAGTAGTTATTGTTTTGATATGGGGTTACACTTTTTTAGAGTATATATCGATTTAATGTAATCTCTCTGTGTCTTTGTTTTCATTTTTAGAAAACTGGCAAGGGTGTAAGACCTGGGCTGCACATCCTGTTGGTTAGAAGGTCACTAAGAACATGTAGACGATTTTTGTCCCTTGTTTGATTTGTTCTTGAGTTGATGGTCTAAAAACAGCTGAACAAATGTGTCACGTGTGTTCATATGTAGGATTCAAATGATTTCCAGGGCTAATTATACATATGCAGATATGCTGTATGTATATATGTAGGTATGCATTATTATAATTATACTAATACTTGTATTTATTAATAAGATTTAGATAAGAAACTTGTATAACATGACAACTTTGTACTAGGGAGTTGGTCTTAGGATGGGGCAGCTAAAAACTAGGATTAGGCTTTACTCATCAGTTTCTTTTGAGCTGCAGAGCATAATATAACTAAATCTATTTAGTGATTAACGAAATAGATTTGATGAATTGATGAAACCTCATCCCACTACAAGAGAAGATGAAGATGACTGAAAACTTGCTTCATTATCAAAATTCCAAACTCGTCCTGAATTAACGAGTCAGTAAAAAATAGTGAGTCAAGGTCCGAGTCACATGCATTTACGACTTACGAGTTGACATCTGAGTCACTTCATTTTAGGCATATATTAACTCTACTCATGACTCTATACATTTTAAGGATGCCATTGAAATCATTACAGGAATCGGTAACTAGACATTAAATACACACACACAACGAGTTTCATAAGTTGTAAATAATTTTATCTAACTATATAGCACAACGATAATCAATCAATCCGATCATACGGGTACGAATTATACTACCTAAACTGTGAATAAAAGCAATTAAATACAAATAGATTGGATACATATATGCGTAAAAATTAAAGGAAAAAAAAGAAAGGTTACCGTCAGCAGAAGGAAGGTTGGATCGATCAAAAGTGGCGCAATTGTAAAGAGCTAATGGATTAGACGGTTGAATTTGGAGTAGAATCGTTTAAAATGATCTGAAAAAGGTTTTAGGATTTTTTTTTTGTTAGAAATCTGCAGATAGAGAAAAGGAATAAGAGTGATTCTAGGGTTTTTAATTGGTAAGAAAATAAACAAAAAAAAAACAGAAATTTCGTTGCCGGGACTTGAACCCGGGTCTCTCGGGTGAGAGCCGAGTATCCTAACCAACTAGACTACAACGGATTTTGATAGCTGAGTAGACACTTATTTATATATCTTTTGTAATGAAGGGTCACATGTTTTAGATGTATTTCGTTAAAGTAACATCCCATACCGCCTTCCGCGGGTTATGGCCCAATACCGTCTAAAACGGTCTATGGGAGAGGTTAGATGTAGACAGCCTTACCCCTACCAAAGGTAGAGAGGCTGCTTCCATTTCTACCTAAAGGTAGAAAGGATCTCCGGCCTTTTTGCAGGGGATGAGATTTGAACCCCCGACCTCTTGTTCAGAGGCAATTTTAGATGTATTTCGTTGTTTCGTATAAATGATACGCTCACTCAAAATTTTTACAAAATAAGTTTTATAAGATGATATGAGAGGAGGAATGTCATTCGAGTATTCGACCAATGAGTTTCATTTATTTTTTCTTTCTCCATGACTATTTCTTTAATTCATTGTGCCACATAATTTTGTATACAACTTTAATTCATTGTGTCACATAATTTTGTAGACAATTATTTGTAAAATTTATGAGAATGAATCATTTTCTTGTGTGTATAGTTTTTATCGAGAAAGATAAACTGAATGTTTGGTTTATAAGCATAAAAAACGAGATTTGGTGATTCTAAAGATTTAACCAAATCTCTATATCTCTATATACATATATAAGAAAACTTGTGAAAGAAATCCCCCCTCATTTAAAGATAATCCTTCATTAGCTGACCCTAAGATGATTTAGTGATGTCATTAGCCTTAATAATGGTGTTACAAATTACCCATTTACCCCTAATTCAAAATTAAACACCACTAAGTGTTTGTCGACATACCACAAAAAAATTAGATCGGCTGGGGGCAAGTGTGACACCCGTCAAATTAGGACTAGTAATTAGTGCCTAATCGAGTTTTAATACATGTAATTAGTTCTGTGCTAGGCTAATTAATGTATCAATATATATGTTGATAAATATATATATACAAGAATACGATTTAATTAAATCGTATAAGTTTCAAACTGAACGTGTTTCGATCAATTAAATACGGACGTTGGTGAACAATTTAATTTAAATAGTACAATGTTATTTAAGTATACAATTAGATCTAAAAATGTTAATTTGTAATAATTCGTATACAATTCACAACGTACAATCGATGATTACGTGATTAAAATGTAAACACGCATACAAACAAAACGAGATAACGTTATATGTGATAACGCAACTATTAAGTATTTTATGAAATACTTCAATAAAAATGTCGAATAAATATTCGTATTTTTAAAACGTATAACTAAACGTTTAAAATAATCGTTTAACGTATAATCAATCGGGAAAACGAACGCCGCACGGAACGCGTATACAGAAAGTAAAGATGGAGACCCACACTTCGGTGGGCCCCACCGAAAAAATCAGCCAAATGGGGAGTATCCCCACCTCCCACTTTCATTCATCATCATCATTATCTCACACATCTCTCTCTCTTTTCTTTTCTCTCAAACCCACCAAAACCACCACCACCATTAAATCACCAATTACTATCACCAAACGAACTCAAATCGACAAAGTAATTAGAGAAAAGGAACCACCGCATCACGATCTACATTTCCATCTTTCCGGATTTTCGTTTCGGCACTTTGTAAGTTTCCGACAAAATCCCGAAACCTCTCGTTTTAGCTTATTTTTACATGTTTACGGGTTATTTGGGTTTATATATGTCAATTACAAAGTGTAGAACACGATTTTATAGCTTAAAAACGAGTTTGAATTGGGTTTTGGCCGGAAAAATCTCGGCAGTTGAAACTTTCTGGGCTGGTGTTCTTCAATGCGACACAAGCCTTGTGTCGCATGATTGTGTCGTAAAAAATCCTCTATGTCGTATTTTGTGTCGTATGAAGCCAGTTATGTCGTATCCTATGCGACACAATATTGTGTCGTACCTTATGTGGCAAATACCATGCGACACAACCTCTATGTCGCTGTTGAATCAGCATCTCGAATCTATGCGACACAACCCTTGTGTCGTATAGATATTGTGTCGCATTCCTATGCGACACAACCCTTGTGTCGCATGATAAATTTTTGTGTCGCATATTGTGTCGCAAAACACAGAAAACTTAGATTTTTACTAAGTGTCGAGACTCGAAATTTATCACTTGATTTTACCCGAATTCAGATCCCAGATGCGTTTTTCACCAAAGCAATATAGTAAAAATAAAAAATTTTCGAGCTGACTTGACATCTAGACCCCAGCCAGGGGCCAGCCCCTTAGACCCCGCCAGGGGCGCTGCCCCCGGACCCCCGTACTTAGATTCCGTAAGCACATTTCTCACCAAGTGTCAAACTTGCACAACTTCAAAACGCTTATACGATACAACTTTTCAAACATAATGGAAACTGCTTTTCAAGTATAACGCTTCGAAATCAACGTGATAACATCAAGACTACTATTACAATTAATCACCAACGGGCCGTGCACGTTTTCAAACATACAATTCAATCAACCAAATCGTAGTAATTTGGACAAGTCAATCAACCAAATCGGGGTAATTTGGACAAACAATTACAAAGGTAGTCTTTCGAGATACCTAAACAATTAATAACCATCGCGTGTCATGGACGCCTTCAGGTTACAAGTCTTCGGACGTCAATACAAGTCAAGCCAAATCAAGTTTATTTATCTAAACACTTCAAGACTCAGGTGAGTCTCATGGCCCCTATTTTACTGCTTTTCAATCAGGGGTGTGATATTATTGCTCGTTTTGTTTTACAAGTTGAACGCAAGTACAAAACAAATCAAATACTACATGAGTTTCAAGCTAATCAATTTAAAGCCCTCCATAGCATAGTCTGGTAATACGTAGTAGCGTGAATGTTAGTATATGATATCATATAGGATTGACAATCCTCATCCGGGTTAGCACGCACTAACAGGTCAAACGGATGTATTAGCATTTGGGAAGACGAGTGTGGATTAGACACTCGTAGGAGGCATTTCAAGTTAGGTTTCCTTAAGTGGGCCTGACAACTCAAGTTAAGCTCAGACTATGTGCTCATGGCTGTATAACTTTTATTTTGCTTAATTGCTTTATAAATTCAATTATAAATCTTGCGGTTCATACAAACATATGTGTTGTCATACAAACCTGTGAGCTCACCAGCGTTTCGCTGACCAATTTTAGCATGTATCACAGGTGACCAGCAGTAGGTTGAACTGCTCAAGTAAGGATCAATTAGCTCGAGTCATCATGCAAACAATCAGAGATTTAGCTGCATTATTATATTTTGTATAGATTAATTATGTACTTAAATCTTTCAATTTCAAGCTGAGCTAATGTAAACAATATTTTTGATGTAAACTTTTGTTTTATCAATACAAGTCCAAAACGACGCATGTAGTGGTCGTTCATTATATATCTTTGTGCTGTGATTATTGATTCGTAACACCCAAAACGTGCTTCCGCTAAACAATAAATTTGGGGGTGTTACGGATTGGTATCAGAGCCTAAGGTTATAGTGAACTAGGTTGCATTAAGTGGGCCTAGACTATGACCGTTAGGCAGTATTTCCTCATTATGCATGACTGATTCAGAAATTACAGCATACGACTTTAATTTAACATAGCCTGATCAACTATGTACAATTAAGGAAAGATGATGTAAGGTCTGAAACGATCATGTTGAACAGGAATACACTAGTTGACTCTGACCTTGAGAGAACCGAGACTCAAACAAGTCTGTGCTAGACACCCAATAGGCTATTATGTGGTACTAAGTATACATAGATAGGCCTCGTTACAATCTTAGGCTATATTATATAAGTAATTATATGGATATAGGCCTCATTCTTCCTAAGGCTTTGTCTCAGAATGGCAAACACACCACCAAGTTCATCACGCTCTTATCCACATGAATCACGAAACTCAAGGGTAGCTAGGAGGGACACCAGGTTGCCTCGAGCTAGCCCATATCCAACTCACCCCACCCTACCGGGCTTAACCGCTAGAGTACATCACCACGAACAACGACTTAACGCTATGGATATCGAACTCCAAGAAACTCGTGAAATCTGGAGACTCACAGCTATGGAACGAATCGAACAAGTCTCCGAAGATCACGAGCACACTGTCAACACCATGAACACTCTTCAAAATCAAGTGGAAGAAACAATCGAAACCATGGAGGTTGTCCACAACCAAGTGATTGGCAACCAAAACGAAATCTCTGTTTTACAATCAAGGCTGCATCAGTGTGAGACACGTCTAAGGGAAACCGAAGACGCCCTCCGAACTGCCAACAGACTTGCAGAGTCTGTGAATCATCTCACTGCACTGCTGCCACAACTCAACTTACGTCAGAATTAGCTTAGGCTGAATCTGTACCCTAATATGCTTTCGTAGGACCTATGTAATTCAACCGGATGTAACAATTCCCGGTACTTTTGTAAAACATCTAATCCTGTAACTTTTGGAACTCATAATTTGGAATTGTTTATCACCTTTTGAACTCGTAATATCAATTGACAATTCCCCTCGATTATTCTATATTATTGATTTTACATTGTGATGTCGTATGTTACCGCTTTTACATATATCCATCTATTGTAATTTTCGTTCTAGTACAATTTCTTATGTACCTTTTGTTTCTTTCTTTCTTGAAGAATCATGCCGCCCAAGAAGAAAAGTTACAGTGATGCGGAAATCAATGCTATCGTTTCTCGAGCTGTGGCCGATGCCTTGGCTGCTCGGGACTCGCCTCGAAACTCCCGAAACACTGGTGAAGCTCCCAGTAATACCCATGTCATCAAGCCTTGTTCTTACAAGGATTTTCTCAGCTGCAAACCACTCTACTTCAAGGGTACGGAAGGTGCCATTGGACTGATCCGTTGGATAGAACGGATGGAATCCGTCTTCAACCTCTGCAACTGTACAGAGGAAAACAAGGTCAAATTCTCTGCTTACACCTTTCAAGAAGGTGCACTTACGTGGTGGAATACCCACGCCAACTCTGTAGGCATCGAGATAGCAAACCAACTTCCCTGGGCTGAACTGAAGAAAAAGCTCAGAGAAAAATACTGCCCTGAAGAAGAACTGCACCGTCTGGAGGAGGAATTCTGGCACCTAACAGTGCAGGGAATCGACATTGCTGGATATACCACCAAATTCCAGCAATTTGCGTTGTTATGCCCGGGTCTGGTTGATCCGGAGGAGAAGAGCATCAAGAGATACATTCGCGGTCTCCCGGAGAATATCCAGGGGAACGTCGCTTCATCTAAGCCAACCACTACTGAAAGTGCTATTCGGCTAGCACATGAGCTCATGGCGCTGGTTGTCAGCCGTGAGACACCCAATACCTCCTCCAACCACAAACGAAAACCCTCTGAGCACCTAAACCAACCAAACAAGAAAACCAACACCATTCAAGTTTACAACACCAATACTGAAATCAAACGTAGCTACACTGGAGACAGACCATACTGTTCCAAGTGTAACTACCACCATGACGGTCCATGCAGTGCTCCCTGCAACAACTGCAGGAGGTACGGGCATTTGACCAAAGACTGCCGAGCCCCCAAATCCAACAACAACACCTCCAAAAACAATACCCAACAACCCAAATCCTGCTATGGATGCGGAGAGACGGGACATTTCAGAGATGCATGTCCCAAACGAAAGAACAGGGGCAACAACAACAACAACAACAATGCCAAGGGAAGAGCATTCGTTCTCAACTCCAGGGATGCCCGTCAGGACCCGAATGTGGTCACGGGTATGTTCCTCCTCAACAACTTAACTGCTTCTGTTATATTTGATACTGGTGCTGATAGAAGCTTTATTTTTGATGAGTTTTATCCACTACTTGACATCACCCCTGTTGCCTTAGATGTTAAGTACATCGTAGAACTTGCAGATGGTAAACTCATAGAAACCGATAGTGTGATACCTAATTGCACTCTAAACCTAGCCGATGAAATCTTCTCAATTGATCTGATGCCCGTCAAAATAGGAAGTTTCGACGTCATCATTGGTATGGACTGGTTGTCCAAACATCGTGCTGAAATCGTTTGCTACGACAAGGTCGTCCGAATCCCTCTCGCCGCCGGTAGAACTTTGGTCATACAGGGGGAGACCGGTGGGACGAGACTAAATATCATATCTTGTTTGAAAACCCGAAAATTTCTGAGAAAGGGTTATCCAGCAATTCTCGCGCACATCATGGAGAAAAAGTCGGAGGAGAAGCGACTTGAGGATGTGCCAATCGTTCGAGACTTTCCAGAAGTCTTTCCCGAAGAACTACCTGGTCTACCACCACCAAGACAGGTTGAGTTCTCAATCGATCTCATGCTTTGTGCTGCACCTGTGGCCCGAGCACCATACCGTTTAGCACCATCTGAACTTCAGGAGTTGTCCACCCAATTACAGGAACTCCTGGAAAGGGGATTCATTAGGCCGAGTTCCTCACCTTGGGGTGCTCCGGTCCTATTCGTCAAAAAGAAAGATGGTTCTTTCAGAATGTGCATCGACTATCGAGAGTTAAACAAATTGACCGTCAAGAACCGATATCCACTTCCTCAAATCGATGACCTGTTCGACCAACTTCAAGGATCGAGTTGTTATTCCAAGATTGAGATTCGGTCAGGTTATCATCAATTGCGTGTTCGCGACGCCGACATTCCGAAAACCGCCTTCAGAACCCGTTATGGGCATTACGAATTCCAAGTGATGCCATTCGGTTTAACCAATGCACCTGCTGTATTCATGGACCTTATGAATCGGGTGTGCAAGCCTTATCTCGACAAGTTCGTCATTGTCTTTATTGACGACATCCTCATATACTCGCAAAACGAACAAGAACACGCACAACATCTTCAAACCATCCTTGAACTACTTAAGCACGAGGAGCTGTACGCCAAATTCTCTAAGTGTGAGTTCTGGATGCAAACCGTTCAATTCCTTGGGCACGTTATCGATAATCAAGGAATTCATGTTGATCCATCGAAAATCGAGGCTATCAAAGACTGGCAATCGCCAACTACTCCAACCGAGATACGTCAATTTTTGGGATTGGCGGGGTATTATCGTCGGTTCATCGAAAACTTCTCAAAAATAGCCTTACCACTCACTACACTGACTCAGAAAGACAAAAAGTTCGACTGGACTGAACAACAAGAGTCAGCATTCCAACTACTCAAACAAAAGCTTTGCAGTGCTCCTATCCTATCTTTACCCGAAGGCACCAATGACTTCGTGGTATACTGCGATGCTTCACATCAAGGTCTCGGTTGCGTGTTGATGCAACGAGACAAGGTCATTGCTTACGCCTCACGACAACTCAAAATCCACGAAAAGAACTACACTACGCATGACCTGGAACTTGGAGCAGTCGTTTTTGCTCTCAAAATCTGGAGACATTATCTTTACGGCACTAAGTGCACAATCTTCACCGACCACAAAAGTCTCCAACACATATTCGATCAAAAGGATCTCAACATGAGGCAACGTCGCTGGGCCGAGTTGCTTACCGATTACGACTGCGAAATCAAATACCATCCAGGGAAGGCAAATGTTGTTGCCGATGCCCTCAGTCGAAAGGAACGATAGAAACCACTTCGAGTCCGAGCCCTCAGCATGACAATTCATAACGATCTGAACATTCAGATTCTCACTGCTCAACTCGAAGCCTTGAAACCCGATAACACCAAAAACTAAGCCTTGCGAGGCATGGATAAACAATTTGAAATCAAGCCTAACGGAGTTAGGTGCTTCTCAAACCGAATCTGGTTGCCTAGCTTTGGGAACCTGCGAGACTTGGTGATGGATGAAGCTCACAAGTCTAAATATTCCATTCATCCGGGATCCGACAAAATGTATCACGGCATCAAGGATTTTTATTGGTGGCCGAACATGAAAGCCGAAATCGCCACGTATGTCAACAAGTGTCTTACTTGCTCGAAAGTCAAAGCCGAATATCAAAAACCTTCTGGTTTACTTCAACAGCCCGACATTCCTGAATGGAAATGGGAACAAATCGCCATGGATTTCATAACCAAGCTACCAAAGTCATCGAGCGGTTGCGATACCATTTGGGTGATCGTCGACCGTCTCACCAAGTCTGCTCACTTCCTGGCGATCAAAGAAACCGACAAAATGGAACGCCTTACCCGAATTTATCTGAAAGAAATTGTAACCCGACAAGGTGTTCCAATCTCGATTATCTCCGACAGGGATAGTTGTTTCACATCTCAATTTTGGCAGTCACTTCAAAAATCATTGGGTACCCGTCTCGATATGAGTACCGCATACCATCCTCAAACCGACGGCCAAAGTGAACGGACAATTCAAACACTGGAAGACATGCTACGGGCTTGCGTAGTTGACTTCGGTGTAAACTGGGAAAGACATCTAGGCTATGTTAAATTAAACTCGTATGATGTAATTCCTGAACCAGTTATACCTAATGAGGAATACTGCCTAACGGTCATATTCTAGGCCCACTAAATGCAACCTAGTTCGCTATAACCTTAGGCTCTGATACCAATCTGTCACACCCTCGATTTCATGATTTGCGGAAGCGACGATTTTGGGTGTGACTAATCAATAATCAAAGAGCAGAAGTACAAGCAAACAACTCTACATGAGACGTTTATACATTTTACAAAAGTAGTTACAAAGTTTAGGTTATAATTTACAACATAATGAGTTCACATAAATAGATCCCGAAGATTTTAATACATAACCGATTAACAAAACATAATGCTATAAAATCTTCATATGTTTATAGATGCATGCGACTCGTACTAGCTAGCATATCCTGCAGGCCACCCTACTGTTGCTGATCACCTGAGAATACAACACTAAAAGGGTCAGCTATAAAGCTGGTGAATCTCACAGGTTTATCATAAAACATGATGTGATCAACATGATTATCCGACGATTTAATACCAACAATAATTAAACATCATAACAGAACAATGATAAACCAATCAAGGTTTCTGAACAATGATTAAACCAATTAAGGTTTCTGAATTAAATATACCGACACTGACATTGCACTGAGCTATGGTTCAAGGCCTAACCCGATTTTCTGCCTCCCAAACGGTGTCAACACCCATAACAATTACTAAAATGCCCGTTTGTACGTGGTTGTAGCTAGCAACCCGGACGGGGACGTCACTCCCATGATAGATCTATCTTTTAGTAATCGCGCCTTATTAAGTTAATGAACCATACACTGATGAGGACTTTACCGAATTAAAACACTCATGCAATAACCGAACAAAATCAATACCGACCATGATAAGCGAAGATAATAACCGAGTTAAAATCAATTTAACTAACCGAATAACTGTGATCACGAAAACAAGTAAGCATTGTATCTCACTCCGAGTTTAAAACAGTAAAATAGTAAAATGGGGCCGTGAGACTCACCTGAGTCGCCGAGCAATCAAGTATCCGATGTGGAATGGACAGTCCGAATCCTCCTAACGCCCTAATCATATAAGGTCATATATAAGTAAACGTCTATATAGATCACTCCCGATGTGTGTCCATTCATTCATTAATGTGTGATGTCCGAATATATCTTTAAAACCGCTTAAGTTTATGGTTTACAAAAGTGGTACGGCCCGTTGGTGACGGAATTGAAATCATGTTTCAAAATACAATTTTTGTTCATTTCGTAAAGATATACTTTATACTTTATACGTTTTCGTATCGTACAATAATATTTGTTGTCGAATAAGTTTGATACTTTTTGGAAGAAAAAGAATTATTTGTCCTCAGATGATCATCTGACTGTCTAGATTCAGATGATCATCTGAATTATCATAGCCTATCATCTGAATTATCATAGCCTATCATCTGAATTATTATAGCCGATCATTTGAATTTTTATAGCCGATCATCTGAATTATTATAGCCGATCATCTATCTTTTTCTAGCCGATCATCTATGTTTTTCTAGCCGATCATCTGAATTATCATAGCCGTTCATCTGAAACATCATAGCCGATCGGCTGGGAAAGTATACCCGATCGGCTGGACTGATACCCGATCAGCTATGGCTGTTACCAGGGACTGTTCGTGCAGTTCATCCCCAAACCAGTTTTTAACTTCATTTTTAACCAAATTCTCACATATAGAACACTAATATATGATAATATGAGTATTATAAACGCGAAATTAAAGTAATATGGTGAGTGTTCTTACGTAGTAAAATTGAGACCGAAAATGGAGATGGATGAAGATGATGATGAAGATTATGAAGCTAGATGATGATGATGATGTTGCTTCTTGCTGCTGATCTTGTTGTTATTGTTATTGTTTGAGGTTGTTGTTGTTTGATGAAGAGAACGAGAGAGAGCAGAGGAGAAGAGATAGAGATGATGAAGTCTCTGTGTTTGTGTTTGAATTATTGGAGTTGGTTGATATAACCGACTCCAATAATTGGTTTGTGGTATCCGTGTTCGCGCACCCGATCGTAAAGTAGTATAATGTTTTCAAACGATAAATTTCTAAATATTAAATCGTATATATTTTTAATCAAAGTATTTAATAAAAATACTTTTAATGAGATATAAAATTATATCTTTGTTTCACTTTGGTTTGACGGATAGTTTTCAATGTACAAAATGTGTTTAAACTTTCAACCGAGTAAATAATTATTATTCTCATCAATAATATATTATTTAAAATTTTTTTTGCACCAACGTCCGTATTTGAGATTTCGCGTTCTTTCAGATTTGTTTGTATGTGATTATTAAATAATCATTTAACGTTATATATATATATATATATATATATATATATATATATATATATATTATCCGAATACTTTTGTATTAACACATACTGAGTATGAATGATTAAGGTTTAAATTGGCCGCTAATTTTGCCGTTTTTGACCGGGTGTCACACTTTTAGCTACCACTTTTCAGTTAGAACCGAATATAGAACAGGAAGAAACACCAAAACCCATAATGGCCGACCAAGATAACCAAGCCATGGAGAACCAAATGAAGGCCACTCGAGATGGTCAGGGTTCAGCTATTACTCAGCCCCCTATTACGGCTGAATTTGAGATCAAGGGGCAATTTCTGCACATGATCAATAACCAATGCCAGTTTAGTGGAGCTGAGAAAGATGAACCAAATGAACGCTTGAGAAAATTCTTGGGGATTTGTACCCTTTTCAACTTGCGGGCTATAGAAAATGAAGTGATTTACCTCCGAGTTTTCCTTGGACTCTCACGGGAGAGGCTAAGGATTGGCTAGATTCATTACCACAAGGTGAGATCACCACTTGGGATGGTATGGTTGACAGATTTCTCCAAAGATTTTTCCCTGCTTCCAAGGTAGCAGAGCTACAGGGGGAGATTTCCCGCTTTAAACAGAAACCCACATAAACTTTATATGAGGCTTGGAATAGATTTGGGAAGATGCTTCGGATGTGTCCTCGACATGGATTGAATGTCTTTCAAAAGGTTCAGATATTTTACAAGGGAGCCAATGTGGATACGAGGATAGCTATCGATACAGCAGCCGGTGGGTCTATTATGAAGAACACAACCAACCAAGCTCACACTATTATCTCTGACTTAGCCGCCCACACTCATGAGTGGCATCAAAAGAAAGAGAAATCGAGAGCATCCAGAGTGGCTAGTGCTGAAGCCAATGATAGTATTGCTGCATTGACCGCTCAGATGACAACATTTAGAAGGCAAATGGAAAAGATGACCAAGGACATTTATGCCATTAAAGCCGGTTGTGAAATTTGTAGTGATATGCACTTGACCAAAAATTGTGACGTAAATCAACCAATGGACCAGTTGGAGAATGTGTCATTCATGAACCAAAGGCCGAATAATTATCCGAGAGATAGGAACAACTTCAACAGGAAGTTCAATTCATTTCAATTCATCCTATCAACAGTCCGGTTTCAGTTATTACCAACAACCGCAACAGTAATCAGAGGTCAAGAGTTCTAGTCTAGAAGATTTTGTTAACAAGTTTGTAGCTAATCAAAGTCAAACAAATGAGATAACTGCACAATCATTCAGAAATCAAGTTTGACTTCTCAAATGACAACATTTGGAAGGCAAATGGAAAAGATGACCAAGGACATTTATGCCATTAAAGTCGGTTGTGTAACTTGTGGTGGTATGCACTTGACCAAAGATTGTGACGTGGATCAACCAATGGACCAGTTGGAGAATGTGTCGTTCATGAACCAAAGGCCGAATAATTATCCGAGAGCTAGGAACAACTTCAACAGGAATTTCAATTCATCCTATCAACAGTTCGGTTCCGGTTATTACCAACAACCGCAACAGCAATCAGAGGTCAAGAGTTCTAGTCTAGAAGATCTTGTTAAGAAGTTTGTAGCTAATCAAAGTCAAACAAATAAGATAACTGCACAATCATTCAGAAATCAGCAAGCTTCCATTCAGACTTTAGAGCTAGAGGTTAGTAACATCTCACGGATGTTTGCTGAGAGGCAACCGATGGCCTTAATGAGCGATACTAAGGTAAACCCTTGAAATGAGCAATTGAATGCCGTTTACTCAATGGTTGACAAAGAAGGAGTGGAAGATGGAATTAACCAAGAGTACACACCAATCTCACAAAATACCTTGCGAGTCAAGCCCATTGTAAAGGAGTATAAACCCAAGCTACCATATCCTAATGTATTGCTTCGAGACCGAGTTCAGAAAAAGAACGGTAAGTTTCTTGATCTTCTAAAAACTATTCATATGAACATGCCGTTTATTGAAGCTATTTCTCATATGCCGAAGTATGTTGGTTTCCTAAAAGAGCCCTTAAAGAATAAGAAAAATTGGATTGATTGACAATAGTGACCATGGATGGTGAGTGCTCGGCAGTAATGACAGGTAAACTACCGCCGAAGATGAAGGATCCAGGGAGTTTTCTTATTCCTTGCCAATTAGGCAGTCTACCCTTAAGCAATGCTTTAGCCGACCTAGGAGCTAGCATAAATATCATGCCTTATTCGATGTATGCGAGACTTAACCTAGGTGAGCCTAAGAGTACAAACATGAGTATACGATAAGCCGATAGGTCATTAACTTATCATAAAGGTATAGTGGAAAATGTTCTAGTTAAGTTTGAGCATTTCCTCTTTCCGGTTGATTTTGTTATTGTTGATATGGAGGAAGACCCGAATACCCCGCTCATTTTAAGTTGACCATTTCTTGATACCGCTAGTGCACTTATAGATGTGAAGGTGGTAAATTGACCCTTAGAGTTAATAATGCGGAGGTGACTTTTTATAATAATTTGATCGAATCACCTACACCCGAAATTGATATATCCGTTGAAGTTGAGGTTCATAGTAAATTACCGGTTGGTCATGGGGTTGATGAAGAAGATATAATGGATTTGAAAAATGCAAATGGGCCCTATAAACTAGAGAATGAGGTAAAGAAGGTTGAGAACGAGACCTTTGAGAAGAACATGAAAAAGATCTAGCCACGTGTGCATCAAGAGGTTTCACGAGGTGACACTTCTACTAGTACTCGTCTTGTTTCTAACTTGTTAAGGAAAGAAAAAGCAAAACTCTTTGACATAATAAAGACAACTCGAGGTACTAACGATTGGCTCACTTCACTCATTCGAGGTGCTCGTTCCGCTCATAGTCCCCATATTGAAACAAGTGTGGGGGAGCTTAAACCCCACTAAACGATAATATTCGGGGTCGATTCAAGCTAATGACTCATTAAAAATAAGCAACTGTAATTGTATATTTTTTTTTATTAAGTTCTTTGCTTTTATTTTGTTTCTATGAGAAAATTGCCGGTGTAAAGCAGAGTGGGGCGAATTCAAGAGCCATATGGATAAGTTACTTAAAAATTTCTGGAAGAATGAAGATCCCACCGGGATTGATTGGTAACTTTGGACATAAACTTTTAGAAGATTTAATGCCACCGAAATCATAGAGGATCCCACCGGGATCGCGTGTCCCTCGAAAAAAGTTGGATTTTTGGCTAAGTGTTGGAACCAACTCATCCAACCATGATCCAAACGATCCCACTGGGATCTCGTAACGAGATTTGATCAGTCATTATGTTCCCACCTAGATCCCTAATGATCCCACTGGTATTCCTTTGCACCCACTTAAAAGAAAAAAAAAACATTTACATCTCGTTATTATATGTTATGCTTTGTTTTCTTTTGTGTGATGTTGATTTAGTATGATGATTGGTGACATGGAATTGCACTCACATGTTGGCATTAAGTCGACGTACACTCCACTCGTGAAGTTCCATCAATTTTGCATATACCGCTGGGGAAGTACTCGTTCCCTTTTACTTCTACATGTTGTTATTATGCATAAACTGTATTTTAAGTGCATTGAGGGCAATGCATAATTCAAGTGTTGGGGGGGGGGGGTTTATATTTGAACTTGAACTTTATTCCTAGTGGATCATTATTTCTAGCCACTTATTGAATATGTTATTGATCTTGGTTTACCAATCGAACTTTACGAATTTCAATAACGGGCCAAGGAATGATAATTTGCTAGGAATTGGTTTGTCCTCATGAGATTAGTTGCCTTATAACATAAGTGTTAAATTTTAGTGTTAAGTAACTTGATCTCCCTCTTGCATGAACTGTTTTAATTAGGAGATATGTCATAAAAGCAACCTCATTGGGTGAATTCCATGATTAGCACACTTGTAGCCCCTTATTAAATATGTGAAATATCTTGAGCCTTACTTGAAAACACTTATCTATAGTGTTTATATTTCGTATTGCTATGAGTGTGCCGGTGTTTATAATTTGTTCTAGAACTTGCTCTAGTGATGCATTTCGAGGCCGCTGTGAGATCACATTCGTGTGATATAGGTGAGGTAGTATGATGAGGAGGTATTTCTTAGGATAATGATGAAGCCTAATAATTTTGATCTTCTAATCAATTATCGAGTCTGTTATTGATCTCATTTGATCGGTACGAACCTCAATAATCGGCCAAGGAATCTCAATTATTTAGGGATTATTTTTTTTAAAACCCATTTATATCCAGTTCACCCGGCTAGGTCGTAGCACTCATTTTTAGTGCTAAAAACCCGTAGACACTTCACATTCACTACATCATTATATTTAGCATTATTTGTGTGTAGTCAATTCCCAAACCATATTTTCGTTAATGTTGCCTAGTTAGAATTTTGAACTGATTTTGTGGAAAATGTGACTTTTCAAAACTTTTTGAAAAGGATTCTTAAATATGTTATATTCCATAGGTTAATTGTGTTTAATTGAAAGTGTTGAAGTTAAAATGTTAATGCTTAAAGTTGAATAATTAAAAGTTATGGAATTGAAAGTAAGAGTAAATTGTAATTGATGTCGTGTGAATAGAGTTTCAAAATAACAAGTTTGAATAAATTGGAAATACTAAATTAACTATCACACAAGCCAGGCAAGAATACCCGTTCGTATAGTATAGCTTTTAAAGTAAGTCCGAGTCGAACACTGGGAACAGTGGTTATTACAAATATGGAATTATAGTTAAACTAATAAATAGAAATTACAAATAAAGCAGTAAATAGGGGGCGTTTTAGTTCCATACGAACGTATATTAGAATACTAATTTATAACCAATAACATAGAAAACAATTAACTAAGGGTTGTAAACAATTAGAGAATAAATATGTATTTACTTAGACTATTTTCCTTAGATTCAGGTTTTCCTATTTATTTATTTGCTTGTTTGGAATAATTCTATGGTGAGTTAACAAATATAGATAACTTCCTATGGCTAAGGCAAACTATCTTATAAAACTTAGGAAAAGTACTAGATTCTTTCGAAAATACTATAGAGAGCTCCTCTTCTTAGTATTACTCACCCAACCTTTATTCAATTAAACCTATCAACAATTTATTATAACTTTGTAGGCAACCTTGTAGCATACAAGCGTTTATGATTACCACATCAACTATATCCTTAAGTCTATATGTTCTTCCACTATCTCCTCGGCCCGAAGTCTCAAGTTCATAAGTTAATTAAATTATAGCATAATCTTAATTAATTATGTAAGAACAACTTAATTATATAATTAACACAATAATCAGGAAAGTATAATAAACATTCATAAAATTAATAACCCAAACATAAATAAATAATTAAACCATCATCTAAGTAATCTAAACCAAATACACAAAATATTTAGTCCATGACTAAGTTTTAGTAAACTAAAAACATAATCCAATAATAAAACACATTCAAAATTGAATAATGAATAAAGAATACGCAAACCAAAACTGCGAACCACGCTCCGAACACTTGATCATAGACAAACCCTTGCGTTCCCGTGCCTCTAAATCGATCCTAAAACCCATAGAAAATATTTCTAGTCGAATTTGGGGTTTAATAATTCGTATTTACGAATTATAAAGGTTAATGGTATATCTTTCATATGCAGATCTGAGCCTCAATTTATAATGTTGCTGGGCCGCCATACCAACCGGCGGTTGGTATATATGGACCGTCGGTTGGTACAATTCTGCACAGCCTCAAACATTGAGCCATCATATCCCACATTTCTAGAATAATCTTCACATTCACACGTAATTTCCGTCTTGTGACTTGGGCTGCTATTACTTCTTTTGACCTTGGGCCCACCTGTTGACCAACCTTGTTTCTTGTTTAATGACTTTGACCGGCCTTTCCTAGCCACGTGAAACTGCAAGACCATCATTATTATTAATTATTATTTATTTATTATCATTATTATTTATTAGTTGTTTATTATTATTATATATAAATAAAAATAATTGCTACGTTAGCATTAACGTTTTACTAGCTAGTACTAATATTATTTTTATATTATTACTAACTATATTAGTATTATATTATTATCATTATTTAACCCAACTAATTATTTGGTCCAACTCATAAACTCCAATAAATATTTAATCTAATTATTTTCGCTCAATCTATTTAACTTATCCAACTCAAGTATTCGCAAACTTTATTTATTTTATCACTCTTTTAACCATTTTGTACCAACTATATTTAGGTCAAATTAACTTTTATACAATAATTACTTTATTTAGCTCATTTTCGTTCCTTTTCTGTTTTAAGCTCTATTTTTACCTATTTTATAAATATGAACGAAATAAGTATCTTTTATCAAATAATTGTAATAAAAGTATATAAAAACTAGGGAATATTATTATATAAATATAGTATTATTTGAATGCTAGTGGTGGTACTTGAGAAAATTCCAATTGGTGCAATAAATGTAAATCTAGACACACAGGTCCATGTACTCCACAGACTGCTCGATGCATTAAATGTGGTGGGTTAGGACATGAAATTAAGAATTGTACTTTCACTAGTTTTGTTTGTTGGAATTGCAAAAAGGAGGGTCATAGAGTTGGTCAGTGCCCAGAGGCGAGGAAACAAGGATCGGGCGTGGTTAGAGGGTCTTCATCTTCTGGCCAAAAGCGGAAGAATCCGCCACCGGCTGCTGGTCGAGCTTTTCAGATGACAGTGGATGAAGCTGTCAGAACCGATGATGTTATCACTGGAACTTATCACTGGAACTTATCACTGGAACTTTTCTTATTAATTTTGTACCAGCGCGTGTGTTGTTTGATTCAGGAGCAAACTGTTCCTTTATATCTGTGTGTTTTTGTGACAAACTGAATTTGACTCCCTCTGTAATTGCTAATCCTCTAAAAGTTGAAGTAGCTAATGGTAAAATGGTTCTTGTTACCACCTCGGTGACTGGGGCTAGTATCTTGATAGAAAGTCACGTTTTCCCAGTTTCTTTCCTGTTAATGCCTATTCCTGGTTTTGATGCGGTTTTAGGCATGGATTGTTTAAGTCGGAATAAAGCAAATATAGAATGCCATAAGAAGTTGATCAAAATCCCAATCTTGGCTGAGTCATATGTAGTGGCTCGAGGGGAACGGGAAAATGGTAATATTCCTTTCGTTTCTCTGATGAAAGCTAGAAAATCTCTAGCTAAAGGTTGTGAGTCTTACCTGGCTTATGTTGTTGATGCTAAGTTAGAAAGGAAATCCGTTTCTGATATCCGAGTGGTTTCTGAATACTCGGAGGTTTTCCCAGATGAATTACCTGGTTTACCACTGGTTAGGGAGGTAGAATATCAGATTGATTTGGTTATGGGTTCTACTCCTGTAGCCAAAGCTCCCTATAGATTAGCTCCTTCTAAAATTCGAGAAATGATGAATCAAATTCAGGAATTGTTAGATAAAGGGTTTATCAGACTCAGTTCTTCTCCTTGGGGTGTACCTGTTCTGTTTGTTAAAAAGAAAGATGGTACCCTTCGTATGTGTATTGATTACCGGGAACTGAATAAAAGAACGGTTAAGAATAAGTATCCTCTGCCTAGAATTGATGAATTATTTGATCAGCTACAGGGATGTTCGTATTTTTCTAAAATTGATTTGAGGTCAGGTTATCACCAGGTGCGTGTTCGTGAGGAAGATATTCCTAAAACATCTTTTCGCACCAGGTATGGTCACTATCAATTCTTGGTTATGCCGTTTGGTTTGACAAATGCTCCTGCGGTTTTCATGGATCTAATGAACCGAGTATGTCGTCCTTTTCTTGACAAGTTTGTTATTGTCTTTATCGATGATATCTTGGTCTACTATAAATCTGAAGCTGAACATGAAATGCATTTGAGACTGGTTCTTGAAACTTTGAAAAGAGAACATCTTTATACTAAGTTTTCTAAATATGAATTCTGGCTTCGGGAAGTTCAGTTTTTGGGTCATCTTATTTGTAAAGATGGGGTAAAAGTTGATCCATCTAAAGTTAAAGCTGTTATGAATTGGAATGCGCCTAAGACTTCTTCTGAGATTAAAAGTTTCCTTGGGTTAGCGGGTTATTACCGGAAGTTCATTAAAGATTTCTCTAAGATTGCTAGGCCGTTAACTAAATTGACTCGAAAAGATGTAAAGTTTCAGTGGGGTAAACAACAGGAATCAGCTTTCCAAACTCTGAAACAGTTATTGTGTCAGGCTCCAGTTTTGGCATTACCCGATCGTTCTGATGATTTTGTGGTCTATTGTGACACCTCTTATGCGGGTTTGGGTTGTGTTTTGATGCAACGGGATCGAGTAATTGCTTATGCTTCTCGTCAGCTTAAGACTCACGAGAAGAATTATCCCACTCACGATTTGGAACTTGTAGCTGTTGTGTTTGCTTTAAAAATATGGAGACATTACTTATATGGTACTAAATGCGTTATTTGTACTGATCATAAAAGTCTTCAGTATATGTTTACTCAAAAAGAGCTTAACATGTTTCAGCGCCGATGGTTGGAATTAATTAAAGACTATGATTGCGAAATTCGATACCATCCCGGAAAAGCCAATGTTGTTGCAGACGCTTTGAGTCGAAAAGGAACTTCTGATAGAATTTGTTTTATGCATTTAGAGGTTACTTCTGATTTGATAGAACAGTTGAAAGCTGCACAACTGGAAGCATTGTTAGATCAGAATTTAAAGTCAGAAATTATGTTGAAAAGAAAGGAGATGTTGATTGATGATTCTCGTGGTTTGAAGACATTTCAGTCTCGAGTTTGGGTTCTTGTGATTGGTGGTCTTCGTGATGTGATTTTATCCGAGGCTCACAAATCTCGGTTATCTGTTCACCCAGGAAGTACAAAGATGTATAATGATCTGAAACCATTATATTTGTGGCCGACTATGAAAACTGATGTGGCACGGGTTTTTGAATCTTGTCATATATGCTCTCAGGTCAAAGCAGAACACCAAAAGCCTTATGGTTCATTGAAATAACTCGAGATTCCCGAGTGGAAATGGGAATATTTGACCATGGATTTTGTCACTAAACTTCCGCGAACACCATGGGGAAGTGATATGATTTGGGTAATTGTTGATAGATTGACTAAGAGTGCTCACTTTTTGGCTACCAGTGAGACGGCATCTTTGACTCGATTAGCTCAGTTGTACATTAATGAAATTGTCTCGAGGCATGGAATTCCTTTATCTAATGTCTCTGACAGGGATTCTCGGATTATATCTTGATTTTGGCAAAGTTTACAACATGAATTGGGTACTCGAGTAAACCCGAGTACAACTTATCATTATCAAACGGATGGTCAGACAGAGCGGACTATCCAGACACTTGAAGATATGCTACGTGCTTGTGTGTTGGAATACGGCGGTTCTTGGGATTCTCACATGCCATTAATAGAGTTTGCTTATAATAACTCTTATCACTCTAGTATTGGTATGCCTCCTTATGAAATGTTATATGGACAACGTTGTAGAACGCCGACTTGTTGGTTAGAGGCTGGGGAGAAACAATTTGCAGGTCCTGATATTGTGCAAATTACAACTGATAAGGTAGCTATTGCTCGTGAGAAACTGAAAGCAGCCAGGGATAGATAGAAATAGTATGCTGATCCGCGCCGGTGACCGGTTTCTTTTGTTGAGGGCGAGTTTGTGTATTTGAAAGTTTCTCCATGGAAAGGTGTGATTCAGTTCGGGAAGCGTGGAAAACTTGCTCCTAGATTCATTGGCCCGTTTAAAATTCGACAGATTGTTAATGATCAAACTGTTGCCTTAGATCTTCCTTCTGAATTATCTGGCATTCATGATACTTTTAACATTTTTTATTTGAGAAAATGTAATGTGGAGGATCAGTCACAAATCCTTCTATTGCAAGATTTGAAAGTTGACAAAAGTCAAAAGTTGGTGGAAGAACCCATTGAACTGTAGATAGAAAGATAACCAAATTGCGCAAGAAGGAGATTCCCATGATGTTAATAAAATGCAAACATAGTTTGGGTTCAAACCTTACTTGGGAAACCGAGGCTAGTATGAGGTCTCGCTATCCTAGTCTGTTTGATCGTGGCAAGATTTCGAGGATGAAATCTTCTTAAGGGGGGAGATTTGTAACACCTACCTTAGAGGCCTAGTAGTAATTCGGTAAATTCCTGACTTTAAGTTATTTGTTTAAATGTGTTAGGAAATTTATTTGTT
The DNA here is from genome assembly GCA_949592205.1 of Helichrysum umbraculigerum. Lineage (NCBI taxonomy): Eukaryota > Viridiplantae > Streptophyta > Magnoliopsida > Asterales > Asteraceae > Helichrysum > Helichrysum umbraculigerum. The sequence goes on from CATIUR010000004.1 coordinate 97,460,723, forward strand.
ATTTCATTATGTTTACTATAAATAACTAGTTAAAAAGTCGCATGCTTTATTGTGACTAGTAAATTATTAATTGTTTTAACTTTATATAGTTAACGGTAAAATAAAATTGTTGGAATCGTAAATGGTTTTTAGATTCCAGACAATAGGTTTGGAAGGGGACTAGTTTTAAGTGGACACGGGGTCGGTTGAAACTTAGGCCAACCTATTTATTTCCTTTCCCAAATAGGAAAGTTCACTTCCTTGTATCAAAATCAAACACACCTAATCTAAGAACCATAAACCAAATTGAAATCAAACTTTGAGCTGTGATCTTGAGCTAGTTTCATCATTATCATCATCTAATTTCCGTTCAAATTGTAAGTTAATTACTTGTTGTTTATCAAAGTATAAGTTTGATGATTATTGATTTGATTGAAATTGTGGAAATCATTGATTTATAGGAATTTAGGATTGATACATGATGTTATAAGCTATTGTTGTTGTTATTTGATGTATTAAAACTGATTGAAACCTGAGTTTTGAGGATGTTTGTGAGTTTTGAATATGAGAAATTCGGGTATGGGTTTTACAGCCTGCAATCGCTGGAGAAGAGGTAGTACCCGGCGGGTACTACCCTTACCCGGCGGGTAGTCCGGTTTGGCTTAGTATCCAGCAGGTAAAACCATAGCCGGCGGGTACTAGTGTTTGTGGTTTTTGACAGAAAGTGGCCCAAAACTGGGTACCTGGTGCATACACCTAGTACCCGGCGGGTACTAGGGTTAGCCAGCGGGTATTGACCTTACCCGACGGTTACCCGGCTGATGATGTTGATTCTTGTTTGAACTTTAAGTTTGAGGTTTATAATTACCATTATTACAAATCATGTTTCTAGTGACTTTTATTTAAATATGAAATTACATTATATAAGTTTTGTATATGTTAAGCTATGTAATGCTTATTTGTTTAAGGATATGTACTTAATATTAAGTTATACTTAGTTTATGAAATGAGTACTAATTTGTATTCTGTTGTATTCTCAGAGCAACCGACGACTCAGTAACATAAGACTTCTGAGTTTGAAGACTGAGGCTATCAGGTGAGTGGATCTGTAACTCTCAGTTTGATTTAGTAGTAACAAGGTTGGTTATAATGGGTAAATATAGTTACGGATTATATATTGTTGGTTGACATGATGCCATGATGATAATGGATTATGTGATATATGGCCTTTGGGCATTATGTGGTATTGAGGTCAGTATGGTGCTGGGCTTGATTGCTATTGTTGACCGATGGAGGGTTTCTTGTACATATCGTTAATAGGAGCCCTAGTCGTGTGGGAATAGCATTAAGCTATCGTTATCTTATGTATAGGCCAATATAGATGGTTGATAAGCGTTCTTTGAGGGCCACCATGGCATTATGTGACAACCGTCAATTTAGGACTAGAATTTAGTGCCTAATCGAGCTTTATTACATGTAATTAGTTCTGTGTTAGGCTAATTAATGTATCAATTATTATATATATTGTTGAATATATATCTACAACTATGCGGTTTGTTTAAATCGTACAAGTTTCAAATCGAATGAATTTCGATACAATAAATACGGACGTTGGTGAACAATTTATTTAAATAATACCAGGATTGTTATAACGTTATTGTACTTAAAAATATTATGTCAATAATATTTAGCATTCAAGTTTTATCACACAATTTATATAAACGCGAATAAAATGTAATTGCGCAAACAAAACGAAACAATTCACCTTTTATAATGTAATTATTAAAAAGTTAGTAAAATACTTCAACAAAAATACTGAATAATTATTCGCATTTTAAAACGTATATTAAAACATAGAAAATAAATATTTAACGTTCAAACGACGGAGTAAACGAACACCGCACGGAGCGCAGTGCGCGGACTGAAAATGGGAGGTGATCCCTTAACCACCTCCCCACCATTTTCTTTCTTTCATTTCTCATTTATCTCTCTCTCTCTTCCTTTTCTTTTCTCTCAAAAACCCAAACTCACAAAAACTCACTAATCACAAAAATAAGCACCTCAATCGACCTTGGATCGTCATACTCGTTTGGAAGAAAACACTCACCGCATTCCGATCTACATTTCTATCTTTCCGGAATTTCATTTCGGCGATTTGTAAGTTTCCGACACAACTCCGAAAACTCTCGTTTTTAAGTTTTATAACTTGCTAGTTGTTTGTATAACCTTGTAATGTCCTAAAATGGGTTGGGTAAAAATATTAGACCGATCGATGGCCGGAAAATACGTTTTTGAAGTCGAAACTCCGATCAGATCCCGTACGTCGCATTTGGCCTGGCGTAAATGCGACGTAGCGACTTACGTCGCACAAATCCTCAACGTCGCATATAGCGACGCAGCACTCTACGTCGCATTGAATTGCGGACGTCGCACTTAGCGACGTAAACCCCAACGTCGCAGAAATCAACTATGTCGCCTATAGCGACGCCACGCACAACGTCGCATTAAATTGCGAAAGTCGCACATAGCGACGCCGTGCCCAACGTCGCAGTCCGGATCTGCGACGTCGCACCCAACGTCGCACCCAACGTCGCACAAACCAGAACCTCAAAAACACAGATTTTTACTAAGTGTCGAGGCTCGAAATTTTATCACTTGATTTCACCCAAATTCAAGTTCTGATGCGTTTTTCCTTAAAGCAATATAGTAGAAATAAAAATTTTCCAAGCTGACCTGGCAGCTCGACCCCAGCCAGGGGCTCTGCCCCTTGGACCCCGCCAGGGGCTGCCTCCCCTTGGACCCCGCTAACCAGGGGCGCTGCCCCCGGACCCCCGTACTTAGATTCCGTAAGCACATTTTTACAACAAGTGTCACACTTGTACAACTTCAAAACGCTTACACGATACAACTTTTCAGTCATAATGGAATTTACTTTTCAGGGTTAACACTTTGAGACATAAGGAGAACATTAACATATTTAAATTCAAACAATCACCAACGGGCCGTATACATTTTCAAAACCTAATTCACAATCAAACAAGTCGTTGTAACTTGTATCAAGTCAATCAAACAAGTCGTAGTAACTTGTAACAATACAATCAACCAAATCGGGGTAATTTGGACATCAAGTTAAACAAACGATTTAAATGGTAGTCTTTCGAGATACCGGTACAATTAATAACAATTCAAGTGTCGTGGACACATTCAGGTTTCAAGCCTTTGGACATCAATTCACCGCTAATTACTTCAAGTTTACTAAATTAAACACTTCAAGACTCAGGTGAGTTTCATAGCCCCATTTTCACTATTTTACAACTAGGGGTGTGATAATACTGCTCTGTTTTGTTTTACAAGTAGAACGCAAGTGCCAAACTTTAAATACTACATGAGTTTCAAGCTAATCAATTTAAAGTCCTCCATAGCATAGTCTCTAGTATTTATAGCGTGAATGTTAGTATATGATATCATATGGGATTGACAATCCTCATCCGGGTTAGCACGCACTAACCGGTCAAACGGATGTATTAGCATTTGGGAAGACGAGTGTGGATTAGACACTCGTAGGAGGCATTTCAAGTTAGGTTTCCTTAATTGGGCCTGACAAATCAAGTTAAGCTCAGACTATGTGCTCATGGACAGTATAACTTTTATTTTGCTTAATTGCATTTTAAATTCAATATAAATCTTGCGGTTCTTACAACTATACATTGACATACAAACCTGTGAGCTCACCAGCGTTTTCGCTGACCCATTTTAGTATTTATCACAGGTACCCAGCAGTAGTTTGGCTGCACAAGCGGGAATTATTAGCTCGAGTCAGCATACATACAACTAGAGATTGGACTGCATTATTATATTTTGTAAAAGTAATTATGCTATGTAATCTCTCAATTTCAGGAACCGAGCTAATGTAACAATATTTTGATGTAAACATTTACTTTATCTATACAAGTTTAAAACGACGCATATAGTGGTCGTTCATTATATCTTATGTGCTTTGTATATTGATTAGTGACACCCAAATCAAGCTTCCGCAAATCTTTAAATTTGGGGGTGTCACAGATTGGTATCAGAGCCTAAGGTTATAGTGAACTAGGTTGCATTTAGTGGGCCTAGACTATGACCGTTAGGCAGTATTCCTTATTAGTTATGACTAGTTCAGGGATTACATCATACGACTTTAATTTAACATAGCCTGATCAACTATGTACAATTAAAGAAAGATGATGTGAAATCTGAAAGAGTTATGTTGAACAGGAATGCATTAGTTGACTCTGACCTCGAGAGAAACGGGACTCAAAACACGTCTGTGCTAGACACTCAATAGGTTATTATGTGATATACATATATTTACATGAATAGACCTCATTACAACTTTAGGCTATATTATATTATATGAATATAGGCCTCTTTCTTTCAAACGTTTTGTCTCGGAATGACAAACACACCACTAGTTCATCATACTCGGACTAGTATCTTATTTCATTTCCTTGTTCTTTCTTACTCAGCATCATGCCTCCTCGTCGTCAAATTACCCTTAGCGAAGCTAAAATCTCGGGAATAATTGCCCGCAGTGTGACCGAAGCCTTGGCTACCCGAACACCACCCGGTAGCGAGGACACAGCAACCAATACTCCACCACCCAAACCCTGCTCCTATAAGGACTTTCTTAGCTGTAAACCACTATATTTCAAGGGCACGGAAGGTGCCATTGGCTTGATCCGTTGGATTGAGCGTATGGAATCTGTTTTCAGCCTCTGCGACTGCACCGAGAACAACAAGGTTAAATTCGCTGCTTACACCTTTCAGGAAGGTGCACTCACGTGGTGGAAAACCCACGCAAACTCTGTAGGCCTTGAGGTTGCAAATCGACTTCCTTGGGCCGAACTGAAGAAGAAGCTGACAGAAAAATACTGTCCTGAAGAAGAATTGCACAGGCTGGAGGAAGAATTCTGGCACCTGGCAGTGCAGGGAAATGATGTCGCTGAATATACCACCAAATTTCAGCAGTTTGCTTTATTATGCCCGGGTTTGGTCGAACCAGAAAGTAAGGGCATTAAGAAATACATTCGTGGACTCCCCGAGAACATCCAGGGAAACGTCGCCTCATCCAAACCAACCACCACTGAGAGTGCCATTCGATTGGCCCACGAACTCATGGCTCTAGTTGTCAGCCGTGAGACCTCCAACACCTCATCCTCCAACAACAACAAACGCAAATCCACTGAACACCACCACAACTCAAACAAGAAAAACAACGCCATCCAAGTCTACACCTCCAACTCTGAAACCACCCGCAGCTACACCGGGGACAGGCCTTATTGTCCCAAGTGTAACTACCACCATTTTGGTCAGTGCGGTACTCCTTGCAACAACTGCAGGAGGTACGGGCATCTGACTAAGGATTGCCGAGCCCCCAAATCCAACAACAACCCCTCTGACAGAAATGCCCGACAACCTAAGTCCTGCTATGAATGTCGACACCCAGGACACTTCAGGGATTCTTGCCCAAAATTGAAGAATAAGGGCAACAACAACCACCGCAACAACAACAACGCCAAAAGTAGCGCCTTCGTGATCAACTCAGGGGACGCCCATCAGGACCCGAATGTGGTCACGGGTATGTTCCTCCTCAACAATTTAACTGCTTCTATTCTGTTTGATACTGGTGCCGATAGGAGTTTTATTTCCGATGAATTTTGCCCTCTACTTGACATTACACCTGTTGCTTTAGACGTTAAGTACACCGTAGAGCTAGCAAATGGCAAATTGATAGAAACCAATAGTGTGATACCTAATTGCACTTTAAATCTAGCCGACGAAATCTTCTCCATAGATCTTATGCCTGTTGAGATAGGAAGTTTCGATGTCATCGTAGGCATGGACTGGTTGTCCAAACATCGCGCCGAAATCATTTGCTACGATAAAATTGTTCGCATACCTCTCGCCGTCGGTAGAACCCTAGTCATACAGGGGGAGACCGGAGGGACGAGGCTTAACATCATCTCTTGTCTTAAAACCCGGAAATTTCTGAAAAAGGGTTATCCAGCAATCCTCGCGCACATCATGGAGAAAAAGTCGGAGGAGAAGCGACTTGAGGATGTTCCAATTGTTCGAGACTTTCCAGAAGTCTTTCCTGAGGAACTGCCTGGTCTACCACCACCAAGACAGGTTGAGTTCTCAATCGATCTTGTACCAGGTGCTGCGCCGGTGGCCCGAGCACCATACCGTTTAGCTCCATCCGAACTTCAGGAGCTGTCCACCCAGTTACAGGAACTCCTGGAACGAGGGTTTATCAGGCCGAGTTCTTCACCCTGGGGAGCTCCGGTCCTATTTGTTAAGAAGAAAGATTGTTCTTTTCGAATGTGTATCGACTATCGAGAGTTGAACAAGTTAACTGTCAAGAACCGGTATCCACTTCCTCGAATCGATGATTTGTTCGACCAACTTCAAGGGTCGAGTTGTTATTCAAAGATTGATCTCCGATCCGGTTATCACCAATTGCGTGTCCGCGATGCCGATATTCCAAAAACCGCTTTCAGAACCCGTTACGGGCATTACGAATTCCAAGTGATGCCATTCGGCCTAACCAATGCACCGGCTGTATTCATGGACCTTATGAATCGGGTGTGTAAACCTTACCTTGATAAGTTTGTCATTGTCTTCATTGATGACATCCTCATATACTCACGAAGCAAAGAAGAGCATGCGCAACACCTCAAAACCATCCTTGAACTACTTAAACACGAGGAGCTCTATGCCAAGTTCTCTAAGTGTGAGTTCTGGATCAAAACCGTTCAATTCCTTGGCCACGTGATTGACAGTCAGGGGATTCACGTTGACCCATCAAAAATCGAGGCTATCAAAGATTGGCAATCGCCAACCACTCCGACCGAAGTACGGCAGTTTTTGGGACTGGCCGGATACTATCGACGCTTCATTGAAAATTTCTCCAAAATAGCCATACCACTCACGACTTTGACCCAGAAAGACAAAAAGTTTGACTGGACTGATAAACAAGAGTCGGCATTCCAACTCTTAAAACAAAAGCTTTGCAGTGCTCCTATTCTATCATTACCCGAAGGCACCGATGACTTCGTGGTATACTGCGATGCTTCTCATCAAGGTCTCGGTTGTGTGCTCATGCAACGAGACAAAGTCATAGCTTATGCTTCCCGACAGCTCAAGATTCATGAAAAGAATTACACCACCCACGACCTCGAGCTAGGAGCTGTCGTTTTTGCCCTCAAAATCTGGAGACATTACCTTTACGGTACCAGATGTACAATCTTTACCGACCATAAAAGCCTTCAACACATATTCGATCAGAAGGATCTCAACATGAGGCAACGTCGATGGGTAGAGTTGCTTACCGATTACGACTGCGAACTCAAATGTCACCCAGGCAAAGCAAATGTTGTTGCTGATGCCCTCAGTCGGAAAGAGCGAGTGAAACCACTTCGGGTTCGAGCCTTCAGTATGACCATTCACAACAATTTAAATATTCAAATTCTCACTGCTCAACTCGAAGCCTTAAAACCCGAGAATGTCAAAGATGAAGCCTTACGAGGCATGGATAAACAATTCGAAGTCAAACCTAACGGGATTAGGTATTTCTCAAACCGAATCTGGTTGCCTAAATTTGGGAACCTACGAGACTTGGTGATGGATGAAGCTCACAAGTCCAAATACTCTATCCATCCGGGATCTGATAAAATGTACCACGGTATCAAGGACTTCTATTGGTGGCCGAACATGAAAGCTGAAATCGCCACCTATGTCAGCAAGTGTCTTACTTGCTCCAAAGTCAAAATTGAATATCAAAAACCTTCTGGTTTACTTCAACAACCCAGTCTTCCTGAATGGAAATGGGAACAAATTGCTATGGACTTCATAACCAAACTACCAAAGTCAGCGAACGGTTGCGATACCATTTGGGTGATCGTGGATCGTCTCACAAAGTCTGCTCATTTCCTGGCAATCAAGGAATCCGACAAAATGGAACGCCTCACCAGAATCTACCTGAAGGAAATCGTGACCAAACACGGTGTTCCAATCTCAATTATCTCTGATAGAGATAGTCGCTTCACTTCACAATTTTGGCAATCACTTCAAAAATCTCTAGGTACTCGACTTGATATGAGTACCGCATACCATCCTCAAACCGACGGCCAAAGTGAACGAACCATTCAAACACTGGAAGACATGCTACGGGCCTGCGTAGTAGACTTCGGTGTAAACTGGGAAAAACACCTACCATTGTGCGAGTTCTCGTACAACAACAGTTATCATACCAGCATCAAAGCTGCACCTTTCGAGGCACTGTACGGTCGTAAGTGCCGATCACCTATCTGTTGGACCGAAGTTGGGGATAGCCAACTCACAGGTCCAGAAATCATTCACGAGACGACCGAAAGAATCGTCGACATTCAAAACAAACTCAAAGCCGCACGTGACCGTCAGAAAAGTTATGCTGACGTGAGACGCAAACCACTCGAGTTCCAAGTTGGGGATCGAGTTCTACTCAAAGTATCGCCTTGGAAAGGCGTAATCCGGTTTGGCAAACGAGGGAAGTTGAATCCCAGATACATTGGACCATTCGAGATCCTTGAAAGGATTGGTCCAGTGGCTTATCGATTGCAGCTGCCATCTGAACTCAGCAGCGTGCATCCCACTTTTCATGTTTCAAATCTGAAGAAGTGTCTGTCTGATGAGACACTTATCATTCCACTCGATGAAATTCGAGTTGACGAGAAACTCCACTTTGTTGAGGAACCCGCCGAAATTATGGACCGTGAGGTCAAACAACTTAAACAAAGTCGTATTCCCATTGTCAAGGTTAGGTGGAATTCGCGGCGCGGTCCGGAATTCACCTGGGAACGGGAAGACCAAATGCGACTCAAGTATCCTCAACTCTTCACTGATTCAACGTCAAACACGACTTCAACATAAAATTTCGGGACGAAATTCTTTTAACAGGGGGAGAATGTGACAACCGTCAATTTAGGACTAGAATTTAGTGCCTAATCGAGCTTTATTACATGTAATTAGTTCGGTGTTAGGCTAATTAATGTATCAATTATTATATATATTGTTGAATATATATCTACAACTATGCGGTTTGTTTAAATCGTACAAGTTTCAAATCGAATGAATTTCGATACAATAAATACGGACGTTGGTGAACAATTTATTTAAATAATACCAGGATTGTTATAACGTTATTGTACTTAAAAATATTATGTCAATAATATTTAGCATTCAAGTTTTATCACACAATTTATATAAACGCGAATAAAATGTAATTGCGCAAACAAAACGAAACAATTCACCTTTTATAATGTAATTATTAAAAAGTTAGTAAAATACTTCAACAAAAATACTGAATAATTATTCGCATTTTAAAACGTATATTAAAACATAGAAAATAAATATTTAACGTTCAAACGACGGAGTAAACGAACACCGCACGGAGCGCAGTGCGCGGACTGAAAATGGGAGGTGATCCCTTAACCACCTCCCCACCATTTTCTTTCTTTCATTTCTCATTTATCTCTCTCTCTCTTCCTTTTCTTTTCTCTCAAAAACCCAAACTCACAAAAACTCACTAATCACAAAAATAAGCACCTCAATCGACCTTGGATCGTCATTCTCGTTTGGAAGAAAACACTCACCGCATTCCGATCTACATTTCTATCTTTCCGGAATTTCATTTCGGCGATTTGTAAGTTTCCGACACAACTCCGAAAACTCTCGTTTTTAAGTTTTATAACTTGCTAGTTGTTTGTATAACCTTGTAATGTCCTAAAATGGGTTGGGTAAAAATATTAGACCGATCGATGGCCGGAAAATACGTTTTTGAAGTCGAAACTCCGATCAGATCCCGTACGTCGCATTTGGCCTGGCGTAAATGCGACGTAGCGACTTACGTCGCACAAATCCTCAACGTCGCATATAGCGACGCAGCACTCTACGTCGCATTGAATTGCGGACGTCGCACTTAGCGACGTAAACCCCAACGTCGCAGAAATCAACTATGTCGCCTATAGCGACGCCACGCACAACGTCACATTAAATTGCGAAAGTCTCACATAGCGACGCCGTGCCCAACGTCGCAGTCCGGATCTGCGACGTCGCACCCAACGTCGCACCCAACGTCGCACAAACCAGAACCTCAAAAACACAGATTTTTACTAAGTGTCGAGGCTCGAAATTTTATCACTTGATTTCACCCAAATTCAAGTTCTGATGCGTTTTTCCTTAAAGCAATATAGTAGAAATAAAAATTTTCCAAGCTGACCTGGCAGCTCGACCCCAGCCAGGGGCTCTGCCCCTTGGACCCCGCCAGGGGCTGCCTCCCCTTGGACCCCGCTAACCAGGGGCGCTGCCCCCGGACCCCCGTACTTAGATTCCGTAAGCACATTTTTACAACAAGTGTCACACTTGTACAACTTCAAAACGCTTACACGATACAACTTTTCAGTCATAATGGAATTTACTTTTCAGGGTTAACACTTTGAGACATAAGGAGAACATTAACATATTTAAATTCAAACAATCACCAACGGGCCGTATACATTTTCAAAACCTAATTCACAATCAAACAAGTCGTTGTAACTTGTATCAAGTCAATCAAACAAGTCGTAGTAACTTGTAACAATACAATCAACCAAATCGGGGTAATTTGGACATCAAGTTAAACAAACGATTTAAATGGTAGTCTTTCGAGATACCGGTACAATTAATAACAATTCAAGTGTCGTGGACACATTCAGGTTTCAAGCCTTTGGACATCAATTCACCGCTAATTACTTCAAGTTTACTAAATTAAACACTTCAAGACTCAGGTGAGTTTCATAGCCCCATTTTCACTATTTTACAACTAGGGGTGTGATAATACTGCTCTGTTTTGTTTTACAAGTAGAACGCAAGTGCCAAACTTTAAATACTACATGAGTTTCAAGCTAATCAATTTAAAGTCCTCCATAGCATAGTCTCTAGTATTTATAGCGTGAATGTTAGTATATGATATCATATGGGATTGACAATCCTCATCCGGGTTAGCACGCACTAACCGGTCAAACGGATGTATTAGCATTTGGGAAGACGAGTGTGGATTAGACACTCGTAGGAGGCATTTCAAGTTAGGTTTCCTTAATTGGGCCTGACAAATCAAGTTAAGCTCAGACTATGTGCTCATGGACAGTATAACTTTTATTTTGCTTAATTGCATTTTAAATTCAATATAAATCTTGCGGTTCTTACAACTATACATTGACATACAAACCTGTGAGCTCACCAGCGTTTTCGCTGACCCATTTTAGTATTTATCACAGGTACCCAGCAGTAGTTTGGCTGCACAAGCGGGAATTATTAGCTCGAGTCAGCATACATACAACTAGAGATTGGACTGCATTATTATATTTTGTAAAAGTAATTATGCTATGTAATCTCTCAATTTCAGGAACCGAGCTAATGTAACAATATTTTGATGTAAACATTTACTTTATCTATACAAGTTTAAAACGACGCATATAGTGGTCGTTCATTATATCTTATGTGCTTTGTATATTGATTAGTGACACCCAAATCAAGCTTCCGCAAATCTTTAAATTTGGGGGTGTCACAGATTAGGGTTCCTCAAGGACCACCGATCCTCTTTGATGCTAGTTGTTTACGATTATTTGATGTAAACAAGTTTGTTATGCTAAATTGAGTTGTTAGTTGTATATTCAGTTACTTAGCTTTGAGCTAATCCCACCACCTTAACAATTCTTGCAGGTTATGTTCTGATATAACTAATTGGGGGCAAGAAGCTTTTGTGATAGGAATGTTTGACGACCCAAATACTTTGATGTTATTTTGATAACTTAATGATATGAGTTATGTATTATATAACATCTAGTTTAAGATACTTTGGTTGTGAAACTGAGAATCTTTATGTTTGTGGAGAATGTAAATTATCAATATATGTTTTGACCAAACGCTTCCGATATGTAAAAAAAAAAAAAAATGGTTCCGAATTACAGGGGTGTTATATGGTTGGTCCGAAAGTTCGCTAAAAGGTTTCATAGAAAGTCATAGATTACAATAAAGTTTGTTAAGTGAATATTTGCCTATTGAGATTGTTGCACTAAAGTGTGAATTGTAATATTATGTAGGAGTTTAATTGAAATAACATAGACGAATCCTAAGCTTATTTTGAGTCACATTATAAAATTTATAGGTCACATTTCATCAAACATTTTAATGGGTCTTGACTACTATTTTACACCAATTTAATTGAGTCTGATATACCCCTTCCATCCACACCTATATAAATACAACACATATTGGAATACCTCTTCTGAGACTTCACTTGGTGCTCACTCCTAGTCGTTGGAGATTTGATCATTTCGTAATCCTATGGTAACTATTGCATCATGACTTGGCTTTATTGAGTGTTATTATCATTGATATTCCCTACCTTATAGAATAGGTTGAGAGTTGTGTGATTTAAACACTTATCCTTTAGTGAGGTGCTAGATCGTGCATTCGGGCTTGACAAATTAATCATCTCGGGTTTTCTGATAATTATATACTTTGTACTAACATGATTGCTTAGGTGATTATGGTTAGTATTATTTTCGAAAAACCTGACCACCGTTCTGAATTGCAAGGGGAGTTGATTTGATATTTTCAAGTTATAGTTTGCTTGAGGACAAGCAAAGTTCAAGTGTGGGGGATTTTAATATTGCTTAATTTATACATATTTTTAGTGGCAATATCGAGTCCTTTAATCGTTCATTTATGTCAATTCGATGAACTTTCGGTACTTAAGTTAGAAATTGATTATAGGTGAAGATATCGAAGAAATGATGAAGAGAAGGAAAAAGTTGGAGTTTATACAAGAAATTGAGTGTTGTTAAAATTCTACGATCCCACCTGAATTCTAATGATCACACCGGGATCATTCTACTAGAGAAAAAGAGAGAAAACAATCCCACCGGGATCGTATGTGATCCCACCGAGATGGAGGTCAAAATCTGGAAAAGTATAAATACGGAAATAAAACCCTAAATTCGGTTATGATTTATTCTTGGACGACTAAGGGCGATTTTGGGCAGCTTTTGGAGAGATTCTAAGCTACCAATCATCATTCTAATCATTACAGAAGTTAGGATTCATCATCAAATATTCGGAAACACTATTCTACTCGGTTAATTCTTGTTCTTATCAACTATGAATTCTCCATTGATTATTGTTTCTTGTGTGTTTGAGTCCATGATTATGGGCTAATTTCCCTATTGTTCATCTAGACTAATAACGTTAGATGTTGGATATATATTTGTGATTAATTATTTACGTACGATAATATGAAGTATAATATTTGAACGACTCGTATTGCAATTTATTTACATTTGATTCAATTGATGTTGCGTTTGTTTCATTAAGTGAGAACTTGTGCATTTAACGTTGCATTTACTAGGTTGATTACTTAGTGCTTAGTATTAGAGATAATCAAAGAATTGAATTAGAGTAAATGAAATGTGATGTGGGTTAATCATACTCAGAGAGATCTTGTGTGATTGTTGAATATTACGAGAGTAAAGTCACGTGATTAATATTTTATATTAGTTGAATTAACTAGTCATAATTAAGAGGTCTTAAGTGACAACGAGAGTTACATTGTGTAATCTTAATTAAGTATTTGGCTTGTGAGAACAAGGGAATCGATTAGTTAAAACACGTACGTTAATAAATGATCTAGTTCTTAATCAAAATCTCCAACACTAAAGGTAAAAGGGTCTAGATGAACACATTTCTCTAATCCGAGATAAATCTATCTTTAATTGCTTTGTTTACTTTTTTCTTTACGTTTAAAATAAAACCATTTGGTTGTCTGTCGTTAAGAGGCAAAACCCCCATTTTTACTTGCTTTTTACTTAGTTAATTATAAATTGAAAACAACTTCAAAATACGTAAATTGTTCCAGTGGACGATAACCTGGAAACTTATCTTTGCTATACTACTATTTGATTAGGTACACTTGCCTAGTTGTGTATGTCACACCCCTAAATTCGTTAATCAAGTTTATCAGATGTTCGCGGAAGCATTAGATCGAGTGGGGGTGTCGATGTATACAAAGTACATGCATACATATCAGAGCATATGATTACAACAGAACATGTATATTAAGATGCCAAAGGTAATAGTTACAAAGTTTTACGATTTATCGAATCGTACAAGTGTAAAAATAGTTAAGTTAACAAAAGTAGATTTTGTAAATATGACTAAACAGTTTTAGTTATATAAAAGAAATCCTGTTGTCAAAAGTTGGCATCCTATTCCTTCGTGGGTCGCCTATATTCCATGTGTGCAGGCGGATCTTACGTGCAGCTAATTCCCTGAAAAACATAGTAAAAGTCAACAACGAGGTTAAGTGAATTCACAAGTTTTATGTTAACAAGTTCAGTTGATACGTTTGATACGTTCTCAAATCGTTATTGCCATAATAGTTTAAAGACATTTTGTGGAATGTTATCCAAATATAGTTCAATTGGGATGTTGCCCAAAATACAGTTCAAAGTTGTTTGTAGGAAAGTCCGTATCCTATCAGTTGTAAGAAAGTGGTATCTTAAACGTTTACCCAAGGAGTAGGGACTAAATAGTTTATCCAAGAAGTAGGATCTAAAGTCTTTGCCCAAGAAGTAGGGACTTGTCGTTTTGTCCAAGAAGTAGGACCTAGTATGCGTGCCCAAGACGTAGGGACTTTTTAGGTTGTGTCCAAGAAGTAGGACTGGCATCCAAGACGTAGGACCCATCTGCTCAAGAAGTAGAGCCTTCACCCAAGACGTAGGATAGAACCTTGCCCAAGAAGTAGGGACTTTCTGTGTGCCCAAGACGTAGGGACTTTCTATGCAGGTGCACAAGACGTAGGGACTTTTTATGCAGGTGCCCAAGACGTAGGGACTTTTTATGCAGGTTGCGAAAATGTGTAGCTGGTCGTTCTCCAGCAAATTCCAAAACATTTTACCAGTCGTTCTCCGGTTTAACAACCAAAGTTTAACACGTTTGTAGTATGAAAATGTGGTTTCATAAACACTAGTTCGTATAAAAGTTCAACAGTTCAAAAGTACTCTAATCGTTCGAGTAAAACAAACATATTATCACAGTATTCGAATATAAGCAAAGGCAGTTATGGCAATCAATAAAACAGTTGACTATGTTTCTCACCCCAAGTTGAAAGTAGTAAAACAAGTAAAAGTAGGGCTGTGAACTCACCTGTTGAGTTAAGTAAAGTGCGAGTGCTAGCAAAGCATAAAGCCCAAGTCTAATCCGAAATCTCCTGACGCCCTAAACGTATGAGATTTTAATAAGTACGTGGATGTCTAAGTCGACCATCCATGCTAGTGTTTGTACAACCAAGTTATGTCCAAAGTGTTTGTTAAATGTTTACGTTTGAGTTTCGTAGCTGTGAAAATGTATACGACTCGTTGGTAACTGTTTGCAATAATAATTTCTGAAAACATTGTTATAATCGTTTCAATGTGTTTCATAAAGTATGAAATTGTGTACGGGGGTCCGGGGGCAGCGCCCCTGGTAACGGGGTCTGATAACATCAAATAGTACTACTTTTATATAGTAATATTCCCTAGTTTTTGTATACTTTTATTACAATTACTTAATAAAATATAGTTATTTCGTTCATATTTACAAAATAGGTAGAAATAGAGTTTAAATTAGAAAATGAATAAAAATAGAGTAAATAAAGTAATTTTTGTATAAAATATAGCTGTACCTAAATATAGTTGGGACAAAGTGGTGAAAAGAGTGATAAAAATAAATAAAGTTTGTAAATATATGAGTTTTAAAAGTTAGATGAGTTGAGAAAAAATAGTTAGATTGAATGTTTATTAAAGTTTATGAGTTGGACTAAATAATTATTTAGGCTAAATAATAGTTAATAATATTAAGTTAGTAATAATAATCTATATATGATACTTAACATAGTAGTAGTACATACTTATAAATATTAATAATAGTATAATGTAAATAATAATAGTAGTAGTATACGTTAGATAATAATAAGAGTAATAATAATAATAATATAATAATTAAGTTAGTTCATAGTAATAAAGTTAATCAATAATAATAATAAATGAAATAACAATAAATATGATGATTACTTCATGGATGCAGATTGCAAAAAAAGAGTGGGCCAAGTCAAAGTTCAATCAAGTCAATAGTCAAAGCGGGGCCCATGAATTGGTGATGGGATTATATGTAACACCCCCAAATTTAAGAGTTTGCGGAATCGACGTTTTGGGTGTTACTAATCAATAATCACAAGCACAAAGGATACAGTGAACGACTCTAAATGAGACGTTCGAAAAGTTATTACATTAATACATAAGTAGTTTCAAAATACAAGCTCGAGTTCAAGTAAATTCCTAGAGATTCTAATACATAGCAGTAAGTACAAAAGTAATGTAATAAAATCTCCAAGCTTGTAAATGCATGTGACTCGAGCTAAGTAAGCTTATCCTGCTGGGCATCCCTACTGATGCTGTGTACCTGAGAAGCATTACTAAAACGGTCAACCAAAAAGGTTGGTGAATCTCACAGGTTGTAAGTAAGTAAACAGTTTGAACACACAAGTAGTATTTGTAAACCATAGCCAGCCAGTAAGTAACGATCACAGGTTATGCTCATCGTTAACTTAAGTTTTAATAAGTGGTGGTTGCAGGTTATGCTAACCGTTTGATACAATTGCCATGAGCCATCATAGTTGAAGCTTAACGTACAGTAAATATAGGTACCGCCTCATGAATGTAATCCAAAACATTCATACGGAACGAGTAAGAAACGCCCGTTTCTACAGGAACGGTTCGTGGTAGTGCTTGCTACCCCGGGCGGGGATTGTCAGTCCCATATGGATCCATATACTAAAACTCGCGCTTATCACATAACTAACAACTATGGTTCAGGAGGATTTCATTGGATTAGTCGTAAACTCATGCAGTTGGCGTATTCGTAATCTCATACAGTAAGTAAATCATGGCAGCAAGTAAGTTTTGTGTGTTCATGTAAAACAGTAATGCATCTCACCCCTGAGTAAAAACAGTAAAGTAGGGGCTGTAAGACTCACCTGAGTCTGGCAGACGATGTAGTAAGTAAGCAAGTAGTATCCCGAACTAGCAACCCTTAGCATCCTAATACGCATAAGGTTTAGTAAGTAAATGGAATACTTGTAAAGTATCCACGCTAGTTGTTCCCAAACTAGTTAATGTCCATTAGTTTGTTTGTAAGTTTGTAATCGTTTGTAAATCGTAGTTTGTATAAAAGTTGTACTGTCCGTTTGTTATCGGTGTATAATAATAATTCCATCCATTATTATTATGTATTCATAGTAGTGGTACAGTTGTAAAGTATACTCGTATGATCGTTTGTTTGTATTACAACATGTATCGTTTGCGTAAGTTCCAATGGGCTTAGACCCCAAAGGGTACGAGTGAAACTTCGTAAGTATTCGTATGTATGTTCGTATCAGTTAACGTGTAATCCAGCACGTAACTAGTGAGTGAACTTGTAAGTTTGTATCGGATGTAATCCCGTGTAATGTACAAGTGTATGTTCGTTGGAGTGTAATCTCCTAAGTATTTCCAAGTGTAATCCCGTACGCGTGTGTGAGTGAAATCTCACGTTTAGTTTAGTATAGTCTTGTACGTATTCAAGTGTTGTTGTATACTTTCAAAAGTATAGTATTTTCAGGTATAAGTAGCATCGTATTTGATTTAGTAGTTGAAAAGTGATTCCCACACTTAGAATATATTTTGTTTTCTGATCTGGGCTTTCTGCGACACAAGGCTTGTGTCGCAGACCGTATGCGACATAAAGTCTGTGTCGTATGGATTTGTTTCCGATTTCGTGTTTATGCGACACAATGGTTGTGTCGCAGACAAGGGTACGACACAACGATACGACATAGTCGTTGTGTCGCAATCAAGCGATAAGTAAATTTTGTGTCGTAGATGGTACGACATATAATGCGACATAAGCGTTGTGTCGCATACATTGCGACATAACGTGCGACATAACATGTGACATAACATGCGACATAGTGTTGTGTCGCATGAAATTTCGGTCCGATGCGACACAATAGGTCTGTTCGGAATTTTAGTTTCTGAAAACGTATTTTCCGGTTTCCGTTGGGTCTAGAACTTTTATACTAGTTTTAATATGTTATAATGAGTTCATAGTAACTATTGGTATTCGTTTTTAATGTTGGTGGTGTCGTTTTCTTTAAAATGACCAAAACCGACCTTTTCGTTAACGAGTTCAAAAACGAGTTTTAATTACATATTCGGACATCATTTAGTTAGGGAAACAATAATCTAGCAAAATAAATGTAATCGGAAAAGTTTCGGGTCGCCGGAAAACTTACAAAGTTGTCGAAACGAAAATCCGAAAAGATGAGTTTGTAGCCCTCGTTCTCGTGATCGCTTTTCTCCAAACCGAGCCTAGCTTCCGGTGAGTTTTAAGGGTAGTTTTTAGGGGATTTTGAGGATGAAGGTTTAGAGAGAGAGAGAGAAACCGTAGAGAGAGAGAGAGAATAATGGAGGGAGTGGTGTTTGTGTTTGAGTGTGGGAAAGGAGAAAGGGGTGAGGGCTTAATGCCCCCTCACCTAGGCCGGCCCATGGTGGGGTCCACCATGTGTGGATCTCACCAATTTTGTTTCCTCGCGTACGCGCTCCGTGCGGTGTTCGTTTCCCCGGTTGTTTAAACGTTAAAATCATTTTATACGTGATTTAATATACGTTTTAAAATACGAAATAATACTCGATAATTAAGTTGAAGTATTTTATCAAAATACTAGTTTTCAAGTTATAAAACATAACTTAGTTTTGTTTTGTCGGTTGGTCGAGTTTTCGGAGAGTTCGGTAATGTTTGGGTTAAAACGTACGTTTTCGTTATATTATAAACATAATATAAAGTAGTAGTCAAGGTAATTAAATAATTTAACATTATTTAATATTTGTTTTACCAATGTCCGCAAGTTTGTACAATTGTAGTTTCATACGATATGTACGAATCGTATACGCGTATATATATATATTCCATCCATATATATATATAAAGTAAATAACGTATATAATCCTATTTCATATTATATACAAGTAATAAACACGTAATTAGGAAAATTTTAAATTGATCCAAATTTTGGGGTTGTTACATTCTCCCCTTGTTAATTAAATTTCGTCCCGAAATTTGTTCGAAGTAGTAATCGGTAGTTTGATATTCGTCAGGTAGCTACAATACGTACTAGTAGCCTACAGTAGTAGGGTAGGTCCTACAGCGTTTGAGATCAAGTAGTTGTCAGGTGGTAACGTACCCTAATTTTTGTTGCCTGATGGTAGTGGGCATTGGGCCTTGAGATGGCCAGCACTCCCACAGTTGAAGCAGAGTTTCACCTTAGGAGGATTCGTACTTTTAGGGTAGGACTTGCATCGTCCGGTGGGTATGGTACACGGTCCTTCGAGATGCCGAGTGCATCGGGAACAGAAAGGTTTCTTTCCCAAGTAGTTTCCGGTGGTTTTGGAGGGAGTAATCTTCACTCTTTTTGTTGGAGGTGACGTACAGTCGGTGTCGGTATCCTCTTCAGTAGGAGTATCATGTGAAGTTGGTGGTGAAGTAGGGTTTTCTAAAGCTATCAAACGTAGCTCGTACTCACGCATACGTATGTCATTTTGGAAAGCAATTCGTCGTAGGTCATCAATGTCTTCCCGTGCTTCAGTAAGTTGTTTTCGCAGCGAATCAATAGTTTGGTTAAGGTGGCTGACTGATTCAGCAGTCAAGGTTTCATCAACTGATGCTTTTGCAGCAGTTAGAGCAGCAGGAGGGGCAGGTGCTGCTGCTGATTCAGCGGAGTGTTCTGTATCACACTCGAGTTCGAGGAGGTAAGGAAACATCTTCGGTTCCTCACTGAGCAGTTCATTTTGCAGTGTAGGGTTGTTGACGGAGTGAGTTGTCATTTCCTACGAAATAAGTGTTCTATTTAAGAATTTGCCTCAAGTAAGTGAAGTTATATTAATTTATCTGTTTAAAGTAACGAATAGCATACGAGCTCCCGGTCTCAACCAGTGTGAGATAATTGGGAAGGGAGTTTGGGTTACTGTATCTGAAGTGTAAGGCAAATTGTGTTGTCGGGATTTAAGTGGTCGGTCGTTTCCTAATCCTATTGTGTACTTAGGATCAAATAAAACACACAGAATAAAATACAGTTATACATAAGTCATTAAGCGAGAGATTTATGAGAAAACAGATTCGGGTAGTCAAAGAATAAGCGTACCCGGGTTGAGTAAATCACAGAGTCTCGGGTTTGGGTCATCCTCTCTAGCATTGATTACATAAGCTCTACTCCTTGTATTGTTGGTTCGGGGTTTCAGCTTAGGGCAATCCTTCCTGAAGTGCCCGGTACCGTTGCACTCATAGCAGGTTTTGGGTGCGGAAGTATCAGTACCAATGGGGTTGGTTCGGCAGTCCTGGGCCAGGTGCCCGAATTTCTTGCACTTAGTGCAGGGACAGGAGCCGTTATGATGGTGGCTACATTTGGAGCAGTAAGGCTTGCTCCCCTTGTAAGCCTTTGAGTCATTGGTATTGACAATTGCAAGCTTTTTGTCAGGAGTCGGGTTGGATGAGTGGGGACTTACTTCCCATTTACGTTTGTTATTCGCAGACGGGGTTGAAGTCGAGCCACGGCGGACAGAATTAGCCGTTAACTCATGAGCCATACGAATGGCGCTCTGAATAGTTCCCGGTTTAGATGAAGTCACTAAATCTTGTAGTCGTTCGGGAAGTCCATCAACGTACTTTTCGATCCTTTTGTATTCAGGATCAACCATGGATGGGCACAGAAGTGCCAGTTGGTGAAAACGGTTGGTGTAGCCGGTGATGTCGTCACCTTCATCTTGTGATTCCAGAATTCTAACTCTTGCTTCAGCTCATCTCTTGGGCAGTACTCGCCCCTCAGCATGATCTTCAGTTCATCCCACTGTAGTTTGTAAGCCTCGGCAACGCTCACTGTCTGTGCATATGTGTTCCACCAGGTAAGGGCGGTGTCAGAAAAAGTGCTGGTGGCGAACTTAACTTTATCCTCTTCCTTGCAGTTGCAGATGAGGAATACTGACTCGATTTTCTCGGTCCAACGAATCAGACCAATCACTCCTTCAGTTCCTGCAAAGTTCAGCGGCTTGCAGTTATGGAAATCCTTGTAGGTGCAGGTTTTGGGTTGTGGTCCATTAGTAGCTGTATCTTCGCTACCAGGGGTTGATGTTCGGGTAGCTAGGGCTTGAGCCACGCTACGGGCAATTATACCCGCTACTTCGGCTTCAGTAAGCATGATTTGACGTCGAGGAGGCATGTTCCTTGAAACAATAATAAAGAACATGTGAGGATTTGAATAAGAATTATGGCGGTGATGATTTAGTACGTTTAAAGAAATTTTTGAAAATTTTATAAAACATTTTGTAAGAAATTTTGTAACATGTTTGACAAAAATACATTTGTTATAAAATTTTGGTGTTAAAAATCGGTTGTATAATTTGAAGTCTGACGGAGACTTGAGTTGAAAATGATTTTATTGGGATACATATAACGGTACGGTGGGGTACGTTGTAGAATGGTATGAACGTCGAATTAGGTAGGAATAGTAAATGAAAACAAGGTCTCGATCTTTATATCGAGGGACATTCGAGTAACTATGGTTGTCGGTTATAATGGTGTGGAGATCTTCGGACGTATGTCGGTATTCGTGAATTCATAAAAGTTAAATAAGGACAGAATGACGAGAATCGAGTTGTCGTTTGTTCGATGAAATGTTAAGGAATATTAATTTCGTAGTACTCGAGAGAGTATCGTATCGGGGAAAGAGGCCTATGTATATATATATATATATATATCACATAACCGCCTAGTTCGTGTTTAGCACAATCACGTAAAAGTCCCGGTTCTCTCGAGGTCAGAGTCAGCTAATGCATTCCGGTTCAACATAACCCCTTTCAGAACTCACATCATCTTCATTTAATTGTACATAGTTGATCAGGCTATGTTAAATTAAACTCGTATGCTGTAATTCCTGAACCAGTTATACCTAATGAAGAATACTGCCTAACGGTCATAGTCTAGGCCCACTAAATGCAACCTAGTTCACTATAACCTTAGGCTCTGATACCAATCTGTAACACCCTCAAATTTAACAGTTTGCGGAAGCGACGTTTTGGGTGTTACTAATCAATAATCACAAGCACAAAGGATACAGTGAACGACTCTAAATGAGACGTTCGAAAAGTTATTACATTAATACATAAGTAGTTTCAAAATACAAGCTCGAGTTCAAGTAAATTCCTAGAGATTCTAATACATAGCAGTAAGTACAAAAGTAATGTAATAAAATCTCCAAGCTTGTAAATGCATGTGACTCGAGCTAAGTAAGCTTATCCTGCTGGGCATCCCTACTGATGCTGTGTACCTGAGAAGCATTACTAAAACGGTCAACCAAAAAGGTTGGTGAATCTCACAGGTTTGTAAGTAAGTAAACAGTTTGAACACACAAGTAGTATTTGTAAACCATAGCCAGCCAGTAAGTAACGATCACAGGTTATGCTCATCGTTAACTTAAGTTTTAATAAGTGGTGGTTGCAGGTTATGCTAACCGTTTGATACAATTGCCATGAGCCACCATAGTTGAAGCTTAACGTACAGTAAATATAGGTACCGCCTCATGAATGTAATCCAAAACATTCATACGGAACGAGTAAGAAACGCCCGTTTCTACAGGAACGGTTCGTGGTAGTGCTTGCTACCCCGGGCGGGGATTGTCAGTCCCATATGGATCCATATACTAAAACTCGCGCTTATCACATAACTAACAACTATGGTTCAGGAGGATTTCATTGGATTAGTCGTAAACTCATGCAGTTGGCGTATTCGTAATCTCATACAGTAAGTAAATCATGGCAGCAAGTAAGTTTTGTGTGTTCATGTAAAACAGTAATGCATCTCACCCCTGAGTAAAAACAGTAAAGTAGGGGCTGTAAGACTCACCTGAGTCTGGCAGACGATGTAGTAAGTAAGCAAGTAGTATCCCGAACTAGCAACCCTTAGCATCCTAATACGCATAAGGTTTAGTAAGTAAATGGAATACTTGTAAAGTATCCACGCTAGTTGTTCCCAAACTAGTTAATGTCCATTAGTTTGTTTGTAAGTTTGTAATCGTTTGTAAATCGTAGTTTGTATAAAAGTTGTACTGTCCGTTTGTTATCGGTGTATAATAATAATTCCATCCATTATTATTATGTATTCATAGTAGTGGTACAGTTGTAAAGTATACTCGTATGATCGTTTGTTTGTATTACAACATGTATCGTTTGCGTAAGTTCCAATGGGCTTAGACCCCAAAGGGTACGAGTGAAACCTCGTAAGTATTCGTATTCGTATCAGTTAACGTGTAATCCAGCACGTAACTAGTGAGTGAACTTGTAAGTTTGTATCGGATGTAATCCCGTGTAATGTACAAGTGTATGTTCGTTGGAGTGTAATCTCCTAAGTATTTCCAAGTGTAATCCCGTACGCGTGTGTGAGTGAAATCTCACGTTTAGTTTAGTATAGTCTTGTACGTATTCAAGTGTTGTTGTATACTTTCAAAAGTATAGTATTTTCAGGTATAAGTAGCATCGTATTTGATTTAGTAGTTGAAAAGTGATTCCCACACTTAGAATATATTTTGTTTTCTGATCTGGGCTTTCTGCGACACAAGGCTTGTGTCGCAGACCGTATGCGACATAAAGTCTGTTTCGTATGGATTTGTTTCCGATTTCGTGTTTATGCGACACAATGGTTGTGTCGCAGACAAGGGTACGACACAACGATACGACATAGTCGTTGTGTCGCAATCAAGCGATAAGTAAATTTTGTGTCGTAGATGGTACGACATATAATGCGACATAAGCGTTGTGTCGCATACATTGCGACATAACGTGCGACATAACATGTGACATAACATGCGACATAGTGTTGTGTCGCATGAAATTTCGGTCCGATGCGACACAATAGGTCTGTTCGGAATTTTAGTTTCCGAAAACGTATTTTCCGGTTTCCGTTGGGTCTAGAACTTTTATACTAGTTTTAATATGTTATAATGAGTTCATAGTAACTATTGGTATTCGTTTTTAATGTTGGTGGTGTCGTTTTCTTTAAAATGACCAAAACCGACCTTTTCGTTAACGAGTTCAAAAACGAGTTTTAATTACATATTCGGGCATCATTTAGTTAGGGAAACAATAATCTAGCAAAATAAATGTAATCGGAAAAGTTTCGGGTCGCCGGAAAACTTACAAAGTTGTCGAAACGAAAATCCGAAAAGATGAGTTTGTAGCCCTCGTTCTCGTGATCGCTTTTCTCCAAACCGAGCCTAGCTTCCGGTGAGTTTTAAGGGTAGTTTTTAGGGGATTTTGAGGATGAAGGTTTAGAGAGAGAGAGAGAAACCGTAGAGAGAGAGAGAGAGAGAATAATGGAGGGAGTGGTGTTTGTGTTTGAGTGTGGGAAAGGAGAAAGGGGTGAGGGCTTAATGCCCCCTCACCTAGGCCGGCCCATGGTGGGGTCCACCATGTGTGGATCTCACCAATTTTGTTTCCTCGCGTACGCGCTCCGTGCGGTGTTCGTTTCCCCGGTTGTTTAAACGTTAAAATCATTTTATACGTGATTTAATATACGTTTTAAAATACGAAATAATACTCGATAATTAAGTTGAAGTTCAAAATACTAGTTTTCAAGTTATAAAACATAACTTAGTTTTGTTTTGTCGGT
This sequence comes from Helichrysum umbraculigerum, assembly GCA_949592205.1. Taxonomy (NCBI): domain Eukaryota; kingdom Viridiplantae; phylum Streptophyta; class Magnoliopsida; order Asterales; family Asteraceae; genus Helichrysum; species Helichrysum umbraculigerum. The sequence goes on from CATIUR010000004.1 coordinate 97,485,548, forward strand.
TGGTCGAGTTTTCGGAGAGTTCGGTAATGTTTGGGTTAAAACGTACGTTTTCGTTATATTATAAACATAATATAAAGTAGTAGTCAAGGTAATTAAATAATTTAACATTATTTAATATTTGTTTTACCAATGTCCGCAAGTTTGTACAATTGTAGTTTCATACGATATGTACGAATCGTATACGCGTATATATATATATTCCATCCATATATATATATAAAGTAAATAACGTATATAATCCTATTTCATATTATATACAAGTAATAAACACGTAATTAGGAAAATTTTAAATTGATCCAAATTTTGGGGTTGTTACATTATACAAGAAAGTCGGCAGCTTCTTTAGCTTTTGGCGTACGGTGGAACTTTTGAGCAAATCTTGGAGGATACGCCAAAGGCAATCCATACGGCGTATGGAATCCATACGGCGTATGGATCTTGTCCCCAGCGAATATAAATAGCAGCCATCTGTTTACGATTTGGAGGATATATAGACATACTTTTTCAATATATATTTCGACTAGGGTTTGTAAAATACGAATTTTAGGGTTACTTTGGAGGCACGAGAGACTAAGGTTGAAGCCACTTAACTTTATTTTTTGTGATTCATTATTCGGTTTGTATCTACTTTTTATTTAATTCAATTGCAATTATGTTTTTGATATTGAATACTTTATTTTATGCATATTTTAATATGAATTGATATTTAGTATTTGTGTAGTAATGAAACTTGGATAATGATTATTGACTGATTATATTGCACGTTTATTATGTTGTTTAATTAAAGACTATTATACTACTCGTGGATCCTTGTTTATTAGTAATTAGTAATTATTACTGCTCAACGTGATTAATGAGGTTAATGAGATTGATTTCTATTGATGTTATTAATTATTGATGGTTAATATTTCAGGGTTTTGACTATTGCTAAATATGTTGAGTCTGATAGGTTGAAAAAGTAATAATTATATAGTTTAAAATGAATGAGACAATAAGAAATTATTGTGCATTGTTGAGTCATGCCACTAGAGTAATTATAATGAGTTGTGAATGCTTAAAGCATAATTTAGGGAAAAGCACGCAATAGAATCTTACAATTCTTGCGACATCGGATCGATGTTTAATGTGGGACCCTAGGTTATAGAAATTAGTTAGACCCGAACCGTTGACTAATTTACATTCAACTTGGAATCTTTGATTAGTGACTAAGTTGATATAAAAGAAATCACAATTAAACAAATAACGTGCAATGAATTGGAATATATGAATCTGAGTGGAGTTATTTACACAATTACTTATTCATTCCTATTGTTCCCTATTCTGTTATTTAATTTAAGTATTTATTTTGTTTTATTCTCATTTCAATATTAAATGTTCGCACGGAACTAAAACGTCCCCCTTTTTACTGTTTTATTAGTTAATTATTATTTCCTATTTATATTAATAAACCACCATTCCTGTGTTCCTGAGATCGACCTGGACTTACCAAGTCTATACTTACATTCGATCGGGTATTCTTGCCTGGTTGTGTGATAGTATTAATAAGGTATTTTCAATTATAAATAATAAAACAAGACGCGCTTTCACACGCATCAAGTTTTTGGCGCCGCTGCCGGGGAACACTTAACCGGTTGGACTTTTGTTCTACCGGGGAACGGTGTTGTTTATTTTTTAAATTGGAAAAAAAAAATTTAGTTAGTTTTTATTTTGTTTTATTTTCTTTCCTACTCTTTTTCTTTTTCTTTTATTTTAACAAGTATGTATCAAAACATGAATAAAGTCCCTGTGAATTTTCAAAACTCGATAAACGTTTCCATGATGACTAAAGAGGATATGAAGCGATCTTTAGATGAGATGATAGCATTTTGGAATAAAGATCTAATTGTAAAGGATATGGAAAACGACAAGGTGGTAAATTTTGACAAACCAAAAGCTGGAGGATATAAGGCAAAACCAAATTTCAAAAATTGTACGCCTTCATCTTCTTACCAAAAAGCTTTATCGGATGAAATTATTAAAAAGTACACACCTCCGCCTCCTTATCCAGCTGCTTTGAATAGAGATTACAATGAAATTGAAGGATCAATTTTTCCAAAGCTTAAGAAAGATACTGTTAAAAGTTTATCTCGTCCAGTGATTGTGAAAGCTAGGCAATCTATGGAGGCGCGCAAAAGTGGAAACAACTGAGACTCTTGATCACAAAATACAGGAAATTCCATTCGACAACTTAAGGAGATAAATCAAACAGATAAGTATTCTCAGTCCTCTGAATCCTTATTTTCTAACGAAATTTTTAGTGAAATTGAACAGGAAGAAGATATGGAGGTAGATTGGTTGCCTTTGCCAAGATTTGATCACTATGATTCTGATTTGGAAATACTCTCGTTACTTGAATGTGATGAAGAGGAAATTCTTGAATTGAGAAACCAATGTGGGGTTATGACAGAAGAAGAATTAATAGCCATTACGGATCCAGCTATTAGTGAAATTCCGTCATCCAATCAAGAGGTAAATCACCAGGAAAATGATGATCAAGCAATGGTAAGGATTGGAGGAGAAATCGAAAACAAAACTTGCGGTAATGAGATAGCAACCGAACTAGTTGAAATTCAATTGGTGGTTGAGTCAACGCAACCAGCGGTTGAAGTATCTATAAGCACAAGTTCATTGTTTTACCAGTATGAAGATCCTTTTTGGCAATTCGATCAGAAGGAAAGTTTCTCTCAATTTTTGGAAGCTCATGGAGTATCTCATAAAGGACATCTACCTGTTATAAACGATAAGTATCTTTTCACTTTCATTTTAATAAATTTACATTTTTGGATAATTTTTAGATATTACCATCCATGCTTACTTTTAAGTGTGGGGAAAGTCACCAGATTTTTTGGTAAGTAAGGTTGGAGTCAAGCTAGTGACTCGAACAAAAACAAGCGCTTCTCAGGAGGCAACCTGTGCTTGTACATTGTGTATAATTTTTATTTTCCATTTTTGGTATTTTATTTTTATAAGTTTAATGTTCTTTGCTACTTTTTGAAGTTGGCAACCAATTCAGCTGAAATTGGAATTTTTGTAAAATAAAAGAACTTTGTGGGTGTGTTCCCTGGAAACCCTCACGAGACTATAACTCGTCCACTTAGGATACCGAGGGGTTTTAAGGCTTATTGCATATGCTAAATGCAATCGTGATTAACTACGAAAGTGTGTGCTGTTGTATATTTTGGAATAAAGATCGGAAGATGACCCATTACACCGAAGCAGATCAAGATAATCACACGCATCAAGTTTTTGGCGCCGCTGCCGGGGAGTTTTTCAGATGAGTTTTTCGTTCTAATTTCTTTTCTTCCTTTTCTCACTGTTATTTTTACTTGTTTATACACAATGAGGACATTGTATAATTTAAGTGTGGGGATGGGATCGGTAGAAAAGAAATTTTTTGTTTACTTGTCCTTATATTATAATTTTGTTAAATTTTCATCAAATTTAAAAAATTTTGAGTTAAAAACTATGTATTTATTAGTTAGAATATTTTTGTTAAAAGTTTTGTTTTATATTTAAAAGTTTAGACTTTAATGTGGATTAACTGTTTTGTACATATAACGTAAGAAACTTAATAATGAGTGATATATAGTTACATGATATGATATACTAATAGGCAATCTATATGAAGATTTCTGAATTGTAAGAAATTAATAAAATAACTTGTATATTATTTTATGATACATAATATGATGTATGACAGAAAAGTCTTAATTCTTAGATTTATCATGCAATAATTTTATATATCCTGATATTTATATGAAAACATTTGGGGGTTTACTAATTGTTTTCTCTGTTGTACTAAGTACAGACCTGGTCTCTAATTAGTATTCTTGAATAAAGCAAAAGAAAGAAAAATCTTTCAAATTAAATTAAATATAATCAAACTATGTCGCTTTGTTATACCAAGGTATAGACCTGTCACCGCTGGTTTGATTTAAAAATTGCTTTACCTGAATCAAGTTATGTCACTCTGTTACATGAAAATGCAGACCTGTCACCAATGTCTTGATACTTAAAAATGGATTTCATATATCTATTTTGAATATAGAAGTAAATTGCATGATTAAGTTTAAGTGTATATCATATGTGGAAATAGTAAGTAATATACATACTAACAATAAATGTGTATTCAGAGATATGAGTATATATTGTTTAAAGTGGACAAATATATTAGTAATTATTAATGGACTGTATGTTGCTCTAATAATAATAAACTTTTATTTGTACTTTATAGTTATCCATGTTAATTAAATTGTTTAAAGTTTTAAATTATGAAACAGATTTTTAATTTGAGAATTTTGATTCTTAAATATTAGTTTGATGATTATCAGTTTTAGATGATGAAAATGTATTCTACTTGAGGACAAGCAGAACTTAAGTGTGGGGATATTTGATAACATCAAATAGTACTACTTTTATATAGTAATATTCCCTAGTTTTTGTATACTTTTATTACAATTACTTAATAAAATATAGTTATTTCGTTCATATTTACAAAATAGGTAGAAATAGAGTTTAAATTAGAAAATGAATAAAAATAGAGTAAATAAAGTAATTTTTGTACAAAAATTAGTTGTACCTAAATATAGTTGGGACAAAGTGGTGAAAAGAGTGATAAAAATAAATAAAGTTTGTAAATATTTGAGTTTTAAAAGTTAGATGAGTTGAGGAAAAATAGTTAGATTGAATGTTTATTAAAGTTTATGAGTTGGACTAAATAATTATTTAGGCTAAATAATAGTTAATAATATTAAGTTAGTAATAATAATCTATATACGATACTTAACAGAGTAGTAGTACATACTTATAAATATTAATAATAGTATAATGTAAATAATAATAGTAGTAGTATACGTTAGATAATAATAAGAGTAATAATAATAATAATATAATAATTAAGTTAGTTCATAGTAATAAAGTTAATCAATAATAATAATAAATAAAATAACAATAAATATGATGATTACTTCGTGGATGCAGATTGTAGAAAAAGAGTGGGCCAAGTCAAAGTTCAATCAAGTCAATAGTCAAAGCGGGGCCCATGAATTGGTGATGGGATTATACAAGAAAGTCGGCAGCTTCTTTAGCTTTTGGCGTACGGTGGAACTTTTGAGCAAATCTTGGAGGATACGTCAAAGGCGATCCATACGGCGTATGGAATCCATACGGCGTATGGATCTTGTCCCCAGCGAATATAAATAGCAGCCATCTGTTTACGATTTGGAGGATATATAGACATACTTTTTCAATATATATTTCGACTAGGGTTTGTAAAATATGAATTTTAGGGTTACTTTGGAGGCACGAGAGGCTAAGGTTGAAGCCACTTCACTTTATTTTTTGTGATTCATTATTTGGTTTGTATCTACTTTTTATTTAATTCAATTGCAATTATGTTTTTGATATTGAATACTTTATTTTATGCATATTTGAATACGAATTGATATTTAGTATTTGTGTAGTAATGAAACTTGGATAATGATTATTGACTGATTATATTGCACGTTTATTATGTTGTTTAATTAAAGACTATTATATTACTCGTGGATCCTTGTTTATTGGTAATTAGTAATTATTACTGCTCAACGTGATTAATGAGGTTAATGAGATTGTTTCTATTGATGTTATTAATTATTGATGGTTAATATCTTAGGGTTTTGACTATTGCTAAATATGTTGAGTCTGATAGGTTGAGAAAGTAATAATTATATAGTTTAAAATGAATGAGACAATAAGAAATTATTGGGCATTGTTGAGTCATGCCACTAGAGTAATTATAATGAGTTGTGAATGCTTAAAGCATAATTTAGGGAAAAGCACGCAATAGAATCTTACAATTCTTGCGACATCGGATCGATGTTTAATTTGGGACCCTAGGTTATTGAAATTAGTTAGACCCGAACCGTTGGCTAATTTACATTCAACTTGGAATCTTTGATTAGTGACTAAGTTGATATAAAATAAATCACAATTAAACAATTAACGTGCATTGAATTGGAATATATAAATCTGAGTGGAGTTATTTACACAATTACTTATTCATTCTTATTGTTCCCTATTCTGTTATTTAATTTAAGTATTTATTTTGTTTTATTCTCATTTCAATATTAAATGTTCGCACGGAACTAAAACGTCCCCCTTTTTACTGTTTTATTAGTTAATTATTATTTCCTATTTATATTAATAAACCACCATTCTTGTGTTCCTGAGATCGACCGGGACTTACCAAGTCTATACTTACATTCGATCGGGTATTCTTGCCTGGTTGTGTGATAGTATTAATAAGGTATTTTCAGTTATAAATAATAAAACAAGACGCGCTTTCACACGCATCAGGGTCCAAGGGGTGGCAACCCCTGGCGGGGTCCAAGGGGTGGCAACCCCTGGCGGGGTCCAAGGGGCAGAGCCCCTGGTTGGGGTCGAGCTGCCAAGTCAGCTAGGAAAATTTTTATTTCTACTATGTTGCTGTAGTAAAACGCATTCGAAATTCCATTTCATAGTAAAATCAGGTGGCGAAATCTTAGTCTCAACACTTAATGAAAATCTGTGTTTTCAGGTTCTGTTTTCTGCGAAATTAGGTGCGACATAAAGCGTGGTGTCGTAGGTCATGACTGCGACATTGATCATGGCGTCGCTAAGTGCGACATCCGCAATTTAATGCGACGTTAGGTGTTGTGTCGCTATATGCGACGTTAGAAATTTAATGCGACGTTGAGGCTGATGTCACACCATGCGACATCGTGATAGGTTTTGCGACATTGTGGCTGATGTCGCAATTGGCCCAGGTTAAAAGCGACATCGCGGTCTGATCCGATTCCGGTGGCCGGAAACATGGCCGAACGACTTCGGTTTTGTCCGAAACTTTTACCCAACCCTTATTTGGACATTTCTTAGTTATATAAACACTAAACATGCATTAAAACTAAAATATAAGTAGTTTCGAGAAATGTCGGAAACTTACGCGTGTCGGTTTTAAATTCCGAAAAGATAGATGTGTAGATCGTGATGAGGTGAACGTTTTTCTTCAAATGAGTTAAGTGATTTAGTGAGTTTTGGTGGTGGTTTTGGTGGTGGAAGTCGACGGTGGTGGTGGTGTAGAGAGAAGAAAAGAGAGAGAGAAATGGGTAGGTGTGTGTGTGTTTTTAGATGAAAAATGAAAGAAAATGAGGTGGGGGGGATATGGGGCCGGTTTGGGGGTGGCCCACCATAGTGTGGGTTGCCCCAAATTTTGTTCCCGAGTTTACGCTCCGTGCGTTGTTCGTTTACTCGATCGTTAAATGTTACAATATTTTTAAGTGGTAAGTTTTAAATATGTTATCGAATATATTTTCAGCTTACGATATAAATGTTACACATTACAAAATACTTTGTAAATATTATCAACATAATATTTAATATACGTTAAGGTTATTTAATAAATTTCATTTTATTAAATAATTCTGTCCACCAACAGTCGTATATTTTTGTCGCGTTTGTCCCAATTGTTTTGTACGTATTTATACAAGTCTCAAAATATGTAATACTACGCGTATTAACTAGTTGGGCTTTGCTAGACTTATCTCTAAAATGGGTTGTGAATTCACTCTAAGTTAGGGAATTAGCCTAAAAATGCGTGCAATTAACGTTTATAATTATGTCGAAATTGCGGGGTGTTACTGTGTAATAGTACATACTTCGATATTTTTCTTACTTAATTATATAACTCGGTTTTTACACATCATTAATCATGAGTTGATTCTTAATTAATGAGTAATGATATACTTGATGTAGCTTTCTTTAGAGTGGCTCTTTTCTTTAATCAACATAGATTAGAATTGAACACTCAAATAGAAAAAACAAAATCTATATAGATTCATATAATCACAGTATCTTTATAGGGTTAATAGATACGTAGGGCATCAAACTTTTCAAAAATATTTGATAGGGGCAATTATCTTTATCTTTATTTGTTAACAAAAACATAAACAACCTACTACACAGGAGAGACTCAATGAAAACTAAACTTCACAAACTTGTTCATTCCCGGCATTCCAATGACTAGTTACCTATACTATCCGGTTTCTGAATCCACATAAGCACCACGTAAGTGTTTGGTCAAATCCACTGATGCGCCATGTTGTTAAGATTTGTCCACATCATTAGATTTTTTTTATTTAGATTAAATTAAATCAATAATAATTTTGTAACAATCATCCTCATCAAACAACGCACGCAACAACAACTGTATCATCTGTTTCATGTAATCTTGATTTAAAGACGATATATAGAAAACTTTATTGATACTTATCTAATAAAAATTATATTAACTAACATATAACCTTAAAATACAATTTCAATATCTAAATCATCATATAAACATTGAAACTCGAAAAAAAGATTTAGAAATCAGATCTAAATAATCTGAATATCAAAACTCAATTACAAGATTTTCATATGTATATATTTTATCAATAACTTCTTTAATTAATCTTCTCCTACCAACTCACACAAACATACTCCGGTCACCACCACCTTACCGTCGTCACCACCACTTTCCGGTCAAACCTCCCCGTTAGTCAACAGAAAACCTAAACTAAACAGTAAAAGTAAATCACACGTCGGCCTTCAACCAAGCCACCATCAGAATTCTGAAACTAGATCTGATTCCTTTTTCAGATCTAAATCTAGATCTACAAAAGAAAAACATTAAAGTGAAGGACGATGGCGATGATGATGAAGGACACTTGTTATGGTGGTAACGGAGTTAAAACACGGCGGTGATAGTGAAGATCGGCAGTGGTGAAATCCGGTGGTGGTGGTCCTTGGTGGTCGGTGGTGGGGCTGTGGTGGGGCTGTGGTGGTGAAGACTAGATGGTTGTCATGAATGCGGGTGGTGGTGTTAAAGGTGGGTGATATCGCGTAAAAAGTCACGTTTTTACTACCGATATCTCTCTCATTCTGGAACAATTCTTGGCATTTTAACTCAAAAACAGTACAAATCAATAGTATTATGCCAAGATGGTCAAAACAAGGTTGCACGATGAAAATCAAGCAAAACGGATGGAAAACGAAGATTCTACGCACGTTTGAAGATTCAAGGCATCAAAACGAGATATCAAGACAAACGTACCCATCACCAACATCCATCTTATCCAAGATGTTCGTTTTCAAATTACAAATCCAACAGAAGAAGAATCAACGAAAACGGACGAAGAATGAAGATTCTACGTACGCCGGAAGATTCAAACGATTCGTACGACACATCTAAAGTTCAAAGACATATTTTTGGGATTTCTTTTCATCAAAGTCTTCATTTTTGAATTACGAATCCAACGCAAAAAGAATCAACACAAACAGTCGCGTAACGAAGAAAACACGCACGAATCAAGAAACGAGGCAACAGGCGACGAACCGGGGCGGGTGGCAGCCAGCCGGCGGCGGCTGGTGGCCACCACCAGCCGCCGCCGGCCACCAGCTGGTGGCCACCACCAGCCGCCGCCGGCCACCAGCTGGTGGCCACCACCAGCCGCCGCCGGCCACCAGCTGGGCGGCGCTGGCCTCCCCTCCCCCGTCTCATTTCCGCTTTTTGGTCCTTGCGCATACCCGGTGCACCACCTTTACATGCTTTTTGGTACCCGGTGCACCACCTTTACGTGCTTTTTTGTACCCGGTGCACCACCTTTTCCACCTTTTTCTAATGTGAGCCTTGGCATGCTAACGTGAGCCGAATTTCAACTATAAATAGCAGCCCCTAGGTCTCATTTGAACACACACTCAATCCACACTCATACACATACTCTCACTCTTCTATTTCCACTTTCTCACTCTAGAAATTCTCTTATATTTTAGTCTAGGATTATTGTAATTAATCTACGGATTAACATAGAGGCTAGAACGAACGTTAGGGTTTGGAGATTTATCTTTGTACGTGTGAACGAGTTGTCAATCATAATAATACGCTGCTACGCATTTATTTCCGGGTGATATCTAAACCTTTATCATACTTGCTTTATTTCATATTTTAATCATGTGTTATTGTCTGATATGTGATATATTTATTGCCATGAATTGCGAGTAGTCTATTATTGTGATTGTTGATGATGTAGATAATTATAAGTAAAGATGATATTATATGATTAGTGTACGACAATAGTAAAGTGATGTGATGGCCCCTATTCGACTGTTTATCTGATATAGTACTGGAAACGCTTCAAGCGGAGTACAAATGTATGGAAGTCAATAAACGACCGAAGGTAGTTACATCACTGGAATCAGCTCTGGTTTAACAGTTGGAATTCCGAAAGGATAATACAACTTCACAACTAACTGGTTTATCCTACGAGAGTCAATGCACAATAAAATGATGTTCGTAAAACACGTTCAGATAAAATAGGAATTAATAACCTTTGTACTGTTAAGACTTTATGAACTTGAGTTTAATTTATGGAGTACCCTTTCTGGTTATCCACGTGACTGCAACCTAGTAATTAGGACTTGATCAACCTTAATTATGGTAAGTAGTTATCTGTGCCCATGACATGCAAAAAGTAAGACACAGTGAACCCACTCGTTGTATATATTAGGTTTACATTTATGCATTGCTTTATATTTAGTTAGTTTAGAGTGTCACTTTCACCGTCAATTACTCTTGACCGCATGTTCAATGTAAGAAGCAGTGGAACTATCATGTAAAGTACACTGTCCGATTACTGAAAGGCATGGTCTGCATATGAAACACTTTTTTAGAAACTGCGAATAATCCAGGGATGTATAACTGTTTGAAAAGGAGAACTTATGTGACACCCGACGATTTAGGGTTACTGTTAAACCTACTTGATACCATAGTTACGTGTGTTTAGTTTGGTATTAGGCTAAATACTTGCAATTACTTGTAACTATTTGTATATTTATGTGAATATACGCTCCTGTAATTTTTTTTTCATATTACGCTTACGTAATTAGTTGAAATTACGCGAAACAACCGGACGGAGTCCGAGAAACTATACGACGTTGGTGAAAATCTTTCTATAAATAAATTAAATCTATTTTTAGAAGTTAATATCATTATTTATTTATTTTGTTAAAATAATACACGAAAAACCTAGACGTTTCGATTAAAACGTCTCAATCGCAACGATAACGCGCGAATTTATTTCGGAAACCAAACGAACGTCAACAATTAATTTGACAACTCAAATTAAGTATTTTAAATAATACTTCAATAAAAATTTATCTAAAATATATCGTTAAGTATAACGACTCAAAATAACGTTACGCGATTTAACGATTAAACGAAATAACGAATTAAATAACACACTACGCAAACACAACTTGGAATTCAATCAAAAACTCAGCATCCCCTAAAGGGACCCACTGAAAACCAGCCCCAAGGCCACCTCCCCCTCCATCCAATCCCATTCCATGCATTCTCATGATTTAATCCCTCACCCTTCACCACTCCACATACATGCAATTCACTTTTTCATTTCCCCATCTTCACTTATCAAACACCCTCTAAATTGCTCTCAAAAACACTGAGATTCCAGCCCCATTCATCATCAAAATCGCCATTCATCATCATCAATTCAAGAGGAAGATCAAGAACAAGCTCAAGAACAACACTCCTTCTTCATTATCTTCAAACTTCTTCATCATTTCTTTGTGAGAATTACTAAAACCCTCACTTATTTCACTTGCATGTTACTGATTTTAATGTTATTATGTTCATCTATCACTAATATGTCCAAATCCATGGTTGAAAATCGTTTTTATAAAAGATCTAAAAAGATACACAAATCTGTCTTCAAAAACGCAGCTTACAAAAATATTCGTATAAAATCTTATACTTAGAGTTAGATGATGCATTTTTTTTTTGAAATTTGCGTATTGAAAAGATATACAATTTTTGTGTTTTACACTTTTACCAGATCTCTACTTATTTTTGTCTATAATCTGATCTTTGAGTCTGGTCTGGAAGTTTTCGAAAACCGAGTTCGGTTCCTTCGCGAAATTATTTAAATATGTAAATGGACACTATGGTTGCTGTAAAAATTATATGTTAGACCAGAAACATTGATGATCAATTGGTAAAATTTGTGAGAACTGATTTTGAGCAGAAAGTGTAGAATAAAATTGGTGCAACAAACCGACAAAACCGAAACAACCCTCGTTTTGGACTGATTTTGTACCAAGTGTAAAAACGACACTTAGGACCGACTAATAAGTGTACCAACAGTTTTCTAAGGCTTAATAAACTATTTTAAGACTTGGGTAAAAATTCCGGGTCAAACCGAGAAGGTTTGACCAAGTCAACAAAAGCGGCTCGGTTTCTAAAAATGATGGAACTTGTTATTTCTCGAATGTAACATCGAAAATGTGTTTGGGTGGCTTAATTAATGTCTTTGACCAACCTTAACCAGGTTTGACCAACCTTGACCAGTTTGACCAGCTTTGACCAACGAGTTGACCAACTTTGACCTATGGTTTGAGGTTTTTACGAACTAAATAATTTGTCAGCAACACATGATATATACTTATAAATGGTATACAACAAAACGAACTTAATAATAATGTCTAAACGAGTTATTATTACAAACTTTCACCAACGGGTCGTACACGTTTTTGATAAACAAACTTGAACAACTTATTTGGACATAACCAGTTGAGTGGACAACTGGCATGGATAGTCATAAAGATATCCATTTACTTACTTATTTACTTACTTACTTACAACCTTACGCGATTACGACGCTCAAAGGTTACAGGGTTCGGAGAACCAACGCACGGAATTACATCTGCTACACTCGATTACTTACACACATTACTTGCTTATTTGACTATTTGATTGCTACTTGCTAAACTCAGGTGAGTTTCATAGCCCCTCTTTTTACTGTTTTATAACTATTTTTGGGGGAGAATACATACTACAATTGCTTTATAAAATTGTTTATACACAACTGTTTTTATGAACACAAGTAACGGAAAACACAAAAGGATTGCATGAGTTGTTTCACTATCTAATCCACAGAACAAAAGTCCTCTTACATCATAGTTTCGTTAGTATGGATTTAGCGCAAATATTCATGAATAGATCTATTTGGGATTAACCATCCCCGTCCGGGTTGGACGCATCAGTATTTGAACTTAACGAGTGTACTGGATTAGGCACTCGCGGAGGCACGAGTTGGTATTTGATTATACACTACTCACTCACGGTTAAGCTTCGACTATGTGCTCATGACATTAGTATACTTTTACTTAACATTGTTTAACAAACATACAAATATCGTGATTCATACCATCATTTATGTAACTGTTAAAACCTATGAACTCACCAACTTTATGTTGACCTTTTTAGTATGTATTTCTCAGGTAACCCACCGCAGTAGGAAGCTATTGGATAGCTCTAGTTGCATTGTTTTCAAACATTCAGGATCTAGATTGCATCTTACTATATTTAGTAACTTTGTAATTCTACTTATATAATGCGAACTTCAAATGTTTTGTTTAACGGTTGTAAACAATTTGAAATTATGGAATGTAATATTTACAAACGTCTCACATAGAGGTCGTTTGCTTTAATCTTTGTGTTATGATATTTGATTTGGTCGGCGCCCCCATGACACCTCATGTTTCCGCTGCCACGTATTTCGGGGGTGCGACAGATTGGTATCAGAGCCAAAGGTTATAGCGAAGTAGGATTGCATTAGTGACCTAGACTATAACCATTAGGTTAGTATTCCTCATTTGGTATGACTGGTTCAGCAGTTGCATCATTCAAATTTAATTTAACATAGCCTGATCAACTATGTACAATTAAAGGAGAATCGATGCAAGACCTGAAATAGTTATAGTGAATGAGAATGCACTAGAAGACTTGGACTAGGATAGAACGGGACCAACCTTTATACGTGCTTATGTGCTAGGTTATTGTATTTATATATATATATATAACCTTAACCTTACGTATACGAAATTAATTGCTACTATTCATGGCAACCACACCCACAACTATGTCACATGACATCGAACACGAAACACAAACCTCACTTACTACTATAGAAATATCCACGATACCCGCTCGCCCAAACCGCATCGGGCAACGATATAATCGAATAGGACTCACTTTAGGAGAATCCACCAAAGGATTCGCCACCCAATTAAGTGACACCTACTTCCTTCTCTTCTTTCTGCTCGCAACCAAATCACTCGGGAACACGTATAGAACTGAAACCGCACGATACTTCGTCACCTAGAAGAGCTACACCTACTCCCGTCACTCTACACTATTCATTCCCACTTATATCCTAGACCCATGGAGCGCGCGTGCTACACACGACTAGAAGGACAAACACAACACTTCAAACTAGATCTTGCATATTCATACCGCTACTACTGATACACCAACCACTAGGACCCATTGTCATACAGGGATCCGCTGATGAACTTTGTTAACCATAACATCTACTTATCAGAAAGGATTTTTCTAAACCCGTTACCTGATCACGATTGGCCACCTTTTGGCTTGTATGTCAACAATTCGTTCAAAACCCGAGGCTTACTACTTGATCATGCTTGGCCTCTATTCTGACACGTTCGTCAAACGATTTACCCATAACTTGATTTGCGACTTTGACTGCTCTGAACACCTTTATAAAACTATCGTCTATTTCGAACAAATAACATAGTCATGGCTGACTACCTTGAGGACATTAATCGGTCGTTATTATGTCTACTTCTAATTCTAGTTGCTAAATTCAATGTTTCAAAATAATTCCCCCTCGATAAAGATGGCAAAACTGTGTTTACCTCCCGTTATAACATAAACTTCTATCCCGATGGGTGTATGAAAACCCCATCACATTTTGTATAAGATCTATGTATTCGTCCGGATGTAGCTATGCCCGACATATCTTACAAACACCAATCATGTAATATATTAAACTTTTTCCTTGATTGACTTTAAACCATTTCATATTATTGTTGTACTACGATTTACTTCCAAACACGCCTATGATAATCTTAATTCCCATACAAAGATCCAATTCATTCTTTTATCCCCTTCTCAATCAAAGATACGCCACTACGAGAAACAACATAATTTCCCAACACTTTACAATAACAAGAAGTTTTCAATGGATTTCTACCAACCCAAATTTTCAAAGAAATTTCACCGAACATCTACCCAGAAAATTATTACAACTTCTATATTTTAACTGATAATGTTAGACAGAAGTTTTTCCAACATAGTCAATCAACTAGAAGTTTTCAATGGACATTAAATTTCAAACAATTTTCATCATAGAAATTCTCGGCAAATTTTACATCAGCTCTTCCACAAAATACTTCATAGGAATTTTTCAAAAAGCTTGTAAACTACTTATCTAAACATTTGTACAAAGTCCAAATCTTGAAATTCTTAGCAAGGATTTTTACTGATATTTTATTAGGCGAAAATTTTACGTAAGAACAAACACTTGCTTTTCACGCAGTATTTCTAAAAGACAGATCGCAGCGTTAATTTAACCAGAAATGGTATAAGCAGGTTTGGGTTAATACATGAGATAGTTACAACTCTTTTCATATATTGTAGCTTTAGAGGCTATACTCTCTATTAAAATGCACTATTTTGATAAAATACTTTTCGCGTAGGAAATGGCAAGTCCGTCTATAGATCAACACGTGTCTAATTACAACCAACTCTGTGATGAACCCTAACTTTGATATGGGTACATTCCTTTCCAAAGACTTAACGTTTTCAACCTCATACGGTACCAATTAAATTAGTCCTTTTACACAGTAGCACCCAACCATCATGGACACTAAGTATAACTTAGAACTGACCAAACCGATTTGAGCCAACAGAAAACCTTGGAATTGCGTTTTAGCAAAACAAACTTCCCCCACACAAACTTCAAGACTTCAATCCAGATTTTCAAACGTACGATAACAACTCATGCTCTTGAACACCTGCAGATTTCTAACGATCCACTCATCGGAAGCGCGTTTCAACGACCTATATTAGGTGCAACCCAACGACTTACTCACGTCTACACGAACTTATGGCTGGAATGTTTTTCCACCATACTTTTATGAAACTAATTTCTTGACCTCGATTAACTACTACTTTGACTTGTGCGTTAACGATACATTCAAAACATGAGACTTAATACCCATTGAAATTGAAATCTTTCTCCATCATTTCTCTTCTTGATAACATCATTGCCATCATTTAGCACCTTTAAAATTCGCACCTACAACGTCTACGATGAGGAAATCGTTCGTACACCTCTCTATACTCACACAAACCCACTTACCATACCGTTTTGGTACTAGCTGCTAGGCTACGCCGCCACGAAAATAGAATAGACACTATGGAGTTAGAACAACACGAATTCCGTTTAGGTTGGATACACCTGGTACAGGGCCGATCTGCACAGATCCTTGAGGATCGACAAAATCTTAGCGAAACCATAGAAACTATCCATCTCCAGGTGATGGAGACTAGAGACTAAGTCGCTGCCTTGTGATTAAGACTATTGTGCAAAATAGAACTCGCTTAGGACTAGTAGAAATTCCACTAAACATGTATTGTGTGTAGGAAACAAATTTTCAAATAAATCTTTCGTTAGACATTTTTCACGAATTATTCACAAACATGAATCTTCCAACAGATTTTTGACAAACAGAATTTTCAACACTTTTCAATGACCAGAGTTTTCAACGTATTTTCATCTATTTGAGCCTTTAACGAATTTTCATCAAACGGTCACTCAAAATTTCCCACAACTCAAATTTTTCAATGAATTTTTGTTAAACAAAATATTTCCTCGTTTTGTTAATGACAAAAATTCTCAACAGGTTCACATCAGCAGCGATTTTAAACAAATTTTGCCACAAAAATGTGTTTGCAGAATTTTCAAAATTCATAAATTAAGTGTAACAAAGTTATCAAAAATTACAATGATGTTTTTGGCAAAAGAAAATCATATATATCAACAAACACTTGATTTTCACTCAATCTTTCTCTATGATCTAACCTTTAATCCCATTTTGAAACTAGAATACCGATTACACCTGAAACATTACTAGGGAAATTCTAAGATAAGAAGTTATATAGAGGTTTTCAAATAAAGTTATAGATACGATAGACTAGTATAAAGTAAGATTCTCTTATTAGTCGGTTTGATAGTAACAATACTCGATCTTGCAATATCGGTTGAAGTTAATTCTTATAGAGACAAACTGTGACGTTAATGATGAAGGTGACAACGACCAATACAAAACTATTAGAGGATAAAACTAAAGGAATCAATTATGTAATTATTTCAGCCTTATACGATACCGGATTAGTTTGGTCCACTTCACGATTATCATTCCCACCGACTTAGAAGCTAAGCTTAATTCAGAATCTCACTTCAACATAAGTAGACGAAACATTTCTTCATAGACGTAAAAACCATAGAAATTGAAATCCTTCTTTCTCTTTCTCTTCTCGATGCCATCTTAGAATCCCATCCGAATCGTTGCCATGAGAAACCTATAGTATTTTTACTGTTACTAGTGGAACATTGATCTGACAAGGGGAGAAAAGGTGAAACAGGAATCATCTCACTAAGAAACCATAAAACAGAAAACCGAGAACTTATACCATGATGGCTTACCCATCATTCCAGGCCCGGTGAATCTCAGGACGAAGTCTGGATTTACTCGTGGACAAGAAACTCAGATACATTAGAAACACACACTAACTCTCTCACATAACCCACACAGACCGTAACTGAAAACAAATTTCGGGACGAAATTCTCCTAACAGGGGGAGAATGTGACACCCGACGATTTAGGGTTACTGTTAAACCTACTTGATACCATAGTTACGTGTGTTTAGTTTGGTATTAGGCTAAATACTTGCAATTACTTGTAACTATTTGTATATTTATGTGAATATACGCTCCTGTAATTTTTTTTTCATATTACGCTTACGTAATTAGTTGAAATTACGCGAAACAACCGGACGGAGTCCGAGAAACTATACGACGTTGGTGAAAATCTTTCTATAAATAAATTAAATCTATTTTTAGAAGTTAATATCATTATTTATTTATTTTGTTAAAATAATACACGAAAAACCTAGACGTTTCGATTAAAACGTCTCAATCGCAACGATAACGCGCGAATTTATTTCGGAAACCAAACGAACATCAACAATTAATTTGACAACTCAAATTAAGTATTTTAAATAATACTTCAATAAAAATTTATCTAAAATATATCGTTAAGTATAACGACTCAAAATAACGTTACGCGATTTAACGATTAAACGAAATAACGAATTAAATAACACACTACGCAAACACAACTTGGAATTTAATCAAAAACTCAGCATCCCCTAAAGGGACCCACTGAAAACCAGCCCCAAGGCCACCTCCCCCTCCATCCAATCCCATTCCATGCATTCTCATGATTTAATCCCTCACCCTTCACCACTCCACATACATGCAATTCACTTTTTCATTTCCCCATCTTCACTTATCAAACACCCTCTAAATTGCTCTCAAAAACACTGAGATTCCAGCCCCATTCATCATCAAAATCGCCATTCATCATCATCAATTCAAGAGGAAGATCAAGAACAAGCTCAAGAACAACACTCCTTCTTCATTATCTTCAAACTTCTTCATCATTTCTTTGTGAGAATTACTAAAACCCTCACTTATTTCACTTGCATGTTACTGATTTTAATGTTATTATGTTCATCTATCACTAATATGTCCAAATCCATGGTTGAAAATCGTTTTTATAAAAGATCTAAAAAGATACACAAATCTGTCTTCAAAAACGCAGCTTACAAAAATATTCGTATAAAATCTTATACTTAGAGTTAGATGATGCATTTTTTTTTTGAAATTTGCGTATTGAAAAGATATACAATTTTTGTGTTTTACACTTTTACCAGATCTCTACTTATTTTTGTCTATAATCTGATCTTTGAGTCTGGTCTGGAAGTTTTCGAAAACCGAGTTCGGTTCCTTCGCGAAATTATTTAAATATGTAAATGGACACTATGGTTGCTGTAAAAATTATATGTTAGACCAGAAACATTGATGATCAATTGGTAAAATTTGTGAGAACTGATTTTGAGCAGAAAGTGTAGAATAAAATTGGTGCAACAAACCGACAAAACCGAAACAACCCTCGTTTTGGACTGATTTTGTACCAAGTGTAAAAACGACACTTAGGACCGACTAATAAGTGTACCAACAGTTTTCTAAGGCTTAATAAACTATTTTAAGACTTGGGTAAAAATTCCGGGTCAAACCGAGAAGGTTTGACCAAGTCAACAAAAGCGGCTCGGTTTCTAAAAATGATGGAACTTGTTATTTCTCGAATGTAACATCGAAAATGTGTTTGGGTGGCTTAATTAATGTCTTTGACCAACCTTAACCAGGTTTGACCAACCTTGACCAGTTTGACCAGCTTTGACCAACGAGTTGACCAACTTTGACCTATGGTTTGAGGTTTTTACGAACTAAATAATTTGTCAGCAACACATGATATATACTTATAAATGGTATACAACAAAACGAACTTAATAATAATGTCTAAACGAGTTATTATTACAAACTTTCACCAACGGGTCGTACACGTTTTTGATAAACAAACTTGAACAACTTATTTGGACATAACCAGTTGAGTGGACAACTGGCATGGATAGTCATAAAGATATCCATTTACTTACTTATTTACTTACTTACTTACAACCTTACGCGATTACGACGCTCAAAGGTTACAGGGTTCGGAGAACCAACGCACGGAATTACATCTGCTACACTCGATTACTTACACACATTACTTGCTTATTTGACTATTTGATTGCTACTTGCTAAACTCAGGTGAGTTTCATAGCCCCTCTTTTTACTGTTTTATAACTATTTTTGGGGGAGAATACATACTACAATTGCTTTATAAAATTGTTTATACACAACTGTTTTTATGAACACAAGTAACGGAAAACACAAAAGGATTGCATGAGTTGTTTCACTATCTAATCCACAGAACAAAAGTCCTCTTACATCATAGTTTCGTTAGTATGGATTTAGCGCAAATATTCATGAATAGATCTATTTGGGATTAACCATCCCCGTCCGGGTTGGACGCATCAGTATTTGAACTTAACGAGTGTACTGGATTAGGCACTCGCGGAGGCACGAGTTGGTATTTGATTATACACTACTCACTCACGGTTAAGCTTCGACTATGTGCTCATGACATTAGTATACTTTTACTTAACATTGTTTAACAAACATACAAATATCGTGATTCATACCATCATTTATGTAACTGTTAAAACCTATGAACTCACCAACTTTATGTTGACCTTTTTAGTATGTATTTCTCAGGTAACCCACCGCAGTAGGAAGCTATTGGATAGCTCTAGTTGCATTGTTTTCAAACATTCAGGATCTAGATTGCATCTTACTATATTTAGTAACTTTGTAATTCTACTTATATAATGCGAACTTCAAATGTTTTGTTTAACGGTTGTAAACAATTTGAAATTATGGAATGTAATATTTACAAACGTCTCATATAGAGGTCGTTTGCTTTAATCTTTGTGTTATGATATTTGATTTGGTCGGCGCCCCCATGACACCTCATGTTTCCGCTGCCACGTATTTCGGGGGTGCGACAACTTAAGTCATAAGTTGAAGTAACCGAGCTTTAATACACAAAACAAGGCTTAGGAATAAGAGTAAAGTCCTAGCGACCTAGAATCCTTAAAACACTAAGTCTTACATAATCAACGGTCTAAACATACAAAGTTATTAATCTGCATGCTAATGGAATAGTAAACTATTTTAGGGGTTAAGAACGGTCGGACCTATGCGACGATACGCTACTGATTCATGCACCTCGGTATCAAGCCAAGATAGGTTGCTTATCTTTCAATTAGATAAGTATTGGAAGTTTGCGTATTGCTCCGATCAGAATCACGATAACCTAGTTCCTAGTGACATGCCAATGGGAAGTTTAGTTGGTAGGGTTCTAGAGTTTACACCTGATAGTTTAATTATTATATTAAGTATTGCCCCTATTTATTCTGTTATCCTGAAACATTAATTATCAAAGTCTCAGCAATCAAATATTTATCTTTATCTGCTTTCCTATATTTTAATTTCCGGCAATTTACATTCCTGCATTTTAGTTATCAGTCTTTAGTTTAAAAACCCCCAAACCTACCTACTTTCTCCCATCCTAAATACCTCCCTACCAAAAGCACCAGCTTTAATCACCCACAAGTTTGGATTCATAGAACGATCTTAGGTCATACTTACCGCTTGCTAACCAGAGTAGGTAGTACGTATAATTTAAGCCCAGCTAAATATAAATTTTAAAACCCCTGCTGCGCCCGCATCACCATCAGAAATCACAACGACCGGTTGCGGGTGCAACAAGTTTTTGGCGCCGCTGCCGGGGAATCACAAACGTACGATTCAAAGCCGCTTTAAGTAGTAGTATTTAGGAGATCCTTCCGATTGAAATCTTCTCAGATATCTTTCGAAAGTTAATTTAAGTAATTTAGTATTAATAATTACTTTATTGTTAATTTAGTATTAGTTAATTAGGATAAGTATTAGTTCAAAAATGACAACTCGAAAACCCACTTCTTGCCTCACTTCAAGGGATGAATTGTATGCTACCCTAGAAGAATTTAGGATCCCACCTTCCATTCCAAAATATTGCCTGGACTTTGATGACACAGATCAGTTACCTGACCTTACATCATCTCCAGAAGATCACTCTCCAACTTTGCATTCGCCTAATTTACCAAATTCTGTCCACTTCAATTATCTTCCCGAAAATGAAGTAAAACCTCCGAAATTTCGTGACTTAATCACCCTCATTCCAGAGACAACAGTATATTCCCAAATCCTCTCCGATTCTCATAATGACGGCATCTTTCCATTCCTATCACACGAACCCAAATACACCATTTATCGAGTGGTGGATAAGGTTCCATCAGTCAAGTCAGAACAACCTTGTTTTGAAGAACGCCACCTCGGTGCTTCTTTCGATCCTTCCCGTAGGGTAGACGTCTATAAGGCATTCGTCGGGCAATTAACCTATGCCAACCTCCCGTTTTCTTACGAACAACGAGAAACGATTGCCAAATTAGAGAAACAAGTAGAATTCCTGCTTCGCCTGTCAAGTCAAGAATGCGAAAACCCTTCCACAAATTTCAGAGACCAAGAACTAAAGTTTGTAGCAGATTTAGATCTACTCTTTGAATCATTTGCTGACATAGATTACCTCCCAATATCTATGATATTAATCAATCACAATGTCGCCGCGATGATCAACAAACTTGAGTTCTGGATAGAAAGAGATCCGATGATCCCCATCGTTATTCCTGGTAAAATTCCATTCTTTGTTGACCCGGCCTCTTACTTGATCTCCAAATTACGAGACGTTTTTCCTGATTCCACCATGGAAAGAATCTACACAGCTTTCTTCACAAAAAGAAAAGACCTTCACGTCAAGCTTACTCGAATCTTTGCCTTTACCAAATACCCCTTCACTTCCGCACAAAAAGCCAAAATCAGTGAACTCTGTAGGATAGTTAAGTCTACAACCGGAGAACCTGATTCACAGGAGGAGAATGCGTTTGTGGAAATCATGAATAAACTCACTCACGATCTGAATTACAAAGACCAAGGAGCACGTGACGGTTTGTCAAATCCCAAGAAGATAAGGAAAGCGTATAATAAGTTGATTGATGATCTCGTCAATTTAGGGTACGAGGAAT
Organism: Helichrysum umbraculigerum; assembly: GCA_949592205.1. Taxonomy (NCBI): domain Eukaryota; kingdom Viridiplantae; phylum Streptophyta; class Magnoliopsida; order Asterales; family Asteraceae; genus Helichrysum; species Helichrysum umbraculigerum. The sequence goes on from CATIUR010000004.1 coordinate 97,508,373, forward strand.
GAGAGATCCTAAGGGATTAGAGAATCGTCATTATTTAGTTTATGATGTCATCTTGGAACTTTCAAAATGTTTTGTGCCGAAAAACGTTCTCTTAAGGAAGCAAATCTCGACCCTTTCCCTATGGAGGGATCGAAACGAATCTTAAAACAATTCCTTCCGAAAGAGGTCAAGGCTCGCGACTTTAAATGAGCGAATTTTAGTATACATATAGTAATAAATAAATTTTTGAAAGTTTCTTTTAAAAGAAAAACGTTTTTAAAGTTTTTGCCTGAAAACACGTACGAGGTAAAAAGAACGTACAACGTTAAGCTTTTAGCCGAAACATGTACATTCAGCAAGTCCACGTCAGACAAATAATTTTTAAAAAACACCCAAAAATATGCTAAGTTTAATATTTTAGGTTTATTATAATTGTCCTGTAAAAATTTGCGCGTTTCTTAAATTGTTTATAATGTAACGAAAAACTGACAAGTAGCTAGTTACAATAAATATACTTAGGATTCGTAATCATAATTAATAGGGCATTAGAATTTTACCTAGGATATTAATCTTGTACTCCTTAAGTACATTAGGGACCATATGTAAGGAATATAGGACTTAAGGACATGACAAATATTCTTAGGGACCATAAGCCTTCCATATCTCCCCATAATTCAAAAACAAAGAAGAAAAACTTCTTCTCCTTCCTTCACCTCTCCCAAAACCAGCCACCACCATGAACCACCATCAAATCTTCACCAAACTCTACAATTTCGTGTCCTTTTGAACTCCTCGTTGCATGTTATTCTCGGTTGTACATTCGTTTTGAAGTTTTACGCACTAAAACTAAGGTATGATCATAAGAAACCTACTTTGAACTTAAAATGTCTTATTTTATGAAGTTAGCTAAGTTAGTAACTAGGAATTAGGACTTTTCTTGGTTAGATGCTTAGGAACTACATGTTACTACCACTTACCCATGCTAATTCACACTAGTATGACTCTTTCAAAAGGATGTACTTTGACCTATTGATTAAGTCTAGAATTTTGCTTGATTGAGTGTTAGTTGTTAAATATTTAAGTAATTGTGGTGTTTTGAATGATTACTCTATGTTAATTGCACAATGCGGATAAATTAGGATTAGCAAGTTTGACTTTTGAAAGTCAACAAAGAATTAACTAGCATGCATGAATAAAATAGTGAATTAAGATTACTTGACAACTCTTGCTTACTAGGATACTTGTACTTGCTTGACTAGTGTTGTGCTCACACCGTGTCGTTGTTTTTTCAAATGATGATGCGAGCGCAGCAGGGTTTTAAATTTATATTTTGCAGGGCTTAAATTAACCGTACTACCTACTCTAGTTAGTAAGCAGTAAGTGTCACACTGTTAGTACATGTTTGTGTCTGTCAGTTGGTCTAGCTCGTGTTTTGTAATTAGATTTGAGTTTCCTGATTCCTGCGACGTTGTGCGTAACGTCGCAGATGCGACGTCAGGTATTGGGCCTGCGACGTAGTCAACGTCGCATGGGCTTGGGCCTGCGACGTCGTGTGCACCGTCGCAGGTGCCAGATTTTGTATATAAACGTTTTACGTTTTCTGTTTTAGGGTTGACGAAACCCTAAACGCAATTAGTCGAATCCACCTGTAATCTGATCGGTTATAATCAATATACAAGCGTTTTGTTCTTATTCTATTGTGTTTGATTATTCATTGTGTTCGTGTTATAACTTAATCGTTGATTCCGCAAACGATTGAGTGACTCGGTTCTGTTAGATCCTAGGTATGGGACAAACAACTGGTATCAGAGCAGAAAGTGCTCGTTTTTGGCGATTAGGATCGAGTTCGGGATAAAGCGACGTGATTCTCATATTGTTTTGTGATTATTACGTTTGTTTTTTTGTGTTTTTACAGGTGTTCGATCGATATTACTGGGATTATTGAAGGTTTTCGTCGATCTTCATTCGTGGTTTTGGTTTTTGGGTTAAAAATTCGTTTTTAGGGTTTTTGGCCGCAGGTTTTCACGTTTTGCGACGTTACCTGCGACGTCATCTGCTACGTCGCGTGCGACGTTAGTGATTTGGACTTTAATTAGTCTGTGCGACGTACTGTTGCGACGTCATCCGCGACGTCGCTATTTTGACTTTAATTAGTCTTCTGCGACGCTGTGTTGCGACGTCTTGTTGCGACGTAGTGTAATTCTGCGACGTCCTCTGCGACGTCATCTGCGACGTGGTATTCTACGTCGCTTACATCTGATTCTTAATTGAATCCTTCGCCTTTTGCGACGTCATTCTCGTCGTCGCATAATCTTTGTGCGACGTTATCATCTACGTCGCTAATATCAGAAGTTTGATTTTTCGATTAAGTAATTACAATGGCAGCTGATAAAGAGGATATTAGAGGATTGAGAGAAATGATCAAACAAAGTAATGACATAGGTTCAAGTAATAAACCTCCACTATTTACTGCGGACATGGATTACGTGTATTGGAGAGACCGAGTTGAACAATACATTGATTTTCATTGTCCAGAATTATGGGGACCATTACGTGAGCGTTATGTACCTCCATTAGCTGAAGGAGAATACCGTGGTATTCGTCCTGCTAAAACTTATAAAGCTATGACTCCCGAGGAGAAGAAAGATTTTGATACTGAAAGAAAGTCATTTTCAATGATTAAAATGTGTTTAACCATGGATGTCCTATGGCTTTTCAGAACTTATGAAACAGCCTTTGATTTATGGAAGGCAATTGAAACTCGTTGTGGAGGAAATGATAAGTATAAGGAAGCCAAACTCAAACTTATTAAGAAACAGTATGATATCTTTGACATCCTTCCTGATGAAGACTCAACTTCTTTATTCACTAGGTACTCACGGTTAGTAGGTGAGTTGTTTGAAGGGGGTTATACTTTTCCTGCAATTGAAGTCAATAAGAAGCTACTGGATGTGTTGCCGAGTTCTTGGGATGTTAAAGTCCAATTTTTAAAAGAAAATGAAGAACTTGCAAACATATCTTTGGATACTTTGATAGGGGATCTTCAAGCTCACGCGATGGAGATTAAGAAGAAAGAAACTAGGTCTGGTGCTGCTGTTCAGAATCCTAGTGTCTATGGAGTTCAACTTAACTCTGGAAAGACTTATGGATCTGGAGTCGCCTTTGTAACAAATACAAATGCTTCATCGACCTCTTCTTCGTCTTACGATGGGATTCATTCTATTTTCATGTCTGGACCTTCTTCAAATCAACAACAGGTTCAAGTCTCACCTGCTATTCAGGAACAAGCTGCAATTTATACAGCTTTCTTAAGCTCATACAAGGATTTGGTTACTCAACCGAATCTTACTTTGGAATTGACTAAGGAAGACTATGCTCAGCTTGATGAAGATGATCTGGAGCAAATGGATCTAACTTGGAATGTGGCAATGATCACCCGAAGAATTCAAAAGTTCTTGCAGAGGACAGGGCATAAAAGCTTGGAAGGTGATGGAAAGACTGGCTTCGGATTTAACAAGAGTAAGGTCCGATGTTACAATTGTCAAAACTTGTGTCACTTCGCCAGGGAATGCGAGAAACCCAAAATGCCAGCATCAGGATTCACAACACCTTCTACTCCTCCAAAGACCAAAGAAACGGAAGTTACCAAGAAAGGGCCTGCTGATAATGCCCTGATTGTTTTCGAGCCCACAAGTCAGGATTGGACGGCTGTCTCCCAGCAATACCAACAGTGTTTGATGGCTCACATTGTGAATGAGGTACTTGATGAACCATTAAATTGTATCTCATGCATTAAGTTAACTGAATCTCTAAAAGCATTTCAGAATGAAACCGTCGAGTTGAGGAAAAAGAATGAAAAACTAACCGAGTCAAATAATTTCTTAAAAGCTAATGAGAAACTTTATGAAAAACATCTTGAGGCTCATCGGTTAGATACTCAAAAATATAAATCTAAGGTGCCATTAAAAGCTATCTTGTTGAAATTGAACTGCTAAATAAAGAACTTACAGATTTAAAAAATTGAGTATGAGAATTATAAGAGTAAAATCTTAGGTTCAAATTCCTCAACGGTTGTCTTTGATGAAATTCTTAGCAAGCATGGTACTAGTGGGAAAAAGAATGAGGGATTGGGATACCACGCAGTCCCTCCTCCTACTACTCACTGTCCCCTGCCTGTAAAGGAAGGCTTTGAAGAGATTCCAATTGATTGGTCAAAGCTTTACGGTATAAAAGCTAAAGATGCTAAAGAGACCAAAAACAACAAACTGGCAAAGGAGAAAACCAAGCGGCCAGAGTACCCCTTGCCAACGTTTGTTAAGTCTGTGCATGAATCTCCTGTTAGTGTTAAGGAGAGTGTTGAGCTAAAGACTGAATCTCCAATATGTGTTAAGGAGATTGTTGTGATTGAGGACATTACGGATCAGGAGTATCCTTAGGTTAAGAAAGTTGAAGTTAAACCTGAAAAAGTGATTTCAAAGGTTGAACCTGAAATTAAGGTTCAACCAAATAAAGGAAAAGCCAAGGTTTTAAATTCGAAACAACAAACTTTACAGTCACCTGTAAAGATTTTGCAACACAAAATAGTAAATGAAAGAGTTTCGTATGATAAACCTTCAACTTCAACCTCTCAACCAAAACAAACATTTTCTAAGACGTGTACGCAATGTTCATGTTCTAGAAATGTTTCGCCATCTCCTGTGGTAATTCCTCAGCCTCAATCGTTTGTTGAGACTCGTTCTTGTTTCTACTGCAAGAAACAAGGACATTTAATTCGTGAATGTCCAAAGCTGTCAAATCAGCGCTATGGGAGAGAGATGCCTAGGACATCTGTTTATAGAAAATCTTTTTCAAAATCTCCACCTAGGCGTTACTCAAACTCTCCCAAGCCTGTTTTGAAGCCTGTTTTGAAGCCAAGTAATGTTGAGCAAAAACCTTTGCCAATTCAAAAGCCCAACATTACTTCTAATACCAATTCCGAACCTTCTAAAGTTTAGAAACAAAAAGAGTCTGATGTTGACTCTTCAGTCGTCAACAATAACACATCAGATAAAAATTCTAATTTGTTTAAAGATAAAATCCTATCTGACGTGCTTATTGTTGATGACCACGGTCGACCTAAGTCTGTAAAGGCTTGGGTCACCGTTTCTCACTAATCTCCTTTCGTTTGTGTGTTGCAGCAGTCAGAACGTATTAAAGATAGTGAATGGTATTTGGATAGCGGCTGCTCGCGACATATGACAGGCGACGTATCTCTTCTTGTGGATATTAAACCATACGTAGGAGGATATGTTGCCTTTGCTGGAGATACTGGAGGAACCATTTCTGGAAGAGGAACGCTAACTAACGGCAATGTTAGTTTTGAAAATGTGAACTATGTGGAACAGCTTACGCACAACTTGTTAAGTGTTTCACAGGTCTGTGATAAGGATTATACTACTGCGTTCACAAAGACAGAGTGCGTGATACTGAAGCCTGGGTATGTCATTCCGGAAGAATGGGTGTTACTGAGAGCACCAAGAAAGAATGACACATACATTCTGAACATGAGAACTGTTGAGACCTCGAACGAGTATACGTGTCTCTTGTCTAAGGCTTCTGAAAAGGATTCACTGCTTTGGCACAGACGAATGGGACACATTCATTTCCGAAAAATGAATTTCTTGACTAAAAATGACCTTGTGCTAGGGGTTCCAAAACAGTCATTTGCTCTAAAGGATGACTGTATCTCTTGCCAAAAAGGAAAGTTACGTAAGAAGTCCCATAAGTCTAAGCAGGTGAATTCCATAAATGCTCCATTGGAACTACTGCATATGGATCTTTTCGGTCCAGTCTCTACAAAGAGCATTGGTGGTTGGTCTTACTGCTTGGTAGTCACTGATGACTACTCAAGGTTTTCGTGGGTTTACTTTTTGACCACAAAGGGGGAAACTCCTGAGATTCTGGTGTATTTGTTGGACAAGTTGGCAAATCTGTGCAACTTGAAGGTGAAAAGGATACGAAGCGACAATGGAACTGAATTCAAGAACTCAACTCTCGAATTGTTTTGTGCTACAAGAGGTATTGAGCATCAATTTAGTGCTCCGAGGACTCCACAACAGAATGGAGTTGCAGAAAGGAAGAACAGAACAATCATCGAGACAGCTCGGACTATGTTAGCTGACTCCAAGTTACCAATCATCTTCTGGGCTGAGGCAGTTAATACTGCCTGTTATGTTCTCAACAGAGTACTCACGGTTAAGAAAAAGAACAAAACGTGTTATGAACTTTTCAATAACCGTAAGCCAAATCTGCAGTTCCTAGAACCATTTGGGTGTCCATGCCTGATCATGATTACAAAAGATAAGTCTCTAAGTTTGGTGATAAAGCTGTTGAAGGGATTTTTCTTGGATATTCAGTCAACTCTCCGAACAAAAGAGTCTTTAACAAATCAACGAATCAGATTGAGGAACATTTTGAAGTGAAATGTTTAAGGTATACGGAACCTCCTCAAGGAACGGGTCCGGATTGGTTTTTCAACTATGGAAACCTCTTCAACTCTTTCAATATTCCGGAAGAGGATGAAACGGAAGAATTGGTTTCTATACTTCATAAACTTGATCTTACTCAAGATACACCTGTTAATAATAAACCATCCGACCCATCTCCCAATGCAACACCCGCACCTCCACCGACTAATCCTACACCTCCACAAACTACACCTACACCTTCACAAACAACACCCACACAACCACAACCAACAACCAAATCACCACCAACTACACCATCTCCTACTCCACCATCTTCGGCTGCTCCTTTTAAAACAGTTTATAACTACACAAAGGAGCTTCCATATGATCCAAACATGCCTCCTTTAGAGGAACCTCAAGAAGAAGATGAATTGGAAGAAACAATGGCCTACTCTCACTTATATACTTATGATCATGAAGGGGAAGAAGAAGAGTTAGCCTTTTCTGAGTCTGCTGCTACTCCCGAAACTGAGGGAGATTTGAACAATCTAGGTGTGGATGTTGTGCCAACTGCCATACCAGAAACTCGTATACATAAGGATCACCCCATTGATAATATCATTGGTGATCTTCATGCATCTGTTCAAACACGACAACAAGCAAAGCAGACTTCAGCTCAGCAACTTTTGGGACTTATAGCACATATCGATTCATGTCATTTGTCTCAAATTGAACCTAAAAAGGTTGATCAAGCCTTAAAAGATCCATCTTGGGTCGAGGCTATGCAGGAGGAACTACAGCAAATAAACAAGATGAATGTTTGGGAAATTGTTCCTCTACCCAAGGGTGCTCACTTGACGGGTACTCGTTGGGTTTACCGGAACAAAATGGATGATCGTGGGGCGGTTATTCGAAATAAAGCCCGTCTGGTAGTTCAAGGATATAGTCAACAAGAGGGTATTGACTATGATGAAGTTTTCGCTCCTGTCGCCCGTTTGGAATCTATTAGAATTTTTCTAGCTTATGCTTCTTTTAAAGGATTTCGTGTGTATCAACTTGACGTGAAGTGTGCCTTTCTATATGGAGATGTCGATGCAGTTATTTATGTGTGTCAGCCTCCTGGTTTTGAAGACCCAAAGCATCCTAATCATGTTTGCAAGCTGAAGAAAGCTTTGTATGGTCTTCATCAATCTCCTCGACTTTGGTATGAGCGACTTGCCAAGTACTTGCTGAAGAATGGTTTTGATAGAGGACAGATTGATAGCACGCTTTTCATCAAACGGGAAGGAGCAGATTTGTTACTTGTGCAGGTCTATGTGGACGACATAATTTTTGGATCAACTAATGATCAGTTGTGCAAGGATTTTGAAAGACTGATGAAATCTGAGTTTGAAATGAGTGCTATGGGGGAACTCACGTTCTTTCTGGGACTACAGGTTGAGCAATCTGACAATGGAATTTATATCCACCAGTCAAAATATGTCACTGACATGTTAAAGCGGTATGAATTGCTCAACTGTAAACACTACGGCACTCCAATTGAAGCAAGACACAATCTTGGACCTAATGAGGACGATGAAGATTGCAAGGAGAAAGACTATCGCTCAATGATAGGCTCTCTCATGTACCTGACTGCCTTAAGACCAGATATTGTGTTTGCCGTTTCACTCTGCTCACGATTTCAAGCAAATCCGAAGGTGTCTCATATGAAGGCAGTAAAACGCATTTTTGGATATCTCGCTTTTAGGCCATCTCTGGGTCTATGGTATTCAAACGAGAAAAACTTCGAGTTAACTGCCTATTCGGATTCGGATCTTGGTGGCTGCAAGATAGATATGAAGTCAACTACTGGAGGATGTCAGTTCCTTGGATCGCGCTTAGTTTCTTGGCAGTGCAAAAAGCAGACTGCGGTTGCTATTTCCACAGCTGAAGCCGAGTATGTTGCTGCTGCAAGTTGCTGTTCTCAAGTTCTCTGGATTCAGCATCAGCTGCGTGATTACGGGTTCAATCTCTCTATGACTCCTATTTACATTGATAATACAGCTGCTATATCTATAACACACAATCCCGTACAGCACTCTAAGACCAAACATATTGAACTTAGGTTTCACTTCATACGGGATTGCTTTGAGAAACACCTTATTGATGTCGTACATATAGAGACCCTTAAGCAGTGTGCGGACCTTTTCACAAAAGCCTTTTTGCGATCACGTTTTATTGAACTGGTCAATCTGATAGGTTTAAGGTTCTTTCAGTCAAAGAAATGATTCGTGACTTGGATTTTTAAGTTTTTTTTTAAAAAAAAATTCATTTAAAAAAAAAAAATTGGCAACAGCCACTCTTTATACTCTTTAGTATTAAAGAAAACGCGAGGTTGCAACATTTTTAAAATAGACGTTGAAGTTGTGTCTGTAAACAACTTGGGATATGATAGTACATCGGGTGACATGCACAAAATGGAATTTTAAGGTTTATCTTGGATGTGTCAGTAGGTTTATATGACACACTTAAAACAGTTTCTATCTAAATTGTCTTCATTACACGATGTATTGGTAGGCATGATACACACCGGTTTGTGAGTGAGTAAGAAGTAATATTAAAACTTGTCTATTATTTTGTGAAAATTGTTATATGATGTATGACATAAGTCTTAATTGATAAATGGAAGTACTGTCATACACTGTCACCATTATTATGTATATGTAAAATTGGCATATAGTAATAATATGGTTATTTGCCTAACTAATGGTGACTATTGTTGTACTCTCGTACAGACCTGAATCCATTAGTTATGCAAATAGTCTCAAATTTGTTATGTTCATACTAAGGGACCCTCTGTTGTACTAAGTACAGATCTGGGGCCACTAGTATCTTCATAGTCGGTTTGATGTATGCCTAAATTTGAAGGGCAAGTGTATGTTACAAGAGAGCCGAGAATACTTGGTCTTGTAATCTCTACCTTGCGTAAATATGCAGTGTTTTGTGTCTTACTAAAGTTTATCAGTATATCATATAATAGGTTTCACAAAATTAATATTCATACTAACAATAAAGGTTAGCTCACAAATACGGATGTAACATGTTTAGGTGGACAAACAATACCTATAATCGTCTTGAAATAATTTTTATAAAAGGTGTTTTAAATGTGCCACATAAATTTAAAGTGGAAAAATATACTGATGATCGAAATAACACTTACTATTCCTAATAAATGCATGTTATTCTGATATGATCCCTAATCAGACAAATCAACTCCGTCACCAAAAATAGAGTGTTAGTAATTCTATTCTGTTATTTTTTACTTTTTGTAATATTAAAAAAAAAAAAAAATACCAAAAAGAATTTTTCGTTATTTTATGCTTTTCTTTTATTCAAAGTTATTTTTCCCAAGTCACGAGTCATTTAGATATTATTTGCTAAAATAACGAGTAAACGGTTCTTGAAAATTACAAAATCGACTCAAATCACATCCTGACTGCTCTATGCGACGTACCACTCACCGTCACATGCGACGTACCATTTGGCGATTTGCGACGTAGCATTTTTTCGAGCATCTTTGTGATCTGTAGCCGTTTTCATTCCGATTCATTCACATACCTTTGATCTACTCGTTATTCCGCACACTTAGGTACCATTTTTACCTCTTTTCACCGTGTATATTTCGTTTAATTGTTATATATATATAGCGGTTGCGGAGGGTTTCGGGTTTGGGACAAATTACCTGTGTAAATGTGTGATAAACATAGTATAAATTATGTTTTCGTGATCACCGTTTAAAGCCGCACCTTGTGGTTTGTTTTGTTTTGAAAACCCCTAAATTTGAAAGTTAGGTTTTCTGGGTTTGGGAACGACTGTTCGTCGGTGCGACGTACGCTGCGACGTCGTGGCCTACGTCGCTATTGCTTATTTATTATCAATTGTCTACGTCGCCCTTCCCTAAGTCGCCTTTTACTGCGATGTCCTACGCGACGTCCCTCACTACGTCGCTACTTTTATTAATGTGATTAAATTCACAATAAATAGCAAAATGCGACGTCCCCTTTAACGTCACTCGAATTTTGTGCGACGTCACGGGCTACGTCGCTTTTGTTATTATTCTGATTTCCTGCGACGTCCATTACTACGTCGCTATCTGAGATGCGACGTCATAAGCTACGTCGCTACTTACAGGAAAATGACAATTTTTGTTACAAACCAAATGTTACGTTTTTCTGACTGTTAAATTCTGTCCAGCAATGGCGGGCGATTTCTTTCAGTTCCTCGCTGAATCAGAAAGACTGTGTTCACTGCTTCTGCCCAAAGAGTGTCACCACTCGCCCGTCCGCGGCTAGAAGGATCCTCTTCCGGTCGTGGATTTTTTTGTGCTTTCTGGTGGTCATGCGCCTTAAAGTTCGTATCTGGTCACTTAGATATGACCATTTTTGTCTCCGTTGGTTGATGATCCGGTGGAATTCTCTCTTTGTCCTGAATCTTGGTTTTCTGGTCTGGAGGAATTCCTTCATTATCCTGGATCTCGGCCTTCTGGTCTGGTGGGATACCATCCCTGTCTTGGATTTTAGCCTGACCTTGTCTTGAATTTTGGCTGTATTTAATTAATCAGGATCTTTGGTCTAGGTTTAAGTTTAGGGTTTAGGGTTTAGGATTTGATATGTTTATTTGTAACTATGTACTTATTTAACATATCAATGAAACCTTTCGTTTGTGACAAGTTTGGTATATTTTGTTTATTCTAACGCTTTTCGAGAATATATATTATATTTCTTTTTGCAGCTATGGCTCTTGTTTTCGAAGCGCGTCACAATACTGCTGCTTACCTTGATGATACTTCTGATAAAGCTGCACCGTATCGTCAGATGATTGCATTTTTGAAACGTTCAAGGGTATTCCACGCCATCTCAGATAACACTGTGGTTTTTGGAAATCTGATCAACCCTTTCTAGAGAAACGCAAATGTTGTTACTGATAACAACGTTCGACGACTGGTCTCTACAGTTCTTAACACTGAGATCACAATTACTGAACAGAGCATTAGGGAGCTTCTTCAGCTGAACGATCAACCAGATATGCCTGTTAGTTTTGATCCAAATTTCGTCGCAGGGGCTATGCAAAGGATTGGATATCCCGGGATTCCCACTGATCAGTATAGGAAAGCGAATCTCACACGTGTTTGGAGATATTTGATGCACGTGATTATCGTTTGTTTGGGCAATAGGAAAGGTGGAACGGATGGTATGAGCCGAAGTTTGGCTTCTGCCATGTTAGCTTTAGTGTACAACAAGCCGTTCAACTTCTCGGGTTTTATCTTCAAGGCTATGGTCGACAATGCAAACGCCGGGGATCAGAAATGGGTATTATATCCGAGATTTGTTCAATTGCACATCAATCGTCATCATCCAGATCTTCAGGCACAGGGTGATATCGATCAGCAACTAAAGATTTCACCGATGATGAGTCGGATCTTTACCATTTGTGCAGGGTATGAGAAAGGGGTTGAGGCACCAAGGGATGTTCCCTTATTTGGTGCTATTGTGGATGAGCATTACGTAGCGCCACCGGAACCTCAGTATATGGACATTCTGGCACCACAGCAACCGCAGCAACCGCTTGTGCACGTTCCTGTTCAAGCTGCGGGGGAGCATGTGAATGCTCTTTTGGAGAATATTGAGCAATTTGGACATGTTGATTCGGATGATTCAGCTTCTCACCATACAGTCGAAGGATCTGATTCTGAAGAAAATCCTGTTCAACAACCTGATGATGGCGGGCCAACGCCTTCGGATTCTGATGGTGCGGTCCTGCACCCGTCTCAGATGGAAACAATTCGACGTCTGTTTTCTCAAAGGTACAAAAGAATTCAGCGTCGTTTGAAACAGGGGCGTGTGTATGTTCCAAAGAATACTGGCAAACGTATTCGAGACGGTGATGATCCTGAGGATGTAGACTTTGAGCCTCGTCGTCGTGTTCGTCGTTCCTCGTCTGCAAGAACTCCAGTCAACCCATCGCCGCAAGCTGATTTTGAGATTCAACCGACTCCAGCATTCATGCAAAAGATTATGGATGATATGCAGAAGATGAAGCAAAAGCTGGAGGCTCAAGACGAAAAGATTGCTGAACAAGCTGCGCTGATCGAGGTTCAGTCTAAGGAACTTGAGGAAACGAAGCATAGAGTTAATGTTTTGGAAGGCAGGTTACTTGCCTCGGGGGAGTCTGGGTCTGGGGTACCCACTTTAGAGTCAAGTGAACCTGCGTCTGTAAACCCCAACCCTGTACTTGAAAATGTTAATGAAAATATTTCTGTTTTGGATTACTTTTGTGTTGATGATATTCCAGGGCAACCGAGACCGCTGGTCGTTGATTATTCATTCGCTGACTTATCGTTTATTCAGAGAATGGCCAGTGGAGTTGGCTCTGAGGAAGAAACGGAGAATGTTTTTGAGATGAATGAGGATGTTTCGATTGAAGAGGAACAGTTGAATTCAGATGAAACGTATGATGATGCACAATCTGGGGAAGCTTATGATGGTGCACCGATTATTGAATCTGATTCAAGTGAAGATGAGAGACCTGCTAAAGCTCAACATGGAGAATCTAGTTCTGCTGCAACTCTAGCTCCAGAGACACAGGCACCGGACTCAGCAGTTCCTGAAACTGAATCTTCTGATATTCCTAAGAAGAAATTAACTGCTGAAGAAAAGAGAGAAAGAAATAAGAAATGGTGGCCTAAGGGACGAAATCCAGTTCCTATTCCAGTTAAATGTCAAGTGTACCAGGTTAGTCGAAATTATACCTGAGTTATTAAAAGCTGGAAGTGTCAGAGGAATCTTTTTATGATTAAGAGAGAAGATGGAGTTCAGTACTTTAGAATGCGTTTTGATAGATTAAGTACGTTGCCAAAAGGAGAGATTAATCGATTAGCTCAGCTTAAATTGATTAATCCATTCGAAAATGATTATGCTGAGTTCATTCAGAGAAATTTACGTCGGGAAGTGTTATCGAAGACATATTCTAAATTGAAACCGACGTTGGGCATTCGGTATACGTGGAAAAAGAAGATTGATCCAGTCACTAGGAAGCCTATGGTTAAAATTCACTATCCGCCTGCTAACTGTTTGACTGAGATACCTCTGGAACCAGTTCCTTATTATTTTCTGAGAAGACTTGTAAAATGGGAACTTGATTCACAGACTGGTGAAGCGGTTATTACTTTTGTACCAGATTCAGAACCGTGGCCAGAAGTTGGAGGTATATGGAATTTGAGGCAAGCAACGTTTAGACTGTATGATCCGATGAGTTTGATTAATTTTCATGAAAAAGATTTAAGAAAACTCTATGATGATCGGATTCGTGTTGGTCAGAAGAATGAGTTCAACAGACGTTTAGCCGAGCAGTTTTACAATGTTGTTACTATTTGTGTGGCTAATGGAATTCATGCTGACGGCCAATTTCCTGCGGGCTGGGTTTAAAGAAGATTTTTGAAGACCAAGCTGAAGACACGGGGGAGTTTGTTAGTACATGTTTGTGTCTGTCAGTTGGTCTAGCTCGTGTTTTGTAATTAGATTTGAGTTTCCTGATTCCTGCGACGTTGTGCGTAACGTCGCAGGTGCGACGTCAGGTATTGGGCCTGCGACGTAGTCAACGTCGCATGGGCTTGGGCCTGCGACGTCGTGTGCGACGTCGCAGGTGCCAGATTTTGTATATAAATGTTTTACGTTTTCTGTTTTAGGGTTGACGAAACCCTAAACGCAATTAGTCGAATCCACCTGTAATCTGATCGGTTATAATCAATATACAAGCATTTTGTTCTTATTCTATTGTGTTTGATTATTCATTGTGTTCGTGTTATAACATAATCGTTGATTCCGCAAACGATTGAGTGACTCGGTTCTGTTAGATCCTAGGTACGGGACAAACACACACCCCCTAATTCGGGTTGCGGAAGCGAATCGGGTCGGGGCATGACTAATCAATAACCAAAGCACAAGATATATAGCAAATGACTCTAAATGAGACGTTTTAGAAAGTACATTGAAATACAGTACAATACATAAGTTTTCAAAAGTATTAAGTCATAAAAGTACATCATTAACGAGTTCGCAAATTGATTTCAAAGATTTTAAATACATAATCCTAGTACAAAAGATAATGCCGGTAAAATCTTCGTTAGTGTATATGCATGCGACTCGTACTAGCTTAGCATATAAGTAGATCCTGCAGGGCCATCCTAATCTTGATGCGTATCTGAGAATGCATCACTAAAAAGGTCAACCAAAAGGTTGGTGAATCTCACAGGTTTATAGTAAGTAACAGTTTTGAACACATCAGCTTGTAAAATCATTGAGTAAATATTGCACAGTCACAATAGTTTCCGTATATATTGCCATGAGCACCATAGTCGAAGCTTAACAATCAGTGATTTTGCCCTCGTGAATGCTAATCCAAAAACATTCATATGAAACGAGTAGAAAACACATGTTTATACGAGTACGGTTCGTGGTGGCGCTACCACCCCAGGTGGGGATTGTCAGTCCCATATGGATCCATATACTAAAACTCGCGCTTAAGTCCATAACTAACAACTATGATTAAAGGGACTTCATTGGATTAAGTAAAACCCATGCAATCGATATACCAGTAAATCAGTAAGTAAATCAAGTAAGTAAGTACATGTGTTCGAGTAAAACAAGTAATGCATCTCCCCCAAAACAGTAAAACAGTAAAAAGGGGCAGTGAGACTCACCTGTGGGTGCTAGCGTTCCTAATCGCAAGTAATATCCAATCCGTAATTCCTCTAACGTCCTAAACGTAAGAGATATATTAATATGGGTATTCGACAACTTGTCAAATTGTGCAAAAGATATGATTGTTTTGTAATGTCGTTTAAGTTGAAAATATGTACGATTCGTTGTTGGTAAAAGTCGTTATTGTTCTAGAATTGAACACATTTATCTTCCTCAAGTTGTCATTTGTTATGTGTATGTATATCTATATATATACATATATTTTTATACATATTCATATATATAAATCATTTAAGTTCATTGTATATTTTGAAAAAGTATATATATATATATATAAAACGTACGAGTTATAATACGTTTTAAGCTTAAGTCGTTTAACTCGAATTATTTTGTCATCGCACATAAAAATATGTACAAGGTAATATTTAACTTCATCCACTTAACTCGTTATAAAAGTTATCTTTCCAAAAATTCATTACTAACATTTAGTTACATACATTGCGACCCTTTTTAACAAACTATCCATATTATAGTTTATAAACATTTTAAAATAGATAGTTTTTATGTATGTAAATAACTAGTCACAAAATCAATCAAAAGTAAAGTAAATAAAAACAGGTAAGAGGGGATTGAACCCCTAACCTTCTGTTTCAACTCACTGAGACCTTGCCACTAGGCTACAGCCTGTTTTTGTTTATAAGTTCCCATGTATATTTATATATCTTATAGTCATAGCAGGTTGCTTCAAGAAAATATGGAAATTAGAAAAAAAAAATAGGTCACAGGTGGGGCTCGAAACTGTGACCTGTGGCTTCCATCCATACCCCTCAACCAACTGGGCTAAGGCCCTTGTTTGTTTATATTTCACTAAACAATATATACATTCTTGTTTTAACTGGGCATATATTTTTGTTTCTCTTGTTCCTCTTCTACGTAACCCACTTGATTCTAACTTTTAATCTTTGGATAGAACAGTGTATATATATATATATATATATATATATATATATATATATGTATATATCACACACATGATTGCATAAATATTATGAACGCAACTTTAAATAAAAAGTGGAGGTTGCTCACGGTGGTGATGGAAGCCGAGGTGGTTATTAACATTTCGTACATATCTTTCTACTATTACGTTTCGTTAAGTTTTATGCCCGTATGTAAAGTTTTAAATCGGTAATCATTATCGCCAACTTTTAAGTTTTCTTAAGTTTTTGTTTCGTGATCTTTCATGTTTATCAAACCCATTTACACGATAGAGAAATCAGTTTATAAAGGAAAGTTTTAACTAGATAGTTTGCCTTACAGTGATGATGATGATCGATGACGATGAGAATGGTGGTGGTGCTGTTGGCTCACGATGGTGGTGGGTTTCGGTGGTGGTGATTTGACTGAGAGGGGGAGAGATAGCAAAGGTGACGGTGGTGGGTTGACAAAGGTAGTGATGGTGATGGTTCTGCTACTGCTGTTGCTCCTTGTTGTTGTTATTGTTATAGTTAATGGTTGTTGTTGTTAGTAGTTGAATCCGAGAGAAGAGAGGGAGAGAGTGCCGAGAGTGATGAAGAATGTGTGAGTGTGAATGAATTATTGGGGGTCGGTTGATTTAATCGGCCTCCAATAATTGAGGTAGGTGGTATTTTCCGACCCGTGATTGTGTACCCGATCGTAATGTAGTGTAATATTTAAAAATGAAAATTTTCTAAATATTATTTCGTATACGTTAACAATTGAAATATTTTATAAAAATACTTCCAATGAGATATAAAAATATATCTTAGTTTAACTCAAATACACGGATAGTTTTCTGTATCTAAAATGTACTTAAATAATTTTCGGAGTACATAGTTATTATTCTCAATAATAATACTTTGTTTAAAAAAAATGTTTTTCACCAAATTCTATTTTGGGTTTCTGCGTTCTACCAGATTTGTGTACGTGTGATTATTATATAATAGTTTCGTGTTATATAATACTTTGTAATTAAAGTTTAAATTTGAACGGTAATTTGGGTCATTTTAGACCGGGTGTCACATTCTCCCCTTGTTAGGAGAATTTCGTCCCGAAATTTGTTCGTAGTATTTATCGTTGTATTCAAGTTATAGTCTGCGTGTTATCTACGTAAGTCGGACAACACCTATTTAGAGTTGTCTTCCTCCCCTTGTTAAGCTAATGCCCTACTGGCCATTAAAGGAAATAGAGGAAGTGTGATGAAATTTTATTGACCACTTTATCGGTAGGACAAGGTCAGTCAGAAAGTAAGTCACTAAGTTGTAGCTACACTTTGTACTAGTAGCCTACAGTAATGCAGTAAATCCTTGATTGTTTTGTCGGTAAGACAGGGTTGGTCGTTCAGCCAATCGCTAGAGTGCAGCTACATTTTGTACTAGTAGCCTACCTTAGACTCTATCAGTCTCATATAGAAACGAAGTGGTTTAGCACATTTTAGTTTTATGTGGGATGTTACCCATAATACGGTTTTATGTGAGTCGTCACCTAAAAATTTGTTTTACTTGGGACGTTACCCAGTATATAAAAGTCAACCGGTATGTTTTCCGGTATACAACAGCGTAGGATATGTTATTCCTATATCTTTGTGCTAAAACTAGTTTCATATATAGAGACTATAGATCTAAATTGTCATTTTCCCCTAACACTATTGTGCACTTAGAATCTAGGGAAAACATAACAAGTATCAAGTAGCAAGTAAAGTTTATCAAGTAAGTAGTATGAAAGCAGTTAGGTTGTTAGCGAGTAACCATACTCGCATCCCTATTCAAATACTGGTAGTCTTTGTTCTTATAAACGGCAAGGAGGTCAGTGGGTACTGTGTAATTTCGTTGACCATTCAGGGTTTGAAAGTTTGTATACGGTTGTGTACAGTAAGTAAGTTTGCACGGTTTTGAAGTTTTGAAACTTCTATAAAACATTTCGTAAGAAATTTTGCGACATGTTTGTTAAAAGTACATTCATCAAAAAAATTTCGATAGTGAAAGTCGGTTGAAAACTTTGGGGTCTGATGAAAACTTTAGTCGATAAATAGTTCGCCAATTTCCTTATTCTATTTTGTACTTAGAATCTAAGGAAACTGATAAAATGCTAAGCAGTAAACTGAACCTATCAAAGTAAGTAGTATATATGCAGTTTTGGTTATTCGGGAGTGAACGTACCCGTGTTGAGTAAGTCAATAAGTCTAGGGTTCTTGTGATTACCTTCAGCATTAAGTACATAGAACCTGCCCTTAGCGGCATTGTTGTTTTTGTCCTTTAGTCTTGGGCAATCTCTCTTGAAATGCCCGGTACCATTGCACTCATAACAGGTTTTGGGTGCAGAGGTGTCGGTACCAGTGGGGGTTGCTTTACAGTCCTTGGTCAGATGTCCAAATCGCTTGCATTTGGTGCAAGGACACAGACCATCATGATGAAGCTTGCACTTAGAGCAATAGGGCTTTCTTCCCTTATACTCTTTCTTGTCATCAGATTCAGAGGTGTTGGCCTGAGCAGTTGCAGGCTTCTTGTTAGCTTGGCTTTGATTTCCAGAGCTTCCATCAGCTTTCCTCTTGTTTTCTCCCGAGTTGTTTCAAGTATTTTTGCCGCCAGCGGTTCCTTGACGAACCATTTGTGACATCAGTTTGTGTGCCATACGTACTGTACCATGAAATGTGGGAGAGTTTGATGAAGTAACCATTCCCTGAATTTGTGGAGGAAGTCCCCAGAGATAGCGCTCAATTCGCTTGGATTCCGTATCAACCATAGATGGGCACAGGTGTGCTAACTGATTGAATCGAGAAGAGTAGCCAGCAATGTCATCCCCTTGAGTGGTGAGATTCCAGAATTCTGCCTCGAGCTGTTGAATTTCATCCCTAGGACAATACTCATCCTTGAGCATTTTCTTCAGCTCATCCCAGGGAGTTTCCAAAGCAATGTCTTGGCCCACCGAGTCAGCATAAGTGTTCCACCATGTCAGAGCATCATCCATGAAAGTATAGGTGGAGAACTTGACCTTACAGTCCTCAGTGCAGTTGCAGATGCGAAAGACTGCCTCAGTCTTTTCCAACCATCGTAACAACCCAATGGCACCTTCAGTGCCGTTGAAGTTCAGAGGCTTACAGTTAAGGAAGTCCTTGTAGGTGCAAGGTTTTACCACAGCGGTATTTGGTGGTGTTTCAGCGCCATCAGATCGTCGTCGCTCAGCACTTACTGCGTCAGCAACCAGTCGATCGACCTGAACTTGAGTGAACTTTTGGCGTCGTGGAGGCATGTTCCTTCAATAAAGATAAGGGACATGTTAGAGTTTCGTATAAGAATATGATCATCGTAGTTGTATATATAATGGTAATATTCCACAACACAAGTGACAATCAATAGTGTAGAATAACAGGAGTTGTAATCATCTAACTTGCGAATTCAAATGATTAAGAGAATTTAAGGTTTACAAAAGAAAAAGGGATAGTACATCCGAACGGATATTAGCAGTTATGCGGAATATGATAGGGGGTAGGAAAAGATTTGTACTTAGAGAAATACTGGATACGAATGTTAAAACTGATGGGTGAGCGAATGATGGTTCTTTGATGACCAGTTTGTGCAGAAGAAGGCGTCGAAGTTCTTAATCTCTACCTAGGGTAAGTCTATTTCGAAGAGATGACCCTCTCAGACAGGGCACATCTCGGTACTATTTTCCTAACTTGATCAACTTACCATAGGCCTATTCTAAAGCGTATATGAACAATAAGTTCGTTACCAAGTATCCGAGAATATCACTAGGCCTAATCATATATGTATAACCCATGTATACATACATATTATCCACCTAGTTGTATCTAGCGCAAAACAAGTACAAGTCACGGTTCTCTCGTGGTCAGAGTCGACTAGTGCATTCCCGTTCAACATAACCCCTTTCAAATCTTACATCATCTTCATTTAATTGTACATAGTTGATCAGGCTATGTTAAATTAAACTCGTATGATGAAATCACCGAACCAGTTATATCTAATGAGGAATACTGCCTAACGGTCATAGTCTAGGCCCACTAAATGCAACCTAGTTCGCTATAACCTTAGGCTCTGATACCAATCTGTCACACCCCCTAATTCGAGTTGCGGAAGCGAATCGGGTCGGGGCATGACTAATCAATAACCAAAGCACAAGATATATAGCAAACGACTCTAAATGAGACGTTTTAGAAAGTACATTGAAATACAGTACAATACATAAGTTTTCAAAAG
Organism: Helichrysum umbraculigerum; assembly: GCA_949592205.1. NCBI lineage: Eukaryota > Viridiplantae > Streptophyta > Magnoliopsida > Asterales > Asteraceae > Helichrysum > Helichrysum umbraculigerum. The sequence goes on from CATIUR010000004.1 coordinate 97,528,770, forward strand.
TGTTAAGTCATAAAAGTACATCATTAACGAGTTCGCAAATTGATTTCAAAGATTTTAAATACATAATCCTAGTACAAAAGATAATGCCGGTAAAATCTTCGTTAGTGTATATGCATGCGACTCGTACTAGCTTAGCATGTAAGTAGATCCTGCAGGGCCATCCTAATCTTGCTGCGTACCTGAGAATGCATCACTAAAAAGGTCAACCAAAAGGTTGGTGAATCTCACAGGTTTATAGTAAGTAACAGTTTTGAACACATCAGCATGTAAAATCATTGAGTAAATATTGCACAGTCGCAATAGTTTCCGTATATATTGCCATGAGCACCATAGTCGAAGCTTAACAATCAGTGATTTTGCCCTCGTGAATGCTAATCCAAAAACATTCATATGAAACGAGTAGAAAACACCTGTTTATACGAGTACGGTTTGTGGTGGCGCTACCACCCCAGGTGGGGATTGTCAGTCCCATATGGATCCATATACTAAAACTCGCGCTTAAGTCCATAACTAACAACTATGATTAAAGGGACTTCATTGGATTAAGGAAAAAATCCCATGCAATCGATATACCAGTAAATCAGTAAGTAAATCAAGTAAGTAAGTACATGTGTTCGAGTAAAACAAGTAATACATCTCCCCTAAAACAGTAAAACAGTAAAAAGGGGCCATGAGACTCACCTGTGGGTGCTAGCGTTCCTAATCGCAAGTAATATCCAATCCGTAATTCCTCTAACGTCCTAAACGTAAGAGATATATTAATATGGGTATTCGACAACTTGTCAAATTGTGCAAAAGATATGATTGTTTTGTAATGTCGTTTAAGTTGAAAATATGTACGATTCGTTGTTGGTAAAAGTCGTTATTGTTCTAGAATTGAACACATTTATCTTCCTCAAGTTGTCATTTGTTATGTGTATGTATATCTATATATATACATATATTTTTATACATATTCATATATATAAATTATTTAAGTTCATTGTATATTTTGAAAAAGTATATATATATATATAAAACGTACGAGTTATAATACGCTTTAAGCTTAAGTCGTTTAACTCGAATTATTTTGTCATCGCACATAAAAATATGTACAAGGTAATATTTAACTTCATCCACTTAACTCGTTATAAAAGTTATCTTTCCAAAAATTCATTACTAACATTTAGTTACATACATTGCGACCCTTTTTAACAAACTATCCATATTATAATTTATAAACATTTTAAAATAGATAGTTTTTATGTATGTAAATAACTAGTCACAAAATCAATCAAAAGTAAAGTAAATAAAAACAAGTACGAGGGGATTGAACCCCTAACCTTCTGTTTCAACTCACTGAGACCTTGCCACTAGGCTACAGCATGTTTTTGTTTATAAGTTCCCATGTATATTTATATATCTTATAGTCATAGCAGGTTGCTTCAAGAAAATATGGAAATTAAAAAAAAAAAAAACAGGTCACAGGTGGGGCTCGAACCTGTGACCTGTGGCTTCCATCCATACGCCTCAACCAACTAGGCTAAGGCCCTTGTTTGTTTATATTTCACTAAACAATATATACATTCTTGTTTTAACTGGGCATATATTTTTGTTTCTCTTGTTCCTCTTCTACGTAACCCACTTGACTCTAACTTTTAATCTTTGGATAGAACAGTATATATATATATATATATGTATATATATATATATATGTATATATATATATATATATATGTATATATATATATATATATATATGTATATATATATATGTATGTATATATATATATATATATATATGTATATATATATATATATATATGTATATATCACACACATGATTGCATAAATATTATGAACGCAACTTTATATATATATATATATGTATATATCACACACATGATTGCATAAATATTATGAACGCAACTTTAAATAAAAAGTGGAGGTTGCTCACGGTGGTGATGGAAGCCGAGGTGGTTATTAACATTTCGTACATATCTTTCTACTATTACGTTTCGTTAAGTTTTATGCCCGTATGTAAAGTTTTAAATCGGTAATCATTATCGCCAACTTTTAAGTTTTCTTAAGTTTTTGTTTCGTGATCTTTCATGTTTATCAAACCCATTTACACGATAGAGAAATCAGTTTATAAAGGAAAGTTTTAACTAGATAGTTTGCCTTACAGTGATGATGATGATCGATGACGATGAGAATGGTGGTGGTGCTGTTGGCTCACGATGGTGGTGGGTTTCGGTGGTGGTGATTTAACCGAGAGGGGGAGAGATAGCAAAGGTGACGGTGGTGGGTTGACAAAGGTAGTGATGGTGATGGTTCTGCTACTGCTGTTGCTCCTTGTTGTTGTTATTGTTATAGTTAATGGTTGTTGTTGTTAGTAGTTGAATCCGAGAGAAGAGAGGGAGAGAGTGCCGAGAGTGATGAAGAATGTGTGAGTGTGAATGAATTATTGGGGGTCGGTTGATTTAATCGGCCTCCAATAATTGAGGTAGGTGGTATTTTCCGACCCGTGATTGTGTACCCGATCGTAATGTAGTGTAATATTTAAAAATGGAAATTTTCTAAATATTATTTCGTATACGTTAACAATTGAAATATTTTATAAAAATACTTCCAATGAGATATAAAAATATATCTTAGTTTAACTCAAATACACGGATAGTTTTCTGTATCTAAAATGTACTTAAATAATTTTCGGAGTACGTAGTTATTATTCTCAATAATAATACTTTGTTTAAAAAAAATGTTTTTCACCAAATTCTATTTTGGGTTTCTGCGTTCTACCAGATTTGTGTACGTGTGATTATTATATAATAGTTTCGTGTTATATAATACTTTGTAATTAAAGTTTAAATTTGAACGGTAATTTGGGTCATTTTAGACCGGGTGTCACAGTAAGTATAACCTAAGATCGTTCTATGAATCCAAACGTGTGGGCGATTAAAATTGACACTTTCGGTAGGGAAGTATTTAGGATGGAACAAAGTAGGTAGGTTTGGGATTTAAAGACAGATAATTAAAATGCTGGAAAGTGAATTGCAAGAAATTAAAGTACAGGAAAAGCAGATAAAGAAAAAGATGTGATTGCTGAGATTTCGATAATTAATATTTCAGGATGACAGAACAAATAGGGTTGATACTTAATGTGGCAGTTAAACTACTAGGTGTAAACTCTAGAACCCTACCAACTCAATTTCCCATTGGCGTGTCACTTGGAACTAGGTTATCGTGATTCTGATCGGAGCAATACGCAAACTTCCAATACTCATCTAGTTGAAAAATGAGCAACCTATTTTGGTTTTATACCGAGATGCATGAATCAGTAGCGTATCGTCTCATAGGTCCGACCGTTCTTAACCCTACGGTAGTTTACTACTTTATTAGCACGCAGAATAATAACTTTGTATGCTTGGACCGTCGATTGTGTAAGGCTTAGTGTTTCAAGGGTTCAAGGTCACTAGGACTTTACTCTTATTCCTAAGTCTTGTTTTTTCTCGATTAAGCTCTAGTTACTTCGACTTATGACTTAATTTCTCCTTTTCAATCAGTTATACATCTCCAGATTATTCGCAGTTTGTTAAAACATGTTTCATATGAGGACCATGCATTTCAATAATAGACAGTGTACTTTACATGAGATTTCCACGGCTTCTTATATCCAACACGCGGTCAAGAGTAATTGACAGTGAAAGTGACACTCTATCTAATTAAATGTAAAGAAGTGCAGAAATGTAAACCTAATATATACAACGAGTGGTTTCATTGTGTCTTACTTATTGCATGTCATGGGCACAGATAACTACTTACCATAATTAAGGTTGATCAGGTCCTAATTACTAGGTTGCAGTCACGTGGATAACTGGAAAGGGTACTCCATAAATTAAACTTAAATTCATAGAGTCCTAACAGTAAAGGGATTATAATCTCCTATTTTATCTGAACGTGTTTTACGAACATTATTTTATAATGCATTGACTCTCGTAGGATACACCAGTTAGTTGCGTAGTTGTATTATCCTTCCGGAGTTCCAACTTTTAAAACAGAGCTGATTCCAATAATATAACTACCTTCGGTCGTTTACCGGCTTCCGTACGTTTGTACTTTGCCTAAAGCATTTCCAGCACTATACCGAATAAACAGTTGAATAGGGGCCGTTATATCATTTTACGATTATCGTGCATTGATTATGTAATGACATCCTTACTTATAATTATCTACATCATCAGCAATCACAATAATAAACTACTCGCAATTCATGGCAACAAATAAATCACATACCAGGCAATAATACATATTCAAAATATGAAATGAGACAAGTATAATAAAAGTTTAGATATCACCCGGAATTAAATGCGTAGCAGCGTATTATTATAATTGACAAACTCTTTCGCACGTACAAAGATTGATCTCCGAATCTCTAGCCTTCGCCCTAGGTTCTACGTTAGTCCGTAGACTAATTACAATAATCCTAGAATGAGAAAGACTAAAAGACTACAAGAGATTTTCTAGTGAGAAAGTAAGAAAGAAAGAGTTTTTCCAAAGTATGGAAGGTGTAACACCCCCAAATTTAATGATTTGCGGAAGCACGATTTGGGTGTTACTAATCAATATACAAAGCACAAAGTTATATAGTAAACGACTCTATATGCGTCGTTTTAATAAAATATATATAGATGTTAAAATGTTTACAACTTTTACAACTATACATAGCTCGTGTTCGATAAAATGAGAGATTTCAGTACATAAGTACTTATACAAAATATACTAATGCAAGAAAATCTCTATTGTCTGCATGCTGACTCGAGCTATAATAATCCTGCTAGCAGCCAAAATCTACTGCTGGGTACCTGTGATACATGCTAAAATGGGTCAGCTAAAGCTGGTGAGCTCACAGGTTTGAAATCAAGTAATATAGTATGAACCGCAAGATTTAATAATGATTTGCATCCAGCAAATGAGAAATATATATATGTATACAATCATGAGCGCATAGTTGAGCTTAACTCGAGGGCCGGGTCCCCTATAGAGAATTCCGGGCGAGGTGCCTCCACGAGTGCCTAATCAACACTCGTCTTCCCAAATATTAGTACGTTCGTTTACCCGGTTAGTGCTTGCTAACCCGAACGAGGAGGGTCAATCCTATATGGTACCATATACTAATATTCACGCTACAACGTATTAACAAACTATGCTGACGGAGGACTTTGAATTGATTAGTTGTGTAAAACTCATGTAGTATATGAAAATGTTTGTACTTGCGTTCACATGTAAAAACGAGCAGTATATCACACCCCTGAGTAAAACAGTAAAAAGAGGGGCCATGAGACTCACCTGAGTCTTGTGAGTTTAACTTAATAAGCTTGAGTTGATTAGCCGAGTAATGAAGTCCAAAGACTTGTAACCTGAGGGTGTCCACGACACGCGATGGTTATAAATATGTTTGGGTATCTCAAAAGATCACCCTTGTAGTTGTTCGTCCAACTAGAATGTCCAAATGTTTTCGATTTGGTTGATTTGTTAAGTGTTTGAAAACGTGTACGGCCCGTTGGTGATTAATTGTAATAATAGTCTTGATGTTATCACATTGATTTCGAAGTGTTATACTTGAAAAGTATATTCCATTATGTTTGAAAAGTTGTATCATATAAGCGTTTTGAAGTCGTACAAGTTTGACACTTGGTGAGAAATGTGCTTACGGAATCTAAGTACGGGGGTCCAGGGGCAGCGCCCCTGGCGGGGTCCAAGGGGCTGGTCCCTGGCTGGGGTCGAGATGCCAGGTCAGCTCAAAAAATTTTTATTTCTACTATATTGCTTTGGTGAAAACGCATCTGGGGTCTGAATTTGGGTAAAATCGAGTGATAAATTTCGAGTCTCGACGCTTAGTAAAAAATCTGTGTTTTTGAGGTTCTGGTTTGTGCGACGTTGGGTGCGACATCGCAGATCCTGACTGCAACGTTGAGCATGGCGTCGCTATGTGCGACTTTCGCAATTTAATGCGACGTTGTGAGTGGCGTCGCTATACGCGACGTTGTTGATTTCTGCGACGTAAGGGATTGCGTCGCTATACGCGACGTCGGCAACTTAATGCGATGTTAATGACGATGTCGCTATATGCGACGTGGTGACTGGTATTGCGACGTTACAACTGACGTCGCAATTGGGCCAAGCCGGATGCGATGTCGGCGACTGATCTGGTTTCGGTGGCCGGAAAATCGGCCGAACGACTTCCGTTTGGTCCAAATCTTTTACCCAACCTATATTTGGACATTATAAGTTGATACAAACCATAAAAACGTAAGAATGAGTAAAAACGGAGAGTTTCGGGTTTTGTCGGAAACTTACGCGGTGTCGAAATGAAATTCCGAAAAGACAGGATGATAGATCGTGATGTCGTGGTGCTTTTCCTCCAAAGATGTGGTGTGATCCGACGTCGTTTAGTGGTAGTAATTGGCGATTTTGTGATGTTGGTGGTGATGGTGATTTGAAAGAAAGAAATGGAGAGAGAGAGAAAAAGATGGTGAAATGAGGAAGAAATGAGGAGGGAGGGGGTTTTGATGAGCCTCCTCCTTTTTCAGCTCCCGCGTTGCGCTCCGTGCGGTATTCGTTTTCCCGTTCGTTTAAACGTTAATTAATTATTTTATATGTTTAATTATAAGTTTTAAAATACGAATTATTACGCGTTATTTTTATTGAAATATTTCACCAATTACGTTATATTTGAATTATAAAACATAACTTAGTTCGTTTTATTTGTTTGCGCGTTTATTATTTTAAGTCGTGTAAGTTTTGTTTGTACGATACGATTTATAATTGGAATATTATTAGAATAATATTTTTGACATAATAGCGTTATTAAATAATGTCACGTTATTTAATAAAATTGGTCACTAACGTCCATATTCGTTTGAATCGAACTACATTCGATTTGAAAAGCGTACGATTGCATCAAATCGTATAATCGTATATATTCATCAATATATATATTTTGATACATTAATTAGCCTAACACAGAACTAATTACATGTATTATCATAGAATTAGGTACCAATTACTAGTCCTAATTTGGCGGGTGTTACAGAAGGTGTGTTTTGCAAATGAACTAAAGCCCCGTATTTATAGGTGAGTTTTGGCTCACATTAGCATCAAGGGGTGCACATTAGCGTAACGTGGTAAAAAGGTGCACCAAGTACTGTACAACGCGGAAAGGTGGTGCACCGGGTACTGTACAACGTGGAAAGTAGGCGCACCAGGTACGGGAATTAGCCAAAAAAGGAAAACGAGACGGGGGACGGCAGGCCGGCGGCGCCCTGGTGGTGGCCGGCGACGGCTAGTTGCCACCCGCCCCGTTTCGCCGTCTTTTGCTTCGTTTCTTGATTCGTGCTTCGTTATGCGCCCGTTTGAGTCGATTCTTTTTTTGTTGGATTCGTAATTCAAAAACGAAGATTTTTACATAAGATAGCCCCTGAGATGAGGTCCTAACTCCAGATATTGCGTACGAATCATTTGGATCTTCCAGCGGGCATAGAATCTTCATTATTTATCCGTTTTAGTTGATTCTTCTTCTGTTGGATTCGTATTTTGAAAACGAACATCTTGGATAGAATAGATGTTGGTGAAGGGCACTTTAGTCTTGAAATCTCGTTTTGGTGCCTTGAATCTTCAAACGTGTGTGGTATCTTCATTTTACATCCGTTTTGCTTGATTTTTCTCGTGCAACCTTGTTTTGACCAACTTGGTATAATGTTACTGATTTGTACCATATTTGAATTCAAAATGCCAAGAATCGTTCCAGAATGAGAGAGATATCGGCAGTAAAAACATGACTTTTTACGCGATATCAAGTATCCCACACTTAGAACTTTGCCTGTCCTCAAGCAAACTCATTCATAAAAAGCTTCTGGAAGGATTCTAATTGCATCAGTTGTAAAACCTGCCAAATTAGGACTAGTGATTAGTGCCTAATCATTTGTTAATACATGTAATTAGCTCGGTTTTAGGCTAATTAATGTATCGAAATATATATTGATGAATATATACAAAAATGCGATTTGATTAAAGCGTACGCAATTTAAATCGAAGATAATTCGGTTCAAGTAAATACGGACGTTGGTGAACAATTTTATTACATGATGTAACAAATAATTAACAAGTTAAAGTAAATACGGACGTTCGTACAAATAAACGTCTACACGATTAAAATGTTAAACGCACAACCAAAACAAAACAAGTTAAAGTGACATTTTATAACGCAATTATTAAGTATTTGGTAAAATACTTCAACAAAAATATTGAGTAACTTATTGTAATTTAAAACGTATATTTAAAACATATAAAATAATTAATTAACGTTTAAACGAACGGGAAAATGAACACCGCACGGAGCGCGAGTACACGGAGTTAAAAGTGGAGACCCGCACCTCGGTGGGGTCCCCACGAAAATCAGCAAAAAGGGGATCCACCCCTTTTCCCCACCATTTCATCATCATCTTCACCCCTCTCTATTCTCTCTCTTTCTTTTCTCTCTAAATCAACAAACACCACCACCACACTAAATCGTAAAAACACACCACCAAATGTCGTCAAATCATCGAGATAATTAGAGAAAAAGAACCACCACGCAACGATCTACAACTTTATCTTTTCAGAATTTCATTCCGACACCGCGTAAGTTTCCGACAAAAACCCGAAACTCTTCGATTTCGTTTATTTTTACATGAAATTGGTTTGTTTATGTTCAAAATGTCCATATATGGGTTGGGTAAAAGAATCGGACCAAGTGGTCGCCGGAAAACTCATTTTTGGCCCAAAAATCCGTCAACAGTTCGAAGTGACGCAACGACGACTGCAGTATAGCGTCACTTCGTGCGTCACTTACACTTTGTTCCAGAGTTTTTAGTGGAGAGAAAAGAAAAGAAAATGTACTAAAAAGATAGGAAAGAAAAGAAGAGGAGATATTGGGTTTTTAAATTTGGTGTTCCAGAGTTTAGAAGAAAAGAAAAGAAAGGGAAAGTTTTTGTGTTCCAGAGTTTAGAAAGAAAAGAAAAGAAAATTAGTGATTTTACAACTTTATCCTCAAAATGTACAAAATACAACGTCGAACAAGCCAATCTACAAAACGTCTCATACTATAAATTGTAGACAAAATTCACATGAGACGAAACAACCATCAATAATGGGACCTCCAGCCACCCTTACGAATCACAGTCACCAAACCAAAGCAAATTTAGCAGCTAAAGGCCATGCCCAACAAAAAAGCAAACATGTGCAGTACAAACAAATATTTTTAAAACTAGGATAAAAGTTTCCAAATAGTTTTCACAGCTAAAAACCAAGAACAAAAACATCCACAATCCTTGCTACAAACGGAGTCTCATGTTGAAGAACAAGAACTAAACTTGTATCTTCACACAAGAAAAAAAAACACTAGAAATAATTGAAAGTCAAACAAACCATTTGCAACGACAAGTTTGTTTGCAGCAACAAGTTTAAAGAATGGTAAATAAACGAACCAAATGCTCAATCAGATCACTAAGCTTCACCCATCATTTTCTTCAGCATGTACACTCGAAGCGGACCAGGACTACTAAATAATACTCGTGCACGTTTTGGATTCTCAGCCAGAAAAACAACGGCACTTGCTATGTCATCGGGATAAAAAGCCGTAGGTTCCAATTCTTGAAAGATTTCATCTCCTGTGTACTCACGTTGATAAGCTCTTTCAAGTATCATATTTGTTTCTTGTAACACTGTATTACCTTCCCTAATAGCATGAGCCACCTCTTGAACACCACTCAGAACATTTGAATCAGATGCTTCTTCTTCATGATTTTTTCTTTTTCTAGGTTAGCATTTTTTTGCATTTGTAGGCTGCTCGATGGGAGAAACCTCTTTCACATCATCATCGTTGTTCAAGTCCTCCAAGTTAACTTCATTGGAAGCTAATAAGTCATCAATTTCTTCGATTGTTTCTACTTTTCTGTCGTCTTTATTGTTCAACCGGGCATTTTTTTCCTTGGGAGTTTCAGCAACAGCACCCGATGCTCGATCTTTAGCAAATAGTAGTAGCAAGTCATTGTAGTTAGATATTTTCTCGTCTTCCATTCTGCAGCCTCAGGCTTTGCCTATTATGATAAACGAATTCATTATTCTACACGATAATGAAAGTATGCAAATGATCAAAGCTAACATGTAAAAGATATTACCCCTACATTTATCAAGTCTTCCCATACTTCACTTTCCGCTTCTATTAGTTGAGTCTGCGCATTCCAGGAAAACCCGCTCAATGAAGTTCCCCGGAACACATCATAACATTGAGCAAAGTGTGTTTTCAGAGTCTTCATCCTATTCTTCAAATGAGATTTGGTACATTCTATCTTAAGGTTTGTAGTCAACTCTTTTACCATATTAGCATAGGCTTGAGATGTGAATGTTCCACCAACTCGATTACCCGCCTCTTGTTGTGTGAGCATTGCTTGAATGAATGCCACGTCCATTTGAGCTGTCCAAACTAATTGCTCCCTCTTAACAGTCTTCTCGGTCTTCGTAGTGTCTACCTTGTTAGTCATGATTGACTACTACATACAATGTTAAAACAATAAGATAAAAGCAGTATGAAAAGTATAAAAGCTAAATAAGATTTATGGCGTCATTCATGTGAAAAGTATAAAAAACTACGCATACTCCATAATCAATAATGTAAACAAATTTAGATTCAATCAAAAGAAAACTGTCATACATAGGTATTATTATATAGTGTTATTGAACTACTTAGACATATCAATTTCATCGTCTGGATGCAACAAATAATCAGCCCACATCTCAGCTGCAATTGAATTTCGTAATTGCTCTCCACTCGTACTAGTAGCACCCGTGCCTCTTGGATTATGATGTTCTTCGTTTGAACTTAACAGCTCTTTTACCACCTTATCTTCTAGTTCCTTGTCGCGATCTTCCTCGATTAAGAAGTTGTGTAAAATACAACAGGCCATAAATATAGAGGACTGTGTTTCACAAGAGTACTCTGGCTCGGATGAACTTCTTATGATAGGGAATCTTTTTTTAAGTACACCAAATGCCCGTTCAATAGCATTTCGTAGTGATGCATGGCGAAGGTTAAACAGTTCTTTTGCATTGACAGGTGAACGAGCCGAGTACTCTTTTAAATGATATCTTACACATCTATACGGCGTCATTAATTTACTTGTATGTGGAAGACCCGCATCAACCAAACAATATCTACCTATAAACAAAGTATAATTATCATATCACATCATAATAATATGTGAACATGCACAACGCTACATTTGGTTTAAGAAATTACCCGAGGGAATGACTAGCTTATCTTCTCTAGTGAATGCGTTTTTTATTATTCGTGAGTCGGACGCAGTTCCCTCCCAACCCGACAAAACATATGTAAACTTCAAGTCAAATGTGCAAGCAGCTAAAACATTAATTGTTGGGTATCCCTTACGACCTCGATATCTTGCGGCATCTTTATTATGTACCTTCACACGAACATATGTTCCATCAATCGCTCCTATACAATTCTTGAAGAAAGGGTAAAATCTTCTTTTTTCTTGGATTTCTTTGGGAACGATATCACCTGTGGGTTGTTTAAGATAATGTCCTTCTATAGATAAAATTGCTTTCAAAACTCTATGAAAGCACCTACTAACTGTTGAATCAGAGCGACGATAAATCCAAGAGGTGAAACGGACACTTATATCATTTCCTACAATATGTAAAAATCTAGCAACGTGTTCCTAACGGACATACGTTGAGTTGCTCGAAGTCCACCATCACGCTCTAAGATTCTGCATAACTTTTTAAAGGCTTGCGCATTCATGCGAATATTGTGACACCCGGTCAAAATAACCCAAAATTAGCTCCTAATTTAAACTTTTAAAACACGTAATTACATACGTGTCAATACTCAAGTACACAAGTATTATATATATATGTATATATATAAACCGAAACGATGAATTAATAATCGCAAATACACGAATTTAACAAAACGTAGAAACTCAAAATGAAAGCGAGCGAAAAACATTTTTAAATCAAGTATTATTATTAAGGATAATAATTATGTACTCCGTTTGAAATTTAAATACCTTTTAGATACTGAAAACTATCCGTACATTTTAAGTAAAGCAAAGATATATTTTTATATCTCTTTAAAAGTATTTTTATAAAATACTTTGATTTGAAAGGTATACGATTACATTTTTAGAAAATTACCATTTTAAAAGATTATACTATATAACGATCGGGTACGCAAACACGGGTCGAGTATTACCCATCTACCTCAATAATTGAGGCCGGTTATAATACCCGACCTCAATTATTTTACACACACACGCACATAATTTTGATCACTCTCTTTCTCTTCCTCTGCTCTCTCTCGATCCATCTCAAATGCAACAACAACAACAATAACATTAACAACAACAACAATCTGCAACATCATCATCTAATCATCTTCATCATCATCGGATCATCCTCGTCATCATCACCAACCGTTTCGTTTTCAAATTTGTAAGGAACCATTCCGTTTTCCTTTTAAATTCATGTTTATAATACATTATATTACATGTATTAGCTTTGTATTAAGTTGTTGTAAGCGGAAATAGGATTTAGAACTGGTTTTGTATGTTTTCTGCACGAACAGAGTCGAACCAGTCACGTGAATCCGGCGGATTCGGGTGAATCCGGCGGATTCCTGCCCAAACCCAATGAATACGGCGTATTCGGGTGAATACGGCGTATTCCCCAAACTTTGAGTCCAATCCGGCGGATTCATTTGAATCCGGCGGATTCCCTTCAAAACCATTGAATACGGCGTATTCAAACCAATACGGCGTATTCCCCTAAAAATCATTGAATCCGGCGTATTCAACCCAATACGGCGTATTCCCCTCAAAACTCGCCAATCCGGCGGATTCATTTGAATCCGGCGGATTCCCCCTTTATATTCCATGATCCAACGGATCAATAAACTAGCCCTGCGAATTCTAGCTAAAACAGAACAAATAAATTTTCGAAAACGTCGACGATTTAACAACTTAAAACAGGGTAGCTTCTCGATGAAAATTTTATTATAACGGATTGGGCTCAAATTCGCTCGGTCATTCAAAAACAACCCAATGGTCAAGGCTAAGTACCTTAGCCTAATCAGTTTTAGGCCATCCGGGGTCGTCTAGGGGTCGAAAATGGCATATTTTAGTTTTCGGACGCGTGCCAAAGTTTTGTAAATTATGAAATAAAGTGTAACGGATATAATAAACTTGAGTAACAACTAAACTTATACGATACAACTTATATGCGAAACACGTGCCTTTTATAAGCACAACAAATCATGTATAATAATAATAGTTTGAAATTATTATTACAAACCGTCACCACAAGCCGTACATTTTACAAAACTTCAAACGTAAATACGAGGCGAATACTTTGGACTCAATTAATCAAGCAAACAACTATAAGAGCTATTAATTAAAGCATTCACTTACACTTATACAATCTCGCGTGTTTAGGACACTAGGAGGTTACGTTGGTTCACGCGCACACTTTAGGATTGCTTGCTCTACAGGTGAGTCTCACTGCCCCTTTTTACTGTTTTTACTTTGGGGGAGGTGCATCACTTGTTTACTGAATATACTTGTTTACTGTATGTACTTGTTTACTGAAAGTGATTGTTTACTAAGATTACTTGAATTACTAAATACATTTACAAATGTATTAAATTACTGACTTATTTACTTACTGATTTTAATACACATACAAATGTATTATTTTACTGATTTGAATACAAGTACAAAATGTATTATTTTACCGACTTTAATACCAGTACAAAAGGTATTATTTTACAAACTATAATACAAGTACAAAATGTATTATTTTACTGATTTGAATACAAGTACAAAATGTATTATTTTACCTACTTTAATACCAGTACAAAAGGTATTATTTTACAAACTATAATACAAGTACAAAATGTATTATTTTACTGATTTGAATACAAGTACAAAATGTATTATTTTACCGACTTTAATACCAGTACAAAAGGTATTATTTTACAAACTATAATACAAGTACAAAATGTATTATTTTACTGATTTGAATACAAGTACAAAATGTATTATTTTACCGACTTTAATACAAATACAAAATGTATTAATTACCGACGTATTGCCTTACTGAACTGCATGAGTTTCTATTTAATCCAATGAAGTCCTCTGAATTATAGTCGTCAGTTATACGATAAGCGCGAATTTTAGTATATGGATCCATATGGGACTGACAATCCCCGCCTGGGGTGGTAGCTCCACCACGAACCGCACTAGTATAAACAGGTGTTTCTTATTCGTTTGATATGAGTATTTTTGGATTAGTACTCACGGGGGCAAAAACTACTGACGTGTTAAGCTTCGACTATAATGGCTCATGGCATGGCAATATATTGACCGACTACACCGATTTTACTATGTTTGTGAAATACTATTTTACTAAATTACTACTGTTGTACAAATATACTTTACTGTTTTACTGATTGTAAATGTTTTACTTACTGATTTACTCAAACTGTTTATTACTGTATACTATAAACCTGTGAGATTCACCAACCTTTTGGTTGACCTTTTTAGTGATGTATTCTCAGGTACTCAGCAACAGTAGGATGGCCCGCAGGGTATGCTAGGCTAGTACGAGTCGCATGCATAACCACTTGAAGATTTTATTGGCATTATCTTTTGTACCTTGATTATGTGTTTAAAATCTTTTGAATAACTTTGCGAACTCGCTAATGTTGTACTACTTATAACTTAAAACCTTGTACTACTTTTGGTAACATATTGTAATGTAATGTATTTTCTAAAACGTCTCATTTAGAGTCGTTTGCTTGTACTTTGGTGTTTTGATATTTGATTAGTGGCACCCAAACTCGCTTCCGCAAAGCATTAAATTTGGGGGTGTCACAAATATGGTCACGACATTTTTCACTAATTGAGAGGTTGTGCAATATCTCTTCTCGTACATGTCTTCGATGTAAGAGCTCATCTTTGGTAGGTAAATTAATACGATTTGTAACTCTACGACGAGTAATAAAACCGATCAATAGACAAATCAACTGGACTGATGCCAATTGTCAAGCTCTAACAACACGACGTACAGTGAGTATCCTTTCAATTGTAAGGTTATCCATTGTACTTTTAGTCTCTGTTGAAAATTTTATAAATTAGAAGATATATCTCAAATAACCAGCTAGTTATATAGGATTAGTCCAATCTAATACTTACTGAGTTCATTATGCCAAAACATTACAACTTAATAACACACTCTTATTCTGTAATCTGCAAGTGACGTAACATACAAACTTTTGGGACTTTTGGGGCATGTAAATTAAACAAATAGCTTCATCTTAAACGATAAATATATCATAATGAGATGTATATGACGGGTAGTCAACATTATACATTTCCAACCAATTACGTAACAAATAAAAATCATGCATTAGAAACAAGTAATGGGAAAGTATAATCATGCATTAATTAGAAACAAGTGAATTGAAAGCTTTGATCTTACCAGGTCAAAAGTCGCAAGTGAATTGATAAAGGCCGATTGAGAATACCGCAATACCTAGAAACCGTGATTATATAGAGGATACCGCATTTGCAGTCGTGTGATTGAGGGTATACGTGGATATGAATATACAAGATTAGTATTGGTATGTATATCCAGTTAAGGGTATTTTGGTAATCAAAGACAAAAAAAACAAACGGCCTCTCCAAATCAGCCCAATTTGGGAGGAAAGGAAGGAGAGAAAAAAGGGATAGAATTCCCCCTCCAATTCAATTCTTTTCTTTTTGACAAAAACTCTGGAACACCCTATATTTTTAATAACCTTTTCTATTCCCTCAAACCCCTTTCTTTTCTCTCTAAAAATAACCTCTGGAACAGAGTGTTAAGTGACGCATTGAGTGTCGCTAAAAGCCCTAATTTTGCGTCACTTGCCTAAGTGCCGCATAAAACCCCTTTTTCCTGACACTTGTCTAAGTGTCGCAAATTCAATACCCGTCACTATGAACTGACACTTATAGCGTCACTTGTCTAAGTGACACCTACAATCGAGAACTGATTTCACCCGTCACTAACCTTAGTGACTCACGACACATGTACCGACACTTATAACCGACACTTCCTTAAGTGTCGCACCCTATGCGTCACTTGCACAAGTGACGCCATTAAATCAGAATCCGTCATTTCATGCGACACTTCCTAAGTGTCGCCTAAACCCTTGAGTGTCGCTATAAGTGACGCTAAAAACAGAAGGTTTCAAACCAATTTTTACTAAGTGTCGAGACCTAAATTTTATCCCTTGAATTCACCCAAATTCAAGTCCAGATGCGTTTTTTACCAAAGCAATTTAGTAGAAATAAAAAATTTTCGAGCTGACTTGGCATCTCGACCCCAACCAGGGGCCAGCCCCTTGGACCCCGCCAGGGGTTGCCACCCCTGGAACCCCGCTAACCAAGGGCGCTGCCCCCGGACCCCCGTCACCTAAAGCATATAAATACTTTTAAGTATAACTATTTGAAATCAAAATGATAATGTTAAGATTATTACTACAACTAATCACCAACGGGCCAACCATGATTTCTAAGAACAAATGATAACGAACCAACATTGGACATAGCGAGTTGTGTAGACAACTAGCCTAAATGGTCTTGCGGGACATCTACTTACTTAACCTTATATGTTTAGGCATTTAAAGGTTACGGGTTCGGAGAACCAACGCACTACTCACTGTTTGCTACTGTTTACTACCTGACTCAGGTGAGTCTTACAGTCCCACTTTTACTGTTTTACATACGGGGTGAGATACATTGCTTACTTTTCTTGAACACAAGTACGAACTATACATTTTACTATACGAGATTGCATGAGTTACTTACTTTTCACTGAAGTCTCTCCATCATATATCGTTAGTTATGGACTTAAGCGCGAACACTAGTTAATGGATCCATTAGGGAAATGACCCTCCCCGCCCGGGGTAGTAGCGCTACCACGAACCGTACTGTATAAACGGGCGACTATTATTCGTTACTTATGCTTGCTCAGTAACGAGCATGTCACGGGAGCAACTTATTACTTACGGGTTAAGCTTCGATTATGAGCCTCATGGCAACGGTATACCTTACTTATTTTACATTTGCAGGATTGCAAATACTTGATTTACGCCTACGGGCATTACTGATGAAATCTTGTGTTCAAAAACTATTATTACATAAAACCTGTGAGATTCACCAACATTCGTGTTGACATTTTAGCATGTATTCTCAGGTACACTTGTAGAGTAGGATTACTCCCGGACTTAGCTAGAGTCGCATGATTTCAACCCAACTGCATTAACGGAGATTCTTAGCATTATCTTTTGTATATTTGATTATGTAATAGAATCTCCCGCTATATGCGTGGACTCTACGGAACTACATTTTGTGTACGAAAACATTGAGTTTTCAAACATTTATTTCATATGAAATCGTTTTACAACGTCTCATTTAGAGGTCATTTGCTGTATATCTTGTGCTTTGTATATTGATTAGTAACACCCAAGTATGCTTCCGCAAATCATAAATTTGGGGGTGTTACATCAGTTGCTAGAAATATTATTTTTAGAAAATATGAAACGATGGTTATGAAAGAGTTTTTACTAGAAACTAAGGGTTTATAGAACTTGATACCTTCTTCGGGCAACTTATATGGTGATCATGACTAGGCAATCCTCACAAGTGGGTCACTCAAATCACTCAAGTGTTTAGGGTTTCCTACTTACTAGTGTCAATCACTCGGATAGCCAGTCATGCAGCATTCTCGTCATAGGCTTGATCGAGAATCAAATCTCCATCACTTTTGATGAGGACGATACTAACCTTTCGAGATATGTTGGAAGGAATCGGGTTTTTGGTTTGAAGAAGGTAAGTGGTGAGGGGTGTGATGATTTTCCTTGTATTTTCTTGAAGCTTTTCTTTGAAATTCCTTAGCTTTTTGAAAGGACTAAATAGCCCTTTTTTTCTTTGGATTCTTCCTTTTTCTTGGCCCTTTTCATGATTGTGCCGGCTTGATTCTTTTGATTTCTTTTCTTCTACTCTGCCGATCTTAATAATGTACTTTGTGGCCTGGAAGGTTTCTAATGATTTTGGGTTATGTTGGCTTTTCTTGCAAAGGTCTTAGGAATTTGGGAGTGTCTTCGAAGGTTTGTGGGTTGATGAGACTTCTGTAGGTTCGGGATAAATGACAGTAGATCTTTATTGGGTGCGAAGAGTGGGTGGATGTTTGATGGTGGAAAGGTGTTTTGGATTCCTTGGAAGCTATCAAGATAGGTTGTACCTATGCCACGTGTGGCACTCATCGATGTGATCTCGAAATGCATTACAAGAGCAAGTTCTAATTCAAATGCATACATCGGCACACACATGAAACGAAAAGTGAAGCATTAAGGATGAATGCTAATTATGGGCTCAATCCTCACGAATCGAATGTTTTGGTTAGTATGTGCCTAGCCATGTGTTGCCTTTTTCGTCCGTATCTTCTTCTAAAACAGTTTTGTTTCTTTGTTAAAACTCGTTTCTTGCTGTAATTCATAGTTTTGAAAGATAGGATTTCTAAAGAGCGATGTTTTTGAATCCGAAAAATTTGAAATTTTTTCCATTTTTAGCCTTTTGATGAAAATATTGTTTAGCTTACGGACAAGAGGTAAAACTTGCGGTTGTAGACCGAATATCCCACACTTAGAGGAACATTGTCCCTAATGTTCGAATCTATTTGTTGAACACCTCTTGTCGAAGTATCCCACAATTAGAGATTCTACTTATCTTTGGATTGTTTTATAAGTGTTGTGTGGTATTAAGGATCCCACACTTAGTTTTGGAATATCGGGTGAGATAATCGAAGCTTTAAATGGATAGAGGGTTTTGGAACGGTGTACCACTTTTGTTGTGCGCGTTGTTTGCTAACTGTGGGTTTGCTGGTCCGCGGCTTGTAACTTATGGCTCCAGAATTCTTCACCGTGGGGTCTAATGTTTCCTTTGATCCGATCTTTGATAAATAGTCATTTGGTTAAACAAACAATCCATTCAACAATCAAATAATAGCTGCTAATAAGAAAAATAAAGTGAAAGCATGATAAAGCAGTAAATAGATAGGTGTGATGTCGAGGCATCAATCGTACATCAATACAGACAATAATAAAGTAGCAAATAAAGTTTTGGTAGAAAGTAGAGAGAAGTCAGAAGGTGGAGCAATCCATTGCTCTGCCGATGATCATGCTGTTGCTGTAGATGTGGTAGGCCCAGGAGAAGTCTCGTCTGATGAGGAGTCATCATGCTGATCGTTGGTTCCTTCGTTTGATGCATCATGGACGGCTTCTGCTTCTGGCGTACCGATTGTAAAGGCTCCTTGGTGTACAAGCTGATCGATTAGTGGCCCTGATGGTATTTCGAAGCTGTCGAGCGGGAACATGGCTGATCCTTGGTGTGTGTTGTCTTGGAAGAGGTCTGTCTTTCTATGAGAAGAAACCGGTACAGGTATAGTAGCTGAAGGGATGGTATGCCTGCCGGTCTTGGGACTCTGAATGGTGACAGTCCGTGCAGAGACTCTAGATGTCCTGCTGCCTCTCGACGTGTGTACTCTGAAAGATCCAACAACTGACGGAACAGTCTGTCTCGTGATGGGTACCTGCACTGGGGTGGCTGTGCTCTAGGAATGACAATCCGAGGTGGTAAAACATCTCCACGGCCTGGCTGCGGTCGAGGTGCTGGAGTAGGGACTGCACGTGGATATATGTGTGGTGGTGCTCGGCCCATCCCACATGGTAAGTCCGGGAGAGGGCTCACGGGCATCCCAGCTGCCTGCTGTCTGACGGCTGTATAGCACCTAATCTGCATCTGCATCAGCCAATACCAATAATCTGAACCCGGAGGTGTCCCGTAATGGTAGATGTATGCGGGCACTCGTGGTCTGGGGGCAGGAGTAGAGGGTCCCGCCCTAGTATGTGGTGGCCTTGCTGGTGGTGGTGGTGGGATGTTATCATCATCATCATCATCATCATCATCATCATCATCATCATCACCTGTATCCGAATCATTAGGTTCTTGCGGATGCTTCCTTTTTCTTGTTTCCTATGGCAGAACCAGGTTTGGTACCAATGTGTCAACACTGTCAGGATCCGCTGCTCGTGCTTTAATATAAATAACGCCATCTTTCGTGATCTGGAGTATTTCCATACTCCTAAAAAAATCGTAATCTAATGGCTTAGAACTCCATCCTGATTTAAATTTCTCGACATCTGATGTCCGAAGTAATCCCATTTTTCGGATCAATCTGGTAATCACCGAGCCCAAATACGATCTTTTCTTACCAAAACCTTTTTCTTCCAGAAGTCGCTGGGCAACTAGATGGGCAACCTGCATGTTTCTCTTGTCGAGGATACATGCCATAAGAGCGACATCAAATCTAGAAACTAGACCGCTAGTCGTATGCTTCCCGTCAAATGAGCAAGCTATGAGCTTGTGTAGGATCTGTAGGACTGGGTCTCTGAGTCGGGTTGCCTTAATACCCGAGAAGTATGGTGTAGGTGACCATTGACTCCATGCTTCAGCGTGTGTTGTCGCGATAGAAACAAAGGTGGCTCCATCAGTGAACAGAGGGGATCGAATTTCTTCTGGTGTGTACAAGTCTAGGTGTTGTGAGAGCTGGGCAAGTGACAAGGTGTGCAAGCTGCCCATGTATTGGAATGAGATGGAACAATCTTCAACTCTCCGCTTTTTCTGAAATTTGTAGGTAGCCATAAACTCGATAACCATCTCCACGTATACAGGCTCATCAATACTAAACAATCTCTTGAATGACTCGAACTGCCGTCCATTAACCGTATAACTAAGTATGCTCTCGAGACTTTGCTTGAATCCCAATGCTTGCATAATATCCCATTCAATATATCTGAGACGCCCAAATTTCTTATCTCTCCATATACGTGCCATTTTGTCGTAAGCTGGTGTGGCACTCAGATACGCTAAAGATCCTGGAAGGGGTCGTGCTGGGTTTGATTGCTTCTTTGGTGGCATTGTACATGAGAACATTTAAAGTAACGGATCCTTTAAGAAAGAGAAATTTTAAGCACGTTTCGAAGAATTTCGAAGTGAGGGCTTTAATTTCTAAACAATCTAAAGATTACATTGAACGTATAATGTTCCCAAGCAACGAACAATTAAATTTAACAAGGTAATATCATCATTCAGAAAAAATATAGTCATGAGATGGTAACTGCTTTATTGTGAAGTATTGGCATTTGCAAATTTTTGCGTTAACCAAGTTTGAAATGTCAAGAATTCACAATTAATGCTAACATCATTACTGAAAGGGGTTTGACTTTGGGAGTGCACGTTGAAGTAAGGTTTTTGAATAATATGTTTTGTCTTAAAATTTCAATACTTCAAGTTGACTTTTTAGGTCAAAGTTCTCTTCAAATTGTATTTTCAAGTATCCGCATGCCATGATTGTAACCTATACATGATCTAACTTATTTCAAGCATTCCCTAATTGGTAAACAACTAGGTTGTGCACAAAAAGTTATCATGCCCATGTATTTGGTGTGGTCCAAGACTTCATATTCAAAAATGATGGTTCTCTAGTTATATTGCCTAGTTTGACTAGTCAAGCAAGTACAAGTGTCCTAGTAAGCAAAGATGGTCAAGCAAATTCAACTTATCATCTTTTTTATGCAAGCTAGCCAACTTGTTGATGACTTTCAAAAGTCAAACTTACTAACCCTAATTTGTTTACATAGAGCAATTAACATAGAGTGATTATACAAAACACCATAATTACTAAGACACTTAGCATACTAACACTTAGTCAAGCAAAGTTCTAGACTAAATCAATTGATCAAAGTTATTTCTATTGAAAAAGTCAAACATATGGGAATTCGCATGGGTAAGTGGTAGGAACATGTAGTACCTAAGCATTTAATCAAGAAAAGCTCTATTCCCTAGTTACTAGCTTAGCTAACTTCAAGAAACAAGCTTTTTCAAGTTTAAAGTGGGTTTTGTGATCATACCTTGCTATTAGTGAATGAAATGCAAAAACGAAAGTACAACCGAGAAGTATATGCAACAAGGAGCTCGAAAGGACAAGAGATTATGTAATTTGGTGGAGTTTTGATGGAGATCTAATGGATTTCTCATGGTGGCCGATTTTATGAGAGGGAGAGGGGACGAAGAAGAAGTTTACTTCTTGTTTTTGAATTATGGGGAGTTAAGGAAGGTTTGTGGTCCTTTAGGGTACATGTACCTATCCTAAGTACCATGGTACTCATATGGTCCCTAAAATAAATTAAATATCAAGTATTAATGTCCTAGGTTAATTTCTAATGTCCCACTAATAATGGTGATGAGTCTTAAATGTATTACCTGTAACTAGTTACTTTTCAGTTTCTTGTTACGTTATAAGCAATTTAAGAAACGCGCAAACTTTTGCGGAACAATTAAAATCAACCTAAAATATTAAACTTAAGCTATTTTTGGTGTTTAAAAATCTTTGTCTGATGCGGGTTTATAGAATGTACAACTATTTAGGCAAAATGCTTTAGGAGGTGTACGTTCTTTTAGACGCGTGTGTCTTCAGACAATAATTTAAAAATGTTTTCTATTAGGGGAAACTTTCAAAAATTTATTATATATATATGTATTAAAGTATGCTCATTTAAAGTCGCGAGCCTCGACCTTTTCGGAGAGAATGGTTTTATGATTCGTTCCGATCCCTCCAAAGGGAAAGGGTTGAGATTTGCTCCCTTAAGTGAACATGGTTGGGCACAAAACATTTTGAAAGTTCCAAGATGACATTGTAAATTAAATGGAAATGACTGTTCTCTATGTTCCCTAGGACTTCTCGTTCTTCGTATCCTAAATTGACAAGATCGCTAATTAACCTATTATATGCCTTTCTTATCTTTTTAGGGTTTGACAAACCGTCGCATGGTCCTTGGTCTTTATAATTGAGATTGTGAGTGAGTTTATCGATGACTTCCAGAAATGCTTTCTCTTCCGGCGAATCAGGGTCTCCGGTTGTAGAATCTACCATCTTGAAGAGGTTGCTGATTAGTGCTTTTTGTGAGGAAGTGAAAGGATATTTGGTGAAGGAGAAGATTCGAACAAGCTTAACGTGAAGGTCTTTTCTCTTGGTGAAGAGGGCTATATCGGTTCTTTTCTTGGTGGGATCAGAAAAAATGTCTCGCAATTTTGAGATCAAGTAGGAAGCGGGGTCAACAAAGAATGGAATTTTACCAGGGATGATGATAGGAATCATCGGGTCCCGTTCTATCCAGAGCTTGAGTTCATTGATCATTGCGGTGACATTGTGATAGATTAATATCATGGATATTGGAAGGAAATCTATGTCGGCAAATGATTCAAAAAGTGGATCTAAATCCGCTATAAACTTTAGCTCTTGGTCTCTGAAATTGGTGAGAGTGCTTTCACATTCATGATTTGACAAGCAAAATAGAAATTCTACTTGTTTGTTAAGATCGGTGATCTTTTCTCGTTGTTCGTATGAAAAGGGAAAATCGGAGGAGTTTAATTTCCTAACGAATGTCCTATAAACGTCTATTCTACGAGAAGGATTGAAAGATGCGCCCAGGAGGCGTTCTTCAGAACAAGGGTTTTCAGGCTCGACTGATGGAACTTTGTCCACCACTCGATAGATGGTGTACTTGTGTCCAAAAGAATGGAGAGATGCCGTCATTATGAGAATTTGACAAAGTGTTTCCATACACTGAAGTTTCAGGAATGAGGGTAATTAGGTCACACGTTTTCGGAGGTTCTACTTCATGATTTTCTTCAGGAAGATAATCGAAGTGGACAGTATTTGGTAATTCAGACAATTGCAAAGTTGGAGAGTGATATTCTGGAGATGATGCTAGGTCAGGTAACTGATCCGTATTATAAAAGTCCAGGCAATGTTTTGAAATAGAAGGTGAGGTCCTAAATTCTTCTAGGGTAGCATACAATTCTTCCAAAGAAGTGGGTTTTCGAGTTGTCATTTTCGAACTAATATTATCCTAATTAACTAAATTAACATTAAATTAACTAAATTACTTAAATTAACTTTCGAAAGATACCCGAAAAGGTTTCATTCGGAAGGGTCTCCTAAATACTTATAATTACTTAAGGTGGTTTTAAATCTACGTTTGCGATTCCCCGACAGCGGCGCCAAAAACTTGTTGTGCTCACACCGTGTCGTTGTTTTTATAAATGATGATGAGAGCGCAGCAGGGGTTTTAAATTTATATTTTGCGGGGCTTAAATTAACCGTACTACGTACTCTGGTTAGTAAGCGGTAAGTATAACCTAAGATCGTTCTATGAATCCAAACGTGTGGGCGATTAAAATTGACACTTTCGGTAGGGAAGTATTTAGGATGGAACAAAGTAGGTAGGTTTGGGATTTAAAGACAGATAATTAAAATGCAGGAAAGTAAATTGCAAGAAATTAAAGTACAGGAAAAGCAGATAAAGATAAAGATGTGATTGCTGAGACTTCGATAATTAATATTTCAGGATGACAGAACAAATAGGGTTGATACTTAATGTGGCAGTTAAACTACTAGGTGTAAACTCTAGAATCCTACCAACTCAATTTCCCATTGGCGTGTCACTTGGAACTAGGTTATCGTGATTCTGATCGGAGCAATACGCAAACTTCCAATACTCATCTAGTTGAAAAATGAGCAACCTATTTTGGTTTTATACCGAGATGCATGAATCAGTAGCGTATCGTCTCATAGGTCCGACCGTTCTTAACCCCTAAGGTAGTTTACTACTTTATTAGCACGCAGAATAATAACTTTGTATGCTTGGACCGTCGATTGTGTAAGGCTTAGTGTTTTAAGGGTTCAAGGTCACTAGGACTTTACTCTTATTCCTAAGTCTTGTTTTTACTCGATTAAGCTCTAGTTACTTCGACTTATGACTTAAGTTCTCCTTTTCAATCAGTTATACATCTCCAGATTATTCGCAGTTTGTTAAAACATGTTTCATATGAGGACCATGCCTTTCAATAATAGACAGTGTACTTTACATGAGATTTCCACGGCTTCTTATATCCAACACGCGGTCAAGAGTAATTGACAGTGAAAGTGACACTCTATCTAATTAAATGTAAAGCAGTGCAGAAATGTAAACCTAATATATACAACGAGTGGTTTCATTGTGTCTTACTTATTGCATGTCATGGGCACAGATAACTACTTACCATAATTAAGGTTGATCAGGTCCTAATTACTAGGTTGCAGTCACGTGGATAACTGGAAAGGGTACTCCATAAATTAAACTTAAATTCATAGAGTCCTAACAGTAAAGGGATTATTATCTCCTATTTTATCTGAACGTGTTTTACGAACATTATTTTATAATGCATTGACTCTCGTAGGATACACCAGTTAGTTGCGTAGTTGTATTATCCTTCCGGAGTTCCAACTTTTAAACCAGAGCTGATTCCAATAATATAACTACCTTCGGTCGTTTACCGGCTTCCGTACGTTTGTACTTTGCCTAAAGCATTTCCAGCACTATACCGAATAAACAGTTGAATAGGGGCCGTTATATCATTTTACGATTATCGTGCATTGATTATGTAATGACATCCTTACTTATAATTATCTATATCATCAGCAATCACAATAATAAACTACTCGCAATTCATGGCAACAAATAAATCACATACCAGGCAATAATACATATTCAAAATATGAAATGAGACAAGTATAATAAAAGTTTAGATATCACCCGGAATTAAATGCGTAGCGGCGTATTATTATAATTGACAAACTCTTTCGCACATACAAAGATTGATCTCCAAATCTCTAGCGTTCGCCCTAAGTTCTACGTTAGTCCGTAGACTAATTACAATAATCCTAGAATGAGAAAGACTAAAAGACTACAAGAGATTTTCTAGTGAGAAAGTAAGAAAGAAAGAGTTTTTCCAAAGTATGGAAGGTGTGTTTTGCAAATGAACTAAAGCCCCATATTTATAGGTGAGTTTTGGCTCACATTAGCATCAAGGGGTGCACATTAGCGTAACGTGGGTAAAAAGGTGCACCAGGTACTGTACAACGCGGAAAGGTGGTGCACCGGGTACTGTACAACGTGGAAAGTAAGCGCACCAGGTACGGGAATTAGCCAAAAAAGGAAAGTGAAATGGGGGACGGCAGGCCAGCGGCGCCCTGGTGGTGGCCGGCGGCGGCCTGGTGGTGGCCAGCGGCGGCTGGTTGCCACCCGCCCCGTTTCGCCGTCTTTTGCTTCGTTTCTTGATTCGTGCGTGTTTTCTTCGTTATGCGCCCGTTTGAGTCGATTCTTTTTTTGTTGGATTCGTAATTCAAAAACGAAGATTTTTACATAAGATAGCCCCTGAGATGAGGTCTCTAACTCCAGATATTGCGTACGAATCATTTGGATCTTCCAGCGGGCGAAGAACCTTCATTCTTTATCCGTTTTAGTTGATTCTTCTTCTGTTGGATTCGTATTTTGAAAACGAACATATTGTATAGAATGGATGTTGGTGAAGGCTAATTTAGTCTTGAAATCTCGTTTTGATGTCTTGAATCTTCAAACGTGTGTGGAATCTTCATTTTACATCTGTTTTGCTTGTTTTTTCTCGTGCAACCTTGTTTTGACCAACTTGGCATAATGTTACTGATTTGTACCATATTTGAATTCAAAATGCCAAGAATCATTCCAGAATGAGAGAGATATCGGCAGTAAAAACATGACTTTTTACGCGATATCAACTAGTTAAAGTAGGTAATATAACTAGAGAATCATTATTGTGAAAACAAAAAGTCTTGAATAAAACCAAACACATGGGTGACATAACTCTTTATGCATGACCTAACTTGTTTACCAATTAGGAAATGTCTAAAATAATGTTTACATGTATAGGTTATAATTTTGGCATGGGGATACTTGAAATTATCATTTGAAGTAAGCTTTGACCTAAAAAGTCAACTTGAAGTATTGCATTTTTAAAAACAAATCAATTGCAATTTTTATTCAAAAACCTTACTTCAACTTGGACTTTTAAAAGTCAAAACCTACTGGCAACTATAAAATGTGAAATAATGACGTTTCAAACTTGGCTAACACCAAACTGTGTAAACGACATTACTTAACAATAAAGTTACCGTCATTCCATGACTATATACTTTCACATATTAATGATTGCCTTAGTGTAATAAAAACTGATTACTGGTCACTTGGGGACATTTGATATTTAATGTAATCTTTGGACTGTCAAAAATTAAAGCCCTCATTTCGAATTTTCCATAGGGAATTTCGAGAAGTGCTTTAAATTTTCTCTTTCTTAAGAAACTATTACTTTAAATCTCTTATGTTCTCAGGTACTATGTCGCCGAAGAAGAAAAAGCTAAACCCAGCACGACCACTTACAGGATCTCTTGCCTATCTTAGTGCATCACCCGATCACGATCGTATGGCATGCATCTGGAGGGACAAGAAATTCGGGCGTTTCAGATATGTGGACTGGGAAAAGTTGCAAGTATTGGGATTCAGACAAAGACTAGAAAGCCTACTCAGTTATCCAATTGAGGGTTAGCAGTTCGAGTCTTTAAAAAGGCTGTTCAGCATTGATGAACCGGTATACATAGAAATGGTTACCGATTTCATGACCACCTACACATTTGAGACAGGAGGTAGAGTTGGAGACGGTTTGATCACATTCCGGTACATGGGAAGTTCATTCACCTTGTCACTTGCCCAGTTTGCACAGAACCTAGATCTATACACACCAGAGGAGATACGTTCCCCTCTATTCACTAGTGGAGCCACCTCGATTTCCATCTTGACCACACCAGCCGAGGCATGGAGTAGCTTATCGTCAGTAACATATTTCTCAGGTATAAAAGCTACCAGACTCAGAGCCCCAGTCCTGCAAATTCTACACAAGCTGATAGCCTGTTCATTCAATGGAAAATACATGACAAGCGATCGAGTTGCCAGCTTTGATGTTGCCATGATGACATGTATCCTCGAGAGGAGGAACATTCAGGTTGCCCATTTAGTTGCACAACGGATTTTGGAAGAAAAGGACTTTGGTGCAAAGAGATCATTTATGGGTCCAATAATTACAAGGTTGATCCAAAGAATGGGATTGCTTAGGACGGAAGAGGTAGAGAAATTCAAGAGCCTGCCAGAATGGAGTGCCCAGCCGATAGATTACGATTTTCTTAGGAGCATGGATATACTTCGGATTCTGAGAGATGGCACTGTTTACATCAGGGCATGATCATCGGACCCTGATAGTGTTGATACATTGGTCGCAGGTCTAGTTCTACCTAGGGAAGCAAAGAAGAGGAAACAACCCAAAGAGACCAGCGACTCAGAGTCAGATGAGGATGAGGATGCAGATGACCACGATGACCAAGTTGCACCGCCATAGCCTACTAGGCCAGGACCTTTTATCCTGGCTCCTAGAGCTCA
Organism: Helichrysum umbraculigerum; assembly: GCA_949592205.1. Taxonomy (NCBI): domain Eukaryota; kingdom Viridiplantae; phylum Streptophyta; class Magnoliopsida; order Asterales; family Asteraceae; genus Helichrysum; species Helichrysum umbraculigerum. The sequence goes on from CATIUR010000004.1 coordinate 97,557,316, forward strand.
GATGCCTGCTTACATATACCATTACGGGACACCTCCAGGGCCCGATTACTGGTACTGGCTGATGCAGATGCAGGTCAGATGTTATAGAGCCATGATGCAGCAGATCGCAGGGATTCCAGTGAGCCCACTTCCAGACATACCGTGTGGATTGGGCCGAGTGCCACCACACTTATATACCCCTGCAGCTCCTACTCCAGCACCTCACCGACATCCAGTTTGTGACCATGACCATGGTTTATCACCTTGCACAGTTCCACCTAGGCCACGAGCACCACCAGCACATGTTCTTACTCCGATACAGCATGTTCCCTCAACTGTTGGTTCAGTCCGGGGACATACTTTGAGAAGCAGTAGGATATCCAGAGTCTCCACGCGGGCCACCATTGTTCAGAGTCATAGGATTCTTAGGAGTGTCGGCCCTGTAGCTGCACCGATTGATCCAGTATCCTCTCAGCAGAGGACACCCGAGATCTCACTGGACAGCTTTGACATGCCTGCAAGGGAATTTGTTGATCATTTGATACAGCATGGAGTATTCACTACAGGTACATCAGATGCAGAGGCTGATCGAGATGCGTCAGACGAAGGCACCCACTATCAGCACGATGATTCTTCATCAAATGAGACATCTCCTGGACCTATAGTATCTTCAGCAGCAGTATCACCACCAGCCGAGCAATAGATTGCTCCGCTTTCTGACTTCTTTCTACTTTCTATCAAGACTTTATTATTATTGTGTGTATTTGATGTACTATGGATGCATAGACATCACCTGTATCTAGTTACTACTTTATTATGCTATCACTTTACTTTTCTTATTAGCAGCTATTATTAAATTGTTGAGTGGCATGTTTGTTTGATTCAAACATTGTTTATAAAAGACCAAAGCAAAAGAAACTGTGGACCTCGCCATGAAGAACGCCAGGTGACGTAAGCTACAAACCGGGAACCAGCAGACTTCTAACGAGTAGCCGACAGCGTGCACAACAAAATCGGTACACCGTTCCAAGACCCTCTATTCGTTTAATGCATTGATTATCTCATCCGATATTCCGAAAACTAAGTTTGGGATCCTAAAAACCAAACTACACTTAAGAAACAATCCGAAAATAAGTAGAATCTCTAAGTGTGGGATACTTCAACAAGAGGTACTCAACAAATAGATTCGAACATTAGGGACAATATTCCTCTAAGTGTGGGATATACGGCCTTCAACCGCAAGTTTTACCTCTTGTCCGTAAGTCAAACAAAATTTTCATTAAAAGGCTAAAAATGGAGAAATTTTCAAAAATTTTAGGATTCAAAAACATTATTCTTTAGGAATCCTATCTTTCAAAACTATAAATTACAGCAATAAACGAGTTTTAACAAAGAAACAAAACTATTTTAGAATAAGATACGGACGAAAAGGACAACACATGGTGATATCGCGTAAAAAGTCACGTTTTTACTACCGATATCTCTCTCATTCTGGAACGATTCTTGGCACATTAACTCCAATATAGCACAAATCAGTAACATTATGCCAAGAAGGTCAAAACGAGGTTGCACGATAAAAATCAAGTAAAACGGATGTGAAACAAAGATTCCACACACGTTTGAAGATTCAAGGCATAAAAACGAGATTTCAAGACCAAAATGCCCTTCACCAACATCCATTATTTCCAAGATGTTCGTTTTCAAAATTCGGATCCAACAGAAGAAGAATCAACTGAAACGGGTAAAAAATGAAGATTTCGCGCCCGCCGGAAGATCCAAATGATCCAAACGCAATATCTGGAGCTAGGGACCTCATTTCAAGGCCTATCCTATGTCAAAATCTTCATTTTTGAATTAAGAATCTAACAAAAAAAGAATCAACTCAAATGGACGTATAACGAAGAAAACACGCACGAATCAAGAAACGAAGCAACAAACGACGCAACGGGGCGGGGGTGGGCCCACCGCCGCCGGCCTCACCACCACCGCCGCCGGCTGGACAGGTGGCGCCGCCAGCTGGCCTGTACCCGCCTCGGTTTCCGTTTTTGGTAACTTTTGGTACCTGGTGCGCCTACTTTTCGTGTTGTACGGTAGCCGGTGCGCCTACTTTTCATGTTGTACACACCATTTTTGGCAAGCTTTCTAACATGCACCTCATGGTGCTAATGTGAGCCAAAGCTCACCTATAAATAGGAGGCTTTAGGCTTCATTTCAAAATGTCCCATATGCACTAGTCATATCACTTTCTTACTTTCTCATTCTACTTTCTTATTTTAAATTTAGCATTAGATTAGTTTATTACTTTGTTTAGAGTAGAAAGAAAGCTAGGAACGTGTTGTAATCTTTGGTGTACGCTTGGAGTTACGCTCATTAATTCAAGTCTATTCCTTCTCGCATATTAATCTCGGTTATCTCTATCCTTATCTATCTTAATTAAACACGTTTGCTTTAATTATGTTTGCGATTGTTATTACCATGATTAGCGAGTAGATTACTATTGTATTTGTTGTGATGTAGTTAGTATATATGATTGTGGGATGACTTTGAATACGTCGTGAGATAATATGACGGCCCCTATTCAACTGATTACTCGGTATAGTATTGGAAATGCTTTTGAGCATAGTACAAATATATGGAAGCCAGTAACGACCGAAGGTAGTTGTATTATTGATCGACGTTATAAAATTGGAAACTTTGTGAACGGACTTATCTTGTGATTTTAAACCTAAAACTTATATTCGCCTTTCGATTAACAAACGTGATTTTAACCTTGTAAAGAGGAGTCGCGAACCTCAATACTCGGTCAATAGTTATCTGTGTAAAAACTATGTTTTTAATTGTAACGTCATGCAAGCATTATAAAATGCAATGTGATTACGTGGACTTGCCATGAGTATTGTACACTTCTGATCACATTGTACTTATCATGTAAACATTGCGAAGCAATTAAACTCACAACGGAAACATTGGTAAACAATTCAATACGTTGTGAGCTACCATAGTATTTTCCGACATGGTCTGGGTTTAACTTTCTATAAAAAGCCGTCAGCATTTTAATTAGTTGTTTTAGTTTAGATTAGATTAGATTAGGTAGGCTATAGGCTAAATGACCATTTACGAAAACCTAGGGATTTGTTAATTGTATTAAGAAAGACAAGTTTGAAATCCAACTTAAACCAATACTTTTTATTAAAACCATGAAACCTAAAGTACGGTACGTAAGAAACCCGAATGCTTTCCCTCGTTTATCACGCTTAAGTTTCATTGGTAGAAATTAATTAAATAAGTCTGGACACAAATTCTAAGTTAGTTGTTTAATGGATTCATAATCATTGTGGTATTAAGAACGGCTAGACATGTTATGGACTTGCTACTCTATTCCTTCGCCCACGAGCGAATACGTTCAATAATATGGGCCACTGACTCCCTCACAGGAGAGTGTGGAGAGTTGAGCATTGTCTGTCTGGTCAGAATCATGATAACTTAGTTCCTCGTGACATATTAGTTGATAACCGACTAATAAGGAATCTATTGGTTATACCATAAGTTATTGAATCTCATAAGCAACCCAATTTAGTTAATCGTTTTCCCGTAAGAGTCATCATCCCATAATTATTAACTAACGAACTCACAACAAATACTACTTTGCATTATCTGACATCTTATTACATTTTATCCGCTTTATTTAATTTACTTAATTAACTGAACCAAAACCCCCAACGCACTCTTTTAAAACATTTACTAGAAAAGAAAGATTGATTGGATCACCTCCATTTCAATTCAGTTTCTCTTTAAGAACGACTCTAGGTCCAACTTACCGCCTATAACCTTTTGGTTCAGTACTAGTAAGTCACACTTAGACCCTGGCAATTATAAATTTAAAAACCACCCGTTGATAAACATCAACACATGGCTAGGCACACATTGACCAAAACATTCGATTTGTGAGGATTGAGCCCATAATTAGCATTCATCTTTACAATGCTTCACTTTCATTTCATGTGTGCGCCGATGTACGCATTTGAATTAGAACTTGCTCTTGCAATGCATTTCGAGATCACACCAATGAGTGCCATAAGTGGCATAGATACAACATATCTTGATAACTTCTAAGGAATCCAAACACCCTTACACCACCAAACATCCACCCACTCAACATTCAATCTTCACACCCAATCAAAACTTCCTATTATTCATCCCGAACCTACAGAAGTTTCATCTTCCAACAAATTTTCAGAGACACTCTCAATTTCCTAAGACTTTTGCGAGAAAAGCCATCACAACCCAATACCATTGAGAAACCTTCAAGGCCATATATATCAGTGAGGTCGGCATAATAGAAGAAAAGAAAACAAAAAAAAAAAAGAAAGAAAGAAAAGAATTATGCTGGCACGACCAAGAAAAAGGCCAAGGAAAGAAAGAAAAATCCAACGGAAAGGGCTACAAAGTCTTTCCAAAATCTAAGAAATTTCAAAAGAGACTCTCTCAAGAAAAGCACCCCAGTTTCGAGAAAATACATGGAAAAACTCATCACACCTCTCATCACACACCTTCTTCAAAACCAAACAGCCGATTCCTTTCCAAGATATCTCGAGAGGTTAGTATCGTCCTCATCAAAAGTGATGGAGATTTGATTGATCAAGCCTATGACGAGAATGCAACATGACTGGCTATCTGAGTGATTGACACTAGAAAGTAGGAAACCCTAAACACCTGAGTGACTTGAGTGACCCACATGTAATTGCCTAGTCATGATCATCATATAAGTTGCTCGAAGAAGGTATCAAATTCTACAAACCCTTAGTTTCCAGTAAAAACTCTTTCATAACTGTAATCTTATGTTCTTTGGAAATAGTATCTCTAAAAACTAATGCAATTAGAATCCTTCCAAAAGCTTTTTATGAATGAGTTTGCTTGAGGACAAGCAAAGTTCTAAGTGTGGGATACTTGATATCGTGTAAAAAGTCACGTTTTTCCTACCGATATCTCTCTCATTCTAGAACGATTCTTGGCATTTTAACTCAAAAGCAGTACAAATCAATAGTATTATGCCAAGATGGTCAAAACAAGGTTGCACGATGAAAATCAAGTAAAACGGATAGAAAACGAAGATTCCACGCACGTTTGAAGATTCAAGGCATCAAAACGAGATTTCAAGACAAAAGTACCCATCACCAACATCCATCTCATCCAAGATGTTCGTTTTCAAATTACAAATCCAACAGAAGAAGAATCAACGAAAACGGACGAAGAATGAAGATTCTACGGCCGGAAGATTCAAATGATTCGTACGACACATCTAAAGTTCAGAGACATATTTTTGGGATTTCTTTTCATCAAAGTCTTTGTTTTTGAATTACGAATCCAACACAAAAAGAATCAACGCAAACGGTCGCGTAACGAAGAAAACACGCACGAATCAAGAAACGAGGCAACAGGCGACGAACCGGGGCGGGTGGCAGCCAGTTGGCGGCGGCTGGTGGTACCACCAGCTGGGTGGCGCCGGCCTCCCCTCCCCCGTCTTGTTTCCGCTTTTTGGTCCTTGCGCGTACCCGGTGCACCACCTTTACATGCTTTTTGGTAGGCCTGTAAGCGAACTGAACGTTCGGTGAACTGTTCGCGAACTGTGCGGCGGAAAGTTCGTTTATGTTCGTTCGTTTCGTTATATGAACGAACATGAACAAATTTTTACGTTCGTTTAATTATATGAACGAACATGAACACATGTCTCGTTCGTTCATTTACGTTCGTGAACATTCGATAACATGTTCGTGAACGTTCAGTTAAATGTTCGTTTATTAACTAATAGTTTAATTAAATTAATACATATTTGTATATGTTATTTTGATAAAGCTAAATATCAAATAGAATATTATTAATATTTTGATATTTTTATTTGATAATATTAAACAGCTAGATATTTTTACCTTATATTTCCATATCACATTTCCATCCACTCCAAAAACACATCTATTCTCTCCCTCCACTAGTTCCAAATATGCTGCTCTTTCCAACGATCGGACTAAGCACATGAATTTATCTCCATATTGTGATCGTTTTGTAATGTTGAATATGCATCCCAAAGTTTCAAGTTATATAATATATGTGTAGATGTGTAGATATGTGTGTGTGTGTGTGTCTATATATATATGTTTGTTGAGGTTCGTTTATAGTATTAATGAAGAAATACATTAAATTATGTGTTTGTTCGTGTACGTTCGTTTGTGTTCGTGAACAAGCAAATTTTCTTAATGAACGAACATGAACAACAAAATACGTTCGCCTATATGTTCGTGTTCGTTCGTTTGTTCGTCAAAACCTTAATGAACGAACACGAACAGACTCCGTTCGTGTTTGTTCGGTTCGTTTACAGGCCTACTTTTTGGTACCCGGTGCACCACCTTTACGTGCTTTTTCGTACCCGGTGCACCACCTTTTTCACCTTTTTCTAATGTGAGCCTTGGGATGCTAACATGAGCTGAATTTCAACTATAAATAGCAGCCCGTAGGTCTTATTTGAACACACACTCAATCCACACTCATACACATACTCTCACTCTTTCATTTCCACTTTCTCACTCTAGAAATTCTCTTATATTTTAGTCTAGGATTATTGTAATTAATCTACAGATTAACATAGAGGCTAGAACGAATGTTAGGGTTTGGAGATTTATCTTTGTACGTGTGAACGAGTTATCAATCATAATAATACACTGCTACGCATTTATTTCCGGGTGATATCTAAACCTTTATCATACTTGCTTTATTTCATATTTTAATCATGTGCTATTGTCTGGTATGTGATATATTTATTGCCATGAATTGCGAGTAGTCTATTATTGTAATTGCTGATGATGTAGATAATTATAAGTAAGGATGACATTATATGATTAGTGTACGACAATCGTAATGTGATGTGACGGCCCCTATTCGACTATTTATCTGATATAGTACTGGAAACGCTTCAAGCGGAGTACAAATGTATGGAAGTCAATAAACGACCGAAGGTAGTTACATCAATGGAATCAGCTCTGGTTTAACAGTTGGAATTCCGAAAGGATAATACAACTTCACAATTAACTGGTATGTCCTATGAGAGTCAATGCACAATAAAATGATGTTCGTAAAACACGTTCAGATAAAATAGGAATTAATAACCTTTGTACTGTTAAGACTTTATGAACTTGAGTTTAATTTATGGAGTACCCTTTCTAGTTATCTAAGTGACTGCAACCTAGTAATTAGGACTTGATCAACCTTAATTATGGTAAGTAGTTATCTGTGCCCATGACATGCAACAAGTAAGACACAGTGAACCCACTCGTTGTATATATTAGGTTTACATTTTTGCATTGCTTTATATTTAGTTAGTTTAGAGTGTCACTTTCACCGTCAATTACTCTTGACCGCATGTTCAATGTAAGAAGCAGTGGAACTATCATGTAAAGTACACTGTCCGATTACTAAAAGGCATGGTCTGCATATGAAAAACGTTTTTATAAACTGCGAATAATCCAGGGATGTATAACTGTTTGAAAAGGAGAACTTAAGTCATAAGTTGAAGTAACCGAGCTTTAATACACAAAACAAAGCTTAGGAAGAAGAGTAAAGTCCTAGCGACCTAGAATCCTTAAAACACTAAGTCTTACATAATCAACGGTCTAAACATACAAAGTTATTAATCTGCAAGCTAATGGAATAGTAAACTATTTTAGGGGTTAAGAACGGTCGGACCTATGAGACGATACGCTACTGATTCATGCACCTCGGTATCAAGCCAAGATAGGTTGCTTATCTTTCAACTAGATAAGTATTGGAAGTTTGCGTATTGCTCCGATAAGAATCACGATAACCTAGTTCCTAGTGACATGCCAATGGGAAGTTTAGTTGGCAGGGTTCTAGAGTTTACACCTGATAGTTTAATTATTATATTAAGTATTGCCCCTATTTATTCTGTCATCCTGAAACATTATGTAACACCCGCCAAATTAGGACTAGTAATTAATGCCTAATCATATGTTAATGCATGTAATTAGTACTGTGTTAGGCTAATTAATGTATCGAATTATATATATTGTTGAATATATACGAAAATGCGATTTGATTAAATCGTACGCGACTTAAATCGAATGTATTTCGATTCAATCAAATACGGACGTTGGTGACCAATTTTATTAAATAACGCTTTTATATCAAAAATATTATTATGATAATATTTCATATTCACTCGTATCGTACAAACCGAACTTGCCCAATTTAAAATATTAAAACGCGCAAACTAAATAAACCAACTTACATTTTATAACACCAATATAAATTAAATTGTGAAATATTTAAATAAAACATCGCGTAATAAATTGTATTTTAAAACTTATAATTAAAATGTAAATAGTTATTTAACGTTTAAACGACGGGGCAAACGAACACCACGCGGAACGCGGGGCGGGAAAACTGGAAAAGTGGGGATAACCCCCACCTCCCACTCAATCTTTCTCATTTCTCTTTTCTTTCTATCTCTCATCTCTTTCTTTTCTTCCTTTTCACCAAAACACCACAAATCACAAAAATCGCAAAATAACATCACGAAACGCAACCGAATCACCAATATTTTTAGAGATTCACGACCACCTCGCGACGATCTACAACGCTACCTTTCCGGATTTTCATTTCGGCAAATTGTAAGTTTCCGACAAAATCCCGAAATCTCTCGATTCTTAGTATTTTTCACTTGTGATTGTTTATATAACATATATATGTCCCTTACTAAGTATATAACACGATTTCATAGCTTAAAAACGAGTTTAAAACGGATTTTTGGTCGGAATTATCGTGACAGCCGGATTTTTGGGCTGGTGTTCATCCATGCGACACAAGCCTTGTGTCGCATGTTGTGTCGTATTTTGGTCTTTGTGTCGCATAAACTCCCTTGTGTCGTATTTTGTGTCGTACCCGAGAATTAGTGTCGCAAGTCCTGCGACACAACCACTATGTCGCATACCCCATACGACACAATCACTATGTCACTGTTGAATCAGCATCTCGCATCTATGCGACACAACCATTGTGTCGCATAGACATTGTGTCGCATTCCTATGCGACACAATCCTTGTGTCGCATAAACACTTTTGTGTCGCATATTGTGTCGCAAAACACAGAAAACTCAGATTTTTACTAAGTGTCGAGACTCGAAAATTATCACTCGATTTTACCCGAATTCAGATCCCAGATGCGTTTTTCGTTAAAGCAATATAGTAGAAATAAAAATTTTCCAAGCTGACCTGGAAGCTCGACCCCAGCCAGGGGCTCTGCCCCTTGGACCCCGCCAGGGGCTGCCGCCCCTCGGACCCCGCTACCAGGGGCGCTGCCCGCGGACCCCCGTACTTAGATTCCGTAAGCACATTCTTCACCAAGTGTCAAACTTGAACAACTTCAAAACACTTATACGATACAACTTTTCAAACATAATGGAATTTATTTTTCAAGCCTAACACTTCAAACAAATATAGATATGTCGAGATTATTATTTCAACTAAATCACCAACGGGCCGTACACGTTTTCAAAACATACTTTACAATCAAACAAGTCGTTGTAACTTGTATCAATTTAATCAAACAAGTCGTAGTAACTTGTAACAAAACAATCAACCAAATCGTAGTAATTTGGACATATATATATATATATAGTTAAATAGCAACTTCAATGGTAGTCTTTCGAGATACCAGTACAATTAATAACAAATCAAGTGTCGTGGACACATTCAGGTTTCAAGTCTTTGGATATCAATACACTTCAAGTTTAATTGCTTAAACACTTCAAGACTCAGGTGAGTTTCATAGCCCCATTTTCACTGCTTTTCAACTATGGGTGTGATAATACTGCTATGTTTTGTTTTACAAGTAGAACGCAAGTGCCAAACTTCAAACACTACATGAGTTTCAAGCTAATCAATTAAAGTCCTCCATAAGCATAGTCTCTAATATTTTAGCGTGAATGTTAGTATATGATATCATATGGGATTGACAATCCTCATCCGGGTTAGCACGCACTAACCGGTCAAACGGATGTATTAGCATTTGGGAAGACGAGTGTGGATTAGACACTCGTAGGAGGCATTTCAAGTTAGGTTTCCTTAATTGGACCTAGCGCTCAAGTTAAGCTCAGACTATGTGCTCATGGATTGTATAACTTTTATTTTGCTTAACTGCAATTTAACTTCAATATAAATCTTGCGGTTCTTACAACTATACATTGACATACAAACCTGTGAGCTCACCAGCGTCTTCGCTGACCCATTTTAGTATGTATCACAGGTACCCAGCAGTAGGTTGGCTGCACAAGCAGGGATTATTAGCTCGAGTCAGCATTCATACAACTAGAGATTTGATTGCATTATTATATTTTGTAAAAGTAATTATGCTATGTAATCTCTAAATTTCAGGAACCGAGCTAATGTAACGTTATTTTGATGTAACGTTTACTATATTAATGCAAGTTTAAAACGACGCATATAGTGGTCGTTCATTATATCTTATGTGCTTTGTATATTGATTAGTGACACCCAAACCGAGCTTCCGCAAATCATCAAATTTGGGGGTGTCACACATTATTTATCAAAGTCTCAGCAATCACATATTTATCTTTATCTATTTTCCTGTATTTTAATTTCCTGCAATTTACATTCCTGCATTTTAGTTATCAGTCTTTAGTTTAAAAACCCCCAAACCTACCTACTTTGTCACATCCTAAATACCTCCCTACCAAAAGCACCAGCTTTAATCACCTACACGTTTGGATTCATAGAACGATCTTAGGTCATACTTACCGCTTGCTAACCAGAGTAGGTAGTACGTATAATTTAAGCCCAGCTAAAAATAATTTTAAAACCCCTGCTGCGCCCGCATCACCATCAGAAATCACAACGACAACGACCGGTTGCGAGTGCAACAGTGGGTGGTGGTGGTGGCCAATCAAGATAATATAATGGTGGTAGTGGGATATGTTTAGAGAGAAGTAGGAGAGATTAGGGGTGGTAATTCGGGTTGGGTCGAGTTGACCCGCTCGAGTTGGTGGGTCAAAAGTAGTCGACCCAAACCTGACCTGATTTCATAATCGGGTTGAGTATTTCAACCCAACTCAACCCTGATCCAACCTGACCCGACCAAGATTACCGATTTATCTAGTGAGATCAACATGTTTTCGGGTCATTTTCTGTTAATGAATCAATTTTGGGTCAAATTGATCACATTAATAAGCATAAAATTGGTTATAAAATTCAAACAACTCATATCACCTAGTATCTTTTTCAAAATTTAATACTAAAACATCATTAAACATGTTGGATTATTATATTAAAGTAAAGCTTCTAAAATTTTAACTATATTTAAAATTTATTAGGGTTGTCGGGTCAACCCAAAAACTAATTAGGTGACCCAAACCCGACCCAAAAGATAGTCAGGTTGGCGAGTTTCAGGTTGATGGGTTCGAGGGTCAAAAAACCTCGACCCAACCTTAATATTTTCGAGTAAATTTTGTGTCGGGTTTCGGGTCTAAGAGAGATTGGGGTAGAAAGAAAAAGAGTAAAAGAGAAAATCAATTAAAAAAGTGATAACTATTTATATATTTATTGATTTAATTTTGATTTTTTTTTGTATGTACATATAGATAAAATTAGTGACAAATCGGATTTATAACTGGTGGAACCGGCCAACTTCAAATCTTCAACCGGTTTTAGGAGTTAGGTTTATACTTTTGTTAACAAAGAAAGATAATTACCCCCGTTAAACATTTTCAGAAAGTTTGATGTCATACGTGTCTATTAACTATGTCTTTGTATTTTTGTATAAGATGCTTAAAACACTTAACTCCATATAACCGACAGCTTAACATACATGCTATACCATTAGTACTCACCCTTATAAAATCAAATAGACTTAGGTGTTAAGAACGGTAAGATATTGAATTGCAGTTTGTTACCTTATGCCTACACCTAGGATACATCATCCGTAGAGGTCACTTGGTCCTTCCGGAGAGTGAGGGGGGTTTAAATAACCTGATTCTGATCAGAATCACGATAACCTAGGATTCATTGACAGATGCTTTTCGGCTTTTAGACTAAAACGTAGGGTCCTAGTGTTTACACCGACTTTCGTCTGATTCTTATTTAGAGAAGTCCCCAATTATCTTTATAATGAATATCATCCCGAAACCCTAATTATCGAAGTTTCAGCAATCACGCTTTACCTGTTGTCTACTCTCTATCCCTTTTTTTATCTTTATTTACTTTTTTAGATAATTTAGAAAGACCCAGAACAAATCTAACTACTTTGACTATCCCATCCTATTAGCAAACTTATTTACGGTAATCCCTTCAATTCCATTCATTCCGATTTAAAGGACGACACTCGAGTCATGCTTACTGCTTACTCCTTAAAAGTAGATAGTACTTATAAGTTGAGCCTCAGCTCTTACAAATATTAAAACTTCGTTTTAACACCCTCTAACAAAAATGTCCCTTACGATGTTTCTTTGGTTTGAAACGATCCATAACTACTTCATCCGTAACACTAGAAAGTGCTTCTCTTTCTATGGCACCAATAAGACAACCGTTCAGAAATCCATCGTTCATTCGATTACGCAAATCTACTTTTACAAGCATCATTGTTGATAAGCACCTCTCAACCGTTGTGGTTGCCAATGGGAAAAACCAAAGCAAGCTTTAATAACGGATAGACATAACGATATGAAATTGTAACACCCCAAAATTTAAAGTATCATTTTGGTAAAGGTAATAATATTTGTTTTAAGTTATTATTATTATAAGTGACATAAAATAATAATAACTGTGGTCAGTTTTAAAGTTCCTGACAATAATAATTATGGGGAGTAAAATTTAACAACTTAAATTATATATAGACATACATATGTCGGCTTGTACATACATATCCATACACCAAAAATATTATTCCAGAAAAGGGGAGAACGCAGGGGGAAAATAGGAAGAAGAAAACATCTCTAAACTCACGAATTAAACATGAAAGAATTGTATTCAAGCTTCTCTAACTAACCTAATCCAAGGTATGTGTATGTTCTTGATGAAATTAACCTAGAAAACGGGTTTCTAAGGGGTTTGAATAGTTAATGGATTTTAAAATGAAATTGGGATTGGATAACGTTTAATTGTTGTTAATTAAGCTTATAAATGATCTCTACTAACATCAATTCAAACTAAAACTCAAGAAATTGATTTGTGTTCATAGTGAAAATGGTGGGTTGTGTTGAATTTTATAAATTAGTGATAACCCACCTAATTTACTAGTTAATGAAGTGATTATGATGTCTTTGATGATGTTTTTAAAGTAGTGAACCAAGTAGTAGAATATTAGAAATGAAGAACCATAAGTTATGTTATGACAATTTTGATGAAATATATTGAATTATTATACTTTAGTATTAACTAGATTAAAGTGTGAATTGAAAGTGTTGTTACAACACTAATATGATGTTTTGACTGAAATCAAGTAGTAATTCAAGTATGAATGCATTAGAAGTGAATATGATCATGTAAAGTGAAGTTATGTGTAGTTGATTAAAAGTCGAATTTAGTCAACTCATGGGGATAAAGGGTTGATGGTAGATGTTAATTGAGTTTGATGATTGTTAGAAGTTAAATATGTTGATATATTGTAATGTGTTATGTAATAGGTGCTAAAGATGTGGCGTTCATTATTGCTCGTTGAATTGAAATGTTGCCTAAAATGCCAATGTGAGTGATATGGGGGTTAAATGGGTAATGATTGTGTTTTGGTAAGTAGATGGATGAATTGTTGCTTCAAGTAATGATTAATGACATTAGCTTAATGTTTAGCCAAGTAACAATCATTGACATTAGCTTGATAATTAACCAAGTAATGATCATGACATTAGCTTGATGTTTAGCCAAGTAATGATTATGACATTAGCTTGATGAATAATGTTAATTCTTATGAATTAACAAGTGGATGTTGTTAAAGATCCTTAATATTGTGGATGATGTTTTAGTATGCATACTGTCGTAGTATGATACTAAGTAATATTATTTGCGAAGAAATAATCTCTACAAATACTCAATAGTTATGTGCCTAAGTAAATACGCTTTGTTGATAATTACTATATGTTGAATTGTTGGAGAATTATTCATTTAATTATCCATGTACTCACTAAGCGTTTTGCTTACCTCTTCAGTTGTTTTGAGTTGTAAGTGTATTGGTTTGGTTGAACCAAATGGTTATAATGAGCAGATTGTGGGTGCAAGAAGGTAGCGTGGAATGTAGCTTACTTTATGGTTAGACAAGCTCTTACTTCTTTTGAATTATCGTTATGAAAATCAATTATGTAATTCGCCCAAAACTATATTTTGATGTCATATGTCGAGTTGAAATGGAGTTCTAATAGTTGATGGTATAGTATCTTTGGCCTTGTAAGGTCAAAGGGGTATAATGTTGATTCATGATTTTGTTTGGTTGTTCAAAATGGATAAAGAAAGTATCGTGTGTCATGGGAATAAATGAAATGGGTAAATTTGTGATTCAATGTCAAAGTTGAGTTTTGGTTGACTTTGTTAATATAGAAATGTTAGTCATGTTGAATTCAATATAGAAATGTCAAATGTAAATGTCAAATGGTAAATGTGTTGTTGATTTTGCAAACGGGTCAAAAGGTGCTCAAACGGATCGTCAAAGTGTGTTTATGTCAAAACGAGTCATGGTGGAAGTATGTTTCTTTTTTTTTATTGACTTAGGTGTCAAACGTATAGCTAGAAAATGTTGGTAAAAGATCTAGGCCTGAAAACATGTGGTTTGTAAATTGATATGGTCACTAAAATGGTCCAGAACGACCATAATTTGGTGAGACGTCCACATTCTTCATTAATGCGAAATTTGGAAAAGTGTAAAAAGGGAAACTTTCATTTTGGTATAGTGGAGGTGTCCACAAATTTTCAGGTCCTAACTTTTAACGAGTAAAAAGTTATGCGCGTCCAAATTTGAGTCAAAAATCTGAGTTTCGTCATTTGCTGCAGGCTTCAGTCAATACGTGATCCCACATAGGGTGTAGGATTGCGTATCCTAGTTGATTTTGGTTACAGTGCACTTTGCTCATTAATACACGATCCCACTATAAGTCTAGGATCGCGTATGTATGTGAAAATAGTCACAGTGGGTTTTTAAGTAGAGTTACGCGATCCCATCTACTCACTAGGATCGCGTATCCATAAAAAACAAAAAAAAATTTGGGGCGTTTCAGATATATCTAAAACTTTAATACTCGAAAGTATTTGATGGCCTAAACTGATATATAAGTATAATATACCGTATCACTTTGTTTGAGATGCTATTGATTACGGAAGTCTAAAGTGCCTGATCAAAGATGCCGTCGATTTATTTGTTTCTTTTTTTTTTTTTAAATTCATGTAACCTGTCTATTCAAATTCAATACACGTTATTTGGACTAAACTACTAAGTTATGAAATAGGCCACTAACTTATTTGATGGGCTTTAGAGTGGTTCGCATCTCAAAAAAATTAATGGCCCTAAGTACCCTAGTGCATTCGCACAAATAGTTGAAAAATATGACCCATAAAATAACAGGCACTACGATATACAATAATTAGTATTACTATAGTCGCTTACAAAAGTAGTCAAATTATAAGAATGCTAGCATTATTACCAATTTGTTCCGATGCATCCATGTAGGCATTACTGCAAGGACAGAGTACTTAATTTCCACATACCCAAAATGCCACCTTAGAGTGTATGTCCTGTATATATAAATAGCCAAGTATGATCCTAGCAGAGATGAATACAACCCTCTAACCATCTGTTGGATATTAACAGATCTCATGGTCATGCAGAATTTTAAAGGGAAAAGTGTAAAATAGGCACATGGAAACGCTATGATAAGGCAATATAGCAATCTTAACAGAAAAGTAAAGCGTGTATTACATATAATAGGTGGTTCATAAAGTAAATATTGACCCTCAAAGTAAAAGGAAATTGATTGTTCAACTTAAAACAAAGAACAGAATGTAGAAACCATGAGTTTGGTCAGATAATATTTGACAAATTCTTGTAAAAAAAGTGGACGCAGAAGGTTCTACTGAAAGGCTGCAACAAACGTGGATGACCTCAACCGTCTGCGAGGAGTTGTTTCTTTGAGGAAGTATTTTCGGTGCCAATATCATCCTCCGGAGATTGACTTTTCCTTTTGTTGCTGCTTCCTTCCATGTCAAGGTCTTCAAATGCAATTGGCGACACGTTGACCCCAAAGTTAGACACAAGGACCTGTGATAAACATCTGTGATCAAAAAAGAGTGCAACATTTGTTGGTGTATTTAGTAGATGTGTATGTTATTTAGACCTTGCTGGTTGGTGTGACAAAGGCATGGTCATTAGGTGGCAAATCCAACAATGTTGCTATAGGCCTTTGCAATTGTTCATTCACGACTTCAGCGTCATCGGTGCAACGTCCCACAATGTAGCCGGCACATTCGTTGGTCACGTAAAACATTGACACCTTTATCTTAAACACAATTTGCTTATTAATGTAGGTTTCCCATTCAGTTGGTACCACAGTTGGATCAGGAGCCTGTATTTATCATAACAGACTTATATATCTTTTGAAAGTTCGCAGCTATAATATTTAACGATGATATCAGATAGGGTTAAATGCACCTTTTTCATCTTCATGTTCAACCATTGTTCTGTTTTCTTGAGGAACCTCGCAATAACATCACCAAACATTGAAAATGAGGTGGCACCGGTCGAGTCTTCCACTCGAATGACAGTGCGAACCCTGCGTTAGTAAAAGTTCACCCATTTTTTAGTATGAAAAATATGCGGGGTACAGGTAAAAATGGCGAGTGAAGGGTGGCACTGTATTATGAATCAGCGTTAATAACATAAGTTTGGAACAATAAGTCAATAGGCAAATGAAACATACCTAGATTCGGTTTCGCTTATCGGTCCACATTCGTAGCAATCGAATTGGTATCCATAAGGTGTAGCATCAAGTTTCCTGGTTACAGGCTTTGCATAGTCCTTGCATATGTAATAAAACCACCCATCCTCTATAACAACACTTAAAAGTGTCGCAATGACAATACAATGTGTAGTCTGTCAAAGAAAGGATTAAACAACAATTAGGTAAGCCTGACATTGATGTGTAGTTCATAGTTGTGATGTTTTTTACAGGTTTCGCAGGGTGTACCTCTTTAATAGTTCGCAGGCAGTCAATGGTTTTCCTTAGGAACCTCATGTAAAAGTCTCTGTTTCTTTCAACAATGGTGTTAATTGTTAGAACAGGCGAAGGTGTCGGCATGGCATTACCTTCAGCATTTTGCAACAACCTGCGAACACAAACATTGATGGGTCAAACAACCCGTAAATAAAAGGAAGGATATTAAATAATTGTGAAGAATAAAAATTGGGTCCCTCACTTATGGCATTATACTTAAACTTATTTGTGGGGAATAGTGTGTAACCTTTTTCTGAACTGAACAATAGGTTAGATATCATTGTTGATGTAGACCTTTGTTCCAAAGAAAGAGTTTGAAACTTGATATTTATCTGTAGTTGGCAAGACAATATTGACTAATAATTACTATACAAGCAAGGAATGATTAGTAAAGTATAATTATGTAAAAGGATTTTCGGGCATACCATCCCATTGTTTTGCAAAAGCAACATGAATGAACATAACGGTGACATCCTCAGAACTTTTGCTCTTTTCGACGAACGTGTTGAGCTGGACTACGTAGTCGCCCCACAAAGCGCAGTCCAGCTTGGTGCCACTGCAAAACCATGGATTGAAGATCATTTGACATTTAGTAGTAAGATGAAAAATACTAATATGCCATTGAATAGTTTACACGTTCCATTACTTCTTATAACTGCTGACGTCATTAGGTTTAAAAAAACTTGGTGGCCTGGCATTTGAAGCCAACCGTATGCCTGTAATGGTTTTTTTGTGTAGATTTTAAGATTGTTAGAAAACTCCGTTTTGCTGCATTGGTTGCTGATCACAAGTTATATGCACATAGGCGAAATCCGTTTAGATATTGGTGTATTTATTGGTTATGTTTAACGTAGTTGACAAGATGAAAGTGTGGTTATCTTACCTCCTTAGTTATGCCGCATGAGACGTTCGACGCTTAATAATGGCATTGAGTAAGCACAACCGAACCAACCAACTCTTCATTGCGCTCTGATAGCAATGCATTCAACCAGATTATCACTCTTGGCCTGCTGATCCTGCAGGTTTATGTATGGCAGTTTAATTCGTTTTGGGGCCAAGAACATGATATTGTGTTTTTAGAAAATAATACTACCTGTCAAGAACAACGTGTCATGTTGCAGGTGAATATTGGGGTGCGCCTTAGATAAATATAATCACAAGTATTTTTTTACAGTTTTTAAAACTAAAATTAATTCGAGAAGGGTATGATGTGTACCAAATAACCAAGCCAAACAATTGCAGCTGCTTTGATGTCACATTTTGCGTAGCTGTTAACATGAGATTGTTAATAAGGTTCTGTCAAGAACATCGTGTCACGTTGAGGGTTGCGTGAGTTGTTCTACGTGGACTAAATAACCACAACATGACCTGAAAAATATAAAAAAAATAAGATCAGCAAATGGAGCAGGAAAACTGCACAAAATACAGATCCACATAGTGTACCATCAATCTCGGTTTCAAAAGTCTGATACAAATATAATGACATCCATTTGTTAACAATTAGAGAATAATGCTTTTACATCTGTCCTAATCTATGTATCTAAGAAGTAACATATTATCATAAGTGGTGAGGTTTGTGTGAGTTGGTTGTGGTGGTCTAAATAACCACAACATGACCTAAAAAAAATAAAACAACAGATCAACAAATGGGCCAAAAGAAATTTGGATAAAATAAAGATCCATACAGATCCAAATGTACCCTTAATATGAGTTTACAATTTTTTTGATTTGCAGCCTGCTGACGCCCAAATGTACCCTTATACTGTCTGATACAAATATAATGTACCATATAGTGTTCCATCAATCTTGGTTTGAAAAGTCTGATACAAATATAATGACAGCCATTTGTTAACAATTAGAGCATAATGATGTTACATCTGTCCTAATCTGTCCTAATATAATGACAGCCATTTATTAACAAATATAATGACAGCCATTTCAAGCAAAGATCGTGTTAACTTATATCCATCCTGACTGACCTACCCACATTGACACTACTAAGGAGAATTGGGCTCAATAGCACATCTAATAAAGGTTATCTACTGAAAAGATGATCGGATAAATGATTGAAAGGAGCCTTATGTCTGCTACATATGTATGCTCACTAAATGACTAATCACCTACCAATCAGGAAAAAAACCTAGCAATACGAAGGGGGAAAAACACATATAGTCCAGTACACTTCAATGTGTACCTAAAAACGGTCAAACTCATCCACCATGTTTTGGTCGGGAAATTATATATTTTAAGTACCTCACTCACCCAAAAAAAATATTACCAATCCAACATGTTTTGGTCCATTGTAGACATAAGTGGTCATCATTTTAGGCCATATGTGCAAGACAGTGGAGCTATTACCAAAGACAAAATCACCAGCATCGTCTATGGTGCAGGTAGAAATACTACAAGTCACATCTTTTTGAAGCTTCAAAGTATGTTTCAGTGAGGTTGTAAATACCTTTGCAATTTCTTCTTGCAAAGGGGTTCGTTTAAAGAGGCCCGAAGACAAGTCATCATCATCATTTGCAAATATATGTGTACATGTATAGGTCATCTATACGAATAATTCATTTTAATAAACGGAACGACAAGATGTGATACCTGAAAGCTGAATTTATGTAGCCTTGATAGCAACTTCCCTCTTTAAAGCATTACTGAAAAGGTCATTATCAGAACCACTTATGATCCTGCTGGTTTATGTATGACAGTTTATATTCGTTTTGAGGCCAAGAACATGACATTTTGTTTTTAGAAAATAATACTACCTGTCAAGAACAACGTGTCATGTTGCTGGTGAATATTGGGGTGCGCCTTAGATAAATATAATCACAAGTATTTTTTTACAGTTGTTAAAAGTAAAAATTAATTCGTGAAGGGTATGATGTGTACCAAATAACCAAGCCAAACAATTGCAGCTGCTTTGATGTCACATTTTGCGTAGCTGTTAACATGAGATTGTTAATAAGGTTCTGTCAAGAACATCGTGTCACGTTGAGGGTTGCGTGAGTTGTTCTACGTGGACTAAATAACCACAACATGGCCTGAAAAACATAAAAAAATAAGATCAGCAAATGGAGTAGGAAAACTGCACAATATACAGATCCACATAGTGTACCATCAATCTCGGTTTCAAAAGTCTGATACAAATACAATGACAGCCATTTGTTAACAACTTGAGCATAATGCTTTTACATCTGTCCTTATCTAAGAAGTAACATATTATCATAAGTGGTGAGGTTTGTGTGAGTTAGTTGTGGTGGTCTAAATAACCACAACATGACCTAAAAAAAATAAAACAACAGATCAACAAATAGGCCAAAAGAAATTTGGATAAAATAAAGATCCATACAGATCCAAATGTACCCTTAATATGAGTTTACAAATTTTTTGATTTGCAGCCTGCTGACGCCCAAATGTACCCTTATACTGTCTAATACAAATATAATGTACCATATAGTGTTCCATCAATCTTGGTTTGAAAAGTCTGATACAAATATAATGACAGCCATTTGTTAACAATTAGAGCATAATGCTGTTACATCTGTCCTAATCTGTCCTAATATAATGACAGCCATTTGTTAACAAATATAATGACAGCCATTTCAAGCAAAGATCGTGTTAACTTATATCCATCCTGACTGACCTACCCACATTGACACTACTAAGGAGATTTGGGCTCAATAGCACATCTGATATCGCGTAAAAAGTCACGTTTTTACTACCGATATCTCTCTCATTCTGGAATGATTCTTGGCATATTGAATCAAAAACATTACAAATCAATATTATTATGCCAAGATGGTCAAAACAAGGTTGCACGATGAAAATCAAGGAAAACGGATGAAAAACGAAGATTCCACACACGTTTGAAGATTCAAGGCATCAAAACGAGACTTCAAGACAAAATTTCCCATCACCAACATCCATCTTACCCAAGATGTTCGTTTTCAAATTATGAATCCAACAGAAGAAGAATCTACAAAAACGGACGAAGAATGAAGATTCTACGTACGTCGAAAGATCTAAACGATTCGTACGACACATCTAAAGTTCAGAGATAAATTCTTGGGATATCTTTACATAAATTTCTTCGTTTTTGAAAAAAAAAATCCAACAAAAAAAGAATCGACGCAAACGGACGCATAACGAAGAAGATACGCGTGAAACGAGCAACGAGGCAACGGGCGACGAACCGGGACGGGTGGCAGCCAGCCGCTGCTGGCCAGCCACCAGGCCGCCGGCTGCCACCACCTAGCCGCCGGCTGCTGCCACCCCCCTGCACGGATCGCGCTTTTTGGTCCTTGCGTGTACCCGGTGCTAGACCTTTGCGCAACTTTACGTACCTCGTGCACCACCTTTACGCAACTTTACGTACCTCGTGCCACCACCTTCACGTACCCGGTGCCACCACCTTTTCCACCTTTTGCTATTGTGAGCTTCCACTTGCTAACATGCACCAAAAACTCTCCTATAAATAGGAGCCATGAGTTTCATTTGCAAAACACACCATTCTTAGAACAATATACTTCTCTTAAGATATTGCTTCTACTTTCTTTCTATTTTCTTACTAAAAATTAGTTTTAGGCTAGTTTAGGAGCTTGTTTAGAATAGAAGGAAAGTGCGGAACGCATTGTAATCTTCGATGTATGCTCAGAATTGTGTCAATTAATTCAAGTCTATTCTCTCTTGCATTTAACACTGATTCTTTCTAATCCTTATCTATCTTAATTAATTACGTTTATATTGATTATGCTAGATTTAGTTATTGCCATGATTAGAGAGTAGTATACTTGTTGTGTTTGTTTGCGATGTAGTTAGTTAATTATAGGATGATTTATAACTAAATATTAAAGATCGATAGTATTGCTTTGATCATCTTATTGCATGGTCTTGTTTGATTGTTGCCTTAGGATCATCATAGTAGTAAAATATAAACGGTCTTAATTATCGTAAAGTAATATGGCGGCCCCTATTCGACTGTTCTTCGGTATAGTACTGGAAACACTTCAAGGTGGAGTACAAATGTATGGAAGCCGAAGAACGACCGAAGGTAGTTATATTATGAAACGGTATAATATTACGAAGTAATATGACGACCCCTATTCGACTGTTATGCAGTATAGCGTTGGAAACACATTAGGTGTAGTACAAATACGTGGAAGCCGTGTAACGACCGAAGGTAGTTATATTACAGACTAATATATATAAAATGAGAAACCTAGTTTAATTAACCTTTCTAAATAGACTTTTAAACTTCAATTTAATCTATCGACTTTCCACCAATAAACGTGATTACAACACCTTTTTAACGACGTCCAATTAAAAGGTAGTCAGTCATTTGTGTCAATATAATTTGTCAAAGGTTTGAAACTATGGAACCGCAAGGCTACATGGGGGATTATCGTAGGACAAGACATGGCCAAGATTTGAAGCGGTGGAACCACTTAAAGTGAGGAACGCTGTGAATAACTAGGGGATTTATTGGGTAGTCTTAAGCAAGGGCTGGTTTAAAGTCATAAATGAACTTTCTAAATATACGAATCTGTTAGGATGACGAGGAATCGTTATATGATTCAGTTATGTCTAGTACCTTAAGATTTTGTTCCCGTTCATATGAAAGTATTATTAAACCATAATCAAGATTTTGCTTATTATTCTAAATACTTTTTAATGTTACCATAACCTAGCTCCCGGTGTGACATGCTAATGGATTTTTAATTAGTAGGGAATCTAGTGTTTACATCACGAGTATTCAAGAATAACAATTAACAAATATCTTTCAAAACAGTTTCTCTAAACATCATCCCATAACTTAATTAACGAAGTCTCAGCAAACACTATCTTTATTTATTCGCTTTATCTTTTATTTTTATTCCGCTTTTATTTATTTACTTGCCTAAGTTAGTTAATGTTGGTGCATTTTGTGTGTCAGTCAGTTGGTCAAACGTTTGTAATTGTCAAAGTCAATTAGTCTACGTATGTATAATGTTTAGTGTGTATATGCGAGTCTGTAAACGAATAGTGAAATAGAATATATACACAGAATTAGTGTTTATGCGACACTTAGCTAGTGTCGCACGGGTCGGTTCATGCGACACTTAGCTAGTGTCGCATGTAGGTCAGATTACACTATAAATAGAAGTGTTAAACTCAAAATTAGGGTTAGACATTTTTGAGAAAGTGGAGAGCCGTTTTTGTGTGTGAGGAGGAGAGAAAACGAGTTTGTGAGTTTGTATCTTGTAATCTTGATTATTCAATTGTGAATATATACAAAGATTATAGAGAATTGCGTGTTTGATTCGATTAATACGTTCATATATTCAATCAAAAGATTCGATCAGATCCAAGATCAGAAACGGGACTTTCAACTGGTATCAGAGCCAAGAATCAAGGATTCGTCGGTTTCGGATCGTTATTTTGAGTGTTTTCGGTTGATTCGTGAAGGTATTAATTGATTATAATTAGTTTCTGGGTTATTTGTGTTGATTATATCGTGTTTTGGGTTGA
This sequence comes from Helichrysum umbraculigerum, assembly GCA_949592205.1. Lineage (NCBI taxonomy): Eukaryota > Viridiplantae > Streptophyta > Magnoliopsida > Asterales > Asteraceae > Helichrysum > Helichrysum umbraculigerum. The sequence continues at coordinate 97,581,071 of CATIUR010000004.1, forward strand.
TTTTTGAGCCCTGTTCATCGTTCGTTCGTCAATTTTCGTTAGGGTTTCGAAAAAATTCGTTTTTGGGGTTTTTGGGGCTGCTGGCCGCGACACAGCGTCACTTACCAGCGTCACTTCCTTACTAGCGTCACTTCCATAGCGACACTTCCTTAAGTGTCGCCAATTAGGGTTTCAGCGACACTTGATAGCGACACTTGTCTTTTAGCGACACTACATAGCGACACTTAATCGAGTGTCGCCATTTGACTTTCTGCGGTACTTAATGCGTCACTTCATGAGTCACTTCAGTGAGTCACTTCAGTGCGTCACTTCAGTGCGTCACTTACCAAGTGTCTCAGCAAGTATCTCATACCGTCACTTCAGTGCGTCACTACAGTGCGTCACTTCAGTGCGACACTTACGTGCGTCACTACAGTGCGTCACTTCAGTGCGACACTTCTTAGCGACACTAACCTAGTGTCGCGCTAGATTCTGAAAAAAAAAAAAAAAAAAAAAAAAAAAAAAAAAAAAAAAAAAAAAAGTTTTTTGGCGGGAAATCTCCGAAAAATTTTGCATTTCCAAAATTTTTCCTTAGCCTTACAACTGTTCAATTTTAGGCTGGAAAAAGTTTCATTTTCCCCGGCCAATTTTTGACGTTTTCGGACGAAATTTTGGCGGGAAATTCGCGAAAATTTTTGTAGTACCAAATTTTGTTTTTGAACTTAAAGTACCTAATTTTAGTGTCGGAAAAGTTTCGCTACACTCTGTCAGTTTTCGGATATGGCTTTTGTTGCGAAAATGCCTCCTTCTACATCTTTGTTCTATAGTGATTTTGCGAGTTGGAAGATTAAGTTATGCAATTTCATTGAATACAATGATCCAAATATGTGGAATTGGTTTAACACCATTGATCGATATGAGCAACCAAGACTCGATGGGGTGCTTAAGTCAAGAGCACAAATGTCAGTCAAAGAACGAGAAGAGTTTGATAAAGACAATAGAGCGTATGAGATGATTACCAAGTGCTTGCCAGAAGTTGTGATTAATAAATTTAAAGATCAAGCAACTTCTATAGAGTTATGGGATGCTCTTATAGCGGCTTACGATCAAAAAGAAAAGAAGTCAGAGGCTAATATTCAAATTCCTAGTCTAAATGATACTTCCAGATCTACTTCCAACTCACCAGCATCTACTTCTACTAGCACTTCATATGCTTCCTATACTTCTCATACAGCTCCTTCAAAGGCTACTGAGGATCATGCTACAATCTTTGCAGCTTTCCTCAACTCTTATGAGACTTTCCTTTCCAAGAAGGCTAGTACTCTACAGCTTACTGAGGAAGACTTTGAACAGATCGATTCTGACGATCTCGAGCAGATGGACATCAAATGGAGTATGGCCATGATAACCCAAAGAACCAAGAAGTTTCTTCAAAGAACGGGTAGAAAAGACCTGGATGATGACGGTGATACAGGTCTTGGTTTTAATAAAAGCAAGGTGAAATGCAAAATCTGTCAGACTCATGGACACTTTGCTAAGGAATGTCTGAAGGAGAAGTGTCCTCCATCTGGATTCACTACACCTTCAGCACCAACGACTCCAGAGAAGAACACAACACCACAGGCGATGTCGGTGTTTAATCCAGGAACGTTTGATTTTAGTGCACTTCAAGGAGAGGTTCAACACAGTGCACTTTTGGCAAAGATACATGAGGTAGAAACAGAATCTGAAAAACCTTTTACTTGCATATCCTGTATTAAATTGGAAGCTTCTTTAAAATGTTTTCAAATAGACTATGTAGACTTGAGAGAAAAGGTTGAGAAACTTACTGAATCAAATAAGTTTCTAAAAGCTAATGAAAAACTTTAAGTTATAAGTTATAAGTTAACAAGATGCAATTAAAGCAAAAGTCTTTAGTCAACAAGATGCAATTAAAAGCTATTTAACAGAAATTGATTTGTTGAATAAAGAACTTTCTGAGCTAAAGTCTGAGTCTGACTCTTTTAAAAAGGGAATCACAAGTTTCTCAAACTCTCATAAAATCTTCGATGAAATTGTTGACAAGCAGAGGACAAATACAAGTAGTAAGGCCGGAATAGGGTATAACTCAGTTCCACCTCCTACTAATCACTATCCTCTGCCTGTTAAGGAAGGCACCGAAGAACTTGTGGCTGACTACTCATCATGGCCAGCTACAAAGTCTAAAGAAGCTACATCCAATCCCAAAAGGCAGGCAAAGGAGAAAACTAAACGGACAGAGTATCCCTTGCCTACTTTTGTTAAGTCTGATAGTACACCTCCAGTTAGTGTAGAGGAGGGTGTTGAGATAGAGGATCTACCGGAAGAGGCTGAAATCAAAGTTGAAAAAGTTAATGTAAAGCCAGAAAATCATATACTTACCAATGAAACTGTAAAGGTTTCAAATACAAAGGGTAAAAACAAGGTTGAAAATGAATCCAAAAGGGTTCAACATCAAATGAAGGATTCAAATGTAAAATCTAAAAGTGAACAACCTTCAACATCAACTTATTCAACTTCTGAGGCTTCTACATCAACGTGTACACATAAGTGTTCACGTCCTGTAAATACCTCATCTTCTAAGCTTCCAACAGTTCATTCTCCACCTCAACCTTTTGCGGGTAATCATTGGAATAGGTCGTACATTGAACGACGTTCTTGCTTTCGTTGTGGTCAACAAGGACATATAATTAGGGATTGTCGGTTATTATCCCTAGATAGGTTTGGTAGAGGGATGCCAAGAACTTCCTCTTTTAGGAATTCTTTTTGTAGAACTTTTCCAAGGCGTGGTTCGTATTCGCCTATGTCAAGACATACATCCCCTTCTCCCGAACCCGTGGCTAGAGTAAACAAAGTTGTGCCTATTAGACCTCAAGTTCAACAGCACAACATTGTTGAAAACAACTCATCTGAACCTACAAAGGTTTGGAAACCCAAATCCACAAACAACACATCAATGAAATCCTCTGAGTTTTTAAAATATCATAAACTCATTGATGTGATGGTTATGGATGACCATGGACAACCCAAGTCAATTAAGGCTTGGGTGTCCCATAAGTACTAACGTTTAATTGTTTGTGGTGGTGCAGTCAGGTTTTTGATAGCTAATATTTTTAGTGACTGCAAGATTGTGTTTGTGTTGGCAAAGAAGATAGTCTTTCAAGGTGGTTATGTGTGATGATCTGTGATTGGATGGATGAGATTATCGAAGTTTCGAGGTGGTAAAAGTGCTAAAAGGCATTTGACTTGACTTGATATGTGATTTTGAAACTTTTATTTAAATTTTATCTATTTTTATTTGTTAGTAGTGCAACAGCCATTCTTTATACTTTCTAGTATCAAAGAAATGCAATGTTGCGAAATTTGTTAAAATTAAAAAAATCCAAAAATATATGTTTTAAGATTTAAGGGGATTGCCTTTGACTTAGAATTGCGATAAGAATTTGCTGTTCAGGGGGAGTAATTTTAAAAGTTAAAAATTCTGATTATTTGTATCAGAAATGTGAACAGCAAGATTCTTAATTCTTGAAAAGATGTCGGATTGTGTCTGTAAACAACTTGGGATATGATAGTACATCGGGTGACATGCATAAAGTTTGAAATTTTAAGGTTTATGTTTGATGTGTCAGTTGGTTTATCTGGCATATTTAAAATAGCTTCTATAAACATTGGCTTCATCATATGATGTATCGGTAGGCATGGTACACACCGGTTTGTGAGTGAGTAAGAAGTAATAATTAAAACTTGTCTATTACTTTGTGAAAAATGTTATATGATGTATGACATAAGTCTTAATTGATAAATGAAGGTACTACCATACGCTGTCATAATCATTATGTAAATGCAAAATTGGCATATAGTATTAATATGATTATTAGTCTAACTAATGGTGACTATTGTTGTACTCTCGTACAGACCTGAATCCATTAGTTATGCAAATAGTCTCAAACTTGTTATGTTCATACTAAGGGACCCTCTGTTGTACTAAGTACAGATCTGGGGCCACTAGTATCTTTATAATCGGTTTGATGTATGCCTAAATTTAAATATCAAGTGTATGTTACAAGAAAGCCGAGATAAACTTGGTCTTGTAATCTCTACCTTGTTTAATATGCAGTGTTTTGTGTTTTACTAAAGATTATCAGTATATCATATAATGGGTTTCACAAAATTAATATTCATACCAACAATAAAGGTTAGCTCACAGATACGGATGTAATATGTTTAAGTGGACAAACAATACCGATAATCGTCTTGAACTAATTTTTATAAAAGGTGCTTTAAATATGTCAAGTAAATTTAAAGTGGACAAATATACTGGTGATCGAAATAACACTTACTATTTCCTAATAATTGCATGTTGGCCTGATATGATCCCTAAGCAGACTTAAAACAATCCTATCCCCAATGTTATTTTAATCTTCGTTCTTTACTTTTCATTTATAAAGAAAAATACAAAAAGATTTTATTTCTATGTTATTTTCTTCAAACATCACATATCTTGTTAAAGTCAAATATTGAAGATGTAAAGGATGTCGGTTATTCTCCAAAGACTGTGAAGACAAATTCTATTGGAGATACTACTGATGATTGAGAGATGGTCACTGAGTTTGAAGATCTTATTGTTTGATAAGTTTGTGTCAGTCACATAAATTTGGACATCAAGATTTTATTTGAAGACCATGCTATCTCAATGGGGGAGCTTGTGATAGTTGAAGACATGAAAGAGTTTGTTGATGAAGACTAATTGAAGACTTATTTGACCAAGCTGCTGACATGGGGGAGTTTGTTGGTGCATTTTGTGTGTCAGTCAGTTGGTCAAACGTTTGTAATTGTCAAAGTCAATTAGTCTACGTATGTATAATGTTTAGTGTGTATATGCGAGTCTGTAAACGAATAGTGAAATAGAATATATACACAGAATTAGTGTTTATGCGACACTTAGCTAGTGTCGCATGTAGGTCAGATTACACTATAAATAGAAGTGTTAAACTCAAAATTAGGGTTAGACATTTTTGAGAAAGTGGAGAGCCGTTTTTGTGTGTGAGGAGGAGAGAAAACGAGTTTGTGAGTTTGTATCTTGTAATCTTGATTATTCAATTGTGAATATATACAAAGATTATAGAGAATTGCGTGTTTGATTCGATTAATACGTTCATATATTCAATCAAAAGATTCGATCAGATCCAAGATCAGAAACGGGACTTTCAGTTAATATAAAAACCAAAACTCCCTCACTATTTTATAAACCCTTCACTAGTTTGAAAGCCCTCATCTGCCACGCCTTAGTTTCAATTCAGTCGGTTTGAAGAACGACTCTAGGTCATACCTACCACTTGCTCACCCTTAGGATTAGCATTGTTAGGGAGAACTTAGGCCCCGCAATTACAAATTTAAAACACCCACTGATCGCCGCCTCCGGCAGCCGGTTCAACGACAAGGGGTAAGTGTGACACCCGTCATGTTAGGACTATTAATTAGGGCCTAATCAATTGTAAATATATGTAATTAGTTCTGTGTTAGGCTAATTAACGTATCGAAATATATATATTGATGAATATATACGATTATGCGATTTGATTTAAATCGTACGCATCTCAAATCGAATGTAATTCGATTCAATTAATACGGACGTTGGTGAACAATTTTATTAAGTAATATAATGTTATTTAATAACACAATTAAATCCAAAATATTATTTTGGTAATATTTCGCAAGTTAGCTGTATAAATGTAAACGCACCCAACGCGAACCAAATACGCGAAATGTCCCAACAAATATTTAGAATAAATATTTGCAACATATTTTTAATAAATACTCTAATGACATTTTTACAATGAAAACCATTGGGCTAAATAATAAAATGCGCAAATAATTAAATTGGAACGCGGGTTAAATATTACATTTTGGGAACGAAAATTTCACTTCTATCGTTTTACCCCCTTGGAAAATCTGCCCAAACCACCCACTCCCCACCATCTTCATTTCATTTTCCATCTTTACCAACACACACACACACACAAACTCTCTCAACCAAACTTTCCAAATTTTCGGATCTTGCAAAACCGATAACAAAACTCACATTTTCAGAATCATCATTACAAGGGGAACAAGATTAACAAAAGCACTATCATCATTTTCGGACTACATCTCTCCCGATTTGCGATTGTAAGAATTTTTACAAAAACTCCTAGATCTATCAAATTACTACTTGTTTTTGTGTTATGGTAGTTTATATAACTCATATATGTCCATTACTAAGAAGATAACAAGGTTTTATAGCCTAAAAATGAGTTTGATTTGGGTTTTGGGTTGAAAAATCTCGACAGCCACTGTTTTCTGGGCTGGTGTTCATCTTTGCGACACAAGCCTAGTGTCGCAGGTTGTGTCGCATAAAACCTCTTGTGTCGTATTTTGTGTCGTAGGAACCCCGTTATGTCGAACCTTTTGCGACACAATATTGTGTCGTACCCTATGTCGCAAATACCATGCGACGCAATCATTATGTCGCTGTTGAATCAGCATTGTACGCTTATGCGACACAACCCTTGTGTCGCTAAGCTCGTTGTGTCGCACTTCTATGCGACACAACCCTTGTGTCGCATGACAAACTTTTGTGTCGCATGTTGTGTCGCAAAACACAGAAAACCAGAATTTTGAAGTCAAATTTACGATAGCAATTCACTGTAACAAAGTAACTAGTTTTCCACACTTTATGCAATACCTCAAACAGGTATATAATTTTATAAGTATACAAACAACTCAAGTATAATAATAATAATCGAGATTACTATTACAAACCGTCACTAACGGGCCGTACACGTTTTCAAAACACATATCAAATAATCAGTCAAATCGTAGTAATTTGGACATATATAGTTGTATAACAACTACAAAGGTAGTCCTTTGAGATACCGACTCATATTAATAACCATCGTGTGTCGTGGACACCCTCAGGTTATCTGTCTGCGGACATCTCATTGCTTGATTAAGCACCGTACGTTTATTGACCAAACGCTCAAGACTCAGGTGAGTCTCATAGCCCCTCTTTTTACCGCTTTTCACTCAGGGGTGTGATTCAATGCTTATTTTTAACATGTGAACGCAAGTACAAACTTTACAATATACTACATGAGTTTTTTTCCACTAATCATTTCAAAGTCCTCCGTCAGCATAGTTTGGTAATACGTTGTAGCGTGATTATTAGTATATGGTACCATATAGGATTGACCCTCCTCATCCGGGTTAGCAAGCACTAACTGGGTAAATGGACGTACTAATAATTGTTCAGACGAGTGTGGATTAGGCACTCGTGGAGGCACCTCGCTCGGAATTCTCTATATGGGACCCGACCCTCGAGTTAAGCTCAGACTATGTGCTCATGGCTGTATACACTACTATTTATTTGCTGATTGCAAATCACTACTTAAATCTTGCGGTTCATACGATATTATCTGATTTCAAACATCTGAGCCCACCAGCTTTAGCTGACCCATTTTAGCATGTTTCACAGGTACACAGCAGTAGGTTGGACTGCCATCAGGGATACTATAGCTCGAGTCAGCATGCAGATATTAGAGATTTTCTTGCATTAGTATATTTTGTACCAGTACTTATGTACTGAAATCTCTCATTTAAATCGAGCACGAGCTATGTACAGCTTCAAATGTTGTGAACATTTCTTTTATTAATGTATTTTGTTAAAGCGACGCATATAGAGTCGTTTGCTATATATCTTGTGTGCTTTGATATTTGATTAGTAACACCCAATGTATGCTTCCGCTAAACAGTAAATTTGGGGGTGTTACAGATTGGTATCAGAGCCTAAGGTTATAGTGAACTAGGTTGCATTTAGTGGGCCTAGACTATGACCATTAGGCAGTATTTTCTTATTAGGCATGACTGGTTCAGAAATTACAGCATATGACTTTAATTTAACATAGCCTGATCAACTATGTACAATTAAGGAAAAATGATGTGAGGTCTGAAACGGTTATGTTGAACAGGAATACACTAGTTGACTCTGACCTCGAGAGAACCGAGACTTAAACTTGTCTGTGCTAGACACGCAATAGGCTATATTATATAAGTATCATATAAATATAGGCCTCACTCCTACTAACGCTTTGTCTCAGAAATGGAAAACACACCACCTGTAACACCCCCAAATTTAACAGTTTGCGGAAGCGACGTTTTTGGGTGTTACTAATCAATAATCACAAGCACAAAGGATACAGTGAACGACTCTAAATGAGACGTTCGAAAAGTTATTACATTAATACATAAGTAGTTTCAAAATACAAGCTCGAGTTCAAGTAAATTCCTAGAGATTCTAATACATAACAACTAGTACAAAAGTAATGTAATAAAATCTCCAAGCTTGTAAATGCATGCGACTCGAGCTAAGTAAGCTTATCCTGCTGGGCATCCCTACTGATGCTGTGTACCTGAGAAGCATTACTAAAACGGTCAACCAAAAAGGTTGGTGAATCTCACAGGTTTGTAAGTAAGTAAACAGTTTGAACACACAAGTAGTATTTGTAAATCATAGCCAGCCAGTAAGTAACGATCACAGGTTATGCTCATCGTTAACTTAAGTTTTAATAAGTGGTGGTTGCAGGTTATGCTAACCGTTTGATACAATTGCCATGAGCCACCATAGTTGAAGCTTAACGTACAGTAAATATAGGTACCCCCTCATGAATGTAATCCAAAACATTCATACGGAACGAGTAAGAAACGCCCGTTTCTACAGGAACGGTTCGTGGTAGTGCTTGCTACCCCGGGCGGGGATTGTCAGTCCCATATGGATCCATATACTAAAACTCGCGCTTATCACATAACTAACAACTATGGTTCAGGAGGATTTCATTGGATTAGTCGTAAACTCATGTAGTTGGCGTATTCGTAATCTCATACAGTAAGTAAATCATGGCAGCAAGTAAGTTTTGTGTGTTCATGTAAAACAGTAATGCATCTCACCCCTGAGTATAAAACAGTAAAGTAGGGGCTGTGAGACTCACCTGAGTCTGGCAGACAATGCAGTAAGTAAGCAAGTAGTATCCCGTACTAGCAACCCTTAGCGTCCTAATACGCATAAGGTTTAGTAAGTAAATGGAATACTTGTAAAGTATCCATGCTAGTTGTTCCCAAACTAGTTAATGTCCAATAGTTTGTTTGTAAGTTTGTAATCGTTTGTAAATCGTAGTTTGTATAAAAGTTGTACGGTCCGTTTGTTATCAGTGTATAATAATAATTCCATCCATTATTATTTTGTATTCATAGTAGTTGTACAGTTGTAAAGTATACTCGTAAAATCATTTGTTTGTATTACAACATGTATCGTTTGTGTACGTTCCAATGGGCTTAGACCCCAAAGGGTACGAGTGAAACCTCGTAAGTATTCGTATGTATGTTCGTATCAGTTAACGTGTAATCCAGCACGTAACTAGTGAGTGAACTTGTAAGTTTGTATCGGATGTAATCCCGTGTAATGTACAAGTGTATGTTCGTTGGAGTGAAATCTCCTAAGTATTTCCAAGTGTAATCCCGTACGCGTGTGTGAGTGAAACCTCACGTTTAGTTTAGTATAGTCTTGTACGTATTCAAGTGTTGTTGTATACTTTCAAAAGTATAGTATTTTCAGGTATAAGTAGCATCGTATTTGATTTAATAGTTGAAAAGTGATTCCCACACTTAGAATATATTTTGTTTTCTGATCTGGGCTTTCTGCGACACAAGGCTTGTGTCGCAGACCGTATGCGACATATGGTCTGTGTCGTATGGATTGATTTCGGTTTGGTGTTTATGCGACACAATGGTTGTGTCGTAGACAAGGGTACGACACAACGATACGACATAGTCGTTGTGTCGCAATCAAGCGATGGGTAAACTTTGTGTAGTAGATGGTACGACATATAATGCGACATAAGCATTTTGTCGCATACATTGCGACATAACGTGCGACATAACATGCGACATAGTGTTGTGTCGCATGAGATTTCGGTCCGATGCGACACAAGAGGTCTGTTCGGAAATTTAGTTTCCGAAAACGTATTTTCCGGTTTCCGTTGGGTCTAGAACTTTTATACTAGTTTTAATATGTTATAATAAGTCCGTAATAACTATTTGTAGTCGTTTTTAAGGTTTGTGGTGTCGTTTTCTTTAAAATGACCAAAACCGACATTTACGTAAAAGTGTTCAAAAACGAGTTTAGATTATATTTTCGGACATCATTTAGCTAGGGGAACAATAATCTAGCAAAATAAAAGTAATCGGAAAAGTTTCGGGTCGCCGGAAAACTTACCAAGTTGTCGAAACAAAAATCCGAAAAGATGAAGTTGTAGCCCTCGTTGTGGTGATCGTCGTTGCTCCTTTGCGTTTTGTGATTTAAGCTTGTTTCGGGTGTGTTTTCTAGAGAGAGAGGGTGTACCGATTTAGAGAGAGAGAATGAGCTAGAGAGAGAGTTGAGAGAGATTGAGTGAGGAGGTGAGTTTGGTTATGTTTGTGATCAAAGGGGTATGGGGGGGGGGGGGGGTTGTCCCCTTTGACCCTTGGGCCGGTTTTGGTGGGGCCACCATGGTGTGGTCTCACCAAGTTTTGCTTCCTCGCGTTTGCGCTTCGTGCGGTGTTCGTTTCCCCGGTCGTTTAAACGTAAAAATCATTTTGTACGCGATTAAATATACGTTTTAAAATACGAAATAATACTTGATAATTAAGTTGAAGTATTTTATCAAAATACTAGTTTTCAAGTTATAAAACATAACTTAGTTTTGTTTTGTCGGTTGGTCGAGTTTTCGGAGAGTTCGGTAATGTTTGGGTTAAAACGTACGTTTTCGTTATATTATAAACATAATATAAAGTAGTAGTCAAGGTAATTAAATAATTTAACATTATTTAATATTTGTTTTACCAATGTCCGCAAGTTTGTACAATTGTAGTTTCATACGATATGTACGAATCGTATACGCGTATATATATATATTCCATCCATATATATATATATAGTAAATAACGTATATAATCCTATTTCATATTATATACAAGTAATAAACACGTAATTAGGAAAATTTTAAATTGATCCTAATTTTGGGGTTGTTACATTCTCCCCTTGTTAATTAAATTTCGTCCCGAAATTTGTTCGAAGTAGTAATCGGTAGTTTGATATTCGTCAGGTGGCTACAATACGTACTAGTAGCCTACAGTAGTAGGGTAGGTCCTACAGTGTTTGAAATCAAGTAATCGTTAAGTGGTAACGTACTCTAAATTTTGTTGTCTGAAGGTAGTGGACATTGGGCCTTAAGATGGCCAGCACTCCCGCAGTTGAAGCACAGCTTCGTCTTAGGGAAGTTAGTACTCTTAGGGTAGGACTTGCATCTACCGACGGGTATGGTACACGGTCCTTCATGATGCCGAGTGCATTGGGGACAGAAAGGTTTCTTTCCCAAGTAGTTTCCGATGGGTTTGGAGGGAGTAATCTTCACCCTTTTTGCTGGAGGTGGCGTACAGTCAGTATCGGTATCCTCTTCAGTAGGAGTACTTTGTGAAATTGGTGGTGAAGTAGGGTTTTCTAGAGCTATCAAACGTAGCTCGTACTCACGCATACGTATGTCATTTTGGAAAGCAATTCGTCGTAGGTCATCAATGTCTTCCCGTGCTTCAGTAAGTTGTTTTCGCAGCGAATCAATAGTTTGGTTAAGGTGGCTGACTGATTCAGCAGTCAAGGTTTCATCAACTGATGCTTTTGCAGCAGTTAGAGCAGCAGGAGAGGCAGGTGCTGCTGCTGATTCAGCGGAGTGTTCTGTATCACACTCTAGTTCGAGGAGGTAAGGAAACATCTTCGGTTCCTCACTGAGCAGTTCATTTTGCAGTGTAGGGTTGTTGACGGAGTGAGTTGTCATTTCCTACGAAGTAAGTGTTCTATTTAAGAATTTGCCTCAAGTAAGTGAAGTTATATTAATTTATCTGTTTAAAGTAACGAATAGCATACGAGCTCCCTGTCTCAACCAGTGTGAGATAATTGGGAAGGGAGTTTTGGGTTACTGTATCTGAAGTGTAAGGCAAATTGTGTTGTCGGGATTTAAGTGGTCGGTCGTTTCCTAATCCTATTGTGTACTTAGGATCAAAGAAAACACACAGAATAAAATACAGTTATACATAAGTCATTAAGCGAGAGATTTATGAGAAAATAGATTCGGGTAGTCAAAGAATAAGCGTACCCGGGTTGAGTAAATCACAGAGTCTCGGATTTGGGTCATCCTCCCAAGCATTGATTACATAAGCTCTACTCCTTGTATTGTTGGTTCGGGGTTTCAGCTTAGGGCAATCCTTCCTGAAGTGCCCGGTACCGTTGCACTCATAGCAGGTTTTGGGTGCAGAAGTATCAGTACCAGTGGGGTTGGTTTGGCAGTCTTGGGCCAGGTGCCCGAATTTCTTGCACTTAGTGCAGGGACAGGAGCCGTTATGATGACGACTACATTTGGAGCAGTAAGGCTTGCTCCCCTTGTAAGCCTTTGAGTCATTGGCATTGACAATTGCAAGCTTCTTGTCGGAGATAGAGTTGGATGAGTGGGGACTCACTTCCCATTTACGTTTGTTATTCGCAGACGGGGTTGAAGTCGAGCCACGGCGGACAGAATTGGCCGTTAGTTCATGAGCCATGCGAATGGCGCTCTGAATGGTTCCCGGTTTAGATGAAGTTACTAAATCTTGAAGTCGCTCAGGAAGTCCGTCGACGTATTTTTCGATCCTTTTGTACTCAGGATCAACCATGGATGGGCACAAGAGTGCCAGCTGGTGAAAACGGTTGGTGTAGCCGGTGATGTCATCACCCTGCATCTTGTGATTCCAGAATTCTACTTCCAATTGTTTCAGCTCATCTCTTGGGCAGTACTCGCCCCTCAGCATAATCTTCAGTTCATCCCACTGTAGTTTGTAAGCCTCAGCAACGCTCACAGTCTGAGCATAAGTGTTCCACCAGGAAAGGGCGGTGTCAGAAAAGGTACTGGTGGCGAACTTAACTTTATCCTCTTCCTTGCAGTTGCAAATGAGGAATACTGATTCGATCTTCTCGGTCCAGCGAATCAGGCCAATCGCTCCTTCAGTACCTGCAAAGCTTAAGGGTTTGCAGTTTTGGAAGTCCTTGTAGGTGCAGGTTTTGGGTTGTGGTCCAGTATTAGCGGTATCTTCGCTACCAGGGGCTGAAGTCCGGGTAGCTAGAGCTTGAGCCACACTACGGGCAATTATACCCGCTACTTCGGCTTCAGTAAGAGTGATTTGTCGTCGAGGAGGCATGTTCCTTGAAACAATAAATAAAGAACATGTGAAGGTTTGAACAAGAATTATGATTGTGATGATTTTAGTAAGTTTAGAGAAAAGATGCCAAAGTTTGAAGGTTGTTTAAAGTTGTGTACTATAAATAAGTTTATACGGTTTTGAAGTTTTTGACAATTTTATAAAACATTTTTGTGAGAAATTTTGTAACAAGTTTGATAAAAATACATTTGTTATAAAATTTTGATAGTAAAAGTCGGTTGTATAATTTGAAGTCTACCGAAAACTTGAGTTAAAAATGGTTCGGTTGAGATTATGGTCGGTGACAAGGTTTTGAAATTTTTGTATAACAATAACTGTTTAAAACAGAAGTTATGAAAGTTCCAGGGTAAAAGCAGGTTAAAATTTGTTGAAGATGTTTTTCCTAGAATACACCTAACAGTGCAGTAATGTACGTTGTAGAATGTTATAAACGTAGAATTAGATAGGGATGGCAATTGAAAACAAGGTCTCGATCTTCATATCGAAGGATGTTGCAGTAGCTATGTTTGTCAGTTATAACAGTGTGGAAGTCTTCGGACGTAAGCCGGTAGTCGTGAATTCATAAAAGTTAAATAAAGACAGAATGACGAGAATCGAGTCGTCGTTTGTTCGATGAAATGTTAAGGAATATTAATTTCGTAGTAGTCGAGAGAGTATCGTATCGGGGAAAGAGGCCTATGTATATATATATATATATATATATATCACATAACCGCCTAGTTCGTGTCTAGCACAATCACGTAAAAGTCCCGGTTCTCTCGAGGTCAGAGTCAGCTAATGCATTCCGGTTCAACATAACCCCTTTCAGAACTCACATCATCTTCATTTAATTGTACATAGTTGATCAGGCTATGTTAAATTAAACTCGTATGCTGTAATTCCTGAACCAGTTATACCTAATGAGGAATACTGCCTAACGGTCATAGTCTAGGCCCCTAAATGCAACCTAGTTCACTATAACCTTAGGCTCTGATACCAATCTGTAACACCCCCAAATTTAACAGTTTGCGGAAGCGACGTTTTTGGGTGTTACTAATCAATAATCACAAGCACAAAGGATACAGTGAACGACTCTAAATGAGACGTTCGAAAAGTTATTACATTAATACATAAGTAGTTTCAAAATACAAGCTCGAGTTCAAGTAAATTCCTAGAGATTCTAATACATAACAACTAGTACAAAAGTAATGTAATAAAATCTCCAAGCTTGTAAATGCATGCGACTCGAGCTAAGTAAGCTTATCCTGCTGGGCATCCCTACTGATGCTGTGTACCTGAGAAGCATTACTAAAACGGTCAACCAAAAAGGTTGGTGAATCTCACAGGTTTGTAAGTAAGTAAACAGTTTGAACACACAAGTAGTATTTGTAAATCATAGCCAGCCAGTAAGTAACGATCACAGGTTATGCTCATCGTTAACTTAAGTTTTAATAAGTGGTGGTTGCAGGTTATGCTAACCGTTTGATACAATTGCCATGAGCCACCATAGTTGAAGCTTAACGTACAGTAAATATAGGTACCCCCTCATGAATGTAATCCAAAACATTCATACGGAACGAGTAAGAAACGCCCGTTTCTACAGGAACGGTTCGTGGTAGTGCTTGCTACCCCGGGCGGGGATTGTCAGTCCCATATGGATCCATATACTAAAACTCGCGCTTATCACATAACTAACAACTATGGTTCAGGAGGATTTCATTGGATTAGTCGTAAACTCATGCAGTTGGCGTATTCGTAATCTCATACAGTAAGTAAATCATGGCAGCAAGTAAGTTTTGTGTGTTCATGTAAAACAGTAATGCATCTCACCCCTGAGTATAAAACAGTAAAGTAGGGGCTGTGAGACTCACCTGAGTCTGGCAGACAATGCAGTAAGTAAGCAAGTAGTATCCCGTACTAGCAACCCTTAGCGTCCTAATACGCATAAGGTTTAGTAAGTAAATGGAATACTTGTAAAGTATCCATGCTAGTTGTTCCCAAACTAGTTAATGTCCAATAGTTTGTTTGTAAGTTTGTAATTGTTTGTAAATCGTAGTTTGTATAAAAGTTGTACGGTCCGTTTGTTATCAGTGTATAATAATAATTCCATCCATTATTATTATGTATTCATAGTAGTTGTACAGTTGTAAAGTATACTCGTAAAATCATTTGTTTGTATTACAACATGTATCGTTTGTGTACGTTCCAATGGGCTTAGACCCCAAAGGGTACGAGTGAAACCTCGTAAGTATTCGTATGTATGTTCGCATCAGTTAACGTGTAATCCAGCACGTAACTAGATAGTGAACTTGTAAGTTTGTATCGGATGTAATCCCGTGTAATGTACAAGTGTATGTTCGTTGGAGTGTAATCTCCTAAGTATTTCCAAGTGTAATCCCGTACGCGTGTGTGAGTGAAATCTCACGTTTAGTTTAGTATAGTCTTGTACGTATTCAAGTGTTGTTGTATACTTTCAAAAGTATAGTATTTTCAGGTATAAGTAGCATCGTATTTGATTTAATAGTTGAAAAGTGATTCCCACACTTAGAATATATTTTGTTTTCTGATCTGGGCTTTCTGCGACACAAGGCTTGTGTCGCAGACCGTATGCGACATATGGTCTGTGTCGTATGGATTGATTTCGGTTTGGTGTTTATGCGACACAATGGTTGTGTCGTAGACAAGGGTACGACACAACGATACGACATAGTCGTTGTGTCGCAATCAAGCGATGGGTAAACTTTGTGTCGTAGATGGTACGACATATAATGCGACATAAGCGTTGTGTCGCATACATTGTGACATAACGTGCGACATAACATGCGACATAGTGTTGTGTCGCATGAGATTTCGGTCCGATGCGACACAAGAGGTCTGTTCGGAAATTTAGTTTCCGAAAACGTATTTTCCGGTTTCCGTTGGGTCTAGAACTTTTATACTAGTTTTAATATGTTATAATAAGTCCGTAATAACTATTTGTAGTCGTTTTTAAGGTTTGTGGTGTCGTTTTCTTTAAAATGACCAAAACCGACATTTACGTAAAAGTGTTCAAAAACGAGTTTAGATTATATTTTCGGACATCATTTAGCTAGGGGAACAATAATCTAGCAAAATAAAAGTAATCGGAAAAGTTTCGGGTCGCCGGAAAACTTACAAAGTTGTCGAAACAAAAATCCGAAAAGATGAAGTTGTAGCCCTCGTTGTGGTGATCGTCGTTGCTCCTTTGCGTTTTGTGATTTAAGCTTGTTTCGGGTGTGTTTTCTAGAGAGAGAGGGTGTACCGATTTAGAGAGAGAGAATGAGCTAGAGAGAGAGTTGAGAGAGATTGAGTGAGGAGGTGAGTTTGGTTATGTTTGTGATCAAAGGGGTATGGGGGGGGTTGTCCCCTTTGACCCTTGGGCCGGTTTTGGTGGGGCCACCATGGTGTGGTCTCACCAAGTTTTGCTTCCTCGCGTTTGCGCTTCGTGCGGTGTTCGTTTCCCCGGTCGTTTAAACGTAAAAATCATTTTGTACGCGATTAAATATACGTTTTAAAATACGAAATAATACTCGATAATTAAGTTGAAGTATTTTATCAAAATACTAGTTTTCAAGTTATAAAACATAACTTAGTTTTGTTTTGTCGGTTGGTCGAGTTTTCGGAGAGTTCGGTAATGTTTGGGTTAAAACGTACGTTTTCGTTATATTATAAACATAATATAAAGTAGTAGTCAAGGTAATTAAATAATTTAACATTATTTAATATTTGTTTTACCAATGTCCGCAAGTTTGTACAATTGTAGTTTCATACGATATGTACGAATCGTATACGCGTATATATATATATTCCATCCATATATATATATATATATAGTAAATAACGTATATAATCCTATTTCATATTATATACAAGTAATAAACACGTAATTAGGAAAATTTTAAATTGATCCTAATTTTGGGGTTGTTACACCACCCAATTCATCGCGTTCCCAATTCGGGTCACAGAACCCAAGGGTAGCAAGGAGGAACGCCAGGTTGCCTCGAGCTGGCCCGTACCCCACTCACTTCACCTTGCCGACCTTAGCTGCTAGGGTGAACCAACACGAGCAACGTCTTCGTACCATGGATGTCGTACTACAAGAAACGAACGAAAACTGGAGACTTACATCCCTCGAGCGCATCGAAAAAGTCTCCGAAGATCACGAAACCACCATTAACAACGTGGATGTCCCTCGCAACAAGGTAGTGGAGATAAGTGTAGAGACCGCCCTTTTGCAGCAAAGGCTAGAAGAATGTGAGCAACGCTCACGGGAAGCAGAGGAAAACGTTTGAAGTTTAGTGCAACGACTGGTCCTGGCAGAAGATAACGCCCGACAGGCCAGCAGACTTGCCAATACTGTGGATCGTCTCATTGAAATGATGGAGCAGATAAATCTACGTTGAGACTAGTGTAGTTCTTGTCTTGTAATCTATCTTGTAATTTAATAACTATCTAAGCGCTACTCTATAATTCAGTCGGATGTAACAATTCCCGACACCTTTTGTAATACATCCGTGGGATGTAACCTTTGAATTCGTATTTTCTATCAAATATTCCTTGCTGTTTCTACTTATACTAATTGCCATATTTCTTTTTCATATTGATGTTATGTATTACCGCCTTTATACATGTACATCTGAGACAAATACAATTTTCTTACAAAATCTCATGTATCTTCATTTCTTTTATTGAAGAATCATCCCGCCAAAGACAAGACCATACACCGATGCTCAGCTTACATCCCTCATAACCCAGGCTGTGACTGAAGCCCTGGCTCGGAATACTCCACAGAATTCCGGGAGAAACAGCGATACCGCTGAAACCACCGCTGCTAAACCTTGTTCTTACAAGGACTTCCAGAGCTGCAAACCCTCAAGCTTCAAGGGTACTGAGGGAGCCATCGGACTAATCAGATGGTTCGAAAAGATGGAGACCGTTTTCCGCTTCAGTAAATGCGCGGAGGACGACAAGGTTAACTTCGCCACCTGCTCCCTCGAAGATGATGCCCACTCTTGGTGGAACTCATATTCCCAATCAGTGGGTGCTGACACTGCCTACCAACTCTCTTGGGAGGACTTGAAAGCAAAACTCACCGCCAAGTACTGTTCGGTCGACAAACTCCAAAAGCTGGACGAGGAGTTCTGGAACCTAAAAGTTCAGGGTGGTGATATCGATGGTTATACCACCAGGTTCCAGCAGCTCGCTGCCCTCCGCCCAGCTATGGTGAGCACGGAACCCGATAAAATCAAGAAGTACATCATTGGCCTTCCGGAACCTGTTCGGGGGAACGTCGCCTCCTCAAACCAAACCACTATTGACGGTGCCATTCGATTAGCCCACGACCTCATGGCTATGAGCGAGGGCTCAGAACCACCCACTTAGTCCTCCCACAACAACAAACGAAAGTGGTCCGACCACCATAACAACCACCCTAATCACCAAAACAAGAAACCCGACACCATCAAAGCCTACAACACCACCACTGAAACCAAGCGGGGCTACACTGGGAGCAAACCCTACTGTTCCAAGTGCAACCGTCACCACGAAGGTCCCTGCGAAACTCCCTGCAACAACTGTAAGAGGTACGGACACCTCACCAAAGACTGCAGGTCCCCCAACAACTCCAGCAACAACTCCAACCGCAACGCCAGGCCGTCAAAAGCCTGCTACGAATGCGGAAACCCTGGGCACTACAGGAACGAGTGTCCAAAACAAAGGAACGAGGGCAGCAACAACAACAACAACAACAACGCCAAAGGTAGAGCCTTTGTACTCAACTCTGGGGATGCCCGTCAAGACCCGAATGTGATCACGAGTATGTTCCTCCTCAACAACTTAACTGCATCTATTCTGTTTGATACTGGTGCCGATAGGAGCTTTATATCTGATGAGTTTTGCCCACTACTTGACATCACACCCGTGGCCTTAAATGTTAAGTACACCGTAGAACTAGCAGACGGTAAACTCATAGAAACCGATAGTGTAATACCTAATCGCACTTTAAACCTAGCGGACGAAACCTTTTCAATTGACCTCATGCCTGTTAGAATCGGAAGTTTTGACGTCATCGTGGGTATGGACTGGTTGTCCAAGCATCGGGCCGAAATTGTTTGTCATGATAAGATTGTCCGCATCCCTCTCGTCGCCGGTAGAACCTTGATCATACAGGGGGAAACCGGTGGGTCGAGACTGAACATTATCTCCTGTTTAAAAACCCGAAAATTTCTGAGAAAGGGTTATCCTGCAATACTCGCGCACATCAGGGAGAAAAAGTCAGAGGAGAAGCGACTTGAGGATGTGCCAATCGTACGGGACTTTCCAGAGGTCTTTCCCGAAGAACTACCAGGTCTACCGCCACCCAGGCAGGTTGAGTTCTCAATCGATCTCGTGCCAGGCGCTACACCCGTGGCCCGAGCACCATACCGCTTAGCCCCATCTGAACTTCAGGAATTGTCCACCCAATTACAGGAACTCCTGGAAAGAGGATTCATCAAACCGAGTTCTACACCTTGGGGAGCTTCGGTCCTATTTGTCAAGAAGAAAGATGGTTCATTCAGAATGTGCATCGACTATCGAGAATTAAACAAATTGACCGTCAAGAACCGTTATCCACTACCTCGAATCGATGACCTGTTCGACCAACTTCAAGGGTCGAGCTATTATTCAAAGATCGATCTCCGGTCAGGTTATCATCAACTGCGTGTTCGTGACACCGACATCCCGAAAACTTCTTTCAGAACCCGTTACGGGCATTATGAATTCCAAGTGATGCCCTTTGGATTAACCAACGCACCGGCTGTATTCATGGATCTTATGAATCGGGTGTGCAAACCTTACCTTGACAAGTTTGTCATTGTTTTTATCGATGACATCCTCATCTATTCGCGCAACGAACAGGAACACGCGCAACATCTCAAAACCATCCTAGAACTACTTAGACACGAGGAGCTTTACGCCAAATTCTCCAAGTGTGAGTTCTGGATACAAACCGTTCAATTCCTTGGACACGTTATCGATAGTCAGGGAATTCATGTTGATCCGTCAAAAATCGAAGCTATCAAGTGCTAGCAAGCACCTACCACACCGACCGAAGTACGGCAGTTTTTAGGACTTGCTGGGTATTATCGACGATTCATCGAGAACTTCTCTAAAATAGCTCAACCACTCATGACACTGACTCAGAAGGACAAAAAGTTCGATTGGGCTGATAAACAAGAGTCAGCGTTCCAACTTCTGAAACAAAAGCTTTGCAGTGCTCCAATTCTATCACTACCCGAAGGCACCGATGACTTCGTAGTATACTGCGATGCTTCTCATCAAGGTCGCGGTTGCGTGTTGATGCAACGGGACAAGGTCATTGCCTACGCCTCACGACAACTCAAAATCCACGAAAAGAATTACACTACTCATGACCTAGAATTTGGAGCTGTCGTATTTGCTCTCAAAATATGGAGACATTATCTATACGGCACTAAGTGCACAATCTTTACTGACCATAAAAGTCTCCAACACATATTCGATCCAGAGGATCTCAACATGAGGCAACGTCGATGGGACGAGTTGCTTACCGATTACGACTGCGAAATCAAATACCATCCGGGTAAGGCAAATGTTGTTGCTGATGCCCTCAGTCGAAAAGAACGATCGAAACCACTCCGAGTCCGAGCCCTCAGTATGACTATTCATAACGATCTGAACATTCAGATCCTCGCTGCTCAACTCGAAGCCCTCAAACCTGAGAATGTCAAAAACGAAGCCTTGCGGGGCATGGATAAACAATTCAAAATCAAACCTAACGGAGTTAGGTGTTTCTCAAACCGAATCTGGTTGCCTAGTTTTGGAAACCCTGCGAGACTTGGTGATGGACGAAGCTCACAAGTCCAAATATTCCATCCACCCGGGATCCGATAAAATGTATCACGGTATCAAGGATTTCTATTGGTGGCCGAACATGAAAGCCGAAATTGCCACCTACGTTAGCAAGTGCCTTACTTGCTCAATAGTCAAAGCCGAATACCAGAAACCTTCTGGCTTACTTCAATAACCCGACATTCCCGAATGGAAATGGGAACAAATCGCCATGGATTTCATAACCAAACTACCTAAGTCATCGAGCGGTTGCGATACCATTTGGGTGATCGTCGATCGTCTCACGAAATCTGCTCATTTCCTGGCGATTAAGGAAACTGATAAAATGGAACACCTTACACGAATCTACATCAAAGAAATCGTCTCTCGACACGGTGTTCCGATCTCGAGTAAATACCGATAGGGATAGTCGCTTCACATCTCACTTTTGGCAATCACTTCAGAAATCGTTGGGTACCCGTCTCGATATGAGTACCGCATACCACCCTCAAACCGATGGCCAAAGTGAATGAACTATTCAAACACTGGAAGACATGCTACGAGCCTGCGTAGTTGACTTCGGTGTAAACTGGGAACAACACCTACCATTGTGCGAGTTTTCATACAACAACAGCTACCATACCAGTATTGGGGCTGCACCTTTCGAGGCACTATACGGTCGTAAGTGCCGATCACCTATCTGTTGGACCGAAGTGGGAGATAGCCAACTCACTGGTCTGGAAATCATTCATGAAACCACCGAGAAAAACGTTGGTATCCAAAACAAACTCAAGGCCGCACGTGATCATCAGAAAAGTTATGCTGACGTGAGACGCAAACCACTCGAGTTCCAGGTTGGGGATCGAGTACTACTCAAAGTATCGCCTTGGAAAGGTGTAATCCGATTTGGCAAACGAGGGAAGTTAAATCCCAGATACATTGGACCATTCGAGATCCTCGAGAGGATTGGTCCAGTGGCATACCGATTGCAGCTGCCATCCAAGCTCAGCAGCGTGCACCCCACTTTTCATATTTCAAATTTGAAGAAGTGTCTGTCTGATGAGACGCTTATCATTCCACTCGATGAAATTCGAGTTGACGACAAACTTCATTTCGTTGAGGAACCTGCTGAAATCATGGACCGTGAGGTCAAACAACTCAAAGAAAGTCGTATTCCCATCGTTAAGGTCAGGTGGAATTCTCGGCGTGGTCCGGAGTTCACCTGGGAACGGGAAGACCAAATGCGACTCAAGTATCCTCAACTATTCACTGACTCTACATCAAATCCGACATCGAACTAAATTTCGGGACGAAATTCTTCTAACAGGGGGAGAATGTGACACCTGTCAAATTAGGACTATTAATTAGGGCCTAATCAATTGTAAATACATGTAATTAGTTTTGTGTTAGGCTAATTAACGTATCAAAATATATATATTGATGAATATATACGATTATGCGATTTGATTTAAATCGTACGCATCTCAAATCGAATGTAATTCGATTCAATTAATACGGACGTTGGTGAACAATTTTATTAAGTAATTAATGTTATTTAATAACGCAATTAAATCCAAAATATTATTTTGGTAATATTTCGCAAGTTAGCTGTATAAATGTAAACGCACCCAACGCGAACCAAATACGCCAAATGTCCCAACAAATATTTAGAATAAATATTTGCAACATATTTTTAATAAATACTCTAATGACATTTTTACAATGAAAACCATTGGGCTAAATAATAAAATGCGCAAATAATTAAATTGGAACGCGGGTTAAATATTACATTTTGGGAACGAAAATTTCACTTCTATCGTTTTACCCCCTTGGAAAATCTGCCCAAACCACCCACTCCCCACAATCTTCATTTCATTTTCCATCTTTACCAACACACACACACACACAAACTCTCTCAACCAAACTTTCCAAATTTTCGGATCTTGCAAAACTGACAACAAAACTCACATTTTCAAAATCACCATTACAAGGGGAACAAGATTAACAAAAGCACTATCATCATTTTCGGACTACATCTCTCCCGATTTGCGATTGTAAGAATTTTTACAAAAACTCCTAGATCTATCAAATTACTATTTGTTTTTGTGTTATGGTAGTTTATATAACTCATATATCTCCATTACTAAGAAGATAACAAGGTTTTATAGCCTAAAAATGAGTTTGATTTGGGTTTTGGGTTGAAAAATCTCGACAGCCGCTGTTTTCTGGGCTGGTGTTCATCTTTGCGACACAAGCCTTGTGTCGCAGGTTGTGTCGCATAAAACCTCTTGTGTCGTATTTTGTGTCGTATTTTGTGTCGTAGGAACCCCGTTATGTCGAACCTTTTGCGACACAATATTGTGTCGTACCCTATGTCGCAAATACCATGCGACGTAATCATTATGTTGCTGTTGAATCAGTATTGTACACTTATGCGACACAACCCTTGTGTCGCTAAGCTCGTTGTGTCGCACTTCTATGCGACACAACCCTTGTGTCGCATGACAAACTTTTGTGTCGCATGTTGTGTCGCAAAACACAGAAAACCAGAATTTTGAAGTCAAATTTACGATAGCAATTCACTGTAACAAAGTAACTAGTTTTCCACACTTTATGCAATACCTCAAACAGGTATATACTTTTATAAGTATACAAACAACTCAAGTATAATAATAATAATCGAGATTACTATTACAAACCGTCACCAACGGGCCGTACACGTTTTCAAAACACATATCAAATAATCAATCAAATCGTAGTAATTTGGACATATATAGTTGTATAACAACTACAAAGGTAGTCCTTTGAGATACCGACTCATATTAATAACCATCGCGTGTCGTGGACACCCTCAGGTTATCTGTCTGCGGACATCTCATTGCTTGATTAAGCACCGTACGTTTATTGACCAAACGCTCAAGACTCAGGTAAGTCTCATAGCCCCTCTTTTTACCGCTTTTCACTCAGGGGTGTGATTCAATGCTTATTTTTAACATGTGAACGCAAGTACAAACTTTACAATATACTACATGAGTTTTTTCCACTAATCATTTCAAAGTCCTCCGTCAGCATAGTTTGGTAATACGTTGTAGCGTGATTATTAGTATATGGTACCATATAGGATTGACCCTCCTCGTCCGGGTTAGCAAGCACTAACTGGGGAAACGGACGTACTAATAATTGTTCAGATGAGTGTGGATTAGGCACTCGTGGAGGCACCTCGCTCGGAATTCTCTATATGGGACCCGACCCTCGAGTTAAGCTCAGACTATGTGCTCATGGCTGTATACACTACTATTTATTTGCTGATTGCAAATCACTACTTAAATCTTGCGGTTCATACGATATTATCTGATTTCAAACCTGTGAGCTCACCAGCTTTAGCTGACCCATTTTAGCATGTTTCACAGGTACACAGCAGTAGGTTGGACTGCCATCAGGGATACTATAGCTCGAGTCAGCATGCAGATATTAGAGATTTTCTTGCATTAGTTTTTTTTGTACCAGTACTTATGTACTGAAATCTCTCATTTAAATCGAACACGAGCTATGTACAGCTTCAAATGTTGTGAACATTTATTATATTAATGTATTTTGTTAAAGCGACGCATATAGAGTCGTTTGCTATATATCTTGTGTGCTTTGATATTTGATTAGTAACACTCAATGTATGCTTCCGCTAAACAGTAAATTTGGGGGTGTTACAGTAAGTAATTTCCCTTACCGACCTGATATAGCGTAAAAAGTCACGTGTTTACTACCGATATCTCTTTCATTCTGGAACGATTCTTGGCATATTAACTCCAATATAGCACAAATCAGTAACATTATGCCAAGAAGGTCAAAACGAGGTTGCACGATAAAAATCAAGTAAAACGGATGTGAAACAAAGATTCCACACACGTTTGAAGATTCAAGGCATAAAAACGAGATTTCAAGACCAAAATTCCCTTCACCAACATCCATTATTTCCAAGATGTTCGTTTTCAAAATTCGGATCCAACAGAAGAAGAATCAACTGAAACGGGTAAAAATTGAAGATTTCGCGCCCGCCGGAAGATCCAAATGATCCAAACGCAATATCTGGAGCTAGGGACCTCATTACAGGGCCTATCCTATGTCAAAATCTTCGTTTTTGAATTACGAATCCAACAAAAAAAAGAATCAACTCAAACGGACGTATAACGAAGAAAACACGCACGAATCAAGAAACGAAGCAACAAACGACGCAACGGGGCGGGGGTGGGCCCACCGCCGCCGGCCTCTCCCCACCGCCACCGGCTGGACAGGTGGCGCCGCCGGCTGGCCTGTACCCACCTCGGTTTCCGTTTTTGGTAACTTTTGGTACCTGGTGCGCCTACTTTTCGTGTTGTACGGTACCCGGTGCGCCAACTTTTCGTGTTGTACACACCATTTTTGGCAAGCTTTCTAACATGCACCTCATGGTGCTAATGTGAGCCAAAGCTCACCTATAAATAGGAGACTTTAGGCTTCATTTCAAAATGTCCCATATGCACTAGTCATATCACTTTCTTACTTTCTCATTCTACTTTCTTATTTTAAATTTAGCATTAGATTAGTTTATTACTTTGTTTAGAGTAGAAAGAAAGCTAGGAACGTGTTGTAATCTTTGGTGTACGCTTGGAGTTACGATCATTAATTCAAGTCTATTCCTTCTCGCATATTAATCTCGGTTATCTCTATCCTTATCTATCTTAATTAAACATGTTTGCTTTAATTATGTTTGCGATCGTTATTACCATGATTAGCGAGTAGATTACTATTGTATTTGTTGTGATGTAGTTAGTATATATGATTGTGGGATGACTTTGAATACGTCGTGAGATAATATGACGGCCCCTATTCGACTGATTACTCGGTATAGTATTGGAAATGCTTTTGAGCATAGTACAAATATATGGAAGCCAGTAACGACCGAAGGTAGTTGTATTATTGATCGACGTTATAAAATTGGAAACTTTGTGAACGGACTTATCTTGTGATTTTAAACCTAAAACTTATATTCGCCTTTCGATTAACAAACGTGATTGTAACCTTGTAAAGAGGAGTCGCGAACCTCAATACTCGGTCAATAGTTATCTGTGTAAAAACTATGTTTTTAATTGTAACGTCATGCAAGCATTATAAAATGCAATGTGATTACGTGGACTTGCCATGAGTATTGTACACTTCTGATCACATTGTACTTATCATGTAAACATCGCGAAGCAATTAAACTCACAACGGAAACATTGGTAAACAATTCAATACGTTGTGAGCTACCATAGTATTTTCCGACATGGTCTGGGTTTAACTTTCTGTAAAAAGCCGTCAGCATTTTAATTAGTTGTTTTAGTTTAGATTAGATTAGATTAGATTAGGTAGGCTATAGGCTAAATGACCATTTACGAAAACCTAGGGATTTGTTAATTGTATTAAGAAAGGCAAGTTTGAAATCCAACTTAAACCGATACTTTTTATTAAAACCATGAAACCTAAAGTACGGTACGCAAGAAACCCGAATGCTTTCCCTCGTTTATCACGCTTAAGTTTCATTGGTAGAAATTAATTAAATAAGTCCGGACACAAATTCTAAGTTAGTTGTTTAATGGATTCATAATCATTGTGGTATTAAGAACGGCTAGACATGTTATGGACTTGCTACTCTATTCCTTCGCCCACGAGCGAATACGTTCAATAATATGGGCCACTGACTCCCTCACAGGAGAGTGTGGAGAGTTGAGCATTGTCTGTCTGGTCAGAATCATGATACCTTAGTTCCTCGTGACATATTAGTTGATAACCGACTAATAAGGAATCTATTGGTTATACCATAAGTTATTGAATCTCATAAGCAACCCAATTTAGTTAGTCGTTTTCCCGTAAGAGTCATCATCCCATAATTATTAACTAACGAACTCACAACAAATACTACTTTGCATTATCTGACATCTTATTACATTTTATCCGCTTTATTTAATTTACTTAATTAACTGAACCAAAACCCCCAACGCACTCTTTTAAAACATTTACTAGAAAAGAAAGATTGATTGGATCACCTCCGTTTCAATTCAGTTTCTCTTTAAGAACGACTCTAGGTCCAACTTACCGCCTACTAACCTTTTGGTTCAGTACTAGTAAGTCACACTTAGACCCCAGCAATTATAAATTTAAAAACCACCCGTTGATAAGCATCAACAAGTTTTTGGCGCCGCTGCCGGGGAGACTAAATGTCCGATCCAGAGTCCCAACCAATCCCAATTCTAGTAAACCCTTAAGATAAAACCTTCTAAAAAAAACAAAAACATTTCCTTTATTGTTTATTTCCTTTATTGTCTTTTCTTTTAGTTTATGACCTGTTCCCCTAGATCTGCACCACTATTTTACTTTCCCGATCCAGAACTTATAATACGCACTATTCGACGAGAAAAGAAGCAATCTGCACTTAAGCAAGCAATGGCTGAACGCATCACTCTCGCTGACAATAGTAAACCCTCTATCGAAGGAAGAGGAGGACCAATTCTCTACCCTGAAACCCCTGGACAATCTTTCGAGCTTAAACACCACATCATCCAGCTAATCCAAAACCACTGTCAATTTCATGGATTGCCCAATGATGACCCAAACTCTCACCTCGACAAGTTCATCTCTCTCTCAAATTCCTACAAGCAAAACGGAATTGGCCAAGACACAATCCGTTTATACCTTTTCCCTTATTCGCTCACCCATCATGCGCAAACATGGTTTGAAGGTCTAGAAACCGGCTCTATCCCTTCATGGACTGTGATGGCGACAAAGTTTCTAACCAAGTACTTTCCGCCTTCTAAACAAACCAAACTCCGAAATGACATCATGAACTTCCGACAAGATTTCGATGAGTCATTATATACCGCATGGGAACGATTCAAAGGAGCCTTGAAGAAATGCCCTAATCATCGACTCGATAAGTCGGCACAATTGTGCACTTTCTACAATGGTTTAGATCCTAACCACCGAACTACCCTCGATGCTGCTGCACAAGGAAGCTTCATGGCAAAGACCGATGAAGAAGGATGGAACCTGATAGAAAACATGACTATGCACCACCACGATTGGAATTCTGGAGATCACTCAACATCTTCCAAACCTATCGCTGCTGCAAACCCGATTCCAGTCGAAGCAATTAAGACACTGACAGAGAAAATGGACTCGCTCGTCAAACAGTTTGGAGAACTTAAGAAACAACAGCACCAAGTACACCAAGTGCAAGTCTGTCAACACTGCACCAACCCGCAACCATCTGGCGAATACCAAGTTGAATACGAAGAAGCAGATGGCACCGTCTACTATGCTCAGTTTCCAGCTCGACCACACTGTTTCAACTAAAACAACAACCAACCTAGAGGACCTCCCTTTCCGCCGAGAAACAACCAACAACCATACCAACCCCGATACCCACCTAGATATCCACCTTACCAACAACAGCCACAACTTTCTTACAATCAACCCCTTGCACTTCCTGCACCCACTTCCGACACAAACCAAACCACTGAACAAACCACCAAGACAAATGCCCCAGCTTCAAGTTCAGACGATGCCTTCACCCAATTCATGCAAGGTCAACACCTGCTCAACCAAAAGACGTCCGCTAGACAAGATCAAGCCAACCTCTTCATGAGAAATCAATTGGCTGTGCTAAAGAATTTGGAAGCTCAAATTGGACAATTAGCACAACGTCTTGAGAATAGACTCCGAGGAAGTTTGCCTAGCAACACGGTTCAAAATCCGCATGTTAAGGAAGCAAAGCAACTTACGACACCCAAGGAAGCAGCCACCACTCCACCTGCTGCTGTTCCAGTAAAGGAAGAACCAAAGGTCAAGATACCAGCTGTGGAAACCACTCAAACCATGAACAAAGAGGTTAGAATCCCTTACCCCGCTAGACTTAAAGTTCAACGTAAGAAACTGTCATCCTTTAAGTTAGATGGAAAATTCCTTGATACCATGTCTAGAGTTCCTGGTCGTAATAAGTATATTAGAAAATTGCTATCTACCAAAGATAAATTGCATGAAGTGAACAACATTCCCCTTAGTTCTGAAACCTCAGCCCTACTTAAAAACAGCCTTCCCGAAAAATTAGGAGATACTGGTAGATTTACACTCCCTTGTTCTATCTACAATTCCGGAAATATGAGCGCTTTAGCCGATTTAGGAGCCAGCATTAACCTTATGCCCTACTCCCTGTTTAAAAGGCTAGAAATTGAAAACTTGAAACCCACTAAGATGACCGTCCAGCTAGCCGACCAATCTGTTAGATACCCCAAGGGAATAGCTGAGAATGTCCTTGTTCAAGTTGACAAATTTTTCATTCCAACGGATTTCGTGGTAATGGATATCCACGAGGACATAAACATCCCAATTATCCTTGGAAGACCATTCATGAATACAGCTAGAGTAGTGATTGATGTGTATAACCACACGATTGTTTTACGATCGCATGGTGAAAGCATCACTTACAAGATCGACCAACCGGAATGCACCCCAGAAGAGGAAGAATGTTGTGCTATATCCACAGGAAAAGTCTGTTCCGATGATGAATCAGAACCAGAGGAGGAACCGCAATTCACCCGATCATCAGTTCTCATTTCTGACACTGAATACGACCCAGAAGAGGAAGAATACGAGGAAGCAGATGAAGAAATTGAATCTGACCCTGAAGAGGAAGAAGAAGAGGAAGAGGAAGAAATGGAAGAAGATGAAGATCACACTGATTCGCCACAAATGGCCGAAGTTAAAAGAATACAAAACTGTGATGACTGCTCTTTATCAGAAGAATCAGTTGATTACGGAGTCATCCGTCAAGAGCTCAGATCCTCTCATCTTAAAAGAATGGAAAACATCCTAAATTCCTATCTCGATCCATCAAAACCCTTCACCAGAACCCGACTCCGAGACATAGAAATCTTTGAAGAAGGACTCCGATCATCACCACACCCAGACCAGTATGTCAAACTACTGCGGAGAATTTCAGCATACAAGGCACGTCAACCAGGAAGCTTTGCCGAAGAGAACATTCATGACATAACAACCGAAGTCTGAACCATCGAAATCGATAATTCTCGACCCTTCAACAACGCACCCTCCGACGAAGAATTCCACCAATTTCCAGATTCACGTGATAAGGACTCCGACTGCAACAGTGAATGTGATGACGATTACGTCAACATCACTCTCGACGAACGCTCTATTCCACAACCTCCTCTTGCTCCACCTAATTCCCCTGCTGTCGCAACTGAGAGACTAGAAATTCCTCTGATAGATACTCATCAAGACATGATCGAGATGATTGACGAATACGACGATGTCCGAATCATCGTAGAAGCTATCAAAGAGTCAACCAATGACTACAACACCGCACAGAGACACATGATAAGGGCAATGATACGAGACTACGATTCATACATCGCCAATTATGGAGAACCAGAGCCTAGCACTCTTCGTAGAAACATTCAAGCATTCTCTGACCTGCTTCAAGAACAACTTACCAGAGAAGCTCGACAGTGTGAAAGACCCAACTACCCAATGGGAGAAATCGAATTCTACGGAAACCAAAGGCGAATATACCAAAAAGTATATTGTGCCTTAGCCGGATCAGCTTTTCCGTACTCATCAAGTCAAAAAGCTATTCTTGCATCAATGAGAACCACTCTGGAAAGAGCCACAGGGAACCCAAGAAGTTATGCTGACATCAGAATGGTGGGAGATCTTAGAACTCTTCTAGATCTCATCGAAACTGGAGAGCACCTCACAGCATCAGAGAACTGTAGGATCGTCATTCAATCCACCATTGGGCACCACATTGAACTAATAATTGACGAGCTGAACGAGCCAGCCTATGAAGAGGAAACTCGTGAGGTACCGAGATTCATCCCGCACATGTCGCAAATCAATTTAGCCACTTATGTGACTACCCGACTACGCGAAATGTACCAAGAAGAAGACATAGAACTCGACGTCTACCGAAATGGATATCGCGAGATATTCAGCAAGTTAATTTGCATCTTCACCGACTCGGATTTTCCCTTCAACCGCGAGCAGCATTAACTAATCAGACAAGTGTGCCAAGCAACCAGATCCTTCGGAGGAGACCCTTGGGCTAATGATTTTGAAGAAGTGAAAACCGAATTCATGGCTTTAATCGCCTCGATAGGAAGAAACCACCCACAGCGTGAAATAGTTCGAACTTACACCTACACTCGAATTGACCCTAACGGACCAGTCACAAGGGTAGTTCGATACATCTGCTATGGAATGGCAATCCTCGACCGACTCGTCACCGATCACTTCAAAAGCTTCAGAATGCTATCCACCAACCCACCAACTCTTATTGCTGACATGATAGAGCAATTCCTACTGTACTATCCACCACGATACTCTCTACCAAGGAACCACAGTGACCACGCCACCACTACTGATGCATCAAGCATCATCTGAAGAAGAAAAGGACTAAGTCGAGCTCTCGACTTTAAAAGAGCACTTCTCGGGATGCAACCCGTGTTTGTTTTTACATTTCTGCAATTTTACTTTCCAAGAAGTGATGAAATCTCCGACTATCTTTCACACTCGGATCATACAAAGAATGCTCCAGCCTGCAAGGAAGCATCAACAACCAAAGAATAGTATATCCGACGTGTTCACACTCACGAGACCAATCACAAGAAGACTTGATCAAAGAAGCACCAAGAAAGACGGTATCCAGCAAATGCAACCGAAAGAATACTGCAACTACCGGGGAGTACTTCTATGCCATCTCTTTCATTCGTTTCAAATATACAATATCCATTATGCTTATCACTAAGTGTGGGATTCAACCCCAACACACACACTAGAAGAATGAGTCTTAGATGTTTAAAACCCTAAGTGTGGGATTTTACCCCATTCAGAGCTTAGTATAACATCGAGGACGATGTTCCTTTAAGTGTGGGATAGCAGTAGTTGCACTACTGTTAATTGGATATTGGTGTATACTTGATTCTAAATCGTTGCTCTTTATTAGACCTTGCTTCTCCATAAAAGTAAACAAAATTTTTCAAAACTAAGTTAAAAATATGAAGAAAATGAAAAATTTTGAAGAATAATTTACTTTCGGGAAGAAAGAAAAATAAAATATAAGTTCTTTTGAAAAACAAGTTTGAAAATCCCATAAAGAGCATCGTATGACTAAGCACACAACAACCCAACTTTCGATTCGTGAGGTATCTTGAGCCATATGAAAAGCATTCACTTTTAATGCTTCACTTTTTCGATTCTTGAGTGTGCCGATGTATGCGTTTAGAATCAGAACTTGCTCTTGTTATGCATTTCGAATCCAAACTTGTGAGTCAAAAAGGAGATTGAATTACATCATTCTTGAACCCATCCATACACCCAAAAATAAGTACGTTACCCCTTTACCTACTCAAAAACATCCCTTAAACTTCCTACAAAGTTCCAAAGATGAAAAAAGAGAAAAATCAAGGATATGACGTCAAAAGGATAGAAAAAGTCCCAAGAAAATTCGAAGTAAAGAAAGTCAAATGGAGAAAGAAGACTTCGCCCAAAATAGAAAAAAGGCGTCAATCCTCCCAAAAATTCAAAAATTTCAGCTTTCCGCTTCACCAAAAAAGAAAACCCAACAAAACCCCTCTCACACTACCAACATTCCGCCACCAAAAACCCTACATCACTTCCCTTAGAATCATTGTGGCTAGATCGACTTCGCGCTCACCAAAAAGGTAACGATTTGATACTGGATCAAGCCTATGACGATAAACAATACATGATTGGCGTTCTGAGCGATTGATATAATAGAATAGGAAACCCTAAACACTTTGAGTGATTGGAGTGACCACTTTGAGAGGATCTCCTAGTCATGTATCAACGATCAATGATCAAAAGCATGCTCCTAAAGATTACAACCTTGCTTTCTAAAATATCAAATATCTTTATTTTTCCAAAACCCCCTTAGTAAAAAGTTCCCGTCTTAAAATATTTCATTATCTGCTTATCTTTAACCATGTTGAACGTTAGTTTGCTTGAGGACAAGCAAAGTTCTAAGTGTGGGATACTTGATATCGCGTAAAAAGTCACGTTTTTACTACCGATATCTCTCTCATTCTGGAACGATTCTTGGCATATTAACTCCAATATAGCACAAATCAGTAACATTATGCCAAGAAGGTCAAAACGAGGTTGCACGATAAAAATCAAGTAAAACGGATGTGAAACGAAGATTCCACACACGTTTGAAGATTCAAGGCATAAAAACGAGATTTCAAGACCAAAATGCCCTTCACCAACATCCATTATTTCCAAGATGTTCGTTTTCAAAATTCGGATCCAACAGAAGAAGAATCAACTGAAACGGGTAAAAAATGAAGATTTCGCGCCCGCCGGAAGATCCAAATGATCCAAAAGCAATATCTGGAGCTAGGGACCTCATTTCAGGGCCTATCCTATGTCAAAATCTTCGTTTTTGAATTACGAATCCAACAAAAAAAAGAATCAACTCAAATGGACGTATAACGAAGAAAACACGCACGAATCAAGAAACGAAGCAACAAACGACGCAACGGGGCGGGGGTGGGCCCACCGCCGCCGGCCTCACCACCACCGCCGCCGGCTGGACAGGTGGCGCCGCCTGCTGGCCTGTACCCGTCTTGGTTTCAGTTTTTGGTAACTTTTGGTACCTGGTGCGCCTACTTTTCGTGTTGTACGGTACCCGGTGCGCCTACTTTTCGTGTTGTACACACCATTTTTGGCAAGCTTTCTAACATGCACCTCATGGTGCTAATGTGAGCCAAAGCTCACCTATAAATAGGAGGCTTTAGGCTTCATTTCAAAATGTCCCATATGCACTAGTCATATCACTTTCTTACTTTCTCATTCTACTTTCTTATTTTAAATTTAGCATTAGATTAGTTTATTACTTTGTTTAGAGTAGAAAGAAAGCTAGGAACGTGTTGTAATCTTTGGTGTACGCTTGGAGTTACGCTCATTAATTCAAGTCTATTCCTTCTCGCATATTAATCTCGGTTATCTCTATCCTTATCTATCTTAATTAAACATGTTTGCTTTAATTATGTTTGCAATTGTTATTACCATGATTAACGAGTAGATTACTATTGTATTTGTTGTGATGTAGTTAGTATATATGATTGTGGGATGACTTTGAATACGTCGTGAGATAATATGACGGCCCCTATTCGACTGATTACTCGGTATAGTATTGGAAATGCTTTTGAGCATAGTACAAATATATGGAAGCCAGTAACGACCGAAGGTAGTTGTATTATTGATCGACGTTATAAAATTGGAAACTTTGTGAACGGACTTATCTTGTGATTTTAAACCTAAAACTTATATTCGCCTTTCGATTAACAAACGTGATTGTAACCTTGTAAAGAGGAGTCGCGAACCTCAATACTCGGTCAATAGTTATCTGTGTAAAAACTATGTTTTTAATTGTAACGTCATGCAAGCATTATAAAATGCAATGTGATTACGTGGACTTGCCATGAGTATTGTACACTTCTGTTCACATTGTACTTATCATGTAAACATCGCGAAGCAATTAAACTCACAACGGAAACATTGGTAAACAATTCAATACGTTGTGAGCTACCATAGTATTTTCCGACATGGTCTGGGTTTAACTTTCTGTAAAAAGCCGTCAGCTTTTTAATTAGTTGTTTTAGTTTAGATTAGATTAGATTAGATTAGGTAGGCTATAGGCTAAATGACCATTTACGAAAACCTAGGGATTTGTTAATTGTATTAAGAAAGGCAAGTTTGAAATCCAACTTAAACCGATACTTTTTATTAAAACCATGAAACCTAAAGTACGGTACGCAAGAAACCCGAATGCTTTCCCTCGTTTATCACGCTTAAGTTTCATTGGTAGAAATTAATTAAATAAGTCCGGACACAAATTCTAAGTTAGTTGTTTAATGGATTCATAATCATTGTGGTATTAAGAACAGCTACACATGTTATGGACTTGCTACTCTATTCCTTCGCCCACGAGCGAATACGTTCAATAATATGGTCCACTGACTCCCTCACAGGAGAGTGTGGAGAGTTGAGCATTGTCTGTCTGGTCAGAATCATGATACCTTAGTTCCTCGTGACATATTAGTTGATAACCGACTAATAAGGAATCTATTGGTTATACCATAAGTTATTGAATCTCATAAGCAACTCAATTTAGTTAGTCATTTTCCCGTAAGAGTCATCATCCCATAATTATTAACTAACGAACTCACAACAAATACTACTTTGCATTATCTGACATCTTATTACATTTTATCCGCTTTATTTAATTTACTTAATTAACTGAACCAAAACCCCCAACGCACTCTTTTAAAACATTTACTAGAAAAGAAAGATTGATTGGATCACCTCCGTTTCAATTCAGTTTCTCTTTAAGAACGACTCTAGGTCCAACTTACCGCCTACTAACCTTTTGGTTCAGTACTAGTAAGTCACACTTAGACCCCAGCAATTATAAATTTAAAAACCACCCGTTGATAAACATCAACACGACCGCTGGGGGCGCATCAAGTTTTTGGCGCCGCTGCCGGGGAACCAACTGTACGATCCATAGACGTCAAGATGAATTTACTCGCTAGTGAACCTTTAGGATTAACTCTTCTCCTTAGACCCCTACGTCCTTCTTTGTTTTTCCTTTCTTTTAGCACTTTTACAAATTACGTTATCCCTATCTACTCAACTAGTCAACCACCTGCCGATGAGACTATGACAGCCGCATGTACCACTCTGGCTGATGACTCTAAACCTCTGATGTCGAGGAGGACCAATCATCTATCCGGAAACCGATGGAACCTCATTTGAATTAAAGCCACACATTGTTCAGTTAGTCCAAAACCTCTGTCAATTCCGTGGCCTACCAAATGATGATCCCAACTCTCACCTTGACAAATTCATTTCCTTATCCAATCTCCTTTAAGCCGATTGGGGTTAATCAAGACATAGTCTATCTATACCTTTTTCCCTACTCACTCACTCTTAATGCACAAACCTGGTTTGAGGGATTAGAAATTAACTCTATAACCTCTTGGGTAGAATTAGCAACCAAATTTTTGGCCAAATATTTCCCCCCATCAAAACAAGCTTCGTTTAGGTCCAACATCATAAACTTCCGTCAAGTGCATGATGAATCAATCTACGATACATGGGAACGCTTTAAGAAATTGCTTAAGAAATGTCCAAATCATCGTTTTGAGCACTCAGACCAGTTGCGCATTTTCTACAATGGTCTCTTCCCACATCACCGTCCTTTACTTGATACCACCTCTCGAGGTAGTTTCATAGACTGTACGGCAAATGAAGCTTGGAGCCTTCTTGAGAAAATGATCGTACACAACCATGACTGGAACAGTGAAAATCACCCCTCAATAGTGAATTCACCTACTACAATCGGGAATGAAGCTATCAAAACCCTCACTCAGCAAGTGGAAGAACTAACCAAAGAGATCAAGGATTTGAAAAGTCAACAATAACAAGTCTGTCAAGTTCAAACCTGCCTTAACTGTGCTAATCTGAACCACTCAGCCCAAATTCCTCAATCTCATCCAACTTCACCCAATACTAACCCTTCCCTTAACCCACCTAGGAATAGCCCACCAACTTACCAATTCCAACCTTTCGAACCCTCTCCCTCACAAACCTCTAGTTTTGACGACACCCTGATACAAGTCATTCAAGGAATCTCAGCTAGACAAGACCAAGCTGATCTCATCTTAAGAGACCATCTGAATTTGTTAAAAGCTTTCGAATCCCAGTTAGGACAATTAGCACAACATATTAACGCTAAACCTTAGGATAGTCCAACTAGTTGCCATAAGGAGGCTTCCCACATTCAAGACTCTCAGGTAGCACATAGCCCACCTTTGGTTTCTTCTCCGGTGAAGGAACCGCCTATTGTCCCATCGACAATAGATCTAGAGTCTACACCAAATAGGAAAGTAAACATTCCATTTCCGGCTCGTCTTAAACAACGACCCGACAAGCTTAAATCTTTCAAGCTTGATAGAAAATTCCTAGATACCGTACCCGAAGTTCACTCCAAAAAGTACTTCAGAAAACTTCTTACAACCAAGGATAAGGTACCCGAAGTACCCAATGTCCCGCTGAACGAGGAATGTTCAGCTATCTTAAAAAATATCATTCCTGAAAAACTCGGAGATACCGGACGTTTTACTCTCCCTATTTCCATCTACAATTCAGGCATTATCTGTTCTCTCGCCGACTTAGGAGCTAGTAATAATTTTATGCCGTACTCGCTTTTCAAGAGGCTTGAGTTAGAGAATCTTCGACCTACCGAAATGACCATACAGCTTGCTGACCACTCGGTCAAATACCCTAGGGGAATAGCTGAAAATGTTTTAGTTAGGATTGACAAATTTCTTTACCCAGCAGATTTTGTAGTAATGGATATGCATGAAGACGTACACATCCCAATCATACTAGGAAGACCTTTCATGAATACGGCCAAGGCAATCATCAACGTCTTCGCACAAACTATCATCTTGCAGTCGCAGGGAGAAACCATCACTTTCCATATCGACAATCCAAACGCTGGAGAACAAGCCGATATGTACATGATCTCCATGAAGACCACCAAAGACGAAGAAACTGCAAAATCGATAAGTGAAAGGAAATCTAGCAAGGAAATGGCTATCATGCCATATTGCCCGATTGACCTCCAACGGATAGGACAAGTGACAAAGAACGCATCAACGGACAACTAAACGATGGAAGAAATAATCAGAAAGGGAAAGATAAAAGAAGAAAACAAAAGAAGCATACCGCCATCTAATCCATTTACCACTGAAGAAATGGCGGGAAGTAACCACAACCATCCCACGAGAAGAGAAACACTGGAGGAATATTCCAAATGCACTAGATACCAACCACAACCCATCACAGATCCCAAAGTATTCAATGAATTCATCCAAAGATTTGAAAAAGTAGTAGGAGGAATAAGCGGCGTAGTCAACATGCTTGCTCTTTCCCCTGCTGAACTGCAATTCTGTCAACAACAAAAACGGACTTACGCTAGGATCTACAATGCCCTTAAAAGATCTAATATCCCATTCATCTCAACACAATGGGAGATGTTAGGATCCATTAGAGCGCATATGAAAGAATCTACTGGACATCCGAGCAGTCGTGCCGAAATCTTAATGATGAATTACCTCACATCATTGCTTAACTTGCTAAGTAGAGAAGATCACCTCAGTTCCAAGGAAAGCGGATCTATGGTTATCAACTCCACTATGGAAAAACAAATTGAGTTATTGATTGAATAACTTAGTGATCTTGTTTGGGAGGAATCAAGGCGCGAACGACCTTTTAGGGTTACATATGAATCACCACTCGATATCGCTACTTCTGTTACGATCCATCTAAGGGAGATTCAACAACGGAAAAGTAACTCCAGAGCGAAGTTCATATTCCACTCAGGATGCAAGGAGATACTTCGTCAGCTTACTCTAGTTTTCTTAGAATCCGACTTTCCATTCAACGACCATCAGCACCGGCAAATCAAGAACCTGTGCATATCTATCATAAGATTCAATGGAGACCCCAAGACCGAAAACTATGAAGACATAAAACTTCAATTCTTGGTGTTTGTATGCTCTCTCTGGCAAAACCCACCGCCGAGAGAGGTTGTTAAGACAGACACAACCACCATGACCGACCTTAGTGTCCTGTCACTAAAGCAGTTGACTACATCACCTTCGGACTTCACGGACTTGCAAGGACAACTTCAGAGCATCTTCAGAACTACAAGGCAGAATCGAGAGATAGTCCACTTAAAAAGAATTACGACAATAGTCAATCATTTCATAAGAATCTATCCACCTCGATACACTTTCCCGCAACCTAGGGCTCACAACATCAACAAAAGGGATTCCATGGATGCATCCAACTCCATCTAGGAGAAAAGAAGTCGAGCTCTCGACTCTAAAAGAGTGCTTCTCGGGAGGCAACCCGTGTTTTACATTTCTGCAATTTTACTTTCCAAGAAGTGATGAAATCTCCGACTATCTTTCACACTTGGATATACGACCAAGTTTCTGCCTGACGCATCAAGTTTTTGGCGCCGCGCATCAAAGAACTAATATATCCAATGTGTTCACACCTACGAGACCAATCACAAGAAGACTTGATCAAGAATGAACCCAGCAAGACGAAGTTCGGCAAAAGCATACCAAGGAACACTGCAAATACTGGGGAGTACTTCTATACCAGTCTCTTTTCTTCGTTATAAATATACCATATCCACTATGCTTATCACTAAGTGTGAGATTCAAACCCAACACACACCGCTAAAAAAAATACTTATTAGATGTTTAAATTCCTAAGTGTGGGATATTCACCCCAGTCAGAACTTAGAATAACATCGAGGACGATGTTCCTTTAAGTGTGGGATAGCAGTAGTTACACTACTGTAAAATGGATAATGGTATATGCTTGATTCTAAACTCGCTGCTCTTTAGACCATCCTTCTCCAAAAAGTAAACAAAATTTTCAAAATTGAGTTATAAATATGTTGAAAATGAAAAATTTTAGACAAAGAATGATTTACTTTGGGGAAGAAGGACAAATAAAATACAAATTCTTTTGAAAAATTAGTTTAGTAATCCCATAAAGAGCATCGCATGACTAGGCACACAACAACCCAATTTTCGATTCGTGAGGTATCTTGAGCCATATAAAGCATTCATTTTTAATGCTTCACTTTTTCGATTCTTGAGTGTGCCGATGTATGCGTTTAGAATCAGAACTTGCTCCTGTTATGCATTTCGAATCCGAACTGGTAAGTAAAAAGGAGATCGAATCACATCATTCTTAAACCCATCCGTACAGCCAAAAATAAATACGTTATCCCTACCCTCTCAAAAGCATCCCTCAAACTTCGTAGAAAGTTCCAAAGATGAAAGAAGAGAAGCTACAAGGATATGACGTCAAAGAAAGAAATATATCCAAGAAAAATCAAAGAAAAGAAAGTCAAATGGAGAAAAAGACTCCTCCCAAAAGAAAAAGGCGTCAATCCTCCCGAAAATTCAAAAATTTCAGCTTTCCGCTTCACCAAAAAAAGAAACCCGAAAAACCAACATAACCCGCTCTCACAACACCAACACTCCACTCCAAAACCCCTATATCCCCTCTCCTAGAATGATTGTGGCTAGATCGACTTCACGCTCGCTTAAAAGGTAACGATTTGATTCTCGATCAAGCCTATGATGATAAACGATACATGACTGGTGTTCTGAGCGATTGATAATATTAGAATAGGAAACCCTAAATACTTTGAGTGATTTGAGTGACCACCTTGAGAGGATCGCCTAGTCATGTATCCAAGATCAAAGATCAAAAGCATGCTCCTAAAGATTACAACTTTACTTTCTCAAAAGCACGAATATTTTATTTATCCAAAACCCCTCAGTAAAAAGTTCTGCCCCTAAAATATTTCATTATCTACTTATCTTTAGCCATGCTTGAAATTCGAGTTTGCTTGAGGACAAGCAAAGTTCTAAGTGTGGGATACTTGATATCGCGTAAAAAGTCACGTTTTTACTACCGATATCTCTCTCATTCTGGAATGATTCTTGGCATATTGAATCAAAAACATTACAAATCAATATTATTATGCCAAGATGGTCAAAACAAGGTTGCACGACGAAAATCAAGGAAAATGGATGAAAAACGAAGATTCCACACACGTTTGAAGATTCAAGGCATCAAAACGAGACTTTAAGACAAAAGTGCCCATCACCAACATCCATCTTACCCAAGATGTTCGTTTTCAAATTACAAATCCAACAGAAGAAGAATCAACAAAAACGGACGAAGAATGAAGATTCTACGTACGCCGGAAGATCCAAACGATTCGTACGACACATCTAAAGTTCAGAGATGAATTCTTGGGATATCTTTTCACGAAATTATTCGTTTTTGAAAAATGAATCCAACAAAAAAAGAATCGACGCAAACGGACGCATAACGAAGAAGATACGCGTGAAACGAGCAACGAGGCAACGGGTGACGAACCAAGACGGGTGGCAGCCAGCCGCAGCCGGCCAGCCACCAGGCCGCCGGCTGCCACCACCTAGCCGCCGGCTGCTGCCACCCCCTGCACGGATCGCGCTTTTTGGTCCTTG
Source organism: Helichrysum umbraculigerum (assembly GCA_949592205.1). Lineage (NCBI taxonomy): Eukaryota > Viridiplantae > Streptophyta > Magnoliopsida > Asterales > Asteraceae > Helichrysum > Helichrysum umbraculigerum. The sequence goes on from CATIUR010000004.1 coordinate 97,622,437, forward strand.
CGTGTACCCGGTGCTAGACCTTTGCGCAACTTTACGTACCTCGTGCACCACCTTTACGCAACTTTACGTACCTCGTGCCACCACCTTCACATACCCGGTGCCACCACCTTTTCCACCTTTTGCTATTGTGAACTTCCACTTGCTAACATGCACCAAAAACTCTCCTATAAATAGGAGCCATGGGTTTCATTTGCAAAACACACCATTCTTAGAACAATATACTTCTCTTAAAATATTGCTTCTACTTTCTTTCTATTTTCTTACTAAAAATTAGTTTTAGGCTAGTTTAGGAGCTTGTTTAGAATAGAAGGAAAGTGCGGAACGCATTGTAATCTTCGGTGTATGCTCGGAATTGTGTCAATTAATTCAAGTCTATTCTCTCTTGCATTTAATCCTGGTTCTTTCTAATCCTTATCTATCTTAATTAATTACGTTTATATTGATTATGCTAGATTTAGTTATTGCCATGATTAGATAGTAGTATACTTGTTGTGTTTGTTTGCGATGTAGTTAGTTAATTATGGGATGATTTATAACTAAATATTAAAGATCGATAGTATTGCTTTGATCGTCTTATTGCATGTTCTTCTTTGATTGTTGCCTTAGGATCATCAAAGTAGTAAAATATAAACGGTTTTAATTATCGTAAAGTAATATGACGGCCCCTATTCGACTGTTCTTCGGTATAGTACTGGAAACACTTCAAGGTGGAGTACAAATGTATGGAAGTTGAAGAACGACCGAAGGTAGTTATATTATGAAACGGTATAATATTACGAAGTAATATGACGGCCCCTATTCGACTGTTATGCAGTATAGCGTTGGAAACACGTTAGGTGTAGTACAAATACGTGGAAGCTGTGTAACGACCGAAGGTAGTTATATTACGGACTAATATATATAAAATGAGAAACCTAGTTTAATTAACCTTTCTAAATAGACTTTTAAACTTCAATTTAATCTATCGCCTTTCCACCAATAAACGTGATTACAACACCTTTTTAACGACGTCCAATTAAAAGGTAGTCAGTCATTTGTGTCAATATAATTTGTCAAAGGTTTGAAACTATGGAACCGCAAGGCTACATGGGGGATTATCGTAGGACAAGACATGGCCAAGGTTTGAAGCGGTGGAACCACTTAAAGTGAGGAACGCTGTGAATAACTAGGGGATTTATTGGGTAGTCTTAAGCAAGGGCTGGTTTAAAGTCATAAATGAACTTTCTAAATATACGAATCTGTTAGGATGACGAGGAATCGTTATATGATTCAGTTATGTCTAGTACCTTAAGATTTTGTTCCCGTTCATATGAAAGTATTATTAAACCATAATCAAGATTTTGCTTATTATTCTAAATACTTTGTAATGTTACCATAACCTAGCTCCCGATGTGACATGCTAATGGATTTTTAATTAGTAGGGAATCTAGTGTTTACATCACGAGTATTCAAGAATAACAATTAACAAATATCTTTCAAAACAGTTTCTCCAAACATCATCCCATAACTTAATTAACGAAGTCTCAGCAAACACTATCTTTATTTATTCGCTTTATCTTTTATTTTTATTTCGCTTTTATTTATTTACTTGCCTAAGTTAGTTAATATAAAAACCAAAACTCCCTCACTATTTTATAAACCCTTCACTAGTTTGAAAGCACTCATCTGCCACGCCTTAGTTTCAATTCAGTCGGTTTGAAGAACGAGTCTAGGTCATACCTACCACTTGCTCACCCTTAGGATTAGCGTTGTTAGGGAGAACTTAGGCCCCGCAATTACAAATTTAAAACACCCACTGATCGCCACCTCCGGCAGCCGGTTCAACGACAAGGGGTAAGTTATTTCCCTTACCGACCGCTGGGGGCGCATCAACATCTAATAAAGGTTATCCACAGAAAAGATGATCGGATAATTGATTGAAAGGAGCCTTATGTCTGCTACGTATGTATGCTCACTAAATGACTAATCACCTACCAATCAGGAAAAAACCTAGCAATACGAAGGGGGAAAAACACATATAGTCCAGTACACTTCAATGTGTACCTAAAAACGGTCAAACTCATCCAGCATGTTTTGGTTGGGAAATTATATATTTTAAGTACCTCACTCACCCAAAAAAAATATTACCAATCCAACATGTTTTGGTCCATTGTAGACATAAGTAGTCATCATTTTAGGCCATATGTGCAAGACAGTGGAGCTATTACCAAATACAAAATCACCAGCGTCGTCTATGGTGCAGGTATAAATACTACAAGTCACATCTTCTTGAAGCTTGAAAGTATGTTTCAGTGAGGTTGTAAATACCTTTGCAATTTCTTCTTGCAAAGGGGTTTTCGTACAACAATAGTTATCATACCAGCATCAAGGCTGCACCATTCAAGGCACTGTACGGTCGTAAGTGCCGCTCACCTATCTGTTGGACCAAAGTTGGAGATAGCCAACTCACGAGTCCGGAGATCATTCACGAAACAACCGAGAAAATCTTCGAGATTCAAAACAAACTCAAGGCCGCACGTGATCGTCAGAAAAGTTATGCTGACATGAGACGTAAACCCCTCGAGTTCCAGGTTGGGGACCGAGTACTACTCAAAGTATCGCCTTGGAAAGGCGTAATTCGATTTGGCAAACGAGGGAAGTTAAATCCCAGATACATTGGACCATTTGAGATCCTCGAGAGGATTGGTCCAGTGGCATATCGATTGCAACTGCCAGCCGAGCTCAGCAGTGTGCATCCTACTTTTCACATTTCAAATTTAAAGAAGTGTCTGTATGATAAGACACTTATCATTCCACTCGATGAGATTCGAGTTAACGACAAGCTTCACTTCGTTGAAGAACCCGCCGAAATTTTGGACCGTGAGGTCAAACAACTCAAACAAAGTCGTATTACAATCGTCAAAGTTAGGTGGAATTCGCGGCGCGGTCCGGAATTCACCTGGGAACGGGGAGATCAAATGAGACTCAAGTACCCTCAGTTGTTCACTGATGCTACTTCAAACACGACTTCGACATAAATTTCGGGACGAAATTCTTCTAACAGGGGGAGAATGTGACACCCGTCAAATTAGGACTAGTAATTAGTGCCTAATCGAGTTTTAATACATGTAATTAATTTTGTGCTAGGCTAATTAATGTATCAATATATATGTTGATAGATATATATATACAAGAATACGATTTAATTAAATCGTACAAGTTTCAAACCGAACGTGTTTCAATCAATTAAATACGGACGTTGGTGAACAATTTAATTTAAATAGTACAATGTTATTTAAGTATACAATTAGATCTAAAAATGTTAATTTGTAATAATTCGTATACAATTCACAACGTACAATCGATGATTACGTGATTAAAATGTAAACACGCATACAAACAAAACGAGATAACGTTATATGTTATAACGCAACTATTAAGTATTTTATGAAATACTTCAATAAAAATGTCGAATAAATATTCGTATTTTTAAAACGTATAACTAAACGTTTAAAATAATCGTTTAACGTATAATCAATCGGGAAAATGAACGCCGCACGGAACGCGTATACAGAAAGTAAAGATGGAGACCCACACTTCGGTGGGCCCCACCGGAAAAATCAGCCAAATGGGGAGTATCCACACCTCCCACTTTCATTCATCATCATCATTATCTCACACATCTCTCTCTCTCTTCTTTTCTCTCAAACCCACCAAAACCACCACCACCATTAAATCACCAATTACTACCACCAAACGAACTCAAATCGACAAAGTAATTAGAGAAAAGGAACCACCGCATCACGATCTACATTTCCATCTTTCCGGATTTTCGTTTCGGCACTTTGTAAGTTTCCGACAAAATCCTGAAACCTCTCGTTTTAGCTTATTTTTACATGTTTACGGGTTATTTGGGTTTATATATGTCCATTACAAAGTGTAGAACACGATTTTATAGCTTAAAAACGAGTTTGAATTGGGTTTTGGCCGGAAAAATCTCGGCAGTTGAAACTTTCTGGGCTGGTGTTCTTCAATGCGACACAAGCCTTATGTCGCATGATTGTGTCGTATAAAATCCTCTATGTCGTATTTTGTGTCGTATGAAGCCAGTTATGTCGTATCCTATGCGACACAATATTGTGTCGTACCTTATGTCGCAAATACCATGCGACACAACCTCTATGTCGCTGTTGAATCAGCATCTCGAATCTATGCGACACAACCCTTGTGTCGTATAGATATTGTGTCGCATTCCTATGCGACACAACCCTTGTGTCGCATGACAAATTTTTGTGTCGCATATTGTGTCGCAAAACACAGAAAACTTAGATTTTTACTAAGTGTCGAGACTCGAAATTTATCACTTGATTTTACCCGAATTCAGATCCCATATGCGTTTTTCACCAAAGCAATATAGTAAAAATAAAAATTTTTCGAGCTGACTTGGCATCTCGACCCCAGCCAGGGGCCAGCCCCTTGGACCCCGCCAGGGGCGCTGCCCCCGGACCCCCGTACTTAGATTCCGTAAGCACATTTCTCACCAAGTGTAAAACTTGCACAACTTCAAAACGCTTATACGATACAACTTTTCAAACATAATGGAAACTGCTTTTCAAGTATAACGCTTCGAAATCAACATGATAACATCAAGACTACTATTACAATTAATCACCAACGGGCCGTGCACGTTTTCAAACATACAATTCAATCAACCAAATCGTAGTAATTTGGACAAGTCAATCAACCAAATCGGGGTAATTTGGACAAACAATTACAAAGGTAGTCTTTCGAGATACCTAAACAATTAATAACCATCGCGTGTCATGGACGCCTTCAGGTTACAAGTCTTCGGACGTCAATACAAGTCAAGCCAAATCAAGTTTATTTATCTAAACACTTCAAGACTCAGGTGAGTCTCATGGCCCCTATTTTACTGCTTTTCAATCAGGGGTGTGATATTATTGCTCGTTTTGTTTTACAAGTTGAACGCAAGTACAAAACAAATCAAATACTACATGAGTTTCAAGCTAATCAATTTAAAGCCCTCCATAGCATAGTCTTGTAATACGTAGTAGCGTGAATGTTAGTATATGATATCATATAGGATTGACAATCCTCATCCGGGTTAGCACGCACTAACAGGTAAAAAGGATGTATTAGCATTTGGGAAGACGAGTGTGGATTAGACACTCGTAGGAGGCATTTCAAGTTAGGTTTCCTTAAGTGGGCCTGACAACTCAAGTTAAGCTCAGACTATGTGCTCATGGCTGTATAACTTTTATTTTGCTTAATTGCTTTATAAATTCAATTATAAATCTTGCGGTTCATACAAACATATGTGTTGACATACAAACCTGTGAGCTCACCAGCGTTTCGCTGACCAATTTTAGCATGTATCACAGGTGACCAGTAGTAGGTTGAACTGCTCAAGTAAGGATCAATTAGCTCGAGTCATCATGCAAACAATCAGAGATTTAGCAGCATTATTATATTTTGTATAGATTAATTATGTACTTAAATCTCTCAATTTCAAGCTGAGCTAATGTAAACAATATTTTTGATGTAAACTTTTGTTTTATCAATACAAGTCCAAAACGACGCATGTAGTGGTCGTTCATTATATATCTTTGTGCTGTGATTATTGATTCGTAACACCCAAAACGTGCTTCCGTTAAACAATAAATTTGGGGGTGTTACAGCAAGTTAGCGCAGAACCTGCAAAAACATGCTTGCCACCATCGACCCAATTTTCATCCATTGAGAGAGCTACGGTATTCAGATCGATAACCGTATATGGTTGTGTTGGTAAAACCCACAGTTCTGCGATTAGGGGTAAATGCACGATTTGCATCGGATTTTTTACGGGCCGTGTTTTTTTTAATCAGAATCACGATTTCTGCAGTTGATGGTTGTAAACTTGGAAGGCTATTGGCAAGATTAATAACTGCATATGGTGTTGATGTGCATCATCAAAACAAGGTAATGATTTTCTAATTGCTCATGATATGGGAATGCGTTTTCTGATTAGTTCGCACGGTCCCTTATCGATTTTGCTTTATTTGTTCCACTTTTGTTTCGAGTTGCGTGTATAAATTTGTAAGGATGTGTTTGATTTATTGCACATTAAGTGTTTGATGAAATGCCACACTTAGTGTGGATGCTCGGTTGAGACTTTTGGGAGAAATGTGGATGCTCGGTTGAGACTTTTGGGAGACGTATTGAAAAACTACTACTTTGAGTAATGCACATAACTTAGTAACCTACTGCAAATTTCATTATTCGTATTTCACTATTCCAAAATAACACGTTATATATAGGTCCAATTTGGATTATTTGTATCCTGGATTATTTGTATCCAAATATATATGACAAATCATTCTATATTTGTAACCAAAATTGAAACTCGGTCATTTTGTCAGCATCATTAGTGAACACATAATAGCCACAAAAGTTGTCTGTTGTTACCAAATAACGTTTAAAAATTCGAACTTATCCAACATTTTTGGCTAATTGTGTTGTTATTTTGTTAAACTTTTATATCTAACCAGTCAAATGGTTAAACTTTTATATCTAATCAGTCAAATGGGTAAACTTTGCATGTCCAGATAATAGCATGGAGAAACCGAAAAATGAAGCAGGCGATTGGACTCCACAAAGATGATCAATATGTACCGCAATCTCATCATCCTCTTCCCCTTTGTTAACCCGGGTAATAATAATCAAAACTTTATCGTCTTATCGTTTTCTTGATACAGTTTCCTGATGGGTTTGTTCTAAATTAGTTGTTTGACCCATTTAATATCTTTTTTGTTATTATTGCAGGTAGATGGGGGTGTATGTTCATTTTCACCTCAAGTTTAAGTGTAATGAATTTACTATATATATGTTGAAATCCCGAAAAATAGTTTGTGACTTTTGTAGTTCGTGACTATTGACTTATGCAAGCTGCTCTCCTGGAACAATTATCTAAAGTTTCAATTTTGGTTCACTATTATGGTTCCCTATATATGCGCTTTCTGAATTTGTGATTTGGTTAATTGCGATTCTGATCATGTTGGTTTAAAACTTATTTGGTGCAAGCAGGTAAGCAGGCTGAGGTAGGTTCTGATAATGACCTTTTCAGTAATGCTTTAAAGAGGGAAGTTGCTATCAAGGCTACATAAATTCAGCTTTCAGGTATCACATCTTGTCGTTCCGTTTATTAAAATGAATTATTCGTATAGATGACATATACATGTACACATATATTTGCAGATGATGATGAAGTCTGAAAGGGGTTATGTCGAACAGGAATGCACTAGTTGACTCTGACCATGAGAGAACTGGGACTCATATTTGTTTTGTGCTAGACACAACTAGGCGGATATATACGTGTATATGTTATATACTTATATGATAAGGCTATTATATATGGTATATATATGAATGGGCCTCGGACACGGAATATATTTTAGGCTGTTATATATTGTATATATATTATAGGGCCTCAGATAATCTTTAAAATACTCGGTATATATATAAATATATTGTATATATATACATAGGTCACGGATATTCGGAAATATACTTAGTATATATGCTATTATACCTCGGACACTCGGTAACACATTCACTGTTCGGATGCGCCATAGGACTTACCGATGGTAAGGTAATCGAGTCAGGAAAAATAGTACCGGGATGTACCCTAGCTTTAGAGGGTCATCTCTTCGAAATAGACTTGCCTTGGTAAAGTTAGAAATTTTAGTCATTTACTCATCGTCATGTTTAACATTCGGAATCGGTATTTCTCTAAGGACTGAAATCTTTTCCTATCATTCCTATCAAATTCACTCGAACAGAAACGTCAAACCCCACAATGGATGGTCACGCGTCGGATAACGAACAAATTCTCAAATATCCCTCCGGATGTGATAATTTCCGGCACTTTTGTAAACTTTAACTCTTGTAATCTTTTGGACATGCTTGTTAAATGATTACAATCCTATTATCTTCTATTTCTCTCATTTGATGCATCATGCATCAATTCATTGTTCAGTATTCATACAATTGTGACAATCACTTTCTTCGATTCAAAATTCTAACATGTCCCTTGTCTTTATTGAAGGAACATGCCTCCGAGACGACAATCATTCACTCCGGCTGAACTTGAACAGCTAATCACTATGCGAGTAGCTGAAGCTCTGGCCACTCGAAAAACTCCTCCCAACAGGGGATCAGGCCCAAACCCGGAAAGCGCTGAAACTCCGAACAATGCCCCCACCAACCAAACCCTGCTCCTACAAAGACTTCCTCAACTGCAAACCCTTGAACTTTAAGGGCACGGAAGGAGCCATCGGCCTACTTCAATGGATTGAGAAGATGGAATCCGTCTTCCATATCTGCAACTGCCCAGATGACTGTAAGGTCAAGTACTCTATCTGCACACTGATGGAAGGTGCACTCACTTGGTGGAACACTCATGCCCAGACTGTAGGTATTGATGTTGCTTACAAACTACCTTGGGATGATCTGAAAAAGATGATGACTGAGGAGTATTGTCCTAGAGAGGAAATACAACAACTGGAAACAGAGTTCTGGAATCACACTATCAAAGGTGATGACATACCTGGATACACCACTCGTTTTCATCAACTAGCCCTCTTGTGTCCAACTATGGTCAATCCTGAATACAAAAGGGTCGAGAGGTATATCTGGGGACTTCCCGCAAGCATCAAAGGGATGGTAACTGCATCCAAACCGGGGACTATCCAAAGTGCTATTCATATGGCTCACAGCCTCATGGCACAGGTTGTCCACGACGGGAAGGATAACAAAAGAAAAGCTGACGGAAACCCTGACAACCAAGGCCAAACCAACAAAAAGCCTGCAACCACCAAGGTCAACGCCTCTGGATCTGAGAACAAGAAGGAGTACACTGGAACCAAACCCTTCTGCTCAAAGTGTAAACGCCACCATGACGGGCCTTGTGGCACCCCCTGTGACAAGTGCCAGCGTTATGGTCATCTTGCTAAGGACTGCCGAGTGAAAGCTTGTTACGAGTGTGGCACAGTAGTACACTACCGAAATGACTATCCTAAGCTGAAAAATAACAACACTGCTAAAGGAAGGTTCTTCGTGCTGAATGCTAGGAACACTCGCCCAGACCCTGACACGGGTACGTACCTTGTTGCGTAATGTCTATTCTATTCTTTGACGGTAGTGTATAAATCGGTTTAGGTATCGAAAATCTATATTTATTAATATGGAATGGGTTATAGATCTAACACGGTATCGGTAGTTATTCTAAACTCTAGGAAAACGGTAGGACTTACAAAGTTCGGTGGATCATAAATCCAATTCATATTAATACTTGTTAATGCGGACCGACCTTGTCACGTAGTCATAACGGTCGGGTAGAAATCAGAATTCTCCCTCATTTTCTTAGTGATCGGTAGGCTTAAGCCAAACAAGGGGAGAAGACTCGGATAAGTATGATGTCTTAGAATTAGACATATTACATAGTCGACCTTAGAAAAATGCGGACCTCAGTTTCGGTTAAATTTCGGGACGAAATTCTCCTAACAAGGGGAAAATGTGACACCCGGTCAAAAAGGGCAAAATTAGCAGCCAATTTAAACCTTAATCATTCGTACTCAGTACGCATTAACACAAAAGTATTCGGATAATACATATATATATATATATATATATATATATATATATATATATATATATATATATATAGGATTGGGATCAAGGGAGAAATATTTTTTAGTGGAGAAAGGGGAGAAGGGATCTGACCACTAGATCTATGATTCAACGGTCTGGATCAGTCAAAGGGAAAGGTCTATTTTTTGGGTGGAAGGTGTAAAGGCTAGGGGTATTTGTGTCCATTCGTTGCAATTTACAATCAGGAAACAAAATCAAAGTAATAATAAATTTAAAACCATCGGTTATCATGCAAAAAACAAGCTGATTATAAACCTCTAGTTTCTTCTCCATCTACTCAACAAACCTAAAAAAACCCTAACAGGAAATCTTAATCGCTAACTAAATCCGGCGTGATTATTACTTGTTTCTCGTTTGTTTTAAGCGGATTGTTTGATCGGCGACTGAATCAAGGAATCGCAAGTGAAAGAAATCGATTTTAGTGTTGGGTTTCTGAAAAGCAAGATGTTAAGATCACGAACTCTGAATCAACCAAAAGCGAAAGGTATGTTCTCTTATGAGATCTTAATGTTTTATAAGTTGGTAACCCAATGATTACGTATACTTGATATCCCAATCCGGTTCAATGTGGTTATGTTGGCGGTATTTTATAGTGGGTTATTGGAAATTCATTGAATCTGAATCGGCACTTTAATTGGTATTTATGTTGCTGAATGAAAGATTAAGTTATCGAATACGGATAGCACAAAGAAGTTGGTTGAAACATACTTGATTCTAAAAGGCATTTTATGCTTAATGGTTTGTCAATTTTTGATGCAATACGTATAAAGTTATGAAGTTTTTTTTTTAGTTGGTTTATAATATCCATGAGTTGCATTAATGATTCGCTAAAGTATGCGGTATTAGTTGTTTGACGTTGAAGTGTTTATTCAATAACAATTTGGTAACCAAATGATTTATTGGCTATGAAGAACACTCCATTGTGATGGTTAGGTTTTTTATTTGAATTGGTTTATAGGATATGCAATCAAAATAACCATAAATTTTGTTTGATAAGTATTGTGGAATCATAGTATAATTTTAGGTGAACCATAGTTTTAAGTTATAGATTTTTGTTGGAGTAGATCGTTGGCCTGATTCGTGGTTTAATTTTATGTTGATGAATCAAAGTTTAAAAAGATCGAATCAGTGTGGCACAAAGTTGCATATGAAACATAGTATAATATATATGGCATGTTCTTATTTATGCTTGATGGTTGCGTATGAATCCACATAAATGCTTATGTAGCTTATTCTTATGCTTGACGTACCTTTTTTAATGTTTCAGGCAAGACACTAATGCATGATTGTGGTTCGGATGATGATTTTATGACAACTCCTCTCATGGAATCTTTGAGTATAAAGCGTTAAAGAGGAGATAGTAGCAAAACAGTACACGTAAAGGGCAATAAGAAGGTGCGAAAACCAAAATTGAGATATGTTAATATTAGGAACCGACCAAACATTATATTAGAGTTGCTTCCTAAATTGACCGTAGAACAAAAGGAATCTGTGAGAATAATCGGTTTTAAACATGTGTTGGAGCTTGGCATTGGCAATTTACCATTGAAGCTTGGATTTTGGTTACTTGAGCACTACGATTCGGAAACTAGCACACTCAATATAGGGGGGAAGAAACTTTTGGTCTCGAAAGAGGCAGTTAATGAAGTGTACGGGTTTCCAATGGGAGAAGAAGAGATAAAAGCTCAAAGAAAGGTGAGTATCGAGGACCACATTGTGCAAGAGTTCAACAATCAATTCAGTGCGGACGTTAAGCGAGTTCGGGTTAACAACATAATTCCAAAAATGCTTGGTGATAAACTTAGTGGTCGGACATTCATGATAGATTTTTTGGTATTACGGCTACTTTTTTGGTTGTACGGCTACTAACCCTTTTTAATGAGTTATATATATGTTTTTAATGAAGCATAGTAAAAAAACACACTCAATTAGTAAAATGACTGAATCAGTTAGTGTAATGACTGAATCAGTTTGTAAAAATCAATGAATCAGTGTGTGTAATGACTGAATCAGTTAGTAGAATGACTGAATCAGTGAAAATGAATGAATCAGTGTATAAAGTGACTGAATCGGTGAGTAAAATGACTGATTCTATTTGGTGAACATACGCATAAATGTGTTGAATGACTGAATACTAGGTGTAACTAATGTATTGAATGTTCGGATGTACTAGCAATATCATCGGATTCGTTTGTTGAATACGTCTCAAAAAGTTCCATCACATGTTTTTCGTTCACCATATCGATTCACCGTATTGTTTCGGTATGTATATGCCTTTTAAATCAAACAAACAATGAAACAGTGGTTTCAAAAGTTCAAATCGTTATTGACGTTATGTATGAATTGAAGCAAGAAATGAGTTCTCCACGTTTTAAAATTGTGCAAGATGTTGAATGAATATAGTACGAATCGCTCCCAGGAATCGTTCCATATATTGTTGATTGTATTAAGCTATGCAATGCAATTATGTATGAATCGATCCAATATATCATTCCATCACTTACGATTAATGAGTGCAGATTCACAAAATAAAAAATGTGTGTATGTATGATTCGATCTAATTAATTTGTGCATATCCTTTCTTCTCCACGTGAATCAATATAAAAAGTCGAATGATATGTTTTAATGATTGATTTTTTCTTCTTCACGTGAATCACCATAAAAAGTGGAATGATATGTTTTAATGTTTGTTGTTTAAATTCCTAAAATATTTCATGCACATTAAATGCCTAGCATTTACTAATTCAAAATATATATATTTAATTAATTTACTAAATAAGAAAAGACTAGAATACCCTTTGACCTAAATTTGAAATGATTGGTCAGGATTCCTTCTCTCTCTTCTCCACTAAATTTTTCTTCTTTTTAGATCCCCCAACTATATATATATATATATATATATATATATATATATATATAACGTTAAATGATTATTTAATAATCACATACAAACAAATCTGAAAGAACGCGAAATCTCAAATACGGACGTTGGTGCAAACAAATTTTAAATAATATATTATTGATGAGAATAATAATTATTTACTCGGTTGAAAGTTTAAACACATTTTGTACATTGAAAACTATCCGTCAAACCAAAGTGAAACAAAGATATAATTTTATATCTCATTAAATGTATTTTTATAAAATACTTCGATTAAAAATATATACGATTTAATATTTAGAAATTTATCGTTTGAAAACATTATACTACTTTACAATCGGGTGCGCGAACACGGATACCACAAACTAATTATTGGAGTCGGTTATATCAAGCAACTCCAATAATTCAAACACAAACACAGAGACTTCATCATCTCTATCTCTTCTCCTCTGCTCTCTCTCGTTCTCTTCATCAAACAACAACAACCTCAAACAATAACAATAACAACAAGATCAGCAGCAAGAAGCATCATCATCATCATCATCTAGCTTCATAATCTTCATCATCATCTTCATCCATCTCCATTTTCGGTCTCAATTTTATTACGTAAGAACACTCACCATATTACTTTAATTTCGCGTTTATAATACTTATATTATCATATATTAGTGTTCTATATGTGAGAATTTGGTTAAAAATGAAGTTAAAAACTGGTTTGGGGATGAACTGCACGAACAGACCCTGGTAACAGCCATAGCCGATCGGGTATCAGTCCAGCCGATCGGGTATACTTTCCCAGCCGATCGGCTATGATGTTTCGGATGAACGGCTATGATAATTCAGATGATCGGCTAGAAAAACATAGATGATCGGCTAGAAAAGATAGATGATCGGCTATAATAATTCAGATGATCGGCTATAAATATTCAAATGATCGGCTATAATAATTCAGATGATAGGCTATGATAATTTAGATGATAGGCTATGATAATTCAGATGATCATCTTAATCTAGACAGATGATCATCTGAGGACGATAGATGATCATCTATTTTCAGATGATCATCTGAGGACAAATAATTCTTTTTCTTCCAAAAAGTTTCAAACTTATTCGACAACAAATATTATTATACGATACGAAAACGTATAAAGTATATCTTTACGAAATGAACAAAAAATTGTATTTTGAAACATGATTTCAATTCCGTCACCAACGGGCCGTACCACTTTTGTAAACCATAAACTTAACCGCTTTTAAAGATATATTCGGACATCACACATTAACGAATGAATGGACACACATCGGGAGTGATCTATATAGACGTTCACTTATATATGACCTTATATGATTAGTGTCACACCCCGTCTAAAGCGGAAACAACGGGGTATAACGGTGATAGGATCATAACACATCATTATAAAGATTTCAATATGAAATACAATATCCAATGTGTCATGATGCCATTAACATGAATAACGGTTCATGTCATGCATACATTTCAACAATGAATTCAAAATCTTACAAACAAACATACACTACAATATTAAGGCAAAACATGCCTTCACAAACAAGACATGTGCTCCCTAAAGAGAATGACTAGGCTGAATAAAACCCTTGTCTTGGAGCATCTTAAAATTGATTATATAATTCTTGCATTCTAATAGTGTTAAGCGATTTGGAGCTTTTGCAACTGGGTTGCTCCAAGAATAAGATCAATACAAAACATTACGAGTACAGAGGGATATAGTCCTTCTAAGCCTTTTCGGGAAGACCTCGAGGGAATCGTTAATAATAGAATGTTTAGGAGTTTTTAACTTATTAGCATTTACGCTCATGAGTTGTTTCTTTTCGCCTTTGAAGTGTTCTATGAAAATCTCAGGTTTTACACCACCACTTAAGTGGTATACGAAATACTTTCTCAAACATACAATTTCTACCTAAATTTTGTCAACTAATCCATCCCCACAACTACACCAAAACTTCCGAGTCCGAAGGGTAACAAGTCAATGCTAAAAGAGAAATCTTCTAGCACTAGAGTATACCCTTATATAATGTCTTTTAGTCTCTATGTGCTCCCATTAATAAAATTGTTTCCGAGTCTCCCACTCAAAATAAGCTAACGAGTTTCCTACTGGGTTGATTGGTGCCACTTGACTAGCTGTCATCCACGTTCAGTTGTAACATGTCCTCTTCAGTTGAAGTTCGAATAAATACAACATGATGTAGATGTGTGATGATAGCGGTCACACATTACTCACAGAAGATGTGAACCAGCATAACCCTCTCTTCATGTGTTAGTATCAACAAATTTCTTAAGTACCCTATCGTTTTTGGTACTGTTTATACATTCCCTGTCTTATTGGTTTCATCGATTAACGATCCACCCATCAGTATTGCGCCTTGGATGGTAGAATGCTCAGTCGCTTCTACCGTCCTGCTAATTTTTAGAACAAAGCTGTTGATGTACTTCTCAATTTTATTAGCTTCGAGTGCCACGGGATGAGGTCTAATTTCTGCCAACTCATGAAATTGCTCGATATAGGTTTGTTGGTGCCCGAACAGGTCGGTGTCGTTAACGATGACTATCCGGGCACCAGCAGTGGGTTTTAAATTTATAAGGCTGGGGCCTAGGGTTACTATTATTGCTAATCTAAGGGCTAGCAAGGATAAGTATGACCTAGGATCGTTCTTCAAAGCGCGACGAATTGAAACTAGGAGAAATTAGAGACTTTTATGAATTTAGTTAGGGCGGAAGAGAGTTGATTTGGATTTTGGGTTTTTCTATTCTAAGGTTAAACTAAATTAAATCAGAGATGGATATGGAGGTTACTTCGGGTGTTTAGCAGTTAAAAGCGATTGTCTACTATGAAGTGGTTCAGGTGATATTAAAATGTGAAGAGTTCTAATGATGATAAGTTCATAAGTTAATGTGAGTTATTACTACAATCCTACTATCGGGCTAACGCGAAGGTGTCCACAATTAGGCAAATAGAATGTCACGTGGGTTGCAGAATATATTAAAACATACACCGAAAGTTCTCTCAGATGCATGTCCATATTATCTGACAGTTAATCTCGAATCCTATTCCCCAATCTCGGTCATCATAGACGTCCGAATCATGGCACAGTTTGTTGAATAAACAATCTTGTAAACGGGTTTTACCCTCGTCGGAATAAGTTGGAAGAACTGGTCTAACCGGTCAGATAAGATGTCATCACTTATTCGTATGAATTCTCAACATTACTCAAGTATGTAACAAGACAGGGGTGGTTTATATTGCAAATAGAAACTTAAGTAATACGTTTGTTAATTGATCCATAACACAACTACCTTCGGTCGTTCTCGACTTCCATACGTTTGTACTTTGCCATAAGCATTTCCAGTACTATATCGAAGAACAGTTGAATAGGGGCCGTCATGTTATTTCACAACAATTAAGGCTAGGTGTATTTTACTAGCACGATAATCCTAAGGCAACAATCAAACAAGAACATGCAATAAGACAATCAAGACAATAGTTAAACCTAAGCATACAAATGTATTAATTAAATCGAGGATATTCCGAAAGTTGTCTCAAAAATACCGTCTGTCCGAATTAAATCTTAATCTACCTCTATTCCCATATTCCGTGTCTCTTGGATCCTAATTTGGTCTAGAGAACACCGGCCATGCCGAGCTCAATGATTCAATCAAACATAGTATAACTAAGTGACCAGTACCCTATGAGTTAGCTACGTTCATTTTTGGATAAGGTTTTAGTCACAACATGAGTTGGGCAGATAAACAATAAAGATTCAATTCCTACATCTATTCATGATACAAAGCACCCGCAATCTCATAGCATACATTATAATCACATATTTAAATCTTTCCTAAACGACTATCATAGCAGACAATTGAGTTATTTAGCAAATCATGGCAATTCTAGCATGCATATTTAAATTTATTAAAGAAAGAAAGAACATAATTAAATATGGAAGATAGATTAAAAACCTGATAAAGAAATACAATAACTCGTAGCTACAAATGCGTCCCGGAGCACCTCCGTACAAATCTTCCTTGACTAGTTAATTAGCTAGTCTAATTAACCAAGGAAGTATTACAATAAAGAAAGAAAAGAATGGATGGTGAGAAAGTGTGAAATATGCTAGGAAGTGTGCATATGTTGGTGTGTCTCAAATGAACCAAAAGCCTCCTATTTATAGGTGAGCTTTGGCTTACATTAGCACAAGTTATCCTTGAGGCTCATGTTAGAAGACTTTCCAAAAGTGGCTTGTACAATGCGAAAAGTAGGCGAACCGGGTACCGTACAACGCGAAAAGTAGGCGAACCGGGTACCAAAACTTGCCAAAAATGGAAACCGGGACGGGGGTAGGGTGGCCGGCGGCGCCAGTCAGGTGGCCGGAGGTGGCTGGCTGGTGGCCGGCGGCGGTGGGCCCCACCCCGCCCCGTTGCGCAATCTTTTGCTTCGTTTCTCGATTCGTGCGTGTTTTCTTCGTTATACGTCCGTTTGAGTTGATTCTTTTTTTGTTGGATTCGTAATTCAAAAACGAAGATTTTGACATAGGATATGCCAAAAAATGAGGTCCCTAGCTCCAGATATTGCGTACGGATCATTTGGATCTTCCGGCGGGCGCGAAATCTTCATTTTTCACCCGTTTTGGTTGATTCTTCTTTCGTTGGATTCAAATTTTAAAAACGAACATCTTGGAAATATTGAATGTTGATGGAGGGCACTTTAGTCTTGAAATCTCGTTTTTAAGCCCTGAATCTTCAAACGTATGTGGAATCTTCGTTTCTCGGCCATTTTGCTCGATTTTTATCGTGCAACCTCGTTTTGACCATCTTGGCATAATGTTACTGATTTGTGCTGTTTTTGACTCAATATGCCAAGAATCGTTCCAGAATGAGAGAGATATCGGCAGTAAAAACGTGACTTTTTACGCGATATCAAGGTTGCAAGGTTAACTCCCATCATGAAGAAATATCAAAACTTGTTCTCTGAATTCCTTAATTCGTTATTTGAAAGAATATTTCTCCTTTAACAGTGCCTTTCTTTTTATTTATTTTATTAGTATATCTATTATGATTATTATTATTTTTTTTTGCGCTATCACCACTTCCATCATTTGAATTCTCGACTATCAGTTCCATTTTCGCCTTCGGTGTCAATAGCTCTACCATGATTCAATATGTTGTTACTAACTTGCATGACAATTTTGAATATCAAGGCCCACCACTGTTGTACGATGATCGCAACAACATTGGAGTTCTTACCTTCAATACCACAAATTCCTCCGGTTCCACCACTAGTTCAACCACCACTATCACTTGTATGACCACCACCGAGTGTTTCTCCTCCACGAGTAAATTTTACGAATAATGTGTCTTAGTAGTATGCTCACTAAAATTTTGAATTCTTATTAATTAAGAATAGATGAATACTTTGGAGTTTGTCAAGACATAAATGCACAAGACTCACAAACCTAAGAATAATTCGGTAAGGGATATAATTGGGATTTTATTCCTATATAACACGAAGATAGCACATTGGACACACAAATATGGTCGGATAAGCACACATATGTAAGAATACCTTTGTCAATTACATCTGCAGCCATAATTGTGAAAGTATCCTTTCATACATATTTTTATCTTCCAAGTCTTTGTATCACAATAAGCTTTGTATTTAAGGAAAGAGATCAGATAGTTATAGAATCCTAAGACGGTGAAGAAACGTTTACAATGTCCTTCTCATTTGAAATGACTAAGATTGATGATCGACCTTAGCCACAACTAGCTTCATGGAATTATATGCACACATAACTTCCTAACTCATGTTCTATATGCGGGTTCCTTATTTATAGTCTAGGCCAATCCACCTAGATCTCTATAAACAATGGCTCTGATACTAATCTGTCACACCCCGTCTAAAGCGGAAACAACGGGGTATAACGGTGATAGGATCATAACACATCATTATAAAGAATTCTATATGAAATACAATATCCAATGTGTCATGATGCCATTAACATGAATAACGGTTCATGTCGTGCATACATTTCAACAATGAATTCAAAATCTTACAAAAAAACATACACTACAATATTAAGGCAAAACATGCCTTCACAAACAACCCTGATGTACCACAAGTCTTGAATAACTCTTAATGCAAACCTAAAGGTCTACTAAGTTCTATTGTCCTCTGCTTTAAGTCCACTAGTATAACCTGAAAAGATATGCTCAAAAACGTCAACACGAATGTTGGTGAGTTTCGTAGGTTTGAAATCAAACACCACAAGATAAAACATTTTGATGTGATAATAATAGTTTAGGATAATGCATATAGAAAAGGTGCACATGGTGTAATAACATAATCCCAACTGAACCACAACAACAACTGTCATCACCCCACAAAGGAGTATGACCCAAATTCATATCGCAATCACAAAATGGCAATAGCTACTACAACAAAGAATTTTAATGCAAACACCAAAAGTAAGCATTAATCAATAACCTTTAATGCAAACACCAAAAGTAAGCATTAACCGATAAACCCTAATGCAAACACCAAAAGTAAGCATTAGCCAAGAAAAGCTCGATCACATAGTGTCACACAGTTCCGCATATATCCAAAAATAAAATACACAAGTTCACAGCATGAAAAACCATTTATAAAACACGAGCATACTTTTCCCCCAATTTGAAAATATGTAATTGAAAACGAGCCCACGAAAACTCACCTCAAGTAAATGATGTAAGTGTTAGCCCTTAAATGTATCACTGAACAATCTCGCAATCTACAATATCATAACTGATATCGCTCATTTTGTCTATATAAATATATCGCGATATCGCTGTTTTGCATTTGTATTTTAGTGGATTTCGAGAACTTTCGATACTTATTTTGTTTGGAAATCCATTTCAGGTGAAAAGCTGGAAACGCATGCGATTTGGTGTGGAATTGGTGAAGTTTGGATCAAAAGCTGGCTGGGCTGGAAAAAGGCTATAGCCGATCGGCTACACAACACAAGCCGATCGGCTTCCCATGTTTAGCCGATCGGCTAAGATTAGCAGATCGGTTTGTCCAGTTAAATTCCGTTGCAGAACTTCAACTCGTTTGGAGCTTGGCCTGTTGTACTAGAGAAGCCGATCGGCTAGCCATCAAAAGCCGTTCGGCTATGACTGTAAAGCCGATCGGCTATTCCCAACAAGCCGATCGGCTATGAGCAGATCCGAGTGAGAGGTATGGTGGTTGATGAGCTGTCCGTGTCTGATTGGTTGGCATTTAATGCCAACCGTTTTTCCCCATCTGTTTTTCAAAATTAAAATAAAAAAAAAATAAAAATATGAAAAAAATGGGGGTGTTTGGTCGGCAGCTTATTCACCATCATCATCTTCAACTATCACTCTCTCACTCTCATTCACTTCTTAACACACACACTCCTCATTTACTACACCATTTTTTCACCATCTTCATTTTACTCTCTTCACCTCCATTTCATTTATTCCACTTCACCCAACAAAAATTCACCATTTACTTCACATTTTCGCAAGGATATAGCTAGGAATTTGTGAGGCAAACATCGAGCAAACATCATTTGGAACAATTGTGTAACAAATTTGGTATAATTTCGATTTAATCTAATTTCAAGTTATTCATGGATTTGTTTAGTGTTTATGATTTATGCTTTATGATTGTGATTATGTGTGGCTAGTTACCTTTGTGTTTGCTTGGATGAGATAACTAGATGATTAGGGGTGTATATTTTGGATGTTAATTTATGCTTGAGTTTGTGAATCATCCATGGATTTGTATGTATTTAGTTAGTTGTTGTTATGAACTTTCGGCATTTTAGCTAAACGATTATAGCGAATGTTCTTTGTTTAGTAAAAATACCTAAATAAGTTATTTGTCATTTGTGGATCAAAGCATTTGATGATTGTAACGACACTAGTTAAATATATACAAGTTAACGATTATAGCGAATGTTTATCGTGTGGATGATTTGCAAACTCACAAAATTAAATTTATGTTTAATCGGAGAACCTTATGTGATTGAGCTTTATCTTAAGAATTTAACCATTTGGTGATTTACTAATTGATATAGCGAACGTTTTCAACCTAGTAAATTGCTATTAATCATTTGTCTATGAATGATTGATCAACATTGCGAATGTAATTTTGGAATGTGTCAAATGATTTAGCTAAGTTGTGTAAGTTTGTAACTATGGCGAACGTCTGTTACTTGATTAAATCATAGGTTTGTTGATTGAAGTTGAACTTTAGGTCTCAGAGAACTTTGAGCTTAGGTTTGATGAATGTTACCATTTAGCATGTGTCTTAACCGGTTATAATTCCACACCCCGAAATCACTAGTGAAATAGTCCAAGCAAGCATTGTTTTAAATACTTGAGAAGACCAAACAATTAAACCGACTCTTCAGAGTCCACCTGCCTAGATTAATCAAAGATTATAGTTTTAAGCATCGTGACAATTCAGTCACACAAACCAACCACATTTTATTTTCTCTTTTTAAATTGCTCACACTTCTATTGATCATCCAATCTAGTTCCCTGTGTTCGAACCCGAACTTACCCAACTATACTACCACACGATAGGGTCCACTGCCCGGTTGTGTTTTGGTCTAGCTCGGTACTTTCTTGTTCACTATTCAACGATAATTTTATAACCAGATTTAGCACATCAAGTTTTTGGCGCCGCTGCCGGGGAGCTTGATTTGTGAAAATTGATTTAAGTGTGATTAATTAATCCTTTCTAGAATTTATTCTTGGAAAGTTACTTTGGGTTGTATTGCGCCGGTGCGTTTATGGTTTTATCTTTTGTGAACTTTCAGGTGCGATTTGGTAGTGGATGAACACAAGGAGTTCCGGTAAAGAGCTTCTAAGTCCTTTGTCCAATCCGGAGAAGACCAAAAAGAGTAAACGAAGGAGGAAACCAAAGCATAGATCATCGGATTCATCTAGTAGTCAAACGGATACCGAAACATCTTCCGGAAACACATTTGAAGTGGAAGAGACTTTTGTGGAGGATATTCCATCACCCGAAGAAGAACCTTCAACACCATCCGAAGGTGAAGAAGAAATGGCGGATGAGGATGATACTCCTATGTTCTCACGGACGAGAACCGTGGCACCTACACCCGAGGCGGCCATACGGGTTCAAGATATTGAAAATGATAATTTCTCTTTGAAAGGGCATCATATGCAACTCATTAGAGATAAACAATTTGACGGAAGGGTGCGGGTCGATCCACACCAACACATTGCTAGCTTTCTTGAAATCGGGAGCTATTTCAAGTATGGGGCAAATATGGAAGAAGTGATTCGCCTACGGACATTTCCTATGTCACTTTGTGGTGAGGCAAAGATTTGGTATCAAGAATTGGAACCAAACACCATCACTACTTGGGATGAGATGAGGGAAGCATTCGTTAGACGATTTTATCCTCCGGCTTTGGCCGAAAGACTTTTGAATGAGATTAGAGCTTTCAAACAACAAGAAGGCGAAACTTTGGTAGAGGCATGGTGTCGGATGAAAGAAATGTTGAGGAATTGCCATGGTCACGATTTGAAGAAGAGAGAAATCATTGGGTTATTCTACAATGGTCTTAACTTGGATTCGGCAAGTATTCTTGATGCCTCGGGAGGGGGTCAATTCCTTTACAAAACACCGAATGAAGCATGGAAGCTTCTTGAAGACAAGGTTATCCAAAGCTTAAATTGGGCTAAGGATAAAGGAGGAAAACCGGTTAAAAAGCACGTTGCATTCGCCGAGGGTACTAGTGGTGGAAGTGGAAGCTCAAATGACTCGGCCATGATGAAAGAAATCAAGGCTTTATCTTCTAAGTTTGATGCACAATTCAAGACTATCAAAGGTGAAATAAAGGAGCTTAGAGATGGTTGCGGTCATTGTGGCGGAAATCATGCCACGGCTAATTGTGCCCAAGACGATTTGCCAATGGTAGGAGGTGAGGAAGGTGTTAACTTTCTTCAACAAGGTAATTATCAAAGCGGAAATTACCAACGAGGGGGTTATCAAAACCGAAATTCGGGAGGCTACCAAGGCGGAGGCTATAACCAAAACCAAAACCAAATCCGATTTTCTAGACCTAACCAACCTTACAACCAAAACTTCAACCAACCTCAAAACCAATCATACAATCAAAACCAATCCCAAAACCAACCTTACAACCAAAATCGACACCCAAGCCCATCTAGAGAACAACAACAACCACCGGTTCAAAAATAAGAACCCACATTGACTCCTATGGAACAAATGATGAAGGAGTTTATGTCAAAGCAAGAAACGGCCACCGAGAGAATGAAAACTCAAATGACAAATATTCGGTTGAGCATGGAACAAGGGCAAAAGAATCAACAAGCTTCAATCCAAGATTTGGAGCGGAAAATGGAGAGGTTGTCCGATGGGCAAAGTAGTAGGCCAACCGGTGGCTTACCGAGTAATACACAACAAAACCCAAGACCACAACCTTCACCATCTAGCGGTTCCAAACCTTACCAACCACCATCCGCGAGAAATGAGCATGTGAATGCTATAACCACGAGAAGCGGAAAGGAGCTTCCATCACCTCAAACCAAGGACAAAAATGTTTCTAACTCTTTTGTGCAGGAAATGGAGGAGGAAGACAATGAAGAGAATGTTGATGCTCCTACACCAACGGTCACACCGGTGTCACCTACTCCGGTTGTGAAAGCTTACAAGCCGAAGATTCCTTATCCTCAAAGGCTAAGGAAAGAAAAGATTGCGGCTCAATATGGGAAATTTGTGGACATGATCAAGGGCATTCGAATCAATGTGCCTTTGGTTGATATATTGGCCGGGATGCCGAATTATGCCAAATTCATCAAGGATTTGGTGAGCAACAAGGAGAAATTGTCGGAGGCTTCGGCAATGTTTTTGAATGAGGAATGCTCGGCACTTGTCCAAAACCAAATTCCACCCAAGCTTGGAGATCCCGGGAGTTTCATCATTTCGTGTACATTGGGTAAAATCATCACTTGTGATGCACTTGCGGACCTAGGTGCTAGTATAAACTTAATGCCATATTCACTTTATGCTAAATTGGCCCTAGGATCCCTAACCCCCACTCGCATGAGCATCCGTCTTGCCGATAGATCTTTCCAATATCCCGTTGGGATTGCGGAAAACATGCTAATAGAAGTAGGGCAATTTACCTTTCCGGTTGACTTTGTTATCCTCGAAATGGAGGAGGATAGTAAGGTACCCTTGATTTTAGGACGACCCTTCCTACATACCGCGGATGCCATAATTGGGGTTAAAGATAAGAAATTGACCTTGGGGGTGGGTGATGAAAGGATTGCGTTCACGGTCGATAAGGCCATGAAGCATCCTTATTCTAACGATGATTCGTGTTTTAGAATTGATGTGATAGATGATGCGGTGGAGGAAGAATTGGAAAGCTTGCATGGAATGGAATCGGAGCTTGTTGAATTGCTAGAGTCAAATGTTGAAGGAATGACCGAGGAGGAGTTGGTCATGAGCATGGAAGAGACGAATGATGAAGAAGAGCTCGAATGTGAGGATGCTTTTGAGGAGCTCACAAAGGATGACAATATGAGAATCAAAACGTCATTGGAGGATCCACCACAAGATTTGGAGTTGAAAGAACTTCCAAGTCATTTGGAGTATGCATATCTCCATGAGGAAAATCTCCTACCCGTAATCATCTCTTCATCCCTTGTGAATGATGAAAAACTTAAATTGTTGAATGTACTTAAGGCTCACAAAAGAGCTTTCGCTTGGCGGACATCCGACATACCGGGAATAAGCCCATCCTTTTGTAAACACAAAATTAATTTTGTTGATGACTTTAAACCCATTGTCCAAAGACAACGGAGGCTTAATCCCAATATGGTGGATGTGGTCAAGAAAGAAGTAATTAAGCTTCTTGATGCGGGTATTATCTACCCCATTGCGGATAGTTCTTGGGTAAGCCCGGTACATTGTGTACCAAAGAAAGGGGGGATGACCGTAGTTGCCAATGACCAAAACGAAATGATACCCACTAGGACGGTCACGGGATGGCGTGTGTGCATTGATTATAGGAAGTTGAATGATGCCACGAGAAAAGACCATTTTCCCTTACCATTCATTGACCAAATGCTTGAGAGGTTGGCGGGTAATGAATATTATTGTTTCCTTGACGGATTCTCGGGATATTTCCAAATACCCATAGATCCCGAGGATCAAGAAAAGACCACCTTCACTTGCCCATTTGGGACCTATGCCTATAGGAGAATGCCCTTTGGTCTTTGCAATGCTCCCGCCACATTCCAACGTTGTATGATCGCCATTTTTCACGATATGGTTGAAACTTCCATGGAAGTCTTCATGGATGATTTTTCGGTATTTGGCGATTCATTCGAGTCATGTTTAAGAAACTTGGATAAAATGCTCGAGAGGTGTGAGAGAGCCCATCTAGTGTTGAATTGGGAGAAATGCCATTTCATGGTGAAAGAGGGCATAGTGTTGGGTCATAAAGTGTCGGGGTTGGGAATTGAAGTTGATAGGGCTAAGATTGATGTAATTGCCAAATTACCTCCACCGACCAATGTTAAGGGCATTAGAAGTTTTCTTGGTCATGCCGGTTTCTACCGTAGATTCATTAAGGATTTTTCGAAGATCACCCGTCCAATGACTAGGTTACTTGAAAAGGATGCCCCTTTTGTGTTTGATGGACCATGTTTGAATGCATTTTCGACCCTTAAAGACCATTTGACCAAGGCACCTATCATAGTCTCACCCGATTGGTCACAACCGTTTGAACTCATGTGTGATGCTAGCGATTTTGCCTTAGGAGCCGTCCTAGGACAAAGGATTGATAAACATTTCAAACCTATTTACTTTGCTAGCAAAACCTTGAATGGGGCCCAACAAAACTACACAACCACCGAGAAAGAATTGCTTTCCGTCGTATATGCCTTTGACAAATTTAGGCAATATCTTGTGCTATCTAAAACCGTAGTTTTCACCGATCACTCGGCCCTCAAATATCTCTTTGCCAAACAGGACGCTAATCACTTGCAAGAATTTGATATTGAAATCAAGGATAAGAGAGGTGCCAAGAACCTTGCCGCCGATCACTTGTCAAGACTGGAAAATCCAAATCTTGACAAGCAAGGCGATACTAATATTGATGATTCCTTTCCCGAGGAATTTCTTTTGCAGGTAGGTGATGAAAGCAAGGATGAGGAAGCACCATGGTATGCCGACTTGGCAAACTATTTGGTTGGTGGAGTTTTGAGGAAGGGCATGAGTCACCAAGAGAAAAGCAAATTTTTCTCTAACTTGAAGCATTATTTCTGGGAGGAGCCGTATTTATTCCGCGTTTGTGCGGATGGCATGGTGAGGAGATGTGTTTCGGGTGGTGAAACACGAAAGATTTTGGATGAATGTCACTATGGGCCCACCGGTGGACATTATGGCCCCTCGGTCACCGCATAGAAGGTCTATGATGCGGGTTTTTATTGGCCGACGATCTTCAAAGAAGCAAACACTTTGTGCCAAACATGTGATGCGTGTCAAAGAACCGGAAACATCTCCAAAAGGGATGAAATGCCACAAACTAGCATCCAAGTTTGCGAAGTATTTGATATTTGGGGCATAGACTTCATGGGACCGTTCCCACCTTCGTTCAAAAATGAATACATTCTTGTGGCGGTTGATTATGTGTCAAAATGGGCGGAAGCTAAGGCTTTGCCAAAGAATGACGCTCGTGTGGTCATTGATTTCTTAAAAAGCCTATTTTGCCGATTTGGGATGCCCAAAGCGTTGATTAGTGACCGGGGGACTCACTTTGCGAATGCTCAATTGGAAAAAGTTCTCAAGAAGTATGGGGTAAATCACCGGTTCTCGACTTCCTATCACCCACAAACAAGTGGTCAAGTCGAGAACACTAACCGTGCATTGAAAAGGATTTAAGAGAAAACGGTGAAGGACAACCGGGCCATATGGTCCAAAAAGCTTGAAGATGCATTGTGAGCGTTTCGGACCGCCTACAAGACACCTATTGGAACGACACCGTATCGGTTACTTTATGGCAAAACTTGCCATTTACCCCTTGAAATTGAGCATAAAGCTTATTGGGCGCTAAAGAATTGCAATTTGGATTTGATTGAAGCGGGGGAAAAGAGAATGTTGCAACTTCACGAGTTGGATGAGCTTCGATTGCAAGCTTATGAAAATTCTCGCCTCTACAAGGAACGGACAAAGGTGTTGCATGACCGGAAGTTGAAAGTGAGAAAAGAATTTAAATCCGGTGAAAAAGTGCTTTTGTTCCAATCAAGATTCAAATTGAAACAACCAAAGTTCAAACCAAGGTGGACCGGCCCGTACGTGGTCAAGCATCAATATCCATCCGGATATGTGGAGCTTTTTCAAAAAGATGGCGGAACCTTTATTGTGAATGGGCACCGTTTAAAACTATACCATGAGGATGAACAAGAGAGCGAGTGGGAGGAACTCGCCACTTACCCCAAGGACAAATGAATTCGGGGTCGAGTCTAGCTTGGACTCGTTAATAAATGAAGCCCATACACGAGGAAACTCGTGTTTATATCCTTTTTGATAATCTTAGAATTTTTGGCCTGCATTTTTGATGATTTTGATGTGTTTGCTGCTGCTGTGATTGTGTGAATTGTTAAGTTTTAAAGTGTTTAATTGTTGCTGCTGCATCTAATGATTTTACAAAGGAAAAGCCGATCGGCTTACAGAAGCAGTTCGGTTATAGATCAATAGCCGATCGGCTTTACATAGCAGATCGGTTTATTCTTTGAAAAATGACCACAGAACTTGAGCCTTTTCTGAAGCATTAATTTACCAAATAGAAAGCAGATCGGTTTTAAGATAGCAGTTCGGCTAATGCTTTGAAGCAGATCGGCTATGAAAAGCCGTTCGGCTATTCTAGTTAAAAAACGTTACTGAAATCGACCCCCTTCATCTTAAGCTCATTTTAACTACAGAAACCGTTCGGCTAATGCTTTGAAGCAGTTCGGCTAACATAGCCGTTCGGCTAAGTTTCAAAAGCCGATCGGCTTTGGGGTATTGCTGTGCGATTTATGTAAAAAGCAAAACATTATCTTTTCACAACCACTAACACAAAAGCTGAAGCCGATCTGCTACTCTTTTCTCTCCCAAGTGAAAAACGAAAATCATCATAATCCTCACTAAATCATCATCTAAACTTCAATTCTTTCAAGGAATCAACCTCTAATCATGTCTAGACAACCTAAGGTATTTCATGTCTCCATTAAATCTTCCTACTAGTGATTTTTTTTTTTTTAGATAAATATCTTGAATCCGGGTTTGGATTGATTCAAGTGTGGGGATGAATTCTTTTGTTATTTTGTTGTGTATTATGCTTGATTCATACATGTTACTCAGTTTATACCATGATCTTTTGTTTAAATTGCTCGATTTAGATGATTTACAAATCAGGGTTCATATGCTAATTTGGGGATAATCCGAATTTAGTGGTTTATGCTTCATAGTTGGTGCTAATTGTGGTGTAATTCGTGTTTACAAGTATAATGTAGTTAATTGGTGGGTTGATTTCCATTTGTGGATGATTTTGAACATTAGGGTTTATGTGGAATTTGGGGAAGAAGAAGTTGACTTTTCTGGTCAACTTTGACTTTTGCTTTGACTGACTTTTGTGTAACTTGTGATTGTAATACATGTCTAGAATCCATTTGAGTGATCCTTTTTGCTCAATTCAATTTCATGTTTGATATTGAAGTTATACATTTATGAGTTAGTCAATAGGTTCGGTATGTAACTTTGATTGTAAGGCTTGCTTGAGTCACATTGTATGTTATTGGCATGATTCAAGCATGGTTTAATATTAGGTTGCATGTTTATCCTATTTGAGTTTGAGTTGTGGCTATGTGATTGATTGATAACTGTCGGTTTGTACTATGCTTGCATCTGTTGATTGTTTTGCTTTGTGAAGCGGTTATAGGAGTTTGTGCTCAGTTACTGAGGGTGTGGTTATGCTTGACATAAATCGCTCATTTTGTCATATTTTTGCTAACTCTAACACAATTTTGGAAATTTTGTATCTTGTTGTGTTGTGTTGTGCAGAGAGGCAGGAGTAACCAGCCTGACACCTATGTACCTCAGTACCCTGAAAGTGTTTATGAGGGTTTAATGCCTGAAGACCGCCACCCTCATTTGATTTTCGGACGCCATACGTATAACTACCTGGAATACACAGAGGCCTTGTATAAAATTCATAAAAAGGAATGCGAATACCCTCGGGAAATCAACTGGAACCCGTTGGAGGTTGTCGGGGTTGCTGATGACATTCGCAAAACTTTCACTCAAACTGTGAAGTTTGATGACGAGGCTTTTGGTGTAAATGACTTTGAAAAGCTTCTTGGGATCAATGAAAATATTTACGAAGAGTTGGTAATGGAATTTTTGGCAACTTTGGAAATGTTCCTTATCAATAATGTCGACGATAAATTCTTGAGTTTCAGACTTGGTGGTGCTCCTAGAAAATTATCTTTGAAAGAGCTTGCGGGTTGTTTAGGGATTTATACGGATGAGGAATTGTCTTCCCATTGGATTGATAGGTATTTTATGACTGGGGCAAGGCTAGATGAGGGGCAGTGTAATGCTGGAGTTTGGGCAACACTTAGTACATCACGATATCTTGGGGGTAAGAATTTTAACAAACATCTTACGTCCCCCAAATATAGGGTGATACACAAAATGTTAGCAAACACACTGACTCTTAGGGGAACAAATAGGGAGAAGGTGACCTTGATTGACTTGTGGTTCTTGGATAAGTTGAAAAGTAGGGACAGGATCAATGTCCCATATGCAGTGGGCAAGTACCTTCACGCCTATGCTAGTGGGCATAAGCCCACTTCCAGGCTTTGTGGTGGTCATCTAATCACTCGGATCGCCAAGGGCTTAAAGGTCAGTTTGAAGCCCCGAGGAGTTCCCGCTTACACCTTAGTGGAAAACAATACCCTTCCAATTGGGGCCGAATCCTATGCCATGGCCCACATCTTGAGAAAGAAGGGTGGTTCTTATGTTGCTTATAATCCCACTCCTCAAGAGGCGGCCACGGTGTCCCGGGCCGGGGCTCGAGGAAAAAGGCCCGTCACCATTGAAGATTCTGATGAGGAAGAAGAAGCGGAGCAAGAGCAAGAAGAAGAAGCTGAAGTTAATGTACGTCTGGGTCATGGTCATTCATCTCATTCTGGAGAGCCCGCTAACTGGCAGAGTTTTATGTCCAGTTTCAACAGTATGCAAATTGAGCAAAATCGAAGATGGGGAGAACAAGAAGCCTGGCAACGGGAGAATGTGGCTTTCAGGGATGAGTCTAGGTATGAGTGGGGAGCTAATCGATACCAAAACGATTGGCTAATTCACGACCATGAGCGAATGGGCCACCATGTGCCCGACCATGTGCCTATCCCGTATCATCCACCACCTCATTGGGGCGAGCCGGGGGGTATCCTCCCTGCTCCTATTTATGATCGGGATGCTGCTTTAGTGGAGCTCCAGCGACATCAGGAGCACATGCATACATCTGATTACCACCAGCAGCAGCAGGATTGGGGCACTCCTTGGTCCTCAGCTCCATCCCAGCCTCACACTTGGACACCTCCGGAGCCCTCTAACTGGCAACAAGAGGCTCATCACCATTGGCTTTATGGATCGCCATCACCTTATCAGCAGCAGTATCAGCAGGATGATCCCACCCAGGACCCACCCCATGATGGGGGTTGGTAGTTGGGCTTTATTATTATTATTTATTCTGGGATTGTAAAACTCTAAACAATTTTTTTTATTCTGCGTTACTTTTCTTTTTGGTTCTTTGGATGATTAGCATTCATTGTATCATTTTTATTTTTCATCTTGTGGGCTTGTGTTTGGTGTTTGTTTGTTTGTTTGTTGCCCATTTGTAGCATGCGGAGCTGGAGTGGATTTCTACAAGTTTATCATGAGCCAGCTCCTCCATTCTCACCTTCATGCAAAACCCCCGGGGAAGTTCTCGTTTCTTTTTACCCCCGCGCTTTTGCTTATTTATTGATTATATTTGCATTGGGGTCAATGCAAACCTTAAGTGTGGGGAGGTATTCACTTGAATCTTGTTCCTAGTATATTGCTGTTTTATAGCCACTTATTAGGTCTGTTATTGATCTTGGATTTTCCAATTGAACTTTACGAATTCTAATAACGGGTTATGGAATGGTAGTATGCTAGGGATTTGCTTGTCATTATTAAATTAATTGCTTTGGAATGTGTTAGTTAAAATCTATTAAAAGCAATTAAATGTTTCCCTCTTGCAACATAATTTTTAGAGATGTGTCATAAAAGCAACCTAATAGGGTGAATTGCATGACTAGCACACTTGTAGCCCCCACTATAAAAAATTGTGAGAAATTTGAGCCTTATTGAGAAAAACACTTACCTTTAGTGTTTATATTGTTTGATTGCTATGAGTGTGCCGGTGATTGTAGTTTGTTCTAGAACTTGCCTTAGTGATGCATTTTGAGACCGCTGTGGGATCACAGAAATGTGATATAAGTGGGGTCAAAGACGAGGAGGTATTCTTAGGAATTTTTGATTTTATTTTGCTTTAAAACCATTTATATCCAGTTAACACAGGTCGTTAGCACTCATTTTTAGTGCTAAGAAACCCCTAGAAAACTTCCACATTCAATCACTAAATATTAGCCTTATTTTTGTGTAGTCAACTCCCGAACCATCACTTTTCTAAAAATGTTGCCTAATTGAAATTTATGATAAATTTTACCAAAATGTGACTTAAACCGTTTTGAATTGGGATTCTGGTGTTAAATTCTATGAGTGAGGTTGGAAACAATTAAATGAATAGAAGTTATCCATTGAGCTTAAAGTTTATAGTTGGATGATTGTAGTCAACTAAATGGCCTTTGAATTCCTGAACAAGTAGTTCCCTAGGGGTGTTTTACACCTAGCCACCGAAGGCCTTTATCCGGTCTAGGATGGTTGGTCCGAAAGTTCGTTACACAGGGTTCATAGAAAGTCATAGAATGCAATTATTCCAATCAAATGTGAAGAAAATCAATTTGAGTTATTTGTGCGAAATTGTTAAAGTATGAATCTTAAATGAGAACAAATAATAAGTTGAATTGATTTGGCACGAGATTCCTAAGTTTCACTACTGTCACATGTTTAAACCAATAGGGAACATTTCCGCATTTTTTTTTTCATGGGTCTTGACTACCACTTTTCACCAATTATTGTGTCTATCATACCCCTAGTCCATAATTAGCCTACATTGTTACAACACATGCTAGAATACCTCCTTTGAGATCTCACTTGGTGCTCACGCCAAGTCGGTGGAGATTTGATCCTCTTGCAAGCCTATGGTAACAATGCATCACGGCTTGGCTTGATTGAGTGTTAAAATTGCTTACTTCCTTACCTTGTAGTCTTATAGGTTGAGAGTGAGTGACTAAACACTTATCCTTATGTGAGGTGCTAGGTCGTGCATTCGGGCTTGACAAACCAAAACATCTCGAGTTATAATGCTTATACATATGTTCCTAGCCTAATTGCTTTGGTGGTTAGTGTTAGTATGGTTTTGGTAAACTTGATATTCACCTATTGTTGTTGCAAGAGTGGGTTTTGAAATGGTAAAATTATGGTTTGCTTGAGGACAAGCAAAGTTCAAGTGTGGGGATATTTGATATCGCTCATTTTGTCTATATAAATATATCGCGATATCGCTGTTTTGCATTTGTATTTTAGTGGATTTCGAGAACTTTCGATACTTATTTTGTTTGGAAATCCATTTCAGGTGAAAAGCTGGAAACGCATGCGATTTGGTGTGGAATTGGTGAAGTTTGGATCAAAAGCTGGCTGGGCTGGAAAAAGGCTATAGCCGATCGGCTACACAACACAAGCCGATCGGCTTCCCATGTTTAGCCGATCGGCTAAGATTAGCAGATCGGTTTGTCCAGTTAAATTCCGTTGCAGAACTTCAACTCGTTTGGAGCTTGGCCTGTTGTACTAGAGAAGCCGATCGGCTAGCCATCAAAAGCCGTTCGGCTATGACTGTAAAGTCGATCGGCTATTCCCAACAAGCCGATCGGCTATGAGCAGATCCGAGTGAGAGGTATGGTGGTTGATGAGCTGTCCGTGTCTGATTGGTTGGCATTTAATGCCAACCGTTTTTCCCCATCTGTTTTTCAAAATTAAAATAAAAAAAAATATAAAAATATGAAAAAAATGGGGGTGTTTGGTCGGCAGCTTATTCACCATCATCATCTTCAACTATCACTCTCTCACTCGCATTCACTTCTTAACACACACACTCCTCATTTACTACACCATTTTTTCACCATCTTCATTTTACTCTCTTCACCTCCATTTCATTTATTCCACTTCACCCAACAAAAATTCACCATTTACTTCACATTTTCGCAAGGATATAGCTAGGAATTTGTGAGGCAAACATCGAGCAAACATCATTTGGAACAATTGTGTAACAAATTTGGTATAATTTCGATTTAATCTAATTTCAAGTTATTCATGGATTTGTTTAGTGTTTATGATTTATGCTTTATGATTGTGATTATGTGTGGCTAGTTACCTTTGTGTTTGCTTGGATGAGATAACTAGATGATTAGGGGTGTATATTTTGGATGTTAATTTATGCTTGAGTTTGTGAATCATCCATGGATTTGTATGTATTTAGTTAGTTGTTGTTATGAACTTTCGGCATTTTAGCTAAACGATTATAGCGAATGTTCTTTGTTTAGTAAAAATACCTAAATAAGTTATTTGTCATTTGTGGATCAAAGCATTTGATGATTGTAACGACACTAGTTAAATATATACAAGTTAACGATTATAGCGAATGTTTGTCGTGTGGATGATTTGCAAACTCACAAAATTAAATTTATGTTTAATCGGAGAACCTTATGTGATTGAGCTTTATCTTAAGAATTTAACCATTTGGTGATTTACTAATTGATATAGCGAACGTTTTCAACCTAGTAAATTGCTATTAATCATTTGTCTATGAATGATTGATCAACATTGCGAATGTAATTTTGGAATGTGTCAAATGATTTAGCTAAGTTGTGTAAGTTTGTAACTATGGCGAACGTCTGTTACTTGATTAAATCATAGGTTTGTTGATTGAAGTTGAACTTTAGGTCTCAGAGAACTTTGAGCTTAGGTTTGATGAATGTTACCATTTAGCATGTGTCTTAACCGGTTATAATTCCACACCCCGAAATCACTAGTGAAATAGTCCAAGCAAGCATTGTTTTAAATACTTGAGAAGACCAAACAATTAAACCGACTCTTCAGAGTCCACCTGCCTAGATTAATCAAAGATTATAGTTTTAAGCATCGTGACAATTCGGTCACACAAACCAACCACATTTTATTTTCTCTTTTTAAATTGCTCACACTTCTATTGATCATCCAATCTAGTTCCCTGTGTTCGAACCCGAACTTACCCAACTATACTACCACACGATAGGGTCCACTGCCCGGTTGTGTTTTGGTCTAGCTCGGTACTTTCTTGTTCACTATTCAACGATAATTTTATAACCAGATTTAGCACATC
Organism: Helichrysum umbraculigerum; assembly: GCA_949592205.1. Lineage (NCBI taxonomy): Eukaryota > Viridiplantae > Streptophyta > Magnoliopsida > Asterales > Asteraceae > Helichrysum > Helichrysum umbraculigerum. The sequence continues at coordinate 97,656,656 of CATIUR010000004.1, forward strand.
AATAACGTATATGGGTTACAACCTAGACATAACTAGGTCATTCCATTGTATTCCAAGTCAAAACACTTCCACTAAGTTCACTCACAACTCAAACTCATGTTCATTATCTTAATTCAACTTATTGCGGGAAAATCAGAATCTGTCCATAATTTTCATACCGTTTACTGATTTTTAAACGTTGCTTTATTAAATCATTTGGCTCTAAAAATTTAAATAGTGATACTTCAATGAGTTAAGAAGTCCCTGTAATTTTTCCAGAATTAAATATTGTATTTTACTATTTTTAAAAATTCACCGAATCAATCTGCTCAGAAACCATAACCATTTCTGAGTACTAAAATTTCACAATTTATTAAAAATACTTTAAAACTTTAAATGACTATAATATTTTTACATAAAATAATTAACACTTTGAAAATGCTTCAGTAAAAATTTCAAGACCTAATTCTTAATTTAAGGTACGTTTCAAAAATCTACAACTTAACCGAAATCTGGAACCGAAAAACTCAGAAACGACACATAATCTTGTAAAATTGCTTTGACCAACTTATACTCCACATTTGACCATGAAATTGATGCCATTTGAAAGAAGACTCGAAATACTTATGTTTTGACTCCTGTTTCAGCAAAATTTATAGTGATACGTCCCTGTTACAAGCTTCTCAATCCGAAACAAAATTTCTGATCAGATTAGGGTTTTAAATAAATCAATCCTAATCACATGTATAAATATTCCAAACCGCAACCACAATCAAAATTCTCTCTTCTAACAACATATATACTGATTTTATCCATCCTAAATGATTTTTACTACTGAGAATACAATGGAATCGAACCGAAATAATACCGACAATACGAAACAATCGTAATATAATGGAATGAACGATTAGGAAGGAATATATACCAACAAACGCAAATCCGCACGATAGGATTCCCTTATAATCTGTGAATAATGAGAATATATACTCTTATAATTCATTTTTGTAGATTGATCAAACATATACAAGAGTTATAGGATCGAAAACTTACCAAAGTTTCAGAAAATTCGTCACCGACAATAGCAGTTTACGAAATAATTTTTATAAAATAATCTGCTTCGTTTCAGAGGCCGAAACCTCACGATTTCAAGTAAAACATCGTGATCTACAACTTTTTTGTTTTGGCCGAAGCCTGAAAACAAATCTAAGTAGGTCAAAACGGCCTCGGAAGTTGACTGCGATTTTGGGACAGAATGTGTGATTTTTTTTGTGATTAAAAAGTTTTAGGGTTAGGTTTAGGGTTATATTTATAGTCTAGGATTAGTTGGTTTTGGGTTGGGCCGAATGATACATGAATAGGGTGGGCTTGGGTCGGTAGTTGGGCCAAAACAACAAGACACAAAAAACTTGGGTCACACGGTCCAAATATAATTGCTAGTGTTTGTTCGTTTTACGTTTTGCTTTGTGTCTCCCTAGTTACACGTCGGATTGAAATGATTCTTTTTGCGTTGGATACGTTTTTTTTTTTCAAAAACGAAGACTTTGGTGTAAATAAAAAAAATGAATTTTTATGGCTTGAACTACGATAACAGGTTTGGTGACGATTGTCACAGTATCCCTCAGTTGAGAGAATTTCGACCCGAAATTCAGTCGGAGCTATACTGTCAACACGATCCCTGAATAAATACTTATATTTATGCTTGGTTTGATCTTTTCATTCACATGTAAATTCGAACCCTCGCTAAGCGTTCTATCAGACCATGATAAAATAAAAGTTTATGTGCTTCAACATTTTGATTTCTCAATCCATGGTTTCTACCAGTTTCTCTACACAATGTTATCTACAATTTCTTGTAAATTCCTTCTAAAAATGCGTGTAAGACTTTACCATCCAATACTTTCTCAAATTTAACACATAAAATACTTCGTGAACACCACTTCACTCTTATGACAACTTTCAATTGATATGTTGTTGATCCTATAGATTCAACAATTTAGAACGGTCCAACAAACCCATATGCAAGATTTCCAAATTTCCTAAAATGTATGATACCTTCCCGAGGTAACACCGTAAACCATATATGATTCCAAACATAAAACTCTTAACTGCTGTAAATGTTTGCTTGCGTAACTTACTCGCCTAATTTGTACTGTTTTCAGCCTCTCCTTGACTCGAACGGTCTTGACAATTCTTTCATGGGCTATTTCAATCCAACCAATTGACCTAAAGCCAACTTCATCCCACACTATAAATGAACAACTCTTACACTTCTGGAGTGCTTGAAATAGTGCTCATTGATTACCAGAATGATAACTGTGTTGTATGGGAACTCAGCTAGTGGTAAGTGAGTATCCCATCTACAACCAAAATTGATAGCATGCCATAAGTACATTCTCAGATGTTTGAATGGTTTGCTCACTTCGTCCATCAGTTCGAGAATGATAAACCGTACTCATAGCAAAATGCGTTCCCAAAGTCCGTTGTAACGTTTGCCGAAATCTTGTAGGAATTGACCCTCTAAAACGACCATAACTGGCATAGATACTTCATGCCTTGCTACTACTTCGTTGATGTAACACCTACCAAATTCCCATCTTGTAATCCTCGTAGATTGATAAGAAATGAGCATACTTGGTTATTCTACCCAAATAGATTCACGCCCACTATTAGTTTTAGGAAACTTCATAATGAACTTCGTTACTATGCATTCCCCTTTTCCAATCGTAAATCTCTGGTTACCGTAATAGACCAGATAGTCTTACTCCAAACAGATCATGCATTGAAAAATTGACTAATGTAGTTAATGATGTCCTTCTTCATCTCAGACGCCAATATGATTCATGATATCATGATACTTCTTACCATCTCCTAATGTATAAAGTATTTTATTTTATTTTTATCTATTATATTATTTTTATTTTATTTGTCTATATATAAATACTCTTTTTTTTTACTCTGTCCATTACTAGTGTCCATAGACCTCGTAGCAAAGGAATCCAAAATCCTCTCACAAGATGTAATTTCCCATCCAATTTGTGCTCCAACTGTTTGACTAACCCGTGCAACTTTTTGTTTTGGTATATGAGTATCCCTAACGCTTCATCTTGAACTTTGAACATCTTATCCTTAATGCCAGAGTGACTCATCATACTTTGATTTGTACTCACTTTGGCTTACTCTTTCCCTTCATACTCAAACATATGCCACAACATCCATCTTCCTCGGATGATATCAAAATTCACAATCGTAGCCACTAAATATTACGAGCTTCCTCATATGCCTAGTATTCAACTTCTTTTGAACATAGGGGTGTTAAAAACTCCTATGATCTGTATACATAACGTTCTTCATTCCATACAAGTAGTGTCTTCAACACATATATACGAATGCTACCGCTCCAAGTTCCAAATCGTGGGTAATATAGTAATGCTTATGTATCTTAAATTTTCAAGAGACGAATACGATTACCTTTCCCATTTAATTAACACACAACCTAGACCTCGGTTTTGATGCATCACAATACACAACGAAATCCTCCGATCAATCGTGAAGAGTCCGGACAGTGCATTACACAAGACATCCTTCAATATTAAAAAAAAATCCTTCTCGGTTCTTAACCCCAAACAAACTTCTTATATATATATATATATATATATATATATATATATATATATATATATATATATATGAATAGTAGAGCGATCTTTAAACAACTCTCAATAAAATGCCGATAATAGCCTGTGAATCCTAAGTACTTTACGAACCTCCAATGATAACTGTGGGACCTTCCATCCCATTACGGCTTCTATTTTGCTAAAATTCACAAGATTAACTTCTTTGTTCAGAGTGTGACCAAGAAAAACAAACCTCTTGTAGTCAAATTTCGTACTCCTAATATATTGTATAGACCTTTTCTTTCAAAAGTAACTCCATAAGTAGTCTTAAGGGAACATCATGCTCCTTTTTAGTTTTAGAATAAATTAGAACGTCGCAATTGAAAAGTACGATAAATTCGTCGAGATGCGGCTTACATACACGTTCGTTAAATATAGGAATGCTTTGGTCGCATTAGTAAGATCGAATGACATAACGAGAAATTTGAAATGTTTGTAACGAGTACTAAACGCAATCTTAGGTATATCTAATTCAGGTACCCTCTATTGATGGTAACCAGAATGAAGATTGATTTTTGAAAACCACCGAATGCCTTGAAGTTGATCAAACAAATCATCCATCCTTGGAAGAGGACAGCGATTCTTGACCGTAAATTTGTTAAGTTCACGATAATCAATGCACAAATGAAAAGAACCATCTTTCTTTTTGACAAATAAGACATGTGCTCCCTAAAGAGAATGACTAGGCTGAATAAAACCCTTGTCTTGGAGCATCTTAAAATCGATTATATAGTTCTTGCATTCTAATAGTGTTAAGCGATTTGGAGCTTTTGCAACTGGGGTTGCTCCAAGAATAAGATCAATACAAAACGTTACGAGTACAGAGGGATATAGTCGTTCTAAGTCTTTTCGGGAAGACCTCGAGGGAATCGTTAATAATAGAATGTTTTGGAGTTTTTAACTTATTAGCATTTACGCTCATGAGTTATTTCTTTTCGCCTTTGAAGTGTTCTATGAAAATCTCAGGTTTTACACCACCACTTAAGTGGTATACGAAATACTTTCTCAAACATACAATTTCTACCTAAATTTTGTCAACTAATCCATCCCCACAACTACACCAAAACTTCTGAGTCCGAAGGGTAACAAGTCAATGCTAAAAGAGAAATCTTCTAGCACTAGAGTATACCCTTATATAATGTCTTTTAGTCTCTATGTGCTCCCATTAATAAAATTGTTTTCGAGTCTCCCACTCAAAATAAGCTATCGAGTTTCCTACTGGGTTGATTGGTGCCACTTGACTAGCTGTCATCCACGTTCAATTGTAACATGTCCTCTTCAGTTGAAGTTCGAATAAATACAACATGATGTAGATGTGTGATGATAGCGGTCACACATTACTCACAGAAGATGTGAACCAGTGTAACCCTCTCTTCATGTGTTAGTATCAACGAATTTCTAAAGTACCCTATCATTTTTGGTACTGTTTATACATTCCCTGTCTTATTGGTTTCATCGATTAACGATCCACCCATCAGTATTGCGCCTTGGATGGTAGAATGCTCAGTCGCTTCTACCGTCCTGCTAATTTTCAGAAAAAAGATGTTGATGTACTTCTCAATTTTATTAGCTTCGAGTGCCACGGGATGAGGTCTAATTTATGCCAACTCATGAAATTGCTCGATATAGGTTGCAAGGTTAACTCCCATCATGAAGAAATATCAAAACTTGTTCTCTGAATTCCTTAATTCGTTATTTGAAAGAATATTTCTCCTTTAACAGTGCCTTTCTTTTTATTTATTTTATTAGTATATCTATTATGATTATTATTTTATTTTTTTGCGCTATCACCACTTCCATCATTTGAATTCTCGACTATCAGTTCCATTTTCGCCTTCGGTGTCAATAGCTCTACCATGATTCAATATGTCGTTACTAACTTGCATGACAATTTTGAATATCAAGGCCCACCACTGTTGTGCAATGATCGCAACAACATTGGAGTTCTTACCTTCAATACCACAAATTCCTCCGGTTCCACCACTAGTTCAACCACCACTATCACTTGTATGACCACCACCGAGTGTTTCTCCTCCACGAGTAAATTTTATGAATAATGCATCTTAGTAGTATGCTCACTAAAATTTTGAATTCTTATTAATTAAGAATAGATGAATACTTTGGAGTTTGTGAAGACATATATGCACAAGACTCACAAACCTAAGAATAATTCTGTAAGGGATATAATTGGGATTTTATTCCTATATAACACGAAGATAGCACATTGGACACACAAATATGGTCGGATAAGCACACATATGTAAGAATACCTTTGTCAATTACGTCTGCAGCCATAATTGTAAAAGTATCCTTTCATACATATTTTTATCTTCCAAGTCTTTGTATCACAATAAGCTTTGTATTTAAGGAAAGAGATCAGATAGTTATAGAATCCTAAGACGGTGAAGAAACGTTTACAACGTCCTTCTCATTTGAAATGACTAAGATTGATGATCGACCTTAGCCATAACAAGCTTCACGGAATTATATGCACACATAACTTCCTAACTCATGTTCTATATGCGGGTTCCTTATTTATAGTCTAGGCCAATCCACCTAGATCTCTATAAACAATGGCTCTGATACCAATCTGTCACACCCCGTCTAAAGCGGAAACAACGAGGTATAACGGTGATAGGATCATAACACATCATTATAAAGAATTCTATATGAAATACAATATCCAATGTGTCATGATGCCATTAACATGAATAACGGTTCATGTCGTGCATACATTTCAACAATGAATTCAAAATCTTACAAAAAAACAAACACTACAATATTAAGGCAAAACATGCCTTCACAAACAACCCTGATGTACCACAAGTCTTGAATGACTCTTAATGCAAACCTAAAGGTCTACTAAGTTCTATTGTCCTCTGCTTTAAGTCCACTAGTATAAACTGAAAAGATATGCTCAAAAACGTCAACACGAATGTTGGTGAGTTTCGTAGGTTTGAAATCAAACACCACAAGATAAAACATTTTGATGTGATAATAATAGTTTAGGATAATGCATATAGAAAAGGTGCACATGGTGTAATAACATAATCCCAACTAAACCACAACAACAACTGTCATCACCCCACAAAGGAGTATGACCCAAATTCATATCGCAATCACAAAATGGCAATAGCTACTACAACAAAGAATTTTAATGCAAACACCAAAAGTAAGCATTAATCAATAACCTTTAATGCAAACACCAAAAGTAAGCATTAACCGATAAACCCTAATGCAAACACCAAAAGTAAGCATTAGCCAAGAAAAGCTCGATCACATAGTGTCACACAGTTCCGCATATATCCAAAAATAAAATACACAAGTTCACAGCATGAAAAACCATTTATAAAACACGGGCATACTTTTCCCCCAATTTGAAAATATGTAATTGAAAACGGGGCCACGAAAACTCACCTCAAGTAAATGATGTAAGTGTTAGCCCTTAAATGTATCACTGAACAATCTCGCAATCTACAATATCATAACGTATATGGGTTACAACCTAGACATAACTAGGTCATTCCATTGTATTCCAAGTCAAAACACTTCCACTAAGTTCACTCACAACTCAAACTCATGTTCATTATCTTAATTCAACTTATTGCGGGAAAATCAGAATCTGTCTACAATTTTCATACCGCTTTACTGATTTTTAAACGTTGCTTCATTAAATCATTTGGCTCTAAAAATTTAACTAGTGATACTTCAATGAGTTAAGAAGTCCCTGTAATTTTTCCAGAAGTAAATATTGTATTTTACTATTTTTTTAAATTCACCAAATCAATCTGCTCAGAAACCATAACCATTTCTGAGTACTAAAAAGTCACAATTTATTAAAAATATATTAAAACTTTAAATGACTATAATATTTCTACATAAAATAATTAACACTTGCTTCAGTAAAAATTTCAAGACCTAATTATTATTTTAAGGTACGTTTCAAAAATCGACAACTTAACCCAAATCTGGAACCAAAAAACTCAGAAACGACACATAATCTTGTAAAATTGGTTTGACCAAATTATACTCCACATTTGACCATGAAATTGACGCCATTTGAAAGAATACTCGAAATACTTATGTTTGACTCCTGTTTCAGCAAAAATTATAGTGATATGTCCCTGTTACAAGCTTCTCAATCCGAACAAAATTTCTGATCAGATTAGGGTTTTAAATAAATCAATCCTAATCACATGTATAAATATTCCAAACCGCAACCACAATCAAAATTCTCTCTTCTAACAACATATATACTGATTTTATCCATCCTAAATGATTTTTACTACTGAGAATACAATGGAATCGAACCAAAATAATACCGACAATACGAAACAATAGTAATATAATGGAATGAACGATTAGGAAGGAATATATACCAACAAACGCAAATCCGCACGATAGGAATCCCTTATAATCTGTGAATAATGAGGATATACACTTTTATAATTCATTTTTGTAGATTGATCAAACATATACAAGAGTTATAGGATCGAATTACCAAAGTTTCAGAAAATTCGTCACCGACAGTAGCAGTTTACGAAATAATTTTTATAAAATAATCTGCTTCGTTTCAGAGGCCGAAACCTCACAATTCCTAGTAAAACATCGTGATCTACTACTTTTTAGTTTTAGCCGAAGCCTGAAAACGACTCTAAGTAGGTCAAAACGGCCTCGGAAGATGACTGCGATTTTGGGACAGAATGTGTTATTTTTTTGTGATTAAAAAGTTTTAGGGTTAGGTTTAGGGTTATATTTATAGTCTAGGATTAGTTGGTTTTAGGTTGGGCCGAATGATACATCAATAGGGTGGGCTTGGGTCAGTAGTTGGGCCAAAACAACAAGACACAAAAAACTTGGGTCACACGGTCCAAATATAATTGCTAGTGTTTGTTTATTTTACGTTTTGCTTTGTGTCTCCCTCGTTACACGTAGGATTGAAATGATTCTTTTTGCGTTGGATTCGTTTTTTTTTCAAAAACGAAGACTTTGGTGTAAATAAAAAAAATGATTTTTTACGGCTTGAACTACGATAACAGGTTTGGTGACGGTTGTCACAATTAGGGCGTTAGGAGGATTCGGACTGTCCATTCCACATCGGATACTTGATTGCTCGGCGACTCAGGTGAGTCTCATGGCCCCATTTTACTATTTTACTGTTTTAAACTCGGAGTGAGATACAATGCTTACTTGTTTTCGTGATCATAGTTATTCGGTTAGTTAAATTGATTTTAACTCGGTTATTATATTCGCTTATCATGGTCGGTATTGATTTTGTTCGGTTATTGCATGAGTGTTTTAATTCGGTAAAGTCCTCATCATTGTATTGTTCATTAACTTAATAAGGCGCGATTACTAAAAGATAGATCTATCATGGGAGTGACGTCCCCGTCCGGGTTGCTAGCTACAACCACGTATAAACGGGCATTTTAGTAATTGTTATGGGTGTTGACACCGTTCGGGAGGCAGAAAATCGGGTTAGGCCTTGAACTATAGCTCAGTGCAATGTCAGTGTCGGTATATTTAATTCAGAAACCTTAATTGGTTTAATCATTGTTCGGAAACCTTGATTGGTTTATCATTGTTCTGTTATGATGTTTAATTATTGTTGGTATTAAATCGTCGGATAATCATGTTGATCACATCATGTTTTATGATAAACCTGTGAGATTCACCAGCTTTATAGCTGACCCTTTTAGTGTTGTATTCTCAGGTGATCAGCAACAGTAGGGTGGCCTGCAGGATATGCTAGCTAGTACGAGTCGCATGCATCTATAAACATATGAAGATTTTATAGCATTATCTTTTGTTAATCGGTTATGTATTAAAATCTTCGGGATCTATTTATGCGAACTCATTATGTTGTAAACTTATAACCTAAACTTTGTAACTACTTTTGTAAAATGTATAAACGTCTCATGTAGAGTCGTTTGCTTGTACTTCTGCGCTTTGATTATTGATTAGTCACACCCAAAATCGTCGCTTCTGCAAATCATGAAATCGGGGGTGTGACAGAAATGTTGCTCCGCGCTAGTCTCCTAAATTCTTTTTCCAGGTCAAAGAATTGATCAAGAAGTGGTGATTTAGAAGAACAGGTCATACACTACATATGAGAGTAAAATAAAATAAAAATAAAGAAATGTAACTTTCAAAGGAATAAATTCCAATGAAAGGATCAATTAACTAGAAACTAAAAACAATCTCAAAATGACACAACTGTTCCCCGGTAGTGACGCCAAAAGCTTGATGTGCAAAAACCGAGTTATATAATTAAGTAAGAAAAATATCAAAGTATGGACTATTACACAACTAGGCAAGTGTACCTAATCGAATAGTAGTATAGCAAAGATAAGTTTCCGGGTTATCATCCACAGGAACAGTTTACGTATTTTGAAGTTGTTTTCAATTTATAATTAACTAAGTAAAAAGCAAGTAAAAACAGGGGTTTTACCTCTTAACGACAGACAGTCAAATGGTTGTATTTTAAATGTAAAGACAAAAGTAAACTAAGCAATGAAAGATAGATTTATCCTAAATTAGAGAAATGTGTTCATCTAGACCCTTTTACCTTTAGTGTTGGAGATTTTGATTAAGAACTAGATCAATTATTAACGTACGTGTTTTAACTAATCGATTCCCTTGTTCTCACAAGCCAAATACTTAATTAAGATTACACAATGCAACTCTCGTTGTCATTTAAGACCTCTTAATTATGACTAGTTAACTCAACTAATATGAAATATTAATCGCGTGACTTTACTCTCGTAATAATCAACAATCACACAAGATCTCTCTTAGTATGATCCATCCACATCACAATTCATTTACTCTAATTCAATTCTTTGATTATCTCTAATACAAAGCACCAAGTAATTAACCTAGTAAATGCAATGTTAAATGCACAAGTTCTCACTTAATGAAACAAATGCAACATCAATTAAATCAAATGTAAATAAATCGCAATACGAGTCGTTCAAATATTAAACTTCATATTATCGTACATAAATAATCAATCACAAATATAAATCCAACATCTAAAGTTATTAGTCTAGATGAACAATAAGAAAATTAGCCCATAATCATGGATTCAAACACACAAGAAACAATAATCAATGGAGAATTCATAGTTGATAAGAACAAGAATTAACCGAGTAGAATAGTGTTTCCGAATGTTTGATGATGAATCTTAACTTCCGTAATGATTAGAATGATGATTGGTAGCCTAAGATCTCTCCAAAAGCTTCCCAAAATCGCCCTTAGTCGTCCAAGAATAAAGCATCACCGAATTTAGGGTTTTATTTCCGTATTTATACTTTTCCAGATTTTGGCCTCCATCCCGGTGGGATCACATACGATCCTAGTGGGATCGTTTTCTCTCTTTTTCTCTGGCAGAATGATCCCGGTGGGATCGTGGAATTTTCAGCAACACTCAATTTCTTGTATAAACTCCAACTTTTTCCATTTCTTCGATATCTTCACCTATAATCAATTTTCAACTTAATAAGTACCGAAAGTTCATCGATAGACATAAATGAACGAAAAGGACTCGATATTGCAACTAAAAATATGTATAAATTAAGCAATATCAATTGACTACAACTTAACCTCATCAAATACAACTAGATGAACTCATCAACTACAACTTGACATAGGCACAGAAGATCTTTTTAATCCTCATCTTCTCTAAAGCAAAGTAACAATATTTTAGCATTAACTGCAATCACCCATGATACTTATATGCTATCGGTCATGAATCGAGGAATACTTAGGCTGACGAACCATTGAATAACTTCAGTGAAGGTCAAGACAGAGTGAGTAACTAATCAACAAAATTAACGTGCTATCGTATTATTGAGAATCAACTTCAAGTCTTCAACCAAACTAATTAAAGCTTAGTCACAATGATGTTGTTAATGAGTTATTACATAAACAAAAATCCACATATCTCAATTAGTACGAGACTAAAAGCCTTAACCATCTTTCAGCATGAGATTGAGTTTGATAATATAAAGAAGGAATACCTAAAACTGATTTGCTTAGAGTAAGGCGCCCCCAATAGAAAGAATATTTACTTCCACTTGTTAAGCTAGTTACAAAATCTATACTTTAGCTTTCCAGAGCTCGAAAATGATTGGTAAAATAAATTTATATAGCTCGAACTCATAAATGATCAACTTAACTTAGAAACATATGTTAATTAAAAAGTCAAATAACCATATTAGCATCAAATTCAAACTTGAACATGTTTTTAATACCAGTTTAAACTCAAATTAAGTAATCTTAACCAAATAGAACTTAAATTTCCATACTAGAATTTTGATTGTTAACTTCCATATATCAATGTCACTATTAAATATCCAAACGTCCAACTACTTTCGTATAAAGCAACAATCCCAAACTATAACCCTTTTTTCCCCTTCTAGTTCTAACATCATTTTGAAAAGGAAAAAAAAAAAAAAAGAAAAAAAAATCTTTATCATTTTCCATTTAATATATTTTTATTATTTTATTTTGAAAAAATCTAACTTGTATCATAAGGGCACAAGTTTAAAACATTTAATGAAGTTGAATTTGCTACAAATAATATAAATTGTAATGGGACTTATTACATAGACAATTAAAAGGTTTTAAATCAAGGGTGGTTAAGTAGGGATACTAATTAAAGGGAAGGGTGTGATTAATTTTGAAGGGATTAATGATACATTGTCTATATAATTATAGCTTTCTTATAAATATAAACTAGATTATAACCTGCAAATTTTGCAGGCTACTTCATGATTTTTACAAATGTTTATATTATTTTTTATTTATTTTAGTGTGTAATGTTTGAGTTGACATATTTTTGCGGATGACACTACAAAAATGTTTTGAATTGAAATAGATACACTTATCTATTGATAGTAGCTTTGGAGATACATTAATAAAAACGATTTATAACATTGAAAATAATTATTAACAAACTAATCACCTAAGAGGCAACACATAAACATAAATGTTTAAACACGATCAATTTGATGTGCAATTTCCAAACAACCATAATACGGAAACTATAATGTTTGCATGCCATCGCCATCTTGAATAATAACAAGTGTTTCATACTGACCATCATACAATCTAACTATCGTACAAAACCAATGCATACAATTACACGTACACATGATGACAATTCAAAAAACTTACCAAGTAGATCATATTCAATTGACCGACAATGATATGACGATTAAGGAATTTGGTGACATCAAAGTACTTGAATCCATTTGTTATTCTTTCAATCCAACCGTAATAGTGATACATTGATCATCATAGTAGGTGGAATATAATTCCTTGTAAAAAATATTGTTAGTTAATGATTAAGAAGAAAAGATACATTCATGCTATTAAAAGATGCAATATAAAAAATTGTCCAACTTACATAATGGCCATGTAAATGATTGTTGAGAAGGTTTACACAAAGTAATATAGTTCAGTTGAATTACAATAAATTTACCGATGCAAAATGACAAAGTATATGAAGCACGAATTAATGAAATAGTAGATATAAAATTGTGTATTTGTAAATCGAAATATATATTCTGCACTCCATAATTGAAGGTACCTAAAAAATTTAAGTTGTTATTTGAAAGATATGTATTGAAAATAAGAATTCATGTAAAAAATATCATTTCAATTAAGTATTATCTCAAATATGATTTCGTGTAGTAAACATATACGTGAATATTGTTACAATGATAGTGCAAACATTGAACTATAAAAATGAGAAAGGAACCGGAAGACTTTTATATGACTCTGGTAAGCAAATTCGTATACTACTAAAAAACAGGTCTAAAGCAATACTTTAGAAGCAACACTTTAAAAAACTGTTGTTTTTTTTTATCATCTTTGTTTAAAAGGCAACACCAAATAAATAAGTGTTGCATATACATATCTAATGCAACAAATTTTTTCTAGTGTTGCATATTTTGTTAAGAAAGTGCAACATCTTGAACAAGTGTTGCATTTGGTAAAACTTAAAGGCAACACTTTATGAAAGTGTTGCAAATTTAATAAGAAGAATGCAACATTTTTCAATCATGTTGCATTTGATAGAGCTAAAAGGCAACAATTTATGAAAGTGTTGCAAGTTTATTAAAAAAAAGTAACATTTTGAAAAATTATTGCATTTGATAAAGTCTATCCATGCTGCCCATCTTTAATTAGTGTCATAAAATTGAGCAATGATATGCTTACAAAAAGTATACAAAAAATTTCATACAAAATGATGTGTACCAATTACATGGGAAAAGAGAAGCAAGAAAGAAAAAATGAAACTTAATATGATTGGTCCATTCTTACATCCATATCGATAATTTTTTATATTTTTGTTTGTAAAATTTATGTAACCAAATCATTTTCCCATAAAATTTATATATTTTTTATTTAAGCCTTATGTCATCTTTCTATTTTAATAAATATATTACTACAAATCTATGGGTTGTTTAATTTGTGAAACTAACTTGGCTAATTTTTTTAAAGCTGATTGACTAATAAACAAATTTGTAGGACAAACAAAAAATGAAGTAGAGAATGCCAAGAGTTGAACCCTTATCAAGGGTGTATAAAAATTGTTACTAACCATCAAACTAGAGAACTAATGTTTAATTTAATGGAAACAAATGTTTTATATCAAAATTCCTAACATTGAGTTGGATTTTAAAACTGATTTGTCATCGATCATTTTTTTTCCCTCGCCTTTCTTTATTTCCCGCTTTCATTTGTTTACACTCTGTCTTCCCGCCTTCACTTTTCAATCCATTCCTTAACTTCCAGCAAAAGCGCCATCTTCCTCAAGCATTATTGTAGCATTATTGTGTGACACCCGCTAATTTAGGACTATGATTTAGTGCCTAATTACTTGTAATTACGTGTATTTAGTATTATATTAATCTAAATATACGTGACTTTTTGTGTAATTACATACACGTTTCTACGATTTGTTTAAATCGTACATTTACGAACCGGACGAGGTCCGACACTATTATACTATGGACGTAGGTGACAAACATTTAAAATAATGTGGATTTATTCAAACAAACATTATTTACTTTAATATATTACGAGAATATATTACACGATTATATGTTTTGTTAAAACGTAACTTTACGCGACGAAAGTACACGAAACGCGTCCGACACATGAAATAAACTCAAGTTATATTTTATAACGTCATAATAAGTATTTTGATAAAATACTTTGGCTAGAAATATCGCGATTACACGCGTACGGTAACTCGTTTAAAAACGTTACACAATTCGAATAAACGCACGATTCGCGACCAATGAACAAACGAAATCTCGAATATTATTTTAGTAACTTAAAATATGATATTTGAGTAAAACTTTTATTTAAAATATCGGGTTTTAAATCGTTAACAAAGCGTATTATATAAAACGTTATACGATTAATAAAAACGCAAAACGATCGGGTAAACGGAACACGAATTTGGGAAAGCAAGTAAAAAGACCAAACCACCCCTTGTGGGACCCATGGGGGCCGGCCACATGTGGGTGGAATGGCCTCCCCATACCCTTTGACTTACTTCTTGATCTTGCTTTCCATATACTTCAAACCACCACTCCATTTCTTCCATTTCTACGCTCCAACTCCCTCACTCTTTTCTCTCTTTTCTTGGTGAAGAACCACGACCAAAACCAGTCCCAAAACACCCCTAAATCATCACAAAAACACACTCAAAATACCTTGGATTGCTAGGAGCTTTTGGAAGAAAACGTTCACCACAACGAGCTCTACACATCCATCTTTCTCGTTTCCTCATACGCTTAGTAAGGACCTCAAACTTTTCTTGAATATGCTTTTATAATGTCTATTAACATGTTTAGTTACTTACTTAACAAAGAAATGTCCAAATCTTTAGCCAAAACTCGTTTTTGAAACATGTATGTACACACTATTTTTCTGTCCAGAAAAACGACCTCACTAAAACAACCATAACTCGAGTTGTAGGTTGAATAAACGTGTGAGACCACTTGGAAAAGTTTTATATTTTCGTCTTGAACAAAAAGTTCTTCTTTAGCTACTTCCAGAAATACACCCATTTTCGGCTATTACTTGATCTTTGGACATAGGTCTGTTCTGGACCGAATCCGACCCCTCGACATATTTATTTTTGTTTAAAATATTAAACGGACATTTGAAAATACCATAAAATGCAGAAATGAACATTACATATAGGAGAACATGTGTGATTTTTGGTTAGGCTTGAATCGGACTACAAATGGGTTAAATCGAGGGTTGTAACCGAGTAAAAAATTCTGGAACCAAAAGATAGGGCGTGTCATTTCACAAAACCGACCATTCGGGATGACCATAAAACGTAACGACAACTTTCTAAAGCTTATTTAATATATTTAAAACTACTGTAAAAGTATCGAGTCAAACCGAACCCGTTTGACCTAGTTAACGAAAGCGAACACTTAAACAAAATTCCGTAAATTCTAGTGTGGGATGAATAGTAGTCCGTAAATTCTAGTGTGGGATGAATAGTACTCCGTAAATTCTAGTGTGGGATGAATAGTACTCCGTGAATTCTAGTGTGGGATGAACAGTAAACATTGACTTTTGTTGACTGTCGGACTTAGTAGTTTCGAACTTAGTAGTTTCGGACTTAGACACTGTCGGACACATACACACTCTCGGACCTATATATATCTATTATCTATTACTACTATATAATGCATATGCCACTTCTTAAAATTCAGCCAATCTCAAATCTTAACCACTCATTCAAATAAATTTCATCCTAACCCTCCATTTGCATTCACCCGCCCTCTACCTCCTCCAATAAAACTAATCTATTTACCCAACCAGCATACATTCAATCCAGATATAAGAAAACACACACCTACATTTCTCAATTTCTCTCTCTCATCTCATATCATTTGATCCGATTTATATTCTACCTCTCCACCAATATATACAGAAAATGGGAGAATTATTTTTCTCTCCCCGCTTTCAAATCCGGTTATCGTCGCCCACATCCTGCGCCATCATGAAAAGCCGTCTGAAAAAAAAGAACTACTGGAAAGCGCATCCACCGTCACTGTTTTCTTCATAAGCGTCCCAAAATCACCATCTCAAAACATATTATAAAGATCCACCGCGGATATTTCGATTTACTTTGTAAGTTTCCTACCTTTCTTAGGTGAATCTTAAGAATTTTGTTTCGTTTTCTGTAAAATCTACCCTTAATATTGTTATATCTAAGAGGTTTTTGTAGTGTTTTATTAGATTAAAAACAACAAAAAAATCCTGCCACGGCTACTGAACAGAACCCAAGGTTCTCTGGTACATTTCTTGTTCTATTATTTTTGGCAGCGCCACACCAGAAATGAGCCAACACGAACTTACATTACCACTAAGTCACTAACAAAACCCAAGGTCCTCTGATACTTTTCTTGTTCTATTATTTTTTGTGTTTTCAAATCTAAGGCTTTATTTATTCCATTTTTGAATGTAAATGTTTTTACAAATTTTTGGCAGTGAGATTGACAAGCACTTGTCGGTGGGAACCGACCATCTACGCTCCACCAAATCTTCTTTATATTAAGATGGCAGGTGCAGGTGAAGAAGGTGGTGAAGTGCGTATGTCACCAGAAATCGATCGGCCGCAAGGGGTTTCAACGGAGCGGTGGCTTAATCACTTTTAGAAACCAAATTACAACGAACGTAATTACAAATCGTTTTGTTACAAGAAATAAAGAGGGAAACCGCTACTAAGAGGTATAGAAGAGTGGTCATCGACTTTGGCGGTGGTCAACGACCTTTGCAATGGTGGTCGCCGGGTTGGCCATGATGATAAAGTAATGCGATTTTCTTTGTTTTCAAATAAAATGCTAATTGTTGAAAAACAAAATTCTATTTTTATTGAAGCATTAGAGGATATTTTGGTTGGATTTTGAATTTGATAAAGAACATAGAAGGTTTGAGAGAGAATGAACGATACGGTTGGGGAGTTTGCTTTCAAGCCGGAACATACCAGAAGCAGCCCACCGTTTTGCAAATGTGGGGGTGGTTTTGATGTTTTAACTATTCACCTCTTTTTATTTATATATATATATATATATATATATATATATATATATATATATATATATATATTTATATTTATTGTAGATAGATGGTAAGATGTGTTGTACGTTTTACAAGTATTACCACTTGGCAACTTTTAATTTTTATACTCATACAACACATGACTTATGACTGGTAATCCATCTGCTAATATTTTTATTATTCATGATCATATACTGTAATATATAGCGTACTACGGACTAAATAAAAATCTTTATCATGGAAAATAGGTGACAGAAAGTTGAGAAGATTAAGAATGTAACACTTTTTCTCTTGGTATTCTTTTCGTAAAAAGAAGAATGAAAGAATATTTTAGGTGGTATTTTTTTTTTATTTCGTGTCTTTTTGTTATCCTTACACATTAATATAATAATATCTGTAAATTTTAATTTACTTTATTTGATATGGCTTGTTGAGTTGTAACAGAAATATAACGTTTGAGTATCAAATACTCCGTATATTTGTCTTTTTTATAAAATTCGTTTCATGGACATGGGTATGACTGTATGAGTCAGACATAAGATCATATGTCTTTGTAGATCTGTGTTAGAGTTAAAATTGTGGACCGACATTTTTTGTAGCTTTCAGGCAAGATAATGGTTATGTCTATACCAAGTTAGACTTCAAATTCCATAAGTCGATTAAAAAGTGTAATTTATTCAAGATAATGGTTATGTCTATACCAAGTTAGACTTCAAATTCCATAAGTCGATTAAAAAGTGTAATTTATTTGTAAACGAGGTGGTTCTTGCGGAAAATACTCCGTTTTACTTCCTATAAATAAAATATCATGTTTCCTTGTCAAAAGAAAAGTGCATTTTTCCTTGTAAAAAATAAAAAATTTCTTGTAAAAATAATCAGTTCCAATTTGAAAATGGACTTCAAATGAGATAAAGAAACACCATTATAGTACATGTGACTTTCAAAATGAAATTGTTTAAAGTTTAAACCGATATAACATATAGACAAACACCATTATATTGTTTCTTTTGCTTTAGCATCGTTCATGCATTGACCAATTGCCATTTATATAACTCTCGATTTTATAGATACATCATACATGTGACTGAGAGCATTGAATTGTCACTTTCAACATAAGAACTCCAACTTGAACAACTGCCATTGAATTGTCAAATTGCATATGGATAGTGGTTGACCTAGAAAATTTAATCTTTGATGACAAAAAAATTTGATACTAACTTGACTTGGTAGTTTATTGATTTTATTTAAACAACGAGGTGCATTGACAATATGAGTGGTAACACTCTTATATAACTTATAACTTTTCAGCAAATTTTACATCAAATTAACTTAATTGACTAATGTCAATTGCTACCACTAACTATAATATAGGTTCGCCCTTTAATATGATCAAATAATTTTAATAATTGTTAAAAGGTTTTTTATTACCAAAAAAAATACTACACATATTGTATTTGGTTTTAGGTACCATCGGATTACGATAAAATCATGTTAATTATACTTAAATGCTTTCATTATTGTTGAATTTTTTTTTTAGTAAAAGATTGGACAAAAGTAGTGTTTATGCTATATTTTTATGTTCTCCATGCTATCTATGTTGAAGGTTTGAAAATTGCTTAGCTTTGAAAGTTTGAAATTTGAAATCTTGAAATTTGTGACTTTATAAAATCGATAGGAAAATAGCAGTGTAACTTTTTAGGCACTATGTATGTCGTAGGTACCACATTTGTAAAGTTGTTTGCAATCGTTCAGAGATGATAAAAGCGAAGACACATCACATATAATGGAAATTGTTCATAAATTATTTGGATGGATAATAATCACATTTTCATAGTCAAAATTTTAATGGATTCATGTTAAATTGGGGTGCTACTAAATCTACCGAGGTTTTTTCTTTTTTCCTTTACCCCCAATAAATAAAATTGGGATCCGTGTTTAGACTTTGAATATTAAATGCATAAGACATAATGGCTCAATCAATCTGATGAAAACAACGATAAATATAAATTGTTTTTTTATTTTTTCTAAAAAGTAATTAGATAAACATTGTTATGTTTTTTTTTTTTTTTGTAAAACCGCAATAGAAATCCTTCCAAATAATTGCTTGGTAAAATAAGTGTATTTAGCAAATTACAAAACTTTAAAATATGTTACTTAGTGTCACTTTTAATTAATTAAATAATGTCCTTTTACTAATCGTACATTATAAACTTACAGCTGATGAGCTCACAATGATATCCGATAGTTTTTTATGTGTTTGCCTTTTAGAATACCCATATCTAATTTACAACATTTTTATCGATTAGGTTCATATTTCTCATGAAGTGTAATAATTATGATTTTTAAAATGTGTGTTTTTTTTGTCTAATTCACAATAAATTTGGGACGAAAAGAGTAATACAAAGCTAATAAATAATATTTTATCCGTCCCATCACAAGTGTCCACATTACTATTTTAGGTTGTTCTAAAAAAGTGTCAACATTCATGTTTTAACCAATCAAAGGAGACGTTAGTGGGTAAATATGTTATTTGATTAGTGAAAAATGTAGTTATTAAAGAATTTTAAAACTATGTGCAACGTCAAAATTTGTACTTTGAATGAGACGGAGAAAATAACCAAAAAGATACTCAATACATACATAATACTAACAAACAAACAAAAAAAAGGAGAAAAAAAGTATTCATAATTAATTAATACTAACAAAAAAGATTCAGATACCAGAATAACAGTATTAAGAATAATAAAATAGCTTAGAATAAAAATGAAAATGAAGGCGAAATAAGTAGAAAAAATCAGTAATTGTGTGAGAATTAATTACACAATTAAATAAACCATAATAATCACCTCATGATTATCCTTGACCGGGTATATCAAGTAAATATGACGGGTACATATAGCCAACCCCTCAAAGGAGCACACCTAGATGCATATAACAAGCCAAGTTGCCGTATACTTTCTTGACAGGTCCAAATAAGAATCATTAATTCATCATTATACATTCTGATGTATTAGTAAAAAACGAATGACATTTATTTTTTGCTATACATATAATGAACTTTTTACTTAGTATGTAAGAAGATTGGGTGGACCATATAAGCACACCAATTTTCTCCACCTAAGCTTATCTCAATTTGATAGATATTTTAGTTTAATTTAATACTTAAACATATATCTATATCTACTTTGAATTATATGTCCAAAAATGTTACTATTTTAATAGATACCGAAATGAAAGCATCAACACTTAAATTAAGACGAATTAAATACTATTTTCCACTTTGATATATTATGTTCAAATGAGTACAACCACGTTAAATGAGAATGAAGGAATCAATAAGAATTCGTCACATGTCACAAAATCTACTTTCCTCCACGTTTTGTAAAATTAAATATCTCACAAACGGTAAGTCAAAAAATCATAAAAATTGGTGTTTTTTTCTTTTCAGTTAGAGATTTCACAAAGTATACTTACGACGAATTATTTTTCCCACTATTTTGGTGGGTTTTGAAAATAACTATCACACGGTTACCAGGGAATACCACATGTGATACCAACAACTAACATATGTGATACTAATATTGTACAATTTGTAAAATCCCCAAAAAAGTCGTCGAAAGTATACATTATAAAATCTCAAACGATGTTTTTATGGCGCAATTTTTATAATTTTTTGACTTACCATTTGTGAGATATTTAATTTTTAATAAACGTGGAGGAAATTGGGTTTGTGACACGTGTCGCATTCTTATTGGTTCTCTCATGTTACATAACGGCAACCTGAATTACCGAAATGTGAAAAATTGATACAAAAAGTACAAAATCGTCGTAAATTATTTGACACCGCAGCTTTGCGCGGGTAGTAGGCTAGTATATATATATATATATATATATATATATATATATATATATATACATATATACATATATATATATATATATATATACATATATATACATATATATATATATATATACATATTCGGATATATGTATATATGTACGTGCATTCGGACTTATACACTTTTGAAAACTCATATATACATATATATATATATATACACTTGGAATACAATTACTTATTACGAGATTACACTCACAACAATTACTACTTATATGTATAAGTACATGAATACGAGTTTACACTCGCACGGACTTACATTCAGACAACGGTTACACGTCACAATACAAACGGTTAACTAATGTATATACTTTCCAAGATATACAACACTATGATTTACAAAATAATAATACTTGAATTATTATTACACCTCCGTCACCAACAGGCCACACTTAACTACAAGCAACTACAAACGTACAAACGAATATTTGGACATTTCCTAGTGGAGTGGACAACTAGCATGGGTGATCCTTCGTGACACCAACTTACTTACTTGCTTACAACCTTGTGCGTTTCGGACGCCAGAAGGTTGCAGGGTTCGGAGAACCAACTTACGGACTTACATCCGCTATACTTGTTTGCTTACACAAACATACTTGCTAGACTCAGGTGAGTCTTACAGCCCCACTTTTACTGTTTTCTACTTTGGGGTGAGATATTTGCTACCGTTTTACTTATGAACACAAGTACTGAACTGTTTACACTACTCTTACATGCATTACATGAGTTACTTTTAATCCACTGAAATCCTCCTATCATAAGTTGTTAGTTATGGACTTAAGCGCGATTACTAGTAGATGGATCCATTTGGGACTGACAATCCCTGCCTGGGGTGGTAGCGCCATCACGGATTACACCGTAGAAACAGGCATATTAGTATTTGTTACATATGAGTGTCCGGATAGCACTCACGGGGGTACGTGATGCTGTACTTGAATGTACCATTCACACTACACTGTTAAGCTTCGACTTGTGAGCTCATGGTAATTGTATTGACCTACTGATTTACTGAGTTACTGATTTACTTACTATGCTCGAGGGCATTACTGGTACTTTACTTGTGGTTCATAACTGATTACTATACTAAACCTGTGAGATTCACCAACCTTTTTGGTTGACACTTTTTAGCATTTATCTCAGGTACATTACAGCAGTAGGACTGCACACCCTAAGGGGACTAATAGCTCGAGTCACATGCATACTACTTTGGAGATTCTGTCGCATTATTTTTGATTATAATTATTATGTAATAGAATCTCTAGGAACTACTTTCGAACTCGGAGCTTGTACTAGGATTTAAAAATGTAATACTTTTGTACTATTGTACGACGTTGCATATAGATGTCATTTGCTTTACTTTGGTGCTTGATTATTGATTAGTAACACCCAAAACTTGCTTCCGCTAATCATTAAATTTGGGGGTGTTACAGATTGGTATCAGAGCCTAAGGTTATAGCGAACTAGGTTGCATTAGTGGGCCTAGACTATGACCGTTAGGCTGTATTTCCTTATTAGGTATGACCAGTTCAGGGATTACATCATACGACTTTAATTTAACATAGCCTGATCAACTATGTACAATTAAATGAAGATGATGTGAAATCTGAAATGGGTTATGTTGAACAGGAGTACACTAGTTGACTCTGACTACGAGAGAAACGGGACTACTACTTACTTGTGCTATGCACACTAGGCTATTATGTGATATATGTAATTATATACATGGATAGGCCTCGCTTACATACTACGCTTCAGGCTATATTATATGTTGTAGATATATGAATATAGGCCTCATACTTCTTAACGTTTTGTCACAGAAATGACTGACAACTCTCCCGTAACACTTACTGTTTCGGACAATGAAGTCCAAGCACCGCAAACTCAAGAGAGGACAACTGTTCCGTCCGTCTCTCCAAACCGGGATGTTCCCGAACCACTGTTTTATTCATCTGGAGAAGCTCGAGTGATCCGGACTCGCCGTAGGGGTGTAGGATCGTCCCGAGCTGACCCATACTCCAACTACACGGGCAACCCTACTACTAGGATGCTTCGTCCTCAAATTGCCCGCAAGTGGGACTGGTTACCCACAACACTAAACACATGGAGGTCTGAGGAAGAGATTCAGATTCCTGCTGACTCCATGGACATCTCCCCGTATACTCAGGAACCGATACATCACACAACACCAGTTTTGGCTGCTCGCCTCCACCGTCATGAGCAAAGGCTTGAGGACCTTGAGCGGGAGCAACACATGATGACAACTTACCTATTACGACAAGCCCATGATCGCGTGGCTCAACTACAACAGGAACTGGAAGAAACAAATCACACTTTAGACAAGGTACACCAACAAGTGATTGACGACAGAGGTGCGTCTGATCTCTTGCAAGCAAGGTTAGAGGAATGTGAACAGCGTTCACAGGAAGCTGAAGAGTACACTCATGTACTGGAACAACGGTTGACTTTGACCGAGGACGGCACTCGACAAGCCAGCAAACTTGCTGAAACTGTCACCCGTCTTACCACTGCGATATCACGACTAAACCTACGCCAGAATTAGTATAATGTCTATTGTAGTCTATTATGCTATCGTAGAACTCTTGTAATTCGGCTGGAAGTACCATACCCAGCATCCCTTGTAAAACATCTATGGTTGTAACCTTTTGGAACTCATATTATCAATCAACAACCTACTTCTATTACCATGCTTTGATGTTTTACAATTACCGCATTTATTTATACAACTATAGTAATCATCATTCTGATGCATATTCTAATGTACCTATTATTCCTTTTCTTGAAGAATCATGCCGCCAAAGAAGAAAGGTTATAGCGATGCCGAAATCAATGCTATTGTCTCCCGAGCCGTGGCTGAAGCTTTGGCTGCCCGGGAATCACCACGAGGCTCTAGGAGGAATATTGATACTGCTGAGACTACTCCTGTCATCAAGCCTTGTTCTTACAAGGATTTCATCAGCTGCAAACCATTGAACTTCAAGGGCACGGAAGGTGCCATTAGTCTAATCAGGTGGATCGAAAGAATCGAATCAGTCTTCAGTTTGTACAACTGCACGGAAGACAATAAAGTCAAATTTGCTGCATACACCTTTCAAGAAGGTGCACTCACATGGTGGAATACTCATGCTATTTCTGTGGACATTGATGTAGCAAACCAACTCCCCTGGGCGGATCTGAAGAAAATGCTAAGGGACGAGTATTGCCCCATCGAGGAACTCCACAGGTTGGAGGAAGAGTTCTGGCACCTAACCATTCAGGGCAATGATATCGCTGGTTATACCACCAAATTCCAGCAACTCGCTCTTCTATGTCCAGGTTTGGTGGACACGACTGAAAAACGCATCAAGAAGTATATCCGCGGCCTTCCGGAAAACATCCAAGGAAATGTCACATCATCTAAGCCAACTACCATTCAGAGTGCTATCCGATTGGCACACGAACTCATGGCAATGATTGTTAGCCGTGAAACACCCGCCTCACCTTCTGGCAACAACAAGAGAAAATGGTCTGGAAATTCTAGCAACCAGCACCAAAACCAACAACCATCCAAGAAGCTTGAAACCATCAAAGCTTACACCTCTAGCTCTGATGATAGAAAGAGCTACAAGGGGGACAAACCCTACTGTCCTAAGTGCCAACTTCACCATGATGGTTCTTGCCCCTGCAGCAAGTGCAAACGATTCGGGCACTTTGCTAGGGACTGCAGAGCCAATACTGTCAACTCCAACACCAAACCCAATGCACCCAGAACCTGTTGCAAATGTGGTGTTGCTGGGCATTTCAGGAATGATTGCCCCAAGTTAAAGAACAAGAAAGGGAACAACAACAACAACAACAACAATGCTCGAAGCAGAGCTTTTGTGATCAATGCTAAGGAAGCCCGCCAGGACCCGAATGTGGTCACGGGTACGTTCCTTCTCAACAATTTGTCTGCTTCGGTGTTGTTTGATACTGGTGCTGATAGAAGCTTTATATCCGATGAGTTTTACCCACTACTTGACATTACGCCCATTACCTTAGATTCTAAGTACACAATAGAATTGGCAAACGGAAAACTCATTGAGGCCGATAATATGATACCTAACTGCATGTTAAACTTAGCTGATGAGCTATTCTCTATTGACCTTATACCTGTCGAGATCGGCAGCTTCGACATAATCGTCGGTATGGATTGGTTATCCAAACACCGCCGACATTATCTGTTGTGAGAAAACTATCTGTATTCCTCTCGTCACCGGTGGAACTTTAATCGTACAAGGGGAGACCGGTGGGACGAGACTCAACATCATTTCTTGTATGAAAACCCGAAAATACTTGAGAAAAGGGTATCAGGCAATCCTCGCACATGTTATGGAGAAACAGTAGGAGGAGAAGCGACTCGAGGATGTGCCTATTGTTCGAGACTTCCCAGAAGTCTTTCCTGAAGACTTGCCTGGCCTTCCGCCACCAAGACAAGTCAAATTTTCTATTGACCTTGTGCCCGGCTCAACACCCGTGGCACGAGCACCCTATCGTTTGGCACCATCCGAACTTCAGGAGTTGTCTACACAACTATAAGAACTCCTAGACAAGGGATTTATTCGACCGAGTTCCTCTCCTTGGGGAGCCCCGGTCCTCTTTGTGAAAAAGAAAGACAGTTCTTTCCGTATGTGCATTGACTACCGTGAACTCAACAAGTTAACTGTTAAGAACCGTTACCCAATACCTCGCATTGATGACCTGTTTGACCAACTTCAGGGGTCGAGTTTTTATTCGAAAATCGATCTATGGTCTGGTTATCACCAACTCCGAGTTCGTGACGAAGATATTCCTAAAACAACTTTTCGAACTCATTACGGGCATTACGAATTCCAAGTGATGCCATTCGGCTTGACCAACGCACCGGTAGTATTCATGGATATTATGAATCGGGTGTGTAAGCCTTACCTCGACAAGTTTGTCATCGTTTTCATTGACGACATTCTGATTTACTCGCGCAATGAACAAGAACACGCGCAACACCTGAGAACCATCCTAGAACTACTCAAACACGAGGAGTTATATGCCAAATTCTCCAAGTGTGAGTTCTGGATGCAAACTGTACAATTCCTTGGACACGTGATTGACAGTCAAGGAATTCATGTTGATCCTTCAAAAATTGAGGCTATCAAGGGATGGCAAGCACCTACTACACCTACTGAAGTACGCCAATTCTTAGGACTCGCCGGATACTACCGGCGATTCATTGAGAATTTTTCAAAAATAGCACAAAATCTCACTGCACTGACTCAAAAAGAAAGGAAATTCGATTGGACTGACAAACAAGAGTCAGCTTTCCAGCTACTCAAACAGAAACTCTGCAGTGCACCTATCTTATCCTTACCCGAAGGCAACGATGACTTCGTGGTATACTGTGATGCTTCACACCAAGGTCTCGGTTGCATGCTGATGCAACGGGACAAAGTTATTGCTTACGCCTCTCGACAACTCAAGGTCCACGAAAAGAACTACACCACTCATGACCTAGAGTTGGGGGCAGTTGTATTCGCTCTCAAAATCTGGAGACACTACTTATACGGTAGCAAGTGTACAATCTTCACCGACCACAAAAGTCTCCAACACATATTCGACCAGAAAGATTTAAACATGAGACAACGCCGTTGGGTCGAACTACTTACCGATTACGACTGTGAGATCCGTTACCATCCGGGCAAGGCAAACGTTGTTGCTGATGCCCTAAGTCGTAAGGAACGAGTTAAACCCCTTCGAGTCTGAGCACTTGCCATGACTATACACAACGATCTTATTATTCAGATTCTTACCGCTCAACTCGAAGCATTCAAATCTGAAAATGTCAAACACGAGGCCTTGTGAGGCATGGATAAACAGTTTGAAACCAAACCAAACGGGGCCAAGTACTTCTCTGACCGACTCTGGTTGCCCAGCTACGGGAACTTGCGAGACTTGGTGATGGACGAGGCACACAAGTCTAAATACTCTATACACCCTGGTGCCGAAAAAATGTACTATGGCATCAAGGAGTTGTACTGGTGGCCCAACATGAAAGCCGACATTGCCACCTACGTTGGCAAGTGTCTTACTTGTTCTAAGGTTAAAGCCGAACACCAGAAACCTTCCGGTTTGTTACACCAACCGGAAATTCCTTAATGGAAATGGGAGCAAATCACCATGGATTTCATTACTAAACTCCCGAAAACTTCTAGCGGTTGCGATACCATTTGGGTGATCGTGGACCAACTCACTAAATCTGCTCATTTCCTAGCCATCAAGGAAACTGACAAGATGGAACGTTTGACACGGATCTACCTGAAAGAGATCGTGTCAAGACACGGCGTGCCCATCTCGATTATCTCTGACCGAGACGCTCGATTTACTTCTCGCTTCTGGCAATCACTGCAAAAATCACTTGGTACTCGTCTGGATATGAGTACAGCTTACCATCCTCAAACTGACGGCCAGAGCGAACGAACTATACAAACACTAGAGGATATGGTACGAGCCTACGTAGCTGACTTCGGTATAAACTGGGAACATCACTTACCGTTGTGTGAGTTTTCATACAACAACAGCTACCATACCAGCATAAAAGCTGCACCCTTCGAGGCACTGTACGGTCGTAAGTGTCGGTCACCTATCTGTTGGACTGAGGTGGGGGATACACAACTCACCGGTCCAGAAATACTACATGAAACAACTGAAAAGATCATCGGCATACAAAACCGACTGAAAGCTACGATTGATCGTCAGAAAAGCTATGCTGACGTGAGACGCAAACATCTCGAATTCTAGGTTGGGGATCGGGTACTTCTAAAAGTCTCGCCTTGGAAAGGCGTTGTCCGCTTTGGCAAACGTGGGAAACTAAATCCCAGATACATTGGACCGTTCGAAATCCTTGAAAGGATTGGTCCAGTTGCATACAGACTGCAGCTACCTCCTGAACACAGTAGCGTGCACCCTACTTTCCACATTTCTAACTTGAAGAAATGTCTGTCTGATGAGACACTGATTATGCCGCTCGACGAGATACACATTGACGATAAACTACACTTTGTCGAGGAACCCGTGGAAATCATGGACCGTGAGGTCAAACGTTTGAAACAGAGTCGTATTCCCATTGTTAAGGTAAGGTGGAATTCGAGGCGTGGTCCTGAATTCACTTGGGAACGGGAAGAACAAATGCGACTGAAATATCCACACCTGTTCACAAACCCTACTCACACCGCGACTTCGAGCTAATTTCGGGACGAAATTCTCCTAACGGGGGGAGAATGTGACACCCGCTAATTTAGGACTATGATTTAGTGTCTAATTACTTGTAATTACGTGTATTTAGTATTATATTAATCTAAATATACGTGACTTTTTGTGTAATTACATACACGTTTCTACGATTTGTTTAAATCGTACATTTACGAACCGGACGAGGTCCGACACTATTTTACTATGGACGTTGGTGACAAACTTTTAAAATAATGTGGATTTATCCAAACAAACATTATTTACTTTAATATATTACGAGAATATATTACACGATTATACGTTTTGTTAAAACGTAACTTTACGCGACGAAAGTACACGAAACGCGCCCGACACATGAAATAAACTCAAGTTATATTTTATAACTTCATAATAAGTATTTTGATAAAATACTTTGGCTAGAAATATCGCGATTACACGCGTACGGTAACTCGTTTAAAAACGTTACACAATTCGAATAAACGCACGATTCGCGACCAATGAACAAACGAGATCTCGAATATTATTTTAGTAACTTAAAATATGATATTTGAGTAAAACTTTTATTTAAAATATCGGGTTTTAAATCGTTAACAAAGCGTATTATATAAAACGTTATACGATTAATTAAAACGCAAAACGATCGGGTAAACGGAACACGAATTTGGGAAAGCAAGTAAAAAGACCAAACCACCCCTTGTGGGACCCATGGGGGCCGGCCACATGTGGGTGGAATGGCCTCCCCATACCCTTTGACTTACTTCTTGATCTTGCTTTCCATACACTTCAAACCACCACTCCATTTCTTCCATTTCTACGCTCCAACTCCCTCACTCTTTTCTCTCTTTTCTTGGTGAAGAACCACGACCAAAACCAGTCCCAAAACACCCCTAAATCATCACAAAAACACACTCAAAATACCTTGGATTGCTAGGAGCTTTTGGAAGAAAACGTTCACCACAACGAGCTCTACACATCCATCTTTCTCGTTTCCTCATACGCTTAGTAAGGACCTCAAACTTTTCTTGAATATGCTTTTATAATGTCTATTAACATGTTTAGTTACTTACTTAACAAAGAAATGTCCAAATCTTTAGCCAAAACTCGTTTTTGAAACATGTATGTACACACTATTTTTCTGTCCAGAAAAACGACCTCACTAAAACGACCATAACTCGAGTTGTAGGTTGAATAAACGTGTGAGACCACTTGGAAAAGTTTGGTATTTTCGTCTTGAACAAAAAGTTCTTCTTTATCTACTTCCAGAAATACACCCATTTTCGGCTATTACTTGATCTTTGGACATAGGTCTGTTCTGGACCGAATCCGACCCCTCGACATATTTATTTTTGTTTAAAATATTAAACGGACATATGTAAATACCATAAAATGCAGAAATGAACATTACATATAGGAGAACATGTGTGATTTTTTGTTAGGCTTGAATCGGACTAAAAATGGGTTAAATCGAGGGTTGTAACCGAGTAAAAAATTCTGGAACCAAAAGCTTGGGCCTGTTTTTGTCATTTCACAAAACCGACCCTTCGGGACGACCATAAAACGTAACGACAACTTTCTAAAGCTTATTTAATATATTTAAGACGACTGTAAAAGTATCGAGTCAAACCGAACCCGTTTGACCTAGTTAACGAAAGCGAACACTTAAACAAAATTTCGTAAATTCTAGTGTGGGATGAATAGTACTCCGTAAATTCTAGTGTGGGATGAATAGTACTCCATGAATTCTAGTGTGGGATGAACACTAAACATTGACTTTTGTTGACTGTCGGACTTAGTAGTTTCGAACTTAGTAGTTTCGGACTTAGACACTGTCGGACACATACACACTCTCGGACCTATATATATATATATATATATATATATATATATATATATATATACATATTCGGATATATGTATATAAGTACGTGCATTCGGACTTATACACTTTTGAAAACTCATATATACATATATATATATATATACACTTGGAATACAATTACTTATTACGAGATTACACTCACAACAATTACTACTTATATGTATAAGTACATGAATACGAGTTTACACTCGCACGGACTTACATTCAGACAACGGTTACACGTCACAATACAAACGATTAACTAATGTATATACTTTCCAAGATATACAACACTATGATTTACAAAATAATAATACTTGAATTATTATTACACCTCCGTCACCAACGGGCCACACTTAACTACAAGCAACTACAAACGTACAAACGAATATTTGGACATTTCCTAGTTGAGTGGACAACTAGCATGGGTGATCCTTCATGATACCAACTTACTTGCTTACAACCTTGTGCGTTTCGGACGCCAGAAGGTTGCAGGGTTCGGAGAACCAACTTACGGACTTACATCCGCTATACTTGTTTGCTTACACAAACATAGTTGCTAGACTCAGGTGAGTCTTACAGCCCCACTTTTACTGTTTTCTACTTTGGGGTGAGATATTTGCTACCGTTTAATGTATGAACACAAGTACTGAACTATTTACACTACTCTTACATGCATTACATGTGTTATTTTTTATCCACTGAAATCCTCCTATCATAAGTTGTTAGTTATGGACTTAAGCGCGATTACTAGTAGATGGATCCATTTGGGACTGACAATCCCTGCCTGGGGTGGTAGCGCCATCACGGATTACACCGTAGAAACAGACATATTAGTATTTGTTACATATGAGTGTCCGGATAGCACTCACGGGGGTACGTGATGCTGTACTTGAATGTACCATTCACACTACACTGTTAAGCTTCGACTTGTGAGCTCATGGTAATTGTATTGACCTACTGATTTACTGAGTTACTGATTTACTTACTATGCTCGAGGGCATTACTGGTACTTTACTTGTGGTTCATAACTGATTACTATACTAAACCTGTGAGATTCACCAACCTTTTTGGTTGACATTTTTTAGCATTTATCTCAGGTACATTACAGTAGTAGGACTGCACACCCTAAGGGGACTGATAGCTCGAGTCACATGCATACTACTTTGGAGATTCTGTCGCATTATTTTTGATTATGATTATTATGTAATAGAATCTCTAGGAACTACTTTCGAACTCGAAGCTTGTACTAGGATTTAAAAATGTAATACTTTTGTACTATTGTACGACGTTGCATATAGATGTCGTTTGCTTTACTTTGGTGCTTGATTATTGATTAGTAACACCCAAAACTTGCTTCCGCTAATCATTAAATTTGGGGGTGTTACATATTGTCTCCCAAGGTGAGACATGGATCCAAAAGAGATAACTCACGCAAGTGGTAAGCAAAAACTATTATTCTTAGCCTAATATATAGGAGATGTTGAATTTTTTATATTGAATCACTCTGTTTACCAAATCCAGTACCAAGTTTACCTCTTATGTATAAATGTATTTGGTAAAACTGAATTGATTGTGAATTTGGTGATTATGATATATGCACGCCATCTGTTTGATAGAATGTCACATTGAAATGCAAATTACTAATTGCAACGATTTTCATCTCTGCCTTTTCATAGTTAGTTTCAAGGACATGGTATAGTCACTTGTTACTTTTATTTTGTCAATACTTTTGTTTTCATTTTCGTTATCGTGGTTGCAATGGCTTGTGGATCCAGTTAGCAGTCTGTAAGCTTCGCTTAATATGCATTGTTTTCGGTCGAAATTGGTATGACTCGATAAATTCATGCGTCAATTTCTGGGTTTTTTTTCATGGAATTGCAAAACTAATTTAACTTCTATTTGATGAGTATTAGTACTAATTAAATTGCTTGAGTTGTCAATCCCACCTCTTTCTCTACATGTGCAACTAGAAACTCATGCTTAATGTGTTGGTGCTATATGTATACATATAATGAATCTACTTAAGCCATGTTCACATATGTCTTTAAGTGATAACCTCTCTAGCAGTCTGATAATAATGACAAATAGTGATGAGGTGGAGATGAAGGTCAATTTGAAGCTATTTCTGCCACTTGTGAAGAAGCAATGGACTTTGATAAAAAAAACTTCCCTTTTTACACACCACTAGAAGTCATGGGGTATGGGTATTGACATTCCGTGCGACGCTTACAACCAGGTGGATTAAACTCGATTAAATATAATTATACAGTTTCAATAGTTTTTGTTTATTAAATAGAATCATATATTTTACCATTAGGTTATACTTCACAGTCTTTCGTTTCATATTTATGAGTTGTGGTCTCTCTTTTTTAGGGTTTGTTGCGTTGGTGTTCTATGTTTTTCTTATCATTTTTACTTGTGGATGATTTGTGTACTATGTTCGGTTTCCTTTTTATTTCTGATTAATTTTTTTATGGGTATAGATGGAGTGCCTAATAGCATATTGGGATTAAAGGTTTATGCCATTTGGTGCTGTAACGATCGTTTTTGGTTTTGCATATATTGTAGGTTGGGTTATGTGGCTTGTAATGCCTTGATCTCATCTAACTGAATTGGTTTTTCTGTAATGATCACCTGCCTGTTTTCATTGTATTTCTAAAATTTTAAAACCTTATTATTATGACTTTCGTATACGAGTACTTGTAATACTTATTTGTTGGAAATTTGTGCATTTTCTGATCTTTTTTATTACTTTAATCATTAGTCATGTTCACAACTTTGCAACTAAAAACAAGATTAGGAGTAATTTGCAAGCATAGTAAAAAAGTTTGTCACTGTAACATTGCATCTCTTGTTTGAAAGTGAACTTTGGTATATTCAGGTTTATGGTGCTCTGCACATGAGTGTAATAATGTTCTTGATGTGGAATTCCCAATAGCTTATCGATGTCGAGGGTGACAACAATATGCATCGTTCATTTCTTGAGGCTGGCAACCTTATTGTTCTCATGGTTTTCACCAGACTGTCTGGGTCGATAGTATTACGGTATGCTATTAATTTTTTTATGTGCAGATTGTAAAGAGTTTAATTTATCGACGATCTCACGCGTCGGCTTGCGAGTGCTAATAAGTGTCTGAGTTGATTTTCTCATGGGTGGGTCTGGGAAGGCTAATAATATATGTGTTCTCTCTAAAGTGTGTGTTGTTGATTTTACGAGTCAAATTATTTGTGCTAATAGTGTCAGTTGCTGAATAGTACTAACATGCACAAGCTGTCTCCAAACCGAGGACCTGTGAATCCCAAGTGCTGTGGACCAATTTGTGAACTGTGAACCTTAGTCAACTCTCTTTAAACTAGACATATGGATTCGTTTATTCAGCTAAGTTAATGAATTCAACCCAGTTATGTGCTGCCTTATGCATATA
Organism: Helichrysum umbraculigerum; assembly: GCA_949592205.1. Taxonomy (NCBI): domain Eukaryota; kingdom Viridiplantae; phylum Streptophyta; class Magnoliopsida; order Asterales; family Asteraceae; genus Helichrysum; species Helichrysum umbraculigerum. The sequence continues at coordinate 97,690,859 of CATIUR010000004.1, forward strand.
TTGTAACTTTTATCATGTTTATGATTCCTTTTCATTGTATATACTGATTCTTACTAGTATTTATTTTCTTATTCCCATTATTAAGGATCTACAGGCGGCGAGGATTGCAATAGAAAGTCTGGAAGTTGCGATATGAGGGTTGCATTGGGTCTTAGGAACGACTCCATGTTTTCACCCAGGCTCCAAAATGACGTGATTAAGGATATAATTATATGTACAATTGGAGATTTACTTCAACATTCATCCTACTTTAACTCCACATGTTAAATTATTGCAAACTTAAAAATTAAAATACAAAGTAACCAATTTGAATAATTGGATGTTGCAATTTTGACTTGTTTTGTTGTTGACTTAACTTTCTTATCTACCATTGAAGATAACCAAAATCAGATTCGCTAATGAATGAGTTGATATTGTTACATGTAATCCATATACTTTTCCGGAAAATGATATTTAACAAACTTGTAGATTCTTAATTGTATTATTATATACATCAATTAATCGTGTGATAATTATTAGTAGAATAAGGTTTTATCGTGTAGTACTCTATACGTGCACTTAATTTGAATATTGCTTGTGTATCAATGAGCATACAACCTTATTTTTTTACAAGTTTTATTGTTTAGTTGATTAATTAAATTATTGTTATCAGGAAAAAAATAACAATTTTTTTTTTTTGGTACAACACATCAGAGGTTCTCATCTAATTTAATTTATTTTCTTATGATAAATGATTAAACGGGTGGAGTTCTAACGATAACAGTTTAAAAATAGAAACGGTTAAGAACACCTCATAAATGCACAATTAGCAAACAAATTCATTAGATTTACACTCATACGTCTCAAATATGTATAGAAAAATAGATGCAAACTTTCAAAAATGCACAAAAATCGGAATAATAATTGATGCACAATGATTGAGATAATCGTGCATCAATCGTTTTTTTTTTATTTTTATGCATTTTTTATAAGTGTACATTTATTTTTCTTTGCATATTTGAGATATACGAATATTAATCTAACTATTTTATCAAGAGTAATTGTGGATTTGAAACCGTTAACCGTTCTTATATTTATGGTCTTGTCATTTGATCCAAACTCATAACTAAACAATCATAATATATATTATGTCATCACTATATAATAAACAAACAACTTTTTAGCTATAAGAAACTAGTAAATAGACCCATGATAACACAGATTTTTAAAAGATGAATAGACCGTCAATACCCTATTGAAACTAAACATTGTGATCACTTGTTAAAACAGTAAGGGGTAAGTACATAAAAATGCAATTAATTACAACCCGACATTCATAGTGTGTACTCAACTATTCGGGCTTTCATTGTGTGTAAAAAACTAGTTATTTCTTGCTTCTTTTTTTTTGGTGAGGTGTCAACTTGTAAGGATGACACGTGACACCTTATCTAGATGACACGTGGAAAAAATACCGAAAATTGCATACAATAGCATGAAAAAACTAGTTTCTTAAATACAATGAAAGCCCGAATAGTTGAGTACACACTATGAATGTCAGGTCATAGTTAATTGCATTTTTATGCACTTACCCCAAACAGTAACTCATCTGTCGATAGGTGATAGTTGTGTTTTGTATTAGGTTTAGTGTTGTTCATCAATGATTTCTAAAATACGTAATTGTCAGATAAGTGAGTGTTGATACTTTTTGCTATACGTTTATATATAGGGTGGTGATTTGTACACCACCAAAAATTAGTCATACACCATTTTTATGTATCATTGTGTTGTACTGTACAACACTGTAATATAGTTTTAGTGGTGTATGACTAATTTTTTGTGGTGTACAAATCACCACCATTATATATACCAATATCAAGTTATCAACTATATAATTTCTTTTGAGGCATTCAAATACATGTATATTGGAGTCACCATACACAATATTTTTAAGTACAACCATATAAAGCATGGTAGGAAAAAAATGAAATAGGTGTACTATATGCTATACTAATTGTACCTTGCACATATTGAATATAAAATTTGATAATATGTTGAAAATCTTGAGTATATACAAAGTACATTGCGAATATGTGTAAATTGCATAAGTACAATACATTTGGCTTCTACCCTTATTATAAATTGTAGATCGAAACTCAAAAGTATTTGCAAGGATATGTAAAAATTGTTAAAAAGCACGTATTCAATGAACAAGAGACTTCACATTTACACAATTTATCTTACAAAGACGATAAAGTATATAATTTGTGTCTATATTTGGCCTTTAATTTTATTATCACATCGATTGTATTATGTGATGCAACATTAATACACATCTCGGAAGAGTCACACACGACACTAAAGAGTCAATAAACAACTAGTAAGAGTTAAAATCATTTAAGAGTCGATGTCTGAGACGCCTCATTTTAGAATATATTTGACTCGACTCATAATAGTCGACTCGTAAATCGTAAATTGTTAATAAGTAATAGATTAATTCACAAAGTTCATAAATTATAGAATTTCATAGGCCGATTTATACATGTATCGGATGTATTCAATTTAACTGGTCATAATTCTTTTTTTTTTAAATCATGTGATACATATAACTTCTATAACTTTGAAATTACGAAATTTAAAAGTAGATAGAACATACTTTTAAAGATAAATATTATCATCATATTTTAAATTCTAAAAACTTATAGATATGAATAATTAAAAAAAACGCACATAAGTAATAAGGCGGCTCCCAACCCGTCCGTCGGTTTCTCATCGGTTTGCAAGCGATGAACCGATGGGGATGGCACGCCCTCGTCGGTTTCGTCCATCGGTTGTGAGCTTCGGATATCCGAAGTGTGTAGTCGTCCGTCGGTTTTTTTTTTTTTTTTTTTTTTTGTGTTAGGTATTAAAGGTAAATTGGTAAATGCGGGACCCAAAAATTAAAGTGACGGATCGGGGATGGGAGTGGTCAGTCAGTTTCAGTCAGTTTTCTAAAAAAGCTGACGTGGCGCTTACGTGGCTCTGTCAGTTTCAGTCAGTTAGTTTTTGGGTTGTGAGTGGCCTAAAATAAACCAGGTAGCATAACTGTTCGTGCCCTCGTTCTTCCCAAATCACCCAAATTGTTAAAAACTTTCACAGATTCCCGCCATCCTCTTTAGGCTTAAATCTGTCAAGCCGTACCTATAACTGCAAAATTAGTCCCATCTTCTCTATACACACTCGACTAAAAAAAACCTCCAACCCTATCTGAACTCAGAAGCTCCGCATACTGTGGCTCATCTTTTGATCGCATTACAGGTAAATCACATAAATTTCTTTTATCACTTACGTATGTTCTATATTCCGTTCAATTTGGGTATTAGTGAATTCGAATTGTTGATGGACTATATTGTGTGAAATAGTTGTTTATACTCATGTGTAGTACGAACTTGATGGTTTGATGGTAGTTGTTTGGCTTGTTCCGATTTTTGCTAATGTGAATAGTTTCTTGGCTGATTCTGTGATGTTTACCATTCCCTTTATAAACTGAATTTGATTTTGAGTTCTAAATGGTAACTACTCCAAAAAATTAGTCCGCCTTTGTTTTGTAGATTCTTACACCTAATGTCATAATTTTTGTTTTGTTTACTGTAGCTACTAACTATCATAAATAAATTCTGGTTCATGACGTTTTGATACCGAATTAATAAAATTAGCCATGTTTTCATCTCAATATGGAATTGATTGGTACATCAGTGATGGCTAAAAGTCAATATGTATTAAGTGTAACTTTGGTATTTGGTAACTAAAGTTGAAACACAAGCCTAATGCCCTAATCTACACTAAAGTAGCTTTAACTTAGCCATGTAAAGAGCTGATATAGCACTGTTATCAAACCACATAAAAGTCCTAAATGCCATGTTGAACTACATTAGACTATAGCTAAAGCTTTAATAGGAATGTGAGACTCTAAAACCACAATAACATAAAGCCCACATTCGATAGTGAAACATGTCAGTGGACTGCCATGTAGCTGTGCAAAATCATTCAATAGCAAACCTTATATTTTCCAAGTTAATCAAGTATTCTATGTGCCGGAACCAATTGGAGATGGTTTAAGTTATGTTGTGAAGAGGGTACCTAGAGATCTATATGATCTTGAGGAAGAAAGTGGTGTAGATGCTGGTGATTCCTACTGGAGTGAGCCTAATGAAGATAATTTGGGTTCTTCTGCCCAAGTTCATGACCATTAGATTCAATTATCAAGAAAAGATATGCCTCCTCTAGTGGTTGATGCAAATAAAAGTTTAGATGATGTAGAGGAAGTTAACAGTGAGAGCGACAATTCTGACAAGGATGATACATTATGGGATTGGATGTCAGCTGATGAAGATGATGTTGATATCTCATAAGATTTATATGGTTGTAAATGTACATGAATCTGTTAATGCTCTATTCTCTTAATTTTCGTTTGTAGTATATGGGCTTCGATTGTTGTGTTATGCGTAGTATGTTGCTGAATTTTGTATGTACTTTAACAATGTTTTTATGTTATTATAAATTTGCTTATATGTAATTTAAAAAATATCTTTAAGGTACTACTTATATTGTAATGATATTTAATCTGATCTTGTTAATTTGATTATTAGCAGGTCATTGATGGGGGGAAAAAGCAAGCTGGATCCGAGTGCAGAACCACACATGAATGATTATGTGTAACACCCTCAAATTTATTGTTTAGCGGAAGCACGAATTTGGGTGTTACTAATCAATATACAAAGCACATAAGATATAATGAACGACCACTATATGCGTCGTTTTACATTTGTATTGATAAAACCAAAAGTTTACATCAAAAATATTGTTTACATTAGCTCGGTTGAAATTGAGAGATTTAAGTACATAATTAATCTATACAAAATATAATAATGCAGCTAAATCTCTGATTGTTTGCATGCTGACTCGAGCTAATTCGCCTTGATTGAGCAGTCCAACCTACTGCTGGTTACCTGTGATACATGCTAAAATGGGTCAGCGAAACGCTGGTGAGCTCACAGGTTTGTATGTCAACACATATTTGTATGAACCGTAAGATTTATGATTGAATTTAAAATGCAATTAAGCAAAATAAAAGTTATACAGCCATGAGCACATAGTCTGAGCTTAACTTGAGTTGTCAGGCCCACTTAAGGAAACCTAACTTGAAATGCCTCCTACGAGTGCCTAATCCACACTCGTCTTCCCAAATGCTAATACGTCCGTTTGACCAGTTAGTGCGTGCTAACCCGGACGAGGATTGTCAATCCTATATGATATCATATACTAACATTCACGCTACTACGTATTACCAGACTATGCTATGGAGGGCTTTAAATTGATTAGCTTGAAACTCATGTAGTATTTGATTTGATTTGTACTTGCGTTCAACTTGTAAAACAAAACGAGCAATAATATCACACCCCTGACTGAAAAGCAGTAAATAGGGGCCATGAGACTCACCTGAGCCTTGAGTGTTTATTGGAATAAACTTGAAGTGATTAGTTGTGATGTGTTGTCCGAAGACTTGTAACCTGAAGGTGTCCATGACACGCGATGGTTATTAACTGGTCAGGCATCTCGAAAGACTACCTTTGTAGATGTTTATCCAAATTACCCCGATTTGGTTGATTGACTTGTCCAAATTACTAAGATTTGGTTGATTGATTTGAGTATTTGAAAACGTGTACGGCCCGTTGGTGATTATTTGTAATAATAATCCCATCATTATAATTTTTGGTCTCGAAACGTTATACTTGAATAGTATGTTTCAATGTGTTTTAGAAGTCGTATCACACGAGTATTTGAAATTGTGCAAGTTCAACACTTGGTGAGAAATATGTTTACGGAATCTAAGTACGGGGGTCCGGGGGCAGCGCCCCTGGTAGCGGGGTCCAAGGGGCGGCAGCCCCTGGCGGGGTCCAAGGGGCAGAGCCCCTGGTTGGGGTCGAGCTGCCAAGTCAGCTTGGAAAAATTTTATTTCTACTATATTGCTTTGGTGAAAAACGCATCTAGGATCTAAATTGGGTGAAATCAAGTGATAAAATTTATGGTCTCGACACTTAGTGAAAATCTGTGTTTTCTGGTTTGTGCGACGTTGGGTGCAACGTCGCAGATCCTGATTGCGACGTTGAGCATGGCGTCGCTATGTGCGACTTTCGCAATTTAATGCGACGTTGTGCGTGGCGTCGCTATATGCGACGTTGTTGATTTCTGCGACGTAAGGGCTTGCGTCGCTAAGTGCGACGTCGGTCAATTAGGGCGACGTAGTGGCTGATGTCGCTATGTGCGACGTCGGGATTAGTATTGCGACGTCGCAGCTGACGTCGCAATATGTCTGGGCCAACTGCGACGTTGCGGTCTGTTGGCCGGAGTTTGTGTCGAAAACGAGTTTTCCGGCCCCCGTTCGGTCTAAATCTTTTACCCAACCCATATTTGGACATTTTAAACATATATAAACGATAAACATATAAAAATGAGTGAAAACGAGAGGTTTCGACTTTTGTCGGAAAACTTACAAAGTGTCGGATTGAAAATCCGAAAAGATGGAAATGTAGATCGCGAAGAGGTGAACGTTTTTCTTCAAATGCTCGAGATGATCCGAGTGTGTTTTGTGTTGTTATTTTTATGATTTGTGAAATGGTGGTGGTGGTTTGGTTGGAGAGAAAAAAAAGAAAGAAGAGAAAGGGTGAGAGAGTGAGAAATGAGGGTGAGGGGGTGGGATCCCTCCCCTTTGTGGCTGATTCGGTGGGGGCCCACCGATGTGTGGGTCTCCACTTTTAATCCCGTGTATTCGCGCTCCGTGCGGTGTTCATTTCCCCGAAGGTTTTAAACGTTAAATAATTATTTTATACGTTTAATTATGCGTTTTAATTACAAATATTTATCCAATATTTTCGGTTGAAGTATTTCATAAATACTTTATAATCGCGTAGTAAAATATAACTTAACTTGTTTTGTTTGTTCACGTTTATTACTTTAATCGCGTAGACCTTGTTTGTACGATACGAAATTGAATTGAAATATTATCAAAATAATGTTTCTGGGTATAATAACGTTACTAAATAATGTTATATAATTTAATAAAATTGTTCACCAACGTCCGTATTAATTGAACCGAAATTCATTCGATTTGAAACTTGTACGATTTAATCAAATCGCATAATTCTTGTATATATTCAACGATATATATATATTGATTGATACATTAATTAGCCTAACACAGAACTAATTACATGTATTAATAGTTGATTAGGCACTAATTACTAGTCCTAATTTGACGGTGTCACATTATGAGAAGAGTAAAATGCTGAGGGTTCAAGAGAACCAAGCAAGATTACGAGATATGGGAATTAAAAACATCTCCAGTATAGCGTCACTTCCTTAAGTGACGCCTCAAGTGTCGCCAAAAGTCCTAATTTTGCGTCACTTGCTTTAGTGCCACTTAAAACCCTATTTTTGCGTCACTTGCCTAAGTGTCGCAAATTCAATACCCGGCACTTGTACCCGACACTTGCTTAAGTGTCGCCCCGAAATCGATTTGCAATCTACCGACACTTACACTGACACTCATACCCGACACTTGCCTAAGTGTCGCCCCTTATGCGTCACTTCCCCAAGTGACGCCACTAATTCAGAACATACCATTTTATGCGACACTTCCTGAGTGTCGCCAAGAGCCATTAAGTGACGCTATAAGTGACGCTAAAAACAGAAAGTTCACAAACTATTTTTATACTAAGTGTCAAACTTGTATAACCTAAAATACTTATACGATACGACTTTTAAAATACATTGGGACATACTTTTAAGTATAACACTTCGAAATTCTAATGATAATGTTGAGATTATTATTACAAACAATCACCAACGGGCCGTACACGTTTTCAAAACTCGAAACAATCAACCAAATCGTAGTAATTTGGACAAGTTAATCAACCAAATCGTAGTCATTTGGACATTCTAGTTGGACGAACAATTACAAAGGTGATCTTTATAGATACCTACTCATGTTAATAACCATCGCGTGTCGTGGACACCCTCAGGTTACAAGTCTTCGGACATCACTACTCAGCTAATCAACCTAAGTTTATTAAGTTAAACTCTCAAGACTCAGGTGAGTCTCATGGCCCTTATTTTACTGTTTTACTCATGGGTGTGATATCAATGTTCGTTTTATTTACATTTGAACGCAAGTACAATCAAAATCAAATACTGTATGAGTTGTTTTCACTAATCAATTTAAAGTCCTCCACAACATAGTTTGATAATACGTAGTAGCGTGAATGTTAGTGTATGGTGTAACACCCCGCAAATTTAAACACGGTTAATTACGTTAATCACTTGCATTATTAGGCTAATTCCCTACTTGAGTGAATTCACAACACATTTTAGAGGTAAGTCTAGCATAGCCCAACTAGATGATACGCGTAGTATTACGTATTCGTAATTAGTTGTAATTACGTACTGAACAAATTGAAAACAAACGCGATAAAAACATACGACTGTTGGTGAACAAAATTATATAATAAAACGAAATTATTAAATAACGTAGTAACTAATAAATATTTTGTCAAAAATATTTACTAATCATTTTATAACGCAAAACGTTTAATTCGTACAATTTAAATAAAACAAAGTTTAAAATTTTAAAAACTAAATTAATTTGGTTTCATAAAATTATCCTAATTAAAAATAATGAAAAATGTAATTAAAAACATAATAGTTAAAATAAAATAACATTTAACGATCGGGTAAACAAACACGGAACGCAAACACGGAGGCAGAAAGTGGAATAAAAACCACCTCCCACCTCCCAACTTTCTTTCATTTTCATTTCTCTTACTCTCTCTCTTCTTTTCTTTTTCTCCTCCTTCTCTCTAAAATCACCCAAAAATCACACAAAAACCCCAAATACTACCACGAAAACGCGTTGGATCACCATACTCCTTTGGAATAAAACGACCACGGCATCCCGATCTACACTTCTACCTTTTCGGATTTCAAATCCGGCACTCGTAAGTTTCCGACAAATCCCGCAAATCTTTAGATTTCGAAGTTATAATTGCTATTTCTTGTTTAATATACTTAGAATAACATGTTTTAGTGTTTTATACAACCGAAAACGTCCAAAAACGAACCAAATCTCATCTTTTTCAAGCTGTTCGTCGAACAGCTGATAGTGTCGCATAGGACCGAAAACAGTATAGCGACACTACCCTAGTGACGCTACTAGTGACGTCTCAAACCGTAGTATACCGACACTTCTTAAGTGTCGCACCTAGTGCCGTATGAAATCCAAAATATACCGTCACTTGCTAAGTGACGCATCTATACCGACACTCCGATAGTGACGCACTGATCTTACACCCGACACTTCGTAAGTGCCGCACTACTATTTTAACCGACACTTCATAAGTGACGCATAACAATCTGATCACCACGTATACCGACACTAGCCTAGTGTCGCATAACCACAACAAGTGACGCCCCTAGTGTCGCATAAAACAGGAACTTCACAAACTATTTTTCCACTAAGTGTCGAACTTAACCGGCAACGAATACTCACATATTATACGATACACGAACCATACAAAAAAATTCAAACATACTTGTTTTATCGAAATGACGATTTCAAACTATCACCAACGAGTCGTATACATTTTCACAAACAACGAAATACAAACATAAACATTAAACGAACGATTTGGACGTGACTTGGTTGTACAAACACTAGCATGGATGATTAGTATAGACATCCACATACTTATTAAATCTCGTACGTTTAGGACGTTAGGAGATTTCAGACTGTACTTGGGCTTAGTTTTGCTAGCACTCGCACAACTACTTAAACTCAACAGGTGAGTTCACAGCCCCTACTTTTACTGTTTTAACTGCTTGACCAGGGGTGGAAAACATAGTCAAACTCTTTTATATACAAACATGATTGTATACTATTTTTACTCAAACAAGTAGAGTACCTTGAACTAGTAAACTGATAAACAAAACTGACGATTTCAACCTAATATGTAATACTGCCCGCACGTGGTCCAGATACGGGTCTTAGGGGGAGTGTTACATATTACTTTCATACTACAAACGCTGTAAACACATGAACATATTTTGAGAACACTGGAGGATAACCAGCAACACTTTATATAACGGACTGGGTAACTAAAAGTCCCTACTTGACATGGGCAACACTATTGAACAGTCCCTACTTGACATGGGCAACACTACTGAAAAGTCCCTACTTGACATGGGCAACACTATTGAACAGTCCCTACTTGACATGGGCAACACTACTGAAAAGTCCCTACTTGACATGGGCAACACTATTGAACAGTCCCTACTTGACATGGGCAACACTACTGAAAAGTCCCTACTTGACATGAGCAACACTATTGAACAGTCCCTACTTGACATGGGCAACACTACTGAAAAGTCCCTACTTGACATGGGCAACACCATTGAACAGTCCCTACTTGACATGGGCAATACTACTGAAAAGTCCCTACCTGACATGGGCAACACTATTAAAAAGTCCCTACTTGACATGGGCAACACTACTGAAAGTAATGGGTTTCCTACTAACATGGACCCACCAAACGATTAGGATTGTAATACTGCCGCACGTGGTCCAGATACGGGTCTTAGGGGAGTGTTACACCTACGAACAACTAATAGGATACTTACATTCCTACTATAACTTGAACTATATTTTTGGGCAATATCCCAACGAAACATATCTACGATTAGGATACGTATAATCCTACAGAACATACTTGAACACAGGATACTGATTTCCCTACAACTAATAGGATACGAACATTCCTACAAACAACTATTTAAGAACATAATTGATTTCAGGAACTATACTTTTGGGTGACATCCCAACGATACGATATAAACAACAGTGGTCTATCACAATGGAACTTGTAAACATAAAACCTGTGAATTCACTCAACCTAGTTGTTGACTTTTACTATGTTTTTCAGGGAATTAGCTGCGCATGTAAGATCGCCAACACACATGGAGAATTAGGCGACCCTTGAAGCTTAGGATGCCAACTTTTGGAAACATATGGATTTCTTTAGTATAACTGAAATGTTTTAGTCATATTTCGGAAATCTACTTTTGTAAACTTATTACTTTTAACTTATACGATTCGATGAATCGTAAACGTTGTAATTAACACTTTTGGCATCTTAATATATATTGTTCTGTTGTAATCATAAGCTCTGATACGTATGCATGCTTTATTATTGTGACACCCCAACACTTAACTAAATGCTTCCGCTAAACAAATTTGGGGGTGTTACATATGGTACCATATAGGATTGACAATCCTCGTCCGGGTTAGCAATCACTAACTGGTTAAACGGACGCATTAGCATTTGTGTAGACGAGTGTGGCTTAGGCACTCGTAGGAGGCACCTCGATCGGAATTCCTTCATTGGACCCGACCCCCAAGTTAAGCTCAGACTATGTGCTCATGACTGTATAGTTACTTTTATCTTGCTTAATTGCAACTTAAATTCAATTAAATCTTGCGGTTCATACAATATGTTTTGACATACAAACCTGTGAGCTCACCAGCGTTTCGCTGACCCATTTTAGCATGTATCACAGGTACTTAGCAGTAGGTTGGACTGCCCGATCAGGATACTTTAGCTCCTGTCAGCATACAAACATTCAGAGTTTTAGCTGCATTATTATATTTTGTATAAATTAGTTATGTATGTAAATATCTCAATTTCAATCCGAGCTAATGTAATTATAAATGTTGATGTAAACTTTAGTTTTATCAATACAAGTTGTTAAACGACGCATATAGAGTCGTTCATTGTATACCTTGTGTGCTGTGATTATTGATTAGTCGTGCCCCGACCCGAATAGCTTCCGCATCATTATTTGAGGGTGCGACACTAGTTCTTTTAAAAGTTACAGTTGAAGCTGAAATTCTTATTGTAGGTATGCATATTGTGGCTTTCATTATCACCCTTATCGTTGTTCTTATTATTGTTGATGCTAAAATGAAAGTAGTTGTTGTATTGTAAAGAATTTCTAGCATTTATGCTAGTTTCATGTTGTTAAGTTGAAAGACGGAAGTCACAAGTTGAAAGTTGATTCGGATTCGAATAAGAAGTATGCACATTTTATATGCCTAAGTGGATAAAGTTGAATGCACACTCCTATGTGCACAAGTGGAAAAAGTTGAATGCACGTTTTTATGTGCGCAAGTTGATAAAGTGGTATGCATAATTCTTATGTGCATAAGTTGTTTAAGTTGTATGCTGAATTCTATGTGTATTAGTTGTTCAAATTGTTAAGTGGTACAAGTTGTTAGAGTAGATAAGTGCATGATCTTCAAATGCATAAGTTGATTTGGTGTTCAAGTTGTAAAAGTTGATTTGTTGTTCAAATTATTAAAGTTGATTAGCTGTTTACGTTGTTGATGTTGTCTAATATGTATATAGTTGAAAAGCTGTTGAGATTGATGAGATATGCTAAATTGATAAAAATATACTTTAAGTATTTAAGAGCTTTAAAGAGTTTCATATTTCGGGTAGAATTTTTCTTGAATACTTTCGGTGCCTCGTTTATTGTGACTAATAGGATTCCTTTCTCCCAAAATTTGCTCCCAAATTTCTATAAAAAATGCACCTTACGGCTTTACGTGCATACTTTTCAAGTTTCTTTTTTCTTTATGACACTTTCTCCTATATATTTGGTACCTTTTTCTCAATAAAGATTATGCGTTAACCTGATCATGCAACCTTACAATTAATCTAACAACAGTTATTTTTATTTGCATTTCGTCTTTTTAAAGGAAATGAGAAGACTAAAGATAATATGTACTCCATATTACTTGTCAACCACTTCTTTTTAAGTTGTCTTACTAAATATACAAATCAATAGTCTTTATTAGATCGATCAATGTAAGTTAAAATTTTATAATTTGATATTCAAACCGCCAGAGAGCCACACCGATCCAAATTTAATTATTTCAGTTGCACAATTCTAAAAATAATAAGATTGAAAGTGGTTGGTAGTGGTTGACAATGTGATAAATGTGGTTTGAAGCAAAAACTGGTGTGACATTGATGTGAATGTCGTGGTTAATAGTGATTTCGATTTGCATGGCATATGGCTTTTGAGTTGTAAAATATATTCATGACGTCAACTTTAAAGTACAGATCGACTTGGAACAACTTTTAAAACGACGGACATAAACAATTAGGTTGTACTAATTAAAGAAAAAAAAAGTGAAACTGGAAATATATTATCGGTGAAAGCACTGGTCTTAAGTTTGAGGTAAAATTAGTCTTATCTTACGGAAAATAAGCTGATTTATGTAGCGATTCATACGTACGCATGCATCAAAAGTCATTAAGTAATTATGTAAAGTGGTGGCAATTAGACCAAATAGTCACTTTTTCACATTATAAAACATCACGTTAGTAGTTTCTTGAAACAGAGTACACATGGGTTCTCAGAACTTCTTCTCTGTGGTTGCCAAGAATATTGATGTTCTTGTTGGGTAATTTCTTATGTCTGGTGGTCTTTATTACTGGTTACTCTTAGAAAACATGTAGATATTGATTTTTCGCATGTTTTAATCATTGAATGATCCTCTTAAACTATGTTCATCACATATTATACGCCATTGTTTACGGCTAGCTCCTTAGCATTCTTCACTCATGTGTTCTTTTAAGCAAGTTTTATGATATGTTTGTTGTTTGTTTGGCAGGCCTCTGATTGCTCTTGTCTATCCTCTGTAAGTAGGGGTTCTTGCTTTCATACAATAAAGATGTCGGTTTTCACTACATTTCGGTTAACATAGTTAAAAAATTGGCTGTTTTTTTAAGTCTCTTGATATGCATGTTTATTCGATATGATTATTAGTATGCTGTTACGTGGATTTTTAATGTTCAATTCATCTTTGACCAGATATGCTTCAATAAAAGCTATAGAAACCAGGTCACAAACAGATGACCAGCAATGGCTTACTTATTGGGTTCTCTACTCATTAATCACTCTCTTTGAGCTTACCTTTTCAAAGCTTCTTGAATGGTAAATAACCCGTAGTTTTCAGTTCTATTGGGACTTGAAATGTGTAACAAATAACTAAGAATAATTCAACATAACTTTTTTTTTTTTTTTTAGTAATTGACTAAGTTGTTCATGATTCAGGTTTCCAATATGGCCATATGCTAAGTTGCTGGCTACATGTTGGTTAGTATTGCCTTACTTCAATGGGGCTGCATATGTCTATAAGCATTTCATCAGACCATTTTACAGAAATCCACAAGTTCGAATATGGTATTTGCCACGCAAGAAGGGTATTTTTAGTAAACCAGACGATGTATTAACTGCTGCAGAAAAATATATTGCTGAAAATGGACCTGAAGAATTTGAAAGGCTTATAAGTAGAGTGAGTTTGAAATATGATTAATTGTGTTATAGCATACAGTTTATGGTTGGAGTATAAGGGGGTGTTTGGGGGAGCGTTAGGGGATGGCTTTTTAGCTTTTGTGGTATCATAATGCAGAAAAGCTCTATTTTAGTGTTTGGGTATATGGAGCTTTTTCCTATTTTAAATGGTTAAAAAGCTAAAAAGCTAAAAAGCCAGGATTTTGGATCTTTTAGTTAACGCAGAAGCCAAAAGCTTAACGCCACCCCAAACACCCTCTAACAAGGTTTTTTGCGTTAATTTGTAGGCTGATAGAGAAGCAAGATCTAGGAGAGGAGGATACACCATCTTTGATGATAACTATGGATACTGATGAGCTTTAATTTGATTATCGTCTTACTTAAAGGTAATGGATCTACTAAAAACACAACGCGTTTGTTGTTCAAAAAGCATGGGCCTCACAAAGGAACTTTTAGTTGAATATCATAAGGTTAATTGCAAATGTTGTTTTTCTTGTAGACCTGCTGGTTTTGTTAAATGAGCTTGATGACAATGTTACTACTTTATGACAAAGATTTGACCGAAGTTTTTTCTCTTTGTTAAACTTTAAACCAATATTTTATAAGGAGTGGTACCTAGAGCCACAAAATTCAATATAGATGATAAGTTTGATTTAGATCGAATCTTATAAGCTACTAGAGGTTGGACATATGTATTCACAGATGCCACTAACGTAATCAGTCGTCATGGGTTGGATGCGAAGAATGAGGTATTAAATTATTATTATTATTATTATCTTAATAGAAACTATTAATATTAATTTTCTAACATAATGGATTACCTAAATTATTGGACTTGGAGTCTAGGACTTCCGGGCCTTCTATCTAATGGAGGCTCCACAAGCATTATGCTAGGGGTGTCACAATTATCCATTCGGGTACCTGAAAACCCGAGTAATAAAATTGGCGTTTATTTTTGACGATGGAAGATAACGTTATTTAATACCTTGTCTTTATTTCAACTTTATATTTATTGTAGTTACTTTATATTTAATGTAGTTTATTGTTGGTATTAATTAGCTGTTTCCGATATACTTTCTAGATCAAGTATTAATTCATCTATATTATATGTGGAATTGTTTTCGATTTTTTCTTCTAATACTTTTACCTTTTTATTTAATTTTTCCAATTCTTGTTTTAACTTATTATTTTCTTCTTCTTGAGTTACTATATATTTTCTTTTTACCTTTTCTAAACAATCTAAGGATGATTGCACATCTTCTATTATTCTAGTTCTATATGAACTTATTGAAAATTTTTCTTTTATATGTTTTCTAAATTTTCTTAATTCTTCTATCATTTCTATTATTTCCTCATTTGTCGTTTTTCTTTCTTTTCTTTTTCTATAAGGGCCTCTTTTATTTATATTTTCCATTTCTATATCCTATTATTAAGATTAGTTACTACTGAACTTAATTCTTCAACTTGATTCTTTAATTTATCTAACTGGTTTTCTTTATACATATTAGTTCTCCTGACTGGTGCTTCTATTTCTTCATTTATCCTGGGTATTATAGAATTACTTGACTCACCTATTATATTTCCTAATTTTAATTGTTTGAATCTTTGACTTTGGTTTCTTAGGAATTCTCTTAGTATTTTATCTTCTTGTATTAAAGTACTTGTTTTGTTAAATAATTTTTCTGTATATAATCTATCTAAATTTTTATATTGTATACTTAATGAACTATTTGTTAGTGCATAAGCTATTCGATAGTTTACTGTTAAAGGTATATCTCCTTGTTCCATTAATCCTTTATTTTTGAAATCACATGTTACTCCTATACAATTATTTATACTTTTTGTTTCTAAAGGTATTGGGTATTGTAATGTAACGTTAAACTTGATACACCCATATTCTAGATCTCCATTTATTCTTCCTAAAATACTATATTCTTTTTGTTTTATCCTATTGTCATCTACTTGTAATTCTACTGGTGTTTTAATTCCTTCTCTAAAGGTTGATGTTATTATTATTTGTATAACATTTATGTGTATATATCCAATCTTCCTTCTATGTTCTTCTTTTATTTTTTTTAGTCTTTTTGCTATTTGTTCCACTCTTATTATAGGTGCCTGGAATCTTTTATTAGCTTGTTCTATCATAACGTTTTGTTCTCCTTGCATAATTCCATAATATATTACATTTTCCCTATTTAGTCTTTCATATATTGATCTGCTTACTCCATCGGATTCTGATAAGTTTAATATCCCTTTATTTTTTACTTTTGTTACTAATTTCTTTTCTAGTAATACATCTGATAAATAATTTCCCTTTTCTTCTTGATTTTCTATATCCTGATATTCCTCAGACATTATTAATATTTTTTTTCTATATCTTTATAATATAGATTAATTCTAGGTATTCTAAATTCATTTAATATTAATTCTTTGTTATTTATTTCATAATTAAATTGTTCTAAAAAGTCTATTCCTAATAACACATTCCTTTTTTCCGGTTTCTTTCTATTATCTATCATAATTTCCATTTCTACTTTTAATTCTTTACTAAATATAATATCTATCATGGTATACTTAGTATTGGTTATATGTTCATAATCATAACTTGCTTCTTCTAAGGCATCATAAACTTCTTCTACTAAATCTAGACTTATATGACTAGTACATGCTCCTGTGTCGATTAATATAACTATTATCTTGTTATTAATACTTCCTATAACATGATATTGACTAGAATTATTCATATCTAACTTTATTTTAAAATCTTTCATTTATTTTCTTATTCAATTAATTTATAAATTTCCAACATAATCTAGTTACTAGCAAGTAGATGATATACCTGACTTGTGTATGCCGATGTTTGGATAATCTGAACTTCCAACTCAACAGTGGAATATGATCAACACGCCTTCCTGGCTTCTTCGATCTTTTCGACACCATCTTTCAGAGCTTCAGGAACTTCTTCAAAGAATCCTTGATCTAGTTACACAGTTGGCTATATCTTCTTGCTTTCACTAAATTCCTTTGGAATTGATTTAGAAACTCATTTTTGCCTTATAAAATGCAAATTTTATTTATTATTTTGATATTTTACAGACTCTATGAAAGAACATACATAAGTTTGTAAAGAAGAGCACACCCTATAATGAGACCTTATGTCTCTATTTATAGACTGGAGATGATGGATATCATCCACACATCCTGACTCGAATATCTTAGACGATAAGAAATCTTATCGTTTCGTACAATAATTTACATTAAAGGTGACCGACAGGTCACATCTATCTAACTAGACTACATTATTTTCAATAATGTGCTTCTTGATGTCACTGCTTACGTTATTCTTCAATAATTGTTGCTTCCGTATCTTCTTTTTCACAAACCTTGCATTTGTGATCTTCTGGGTATGATTCTGAAAGCTTGTGACATAAACATTCCTTGACCTCCTTGCTGTAATTATATTCATTCTTTATTATTCGAAACATGAATTCATTGAGTAAATTTATGTCTAATTGTGATGGCTCCTTTGCTTGAAAACTCCATATGACCGTTGATTGGGCTGAATAATTAATTCTTCCATCTACCTTTACTGCCTTATTAAGAAGAAGAACATAATTATTTCCTAGATGATCTAATTCATCCATATGCTTTGCCTTACCTATTGCTGGGTAATTTTGATTGCTAATACCGATTTGACACAACTGTATTGCTGGCTGAATAAATTCTCCTTGTTGATCGAACTCAGGAATCGTTCCTGTGATTCGTAGAAAACCTTCCTTTTTGCCTATGATTTTTGCGATGAACTGTGTGATTGCCATTTTCATTTTTATGGGAAAATGTCTAAATATATCTATTCCTTTAAAATAGATACAACTGATTAGACCTGCTTGAAATAACATATAAACTTTGATAGGTTCTGCTTCTGGTAAAATAATTGCTTTAGGTCCTTGATATCCTGATTCAATAGGATATATACTTGTTTCTTTGTCTTCTTCCTTGTAATTGACCAAGAATGAATATTCATGATCCATGATCTTCTTTGTGAGACGATTATTATCTTCTATCTGTTGCCTTGTCTGAATGTTGTTAATTGTTAGGTGTGATCTTGGTATTTTTCCAAGGACTGGGTATTTTTTATCTTGGACTATTGATCCTGTGACTGGTTTTGCTGGACTTGATACTTTCTGTGCGTAACTTTCCTTCATTTTGTATTCTTCGAATTCCTTTTTTGCTTCATTTAAACTAAGGTATTTTTTGTGAATTATACCTTTTTCTCCTGTTATAAAGATTGCTGCTTTTGACCATTGATCGAAGATTCCTTGGTTTGGATCATTGAAGATTACATAGAAACTTCTTGCCTTTTCTTCTTCATCAAATTTAAATTTCTCGTTTAGTGCTTCAATTTTTGCTTGTTTTGTACTAATCTCCCCCCCTAAAATGGGTGTTGGGACGGTTAGTGCTTCTAATCGTTCTCCTCCAGTAGCGCATTGTTCTGCTACACCTAGTAGGTTGACTGCTTCAGTGATTTTTTCGTATTCTTTTTGTAATGCTGCTGTGTCCTTTTGCATTCTTTTGATGGCTTCTTGTTGTTGTTGAATTTGTTCCTTCAGTGTCTTTTGTTTTTCCATGATTGTGAATCTTACTGCTTCCATTCTCTTGTCAAAGTATCTGCTAAATAATTTGCTTCTCCTGGTATGTGTATTGCTACAAAATCAAATTGTTGTATAATCAAGCTCCATCGTAGGAGTCTTCCCTTATTATAAGATTCTTTTAATTTTATATTTATAAAATCCTTTACATAAGTATTATCTGTTTGGAAAATAAATTTAACTGGTTGTAAATCGATACGAAATTTTTTAAGTGCATTGATAAATGCTAATAATTCCTTTTCATGAACTGTATAATTCTGTTCTGCGTGTTTAAAAGTTCCCGATATCCATTTGGATAGATAAACTGGTTGCTTTTCAGTTTTTTCAACTGTATTTTGTGCTTTTGTGTCGAGTAAACTCGATCCTGATTGCATGACATCTGAGCCTTGTTGCTTTGTTGACTGGTTAATCCTTACTGCCTTCCAGCCATAGTTCTTAAGAAAATTCTTAAGTTCTGATGGTCTGTTGTGCGTGATATAATCTTTAAATTCTTCATATGCATTTGGTACTGCTTGTAGGACTGCTCCCCAAGTTGTACTACTTGCATCAGTATTTAAGATTATCAAATCACTAGGCTTAATAACATACAGCCTTGGTAGATTTCTACAAACTTGTTTTAACTTTTTTACTGCCAAAGTGGCTTTCTCATCCCATTTCCATGGTATCTTTTGTGAAATTCTTTTTTGCAAAATTTCTCTTTGTTTTGCTAAATCTTTTATAAATCCTTTTTCTCCAATGTAATTTAGACATCCGAGAAATCTTTGTATTTGTTGTCGATCATTTAACTGATCTGGGAATTCGTATATTTTTTCTAATAAATGTTTTTGAGGTTCAATAAATCCTCCTTTTAAAATCTTTATTCCAAGAAACTCAGTTTCTTGTAAAGCGATTTTTGCTTTTTCTTTATTCAAAATGACTCCTTTTTCCCCAAGTTGAACTAAAACCTTGGCGACATTTTGTAAATGACTTTCTTTATTTCCTGGTGTAAATATAATAATATCATCAATATATGCAAGACATATTGATTCTAATCCTTTAAGATTAAAATCCATAAATCTTTGAAATTGACTTGGTGCTTGTTTCAATCCCATTGGCATAACATTATATTCTAAATGCATTTGAGGTGGACAACTAAAAGCTGTTAAAGGTTTTGATTCCTCATCAAGCCTTAGTTGAAAATATCCTGACTTTGCATCAAGGGTTGTAAACCATTCTGAATTTCTAATCTTATTAAAAATGTAATCTTGTCTAGGTAATTTATATGCATCTCCCTTAGTTGCTTCATTCATCATTTTGTAGTTAATTACTAACCTTCTTTTTCCTCGTTTTATTTCATTATGATTTTCTACATAAAAAGCTGGTGCACTATGAGGACTTTTTGAATGTCTTAGTATTCCTAGTTCTATTTGTTTATTTGTTTCCTCTCTAAATTCTTCCACATCTCTTTCTGTGTATGGTATTCTGTTAGCAACATTTACTTCTTTTGTTGGGTCTTTTGACTCAATGTGTACCATAATTTCATTAGTATTTTTGACTGGATCCAAAGGATTTTGGCTACTTATTCTTTCCAATAAAGTGTCTATTTGTGATTCTATATTCATAAAAATTACATTTGTTAAAAAGCTTTTTACATTACTCATAATTCTCCCCCTTAGAAAATGCATTGTTGTATAAATTTTTGTTGTTACCTGTTCTTGGTCTTGGTTCCTTAATGGTGGACATGTTAAACTAACTGTATCTAATGTTTGGATAAATAGTTGGTAATCTTTTAAGAAGTTGTTTCCTATAATTAACGGTATTCCTGTATTTTGCTTATAAATTCCTGATAAGGGAAATCTTTTTCCTTCTATTAATATTACTAAGCTTACTGATTTTTCTTTAATTAAAATTGTTTTATTATTTGCTATTTTTACTATCAATGGTTTTTCTAATTTCTTCCAGTAATTAATAGGTAATAATCTTTCCATTCCTAAACATATTGTTGCTCCTGTATCTAAATATGCTAATACATTTCTATTATACAAGCTTACTCTTATAAATGTACTATTTTTACTCATCTTCACTTTCACTTGAATAATATTCTTCTGATTCACTTTCAGTTTTTAAACTATATGTATCGAAATCAATTGATTCATTTTCACTATATTCTTCCTCTATAGGTTCGAATCCTATACTATATATCATTTTAAGCTTTGCATCTTTTGTTTTATCATTTTTAGGGCATTCATTAGCATAATGACCTATTTCTTGACACTTCCAACATCTACAA
Source organism: Helichrysum umbraculigerum (assembly GCA_949592205.1). Classification (NCBI taxonomy): domain Eukaryota; kingdom Viridiplantae; phylum Streptophyta; class Magnoliopsida; order Asterales; family Asteraceae; genus Helichrysum; species Helichrysum umbraculigerum. The sequence goes on from CATIUR010000004.1 coordinate 97,712,204, forward strand.
TTCTTTTTTCCCTTCGGACATATTTTGCTTTTTTCTTGATTATATCTTTTTCTAAATCTTTGCTTATATTTAGGTTTCCATTTTCTTCCTAAATATCTTCTAGGTGTATACTTGTAGTATTTCCTTTTATTCTTCTTATAATACTTTTTATAAGGTTTTGTACATCCATATTCTTGTGGTACATTGTCTAGTTGTTTACAACATTTTGGGTTGACACTTTTAACATAAGACTTTTCTTTTTTTCTTAAGCATAATTCTTGCCTATATTCTTTTGCAAATCGTTCTATTAATCCTAATGTTTGAACTCTTCTTTTTCTTGTTGGGTCGGATATTTGTTTTTCTATGTATTGTGTCATAGGATATGGTAATTTACTCAAGACTATTTCTAATAATCCTGTTCTATCTGTAGATTTATAATAATTCTCTTTTACTTGACAGAAAAAATTCTCTATATAACATGGATCGCATATTTTCATATTACTTAATATTCTTATTATATCCGGTTTGTCTTCTTGTCTAGCTTCCTCTGGACCATATCCAAAGAACTCATTAAATATTTCTTGAGCTAATGTATTTAAAAATACTAATTTTACTTCCTTTGATGTATCATTACTTTGTTCATTTACTGTGATTACTGTATTTGTTAACCAGTCTGCTAGTGTTCCCGACGTTTTATATTTTACATATATCATAAAGTTTCCTAGTGTTAAATTACTTATTGATTCTTCTCCTGTTTGTATTAGTATTTTAACATATATTAGTATTACATATATCAAACAGGAGAAGAATCAATAAGTAATTTAACACTAGGAAACTTTATGATATATGTAAAATATAAAACGTCGGGAACACTAGCAGACTGGTTAACAAATACAGTAATCACAGTAAATGCACAAAGTAATGATACATCAAAGGAAGTAAAATTAGTATTTTTAAATACATTAGCTCAAGAAATATTTAATGAGTTCTTTGGATATGGTCCAGAGGAAGCTAGACAAGAAGACAAACCGGATATAATAAGAATATTAAGTAATATGAAAATATGCGATCCATGTTATATAGAGAATTTTTTCTGTCAAGTAAAAGAGAATTATTATAAATCTACAGATAGAACAGGATTATTAGAAATAGTCTTGAGTAAATTACCATATCCTATGACACAATACATAGAAAAACAAATATACGACCCAACAAGAAAAAGAAGAGTTCAAACATTAGGATTAATAGAACGATTTGCAAAAGAATATAGGCAAGAATTATGCTTAAGAAAAATAGAAAAGTCTTATGTTAAAAGTGTCAACCCAAAATGTTGTAAACAACTAGACAATGTACCACAAGAATATGGATGTACAAAACCTTATAAAAAGTATTATAAGAAGAATAAAAGGAAATACTACAAGTATACACCTAGAAGATATTTAGGAAGAAAATGGAAACCTAAATATAAGCAAAGATTTAGAAAAAGATATAATCAAGAAAAAAGCAAAATATGTCCGAAGGGAAAAAAAGAATTGTAGATGTTGGAAGTGTCAAGAAATAGGTCATTATGCTAATGAATGCCCTAAAAATGATAAAACAAAAGATGCAAAGCTTAAAATGATATATAGTATAGGATTCGAACCTATAGAGGAAGAATATAGTGAAAATGAATCAATTGATTTCGATACATATAGTTTAAAAACTGAAAGTGAATCAGAAGAATATTATTCAAGTGAAAGTGAAGATGAGTAAAAATAGTACATTTATAAGAGTAAGATTGTATAATAGAAATGTATTAGCATATTTAGATACAGGAGCAACAATATGTTTAGGAATGGAAAGATTATTACCTATTAATTACTGGAAGAAATTAGAAAAACCATTGATAGTAAAAATAGCAAATAATAAAACAATTTTAAATAAAGAAAAATCAGTAAGCTTAGTAATATTAATAGAAGGAAAAAGATTTCCCTTATCAGGAATTTATAAGCAAAATACAGGAATACCGTTAATTATAGGAAACAACTTCTTAAAAGATTACCAACCATTTATCCAAACATTAGATACAATTAGTTTAACATGTCCACCATTAAGGAACCAAGACCAAGAACAGGTAACAACAAAAATTTATACAACAATGCATTTTCTAAGGGGGAGAATTATGAGTAATGTAAAAAGCTTTTTAACAAATGTAATTTTTATGAATATAGAATCACAAATAGACACTTTATTGGAAAGAATAAGTAGCCAAAATCCTTTGGATCCAGTCAAAAATACTAATGAAATTATGGTACACATTGAGTTAAAAGACCCAACAAAAGAAGTAAATGTTGCTAACAGAATACCATACACAGAAAGAGATGTGGAAGAATTTAGAGAGGAAACAAATAAACAAATAGAACTAGGAATACTAAGACATTCAAAAAGTCCTCATAGTGCACCAGCTTTTTATGTAGAAAATCATAATGAAATAAAACGAGGAAAAAGAAGGTTAGTAATTAACTACAAAATGATGAATGAAGCAACTAAGGGAGATGCATATAAATTACCTAGACAAGATTACATTTTTAATAAGATTAGAAATTCAGAATGGTTTACAACCCTTGATGCAAAGTCAGGATATTTTCAACTAAGGCTTGATGAGGAATCAAAACCTTTAACAGCTTTTAGTTGTCCACCTCAAATGCATTTAGAATATAATGTTATGCCAATGGGATTGAAACAAGCACCAAGTCAATTTCAAAGATTTATGGATTTTAATCTTAAAGGATTAGAATCAATATGTCTTGCATATATTGATGATATTATTATATTTACACCAGGAAATAAAGAAAGTCATTTACAAAATGTCGCCAAGGTTTTAGTTCAACTTGGGGAAAAAGGAGTCATTTTGAATAAAGAAAAAGCAAAAATCGCTTTACAAGAAACTGAGTTTCTTGGAATAAAGATTTTAAAAGGAGGATTTATTGAACCTCAAAAACATTTATTAGAAAAAATATACGAATTCCCAGATCAGTTAAATGATCGACAACAAATACAAAGATTTCTCGGATGTCTAAATTACATTGGAGAAAAAGGATTTATAAAAGATTTAGCAAAACAAAGAGAAATTTTGCAAAAAAGAATTTCACAAAAGATACCATGGAAATGGGATGAGAAAGCCACTTTGGCAGTAAAAAAGTTAAAACAAGTTTGTAGAAATCTACCAAGGCTGTATGTTATTAAGCCTAGTGATTTGATAATCTTAAATACTGATGCAAGTAGTACAACTTGGGGAGCAGTCCTACAAGCAGTACCAAATGCATATGAAGAATTTAAAGATTATATCACGCACAACAGACCATCAGAACTTAAGAATTTTCTTAAGAACTATGGCTGGAAGGCAGTAAGGATTAACCAGTCAACAAAGCAACAAGGCTCAGATGTCATGCAATCAGGATCGAGTTTACTCGACACAAAAGCACAAAATACAGTTGAAAAAACTGAAAAGCAACCAGTTTATCTATCCAAATGGATATCGGGAACTTTTAAACCCGCAGAACAGAATTATACAGTTCATGAAAAGGAATTATTAGCATTTATCAATGCACTTAAAAAATTTCGTATCGATTTACAACCAGTTAAATTTATTTTCCAAACAGATAATACTTATGTAAAGGATTTTATAAATATAAAATTAAAAGAATCTTATAATAAGGGAAGACTCCTACGATGGAGCTTGATTATACAACAATTTGATTTTGTAGCAATACACATACCAGGAGAAGCAAATTATTTAGCAGATACTTTGACAAGAGAATGGAAGCAGTAAGATTCACAATCATGGAAAAACAAAAGACACTGAAGGAACAAATTCAACAACAACAAGAAGCCATCAAAAGAATGCAAAAGGACACAGCAGCATTACAAAAAGAATACGAAAAAATCACTGAAGCAGTCAACCTACTAGGTGTAGCAGAACAATGCGCTACTGGAGGAGAACGATTAGAAGCACTAACCGTCCCAACACCCATTTTAGGGGGGGAGATTAGTATAAAACAAGCAAAAATTGAAGCACTAAACGAGAAATTTAAATTTGATGAAGAAGAATAGGCAAGAAGTTTCTATGTAATCTTCAATGGTCCAAACCAAGGAATCTTCGATCAATGGTCAAAAGCAGCAATCTTTATAACAGGAGAAAAAGGTATAATTCACAAAAAATACTTTAGTTTAAATGAAGTAAAAAAGGAATTCGAAGAATACAAAATGAAGGAAAGTTACGCACAGAAAGTATCAAGTCCAGCAAAACCAGTCACAGGATCAATAGTCCAAGATAAAAAATACCCAGTCCTTGGAAAAATACCAAGATCACACCTAACAATTAACAACATTCAGACAAGGCAACAGATAGAAGATAATAATCGTCTCACAAAGAAGATCATGGATCATGAATATTCATTCTTGGTCAATTACAAGGAAGAAGACAAAGAAACAAGTATATATCCTATTGAATCAGGATATCAAGGACCTAAAGCAATTATTTTACCAGAAGCAGAACCTATCAAAGTTTATATGTTATTTCAAGCAGGTCTAATCAGTTGTATCTATTTTAAAGGAATAGATATATTTAGACATTTTCCCATAAAAATGAAAATGGCAATCACACAGTTCATCGCAAAAATCATAGGCAAAAAGGAAGGTTTTCTACGAATCACAGGAACGATTCCTGAGTTCGATCAACAAGGAGAAGTTATTCAGCCAGCAATACAGTTGTGTCAAATCGGTATTAGCAATCAAAATTACCCAGCAATAGGTAAGGCAAAGCATATGGATGAATTAGATCATCTAGGAAATAATTATGTTCTTCTTCTTAATAAGGCAGTAAAGGTAGATGGAAGAATTAATTATTCAGCCCAATCAACGGTCATATGGAGTTTTCAAGCAAAGGAGCCATCACAATTAGACATAAATTTACTCAATGAATTCATGTTTCGAATAATAAAGAATGAATATAATTACAGCAAGGAGGTCAAGGAATTTTTATGTCACAAGCTTTCAGAATCATACCCAGAAGATCACAAATGCAAGGTTTGTGAAAAAGAAGATACGGAAGCAACAATTATTGAAGAATAACGTAAGCAGTGACATCAAGAATCACATTATTGAAAATAATGTAGTCTAGTTAGATAGATGTGACCTGTCGGTCACCTTTAATGTAAATTATTGTACGAAACGATAAGATTTCTTATCGTCTAAGATATTCGAGTCAGGATGTGTGGATGATATCCATCATCTCCAGTCTATAAATAGAGACATAAGGTCTCATTATAGGGTGTGCTCTTCTTTACAAACTTATGCATGTTCTTTCATAGAGTCTGTAAAATATCAAAATAATAAATAAAATTTGCATTTTATAAGGCAAAAATGAGTTTCTAAATCAATTCCAAAGGAATTTAGTGAAAGCAAGAAGATATAGCCAACTGTGTAACTAGATCAAGGATTCTTTGAAGAAGTTCCTGAAGCTCTGAAAGACGGTGTCGAAAAGATCGAAGAAGCCAGGAAGGCGTGTTGATCATATTCCACTGTTGAGTTGGAAGTTCAGATTATCCAAACATCGGCATACACAAGTCAGGTATATCATCTACTTGCTAGTAACTAGATTATGTTGGAAATTTATAAATTAATTTAATAAGAAAATAAATGAAAGATTTTAAAATAAAGTTAGATATGAATAATTCTAGTCAATATCATGTTATAGGAAGTATTAATAACAAGATAATAGTTATATTAATCGACACAGGAGCATGTACTAGTCATATAAGTCTAGATTTAGTAGAAGAAGTTTATGATGCCTTAGAAGAAGCAAGTTATGATTATGAACATATAACCAATACTAAGTATACCATGATAGATATTATATTTAGTAAAGAATTAAAAGTAGAAATGGAAATTATGGTAGATAATAGAAAGAAACCGGAAAAAAGGAATGTGTTATTAGAAATAGACTTTTTAGAACAATTTAATTATGAAATAAATAACAAAGAATTAATATTAAATGAATTTAGAATACCTAGAATTAATCTATATTATAAAGATATAGAAAAAAATATTAATAATGTCTGAGGAATATCAGGATATAGAAAATCAAGAAGAAAAGGGAAATTATTTATCAGATGTATTACTAGAAAAGAAATTAGTAACAAAAGTAAAAAATAAAGGGATATTAAACTTATCAGAATCCGATGGAGTAAGCAGATCAATATATGAAAGACTAAATAGGGAAAATGTAATATATTATGGAATTATGCAAGGAGAACAAAACGTTATGATAGAACAAGCTAATAAAAGATTCCAGGCACCTATAATAAGAGTGGAACAAATAGCAAAAAGACTAAAAAAAATAAAAGAAGAACATAGAAGGAAGATTGGATATATACACATAAATGTTATACAAATAATAATAACATCAACCTTTAGAGAAGGAATTAAAACACCAGTAGAATTACAAGTAGATGACAATAGGATAAAACAAAAAGAATATAGTATTTTAGGAAGAATAAATGGAGATCTAGGATATGGGTGTATCAAGTTTAACGTTACATTACAATACCCAATACCTTTAGAAACAAAAAGTATAAATAATTGTATAGGAGTAACATGTGATTTCAAAAATAAAGGATTAATGGAACAAGGAGATATACCTTTAACAGTAAACTATCGAATAGCTTATGCACTAACAAATAGTTCATTAAGTATACAATATACAAATTTAGATAGATTATATATAGAAAAATTATTTAACAAAACAAGTGCTTTAATACAAGAAGATAAAATACAAAGAGAATTCCTAAGAAACCAAAGTCAAAGATTCAAACAATTAAAATTAGGAAATATAATAGGTGAGTCAAGTAATTCTATAATACCCAGGATAAATGAAGAAATAGAAGCACCAGTCAGGAGAACTAATATGTATAAAGAAAACCAGTTAGATAAATTAAAGAATCAAGTTGAAGAATTAAGTTCAGTAGTAACTAATCTTAATAATAGGATATAGAAATGGAAAATATAAATAAAAGAGGCCCTTATAGAAAAAGAAAAGAAAGAAAAACGACAAATGAGGAAAAATAGAAATGATAGAAGAATTAAGAAAATTTAGAAAACATATAAAAGAAAAATTTTCAATAAGTTCATATAGAACTAGAATAATAGAAGATGTGCAATCATCCTTAGATTGTTTAGAAAAGGTAAAAAGAAAATATATAGTAACTCAAGAAGAAGAAAATAATAAGTTAAAACAAGAATTGGAAAAATTAAATAAAAAGGTAAAAGTATTAGAAGAAAAAATCGAAAACAATTCCACATATAATATAGATGAATTAATACTTGATCTAGAAAGTATATCGGAAACAGCTAATTAATACCAACAATAAACTACATTAAATATAAAGTAACTACAATAAATATAAAGTTGAAATAAAGACAAGGTATTAAATAACGTTATCTTCCATCGTCAAAAATAAACGCCAATTTTATTACTCGGGTTTTCAGGTACCCGAATGGATAATTGTGACACCCCTACATTATGCCTTTTGCTGTTTTGCATGATCACACTTTGGTGCGATTTTAGTGACTATTTTATTTTTCAAATTGACTTGCCTTGACCTCCACAATGGTTGATAAAATCAAGATGGTTAATTACCAGAAAAGTAGGAAAAATGATAGTGATTACTTTAGAGGAAGTCACTAAATCTGTAAAAAAAAAGTCGTAAAATATGTACTCATATCATAACAAACTCAACGTCTCTAAAATATTATTCGAAGTAAAGTAATTTATGCATGTCCAAACTTAATGATAGCAACTCTAATAATGTCGTCAGTAGATTTATCAATATTTACTAACTTTAGATGATGTATGTAAGTATCATGATTTTTGGAGAGGAGATGGCGGGCTAATATCCAGGTTTACCATCTCTGTCATCTTCGATTAGTTTAAGTTGTGAGGTTATTATATTGAAATGTAATAACTTATGAATGGATTCTAATATATAGTCTTATGCATGGTCGTGATCTTAATAGCGACACACATGATCGTTACTAATTAAGAAAACTAAAAGGATCCATGGTAGTGGTCTTAAATAAATTTTTAACAAGTCTAAAGTTACAACTTAAATGAGTAAAATAAGTAAAAGTTATTTAGTGACCAACTTATAAAAAAATATTCATCAAAAGAAGGATAGCTATCTATCTTTATCTACAAACTATATATATCCTTCATGTAAGAGACACGTTAAAACATGTACTCATTTCATGACGAATTTAGTACCCGTACATATGCTCAAACTTATTAATAGCAACTCTACTAATGCCGTTAGTATATATTGTTATCCTTTGTACGATTTTCACATCTTAATTATTGGAGTGGAGATGGCGGGCCACTATCAGATTTACCATCTCCACTCTGATTACTTCAAATTGTGAAGTAAGCATCATAAAATGTAATTGATTATGGTCAAAAATTTATTGTATCGATTTATTATGTATGGTAGTGGTCTTAACAACGCCACGGTCATTATCAAGAAAATTAAAGGAGATTGTATAGCTATCATCCGCTTATAATGCAGGATAGTTGGCTTAAATATTTATTTAACATGTCTAAAGTTAGGACCTAAAAAGGTAAAGTAAGTTAAAGTTTTTTAATTAGTGACCAAAGTAAATAAAAATATTCATTAAAAGGAAAGATGGCTATCTATGTCAACTAACAATATATATTATCTCGTATCTCAAGTATTTATACAGAAATACATATATACATTAATTAAAGTAAGCCAATACTAAATTTTAGTTTTAGAAAATATAAGACGATCGAACTGATGAATCGAAACAATCTGTAACATCAATCGGTTGCGGTATATAGATTAAACTAGGCCAATTATAGAATGAAATGAATGTAATAATTTTTTGATGTTTCACGAATACTCTGATAAGTAGTACATATCACTGTGTTGCATAACTAGACAAAACATGATTCTTATAAGTTGTATCATGGTATCACCTAATATGATATGTCATCACGTACATATAAATTTACTCGGATAAAAATATTCCCGATTTCCCCCTTTGATGGCAATCCTACAACTAACATATATCCCACATAATATATGTACATCGCAAACATATATACATGTCTTCCACGAGACTTGAAGCCGCCCATAACCTTTTAGCTAATGGGTTCCACACATACTACTAGCCCATAGGCCTTTTGGTAAAGAGTAAATTACATTGCCTGTCCCTGTGGTTTGCACGTTATTACAAAGCCAGTCCCCGGGTCGGGTATTCCTCGGAGCCAGTCCCTTGACCCGGAAATTTGTTTCACTCCCAGTCCCTACGTCAAACGGGCGTTAAATACGCTTGTTATCTCATCCCACGTGACTTGCATATGGCCGAGTAAATTACATTGCCCGTCCCTGTCGTTGTCCGTAAATTACATTGCTCGTCCTTGTGGTTGTCCACACAATACCCGACCCGAGGACTGGGACCGTAATATACGAACAACCACAGGGACGGGCAATGTAATTATGCGGCCATGTGCAACTCACGTGGGATGAGATAACAAACATATTTAACGTCTGTTTGACTTAGGGACTGGGAGTGAAACAAATTTCCGGGTCAAGGGACTGGCTCCGAGGAATACCCGACCCGGAGACTGGCTTTGTAATAAGGTGTAAACCACAGGGACGGGCAATGTAATTTACTCTTTGGTAAATAAGAAATCCCATTTTTTAAACCTTGATATGCTTCGATCTATTAGCGTGTACAAAATAAATATATGTTTTTATTTCAAGTAACGTACTTGACACATCGATCTAAACTTATTCAACAATTGAAATATAACTAGATTGTCATATTCATGGCCTGTTATAATTATGGCATTAATCTTCAGTAGCATTAGATTAAGATTATGTGTTTGTAATGCTTATTCATTTGAGTTATAATATAATCCCCCTTACCCGAAAATATTTAGTAACATAATTACATAAGCATAGCTATATATGTTACATTAATAGAGATATTGTGCAAAGATAATAAAATTTTGTTTTTCTTCTAATTTACGATGGGGTACGGTTCTGAGAAGCACAACCATTAAAAGAGGAAGAAAAGGCAGCCAATAGTAACCAGCCACCTTATTATCTAAGCCCCACCTCATTAAGGGTAACAATGTAATTTACTCTTCCCACTTTACTTCTCCCCCAACCTTCTCCCAACCACTCTCCTCCAATTTTAAATTTCAGAATGTCATCAGCAGGTCACCACCACCTTCCCACCACAACCACCTCCATCCTTACTCCGCCGTTGTCGTCGCCACCTCCATCGTGGACCTCCGCTGGCCACTGCCTCCGTAATTAGCACATTTAACATTCCAAATTCAAGCTTACAAATAGTAAAGCAAAATTTATGTGACTAATATTTTCACCAACGCTACCCACCGTTTCTATAACAGCTTACCCGTAGTCAAAACTCATCCATGGCCCGTCGGAATGCCGGCGACCTATATTAGGCAATTTGTAACATTTCACGTTGAAAGTGTAGATTAAAGTCATGGTGATGGAGTGATTAAAGACATTAAAAATAAATATATGTTTCTTAATCAAAATCAAATTTAACATGAACTTATTTCGAGTTTGACGTCCTGTGTTCGTTCCAAAGTAGTCTCACAAAATGAGACTCACGTGACATACTGATGAAGTACACATTTAGAATTCTAATATTTCACTTTAGTCCTTAAATAATAAATTTATTGAACTTTATTACCAATAAGTATTTTCCTCTCAAATAACATTAAATAAAAAAATTATCAAAATCAAAAAAGAAAACAAATAAGCACATTAGAATATATATATATATATATATATATATATATATATATATATATATATATATATATATATATATATTGTATTAACATAGAGTGTATTAAGCTTTAATCTAGTATTTTTATTTACTATTTTAAAATACCTTTTAATAGATCTATAAAATTAACAAATCATTGTATATATATAAAAAAGTGCTACATCATAATTAATATAATCATTGCATCATAGGTCGATAAAATACATTATATTTTGACTTTTAGACAACACATCATGGTTACAAAAACATTGTGTCATATTTTTTAACAAAGACACTACATCATAGACTAACACAATTACTGCGTCATAGGTCGATAAAAATACATTATCATGACTTTTAGACACTGCATCTTTGTTACAAAAATATTGCATCAGACTTTTTAACAAAGACACTACGTTACATATTAATATAATCACTGCATCATACTTTTTTTTTTAAAGACACTACGTCACATATTAATATAATCACTGCATCATATGTCTATAAAAGTACATTGTGTCATTACTTTTAGACACTGTACAATGGTCACAAAAACAGTGCATTATGTGTTGCTACTTCATAATATCATATAATCATTACATCCTATGTCAATAAAATATATTGTAGCATGAATTTTAGACACCCCATCATGGTTACAGAAAATACATCGAACTTTTAAACAAAATACACTACATCATGGATTAATATAATCAATACATCATAGGTCGGTAAAAATACATGTATCATGACTTTAGAAACTGCATCATGGTTACAAGAACACTGCATCTTGTCTTTGAATACAGACTTTGCATTAGATTATTCATAAAAATACTTTCAACAAATTCACTGCATCATGGTTACAAGAACACTGCATCTTGTCTTTCAATACAGACTTTGCATTAGATTATTCATAAAAATACTTTCAACAAATTCACTGCATCATTGTTTGATAAAATAATTTGCATCACAACTTTAAACACTGCATCATGGTTACAAGAACACTGCATCTTGTCTTTGAATAAAGACTTTGCATTAGATTATTTATAAAAATACTTTCAACAAATTCACTGCATCATTGTTCGATAAAATAATTTGCATCACAACTTTAAACACTGCATCATGGTTACAAGAACACTTCATCTTTTCTTTGAATAAAGACTTTGCATTAGATTGTTCATAAAAATACTTTTAACAAATTCACGTACTGCATCATTGTTCGATAAAATAATTTGCATCACGACTTTAGACACTGGATCATGGATACAAGAACACTGCATCTTATCTTTGAATAAAGACCTTACATTAGATTATTCATAAAAAAACTTTCAACAAATTCACTGCATCATTGTTCAATAAAATAATATGCATCACGACTTTAAACCGTGCATCATGGTTACAGGAACATCGCATCTTGTCTTTGAATAAAGACTTTGCATTTAATCATTCATTAAAATACTTTTAACAAATTCACGACATCATTGTTCGATGAAATAATTTGCATCACGACTTTAAACACTGCATCATAATACAAGAATATTGCATCATGCTGTTAAATATTGACACAAAAATTAAGTTTTCTTTAGAATTCTACATCATCGTTCAATAAAACCATTGAATATCATTCGTCCCTAATAGTTATAAAAACGTGAGGTTAAATAATTTTGATATATTGTATGTCACTAATATTTAAACATTGATGTAAAAAAATGTAGTACATAACAAAAAATATTTTGAAACAAATTACTTATCATGCTTTTTCTCTTTTTTGTTAAAAGTAACTCTCTTGAACTACTAAAATTCGTACTATTACATTACAAATCACAAGTCTCTGACTTTTATTTTATATTTGTATCTATTATGTTAGTTTAGATAGAAAGTGTAAATTGTAGTGAGTGAAGGTAGAAAATGAAAAGTAATCTTACTAGATGGACGTTCTAGCAATTATGGGTTCAAATAGTCTACAAAGTGTTCAAATACTATCTGCTATTTGCTCTTTTCAAAATTAGTTTTTTCATTTTCTCTTTCCATATGTCATTATCATATATCACTATTTTCCTATCTTCCCATTATGATAATATCTAATCTGAATCAGCAATATGCAAACACATAACCACATAATCAAATTGTTAAATAACAATATACATATATAATAGTGTCGATAATTCTTATGTGTGTGCGTTTGATGGTGTTAAACGGAGGCAGAAGTCTAATTTCTTGCCGGAGATTCGCGAGCGGAGATTGTGGCCGGAATATGGTTGTAATAATGTTGATTAATCGAAGATGGTTGTAACATCATGTCACAGAATTAGTTGTGTCAACAGTGGTCGGTCGGAGATGTGGTGTACATCGTGCTGCTGAAGTTGGTCGGAAAAGGTGGACGGTAGAAGCTCCGTTAGTTCATTGGTAATATTACGATCTTGCAGCCGGAATCCGATGGTCGTAGTCGGTGAAAACTGATGGTGTGATATCGTACGTGTTGTTCTAATTAAGCTAAAACATACAATATTTTCGGTAGATGATAGTGGCCGGCGGTCGACGGTGGTCGGAAGTGGCCGGTGGTCGACGGTGGCCGGAGTCAATCGTAGGCCGACAGCAGCTAACCGGAGTTGGAGTAAAGAAGATGAAAGATGGAGAGTCTAAGATATTCTAATTTTTTTTGTTAACTAATACCCCTTGATGTCTAGTTATTTACAAAATTGCCACCTTGTGAATTTTAGCCATTGATCATATCTCCTTTTGTGATCCCATGGTTGACAACTCCTTGCCCTCTTTGCCCTCCCAAACTGGTGTGCTCTTGTGATCCTGAATCTTTACGATGACCTCTTATTTATTTGGCTAACTATAATTTGGAGCCAAGATAAAATTTTGGAATATAATAGGTGATACAGACATTTTAGTGGAAAACAACACGAAGGTATGACGCTATGAAAGGCTTCATAGCTAACTACTAGTCTTGTTACGTAGAATATCACGCAAGTGGTAAGCAAAAACTATTATTCTTAGCCTAATATATAGGAGATGTTGAATTTTTTATATTGAATCACTCTGTTTACCAAATCCAGTACCTAGTTTACCTCTTATGTATAAATGTATTTGGTAAAACTGAATTGATTGTGAATTTGGTGATTATGATATATGCACGCCATCTGTTTGATAGAATGTCACATTGAAATGCAAATTACTAATTGCAACGATTTTCATCTCTGCCTTTTCATAGTTAGTTTCAAGGACATGGTATAGTCACTTGTTACTTTTATTTTGTCAATACTTTTGTTTTCATTTTTGTTATCGTGGTTGCAATGGCTTGTGGATCCAGTTAGCAGTCTGTAAGCTTCGCCTAATATGCATTGTTTTCAGTCGAAATTGGTATGACTCGATAAATTCATGCGTCAATTTCTGGGTTTTTTTTCATGGAATGGCAAAACTAATTTAACTTCTATTTGATGAGTATTAGTACTAATTAAATTGCTTGAGTTGTCAATCCCACCTCTTTCTCTACATGTGCAACTAGAAACTCATGCTTAATGTGTTGGTGCTATATGTATACATATAATGAATCTACTTAAGCCATGTTCACATATGTCTTTAAGTGATAACCTCTCTAGCCGTCTGATAATAATGACAAATAGTGATGAGGTGGAGATGAAGGTCAATTTGAAGCTATTTCTGCCACTTGTGAAGAAGCAATGGACTTTGATCAAGAAAACTTCCCTTTTTACACACCACTAGAAGTCATGGGGTATGGGTATTTGTAACACCCCCAAATTTGATGATTTGCGGAAGCTTGATTTGGGTGTTACTAATCAATAACAAAGCACAAAGATAAATAGCAAACGACTCTATATGCGTCGTTTTAACAAAATATATTGATAACTGAAATGTTTACAACATTTAAAGCTTTACATAGCTCGAGTTAAATAATATGAGATTTCAGTACATAAGTACTTATACAAATTATACTAATGCAAGAAAATCTCAATCGTCTGTATGCTGACTCGAGCTAAATCCTGAAGCAGAAACATCCTACTGCTGGGTACCTGCGATATATGCTAAAAGGTCAGCTATAAAGCTGGTGAGCTCACAGGTTTGAAATCAAGTAATATCGTATGAACCGCAAGATTTAAATAATGAATTGCATCCAGCAATTAAATAATGAATCGCATCCAGCGATTAAGTAGTGAATTGCATCCAGCAATTTAATGATAATCATCGTGTATACAGCCATGAGCACATAGTTGAGCTTAACTCGAGGGCCGGGTCCCCTATAGAGAATTCCGGGCGAGGTGCCTCCACGAATGCCTAATCCACATTCGTCTTCCCAAATATTAGTACGTCCGTTTACCCGGTTAGTGCTTGCTAACCCGAACGAGGAGGGTCAATCCTATATGGTACCATATACTAATATTCACGCTACAACGTATTAACAACTATGCTGACGGAGGACTTTAAATGATTAGTTTCGAAAAACTCATGTAGTATATGAAATGTTTGTACTTGCGTTCACATGTTAAAAGTTTGAGCAGTATATCACACCCCTGAGTAAAACAGTAAAAAGAGGGGCTATGAGACTCACCTGAGTCGTTGAGTTTATGCAAATAAACTGAGAATGATTAGCCGAGAATCGAAGTCCAAAGACTTGTAACCTGAGGGTGTCCACGACACGCGATGGTTATAATATGCGAAGGTATCTAATAAGACTACCTTGTAGTTGTTCGTCCAACTATAATGTCCAAATCTCCACTATTTGGTTGATACGTTTAAGTGTTTGAAAAGTGTACGGCCCGTTGGTGACGGATTTGTAATAATAATCTCAACTATTATTATTTTGATTTCGTGTCGTTTTTCTTGAAAAATGTGTTTTGATTGTGTTTTAGGAGCTGTTACGAAATCTAAGTACGGGGGTCCGGGGGCAGCGCCCCTGGTAGCGGGGTCCAAGGGGCGGCAGCCCCTGGCGGGGTCCAAGGGGCAGAGCCCCTGGCTGGGGTCGAGCTGCCAGGTCAGCTTGGAAAATTTTTATTTATACTATATTGCTTTAAGGAAAAACGCATCTGGATCTGAATTTGGGTAAAATCGAGTGATAAATTTCGAGTTTCGACACTTAGTAAAAATCTGTGTTTTTGAGGTTCTGGTTTGTGCGACGTTGGGTGCGACGTCGCAGGTAGGACTGCGACGTTGAGTATGACGTCGCTAAAGGCGACGTTTCGCAATTTAATGCGACGTAGGGTGCTGCGTCGCTAAGTGCGACGTGGCGAGGTATTGGCGACGTTAAGGCTGACGTCGCTATATGCGACGTCGCAATTTAATGCGACGTTGTGACTGACGTCGCACCATGCGACGTCACGAGGGGTTTTGCGACGTAGAAGCTTACGTCGCATAAATTCTGGGCCAAATGCGACGTAGCGGTCTGTTGGCCGGAAAATGTGTCGAAAACGAGTTTTTCGGTTTCCGTTCGGTCCAAAACTTTTACCCAACCCTTATAGGGACATTATAAGTTGTTACAAACTACTAGAAAGTGAAAACACTTAAAAACGAGAGATTTCGGGATTTGTCGGAAACTTACAAAGTGTCGGATGAGAAATCCGAAAAGATAGGATGATAGATCGTGTCGCGGTGGTCGTGGATCTCTAAAAATCTTGAAGATCCGAAGTCGTTTGATATGTTTATTTTGCGTTTTTGATAGAATTTTGGAGGTGGAGGTGGTTGGTGTAGTTGAAAGAAAAAGTGAAAGAGAGAGAGAGAAAGGGAAAAGAGAAATGAGGGAAAGATGGTGGGGAATGGGAGGTTATCCTCCCATTTTTCGCCCCGCGTTCCCGCTCCGTGCGGTGTTCGTTTGTTCCGTCGTTTACACGTTGAATGATTATTTTAAACATTAATTGGTGCATTTTAAAATGCAAATTATTACGCGATATTTTAATTTAAATATTTTACTAATCACTTTATATATAAAAAGGGTAAGTTAATTTGTTTGCGCGGTTTACATTTTAAATTATGTAATTCCTGATTGTACGATACGAATAAATACGAAATATTATTATAATAATGTTTTTGACATAACAACGTTATTTAATGAAATTGGTCACCAACGTCCGTATTAAATTGAATCGAAATACATTCGATTTAAATTGCGTACGATTTAACTAAATCGCATTTTCGTATATATTCAACAATATATATAATTCGATACATTAATTAGTCTAACTAGGAACTAATTACATGTAGACTATGACCATTAGGCAGTATTCCTTATTAAGTATGACTGGTTCAGGGATTACAGCATACGAGTTTAATTTAACATAGCCTGATCAACTATGTACAATTAAGCAAAGATGATGTAAGATCTGAAAGTAGTTATGGCTGAACAGGGTACAATAGAAGACTCTGACCTCGAGAGAACCGAGACTCAAACATGTTTATGCTAGACACTCAATAGGCTATATTATATAGGAGCTATATGAATATAGGCCTCAATCTTACTAACGCTTTGTCTCAGAAATGGCAAACATTCCATCAAATTCATCTCGTTCTCAATCCGGGTCGCAGAACCCAAGGGTAGCAAGGAGGAACAACAGGTTGCCTCGAGCTGGCCCGTATCCCACTCACAACGCCTTACCGGCTTTAGCTGCTAGGGTAAATCAACACGAGCAGCGACTTCGCACCATGGATGTCGTGTTGCAGGAAACCAACGAAAACTGGCGACTTACGTCCCTTGAACGCATAGAACAAGTCTCCGACGATCTTGAAACCACTAACAACAACATGGATGTCCTTCGCAACCAAATAATAGAAATAAGGGTGGAAAATGCCCTTCTGCAACAAAGGATGGATGAATGTGTGCAACGCTCACTTGAGGCAGAAGAATATGCGCGTGGACTAAATCAACGACTTGCACTAGCAGAAGACTACGCCCGACAAGCTAGCAGGCTTGCAAACACTGTGGACCGTCTTGTCACGATGATGGAACAAATTAATCTACGTTAAGACTAGTGTAGTCTTTGTCTTGTAATCTACCCTGTAATCTAGTAACTATCTACGCGCTATTCTATAATTCGGTCGGATGTAACAATTCCTGACATCTTTTGTAATACATCTGTAGGATGTAACCTTTGAACTCGTATCATCTATCAAGTATTCTTGCTGTTTTCGACTCATATTAATTGCCATTATTCCTGTTGATGTTATGTATTACTGCTTTTATACATGTACATCTGAGATAAATACAACTTTCTTGCAAAATCTCATGTATCTTCATTTCTTTTATTGAAGAATCATGCCGCCAAAGACCAGACCTTACACTGATGCTCAGATTACGTCACTCATAACCCAGGCTGTTACTGAAGCCTTAGCTCGGAATACCCCACCAAACTCCACAAGAAACAGCGATACCGCTGGAACCTCTACCACCAAACCTTGTTCTTACAAGGACTTTCAAAGCTGCAAACCCTCGAGTTTCAAGGGTTCTGAAGGAGCCATCGGACTAATCAGATGGTTCGAGAAAATGGAAACTGTTTTCCGTGTCAGCAAATGCGCGGAGAACGACAAAGTAAACTTCGCCACCTGCTCTCTTGAAGATGATGCCCACTCTTGGTGGAATTCATATACCCAATCAGTGGGTGCTGACATTGCCTACCAAATCACTTGGGAGGAATTGAAAGCCAAACTCACTGCCAAGTACTGCTCTATCGCCAAACTCCAAAAGCTGGATAAGGAGTTCTGGAACTTAAAGGTTCAGGGTGGTGACATCGATGGTTATACCACCAGGTTTCAACAACTAGCTGCTCTCCGCCCAGCTATGGTAAGCACTGAACCTGATAAAATCAGGAAGTACGCCCTTGGTCTCCCTGATTTTGTTCGGGGACACGTCATCTCTTCCAAACCAACCACCATTGACGGTGCAATCTCATTGGCCCAAGACTTGATGTCAATGAGTCAAGATTCTGAACCACCCACTTCATCCTCTCATACCAACAAACGCAAGTGGTCTGATTACCACAACAACCACTCAAACCAACAAAACAAGAAACCCGACACCATCAAGGCTTACAACACCACCACTGACATTGTCCGGGGCTACACTGGGAGCAAACCCTATTGTTCCAAGTGCAGCCGTCACCATGAGGGTTCCTGTGGTCCCTTTTGCAACAACTGCAAGAGGTACGGCCACCTTACCAAAGATTGTCGCTCTCCTACCAACAACAACCCCAACAACACCAGACCACCCAAAGTATGCTTTGAGTGTGGGAAACCCGGGCATTTCAGGGACTCGTGCCCAAAACTGAAGAACAACAACAACAACAACCGCAACAACAGCAACAACAACAACACCCGCAGCAGAGCTTTCGTAATCATATCTGGGGACGCCCGCCAAGACCCGAATGTGGTCTCGGGTATGTTCCTCCTCAACAACTTAACTGCTTCTGTTCTATTTGATACTGGTGCTGATAGAAGCTTTATCTCCGATGATTTTTGCCCATTACTTGACATCACTCCTGTTGCCTTAGATGTTAAGTACACTGTAGAACTAGCCAATGGAAAACTTGTAGAAACCACCAGTGTGATACCTAATTGCACTTTAAACCTAGCTGACGAAATCTTTTCGATCGACCTTATACCCATTGAAATCGGAAGTTTCGACGTCATTATTGGAATGGACTGGTTGTCCAACCATCGAGCCGAAATCATTTGTCACGATAAGATCGTCTGTATCCCACTCGCCGTCGGTGGAACCTTGATCATACAGGGGGAGACCGGTGGGACGGGACTCAATATAATCTCCTGCTTAAAAACCCGAAAATTTCTGAGAAAGGGTTACCCTGCCATACTCGCACACATTACCGAGAAGAAGTCGGAGGAGAAGCGACTTGAGGATGTGCCGATTGTTAGAGACTTTCCCGAAGTCTTTCCGGAAGAACTACCTGGTCTACCTCCGCCTAGACAGGTTGAGTTCTCAATCGATCTCATGCCGGGTGCCGCACCGGTGGCCCGCGCACCATACCGTTTAGCCCCATATGAACTTCAGGAGTTGTCCTCTCAGTTACAGGAACTTCTGGATCGAGGATTCATTAGACCGAGTTCTTCACCTTGGGGAGCTCCGGTCTTATTTGTCAAAAAGAAGGACGGTTCATTCCGAATGTGCATCGACTATCGGGAGTTGAATAAATTGACCGTCAAGAACCGTTATCCACTTCCTCGCATTGATGATCTATTCGACCAACTTCAGGGTTCAAGTTTCTTCTCAAAAATTGACCTGCGATCAGGTTATCATCAGTTACGAGTTCGCGACACCGATATTCCAAAAATTGCTTTCAGAACTCGTTACGGGCACTACGAATTCCAAGTGATGCCCTTTGGTCTAACCAACGCACCGGCTGTATTCATGGACCTCATGAACCGGGTGTGCAAACCTTACCTCGATAAGTTTGTCATTGTCTTTATCGATGACATACTCATTTACTCGCGCAACGAGCAAGAACATGCGCAACACCTCAGAACCATCCTTGAACTACTTAGACACGAGGAGCTTTATGCTAAATTCTCTAAGTGTGAGTTCTGGATCCAAACCGTTCAATTTCTTGGTCACGTGATCGACAGTCAGGGAATTCACGTGGACCCATCAAAAATCGAGGCTATCAAAGACTGGCAAGCACCCACCTCTGCAACTGAAGTACGACAATTCTTGGGTCTTGCTGGGTACTATCGGCGATTTATCGAAAATTTCTCTAAAATAGCTCAGCCACTCACGGTACTGACACAGAAGGACAAAAGGTTCGATTGGACTGAGAAACAAGAGTCAGCGTTCCAACTTCTGAAACAAAAGCTTTGCAGTGCTCCAATTCTATCACTACCCGAAGGCACCGATGACTTCGTGGTATACTGCGATGCTTCTCACCAAGGTCTCGGTTGCGTGTTGATGCAACGAGACAAGGTCATTGCTTATGCCTCACGGCAGCTAAAAATTCACGAAAAGAACTACACCACTCATGATCTCGAACTTGGAGCTGTCGTTTTTGCTCTCAAAATCTGGAGACATTACCTCTACGGCACTAAGTGCACTATCTTTACCGATCATAAAAGTCTCCAACATATCTTCGATCAGAAGGATCTCAATATGAGGCAACGTCGATGGGTCGAGTTGCTTACCGATTACGATTGTGAGATCAAGTACCATCCAGGGAAGGCTAATGTTGTAGCCGATGCCCTCAGTCGAAAGGAACGACCTAAACCACTTCGAGTCCGAGCCCTCAGTATGACCATTCATAACGATCTTACCATTCAAATTCATACAGCTCAGATCGAAGCCCTGAAAGCTGAAAACATCAAAAATGAAGCCTTGCGGGGCATTGACAAACAATTCGAAATCAGACCTAACGGGATTAGGTGCTTCTCAAACCGAACCTGGTTGCCTAGTTTTGTATAAATCATTCATGTACACAAACATAATGTTTATATGTATAGTAGGAAACACTAGTATTCTAAATTAAAGAAACATTTCCTATTAAATGTAAGAAGGTCATTCTTACTACATTTCAATATCTGTGTTAGGAAACAGCTCAGTTAATACATGTAATTAGTTCCGAGACTTGGTGATGGACGAGGCTCACAAGTCTAAATATTCTATTCATCCGGGATCCGATAAGATGTATCACGGCATCAAGGAATTTTATTGGTGGCCAAACATGAAAGCCGAAATCGCCACTTATGTTTTGACTTGCTGACATAAGTGGCGATTTTATTGGTTTACTCCAGCAACCTGAAATCCCTGAATGGAAATGGGAACAAATTGCCATGGATTTCATAACCAAACTACCCAAGTCGTCGAGCGGTTGCGATACCATTTGGGTGATCGTCGATCGTCTCACCAAATCTGCTCATTTTCTGGCAATCAAAGAAAACGATAAAATGGAACGCCTCACACAAATCTACATCAAGGAAATCATTTCTCATCACGGGGTTCCAATCTCGATCATCTCCGATAGGGATGCCCGTTTCACCTCTCATTTTTGGCAATCACTTCAAAAAGCTTTGGGTACCCGTCTCGATATGAGTACCGCGTATCATCCTCAAACCGATGGCCAAAGTGAACGAACCATTCAAACACTGGAAGACATGCTACGAGCCTGCGTAGTTGATTTCGGTACAAACTGGGAAAAACATCTACCGTTGTGCGAATTTTCGTACAATAACAGTTATCACGCCAGCATTAAGGCTGCACCCTTCGAGGCACTGTACGGTCGTAAGTGCCGATCACCGATCTGTTGGACTGAAGTGGGAGATAGTCAACTCACTGGTCCTGAACTCATACACGCCACCACTGAGAAAATTGTGGAAATCCAAAACAGACTCAAAGCCGCACGTGATCGTCAGAAAAGTTATGCTGACGTGAGACGCAAACCACTCGAGTTCCAAGTTGGGGATCGAGTACTCTTAAAAGTATCGCCCTGGAAAGGCGTCATCCGTTTTGGCAAACGCGGGAAGTTAAATCCCAGATACATCGGGCCTTTTGAGATCTTCGAACGGATTGGCCCAGTAGCTTATCGATTGCAGCTGCCATCCGAACTCAGCAGCGTGCACCCTACTTTTCATATTTCAAATCTGAAGAAGTGTCTGTCTGATGAGACACTTATCATTCCATTAGATGAAATTCGTGTTGACGATAAACTTCACTTCGTTGAGGAACCCGCTGAAATTATGGACCGTGAGGTCAAACAACTGAAACAAAGTCGTATTCCCATCGTCAAGGTCAGATGGAATTCGCGGCGTGGTCCGGAATTCACCTGGGAACGGGAAGACCAAATGCGACTCAAATATCCTCAACTCTTTACTGATTCCACATCAAACACGACTTCGAGCTAAATTTCGGGACGAAATTCTTCTAACAGGGGGAGAATGTAACACCCGCGAAATTAGGACTAGTACTTAGTGCCTAATCATATGTTAATACATGTAATTAGTTCCTAGTTAGACTAATTAATGTATCGAATTATATATATTGTTGAATATATACGAAAATGCGATTTAGTTAAATCGTACGCAATTTAAATCGAATGTATTTCGATTCAATTTAATACGGACGTTGGTGACCAATTTCATTAAATAACGTTGTTATGTCAAAAACATTATTATAATAATATTTCGTATTTATTCGTATCGTACAATCAGGAATTACATAATTTAAAATGTAAACCGCGCAAACAAATTAACTTACCCTTTTTATATATAAAGTGATTAGTAAAATATTTAAATTAAAATATCGCGTAATAATTTGCATTTTAAAATGCACCAATTAATGTTTAAAATAATCATTCAACGTGTAAACGACGGAACAAACGAACACCGCACGGAGCGGGAACGCGGGGCGAAAAATGGGAGGATAACCTCCCATTCCCCACCATCTTTCCCTCATTTCTCTTTTCCCTTTCTCTCTCTCTCTTTCACTTTTTCTTTCAACTACACCAACCACCTCCACCTCCAAAATTCTATCAAAAACGCAAAATAAACATATCAAACGACTTCGGATCTTCAAGATTTTTAGAGATCCACGACCACCGCGACACGATCTATCATCCTATCTTTTCGGATTTCTCATCCGACACTTTGTAAGTTTCCGACAAATCCCGAAATCTCTCGTTTTTAAGTGTTTTCACTTTCTAGTAGTTTGTAACAACTTATAATGTCCCTATAAGGGTTGGGTAAAAGTTTTGGACCGAACGGAAACCGAAAAACTCGTTTTCGACACATTTTCCGGCCAACAGACCGCTACGTCGCATTTGGCCCAGAATTTATGCGACGTAAGCTTCTACGTCGCAAAACCCCTCGTGACGTCGCATGGTGCGACGTCAGTCACAACGTCGCATTAAATTGCGACGTCGCATATAGCGACGTCAGCCTTAACGTCGCCAATACCTCGCCACGTCGCACTTAGCGACGCAGCACCCTACGTCGCATTAAATTGCGAAACGTCGCCTTTAGCGACGTCATACTCAACGTCGCAGTCCTACCTGCGACGTCGCACCCAACGTCGCACAAACCAGAACCTCAAAAACACAGATTTTTACTAAGTGTCGAAACTCGAAATTTATCACTCGATTTTACCCAAATTCAGATCCAGATGCGTTTTTCCTTAAAGCAATATAGTATAAATAAAAATTTTCCAAGCTGACCTGGCAGCTCGACCCCAGCCAGGGGCTCTGCCCCTTGGACCCCGCCAGGGGCTGCCGCCCCTTGGACCCCGCTACCAGGGGCGCTGCCCCCGGACCCCCGTACTTAGATTTCGTAACATCTCCTAAAACACAATCAAAACACATTTTTCAAGAAAAACGACACGAAATCAAAATAATAATAGTTGAGATTATTATTACAAATCCGTCACCAACGGGCCGTACACTTTTCAAACACTTAAACGTATCAACCAAATAGTGGAGATTTGGACATTATAGTTGGACGAACAACTACAAGGTAGTCTTATTAGATACCTTCGCATATTATAACCATCGCGTGTCGTGGACACCCTCAGGTTACAAGTCTTTGGACTTCGATTCTCGGCTAATCATTCTCAGTTTATTTGCATAAACTCAACGACTCAGGTGAGTCTCATAGCCCCTCTTTTTACTGTTTTACTCAGGGGTGTGATATACTGCTCAAACTTTTAACATGTGAACGCAAGTACAAACATTTCATATACTACATGAGTTTTTCGAAACTAATCATTTAAAGTCCTCCGTCAGCATAGTTGTTAATACGTTGTAGCGTGAATATTAGTATATGGTACCATATAGGATTGACCCTCCTCGTTCGGGTTAGCAAGCACTAACCGGGTAAACGGACGTACTAATATTTGGGAAGACGAATGTGGATTAGGCATTCGTGGAGGCACCTCGCCCGGAATTCTCTATAGGGGACCCGGCCCTCGAGTTAAGCTCAACTATGTGCTCATGGCTGTATACACGATGATTATCATTAAATTGCTGGATGCAATTCACTACTTAATCGCTGGATGCGATTCATTATTTAATTGCTGGATGCAATTCATTATTTAAATCTTGCGGTTCATACGATATTACTTGATTTCAAACCTGTGAGCTCACCAGCTTTATAGCTGACCTTTTAGCATATATCGCAGGTACCCAGCAGTAGGATGTTTCTGCTTCAGGATTTAGCTCGAGTCAGCATACAGACGATTGAGATTTTCTTGCATTAGTATATTTTGTATAAGTACTTATGTACTGAAATCTCATATTATTTAACTCGAGCTATGTAAAGCTTTAAATGTTGTAAACATTTCAGTTATCAATATATTTTGTTAAAACGACGCATATAGAGTCGTTTGCTATTTATCTTTGTGCTTTGTTATTGATTAGTAACACCCAAATCAAGCTTCCGCAAATCATCAAATTTGGGGGTGTTACAGTATTGACATTCCGTGAGACGCTTACAACCAGGTGGATTAAACTCGATTAAATATAATTATACAGTTTCAATAGTTTTTGCTTATTAAATAGAATCATATATTTTACCATTAGGTTATACTTCACAGTCTTTCGTTTCATATTTATGAGTTGTGGTCTCTCTTTTTTAGGGTTTGTTGCGTTGGTGTTCTATGTTTTTCTTATCATTTTTACTTGTGGATGATTTGTGTACTATGTTCGGTTTCCTTTTTATTTCTGATTAATTCTTTTTATGGGTAGAGATGGAGTGCCTAATAGCATATTGGGATTAAAGGTTTATGCCATTTGGTGCTGTAACGATCGTTTTTGGTTTTGCATATATTGTAGGTTGGGTTATGTGGCTTGTAATGCCTTGATCTCATCTAACTGAATTGGTTTTTCTGTAATGATCACCTGCCTGTTTTCATTGTATTTCTAAAATTTTAAAACCTTATTATTATGACTTTCGTATACGAGTACTTGTAATACTTATTTGTTGGAAATTTGTGCATTTTCTGATCTTTTTTATTACTTTAATCATTAGTCATGTTCACAACTTTGCAACTAAAAACAAGATTAGGTGTAATTTGTAAGCATAGTAAAAAAGTTTGTTACTGTAACAATGCATCTCTTGTTTGAAAGTGAACTTTGGTATATTCAGGTTTATGGTGCTCTGCACATGAGTGTAATAATGTTCTTGATGTGGAATTCCCAATAGCTTATCGATGTCGAGGGTGACAACAATATGCATCGTTCATTTCTTGAGGCTGGCAACCTTATTGTTCTCATGGTTTTCACCAGACTGTCTGGGTCGATAGTATTATGGTATGCTATTAATTTTTTTATGTGCAGATTGTAAAGAGTTTAATTGATCGACGATCTCACGCGTCGGCTTGCGAGTGCTAATAAGTGTCTGAGTTGATTTTCTCATGGGTGGGTCTGGGAAGGCTAATAATATATGTGTTCTCTCTAAAGTGTGTGTTGTTGATTTTACGAGTCAAATTATTTGTGCTAATAGTGTCAGTTGTTGAATAGTACTAACATGCACAAGCTGTCTCCAAACCGAGGACCTGTGAATCCCAAGTGCTGTGGACCAATTTGTGAACTGTGAACCTTAGTCAACTCTCTTTAAACTAGACATATGGATTCGTTTATTCAGCTAAGTTAATGAATTCAACCCAGTTATGTGCTGCCTTATGCATATATTGTAACTTTTATCATGTTTATGATTCCTTTTCATTGTATATACTGATTCTTACTAGTATTTATTTTCTTATTCCCATTATTAAGGATCTACAGGCGGCGAGGATTGCAATAGAAAGTCTGGAAGTTGCGATATGAGGGTTGCATTGGGTCTTAGGAACGACTCCATGTTTTCACCCAGGCTCCAAAATGACGTGATTAGGGATATAATTATGTGTACAATTGGAGATTTACTTCAACATTCATCCTACTTTAACTTCACATGTTAAATTATTACAAACTTAAAAATTAAAATACAAAGTAACCAATTTGAATAATTGGATGTTACAATTTTGACTTGTTTTGTTGTTGACTTAACTTTCTTATCTACCATTGAAGATAACCAAAATCAGATTCGCCAATGAATGAGTTGATATTGTTACATGTAATCCATATACTTTTCCGGAAAATGATATTTAACAAACTTGTAGATTCTTAATTGTATTATTATATACATCAATTAATCGTGTGATAATTATTAGTAGAATAAGGTTTTATCGTGTAGTACTCATATACGTGCACTTAATTTGACTATTGCTTGTGTATCAATGAGCATACAAGCTTATTTTTTTACAAGTTTTATTGTTTAGTTGATTAATTAAATTATTGTTATCAGGAAAAAAATAACAATTTTTTTTTTGGGTACAACACATCAGAGGTTCTCATCAAATTTAATTTATTTTCTTATGATAAAAGATTAAACGGGTGGAGTTCTAACGATAACAGTTTAAAAATAGAAACGGTTAAGAACACCTCATAAATGCACAATTAGCAAACAAATTCATTAGATTTACACTCATACGTCTCAAATATGTATAGAAAAATAGATGCAAACTTTCAAAAATGCACAAAAATCGGAATAATAATTGATGCACAATGATTGAGATAATCGTGCACCAATCGTTTTTATTTTTATTTTTATGCATTTTTTATAAGTGTACATTTATTTTTCTTTCCATATTTGAGATATACGAATATTAATCTAACTATTTTATCAAGAGTAATTGTGGATTTGAAACCGTTAACCGTTCTTATATTTAAGGTCTTGTCATTTGATCCAAACTCATAACTAAACAATCATAATATATATTATGTCATCACTATATAATAAACAAACAACTTTTTAGCTATAAGAAACTAGTAAATAGACCCATGATAACACAGATTTTTAAAAAATGAATAGACCGTCAATACCCTATTAAAACTAAACATTGTGATCACTTGTTAAAACAGTAAGGGGTAAGTACATAAAAATGCAATTAATTACAACCCGACATTCATAGTGTGTACTCAACTATTCGGGCTTTCATTGTGTGTAAAAAACTAGTTATTTCTTGCTTTTTTTTTTGGTGAGGTGTTAACTTGTAAGGATGACACGTGACACCTTATCTAGATGACACATGGAAAAAATACCGAAAATTGCATACAATAGCATGAAAAAACTAGTTTCTTACATACAATGGAAGCCCGAATAGTTGAGTACACACTATGAATGTCAGGTCATAGTTAATTGCATTTTTATGCACTTACCCCAAACAGTAACTCATCTGTCGATAGGTGATAGTTGTGTTTTGTATTGGGTTTAGTGTTGTTCATCAGTGATTTCTAAAATACGTAATTGTCAGATAAGTGAGTGTTGATACTTTTTGCTATACGTTTATATATAGGGTGGTGATTTGTACACCACCAAAAATTAGTCATACGCCATTTTTATGTATCATTGTGTTGTACTGTACAACACTGTAATATAGTTTTAGAGGTGTATGACTAATTTTTGGTGATGTACAAATCACCACCATTATATATACCAATATCAAGTCATCAACTATATAATTTCTTTTGAGGCATTCAAATACATGTATATTGGAGTCACCATACACAATATTTTTAAGTACAACCATATAAAGCATGGTAGGAAAAAAATGAAACAGGTGTACTATACGCTATACTAATTGTACCTTGCACATATTGAATATAAAATTTGATAATATGTTGAAAATCTTAAGTATATACAAAGTACATTGCGAACATGCGTAAATTGCATAAGTACAATACATTTGGCTTCTACCCTTATTATAAATTGTAGATTGAAACTCGAAAGTATTTGCAAGGATATGTAAAAATTATTAAAAAGCACGTATTCAATGAACAAGAGACTTCACATTTACACAATTTATCTTACAAAGACGATAAAGTATATAATTTGTGTCTATATTTGGCCTTTAATTTAATTATCACATCGATTGTATTATGTGATGCAACATTAATACACGACTCGGAAGAGTCACACACGACACTAAAGAGTCAATAAACGACTTGTAAGAGTTAAAATCATTTAAGAGTCGAGGTCTGAGACGCCTCATTTTAGAATATATTTGACTCGACTCATAATAGTCGACTCGTAAATCGTAAATTGTTAATAAGTAATAGATTAATTCACAAAGTTCATAAATTATAGAATTTCATAGGCCGATTTATACATGTATCGGATGTATTCAATTTAACTGGTCATAATTCTTTTTTTTTTTAATCATGTGATACATATAACTTCTATAACTTTGAAATTACAAAATTTAAAAGTAGATAGAACATACTTTTAAAGAAAAATATTGTCATCATATTTTAAATTCTAAAAACTTATAGATATGAATAATAAAAAAAAACGCAGATAAGTAATAAGGCGGCTCCCAACCCGTCCGTCGGTTTCTCATCGGTTTGCAAGTGACGAACCGACGGGGATGGCACGCCCTCGTCGGTTTCGTCCGTCGGTTGTGAGCTTCGGATGTCGGTTTTTTTATTTTTTATTTTGTGTGTATAGTATTAAAGGTAAATTGGTAAATGCGGGACCTAAAAATTAAAAGTGACGGATCGGGGATGGGAGTGGTCAGTCAGTTTCAGTCAGTTTTCTAAAAAAGCTGACGTGGCGCTTACGTGGCTCTGTCAGTTTCAGTCGGTTAGTTTTTGGGTTGTGAGTGGCCTAAAATAAACCAGGTAGCATAACTGTTCGTGCCCTCGTTCTTCCCAAATCACCCAAATTGTTAAAAACTTTCACAGATTCCCGCCATCCTCTTTAGGCTTAAATCTGTCAAGCCATATCTATAACTGCAAAATTAGTCCCATCTTCTCTATACACACTCGACTAAAAAAAACCTCCAGCCCTATCTGAACTCAGAAGCTCCGCATAATGTGGCTCATCTTTTGATCGCATTACAGGTAAATCACATAAATTTCTTTTATCACTTACGTATGTTCTATATTCCGTTCAATTTGGGTATTAGTGAATTCGAATTGTTGATGGACTATATTGTGTGAAATAGTTGTTGATACTCATGTGTAGTACGAACTTGATGGTTTGATGGTAGTTGTTTGGCTTGTTCCGATTTTTGCTAATGTGAATAGTTTCTTGGCTGATTCTGTGATGTTTACCATTCCCTTTATACACTGAATTTGATTTTGAGTTCTAAATGGTAACTACTCCAAAAAATTAGTCCGCCTTTGTTTTGTAGATTCTTACACCTAATGTTATAATTTTTGTTTTGTTTACTGTAGCTACTAACTATCATAAATAAATTCTGGTTCATGATGTTTTGATACCGAATTAATAAAATTAGCCATGTTTTCATCTCAATATGGAATTGATTGGTACATCAGTGATGGCTAAAAGTCAATATGTATTAAGTGTAACTTTGGTATTTGGTAACTAAAGTTGAAACACAAGCCTAATGCCCTAATCTACACTAAAGTAGCTTTAACTAGGCCATGTAAAGAGCTGATATAGCACTGTTATCAAACCACATAAAAATCCTAAATGCCATGTTGAACTACATTAGACTATAGCTAAAGCTTTAATAGGAATGTGAGACTCTAAAACCACAATAACATAAAGCCCACATTAGATAGTGAAACATGTCAGTGGACTGCCATGTAGCTGTGCAAAATCATTCAATAGCAAACCTTATATTTTCCAAGTTAATCAAGTATTCTATGTGCCGGACCCAATTGGAGATGGTTTAAGTTATGTTGTGAAGAGGGTACCTAGAGATCTATATGATCTTGAGGAAGAAAGTGGTGCAGATGCTGGTGATTCCTACTGGAGTGAGCCTAATGAAGATAATTTGGGTTCTTCTGCCCAAGTTCATGACCATTAGATTCAATTATCAAGAAAAGATATGCCTCCTCTAGTGGTTGATGCAAATAAACGTTTAGATGATGTAGAGGAAGTTAACAGTGAGAGCGACAATTCTGACAAGGATAATACATTATGTGATTGGATGTCAGCTGATGAAGATGATGTTGATATCTCATAAGATTTATATGGTTGTAAATGTACATGAATCTGTTAATGCTCTATTCTCTTAATTTCCGTTTATAATATATGGGCTTCGATTGTTGTGTTATGCGCAGTATGTTGCTGAATTTTGTATGTATTTTAACAATGTTTTTATGTTATTATAAATTTGCTTATATGTAATTTAAAAAATATCTTTAAGGTACTACTTATATTGTAATGATATTTAATCTGATCTTGTTAATTTGATTATTAGCGGGTCATTGATGGGGAAAAAAAGCAAGCTGGATCCGAGTGCAGAACCACACATGAATGATTATGAGAAGAGTAGAATGCTGAGGGTTCAAGAGAACCAATCAAGATTACGAGATATGGGAATTAAAAACATCGCCAAGTCTTTGATAAGTTTGGCTGAAAGTAAAAAGGAGCAGAAAAGGAAAGAGAAACAGTTGGTCCGCAATGCGAGTAAAGTGAGAGATGCCGATTATGTTCCTGATTTTGGTGATGATGATAGTGATGAAAATCTGGAGGAACAAGTTACTAATACTGTTAAAGTCCGCAAAAAGGTATCAAATAAGTAAGTTCATTTTTTAAACGTTTATTTATGGTTATCCTGTAACAGAAATTTTACTAATTACAGCAACATCGTCCACAATATATTGCACCAATGTCTATCAATAAGTATGCTAACTTAGCAAAGAAGCGTGTGATGGGCCCAGATGTATCCCATGAGCAAAATGAAGAGTTTTTCAATTCAAATGCCACTAAAAGGACTACTTTACACAGATCTGAGGAAGGCCATGTGCGTAATCGACAATTTATTGATACAAATGCAAAAAAATGAAATCAGTCTGGTGGAAAAATTTCAATGGCTGAAGTGATTAAAAATAACAGAGGGTCGCAAAGGCAAGATTCTGTGTCCAAAGAGAATTTAGCAAATCCTAGAAGAAAACTATATTTTGTTGATGATGACAATGATGATGAGGAGGATGTTGACACGAGATCTCAAGGTACATATATGTTGTTCTCAAAGGTACTTTATCATCCAGGTCATAACAAAGTCATTTTAGAATTCTTTTTCGATACAGAACATGATGGTGTTGAAGCCGACGAGGATGAAGACATAGAGGATATGATGTCTGAAAATATTCGAAATGAGATGGCAAGGGATGAAGCGAGTTCTGAAGGTATGTATAGATGGTTTCAAAATTATTAAAATGTCAGAGACGCCAGATTATGAATAAATTATGGATTCTACTAGTCAATTATATAACAGACTGCACCACTACATGTGAGAAACAACAAATTATCATGAGATCAAACTAGATGACACAGTCCATCTATCACACGACTCGTCCATATGTACCAGATCCTTTTAAACCATTATATACAATCACCTACATGAGACTCACTAATCTGCTAGTCCTCATAAGCAATTTTCTAATGAACCCTAGGCTAGATTTGTTAAATATAACGATACAGAACTGTCCATTTTTTTTTGTCTAATACTCTAATCACGTCATAAACCAAAATTGTTCCCAACACCTTTTATGTATTACTAACAAAGTACCTTTTGAAAATACTGTTGTTGTATTTACTCCTCCATGATTATAGATGTGAACGAACTTGGTCCAGAACAAGATGACGTTGAAGCCAACAAATACATAGAGCAGGCGATGTTTGAAAATAATCAACCTGAGATAGAAAGGAATCAAGATGACGAGGATGATTTGCAAAGTGAGGATGATGGTCGTGTCTCCCAATCAGAAAAAAGAGCAGGTTAATTTAGCTTTACATATCCATGTCTTATATATATATATATATATATATATATATATATATACATATGTATGTATATATATACATATGTATGTATATTTATACATTTATCATTAGTTTTAGGGATTTCAACCATGAAGAAAAGAGGGCCAACAATGATGCACGGTGTACAACTACGTAAATTTCATGAACATGAGGTCATCATATGCAATAAATATGGACAACCCATTGGACCTGTAACCGCGGAGAAAGATATAGTTGGAGTATTCTCTCAGTTCTTGGGTACAGTAGCTCGTAACAACAGCTTTGCACCTCTGACCTATGAATCATGGCACAAAGTGCCACATAAGGATAAGATTTGGGAGTATGTTTTGGTAAGTCTAAACTAATTTATATTCCTTAATATATTTTTTATTATTTTTTATATTTTTTCCTAACATCTAAAACTTTCTTAGCAAAAATACGAAGTGCCTGAGAATGCTAAATCATGGGTGCTAATGTCTATTGGAGCTGATTGGAGGGGATATAAGTGTAGACTCAAGAAAAAGCATTTCTTTAAGTATACAAATAATAGAACAAGATGGGATAATCGACCACAATGCATTCCACAAAAGGATTTCTCAAAGTTATTGCAGTTATTGTAACACCCATCATTTTTGAAACATTCTAATAATGTAATTCAACCCGGAAGCGGAAGTCCCAAAACAAGCTTTTCATTTAATACACATAAAATTCCTGCTTATTTCAAACATATAATTCAAATACAATAGTTGGGTGTTATTGATTTCCAAAATAACATTGATTTAACAAAATCAATATCAGAGTAATACGCAAGGTCGTCAAACAATCCATTCCAGCCACCAACTTCTTGCCCAGCAATTTAAACAATCATAATCTGCAGGAAGTGGGAATGTGGGGGTTAGCTCAAAGCTAAGTGAGATAGAACTGTAACCGACAGTCCAACTCAGATATAACACATCAACTTACAATAAATAATCGTAATCACAACAACAATCTATGTTTACATCATCAAGCACTGTAAACACACAAACACTAAAGAGGACCGGTGGTCCTTGAGGAACCCTCAAGCCGCGGTGGCCCTCAAGCGACACTTAGTAAACCCCACTGAGCTGCAGGTCAATACAGCGGTTTACCGATAGCCTGTTACTATTATCTCACACGACTAAGATTCCCATTAACGATGTGTACAAGGAATCCTTCATCATCCAAACAATAGTAACCAATGCCCAACATACGTTGACCTCTTTATTAACACATATATGCCTCAAAGGCCATATAGCACATATCACAATTATAATCATAACAGATTAATAATCAGTCAACAATAACATATACGGTTACCCGTTGTAACCAAACATGTTATAACTCAATCACACTGAAGGTACAGGTCCACTCACCGATACCTCATATGTCCACTCAGTAGTCTAATGTCACTGAGTCTTCTGCTAATCTGAGAATGCAACAGAATATCACAAGTTAGTAAACTTGTCAACAATGATAATCTCATGTTACAATAATATAACATATCACAATAGCTTGCCATCTAATATTTCATATCATATCAACGTGATCATATAACATATCACATTTCTCGTTATTCAACGTATTATATCAATATGATAATAACAATCACTTTTAATCATAACTATATCAATCAAACCATATTTCAATACTCCAATATTTAGTTATAATTCATCATCATATTATATTCACATAAAAGTAGGATCTTAAAATAATACCTACCAAGTGTACTCGTGAGAATCTGTCGAGCACATGGCATCAATTAATAAACAATAACCATGTTACACTTTAATAATGATAACTAATCATCATGTTCCCATAACAATCATAAACTAATTAGTTTATAGGCATCTATCATAAGTAATCAATTTAAGTCACAATGCTGCTGGAACCAGTTTACCCGCCGGGTAGGGTTAGTACCCGCCGGGTACTAACCGAAACCCTTGAAGCCGCGGGTTTGGCCACAGAAGCCGCCGGCTTCACCCCTCGAACCGCCGGGTGATTTAACATTTTCATGATCAGAACTTAAACTTAATATTAAAGGCTACAGAGGCCGCCGACTAGGGTTATTACCCGCCGGCTTCCAACAATTAAGAACAAGCCGCCGGCTTGGCATGAAGCCGCCGGCTTCCCATGAAGCAAGAACTACCCGCCGGGTAGATGTGGTACCCGCCGGGTACACCACCCAGACCAGCGATCTGCTGCTGCTGATCTAACCCACAACCCGAATCAAAACCACAAAATCACCAAATCAAAGTATCTAATCGATTATAATCAACAATAAACACTTTATAACATCACATATCATCATTTATATCATCGATTTGCATACAATCACAAACCCTAAGATTATTAGTATGTATATACATATATATGATGAATACTTACAACATCAAGATGATGATGATGATGATGATCTAGTGATGAAGATGAAGCTATAGCAAGATCACAAGCAACCTACAATCTCTCTTTCTATTTCTTTCTTTGATTTCAATGATATGTATGTATGTGTGTGTAATGAGATGAGATAGAGAAAAAGATCAAAAAGGGAAAATGAAATAAAAGGGTCGGCCTCCACCTTTTAACCCACTCCCAACACAGTCCAAAATAATACCCCTTATAAGCCTATTGCCAGGAACCCGAAAATACCCGCTAGACAAAGTATTTTATTTTACCGTCAGGCTCAACTATTTAAAACAACTACTATTTTATTAGTCACAATAATACCTGTGACTCTTTTACCTATTTATTTTCAAATAAACCAACAATATAATTTTTCTATCTCATTTAAATAATTATTTAAATCTCGAAAATAGTATAAAACTTCTAGGCCCGATTTGCGAATGTTACAAATCTTCCCTCCTTAAAAGATTTCGTCCTCGAAATCCACGATTAGGTAATCACATAACATCCACCATGATCAGTTTATACACCGGATCACACTTGAAACACAAATATCCACATCCATAATTAATATCCCATCCGATCTCATGGTAGTCCATCAATCATAATGATCTCAGATCATTCCACACTTCAAAATTCCCAAATGAACAATCAACTCTAAAAAATTTCAAAGCAGCTGAATTTAACACAAGATTATGCAATCTTTAATCCACTAGTAATGTTCAATAGAAATTTCCAATTTCATATTATAATCTATCCATTCGTCGAGCTAGATAGTTCTCAATCAATCCATTAAGTCCGAAAAGAATTTCAAAAGCATAGGATAACTCTTGTCGCAAATCAACAACAATTCACGATAGCATCAAATCTCCCAATCAAATCTTTGATTTAATCTAACCATTACCCACATTCCCATGAGTTTAAGGTAAAACCACCATTACAAACTCCAAGTCAAGGATAGAATAATTCTTTCTCATAGCTTAGGCTATCATAGGCATAACAATAATCAATTCTCAATATATCACAAAACGATTTAATCATGTGATATGTATCAAACACATTATAAAATCGTTAAATCCATCGGATAGTACATGATCAAAATCTGTCATAACAACAGTTCCAATGTCAAATAAACATCCACCGTTCAATCTACAATTAATTCCAGAATAATCAATTCATCATATCCCTCAAGTCAAATTACATACATTCGAGATAAGGCCAATCATCCATTTCCCGAACCTCATTACCTAGACTTAACAATTAATGTCTCAAGCAAAACATGTCAAGTCTTATTAAAATAAAAAAATTGACACTAACACAATCAACCGCAATATGACCCCCTATTCAATACTAATTCTAGTCACCGACATGGTAACCTAGATTATTTAATATCAATAAATTCTACTATAAAAGAATTAACAACTACGGGGAATCAATTCAGTTATCACACAATGCACAAATATAAAGCGCACTAACTCTAAATCATATAAATATATGCCAGTATAGAGTTACTACAAAAATACCTGAAATGACGTCAGGCAACTCAACAGTTTCACCAACTGTAATATGAAGAACTTGTCAGCAACTGATGACGAATTCTCCCACTTATAGCAAATGATGACGACCTCCCGACCAACCCCAACTCCTATCTCCTAGCCTCTGGACACTGATTCGCTCGATGATTCTCCTTATGACATTTCCAACAAACATGACCAGAATAATCACAATCCTTAGCAACATGTCCAAACACGCCACATTTAATGCATCTGGCAGTCTGAGAATTACACCGCCCGATGTGTCTGGTTTTACATTTAAAGCACCATTTAGGTTTATCCACTGAACCCTTACGGTCACTCAGCCATTTCCGTTTACCCTTACCAGAAGTATCAATTTGAGATTTCAACAAAACCCTGTCTCTGCTACGGGCATCCTGAGCCCGCAAGTCACAATCCACTGAACGAGCTAAGTCAAAAGCCCGAGAAAGCGAATCTGCTAATCTCACTGTTGCCCGGTAATCAGGTGGCAATGTTCCAACAAAATGATCTATTTTGGTTCTGTCATTGGGAACCCAATCATGTACAAATCTCAATTTATCTGTGAACTGATTAATCAACTCGTCAATAGTCATTTGATCAGTCAGGTGAAGTTCCATAAACTCATGTCTAATTCGAGATATATCAAAATCAGAACAAAATCGTTTACATATCTCGTTATAAAAATCTGACCATTTGATAGCAGCTTTCTGTTGTGAAGTCAACACGGCTGTAACTGAATCCCACCAGTTCACTGCTTGACCATTCAAAAGTTGAACTGCATAAGGAACCTTATCCTCTTCTCTACACTGACAAACCTCAAATTTCCTTTCAATATCACGCAACCAATTCAAAGTATCTGAAGGATTTGAACTGCCCTGAAATTTGGAAGGTTTACACGACATGAAAGTAGTAAAGGAACAAACTTTCTGCTGAGAAGATCCAGCCTGCCCATGTCTATCATTCTGTATTTCCAAAGAAGAAGTATCCCTCCAGGAGGCACTATAAGGAGCATCGGTAGGGTTATCATATTCTGCCATATCTGTATCAAGAAAACAACAATCTCGCAACTTGTTAATGGTTAGTACATAACACGCTAACCAATTTCTCATACAACACTAAACCCATACAATGGAATGTTTGACAAAACACAATTAGATTTGGGATTGAACGTTACCAAAGTTCAATTCGCCCAAACCTATGCTCTGATTCCACTTGTAACACCCATCATTTTCGAAACATTCTAATAATGTAATTCAACCCGGAAGCGGAAGTCCCAAAACAAGCTTTTCATTTAATACACATAAAATTCTTGCTTATTTCAAACATATAATTCAAATACAATAGTTGGGTGTTATTGATTTCCAAAATAACATTGATTTAACAAAATCAATATCAGAGTAATACGCAAGGTCGTCAAACAATCCATTCCAGCCACCAACTTCTTGCCCAGCAATTTAAACAATCATAATCTGCAGGAAGTGGGAATGTGGGGGTTAGCTCAAAGCTAAGTGAGATAGAACTGTAATCGACAGTCCAACTCAGATATAACACATCAACTTACAATAAATAATCGTAATCACAACAACAATCTATGTTTACATCATCAAGCACTGTAAACACACAAACACTAAAGAGGACCGGTGGTCCTTGAGGAACCCTCAAGCCGCGGTGGCCCTCAAGCGACACTTAGTAAACCCCACTGAGCTGCAGGTCAATACAGCGGTTTACCGATAGCCTGTTACTATTATCTCACACGACTAAGATTCCCATTAACGATGTGTACAAGGAATCCTTCATCATCCAAACAATAGTAACCAATGCCCAACATACGTTGACCTCTTTATTAACACATATATGCCTCAAAGGCCATATAGCACATATCACAATTATAATCATAACAGATTAATAATCAGTCAACAATAACATATACGGTTACCCGTTGTAACCAAACATGTTATAACTCAATCACACTGAAGGTACAGGTCCACTCACCGATACCTCAGATGTCCACTCAGTAGTCTAATGTCACTGAGTCTTCTGCTAATCTGAGAATGCAACAGAATATCACAAGTTAGTAAACTTGTCAACAATGATAATCTCATGTTACAATAATATAACATATCACAATAGCTTGCCATCTAATATTTCATATCATATCAACGTGATCATATAACATATCACATTTCTCGTTATTCAACGTATTATATCAATATGATAATAACAATCACTTTTAATCATAACTATATCAATCAAACCATATTTCAATACTCCAATATTTAGTTATAATTCATCATCATATTATATTCACATAAAAGTAGGATCTTAAAATAATACCTACCAAGTGTACTCGTGAGAATCTGTCGAGCACATGGCATCAATTAATAAACAATAACCATGTTACACTTTAATAATGATAACTAATCATCATGTTCCCATAACAATCATAAACTAATTAGTTTATAGGCATCTATCATAAGTAATCAATTTAAGTCACAATGCTGCTGGAACCAGTTTACCCGCCGGGTAGGGTTAGTACCCGCCGGGTACTAACCGAAACCCTTGAAGCCGCCGGTTTGGCTACAGAAGCCGCCGGCTTCACCCCTCGAACCACCGGGTGATTTAACATTTTCATGATCAGAACTTAAACTTAATATTAAAGGCTACAGAGGCCGCCGACTAGGGTTATTACCCGCCGGCTTCCAACAATTAAGAACAAGCCGCCGGCTTGGCATGAAGCCGCCGGCTTCCCATGAAGCAAGAACTACCCGCCGGGTAGATGTGGTACCCGCCGGGTACACCACCCAGACCAGCGATCTACTGCTGCTGATCTAACCCACAACCCGAATCAAAACCACAAAATCACCAAATCAAAGTATCTAATCGATTATAATCAACAATAAACACTTTATAACATCACATATCATCATTTATATCATCGATTTGCATACAATCACAAACCCTAAGATTATTAGTATGTATATACATATATATGATGAATACTTACAACATCAAGATGATGATGATGATGATGATCTAGTGATGAAGATGAAGCTATAGCAAGATCACAAGCAACCTACAATCTCTCTTTCTATTTCTTTCTTTGATTTCAATGATATGTATGTATGTGTGTGTAATGAGATGAGATAGAGAAAAAGATCAAAAAGGGAAAATGAAATAAAAGGGTCGGCCTCCACCTTTTAACCCACTCCCAACACAGTCCAAAATAATACCCCTTATAAGCCTATTGCCTGGAACCCGAAAATACCCGCTAGACAAAGTATTTTATTTTACCGTCAGGCTCAACTATTTAAAACAACTACTATTTTATTAGTCACAATAATACCTGTGACTCTTTTACCTATTTATTTTCAAATAAACCAACAATATAATTTCCTATCTCATTTAAATAATTATTTAAATCTCGAAAATAGTATAAAACTTCTAGGCCCGATTTGCGGATGTTACAGTTATGGAATAATATAGAAGTGATGGTAATTTCACTAATATTTATTTATCAATATTAGTTCTCTCTATCTATTTTGTTACAAGAGTGTTGTATTCTCATTTATTCGTGTGCAGAAGCGTCCCGTTCGTGCAAGAAAGATACGCATGTCTCAAAAAAACATGCACACAGCTGGTCCAAAAAGTTTTGCCAGAATTCGCGAGGAAATGGTACTTTTTCTTTGTTTGGCATTTATGTTGTCCCCTCTAATGGTATGTTATTATTATTATTATGATGATGATCATCATCATCATCATCATCATCATCATCATCATCATCATCATCACTACTACAGAGAAATGAAGACCCAAACAATGAACCACCTAATCTAGCCAAAATGTTTGAGCGTACACGTTGAAGAACAGAGGGAAATAGATATGTTGACACACCTGATAACAATGCCAACACAACCGTAAGATGATATCAAACTTTTAATTTTATATTAACCATTACTTCCTTCTATGCTGACCAAAGTTATATTTTGTGAATAAATTTGTAGAACCAAATAGAGAACTACATGCCAAAAGATGGACACCACACTCTATATGGTAGAGGTGTTACTAATAAGTTGCTTAAAAAGGTGAATGGTAGTGACAAAGCTGATTCAGAAGTTGAAAAAAATAATTTGTTGGTTATGCGAAAAGAGCTAGAAGAGGATCATGAAAGGAAGAAAGCTGAGCTGGAAAGGAAGAAAGCTGAATTGGAAGAGGATCATGAAAGGAAGAAGGCCGAGTTGGCAGAGGATCATGGAAGGAAGAAAGCTGAGCTAGAGGCAATGAAAATCGATTTTGAAAACAATCGAGAAAAGTTTCTTGAAGAAACAGTTCAGAAACTTTTAGAAAAAGGTACACATCATGACTCAACATCTCTTTCTTTTTTACAATGTAAGGCATCATTAATCATCTCTTTAATATCACAAATCATAGTCTAACTAAATTTTATAGGTGAAATTATAGTAACCATAAAGATTACTTGTGGCAATTTCAAAATTTATCTGATTAACTACTACATGGATTTGATAATTTGATTAACTAGTACTTATTCGGCCCATCTTAGTGTCACGTGTACATAGCTCATATTTACAATTTATGAGCTTATTCTCTTTAGGCTAATTGTCACACCCCGTCTAAAGCGGAAACAACGGGGTATAACGGTGATAGGATCATAACACATCATTATAAAGAATTCTATATGAAATACAATATCCAATGTGTCATGATGCCATTAACATGAATAACGGTTCATGTCATGCATACATTTCAACAATGAATTCAAAAGCTTACAAACAAACGTACTATACAATGTTAAGGCAAAACAAGCCTTCACAAACAACCTTAATGATGTACCACAAGTCTTGAATAACTCTTAATGCAACCCTAAAGGTCCACTAAGTTCTCTTGTCCACTGCTTTAAGTCCACTAGTATAACCTGAAAAGATATGCTCAAAAACGTCAACACGAATGTTGGTGAGTTTCGTAGGTTTGAAACCATACACCAGAAAAATAAACATTTTTGCTGTGATGAAAGTAAGTTAGGACAATGCATATAGAAATGGCACATAAGCGAAGTAATCCAACCGAACAATCCACAAACCGTCATCACCCCACGAAGGAGTATGACCCAACCAAATCTTGCGTATGCGGTAGCTACCCATAAATGACCTTCAATGTACACCTAAGCATACATTAGGTATACACTCCCGAAAGAGTGCAGCCTTGTAAATAAATATGTCCTTCAGTGTATACAAAGCATATACACTAGGTATACACTCCCGAAGGAGTGCAGCCTTTTAACAAAACAAATCCAACAACCAATGCATATAAGTCACATAGTGTCACACATTTCAAGCATATGTCTAAAAATGAAAATGAATACGTTTCACAGCATAAAAACAATTGATAAAATATGTGAGCATACTTTTCCCCCAATTTGAAAACATGTATATGAAAAAGGGGCCACGAAAACTCACCTTGAACACCAAAGTAAGTATCGCCCTTAAATGAATCCACCAAACAACTTTGCCAATCTACAAATGAATATATACATATACGGGTTACAACCTAGACATATCTATGTCCTTCCATTGTATCCCAAGTCCAAATCACCTCTACTAAGTTTCTTCACAACCAAACCTCATGTGTCTTTACAAAAATCAACCCCATTATGAAATTCAGATTCTGTCCAGAATTTTGTACCACTTCACGAATTTTTAAACATGACTAAATGAAATCATTTGACTCTACAAATTTTACCAGTGACATTTCATGGTGTTAAGAACATCTTTTAATTTTTCCAGAACTTATTTAAATAGTTTACTATTTTTAAAAATTCATCAAAGTGAACTGCTCTAAACCGACAACACTTTCTGACTTTACAAAAGTTATAATTTATTTAAAATACTTAGATACTTACAAAGATTATGATATTTTTACAGAAAATATTTGACACTTTAAAGTTACTCCAGTAAAAATTTCAAGACTAAATTCTTAGTTTAAAATACGTTTCAAAAATCCACAAGTTACTCAAAATCAGGAACCGAAAAAGCAGAATTGACATCTAAATTCATAAAATCATTTTGACCGAGTTGTACTTATCGTATGAACACGAAATCGATGCCATTTGAAAATAGACTCTTAGTACTTATGTTTAGACTCAAGATTCATAATAATCCATCCCAAAATGACCAAGTTATAACCTTCTCAAACTGATAAACAAATATGTCCAGATTTAGGGTTTATGAGTAACTAACCCTAATCGCTTGTCTAAACAACCCAAACCGCAAACATAACCATATAACTCATTTCCAACAACTCATTAACTGATTTTAATTAGACCCTAACGATTTAATCACTAGGAATACAATGGAATCGAACCGAAACAAAACCGATAATATGAAACAATCGAATATGTTTAATTGAATGATTCGGAAAGAATATATACCGACAACGAGAACCCGTACGATAGGAAAATCTGTGAATAATGAGGATATGCACTCTTATAATTCATTTTCGTAGATTGATCAAACGTATACAAGAGTTATAGGATCGAAAACTTACCAAAGTTTCTGAAAATTCGTCACCAACAGCATCAGTTTACGAAATAATTTTTATAAAATAATCTAGAGTGTTTCAGAGGCCAAAACTTGAGATCTTAAAGTAAAACTTCGAGATCTACAACTTTGTAGTTTTGACCGAAGCCTGAAAATGAACGCAAATGGGTCAAATCGGCCTATCTTCGTGACTGAAATTTTGGGACAGCAACATGGACGATTTTTGTGATAAAAAAATGTTAGGGTTATGTTTTAGAATACTTTTTATAGTTCTAGGGTTGGGTTGGGCCGAATGATTCACCAAAAGGGAGGGGCTTTTGGTCGATTGTTGGGCCAAACAACGAAGACACACAAGAAAACTCGGGTCACACGATTT
Organism: Helichrysum umbraculigerum; assembly: GCA_949592205.1. Lineage (NCBI taxonomy): Eukaryota > Viridiplantae > Streptophyta > Magnoliopsida > Asterales > Asteraceae > Helichrysum > Helichrysum umbraculigerum. The sequence continues at coordinate 97,755,685 of CATIUR010000004.1, forward strand.
AAGAATAAGCGATCCCAATCAAATTATTTTCGTATTTCACGTAGTTTAAATAAATCATATCGTTTCGCATAATTAACGCATTTGCATTTAGCCTCGTATCTTCTTCGTTACATGTCTGATTGCGATGATTCTTTTTACATTGGATTGGTTTTTCGAAAATGAATACTTTGATTTTATGAAGTCCATAAGATGAGTCTTAACACAAAAATGAGTTCTTACGGCTTTAACTATGATTACGGTTTGGTGACGGTTGTCAAAGTATCCCCCAGTTGAGAGAATTTCGTCCCGAAATTCAGTCGGAGCTATACTGTCAACACGATCACTGAATAAGTACGTAAAATTAAGATTGATTTGATCTTTTCGTTCGCAAGTAAATTCGGGTCCCCGCTAAACGTTCGATCAGGAAATGATAAATTTAAATCTTTCTGTGCTTCGAGATTTTGACCTCTAAATCCATGGTTTCTACCAGTTTCTCTACCAAATGTTATATGTGGTTCCCTGTAAATTCCTTCAAAAAATACGTGTAAGACCTTATCAGTCAACACTTTCATAAATTTGAAACATGGAATACCTCGTGAACACCACTTCACTCTTGTGACAACTTTTAATCGATATGTTATTGGACCTATACGTTCAACTATTTAGAACGGTCCAACAAACACATATGCTAATATTTCAAACTTCCCAAAGTAACATTTTAAACAATATATGATTCCCACACAAAACTTTAACTGCTGTCGATGTTTGTTTATGCAACTCATTTGCCTATCACGCACTGTTTCCAACCTCTCATTGATTTGAACGATCTTGTCAATAGCTTCATAGACTATTTCAATCCAATCAACTGACTTTAATCCCACTTCAGCCCACACTACAATGAACAATTCCCTAGACTCCTGACGTACTTGAAATAGCGCACATTGAATACCAATCATGATAAATGTGTTGTACGATAACTCGATTAGTGGTAAGCGAGTATCACAACTTCTACCAAAATTGATAACACAACTTAAGTATATTCTTAAAGGTATGAATGGTTTGCTCACTCCGTCCATCAGTACGAGAATAATAAATCATCCTCATATCAAAACACGTTCCCACAGTTTTCCGAAACATTTGCCGAAATTGTAAAGTAAAAATAACCATCAAAATCAGGTATAATTGATACAAACACTCCATGCCTTGCTACTACTTCATTAATAAACAACCTCGCCAATTTCTCCACCGAGTAGTCCTCGCAGATAGCTAAGAAATGAGCTGACTTAGTCATTCTATCTACAACTACCCAAATTGAATCGCGTCCACTATTAGTTCTAGAAAACTTCATGAAGAAATCCTTGGTTATGTTTTCCCCTTTCTATTCGGGATGCTCCAGTCGCTGTAATTGACCTAAGAGTCTCGAGTATTCAGCCTTGAACTTCAAACAGATCATGCATTGACATATTGACGAATGTAGTTAATGATGTCCTTCTTCATTCTGAGACACCAATACAAATCCATGATATCATGCTACTTCTTACTAACTCCCGATGTATGAAATATTTTGACTTATGTACTCTGTCCATTACTAGTGTCCATAGACCACCTAGCAAAGGAATCCATAATCTTTTCCATGATGTAACATCTTGTCCACTTTTTGTTCCAAATGTTTGTCTAACCCGCGCTACTTTTTGTTTTGTTTATGAGTATCCTTAACGCTTCATCTTGAATTTTGAACATCTTATCCTTAATGCCAGAGTGTATCGTCAAACTTTGACTTGCGCTCACCTTGGCTTACTCTTTCCTTCCTACTCAAAACATCTGCAACACATCCGTCTTCCCCGGATAGAATCAAATTTCACAATTGTAACCACTAAATAATTCGAGCTTCCTCATTTGCCTCGTATTCAACTTCTTTTGAACATAGGGGTGTTAAAAGCTCTTATGATCGGTATGAATAACGTTCTTCATTTCATACAAGTAGTGTCTTCAACACATATGTACGAATGCTACCGCTCCAAGTTCCAAATCGTGGGTAATATAGTAATGCTTATGTATCTTGAGTTGTCGAGAGACGAGTACGATTCCATTTCCCTTTTAATTAAAACACAACTTAAACCTCAGTTTTGATGTATCCCAATACACAACGAAATCCTCCGATCCATCGTGAATAGTCCGGATTAAGCATTACACAAGGCATCCTTCAATGTTTGAAAAGATTCTTCTTAGTTCCTACCCCAAACAAACTTTTTATATATATGTGAGTAGTAGAGCGATCCTTGGAAAAAATCTCGATAAAATGTCGATAATAACCTGTGAATCCCAAATGCTTTACGAACCTTCACAATAGCTGTGGGACCTTCCATCCCTTTACAGCTTCTATTTTGCTAAAATTCACCAAAATAACTTCCTTGTTCACAACGTGACCAAGAAAAACAAACCTCTTGTAGTCAAATTTCGTACTCCAATTATATTACATATACCTTTTCTTTCAACAGAAACTCCAGGATTAGTCTTGAAGGAATTTCATGCTCTTCCTTGGTTTTAGAATAATTCAGAAAATCGCAAATGAAAAGTATAATAAATTCGTTGAGATACGGTTTACATACGTGTTTGGTAGATATATGAATGCTATAGTAGCATTAGTAAGACCGAAAAGCGTAACGAGAAAATTTGAAATGTTCGTAACGAGTACTAAACGCAATCTTAGGTATATCTGATTCAGGTACCCTCTATTGATGGTAACCAGAATGAAGATTGATTTTTGAAAACCACCGAACACCTTGAAGTTGATCAAACAAATCATCCATCCTTGGAAGAGGACAACGATTCTTGACCGTAAATTTGTTAAGTTCACGATGATCAATGCACAAATGAAAAGAACCATCTTTCTTTTTAATAAATAAGACATGTGCTCCCCAAAGAGAATGACTAGGGTGAATAAAACCCTTGTCTTGGAGCATCTTAAAATCGATTATATAATTCTTGCATTCTAATAGTGTTAAGCGATTTGGAGCTTTTGCAACTGGGGTTGCTCCAAGAATAAGATCAATACAAACGTTACGAGTACAGAGGGATATAGTCCTTCTAAGTCTTTCCGGGAAGACCTCGAGGGAATCGTCGATAACAGAATATTTGAAATTTTATATTATTAGCCTTTACGCTCATGAGTTGTTTCTTTTCGTCTTTGAAGTGTTATATGAAAATCTCAGGTATTACACCACCATTTAAGTGGTATACAAAATACTTTCTCAAACGTACAATTTCTACCTAAATTTAGTCAACTAATCCATTCCCTCAACCACACTAAAACTTCTGAGTCCGAAGGGCAACAAGTCAATGCTAAAAGAGTAATCTTCCAGCACTAAAGTACACCCTTATATAATGTCTTTTAGTCTCTATGCGCACTCATTAATAAAATTATTTCAAAGTTTCCCACTCAAAACAAGCCATCGAGTTTCCTACTGTGTTGATTGGTGCCACTTGACTAGCTGTCGTCCAACATTAATTGTAAAGTGACCTCTTAAGTTGCAGTTTGAATAAACACAACATGATGCAGATGTGTGATAATAGTAGTTACACCTTACACACAAGGTATGTGAACCAGTGTATCCCTCTCTTCATGCGTTTGTATCTGCGAATTTCTTGAGTACCCTCTCATTCTTGGTACTGTTTCTACATTTCCAGCCTTAATGGTTTCACCGATTAACAATCCATCCATCAGTATTACACCATGGATAGTAGGAGGCTCAGTCACTTCTACCATCCCGCGAGTTTCCAGAACAAAGCTGTTGGTGTACTTCTCAATTCTCTTAGCTTCGAGTGCCATACGATGAGGTCAAATTCTTGCCAACTCATGAAATTGTCAGATATATGTTGCATGGTTAACTCCCATCGTAGAGAAATTCCAAAACTTGTTCACTAACTTCTTCATTTCGTTATTGAAAGAATATTTTTCCTTAAACAGTGCCTTTATTTATTTTATTTATTTATCTATTTATTTATTTATAATTTTATTTATATATTTTATTATTATTATTATTATTATTATTATTATTATTATTTTATTTATTTATTTGCTTATTTTTCACGCCATCACCACTTCCATCATTTGAATTCTCGACTACTAATTCCACTTTCGTCTTCGGTGTCGTTAGCTCTACCATGATTTGTTACAACTTGCATGACAACTTTGAATATTAAGACCCACCACTGTCGTACAATGATCGCAACAACATTGGAGTTCTTACCTTCAATACAACAAATTCCTCCAGTTCAACCATCAGTTCAATCGCCACTATCACTTGTATGACCACCACCGAGTGTTTCTCCTCCACGAGTAAAACTTACTTTTATTGCGTCTAGGTAGTATGCTTGCAATACTTTCGGATTAATATGGGTTTAGAATAGTTGAATACTTTGGAGTTTGTCAAGGCATAAATGCACAAGACTCACAAACAGAAGATTGATTCGGTAACGAATGCAATTAGGATTTTATTACAATACGACACGGAGATAGCACATGAGACACGCAAACATGGTCGGATAAGCACACATACGTCGGAACACCTTTGTCAATTACGTCTGCAGCCGTAATTGTGAAAGCATTCTTTCATACACATACTTATCTTCCAAGTCTTTGTATCACAATAAGCTTTGTATTCGCGTAAAGAGATCAGATATTTATAGAATCCTAAGTAACATGTAGACGAACCACATAAAGAGTCGTAAGACGATGAAGAAACGCTTACAACGTCCTTCTTACTTGAAATGGTTAAGATGAATGATCGACACTAGCTATAACTAGCTTCACGGAATTGTATGCACACATAACTTCCTAACTCATGTTCTATATGTGGGTTCCTTATTTATAGTCTAGGCCAATCCACCTAGATCTCTATAAACAATGGCTCTGATACCAATCTGTCACACCCCGTCTAAAGCGGAAACAACGGGGTATAACGGTGATAAGATCATAACACATCATTATAAAGAATTCTATATGAAATACAATATCCAATGTGTCATGATGCCATTAACATGAATAACGGTTCATGTCATGCATACATTTCAACAATGAATTCAAAAGCTTACAAACAAACGTACTATACAATGTTAAGGCAAAACAAGCCTTCACAAACAACCTTAATGATGTACCACAAGTCTTGAATAACTCTTAATGCAACCCTAAAGGTCCACTGAGTTCTCTTGTCCACTGCTTTAAGTCCACTAGTATAACCTGAAAAGATATGCTCAAAAACGTCAACACGAATGTTGGTGAGTTTCGTAGGTTTGAAACCAGACACCAGAAAAATAAACATTTTTGCTGTGATGAAAGTAAGTTAGGACAATGCATATAGAAATGGCACACAAGCGAAGTAATCCAACCGAACAATCCACAAACCGTCATCACCCCACGAAGGAGTATGACCCAACCAAATCCTGCGTATGCGGTAGCTACCCATAAATGACCTTCAATGTACACCTAAGCATACATTAGGTATACACTCCCGAAAGAGTGCAGCCTTGTAAATAAATATGTCCTTCAGTGTATACAAAGCATATACACTAGGTATACACTCCCGAAGGAGTGCATCATTTTAACAAAACAAATCCAACAACCAATGCATATAAGTCACATAGTGTCACACATTTCAAGCATATGTCCAAAAATGAAAATGAATACGTTTCACAGCATAAAAACAATTGATAAAATATGTGAGCATACTTTTCACCCAATTTGAAAACATGTATATGAAAAAGGGGCCACGAAAACTCACCTTGAACACCAAAGTAAATATCGCCCTTAAATGAATCCACCAAACAACTTTGCCAATCTACAAATGAATATATACGTATACGGGTTACAACCTAGACATATCTATGTCCTTCCATTGTATCCCAAGTCCAAATCACCTCTACTAAGTTTCTTCACAACCAAACCTCATGTGTCTTTACAAAAATCAACCCCATTATGAAATTCAGATTCTGTCCAGAATTTTGTACCAATTCACGAATTTTTAAACATGACTTAATGAAATCATTTGACTCTACAAATTTTACCAGTGACATTTCATGGTGTTAAGAACATCCTGTTATTTTTACAGAACTTATTTCAATAGTTTATTATTTTTAAAAATTCATCAAAGTGAACTGCTCTAAACTGACAACACTTTCTGACTTTACAAAAGTTATAATTTATTTAAAATACTTAGAAACTTACAAAGATTATGATATTTTTACAGAAAATATTTGACACTTTAAAGTTACTCCAGTAAAAATTTCAAGACTAAATTCTTAGTTTAAAATACGTTTCAAAAATCCACAAGTTACTCAAAATCAGGAACCGAAAACGCAGAATTGACATCTAAACTCATAAAATCATTTTGACCGACTTGTACTTATCGTATGAACACAAAATCGATGCCATTTGAAAATAGACTCTTAGTACTTATGTTTAGACTCAAGATTCATAATAATCCATCCCAAAATGACCAAGTTAAAACCTTCTCAAACTGATAAACAAATCTGTCCAGATTTGGGGTTTAAGAGTAACTAACCCTAATCGCTTGTCTAAACAACCCAAACCGCAAACATAATCATATAACTTATTTCCAACAACTCATTAACTGATTTTAATTATACCCTAACAATTTAATCACTAGGAATACAATGGAATCGAACCGAAACAAAACCGATAATACGAAACAATCGAATATGTTTAATTGAATGATTCGGAAAGAATATATACCGACAACGAGAACCCGTACGATAGGAATACCTTATAATCTGTGAATAATGAGGATATGCACTCTTATAATTCATTTTCGTAGATTGATCAAACGTATACAAGAGTTATAGGATCGAAAACTTACCAAAGTTTCTGAAAATTCGTCACCAACAGCATCAGTTTACGAAATAATTTTTATAAACTAATCTATAGTGTTTCAGAGGCCGAAACTTGAGATTTTAAAGTAAAACTTCGAGATCTACAACTTTGTAGTTTTGGCCGAAGCCTGAAAATGAACGCAAATGGGTCAAATCGGCCTATCTTTGTGACTGAAATTTTGGGACAGCAACATGGACGATTTTTGTGATAAAAAAATGTTAGGGTTATGTTTTAGAATACTTTTTATAGTTCTAGGGTTGGGTTGGGCCGAATGATTCACCAAAAGGGAGGGGCTTTTTGTCGATTGTTGGGCCAAACAACGAAGACACACAAGAAAACTCGGGTCACACGATTTAAGAATAAGCGATCCCAATCAAATTATTTTCGTATTTCGCGTAGTTTAAATAAATCATATCGTTTCGCATAATTAACGCATTTGCATTTAGCCTCGTATCTTCTTCGTTACATGTCTGATTGCGATGATTCTTTTTACATTGGATTCGTTTTTCGAAAATGAATACTTTGATTTTATGAAGTCCATAAGATGAGTCTTAACACAAAAATGAGTTCTTACGGCTTTAACTATGATTACGGTTTGGTGACGGTTGTCACACTTATTATATGCATTCCCTAATAGTATGTTTGAATAATGAACACATGATGTTGTTGGACTATAGGTAGCGACTGAGCCAGGGGTTTATCAAGCATACCAATAACTGAACTAGAAAACTACTGATATTAAACTTCCCGTACGTAGATTACCTACAGATACTTTATGCTCATTTCTTAGTTGGTAATTTGATCAAGTTATCCTTGTGATTTGGTAATTATATAATTGTATTTTAATCTGATAATGCATATAACTTGTGATTTAGTCTCTTTGAATGTGTATCAATCACATTGGTACAAATAGAAAACTTGAGAATACAAGTCATATTGTCGATTCATTAATATGATGGATACCTAAAGCTTAGTTTACATTTGAAGGATTTCTAAATGTTCACCATATTCTGACCAGTTTTTTGTTATCGCAAGTCAATTAATGACAATGGTTTAGTGTTTTGGCCTCTACAAGAATTTTATATATTGATTATAATAAAGCTTGGCTATTAGAATGGTTGTGAGTTTTTCCTGTTTGGTTACTTGTGGTTCCCAGACTTGAACAATGTCAAGATTTAACCAACTAAAAGCTTTGAAGTATTAACAAGAAGTTTGCGGAATAACACTTGTTAACAAGGAAGATTTTAATCAGTATGAACAACAAGAAACAATTTAACAACCAAAGCTTCAATATTATTATTGATGGTAATAATATGGATACACTGGTTTTGTATTAGGATTTACAAAGAAACCTTGAAGCTACTTGTTTACAATGAAGAAGATGAGCCATACATATAGTCAAAACAAAAGTACCAACTAATATGCATGCCATGCTTTGAAAACAAGAAAACTCTATTTCATCATTAGAGTTTTCTTTTACAAGTTATCCTCATTAAAGTTTAGAAACTAATCTAACTCTGTATCTGTATTTCTGCTAAGCATGGTCTGTAATTACTGTTAACAGCACGTGCAAGTCTGACGGATCCACTAGGCATTGTTTCCGCTGCTATCAGTACCAGCGGTGGAAACCATGTAGACTAGACTAGCGGTATTAACTTCAGATGACTTGATGGTAGAAACTGAAAATAGTCCACCGGTTGTAACAGATGCAGCAGCGTAAACTTCAACCAACGGTGCAAACCGAAACTAGCAGTACTAACAAATAGTTCCAACGGTATTAACTATACTTAGATCAATTTCCAATTATGCATCAGCAGACAATCTGACCCAACAATCTCCCCATAAACTTGAGCTTTCCATAAACATACTCAAGTTTTCTATTTCAGATCCTTGAATTTATTTTTGATCTCTACAGCCCTTTTCTTTCTATATTCTTCACTTTCAACAGCATACTTTGCAAGTGCCTTCTTATAATAGTTCTGAACTTCATGAACTAAAGAAGCAGCTGTATCTAGATCATCACATTTGATATTCAGCTTGAGCATAGAAGATAACTGACCTAGACTCCATGGATATTCAGTGCCAATGAAGAAATATGCAAATACACTGCTTTGAAGCTGCACCACATGAACTCCATTGTGAGAGTGGCAAAGCCATACTTTTGCACGTGTCAAATCTTTGTAGAATTCATTTTCAGCATCCATTTCATACAGAATTGAAAGATAGTTGTAGACCCTTTCTTCCTCACTGTATTTCTTAGAATTCTGATATTTTCTCATTGCAATCCCCCACATATCATCTAGATCATCTCTGGATATCTTTTGAACACACCTGTAGAAAGATAGAAATCTTTCCTCTGTATGGCCAGCTCTCACAATTTTTAGCCATCTCTTCATATTTTCATCAGATACAAAATACCAATCAATGATAGGAAATTGTACAGCAATTGGCACTTTAGGTGCTTCAACTTCTACCATTGCTTTGATCTTGTCCTAATCAACCACTTCCTCTTCAGTGGACTGTTCAGACTTAGATGTAGACTCCTTCTCAGAATGAATTTTTGTTTCAGCTTCAGATTCATTTATATTCTTTGACATCTCTTCAGCTTCAATCTGAGGATCCATCTTCTTTACTCTTCTACTGAATTGAATTGTTTCCTTTGGAATGTTCTTTTTCAAAGCATTCAATTCTTCCTTTTCTTTCTTTTCCATTTCAGCCATTGCTTTGTTGATTTCTGCAGTCCTTTGATTTCTTTCTATTTCTTCTGCAGTCAACACCTTTTTATGAGCATCTTTTGTTTCCTCTTCTTCCCTTTTCTTGGCCTGTTCTTCCTTCTCTTCTGAATTCTTAAGTATTTCTTTTCAAGATCATAGAAGTCCATAGCCATCAGGGTTTACAAAGTCTGACTGGTATAATTTCTCACAGCTCTTGCATATCTATCCTTTAGCTGTCTCATGCTGGGAGCTTTATTTCTTTTCTCCTCCATCTTCTTCTTTGACATATGCTTTCTTCTTTGTTCAAGCATATCCAGATACCACATTAACCTTTGATCAGGAGTGAATGCTTCCATTTGAGCATTCCTTGATCCATTAGCTAATAGATGATCAAAGTGAATTTGTTCTTCTGGGGTCATCATAACCTTCACATCATCTCCTACATCAACCTCAATGAATCCACCTCCTCTTTCCTTTTCAAACTGGGCTTGAAGTTGTCTAGCCACATTTTCACTTATGGCTTCAAGATCCTTACTTTTCAATGGCTTTGCAGGTTCCACTAAAATACCTTTGCCTTTATCTTTTGATGCAGACTTTTCTTTTTGTTTCAAATTTGATTTGACATTTTCTTGCCTTTTGTCAACATCAGGCTCTCTCAGTGTTATACCCACATTTCTTGTTTGAACAGATTTAGCCACTTCAACTAAAGCCTCAGCAGCAGTGTGTTCATCACTTGCAGTAGCAACTGGTTCATCTTTTCCAACAGTGCTAACTGGTTCAGGTTGCTCAGATGTGGTAGCATTTGTTGCAGCAGTATAAACCGATTGAGTTTCAATAGCAGTACTAGTGCCAGCGGTGGAAACTACTGGAATTTCACTAGCGGTACTAACCTTATCTCCAGCGGTAGAAACTGGTTTCTCAACATCAGTAGGCAACTCCAAATCTAATGCATCTTTTACCACATTCATTATGGTAGCATCTACCACTTCTGGTTCAACATCTTCAAACAAACCTGTTCCAAGAACTGTTCTTTCACCATCACCCATCTGTTCATTATCATCAAGCTTTTCATCACTTGTCTCAAAAGTTGAAAATAGAGGAGGCATCTCATATTCTGCTTCAAGCTCTTTTCTCTGATCATCTTCTTCAAGAAGTTTGTCTGCTTGATCTTTTGATACAGCAGATGAAGGCATAGCTCCAGTGAAGCACCATTGATTTTCATCATTTTTATCACTGCTTTCTGAAGAACTAGATGAATCAGAGGTTGATTCAACTACATTCTTTTTATTGCCCCTAACAAGCCTTTTCAAACCTTCAGACTTCTTCTCTGCCTTTTCTTTTCTCATGTTCCTTTCATTTATTAGCTCATCCACTAAATCTCTCAAATCCTTCAATTCCTTTCTTTGATCAGCAATTTCCTTACCCTGCTTTTTCACTACATCACACAGCTTGGTACAAGTATTCATCAATTCATTTAGTAAAGAACTGTCCTCACCATCTTTGGAAGTGTTAACCTCCTTTGATGGATCACTGGAACCACCAGCTGCATCATGCCTAGCTTGACTAGCAGAGGCCCCTTTGTTCTTGGTACTGGGACCACTAGATGCAATGATATCCATTGGGTCTTCTGCATTAGAGGAATCCATTGGAATCTCTGCATCTTGTGTTGCCATGGATTGGGTCCTATTTCCATTACCACTGTCCTGTACTCCTTCTGAGGTAGATACAGTAGTGGCAGCCCTTTCCACATGGTCATCACCCTCTACATTGACCACCTCATTTATGTTTAGTTCAGACTGAGACATCTGAGAAAGAGGAGCCTCAGATGCCTGTTTCTTAGCCTTTTTGGCTTTATGTTTGGATGGTTTAGGGTCCCTTGTTCTCTTTGATAGTTTCACTGCAGTTTTGGGATGAGAGGAAGGGGGTGTATCTTCCTCTCGAACTGCAGGTGCAGAAGTGGTTGATGGACTAGCTTCTACTCTCAACATGTGTGAAGTTAAAGGTGTATCCTTCCCAGAGAAGGCAGTACCTTTAACAGTACCTTTTCTCTTCATATTTGCAAAAACCTTTTTAGAATGTGAAGAGATAACAATTTTATCACCAGTAGTTGGCAAATCTTTTAAATCTTTGTTGAAAATATGTTGCAAAAATCTTGGATACATTAAAAATTTATCTTTGGGATGCTCCAGATTATACAACATGACAGTGAAAATCAATTTTGAAAAATTAAACTTCTCTCCATTAGCTAAGCAGATTATTGCAGTTGCAATATTACTGCTAAACTGATCAAAAGAAGTCCTTTTTTGAGAAATACATTGTTGTAGGGTATGAATTAAGTATTTCCATTGGGGGCAAAACATTGATTTGAAAAATGTTAACTTGCCATCATTCTCCCCCTCATACCCTAATAATTTTAATTTATCAAAAATTTCAAGAATAGGATAACAATCCATACCATCTGCATCTTGTAGCAACAAGTGAGTACGGATTGAAGCCTCAGAAATTTTGATCACTTTCCCAGCAACTTTTCCCTCAATTGTAGAGACCCCTTCGATTTCTGTTATTTTTGCCGATGTCCAGAAATCATTTAGATGAGAAATATAGATGATGGGGTTTACAGTAAGAGCCTCTTTAAGATTGCTGTGTAACAGAAAATCAATCATTCCATGATAATCATCTGATCCTTGAACTTTCTTCAGAAATGCAAGAATATTATGTTTCTCTGCGATTGCAAGAGTTTCAGATGAAGAAGACGAAGCCATGATCGATTTAAACTTGAAATTGAGTGCGAAGATTTGATGATGTTGGTTGAGGATTTCAAGTTTTTGAGAGCGAGTAAGAGTTGTATGTGAAAATGAAAGATTTTCACCCTCTTGTTCCTGTTATAAACTAGCGGTAGTTACAAGCCCTAATTTAAAACAGTATCAATGACACCAGCGGTACTAACTATAACAATATGACTGGCAGTACAAAACAGCTAGTTAGACTGACGGTGTTAACAGAATAACTAGTATAGTTAGCGGTTGTAACTATAACTAGTATGGCTAGCGGTTGTAACTACAGCTAGCGGTTGTAATTTAATTTTTTTTTTTTTAAACAATTCAGGATCTTGGAGATCCGGAAATTCCAAGTCTTGAGCATAATGACGATTCATCAGATGATCCCTATAAGAAGTGTAAGGAGGAATATAGTTAAATCTGACTTCATTAGATGGATCCAGTTTACACTTGATCCATATCTTGGCTTTGGTTTTTGCTCTTTTTGCCAAGTATTTCCAATGAAGTAATCTGTCCTTTATTTTCCCTGGAAGAGATCTTTTAGCAATGCGTCGCCTAGTCTCAGTTTCTCGACATTGATGCATTAATCCCAGTTGTAGTTATCCAGTTGCTGAACCAGTTCTTGTAGTGTTTCAACTACATGATCATGTTCATACTCTTGAATAGCTTCCATTTGGTGGTATTCATCCAAACTGATCAGCTCAGGGTTTGGTTCTTCTTGAATCTCATTGTCAGAGGTTCCAGAAGTTGTATTACCTGATGTTTTAGCAGAAAATTTTTCTCTTGGAGAGTAATAATTGTCGAACAAGTAAGAAGTTGGAATTTCATTTACAATCACAGCTTGTTCTGGAGTTGGGTTCATTTTTGCCTTTAAAGATTTGAGTTTCTTGAAAAACTTTGAGATAATGAATGACATTTTGGTTGATAAACACGAAGTTATAGAACCCAGAGCTATGATTAGAATTTTGAAAATAAGAAAGATTGTAAGACTGAAAATATTACTATTCTCCTAAAAAGATGTGAATAAGTTGTACTTAAACACATTGGAATCTTTCTTTCAGAAAAATATGTGGTGATAAAACTTTTGGACTTTAGTTTGACCAAAATCAGCCACATATTTTAAAGTAAACCTGCAACCTGCACACAAAATGTATATACACACAAAACAAAAATTCCCAAAAATGTGACAAGTACCAGTTATAAGTATGAACTAGCAGTGTTAACATAACAACTGAACTGGCAGTGGTTATATTTGCACTGGCGGTGTTAACTTGTGTACTGGCAGTATTAACATTAATGCCGGCAGTGTTAACATCTCAGATAAAACAATTAACCCGTTTTAAACACTTTATGAGATATATATACAAAAATGATATTAATGAATAAGATTTATGTCAAGTTAATCATTCAAATACTTGTAATCAAATATGTAAATCTACCCACATCAAATGCTTTAGTGAATAGATCTGCAAATTGATTGTCAGTATGGACTTTGAAAATCTGAATCAATCTTTTCTCATTGCAATCTCTTATAAAATGATATCTGATCTCAATGTGTTTAGTTTTTGAGTGTTTAACTGGGTTATTGATGATACTGATAGCAGAATTGTTGTCAATATACATAGGAGTATTTAAGAATTTCAAACCATAATCTAGCAATTGATTTTGAATCCACAAGATTTGAGCACAACAACTTGCTGCAGCAACATACTCTGCTTCTGCTGTTGAAGTGGATACAGTGGTTTGCTTTTTGCATTGCCATGAGACTAGCCTGTCTCCCAAAAATTGACATCCTCCTGATGTGGACTTTCTATCCACATTTGCACCTCCATAATCACTATCAGTATAAGCAATAAGCTCAAATGCAGACTCTTTTGAATACCATAGGCCCAATTTTGATTGACCTTTGAGATATCTAAAGATCCTTTTGACAGCATACAGATGAGATTGCTTGGGATTTGCTTGGAATCTTGCACACACACATACTGCAAACATGATGTCTGGTCTGCTTGATGTTAAGTACATAAGGGATCCAATCATTGATCTGTATAAGTGTTCATCAACACTCTCCCCCTCAAGATCTGCAACCAGTGGTTTGTGTGTTTCCATTGGAGTGCTAGCAGATTTCACATCCTTGTAACCAAACCTTTCTAGAATGTCATTCACATATTTCCCTTGGTGAATGAAGATACCATCAGACTGTTGATTTACTTGCAATCCCAGAAAGAATGTTAGTTCACCCATTGAGCTCATTTTGAATTTCTGATGCATTAGAGATTCAAATTCTTTGCACAAACAATCTTTTGTAGAACCAAAAATGATGTCATCAACATATATTTGAACAAGTAGAATATCACTCTTGATTCTTTTTGTGAACAAAGTCTTATCAATGGAACCTCTTTTGAATCCATTTTCCAAAAGATACACAGATAAGGTATCATACCAGGCTCTTGGAGCTTGATGTAATCCATACAATGCCTTATCCAATCTGTATACCTTATCAGGATGCATAGGATCCTCAAATCCTGGAGGTTGACACACATACACTTCTTCTTCAATTTTACCATAAAGAAATGCACTTTTTACATCCATTTGATACACTTTGAAGTTCTTGAAGGATGCATAAGCCAAGAATTATCTGATTGCTTCAATTCTTGCCACAGGAGCAAAAAACTTCATCATAATCAATACCTTCTTCTTGAGAATAACCTTGAGCAACCAATCTTGCTTTGTTCTTTATGACAATTCCTCTCTCATCCTTCTTGTTTCTGAACACCCACTTAGTGCCAATGGGCCACTTACCTTTTAGAAGATCCATTAGAGTCCACACCTCTTGGATCTTGAATTGAAGCAGTTCTTCCTGCATTGCCTCAACCCAACTAGAATCCTTTAGAGCTTCAATTGCTTTCTTAGGTTCTATCTGAGATAAGAAACATGCATACAATGAAGTGTTGATTTCCTCTTCATTATCTCTTGATTGCCTTCTGGTTTGCATGGGTGCATCTATGGGACCAATCACATTATCTAAAGGAAGATAGCTTTTGTGAGCTTGATAATGTGATGAAGATGATTCAGGAATACTGGTCTCAAGATTTGTCATGTTTTGATCCAAATCAGGAGGATCAGACACATTGTGACATGGTGTACTTTGATCTTCATCTACATATTCTGATGTATTCTGATCAGTTTCTTGATCTGCTTCCTCTTCTGTTTGATGTAGATTAGAATCTGATAATGTATTCTCATCATCATCAATGGTTGTGACTTGTTCTGGACTTTGTTGTTGTGGAGATTCAAAAACTTCTGGAGGATCAGGAGTCCAGATGGGAAAGAGAACATATTCATGTGCTTTCCCATTTTCCTTATTTGCTTTAACCTGCATATTTGTACCTGCATTTGATGTCTCATACAAGTGTCTAAAAGATTTGGTTAGAGCATCTAGGTCAAACAAGTGTGCTGGTCCTGTTCCTACAAGATTTGGAGTGTGTTCATTGAAAGTCAGATTCATTGTTTCCTCCACAATTCTAGTTCTGTGATTAAATACTCTATAGGCTTTACTGGGAATAGAGTATCCAACAAAACATCCTTCATCAACTTTGCTTTGAAATTTGCCTAAATGATCCTTAGTATTTAAGATGGTAACAGGACAACCAAATGGTTTCAAAAAGCTAACTAAAGGTTTTCTATTGAAAATTAGCTCATAAGGTGTCTTGTTGTGAGGCTTAATGACTAAGGTTCTGTTTTGAACATAGCAAGCAGTGCTAATTGCTTCAACCCAGAAAGTCATTGGTAATTTGGCATCTGCTAACATTGTTCTAGCAGCCTCAATTAGTGCCCTATTCTTTCTTTCAGCAACCCCATTTTGTTGTGGAGTTCTAGGAGCACTAAACTGTCTTTCAATACCTTTTGAATCACAGAATTTATCCATCAATTGATTTTTAAATTCTGTTCCATTGTCACTTCTAATGATTTTAACTTTCAGATTCATTTGATTTTCTATCTTAGTGATGAATGATCTAAGTTGCTCACCAGTTTCATCTTTTGTCCTAAGAAAGAATACCCAACAAAATCCGCTAAAATCATCAATGATCACAAGACAATATGATTTCTTCCCTATACTACTCACATTCGTTGGTCCAAACAAATCCATGTGCAGTAAGTGTAAAGGAATGCAATTTGAATTCATGATTTTGGGCTTATAAGAGGATTTATGTTGCTTGCCTTTTTGACAGGCAACACAGTGATCATTACATGAATATGTTTTCTCAGGTAAACCTCTGACAAGTTTACTTTTAACAAGTTTGTTAATGGTTTTGAAATTCATGTGACACATCCTTCTATGCCAAAGATCAGATTCATCAACAGTAGCCTTTGAAATCAGACAATTTAACTCCTTTTGAGGTATGAAATTTGCTAAGTCACAACAGTACATGTTATTCTTTCTTGGAATTTTCATTAAGATCATATTTGGATCTAGTTTAAATTTGTCAGAAAGAATAAAACATTCTGTATCTGTGAAGTGAACTAGATTCTTTTTCTCAGTAATTTGGCTCACACTTAGCAAATTATGAAGAATTGTTCAACAAAATACACATCAGTAAAGCTTATCTTATCACTGTTGACAATTCCTTTTCCTGTAATCCTTCCACCATTTGGACTACTTCCAAAAGCTACAGGACCTCCATCAAATTTCTTGAAGTTCTGCAACTTGCTTTTATCCCCTGTCATGTGCCTAGAGCAACCACTATCAATGTGCCATGTACTCCTTGACTTGCTCTGCACATATAATTTAAATAGAAATTAGTTTCTCTTGGGAGCCCAAACCAATTTGGTTTTGGGTATCCCTTGTGCATTCACCCAGTCAACTCTTTTGAAGGTCATTGACTGTGAAGCACTGTTGTTCTTGGAAATTTTTGATTTGTCATTGTTTTTTAATTTCCAAGTCCAACTTATATTAGACATAACAGCAGATACGGGTTTAAAAGATTTTGAAGTTGAACCAGTATTCAAAGGCCTGGCAGTCTTAAGATTGGTAGCAGTGTTAATACTACTAGAAGTGTTAACTGCTTTAACAGTTTTAACTGGACGAGCGGTCTTAACTGTGTTAGCAGTGGTAACTTGGTTAGCGGTATTAATATTGCTGGCAGTCTTAATATGCTTGGCGGTTTTAAGTTTTGTTGCTGCAAATGTTTTCTGATTTCCACTGTTGGCTTTATGTCTAGTTAACACTGCTTTCTGTTTTGGAGCAACAGTGTTAACTATAGAAGCCTTGCTCTTCTTAACCATGTTAATAGAATTAATTTTTGATTTAAAAATTTGATGATTAATTCTATCAACAGATGTCCATGAAGGTTTCGTAATCCTTTGAAATCTTGGATTATGAAAGCAATCATGTTGAAGATGATTGGTTCTTCCGCATATGTAACAGGCCTTCTCATCAATCCTTTGAAAACTTGATCCCAATTTTTGTGAGACCATTTGATTCCAGTTTCTTTGATTTCCTCTGAAATAAGTTTTTGGTTTTGACAAGGATGATGAGCTGCTTGTTTTGCACATACATTTTGAACACTTAACAGACTCAAGATTTTTTGACACAGGTTTGTTAATATTTTCACACATTGACTTGCCCTTATTGCTGACTAAACCTAGATCTGTTTTGAGTTTGTTATTTGTGTTGTTCATCTTTTCCAAATTAAGCTTTGCTCTTTCCTGAAACATTTTCTTTCCTTCTACAATTTTTTCTTTCTTCAGATCAGAAACTAATCCAATGAGAGATTTCATTTCCTTTTCACATGATGTTTCAGTCTTACTGCACTCAGGTTTTGATTCATTTTCATCATCAGAGTTTCAATCTGTTATCTCTACATTTTCAACAAACACATTTTCTTCTAAAATTTTAACTGGATCTACCTTTTTAACTTCTTCTACCATACACTCCTTAAGCTTATTCATGTCTAAATCAGTTTTAGGAGGAAAGTAGTTGTGATTATAAGATGGGGGTACATTATTTAAACTGTATCTTATTCCAGTTCTAATTTTATGATGAATCTGTGAGTCAATTATGTTTTGAACACTCTTTGATGCATTTTCAAGATCCCATACTGTCAATTTCATGCTTTCTTTTTCACTAGAGACATGAGCTAATAATTTTTGAAGATCTTCAACTTTATCTTTTAAAACATCTCTTTCATATTTGACATACTCAATATCATAAGCAAATTGAGTCTCATTTTGTTGATATGCTTTAATTCTGTTTTCTAGATCTTCAATTGAAGCAACATAGTGTCTACTTTTTATGTCCCATTCTTTTAGCTCATTGCAGATTTTAGCATTATGATCTCTATAGTGTTTGACAGTTTTCTTGCATACATTAGAACATAATTTAGCTTGTACCTCATATGGAACCTCATCTGAATCTTCAGCTTCTGTTTGAGCCATTAGTGCAAGATTTTGCATTTCTTCAACTTGATCTTGATCACTCCAATCCACTCCTAGTCCATCCAGAGATACTAGAGCATTTGTGGAAGTGTCTTGAATTTGAATGTTTCTTCTTTGATTTCCATTGTACCCACCAGTTCTTTGAGCTGATCTTTGATCATTTCCTTCTTGTTTTGGAGATCTGCATTCTCTAGCAAAATGACCCATCTTGTGACAGTTGTAACATTCTACCTTACTCTTATCAAACCCAGCATTATCTTCTCTTCTTAAGCAGAAATTACTCTTTCCAGTCCTTTGTAAGTATCTCTTTACCCTCATGGAAATCATAGTCATCTGCCATTTCAGATCCATGTCTTCAAGATCATCAGGATTGACTTGCTCTAATTCTTCATGAATGAGTGATGAATTTACATGAGCTGCAAAGAAAGCTTCCATAACTTGATCATAAGATCTGTCCTGTGGTAGTGAACCAGATCCAGATCCATATCCAACTGATGTGCCTCCAAAAGACTTTGACTCAGCTTGTCTTTTACCAGTAGATATAAATGCTGCATTTTGTGCACTTTGAGAGTAACCATCTGCTTGCTTTTTGCTTTCCACTTCTGATTCAAATGATCTGAGATCATTATACAAGTCACTTAACTCCTTATCATCTAAATCACTTTTCTGTCTTAACCCGACTGTGTACATTGTCCATTCATCTCCCAATGATCTTAAGAATTTTCTATTAAGATCATCCTTATCTATGTTGCTTGAGCAATGATCTTTTGTTCTTTTTAGTGCTAGCATTTCCACCAAATATTTTATCCAGTGCCTACATTAGAACCTTTGCATCTGCACACTGATCAAAATTACTTTGATATTCATTTGGAATTGCTATCAAGAGAGTACTGAGAGTTTTCATCTGTGTTGCTCTCTCTTTTCGTTCAATATCAGAGGTTGGTGCTGATCTTGGTAATCTGTAAGCCATTTGCATCAGTTTTATACTTTGGACCATTATCAACAATATCCCACATTTGATAATCTGTAAGCAACATGTATTGCCTAACTCTGTTTCTCCACATCTCATACTCATCAGGTTTGAGTATTGGGATCTTTGTTGCTTGAATCCCATCTGAAGTTTCTGCAGACATTCTTAAAAGTAGCCTAGACTCTAAAGCTTAATTTCTTCAAACACTTCCTGTATTCAAAGCTAACAACTGCTCTGATACCACTTGTGGTTCCCAGACTTGAACAATGTCAAGATTTAACCAACTAAAAGCTTTGAAGTATTAACAAGAAGTTTGCGGAATAACACTTGTTAACAAGGAAGATTTTAATCAGTATGAACAACAAGAAACAATTTAACAACCAAAGCTTCAATATTATTATTGATGGTAATAATACGGATACACTGGTTTTGTATCAGGATTTACAAAGAAACCTTGAAGCTACTTGTTTACAATGAAGAAGATGAGCCATACATATAGTCAAAACAAAAGTACCAACTAATATGCATGTCATGCTTTGAAAATAAGAAAACTATATTTCATCATTATAGTTTTCTTTTACAAGTTATCCTCATTAAAGTTTGGAAACTAATCTAACTATGTATCTGTATTTCTGCTAAGCATGGTCTGTAATTACTATTCACAGCACGTGCAAGTCTGACGGATCCACTAGGCATTGTTTCCGCTGCTATCAGTACCAGCGGTGGAAACCATGTAGACTAGACTAGCGGTATTAACTTCAGATGACTTGACGGTAGAAACTGAGAATAGTCCACCGGTTGTAACAGATGCAGCAGCGTAAACTTCAACCAACGGTGCAAACCGAAACTAGCAGTACTAACAAATAGTTCCAACGGTATTAACTATACTTAGATCAATTTCCAATTATGCATCAGCAGACAATCTGACCCAACATTACTGTTCTGCATTTTTTCGCGGGTTATACGAGTTGGCATACCATTATGATACAATAGATACTATAGCATACACCCCCCTCTAACCTTATATTTTAGCTCCCGATACTTTAGCATACACCCCCCCCCCCCCCTCTAACCCTAAATTTTAGCTCCCCCTAACAATAGGTTACTGAATTACAAATAGACTAGCAGATAACCCGACATGTGTGACCTGTTTCGACCCTAGTCAATTAGGCTAATATTTGAAAAGAAGCTTTTATGTTATGATCTGATTCCTTTTGAATTTAATTATTCTGGTTGGAGTTTGTAGCCTTTCCTATCAATTATAAGAAGAAAAACTAACAGTGTCCTTTGTTGTTAATTTTCAGGCTACGCTTTACGTAAAGGCTGAGATTCAAGAATTTCATGGAGTATTTCATATTTCTAGGATTGTGATTTGCAACTTTTTATGTTACTTAATGTTTTGTTGTAGTTACTTTGATTGTGGACTAATTTGTTAATACTCTAGCTATGGTATGTAATGTTATTCTGGAAGTGGTAATGTTAATATGATTCACTTTTTGAACAAATAGAGGGAAAATTCATTTCTAGTTTCATCGAATAAAAAAGTGTGGCATTTGATAGGTGGTAACAAATCTAGAATGTTGCATTTGATTGTAAAAATGTTGCATTAAAATGCTAAATGTGTTGCACTTAAGTGTAAAAGTGTTGCATTATTGTATAATAAATGTTGCCCTTTGGTCTACAAACTGTTGCATTAGAGCGTAAAAAGTGTTACATTTGAATTTACAAACTGTTGCACTTGAGTATAGAAAGTGTTGCACTTGAGTCCAAAAAGTGTTGCGTTAGCATGTATAAAGTGTTGCACTTGAGTATAAAAAGTGTTGCACTTGAGTTCAAAAAGTGTTGCACTTGAGTTCAAAAAGTGTTGTATTTGAAAAGTGTATCATTTCTTAAATACATGCAACACTTTCAAAAAGTGTTGCATATACTAAAAAAAGTGTTACTTTAGGTCTAAGGCAACGTTACATAAGGCATCACTTTGAAAACTGTCGCATTAGACTTAAAGCGACACTTTTAAGGCTTAAGGCAACACTTTATGGGTGTTGCATTAGCTTAATTTTGTAGTAATTCCTAATCGAATTAAAGCTGTGCAAGCCTCCATAAATGTTATTAATGAGTACAATATAATGTTGTTTATCTACGACATTAACTGTAGGATAAACTGCTATTGAAGGGTTTCCCTTTCTTGCATCGAACACCAATTTGAGTTTTGAAAGTTGGTTTAGGCATACTATATAAGCAAATAAGCAACGAAATAAGCTCCCTCCAAACACCCCCTAACTTGATTTGTCGAAGATCAAATAACCCGTCTGTAGTTCAAGTGTGCACAATACGGTTAAAAAATGAAAACATACAAGAGCTTGAGATGGTACTTTGAACCCATTTAATTACAAACTAATCAAGTTTAGTGTAACGCCCCGAAAACTTGAACATTTTTTTTAATACACGATCCTGCTTAATCATACGCGATCGCGTATTTATCTGATTTACGCGATCCTGCAAATTACTTGGGATCACGTATTTACCCTTGGAAACTAACTGTGAACAAAACACTCTATATTAC
The DNA here is from genome assembly GCA_949592205.1 of Helichrysum umbraculigerum. NCBI lineage: Eukaryota > Viridiplantae > Streptophyta > Magnoliopsida > Asterales > Asteraceae > Helichrysum > Helichrysum umbraculigerum. Next base: position 97,778,015 of record CATIUR010000004.1, read on the forward strand.
GCGATCCAATATGTAAAATGGGATCGCGCATTTAAGATACAAACTCAAGTGTGCTCAATTCATGCAATAATACACGATCATGCATCCTTATACGCGATCGCGTATTGTTATATTTGTTTTAGGCCTGCACCAAAACACTTAAAAATGTACGAACTTCGATCGAGCATAACCTTTTGCTCGTTAACATTTAGATCATGAACATTTGCAAGCACCTCCACTATACCAAAATGAAGGTTTCCCTGTTTACACTTTTTCAAAATACGTGTTAACTCAAAATATGGACTGTAATCCAATTTATTACCATTTTCGGCACTTTTTCTTGACATGTCAAAACGTAAATCACTTGGTTTTTGACCTTCACATTTTCCCAACACTTTCTTGTTGGGTTTTCTATTCCCTAACTAGATTATCATACACGCAGCAGAATAACAAAACTTTAAATAATCTAAGGCAATTAGGAAACTAAACCCTAAGGATCTTAACTTGAATAAATAGTACAATAAACAAATTGGATAGATAAGGAAAAACACTAACCTTGGAGAAAACCTATTTCTCACGCGCAGACCAACCAGCAGAGCTTCGTTACTTGGAGGCAAGTACCCAAAGTAGAATACCTCTAATGCTTCACACCAAAAAACCCAAGAGAAAGTCGAATTTTCAGAATCCTTGAAAATTCGCACTTGAAAACGTATGTTATGAAGGTATAGGATGCCCCTATTTATAGTTGTGGAAGAAACCCCAGATTCGACTCCCAACCGGAGGTTGGACCTTCCAACCGACGGTTGAGTCAGTTTCTGGAATCTTTCGCCAAATTTAATTACTTTTGATTTTCTAATAAGTAAACTATTATTCATTAGCCAAACAATTATAATATTAATACAATTAATATTATCCTTCATCTTTCTCTTGACTGTTCATTGAGGGCAACCCAAAAAGGACTTTACCATTAATGATAGTCTCACCAATTAGTTATGATATTGGATACTATTCCAACAGTCTCCCACTTGGACATATCATCAACTATTATTGGTCTAAGTCTCTAAAAAGTGTCATCCAACGCAACTGCTGAACTCTGAATCATATCTTAGAGTCAGTCCTTTAGATAAGTGATCAACCATTCCTTTGTTTCACGATATCTTTTGAACCGAGACATGGATTATAATCAATCTCAAGATTCATATATGTTTTCTGATTTCCGATTATATTGACTATATGAGACTACTGAACTATCAACTTAGTCCCGGCTAGGCCTAGCACTTTAGAGTCAAACTTTAATCATCAGAGGGCCCATGATATCTCTTTTCCATTTTAGGCAAAAGGAACAAATAAATATCGACTACATAGCACTAGTCAACTCATCATATCATACCTAGCTTACCCTTTATAACTGGCATTTACGCACAACATTTGAATAGACTAAAGTATAACAGATTTGAAGAACTAGATACTCATGTATCTCCATTTCAAGAATAGAAGATATTATCATCTTAAAATCACTCGTGATTTAATCCATGAAGTGATCTCTTTAAGTGCGGGTTTCTCCTATACTTAAATCCCTATCAAGTACCCATGAGTGTTGCAGCATTCTCCATGCCATGTCTAATCTCCATAGACATCTACTAACACTCCATGACATTCTTAATTCACCACATACTTCCTATAGTGTGATCGACTGAGGAGGTTTGAGTAAGAACTTATTACTCTAGAAGTGGTGTCTAAACATGCAAAACTAAAACACAATGACAAACAATAGTAAATGGTAGAACTCCTTCCAATTAAAAATCTCCATTATTTAATCACCAAGTCTATTACAGTTTCCTTCATTGTTTATAACGTTTCAAATTCGAACTAACAACTAAAACTTTACATTATCTCTTAAACCTATGCTCCTAGCATGTTCATCGTGTTTGGACTTTCCTAGTGGCTTTGTGAATGGATCAGCTGGATTTTCTTCTGATCTTATGCTCTTCACAATCACATGTCCTTCTTCGACTTTCTTTCGAACAAAATGGTATTTCCTTTCTATGTGCTTTGACTTTCTGTGATCCTTGGGTTCTCTACTCAAGGCGACCGCACTTTCATTATCACAGAATATAGCAATAGGATCTTATACTGTTGGAACAACTCCAAGATCTCCAATGAAATTCCTCATCCAGATAGCTTCCTTTGCCGCTTCACTAGCTGCAATGTACTCAGACTCGCATGTGGAGTCTGCCACTGTATCTTGCTTAGAACTTTTCCATGTCACCGCTCCCCCATTTAGTAAAAATACCCAACCAGACTTTGAACGACAATCATCTCTGTCTGTTTGGAAACTAGCGTCACTATAACCCGTTAATCTGAGTTCTTCTTCTCCACCATAAACCAAGAACCTGTCTTTAGTATTTCTCAAATACTTAAGAATATTCTTTACAGCTGTCCAATGACCTTCACCAGGATTCTGCTGATGTCGACTCACTAAGCTCAAAGCAAATGAGACATCAGGCCTTGTACACATCATGGCATACATGATCGATCCTATAGCCGAAGCATATGGGATTCGACTCATTCTGTCCAATTCTTGCTATGACTTTGGATACAGATCCTTACTGATCTTAATGCCATGATTCAAGGGTAAGTTCCCTTTCTTAGAATTTTCCATATTGAATCTTTTCAATATTTTATCTATGTACATATCCTGGCAGAGTCCTATGAGACGTTTTGACCTATCTCTATAAATATTTATACCAAGGATATATGCTGCATCTCCAAGATCTTTCATAGCGAAACACTTTCCCAACCAGGCTTTTACACTTTGTAATGTTGGGACATCATTTCCTATGAGCAGTATATCATCCACATATAATACTAAGAATACTACAATACTCCCACTGAACTTGACATATATACAAGACTCATCTTCACTTCTAGAAAATCCAAATTCTGTGACTTTCTCATGGAAGCAGAGATTCCAGCTACGAGAGGCTTGCTTAAGTCTATAAATGGCCTTTTCAAGCTTGCACACTCTATTAGGATACTTTGCATTTTCAAAACCTTCCGGTTGTGTCATGAACACATCCTCTGTCAGTTTCCCATTAAGGAAAGCGGTTTTGACATCCATCTGCCAAATTTCATAATCATGAAATGCAGCTATGGCTAGCATAATCCTAATTGACTTAATCTTAGCTACTGGTGAGAAGGTTTCTTCATAATCAATCCCATAGGTTTGAGTATAGCCTTTCGCTACCAACCTAGCTTTATAAGTGTGTACTTTCCCATCCATTTCTGTCTTCTTCTTGAAGATCCACTTACAACCCACCGTCTTAAGACCGGGTGTAGTGTCAACCAAATTCCAAACTTGGTTGTCATACATGGACTGAATTTCACTTTTCATAGCTTCCTTCCACTTAGCAGCCTCAGGGCCTGCCATCGCTTCCTTGTAGTTAGCAGGCTCATCTAATTCAGCCAGTGTACTATCACTTATCTTATCCTCTTCTTCTATTTGATAACCATAATAGAACTCAGGAGGATTGCTAACTCTACTAGATCTGCGAACGGGTAAGGTTATGTCTTCAGGTTCAACATGTGTATCCACCTCTCGTTGAACGTCAGTGTTTATTATAGGTTCTTTATCGGTAGATTCTTGAATTTCTTCAAGATCAATTTTACCCCCACTGTCCTCTTTAGATATTATTTCTCTCTCAAGGAACACTCCTCTTCGAGCTACAAAGACCACATCATCCTTGGGTATGTAGAACAAATATCCAAATGACTCTTATGGATAACCGACGAAAAGACACTTTTCAGATCTGGAGTCTAGTTTGTCTTGAGCTTCCCGTATAACATAAACTTCACAACCCCAGATTTTGATGTGACCAAGAGAAGGTCTTTTTCCTTTCCACATTTCATATGGTGTCTTTGAAACTTTCTTAGTGGGTATTTGATTTAAGATATGGGCAGCTGTTTCTAATGGATAACCCCAGAAACTTATCGGAAGTGTTGGTCGACTCATCATAGATCGAACCATGTCCAACAAGGTTCTATTTCTCCTCTCAGCAACACCATTAAGCTGCGGTGTTCTAGGAGGAGTCAATTGTGAAACTATTCTACAATGTCGCACCCCCAAAACACGTGGCAGCGGAAGTAGGAGGTGTCACGGGGGTGCCGACCAAATCAAATATCATCGCACAAGATTACATCGAACGACCTCTAGTATGTTGTTTCCTGTGGGTAGTCTTACTGCATGTGTGAACCTGAGAATACACGCTAAAATGGGTCAACATAATGTTGGTGAGTTCATAGGTTTAATCTGTAAAGTAATAATGTAAACACATGATATTTTTTTTGTTGTAAGATAAAGTTTTGTAAAATAAAGTTCTATAAAACAGAGTTTCTGTATAAATCAAGTTCTGTATAAATCCGGTTCTGTATATTATTGCCAATATCGTAATTGTAAATCAGAAGATTTAATAGTTTGTATTGCTTTACCACAATATCGAAATGTTTGTATTGCTTTACCACAATATCGAAATGTTTGTATTGCTTTACCACAATATCGTATTGTATCGCTTTACCGCTATATCGTTTTGTATCGCTTTACCGCAATATCGTTTTGTATTGCTTTACCGCAATATCGTTTTGTATTGCTTTACCGCAATATCGTTTTATATTGCTTTACCGCAATATCATTTTGTATTGCTTTACCGCAATATCGTTTTGTATTGCTTTACCGCAATATCTCAAGCGTAAATCAACAGATTTATATGATCGTATTGGCCTTAGTGGAAAAGAAAGCAACTCATGCAATACGTACAAGTGTTTTCCTAACAACAGTTCACATCACAGTTCATAAAATAGTGCATGTATTCTCACCCCAAAACAGTTCAAACAAGTAAAAAGGGGGCTATGAAACTCACCTGAGTTTAGCAAGCAGCTAGCAAATAATCAAATAAGCAAGCAATGAGTGTATTCAACGTGCACCCTTCTAACATCCTAAACGTATAAGGTTGTATGTAAGTAGATATCTCATAAGACCATCTATAGTGATTGTATAAGTGGGGGTCAATGTCCACTTAAGCCAATCGTGTAGGTGTAGGGTTAATGTCCACCTATGCTAGTTCACTCAACTAGTATGTTCAAAGTAAGTTGTTTATTAAAACCGTGTACGATCCGTTGGTGAAGGTTGTAATAATTATTCTCAAAAGACGTTTACTATTATGTTTATTTTATTGTATAATTTAAGTAGTACGTATTTTGTGTTATCGAGTTGTGTTTGCGTGTAGTTGTTGGTTGTTATTTAAGTTAAACACTAAATGAAAACTTTATTTCATGTATTATGTTATAGGTGACACTAGCCAATTTATGCAACACTTAGTCAATTTATGATTTAGAGTATTCGGTCCAAGTATTCTAAGTGTCGATTTTTCATTCGAGAGTGTTCTCTAGTCTCGTTTTAGGCCCAAGTTACTAAATATGTCACCCAAATCCGTTTTGTTACCATTCTTTCCAAAAATAGTAAGTTTCCAAAAGTAGAAATTTCGAAACCGAGTCCCGTTTTTCTTGACTTGGTCAAACCTACTCGGTTTAACCCAAAACTTTTACCCAACCCTTAAATATTTTCATAGGTCACAATAAGTTAGTCTTTCCCTAAATAGTAAGTCCAAAAGTGTCGGTTTTCATCCTTTGCTAAAATCAGTCCACAATCCTAATTTTTCAGATTTTAACCTGTTTGTCCAATTTATTAAAAATACTTCTACTCCGAAATCAACTAAGAAAAAATTTAAAAATGTTCCTCATCAAGTTGGTTATTTACTGTAATTTTTCCAGATCTTCTAAAAATGTCCACCTATTTTTAAAGTTTATTTTTATCTTTAGTGGTCAGATTTGGACCTACACATGCAATCATCATTTCTGGGCAAAATCTAAAAGGAACTAGTAAAAGTGGTCAACACAAAAGTTGTAGCCAATGAAATTTGTGAAATTTGGGCGGTGGTTTTAGGTCATTTGGAGCTTTGTAGCTCAAGATATGGCCAAAATACTAAGAGTAAAGTTTCTGGATTTCTGGAACAGATTGTATATGTGTTTTTATAAAAATTATTAAAAATAGAAAACGAGCTCATAAAGAGATGAAGCCAGTGGGATTTGAAAGATGACTTCTTGAACTTAATTTTAGGTATACGGAAGAATTTGCTTGCTAAGTTCAAAGTGCAAGTTCTACGATGTACTTGGCACCTAGATCGGTGGGGTGTGATTATGTATTGGACTAAACTAATCCGGTATCGTATAAGGTTGAAATAATTATGTCATTGTCTCCTTTAGTTTTATCCTCCAGTAGTTTCGTATTGGTCGTTGTCACCTCTATCACTAACGTCTCGGTTTGTCTCTATAAGAATTAACTACATCCGATTTTGCAAGATCGAGTATTGCTACTATCAAACCGACTACTAAGAGAATCTTATTTCGTACTAGTCTATCGTACCTATGCCTTTATTGGAAAACCACAATCCAACTTCTCATCTTAGAATTTCCTTAGCAATGTTTCAGGTGTAATCGGTATTCTATTTTCAAAATGGGATTAAAGGTTAGATCATAGAGAAAGATTGAGTGAAAATCAAGTGTTTGTTGATATATATGGTTTTCTTTTGCCAAAAATGTCATCGTAATTTTTGATAACTTTGTTAATAATTTATGAATTTTGAAAATTCTGTAAAAACATTTTGTGGCAAAATTTGTTTAAAATCGCTGCTGACGTGAATCTGTTGAAAACTCTTGTCATTAACAAAACGGGGAAAATTTTGTTTAACGAAAATCCATTGAAAAATTGAAGTTGTGGGAAATTTTGAGTAACCGTTTGATGAAAATTCGTTAAAGGCTCAAATAGATGAAAATACGTTGAAAACTCTGGTCATTGAAAAGTGTTGAAAATTTTGTTTGTCAAAAATCTGTTGGAAGATTTATGTTTGTGAATAATTCGTGGAAAATGTCTGACGAAAGATTTATTTGAAAATTATTTCCTACACACAATCATGTTTAGTGGAATTTCTACTAGTCCTAAGCGAGTTCTATTTTGCACACCAGTCTTAATCGCAAGGCAGCGACTTCGTCTCTAGTCTCCATCACCTGGAGTTGGATAGTTTATATGGTTTCGCTAAGATTTTGTCGATCCTCGAGGATCTGTGCAACTCGGCCCTATGCCAGGTGCATCTAACCTAAACGGATTTCGTGTTGTTCTAACTCCATAGTGTCTATTCTATTTTCGTGGAGGCGTAGCCTAGCAGCTAGTACCAGAACGGTATGGTAAGTGGGTTCATGTGCGTATAGAGAGGTTCGTATGTCGATAGCTTCTTCGTCCTCTGTAGAAATCTATATTCCTTCTCCAGTTCTCCAAGTCCCAAGTGTTGCGGGTAACCAATTCCATTGGCGGAAATCTGCCCTACGACGGGTCCTAGTGGGTGGAGTATGAGTGGTAGTGGTATAAATAGGACAAGTTCTAGTTCGAGGTGGTGTGTCTGTTCTTCTAGTCGTGTGTAGCACACGTGCTCCATGAGTCTATGATACAAGTGGGAACGAAGAGTGCGAAGTGACGGGAGGAGGTGTAGTTCATCTAGGTGTCGAAGTATCGTACGGTTTAAGTTCTATACGTGTTCCCGAGTGATTTGTTTGCGAGCGGAAAGAAGAGGGTGAAGTAGGCGTCACTTATTTGGGTGGCGAATCCTTTGGTGGATTCTCCCTAAGTGAGTCCTATTCGATTATTTCGTTGCCCGATATGGTTGGGCGAATGGGTACCGTAGAAATCTTCACAGTAGTGTGTAAGGCTAGAGCCTCGTTTTCGATGTCAGGTGACGTAGTTATGGGAGTGGTTGCCGTGAAGAATGGCAAAAAAGTTTGTATACATAAGGTTATATATATACTCATATACATATAAAAACCTAGCACATAAGCACGTATAAAGGTTGGTCCCGTTTCTAACCTTGATCAAAGTCTTCTAATGTATTCCTATTCACTATAACCATTTCAGGTCTTGCATCGAATCTCCTTTAATTGTACATAGTTGATCAGTCTATGTTAAATTAAGTTCGAATGATGCAGTTGCTGAACCAGTCATACCAAATGAGGAATACTAACCTAACGGTTATAGTCTAGGTCACTAATGCAATCCTAGTTCGCTATAACCTTAGGCTCTGATACCAATCTGTCGCACCCCCAAAACACGTGGCAGCGGAAGTAGGAGGTGTCATGGGGGCGCCGACCAAATCAAATATCATTGCACAAGATTACATCGAACGACCTCTAGTATGTTGTTTCCTGTGGGTAGTCCTACTGCATGTGTGAACCTGAGAATACACTCTAAAATGGGTCAACATAATGTTGGTGAGTTCATAGGTTTAATCTGTAAAGTAATAATGTAAACACATGATTTTTTTTGTTGCAAGATAAAGTTTTGTAAAATAAAGTTCTGTAAAACAGAGTTTCTGTATAAATAAAGTTCTGTATAAATCCGGTTCTGTATACTATTGCCAATATCGTAATTGTAAATCACAAGATTTAATAGTTTGTATTGCTTTACCACAATATCAAAATGTTTGTATTGCTTTACCACAATATCGAAATCTTTGTATTGCTTTACCACAATATCGTATTGTATCGCTTTACCGCTATATCGTTTTGTATTGCTTTACCGCAATATCGTTTTGTATTGCTTTACCGCAATATCGTTTTGTATTGCTTTACCGCAATATCGTTTTGTATTGCTTTACCGCAATGTCGCAAGCGTAAATCAACAGATTTATATGATCGTATTGGCCTTAGTGGAAAAGAAAGCAACTCATGCAATACGTATAAGTGTTTTCCTAACAACAGTTCACATCACAGTTCATAAAATAGTGCATGTATTCTCACCCCAAAACAGTTCAAACAAGTAAAAATGGGGCTATGAAACTCACCTGAGTGTAGCAAGCAGCTAGCAAATAATCAAATAAGCAAGCAATGAGTGTATCCAACGTGCAACCTTCTAACATCCTAAACGTATAAGGTTGTATGTAAGTAGATATCTCATAAGACCATCTATAGCGATTGTATAAGTGGGGGTCAATGTCCACTTAAGCCAATCGTGTAGGTGTAGGGTTAATGTCCACCAATGCTAGTTCACTCAACTAGTATGTTCAAAGTAAGTTGTTTATTAAAACCGTGTACGATCCGTTGGTGAAGGTTGTCAAAAGATGTTTACTATTATGTTTGTTTTATTGTATAATTTAAGTAGTACGTATTTTGTGTTATCGAGTTGTGTTTGCGTGTAGTTGTTGGTTGTTATTTAAGTTAAACTCGATACTAAGGTATTCTCCTCCCCTATCGGATCGGATAACCTTTATCAATCTGCCCTGTTGATTCTCTACTTCATTTTGATATCTTTTGAATACCTCAAAAGTATCCGACTTATGTTTGATCAGATAAACATGTCCAAATCAACTGATTTCATAAGTAAATGTAACATAGTATCGATTTCCACCTTTTGTGGCACATTGGAATGGTCAACATACATCTGTATGTACCAAATCCAATAGTCCTTCACCTCTTTCACACGTTCCTGTGAATGGTTACTTAGTCATCTTGCCTAATAAACAAGATTCGTATACATCATCTGATTTGAGGTCGAATGATTCCAACACTCCATCCTTTTGGAGTTGGGCGATACGTTTCTTGTTTATGTGCCCAAGACGACAATGCCACAACTTGAATTTATCAATATCATTAGACGAATCAACATTTAAAATAACATTGCTAACACATTCAACATTTTCATATATGCCTTTGTAAGGAGAAGCTTTAAAATAAAACAATCATTTAAATAAACCAAAATATCTCCATTTCCATTATTAAAAGTAAAATTGTAACACCCCCAAATTTAATGATTTGCGGAAACATATTTAGGTGTTACTAATCAATAATCAAAGCACAAGATATATAGTAAACGACTCTATATGCGTCGTTTTAACAAAATATATTGATATTAAAATGTTTACAACATTTTCAGCCAATACATAGCTCGTGTTCGATTATATGAGAGATTTCAGTACATAAGTACTTGTACAAAATATACTAATGCAAAAAAATCTCAAATGTTTGCATGCTGACTCGAGCAATTGATTCCCTGATACAGTCCAAACCTACTGCTGGTTACCTGCGATACATGCTAAAATGGGTCAGCTAAAAGCTGGTGAGCTCACAGGTTTGAAATCAGATAATATTGTATGAACCGCAAGATTTAAGTAATTGAATTGCATCCAGCAATTGATAATGTAAGTGTATACAGCCATGAGCACATAGTTGAGCTTAACTCGTGGGTCAGGGTCACAGCCTGAGCGTTTTTGCCTCCACGAATGCCTAATCAACACTCGTCTTCCCAAATATTAGTACGTCCGTTTACCCGATTAGTGCTTGCTAACCCGGACGAGGAGGGTCAATCCTATATGGTACCATATACTAATATTCATGCTACAACGTATTAACAACTATGCTGACGGAGGACTTTAAATGATTAGTCGTGAGTAACTCATGTAGTATATGAAAAAGTTGTACTTGCGTTCACATGTTAAAAAAGAGCATTGTATCACACCCTTGAGCAAAAAGCAGTAAAAAGAGGGGCTATGAGACTCACCTGAGTCTAGCGAGTTTAACTTAATAAACTGAAGTTGATTAGCCGAGTAATGAAGTCCAAAGACTTGTAACCTGAGGGTGTCCACGACACGCGTTGGTTAAATTTGAGTCGGTATCTACCAAGAATACCTTGAAGTTGTTCGTCCAACTAGAATGTCCAATTTCCCATAATTTGTTTCGATTGTTTGAGTTTCGAAAGTTTGTACGGCCCGTTGGTGAATGGTTGTAATAATAATCTTAATATTATTATTTTGATTTCGGAGTGTTTTATAAGTTTTGACACTTAGTATGAAATGTATTTACAAACTCATTATGACGGGGGTCCGGGGGCAGCGCCCCTGGTTGCGGGGTTCCAAGGGGCAGAGCCCCTGGTCGGGGTCGAGCTGCCGAGTCAGCTCGGAGGGAAAAATTCATATTTACCACCTTGTTTTAGTGAAAATCTCTTAAAAATTCTGGTTTTTCAGGTTCTGTTTTATGCAACGACGTCGCATGCAACGTAAGGGGCTACGTTGGGTGCGACGTCGCAAGCCCTGACTGCGACGTTGAGTATGACGTCGCTATGTGCGACTTTTGCAATTTAATGCGACGCTGTGGGTGGCGTCGCTATGTGTGACGTGGTGATTGGTATTGCGACGTTGCAACTGACGTCGCAATTGGGCCAAGCCAGATGCGATGTCGGAGCCTGTTCGGATTTCGGTGGCTGAAAAGTCGGTCGTGAGGCTTCCGTTTGGTCCAAATCTTTTACCTAACCCATTTTTGGACATTTTGAGCATGTATAAACAACAAACAAGTAAAAATGAGTAAAAACGGAGAGTTTCGAGTTTTTGTCGGAAACTTACAAAGTGTCGGATCAAAAATCCGGAAAGATAGAAGTGTAGACCGTTGCGTGGTGATCGTTTTTCCTAAAAGAGCTTTGCGATCCGGTGTCGTGTGTTGGTAGTATTTTGTGATTTTGTGTGATGGTGGTAGTGTGGTGTTTGAGAGAAAAGAAGAGAAGAAAGAGAAGAGAAAGATGAGAAGTGAGAAAGTGGGGAGGGATCCTCCCTTTTTGGCTGCATTTTCGTGGGGCCCACCCCTATGTGGGTGTGTCCCAAACTTGTTCCCCGCGTTTGCGCTCCGTGCGGTGTTTGTTTTCCCGATTGTTTAAACGTTTAAATATTTTTTTATGCGTTTAAATATAAGTTTTAAGATGTAAATATTTATTAAATGTTTTACTTGGATTATTTTATCAAACCTCTAATAATTTGGATTATAATAAAAAGTAGTTTAAATAAATTTGCGTATTTATCGTTTTTAAATCGTGTAAGCTTTAACCGTGTGATACGAGACAATTTAGAAGTATTACTCAAAATGTTATCAATAATGTTTTTATAATTAAATCAAAATGTTTCACCAACGTCCGAAATAATTGAACCGAATTACATTCGATTTAAACTTGTACGATTTAATCAAATCGTATAATTTGTATATATTCATCAATTTATATTCCGATACATTAATTAGCCTAACACAGAACTAATTACATGTATTAACATAGGATTAGGCACTAATTACTAGTCCTAATTTGGCGGGTGTCACATTCTCCCCCCGTTAGGAGAATTTCGTCCCGAAATTTAGCTCGAGGTCGCGTTTGATGTAGAATCAGTGAATAACTGAGGATACTTGAGTCGCATTTGGTCTTCCCGTTCCCAAGTGAATTCCGGACCACGCCGCGAATTCCACCTGACCTTAACAATGGGAATACGACTTAGTTTGAGTTGTTTGACCTAACGGTCCATGATTTCAGCAGGTTCCTCAACAAAATGAAGTTTATTATCGACGCGAATCTCGTCAAGTGGTATGATAAGTGTCTCATCAGACAAACACTTTTTCAAGTTTGAAATGTGAAAAGTGGGGTGCACGCTGCTGAGTTCGGATGGTAGCTGCAACCGATATGCTACGGGGCCAATCCTTTCGAGTATCTCGAAAGGCCCGATGTACCTGGGATTTAACTTCCCGCGTTTACCGAATGGGATTACGCCTTTCCAAGGCGATACTTTCAGGAGTACTCGATCCCCAACTTGGAACTCGAGTGGTTTGCGTCTCACGTCAGCGTAACTTTTCTGACTATCACGTGCGGCTTTGAGTCGGTTTTGGATTTCAACAATTTTCTCGGTGGTTTCGTGTATGAGTTCAGGACCAGTGAGTTGACTGTCTGCCACTTCGGTCCAACAAATCGGTGATCGGCACTTACGACCGTACAGTGCTTCGAATGGTGCAGCCTTAATGCTGGCGTGATAACTGTTATTGTAGGAAAATTCGCACAATGGCAGGTGTCTTTCCCAGTTTGCACCGAAGTCAACTACGCAAGCTCGTAGCATGTCTTCCAGTGTCTGAATAGTTCGTTCACTTTGGCCATCGGTTTGAGGGTGATATGCGGTACTCATATCGAGACGGGTACCCAATGATTTTTGAAGTGATTGCCAAAAGTGAGAGGTGAAGCGGGCATCTCTATCGGAGATAATCGAGGTTGGAACACCGTGTCGGGAAACAATTTCTTTGATGTAGATTTGTGCGAGGCGTTCCATTTTATAGGTTTCTTTGATAGCAAGGAAATGAGCAGATTTCGTGAGACGATCGACGATCACCCAAATGGTATCGCAACCGCTCGATGACTTGGGTAGTTTGGTTATGAAATCCATGGCGATTTGTTCCCATTTCCATTCGGGAATGTCGGGTTGTTGGAGTAAGCCAGAAGGCTTTTGATATTCAGCTTTGACTTTTGAGCAAGTAAGACACTTGCTGACGTATGTCGTGATTTCGGCTTTCATGTTCGGCCACCAATAGAGTTCCTTGATGCCGTGGTACATTTTATCGGATCCCGGATGGATAGAATATTTGGACTTGTGAGCTTCATCCATCACCAAGTCCCGCAGGTTCCCAAAACTAGGCAACCAGATTCGGTTAGAGAAGTACCTAACTCCGTTAGGTTTGGTTTCAAATTGTTTGTCCATGCCCCGCAAGGCTTCGTTTTTGGCGTTGTCAGGTTTGAGAGCTTCGAGTTGAGCAGTGAGAATCTGAATGTTTAGATCGTTATGAATAGTCATGCTGAGAGCTCGGACTCGAAGTGGTTTCGATCGTTCTTTTCGACTGAGGGCATCGGCAACAACATTTGCCTTCCCTGGATGGTATTTGATTTCGCAATCGTAATCGGTAAGCAACTCGACCCATCGACGTTGCCTCATGTTGAGATCCTTTTGATCGAATATGTGTTGGAGACTTTTGTGGTCGGTAAAGATTGTGCACCTAGTGCCGTAGAGATAGTGTCTCCAGATTTTGAGAGCAAAGACAACAGCTCCAAGTTCTAGGTCATGAGTGGTGTAGTTCTTTTCATGAACTTTGAGTTGTCGTGAGGCGTAAGCAATGACCTTGTCTCGTTGCATCAGCACGCAACCGAGACCTTGATGGGAAGCATCGCAGTATACCACGAAGTCAGCGGTGCCTTCGGGTAGTGATAAGATTGGAGCACTGCAAAGCTTTTGTTTGAGGAGTTGGAAAGCTGACTCTTGTTTATCAGTCCAATTGAACTTCTTTTCCTTCTGAGTCAGTACCGTGAGTGGTTGGGCTATCTTGGAGAAATTTTCGATGAACCGACGGTAATACCCCGCCAATCCCAAGAATTGGCGTACCTCGGTTGGAGTGGTTGGCGCTTGCCAGTCTTTGATAGCCTCGATTTTTGATGGATCAACATGAATTCCTTGACTGTCAATCACGTGTCCAAGGAATTGAACGGTCTGCATCCAGAACTCACACTTAGAGAATTTGGCGTAAAGCTCCTCGTGCTTAAGTAATTCTAGGATAGTTTTGAGGTGTTGCGCATGCTCTTGCTCGCTGCGCGAATAAATGAGGATGTCATCAATGAAGACGATGATAAATTTGTCAAGATAAGGTTTGCACACCTGATTCATAAGGTCCATGAATACAGCCGGTGCGTTGGTTAGACCAAAGGGCATCACTTGAAACTCGTAGTGTCCATATCGGGTTCGGAAAGCAGTTTTCGGGATGTCGGTGTCGCGAACACGTAGCTGATGATAACCGGACCGAAGATCGATCTTTGAATAAAAACTCGACCCTTGTAGTTGGTCAAACAGGTCATCGATGCGCGGAAGTGGATATCGGTTCTTAACGGTTAACTTGTTCAACTCTCGGTAGTCGATACACATTCTGAATGAACCGTCCTTCTTTTTGACAAACAAGACCGGAGCTCCCCAAGGTGAAGAACTCGGTCTGATGAATCCTCTATCCAGGAGTTCCTGTAACTGAGTGGATAGCTCCTAAAGTTCGGATGGGGCTAAACGGTATGGTGCTCGGGCTACCGGTGCAGCACCCGGCACGAGATCGATTGAGAACTCAACCTGTCTAGGTGGAGGTAGACTAGGTAGTTCTTCCAGAAAGACTTCGGGAAAGTTTCTAACAATTGGCACATCCTCAAGTCGCTTCCCCTCCGACTTTTTCTCCGTTATGTGCGCGAGGATTGCAGGATAACCCTTTCTCAGAAATTTTCGGGTTTTCAGACAAGAGATGATGTTGAGTCTCGTCCCACCGGTCTCCCCTTGTATGATCAAGGTTCTACCGACGGCGAGAGGAATGCGGGCAATCTTGTCATGACAAACGATTTCGGCCCGATGCTTGGACAACCAGTCCATACCCACGATGACGTCAAAACTTCCGATTCTAACAGGCATGAGGTCAATTGAAAAGGTTTCGTCCGCTAGTTTTAAAGTGCAATTAGGTATTACACTATTGGTTTCTATGAGTTTGCCGTTTGCTAGCTCTACGGTGTACTTAACATCTAAGGCAACGGGGGCGATGTCAAGTAATGGATAAAACTCATCAGAAATAAAGCTCCTATCGGCACCAGTATCAAATAGAACAGAAGCAGATAAGTTGTTGAGGAGGAACATACCCGAGACCACATTTGGGTCTTGACGGGCATCCCCAGAGTTGAGTACGAAGGCTCTACCTCTAGCGTTGTTGTTGCTGTTGTTGTTGTTGTTGTTGTTGCGGTTGTTGTTGTTGCCCTTGTTCTTCAGTTTTGGGCACGCATCCCTGAAGTGCCCGGGGTTACCGCATTCAAAACAGGCTCTGGAGGGCCTAGTGTTGCGGTTGGAGTTGTTGTTGTCGGTTGGTGATCTGCAGTCCCTGATAAGGTGTTCGTGCCTCTTGCAGTTGCTGCAATAGGGACCACAAGGGCCTTCGTGGTGGCGGCTGCATTTGGAGCAATAGGGTTTGCTCCCAATGTAACCCTGTTGATTGTCGGTGGTGGAGTTGTAGGCTTTGATGGTGTCTGGTTTCTTGTTTGGGTGGTTGTTGGGGTTGTCGGACCACTTTCGTTTGTGTTGATTGGAGGATGAAGTGGGTGGTTCTGAGTCCTCGTTCATCGCCATAAGGTCGTGGGCCAATCGGATGGCACCATCTATTGTGGTTTGGTTTGAGGAAGCGACATTCCCCCGAACAGGTTTCGGAAGACCAAGAATGTACTTCCTAATTTTGTCGGGTTCGGTGCTTACCATTGTCGGGCGAAGGGTGGCGAGTTGGTTGAACCTGGTGGTGTACGAGTCAATATCGGTTCCATGTACTTTTAGGTTCCAGAATTCTTCGTCCAGCTTTTGGAGCTGTTCGATCGGGCAGTACTTGGCGGTGAGTTTGTTTTTCAAGTCCTCCCAGGTGAGTTGATAGGCAGTTTCAGCACCCACAGACTGGGCGTATGAGTTCCACCAGGAGTGGGCATCATCTTCAAGGGTGCAAGTTGCAAAGTTGACCTTGTCGTCCTTCGCGCATTTGCTGACGCGGAAAACAGTCTCTATCTTTTCGAACCATCTGATTAGTCCGATAGCCCCTTCAGTACCCTTGAAGCTTGAGGGTTTGCAGTTTTGGAAGTCCTTGTAGGAACAAGGCTTAGCGGCGGTGGTTTCTGCGGTATCGCTGTTTCTCCCGGAGTACAGTGAAGTATTCCGTGCCAGGGCTTCAGTCAGAGCCTGAGCTATGAGTGATGTAAGCTGAGCATCAGAGTATGGTCTCGTCTTTGGCGGCATGCTTTTTCAATAACAGAAATGGAGATACACGAGATTTTGTAAGAAAGTTATATTTGTCACAGATGTTCATGTATAAAAGCGGTAATACATAACATCAATATGAAAATGGAAATTAACATACATTGGAACAGTAGAAATATTTGATAGATAATACGAGTTCAAAGATTACATCCCATGGATGCATTACAAAAGGTGTCGGGAATTGTTACATCCGACCGAATTATAGAGTAACGCTTAGATAGTGATTAGATTACAGGGTAGATTACAAGACAAAGACTATACTAGTCGCGACGCAGATTAATCTGCTCCATCATTTCAACAAGACGATCCACGGTATTTGCAAGTCTGCTGGCTTGTCGGGCGTTATCTTCTGCCAGGACTAGTCGTTGCACTAAGCTATGAACGTATTCCTCTGCTTCCCGTGAGCGTTGCTCACATTCTTCTAGCCTCTGCTGCAAAAGAGCAGTTTCTACGCTTACCTCCACTACCTTGTTGCGAAGAACATCCACGTTGTTGATGGTGGTTTCGTGATCCTCAGAGACTTGGTTGATGCGCTCGAGGGATGTAAGTCTCCAGTTTTCATTCGTTTCTTGCAACACGACATCCATGGTGCGAAGTCGTTGCTCGTGTTGGTTCACCCTAGCGGCTAAGGTCGGCAAGGTGAAGTGGGTAGGGTACGGGCCAGCTCGAGGCAACCTGGCGTTCCTCCTAGCTACCCTTGGGTTCTGCGACCTAGATTGAGAGCGCGATGAATTGGGCGGTGTGCTTGCCATTTCTGAGACAAAGCGTTAGTAGGAATGAGGCCTATATTCATATGATACATATATAACATAGCCTATTGAGTGTCTAGCACAGACAAGTTTAAGTCTCGGTTCTCTCGAGGTCAGAGTCAACTAGTGTACCCCCGTTTAACATAACCATTTCAGACCTTACATCATCTTTCCTTAATTGTACATAGTTGATCAGGCTATGTTAAATTAAAGTCGTATGCTGTAATTCCCGAACCAGTCATGCCTAATAAGGAAATACTGCCTAACGGTCATAGTCTAGGCCCTCTAAATGCAACCTAGTTCACTATAACCTTAGGCTCTGATACCAATCTGTAACACCCCCAAATTTAATGATTTGTGGAAGCATACTTTGGGTGTTACTAATCAATAATCAAAGCACAAGATATATAGTAAACGACTCTATATGCGTCGTTTTAACAAAATATATTGATATTAAAATGTTTACAACATTTTCAGCCAATACATAGCTCGTGTTCGATTATATGAGAGATTTCAGTACATAAGTACTTGTACAAAATATACTAATGCAAGAAAATCTCAAATGTTTGCATGCTGACTCGAGTTATTGATTCCCTGATACAGTCCAAACCTACTGCTGGGTACCTGCGATACATGCTAAAATGGGTCAGCTAAAAGCTGGTGAGCTCACAGGTTTGAAATCAGATAATATTGTATGAACCGCAAGATTTAAGTAATTGAATTGCATCCAGCAATTGATAATGTAAGTGTATACAGCCATGAGCACATAGTTGAGCTTAACTCGTGGTTCAGGGTCATAGCCTGAGCGTTTTTGCCTCCACGATTGCCTAATCAACACTCGTCTTCCCAAATATTAGTACGTCCGTTTACCCGATTAGTGCTTGCTAACCCGGACGAGGAGGGTCAATCCTATATGGTATCATATACTAATATTCACGCTACAACGTATTAACAACTATGCTGACGGAGGACTTTAAATGATTAGTCATGAGTAACTCATGTAGTATATGAAAAAGTTGTACTTGCGTTCACATGTTAAAAACGAGCATTGTATCACACCCCTGAGCAAAAAGCAGTAAAAAGAGGGGCTATGAGACTCACCTGAGTCTAGCGAGTTTAACTTAATAAACTGAAGTTGATTAGCCGAATAATGAAGTCCAAAGACTTGTAAGCTGAGGGTGTCCACGACACGCGTTGGTTAAATATGAGTCGGTATCTACCAAGAATACCTTGAAGTTGTTCGTCCAACTAGAATGTCCAATTTCCCATAATTTGTTTCGATTGTTTGAGTTTCGAAAGTTTGTACGGCCCGTTGGTGAATGGTTGTAATAATAATCTTAATATTATTATTTTGATTTCGAAGTGTTTTATAAGTTTTGACACTTAGTATGAAATGTATTTACAAACTCATTATGACGGGGTCCGGGGGCAGCGCCCCTGGTTGCGGGGTTCCAAGGGGCAGAGCCCCTGGTCGGGGTCGAGCTGCTGAGTCAGATCGGAGGGAAAAATTAATATTTACCACCTTGTTTTAGTGAAAATCTCTTAAAAATTCTGGTTTTTCAGGTTCTGTTTTATGCGACGTAGCATGCGACGTGGCATGCGACGTAAGGTGCGACGTTGGATGCGACGTCGCAAACCCTGACTGCGACGTTGAGTATGATGTCGCTATGTGCGACTTTTGCAATTTAATGTGGGTAGCATCGCTATGTGCGACGTGGTGATTAGTATTGCGACGTTGCAACTGACGTCGCAATTGGGCCAAGCCAGATGCGACGTCAGAGCCTGTTCGGATTCCGGTGGTCGGAAAGTCGGTCGTGAGGCTTCCGTTTGGTCCAAATCTTTTACCCAACCCAATTTTGGACATTTTGAGCATGTATAAACAACAAACAAGTAAAAATGAGTAAAAACGGAGAGTTTCGGGTTTTTGTCGGAAACTTACAAAGTGTCGGATCAAAAATCCGGAAAGATAGAAGTGTAGATCGTTGCGTGGTGATCGTTTTTCCTAAAAGAGCTTTGTGATCCGGTGTCGTGTGGTGGTAGTATTTTGTGATTTTGTGTGATGGTGGTAGTGTGGTGTTTGAGAGAAAAGAAGAGAAGAAAGAGAAGAGAAAGATGAGAAGTGAGAAAGTGGGGAGGGGATCCTCCCTTTTTGGCTGCATTTTCGTGAGGCCCACCCCTATGTGGGTGTGTCCCAAACTTGTTCCCCGCGTTTGCGCTCCGTGCGGTGTATGTTTTCCCGATTGTTTAAACGTTTAAATATTTTTTTATGCGTTTAAATATAAGTTTTAAGATGTGAATATTTATTAAATGTTTTACTTGGATTATTTTATCAAACCTCTAATAATTTGGATTATAATAAAAAGTAGTTTAAATAAATTTGCGTATTTATCGTTTTTAAATCGTGTAAGCTTTAACCGTGTGATACGAGACAATTTAGAAGTATTACTCAAAATGTTATCAATAATGTTTTTATAATTAAATCAAAATGTTTCACCAACGTCCGAAATAATTGAACCGAATTACATTCGATTTAAACTTGTACGATTTAATCAAATCGTATAATTTGTATATATTCATCAATTTATATTCCGATACATTAATTAGCCTAACGCAGAACTAATTACATGTATTAACATAGGATTAGGCACTAATTACTAGTCCTAATTTGGCGGGTGTCACATTCTCCCCCCGTTAGGAGAATTTCGTCCCGAAATTTAGCTCGAGGTCGCGTTTGATGTAGAATCAGTAAATAACTGAGGATACTTGAGTCGCATTTGGTCTTCCCGTTCCCAAGTGAATTCCGGACCACGCCGCGAATTCCACCTGACCTTAACAATGGGAATACGACTTTGTTTGAGTTGTTTGACCTCACGGTCCATGATTTCAGCAGGTTCCTCAACAAAATGAAGTTTGTTATCGACGCGAATCTCGTCAAGTGGTATGATAAGTGTCTCATCAGACAAACACTTTTTCAAGTTTGAAATGTGAAAAGTGGGGTGCACGCTGCTGAGTTCGGATGGCAGCTGCAACCGATATGCTACGGGGCCAATCCTTTCGAGTATCTCGAAAGGCCCGATGTACCTGGGATTTAACTTCCCGCGTTTACCGAATGGGATTACACCTTTCCAAGGTGATACTTTCAGGAGTACTCGATCCCCAACTTGGAACTCGAGTGGTTTGCGTCTCACGTCAGCGTAACTTTTCTGACTATCACGTGCGGCTTTGAGTCGGTTTTGGATTTCAACAATTTTCTCGGTGGTTTCGTGTATGAGTTCAGGACCAGTGAGTTGACTGTCTCCCACTTCGGTCCAACAAATCGGTGATCGGCACTTACGACCGTACAGTGCTTCGAATGGTGCAGCCTTAATGCTGGCGTGATAACTGTTATTGTAGGAAAATTCGCACAATGGCAGGTGTCTTTCCCAGTTTGCACCGAAGTCAACTACGCAAGCTCGTAGCATGTCTTCCAGTGTCTGAATAGTTCGTTCACTTTGGCCATCGGTTTGAGGGTGATATGCGGTACTCATATCGAGACGGGTACCCAATGATTTTTGAAGTGATTGCCAAAAGTGAGAGGTGAAGCGGGCATCTCTATCGGAGATAATCGAGGTTGGAACACCGTGTCGGGAAACAATTTCTTTGATGTAGATTTGTGCGAGGCGTTCCATTTTATAGGTTTCTTTGATCGCAAGGAAATGAGCAGATTTCGTGAGACGATCGACGATCACCCAAATGGTATCGCAACCGCTCGATGACTTGGGTAGTTTGGTTATGAAATCCATGGCGATTTGTTCCCATTTCCATTCGGGAATGTCGGGTTGTTGGAGTAAGCCAGAAGGCTTTTGATATTCAGCTTTGACTTTTGAGCAAGTAAGACACTTGCTGACGTATGTCGTGATTTCGGCTTTCATGTTCGGCCACCAATAGAGTTCCTTGATGCCGTGGTACATTTTATCGGATCCCGGATGGATAGAATATTTGGACTTGTGAGCTTCATCCATCACCAAGTCCCGCAGGTTCCCAAAACTAGGCAACCAGATTCGGTTAGAGAAGTACCTAACTCCGTTAGGTTTGGTTTCAAATTGTTTGTCCATGCCCCGCAAGGCTTCATTTTTGGCGTTGTCAGGTTTGAGAGCTTCGAGTTGAGCAGTGAGAATCTGAATGTTTAGATCGTTATGAATAGTCATGCTGAGAGCTCGGACTCGAAGTGGTTTCGATCGTTCTTTTCGACTGAGGGCATCGGCAACAACATTTGCCTTCCCTGGATGGTATTTGATTTCGCAATCGTAATCGGTAAGCAACTCGACCCATCGACGTTGCCTCATGTTGAGATCCTTTTGATCGAATATGTGTTGGAGACTTTTGTGGTCGGTAAAGATTGTGCACCTAGTGCCGTAGAGATAGTGTCTCCAGATTTTGAGAGCAAAGACAACAGCTCCAAGTTCTAGGTCATGAGTGGTGTAGTTCTTTTCATGGACTTTGAGTTGTCGTGAGGCGTAAGCAATGACCTTGTCTCGTTGCATCAGCACGCAACCGAGACCTTGATGGGAAGCATCGCAGTATACCACGAAGTCAGCGGTGCCTTCGGGTAGTGATAAGATTGGAGCACTGCAAAGCTTTTGTTTGAGGAGTTGGAAAGCTGACTCTTGTTTATCAGTCCAATTGAACTTCTTTTCCTTCTGAGTCAGTACCGTGAGTGGTTGGGCTATCTTGGAGAAATTTTCGATGAACCGACGGTAATACCCCGCCAATCCCAAGAATTGGCGTACCTCGGTTGGAGTGGTTGGCGCTTGCCAGTCTTTGATAGCCTCGATTTTTGATGGATCAACATGAATTCCTTGACTGTCAATCACGTGTCCAAGGAATTGAACGGTCTGCATCCAGAACTCACACTTAGAGAATTTGGCGTAAAGCTCCTCGTGCTTAAGTAATTCTAGGATAGTTTTGAGGTGTTGCGCATGCTCTTGCTCGCTGCGCGAATAAATGAGGATGTCATCAATGAAGACGATGACAAATTTGTCAAGATAAGGTTTGCACACCCGATTCATAAGGTCCATGAATACAGCCGGTGTGTTGGTTAGACCAAAGGGCATCACTTGAAACTCGTAGTGTCCATATCGGCTTCGGAAAGCAGTTTTTGGGATGTCGGTGTCGCGAACACGTAGCTGATGATAACCGGACCGAAGATCGATCTTTGAATAAAAACTCGACCCTTGTAGTTGGTCAAACAGGTCATCGATGCGCGGAAGTGGATATCGGTTCTTGACGGTTAACTTGCTCAACTCTCGGTAGTCGATACACATTCTGAATGAACCGTCCTTCTTTTTCACAAACAAGACCGGAGCTCCCCAAGGTGAAGAACTTAGTCTGATGAATCCTCTATCCAGGAGTTCCTGTAACTGAGTGGATAGCTCCTGAAGTTCGGATGGGGCTAAACGGAATGGTGCTCGGGCTACCGGTGCAGCACCCGGCACGAGATCGATTGAGAACTCAACCTGTCTAGGTGGAGGTAGACCAGGTAGTTCTTCTGGAAAGACTTCGGGAAAGTTTCTAACAATTGGCACATCCTCAAGTCGCTTCCCCTCCGACTTTTTCTCCGTTATGTGCGCGAGGATTGCAGGATAACCCTTTCTCAGAAATTTTCGGGTTTTCAGACAAGAGATGATGTTGAGTCTCGTCCCACCGGTCTCCCCTTGTATGATCAAGGTTCTACCGACGGCGAGAGGAATGCGGACAATCTTGTCATGACAAACGATTTCGGCCCGATGCTTGGACAACCAGTCCATACCCACGATGACGTCAAAACTTCCGATTCTAACAAGCATGAGGTCAACTGAAAAGGTTTCGTCCGCTAGGTTTAAAGTGCAATTAGGTATTACACTATTGGTTTCTATGAGTTTGCCGTTTGCTAGCTCTACGGTGTACTTAACATCTAAGGCAACGGGGGCGATGTCAAGTAATGGATAAAACTCATCAGAAATAAAGCTCCTATCGGCACCAGTATCAAATAGAACAGAAGCAGATAAGTTGTTGAGCAGGAACATACCCGAGACCACATTCGGGTCTTGACGGGCATCCCCAGAGTTGAGTACGAAGGCTCTACCTCTAGCGTTGTTGTTGCTGTTGTTGTTGTTACTGTTGTTGCCCTTGTTCTTCAGTTTTGGGCACGCATCCCTGAAGTGCCCGGGGTTACCGCATTCAAAACAGGCTCTGGAGGGCCTAGTGTTGCGGTTGGAGTTGTTGTTATCGGTTGGTGATCTGCAGTCCCTAATAAGGTGGCCGTGCCTTTTGCAGTTGCTGCAATAGGGACCACAAGGGCCTTCGTGGTGGCGGCTGCATTTGGAGCAGTAGGGTTTGCTCCCAATGTAACCCCGTTGATTGTCGGTGGTGGAGTTGTAGGCTTTGATGGTGTCTGGTTTCTTGTTTGGGTGGTTGTTGGGGTTGTCGGACCACTTTCGTTTGTGTTGATTGGAGGATGAAGTGGGTGGTTCTGAGTCCTCGTTCATCGCCATAAGGTCGTGGGCTAATCGGATGGCACCATCTATTGTGGTTTGGTTTGAGGAAGCGACATTCCCCCGAACAGGTTTCAGAAGACCAAGAATGTACTACCTAATTTTGTCGGGTTCGGTGCTTACCATTGCCGGGCGAAGGGTAGCGAGTTGGTTGAACCTGGTGGTGTACGAGTCAATATCGGTTCCCTGTACATTTAGGTTCCAGAATTCTTCGTCCAGCTTTTGGAGCTGTTCGATCGGGCAGTACTTGACGGTGAGTTTGTTTTTCAAGTCCTCCCAGGTGAGTTGATAGGCAGTTTCAGCACCCACAGACTGGGCGTATGAGTTCCACCAGGAGTGGGCATCATCTTCAAGGGTGCAAGTTGCAAAGTTGACCTTGTCGTCCTCCGCGCATTTGCTGACGTGGAAAACAGTCTCTATCTTTTCGAACCATCTGATTAGTCCGATAGCCCCTTCAGTACCCTTGAAGCTTGAGGGTTTGCAGTTTTGGAAGTCCTTGTAGGAACAAGGCTTAGCGGCGGTGGTTTCAGCGGTATCGCTGTTTCTCCAGAAATTCTGTGAAGTATTCCGTGCCAAGGCTTCAGTCACAGCCTGAGCTATGAGTGATGTAAGCTGAGCCTCAGAGTATGGTCTCGTCTTTGGCGGCATGCTTTTTCAATAACAGAAATGGAGATACATGAGATTTTGTAAGAAAGTTATATTAGTCACAAATGTTCATGTATAAAAGCGGTAATACATAACATCAATATGAAAATGGCAATTAACATACATTGGAACAGTAGAAATATTTGATAGATAATACGAGTTCAAAGATTACATCTCATGGATGCATTCCAAAAGGTGTCGGGAATTGTTACATCCGACCGAATTATAGAGTAGCGCTTAGATAGTGATTAGATTACAGGGTAGATTACAAGACAAAGACTATACTAGTCGCAACGCAGATTAATCTGCTCCATCATTTCAACAAGACGATCCACGGTATTTGCAAGTCTGCTGGCTTGTCGGGCGTTATCTTCTGCCAGGACTAGTCGTTGCACTAAGCTGCGAATGTATTCCTCTGCTTCCCGTGAGCTTTGCTCACATTCTTCTAGCCTCTGCTGCAAAAGAGCGGTTTCTACGCTTACCTCCACTACCTTGTTGCGAAGAACATCCACGTTGTTGATGGTGGTTTCGTGATCCTCAGAGACTTGGTTGATGCGCTCGAGGGATGTAAGTCTCCAGTTTTCATTCGTTTCTTGCAACACGACATCCATGGTGCGAAGTCGTTGCTCGTGTTGGTTCACCCTAGCGGCTAAGGTCGGCAAGGTGAAGTGGGTAGGGTACGGGCCAGCTCGAGGCAACCTGGCGTTCCTCCTAGCTACCCTTGGGTTCTGCGACCTAGATTGAGAGCGCGATGAATTGGGCGGTGTGCTTGCCATTTCTGAGACAAAGCGTTAGTAGGAATGAGGCCTATATTCATATGATACATATATAACATAGCCTATTGAGTGTCTAGCACAGACAAGTTTAAGTCTCGGTTCTCTCGAGGTCAGAGTCAACTAGTGTACCCCCGTTTAACATAACCATTTCAGACCTTACATCATCTTTCCTTAATTGTACATAGTTGATCAGGCTATGTTAAATTAAAGTCGTATGCTGTAATTCCCGAACCAGTCATGCCTAATAAGGAAATACTGCCTAACGGTCATAGTCTAGGCCCTCTAAATGCAACCTAGTTCACTATAACCTTAGGCTCTGATACCAATCTGTAACACCCCCAAATTTAATGATTTGTGGAAGCATACTTTGGGTGTTACTAATCAATAATCAAAGCACAAGATATATAGTAAACGACTCTATATGCGTCGTTTTAACAAAATATATTGATATTAAAATGTTTACAACATTTTCAGCCAATACATAGCTCGTGTTCGATTATATGAGAGATTTCAGTACATAAGTACTTGTACAAAATATACTAATGCAAGAAAATCTCAAATGTTTGCATGCTGACTCGAGTTATAGATTCCCTGATACAGTACAAACCTACTGCTGTGTACCTGCGATACATGCTAAAATGGATCAGCTAAAAGCTGGTGAACTCACAGGTTTGAAATCAGATAATATTGTATGAACCGCAAGATTTAAGTGATTGAATTGCATCCAGCAATTGATAATGTAAGTGTATACAGCCATGAGCACATAGTTGAGCTTAACTCGTGGGTCAGGGTCACAGCCTGAGCGTTTTTGCCTCCACGAGTGCCTAATCAACACTCGTCTTCCCAAATATTAGTACGTCCGTTTACCCGATTAGTGCTTGCTAACCCGGACGAGGAGGGTCAATCCTATATGGTACCATATACTAATATTCACGCTACAACGTATTAACAACTATGCTGACGGAGGACTTTAAATGATTAGTCGTGAGTAACTCATGTAGTATATGAAAAAGTTGTACTTGCGTTCACATGTTAAAAATGAGCATTGTATCACACCCCTGAGCAAAAAGCAGTAAAAAGAGGGGCTATGAGACTCACCTAAGTCTAGCGAGTTTAACTTAATAAACTGAAGTTGATTAGCCGAGTAATGAAGTCCAAAGACTTGTAACCTGAGGGTGTCCACGACACGCGTTGGTTAAATATGAGTCGGTATCTACCAAGAATACCTTAAAGTTGTTCATCCAACTAGAATGTCCAATTTCCCATAATTTGTTTCGATTGTTTGAGTTTCGAAAGTTTGTACGGCCCGTTGGTGAATGGTTGTGATAATAATCTTATTATTATTATTTTGATTTCGAAGTGTTTTATAAGTTTTGACACTTAGTATGAAATGTATTTACAAACTCATTATGACGGGGGTCCGGGGGCAGCGCCCCTGGTTGCGGGGTTCCAAGTGGCAGAGCCCCTGGTCTGGGTCGAGCTGCCGAGTCAGCTCGGAGGGAAAAATTCATATTTACCACCTTGTTTTAGTGAAAATCTCTTAAAAATTCTGGTTTTTCAGGTTCTGTTTTATGCGACGTAGCATGCGACGTGGCATGCGACGTAAGGTGCGACGTTGGGTGCGACGTCGCAAGCCCTGACTGCGACGTTGAGTATGACGTCGCTATGTGCGACTTTCGCAATCTAATACGACGCTGTGGGTGGCGTCGCTATGTGCGACGTGGTGATTGGTATTGCGACATTGCAACTGACGTCGCAATTGGGCCAAGCCAGATGCGACGTCGAGCCTGTTCGGATTCCGGTGGCCGAAAAGTCGGTCGTGAGGCTTCCGTTTGGTCCAAATCTTTTACCCAACCCATTTTTGGACATTTTGAGCATGTATAAACAATAAACAAGTAAAAATGAGTAAAAACGGAGAGTTTCGGGTTTTTGTCGGAACCTTACAAAGTGTCGGATCAAAAATCCGGAAAGATAGAAGTGTAGATCGTTGCGTGGTGATCGTTTTTCCTAAAAGAGCTTTGCGATCCGGTGTCGTGTGGTGGTAGTATTTTGTGATTTTGTGTGATGGTGGTAGTGTGGTGTTTGAGAGAAAAGAAGAGAAGAAAGAGAAGAGAAAGATGAGAAGTGAGAAAGTGGGGAGGGGATCCTCTCTTTTTGGCTGCATTTTCGTGGGGCCCACCCCTATGTGGGTGTGTCCCAAACTTGTTCCCCGCGTTTGCGCTCCGTGCGGTGTTTGTTTTCCCGATTGTTTAGACGTTTAAATATTTTTGTATGCGTTTAAATATAAGTTTTAAGATGTGAATATTTATTAAATGTTTTACTTGGATTATTTTATCAAACCTCTAATAATTTGGATTATAATAAAAAGTAGTTTAAATAAATTTGCGTATTTATCGTTTTTAAATCGTGTAAGCTTTAACCGTGTGATACGAGACAATTTAGAAGTATTACTCAAAATGTTATCAATAATGTTTTTATAATTAAATCAAAATGTTTCACCAACGTCCGAAATAATTGAACCGAATTACATTCGATTTAAACTTGTACGATTTAATCAAATCGTATAATTTGTATATATTCATCAATTTATATTCCGATACATTAATTAGCATAACACAGAACTAATTACATGTGTTAACATAGGATTAGGCACTAATTACTAGTCCTAATTTGGCGGGTGTTACAAAAATGATAACCATCTTTAAACAAAGCATAAAATGAAATAATGTTTCTAGTCAGTTCTGACGAATAATAGCAATTATTTAAATCTATCCTAACTCCAGAATTCAGCATGAACTCAAATCTTCCAATCTTCATCACAGGCACAATTCCTTTGTTTCCCATAACTAAGTTGAGCTCTCCATGCTTTACATTTCTACTTTCCTTTAGCCCATGCAATACAGTGCAAATGTGATTACCACACCCTGTATCCAGAACCCACGAATTAGAAGTTGTAGTATTATGGAGTTCGATCATAAACATACCTGAGTGAATACTCTTTTCGACCTTTCCATCTTCAAGGTCCTTCAAGTACTTTGGGCAGTTATGCTTCCAATGTACCTTTGTGTTGCAGTAGAAGCACACTGCTTCCTTTGGTCACTAACAGGTGCAATCTCAGAATCGGTCCCTTTCTTAGACCCACGAATGGACTTTCCATTTGCAGTCTTTCTTTTCCAATTTGAATTTGACCTTTTCCTTTTCTTTGCACTTTGACCAACAGTCAACACAGGAGTTGCTGAGCCAGAGGACACATCATCTTTCTTGATTCCTTGCTCAGCAGTTTGCAGTAAATTGTGGAGTTCCATTATTGAGTCTTCCCTCTCATTCATATTCATCTGATATGATATTACAAACTGATTATAGACAGCTGGCAAACTTGTGACACCCAGCACTTTAGGTTAACCGTTAAAACCTAACCGAAACCCTAATTATGTGTATTTAGACATAATTTAGGCTAAATACTTGTAATTACTTGTAACTATTTGTATATTATTGTGAATATACACCTACGTATTTGTTTTATAGTACGCTTATGTAATTAGCTGTAATTACGCGAAACAACCGGACGGAGTCCGACAAACTATACGACGTTGGTGAAAACATTTCTATAAATAACTTTAATCTATTTTTAGAAGTTATTTATCATATATTATTATTTTGAAATAATAATACACGAAAAACCTAGACGTTTCGCTCAAAACGTCTCAAACGCAACGAAAATGCATGAATCGCATTCGGCAACGAAACAAAACTCGATAGATATTTCGGTAATACAAAATAAAGTATTTTAATAATACTTGAATGAAAAATCATCCAAATTATATCGTTAATAAAAACGACAAAAGAAAACGTTACGCGATTTAACGTTTTAGCGAAAATAATGGGTAAATGAACACAATACATAACCTAAACTTAAAAGACAAAAATGATACTGATTTTTGACCCCTTGTGGGCCCATTGGTTGGCCTCCCATGCCCCCATGTGCACCACCCCCTTCCTCCAATCACTTTCCATGCATTTTACTTTTTCTTTGCAACCATACACCTCACATGCACACTTCTCTTTCCCATACACTTTCTCATTCCTCTCAATACTCTCTAATCACTCTCTTTCTCTCTCTAAACATCTGGAGACCAGCCTCCCAACACCACCCTCAACCACCTCTTGACCACCAAGAACCACCCTTTGACCACCATAATCCACCATACAACCACCACTACAAAAACGACATTTTTAGCAAAGAATTAAGCTCAAGATCATTATCTCCTTCTCCTCATCTAAATCCTTTGTAAGGAATCATATTCTTACTCTTATTTCATATAAATTTATTTGTTATTAAAGTTCACTCAAGTATTACGACCATAAACAAACTTAAAAACCAACTTTTCTTAACTCAAAGTTTATAAAAATGCAAGAAATATTTCTGGACAGAAAGTTTTATCAACTTCCAAGATTTTTATAAAAATCATTTGTTCATTAAAATGGACGTTTTTATAGTCAAAAATTAATTTCAGGAAGTAATCTTTCCAACCCCGTAAGCCTCATATTTTTCCGAGTTGGTTTAGTATTTTTAATAATTTGTATAAAAACACATAGACAATCTGTTCTATAAAGTCAGAAAGTTCCATCTCAGTAATTTGACCATAACTTGAGCTACACACCTCCAAATGACTTGAAACCACCGCCCAAATTTCATAAATTTCATTGGTTACAACGTTTATGAAGACCACTTTTATTGATTTCTTGTGTATCTTGCTCAGTAATTTAATCTTCATGCATGCTTTCAAGTTGGTCAATTTCTGGACCTCAGAGGAAAACGAAATTTTATAAAATACTTAGACCTTTCTAAATGGCCTAAAAAAATTACTGGAACTTTATAATACCTTTAGGATCTCCTGTGATTTTTTTCATATTCTATTTCGGAATATAGGATTTTATAAAAATCCGACAAGTGGATGTAAAATCTGGAAAATAGCAAAAGTGGACTGTTTAGGATGTAACATAAAAACCGACACTTGTTGACCTACTAAAAGTGAAAGGGCTGAGTTTTTATGACATTTGAACATATTTAAGGGTTTGGTAAAAGTTTCGGGTCAAACCGAGTAGGTTTGACCAATTCAACAAAAACGGAGCTCGATTTCTAAAAACCGACAAACTTACTATTTTTGGAAAGTGGTAACAAAAATGGGTTTGGGTGAATTAATTAATAACTTTGACCAGTTGACCAACTTTGACCAGGTTTGACCAACATTGACCAACGAGTTGACCAACTTTGACCTACGGTTTAAGGTTTTTACGAACTAATTAATCTATTTGCAACATACGATATGTACTAATAACTAATATACAACAAAACAAACTTAATAACAATATCTTTTAGAATTATTATTACAAACTTACACCAACGGGTCGTACCTACTTTTGATAAAACAAACTTATTTGGACATATTAGTTGAGTGAACAACTATCATAAGTGGACATTAACCCTCCACTTACATAAATGATCTTTCAAGACATCTACTTACCCAACCTTATACGTTTAGGACGTTAGAAGGTTGCATATTGGATCACACTTTGCTTGCTATTTGATATTGCTTGCTTACTATTTGCTAGAACTCAGGTGAGTTTCATAGCCCCTTTTTACTCGTTTTAAATTGTTTTGGGGGAGAATACATACTACAACTGCTTTTACAGACTTGCTACCTTACAGACTTACAGACTATTAATGTACAGAATACATACACACATGATTTATACAACTGCTTTTACTTGAACACATGTACAGACTTGCTATTTTACAGACTTACAAACTATTGATATACTGATTTGCATGAGTTACGATTAATCCAATGAAGGCCTCTGAATCATAGTTGTTAATTATCGAATTAAGCACGAGTTTTAGTAAATGGATCCATTTGGGACTGACCATCCCCGCCCGGGGTAACACGCACTACCACGAACCGTACTGTATAAACGGGCGTTTCTTACTCGTTTCACATGAGTGTTGTTGGATTAGCACTCACGGGGGAAAATTTCGAGTACTTGATTGTACTTTACAGACGTGTTAAGCTTCGACTATGATGCTCATGACAATTGTATATTCACTACATTGCACTCGTGCAATATTTTAACTTGATTGTGTTCACAATTGTTTATTTACTGCAAACCTATGAACTCACCAACTTTATGTTGACCCTTTTCGTATGTATTCTCAGGTTTACAGACGTAGTAGGACTACCCACAGGAAACAAGACAGTAGGATGCTTTCGGAAAGCATAGCTCGAGTCGCATATTTTCAAACAAGAGATTTAATTGTATTACGATATTTTGTATCAACAACTATGTATTAGAAATCTCTAGACTATTTTTGCGAACTCCAATGTTTTTGGGTAACAGTTGTAAACATTTGATTATGGCAATGTAACCATTTTTCAAACGTCTCATGTAGAGGTCGTTTGTTGTAATCTTTGTGTGATGATATTTAATTTTGTCGGCGCCCCCGTGACACCTCATCCTTCCGCTGCCATGTGTGTTTGGGGGTGCGACAAAACTGGATAGAGTTATGGCTATGGAAAACTCTGTGTCAAATACCATGTTCAATGATTCCAACCTATCAAAGTACCCTTTCATCTCTAAGACGAAAGCACAGATAGAAACTCCAGGTTTGGGTTTGCAAGCCATGAGGGATTTCACCACATCAAGGCGTTCTTTGCTTGCCTTTGCCTGAAATATTTCTTTCAGCTGTTGGTTCATTTCATAAGCCTAAGTGTTTTCAAAAGTCTTTTGCAGTTCAAGGCTCATGGAAGATGCCATGATACAAGACACTTTATTCGCATCATCATAATGTTTCCGGTGTGCCTCAATCTCCTCTTGGGTTGATTCTTCATCAATTATGGGCATCTGCTCATCGAGAACATACTCTTTGTTCTCGTACCTCAAGGTAAACCTTAGGTTACGCATCCAGTCCATATAATTTGGACCGGTTAGTCTTTCCCTCCCAAGAACTGAGAGTAATGAGAAGTTTGAGTTATTTGCGGTATTGGGGACGGGAGGATTTGCACCATTTAAATTAGCCATCTATGAGATAAAACAGTTTTAGTTAGTTTGAATATTCCTTAATTAATTACCAAATTTTCTAAATTAAGGCTAGGATCTGTATTTTCAGTTTTATGAAAAGGGTCGCCGTAATCATATAACTAAAATACTTTTGTCTATTTCATATTTTATAAAACTCCTAGATCTTTGAGATTCATTGATTCCTATCAATGGCATGTTAATCTCGGTTATGCTCATCTACTATTCATGACTGGTATGCCGAGGATCATGAACGAGATGTTGAATTAACCATGCAAACCCCGCGTGATCCCCGGCTCGAGTACGCTCGAGAATCGCGAGTCTCAATCACCTCTCATTATGTCCTCATATTAATGTGTCGGTAAACCACACACGCTCCATTAACAGTTCATATGAAAGATGTGCGAATTTCATGGGTTAGCATACTATGCATCATTTCCTATAGCTAAAACGGGATTTTGTTTTACTATTTTAAGTCTACTTTTAATCTTGACATCATCCTATCAAAAGTCCTCAGTAGCTCCATCGAACACACAAAGAAGCGGTGAAGCAGGTCAGCGCGAAGCCTATTAAAAACCTGACTTCTTTAGGGAAGCAAAGCGACCCGCCTTATACCTCTCTTATAGTTTGTCCACTATAGGTGAGCCGATTTATCAATTGACTGACGACGTAATTAGACTTTAGTTATACATATATATAAATCATAGTATACATAAAATATCTCTTGAAGTTTACGGTTCTATTTTAACTTTTAAAATTGAGTGGTCTATTTTGAACAATTCAAAATTATCAGTATCTAAATTGTAAATGCATATTACCTATTTAGATAACTAGTAGACTACCCGCGCGATGCGGCGGTAGTGAAATTAGAAATCCAGACAAATTTGTGACGGGGATATTGTCATGTTGGTAGCAAACATGTCTAACCTAGAAGGCATATATAGAAATCAAGACAAACTTAGAAGCCAACATGTCCTACTGGCATGTTAAACGCTGCAGCACCCAACGAAGTGGTTGCGAGTGCAATATGACCACGTGAACATACCGTTGCTAATTCATGAAAAACGGTTTTTCTTTGTTTTGAATTAAATTGCCGATGGAAAAGGGAAAAGAAAAAGAAAAATTGAAGGACAAGGGAGAAAAAAAAGGCATCTGGGCTGTAGGCCCATAATCAGTCTCGTTTGTTCCCATCATTCCCTTGTTCCTTGCACTTAATTATGTCAGATATTTTTGATTGAATATGTACTCCATTAACCGCCAGCCATTTAGCCAGAGTGGTATCTAAGCGCGCACCCCGGAAAAGCACTTTGACTTGGTCAATGGGGACCTCTAAGAAATGCTCCCAGGATCGAATCCGTACGTTTCCCAAACCGTTGTTCCATCACCTGGGGCTGGTAGAGGCGCAATGCCAATTGTTACCTAAAGGGTACAAGGGGACATGGTTTCCCCGTCAATCTAAACCTTTGAGAACATGTACTCCCGCATTTCTCCTATGAATTTTTTTACTTTCAAAATTTTAAATCTTAGGTGTCATATTGAAAAAGAAGATTAATGCGGTGGAGTATTTGGTTCCGGCACCCAGTTTTGAAAAGCAAACGTGCACACCAAATAAATAAATAAAGTACTGGTGTTCAACTTCATTTTTTACATCTCCTTATTTTTTCCTTTTCTTTGTGATGAGGTTCACATGTTTTAGTGTTGTGCATAAATCATTCTTTACCTTTCTAAATATGCATTTTGTTTTAAAAAAAACAGTTGCAGATTCTAAAAATAAAGAAAATCTCATTACTTTTTCATCGCTTTTTACCATTGGATACCATTTGTTGGGTTTTTTTTTCTTTCGATCGGTTACTTTTTTTTGTTTGGTTCAAAAACACCTCTTATTTGAGAAGGTGATTAATGATGACTTCAAAAACTCGTAGCAGTGAAAATTGTAACACTTCTAAATCCTCTCTGCGGTGAACTACATAAACTACATAATTCATAATTCCTCACAAAAAATACTTGTTGATATGTTGAAGAGGTGATACATCTATATGTAAAGAATTAGATTTGAAGCTCTAAGAAAATTGTAAAGTGGTAGGAGGTTTTGATGTCTAAAGTCATATTTTAAAATGATTTAGGCAATGCTGGGACAAAAGCTTATACTCCCTCCGTCCCAATTTTATTGTCACCAGACAAAAAGACACGCAGTTTAAGAAAATATAACTATCTCTCTCTTACTTTTTGATAAAATGACAGTTTTACCCTCTACTTTTTACCTATTTTTTTGTCTTATATATATACACTAGGGGTAAAAAAGAACTTTATTTCCTTAAACTTTCTATTTATGGAAGTGGACAATTAATTTGGTACACCCCAAAATGGAAATAATGGACAATAGAAATGGGACGGAGGGAGTATTTTTTTCAGTTTGTCGGCCCTCTTTTAACTTTGAAGATAGGTGTACTTTTTTTTCGAGAATTCAAAATTCAAAAGTTTCATCTATCAAGAAAAAAGAGGTAATCAAGTCAAAAGTGTATATTCATGAAATAAGCCGATTATCTATGACTTTAGACATCAAAAATTGTACACATGCTTTTTTTTCTATTCTTTTGCTTTTTGTTCCACTTTAACGGCTTTACAAAAAGTTATAAATTTGCATTAAAAATTGTACATTTACATTAAAAGTTGTACATTCTTATCAAAATTTTACAAATTATAACAATTCAAAACTTCAAACTTTCCAAACTTCCAAACCCCTATATAATATTTTAAGTTATGAAATATTCTATATATCGATGCATACGATAATATTTCAAAATGAATTTCAAATTTTAGTAACGTTTACATAATTTTTACCAAATTACTAATCGCAATAGTAACATTTACTCTGATTACAATTCACAAAATCATAAAAACTTTAAAATAGCACCAATATATACTACATGGGTGCAAGATATATAGCAAAACAACAATATAAAGCACATAAACAATTAATAAACCATAGTACATCATTTTTATTCCAAACTCTACCAAGAAACAATTAATAAGACCGTAATTGTAACATTTAACTAAACATTACAAACAAAAACCACTTTATCGAGCGACTCTAATCACCTCCACACTTTCGTGAATTTAGAATTTTCAAAAAGATACTCCGTAACATACCTATTTTTTGTTTATTTTTAAGTTAAAAATAAAAAAGTCAAATAACACCCCATTCTCTATCATCAATATTGAAACCATTAGCAACCATCTTCAATTCCAGTAGCAACCATTCTCTATCATCAATGAAACCATTATCATCTCTGACCACCTTGAAAAACCACGGGCAATCACACCTTTATTTTTCGCTTCCTCATCTCACCTCAACCCACCGGAACCTGCAACTCTCTCATTCCAACCCTTCGGAAACTTTACAAAATTGAAAAGATCTGATACTGAATATGAAAAATAAATATCTGAAACAGATCTTTATTTTTCGCCGGAGTTGCAGAGAGAGAGAGAGAGAGAGAGAGAGGAATGTTCAAGGTCTTTGTTTGAAAATCTAGTCACCTTCGTTGCCGAATATGGTATTTTACACATGAGTGTTATGGAGTTTGAAAAAGAAAACAAGATCTGGGTTTTGTTGGTTTTTATTGGGTTCTTGGATTAACAGAAAAGATTGGTGTAGAAAGAGATAAAATGGAGTCATTTATATAGATCTGACTGGTGATGTGGCGCCTTGTGCCAGTGCGGTTGTTGTCGTATCTAATGTTGCTCAGATCTGCATAGAAGAAAAATGTTCAGAACTGAAAAAAAGAAAAGCAAATACAAACTTTAATTCGAAGAAATAATAAACACAAACCACACAAAGTTTGATCCATTGAGGATTGCTAGATTAAGAATCGATCCTACGGTGGTTCGTTTCATAAGCGCCGGCCATCCGTAGTGTTAGTGGTTGGCAACAATTCAATCTAAATCAAAAACACCAAAAAGATGAGAGATTTAACAATGAAGATATATCATAAAGTTGAAGGATTTAACAAAAACGGAAACGACTTTTAAGTGATGGCAGAAGATGGTGGTGTGCCTGGTTTTGTGATTTTGATGGGTTTGGAAGAGAGGAGAAAATGAAACCAGGAGAGAGAAATTTTGTGGGTTTATGTGTTTGAAATTTGAATGTTGGATAATGGATACCATATATGAAAGAGGTGGGGAAAAAATTACCGTCAGTCATGTGTGGAGATGAAACGGACGGTCACGATTAAATTTACTTAGTCTTAAAGTATTGGGAAATGAGAAGATGTAAATGTTTTATAAGGTAGTATAGATTCTCTTTCCAATTTGTCTTTACCTACATACTATTGCAGATAATTAAATGCAACTATTAGTTAAGCTATGGCTCTGATACCACTGTTGGGTTTTCTATTCCCTAACTAGATTATCATACACACAACGGAATAACAAAACTTTAAATAATCTAAGACAATTAGGAAACTAAACCCTAAGGATCTTAACTTGAATAAATAGTACAATAAACATATTGGATAAATAAGGAAAAACACTAACCTTGGAGAAAACCTATTTCTCACGCGCAGTCCAACCAGCAGAGCTTCGTTACTTGGAGGCAAGTACCCAAAGTAGAATACCTCTAATGCTTCACACCCAAAAACCCAAGAGAATGTCGAATTTTCAGAATCCTTGAAAATTTGCACTTGAAAACGTATGTTATGAAGGTATAGGATGCCTCTATTTATAGTTGTGGAAGAAACCCCAGATTCGACTCCCAACCGGTGGTTGGACCTTCCAACCGGTGGTTGGACCTTCCAACCGGCGGTTGAAGCTGTCAGACTTGTACTCCAAGTCTATGACTTACACCGCCTTAGAAACCCTAATCTCCAACCGGCGGTTGGACCTTCCATGTAACGTCCTATTTTCGTAAGTACTAAAACTATATTATATGAAAATATATAATTGTTCTATTAATTGAATATGTATAATTATATGTATATCTGTTATATTACTTGGTTTATATATATTTAAGAATACATATATATTATACATAGTATATGTGTATTAGTAATAATACAAAATTTGGGCTACAAGTGTAATAAAAGAAAAACATTGGGCCTGTTTAGATAGAGATCGCGGAGCGATCTCTGGATGGTCACGGCGCGATTAAGGCAAATACAGAAACAGGTTATAAGCTCCAGTAGCTTCCAACCCCGATTTTAACACAAAAAAATTACAAATATTCAATCAGAGCTCTTATGATGGCGAAATTTTGAAGCTAAGGGTTGTAATCTTCATTCATAAGCTTAAAGGCATTATATTCAACTCCTAATCACCTCCATAGTTAATTGTAAGGTATAATCACCATCTCTTTTTGTGTAATTCTTTAATTAGGGCTTTAATTATAAACCCTAAATTATGTTAGTTGATAAGTGTTTAATTAGTAATATATAGATGATGTATACATGCTAGTGAATCATATTATAAGATTTGTATATGAAATTGAGTTAGAGTTTTAGAATTTGTTCAAACCCTAAGTTAGTAAAAGTGATTAAGCTATGTATAAATGATGAATTAGTAAACTAAAGATGTTAATAATCATATTATGATTATGAATTAAGTGATGAAAGAAAGAAATTGAGTATGATGTCAAATTATATATATATACACTTTTGAAAATGGTTCTAAAAATGATGTATGATAATGTTGAGAAAGAATTGTTGTGGTTTGGTTAAAAGAACCATTATTCAAGTGTATATAGAAATTGATATGGATAAATATGTACAAATAAGGTTGAGATTAAAGTAAAGATCATGAATAAATTTGATAAGTGTATTATTAAATGCAAAGTGTAATTATATGTTATGTGTTTAATTGATTAGGTAATAAAGAAGTCGGAAGTGTTGCTAGTGATTATATTGTGCATTCGCAAGGTAAGTTTTGAATTACATGATCATGGGTTAGGAATGGTTTCGGCCATTTGCTAACGGTTTGGTGCGAGTAATGGTTGCGGCCATAGGCTCCTGTGATTGCTAGTAGTATACGACTAGCATGGGTGGTTAAGGATCCTTAGCTAAATGTATTGATAATGACATGTGATTGTATTTCATTACTTACTAAGCATTTTGCTTACCGTTGAATAATTCAAATGTTTTAGGTGATGCTAGCGGTTCAAGAGGGGAATTGGGCAAGAAACCGGTTGGAAGCTAGAGGTGGATATCTTGCTTTTGGGTAATTGGCTCGTTTTCCATTAAATCATGTTCTTGATGTTTATTACCCCATCTTTTGTAAAACCATGATACAAGTCGTTTTGGCACTTAAAGTTTGTTGCTTAAAGTTATTGTAATGGTATGTAAATGTTAACACCATGTCAATACTTTTGGTTTCAATATTGATATGGTAAGAATGATTTATGTTGTTTTGATCCAATTTATTAAATGGTTCAAGTGAGTATATAAGAGAATTTGATTAGATTCTCTTGGAAAATGATGTATTTGGATTGCGGAAATTGTATTGTGTACAGGTTATGGTTCAAAAATGTTGCGGAAATTTGAATTGTGGATGTTTTGGTCAGGCTGTGCAAACAGTCTGCACAGGGTCTGTTTAGACAATGGTCGCGGCGCGATCTTCATAGATTGCGACGCGATCTTGATTAAATTGTGACGCGATGAAGAGTGATTGCGACGCGATTATGATCTTTAATTGCGACGCGATTGTTTGACATTGCGGCGCGATCCTGTCACAGTTTACACCAATTTACTTTAAAACTTAAAATAAATACACGAAAAATATTGGGGTGTTTCATTCCAACCGGCGGTTGAGTCAGTTTCTGGAATCTTCCGCCAAATTTAATTACTTTTGATATTCTAATTAATAAACTATTATTAATTAACCAAACAATTATAATATTAATACAATTAATATTATCCTTCATCTTTCTCTTGACTGTTCATTGAGGGCAACCCAAAAAAGGACTTTACCGTTAATGATAGTCTCACCAATTAGTTATGATATTGGACACTTTTCCAACATTTCTACCATACATATGACACTTAAGCCATTAGCAACAAGTGACTTACTTATACCATGGCTCGTTTTGACACTTTAACCCAATTAATGACCATTTGAGCACTTTTGACCCGTTTTCCACATTAATCACACTTTGACTTATTTACTTAAATGTTTCATACATACTTGACTATTCCAACATAGTTGACTATATGTCAACATCCAAATCAACCATAACCTTAACTTCACACTTAGCCCCATTTCCTTCACTTTAACAAACTTAACATGACATTTCTTCTTTCTACTAACCATTTACTTTCAACATTCAATTTGACTTTACTAAGTCAAAGATATACATTTTTACTTACTAACCAATTGACACTTAAACTCTTTACATCTTCAAAACATTTTTGGACGATTTACACAATGGCATTCATAACGACAATTTAAAAGAGAAGGAGCTTATCTAACCATATAAGCAAGCTCCATTTCCACTCTAACTTCTTGCCACCATAATCTACTTATTTTTGCCAATTGGTTCAATCGAACCAAGCACCTACAACATGAAACACATTGAAGGGGTAAGCTTTAAGCTTAGTGAGCATACTAGTAATTAAATGAATAACACTTAAACAATAATACAACAATCACAATTTTTACCAAGAACACTTAACATATCAATCTTTTCTTTATCAAGCTAATGCACCATATTTCAATGGTACTACTTAGCTAAACACATTACATTAACATTCTTACCTTATCAAGTTAGTGTACTTTAACACAATAGACTTACTTGACCAATTTCTTTACATTTTTCACAATGTTAAGGATCCATAACAACTTCCACATATCCATCTACTTACAATAGTAAGTAATGGAAATAACTTCCACAATATTAGTATAACTTTCACATATTTCAAGTTCTTCCAACACTTACCACTTAACAAATATTCATATCACATACCTTAGTATCAATATACATAATCAATAATATATGACATAAATAACACTTCCACCGGTTGTATGAACCTCTTGCTCGGAAGCAATCCGGAACATACAATCCTTACCCATTTAACCCCCATATTACTCACCTTAGCTTTTTAGGCGATTAAGCGACTTAACACTTGCTTAGAGACTTCACATCTTTCGATCACCTATCATATAACATATAAATGTAACAATACACTTAGCACCACATGATGATCAAATTCCACTAATCATCATTATTAACACTTTACTTTCATAAGTTGTTCTTTAAATCAACTAACATAACTTTACATATTCATGATCATCGTTACTTTACACCTTTCATACTTAACTTATTACTTAACTATGATTAATCATCATAATAACTTTCAACACTTGACAATTAGAGTGAATTAACACTCATCCTTAACCAATTAAACATAACCCACTTTAATCCCCAAAAAAACATAATTCATATCATTAGGTTTTGGATTGATTTTAACATTACAATCATAAATAGTACTACACTTTTACATCATAATTCAATCACAACCTTTTTTAATTTCATCTTATAACTTCTCATGATCATCAAGAACACTTAACCAATTTAGGGTTCTTTACTTCAAATCTTGAAATTAGGTTAGTCATCATCATTAGTGAGCTTAACTAACACCAATTTAACATACACAAACCCTAAATTCGGATTTGAACTTACTAATAACTTGAAATCCATAAAAACCCATTTCTAGTTAATTTAAATTGAAGAACATGACTTACTTGATGATAAAGATGATGATTCTTGCTTGAATTCGATTTACGTAGCTTAAACTTTTGTGTTTTGGAAATGATTTTGTTAATGGTTTCTTGTTCCCGCGTTTTCCTCTTTCTGTGACTTCTCTAAAACTTTTGAAATGATGGTTAATACATACGTACATAAACCGACCTATAAATGTGTATTATTTCATACTCCGTAATTGACATTGTCTGGAACTTAAAAACCGACTTGCAATAATTACTATTTTATTTTACCTAAATAATAATTACTTAAAACAATTACTTTTACCTTTACCACAATAATACTTTTAAAATTTGAGGTGTTACATTTAGGGATGTCAATGGGTCGGGTTTGAGCGGGTTTTAGTGTACCCGATTATAATATATGCACCCATACCCGACCCAATACTCGGTTGGTACCCGATTAGTATTACCCATCGATTATTCAGGTTTATCCGTGGATTTCGGTTATACCCATTTATGTAACTTCTACTGAACAAAAAAATGTTTGTGGTTTGAAAATATGAACCAAAATTGTAACGCGGCTAAAGAAAAAAAAAAACCAAAATACCATAAACTACAAAATTTTAAATATTTAATTTAACAACATAAATATTTAATCAACTAATTTAAAGTTTTGAAACATTCGTGATAACGAATAATCTCATATTTTCATAACATACAAAATTCAAATGTAATAATCATGAAAATCCATATATAAAATCGCATATTAAAATTTATATAAGGTACACAAGTTGATATGAACCTTATAATCTTATATAAAAAGAATTCATAAAAAAAATTCTAAAATTATATAAAAGCTTATATTTTAAAAATAATAATTATGCGCTTATAGATACACGTAAATGAGTATGAATACGATTACGGGAAATCAGACGATTATAAAATATTAGTACCCAAACCTGCATCCAAACCTATCAACCCGCCTCCAAACCCATCAACCCGCCTCCAAACCTGCCCTTAAATATTTCAGGTTCGGTATTCCCCATCGGGTTCGGGTGCTAATTGACATCCCTAATCAAGTTGGATTATATTCTTACGAATTAAATAAATTTAGCTGAAAAAGTGATATGTCAATCATGTTAATTGTCACCCTAAAAATTTAGATCAATGGTTTACATTTAATTTAATAACTCATTTAAGGGACAAGATTAATTTAGACTACCTAATTTACACTTTGTTATAATATATAGTGTATATGTATATATGTATATATGTAGATGTAGATATATATAATCTTTTATATATAATTAAAAGAGGACACCATTAACAAGTTTGGACCCTTGATTAAACTCCCTAATTAAAGATCAATGGTTTAGATTAGTTTGAAATAAGTACATTTAACACCCCTAATATTTTTTGGTAAATTTTACATTTACAATTTCTATTAAATAAACTTAATATATATATATATATATATATATATATATATA
Organism: Helichrysum umbraculigerum; assembly: GCA_949592205.1. Taxonomy (NCBI): domain Eukaryota; kingdom Viridiplantae; phylum Streptophyta; class Magnoliopsida; order Asterales; family Asteraceae; genus Helichrysum; species Helichrysum umbraculigerum. The sequence goes on from CATIUR010000004.1 coordinate 97,820,676, forward strand.
TATATATATATATATATATATATATATATATATATATATAGATATATATATATACTGCTCCACTTATTTATTTATTTTTATTTATACGATTAAAAGAAAAAAAAATCTCAAGCGGCATTCTAATCCTTCCCTTTCTACTTCCTGAACGACGACGGCGGCAGCTTAACACTTCAACAATGATTCTAGGGTTTGTTTTTCTTTTTCTCACAATCGCAGTTAATTCGATGACCATATTCCATTCTTCATCTAAAGCCAAATTTATTAATTGTTAATTTCATTTAGGGTTAATTGTGTCCTCAAGTATCATCATCATCATCATCATCATCATCATCATCATCATCATCATCATCATCATCTTCTTCTTCTTCTTCTTTTTGTAGGGTTAATTTGTGTCCTCAAGTATCATCATCATCTTGTTTTTTTGTGGGTATTTAGTTTAAGGTTTTTATTTACATTATATAATAATTGATTTGCTTTAATTACTTCATGGTTTCTATTTTATTTATGTATGTGCAGGTTGGTTTCCGATTGAATGGCATTGATGCGGGCTACAAACAAGCGGTTCGTAACGGCGATCGGTGGGTTTTATAATTTATAATTGCTGGGGTCTAAGCGTGACTTACTAATACTGAACCAAAGGCTAGTAGATGGTAAGTATGACCTAGAGTCATTCTTAAAGAGAAACTGAATTGAAACGGAGGTGATCCAATCAATCTTTCTTTTCTAGTAAAGGTTTTAAAAGAGTGCATTGGGGGTTTTGGTTCAGTTAACTAGGTAAACTAAATAAAGCGAATAAAATGTGATAATAAATCAGATAATAAAAGTAGTATTTGTTGTGAGTTCATTAGCTTATAATGTGGGACGATGACTTTTAGGGAAAACGTTTACTAAATTTGGAATGTTCACTAGACTTGGTAGTTTATGGTATAACCAATAGATTCCCTATTAGTCGGTTATCAACTAATATGTCACGAGGAACTATGGTGTCATGATTCTGATTAAACAGACAATGCTTAACTCTCCACACTCTCCTATGAGGGAGTCAGTGGCCCTTATTATCGAACGCATTCGCTCGTGGGCGAAGGAATAGAGTAGCAAGTCCACAACAAGTCTAACCGTTCTTAATACCATAAAGACTATAAATCCAGCAAACAACTAACTTAGCAAATATGTTCGGACTTAGTTGATCAATTCCCATTAATGAAATTCAAGCATGGTAAACGAGGGAAAGTGTTGAGGTTTCTTGCGTACCTTACTTTAGATTTCATAGGTTAAGGAAAAGTATCACTTTAAATTGGATTTTAAACTTGCCTTTCTTAATACAATTAACAAATCCCTAGGTTTTCGTAAATGGTTATTTAGCCTATAGCCTACCTAATCTAATCTAATCTAAACTAACTAATCTAATTAAAATGCTAATTAAAATGCTGACGGCTTTTTGCATAAAGTTAAACCCAGACCATGTCGGAAAATACTATGTTAGTTCACAATGTATTTAATCGTTTACCGATGTTTCCATTGTGAATTTAATTGCTTCGCGATGTTTGCATGATAAGTACATTGTGATCGGAAGTGTACAATACTCATGGCAATTCCCCGTAATCACATTGCATTTTATGATGCTTGCATGACGTTACAATTAAAACCATAGTTTTTACACAGATAACTATTGACCAAGCATTAAGGTTCGCGACTCCTCTTTACAAGGTTACAACCACGTTTGTTAATCGAAAGGCGAATGTAAGTTTTAGGTTTAAAATCATAAGATAAGTCCGTTCATAAAGTTTCCATTTCAATAATGTCGATCCATAATACAACTACCTTCGGTCGTTACCGGCTTCCATGCGTTTGTACTTTGCTCGAAAGCATTTCTAGCACTATACCAAGTAAACAGTCGAATAAGGGCCGTCATATTATTTCACGACACATTTAAAGTCATCTCACAAATATATATGCTAACTACATCACAACAAATACAATAGTAATCTACTCGCTAATCATGGCATATACGATCTCTAGCATAATTAAAGCATACATATTTAATTAAGATAGAAAATGATAGAAATAACCGAGATTAATATGCGAGAAGGAATAGACTTGAATTAATAAGCGTATCTCCAAGCGTACACCAAAGATTACAAGATGTTCCTCACCAAAGATTACAAGATGTTCCTCACCAAAGATTACAAGCACGTTCCTTGATTCTATTCTAACTAGCCTAATACTACTTTAAAGTAATAAAATAAAGAAAGAAAGAAAGAAAAGCTAGAAGCTAGAGGAATAAGAAAGATATAGAAAGTGTGTTTTCTAAGGTGTGTCTTCAAATGAACCATGGTGCCTCCTATTTATAGGTGAATTTAGGCTCACGTTAGCAATCCAAGGAGCACATTAGCAAAAGGTGGAAAATGTGGTGCACCGGGTACGAAAAAGCATGTAAAGGTGGTGCACCGGGTACTAAAAAGCATGTAAATGTGGTGAACCGGGTACACGAAAGGACTAAAAAGGGGAAACGAGGCGGGGGACAGGTGGCCGGCGCCGGCTGAGTGGTGGCCGGCGCCGGCTGGCACCCCCCGCCCCGGTTCGCCGTCTTTCGCTTCGTTTCTTAAATCGCGCGTGTTTTCTTCGTTATGCGTCCGTTTGCGTCGATTCTTTTTGCATTGGATTCGTAATTCAAAAACGAAGACTTTGATGAAAAGATATCCCAAAAATATGTCTCCCATCTTTGGATGTCTCGTACAAATCGTTTGGATCTTCCGGCGTACGTAGAATCTTCATTCTTCGTCCGTTTTTGTTGATTCTTCTTCTGTTGGATTCATAATTTGAAAATGAACATCTTGGATGAGATGGATGTTGGTGATGGGCACTTTTGTCTTGAAATCTCGTTTTGATGCCTTGAATCTTCAAACGTGTGTGGAATCTTCGTTTTTCATCCGTTTTGCTTAATTTTCATCGTGCAACCTTGTTTTGACCATCTTGGCATAATACTATTGGTTTGTATTGTTTTTGAGTTAAAATGCCAAGAATCGTTCCAGAATGAGAGAGATATCGGTAGTAAAAACGTGACTTTTTACGCGATATCAGGCATGAGGACAACAAAATCCATATAAGTTTCTTGATATACTATTGAATGATCACAAGTTGGTTTCTGAACATCATTGAAGAGGGACTATTTGCAATTTAATCATCATCGCTACTCTACTTCTTTTCAATTGGTAACTTATGTTTCCATAATCTAATTGTTCTCAAATATACTTTACTACTTTGTCTTAGTAATTGTTATGTTATATTCCATGACAATTATCGGGGTGTTCAGTTTGGGGATTAAACTCAATTGTCAATTTCTTTCAATTATTGTATTTAGGAGTCTGTTAATACTATATGTAACTATGTATATGTATAGTCAGTTGATTGAAGGAAATTGAGTAAGTTTGTTATGAATGATATTCAATAGGTGGTATTATTTGTTGGGAATTTGAAACATAATTGGAGTATTTTTGAGCAAGTTTACTGGAAGAAAATGGATGTGTAGGAAGTGAATGCTTATTCCTCGACACAGAACCTCACTACATATGATATGTAAAGTCGACTGATGTTCTGCTATCTTTGAAAAACTGAACATCATTCAACAATTACATTGTTGTGCAAGTATTTAAAGATACATGGTCATGCTAACAGTGCACAGGTTCTTGAGAAGGCAAATAAATTCATTCCAAAGCAAATGTGTACTAATATTGCACGCAAGAAGTATATTTTGATATGCAAATCTACTATACAGTTGCAGGTTTGCTGGCAAGGTACCTTTTTCTCTTAGTAACAATTATTTATAATATATTTATTTAATGATATTAGTGTTTTATTAGAGTTTGAATATCTCCTAACGCTCTAATCAAATTTATCAGCTTGCCGGAGAATTTAGTATTAGTAGTCAAGATTTAAAAGGACTACTGGTGGCTCGTTTATATCAAATCGTTCCTAACAGAGCAATAGTGGCAGCTGATGAACTATGACAATGCAATAGGCGTGAAGCTGATGCTGATATGGTGCTCGATAGGGTGGTGGACTATAACAAGAGGGAGTATAACGTCAGCCATGTTAAGATCCAGATCGAGCGTGAATAAATGTAACTATGTAAGTTTAGGCTGTTGATGCTTTTCGTGTTGTCAAGTACGGTACTTTGGTTTAGATCTGGCTGCCAGGTTCTTTTGGACACGTGATTCTTTTTAGCGGTTATGGCCAGATTTTGGGTGATTTAGGACTGCTAATCTGTTATTGACGCCTACATTTACATATGGTGAGTAAAACCTTTGATACTTTATTATTGTTATCCTTTTATAAAGCAAGATTGACTATCCGAGTACTTAAGTTTAATAAAGGATTGGTCATGTGAATAGATCCAGATAATCACCATATTAGTTCATGATATCACACGAATTACTAGGCTTTCTAATAGTTTGATTGATGCACGTTTAGTTGACATGTCATTCATATCGGTTGGGTATGAAGTTGAAGTAGTATCTTTTTCCGTTTTATATATATATATATATATATATATATATATATATATATATATATATATATATATATAATGCGACACATATGTAAAAAATATTTATTATGTTACATGTCATCAATGGCAAACATGTTAGGTTTTCTCATTGACGGTTTAGCAAAAGATACAACTATAGGTTAGTTCGGATTCATATAATGTTATTTAATAATTTATTGAGATTGTATGTATGTGTTTTCTAATTTTTATGTTTGAATGTATAGATATGACAAGTTTGATTATGGTTTAGCTGTCTGAAAATGTTTCAAACTTTACCCAACCATATGTTGTATGCATCTAACTTTGTTATGGCATATATGTGATGAAATTAGTATTTTTGTGCTGACTTGGCAGCAATGTAAGTCGTTCGTGTATTTAATTGGTATGTGGAGGCTGGTTATGAAAATGGGTTAGACTTTCCATTATCAGGAACACCTATTTCTGCTAGACTTGTGATTCCGTACCAGATGGGTTGTCTGATATGCAAATATGGTTGGATAATGTCGAATATGAGAAAATTAACTGGAGCTTATATAATGATAGTTGGTGGACACGAAGTCCCGAGATGTGCTTCAGAGACCCATCAAGTAGTCTTGGTGAGATCTTTATGCTTTCAGTCTCACGTTCTTCAACTTATCTATCTGTTATTAATCTAATTGTTTATTTATTTATTTAGATGAAAGAAGGGTGTGTAAATGTACGTGATGCCTTGTACAGTGTCACTGGCAAGCTTCGAAACTTCCTCTTCTCCATTAGAATGTCGAGTGGCCCAAATATGAACAATCAACCCTTTTTCGTAGTTCATCCTTCAATTGCCACTCCTCATGGTAATCAGCATACAAGTTTAGCGCTGAGTATGCATAATCTTAGACTCGGCAATAATGTAGATCATCCTTCATCATATGGGCCACAACTCAAGTAATGTAATTTTTTTATGTTTTGTAATTCTTTTGTTTTATGTTTCTGTGTGTTATATTGTGACACTCCTCCAAATTAGGTATATAATTATACTTAATTACATGCATTTCTTACGCTAATTCCCTGCAATTGTTTTAAACTAAACTTATGATGTGATGTCAGTCTAGCGAGCCCTAAACAATAATACTAAAAGTATTACATGATACGTAGTTATTTATAAATTACGTACGAACGTATCGGAACGAAGCCGACAAATAAATAACAAAAGTTTCGTGACACAAAAATAATTAATAATGAAATTATTAATTACGAGTACTTATATATCTATAACGAATAGACAAAAGGGTTTAAATATACGTTTAACATAAAACGTATTATAACACGAACAGAAACAATTCTAAAACGCGCATACGACGTCGAATCATAAAAATACAAATTTTCTCGTTCGTTTGGAAGAAGTTAGAACATTACTTCAAAATATGAAATCCTAAATTTACTGAAAATTGGCGCTCAATTAACTGCGCTCAGTAAAATGTACAAAAATGTACAACTATCAAAAATAATGATAACCTCATTATTCTGAAAACATATTACGAACCAGGAGAGCATCTACAAAATAAAAATATAAAATGTTAAATTTTATATTGCTATAATTATACCCGTACTCGAGATTGGTGGGACTAAAATCCCACCAACCTTCAATAATGCAGGAGACAGATTGGTTTTAAAACCATACCCGTCTCCCTCTCTTTTTCTCTCTGGATCTTCAACACACACCACACCAATTCATCACCAAATTCTTTCTCCCTTTCACAATCAAATTAACAAGAATCAAAACATCAAACTAGCAGCAGGAAGTGGAAGGGGAACACCAAGATCATCATCATCATCGTCCGTTCATCATCATTCTCATCATTTTCATCTTTGTAAGAAAACTTACAATCTTTGTTATCTTTGCTTAAATTTCGGTATACAACTTGATTTTACATCATAATCTAAACATAAAACATCTAAATTTGAAGGATTGATGATTGATTCTTGAAATGGGTTTTAAAAACCAAAAACATAAAATCAAAATCCATGGATGAAAGCTAGTTATAAAGAGGTAATAACTTGTTAAAAACGACATATAACGTTGTTATAAACACTTGAAATTGTTGTGTAAAGGGATTTGAAACCAAAACATTCGAGTTCATATACACTTTGCACGAACAGAACCTGCAAAACCTTTGAATCCGGCGGATTCAAGCGAATCCAGCGGATTCCCAGCTGAAGCTCAGATGAATCCGGCGTATTCACGGGAATACGGCGGATTCCCATTACTAAACCAGTCGAATACGGCGTATTCCTTCGAATACGGCGTATTCCCACCTTTGACCCGCACACAAACTTTCGGCTAAAACGATGAACGAGTAAAAGACACGGGTGAATACGGCGGATTCAAATGAATCCGGCGTATTCCCGAACAAAAACGAAACCGTATGAAAACTAGGATGAATACGGCGGATTCACCCGAATCCGGCGTATTCCGACTTCTGACTTGAATCCGGCGGATTCCACTGAATACGGCGGATTCCCGTGTCTAGTCAACAATCTGACTTTTATTTTAAAACATAAACGCTTCCGTTCACGATCCCAATTATACGATACATTTACGAGACATTGTAAACTATTAATAAAACATTAATGTGATATATCCGAGACACGGACTTTGGACTTATTTAATTCGTGCGAACAAACGATATATAAATAGATAACTACATATTGGGTTGTACACTTAACAAGTATACGACAAGAGAAATAATAACAATATTTCAACACAATGTATATATATACAACTAGACGTATAAAAATGGAACGATTTAAATTATCTAGTACAAACTATACGACAAACGTAAACGACAACCAAGTTTTATTCGCGATAATTAACAACGACGACAACTAATATATATATTAGAATATATATATATTCAACTAATATATGTATACGAGAATATATGTATTCACCTATATAAGTATATGTATATATACTTACACCTTTCGGACAATTTAACAAACGAACAATACTTGGATAATATTATATATTTCCAACAACAATCATCAACGAAATACACAAACCTAAGAAACTGATAATTTCTTCAAACGAATGAACTATTAACATAAGTAAACAAAGTACTTATAGTTAATACATTGATGTGTATAGGTTGACTACGTTTGGGCTTCGTCATCTTATCTCGCTAGCATTCACATCCGAGCACTCACTGTGAGTTCACAAACCCCTTTTCAATGTTTTAATGTTTTAAAACCTCGGGGTGGAAAACATAGAAATCGTATGTATATTTGCATGCGACAACTGTTTGAATACTTGATGTATTTACTTAAACTATTGATGAAATGAGATTTCATGTTGTGACTGATTAAATACTGTACGTATTTGCTTAAACTGTTTATGAAGGGGTACTTCATACTTGAACTATTTGTGAAAGGGTATTTCACACAACTATTTGAACTATGTTTTATGAAATGTTTTTCATAACTATTTTGGGAATTTAGGCAACGAATCTTGGTACAGATCTAGGCTGAACGATGTAGTGCATAAAAGACCTTATGGCTACAGACTATAACCATTAGCTAGGTGACTCTAGCCACTGAGTATACGGATAGTACTATCGCCGTGACGACCCTCCTACGGATTTGGGAGCGTATACTTAATTGTCCAGCATGGCAAACAACAACAGATTAGGGTTGTGGTTTGGTTATAGGGTTAGATCGGGTTACCTTACTTGACAGGTTTAGCTCACCTTTCAAGGGATCACCGTCTAAATATTCCCACAAAACTATTGTTTAGGAAGTGATTTCCTACGTACACTGATTTGGAAATGTTAATCTTTATCTAGGTTAACCTGTGTTTCCTACTAATGACTGAATTAGGAAATGTTATCTCTTGATTGAAATAACCTGTGTTTCCCATTGGTATGATTCATTGGATAGAGAAAACTGAATCAGTATTGGAAATTAGTGACTGTTCACCTGACTGTATGGTGAAGTATGCTGCTTGCACTTTGGCTGACAAAGCGCTCACTTGGTGGAACAGTCAGATCCAATCACTTGGTCGACCAGCTGCTTATTCAATGTCATGGGGGACATTTAAAAATTTGATGTTGGAGGAATTCTGTCCTCGCAGTGAGATGCAGAAAATAGAAACAGAGTTGTGGAACATCACCATGATTGGGGCCGATATTACTGGGTACACCACTAAGTTTCAGGAACTTGCACGTCTAGTGCCACATATGGTGACACCCGAGTATAAGCGTATCGAGCGCTACATATACGGTCTGGTACCGCAAATCCGCAGTCTGGTAACATCATCTAAACCGGACTCATTCAGGAGTGCTGTTACTCTAGCACAAAGTTTGACCGAGGAGGCAGTCAGGATGGGAAATCTGACTAAGAAAGCTGTGTCGGGAAAAAGTGAACCGAACAGTACTGATGTTAGTAGTTCTGGTGGTGCAAAGCGAAAGTGGAACGGTAGTGGTACTGATCGTCAGGGTCAGCAGAACAAGAAATCTTCTGGAAATGCGAAAGCATATGTTGCCACTACCACCGAATCGAAACCATACCTGGGTAACAAACACAAATGTGGTAAGTGTAACCGACACCACGAAGGTGGGTGTGGGTATTGTGGAAACTGTAGGGCATGGGGACATAGAACCCGAGAATGCAAAACTAACCCTCCCCCACGAGCAAACACTGAGCGTCAAAACCAGGGATGTTTTGAATGTGGTGAGCAAGGACACTACCGTAACCGATGCCCTAAGCTCAACAACAACAACCGCGGTAACAACAATAACCGAGCCAACAACATCAACAACCAACCGGCTCAAGGAAGGGCATTCGTGATCGGGGAACAAGAGGCACGCCAGGACCCTAACACCGTCACTGGTACGTTTCTTGTAAACAATCATTATACCTCTGTGTTAATTGATTCGGGTGCTGATTTAAGTTTTGTGTCTACTGAATTTAGACCACTATTAGAACTTGAATCCCGTAAGTTAGACAACAAGTATACCATAGAATTAGCCGATGGTGAGTTAATCGAATCAGGAGAAATAGTACCGGGATGTACCTTGGAGTTAGAAGGTCATCTCTTCGAAATAGACTTACTACCGGTTAAGTTGGGAAATTTTGACATTGTAGTCGGTATGGATTGGTTATCTAAGAACCGCGCTGAGATCATATGTCATGATAAACTGGTACGGTTACCACTGTCAACAGGAGAAACACTTGTGGTTCAAGGTGAGAAACGAAAAAGTACCACAAAAATGATTTCGTGCTTGAAGGCCAGTAAGTATCTCCGAAAGGGGTACCAAGCATTTTTGGCACACATTGTAGAAAAGAAAACTGAGGAGCGACGTATAGACGATGTGCCCATTGTACGCGACTATCCAGGAGTATTTCCTGATGAGTTGCCGGGATTGCCACCCCCACGACAAATTGAGTTTCACATTGACCTGGTGCCAGGAGCCGCACCTATCGCACGAGCACCTTATCGTCTAGCTCCCTCGGAAATGCAAGAGCTGTCTACGCAACTGCAAGAACTTCTAGACTTGGGATTCATCCGACCGAGCTTTTCCCCTTGGGGAGCTCCGGTTTTGTTTGTTAAGAAAAAGGATGGATCTATGCGGATGTGCATCGATTATCGGGAACTGAACAATGCAACTATCAAGAACCGATACCCGTTACCACGCATTGACGATCTGTTTGATCAACTACAAGGATCGAGTCATTATTCAAAAATTGACCTGCGATCTGGTTACCACCAACTCAAGGTACGAGAAGAGGATGTACCGAAAACTGCGTTTAGGACTCGATACGGTCATTACGAGTTCCTAGTCATGCCTTTTGGGCTGACCAACGCACCAGCAGTGTTCATGGATTTGATGAACAGAGTATGCAAACCCTATTTGGATAAATTCGTCATTGTGTTTATTGACGACATCTTGGTATACTCACGATCGAAAGAGGATCACGAGCAACATCTGAAGCTTGTTCTCGAACTACTACAAAAAGAGAAGCTTTATGCAAAGTTCTCTAAGTGCGAATTTTGGATTCGAGAGGTTCAATTCCTTGGTCATGTGATAAATGACAAGGGAATTCACGTAGACCCATCCAAAATTGAGGCCATCAACAACTGGGAAGCACCGAAAACCCCAACGGAAGTACGACAATTTCTTGGTCTAGCTGGCTATTACAGGCGATTCATCGCAAACTTTTCAAAGATAGCCCAACCACTTACCACATTAACTCAAAAAGACAAGAAATTTGAGTGGAATGAGAAGCAAGAGAATGCATTCCAACTATTGAAACAGAAACTGAGCAGCGCACCCATATTATCACTACCCGAAGGAGTAGATAACTTTGTTGTTTACTGTGATGCATCGCATCAGGGATTGGGTTGCGTACTGATGCAAAACGAAAAGGTCATTGCTTATGCATCACGACAACTAAAAGTGCATGAGAAAAACTATACGACTCATGATTTGGAATTGGGAGCCGTTGTTTTTGCACTGAAGATCTGGAGACACTACCTATACGGTACAAAGTGTACGATCTTCACTGATCATAAGAGCCTACAACATATATTCGACCAAAAAGAACTTAACATGAGACAACGACGTTGGGTCGAATTACTTAACGATTACGACTGTGAAATAAAGTATCACCCGGGTAAAGCTAACGTAGTAGCAGATGCCCTGAGTCGTAAGGAACGAATCAAACCTCGAAGAGTTCGAGCTTTGGGATTGACAATCCATTCGAATCTCATTACTCAAATTCGTGAAGCTCAAGAACTTGCTTTCACTCCCGAACGTCTTAAAGATGAATCCTTGAAGGGAATGGAAAAACAACTCGAGAAAAAGGACAACGGGGTGTTGTACTTCATGAACCGAATTTGGGTACCATGCGTAGATGAGTTACGCAAGCTGATTTTGGACGAGGCACATAAGTCCAATTACTCAATACATCCTGGTGCAGACAAGATGTACCATGACTTGAAGGGCTTCTACTGGTGGCCTGGAATGAAACGTGACATTTCCACCTACGTAAGCAAATGTTTGACTTGTTCTAAAGTCAAAGTCGAATACCAAAAGCCGTCTGGACTTTTGCAACAACCTGAAATGCCCAAATGGAAATGGGAGCAAATAACAATGGACTTCATTACGAAGTTACCTAGAACGGCATCTGGAGCAAATGCCATATGGGTGATTGTCGATCGATTGACAAAATCAGCCCACTTTCTAGCTATTAAAGAAACGGATGGAATGGAGAAACTAGCTAAAATCTATATTAAAGAGATTGTTTCTCGGCATGGGGTGCCACTATCCATCATATCTGATAGAGATGCGCGATTCACTTCTCGCTTTTGGCAAACATTACAACAGGCAATGGGTACTCGACTTGATATGAGTACTGCCTACCACCCGCAGACTGACGGCCAAAGTGAGCGAACAATACAGACGCTCGAAGACTTGTTGCGAGCATGTGTGATAGACTTTGGAGGTAACTGGGATACCCACCTACCTCTAGCTGAATTTTCTTACAACAATAGTTATCACACGAGTATACAGATGGCACCATTTGAGGCGTTATATGGACGCAAGTGCCGATCACCACTCTGTTGGGCAGAGTTAGACGACAGACAACTATCTGGACCCGAACTTGTCCAGGAAACCACTGACAAAATAACTCAAGTATTGAGCCGACTGAAAGCGGCACGAGATCGACAAAAGAGTTACGCTGATAACCGCCGTAAACCTCTTGAGTTCCAAGTAGGAGACAAAGTCCTACTCAAAGTATCTCCCTGGAAAGGAGTAGCACGATTTGGCAAACGAGGAAAGCTGAACCCACGATACATCGGACCATTTGAAATCCTTGCTAGGATTGGTCCTGTCGCTTACAAGCTTAAACTACCGCAAGAGCTTAGTAGCATACACGATACTTTCCACGTTAGCAACCTCAAAAAGTGTCTTTCTGATGAAACACTTATCATTCCTCCTGACGAAGTCTTCATTGACTCAAAACTTAACTTTGTGGAGGAACCTGTTGAAGTTATGGATTCTAAAACGCAGAAACTTCGACACAAACGAATCAAACTGGTTAAAGTTCGTTGGAACTCGAAACATGGCCCAGAGTTTACCTGGGAACGAGAGGATGAAATACGAAAGAAATACCCTAACCTATTTGAGAGCGTGACCGAGACTCACGGCTCGACTTAAATCTCGGGACGAGATTTCACTAACGGGGGGAGAATGTGACACTCCTCCAAATTAGGTATATAATTATACTTAATTACATGCATTTCTTACGCTAATTCCCTGCAATTGTTTTAAACTAAACTTATGATGTGATGTCAGTCTAGCGAGCCCTAAACAATAATACTAAAAGTATTACATGATACGTAGTTATTTATAAATTACGTACGAACGTATCGGAACGAAGCCGACAAATAAATAACAAAAGTTTCGTGACACAAAAATAATTAATAATGAAATTATTAATTACGAGTACTTATATATCTATAACGAATAGACAAAAGGGTTTAAATATACGTTTAACATAAAACGTATTATAACACGAACAGAAACAATTCTAAAACGCGCATACGACGTCGAATCATAAAAATACAAATTTTCTCGTTCGTTTGGAAGAAGTTAGAACATTACTTCAAAATATGAAATCCTAAATTTACTGAAAATTGGCGCTCAATTAACTTCGCTCAGTAAAATGTACAAAAATGTACAACTATCAAAAATAATGATAACCTCATTATTCTGAAAACATATTACGAACCAGGAGAGCATCTACAAAATAAAAATATAAAATGTTAAATTTTATATTGCTATAATTATACCCGTACTCGAGATTGGTGGGACTAAAATCCCACCAACCTTCAATAATGCAGGAGACAGATTGGTTTTAAAACCATACCCGTCTCCCTCTCTTTTTCTCTCTGGATCTTCAACACACACCACACCAATTCATCACCAAATTCTTTCTCCCTTTCACAATCAAATTAACAAGAATCAAAACATCAAACTAGCAGCAGGAAGTGGAAGGGGAACACCAAGATCATCATCATCATCGTCCGTTCATCATCATTCTCATCATTTTCATCTTTGTAAGAAAACTTACAATCTTTGTTTTCTTTGCTTAAATTTCGGTATACAACTTGATTTTACATCATAATCTAAACATAAAACATCTAAATTTGAAGGATTGATGATTGATTCTTGAAATGGGTTTTAAAAACCAAAAACATAAAATCAAAATCCATGGATGAAAGCTAGTTATAAAGAGGTAATAACTTGTTAAAAACGACATATAACGTTGTTATAAACACTTGAAATTGTTGTGTAAAGGGATTTGAAACCAAAACATTCGAGTTCATATACACTTTGCACGAACAGAACCTGCAAAACCTTTGAATCCGGCAGATTCAAGCGAATCCGGCGGATTCCCAGCCGAAGCTCAGATGAATCCGGCGTATTCACGGGAATACGGCGGATTCCCATTACTAAACCAGTCGAATACGGCGTATTCCTTCGAATACGGCGTATTCCCACCTTTGACCCGCACACAAACCTTTGGCTAAAACGATGAACGAGTAAAAGACACGGGTGAATACGGCGGATTCAAATGAATCCGGCGTATTCCCGAACAAAAACGAAACCGTATGAAAACTAGGATGAATACGGCGGATTCACCCGAATCCGGCGTATTCCGACTTCTGACTTGAATCCGGCGGATTCCACTGAATACGGCGGATTCCCGTGTCTAGTCAACAATCTGACTTTTATTTTAAAACATAAACGCTTCCGTTCACGATCCCAATTATACGATACATTTACGAGACATTGTAAACTATTAATAAAACATTAATGTGATATATCCGAGACACGGACTTTGGACTTATTTAATTCGTGCGAACAAACGATATATAAATAGATAACTACATATTGGGTTGTACACTTAACAAGTATACGACAAGAGAAATAATAACAATATTTCAACACAATGTATATATATACAACTAGACGTATAAAAATGGAACGATTTAGATTATCTAGTACAAACTATACGACAAACGTAAACGACAACCAAGTTTTATTCGCGATAATTAACAACGACGACAACTAATATATATATTAGAATATATATATATTCAACTAATATATGTATACGAGAATATATGTATTCACCTATATAAGTATATGTATATATACTTACACCTTTCGGACAATTTAACAAACGAACAATACTTGGATAATATTATATATTTCCAACAACAATCATCAACGAAATACACAAACCTAAGAAACTGATAATTTCTTCAAACGAATGAACTATTAACATAAGTAAACAAAGTACTTATAGTTAATACATTGATGTGTATAGGTTGACTACGTTTGGGCTTCGTCATCTTATCTCGCTAGCATTCACATCCGAGCACTCACTGTGAGTTCACAAACCCCTTTTCAATGTTTTAATGTTTTAAAACCTCGGGGTGGAAAACATAGAAATCGTATGTATATTTGCATGCGACAACTGTTTGAATACTTGATGTATTTACTTAAACTATTGATGAAATGAGATTTCATGTTGTGACTGATTAAATACTGTACGTATTTGCTTAAACTGTTTATGAAGGGGTACTTCATACTTGAACTATTTGTGAAAGGGTATTTCACACAACTATTTGAACTATGTTTTATGAAATGTTTTTCATAACTATTTTGGGAATTTAGGCAACGAATCTTGGTACAGATCTAGGCTGAACGATGTAGTGCATAAAAGACCTTATGGCTACAGACTATAACCATTAGCTAGGTGACTCTAGCCACTGAGTATACGGATAGTACTATCACCGTGACGACCCTCCTACGGATTTGGGAGCGTATACTTAATTGTCCAGCATGGCAAACAACAACAGATTAGGGTTGTGGTTTGGTTATAGGGTTAGATCGGGTTACCTTACTTGACAGGTTTAGCTCACCTTTCAAGGGATCACCGTCTAAATATTCCCACAAAACTATTGTTTAGGAAGTGATTTCCTACGTACACTGATTTGGAAATGTTAATCTTTATCTAGGTTAACCTGTGTTTCCTACTAATGACTGAATTAGGAAATGTTATCTCTTGGTTGAAATAACCTGTGTTTCCTATTACAACTACAACTGATTTGGGAAATGTTATTTGTTAATAACTTGTGTTTCCTACTTGATAAACAACACTTATTGGAAATGTTATTCTTAAATGTTTAACTTGTGTTTCCTACATAACGAACAATCTTGTGAATTCACTCAACAATTTTGTTGACGTTTTACTCTATGTTTTTCAGGGAATTAGCAGCGTAAGTAAGATCTGCATGCATTATCAGGACGGACTACCCTGGACTTGTTAGGATGCCACTACTTTTGGGACACTTGGATTTCCTCTGTATAACTGCAATTATTGCAGTCATACCTATGAAATCTACTTTTGATATTATGTATTTTATGAAATACTGATTTCAACTACTACTATTACTGTTATCACTTCTCAAGTGGTAATCATCTGTAAAACTTTAACTAATGGCATCTTAATCTATTTCGTTCTGCGATAATCATATGCTCTGAGTATGTATGTAACTGTTGGTTGCTTTACTGCTCACACCCCCGCCACGTCACTAAGCTTCCGCAAATCACTCTACGTAATTGTAATTACCGTTTGGCGGGGTGTGACAGACTTGGTATCAGAGCCATTGGTTATAGCGAACTAGAAGTCTTTAGGTGACTGAAAACCTTAGAGACCTAGACTATAGCCTTGGCTAGAACATTTGTGCATTCATGCATACATACTTTGCATACAACTAACATACGACTGACACGCCACACTCAATTTCTTTTGTCACAGTATGTCTAGTCAATCACATTACCATGTTTACGCTTCGGATGAAGAGCCGACCGAGGCTACTTTTGAGGGTCCCGCGATTACAGTAGGGGATGAGTCATCAGTTCATGTGAGAGCTATGTCTGATGACACTAGTGATGCTTACTTAGTACCACCTCCGACCGCACCTGTGGTCACTCCTACCCCTACACCACCTGTTGCGAGTACCTCTCGTGTGCCTGTACATCGGATGACAGCTAGGATCTGTGTTCGGGATTTCCCCAGGGGACCACTCGCGCCACGCGATAAGGCGCCAGTGACTGAGTCTGAGGTTCCAGTTGTCGAGCCGTCACAGAAGAGGCTCCGACCTTCTCATCTGGACTGGATACCTCGAGTATTGAGAGAGTGGAGATCACTAGAGGGTATTCCCTCGACCTTTGAGATTGGAGAGTCCTCCCACTCACCACCATCTGCATATCTTACTGGTGAGCCTCTGGAGCTCACTGTGCCTACCCTTGTGGCTGTGGTCCACACCATGTTTAGGATATCCTCTAGCAGGAGCAGAGATGTGATGGAGCTACTGAGCGATGCCTCCCGTACTGACATGGATATGGCTATGCTCCATCAGAGGATGGATTTCGTGGAGACTCACCGTCAGACAGACTGGCAGAGTCTAGCATCCACCCGTGCACGCGTTGCAGCTTTAGAGAGGCATGCTAGGGTGTCAGAGATTGTAGCTAGTGTTTGTGTGATGGCTGCAGCAGTGATGGTTGCGGTTAGGATGTATTTACCATGGTTCCGTTAGGCCTGTGTATGGCGGTTGTGCCTACACCATATTAGACTATTACTTTTGGGGAAATATATGTATGTATTAATTATGGACTAGCTGTATGTTGGATGGAACTTTGTTAGTAGAATGGGTATATGTATAGGAAACCCATCATCTTTTGTATAACGCTAACCATCGATGGGTATATTAGAAATCCCAGCTCATTTTGTACTAAACTCATGTAACAGCGTTATGATCTTTAATATATAATGTATGCTTGGTTTACGTCTCGTATCCATTATGCTTATTATCAACCATGTTATTTCCTCTTACAACTGTCGACTTGTGATTAAACCTATACTTTATCGACACTTTGTGACCAACTCTTGTAAACCCTGAAACATTTTACAGCTTGATGATCGATTATTCTTGAGAACCTCTTAAATTTACAGTGTTAAACGACAATGAAAAGAAATATGTATTGGACATTATATAATGACGCCTGGCCAACGTGATTATATTATGCTAGGTACATGTGGGTGTTTCAAAGTTGTATGACACGTGTTGTAAAACCCTATTCATTCATCTTTTCATGTCATTCATTTCTATCAAATGTGAATCTTTGATCTATTCACATTCAATATCTCAACATTAACACTCTGCATTTTATTCATCGCAGAGCTGAATCATGCCTCCCAAACGACGAGTCACTAGAACAAGTCAAAAGACGACTACGCCTCCACCACCACCACCCACCGAAACCACTGAACAAATGATCGCACGAAGAATAGCTGAAGGTATTGCTGAATATGAGGCAAGCCGTAGTCGTGAACCTGGAGCTAACAACAGTGGATCTACCCCTGTTAATACTGAGACACTCGTGAATGCTAGCCGAGGGTGTTCATACAAAACATTTCAGGCTTGTAAGCCGATTTCTTTCCGTGGCACCGAGGGTGCCATTGGTATGATTCATTGGATAGAGAAAACTGAATCAGTATTGGAAATTAGTGACTGTTCACCTGACTGTATGGTGAAGTATGCTGCTTGCACTTTGGCTGACAAAGCGCTCACTTGGTGGAACAGTCAGATCCAATCACTTGGTCGACCAGCTGCTTATTCAATGTCATGGGGGACATTTAAAAATTTGATGTTGGAGGAATTCTGTCCTCGCAGTGAGATGCAGAAAATAGAAACAGAGTTGTGGAACATCACCATGATTGGGGCCGATATTACTGGGTACACCACTAAGTTTCAGGAACTTGCACGTCTAGTGCCACATATGGTGACACCCGAGTATAAGCGTATCGAGCGCTACATATACGGTCTGGTACCGCAAATCCGCAGTCTGGTAACATCATCTAAACCGGACTCATTCAGGAGTGCTGTTACTCTAGCACAAAGTTTGACCGAGGAGGCAGTCAGGATGGGAAATCTGACTAAGAAAGCTGTGTCGGGAAAAAGTGAACCGAACAGTACTGATGTTAGTAGTTCTGGTGGTGCAAAGCGAAAGTGGAACGGTAGTGGTACTGATCGTCAGGGTCAGCAGAACAAGAAATCTTCTGGAAATGCGAAAGCATATGTTGCCACTACCACCGAATCGAAACCATACCTGGGTAACAAACCCAAATGTGGTAAGTGTAACCGACACCACGAAGGTGGGTGTGGGTATTGTGGAAACTGTAGGGCATGGGGACATAGAACCCGAGAATGCAAAACTAACCCTCCCCCACGAGCAAACACTGAGCGTCAAAACCAGGGATGTTTTGAATGTGGTGAGCAAGGACACTACCGTAACCGATGCCCTAAGCTCAACAACAACAACCGCGGTAACAACAATAACCGAGCCAACAACATCAACAACCAACCGGCTCAAGGAAGGGCATTCGTGATCGGGGCACAAGAGGCACGCCAGGACCCTAACACCGTCACTGGTACGTTTCTTGTAAACAATCATTATGCCTCTGTGTTAATTGATTCCGGTGCTGATTTAAGTTTTGTGTCTACTGAATTTAGACCACTATTAGAACTTGAATCCCGTAAGTTAGACAACAAGTATACCATAGAATTAGCCGATGGTGAGTTAATCGAATCAGGAGAAATAGTACCGGGATGTACCTTGGAGTTAGAAGGTCATCTCTTCGAAATAGACTTACTACCGGTTAAGTTGGGAAGTTTTGACATTGTAGTCGGTATGGATTGGTTATCTAAGAACCGCGCTGAGATCATATGTCATGATAAACTGGTACGGTTACCACTGTCAACAGGAGAAACACTTGTGGTTCAAGGTGAGAAACGAAAAAGTACCACAAAAATGATTTCGTGCTTGAAGGCCAGTAAGTATCTCCGAAAGGGGTACCAAGCATTTTTGGCACACATTGTAGAAAAGAAAACTGAGGAGCGACGTATAGACGATGTGCCCATTGTACGCGACTATCCAGGAGTATTTCCTGATGAGTTGCCGGGATTGCCACCCCCACGACAAATTGAGTTTCACATTGACCTGGTGCCAGGAGCCGCACCTATCGCACGAGCACCTTATCGTCTAGCTCCCTCGGAAATGCAAGAGCTGTCTACGCAACTGCAAGAACTTCTAGACTTGGGATTCATCCGACCGAGCTTTTCCCCTTGGGGAGCTCCGGTTTTGTTTGTTAAGAAAAAGGATGGATCTATGCGGATGTGCATCGATTATCGGGAACTGAACAATGCAACTATCAAGAACCGATACCCGTTACCACGCATTGACGATCTGTTTGATCAACTACAAGGATCGAGTCATTATTCAAAAATTGACCTGCGATCTGGTTACCACCAACTCAAGGTACGAGAAGAGGATGTACCGAAAACTGCGTTTAGGACTCGATACGGTCATTACGAGTTCCTAGTCATGCCTTTTGGGCTGACCAACGCACCAGTAGTGTTCATGGATTTGATGAACAGAGTATGCAAACCCTATTTGGATAAATTCGTCATTGTGTTTATTGACGACATCTTGGTATACTCACGATCGAAAGAGGATCACGAGCAACATCTGAAGCTTGTTCTCGAACTACTACAAAAAGAGAAGCTTTATGCAAAGTTCTCTAAGTGCGAATTTTGGATTCGAGAGGTTCAATTCCTTGGTCATGTGATAAATGACAAGGGAATTCACGTAGACCCATCCAAAATTAAGGCCATCAACAACTGGGAAGCACCGAAAACCCCAATGGAAGTACGACAATTTCTTGGTCTAGCTGGCTATTACAGGCGATTCATCGCAAACTTTTCAAAGATAGCCCAACCACTTACCACATTAACTCAAAAAGACAAGAAATTTGAGTGGAATGAGAAGCAAGAGAATGCATTCCAACTATTGAAACAGAAACTGAGCAGCGCACCCATATTATCACTACCCGAAGGAGTAGATAACTTTGTTGTTTACTGTGATGCATCGCATCAGGGATTGGGTTGCGTACTGATGCAAAACGAAAAGGTCATTGCTTATGCATCACGACAACTAAAAGTGCATGAGAAAAACTATACGACTCATGATTTGGAATTGGGAGCCGTTGTTTTTGCACTGAAGATCTGGAGACACTACCTATACGGTACAAAGTGTACGATCTTCACTGATCATAAGAGCCTACAACATATATTCGACCAAAAAGAACTTAACATGAGACAACGACGTTGGGTCGAATTACTTAACGATTACGACTGTGAAATAAAGTATCACCCGGGTAAAGCTAACGTAGTAGCAGATGCCCTGAGTCGTAAGGAACGAATCAAACCTCGAAGAGTTCGAGCTTTGGGATTGACAATCCATTCGAATCTCATTACTCAAATTCGTGAAGCTCAAGAACTTGCTTTCACTCCCGAACGTCTTAAAGATGAATCCTTGAAGGGAATGGAAAAACAACTCGAGAAAAAGGACAACGGGGTGTTGTACTTCATGAACCGAATTTGGGTACCATGCGTAGATGAGTTACGCAAGCTGATTTTGGACGAGGCACATAAGTCCAATTACTCAATACATCCTGGTGCAGACAAGATGTACCATGACTTGAAGGGCTTCTACTGGTGGCCTGGAATGAAACGTGACATTTCCACCTACGTAAGCAAATGTTTGACTTGTTCTAAAGTCAAAGTCGAATACCAAAAGCCGTCTGGACTTTTGCAACAACCTGAAATGCCCAAATGGAAATGGGAGCAAATAACAATGGACTTCATTACGAAGTTACCTAGAACGGCATCTGGAGCAAATGCCATATGGGTGATTGTCGATCGATTGACAAAATCAGCCCACTTTCTAGCTATTAAAGAAACGGATGGAATGGAGAAACTAGCTAAAATCTATATTAAAGAGATTGTTTCTCGGCATGGGGTGCCACTATCCATCATATCTGATAGAGATGCGCGATTCACTTCTCGCTTTTGGCAAACATTACAACAGGCAATGGGTACTCGACTTGATATGAGTACTGCCTACCACCCGCAGACTGACGGCCAAAGTGAGCGAACAATACAGACGCTCGAAGACTTGTTGCGAGCATGTGTGATAGACTTTGGAGGTAACTGGGATACCCACCTACCTCTAGCTGAATTTTCTTACAACAATAGTTATCACACGAGTATACAGATGGCACCATTTGAGGCGTTATATGGACGCAAGTGCCGATCACCACTCTGTTGGGCAGAGTTAGACGACAGACAACTATCTGGACCCGAACTTGTCCAGGAAACCACTGACAAAATAACTCAAGTATTGAGCCGACTGAAAGCGGCACGAGATCGACAAAAGAGTTACGCTGATAACCGCCGTAAACCTCTTGAGTTCCAAGTAGGAGACAAAGTCCTACTCAAAGTATCTCCCTGGAAAGGAGTAGCACGATTTGGCAAACGAGGAAAGCTGAACCCACGATACATCGGACCATTTGAAATCCTTGCTAGGATTGGTCCTGTCGCTTACAAGCTTAAACTACCGCAAGAGCTTAGTAGCATACACGATACTTTCCACGTTAGCAACCTCAAAAAGTGTCTTTCTGATGAAACACTTATCATTCCTCCTGACGAAGTCTTCATTGACTCAAAACTTAACTTTGTGGAGGAACCTGTTGAAGTTATGGATTCTAAAACGCAGAAACTTCGACACAAACGAATCAAACTGGTTAAAGTTCGTTGGAACTCGAAACATGGCCCAGAGTTTACCTGGGAACGAGAGGATGAAATACGAAAGAAATACCCTAACCTATTTGAGAGCGTGACCGAGACTCACGGCTCGACTTAAATCTCGGGACGAGATTTCACTAACGGGGGGAGAATGTGACACTCCTCCAAATTAGGTATATAATTATACTTAATTACATGCATTTCTTACGCTAATTCCCTGCAATTGTTTTAAACTAAACTTATGATGTGATGTCAGTCTAGCGAGCCCTAAACAATAATACTAAAAGTATTACATGATACGTAGTTATTTATAAATTACGTACGAACGTATCGGAACGAAGCCGACAAATAAATAACAAAAGTTTCGTGACACAAAAATAATTAATAATGAAATTATTAATTACGAGTACTTATATATCTATAACGAATAGACAAAAGGGTTTAAATATACGTTTAACATAAAACGTATTATAACACGAACAGAAACAATTCTAAAACGCGCATACGACGTCGAATCATAAAAATACAAATTTTCTCGTTCGTTTGGAAGAAGTTAGAACATTACTTCAAAATATGAAATCCTAAATTTACTGAAAATTGGCGCTCAATTAACTTCGCTCAGTAAAATGTACAAAAATGTACAACTATCAAAAATAATGATAACCTCATTATTCTGAAAACATATTACGAACCAGGAGAGCATCTACAAAATAAAAATATAAAATGTTAAATTTTATATTGCTATAATTATACCCGTACTCGAGATTGGTGGGACTAAAATCCCACCAACCTTCAATAATGCAGGAGACAGATTGGTTTTAAAACCATACCCGTCTCCCTCTCTTTTTCTCTCTGGATCTTCAACACACACCACACCAATTCATCACCAAATTCTTTCTCCCTTTCACAATCAAATTAACAAGAATCAAAACATCAAACTAGCAGCAGGAAGTGGAAGGGGAACACCAAGATCATCATCATCATCGTCCGTTCATCATCATTCTCATCATTTTCATCTTTGTAAGAAAACTTACAATCTTTGTTTTCTTTGCTTAAATTTCGGTATACAACTTGATTTTACATCATAATCTAAACATAAAACATCTAAATTTGAAGGATTGATGATTGATTCTTGAAATGGGTTTTAAAAACCAAAAACATAAAATCAAAATCCATGGATGAAAGCTAGTTATAAAGAGGTAATAACTTGTTAAAAACGACATATAACGTTGTTATAAACACTTGAAATTGTTGTGTAAAGGGATTTGAAACCAAAACATTCGAGTTCATATACACTTTGCACGAACAGAACCTGCAAAACCTTTGAATCCGGCGGATTCAAGCGAATCCGGCGGATTCCCAGCCGAAGCTCAGATGAATCCGGCGTATTCACGGGAATACGGCGGATTCCCATTACTAAACCAGTCGAATACGGCGTATTCCTTCGAATACGGCGTATTCCCCCCTTTGACCCGCACACAAACCTTCGGCTAAAACGATGAACGAGTAAAAGACACGGGTGAATACGGCGGATTCAAATGAATCCGGCGTATTCCCGAACAAAAACGAAACCGTATGAAAACTAGGATGAATACGGCGGATTCACCCGAATCCGGCGTATTCCGACTTCTGACTTGAATCCGGCGGATTCCACTGAATACGTCGGATTCCCGTGTCTAGTCAACAATCTGACTTTTATTTTAAAACATAAACGCTTCCGTTCACGATCCCAATTATACGATACATTTACGAGACATTGTAAACTATTAATAAAACATTAATGTGATATATCCGAGACACGGACTTTGGACTTATTTAATTCGTGCGAACAAACGATATATAAATAGATAACTACATATTGGGTTGTACACTTAACAAGTATACGACAAGAGAAATAATAACAATATTTCAACACAATGTATATATATACAACTAGACGTATAAAAATGGAACGATTTAAATTATCTAGTACAAACTATACGACAAACGTAAACGACAACCAAGTTTTATTCGCGATAATTAACAACGACGACAACTAATATATATATTAGAATATATATATATTCAACTAATATATGTATACGAGAATATATGTATTCACCTATATAAGTATATGTATATATACTTACACCTTTCGGACAATTTAACAAACGAACAATACTTGGATAATATTATATATTTCCAACAACAATCATCAACGAAATACACAAACCTAAGAAACTGATAATTTCTTCAAACGAATGAACTATTAACATAAGTAAACAAAGTACTTATAGTTAATACATTGATGTGTATAGGTTGACTACGTTTGGGCTTCGTCATCTTATCTCGCTAGCATTCACATCCGAGCACTCACTGTGAGTTCACAAACCCCTTTTCAATGTTTTAATGTTTTAAAACCTCGGGGTGGAAAACATAGAAATCGTATGTATATTTGCATGCGACAACTGTTTGAATACTTGATGTATTTACTTAAACTATTGATGAAATGAGATTTCATGTTGTGACTGATTAAATACTGTACGTATTTGCTTAAACTGTTTATGAAGGGGTACTTCATACTTGAACTATTTGTGAAAGGGTATTTCACACAACTATTTGAACTATGTTTTATGAAATGTTTTTCATAACTATTTTGGGAATTTAGGCAACGAATCTTGGTACAGATCTAGGCTGAACGATGTAGTGCATAAAAGACCTTATGGCTACAGACTATAACCATTAGCTAGGTGACTCTAGCCACTGAGTATACGGATAGTACTATCGCCGTGACGACCCTCCTACGGATTTGGGAGCGTATACTTAATTGTCCAGCATGGCAAACAACAACAGATTAGGGTTGTGGTTTGGTTATAGGGTTAGATCGGGTTACCTTACTTGACAGGTTTAGCTCACCTTTCAAGGGATCACCGTCTAAATATTCCCACAAAACTATTGTTTAGGAAGTGATTTCCTACGTACACTGATTTGGAAATGTTAATCTTTATCTAGGTTAACCTGTGTTTCCTACTAATGACTGAATTAGGAAATGTTATCTCTTGATTGAAATAACCTGTGTTTCCTATTACAACTACAACTGATTTGGGAAATGTTATTTGTTAATAACTTGTGTTTCCTACTTGATAAACAACACTTATTGGAAATGTTATTCTTAAATGTTTAACTTGTGTTTCCTACATAACGAACAATCTTGTGAATTCACTCAACAATTTTGTTGACGTTTTACTCTATGTTTTTCAGGGAATTAGCAGCGTAAGTAAGATCTGCATGCATTATCAGGACGGACTACCCTGGACTTGTTAGGATGCCACTACTTTTGGGACACTTGGATTTCCTCTGTATAACTGCAATTATTGCAGTCATACCTATGAAATCTACTTTTGATATTATGTATTTTATGAAATACTGATTTCAACTACTACTATTACTGTTATCACTTCTCAAGTGGTAATCATCTGTAAAACTTTAACTAATTGCATCTTAATCTATTTCGTTCTGCGATAATCATATGCTCTGAGTATGTATGTAACTGTTGGTTGCTTTACTGCTCACACCCCCGCCACGTCACTAAGCTTCCGCAAATCACTCTACGTAATTGTAATTACCGTTTGGCGGGGTGTGACATATATATTGTGTATTCTTTTCAGGGGGAGATGGAGTTCAAATGAACCATTTTAAAGGTGGCATTGAACTTTGAAGGTTTGCGCCTTGATGTTTATAGACATTTGTTTTACGTTAAGTGCACCCATATTTATAGATTTAAAAACATATTTCAAGGAAGTAGATCTGCTATTATAACAAACACAACTGTGGAAATTATGATTCCTAGAAATGTCATCGGATCCATTTATGGGGAGAATGGAAGCAGTTTGGCTCGTCTAAGACAAGTAGCTATATTTGTTCTACTGATTGCAGTTATATCAGTACGATAATCAGTGTTTGGCAAATTTTAATTATGTAAGGATTTAATAGATAAAATGACCAAGAAGGATATTGCTTTCAAAAAAGAGCGACATATTGTAAATAAGTCTAAGAAATTACATAAATAGGAAATTTTGTTTCAAATAAGATCTCCAGTTTTGGAAGACCTGACCCCTAAGTAATCAAATCAGTTAAAGCGTAATATGCTTATCGAAACTGTAACACTGATTATAACGATTTCTTCAAGTCGCAATAACCAAGTAATCAGTCCCGAAATGCAAATCCAAACCAGATTTGAAAATTCATAGTAAAGACTATGGTTGTTAGTTGCTAAACATGCCCATAAAATGCTTAAAAGACTTTTAAGGCCACATGATAGAAGTATATTGTCAAGAGTTACATGTCTAAAAGACCCTTCTACATTGATCAATATGCTACACTCAGTATCATCATACAGCTCCTAATATCTTTTGTTCCTGTTCATTTGGAACAATTTCAACGTACAAATTCAACATGTTTGACTTTTAAAACTCAAAGGCAATCTGATATATTACCTGTTTGTTAAGGTTGTCTAGCTTCATTATAAAAGATTATCTGTTCTCATATATCGTCATCTAATCTCGTCCCAAACTTCACTTTTCTGGTGTATGAAACCAGATTTTAGGTGCAAAGGTTGTCATGCATGAAACGGGTCAGGATTGGCCGACCACATTGTTGTCATATCTGGTAGTACTGATCGAACCCATTCAGCTCAAAGCCTACTACACGCATTCATACTCACAGACCAACATTGATGAAGTAAACAAGTTGTTTGGGTGAACATTAATTGGTTCAGAATATTCCAAATATCTATTTTGGTATATTATATTGGAACTTTATTTTGATGGTGGTAAGTTATTTCAGATTAATGTTCGATCTTTAATTTTCATGTTATATTAGATCATGATTTGTCTTTATTAGTCTGTCATTTTTAATTAATAGTTAAATGTTTTTATTGATTAAAGGTGCAGAGACATGTTACTCATTTTTAAACATAATTGTTAAACTCTTACGATTCACGAGTCGACTCGTTAAATGACTTGGGCGACTCTTACGAGTCAGAAATCGAACACACTTTTAATTTAATGTAACAAATATATAAAATGACAAAATAAGATAAGAAATGACTAATAATTAGTTTTAAATTAAGCATTTATATTAATTAATGACTTTCATCATGTTTTACTTCACTTAAGAATAAAAATCTAAACAATAATATACATATGGATATAACTATATATATTTATTGTAAAATTTTGAAACTTACGAGTCGAGTCACGAGTTAAAAATCAACATTTCGAATCACGAATCGAATCACGAGTTAACAACTATGTTTTTAAGTAATTATGTTTTATATCTATGTTTTGACAGTGGCAAATTGGGGACACTAATTATTTCCTATTTTTGAGATTGGTTTACATGTCATAAACAATAACTAAAATTAATAAAAATAACACAAAATTCAAAACGCAATAATAAAAAAATACCAGCGCTGCCGTGGGTTTCTCGCCTAGTATATAAATAATAATAATAATAATAAATAAAGAGATTATTTTCGAGAGAAAGAACAAAAAAATCATATGTTTTCATGTTGAAGAAACACAAAAGGAAAATAAATATCTGTCGCCCAAACGAACATTTATATCCCCATTTCGCCTCGTCTCTATAACTTGATTAGCCTCTCCACTTCGTACATCTTCGTAACATCCGCTCATGTTTATCCGTACAGTAAATTCGTAAAATTAGGGCTAAATTAGGGTTATAATTAGGGTTAGGGTTTTTAATTTTGTTCCGGCATGGAAGTCGAAGAAGAAAATACCTCAATTCATCACCAACAATCAACAACAACAGCCGTATCTAATGAGAATTTGCTAGATAATAATTGTACTAATGATAACGAATTAGGAAAAACTGTTTCAGAATCCAACACTCGAGATGAAAAATTGGAAGAATCATCCGATACGGTTACCAAATTAGACGATCCGAAACCTATTATTGCAATTGCGGTTGGGGAATACGACGGTGCTGTTGAAATTGAAGCTGGTAATGATGATGTGGCAGATGTGGAACGTGGTGGTTGTGAGTTAACGGATTCTATTAAAGTTGACGGTGGAGAGTGTGCAGCTGTTGTGGTTGAGAATGATAAGGATGGAGGTGTGAGTGAGAATGTGAAAATTGAGGAAAATGTTTCGGTATTGCCAGTTGCTGAAATGGGTGAAAATGAAGATGTGATGGATGTTGTTAAAGATGATGGTGGTGGTGATGACATTCATAAAGAAAATGTCGAAGTTGTTTACGAGAAAGGAATCATTGAAGACGAAAGGGAAGAGGAGGAAGAAGAGGAAGGTGTTGGTGTTAAGGAGGATGAAAATATGAGTGATGAAGAAATAAGTGTGTCCGATGAAGAGAAAGTGGGAACAGAATCGGCGGTTAAAAGACGTGGACGCGGGCCAGGGAGGAAAAGGAAAAGAGAAGGGAAGATTTCAAAAGTTACTCCTAAAGCTACTACTGGGGGCGGGAATGTGATTGAGGAGGAAGATGTTTGTTTCATTTGCTTTGATGGTGGAGACCTTGTGCTATGTGACAAACGGTACATGTTTTGTTTGGGTTTATCCGGTTTTGTGTTAATTGGATTTGTGATTGTGATACTGATTGTGATTTGGATGTTTTGTATTTACAGGGATTGCCCTAAAGCTTATCATCCTACTTGTGTTAACCGGGACGAGGCTTTCTTTCAAACTAAGGGTAAATGGAATTGTGGTGAGTATGTTTTTCATCCTCTTATACATATTCTTAAATGCAAATATTTGGGTTTAAATGTTATTGCTTAACTTTCTTACCATTTATAAGCTTTTATGTTGCATTGGTATATAGTTCTGAATGAATATTTGAATGTTGTTTGTGGATGCATAAATCTTAGCTACTAAGTGGGTATATTGGGTTGACTCTATGATAAATAGAAGATATCCTTAGGATGGGGATGATCCTTCTTTGGGTATTCACAACTTCACATTACCAAAAGGATGAAGTTGTTGTGTTCATTTGAACATCATTTTTTTTGGTAAAATGTTATAAGTAGTAGTTATGAAGACATGGGACCATGGTTTGCTGTCTTACTATATTAGTTGTATCTTGCTACAAATGAGCTAGTCATACTAATTAATGGCTGATGCTGATTATCTTTGTATTGTTCATTGTACTATTTCCAAATTATGTGTGTGTTGCGTTACTTATAGATACATGCAGTAATTATCTGTTTTATATGAACAAAAAACAAGATAAAAGAGTGGGTGTTTGTCTTGGGGTTACTGATACAAACCAACTTGATAATAGAATGCTAACGAAACAAAAATAGAACAAACAAATAGACAAGTTACTCGGCTTCCTGGAGGTTAATCAGCTTTCTCATAGTTTACTTTAGAGAGGTATAGTGGTAAATGAACCAATATATTAAATGAACCAATGTATCAAACTATCAGACTTACCATAATACTAAAAGTTGGGTAACAGTATAATCTAACTATTAATAGAAGTAAAGCAATTAAATATCAGTGACCTTCTAATCTAGACTTATCTGCTAGATTAAAATCCATCTGCTAAACAAAAATAATTTAGACTTACCCAATAATAACAAAATAAAGTACAAATATGATTCATATCAGTTACATACATTGGAACCTGAGTAGCCTAAATAAGAAATCTCTAAATTGGATGTTTTTGCTGAAGGACATTGACCAAAACTTGCATTGAAGAAAGAACATAGCTGTATCAATTTGTCTTTCTCGATTTAAGTTTGCTCCTTTTGCTAGGGTGGGGTCGTCTCAAGCTGATAGTTTTCCTCAAACATCATATCTAAGCTAGCGTCATTGTGTCAAATAGTTAGATATATAATGCAAAATGTTTTTATTACTGATTATTCAAAATAATCAATAACAAGCAATTGTTTTCTATTTTAGCCTCTTACTAGAGTTAGTGAGTTACTGACTTACTTCTAAGGCTATGCTTTTGATGTTTTGTATAGTAGCAATATCCATTTAGGTATGTGTATACTTCCTTCTCTAAATCCTTATGCATGAGACATTATCTGTATACAAAGCTCTATCAAATCATGTTTCTTCCATATCAAAACAGGATTCCATGTGACAAAAGAAGTATCCAGAAAACTAGTTTGAGATTGATGCTGCCATATTGATAGATTTGATGCTATGATAAGCAGTTCATTATCTATAAATTGGGGTGTAATCTCTTACACAAACGTGTTTTGTAACGTGACAACTATCCGTCTCCTTGCATGTTAGTTTAGTAAGTCCTCCGTATAATTTTTATAACTGATTAATGCTTGGCTGCTTGGGTACTTTCATGCTATCAAGCAGCTCATGCAAAAATTCTGTCACAATTCTCATTAATTATTCAAGTCAAAAGAGGAATCACTTTTTTAAGATTTATAATTTATAATGAAACGTAATGCTGTCCCATATATTTTGGTCAATGAAGTCTGCATATTATAAAGTGGGGGCACTTCTATGGGATGGAGATATTTTGTTATTGCAATGCATTTTTTGATAAGCTTTCTAGGTCCATTACTCATCATATCATTGCCTTGTTTAGAAGCACCAACTGTTATAATTATGAGTAGGCATCATTTCCAGAAGTCAAGTTATTTTTTCTTCTTCGTAACACTGTAAAAAATCTTATGTGATTTGAGAGATTATCCGCTAGCTGTTGGTACATGTCGGTTAAGTGGTAGATTCATTAGGAAATCAGCTGCTAAAGTTGATGGCTTTTGTCGAGTAGGATAGTGCGACTAGACGAATTGTGAGGGTTCTCTCTCAGGGTACTAGAGTTGTTAGATTGCTTAATTTGCTGACTATGGATTTCTGACAAGACCCGATTATCCTTTTTCTAGTGATTTATATTCTGTTGAACTTATGTATACTTTTTTATTGGATCCAAGTTTATTTCTGATATGCACATGTTCAATGCAGTGAATGTCAGGTATCATTTTGTTGTTGTATATCCTTTGATTTCTTATGTGCCATCTTAATTAGTGACTTGCTCAGATATATTTCACCCTGAAATACTGTGCTAGCAACTCACCTCTTATTTTCAACTTTTATTTTCTTCAGGTTGGCACCTGTGTACCGTCTGTGAGAAGAAGGCTGATTATATGTGCTATACATGCACCTTTTCTTTGTGTAAAACATGTATTAAAAATAATGTTATATACTTTGTTAAAGAGAATAAGAAGAAAGGCTTTTGTGAGGCTTGCGTGAAAACTATCATGTTAATTGAAAACGATTCACAAGAAAATCAGGTATTTTTGTTATCATTCTTTTGCTCAAATGGTTCTTTTTTATCATATGTGTTAAGTTAATTATTGGTTTAAAATAGCAGTTATTAACTACAATGATTGATACTTGATTTCCGGTTCGATTATGTAGGGAAATGTAGACATTGATGACAAGAATAGCTGGGAATATATGTTCAAGATTTATTGGACAGATATAAAAGCAAAACTTAATCTTTCTTTAGCCGAGCTCGTTGAGGCTAAGAATGCTTGGAAGGGATACATGCCAGTTGGCAAACAAGAGCTTCCAGCTGGACATTCTGATGGTGGCTCGGGGTCAGAACATCCTTCTGAGAACCTTGAAAGTCAAACAAAGAAAACCAGAGGAAGGAAGTCAAAGAAGCACAAGACTCATGGTTCTGCTGCCATTGCTTCTGAGGGGACTTCTGTGCCCGAAAACACCGAGTGGGCATCAAAAGAACTTCTTGAATTTGTCACGCACATGGGTAGTGACAAATCATATCAATCTCAGTTTGATGTACAAGCTCTCTTGCTTGAATACATCAAAACAAACAAACTTCGTGATACTCGGCGTAAAAGTCAAATTATTTGTGATGCAAGACTCCGAAGACTTTTTGGTAAACCACGTGTCGGGCATTTTGAGATGTTAAAACTTCTTGAATCTCACTTTCTTATAAAAGAGGATGATGGAATTCAGGGGAGTGTGGTCGATACTGAAGTTAGTCCCATAGACGATGATGAAGCAACTATAACCATGACAAAAGGTGGAAAAGATAAAAAGCGTAAAATCCGAAAGAAGGGTGATAGGGAACCCCAATCCAATCTTGAGGATTATGCTGCAATTGATATCCATAATATAAACTTAATATACATGAAAAGGAAGTTGGTGGAGGATTTACTCGGTGATGTTGAATCATTTCCTCGCAAAGTTGTTGGTACTTTTGTTCGAATAAGGATATCGGGTGCTAATCTTAAGCAGGACATATATAGATTGGTGCAAGTTACCGGTAATCATCAAGCTATTCTAATGAGTTGAGTTTGTGTATGTCTGATTTTTATATTTCAGTGGTTTTTCTTTTATGACTTTGTGTACAGGTACTACCAAAGGGGACCACTACGCGGTTGGCAAAAAGATGACTGATACCATGTTTGAGATATTGAATCTTGACAAAAAGGAAACGATATCCATTGATATTATTTCAAATCAAGACTTTACGGAGGTAACTGAGTTTTAAAATTGAAGTTTGTAGAAAGTATTGATGTTCCATTTTGTTCCTATGGTTTTATTTGAATATTTGATTTGGTGATATGGTAGGAAGAATGCAAACGTCTTCGACAGAGTATTAAGTGTGGACTTTTAAATAGGTTGACGGTGGTATGTTCTTGTTTTCCTTGATTTAAATGGATTGCTGCCATGAAACATGTTCCATTATTCTAAATTATTTGGTTTCTTATAGGGAGACATTCTGGATAAGGCCATCGAACTCCAATCTGCCAGAGTGAATGATGTAAGTTCATTATATACTAGCATGGTGCCCAAGCAAAGCAGCGGGTAGTCGTCAAATGCACTTCATTTCTTTGATATAAACGGATAAAAAAATTATGTTAATGTCCATCGGTGAGCGTTATAGATTATTCCGATTTCGATACTGGTTCACTTACAGGTCATGCAGGTTGCTTATTTTGGGTTTGCATTAAGATCTTATTTGCATTAACTTGTTAATAACTGTAGTTATCAAGAAGGGTATATATATGTATAGTTAGAAAGTATAGTTTTTGGCAATTTAGTCCTTTTGCACTACTTAATTTCAACTTTAGGACAAAAAGTGTCAAGTGCATCATATGCAGTTATAGAATTTTGATTATAGATAATATACAAATATTATAATGAAAATCAACTTGATTATTTAAATAGAGACCCAATTTACAATAATTTAACCCATAACCAATTTTCCACTCTATGACGTACAATTATCAGAAAGCAATCTGCGAATCAGGGAAAAATTGCAATCATTGTATATGAATCTGAAGACATTTTGAAAGCGGGGTACTTTGCAACCAATATTGTGAAATTACCTTTATTGATATTTAGACCTGTCCAAGGAAATATATCGCGAAATCCCTTGAGAAAGTGTACGGTGTAGGGTTGGTTTTTGGTTTGATATATATATTTTTTAATTGGCATCTCCACTTAAAATTTTAGTTATTATTAAATTATGTATACAAATCAGGATTATGAATTAGATACTGCACAGTCAGACGGTGTGCACCTAATATCGTGTTTAATGTGCAGGAGATTGAAGCAGAAGTTGTGAAACTTAGTCATCTTCGTGATCGAGCAAGTGATTTAGGTCATAAGAAAGAATATCCTTTGTTTATTAAATGTTCACAATTTCATATTATTTAATGGCTGTGTCCTTACGTTTTTGAGCTACACAATGTTTGGCCTTTTATTTCTGTAGATTAATTATGATTACTGATTACACAATAAATGATGTGATAATAATATGAGTTTACCATTCGAGTTAATGTCTTATAACGTGGATTATTCTTTTGTAAACAACATATCTTTTGTGATACTTGACTTCTATTTACTCTTAGACAATGTGTAGAGAAGTTATCAGTTCTGAAGACACCTGAAGAACGTGCTCGTAGGCTACAAGATATTCCTGTGATTCATGATGATCCTACTATGGATCCAAAACATGAGTCCGAAGAAGACGCAGATGAAGACGGCAAGAAACAAGGTACCCCAGTCTCTTATAAATTGAAAATGTAGATTCTGTAATTTTAATATCTAAAAATTTATATGTAGACATGTACAAGAGCGCTGCTGGTTCTAGTTTTAGCAAAAGCCGCAACTCTTCCTCGAAAGAATCGTGGAGTACATCTAGGAACTTGTCGAGTAACAATCTCTCAAAAAACGTCGAAGATGCTACTTCTCAACGTTTTGAACGACATAATGACAATTTGTTGGATCAAGGAAGAGATAGAAGTGTACAAACACCAAGTGTAGTATTAAAGAAACCAAGTTCTACATATGAGACGGAGAAGATTGTAGCTTCATTTAAAGATGTTTCAGAGAGTAGTCCAAAAGTAAATGAGACAGAAAAAATATGGCACTACAAGGATCCATCTGGGAAAATTCAAGGTCCGTTTTCAATGGCACAGTTGCGTAAATGGAATAACAGTAAGTTCTTTCCTGTGGATCTGAGAATATGGAGAAAGAGTGAGAAGGAAGATGATGGTATTCTTTTAACAGCTGCATTAGAGGGACGGTTTCAATTAGAAATTCCGAAGGCTTCACATGATGAGGGACATGTTTTTGAAAATCTTCCTTCCCCTACTCCAAACCGAAGTTCGGGACATCTGGGCCTCTCAGTGGGACCTAGTTCATATCATAGTGGCAACGAAGGATTACAGTCACCTACACCCAATAGTTCCCAACTGGCTGTATCAATGGTTGTGGGTGGAAACAAGGAGCCTAAGGTGATGGTTCAATCTGGCCACGTGGTTGCAGCTCCTGGTAATAGTATGCCTCTACAAATGGTTCAATCACTTGCTGTTCAAAATCCTCTTGATTGGGGTGGTGCTCCACTTCACGAGTCACAACTGAGCCCTGTGGCTGGGCAACAACAGCTTGCCTATAATCCATGGAGTATTGCACCAAACATGGTTCAGAATCCTACTGGAAACTTTTTGCAGCAGCCTGTGACACCACCACAACCAAATGTAAGCTGGCCAGCAGTTCCCCCCAATCCGAATATGGGACCAGTAGGGCCCACTCCAGGAAATCAAAGCATTAATTGGGGAACTCCACAATTAACAGGAAATGCAAATACCTCATGGGGTGTGCAATCAGGTCCTGGTAATTTGCAGCCAGGTTGGGTTCCTACACAACCATCTCAAGGGGTCACACCGAATCAAGGCTGGGTTACTGGTGCTGGTTCAGGTCCAACTCAAGGGCCAGTAGTTTCTGGGAATGTAAACCCTAATTGGGTGGGGCCATCTTCTAACCCTGGGGAGGTGCTGTCAACTGGGAATCAAGAACCCGGTTGGGGTTCACCAATGCCTAGGAGTCAATCCAGGTGGGAAGGAAGTGAACATCAACCTTACAACAGAAGTGGGTTTTCTGGAGATAACAGAAATAGAGGCTCTCGAGGTGGGGGTTCCGGTTTTCAGGGGAATAGAAGGCATTGGGACAAATCAGGATCCTTCAACAACAGAGCACGTTCAAGGGATTATGAGCACTAATACAATGACTATCCTACCGGAGGGTATGATTACAACTTTTGTACAGCATTTTCTGGGTAGCTGTATCTTTCAGGTGCTTTCTTAGGCTGTACTTATTAGTGTCGTTCTTGATAGTTACAAAACATGTGCAGTGTAGCTATGTAGGAAACTATGTTGCTTTCTTTTCAGGTGTTTTTTATGATTAACATAGTATCAGACCGTAGTTTTGTTGATGAGAATGTTTGTTGCCTTACAACAGTTTTTTGTTGTAGTTGGGTTACTCTGGTGAATACATCCTGTTCATGGTTGATGCAAATGCTTTAAAGGTTTGGTTTCAGGGCGAATTTGATTTTCAACCATTACAGCGGCTACTTGTCTCTAAGATAATGATACGTTGATTTAAAACTACAAGCCTAAAAATAAACTAGGCTAATTATCTGTAAGAAAAATGATATGTAGATTTAAAACTACATGCCTAAAAATAAAGTAATAAACTCAAAAATGTGATTGGTTAGTATGATAAAAATGATATGGGAGTCGTTTGTTTTTTAAGAGATTTTTGTTAGCTGTTTTTTTTTTCAAATCTGAATAAACATCCGAATGACCTAATCATTTAAACATTTCATTGATAGGTTCAAATGAGAATAGAATTTTTGGTGAGAATGGAGGAACCAACTTGAACGTGCCATGTGTCACAAAGCCCACTTTCCCCATGTTTTTAAAACTTAAATATATCCGAAACGGTAAGTCGAAAAATCATAAAAATTGCACCATAAAAATCCGCATTTTTTTTCTCTTCGATTTGCCATCTTACAAGGTATACTTTCAACAATTTTTTTTTTTGGGTTTTACAAAATTAGTAACACATGTGTTACTAGCTGTTAACACATGTGTTAGTTGCTGTTAATACATGTGTTACTCGCTGCTAACACATGTGTTACACGCTAGTAACACATGTGTTACTAGCCTGTAACACATGTGTTACCAGCATATAACACATGTGTTAGCAGCAAGTAACACATGTGTTACCAGCTTCTAACACATGTGTTACTCGATTTCAAAACCCACCAATCAAAAAAACGAAAAAAAAAAATTCGTCAAAAGTATACCTTGTTACATCTCTAATCGAAGATAATGAAACGCTGATTTTTATGGTGCAATTTTTATAATTTTTCGACTTACCGTTTGAGAGATATTTAATTTTTAAAAATTTGGAGGAGAGAGAGTAAAGTGACACGTGGCTCATTCCTATTGGTTCCCTTATTCTCACCAAAAGTTGCTATACTCATTTGATCCTTACTCTATAACTAATTGTACAAAATATAAAATGAAACATTTTGATACACGCCTATGATTTAAAAATTTCGAATAAGTAAAGCACATTTAGCTTCAACGAATATGACATTTTAATTTTTCTAATTTTTCATATCTTTTGTTAAAAGATTTTTCTTAATGAAATCTAGTGTGTATTATAGGTGAAGACCTAAATTAACCAATACCCAAAAACCATTAAAAATAAAAATGAATGGCCCCAATTAATACCCAATTTATGTCTAACATTTAATTTAATTTAATTTAACACTTAAAATAAGAAAAAAAATATTTTCATTTAATCTTCCCCAATTCTGTCTTCCCCATTCCCTTTAGGGTTTATGGTATGGATCGCCAATGTACATTACTTTTTGTCCCCATATCACCAATGAACCGGTTTTATTACAAATGTCGGCAAAAAACTTTTTACTTTTGTCCCAATGTCACCAACAAACTAATTTTACTACCAATGTCGACAACGAACTTGTTGAAAATGTTTCAAGGTCACTAAAATATTTTTTTTTAACGAGATACATTTTGAATATGTTGATGTGGTGTTGCCATGTCATTTCATTTATGTGATCAGGCTTCCATGTATGCTAAACATATACACGTATGGTTAAATTCATCTTCTCCGATCGAATAACATGTAAATTTTGGTTTCTTTTACGATAACTACCACTTTTCGAGTGAATCAAAACGCAATTGCTACATTTTTTTCTAAAATTCAACTGAAAATGACATGTTAGTCGATTGGAGAAGATAATGTTAACCATACGTGTACATGTTTAGCTTATGCGGAAGTACGGTCACATAAATGAAATGACATGGCAACACCACATCATAAAATTCAAAACGTAGCTGGTTAAAAAAAAGTATTTTGGTGATCTCGAAACATTTTTAACAAGTTCATTGTCGACATTGGTAATAAAATTAGTTCATTGGTGACGTTGGGACAAGAGTAAAAAGTTTGTTGCTGACATTGGTAATAAAACCGGTTCATTGACATTGAGACAAAAAGTAAAGTACGTTGGCGATCCGTACCATAAACCCTTCCCTTTAATCTTCCTATCCCAACAAACCACCGTGTTTTTCGACAAGTTATTCCGCCCGTATAAACTTCAATATTTTAATTCCTTCTAACAAATCCAACATCAACATCAATCGCGAGAAGCAAGTTGACACCGGAGATGGCAAAAGGTAAGTTAATGTCGGTGACAGAGAGGAGCTATCGATTGCGACAAGGTGGTGCTAATGGCAACGATATAGGATTTGGGAATGAGTTGAATAGATAGAGGAGATGGTTGATGAAAAAGAAAGATACACGTATTTTTGTAGTGCAAAAGCTTTCAGAGTTTTTCAGAGGTCATTTTTGGTCCGAACAAAATTAGAGCTTTTTCCGATTTAAACCTCTAAATAGATGTCAAAAAACAATCGTCTCTGAATCTGAAAACTTCTGACCGAATAAGAGGTCAGAGGTTTTTAAGAGTTCTCAAAAACAAACAACACCTAAGAGAGATAAAATGTGATGTGTCAAATGATGAATGAAGTAATTCTAGTTGTAGATCTATATTTTTAGGTTTATATCGTTACTTGAGGCCAAACCCCCCTTACAAAAATAAAAGTAGATAAACTAAAAGATTACCACTCCTAACAGTGACAAAAACATGTCAGTTTATGCCGTATCAGCGTCACGTCAGCTTTTCTCAAAACTGAATGAAATTGACTAAAAACAACTTACTGGCCCCTGCCATAGTCACTTTATTTGGGACCCATATTTAACAATTTACCTTAAATTCTATACACTACACAAAAACATAATATAACTAAATATAACCAGGCCTCACAACTCAAACTCACGAATAGTCGGATATCCGACCGGCCCAACCGATGGTCTGTGCCATTGCCGTCGGTTTAGTCGGTTGGAACCGACGGTGAACCGAAGTAAACATTGGGTATGCTCTTAACTTCAAAATGTGAGACATATCAAGTTAAATAAGTTTTAGATTTAGTTATGTGAGGTAACATGAGCTCTTATGTGGAGCCCTAATATTAGCGGATCATAATTCTAATGATAAAGGAGATATGTATATTGTTTTACGGAATGTATTTTCGAGTGTTAAATTTCTCCACACTCCAATCTTCATTTGTGTCCCTCGCTTCTGCATAACTTTGTCACTATCTCCGCATCCCCTTTTACGCGATCGCTACCACTTGCCGAAGTCACCACCTCCGCTTCTACTAAACAATGGTATACACCATACATGAACCTTAACACCGCTTCCAAATGAAATCTATAGTGTGATTACTTTCGATGCATAGCATACTTACTATTAAACACAAATTTACGATTTATTTGTGTATCATATTGTTCATAAAATTAGATTGAACATGGCTTTCTGTTGAGGTTGTCAACGGGTGGTTTTAAAATTTATAATTGCTGGGGTCTAAGTGTGACTTACTAGTACTGAACCAAAAGGTTAGTAGGCAGTAAGTTGGACCTAGAGTCGTTCTTAAAGAGAAACTGAATTGAAACGGAGGTGATCCAATCAATCTTTCTTTTCTAGTAAATGTTTTAAAAGAGTGCGTTGGGGGTTTTGGTTCAGTTAATTAAGTAAACTAAATAAAGCGAATAAAATGTAATAAAATGTCAGATAATGCAAAGTAGTATTTGTTGTGAGTTCGTTAGTTAATAATCATAGGATGATGACTCTTACGGGAAAACGATTAACTAAATTGGGTTGCTTATGAGATTCATTAACTTATGGTATAACCAATAGATTCCTTATTAGTCGGTTATCAACTAACATGTCACGAGGAACTAAGGTATCATGATTCTGACCAGACAGACGATGCTCAACTCTCTACACTCTCCCGTGAGGGAGTCAGTGGCCTATGTTATTGAACATATTCGCTCGTGGGCGAAGGAATAGAGTAGCAAGTCCATAACATTTCTAGCCGTTCTTAATACCACAATGATTATGAATCCATTAAACAACTAACTTAGAACTTATGTCCGGACTTATTTAATCAATTTCTATCCATGAAACTTAAGCGTGGTAAACGAGGGAAAGCGTTTAGGTTTCTTGCATACCGTACTTTAGGTTTCATGGTTTTTAGGAAAAAGTATTGGTTTAAGTTGGATTTCAAACTTGCCTTTCTCAATACAATTAACAAATCCCTAGGTTTTCGTAAATGATCATTTAGCCTATAGCCTACCTAATCTAATCTAATCTAAACTAAAACAACTAATTAAAATGCTGACGGCTTTTTACAGAAAGTCAAACCCAGACCATGTCGGAAAATGCTATGGTAGCT
Source organism: Helichrysum umbraculigerum (assembly GCA_949592205.1). NCBI lineage: Eukaryota > Viridiplantae > Streptophyta > Magnoliopsida > Asterales > Asteraceae > Helichrysum > Helichrysum umbraculigerum. The sequence continues at coordinate 97,861,110 of CATIUR010000004.1, forward strand.
CACATCGTATTTAATCGTTTACCGATGTTTCCGTTGTGAGTTTAATTGCTTCGCGATGTTTACATGATAAGTACATTGTGATCGGAAGTGTACAATACTCATGGCAAGTCCACGTAATCACATTGCATTTTATAATGTTTGCATGACGTTACAATTAAAAACATAGTTTTTACACAGATAACTATTGACCTAGTATTGAGATTCGCGACTCCTCTTTACAGGGTTACAATCACGCTTGTTAATCGAAAGGCGAATGTAAGTTTTAGGTTTAAAATCACAAGATAAGTCCGTTCACAAAGTTTCCAATTTTATAACGTCGATCCATAATACAACTACCTTCGGTCGTTACCGGCTTCCATATATTTGTACTATGCTCAAAAGCATTTCCAATACTATACCGAGTAATCAGTCGAATCGGGGCCATCGTATTATTTCACGACGTATTTAAAGTCATCCCACAATTATATATACTAACTACATCACAACAAAAACAATAGTAATCTACTCGCTAATCATGGCATAAACGATATCTAACATAATTAAAGCAAACATATTTAATTAAGATAGATAAGGATAGAAATAACCGAGATTAATATGCGAGAAGGAATAGACTTGAATTAATGAGCGTAACTCCAACCGCACACCAAAGATTACAAAACGTTCCTAGCTTTCTTTCTACTCTAAACAAAGTGCTAAACTAATCTAATGCTAAATTTAAAGTTAGAAAGTAGAATGAGAAAGTAAGAAAGTAATATGACTAGTGCATATGGGACATTTTGAAATGGAGCCTTAAGCCTCCTATTTATAGGTGAGCTTTGGCTCACATTAGCACCAAGAGGTGCATGTTAGAAAAAGATGGCCAAAAGTGTGCACCGGGTACCGTAGAACACGAAAAGTAGGCGCACCGGGTACTGTACAACACGAAAAGTAGGCGCACCAGGTACCAAAAGTTGCCAAAAATGGAAACCGGGATGGGGCCAGGGTGGCCGGCGGTGCCCCTGTGGTGGCCGGCGGCGGTGGGCCCAGGGCCGGCGGTGGCTGGCATGTGGCCGCCCCGTTTCCCCGTCTTTTGCTTCGTTTCTCGATTCGTGCGTGTTTTATTCGTTATGCGTCTGTTTGCGTCGATTCTTTTTTTGTTGGATTCGTAATTCAAAAACGAAGATTTTGACATTGGATAGGCCCTGAGATGAGGTCCCTAGCTCCAGATATTGCGTACGAATCATTTGGATCTTCCGGCGGGCGTAGAATCTTCATTCTTTATCCGTTTTAGTTGATTCTTCTTCTGTTGGATTCGTATTTTGAAAACGAACATCTTGGACTGAATGGATGTTGGTGGAGGTCATTTTAGTCTTGAAATCTTGTTTTGATGCCTTAAATCTTCAAACGTGTGTGGAATCTTCGTTTTTCATCCGTTTTGCTTAATTTTTATCGTGCAACCTTTTTTTGACCATCTTGGAATAATGTTACTGATTTGTGCTATATTTGAATTAAAATGCCAAGAATCGTTCCAGAATGAGAGAGATATCGGTAGTAAAAACATGACTTTTTACGCGATATCAAGTATCCCACACTTAGAACTTTGCTTGTCCTCAAGCAAACTCATTTTCAACATGGTTAAAGATAAGAAGATAATGAAATATTTTAAGACGGAATTCTTTACTAAAGGGGTTTTGGAAAAATAAAGATTATTAATTTTTTGAAAGCAAGGTTGTAATCTTTAGGAGCATGCTTTTGATCCTTGATCTTTGATACATGACTAGGTGATCCTCTCAAGGTGGTCACTCCAATCACTCAAAGTGTTTAGGGTTTCCTATTCTAGCATTTATCAATCACTCAGAAGGCCAGTCATGCATCGTTTATCGTCATAGGCTTGATCGAGAATCAAATCGTTACCTTTCGGGTGAGCGTGAAGTCGATCTAGCCACAATCATTCTAGGGGAGTGATGTAGGGTTTTGGAGTGAGGTGTTGGTGATGTGAGAGGGGGTTTTTGTTGGGGGTTTTTTTTTTTTTTTTCATAGGTTTTCTTTTTGGTGAAGCGGAAAGCTGAAATTTTTGAATTTACGGGAGAATTGACGCCTTTTTCTTTTGAGAGGAGTCTTTTTTCTTCATTTGACTTTCTTTTCTTTGAGTTTTCTTGGGTAGTTTTGACTTCGTATCCTTGTAGCTTTTCTTCTTTTCATCTTTGAAACTCTTTATGAAGTTTGAGGGATGCTTTTTGAGTAGGTACGGGATGACGTGTTTATTTTGGGGTGTATAGAAGGGTTCAAGAATGATGTGATTCGATCTCCTTTTTACTCACTAGTTTGGCTTCGAAATGCATTACAGGAGCAAGTTCTGATTCTAAACGCATACATCGGCACACTCAAGAATCGAAAAAGTGAAGCATTAAAAGTGAATGCTTTTCATATGGCACAAGATACCTCACGAATCGAAAATTGGGTTGTTGTGAGCAGTCATGCGATGCTCTTTATGGGATTACTTAAACTTGTTTTTCAAAAGAATTTATATTTTATTTTTCCTTCTTCCCCAAAGTAAATCATTCTTTGTTTAAAATTTTTCATTTTCAACATATTTTTAACTTAATTTTGAAAAATTTTGTTTACTTTTATGGAGAAGCAAGGTCTTATAAAGAGCAACGATTTTAGAATCAAGCATATACCAATGTCCATTTATTAGTAGTGCAACTACTGCTATCCCACACTTAAAGGAACATCATCCTCGATGCTATACTAAGCTCTGAATGGGGTAAAATCCCACACTTAGGGTTTTAAACATCTAAGATTCATTCTTTCAGTGTGTGTGTTGGGTTTGAATCCCACACTTAGTGATAAGCATAATGGATATGACATATTTAAAATGAATGAAAGAGATGGCATAGAAGTACTCCCCGGTAGTTGCAGTATTCTTTCGGTTGCATCTGCCGGTCTTTGTCTTCTTTGGTGCTTCTTTGATCAAGTCTTTTTGTGATTGGTCTCGTGAGTGTGAACACGTCGGATATACTATTCTTTGGTTGTTGATGCTTCCTTGCAGGTTGGAGCATTCTTTGTATGATCCGAGTGTGAAAGATAGTCGGAGATTTCATCACTTCTTGGAAGGTAAAATTGCAGAAATGTAAAAATAAACACGGGTTGCCTCCCGAGAAGCGCTCTTTTAAAGTCGAGAGCTTGACTTAGTCCTTTTCTTCTTCAGATGATGCTTGATGCATCAGTAGTGGTGGCGTGGTCACTGTGGTTCCTAGGTAGAGAGTATCGTGGTGGATAGTATTGTAGGAATTGCTCTATCATGTCAGCAATGAGAATTGGTGGGTTGGTGGATAGCATTCTGAAGCTTTTGAAGTGATCGGTGGCGAGTCGGTCGAGAATTGCCGTTCCATAGCAGATGTATCGAACTGCACTTGTAACTGGTCCGTTAGGGTCAATTCGAGTGCAGGTGTAAGTTCGAACGATTTCACGCTGTGGGTGGTTTCTTCCTATCGAGGCGATTAAAGCCATGAATTCGGTTTTCACTTCTTCAAAATCATTAGCCCAAGGGTCTCCTCTGAAGGATCTGGTTGCTTGGCACACTTGTCTGATTAGTTGATGTTGCTCGCGGTTGAAGGGAAAATCCGAGTCGGTGAAGATGCAAATTAACTTGCTGAATATCTCGCGATATCCATTTCGATAGACGTCGAGTTCTACGTCTTCTTCTTGGTACATTCCACGCAGTCGGGTAGTCACATAAGTGGCTAAATTGATTTGCGACATGTGCGGGATGAATCTTGGTACCTCACGAGTTTCCTCTTCATAGGCTGGCTCGTTCAGCTCATCAATTATTAGTTCAACGTGGTGCCCAATGGTGGATTGAATGACGATCCTGCAGTTCTATGATGCTGTGAGGTGCTCTCCAGTTTCGATGAGATCTAGAAGAGTTCTAAGATCTCCCACCATTCTGATGTCGGCATAACTTCTTGGGTTCCCGGTGGCTCTCTCCAGATTGGTTCTCATTGATGCAAGAATAGCTTTTTGACTTGATGAGTACGGAAAAGCTGATCCGGCTAAGGCACAATATACTTTTTGGTATATTCGCCTTTGGTTTCCGTAGAATTCGATTTCTCCTATTGGGTAGTTGGGTCTTTCTCGCTGTCGAGCTTCTCTGGTAAGTTGTTCTTGAAGCAGGTCAGAGAATGCTCGAATGTTTCTTCGAAGAGTGTTAGGCTCTGGTTCTCCATAATTGGCGAGGTATGAATCGTAGTCTCGTATGATTGCCCTTATCATGTGTCTCTGGGCGGTGTTTTAGTCGTTAGTTGACTCTTTGATAGCTTCTACGATGATTCAGACATCGTCGTATTCGTCAATCAGCTCAATCATGTCTTGATGAGTATCGATCAGAGGAATTTCTAGTCTCTCAGTTGCGACAGCAGGGGAATTAGGGGGAGCAAGAGGTGTTGGCGGAATAGAGTGTTCATCAAGAGTGATGTTGACGTAATCGTCATCGCATTCACTGTTGCAGTCGGAGTCCTTATCACGTGAATATGGAAATTGGTGGAATTCTTCGTCGGAGGGTGCGTTGTTGAAGGGTCGAGAACTATCTATTTCAATGGTTCTGACTTCGGTTGTTATGTCATGGATGTTCTCTTCGGCAAAGCTTCCTGGTTGACGTGCCTTATATGTTGAAATTCTCTGTAGTAATTTAGCATACTGGTCTGGGTGTGGTGATGATCGGAGTCCTTCTTCAAAAGTTTCTATGTCTCGGAGTCGGGTTCTGGTGAAGGGTTTTGATGGATCGAGATAGGAATTTAGGATGTTTCCCCTTCTTTTAAGATGAGAGGATCTGAGCTCTTGACGGATGACTCCGTAGTCAACTGATTCTTCAGATGAAGAGTAATCATCGCAGTTTTGTATCCTTTTAACTTCGGCCATTTGTCGCGAATCAGTGTGATCTTCATCTTCTTCCATTTCTTCCTCTTCCTCTTCTTCTTCCTCCTCATGGTCAGATTCAATTTCTTCATCTGCTTCCTCGTATTCTTCCTCTTCTGGGTCGTATTGAGTGTCAGAAATGAGAACTGATGATCGGGTGAATTGCGGTTCCTCCTCTGGTTGTGATTCATTATCGGAACAGACTTTTCCTGTGGATATAGCACAACATTCTTCCTCTTCTGGGGTGCATTCTGGTTGGTCGATCTTGTAAGTGATGCTTTCACCATGCGATCGTAAAACAATCGTGTGGTTATACACATCAATCACCGCTCTAGCTGTATTCATGAATGGTCTTCCAAGGATAATTGGGATGTTTATGTCCTCGTGGATTTCCATTACCACGAAATCCGTTGGAAAGAAAAATTTGTCAACTTGAACAAGGACATTCTCAGCAATTCCATTGGGGTATCTAACAGATTGGTCGGCTAGCTGGACGGTCATCTTAGTGGGTTTCAAGTTTTCAAGTTCTAGCCTCTTAAACAAGGAGTAGGGCATAAGGTTAATGCTGGCTCCTAAGTCGGCTAAAGCGCTCATATTTCCGGAATTGTAGATAGAACAAGGGAGTGTAAATCTACCAGTATCTCCTAGTTTTTTGGGAAGGCTATTTTTAAGTAGGGCTGAAGTTTCAGAACTAAGGGGAATGTTGTTCACTTCAGGCAATTTATCTTTGGTGGATAGCAATTTTCTAATATACTTATTACGACCAGGAACTCTAGACATGGTATCAATGAATTTTCCATCTAGCTTAAAGGACGACAGTTTCTTAGGTTGAACTTTAAGTCTAGCGGGGTAAGGGATTCTATCCTCTTTGTTCATTGTTTCCACAGCTGGTATCTTGACCTTTGGTTCTTCCTTTACTGGAACAGCAGTAGGTGGAGTAGTAGCTGCTTCCTTTGGTGTTGTAAGTTTCTTTGCTTCCTCAACATGCGGATTTTGAACCGTGTTGCTTGGCAAACTTCCTCGGGGTCTATTCTCAAGACATTGTGCCAATTGTCCAATCTGAGCTTCCAAATTCTTTAGCACAGCCAATTGATTTCTCATGAAGAGGTCGGCTTGGTCTTGTCTAGCGGACATCTTTTGGTTGAGCAGGTGTTGACCTTGCATGAATTGGGTGAAGGCGTCGTCTGAACTTGAAGCTGGGGCATTTGTCTTGGTGGTTTGTTCAGTGGTTTGGTTTGTGTCGGAAGTGGGTGCAGGAAGTGCAAGGGGTTGATTATAAGAAAGTTGTGGCTGTTGTTGGTAAGGTGGATATCTAGGTGGGTATCGGGGTTGGTATGGTTGTTGGTTGTTTCTTGGCGGAAAGGGAGATCCTCTAGGTTGGTTGTTGTTTTGGTTGAAACCGGGTGGTCGAGCTGGAAACTGAGCATAGTAGACGGTGCCATCTGCTTCTTCGTATTCAACTTGGTATTCACCAGATGGTTGCGGGTTTGTGCAGTGTTGACAAACTTGCACTTGGTGTACTTGGTGCTGTTGTTTCTTAAGTTCTCCAAACTGTTTGACGAGCGAGTCCATTTTCTCTGTTCGTGCCTTAATTGCTTCGACTGGAATCGGGTTTGCAGCAGCGATAGGTGTGGAGGATGATGAATGATCTCCAGAATTCCAATCGTGGTGATGCATGGTCATGTTTTCTATAAGGTTCCATCCTTCTTCGTCGGTCTTTGCCATGAAGCTTCCTTGTGCAGCAGCATCGAGGGTAGTTCGGTGGTTAGGATCTAAACCATTGTAGAAGGTGCACAATTGTGCAGACTTATCGAGTCGGTGATTAGGGCATTTCTTCAAGGCTCCTTTGAATCGTTCCCATGCGGTATATAATGATTCATCGTGAGCTTGCCGAAAGTTCATGATGTCATTTCGAAGTTTGGTTTGTTTGGAAGGCGGAAAGTACTTGGTTAGAAACTTTGTTGCCATCGCGGTCCATGAAGGGATAGAGCTGGTCTCTAGACCTTCAAACCATGTTTGCGCATGATGGGTGAGCGAATAAGGAAAAAGGTATAAACGGATTGTGTCTTGGCCAATTCCGTTTTGCTTGTAGGAATTTGAGAGAGAGATGAACTTGTCGAGGTGAGAGTTTGGGTCATCACTGGGCAATCCATGGAATTGACAGTGGTTTTGGATTAGTTGGATGATGTGGTGTTTAAGCTCGAAAGATTGACCAGGGGTTTCAGGGTAGAGAATTGGTCCTCCTCTTCCTTCGATAGAGGGTTTACTGTTATCAGCGAGAGTGATGCGTTCAGCCATTGCTTGCTTAAGTGCAGATTGCTTCTTTTCTCGTCGAATAGTGCGTATTATAAGTTCTGGATCGGGAAAGTTAAACAGTGGTGCAGATCTCGGGGAACAGGTCATAAACTAAAAGAAAAGACAGTAAAGAAAATAAACAATAAAGGAAATGTTTTTGTGTTTTTTTTTTAGAAGGTTTTATCCTAAGGGTTTACTAGAATTGGGATTGGTTGGGCCTCTGTATCAGACAGTTAGTCTCCCCGGCAGCGGCGCCAAAGACTTGTTGAGGTTGTCAACGGGTGGTTTTAAAATTTATAATTGCTGGGGTCTAAGTGTGACTTACTAGTACTGAACCAAAAGGTTAGTAGGCGGTAAGTTGGACCTAGAGTCATTCTTAAAGAGAAACTGAATTGAAACGGAGGTGATCCAATCAATCTTTCTTTTCTAGTAAATGTTTTAAAAGAGTGCGTTGGGGGTTTTGGTTCAGTTAATTAAGTAAACTAAATAAAGCGAATAAAATGTAATAAAATGTCAGATAATGCAAAGTAGTATTTGTTGTGAGTTCGTTAGTTAATAATCATGGGATGATGACTCTTACGGGAAAACGATTAACTAAATTGGGTTGCTTATGAGTTTCATTAACTTATGGTATAACCAATAGATTCCTTATTAGTCGGTTATCAACTAACATGTCACGAGGAACTAAGGTATCATGATTCTGACCAGACATACGATGCTCAACTCTCCACACTCTCCCGTGAGGGAGTCAGTGGCCTATGTTATTGAACGTATTCGCTCGTGGGCGAAGGAATAGAGTAGCAAGTCCATAACATGTCTAGCCGTTCTTAATACCACAATGATTATGAATCCATTAAACAACTAACTTAGAACTTGTGTCCGGACTTATTTAATCAATTTCTATCCATGAAACTTAAGCGTGGTAAACGAGGGAAAGCGTTTAGGTTTCTTGCATACCGTACTTTAGGTTTCATGGTTTTTAGGAAAAAGTATTGGTTTAAGTTGGATTTCAAACTTGCCTTTCTCAATACAATTAACAAATCCCTAGGTTTTCATAAATGATCATTTAGCCTATAGCCTACCTAATCTAATCTAATCTAAACTAAAACAACTAATTAAAATGCTGACGGCTTTTTACAGAAAGTCAAACCCAGACCATGTCGGAAAATGCTATGGTAGCTCACATCGTATTTAATCGTTTACCGATGTTTCCGTTGTGAGTTTAATTGCTTCGCGATGTTTACATGATAAGTACATTGTGATCGGAAGTGTACAATACTCATGGCAAGTCCACGTAATCACATTGCATTTTATAATGTTTGCATGACGTTACAATTAAAAACATAGTTTTTACACAGATAACTATTGACCGAGTATTGAGGTTCGCGACTCCTCTTTACAGGGTTACAATCACGTTTGTCAATCGAAAGGCGAATGTAAGTTTTAGGTTTAAAATCACAAGATAAGTCCGTTCACAAAGTTTCCAATTTTATAACGTCGATCCATAATACAACTACCTTCGGTCGTTACCGGCTTCCATATATTTGTACTATGCTCAAAAGCATTTCCAATACTATACCGAGTAATCAGTCGAATCGGGGCCATCGTATTATTTCACGACGTATTTAAAGTCATCCCACAATTATATATACTAACTACATCACAACAAATACAATAGTAATCTACTCGCTAATCATGGCATAAACGATATCTAACATAATTAAAGCAAACATATTTAATTAAGATAGATAAGTATATAGAAATAACCGAGATTAATATGCGAGAAGGAATAGACTTGAATTAATGAGCGTAACTCCAAGCGTACACCAAAGATTACAAAACGTTCCTAGCTTTCTTTCTACTCTAAACAAAGTGCTAAACTAATCTAATGCTAAATTTAAAGTAAGAAAGTAGAATGAGAAAGTAAGAAAGTAATATGACTAGTGCATATGGGACATTTTGAAATGGAGCCTTAAGCCTCCTATTTATAGGTGAGCTTTGGCTCACATTAGCACCAAGAGGTGCATGTTGGAAAAAGATGGCCAAAAGGGTGCACCGGGTACCGTACAACACGAAAAGTAGGCGCACCGGGTACTGTACAACACGAAAAGTAGGCGCACCAGGTACCAAAAGTTTCCAAAAACGGAAACCGGGACAGGGCCAGGGTGGCCGGCGGCGGTGGGCCCAGGCCCGTTGGCGGCTGGCCTGTGGCTACCCCGTTTCGCCGTCTTTTGCTTCGTTTCTCGATTCGTGCGTGTTTTCTTCGTTATGCGTCCGTTTGCATCGATTCTTTATTTGTTGGATTCGTAATTTAAAAAAGAAGATTTTGACATAGGATAGGCCCTGAGATGAAGTCCCTAGCTCCAGATATTGCGTACGAATCATTTGGATCTTTCGACTGGCGTAGAATCTTCATTCTTTATCCGTTTTAGTTGATTCTTCTTCTGTTGGATTCGTATTTTGAAAACGAACATCTTGGAAAGAATGGATGTTGGTGGAGGGCATTTTAGTCTTGAAATCTTGTTTTGATGCCTTGAATCTTCAAACGTGTGTGGAATCTTCGTTTTTCATCCGTTTTGCTTGATTTTTATCGTGCAACCTTGTTTTGACCATATTGGCATAATGTTACTGATTTGTGCTATATTTGAATTAAAATGCCAAGAATCGTTCCAGAATGAGAGAGATATCGGTAGTAAAAACATGACTTTTTACGCGATATCATTTTCCAACCAAGTTCAAGTATTCAAACAAATGAAGCATTCTGATTCGAGTTACCGTCAAAGTGGTTTTCAACATTCCATCTTCAAAGTGGTCACTAATTATACTTTTAAAGTCTAAACACAAAATTTATACTCGTAGTCTCATACTCCCTCTACATTTTACACTAAAATATAAACACTCCCCGATCCCCTTAGTTTAGAAGCACGTATTTGTTGGCATTAGAGGGACTAGTACATTGAAATCATCTCGATCAAAGATAATAAAATTAAAAAGGGCATATTCTAAATAACACTTGATGTACACAATTTCTAGACTTAGAATCGTCATCAGCACTTCACACAAGTACATGACCTTTACACACATTTAACTTAGAGGTACGGGGTTGATCATCAATAAGTAGTTTGTGGGTTAAGTATCATATGGGTTAAGTATCACCTCAAACACATTGTGTTGGGATATACAAATATAAATATGTCCGGATTATACATGAACCTACGGGGTCACACGCGTTAACACGTAGATACCGCTCATTTAACCAAGTTAAGTTAATTATAATAACTCGTTGAGTTGTTTAATTTTATTATAATCATTTAATAAATGTTATTAAGTTATAGGGTTCAAGGCAAAAGTTATTAGGATTAAACTGTTATTCCTAATTACTTAAAGGGGTTATAATTGATTAATAATAAAAGTTATTATTTATTAATTATTATAAAAGTATTATATAATATAATAATAAGAGAAAATTATACAAACCGTCCTTTAAGTTTGTGTCAAATTTCATTGGCAGTCCATTAATAATTTTAATTACACGGATCATCCTTTTTTTTCAAACTCGTTACACTAATAGTCCTTTCCTTGAATGTCCGTTAGGTATATATTGCCGTTAACTCATAACATGTGCATAACATGTGAGGGCAACTTCGAAATTTCATTAACCATTTTAATTTATCCTTTTTTAATAAAAGGAGTTAGATAAAATCTCTTCACCTACCCACCTCTATCACCACTCTATCACACACACCTGCACAACTCCATCTCTATCTTTATCCATCTCAAAAATTAACTCTTCATTTTCTTTAACAAAAAAGTCACTCTTACTTTCTTAAAAAAATAAATAGTAGAACTTCAACATAATAGCTGACGCGCGCCGAACAGTCGGTTTAAGAATTTCTTCTTATCGTTGTGAAAATTCCGTCAGGCGCGGCGATCAGTGGGTTTTAAAATTTGTATATGTGGGGCCTAAGTATACTCAATCACTATGGGTGTACAGTGATAAGTATGACCTAGGGTCGTTCTCTGAATCAGTGTATTATGGATCTTGGATGTAGGAGACGATCTATCAAACTAGTAATGGTTTTAAAAGATAGTTGGAGGTTTTTGTTATACTTAGGCAGAAAATTTAAATAAAGAGAAAATAAAATATAGGTAGTTAACAGATAATCTAGAGGAGGTGTTTGCTATGACTTCGGTAGCCTTCTTAACTGGGATGATGTGTGAGTTATAAACTGGTCTTAAAGGATTTGTATTTCGTTCATTTCAAGTATTAGTGGAGTAAGCACTAGTTCCCTACTGATAGATTTCTCGATCAGTATGTCACTGAGTAACTAGGCTATCGTGATTCTGATCGGAGTAGTTTATCCAGCCCACAACACTAACTGGTGAAGGTATAGTGACCCTTATATGGAATTTAATCATGGGTGCATGAATAAGGCGACAAACCAACTCGACGTCCGACCTTTCTTAACCCCACAAAAATACTCTAATCTAAACAAAACATTTAAGTTCTAAACCAGGTTTGATGAGTGCGTTGATCACTTTCTATCGATGGGTTTGTAAAGTCTAGGTATAATTGATCACTGATGATACACAGTGAGTAACAACGGTTATTCCATGATATCCACACTGTACTCCACCAGTGGTGTTTCCATTGCTATACCAAGTACTTAGCCGATTGACGGTACCCACTTTGCTTATACAGTAACCCTGTTGATCCACACCGTGAAGTAACGGCAGCATTTCTGTGGTATCCACGTTGTACTCCACTAGAAGTGTTTCCACCGCTTTACCAAGTACTTGGCCAGTACCTACGTTGCTTCACAAAGGAACCCTAGACTTATTAACTAAGTTTGTATTTAAGCACAGTAATTATCCATCTATGATATAAACCAGCCCTTACTTTAAAATCGCAATAAATCCCTAATTTATTAACAAAGTACTATTTGCGTTCATTTAGAAAATAGTATTTCCACAGTCACGATGTACTCTGCGTTCCATATAAGAAAGCAGTATTTCCACAATTCCGGTGTACTTTATGTTCATATTTAGAAAACATTATTCCATAGCCGCATTGTACTTTACGTTCGATTCAGAAAGTATTACTTCCAAGGCGACGATGTACTTTGTGTTCATTTTCAAAAAGCAATGTTTACGTTGTATATAAATCAGACCATGTTCGTTTAGACACAGATAACTAAGTACCTTTTGAATAGGGTTCGCGACGTCCTATCATTAAGGCCGTAATCACGTTTACTGGTTGAAAGGCGTTTAGTTTAAATGAGGTTTAAAATCATAAATAGAAAGTGAATCAGCACACTGGTTTAAAATAACATTAATCAACAACGGATTGTGCCCACGACTTTCATAGCTTCCACGTTCCGTACTCCACACATTCGTGATGTTTCCGGCGCTATACAAATGAAAGTCGTTTAACGTTACCTCCGTTGTCTCATAATGACATCATCCCAACTAATACGACTAACTACGTCATAGCAAACACGCAATATAACTACTCGCTAATCATGGCAATCAATCCTAAATCTAGCATGATAATAGTAATAATAATCATCATAATAACAATAGATAAAGGATAGATATAACCGTAATAAGAGTGTAGCTGAATACAACGTGAAAGAATACAAGTAGAACTTCAAGTATCCTCCAAGCGATATTACAATATTACCCCTCTATTCGTCCGGTTAATACCGTGACTAACTAGCCGATAACTACAAAAATAAAAACCTAAATCTAGAGAGAGAGTAGAGAGAGAGTGAGAGTGTGTGTTTTGAGGTGTGAAGTGTGTAGTCTGTTTGAAATGGGAGGTGAAGCCTTGAATTTATAGGAAACGCGCAGCCGTATTCTTCAACCGTATTCCAACCTTCAAATGCACAACCGTATCGCACAGCCGTATAAAAATGTCATTTTTATTGCCTGAACACGAAATACGGTTGGTTTTGGCCGTATACGGGTGGACCGGAGCAAATACGGGTGGGCACCAACCGTATACGGCTGGACTGGGCCATATACGGCTGGGCACAGGCCGTATATGGTCTACACAGGCCGTATACGGTCTGTGTCCAGCCGTATACGGTCTGTTTCCAGCCGTATTCGGTCCGTTGGTTATCCGTTTCTTCGATTTGGCGTAACTTCTTCGTCGTTTATCCGTTTTGAGTGATTCTCACGCTCACGGTTTTGTAATTTCCTAACAAAGAAAATGACATAAGTTAGAGGTCATAATTCCAAGTATAGCTTAAATTGTGCTTAAATGCGTGAACGGGAGATTCGTTGATCGTTTGTGCTCTATTTTACTCGTTTTTAGGTCTTTTTGGTTGATTCTTGAAGCATCGTCTATATTTTAGCCATCATTATGAAATTTAGTATAAAAATGTATATTTCAAATGTTTTCATCCATAATTGGGCTAAAAAGGTGAGAAAATAGCACACAAAAACTTGACTTTTTGCGTGTTATCAAATATCCCACACTTAGACTTTGCTTGTCCTCAAGCAAAACTCAACTTTCTCACTTGCTTTCTTTTTGAAAATTTTTGAAAGTGTCACTGCGTTTTGGGTAAATCAAAATATATTAAGAGCAAACATCTCCATACATAAGTAACATATCCCGGAAAATAAAAGAAAATAAGGTATTCCTTTCAGAAGCACAAAATGACTCTCTTGGGCATGTGATTTTTGGAATATACATGACTAGGCGATCTCACCTAGTGGTCACTCAATTCACTCAGAAGTGTTTTGGGTTACCTATCATTCTAAACAAACGAAATCGCTCAAACGCCAGTCATGCAACATCCATCGTCATAGGCTTGCTCGAGAATCATATCTCCACCACTTAGGTGAGGACGGTGCTAATTATCCCAGGACATTCAAATGGGTTGTAATGTTTGGTGAGGGTTAAAGGGTATGGATAAGTGGGAATTTTGGTTCAATGGTTATGCTTATCTTAGGACCTTTAAACTTAAGAAAAATTTTATTTAGACAAACCTTTCAATGAAAACGGAAACGGATAACGGCAAGGGAAGAAGATAGCTATTTTGACTTCTATCTTTTGAAAACACATGGAGGATTTATACTTTTATGAGATCGGAGTTTTCAGGAGATTTGAAGCACTTTAGCTTTATTTGAAACTTTTTCTTTTCTTTTCTTTTCTTTTCATTTCTTTATTTTTGGCCTAGAACTTCTTTGCCAAGGAATTTCTAAGGCATTTTGATTTTATTGCCTTTTTGAGATCTTTTCTTACTTTCATTTTTTCACGCTTTTGACAATTTCGAATTTACTTGATGCCAATTTTTCGCACCAGAAGACTCTCGATCCTTTGAATATTAATCATAGAAACGCACGCGAGGAGCTTTAAGTAAACACGAATTTTGTGATTTTTGAGTGAAAGTAAAAAGAATATCTAAATAGCGTTTTTCAAAACTTTAAAAATTCTAAGATAAGGTTTTGGTGGGTGTGAAAGTGAATCGGTTTAAAATTTGGGTTTTAAAGAAACGAAAAGGCTAAGGCTCAACAGGGTTTTCTAGGCGGATCATCAACACTGAAAATGAGTGTTGGAAGGGTTTTGGGCTTGAAAAGATATGTAAAAAGGGGGTTAAATCCTAAGGAATGTCAAGGTCCTCTAATTGCACCTATACCGCGTACGGTACTCTACCAATGTGGTCTCGAAGTGCATACCAGGAGCAAGTTCTAATTCCGGATGCATGCATCGGCACACACTCAACAAACGAATAGTGAAGCATTTAAAATGAATGCTTTTCATAGGCTCAAGATATCTCACTGCAAGTATGGGTTGTATGTGCCTAGCCATGCGATGCCCCTCTTAGATCATCATTTCACCTCAAGAAATTTCTAACTTATTTAATCTTATTTTTCAAAATAAACTACTCGTATATGAAAACGATTCCCCTCAAGACATTTTGATTCAAAAAATTTTGAAAAATTTTAAGCAAAAGTGAGGTTTTATGAAAATTAAGCCAACTGAATGAGTGGCGTATCCACTGTCGAAGTTAAGCTTATGATTTTGAGAAACATTTTCTGAGTTTGCTTTTGGAAATAAGAATCTGACCTAAGGTATTCTATACCGCTATCCCACACTTAGAGGAACATTGTCCATAATGTTCTCTTGAGTTGAGATTTTACTGAAAGTAAAACCCCACACTTAGAGTTTGAACATATCGAAAAATGTTTCTCAAGTGTTTGTTTTGGGCTGGAATCCCACACTTAGTGATAAGCTTAGGATATGGCATAGAGTACTGATAAAATAGAACAAAATAATCAAATCATAACAAGGATAAGAACGAGAGAACTCCCCTATCAACATGATGGATGGTAGCTGAAAGTCTGAAAATATGATGCCTTTGAAGAAGAGTATTTGCCAGATATCCTACTTGCGACAGCTTCATGAAGTTCATTCAGCTTTTGGGAAGCGCACTTTGTGGAAAGTGGCTTTATTCATCACCTCTACTACTTTCTCTCTTGTGAAAATATCTCTTAAGTGTGAACACGTTGGATATACTTGTTAACCAACTTCGCATTTTTATAGCTTTTTACCGAAAGGGGTGTCACTATCCCAGAATGTGAAAAATGTTCTCTAATACAAATCATTTTTAAAACATGTGTTTTTAAACGAGTTCGGGCATAATGCGTGAAAGTAGCACGCAAGTACCTCAAATGCTCGAAACACATGAATTATCATTTTGAAAAATGTCTCCTATATTCTGGTATTAGTAATGAGGTAAAAGCTGTTAGTGTAAAAATGAAGTGGTGTATTGAAAGTTTTTTGTATATCCAAGTGTGAAAGATAGTCAGAGATATTTCACTTCTTGAAAACTAAAAAAAAAACAAAATACTACTAATACTAAAGGATATTTATTCCACGGGTTGCCTCCCGAGAAGCGCTTCTATTTATAGTCGAGGGCTCGACTTTTGTTCCTCCTGGATCAGCCGGAAGAGGAACCTCCAGGGCTAGAGGTGCTGGATAGTGGGGCCCTGGAGTTCTGTGGATAGAACCTGAGATAATGGCGAGTGATGACTTGGGTGATGTTCGGGATCCTTGTAACAAAGAGAGGGAAACTATCGAAGTGTTCCTCAGTCACCCTCTGTAAGTATAAGAGGTCCCAGGAGATGTCATAGACTGCTTTGGAGATGGGTCCATCGGAATCTATGAAGTAGGTCCCGTTGTACTCAAGTCTCTCACGCTCTGGTCGTTCCCGTCTTAACGAATCCATGAATCCGAAGAAGCGCAAATGGATGTCTTCATGAGTGCTCACGCTAGTGCTTCTCCCCTACTCATCAATGGACTCGAGGATGCCTTTGATAAGCTGCTCTTGATAATCGGAATATGTGAGGTCTGGTTTACGAAAGATGTTAATCATTCTATTGTAAACCTCACGCAGTCCATCATGAAACAACTGTCTGGGCTCCCCTGTGAAGACAGTACCGAAGATATCTCTAAGCTGTTCTGTGATGAAGTTTGCGGTGTTAACCAACGAACCGTCAGGAATGGATGAAGGGATGTTACGCGTCCTTTCATCGGAACTCACATATACCAGCCTGTCGATAATCTTGTGAGCATGAAATTCTATGGTGTAGTCGATGTAAAACCTGTTTGGTGAAGAATCGTCGATATGATCGTTATTAGCCATAGAGTTCATCAATCCCCTCAGATCACTTATCATCTGTTTGTCGACTTCGTCATCAGGGTTCCCAGTAGCATAGTCCATGTTGTACCTGTAAGAGTGTAGAAACTCCATTTGCCTGGGTGAGTATGGAAATGCGGACCTGATTAGTGCTTCGTATACCTTGCCATATATGATTTTCTGGTTTTCAAAGAACTCCAGATCGTCAACAGATGGCTCATCGCTGTTCTGAGGTTCTTGTAGAAGCTGAGTAGCGAGATCTTCGGCGAAGGCATGCTGAGGACTTCGAGAGTTGGTGGCACGATAAATATCATATTCTGCTTCAATCTCTTCGATCAAGTCTCTCTGATGTGGCGTGTACTCGTTAGTAGAATCTCTGATAATCGCCATCAAGGTACGAAAGTCATCCTCGTATTGCTCAATAGCACTGATCATATCTTCGTGATTAGAGATGATCGGTACTTGGATAGTTCCGAGAGAAGAACCTGGAATGGTGGAAGGTAGACGAAGGTGAATAGAGCGGATATCTATCGGAACATCTATGAATACGACGTCATCCTCGTCACTATCCGTCGCTGTGGGATCAACCTCTAGTGAATCAGGGAACTCCATAACGGTAGGTGGTGACTGAGACTCGTCGGTGACCTGAGATATCGGCTGGGAAGAGATCATCTCAATTTCCTTTTCATCCTGAGAATCAGAATCGTGACTAGAACCAGATGTACCTCCTAGCTCGAGTTGAGTGCGAAGTCCAGGAAATGTGAGTGGTTCGATAGGATCGATGTCTGATGCGATGAGTTTCCTCGTAGTGAGCGCGTGTTCAGCATCATAAGAATAATCAATCACTGGTTCTTCTTCTTCTGAGTCACTCTCTGGCAGGGGGATAAAGCTTTGAGTGAAGTCTATCTGCATTATCTCGGCTGTCGGAAGATGTGAATCAGGAAGGTAGGTTGGTATAAACTGATCTTCTTCTGTCTCGTCCTCCTCTTCTTCTTCTATTTCGTCTTCTTCAGTCTCCTCCTCTTCTTCCATTTCTTCTTCCTCAGTGTCGGAAGTAATTGGCTCGTCAGACATCCGTGTGTCTGGTTCAGAATCATCATCCGAAGTAACTCTGTGTAACACCCCCAAATTTAATGATTTGCGGAAGCATATTTGGGTGTTACTAATCAATATACAAAGCACAAGATATACAGCAAACGACCTCTGAATGAGACGTTTTGTAAAATAATTACATTTCATAATTAAATCGTTTGAAAACATATAGTTTTCTTTACAAAAATATGTAAGCCTAGAGTCCGCGTATGTGGCTGGAGATTCTATTACATAACCATAGTTACAAAAGATAATGCCAAAGAATCTCCGTTAAATGCAGTTTGGAAATCATGCGACTCTAGCTAGTAATCCTGGAGTGATCCTACTCCGTAAGTGTACCTGAGAATACATGCTAAAAAGGGTCAACCAAAAGGTTGGTGAATCTCACAGGTTTATCAGTAAATAATCAGTTTGAACACAAGATTTCATCAGTAGTGCCCGTAGGCGTATATCAAGTATTTGCAAATCTCGCAAAAGTAAAGAAATCAAGTTATACCGTTGCCATGAGGCTCATAATCGAAGCTTAACCCGTAAATAATTAGTTGCTCCCGTGACATGCTCGTAATTGAGCAAGCATCAGTAACGAAATAATAGTCGCCCGTTTATACATACGGTTCGTGGTAGCGCTACTACCCCGGGCGGGGAGGGTCATTTCCCTAATGGATCCATTAACTACTGTTCGCGCTTAAGTACATAACTAACGATATATGATGGAGAGACTTCAGTAAATAGTAAGTAACTCATGCAATTCCGTTTGGTATAGTAAACAGTTTAGTACTTGTGTTCAAGAAAAATCAGTAGCATGTATCTCCCCCAATAAGTTAAAACAGTAAAAGTGGGGC
Organism: Helichrysum umbraculigerum; assembly: GCA_949592205.1. Classification (NCBI taxonomy): domain Eukaryota; kingdom Viridiplantae; phylum Streptophyta; class Magnoliopsida; order Asterales; family Asteraceae; genus Helichrysum; species Helichrysum umbraculigerum. Next base: position 97,879,885 of record CATIUR010000004.1, read on the forward strand.
CGTAAGACTCACCTGAGTCTTTGCAAGTGCGTTTATATCAATAAACGAGTAAGTAATATCAACAGTTGGTTCTCCGAACCCGTAACCTCCAAATGCCTAAACACGTAATGTCAAGTAAGTAGATGTCTCGCACGATCATCTAGGCTAGTTGCTCATACAACCCAATGTGTCCGAATGTTGGTTCGTTATCGTTTGTATAAAAGTGTACGACCCGTTGGTGACGAGTTTGAAATAGTAAACTTTAAGTATTATTATCAAATTATCGATGTTTTGCACTTACAAAAGTGTCCCAAAGTGTTTCGTAAGTCGTATCGTATAAGGATTTGAAGTTGTAAAAGTGGGACACTTAGTGAAATTTTAGTTAGACAACCTGCTGTTTTATGCGACACTATATGCGTCACTTATGTGTTCTATGCGTCACTTATGGAGTGTCGGGTATTGGTGTCAGTTTAAGGGTATGCGTCACTGAGATAGTGTCGTGTATCATCTTATGCGTCACTTCAGAAGTGACGGGTTCCGTAACATCGCGGCACTCAAGGAGTGTCGTGTAAAAGAATATGGCGGCACTAAGGGGGTGACGGTAACAAGTGTCGGTTTAAGGTTCTAGGCGTCACTAGAGTAGTGTCGGGCAAGAGAGTCGTATAAAAATTAGATTTCGACCATAGGCGTCACTAAGGCAAGTGACGCTAGTAGTGACGGATATTGAAAATGCGTCACTTAGGTAGTGACGGGAAAAGAGGGCTTATGCGACACTTAGTCAGTGTCGCACGAAGTGACGCATATCTGGGTTCATCAGTGCGTCACTTACGTCTGATCGACGGATTTTGAGCCAAAAACATGTTTTCGGGTTTCCGTTTGGTCCGATTCTTTTACCCAACCCTTATATGAACATAATAAGCCTATAGAAACCATAAACTAGTAAAAATGATCAAAAACGAGAGATGTCGGGATTTGTCGGAAACTTACAAAGTGTCGGATGAAAAATCCGAAAAGATAGGAATGTAGATCGTGTTGTCGTGGTCACTTTTCTCCAAACGGGTGGTATGCTTCGGCGATGTTTCGTGGTGTTATTTGGCGATTTTGTGTGATGGTGGTGGTTTAGTTTTTAGAGAGAAAAAGAAAGAAGAAAAGTAAGAGAGAGAGGGTGTAGGTGGTGAATGAGGGAAAAAGAGAGAGAGGAGGGGGTTTTGATGAAACTCCCCCACTTTCAGTCTCCGCTCCACGCTCCGGGTGGTGTTCGTTTTCTCCGTCGTTTTTCGTTAAATAACTATTTTAAATATTACTGGTGCGTTTTAAAAATACAAATTATTACGCGATATTTTATTTAAATATTTTACTAATCAATTTATATATTGAATTATAAAATGTAAGTTTGTTTATTTAATTTGCGCGTTTTAATATCTAAATTTGTGTACGTTTTGTTTGTACAATACGAATGAATACGAAATATTATCCTAATAATATTTTTGACATGACAATGTTATTTAATAAAGTTGGTCACCAACGTCCGTATTAAATTGAATCGAAATACATTCGATTTAGATTGCGTACGATTTAACCAAATCGCATTTTCGTATATATTCAACAATATATATAATTCGATACATTAATTAGCCTAACACAGAACTAATTACATGTATTAACCAAGAATTAGGCACTAATTCTTGTCCTAATTTGCCGGTTGTTACATTCTCCCCCTGTTAAAAGAATTTCGTCCCGAAATTTAAGTCGAAGTCGCGTTAGGGGCAGAATCGGTGAATAAGTGTGGATACTTGAGTCGTATTTGGTCTTCCCGTTCCCAAGTGAATTCCGAACCGCGCCGTGAATTCCATCTGACTTTGACGATTGGAATACGACTTTGTTTCAGTTGTTTGACCTCACGGTCCATAATTTCGACAGGTTCCTCAACGAAATGAAGTTTGTCATCGATGCGAATTTCGTCAAGGGGTATGATAAGTGTCTCGTCAGACAAACATTTCTTTAAGTTAGAAATGTGAAAAGTAGGGTGCACGCTGCTGAGTTCAGAAGGCAGCTGCAATCGATATGCCACTGGACCTATTTTCTCGAGGATCTCAAAAGGTCCAATGTACCTGGGGTTTAATTTTCCGCGTTTGCCGAATCGGATTACGCCTTTCCAAGGCGATACTTTTAAGAGTACTCGATCCCCAACTTGGAACTCGAGTGGCTTGCGTCTCACGTCAGAATAGCTTTTCTGACGATCACGCGCGGCTTTGTGTCGGTTTTGGATTTCAACGATTTTCTCTGTGGTTTCATGTATAAGTTCAGGACCAGTGAGTTGACTATCTCCCACTTCAGTCCAACAGATCGGTGATCGGCACTTACGACCGTATAGTGCCTCAAAAGGTGCAGCCTTAATGCTGGCGTGATAGCTGTTGTTGTATGAGAATTCACACAACGGTAGATGTCTTTCCCAATTTGTACCAGAATCAACTACGCAGGCTCGTAGCATGTCTTCCAGTGTCTGAATAGTTCGTTCGCTCTGGCCATCGGTCTGAGGATGGTACGCGGTACTCATATCGAGACGGGTACCCAGTGATTTTTGGAGTGACTGCCAGAAGCGAGATGTGAATCGAGCATCCCTGTCAGAGATAATCGAGATAGGGACACCATGTTGGCAAACGATTTCCTTGATGTAAATTTGTGTAAGGCGTTCCATTTTATCGGTTTCTCTGATTGCCAAGAAATGAGCTGATTTGGTGAGACGATCGACGATCACCCAAATGGTATCGCAACCGCTCGCCGATTTAGGTAGTTTGGTTATGAAGTCCATGGTAATTTGCTCCCATTTCCATTGAGGAATTTCAGGTTGTTGGAGCAATCCGGAAGGTCTTTGGTGCTCGGCCTTGACCTTGGAACAAGTTAAGCATTTGCTGACGTACAAAGCAATGTCAGCTTTCATGTTCGGCCACCAGTAAAACTCCTTGATGCCGTGATACATTTTGTCGGATCCCGGGTGGATAGAATACTTGGACTTGTGAGCTTCATCCATCACCAAGTCCCGTAGGTTTCCGAAATTAGGCAACCAGATTCGGTTAGAGAAACACCTAGCTCCATTGGGTCTGATCTTGAATTGTTTATCCATGCCTCACAAGGCCTCGTTCTTGAAGTTATCGGGTTTCAGGGCTTCGAGTTGGGCAAGATGTATTTGGGTGGTGAGATCGTTATGAATGGTAATACTGAGTGCTCGGACTCGAAGTGGTTTTGTTCGTTCTTTACGGCTGAGAGCATCAGCAACCACGTTTGCTTTACCCGGATGATATTTGATCTCGCAGTCATAATCGGTGAGTAATTCAACCCATCTACGTTGCCTCATGTTAAGATCTTTCTGGTTGAAAATGTGTTGGAGGCTTTTGTGGTCGGTGAATATGGTGCTGCGGGTACCATAAAGATAATGTCTCCAGATTTTTAAGGCGAACACCACAGCCCCTAGCTCGAGGTCGTGAGTTGTGTAGTTTTTCTCGTGAACCTTAAGTTGTCTGGAGGCGTAAGCAATGACCTTGTCTCGTTGCATCAGCACGCAACCGAGACCTTGGTGAGAAGCATCGCAGTATACCACGAAGTCATCGGTGCCTTCGGGTAGAGATAGTATGGGTGCACTGCAAAGCTTGGATTTCAACAGTTGAAATGCCGACTCTTGTTTATCGGTCCAATCAAATTTCTTTTCCTTCTGAGTCAGCACTGTGAGGGGTTTGGCAATTTTTGAGAAGTTTTCGATGAAACGGCGGTAGTAACCGGCCAATCCCAAGAATTGGCGTACCTCGGTGGGAGTGGTTGGTGCTTGCCAATTCTTGATTGCCTCGATTTTTGACGGGTCTACATGAATTCCCTGACTATCGATAACGTGTCCAAGGAATTGAACGGTGTTTATCCAGAACTCACACTTAGAGAATTTGGCGTAAAGCTCCTCGTGTCTAAGTAGTTCTAGGATGGTTCTGAGGTGTTGTGCGTGTTCCTGTTCGGTTCGTGAATAGATAAGAATGTCATCGATAAAAACAATAACAAACTTGTCAAGGTACGGTTTGCACACCCGATTCATAAGGTCCATGAATACAGCCGGTGCGTTGGTTAGGCCAAAGGGCATTACTTGGAATTCGTAGTGCCCGTAACGGGTTCTGAATGCGGTTTTTGGGATGTCAGCATCGCGAACACGCAACTGATGATAACCTGATCGAAGATCAATCTTTGAATAACAGCTTGATCCTTGAAGTTGATCGAACAGATCATCGATTCGAGGGAGTGGGTATCGGTTCTTGACTGTTAGTTTGTTCAACTCCCGGTAGTCAATACACATTCGAAATGAACCGTCTTTCTTTTTCACAAATAAGACCGGAGCTCCCCAAGGTGAAGAACTCGGTCTAATGAATCCTCTATCCAGGAGTTCCTGTAACTGAGTGGACAACTCCTGAAGTTCAGATGGGGCTAGGCGGTACGGTGCTCGGGCCACCGGTGCGGCACCCGGCACGAGATCAATCGAGAACTCAACCTGTCTAGGTGGAGGTAAACCAGGTAGTTCTTCTGGAAAGACTTCGGGAAAGTCTCTAACGATTGGCACATCTTCAAGTCGCTTCTCCTCCGACTTTTTCTCCGTGATGTGCGCGAGCATTGCTGGGTAACCCTTTCTCAGAAATTTTCGGGTTTTTAAACAGGAGATTAAGTTTAGCCTCGACCCACCAGTCTCCCCCTGTATGATCAAGGTACTACTGGCGGCGAGAGGAATTCGGACGATTTTATCGTGGCAAACAATTTCGGCCCGGTGCTTGGACAACCAGTCCATACCCACGATGACATCGAAACTTCCTAGTTCAACAGGCATTAGATCGATTGAGAAGGTTTCGTTGGCGAGGTTTAAAGTGCAATTAGGTATTACACTATTGGTTTCTATGAGTTTACCATTTGCGAGCTCTACAGTGTACTTAACATCTAAGGCCGAAGGGGTGATATTAAGTAGTGGGCAAAACTCATCAGATATGAAACTTTTATCAGCACCGGTATCAAATAATACTGAAGCAGTAAGATCGTTGAGAAGAAACGTACCCGTTACAACATTCGGGTCTTCTCTAGCTTCCCCAGCTTTGATGACAAATGCTCTGCTACGAGCAGGGTTGTTGTTCCGTTTGTTGCTGTTGTTGTTGTTGTTGTTGTTGTTGTTGTTGTTTTTCTGCTTAGGGCAATTATTCTGAAAATGCCCAGGACTTCCGCACCCATAACAAGTCTTCGGGGCACTGGTGTTTCGACAATCTTTGGCCAGATGCCCAAAACGTTTACAGTTTGTGCAAGGGCAGGAACCGTCGTGGTGACGATTGCATTTGGAACAGTAGGGCCTGCTTCCACTGTACCCTTTCTTTTCTGAAGAGCCGGATGAATAAGCCCTAATAGGCTCGGGTCTTCGGTTGGTGATTTGGTTGGATGAGTTGGGGTTTCCTTCCCACTTTCGTTTGTTGTTTGCAGGTGGGGCTGAGGTGATGTTACGGCGGACAGCGTTTGCCGTAAGTTCATGGGCCATACGGATGGCGTTCTGGATAGTACCTGGTTTGGATGAAGTCACCAGGTCCTGGAGTTTCTCGGGCAGTCCATCAATGTATTTCTCGATCCTCTTGTACTCAGGATCGACCATGGTTGGGCACAGAAGTGCCAGCTGGTGGAAACGGTTGGTGTAACCGGTGATATCATCACCTTGCATCTTATGGTTCCAGAATTCCAGCTCCAGTTGTTTCAGTTCATCCCTGGGGCAATACTCACCCCTTAACATCTCCTTCAACTCCTCCCACGGGAGTTTGTAAGCATCGGCAACGCCCACAGTTTGGGCATAGGTATTCCACCATGTGAGTGCGGTGTCAGTAAAAGTACTAACAGAGAACTTAACTTTGTCCCCCTCCGCACAGTTGCAGATAAGAAATACCGATTCAACTTTCTCGATCCAACGTATCAGACCGATAGCTCCCTCGGTACCTGCAAAGTTTAGAGGTTTGCAGTTCTGGAAGTCCTTGTAAGAACAAGGTTTAGCAGCAGTGGTTTCAGTGGCATCGCTGTTTCTCGAGGAATTTGGTGGAGTATTCCGAGCCAAGGCTTCAGTAACAGCCTGGGTTATAAGGGAGGTAATCTGGGCGTCGGTGTATGGTCGTGTCTTTGGCGGCATGATTCTTCAAATAAAGAAATGAAGATACATGAGATTCTGTACGAACTTGTAATTGTCACAGATGTATATGTACAAAAGCAGTAATACATAACATCAACATGGAAAATGACAATTAAAGTGAGTTGAGATAACAAGTGATATTTAAAAGTTACATCCTACAAGGATATTACAAAAGGTGTCGGGAATTTTTACATCCGACTAGTTTATAGAGTAGCGCTAGATAGTCATTAGACTACAAGATAGATTACAAGACAAAGGCTACGCTAGTCTTCTTGTAGATTAATTTGTTCCATTAGCGCGACAAGGCGGTCCACAGTTTCTGCTAGTCGGTTGGTTTGCCTGGCGTTGTCTTCCACCAAGGCCAGTCGTTGTGCTATTGTTCGAGAGTGATCCGCAGTCTCCTGTGAACGCTGTTCACATTCTTCTAGTCGGTCTCTTACAAGTTCATCCGCACCTAGTTCGGCGGTCATGGAATCCTGAATTATGCTTACAGAGAGGTTGGTATCTTCTTGTTCTCGCTGTAGTTGTGATATGCGGTCAAGAGCTTGACGAAGCAGGTAGGTCATTCGGTGTTGTTCCAGTTCAAGATTTTCGAGTCTTTGTTCCTGATGGCGGAATTGGGTAGCCAATACTGGCAACGTGAGATGTGCCGAGTTCTGAGAATTATGTACAGGATAAGGGCTGGTTCGAGGTGACCTTGTGTTCCTCCTGGCTACTCGTGGGTTCCGTGACCCATGTGAGTGAGAGTGTGTCGGATTAGGTGGTGTGTTTGCCATTCCTGTGGCAGAGTGTAAGTAAGACGAGGCTAATATATATAAATATATAGTATCCAGCCTAAAGTCTAGCACGTATCAATTAATGGTCCGGTTCTCTCGTGGTCAGAGTCAACTAACGCATTCCTGTTCGACACAACCATTTCAGACCTCACATCATCTTTCCTTAATTGTACATAGTTGATCAGGCTATGTTAAATTAAAGTCGTATGATGTAATTCCTGAACCAATCATGCCTAGTAAGGGAATACTGCCTAATGGTCATAGTCTAGGCCCACTAAATGCAACATAGTTCACTATAACCTTAGGCTCTGATACCAATCTGTAACACCCCCAAATTTAATGATTTGCGGAAGCATATTTGGGTGTTACTAATCAATATACAAAGCACAAGATATACAGCAAACGACCTCTGAATGAGACGTTTTGTAAAATAATTACATTTCATAATTAAATCGTTTGAAAACATATAGTTTTCTTTACAAAAATATGTAAGCCTAGAGTCCGCGTATGTGGCGGGAGATTCTATTACATAACCATAGTTACAAAAGATAATGCCAAAGAATCTCCGTTAAATGCAGTTTGGAAATCATGCGACTCTAGCTAGTAATCCTGGAGTGATCCTACTCCGTAAGTGTACCTGAGAATACATGCTAAAAAGGGTCAACCAAAAGGTTGGTGAATCTCACAGGTTTATCAGTAAATAATCAGTTTGAACACAAGATTTCATCAGTAGTGCCCGTAGGCGTATATCAAGTATTTGCAAATCTCGCAAAAGTAAAGAAATCAAGTTATACCATTGCCATGAGGCTCATAATCGAAGCTTAACCCGTAAATAATTAGTTGCTCCCGTGACATGCTCGTAATTGAGCAAGCATCAGTAACGAAATAATAGTCGCCCGTTTATACATACGGTTCGTGGTAGCGCTACTACCCCGGGCGGGGAGGGTCATTTCCCTAATGGATCCATTAACTACTGTTCGCGCTTAAGTACATAACTAACGATATATGATGGAGAGACTTCAGTAAATAGTAAGTAACTCATGCAATTCCGTTTGGTATAGTAAACAGTTTAGTACTTGTGTTCAAGAAAAATCAGTAGCATGTATCTCCCCCAATAAGTTAAAACAGTAAAAGTGGGGCCGTAAGACTCACCTGAGTCTTTGCAAGTGCGTTTATATCAATAAACGAGTAAGTAATATCAACAGTTGGTTCTCCGAACCCGTAACCTCCAAATGCCTAAACACGTAATGTCAAGTAAGTAGATGTCTCGCACGATCATCTAGGCTAGTTGCTCATACAACCCAATGTGTCCGAATGTTGGTTCGTTATCGTTTGTATAAAAGTGTACGACCCGTTGGTGACGAGTTTGAAATAGTAAACTTTAAGTATTATTATCAAATTATCGATGTTTTGCACTTACAAAAGTGTCCCAAAGTGTTTCGTAAGTCGTATCGTATAAGGATTTGAAGTTGTAAAAGTGGGACACTTAGTGAAATTTTAGTTAGACAACCTGCTGTTTTATGCGACACTATATGCGTCACTTATGTGTTCTATGCGTCACTTATGGAGTGTCGGGTATTGGTGTCAGTTTAAGGGTATGCGTCACTGAGATAGTGTCGTGTATCATCTTATGCGTCACTTCAGAAGTGACGGGTTCCGTAACATCGCGGCACTCAAGGAGTGTCGTGTAAAAGAATATGGCGGCACTAAGGGGGTGACGGTAACAAGTGTCGGTTTAAGGTTCTAGGCGTCACTAGAGTAGTGTCGGGCAAGAGAGTCGTATAAAAATTAGATTTCGACCATAGGCGTCACTAAGGCAAGTGACGCTAGTAGTGACGGATATTGAAAATGCGTCACTTAGGTAGTGACGGGAAAAGAGGGCTTATGCGACACTTAGTCAGTGTCGCACGAAGTGACGCATATCTGGGTTCATCAGTGCGTCACTTACATCTGATCGACGGATTTTGAGCCAAAAACATGTTTTCGGGTTTCCGTTTGGTCCGATTCTTTTACCCAACCCTTATATGAACATAATAAGCCTATAGAAACCATAAACTAGTAAAAATGATCAAAAACGAGAGATGTCGGGATTTGTCGGAAACTTACAAAGTGTCGGATGAAAAATCCGAAAAGATAGGAATGTAGATCGTGTTGTCGTGGTCACTTTTCTCCAAACGGGTGGTATGCTTCGGCGATGTTTCGTGGTGTTATTTGGCGATTTTGTGTGATGGTGGTGGTTTAGTTTTTAGAGAGAAAAAGAAAGAAGAAAAGTAAGAGAGAGAGGGTGTAGGTGGTGAATGAGGGAAAAAGAGAGAGAGAGGAGGGGGTTTTGATGAAACTCCCCCACTTTCAGTCTCCGCTCCACGCTCCGGGTGGTGTTCGTTTTCTCCGTCGTTTTTCGTTAAATAACTATTTTAAATATTACTGGTGCGTTTTAAAAATACAAATTATTACGCGATATTTTATTTAAATATTTTACTAATCAATTTATATATTGAATTATAAAATGTAAGTTTGTTTATTTAATTTGCGCGTTTTAATATCTAAATTTGTGTACGTTTTGTTTGTACAATACGAATGAATACGAAATATTATCCTAATAATATTTTTGACATGACAATGTTATTTAATAAAGTTGGTCACCAACGTCCGTATTAAATTGAATCGAAATACATTCGATTTAGATTGCGTACGATTTAACCAAATCGCATTTTCGTATATATTCAACAATATATATAATTCGATACATTAATTAGCCTAACACAGAACTAATTACATGTATTAACCAAGAATTAGGCACTAATTCTTGTCCTAATTTGCCGGTTGTTACACTCTGCCTGTAGAAATCATACATATCTCTGCATGCTCTGTCAAAGCCTGGTCAGTCTGATCAATCTTGAAGGTGATAGCCTCTCCATGAGATCTAAGACTGATAGTCTGTGAATATACATCGATGATAGTACGTGCGGTGTTCAAGAATGGTCTTCCTAAGATGATAGGGATATGCACATCCTCCTGAATGTCCATCACTACAAAGTCTGTGGGATATAGGAACTTATCTACCTTAACCATGACATTCTCAGCTATTCCCTTAGGGTATCTAATGGATTGGTCAGCTAGCTGGACGCTCATTTTGGTAGGCGTAAGGGGTCTTAATTCCAGTCTGGTGTAAAGTGAATAAGGCATTAGATTGATACTGGATCCTAGATCGGCTAGAGAGTGTATCATGCCCGAGTGATAGATCGAACAAGGAAGGGTGAAACGTCCGGTATCTCCTAATTTCTCAGGTAAAGAGTTCTTAATGATTGCAGAACATTCCGCGTTCAGTGGGACATTGGGTACTTCGGGTACCTTGTCCTTGGTCGACAGGAGTTTAAGGTTGTATTTTGAACTGGAAGGGGTTCTGGACACGGTGTCCATGAACTTTCCATCGAGTCGGAAGGTGTTAGCCTTGTAGGCTTTCCTAAGATGGCCTGGAAACGGGATTCGTACTTCCCTTTGAGGTGTAGGGACAGACGTGGTCTCGACTGTCGGTGGGACAGGAAAAGTAGTGGAAGGTTTCCCTGGTGCCTCCTTCTTGTCTGTAGTACTCATCTGTTTAGCCTCTTCTACGTGGGGGTTTTGTACCGTGTTACTAGGAAGATTACCCAGAGGCCTAGAGTCAAGACGTTGGGCTAGCTGTCCAATTTGGGCCTCAAGATTTTTGAGAACTGCCAATTGGTTCCTAAGGTATAGGTCAGTTTGGTCCTGCCTAGCACTAGTCTTTTGGTTGATTTGGTGTTGGCCTTGGATGAACTTAGTGAGGGTGTCATCTGTACTAGTAATGGGCACAAGGGTCTTAGTCGGTTCAGTCGATTGAGTTGCATCGGGTGCAGTCAATGACAGTGGTTGATTATAGGTGAGTTGGTTTTGTTGTGGGTACCTGGGTTGGTTGTTAGGTTGGAAGGGTGGTTGGTTCCTAGGTGGGTATTGGGTGTTTCTAGTCCTAGGGGGAGAGGTTCGAGCGAAACCAGACGAGTTTTGAGGGTGGGCTAGAAATTGAGCATAGTAAACTGTACCATCAGCAGGATCCTCGTACTCAACCTGATAAGCAGTAGTGGGAAGGTTGGCACAGTTCTGGCAGTCCTGACCTTGATGGACATGCTGGGATGGTTTCTTCATTTCGCCGATCTGCTTCGTCAGGGTTTCGATCTTCTCTGTCAGGGATTTGATAGCTTCAGCCTGGAACGGGTTTGGAGTGGCAAGCGGTGCCGATGATGAGGAATGCTCACCAGAGTTCCAATCGTGATGGTGCATCGTCATATTCTCGATTAGGTTCCACGCCTCTTCATCAGTTAACTGCATGAAGTTACCTTGAGCAGCAGCGTCGAGGGTGATACGATGGTTTGGAGAAAGACCGTTGTAAAACGTGCACATCTGGCTGGTTTTCTCTATCAAGTGGTTAGGACATTTGTTTAGGAGACTCTTATATCTCTCCCATGCCGTATAGATAGATTCATCATGAGCTTGGTGGAAGTTCATGATGTCATTCTTACATTTGGTTTGTTTGGCCGGAGGAAAGTACTTAGTTAGGAACTTTGTAGCCATTTCCGTCCAAGAGGAGATAGAGCCTGTCTCTAATCCCTCAAACCAAGTCAAAGCATGGTGATTAAGCGAATAGGGGAATAGGTATAGGCGGACTATGTCCTTATCAACCCCATTCTGCTTGTAAAAGTTGGTGGTTTGGATGAATCGGTTTATGTGGGCATTGGGATCATCGTTGGACAGACCATGGAATTGGCAGAATTCCTTGATTAGCTGAACGATGTGATGTTTAAGTTCGAAAGACGCGCCGTCGATAACTGGATAGTTGATGGGTCTACCTCGTCCTTCGATTGATGGTTTGGTGCTGTCGGCGAGCGTGACACGTGCAGCCATCAGTTGTCGAGTGCGTTTTTCTTTGCGGGCAGTTCAGATAATCGACTCAGGATCGGGTATGAAAATGAGAGGCTCAGATCCGGATGATCTGGTCGAATATCGTTGTGTGTTGTGGTGAGGAATTTTCGTCTGAAAAAGGAAAATAAAACTAAACTACGGATATTTACTAGAGAGAAAAGTTCGTCTAGAACGTCTTCAGATCTTACGACTGATTCCCCAGCAGCGGCGCCAAAAACTTGATGCACGCCGAACAGTCGGTTTAAGAATTTCTTCTTATCGTTGTGAACCTTCCGTCGGGCGCGGCGATTAGTGGGTTTTAAAATTTGTATTTGCGAGGCCTAAGTATACTCAATCACTATGGGTGTACAGTGATAAGTATGACCTAGGGTCATTCTCTGAATCAGTGTATTATGGATCTTGGACGTAGGAGACGATCTATCAAACTAGTAATGGTTTTAAAAGATAGTTGGAGGTTTTTGTTTGGTTTTTGTTATACTTAGGCAGAAAATTTAAATAAAGAGAAAATAAAATATAGTTAGTCAGCAGATAATCTAGAGGAGATGTTTGCTATGACTTCGGTAGCCTTCTTAACTGGGATGATGTGTGAGTTATAAACTGGTCTTAAAGGATTTGTATTTCGTTCATTTCAAGTATTAGTGGAGTAAGCACTAGTTCCCTACTGATAGATTTCTCAATCAGTATGTCACTGAGTAACTAGGCTATCGTGATTCTGATCGGAGTAGTTTATCCAGCCCACAACACTAACCGGTGAAGGTATAGTGACCCTTATATGGAATTTAATCCTGGGTGCATGAATAAGGCGACAAACCAACTCGACGTCCAACCTTTCTTAACCCCACAAAAATACTCTAATCTAAACAAAACATTTAAGTTCTAAACCAGGTTTGATGAGTGCGTTGATCACTTTCTATCGATGGGTTTGTAAAGTCTAGGTATAATTGATCACTGATGATACACAGTGAGTAACAACGGTTATTCCATGATATCCACACTGTACTCCACCAGTGGTGTTTCCATTGCTATACCAAGTACTTAGCCGATTGACGGTACCCACTTTGCTTATACAGTAACCCTGTTGATCCACACAGTGAAGTAACGGCAGCATTTCTGTGGTATCCACGTTGTACTCCACTAGAAGTGTTTCCACCGCTTTACCAAGTACTTGGCCAGTACCTACGTTGCTTCACAAAGGAACCCTAGACTTATTAACTAAGTTTGTATTTAAGCACAGTAATTATCCATCTATGATATAAACCAGCCCTTACTTTAAAATCGCAATAAATCCCTAATTTATTAACAAAGTACTATTTGCGTTCATTTAGAAAATAGTATTTCCACAGTCACGATGTACTCTGCGTTCCATATAAGAAAGCAGTATTTCCACAATTCCGGTGTACTTTATGTTCATATTTAGAAAACATTATTCCATAGCCGCATTGTACTTTACGTTCGATTCAGAAAGTATTACTTCCAAGGCGACGATGTACTTTGTGTTCATTTTCAAAAAGCAATGTTTACGTTGTTTATAAATCAGACCATGTTCGTTTAGACACAGATAACTAAGTACCTTTTGAATCGGGTTCGCGACGTCCTATCATTAAGGCCGTAATCACGTTTACTGGTTGAAAGGCGTTTAGTTTAAATGAGGTTTAAAATCATAGATAGAAAGTGAATCAGCACACTGGTTTAAAATAACATTAATCAACAACGGATTGTGCCCACGACTTTCATAGCTTCCACGTTCCGTACTCCACACATTCGTGATGTTTCCGGCGCTATACAAATGAAAGTCGTTTAACGTTACCTCCGTTGTCTCATAATGACATCATCCCAACTAATACGACTAACTACGTCATAGCAAACACGCAATATAACTACTCGCTAATCATGGCAATCAATCCTAAATCTAGCATGATAACAGTAATAACAATCATCATAATAACAATAGATAAAGAATAGATATAACCATAATAAGAGTGTAGCTGAATACAACGTGAAAGAATACAAGCAGAACTTTGAGTATCCTCCAAGCGATATTACAATATTACCCCTCTATTTGTCTGGTTAATACCGTGACTAACTAGCCGCTAACTACGAAAATAAAAACCTAAATCTAGAGAGAGAGTAGAGAGAGAGTGAGAGTGTGTGTTTTGAGGTGTGAAGTGTGTAGTCTGTTTGAAATGGGAGGTGAAGCCTTGAATTTATAGGAAACGCGCAGCCGTATTCTTCAACCGTATTCCAACCTTCAAATGCACAACCGTATCGCACAGCCGTATAAAAATGTCATTTTTATTGCCTGAACACGAAATACGGTTGGTTTTGGCCGTATACGGGTGGACTGGAGCAAATACGGGTGGGCACCAATCGTATACGGCTGGACTGGGCCGTATACGGCTGGGTACAGGCTGTATACGGTCTACACAGGCCGTATACGGTCTGGTCCAGCCGTATACGGTCTGTGTCCAGCCGTATTCGGTCCGTTGGTTCTCCGTTTCTTCGATTTGGCGTAACTTCTTCTTCGTTTATTCGTTTTGAGTGATTCTCGCGCTCACGGTTTCATAATTTACTAGCGAAGAAGATTACATAAGTTAGAGGTCATAATTAAAAGTATAGCTTAAATTGTGCTTAAATGCGTGAACGGAAGATTCGTTGATCGTTTGTGCTCTATTTTACTCGTTTTTAGGTCTTTTTGGTTGATTCTCAAAGCATAGTCTATATTTTAGCCATCATTATGAAATTTAGTATAAAAATGTATATTTCAAATGTTTTCATCCATAATTGGGCTAAAAAGATGAGAAAATAGCACACAAAAACTTGACTTTTTGCGTGTTATCAATAGCAATACATTTGTACCACAAAAATGAATCGGGATTTGGTTATGTTCATGTTAACATATGTGAGTTATGATGATGAAGTCTTGCATACAGCAAAAATGTAGAGGAAGCCGACGACAGACGTCGATGGTGGTGATGAACTCTGTACATTTTCTTGGCTCTCCTTTTTTATTATATAAAATCAATTTGGATAGATCTAAGTTTCCGATCTACGTGGTTGACATGTCGTCATCAATAAGTGGCGGTGGGGGTTTAGAAAGCACCAACCGAAGGCGGTGGTGTGCATCCAAAAGTACCCACATGCGGTGGTGTATCTTGAATTCAAGTTTAAGATCTAAATTTTCGGACCGTATAATACAGATGAACGAGCAAAGACATACCCAATGCTCAAACTTCTTGTCTTGTTCTAGTTAAACACCTAATTTCACACCCAAACTGTGTATTTTTGAACTGGGTGAGTATTTATGGTAGTAAAGAGTGAAAAATGTAATGTTTTTAACCCTATAATGTAAGATAGACTTCATTGATGTTGATCAAGCATAAAAAGTATACTTGAGTGCAGGTGGGCTGGATCGATTCGATGCTCTCCGATCTACGTGGCTAACCCGTTAGCCTGTATTGAACGAGTGCTAAGGGTGGCGTGAATCGGCTTGGAATAGATAAGTTTGTTATCTATCCTTGTGAATTAGGGTTTTCAGCGTTTATGGGTGAAGGTGTATTTGGAGGTGCTTGGAGATGAATAGTGCACATACCCTTATATTTATAGTATAGATTTGATCAACTTGGTGGGCAAGTTTTGCCACGTGGCATCATCTGGTGATGCCAGCGGACGGCTGTGATCAATCGTGCTTGCGCGTAGGTCCCCTGCGCTGACGTGGATCAATGGCTATGCAGAAATCAAACCCTTTTCTGCCTGTAGGAGAACACCACTAACGTTGGTGATTATCCCTACTGTGTGGTCCCGATTCCAGGGGACTGAAATCCTAAGGCAATGGGCCTACGCATTGTGATGGGTGATGTAGCGCAAAAAGTCACGTTTTTACCTACATTATTGACCCCATATTTAGGCCTTTTATAACAAAAAACATTCTTAAAACATCATTATTTATCATATTTTGTTATAAAGGTGAAAACTTGATGGACTTTCCAAAACTATATGAAAAGGGCTGAAAATACACTGAAATAGGCACCAAATTGAGCCAAACCCTAAATCTACTGTAAGCTCCATACCAATACCTCACAATTATCTTATTTTGTAGCTATGGAGATTACGAGAACGTGGATATAAGGATTTCTCAAAACGGATCAAGGATGAAAAAGTTATGCAAGTTACAGCGCAGCCGAAAGCTACAAAACGTATTCTGGAAACGCCTGGGCCCCACACATCCAATTTATACCAAATTGGCATCATTAGAAGTGTAACGGAATTACAAAGTCGTAGGTGAAAGAATCAAGTCAAACGGACGCGAAACGAAGAAGATACGGCCTTCCGAAGTAACGAGAAAAGTCAGATAAATCATACGGCCTAGCACACGGACACCACAGGGCCGTACACGGCCTGGTTAGAGCCGTACACGGCCTATACAAAGCCTTATAAGGCCTGTATAGGGCCGTACATGGCCTGGTTTGGTCTCACACGGCCTCGTTTTTGCTTCGTTGGCTTGTACGTATGCTTGTGGACTTGTACTCTTGGATCCAAGGCTTGCCTATAAATAGTGGCCTCATTCACCTCATTTCACACAACAATTCTTCATAGAATTCTCACTTTCTCTCTCTCACACACACTCTCTCTCTACTTTCTCTCTCTAGCCCTACTCTTAGGAGTTAGAGGAGAATTAGAAAGGGTAGCTAGTTAGCGTAGCGGTAGTTGTAGCATCTGTACAGAGTTACTCCGAGACTTTGGGTCACGAGGATTTGTCTGTAATACTTATTCAGGTTATATTTATATCTCTTTTCTTTATTTTGTAAATATGATTTGCGTATATTGTGTTTACGTTGTATTGCTTACTAGAGATGCCATGCTAGGCTAGACAAATCTGTGTTTGCTATGATAATGGTTATGCTTAAGTAGTTATGATTTAATATGCAATTGGGATGAAACCATTATGAAACAACGGAGGTAACGTTATACGGCTTTCATTTGTATAGCGCCGGAAACATCACGAATGTGTGTAGTACGAAACGTGGAAGCTATGAAAGTCGTGGGCACAATCCGTTGTGGAAATAATGATCCCAATTGTAACATGCTGTTACTCTGTCTGTGTGAATATTAAACTGTATCTGAATTTGTGAATTGAATCTCTATTTGTTTACCTATCCAACTTATGCTGTGGTTAGAAACTTCCTGCTAAAACCTGGCCAGTTATTAGTGGTACGTACTCTACCTATTCTATGTATGATGAAGCAATTTGAACTCGACATGGCTGTATTCTCTAGATTGAAACTATATCATAAGAGATACGGAACATAGGATTAGAGATAGGTTAGATTCAAGCTCATATATTAAATATCTTTGAGAGACCTTTTGGGATATTTACGATCCGATCATCTGGTTATGTGAAATGGTATGAACTAGGAATAGTTATCTGTGTGCCTTTCTATTGCATATTCTTGTTTGATTGTTGTCATAGGAATGCTGCATGCTAGAACTGAACCTCCGATTACTATATGTAACTGCATGATTAGGGTTTTCAGATATAAGTTAATGTTTATACAGTAGAGTGATGTGCATGTAATAGTTATGGTGATTTATATGATTAGTGATGAACAATTCAATTGACCGTTAGACAAGTTAATCCAACCTATTCCGTAGGGTAACTCCTGTTCACATTATTGTTTATTCAACAATTCGTGCCATGATACCGACACACATTTGTCAGAGATTGGGGAATAGGATTAGAGAATAACTATTGATTGAATTGATCAGTACATTTGGGAGAACTTCCGGTGTAGCTGACACTATATAATTGCTATCCATGTGACATATTATTTATCTGATTGTAGAGACCTTTACGTTAGATATCTGATAGGATGGTAATTATACATCATTAATAATATAGGGTATCCAATGAGCAAACTGGTAGTTTGAATCAATGCTGAGGAAAAACCATAAAATGGCACAATACTTCGTATAGCGTTTAAATATGTGGGAAAAGCTAAGGAACTGCCGTAGGTATAATACTTCGTGTTAATTTAAGTTCCTGGTTACTCAACGGATTAATCATCATAACTAGTGGCTTTAATACCCATAACTACTAATTCAAAGCATATACCGGCATCATAGTAAACACTCTCGTATCCACTGTTCTCTAAGCCTCCGTACAAACATCCTTTCCTTTTCTGCATTTATTTTCCGTAGATTAGTTATAAAACCAAAACCTAATCCACTTTAGTTAAACCCTAGCTAAGTCACCAAAGGTAATTAGAACGCCTAAGATCCCATGCCCGTTGTAGTGTAAGAACGACACCTGAGTCAACATACCACTTACTACCCTAGTAACCTAATTAGGGCTGGAAGTAGTATTAGATTAGGATTTCCCCAGCTCTATAAATTTAAAACAACCCACTGTTGCGCTCCCGTTGTGACAACGACTGCTTCGGGACGCAACACGTTTTTAGCGCCGCTGCCGGGGACTACAACGACCGATTTTAGGTTTTTAGTTATCTTAGTTATTTAGCGATCCTTTCGGAAGATCAATATCATCCGTCAGTTCATTTTCATGTCTTTAGGTTAGATTTCCTTTTCCATTTTTAGATTAGTTAAAAACCCATCCTTTTCAAAACTCTACTTTCTACCAACAAGTTATGACGAATCGTATCACTCTCGCCTCATCAATCAAGCCACTGCTAGAGGAACGAGGAGGACCAATCGTATCATCTGCTGACGAAAACCTTGAAATTAAGCCACACTTCATTAAAATGATTAAATCTCAGTGTCAATTTCATGGTCTTTCGGTTGAAAATCCAAACTCTCATCTTAATAAATTCATCAACCTTTCTGACTCCTTCGAACAAACGGGATCCAGTAATGAAGTTACCCGACTTCACCTGTTTCCCTATTCTTTAGCTTCTCGAGCACAGACATGGTTTTATGAACTCGAACCTAATTCGATTCATACATGGGAGGAGATGGCTACCAAATTCATGGCTAAATATTTCCCTCCATCCCTACAAACCAAGCTTAAAAATGATATCACTAACTTTCTCCAAAAGGATAATGAGTCATTAAGCTCTGCTTGGGAACGCTTTAAGAAATTGCTCGGAAGATGTCCGAATCATCAGTTTGCTGAAACGAATCTGGTCTGCATATTCTACAATAGTTTGAAACCTCATCACCAACAAACCCTCGATGCTACTTCATCCGGAAATTTCATGCTACATACTTCAGACGAAGCATGGAGGTTGATCGAGACGATGACGATGCATCAACATGACTTGGATCAAGATGAATCAACTTCGGAGGAAAGGAGTATTTCTAATGCCTTGAACACTTTGAAAGCTCAAATTGAATCAATCTCTAAAATTGTCAAGGACATGCAAGAACCTTCTGAACCTAAACACGAGAAGAAACCTCAAAGGCTATTCTCAAGCCAAAGGTTCAAAGAAGACATTCTTGCCACTACTGGAGAAACCTCTGATCAAGCACATCATTCAAAATCTTTCATTCAGAGGCCAACCAGTAGACCTTCTTCTCAATCGTTAGTTCTTTCTTCACCCTCTACTTCTTCTCATTTGACTTCTTGTCTAAACACCGAAATTTTCAATAACTTCATGGTTAATCAAAATAATATTAATAAACAAATTGTTGATTTTCAAAACCAAATTGATAGTTTGCTTAGAATTTCAAACGATTTAGTTAAAAACATGGAGGATAATGTAAAAAGGTTGTTTTTAAAAATTGATGAGAAGCAAAGAGAGGAAGCGATTAGCAAAGCTATTCATCATTCATCTTATGATTATGATGATATCCTTGTGGTCACTAGAGGAGGAAAAGAAACTAAGAATGAGAAATCAATAGATATTCCGAAAAACGAACCTTCTATTTCTTCACCTCTCACTGACTCAGCACCAGTTAAGACTTCTGTCACTTCTCCTGAGACAACACCTTCTAAAGCACCAGAAGTTATTATTCCTTCACGTATACCTTTCCCTGGTAGGCTTAAGAAAGAGAAACAAGAAGCTCAGTTTGGAAAATATCTATAAATGTTTAAAAGCTTACACTTAAATGTCAAACTTTTAGATGCTTTAGTTGAGATGCCTAGTTGTGCCAAATTCTTTAAAGAACTCTTATCGAATAAAGAAAAGCTTAGACAAATAGTTAACTTGCCTTTAGATGCAGAGTGCTCTTTGATCATGCAACAAGGACTACCCCCAAAGCTAGGAGATACTGGCCGTTTCACTATACCTTGTTATCTACAGGATGTTCAAATAAGTAACGCCTTAGCCGACTTAGGAGCTAGTGTAAACCTTATGCCGTATTCCCTCTATAGGAAATTAGGATTAAGCGAACTTTTACCAACTCGTATGACCATCCAATTAGCCGATAGATCAGTTAAACTCCCTCGTGGAATTGCTGAAGATATTATGGTTCGTGTTGATAAATTCGTCTTTCCTGTGGATTTTGTTGTCATGGACATTGAGGAAGACACCGAAGTTCCACTCATCCTTGGCAGACCTTTCTTAAACACTGCCAAAGCCGTTATTGACGTAAATGAAAAATCTTTAAAACTTCGAGTTGGAACTGAGGAGGTCACCTTCAATGTTGACAAACTAATGAAACAACCTATGGGAGAAGACCTTGGTCTTGTAGACTTTATGCAGGAAATAATTGAAGAACATCTTGAAGAGATCTTCGCAGTAAGCAGCAATAACTTTCTTCCAAACACGGTCATCACCACCAGAAGACTTTGCCAAGAAGATGGAGGACTATGCTCAGCTATCTCGGATCCACCAACCGCATCTAAGGAAGTGCTATTTCCTTTAAAGAAATCCAGCAATCAGCTTAACAATTCTATCACAACTGTTTCGCTTGGATCTAGCACACCTATCACTCTCCTAAGAAGGAACCCTACTCCTGAAATACCTGATTCATCTCTCACAAAAGACCAAATTCTTAAGACTCTCGAAGAGATGGAGTCAATGCTTAAACCACCTTATCTACAATCTGAAAGATCAAATCCAGAGATCACATTCAGCACATCTTCTTCTGCTCAAATTCAGAGATTTGCATTCACGGAGAACAACGATACCAAAATCACTGAAAACAATGCAATCTCTCACTCTTCAAAAGCAAAATACGAGCTAAGAAAAGATGAGCTCTCCGATAAACCAGAATGGGTTGAAATAGCATCAGCCGACAGTC
Organism: Helichrysum umbraculigerum; assembly: GCA_949592205.1. Classification (NCBI taxonomy): domain Eukaryota; kingdom Viridiplantae; phylum Streptophyta; class Magnoliopsida; order Asterales; family Asteraceae; genus Helichrysum; species Helichrysum umbraculigerum. The sequence goes on from CATIUR010000004.1 coordinate 97,900,951, forward strand.
CAGAGATCCCTGCAGAAGATTCTGAATTTCAAATGAAGTTCGACGAGCTTAAAAGAGACGAAATTGCAAGGATGAAACCTTCCATAGAAGAACCACCAGAATTGGAGCTGAAGGAACTACCCTCACACCTTGAATACGCTTTTCTCGAAGGACCTTCACACTTACCAGTTATCGTATCAAAAGACCTGAAGCCGGAAGAGAAGGAAAAACTTATTCAAGTTTTGAAGTCACATAAGAAAGCAATTGCTTGGAAGATTTCTGACATTCGAGGTATCAGTCCGAACTATTGCACTCATAAGATCTTAATGGAAAACGACTTCAGACCATCAATTCAAAGGCAGAGGAGAGTCAACCCGAAGATTCAAGAAGTGGTTAAGAAGGAAGTTATCAAACTCTTGGACGCTGGCCTGATTTACCCTATTTCAGATTCCCCTTGGGTCAGCCCAGTTCAAGTTGTCCCAAAGAAAGGAGGAATGATGGTTATCGTTAACGAAAATAATGAATTAATTCCAACACGAGCCGTCACCGGTTGGAGGGTATGTATTGATTATCGAAAACTAAATGAAGCCACTCGCAAAGATCACTTCCCTTTACTGTTCATTGATCAGATGCTGGAGAGATTATCAGGAAATGAATTCTACTGTTTTCTTGATGGATTCTCCGGTTATTTTCAGATTCCTCTCGATCCAAAGGACCAAGAAAAGACAACATTCACATGTCCATATGGAACTTTCGCTTACCGACGTATGCCGTTTGGTTTATGTAATGCACCCGCTACATTTCAGCGATGCATGGTGGCAATTTTTCATGACATGATCGAACAATGCATGGAGGTATTCATGGACGACTTCTCAGTCTTTGGAGACTCTTTCTCTACTTGTCTTTCCAACTTGGATAGGATGCTTGCCCGATGTGAAGAATCAAACCTCGTTCTGAATTGGGAAAAATGCCATTTCATGGTAAAAGAAGGAATAGTTTTAGGGCACCGCATATCAAAAGCCGGAACTGAAGTTGACAAAGCTAAAGTTGAAACTATTTCAAAACTTCCTCCACCTACTTCTGTTAAAGTCATCCGAAGTTTTCTAGGTCACGCCGGATTCTACCGTCGCTTCATCAAGGATTTCTCCAAGATCTCTCGACCTATGACTCATCTTCTTGAAAAAGATACTCCGTTTGACTTTACAGATGAATGTCTCCAAGCTTTTAACTACTTGAAAGATCAGCTTGTACATGCACCGATAATGATTGCACCAGATTGGTTCCTTCCATTTGAGATCATGTGCGACGCTAGTGATTTCGCAGTTGGAGCTGTATTGGGACAGAGGAAGGATAAACACTTTTAACCAATATACTATGCCAGCAAAACGCTCACGGACGCTCAAGAAAATTACACAACCACAGAAAAGGAGCTGCTTGCGGTAGTATTTACTTTCGATAAATTTCGTTCCTATCTTATGCTGTCCAAAACAATCGTCTATACAGATCATTCAGCCTTGAAATATCTTTTCAAAAAGCAAGATGCAAAGCCTAGACTGCTAAGATGGATTCTACTCCTACAAGAATTTGATATCGAGATCAGAGATAAGAAAGGAGCAGAAAACGTTGCAGCAGATCATCTAAGCCGATTAGAAAATCCTACACTAGAGCAGCTTAATGCAAAGGATATTCAGGACCAGTTTCCTGAAGAACAACTCATGCACATCGGCAAATACCATCAAGGATCTACATCCAAAGATCCTTGGTATGCTGATCATGCTAATTTCCTGGTAGGAAATATAATACCCAAAGGAATGCCGACATCTCAGAGACGAAGATTCTTCCGCGACATAAAGAATTACTATTGGGACGATCCTTTCCTCTTTAAGGTTTGCCCTGATCAGATCATTAGAAGATGCGTCGATGGGAAGGAAGCAGAACAAATCCTTCGACAAAGCCACCATGGACCTACTGGAGGACATCACGCATTTAACCTAACAGCACGAAAGGTGTATGATTCTGGCTTTTACTGGCCAACCATCTATCGAGACACTTATGACCTGGTGAAACGCTGCGACATTTGCCAAAGACAAGACAATGTGTCAGCAAGGAACGAAATGCCACTCACTAATATCCAGGCTTGTGAGATCTTTGATATATGGGGGTTAGATTTTATGGGACCTTTCCCTAAGTCTAATGGAAAAGAGTACATCCTAGTTGCTGTCGATTATGTCTCCAGGTGGGCCGAAGCACAAGCTTTCCCGACAAATGATGCCAGAGTAGTAACAAAGTTTCTCAAACAACTATTCTGTCGATTCGGAACTCCAAGAGCTATCATAAGTGATCGTGGCACTCACTTCTGCAACACTCAATTCATGAAGGTTATGCAGCAGTATGGCGTCACTCACAAGATGTCCACCACCTATCATTCACAAATAAATGGACAAGCTGAGATCACGAACAGAGCTTTAAAAAGAATCTTGGAGCGAACAGTCGGAAATCATGGGGATAAGTGGGCTGACAAATTAGACGATGCGTTGTGGGCATTCAGAACTGCTTACAAAACACCTTTAGGTACCACACCATATCGTCTGGTTTATGGCAAGGCATGTCACCTACCAGTGGAGTTGGAATACAAAGCATACTGGGCGCTGAAGAACTGCAATCTGGACACTTCTATAACAGGTTCCCATCGGAGAATGCAATTAAATGAATTGGCTGAATTAAGAAATCAAGCATATGAAAGCTCCCTGAACTACAAAGATAGAACCAAGAGGATTCATGATTCCAAGCTTAAACTCTCAAGGTTCAAACCAGGAGATAAAGTGCTTCTCTTCAATTCGCGCTTCAAAAAGTTCTCTGGAAAATTCAAGATCAGGTGGACCGGACCATTCATAATCTCAAAGGTATTCCCTTATGGTGCAGTCGAACTCGAATCACGAGAAGGTAATTTTAAGGTAAATGGTCATCGATTAAAGCATTACATCGAAGACTTCCCCATTCGTGAGGATGTCTTTAACTTCGAACCACCTTGAGTCAGCCAGAAAGGTACAAGAGTCGAGCTAAAAGACTCTTTAAACAAAACGCTTTTGGGAGGCACCCCAAGCTTATCTTACTTTTCCTGTCCTTTTTATTTCTTAGTTTATTTTTAATCTAATATTGTTATCACTGATCTAATAGATGCAGGCTTGCAACTTATCAGACAATCAAATAGCTTTATCTGAGATAAGTTTTATTTACACAAGTGCAAAAAGTTCAGATGGCATTCCATCTGTCCTTTCTGCATTTGTTCACTTTCTAGCATTACCTGTTTTATGTTTATTCCAGGATGGACGCTCGGATCGAGACTGAGGATCATGTTACGGAGAGGCAACCTAGACAGAGGAGACGACACAGACCTAGGCAGAGGAGACACCCTAGACATAAGAGACCTTTACCTGCTATCCCTGAGGAGGGACTTGTAGATGTTCAGCTAGAGCATGAGGAGGAGGCCACATCACCTGCATCCCAGCCTGTGCCACCACAGGCTACTCCAGCGATCAGACAGCCACTTACTCTTGAGTATGGCATTACCCTGTATGATCCCGCTGCTACTTGGGCCTTGTTCCAGACCTTCACTGCACATCATCAGATCCTTTCAGCTTTGTGTGAGATAGCCGGATTGCCGAGACCTGCGGGACCACCTTTCAGGTTGGGACCAGACCCAGGACCATCTCGACCACCCTGGTCTTTCTTCCCTGCTGCTGCATCTTTTGTTGGACCTGCTGCTGGACCATCTACTGGACACCCTATTACTCCTACTGCTGAGCCTGATGCCTCTGGGACCTCTGCATCTATGGATCCAGTTCTTCGTGAGCAGCTTTATGCCATGCTTGATGTTTCGAGCCCAGCTCCTGCACCAGTCTATGACAGGACTGCAGAGGATGAGTTTGATCCAGATAGCGATGACTTGCTAGATGACTATTATTAGTTTACTTTATCTTTATTTTATTTTGTGTTATTACTCTGTACTTATGTTTTGACTACTGAGACGTGATACTCTGATGAGGTTGTGATTACTGCAGAACTAGCTTCGTATGGAATGGCTGAGCCTAAACTTCTAAAATCATTTGCAACACTTCTGCACGAACTTGGTCCAACTCCAGTAACCACTATTTATAGGGAAGTTCTTTTTCAGTATTTTCATTTTAAATATTTTGCCATGACCCCCTTTTCAAAATCTAAGTGTGGGATTAACAACCCCATTCTTAGAAAATACTTGAAACTAAAAATTGTTCAATAAAATCATTAAAACCCTAAGTTTGGGATTCTCCCTACTTAGTGGCAAAAACATTGAGGACAATGTTTATTTTTAAGTGTGGGATAGCAAAATACCCTACTTCGTATAATAAGCTTAAAATTTTTCAAAAATGTCCTCAAATTTTTCAACTTGTTCTCGCATGAAGCCAATATGTCATCACTTTACCCTAAACTTTCAAAACCATTTTGAGTCAACAATATATGTAAGGCTACAAAATTTTCAAATAAACTCAAAGGTTAAGCAGAAAGAGGTAGAATCAGGTCAGATTCCAACTTTTTCTTAATGAAAGTCTAAGAGGGGCATCTCATGACTGGGCACATACAACCCTATAAACTTGCGGTGAGGTACTTGAGCCTAATAGCATTCATTTTAATGCTTCACTTTTCGTTTCTTGTGTGTGACCGGTGCATGCGTTCTGAATTAGAACTTGCTCCTGACATGCGTTTCGAGACCATATTGACAGGTGCCATACGTGGCATAGGTGCAATTAGATGACCTGGACATTTTTAGGAATAACCCCTTTTTCTCATATCTTTTCAAGCCAACCCTTTTCCGACACTTTTTAGTGTTGAAGATCCCCTAGAAAACCCTGTTGAGCCTAAGCCTTTTCGTTTCTTTCAAAACCCTAAAAACCACATGTTTTTCACCCAAAACTCACCACCAAAACGTCTTGATAAAAGAAATTTCTGAGGAAGTGAGAAACAGTGTAACACCTGTCTAATTAGGATAATTAATTATGCCTAATTATTTGTAACTAGTTGTAATTAGTATGTAATAGGACTAATTACATACTCTACTTGTATATATAAGGTGATTTATATATAAGTGTGTACTTACGCGATTTGGATAAATCGTACGAATTAACCGGACGGAGTCCGATACATTTTACTTGGACGTTGGTGACAAAACTTACTTAAATAATGGGAACGTATTTTACTGTATAAATACATATTCGAACGGACACTATCAAATTAGCGCGACAACATTATGAGTATTTTAGCAAAAACGTATTAAACGCGAATCAAATAATTTAAATATCTCGACAAATGTCTTAATAATTAATTTCAAAACATTTTAAATAAAATACTCCGATAACATTTTTACAAATATATTTACTTGGCCAACTGCTAAAACGAACGATTAATCAATTAGGACACGGAGTAAATACTGTATTTTGGGGAGTGTTTTCCCCTCCCTCCTCTTTTGGATCAGCCAACATCACCACCTCTCCTCCTCTTTCATTTTCATTATTTCAAAACACACACACACCAAAACTCTCTCCCCAAATTCTCTCAAATTTTCAGAATTACAAATCCGACCACAAAAATTGCATTTTCGGAATCACCATCAAGAGAGGAACAAGATTTACAAAGGCACCATACTCGTTTTCTTCCTCCTTCGGTCTCGATTTGCATTTGTAAGAAATTATCTAAATTCCTAGATCTATTCATTTTGGTGTAATGTTTCGGTGTAATATTGTTTACACAAATTAGTATTGTCCATATGTGTGAATAAAACACGATTTTACAGGTTAAAAATACGTTAGATTTGCGTTTTTGGTCGAAAAATCACGACAGCCGAAACTTTCTGGGCTGGTGTTCATCTTTGCGACACAACGCTTGTGTCGCATGTTGTGTCGCATAAACCATATTGTGTCGTATTTTGTGTCGTACCATTATGTCGCACCGTGTGTCGTAAACCAAATACGACACAACCCTTATGTCGCTATTGATTTAGCATCGAACGCTTATGCGACACAACCCTTGTGTCGCTAAGCTCTTGTGTCGCATTCCTATGCGACACAACGCTTGTGTCGCATACCAAATCTTTGTGTCGCAAATTGTGTCGCAGAATCAGAAATTTTGAAGGATTTTCACTATAGCAAAGTCAAAGTTACTGTAGCAAAGTCAAATTTTACTGTAGCAATTCACTGTAGCACATTTACTGTAGCAAAGTCAACATTTTAGAATTATTATTACAAACCGTCACCAACGGGCCAAACATGTTTTCTAAAGACAAACGATTACGAACACTTAAACAGACATCGGGCATACTAGTTGTGTACAACTAAACGAAACGTCTTGCGGGACACATACTTACATAACCTCATATGTTTAGGCATTTGAAGGTTACGGGTTCGGAGAACCTACTTGCTTTACTTACTACTTGCTATTTGCGACTGCTTACTACAAGACTCAGGTGAGTCTTACGGCCCCACTTTTACTGTTTTATCTTATTGGGGGAGAAACATGCTACTACTTTTCCTTGAATACAAGTACTAAAACTGTTTACTATACCAAACGGAATTGCATGAGTTGTTTACTATTTACAGAAGTCTCTCCATCATATATCGTTAGTTATGGACTTAAGCGCGAACACTAGTTAATGGATCCATTAGGGAAATGACCCTCCCCGCCCGGGGTAGTAGCGCTACCACGAACCGTTATGTATAAACGGGCGACTATTATTCGTTACTTATGCTTGCTCAGTTACGAGCATGTCACGGGAGCAAATTATTACGTACTTACGGGTTAAGCTTCGATTGTGAGCCTCATGGCAACGGTATAACTTACTTACTTACATTTGCTGGATTGCAAATACTGGTTTTACATTTGCTGGATTGCAAATACTGATTTTACGCCTACGGGCACTACTGATGAAATCTTGTGTTCAAAACTGATATTACTTACAAACCTGTGAGATTCACCAACATTCGTGTTGACCTTTTTAGCATGTTTTCTCAGGTACCCGGACGGAGTAGGATTACTCCAGGACTTTAGCTAGAGTCGCATGATTTCAACACCACTGCATTAACGGAGATTTTTAGCATTATCTTTTGTATATTTCGATTATGTAATAGAATCTCCCGCTATACGCGTGGACTCTAGGAAACTACATTTTTGTATACGAAAACACTAAGTTTTCAAACATTATATCTATGGAATGTAACTAATTTACAAACGTTGCATATAGATGTCGTTTGCTTTATCTTTGTGCTGTGATATTTGATTAGTAGCACCCCAAAACCTGCTTCCGCTAAACAGTGAATTTGGGGGTGTTACAGATTGGTATCAGAGCCTAAGGTTATAGTGAACTAGGTTACATTTAGTGGGCCTAGACTATGACCGTTAGGCAGTATTTTCTTATTAGGCATGACTGGTTCAGGAATTACAGCATACGACTTTAATTTAACATAGCATGATCAACTATGTACAATTAAGGAAAGATTATGTAAGGTCTGAAACGATTATGTTGAACGGGGATACGTTAGTTGACTCTGACCACGAGAGAACCGGACCATTACTTGATACGTGCTAGACACTAGGCTGGATATTATGTACTTACTCATATATTTGTCTCGTCTTACTTACACTCTGCCACAGGAATGGCAAACACACCACCCAATTCGTCACGCTCTCATCCGCAAGGATCTCGAAACCCGCGAATAGCCAGGAGGACCACTAGGTCACCTCGAACCAGCCCCTATCCTGTTCATGACTCTCGGAACTCGGCACACCCTACGGTGCCAGGGTTGGCTGCTCAACTCCATCATCAGGAGCAAAGGCTCGAGAATCTCGAACGGGAACAACACCGAATGACCCACCTGCTCCGCCAAGCTCTTGAACACATATCCTAACTTCAGCGAGAACAAGAAGATACCAGCCTCTCTGTAAGCATAATTCAGGATTCGATGACCGCTGAATTAGGTGCGGATGAACTCATAAGAAACCGACTAGAGGAATGTGAACAGCGTTCACAGGAGACCGAGGAGTACTCTCGAGCATTGGTACAACGACTGGCCTTGGTTGAAGACAACGCCAGGCAAGCAAACAGACTTGCGGACACGGTGGATCGCCTTGTTGCACTAATGGAGCAAGTCAACTTACGTCAAGACTAGAGTAGTCTTCACCTTGTAACCAATTATCTGCCAAAGTAGGAATTATGTAATTCGACCGGATATAATAATTCCCGGTACTTTTGTACTACTATTACTCTGTAATCTTTTGGAAAACTCGTACCTTGTGTCCAACTGATTATCTAAATGAATTATGATTATCACCTCGTATTGTTATCGTGTATCTCATCATATACACTTGTGATATATCATGAACTTCGTACAACAATCTTATTTCTTTTCATTGTTCTTTTCTTGTCAGCATCATGCCTCCTCGCCGACAAGTCACCCTCAGTGAAGCTGAAATAGCGGGTCTGATTGCCCGTAGTGTAGCCCAAGCCTTAGCTACCCGAACCTCAAACCCTGGTAGCGAAGATACAGCTAACAATGCACCACAACCCAAACCCTGTTCTTACAAAGACTTCCAGAACTGCAAACCTTTGAGCTTTGCAGGTACTGAGGGAGCTATCGGTCTAGTACGCTGGATCGAGAAAATTGAATTTGTATTTCTTATCTGCAACTGTGCGGAGGGAGACAAGGTTAAGTTCTCTGTCAGTACTTTTATTGACACCGCTCTCACCTGGTGGAACACCTATGCCCAGACTGTGGGTATTGCTAATGCTTACAAACTCCCGTGGGAGGAGTTGAAGGAGATGTTGAGGGGCGAGTACTGCCCCAGAGATGAATTGAAACAGCTGGAATTGGAATTCTGGAACCACAAAATGCAGGGTGATGACATCACTGGTTACACCAACCGTTTCCACCAACTGGCACTTCTGTGCCCATCCATGGTCGATCCTGAGTACAAGAGGATCGAGAAATATGTTGATGGACTTCCTGAAAGACTCCAAGACCTGGTGACATCATCCAAACCCGGTACTATTCAGAGCGCCATTCGTATGGCCCATGAGCTAACGGAAAATTCTGTCCGCCGTGGCACAACTTCAACCCCATCGGTAAACAACAAACGCAAATGGGAAGGAAACCCCAACTCATCCAACCAAACCTCTAACAAAAAACCTGAGTCTGTTAAGGCTTATTCATCGGGAACTTCGGAGAAGAAAGGGTACATCGGGAACAAACCTTACTGTTCCAAATGCAACCGCCATCATGACGGTTCTTGCCCTTGCTCCAACTGTAAACGGTTCGGGCATTTAGCCAAAGATTGCCGGGCCAACGTTCCTACCCCCAACACTAATGCACCAAAGGCCTGTTTTGGGTGCGGAAATTCAGGGCATTTCAAGAGATATTGCCCAAAGCTGAAAAACAACAACAACCCTACTCGCGGTAGAGCATTCTTTATCAAGGCTGGGGAAGCCAGACAAGACCCGAATGTCGTGACGGGTACGTTCCTTCTCAACGACCTTACTGCTTCTGTATTATTTGATACCGGTGCCGATAGAAGTTTCATTTCTGAGAAATTTAGCCCTTTGCTTGATATAACTCCCACTACTTTAGATGCTGAATACATTGTAGAACTAGCTAACGGCAAACTGATTGAGACTGATAGCATCATACGCAACTGTACACTTAACCTTATGAACGAAATGTTTTCCATTGATAAAATCCCTGTCGAGATCGGCAACTTCGATATTATTGTCGGTATGGATTGGTTATCCGAGCACCGAGCTGAAATCATCTGTTATGACAAACTCGTTCGCATACCTCTTGTCTCCGGTGGAACCTTAGTCTTACAAGGGGAGACCGGCAGACGGAATCTGAATATTGTATCCTGCTTGAAAACTAGAAAATATCTGCGAAAAGGATATCAAGCCATCCTTGCACATGTAACGGAGAAGAAGTCGGAGGAGAAGCGACTTGAGGATGTTCCAATCGTGCGGGATTTCCCGGAAGTCTTTCCTGAGGATTTTCCCGGACTTCCGCCACCTAGACAAATTGAATTTCAAATCGAACTTGTGCCAGGGGCTTCACTCGTGGCACGAGCCCCATACCGTCTAGCACCATCCGAAATTCAGGAGTTGTCTAACCAACTAATGGAACTCCTAGACAAAGAATTTATTCGACCAAGTTCCTCGCCTTTGGGAGCTCCGGTCTTATTCGTGAAAAAGAAAGATGGATCTTTCCGCATGTGTATCGACTACCGAGAGCTGAATAAGCTAACCATAAAGAATCGGTACCCGCTTCCTAGAATCGATGACCTATTTGACCAGCTCTAGGGATCGAGTGTTTACTCAAAGATTGATCTACGGTCAGGTTACCATCAACTCCGAGTCCGCGACAATGATATCCCAAAGACAGCTTTCCGAACTCGTTATGGGCACTACGAATTCCAAGTGATGCCATTCGGTCTAACCAACGCACCGGCCGTATTCATGGACCTTATGAATCGGGTGTGCAAACCATATCTTGACAAATTCGTCATTGTGTTTATCAATGATATCCTGATTTACTCTCGCGATGAACAGGAACATGCTCAACATCTGAAAACCATTCTAGGACTCCTTAGACACGAAGAGTTATATGCCAAATTCTCCAAGTGTGAGTTCTGGATTCGAACCGTTCAATTCCTCGGACACGTGATTGACAGCCAGGGAATTTATGTTGATCCCGCCAAGATTGAAGCAATCAAGGGCTGGGAGTCACCGACCACTCCAACTGAAGTGAGACAATTCTTAGGTCTTGCTGGTTTTTACCGCCGATTCATTGAAAACTTTTCAAGAATAGTTGTTCCCCTAACAACACTGACTCAGAAAGATAAGAAGTTCGATTGGACTGATAAACAAGAGTCAGCTTTCCAGCTATTGAAACACAAACTTTGCAGTGCACCAATCCTGTCCTTACCCGAGGGCACCGATGACTTCGTAGTTTATTGCGACGCCTCCCACCAAGGACTTGGCTGCGTGTTAATGCAAGGGGAAAAAGTCATTGCCTATGCCTCCCGACAACTAAAAATCCACGAGAAAAACTATACGACCCACGACCTCGAGTTAGGTGCCGTGGTCTTCGCATTGAAAATCTGGAGACATTATCTCTACGGTACGAAAAGCACTATCTTTACCGATCACAAAAGTCTCCAACACATATTCGATCAGAAGGATCTAAACATGAGGCAACGTCGTTGGGTTGAGTTACTTAGTGACTACGACTGCGAAATCAAATACCATCCGGGCAAGGAAAACGTAGTTGCCGATGCCTTAAGCCGAAAAGAACGAGTGAAACCCCTTCGAGTCCGAGCACTTTCTATGACAATTTGTAACGAGCTCCCTGCTCAAATCCTTACCACTCAGCTTGAAGCACTCAGTGATGAAAACCTGAAAAATGAAGCCTTACGAGGCTTGGATAAACAATTCGAAATCAAACCCGATGGGACTCGATACTTCTCTAACCGGGTGTGGTTACCCAAATTCGGAAACTTGCGAGATTTGGTGATGGCTGAAGCTCACAAATCTCGATACTCTATACATCCTGGTTCTGACAAGATGTATCACGACGTCAAAGGGTTGTATTGGTGGCCTAACATGAAAGCTGACATCGCCATGTATGTCAGTATATGCTTAACCTGTTCCAAAGTCAAGGCCGAACACCAAAGACCCTCGGGATTGCTCCAACAACCTAAAATTCCTCAATGGAAATGGGAGCAAATTGCCATGGACTTCATTACCAAACTACCGAAAACTTTGAGCGGTTGCGATACCATTTGGGTGATTGTGGACCGTCTCACAAAATCTGCTCATTTTCTGGCCATCAAGGAAACTGACAAGATGGAGCATTTGGCTCGCATCTACATCAAGGAAATTGTTTCGCGACACGGTGTACCTATCTCGATCATCTCGGATAGAGACAGCCGTTTCACTTCCAACTTTTGGCAATCATTACAGAAATCTCTCTGTACTCGTCTGGATATGAGTACAGCTTATCACCCGCAAACCGATGGTCAAAGCGAGGGAACCATCCAAACACTGGAAGATATGCTACGAGCCTACGTAGTGGACTTCGGTACTTCTTGGGAAAGCCACTTACCGTTGTGCGAGTTCTCGTACAACAACAGTTACCATACCAGCATGAAGGATGCACCCTTCGAGGCACTCTACGGGCGTAAGTGCCGATCACCTATATGTTGGACTGAGTTAGGAGATTCCCAACTCACGGGTCCGGAAATCATTCATGAAACTACTGAGAAAATCATTGGTATTCAAAACCGGCTGAAAGCCGCACGTGATCGTCAGAAAAGCTATGCTGACGTGAGACGCAAACACCTTGAGTTCCAGGTAGGGGACAAGGTACTTTTCAAAGTGGCACCGTGGAAAGGTGTCATTCGATTCGGAAAGCGAGGCAAACTAAACCCTAGATACATCGGGCCATTCGAAATCCTCGAAAGGATTGGTCCAGTAGCATACCGCCTGCAACTTCCTGCTGAGCTTAGTAGCGTTCACAACACCTTTCACATTTCTAACCTAAAGAAATGTCTGTCTGACGAGACACTAATAATACCGCTCGACGAAATCCAAATCGATGATAAACTTCATTTTGTCGAGGAACCTATGGAAATCATGGACCGGGAGGTCAAGCGATTGAAACAGAGTCGTATTCCCATCGTAAAAGTCAGGTAGAATTCTAGACGTGGTCCTGAATTCACCTGGGAACAGGAAGACCAAATGCGACAGAAATACCCACATCTCTACCCAGACAAAGCACAGTCCCTGCACTCGAGCTAATTTCGGGACGAAATTTCTTTAACAATGGGAGAATGTAACACCCGTCTAATTAGGATAATTAATTATGCCTAATTATTTGTAACTAGTTGTAATTAGTATGTAATAGGACTAATTACAGACTCTACTTGTATATATAAGGTGATTTATATATAAGTGTGTACTTACGCGATTTGGATAAATCGTACGAATTAACCGGACGGAGTCCGATACATTTTACTTGGACGTTGGTGACAAAACTTACTTAAATAATGGGAACGTATTTTACTGTATAAATACATATTCTAACGGACACTATCAAATTAGCGCGACAACATTATGAGTATTTTAGCAAAAACGTATTAAACGCGAATCAAATAATTTAAATATCTCGACAAATGTCTTAATAATTAATTTCAAAACATTTTAAATAAAATACTCCGATAACATTTTTACAAATATATTTACTTGGCCAACTGCTAAAACGAACGATTAATCAATTAGGACACAGAGTAAATACTGTATTTTGGGGAGTGTTTTCCCCTCCCTCCTCTTTTGGATCAGCCAACATCACCACCTCTCCTCCTCTTTCGTTTTCATTATTTCAAAACACACACACACCAAACCTCTCTCCCCAAATTCTCTCAAATTTTCAAAATTACAAATCTGACCACAAAAATTGCATTTTCGGAATCACCATCAAGAGAGGAACAAGATTTACAAAGGCACCATACTCGTTTTCATCCTCCTTCGGTCTCGATTTGCATTTGTAAGAAATTATCTAAATTCCTAGATCTATTCATTTTGGTGTAATGTTTCGGTGTAATATTGTTTACACAACTTAGTATTGTCCATATGTGTGAATAAAACACGATTTTACAGCTTAAAAATACGTTAGATTTACGTTTTTGGTCGAAAAATCACGACAGCCAAAACTTTCTGGGCTGGTGTTCATCTTTGCGACACAACGCTTGTGTCGCATGTGTGTCTCGCATAAACCATATTGTGTCGTATTTTGTGTCGTACCATTATGTCGCACCGTGTGTCGTAAACCAAATACGACACAACCCTTATGTCGCTATTGATTTAGCATCGAACGCTTATGCGACACAACCCTTGTGTCGCTAAGCTCTTGTGTCGCATTCCTATGCTACACAACGCTTGTGTCGCATACCAAATCTTTCTGTCGCAAATTGTGTCGCAGAATCAGAAATTTTGAAGGATTTTCACTATAGCAAAGTCAAAGTTACTGTAGCAAAGTCAAATTTTACTGTAGCAATTCACTGTAGCACATGTACTGTAGCAAAGTCAACATTTTAGAATTATTATTACAAACCGTCACCAACGGGCCAAACATGTTTTCTAAAGACAAACGATTACGAACACTTAAACAGACATCGGGCATACTAGTTGTGTACAACTAAACGAAACGTCTTGCGGGACACATACTTACATAACCTCATATGTTTAGGCATTTGAAGGTTACGGGTTCGGAGAACCTACTTGCTTTACTTACTACTTGCTATTTGCGACTGCTTACTACAAGACTCAGGTGAGTCTTACGGCCCCACTTTTACTGTTTTATCTTATTGGGGGAGAAACATGCTACTACTTTTCCTTGAATACAAGTACTAAAACTGTTTACTATACCAAACGGAATTGCATGAGTTGTTTACTATTTACAGAAGTCTCTCCATCATATATCGTTAGTTATGGACTTAAGCGCGAACACTAGTTAATGGATCCATTAGGGAAATGACCCTCCCTGCCCGGGGTAGTAGCGCTACCACGAACCGTTATGTATAAACGGGCGACTATTATTCGTTACTTATGCTTGCTCAGTTACGAGCATGTCACGGGAGCAAATTATTACGTACTTACGGGTTAAGCTTCGATTATGAGCCTCATGGCAACGGTATAACTTACTTACTTACATTTGCTGGATTGCAAATACTGGTTTTACATTTGCTGGATTGCAAATACTGATTTTACGCCTACGGGCACTACTGATGAAATCTTGTGTTCAAAACTGATATTACTTACAAACCTGTGAGATTCACCAACATTCGTGTTGACCTTTTTAGCATGTTTTCTCAGGTACCCGGACGGAGTAGGATTACTCCAGGACTTTAGCTAGAGTCGCATGATTTCAACATCACTGCATTAACGGAGATTCTTAGCATTATCTTTTGTATATTTCGATTATGTAATAGAATCTCCCGCTATACGTGTGGACTCTAGGAAACTACATTTTTGTATACGAAAACACTAAGTTTTCAAACATTATATCTATGGAATGTAACTAATTTACAAACGTTGCATATAGATGTCGTTTGCTTTATCTTTGTGCTGTGATATTTGATTAGTAGCACCCCAAAACCTGCTTCCGCTAAACAGTGAATTTGGGGGTGTTACAAACAGCTATTAACTATACTTAAACATACTTTGCAACTCTCGAGACGTAGATGTACATGACTGGGCGATTCTCACAAGTGGGTCACTCAATTCACTCAAAGTGTATCGGGTTACCTATAATCTATAGAAACGAAATCGCTCATTGCCAGTCATGCAGTGCTTATCGTCATAGGCTTGATCGAGAATCGAATCTCCACCACTCCTTTGAGAACGGTGCTAATTATCCTAAGGCATTTTAGTGGGTTGTGTGAGTAAGGGTAAAGTGGGTAAAGATAGGGGTAGTTTGGTCAATGGTTTTAGGGTTTTGGAACTTCCGACTCGGAGTTTTCAAAGATCAAAGCAAGTTTCACTTGAGATAACTTCTAGAGTAGACTCATCTCCTAGAGGAATAATCTCTTCTCTTGATGTTTCTTTTGAGTTCTGATAGATTTTTCTTCTTTGGGGAGGAGTCTTCTTCTTCTAGGAGCTCTCCAAGGTCTACTTTTCTTCTTCTTTTTCTTTGCTTTTTCTTTTTTTTTCTTTTTTTTTCTTTTTTCTTATTTTTATGACCTTGGAGATCCTTTGTATAGTGAGACATCTTTGACTTCTCTTTTGACAAGTACCAATTTTTCGTACTGTTTTTGGCGGATAATATCTTCGTGATGAGTAATAACTTCGCTTTTGTACCGTATCTTCATTTTGGATTTCTTTCTTTAAACTCTTGATAGGTACGGAGGGATGTTTGAAGATGAGACACCAATAGAAAGATATCTCAAGCAGTCCTTCACTTATGATCTATGAAGATTCACGAGCTGGAATGGTGTTTGGCGGGAAAGTGTTTGTGTTGTGGGGAAGTGTTTTAGGGTTTAGAGAAATGAAATGGCTAAGGCGCAAAGGGTTTTCTAATCGAATCATCAACAGTCTTAGAAAGAAAGTTGAAAGGGTTGGCTTGAAAAGATATGAAAGAAATGGGTTAATCCTAATAAATGCCAAGATCCTCTAATTGCACCTATACCGCGTACGGCACTCATTGGTATGGTCTCGAAACGCATTACAGGAGCAAGTTCTAATTCAAAGACACATGCATCGGCACACACTCAGAAACGAAAGTGAAGCATTAAAAGTGAATGCTTATTAAAGGCTCAAGTACCTCACAATCAAAGGGTCATATGCACCAAGTCATGCGATGCCTAGAGGATTTCTCAATTTTAGTTTAAGATACATTCTTATCTTTGCCTTATCTTACTTTCCAAAGCAATTTATTTATTTTGACAGAAGGTTTTTCTTTTTAAAAGAATTTTCTAAGACTAAAATCTTTTTTTTTTAAATATTCAAAATCAACCGAATGGATGTCGAACACCGTCGAGGTTGGGTTTTCGAATGTTTTGGTGATTAAAAATCTCAACCTTTTGGGTTGGTTTTGCGAAAAATTTTGAAAAAAAGTTTGAATTAAAACGGAGGTATTACTTTGGACAGGCAAATATAAACTTGCGGTATATATATACCGTGTATCCCACACTTAAAACAACATTGTCTTCAATGTTCATTGCTAAGACGTAGGATTTTCTTTGGGAAAAATCCCACACTTAGATTTTGAAATAGTGGAACAATTTTAAAGTGTTTTGAAAATTTTGGTAGGATGGAATCCCACACTTAGAATTTAGGCATAGTTGGATATATGGTAATGGTGAAAATCGTGACAAAAAGAAAGGAACTACCCTACGATAGAGGCGGGGAGATGGTTTTTAAGAAAGAAGCGGCGGTCTGCAGGTGATTGAAATTCCTTGGTTGAATCCATGCAGAAAGCAGTTTCTTCGTGAACGATCGGCATCTCCTTTCCTCAATTCTCATTTGCACAAACACAATTCACTTATTCTAACTAAGAGGAAAAACAGAGATAAAACATAATAAGTAAACTAAATAACTGATAACTAAATACTAAAAGATAAAGAAACTAAACAGACTGTGTCTGATAGTTCATGTCCCAAAAATATAACAAAGCAAAGTTCCACAACCACACAATAAGTCAAAAGTATGGAATAGAGGAAATAGTAAGTATGTAGATATGGGTGCATAGATCTAGGGTGCTGGAGAACCCTGATCAGAGTCCTGAACAGAAGGCTGGACCGGTGGAGGAACTGAGGATGGCCCGGCAACTGACTGCTGACCACTAGAGACTCTCTGCTCCTCTGACCTCACCTGTCTATACTGCATCAATACATCTCTAAGGGAGCAAGCAGGTAACTTCATCAGATCCTCTAATGCCAACTGTCTGAAATCCTCAAAAGTCATCCCCTCGCGCTCCATCTTGGATCTGTAGATGTGCCTAAGTATCTCCTCTGTAGGAAGCTCATCAGAAGGTATAGGGTCTAATGCCAAAAATCCCTGAAACTCTGATAAAGTGAATTGATCAGTGCCCAAATGAACAACATCTGGTCGGTAGGAACCAACAGCCTCTTGATATCGCGTAAAAAGTCATGTTTTTACTACCGATATCTCTCTCATTCTGGAACGATTCTTGGCATTTTAATTCAAATATAGCACAAATCAGTAACATTATGCCAAGGTGGTCAAAACAAGGTTGCACGATAAAAATCAAGCAAAACGGATGAAAAACGAAGATTCCACACACGTTTGAAGATTCAAGGCATCAAAACGAGATTTCAAGACCAAAGTGCCCTTCACCAACATCCATTCTATCCAAGATATTCGTTTTTTAAAATACGAATCCAACAGAAGAAGAATCAACTAAAACGGACAAAGAACGAAGATTCTACGCCCGCCGGAAGATCCAAATGATTCGTACGTAATATCTGGATCTAGGGACCTCATCTCAGGGCCTATCTTATGTCAAAATCTTTGTTTTTTAATTACGAATCCAACAAAAAAAGAATCGACGCAAATGGACGCATAACGAAGAAAACACGCACGAATCGAGAAACGAAGCAAAAGATAGCGCAACGGGGCGGGGGTGGTCCCACCGCCGTCGGCCACCAGCCCACCGCCGCCGGCTGGCCTCCCACCGCCGCCGGCCACCAGTGTCCCGCCCCGGTTTCTGTTTTTGGTAACTTTTGGTACCTGGTGCGTCTACTTTTCGTGTTGTACGGTACCCGGTGCTCCTACTTTTCGTGTTGTACACACCATTTTTGGAAAGCTTTCTAACATGCACCTCATGGTGCTAATGTGAGCCAAAGCTCACCTATAAATAGGTTGCTTGGGTTCCATTTGCAAGACACACCATTCTACACACCATATGCACACACTTTAAACATATTTCTTTCTTTCTTTACTTTCTCATTCTTTTGTATTACTTCAAGATTAGTATTAGGCTAGTTAGGAAGCTTGTTCAAGGTAGAACGAAAGTAAGAAACGCATTGTAATCTTCGGTGTATGCTCGGAATTGTGTCAATTAATTCAAGTCTACTTTATCCCGCATTTAATCCTGGTTCTTTCTATCCTTATCTATCTCAATTAATTACGTTTATATTGATTATGCTAGATTTAGTTATTGCCATGATTGGAGAGTAGTATGTAGTTAGTTAATTATGGGATGATTTATAATTACATATTAAAGATCGGTAGTATTACTTTGATCGTCTTATTGCATGTTCTTGTTTGATTGTTGCCTTAGGATCATCATAGTAGTAAAATGTAAACGGTCTTAATTATCGTGAAGTAATATGACGGCCCCTATTCAACTGTTACTCGATATAGTACTGGAAACACTTCAAGGTGGAGTACAAATGTATGGAAGTTGAGGAACGACCGAAGGTAGTCATATTACGAAACGATACAATATTATGAAGTAATATGATGGCCCCTATTCGACTGTTACTCAGTATAGCGTTGGAAACACTTTAGGTGTAGTACAAACACGTGGAAGCTGCGAAACGACCGAAGGTAGTTATATTACGGACTAATATATATAAAATGAGAAACCTAGTTTAATTAACCTTTCTAAATAGACTTTTAAACTTCAAATTAATCTATCGCCTTTCCACCAATAAACGTGATTACAACACCTTTTTACAACGTCCAATTAAAAGGTAGTCAATTATCTGTGTCAATATAATTTGTCAAAGGTATGAAACTATGGAACCGCAAGGCTACATGGGGGATTATCATAGGACAAGACATGGCCAAGGTTTGAAGCGGCGGAACCACTTAAAGTGAGGAACGCTGTGGATAATTAGGGGATTTATTGGGTAGTCTTAAGCAAGGGCTGGTTTAAAGTCATAAATGAACTTTTTATATATACGAATCTGTTAGGATGACGAGGAATCATTATATGATTCAATTATGTCTAGTACCTTAAGGTTCAGTTATCCGTTCATATGAAAGTATTGTTAAACCATAATTAAGATTTTGTTTATTATTCTAAATACTTTGTAATGTTACCATAACCTAGCTCCCGGTGTGACATGCTAATGGGATTTTAATTAGTAGGGAATCTAGTGTTTACATACAAGTATTCAAGAATGATAATTAACTAATATCTTTCAAAACAGTTTCTCCAAATATCATCCCATAACTTAATTAACGAAGTCTCAGAAAACACTATCTTTATTTATCTGCTTTGTCTTTTACTTTTATTTCGCTTTTATTTATTTACTTGCTTAAGTTAGTTAATATAAAAACCAAAACTCCTCCACTATTTTATAAACCCTTCACTAGTTTGAAAGCCCTCATCTGCCTCGCCTTAGTTTCAATTCAGTCGGTTTGAAGAACGACTCTAGGTCATACCTACCACTTGCTCACCCTTAGGATTAGCATTGTTAGGGAAAACTTAGGCCCAACAATTACAAATTTAAAACACCCACTGCTGGTGCTCGGTTAGTAATCGTTAACGACACCGACCTGATCGGGACCCAACAAGTTTTTGGCGCCGCTGCCGGGGAACCAACTGTACTGTGACACCCATCAAATTAGGACTAGTTATTAGATCCTAATCATCTAGTAGTACATATAATTAGTGCTATGTTTTTTAATCTAATTGTATGTATCAATATGTATATTGTTATATATATATCAGTGCGCGATTTGTTTAAATCGTGCATTTTCAAATCGGCCGAATTCCGATTCATCTATACGGCGTTGGTGAAAACAAGTATTAAGTAATATAGAATTATTATTTAATACAACTCATTATTTATTACATATTATTTCGATAATATTTCAAAAGAAACTCGTATCGTCTAAAACAATCATACGCAACCAAAAATGAGTGAAACGCGTTCGATAATCAAAACCAACCAAAGTTATATTTTTATAACTCATTAACAAGTATTTTGATAAAATACTTCAATTCAAAAATATCGAAAGCTTATTCGTTATTTAAAAACGTATATATAATACATAACGTCTAAATATACATTTAAACGATCGGGTAAACGAACACGGATATAATACCAATTATTTGAGACAAAATATAACAAAAATCCACCTCCTTTTTGACTTGGAAAAATCAGCCAAACAAGATCCATGAAACATGGATCTTGTTCTTGACTTTAACCACCACTCTCATCTCATCTTTCTTCATTCAATCACTAACTCAATCTCTCTCATTCTCTCTCTAATTTCTGATCTTTCTCTCTCTAAAATCAGCCGCTTTCACCACCATAATCCACCATCAAAACCTCTTCGGATCATCAAGTCGATTGAAGCAAAAACGATCACGAGAACGCGAGCTACGCTTCCACCTTTTCGGATTCTTCATTCGATCATTGTAAGAATCCCGACACTTTCGTAAAATACCTGTATTATGTTTATATAGATGATATATTGTTCATACAACTTGTTAATGTCCAAATCTAAATCTTAAAAACGTTTTTCATAAGTATGTATGTATGACAGATTATGTCTCTCAAAAACAGTCCCACAAAATCGTTAATATCTCGAGCTCTAAGATGAGTTAGACAACCATTTTTTTTTTTAAAGTTGCGTATTGAAAAGAGCTACAACTTTCGTGTTTTACATTTTTTCCAGATATATACGGATTTAAGTATAGAAGCTGATCTTTGAATGTTACTAGTTTCCGAACCAAATCCGACTACCTTTCATGTTGATTTTTGCTAAAAATAGCAGATGAACTCATAAAATTACCATAAAGTGCAGATTTACACTAGACCCATAGGGGAACATCTGTGATTTTTGGTGGGTCTTGATTTGGACTAAAAAGTGTAGAAAACGAGAGGGTTGTTGAGTCAAAAATCTAGAGATTATAACTAACAGGGGCAACACGATTATAACTAACAGGGGCAACAAGATTATAACTAACAGGGGCAACACGATTATAACTAACAGGGGCAACAAGATTATAACTAACAGGGGCAACAAGATTATAACTAACAGGGGCAACACGATTATAACTAACAGGGGCAACAAGATTATAACTAACAGGGGCAACACGATTATAACTAAAAAGGGCAACAAGATTATAACTAACAGGGGCAACAAGATTATAACTAACAGGGGCAACAAGATTATAACTAGAAGTGGTAACAACTAGTAATCACGTAAGACAACAACACAACAACCCATGACCTATACGAATACTAAACACTTCCAATACACTTTACAAGTATTTCATTTCAACATTTCAATAATAACGTTTTGAGATTATTATTACAATTAATCACCAACGAGCCGTATACGATTTTCACAACTTTAAACATAAACATTAACCAAAGTATTTCGACATAACTAGTTGAGGGAACAACTAGCATAGATGGTCTGTAAAGTCATCTAATCAAATAAAACCTTGCGCGTCTAAGACGCCCTGCAGGTTTCAGTCGATTGAACGACATCATTTGTCTTGTAAACCATCATTTGTGCTTGATAGCATCTCATTAGGCTCAGGTGAGTCTCATAGCCCCTTTTTAAATGCTTTTACCTAGGGGTGAGATACATGCTCATTTTGTTTTACATCTGAACACAAGTATCAAAACATCGATATATATTACATGAGTTCAAATCATCTAATCATTTTAAGTCCTCATAGCATAGTTTGGTAATACTTTGTAGCGTGAATGTTAGTGTATGGATCCATATGGGACTGACAATCCCCGTCCGGGTCAGCAAGCACTGACTGGTCAAAACGGACGCATTATCATTTGTTCATACGTATGTTGATTAGGCATACGCATAGAGGCACCCTCGCTCAGGCACTTAATTGTGATCCTGACATCTCAGTTAAGCTCAGACTATGTGCTCATGGCTATATATACATTATATTTGGTTAATTTCAAACATCATTATTAAATCTTGTGGTTCATACATCATATCTTATCATTAAACATGTGAGCTCACCAGCTTTATAGCTGACCTTTAGCATGTATTCTCAGGTTCTCAGCAGCAGTAGGACTGCCATTCAGGATGCCCATTAGTTCGAGTCGCATACAGACATCAAGAGATTGTCATGCATTACTATATTTTGTATAATTTAGTTATGCCATAGAATCTCTATCATTTGAACTCAAGGGCTTTTGTAAACTATATTAAAACGGTGTAAAACCTTTATTTTATCAATGTATTTGTAAATGACGCATGTAGTGGTCGTTCATTATGTATACCTTGTGTGCTTGATATTTGATTAGTCGCGTCCCAAACCGACCCGCTTCCGCATCATAATTTGGGGGTGCGACATGTACGATCCTTAGGCGTCAAGATGAACTTACTTGCTAGTGAACCTTTAGGATTAACTCTTCTTCTTAGACCCCTACGTCTTTCTTTATTTTTCCTTCCTTTTACTATTCTCACAAATTACGTTATCCATATCCACTCAACTAGTCAACCACCTGCCAACGAGACTATGACAGCTACACGTATAACTCTCGCTGAAAACTCTAAACCTCTGATTGAAGGTCAAGGAGGACCAATTATCTATCCGGAAATTGGTAGAGGATCATTTGAATTAAAACCACACATTGTTCAGTTAGTCCAAAACCTCTGTCAATTCCGTGGCCTACCAAATGATGATCCCAACTCCCACCTTGACAAATTCATTTCCTTATCCAACTCTTTTAAGCTGATTGGGGTTAATCAGGACATAGTCTACCTATACCTATTTCCCTATTCACTCACTCTCAATTCACAAACCTGGTTTGAGGAACTAGAGATTAACTCTATAACCTCTTGGGTAGAATTAACAACAAAATTTTTGGCCAAATATTTCCCCCCATCAAAACAAGCCACGTTTAGGTCCAACATCATAAACTTTCGTCAAGTGCATGATGAATCAATATTCGATGCATGGGAACGCTTTAAGGGATTGCTTAAGAAATGTCCAAATCATCGATTTGAGCGTTCAGACCAATTGCGCATTTTCTACAATGGTCTCTTCCCACATCACCGTCCTTTACTTGATACCGCCTCTCAAGGTAGTTTCATAGACTGTACGGCAAATGAAGCTTGGAGCCTTATTGAGAAGATGACAGTGCACAACCATGACTGGAACAGTGAAAATCACCCCTCGCTAGTGAATTCACCTACTACAATCGGGAATGAAGCTATCAAAACCCTCACTCAGCAAGTGGCAGACCTAACCAAGAAGATTAAGGAATTGAAAAGTCAACAACAACAAGTCTGTCAAGTTCAAACCTGCCTTAATTGTGCTAATCTGAACCACTCAGCCCAAATTCCTCAGTCTCATCTAACACCACCCAACACTAACCATTCTCCTTACCCACCTACGAATAGCCCACCAACTTACCAACCTCAACCTTTGGAACCCTCTCCCTCACAAACCTCTAGTTTTGATGACACCCTGATACAAGTCATTCAAAGTCTCTCGGCTAGACAAGACCAAACTGATCTCATCTTAAGAGATCATTTGACTTGTTAAAAGCTTTCGAATCCCAGTTAGGACAATTAGCACAACGTATTACCGCTAAACCTCAGGATAGTCCAACTAGTTCCCATAAGGAGGCTTCTCATATCCTAGACTCTCAGGTAGCACATAGCCCACCTACGGTTTCTTCTCCGGTGAAGGAACTGCCTATTGTTCATTCGACAATAGATTTAGAGTCTAGATCAAATAGGAAAATCCCATTTCCGGCTCGTCTTAAACAACGACCCGACAAGCTTAAGTCTTTTAAGCTTGATAGGAAATTCCTAGATACCGCCTCTGAAGTTCACTCCAAAAATTACTTCAGAAAACTTCTTACAACTAAGGATAAGATACCCGAAGTACCCAATGTACCGCTGAACGAGGAATGTTCAGCTATTCTTAACAATACCATTCCTGAAAAACTCGGAGACACCGGACGTTTTACTCTCCCTATTTCCATCTACAATTCAGGCATTATCTGTTCTCTTGCCGATTTAGGAGCTAGTATTAATCTCATGCCATACTCGCTTTTCAAAAGGCTTGACTTAGAAAATCTTCGACCTACCAAAATGACCATACAGCTTGCTGACCACTCAGTCAAATACCCTAGGGGAATAGCTGAAAATGTTTTAGTTAGGATTGACAAATTTCTTTACCCAGCAGATTTTGTAATAATGGATATGCAGGAAGACATACACATCCCAATCATACTAGGAAGACCTTTCTTGAATACGGCCAAGGCAATCATCAACGTCTTCGCACAAACCATTAGCTTGCAGTCTCAGGGAGAAACCATCACTTTCCATATCGACAATCCAAATGCTGGAGAGCAAGCCGATATGTACATGATCTCCATGAAGACCGCCAGAGACGAAGAAACTGCAAAGTCAACAAGTGAAAGTAAATCTAGCAAGGAAATGGCAATCATGCCTTATTTTCCGATTGACCTCTGACGAATAGGACAAGAGATGAAAAATGCATCTCCATCAGCAAACAAACCAACGATGAAAGAAATTGGGAAGATAAAGATTGAAGAAGAAAACAAAAGAAGCATACCGCCAACTAATCCATTTACCACTGAAGAAATGGCGGAAAGTAACCACAACCATCCCATGAGAAGAGAAACACTGGAAGAATATTCCAAACGCACTGGATACCAACCACAAACCATCACAGATCCCAAAGTACTCAATGAATTCATCCAAAGATTCGACAAAGCGGTAGGAGGAATAAGCAGCTCAGTCAACTTGCTTGCTCCTTCCCCTGCTGAACTGCAATTCTGTCAACAACAGAAACGGACTTACGCTAGGATCTACAATGCCTTTAAAAGATCTAACATCCCATTCACCTCAACGCAATGGGAGATGTTAGGTTCTATTAGAGCGCATATGAAAGAAACTACTGGACATCTGAGCAGTCGTGCCGACATCTTGACGATGAATGACCTTACATCATTGCTTAACTTGCTAAGTAGAGAAGATCATCTCAGTTCCAAAGAAAGCGGATCTACGGTTATCAACTCCACTATGGAAAAACAAATTGAGTTAATGATTGAAGAAATTAGTGATCTTGTTTGGGAGGAATCAAGACGCGAACGACCTTTTAGGGATACATATGAATCACCACTTGATATCGCTACTTTTGTTACGATCCATCTATGGGAGATTCAACAACGGAAAAGTAACTCCAGAAGAAAGTTCATATTCCACTCAGGATGCAAGGAGATACTTCATCAGCTTACTCTAGTTTTCTCAGAATCCGGCTTTCCATTTGAATGACCATCAGCACCGGCAAATAGAGAACCTGTGCACATGCATAAGAAGATTCAACGGAGACCCCAAGACCGAAAATTATGAAGGCATAAAACTGCAATTCTTGGCGTTTGTATGCTCTCTCTGGCAGAACCCACCGCCAAGAGAGGTTGTTAAGACAGACACAACCACCATGACCGACCCTAGTGGACTTGTCACTAAAGCAGTTGACCACATCACCTTCGGACTTCACGGACTTGCAAGGACAACTTCAGAGCATCTTCAGAACTACAAGGAAGAATCAAGAGATAGTCCATTTGAATTGACTACGATAGTAGTCAATCATTTCATGAAAATCTATCCACCTCGATACACCTTTCCGCAACCTAGGGCCCACAACATCAACAAAGGGGATCCCATGGATGCATCCATCTCCATCTAGCTAGGAGAAAAGAAGTCGAGCTCTCGACCTTAAAAGAGCGCTTCTTGGGAGGCAACCCGTGTTTTACATTTCCGCAATTTTACATTCCAAGAAGTGATAAAGTCTCCGACTATCTTTCACACTTGGATATACGACCAAGTTTCAGCCCGACGCATCAAGTCTTTGATGCCGCGCATCAAAGAAAGTATATCCAACGTGTTCACACCTACGAGACCAATCACAAGAAGACTTGATCAAGAATGCACCAAGAAAGACGGAATCCGGAAAATGCACACAAAGGAACTACAACAACCGGGGAGTACTTCTAAACCGTCTCTTTCATTCGTTTTAAATATACCATATCCATTATGCTTATCACTAAGTGTGGGATTCAAACCCAACACACACTGAAAGAACGCAACTTAGATGTTTAAAACCCTAAGTGTGGGATTTTACCCCATTCAGAGCTTAGTATAACATCGAGGACGATATTCCTTTAAGTGTGGGATAGCAGTAGTTGCACTACTGTTAAATGGATAATGGTTTATACTTGATTCTAAACTCGCTGCTCTTTATAAGACCTTGCTTCTCCATAAAAGTAAACAAAATTTTTCAAAATTGAGTTAAAAATATGCTGAAATGAAAAATTTTAAACAAAGAATGATTTACTTTGGGGAAGAAGAAAAAATAAAATACAAATTCTTTTGAAAAACAAGTTTAGTAATCCCATAAAGAGCATCGCATGACTAAGCACACAACAACCCAACTTTCGATTCGTAAGGTATTTTGAGCCATATGAAAAGCATTCACTTTTAATGCTTCACTTTTTCGATTCTTGAATGTGCCGATGTATGCGTTTAGAATTAGAACTTGCTCTTGCTATGCATTTCAAACCCAAATTGGTGAGTCAAAAAGGAGATCGAATCACATCATTCTTGAACCCATCCATACACCCAAAAATAAGTACGTTACCCCTTTACCTACTCAAAAAGCATCCCTTAAACTTCATAGAAAGTTCCAAAGATGAAAAAAAAGAAGCATCAAGGATATGACGTCAAAGAAAGAAAATATCCAAGAAAATTTGAAGAAAAGAAAGTCAAATGGAGAAAGAAGACTCCTCCCAAAAGAAAAAGGCGTCAATCCTCCCGAAAATCCCAAAAAGTCAAAAATTTCAGCTTTCCAACTTCACCAAAAAGAAAATCCAACACAACCCCCTCTCATACCACCAACACTCCACTCAAAACCCTACATCACTTCCCTTAGAATGATTGTGGCTAGATTGACTTCGCGCTCACCTAAAAGGTTGATGATCCCAGCTAGAGATCTTAGTATGTATTACTTTGATTGATTATTAATAAGCTTGCGGAATAGTTTATTAATAACTTGAAGAACAAACTTGTATATAACAGAATATCTAACCAAAAGCTTCAATATTATTAATAATACGAACACACAATTTGTGTTAGGGTTTACAACCTTGAAGCTAATAACTAGAATGAATTCGTCTTCTATCACCTCTTTCTAGGGTTTTACAGGATCTCTATTTATAACACATAGAGTCCTTTACAGAATCAAACTATTATGGAAATCTTATCTATTCCATAATTATCTAACCGACTACCCAACAGTGGTTGAGTATATAACTAACAGGGGTAGTACTCATATAACATTAACAGTGGTTGAGTACATACAAAATACAAACTATATACTAACAGTGGCAGTCTTCTTCTAACAGTGGTTGACTTCTACTAACAGTGGTTGAAGTCTTATACCAACAGCGGCATGATACTTGTATTCTAAGCAGATATCACAGTGTCTCAGTTCTCAACAATCTCCCCCTAAACTTGATCATTCAGAGTAATGATTCAAGTTTTAATCCTTCTTTTCTTCTTCTTTTTCCTTCATCGTTTGCCTCTTATGCAGTTGATTGAACACCATGTATAAAGCTTTGTAAGCTCCTTCAGTAATGATAGTTGTAGATAACTTCAAATCAACCAATCTGTTCAGCAGTCCTGTTCCCAGCACATAATGTCGATCATCAAACATGTAGATCACTTGCCCATTGTTAAATACTACCATGTGTACTCCAGCTCTGGCAAAATATCTCCAGGTTATAACCCTTTGATAACAATGAAAGAATAAGTGATACAAACTGGCTGGTTCAAACAGGCTTTGCAATAACTCCATCATTTGTCTTTCAATCACTGCTTCAGTGTTCTTTCTATTCCTGATTCTGCTCACTTGATATAACTCCATAAGATCATCTCTTGTACATATTCTGAGCAAATCAACCATACTTCCAACATGATCATCAAATCCTCTTTCCCTTTCAATCTTGATCTCAAGGATCATTTTTCTGAAACCATAATCAATTGCTACTCCTTCCCAATTTATAATTCTAGCCTTTCTTGGTCCTTCAGAAATCTCCTTGCTATCAGTCAGAATCTTGATTCTCTTTTTCAGTTCTGGATCAAATCTTGGAATATCAGGAATAACATTATCTTTAGAAATCTGATTTTTCCATGAATTTCTTCTAACTTCATTCTGCTTATCCTCTAAGGCTTTCTCTGCTGCCTCAGCAGCTGCCTTTTCTTTTCTTTCTTCTTCTTCTTTCAAAAACTTTGCCATTTCCTTATCTGCCTTTTCTTTCTTCTCCTTCATCAACGCATTCAAATGCCTATTCTCTTCCATTTTCTTTGTCCACTCCTCATCTCTTCCCATATACCTATCATATGCCTGTTGCAGCTTCTGCATATTCCATCCTCTAACAATTTTAGCTGGAGCATAATTTTCAGACAAAGCATTAATCATTTGTCTTCTCCTTTCAGCATATGGTAAAGGTTTACTCCTTTTCTTGGCTAACTCATCTTGCTTTTTCTTCCTAGCCCTTTCCTCATTCGACTTTTTCATCAACAAAAATCCAGAAGATAACTCTTCCTCTTCATTATCTTTCTTCTTCTTTAAATAATCATGAACTCTCTGAGCAGGAAGCTTTAATCCTTGTGCAGTCTTTTCTTTAACAACCTCTGCAGCCTTCTGTGTAATAGTCACTACACTCAGATCATCCAAAATCATTCTCATATCATCTCCTTCTTCTTCAGCTTTAGCTTCTGCAGCTCTCCTTATCAACCTCTCTCTTTCTTCTACTTGCATCCTCAGCATATCATGAGACTCAATATGAGGTTCTTTAACTTCTTTCACTTTTGATTTTTCTTTTAACTTTCCTTTACCTTTGTCTTTTGCATCAATCACAGGCAATTTAGACTTAGGTTTGAGTGGTGAAGTTGGTTCTCTGATTGTAACAGGTACCTCTCTTGGTCTTGTTGTTGTTGTAGTTGTGGCAGGGGTTGATATGACAGTAGTGGTGATTGGTGTATTAACAGTGGTAGGAGTTGGTGTACTAACAGAGGTAGATGTAACAGTGGTTGTGTTAATGTTGACAGAGGTTGAAATTGTGACAACAGAGGTTGAAGTTTTGACAGGGGATAACCTTTTAGTTGGCTTTCTTCTTGGAATAGACTTCTTTCTTGTAAAAGTCTGCAACTTCTTCTCTTCATCAATTGACTTTGATTGCTCCCCCTTAATCTCAACTTCTCCTTTCATTTCTTTTTCAACATCATCAACCACCTCATACACTGACCTATCACTGAAACTAACTCTTTTCTTATCATCCAGATTAGCACCCATCACATCCCAAACATATAATCTAAGTGCAGCTTTCTCAGGCAATCCTTTATTCAATGGAAATACCTGATAAACTGTTTCATCAGTCTGCTCTGCTCCTGCACCATCAACCACCTCATCATCTAAACTTTCATGTATCACATAATCAGATACATTTAGCTCCTCCTCAGCCTTATCCCTGCTCTGCACATAATCATCATCTTTATCATCAAACACTAACTCCACAGTGTCTTCTGATTGTGCCTTATCACTACCACATATATTCATCTCAACTGTATTGTCATCAAACTCAAACACCTCTGTAGCTGTTTCATTATCAAGCTCAAGCACCTCTGTAGCTGCAGAATCATCATTCATCTCATCATCATTTATCATTGCTCCACCCATATCATCATGAGGTCCATATGAATCATCATCATCATCATCACATGCTTTTGTTGAACCATCATCTTCAGGCATAATATCATCATCTGCTTTCTTCTCCTCCTTGCCTGAAGATTCCTTTAACCTATTTGCAGGTAGAAGGATATTGTTGACAGCCTCCTCAAGCACTAACAATCGATTCTGCACATCAAGCAATTCTGCCTTCTGATGATCAATGATCTCCTTCTGCTTAGCAATGAACTCATCCTGAGCTTGAATTTTCTGTTGAGCCTCTTTTCTGTAAGCCCTTTCCCTCTCATATTTACTCCACAATTTATTGACATCATGTACAAGATAGGAAATCGTCAATTCATCAGTATCACTAGGCTCATCAACATTAGAGTGTGACCTCTTAGTTGAATCCTTGCCCACATCCGCCACTGCAGATGTCCCTTGGTTATTGGTACTGGGACCTACATTTGAATCATCACCCATAGGCTCATCAAACATAGTTGCCTCTGGTTGGGTCTGATTAATGTTACCACTATCCTGCCCTGCCAGTGGGCTAGAAACAGTAGTGGCAGCCCTTCCAGAATGAACATTTTCATCAAGTATGTTCACCTGTTGTGTTGGAACAGTTGACTGAGACTGTGGAGAAACAGGAATCTCCATAGCCTGTGAAGCCTTCTTGGATTTCTTGGCTTTAGATTGGGTAGGCTGTTTGTTCCCTTGTTTTCTTTTGATGCCACCTCTTGATGTGTGTTCAGAACCAACTTGTGTTGTTGGTCTGTCATCATTTGGTCCAGATGGTGTTGGTAATACACCACCAGTAGCAGAAGGAGTAACTAGCATTGTAGAAAACAATGCAGTTTCCTTCTTAGAAAAAGCATTCTGATATTTATTCATAGCCTGAATAGTCCTCAAAGATAGAGTAGAACTAACAATGACACTATCCTCTGCTGGCAGATTTGACAATTGATTATTTAACAAAAGCTGAACAAATCTAGGGTACATAACGAATGTATCACCCTTTACATTCCTAACCATATTATCTAAAATAAATCTAGACATATTAAATTTGATACCCTGTGCCAAGCAGATAATAGGATATGCAATTGTAGAACTAAATTCATTAAAACTAGTTCTCTTTTGAGACAAACATACCAGAAAAGTATGAATGTAGAACTTCCATTGAGGACAAAACCAAGACTTCAAGAAAGTATATTCGGATCTTGTCTTTCCTGAACCTTCATACCCCATATCCATAATGCCTTTAAACAAATCTTCCCTCGATAATTCCAGAATTCCACCTTCATCATCAAACTGTAATAGTTCTCTTAGAACAATCTCAGTAACCATTACCTTCTGACCCTTGACAGTGGAATGAATGTGAGTAATGCCATTTACATTCCCCTCCTTTGCATTCTGCCAGAAATCCTGAATATGTGATCGAATCAATCGTGGAGCGACAGTAAGGGCATAAGTAACTGGACAATTACTTAAGAAATCGATGATAGGATGAAAATACTCATCGGCAAGTTCTTTATTCAAGAAAGCCCTCATGTTGTGTTCAGAATGAACACTGAGCGTAAAAGTACCAGAATCAGACGAAGATGATGATGCCATTGAAGAAATTGATGAACGAATGAAGTGTGAATTACAATAAACAACTCAAATCGAGAGCGAATATTGAAGGGTTTTGAAAAGTTTGAAAGCGTAATTGAAAAAGTGAAGTATTTGAGTATTTATTTGACGACAGTGCCAAGCCCTAAAAATAGAACTAGCAGTGGCACTGCTGGTTATACCCAACAGGGGCACAATTTACAAATAAACCCAACAGGGGTACTTCACTTGACCAATTTATAGTCAACCCTTTCTAACCATCTAACAAAGCTAGCAGCGGCTGATAGTCTAGCAGGGGCATCCGACCAAGGAAACACCAACTTAGAACTAACAGGGGCATAAGCTTAGCTTAATTAGACAACGAAAAATTTTTTATTTTTTATTTTATTTTTTTTTATTTTTATTTTTTTTTTTTTACCAAAATAAAATAAGAAGAAACAAATAAAACATTAAATTCCAGCTCAAGTGATGTCTCTTGACAGTGGCTGAAACCTGCAATATTAAACTAAGAAAAACAACTAGCAGGGGTTAAATTACACACATATACATTGACAGTGGCAAAGGTAACCTAACAGTGGCACCATCTGTTATCATGATGAAGCTAACAGTGGCAACACCTGACCCTGTCACATACAATATATTTTACCCGTGTTAGTATCAAATCCAGACCAAAACACTACGTGAGATTGATCATACCAATATTAGTTATCAAAAATGTAAATCTTCCTACATCAAATGCTTTTGTAAAAAGATCTGCAAGTTGATTATCAGTATGAATTTTAAAAATATGAATCAATCTTTTATCATAACAATCTCTTATAAAATGATATCTGATCTCTATGTGTTTGGTTTTTGAATGCTTAACTGGATTCTGAATGATACTAATAGCAGAAGTATTATCAATATAAATAGGAGTGTTCATGAAAGTCAAACCATAATCCATCATCTGATTCTGAATCCAAAGAACCTGTGCACAGCAACTTGATGCTGCAACATATTCTGCTTCTGCTGTAGAAGTGGAAACTGTGGTTTGCTTCTTGCATTGCCATGACACTAACCTATTTCCAAGAAATTGACAACCTCCACTAGTCGATTTCCTATCCATATTCTCACCACCATAGTCACTATCTGTGAATGCCTTTAGCTCAAAATCTGATCCTTTAGCATACCAAAGGCCCAAGTCTGGTTGACCTTTCAAGTATCTAAAGATCTTCTTCACAGCATACATATGTGACTGCTTTGGATTGGTCTGATATCTAGCACAAAGACACACTGCAAACATTATATCAGGTCTAGATGAAGTTAAATACATCAATGAACCAATCATGGACCTATATAAGTGCACATCTACTTCCTCCCCCTCAGGATCAGAATTAAGATGTTTATGTGCCTCCATGGGAGTGCTAGCTACCTTCACGTCTTTATAACCAAATTTATTCAAAATATCTTTCACATACTTCCCTTGGTTAATAAAGATTCCATCTAACTTCTGCTTCACCTGCAATCCTAAAAAGAATGTGAGTTCACCCATTGAACTCATCTTGAACTTCTTATGCATTAAATCCTCAAACTCTTTGCACAATGAATCCCTTGTAGACCCGAAAATAATATCATCAACATACACCTGTACCAACAATATATCTCTTTGAACCCTCTTCGTAAACAATGTCTTGTCAATAGTACCTCTCTTGAATCCATTCTTGAGTAAGTACTCAGATAGAGTATCATACCAAGCTCTTGGAGCTTGATGTAATCCATACAATGCTTTCTTCAATCTGCACACTCTATCTGGATATGTTGGATCTTCAAACCCTGGTGGTTGGCAAACATACACCTCATCATCAATTAGACCATGTAGAAAAGCACTCTTCACATCCATTTGATAGACTTTGAAATCCTGATGAGATGCATAAGCTAAAAATAATCTAATAGCTTCTATTCTAGCAACAGGGGCAAAGACATCATCATAATCTATGCCTTCTTCCTGTGTGTACCTCTGTGCTACCAACCGAGCCTTATTCTTGATCACTATCCCTCTTTCATCTCTCTTATTCTTAAAGATCCATCTTGTGCCTATAGCTTTCTTTCCTTTTGGAAGATCAACCAAATCCCACACATCTTGCAGTTTGAATTGCAACAATTCTTCCTGCATAGATTCAATCCAGCTTGGATCTTTGAGAGCCTCTACTGCCTTCTTTGGTTCCATCTGAGAAAGAAAACATACATATAATGAAGTATGTACATCTTCTTCTCTTACCTTGGTTTGATGTCTAGTCTGAACAGGAGTCATAATATCACCAATAATCAAATCCAAGGAATGATCTTTATGAACCACATATTTAGAGGTAGAAGGATCAAGTAGTTCTCTTTCCAAATTAGAACCCAAAAGATTATCTATCTCAGAGTCTGAAAAAGACTCTCTTTCCTCTCTTTCCTTTGATGGCTTTGGAGTTGCTTCAGAATCTGACAAAGAAGTCCTTTCCAAAACTTGAAATGGAGGACTTTGTTCAACAAATTTTGGAGAATCATGCTCTTCCTCTGACTCATGCTGTGGATCTGTATGAGATCCCTTTGAAGTGTATGGTTGATGATCTGGTGAAGTTGAATCATCTGGACCCTTGCTTGCACCAGTTTTACCAGGTGAACCATTTGAATCATCAGAAGAAGCATCTTTCTCTGGTTGATCCTGATCCTGTTGAAATACTTCTGGTGGATCTGGAGTCCAAATAGGAAACAAGACATACTTCAAGTCATCCTTTTAGTTTGACTTGAGATTGAATGCCCATCTGTACCTGCATCATTACCTGCATCTGTACCTGCATCTGTACCTGCACTAATAGACAAATCTGGATATCTAAAAGCATGGGTTAGTGCATCAATATCAAACAAAACTTCTGGACCTTTTCCTTCTACATTTGATGTATGTTCATTAAAGGTCACATCCATGGTCTCTTCTATGATCCTAGTCCTTTTGTTAAATACTCTATAAGCCTTGCTTTGAATAGAGTATCCAACAAATACACCCTCATCTACCTTACTCTGAAACTTACCTAGATGATCTCTGGTATTTAAGACAGTACAAGGACATCCAAATGGTTTTAAAAAGCTAACCAAATGTTTTCTCTTAAAGAATAACTCATAGGGTGTCTTGTTATGAGGTTTAATAATCAAAATCCTATTCAAAACATAACAAGCAGTGCTAACTGCCTCTGCCCAAAAGGACATTGGTAGTTTAGCATCTGCTAGCATGCTTCTAGCAGCCTCAATTAGTGTCCTATTCCTCCTCTCAGCTACTCCATTTTGTTGTGGAGTCCTAGGTGCACTATACTGTCTTTCTATACCTTTATCCTCACAGAACTTATTCATCTCATGATTCTTAAATTCTGTCCCATTATCACACCTGATGATCTTAACCTTTTGATTAGTTGAATTCTCAATCCTAGTTATGAATGATCTAAGTATTTCACCTGTCTCATCCTTAGTCCTAAGAAAGAACACCCAACTCATTCTAGAGTAATCATCAGTTATTACCAAACAGTAAGATTTCTTTCCTTGACTAGCTACATTGGTAGGGCCAAACAAATCCATATGTAACAGGTGTAAGGGAGTGGTATTGGTATTTACAAACTTGGTCTTATAAGAGGTCTTGTGTTGCTTGCCTTTGAGACATGCTACACAGTGGTCACTACATTCAAATAACTTTTCAGGTAAGCCTCTCACTAGCTTATTCCTAACAAGTTTATTCATGGTCTTGAAATTCAAGTGACACATCCTCCTATGCCATAGTTCAGATTCAGATACAGTAGCTTTAGAAATGAGACAGTTAACATTTTGAGATTTCATCTTGTTTAAATCACTACAGTATACGTTATCCTTTCTTGGAACTCTCATTAAAATCTTATCTTCAGGTATTTTGAGTTTTTCAGAAAGTATAAGGCATTCTGTGTCAGTGAAATATACAGGATTTTGCTTATCTGTGATTTGACTCACACTAAGCAAATTGTATCTCAATTGCTCAACATAATAAACATCATTGAAGGTGAGCTTACTGCTTTTTACCTTACCTTTACCTGTGATTTTACCTCCTTTAGGATTGCTTCCAAACGCTACATCTCCTCCAGAAAACGCTTTAAAGTCCTGTAGCTTTTTCCTGTCTCCAGTCATGTGTCTTGAACAGCCAGAATCAATATGCCATAAGCTTGGTGGCTTGCCCTGCACATATATGAGAAAAACAATTAGTTTTTCTTGGGAACCCAAACCAATTTGGCTTTGGGTTTCCCATGAGCACCTTTGACATCAACCCTTTTGACAGTGATTGATCTCAGTGCTGCATTGGTTTTGGACACTTCAGATTTACACTCATTTTTATGTTTCCAAAAACAATCTGTTTTAGACCTGACAGGGGTTAATGATCTGACAGTGGTCACCTTTAAGTTTGTATTGATTACCCTGGCAGTGGTAGCTTTACTTGGTATATACATTCTTTTGAAATGTTTAATACCAGCAGAGGTACCATGTCTGACAGTGGTCAAACCCTCCCCTGATTGTGTCTTGCCTCTGTTAGCCGTTGACAGGGGCACTGCTGTAGCATTAACAGGGGCTGCAGCCTTGCCTCTGTTAGGCTTATTTATCAACACATGACCTGTACCACTGTTCCTATTATTTTTAGGATTGTGGAAACAGTCCTGTTGAAGATGATTATATCTGCCACAAATAAAACATGACTTTCTTTTCACACATTCAAACCCATTACCCAACCTTTGTGAAACCAATTGGTTCCAATTTCTTTGATTACCCCTGGGAATGGATTTATTCACATTATTTGCAGCATGTAACTCAGACTTCTTTGATTTACATGTACACTTATCACACTCAGATTTCAACTTGTCTTTTGATTCAGTTTTGACCTTTTTGTGTACATACCCTAAACCTGAACTAGCCTTGTTGGTTTTCCTGACTTGATCTAACTGAGCCTTTGCCTTCTCAACAAACATCTTTTTACCCTCTTCTAGTTTAGTACTATTTAGTTCAGAAACTAGACCAGTAATAGGCTTAACACATTTATCCACAGAATTACCACTAGATGAGCTATCACTATCACTCTCATCTTCCTCAGTCCAATCAGATACCTCAACTTTATCAAAATTCACATTATCAGTACAATTAACAACTGGATCTACCTTTTTAACCTCCTCAGACACACCTACCTTAAGTGTTTCTAAAACAAAATCAGTTTTAGGTGGGAAATAGGTATGATTATAAGGTGGAGGAACAGCATTAAGGTTGTAACCTAATCCAAGTTTTAATTTATCATGAATTTGAGACTTGATTAAGTTTTGAACACCTTTTGAGACATTTTCCAATTCATCAACTTTCAATTTTATTGATTCCTTATCAGAAATTGCCTCAGCCAACTTAGCACTTAGCATATCAACTTTTGTTTGTAACGCTTTCTTTTCCCAATTTAGATACTTAACATCTAAGTGAAATTGAGATTCATTCTTTTCATAAGCTTTTATCTGATTTTCTAAGTTTTCAATAGCTAAAGTGGCATGTTGACTCTTTTCCTTACAAGCTTTTAATTCATTACACACAACCAGATTATGATCCCTATAAAATTTAACCATTTTCTTACATGCAGGAGAACATAATTTAGATTGTACCTCATATGGAATGTCTGAAGGCTCTGGTTCTTCTGTGACAGCCATCAAAGCTTGATTCTGAACTACAAGCTCTTCTTGGTCACTCCAGTCAAATCCTCCCATTCCATCTTGAGCAACCAATGAATCTGAAGTGGTGTTCTGAACAGGTACCAATCTTCTTTGTGGAGCAGAACTATTTCTCATAATACCATTCTGAGATCCTCCAGCCTGTGTGCTCTTGCATTCTCTAGCAAAGTGTCCCATCTTGTGACAGTTGAAACACTCCACCTTGCTCTTGTCAAAACCAGCTACACCATCTCTCTTGTAAGAAAAATTTCTGTTCCCAGACCTCTGCATAAACCTCTTTGCCCTGATTGTAATCATTGCCATCTGCCATCTTAAATCCATCTCTTCCAGGTCCTCTTCACTAACTTGCTCTAAATCTTCTGTAGTTAATGAAGAATTCACATGGCTTGCAAAAAATGCTTCCAATACATTATCATTAGCACCAGATGTGCTACAACTACCAGATTCACCAACAGAAACAAAAGCAGCATTGTTTGAGCTACCGTTGGACTGTTTCAACGCTAGAACTTCAGGCTCAAAATTCCTCAGATCATTGTACAGGTCTTCAATCTCTTTCTCTTCAAGATCTGGACTTTGTCTAAGTCCCACAGTGTACATATTCCAATCTGTACCAAGTGATCTTAGAAACTTCCTGTTCAAGTCATCTTTATCAATCTTGACATTGTGATTTTCTAAATCACCCACAAGTTTTTGAAACCTATCAAAAGTCTGAGTAAGAGTTTCAGACTTTACACCTGCAAAGTTTTCAAACTGTTGTTTGAGAAGAGATCTCTTATTCTTCTTGGTGTTATCATTACCACCAAATCTCTTAACAATTGCTTGCATAAGAACCTGAGCATCTTCACAGTTTTCAAACTTCCTTTGATACTCATTAGGAATCGACAAAAGTAGAGTACTTAATGCCTTCCACTCTGTTGCTCTTTCTTTTCTCTCTGCATCAGACTTTGGTGGTGGTCTTTCTTCCTTTTTACCGTCTGCATCCTTAGTATAGTTTGGTCCATTAGTAACCACCTCCCACATCATATAATCCGTAAGCAACATGTATTGCCTAATCCTAGTCTGCCATAGCTCAAACTCATCAGGTTTGAGCATGGGAATCTTTGTAGCTTGTATACCTTCCATTGATTCCGTAGACATCTTGTTATTTGTTGATAAAGCTGTGAAATTCAATTACCTTCTTCATGATCAAAGTAATATCAAGCTCTGATACCACTTGATGATCCCAGCTAGAGATCTTAGTATGTATTACTTTGATTGATTATTAATAAGCTTGCGGAATAGTTTATTAATAACTTGAAGAACAAACTTGTATATAACAGAATATCTAACCAAAAGCTTCAATATTATTAATAATACGAACACACAATTTGTGTTAGGGTTTACAACCTTGAAGCTAATAACTAGAATGAATTCGTCTTCTATCACCTCTTTCTAGGGTTTTACAGGATCTCTATTTATAACACATAGAGTCCTTTACAGAATCAAACTATTATGGAAATCTTATCTATTCCATAATTATCTAACCGACTACCCAACAGTGGTTGAGTATATAACTAACAGGGGTAGTACTCATATAACATTAACAGTGGTTGAGTACATACAAAATACAAACTATATACTAACAGTGGCAGTCTTCTTCTAACAGTGGTTGACTTCTACTAACAGTGGTTGAAGTCTTATACCAACAGCGGCATGATACTTGTATTCTAAGCAGATATCACAGTGTCTCAGTTCTCAACAAAGGTAACGATTTGATACTCGATCAAGCCTATGATGATAAACGATACATGACTGGCGTTCTGAGCGATTGATATAATAGAATAGGAAACCCTAAACACTTTGAGTGATTTGAGTGACCACCTTGAGAGGATCGCCTAGTCATGTATCCAAGATCAAAGATCACAAGCATGCTCCTAAAGATTACAAACTTTCCTTTTCAAGGAACAAGTATTTTACTTTCCCGAAACCCCTTAGTAAAAAGTTCCGCCTTAAAATATTTCATTATCTTCTTATCTTTAACCATGTTGAAAATAAGTTTGCTTGAGGACAAGCAAAGTTCTAAGTGTGGGATACTTGATATCGCGTAAAAAGTCATGTTTTTACTACCGATATCTCTCTCATTCTGGAACGATTCTTGGCATTTTAATTCAAATATAGCACAAATCAGTAACATTATGCCAAGGTGGTCAAAACAAGGTTGCACGATAAAAATCAAGCAAAACGGATGAAAAACGAAGATTCCACACACGTTTGAAGATTCAAGGCATCAAAACGAGATTTCAAGACCAAAGTGCCCTTCACCAACATCCATTCTATCCAAGATATTCATTTTTTAAAATACGAATCCAACAGAAGAAGAATCAACTAAAACGGACAAAGAACGAAGATTCTACGCCCGCCGGAAGATCCAAATGATTCGTACGTAATATCTGGATGTAGGGACCTCATCTCAGGGCCTATCTTATGTCAAAATCTTTGTTTTTTAATTACGAATCCAACAAAAAAAGAATCAACACAAACGGACGCATAACGAAGAAAACACGCACGAATCGAGAAACGAAGCAAAAGATCGCGCAACGGGGCGGGGGTGGGCCCACCGCCGTCGGCCACCAGCCCACCGCCGCCGGCTGGCCTCCCACTGCCGCCGGCCACCAGTGTCCCGCCCCGGTTTCCGTTTTTGGTAACTTTTGGTACCTGGTGCGCCTACTTTTCGTGTTGTACGGTACCCGGTGCGCCTACTTTTCGTGTTGTACACACCATTTTTGGAAAGCTTTCTAACATGCACCTCATGGTGCTAATGTGAGCCAAAGCTCACCTATAAATAGGTTGCTTGTGTTCCATTTGCAAGACACACCATTCTACACACCATATGCACACACTTTAAACATATTTCTTTCTTTCTTTACTTTCTCATTCTTTTGTATTACTTCAAGATTAGTATTAGGCTAGTTAGGAAGCTTGTTCAAGGTAGAACGAAAGTAAGAAACGCATTGTAATCTTCGGTGTATGCTCGGAATTGTGTCAATTAATTCAAGTCTACTTTCTTCCGCATTTAATCCTGGTTCTTTCTATCCTTATCTATCTCAATTAATTACGTTTATATTGATTATGCTAGATTTAGTTATTGCCATGATTGGAGAGTAGTATACTTGTTGTGTTTGTTTGAAATGTAGTTAGTTAATTATGGGATGATTTATAATTACATATTAAAGATCGGTAGTATTACTTTGATCGTCTTATTGCATGTTCTTGTTTGATTGTTGCCTTAGGATCATCATAGTAGTAAAATGTAAACGGTCTTAATTATCATGAAGTAATATGACGGCCCCTATTCAACTGTTACTCGATATAGTACTGGAAACACTTCAAGGTGGAGTACAAATGTATGGAAGTCGAGGAACGACCGAAGGTAGTCATATTACGAAACGATACAATATTATGAAGTAATATGATGGCCCCTATTCGACTGTTACTCAGTATAGCGTTGGAAACACTTTAGGTGTAGTACAAACACATATAAGCTGCGTAACGACCGAAGGTAGTTATATTACAGACTAATATATATAAAATGAGAAACCTAGTTTAATTCACCTTTCTAAATAGACTTTTAAACTTTGATGTAACGCAAAAAGTCATGTTTTCAAAGCCATTATTCCACACTTTTTGGGCACATCTTTAGTGAAAATATTCCAAAACAATCATTATTTACTAAAATTCACTAAAGTGCTCAAAATATAGACGTTGCTACAAAAATCAGTAAAAACATCCGAATAACAAACAAAACGAAGCAAATAAGCAGCAACCAATTCTCGCACCCTCATTTATCCTATGATAAACGTATTCTAACCTTATGATATGATGTAATAGGTAAAATCGAGATGAGAAAATCAAGAATCATGCAAATCGGACAAAGGACGGAAAAGACTGGACGGTTACAAACTCCTATAAAGTGATTTTGGCTATGCTAAAGTTGTACACATCCAATTTCAGTAAGATTGGCACCATTAGAAGCGAAACGGAATTACGAAGACACAGGCGAAAGAATCAGGTCAAACGGACGCATAACGAAGGAGATACGCGCGTTTTAAGCAACGAACGAAATCAGACGGAAGCCGTATACGGCCTTGGCCACCGTATACGGCCCTTCATAGACCGTATACGGCCCATAACACACCGTATACGGCCCTATGAAGGCCGTATACGGCCTCCTGCACCCCATATGCTGCTCGTTTGTGCTTCGTTTGCTTGTACGTGCGTGCTTCGCGAGTTGTACGGCTGATTTCAAGCTTTGCCTATAAATAGGAGGCCACCCCTCCATCATTCCACACACTTCAACATTCCATTCATTTCTCCATTTCCACTTTCTCTCTCACACACTCTCTCTCTCTCTAAACTCTCTTTCTTTCTTTCTCTCTCTAGAAATTAGGGTTTGATCCAGTTAGTTCTCAGTTAATATTTAACTGAAACAAACGGAGGGACTACTTTTGTAATAGCATAGGGAATAGTCCAGGGGCTTTTATTGTAATATTGTCAAGGATATTGCGGAAGTTCTGCTTGTACTCTCTCTCTCTAAACGCTTATTCAATCTACGCTTTATTAACGGTTACTTCTTTCCTTATCTGTTATAATGATAATTACTATTGTTATTATGCTAGATTTAGGATCTGT
This sequence comes from Helichrysum umbraculigerum, assembly GCA_949592205.1. Taxonomy (NCBI): domain Eukaryota; kingdom Viridiplantae; phylum Streptophyta; class Magnoliopsida; order Asterales; family Asteraceae; genus Helichrysum; species Helichrysum umbraculigerum. Next base: position 97,943,234 of record CATIUR010000004.1, read on the forward strand.
TATTATGCGTAGTGAGTAGTTTCCTTGTGTGTTTGTTATGATGTAGTTAGTTTATATACGTGTGGGGTGATGCTGCTTTAAACATGTAATTGGATAACGTTATGAAATAACGGAGGTAACGTTATACGGCTTTCATTTGTATAGCGCCGGAATCATCACTTATGTGTGTAGTACGGAACGTGGAAGCTATGAAAGTCGTGGGCACAATCCGTTGTGGAAATAATGTTTCCAGTTATATTATATAAATGAAAACCGGTGATCTATTAATATTGTATTTATGAATTTCTAAACCAAATCGCCTTTCCTCCAATTAAACGTGGTTAGAACCTTTATGACAAGGAGTCGCGAACCTTGATCAAACGGTCACTACCTATCTGTGTTTTCTAATACTATAAACATGGTCTGAATTGCGTAGCTGTGGAAATACTGTTTAAAACCTTTCGTATAGTACATCGTGAATCAATCAGGGATTTATTGGGAAATAGTGAGGGCTGGTTTATATCATAGATGGTTGGGCTTTAATACATACGTAGTTTAAACTAGTCTAGAGTGACCATAAAGTATGTGACCCCGGAAAGACCATGATAAACGGCACTGTACTTCGTGTAACGTTGGAAACACCTTTGGTGAAGTACAAATACGTGAAGCTAAGGAAATGTTGGTGGTTGAAGACTGTGTCACATCCTGGTTTGACTTCAGAGCTGTGGAAATGTTTGATCGCACTGTACACCGTTAGTACGCCAAAAGATCTAGAACACTGTGGAAATGCTCAATTGCACTGTACACCGTTAGTACATCCTGGGTCTGGAAAACTGTGGAAATGCATAGTCGCACTGTACACCGTGATGAAAGCTCGAGACTAAAATATAACCATTAATATAAAGTTAATAGTCACCAAACCAAGTCTTAATCTTAAATGCCTTGTTTGACTTCGTTGTCCCCGTAGTGTTAAGAAAGGTCGGAACCTTAGTGGGTATGTTACTCTATCTCATGCACCCAGGAACTAACATTCCAAGAAGGGTCGCTACTCCATCACTGGATAACGTTGAAGAGTTGAGCATCCTCCTCCGATCAGACTCAATTTGGCCTAGTATTCAGTGACATATTGATTGGTTTCCTCAATCAGTAGGGTACTAGTGTTTACACTACGAACAACTAAGCTCAGATAAGACACAAACCTTTAAAAGACGTTTTCATACTAAAACCCTAGCATCACCTCCGCATAAGCTAACGAAGTCATAACAAACACATATCCTCCATACTGATTTCATCCCTATTTCTATTTTTCATTTATTTACTTTTTACTTAATTGCTTTAAATTACGGACCTAAGTAACAAAAACCCACTCATACTCTGTTTTAAAAATCCCATCACTAAAATAAACAACTTGTCTTGATACTCCCGTTTCACAATACGATTAGCTTGAAGAACGACCCTAGGTCATACTGCTGCTATACAGCCGTAGTAAAACTTAGGTCCCCAGCTCTTATAAATTTAAAACTCCACTGCCGTGTCCTCCTTCCGTTGCGTTGACGACCGTGACCGATCGAGGGCGCGACAAGTTTTTGGCGCCGCTGCCGGGGAGTTAATCGTAAGACTCTGAAGCATCCAGACGAGTTTTCTATTTAGTGATACTTCTTTCCCATTCTTATTTTCTTTTCTTTGTTCCAACCGACAATATCTTCCCATATCCCACAATGATATTCGACCAGATCATCCGGATCTGAATCTCTCATTTTCGTACCCGATCCTGAGTCGATTATCCGTACCATCCGCAAAGAAAGACGTTCCCGTTTTCCACAAATGGCCGCTCGTGTTACTCTTGCCGACAACACCAAACCATCCATCGAAGGACGAGGAGGACCGATTAGCTATCCAGTGATTGACGGAGCTTCTTTTGAGCTTAAACACCACATCGTACAACTCATAAAAGATGACTGCCAATTCCACGGTCTACCCCGTGATGATCCCAACGCTCATATCGATAAATTCATTCAGGTTTCAAACTCCTATAAGCAGAATGGGGTTGAGCAGGATATTATCCGCTTATACTTGTTCCCCTATTCTCTCGCTTTACATGCTTCTACCTGGTTTGAGGGACTTGAGACCGGCTCAATCACCTCATGGACCGACATGGGTAATAAGTTTCTCGCTAGATACTTTCCCCCGTCCAAACAAACTCAGGCAAAGAATGACATCGCAAACTTCTAACAAGCCCACGATGAATCTATCTACTCAGCATGGGAGCGATTCAAGAGTTTACTGAGGAAATGTCCAAACCACCAAATGACGAAGACTGACAAGGTGTGCACCTTCTACCGAGGTCTTGATCCTAACCATCGCATCAATCTTGACGCAGCAGCTCAAGGAAACTTCATGAAACTTACTGATGATGAAGCATGGAGCTTGATTGAGGATATGACGATGCATCACCACGATTGGAAGTCTGATGAGCAATCCTCATCATTACCCCTCTCCGCAAACAACACCCGCCAAACTGAAGCCATTAAGTCTCTGAGCGATCAAATTGAGACTCTGACAAAACAAATAGCAAATCTGAAGAAACAACCACAGCAGATCCACCAAGTTCAGGCTTGCCAGAACTGTACCAACCATCCCGCTGAAGAATACGAGGTTGAGTACGAAGATCCTACTGACGGTTCAGTCTACTATGCCCAGTTTCCTGTCAGACCTCAAAATCCGCCCGGTTTCGCTAGAACTTCACCACCACGAACTCGAGGAAACCAATATCCTCCACGGAACAACCAACCCCCTTTCTAGCCCAGGTTTCAGCCACGATATCCGACATACCCCAACAACCACAACTTCCATACAATCAACCACTTCCATTAACCGCCACTGAGGATACCCAGCCTGCTGAACATGCAAAGACCATCATTCCAGTCACGAGTACTGATGACAACCTCAACAAATTCATCCAAGGTCAGACCGCTTTCAACCAAAAGACTACGGCTCGACAAGACCAAACTGATCTATTCCTTCGAAATCAACTCTCGGTCCTGAAAAGCCTTGAGAACCAGATCGGTCAGTTAGCCCAACGTCTCGATACCCGACCGCAAAGGACCTTACCAAGCAATACTATTCAGAACCCCCACATCGAGGAAGCCAAGACCTTAAACTCTGATAAACCAACTCCTTCTATGACTGCTTCTCCAAGGGAACATTCTCCTGTCCCGCCGACAGTTGAGACCAAATCAATGCCCACGCCGAATCGTGAGGTTGAGATTCCTTTCCCTAACCGCCTGCACAAGAAGTACAATGCCAAGTCATTCAAACTTGATGGAAAATTCTTAGACACCGTGTCTAGAATCCCTTCTGGTACAAAGTACATCCGACGAATGCTGGCAACTAAGGACAAGATTCCTGCCACTCCAAAAGCTCCCTGAACGCCGAGTGTTCAGCCGTCATCCAGAATGCCTTACCGGAAAAACTAGGAGACACGGGTCGATTCACCTTGCCCTGTTCCATCTATCACTCAGGCACAATACGCTCCTTAGCCGATCTTGGAGCTAGTATCAATCTGATGCCTTACTCGCTCTACTCCAGATTAGAATTAGGACCTCTCCAGCCCACTAAAATGAGCGTCCAGCTTGCCGATCAATCAGTCCGATACCCGAAAGGCATTGCTGAGAATGTCATGGTAAAAGTTGACAGGTTCTATTTCCCCACTGACTTTGTAGTGATGGATATACAGGAAGACATTAACATACCCATTATCCTAGGTAGGCCATTCATGAATACTGCACGTGCTATTATTGATGTATATTCTCAGGTTATCAGTCTACGAGCACATGGACAGACAATATCATACAAGATTGATCAGAACGACTGTTCAATAATGGAGCATGCAGAGATATACGCAATATCCATGAGCAGAGTCACTTCGGATGATGACACTTCTGATTCAGAGCCAGAACCATACAGGCCATACGAGCATACTTGTCTGATCTCAGCTACTGAAGAGTCAGAATCAGAAGACGAGGAAATGGAAGAATCTGAACCAGAGGAAGAAATAGAAGAGAAGGAAGATTCAGAACAGGATGAAGAAGAAGAGGAACAACCTGAAACAGAACCAGAGGAAGAAGAGATGGAACCAGAAGAAATGGAAGAATCCGAGGAAGAACAGGAAGAATCAGAGCCCGAGGAAGTATATCAGTCCACACCACCTCATTAATACCTTCCTGACTCATATTTACCGACAGCAGAGATTATGCAAATCGAGAACCTCGAGAACTTCATCCCTCTGTCACAAGATGAATCAGATGAAGATCCACCGACTGATTACTCTCACGATGCAGAATTTGGTCTTACCATGGAGAAACTCATTGCATCAGCTATTGATCCCACCAAACCTCTCGTGTCTCCCCGACTTGACGCTCTGCTGAATATTGAGAAGACTATAGCTTTATCCGCACAACACCCGGAGCTTCGAGACAAACTCTTGAGAAAGATTGCTGCATATAAAGCATCCCGACTCCCCCAAAGGATTCAAACCTTTGACGCATCTGCACCTCGAAGTCAGTTCGAGAAGGGAAGTACATCCGGATCTAGCCGTAATTCTGATTCTCAGGAGGAAAAAGACATCGAGATGGATTCCTCTCAGCCGATATCTCAGATTACTGATGACACCCTTCCACCATCCGATACTGTTGAGTTCCCTGATTTCCAGGCTAGGGATACTCCAGCTGAGGAGAGTGATGACGATGACATCATCTATACTGATATCCCAATAGATATTCGGTCTGTCCGACTTCTTGCATCTTCAACTGTTCCCTCTTCTCCCCAAATTCCGACTATCTCCAACCATGAGGAAATGATAAGTGCTATTGAAGAATTCGAAAACAACATACCTATGATGACAAGCATTATCATTAACTCCACCAATGATTACACCCCACACCAAAGGAACCTAATTGAGGAAATCATAGCCGAATCTGAGGTCAACCAAGCCGAGAATTCCCAAGATTACAGATTCTTCCACAACCGCCTAAATGCCTTTGCCGAAGACCTCGCTGCTCAGTTGTTACGAGAGCACCACGCTGCTGGACCAACACCTGAGGAGCTTGAGTTCTTTGAAGACCAAAGACGCATGTACAGGAAGATCTATGACACACTGTTCAGATCCGCATTTCCATATTCTGCTGAACAACACGAGTTCTTAAATTCTTATCGCAGCAATATGTACAATGCTACTGGGAATCCTGACGTAGACATAGACATCCGGTTGATGAATGATCTTAGGGGACTTCTAGATTCTATGGCTAGGAACGATCATATTGACGAGACCTCTCCTCATAGGTTCTACATTGACTGCACCATCGAGTACCACGCTCACAAGATTGCCGAAGATCTCGAGTACGAGAGTTCTGACGAGAGGACGCGTGTCATCCCTTCTTCTATACCAGAAGGATCGATGGTTAACATCGCGAACTTCCTCACTAATCGAATCAAGGAAATCTTCGCTGAAGTACCTGATGAAGAACACAGCCAAATATTCAACTACGGATTACGTGAGGTTTACAACATGATGAACGATACCTTTAAGAACTCCAACCTCACGTTTTCCCACTACCAGACCAATCTCATCTAGGGTATTCATGAATCTATCCGAGAACTTGGAGTAAACTCCAGTATTGCAGATCACGAGACTTTACACCTGCAGTTCTTTGGATTTATGGACTCACTCAGACAATACCATCCCGAACGAGAGATGACTGAAGCTGATGGATTCTCTTTTGTAAATTCCCGCGGAATCATCTCCAGCACAGTAAAGGAGATTACTTGGGACCTGCTACACATAAAAAAGATTACAGAGCAGCATCTGCAGAGCTTCCCCATATTTTCATCTGAGATCCCAAACATCGTCGACATCATCGCTTGCCATTTTCTGAGGATATACCCACGTAACCCCAGGATTCCACTTCTGCGCACTTCCGGCCCTGGTGGTTCCAGCACCAACTAAATCTGAAGGAAGGCAAAGTCGAGCTCTCGACTCTAAAAGCAGCGCTTCTCGGGAGGCAACCCGTGCAATAAAGACGTGTAGAGAGAACAGTGTCAATAAGTGAAGATATATCTCTGACTATCCTTCACACTTGGTCGTCACCAAAACACTTTCTGATATTTCAACTCATTTGCAAATAAACCACTCGTCTCAGAAATAAGGAAATCAATTTGAAAAAATGATAATTCATGTGTTTCGAGCATTTGAGGTACTTGCATACTACTTTTATGCATTATGCTCAAACTCGTTTAAAAAACACATGTTTTATAAAAATGATTTGTAGTAGAAAATATCTTTTCAAAGTTCTGAGACGATGATTTATCTTTTCAATTGCAAATACTTTGAGTTTGTAAACTGGTACGACCAACGTGTTCACACCTACGAGATTGATTCACAAAGGGAATAATGGATGGAGAAGAAAACCAAATAGCAAGACGCTTGAAGCTGTGCCGCTCTTCATGAATGCAGAAAAAGATCTTGGCAACACCTCTTTTCAGCAAATTCAGATTCTCAGCTTCTTTGTTGCTCGCTATCTGGGGAGTGTCTTAACCTTTACTCTCTTTTGTTTATGATTCTGTATATTATTTGCTTTGTTAGTTTGTGAAAGTAGTCTATACTCTATCCTAAGCTTATCACTAAGTGTGGGATTCCAGCCCAAAACAAACACTTGAGAAACATTTTCTTACATGTTCAAACTCTAAGTGTGGGATTTTACTTCCAGTAAATCTCAACTAAAGAGAACATTAGGGACAATGTTCCTCTAAGTGTGGGATAGCAGGTATAGAATACCTTGGTTAGTTTTCTTTGATTTTTAATGTCCGAAATAGTAAACTCAGAAAATGTTCCTCAAATTTTTCAAAATTTTTTAAGAAAATTAAAAGTATGAGCTAAATCTATTGATTTACTATGCTAATTTTGAGCCGAAATATCTTTTGAGAGGAGCTATTTTCAGATGTGAGTAATATATTTCGGAGTCTAGGGAAAATAAGGTAGAAATTGCTTAAACAAGAAATAATAATCTGATGGAAGCATGACGAAGCACATACAACCCTATTTGCAGTGAGGTATCTTGAGCCTAATAGCATTCATCTTTAATGCTTCACTAATCATTTCTTGTGTGTGCCGATGCATGCATCTCTGAATTAGAACTTGCTCTTGACATACGCTTCAAGACCACATTGGTGTGTACCGTACGCGGTATAGGTGCAATTAGATGACCTTGACATTCCCTAGGATTTATACCCCTTTTCACATATCTCTTCAAGCCCAAAACCCTTCCGATACCCATTTTTAGTATCGATGATCCACCTAGTAAACCCTGTTGAGCCTAAACCTTTCGTTTCATAAAACCCTCAATAAACCCTACTTCCCAAAATACTCCCAAACTTATCTTAGAATTTCTGAGGTTATGAAGAACATCTTTTAGAATGTCTTATCCTACCCCTTTCGTGCTCTCAAAAAGATTGAAGAATCCTTGGTGTGAAAAATTGACACCGCGAAAAGACTCGAAACGTTCAAGATAAGGGATTTCTGAAAGAATCAAAGAAGAAAAAAATCCTTGGAAATTCTCTGGCAAAGAAATTCTGAAGAAGAAAAGAAAAATAGAAAAATACAAAAGCAGAAAAAGAAAATAAAAAGAAGAAAAAGAAGAAAAGAAAGAAAAATAATTCCGCAAGAATAAAGCTCAAAGTCCTTTGAAGTATCATCAAGATTCTGATAGAAGATCAAAAGCTACCTCTCTCTCCGTTCTGAAATAAAGTTGTTCATGATCTCAGTTGTTTTAAGATAAGCAACCCTTACAACCCAAAAATACCACTATCCATACCCTTTACCCCTCACCAAACACTACAACCCTCATGAATGTCTTGGGATAATTAGCACCGTCCTCACCTAAGTGGTGGAGATCCGATTCTCGACCAAGCCTATGACGATGAGTGCTGCATGACTGGCTATTTGAGCGATTTCTTTTGTTCTAGACTGATAGGAAACCCGATACACTTTGAGTGAATTGAGTGACCACCTTTAGTGAGATCGCCTAGTCATGTGTACTCCAAAATCATGAGATTTGGATGTATGCCTAAGAGAATCTTTTCTTGTTTAAGGAAGGATCATCTTATCTTTCCCTATATTCCTGAAACTATCTTATTTACATTTGACAGTGGTAACTCTTAAAAATGTTGAAGCTCGCTCTAAAAATTGTTTTAAAATGTTTTCAGAAACTGAGTGTTGCTTGAGGACAAGCAACGTCTAAGTGTGGGATAACTTGATGTAACGCAAAAAGTCATGTTTTCAAAGCCATTATTCCACACTTTTTGGGCACATCTTTAGTGAAAACATTCCAAAACAATCATTATTTACTAAAATTCACTAAAGTGCTCAAAATATAGACGTTGCTACAAAAATCAGTAAAAACATCCGAATAACAAACAAAACGAAGCAAATAAGCAGCAACCAATTCTCGCACCCTCATTTATCCTATGATAAACATATTCTAACCTTATGATATGATGTAATAGGTAAAATCGAGACGAGAAAATCAAGAATCATGCAAATCGGACAAAGGACGGAAAAGACTGGACGGTTACAAACTCCTATAAAGTGATTTCAGCTATGCTAAAGTTGTACACATCCAATTTCAGTAAGATTGGCACCATTAGAAGCGTAACGGAATTACGAAGACACAGGCGAAAGAATCAGGTCAAACGGACGCATAACGAAGGAGATACGCGCGTTTTAAGCAACGAACGAAATCAGACGGAAGCCGTATACGGCCTTGGCCACCGTATACGGCCCTTCATAGACCGTATACGGCCCATAACACACCGTATACGGCCCTATGAAGGCCGTATACGGCCCCCTGCACCTCATATGCTGCTCGTTTGTGCTTCGTTTGCTTGTACGTGCGTGCTTCGCGAGTTGTACGGCTGATTTCAAGCTTTGCCTATAAATAGGAGGCCACCCCTCCATCATTCCACACACTTCAACATTCCATTCATTTCTCCATTTCCACTTTCTCTCTCACACACTCTCTCTCTCTAAACTCTCTTTCTTTCTTTCTCTCTCTAGAAATTAGGGTTTGATCCAGTTAGTTCTCAGTTAATATTTAACTGAAACTAAAGGAGGGACTACTTTTGTAATAGCATAGGGAATAGTCCAGGGGCTTTTATTGTAATATTGTCAAGGATATTGCTTAAGTTCTGCTTGTACTCTCTCTCTAAACGCTTATTCAATCTACGCTTTATTAACGGTTACTTCTTTCCTTATTTGTTATAATGATAATTACTATTGTTATTATGCTAGATTTAGGATCTGTTATTATGCGTAGTGAGTAGTTTCCTTGTGTGTTTGTTATGATGTAGTTAGTTTATATACGTGTGGGGTGATGCTGCTTTAAACATATAATTGGATAACATTATGAAATAACGGAGGTAACGTTATACGGCTTTCATTTGTATAGCGCCGGAATCATCACTTATGTGTGTAGTACGGAACGTGGAAGCTATGAAAGTCGTGGGCACAATCCGTTGTGGAAATAATGTTTCCAGTTATATTATATAAATGAAAACCGGTGATCTATTAATCTTGTATTTATGAATTTCTAAACCAAATCGCCTTTCCTCCAATTAAACGTGGTTAGAACCTTTATGACAAGGAGTCACGAACCTTGATCAAACGGTCACTACCTATCTGTGTTTTCTAATACTATAAACATGGTCTGAATTGCGTAGCTGTGGAAATACTGTTTAAAACCTTTCGTATAGTACACCGTGAATCAATCAGAGATTTATTGGGAAATAGTGAGGGCTGGTTTATATCATAGATGGTTGGGCTTTAATACAAACGTAGTTTAAACTAGTCTAGAGTGACCATAAAGTGACCCCGGAAAGACCACGATAAACGGCACTGTACTTCGTGTAACGTTGGAAACACCTTTGGTGAAGTACAAATACGTGAAGCTAAGGAAATGTCGGTGGTTGAAGACTGTGTCACATCCTGGTTTGAATTCAGAGCTGTGGAAATGTTTGATCGCACTGTACACCGTTAGTACGCCTAAAGATCTGGAACACTGTGGAAATGCTCAATTGCACTGTACACCGTTAGTACATCCTGGGTCTGGAAAACTGTGGAAATGCATAGTCGCACTGTACACCGTGATGAAAGCTCGAGACTAAAATATAACCATTAATATAAAGTTAATAGTCACCAAACCAAGTCTTAATCTTAAATGCCTTGTTTGACTTCGTTGTCCCCGTAGTGTTAAGAAAGGTCGGAACCTTAGTGGGTATGTTACTCTATCTCATGCACCCAGGAACTAACATTCCAAGAAGGGTCGCTACTCCATCACTGGATAACGTTGAAGAGTTGAGCATCCTCCTCCGATCAGACTCAATTTGGCCTAGTATTCAGTGACATATTGATTGGTTTCCTCAATCAGTAGGGTACTAGTGTTTACACTACGAACAACTAAGCTCAGATAAGACACAAACCTTTAAAAGACGTTTTCATACTAAAACCCTAGCATCACCTCCGCATAAGCTAACGAAGTCATAACAAACACATATCCTCCATACTGATTTCATCCCTATTTCTATTTTCCATTTATTTACTTTTTACTTAATTGCTTTAAATTACGGACCTAAGTAACAAAAACCCACTCATACTCTGTTTTAAAAATCCCATCACTAAAATAAACAACTTGTCTTGATACTCCCGTTTCACAATACGATTAGCTTGAAGAACGACCCTAGGTCATACTGCTGCTATACAGCCGTAGTAAAACTTAGGTCCCCAGCTCTTATAAATTTAAAACTCCACTGCCGTGTCCTCCTTCCGTTGCGTTGACGACCGTGACCGATCGAGGGCGCGACAAACTTCAAATTAATCTATCACCTTTCCACCAATAAACGTGATTACAACACCTTTTTACGACGTCCAATTAAAAGGTAGTCAATTATCTATGTCAATATAATTTGTCAAAGGTATGAAACTATGGAACCGCAAGGCTACATGGGGGATTATCATAGGACAAGACATGGCCAAGGTTTGAAGCGGCGGAACCACTTAAAGTGCGGAACGATGTGGATAATTAGGGGATTTATTGGGTAGTCTTAAGCAAGGGATGGTTTAAAGTCATAAATGAACTTTTTATATATACGAATCTGTTAGGATGACGAGGAATCGTTATATGATTCAATTATGTCTAGTACCTTAAGGTTCAGTTATCCGTTCATATGAAAGTATTGTTAAACCATAATTAAGATTTTGTTTATTATTCTAAATACTTTGTAATGTTACCATAACCTAGTTCCCGGTGTGACATGCTAATGGGATTTTAATTAGTAGGGAATCTAGTGTTTACATACAAGTATTCAAGAATGATAATTAACTAATATCTTTCAAAACAGTTTCTCCAAATATCATCCCATAACTTAATTAACGAAGTCTCAGAAAACACTATCTTTATTTATCTACTTTGTCTTTTACTTTTATTTCGCTTTTATTTATTTACTTGCCTAAGTTAGTTAATATAAAAACCAAAACTCCTCCACTATTTTATAAATCCTTCACTAGTTTGAAAGCCCTCATCTGCCTCGCCTTAGTTTCAATTCAGTCGGTTTGAAGAACGACTCTAGGTCATACCTACCACTTGCTCACCCTTAGGATTAGCATTGTTAGGGAAAACTTAGGCCCCACAATTACAAATTTAAAACACCCACTGCTGGTGCCCGGTTAGTAATCGTTAACGACACCGACCTGATCGGGACCCAACACCTCTCCTCGTGCGGACTGCTGAGAAGAACGGGTTCTACGGGCTGACACAGTAGGATGTGGGAATGCAGCATCAACCGATAAACAGTGCTCGACTGACTGTGTGGGTGGAATGGTAGTGGTAGGTGGTATGTGGGTAGTGTATGGTGGTATGGTAGTAGGTGGTGGAATGGTAGTGGATGGTGGAATGGTAGTGGATGGTGGAACTGGTGGTAGTGGCACACACTCGTACAGGAGCGGCTCGGGAGCTGGAATACCTAAAGCCCTAGCTATAAGTGCCTGATGCGCGTTGTAGACAGCCAACGCGTGCAATGTGAAGTACTGGGTCAAGGGAGTGACTAGATCTGTATGTCGTATCTGAGCTCGGGGACCTGATGTCCCAACCCCAGCATCCCTGACTGGTGTCCTGGTACTACTAGGCACAGCCGGTACTTTATCCACTCTATCAGCAACCGGAGTCTCTACATCCTCCTCTCTGACCCTCTTCCTGGTCATAAAACATCCAGGGATAAGCTCATCAGTGTCCTTCCAATAGCACTGCCTCTCAGAACCCTCAGTAATCAGATGGATCTGCTTGCAGTAGTCCAAGTCACATGGTAATGAAGTGGAAGACACTCTATACTCGGCCTCATGACTCTTTTTCAAGAGTCGCATCCCTCTCAACAATCTGGTGATGAAAGCTCCCATAAAAACATGCTTTGTCAGGTCCAAGTTCTTCTCCTTCGCCATCCTCTCAGCAATAATGCAAGCCATTTTAATATTCTGGCGGTTCATGATAGCATCAATGATATACAACTCATCCCCATTTATTGGCCCGGTCTCCTTCTTTCCCATGATAGATGTAACAATAAGCTTGTGTAGGAGACGTAACTGAGGTAGAATCAAAGCCGAGGACTTGGCACCACAAGTATAGTGAGTGCCCGTCAGCTCACTCCAAATGATCCTATGGTTCCTCTAGGGATGATGAGGAATCGTCTGATGACTATGTAAGAACCAATCTGAGCTAATCTGATCCACTGAATATAATCCCAAATGTCTAGCTAAGCCCGAAATAGAAACACTCTGGCTCTTCCCTCGGTTAAGCTCAAATGTCATCAGGAACTCAGTAACAACCTCGGGGTATATGGGCTCACGAATGCTAAAAAGCTGGATCCAAGAGCCGAACTCATGTCCCTGAACCTCGTATCCTATCAAATTCCTCAACCTGTCCTCAATTCCAAGTTTCCCCATGTCTTCCCAAACTACGTACCGATTACTTCCAAATGCCCTCTTAAGCCATCTCCGAATCAAAGTCTTTTCTTGTGTAGTCTTGGCCAAATAAGCAAGAGTAGGTGGAATTGGGTCCATCTGTTTAAGAAAAACAAGGAAACAAATCATATAACAATAATTGGACAATATAATATTTATTCCAAATTTTCAGAAAAAATTCGAAATGTAGGCTTTAGATTCTGTAATTATCCCATTATTTATTTTATGATTTCTCCTAAAACCGCAATCATCAATCCGCAAATTATCCAAATAAACAAAACCGCAGCTTTCCTATTTTCTAAGCTTACTTAAAGATGAATATTTCCAATCATGCTAAGTAATCAAATAATCAAGCAAGCCTCATGATCATAAATCATATAATTACCTTACTTTGATTAAAATAAGCAAGCAAAGCGATTTTATTTACCATCCATCATTTTGGTTAAGCATAAGACTTTAATTAGAGGATGATTAATTTGAAATCTCACTAACTTTATTAATTAAAGTAGTGCTATTCCAAATATATTTAATTGAATTTTCATGAAGCAAATTACACAAAGTTTTAAATAAATACCATTTAAAAGATAATGATTTTAGTTAAAGTAATGGTTTTTAAATAGTTTTGTATAAAAAGCCTTACTTTAATTCATAAACATGCAATTAAATCAATCCTCTCAACCTTATCAATCACTTACTTATGTAAACTAAACATTTTAAGCGCAAATTAATCACCGAAAAGTCAATCATAAGCAAATGATTATTCAAGAAAGTCAAAATTGCTAAAACCTAACAAAAAGTCAACTTTCAAGATCAAAACATCAAATCTAGCCATGGAAAACTCAAATTACTTCCGCAAACATGTTAACAATCAAGAATATAGCATTTTGCAAGCAAAAAGCATGAAACTTGATGATCAAAATTCAAGATCTAAGCATAAACCCTAACTTTATAAAAATATTCAAAATAATGATTTTAGGTTAGAATCATACCTTAATCTTGATGTAAAGATGATCTAGATGCAAAAGAGATGAAGATATGGAAGATTTGAAGCTTGATTTGAAGAAAAATGATGGAAAAATGGAGATGGAGATGGTGATGGTGGGTGACGGTTTTGAAAGAAGAAGGAGGAAGAAGAAGTTGCTTTTTACTTTTTGTAAAAAGTGGTGGAAGCTTCCTTTGCTTTATGTATTTTTAACTTGCATTTTTAATATGCATTTTTAATTTAAATGCGAAGGAAACGAAACGTATACTTGGGTTTTTAAAGTTTAAATATTTTTTTTGTGAAAATTAACCAAGATACGCACGAAACTTTCGTATTTAAATTCGTATATTAAAAACGTAACATTAATTCACGTGCGAAAACATTTGCGTTTTTAAATACGTTTTATTAAATCTTTTTGTGTTCTTTCAAATTCAAAACCAATCCAAATAAAATTTTCCAAAATTTAAATAAAAACTTTGTCAAATTTCTGAAACGTTTGGATTGTTCGCGAAAATTCGTTTAAAAACTTACGCGTTTAAATTTTAAAGAACGTTTTTCTTTGTTTTTATAAAAGTAAATTAAAAGAAAATCTAATTAAAATTATTTTTGTCCTAATTAACAAAATATTCAAACCTATTTACATCAGACCATCACCATTTATCTGTCAGTGCTTGTGACGGCACTTTCAGATAATCTTGAAACATGCGAGAAAGTGTGGTGAAGAACGAACGTACCTTGAAGTGCTTTAATGATACTATGAATTAGGTCAGCGGGATTTATATAATAACGCTCAAATTCTCGTAAGAATTCTTTTTCTTCTTGACCTAATGCTAGTAACGCATCAATGAATTGGTTAAATGCTCGTCTTACCTTCCTTGGATTCGAAATACCATCCCTGAATCCTGTGTCTATAAAACATAGATCAAAGAGCAATTCTCCGATGACATGCTGAAATTCCTTTTCTTCTTCTGAATCAGGGTTTCCAGTAGTAGAGTGAACTACTCGGGAAATTTCTCTGATGTAAATCCTTTGTTACTCAGTAAAAGGGAATTTAGATGTTAGTAATAACTGAGTAAGCCTAACATGGATTTTTTTCCTCTTTTGAAAGAAAGCAGAATCCATGGCTTCCTCAGTAGAATCAGGGAAAATTGATCTCAGTTCATTAATCAGATAAGTGGCAGGATCAACAAAGAACAGTTTAACGCATGGAATCAAAGTATAAGTGATAGGGGCTCTTTCAATCCAAAATTCGAGCTCGTCAATCAGGGCAGCAACATAACGATTAATCTTAATCTGTGAAACAGATGGATACTCGGTGCTAGCTATTAGATCCATTAGTAGGTCTAACTCTGATTTCAGTGATAACTCGTCTTTTTGATCGTAATTAGCACGTAGACATGTTATTATCCTATCAATCAATACAAAGGTCTTCCTCTGCTCAGTTGAAAAGGGAAAATCGAATATCTTAAGGTTTCTAAGAAAATCAGCACAGATATCTATTCTCCTACTGGGCTTGTGGAAATTTCCTAAGTGGTGCTCGTTACTTGATTCTGGTGGGTTATTACTTGATTCAGTGTTGGGTAAGGTTGGTGTTTCTAGTTCAGGACCTTCTGGATATTGGAGATGTTCATCCACTTCTACACTTGGGAAAAGAGTAATGGGGTAGGCTCGCAATATATCTGGAAGATCATACCTAAAGTATTCATCTAAGCAATGAAGTCGTTCATTTAAATCCATCCAAGGCATTGGTGGATAGAAGAAAACTTCAATACCGAAAGGAACGTCTTCTGGTAGGGTGGCAGGTCTAAGGTAATGTGGGTACTTAGATAAGATTGATAAAATCTCAGGGTCAAGTGTGGGTTGACCACTTAATTCAATAGTGACAGAAGGTGGAATCTTCTGCTGAGATGTATCAAAACCTAGGTCTAAGGATGAATATTCATCAATCTCAACTTCCTAGTTAACACAGACCTCTTTGTGGAAGACACAAAGAATTCCGCATCGTCCATGATTGTTATCTCATCCATGGGAGAAATAAAATTGGAAGGAGAATTAGGGTTTTCTAGGGTTTTCTAATATATTTTTTTTTGTATTTATTAACTAACTACTAAAACAATTAACTTCCTAAAGTAATGAAAATCTTAAGGAAGGGTCTCCTAAAAGTCAACTATCTACGGTAATCTTAAAGTTCACTACGCTCAAATGATCCCCGGCAGCGGCGCCAAAAACCTGTTGCGCCGTCAGAGTGCTGACTCTGCCGCGGTCGTCTAGGGTGCACGGCGGTCCTGCAGGCAACGATGCAACAACGTGGAAACGTGTTAGGTTTTAAATTTATATGAGCTGGGGCCCAAACTATAAGTACTACCTACTTTTGGGGAGTAAGCAGTAAGTATAACTCGAGTGTCGTTCTTAAAATCGGAGCGAATGGAACCAAAATGGACTTACCGTAAATGAGCTTTCTGATAGGATGGGTTTATAAAAGTAGGTAGGTTTTGGTTGGTTTATCTAATACTAAATAAAACAAGTAAATAAAATAGAGAGTAGGCAACAGGTAGAGCGTGATTGCTGAAACTTCGATAATTAGGGTTTCTGGATGATATTCATTATACAGATGATTGGAGACTACCTTGGGCAAATCATCAGACTGACAGTCGGTGTAAACACTAGGACCCTACGTTTTAGTCTAAAAAGCCTAAAAGCATATGTCACTGAATCCTAGGTTATCCTGATGCTGATCAGACATAGGTTGTTCAAACCCCCCTCACTTGCCTTGTAAGACTAAGCGACCTCTACGGATGATATATCCTGGGTGTAGGCATAAGGTAACAAACTGCAATTTTCTATCTGACCTTTCTTAACACCTAAATCTATCTGAGTTTATCTAGGTATGTACTAATTGTATGCTGTATATGTTGAGCTGTCGGTTATGTTGAGTTAAGCGGTTTAAGCATCTTGTATTACATCCGAATACTTGCTTTCTTTTCAGAACTCATTTATATCAGGTTTAAGCATAATTAAATCCATCATGAATTAGACACTCCTTTGCTATCAGGCATTCATCCCTAGGAATACTCACGGTGTACAATGCAATTGGCATATCCACAGTGTTCCAGACTCAAGGTATACTCACGGTGTACAGTGCATTTGGCATATCCACAGTGTTCCAGACTCAAGGCATACTAACGGTGTATTGTACATTAAAGTAGTTCCACGGCTGTATGTTAACCTTGGTGTACTAACGGTGTACGGTGCAGCGAGCATTTCCACAGCTGTATTTTAACCTTGGTGTACTAACGGTGTACGGTGCAGCGAGCATTTCCACAGCTTTATTGTTCCTAGACCCATATTCTAAAAGGGTGACTTCTAGGTATTCCACGATGAAATAAGCCGACGACAGTTCCTTAGCTTCCACGTATTTGTACTCCACACGAGGTGTTTCCAACGCTATACGAAGTACTATGCCAAATTATGGAGTATTCATAGCTTCATACGGTAATATGAGATAACTATATCTACGTAGTATTAGGGTTGATCAGATCCTATCCTAAGGCAATAGTCACGTGAAAGACTGGAAAGGGTGGACACTTTATTAAGTCTATATTCATGTAAAACTCAACCAGATACACAACAAAACAATCACCAATCATAATATTGGGAATATTATTTCACAACGGATTGTGCCTTAGGATTCATGGTTGTGTAAATTTTTATTTTCCTTACACTTGTTATTGTTCGTTGTTGCCCGATTTCTTGTTACTTGTATGTAGTGATGGATATCAATTTTGCACTCGCTGAGGAAAACCCATCTGGCATTGATATTGGCCATGTTTTAGTTAACAGTCTTCCTGTCAACCCTGATGGTTCTGCTGCTGTAGCACTCACCCCAGGGTTAGATATCCCGGCCGACTATACTGTGGTTGATTCTCTGGGGCCTGCTGCTGCCAAAAAGAAAGCAGCCGCTGGGGGTGCCACGAAGAAGACAAAGAAAAGATCTGCAAGAGATCTTGCAGAATCAGACATGTCCACCTTCGTCTCCATGTTTGATCAGGAGACGAGTACACAGGAAGTGGGTCAAGCTGGTGGGGCAGGACAGACCATTAGGTCCAAGTACGCCCTGCATGATTCTGCTATTGGTATGCTGCTGATTCTTCAATTTTTTTTAAACCTTTGTCATATTGTTTTTAGATGAAGAAGGTGATGGTGATGCTGCCCTGGTGGCTACAAAAAAGAGAAGGTTCCAGCTGCATGTTGATGAAGAGCCTGTCCAGATGAGGCCTTCAGGGAGTGTCGATGCCAGGGAGAAATCCCTTGCTTATGAAAGCAGCTCGAGTTTTTCCCTCATGGATATGGACGTAAACGATGATGATGACGCTACCGATTTCTTGGGTGGTGCTAGAGGTCCTATATATTCCAACAGTGCCTGAAATTGACTTAGGCAATTCCCCCATTTTTACTCCTGGTTAGGGATTTCCAACAACCCTGGCCGTGACCTGTAGTCTTGCAAAGACTCTGTCATGCATGCCATGCCTCCTGTTCTTGAAAATAAGATGAAGTCCCCCTGTCAGTTCGTCAGAGCATTAACCGTGGTGTTAAGTCCGCATTTGATAGTTTTATGTGGGACATCAACACCTTGCAGGTGACTAATTATGTTGATAGGCTAAACAGGAAGCTTGGCGTGACCATCAAGGAGGATAGGAAGCAGATTGTTGAGTTGGCTGCTGAGTTGGAAAAGTGTAGGGGTGATGGGGTCAGGGCGGAAGAGGCTGAGAAAAGTTTGCAGGCTATTAAGGTGGATTTTGAGAGGTTTAGATCTGAGCATGCTGAGGACATTGGGAAAGTGGACCAGATGGCCTCCGAAATTGAGTCCCTGAAGGCTAGGCTAGCTAATCAGGTGAAGAAGTCGGAAAGCATGGAGGCTGCTTTGCAACAGAGTGGCATGGACTTGAATGCTTCCCAAGCTCAGAGAGATGATGCCATTGCGGCCAGGGACCAGGCTATTACTGAGAGGGATCAGGCAATATTTGAAAGGGACGCGGCCAATGATGAAAAAAAAATTGCAGGCCGGTCTCCCTGATCTTATTATTACCTCCATGGGTTTCCCGGGAATCAAGACCCCCTTTGCCAATATGGTACGATGTGCCAGAGCTCAGGGTCAACATGAAGTGGCATCTCTGGCTGCACAGCACCTTGATCCTCTTCCTCCATAAGGGAAGAGCTGCCGGTCAGACGCTGGCTAACCTATCCACTTCTCCGTTCCTGGAAAAGCTTGTGGATGACTTGATCATGCCGGTGGATGCTCTCTTGGCTCTAAAGCCCTAGTTTATTGATTGTAATTGATACATTTGTGCTGGAAGATGTCTGTAATTAATACACTTGTTCGTCATTTGACGTTTGCAATTAATGTTATTAGCTATAATACATTTTATCTTCATCTGTGTTTGTGCTTGCTTTTTGAGTACTCATTGTTTATACTTGCTTATTTTTGAACAAGTTATATTCTTGGTTTCTGGGTTATCCTGTTAGTCATGACTTGGCAAATTCTAGTTCGCCTTCGGTACAGGAATGATCAGCTAGCAAACCTATTGGCGGATGCTTGTGTCATTCCTGTCTTGTTCTGATTCAACTACATCTATTGACTCTAAACCAACACTTAGAGACGTCATAACATCACTTTAACCCGTTTGGACACTTTAACCATTTAGTGACCCGTTTGAGCACCAAAATGACCCAATAAGGTTATTGACCATAATAGCCCAATTCTATCTCATCCTTCACACATAATTAACCAACTTGACTAATTAATCATATACCACTATCAACTTTACTCAAAAACTCAATTCATTAATATTTGGAATTTTCTTAACCAAATCAAACGTACTACTTTTCCATTTACTAACAACGATCAAAGTGATCAATCTTTCAACAACTAGCACATACATAATAATGTTTTGACTCACTTTGACCTTTCAATTCGTGACTTTATACTAAAATACAACAAAAGACTTAATCCATAATTTAACATCAAGTGTCAAGATATACTTTTTAAACATAACAAAAGGGGTGTATCTTTATCATGAGCATGATTCAAAGGGAAAATACTTGTTACCAACAACGCAACAAGTTCCACCAGTAGCTTCCATTGGGCTTTTGCCCAAATCTCCCCTTGTCCCGCTTTGCTCACCTATAACATTTAAACATAACAACGTAAGCAATTTGCTTAGTAAGTAATGGAAACACATAACATAACATTCTCCACAAGTTAAGGATCCTCAACATCTAACCATGTTAATTCATAAGAACTAACATACATACCAAGCTAATGATCATGATTCATTACTTGGAAACCATCAAGCTAATGCCAATTAGACATTACTTGATTCCACACATAGCATATCCATCTACTTACCTTTAGCTTGATTATAATCACTTGCAACACTTTCCAAGCTTTTAACACCTAATCACATATAAACACATATACACATTGATTACTAACAACATAACTAAATTCTCAAACCATAACTTAAGTGTTAACTTAATTACACCAATTTACTTCCTTTACATATTTCAAAACTTCTTCTTTACCAAATTTCACATACCATGGGTGTTTGATTGTATTCATTTCCAATTTCATTACTTTCATTAATCAATTCTCTACAACTTACAAAATCACCAACACCCACATGTATATGATCATTTACATAGTATTATAGCAAAACAAACTTAGAAAGTGTATCAATAACAAGTATGATACTTTCTTACCTCACTAAATAACTTTTAATCATAACTAGTAATTTAGGGTTCATACCCTAATACTCTTAAACACCAAATCAAGAAGCTAGAAAAGTTAATCTTACCTTAGAGGTTGTGAATTTAAGGTTTGAAACCCTAATTGAATAAATCCCTAGCTAGATTTCTGTTTCTACTTCCTTCTTGCTCCTTCTTCACTACATACACATACATACGTTCTATTTTTTTTTTTTTTTTTTTTTACAATCTGGAAGACATCAGAAGCTGTAGGATTCTTTATTTGGCATTTTTACACATTATCCCCCTTATCATTTCTCAATTAACACATATAACCCTTCTAACTAAAATTGTTTAACATACCAAGTCCTACTAATTATTTCCTCTTTTTCAATTACATTTAAACATATTGCACATTTAATATATATAGTATATACTTACAACTATAAATAAAACGTATATTATATAGTTGATAACATTAAATAATGTTATATTTATTTTAACAATAGTCATTGATTTTTATTATATTTATATTGCATTTAGTTAAGTTTAGATATTTATTTCGTTTATATTTGTAATTAGATGTAGAGATAAAGCTTTTTGAAGAAACGAGTAAAGCCAAAGGATTAAAAGAAGAAAACATGAAAAATTCGCTGGAATTTCATTCCATACGATGTATGGAATGAGGCGGTGGAGGCCCAAGAAGCGACAGAGCTAGGCCGGACTTGTTTTAATCCATACGCCGTATGGGATATCCATACGTCGTATGGATTGTTTTCTCAGAGAAGTATATAGCAGCCTTTTGCTTACGAAAAACACACACTTTTGCACAATTAAAAAATTAGGGTTACGAATTTTTGCAGCTTTTTGAGGTTTTCAACATTTTTGAAGATTTTGGAACTTGTGATTAAGCTAATTGGTTACGATCAATCATCAACAATCATTGTAATCATTTGGTTTACATCTTTATTTATTATAATCATGTTTACTTTGATTTCATTTATTTCTTTTGATTGTTCTGGCTTGATTATGAATAGCTAAATACCCTAACACTTGCTTGGATGAAATAACTATTGATTAAGGGGTACTATTATTTGATGTTTATATTGATTTAATTACGTTTAATCGAGAACCTTGTATATTTAGGTTTAATTATTAGTTTTAATTTATTTGGTAAATGAATAAGTGATTATAGCGAATGTTTGTCACTTATATGTTTATTATCAATTGTTTGTCTATGAATAATTGAGCTTTGATTGCGGACGCAGATAAGTAATAAGTTAGACTATTAAACTTAAACGTATAAGATAGTGATTTTGGCGAATGTCTTTCACTAGATTAAATCGTAATTTGGTGAATTGAGATTAGTGTGTAGGTGATGGCGAATGTTAAGCCTAGGCTAATCGAAATGAACGTGAATTGCTAAATAAACTGGTTTCAACTAAATACCCCGAAGTCATTAGTAAAATAATCCTAGTAAGTGTTGTTTTTAATATCTGATAAAGTTCAATTAATCAATTTGACTCTTTCTGAGTCCACTTAGTTTATTAAATTTAGTTGTTAAGCAACGTGACAATTCGGTCACAACAAACCCAAGTCTTTTCTATATTAAGTTAATTGCATTTAGTTTTTAATTCTTAAATTCACAATCCATGTGGAACGAACTTGGACTTATCATAGCTATACTATACACGATTGGGTATACTTGCCTAGTTGTGTAATAGTAAGTAGTGGTTTTTCTTTGTTTAATTTTATAACTAGATTTTACACATCAAGTTTTTGGCGCCGCTGTCGGGGACTGTTTAATTTAAGAATTTAATTAAGTGTAGTTAATTGATCCTTTCTTTGAATTTTATTCTTAGAAAGTTACTTTTTAACTTGTTTTATGCCGGTACATTTGACGGTTTTATCTTTTGTGCTTTTGCAGGTTTAATCAGGTAGTGGATGAGCACGAGGACTTCGGGTCACGAACTTGTTAGTCCATTGTCCGATCCGGAGAAAACCACAAAGAAGAAACGAAAGAAGAAATCAAAGAATACGCTGACAGAATCAACTGAAAGCCAAACGGAAAGTGAATCAACTTCCGCAAACGTAATCATTGAAGAGGTCTACGAAGAAGAGCTTGAATCTAAGTTTGAAGAAGAGATCAAGTCGGAAGAAGAAGAAGAAGAATATCAAATGGCTGACGAGAATGATACCCCAATGTTGTCAGGGGCTAGGGATGTTGCCCCTACACCGAAATCCGCTATTCGAAGGTCGGCCATTGATAACAACTTTTCACTAAAGGGAAATCATATGAGTTTGATCAGAGATAGCCAGTTTGATGGAAGAGTGCGGGCCGATCCGCACAAGCATATTGCTAGCTTTTTGGAAATCGGGGATATGTTTAAATTGGTGGAATAGTGTCCAATATCATAACTAATTGGTGAGACTATCATTAATGGTAAAGTCCTTTTTGGGTTGCCCTCATAAACAGTCAAGAGAAAGATGAAAGATAATATTAATAGTATTAATATTATATTTAATTGTTTAATTAATTAATAATAGATTATTAATTAGAAATTAAAAGTAATTAAATTTGGAGGAAGATTCAAGAACTGAACCAACCGCCGGTTGGGATTAGGGTTTCAAGGCGGTGGAAGTCGCAGACTTGGAGTCCAAGACAAACAGCTCCAACCGCCGGTTGGAAGGTCCAACCGCCGGTTGGGAGTCGAATTCAGCAAGCCTTAGGGTTTCTTCCACAACTATAAATAGGGACAACCTATACCTTCATAACATACGTTTTCAAGTACGAATTTTCAAGTATTCCAAAAATTCGACTTTCTCTTGGGTTTTTGGGTGTGAAGCATTAGAGGTATTCTACTTTGGGTACTTGCCTCCAAGTAACGAAGCTCTGCTCGTTGGTCTACGCGTGCGATATAGGTTTTCTCTTAAGGTTAGTGTTTCCCTTATATTCTCCTTGTCTAATTTATTCATTGTACTATGTTGTTAAAGTTAAAGATCCCTTAGGGTTTTAGTTTCCTAATTGCCTTAGATTATTTAAAGTTTTGTTTTTCAGCTGTGCATATAATAATCTAGTTAGGGAATAGAAAACCCAACAGTGGTATCAGAGCCATAGCTTAACAAATAGTAGCATACAATTATCTGCAATAGTATGTAGGTAAAGATAAATTGGAAAGAGAATTATCTAAATAGGTAATATGTATTTACAGTTTAGATATTGATAATTTTAAATTGTTTAAAAATAGACCACAAATTTTAAAAGGTTTAAAATAGAACCCTAAACTTCAAGAGAGATTATATGTATAATATGATTTATATATATATGTATAATTAAAGTCTAAATACATCGTCAGTCAATTGATAAATCGGCTCACCCATAAGGAACAATTATAAGAGAGGTATAAGGCGGGTCGCTCTGCTTCCCTAAAGAAGTCAGGTTTTTAATAAGCTTCACGCTGAACTACTTCTCCGCTTCTTTGTGCGTTCGATGGAGCTACCGAGGACTTTTGATAGGATGATGTCAAGATTAAAAGTAGACTTAAAATAGTAAAACAAAATCCCGTTTTAGCTATAGGAAATGATGAATAGTATGCTAACCCATGAAATCCGCACATCTCTCGTATGAACTGTTAATGGAGCGTGTGTGGTTTACCGTCACATTAATATGAGGACATAATGAGAGATGATTGAGACTCGCGATTCTCGAGCGTACTCGAGCCGGGGATCACGCGGGGTTTGCATGGTTAATTCACCATCTTGTTCATGATCCTCGGCATACCAGTCATGAATAGTAGATGTGCATAACCGAGATTAACATGCCATTGATAGAAATCAATGAATCTCAAAGATCTAGGAGTTTCATAGAAATGAAATAGATAATGGTATTTTAGTTATATGATTACGGCGACCCTTTTCATAAAACTGAAAATATGGATCCTAGCCTTAATTTAGAAAATTGGGTAAATAATTAAGGAATATTCAAACTAACTAAAACTGTTTTTTCATAGATGGCTAATTTAAATGGTGCAAATCCTCCCGTCCCCAATCCCACACATAACTCGAACTTCTCACTACTCTCGGTTCTTGGAAGGGAAAGACTAACTGGTCCAAACTATATGGACTGGATGCGTAACCTAAGGTTTACCTTGAGGTATGAGAACAAGGAGTATGTTCTCGATGAGCAGATTCCCGTAATTGATGAAGAATCAACCCAAGAGGAGATTGAGGCACACCGGAAACATTATGATGATGCAAATAAAGTGTCTTGTATCATGGCATCTTCCATGAGCCCTGAACTGCAAAAGACTTTTGAAAACACTTGGGCTTATGAAATGAACCAACAGCTAAAAGAAATGTTTCAGGCTAAGGCAAGCAAAGAACGCCTTGATTTGGTGAAATCCCTCATGGCTTGCAAGCCCAAACCCGGAGTTTCTATCTGTGCTTTCGTCTTAGAGATGAAAGGGTACTTTGATAGGTTGGAGTCATTGAACTTGGTATTTGACACAGAGTTTTCCATCGCCATAATTATATCCAGTTTGCCAGCTGTCTACAATCAGTTTGTAATGTCATATCAGATGAATATGAATGAGATGGAAGGCTCAATAATGGAACTCCACAATTTACTGCAAACTGCTGAGCAAGGAATCAAGAAAGATGATGTGTCCTCTGGCTCAGCAGCTCCTGTGTTGACTGTTGGTCAAAGTGCAAAGAAAAGAAAAAGGTCAAATTCTAATTGGAAAAGGAAGACTGTTGACGGAAAGTCTGTTCACAACTCTAAGAAAGGGACTGATAGCATCAAATAGTACTATATTTATATACTAATATTCCCTAGTTTGTGTTTACTTTTATTACATTTACTTGATAAAAGTTATGTATTTCGTTCATATTTACAAAATAGGTAGAAATAGAGTTTAAATTAGAAAATGAATAAAATAGAGTAAATAGAGTAATTTTTGTATAAAAGTTAGTTGTACCAAATATGATTGGGACAAAGTAGTTAAAAGAGTTATAAAAATAAATAAAGTTCGTAAATATTTGAGTTTGAAAAAATAAATGAGTTGAGCAAAAATAGTTAGATTGAAGATTTATTGAAGTTTATGAGTTAGACCAAATAATTGGTTAGGCTAAATATTAGTGGTAAATAATTAAGTTAGTATTATAATAATAACTAATAATAATAATAATAATAATCATATGATCATATTACTAATAACAACAGTAGTACGTAGTAATGTAGAATAATAATAATATTTAATAAATAATTATTATGATGTTTGTTTGTGCAGATCATGTGGAAGTTGGGTCGGTCCAAAAGCCAAACGGATAAAATATATCAAAGCTACGTGATCCAGTAGGAGGCCCAAGTCGGTGGAAATTAAGGAGATCACGTGGGCCGAGTCCCACTCCAAGTCAAAAGGAAAATCGCATGCCAAAAATTAAAAAGGAAGTTTCGGTGAGCATTAAATGCGGTAGGTGGAGCATATGTCGGCTAGCAAAGAAAAAAAGAGAGATCATGCGGCTGGCGTTGGCTTTAGCTTGCGGAGTACACCATTTTGATCTATACGGTGGATCAATATCCATACGCCGTATGGATCTTGTTCCAGCACGGGTATAAATAGCGCCATTTTGAAAGACTTTTTGAACACAATTTTTAGTTAGGGTTTTTATATATTTCGTTTAGGGTTAGTAAAATACGAATTTTAGGTTACTTTTGAAGGCACGAAAAGCTACGGTTAAAGTCATTTCACTTTATCTTTTTGTGATTCATTATTCGGTTTGTATCTACTCTTTATTTAATTCAATTGCAATTATGTTTTTGATATTGAATATTTTGTTTTATGCATATTTGAATATGAATGGATATTTAGTATTTGTGTAGTAATGAAACTTGGATAATGATTATTGACCGATTATATTGCACGTTTATTAAATTGTTTGATTGAAGATGATTATATTATCCGTTGATCCTTATTTATTAGTGGTTATTAGTTATTACTTAACGTGGTCGACGATGTCATTGAGATTGAGTTCCTTTGAGATTGTTGATTATTGATGGTTAGAACTTAGGTTTTGATCATTGCTGAATAGATTGAGTTTGACAGGTTAAGAGACTAATAATTAATTAAATAACCTAAGATGAATAAGACTAATAAGTAATTATTAGTAGGTATTGTTGAGTCATACCGCGAGGATCAATTATAATCAATCGTGAATATTTAATGCATGATTTAGGGAAAGGCACACAATTGACTGATCATCTTGTGACATCGGACCGATGTTCCATGTTGGACCCTAGATTGTAGGAATTAGTTTGACCCGAAACGTTGGCTAGTTCACATTCAATTTAATATCATTGAAGAATTTGGCATTAAGTTGATATAAAAGAAATCACAATTAAACAATTAACGTGCAATGAATTGGAATATATGAATCTGAGTGGAATTATTTACACAATTACTTGCTCCTTCCTATTGTTACCTATTTGTTATTTTAATTTAAAGTCTTTATTTAGTTTTAATTATTATTTACAAATCTTATGTTCGCACGGAACTAAAACGTCCCCCCTTATTTACTGTTTTATTAGTTAATTATTATTTTCTATTTTAATTAATAAACCACTATTCTTGTGTTCCTGAGATCGACCTGGACTTACCATAGCTATACTATTCCGATCGGGTATTCTTGCCTGGTTGTGTGATAGTATTAATAAGGTATTTTCAGTTATAAATTATAAAACGAGACGCTTTCACACGCATCAAGTTTTTGGCGCCGCTGCCGAGGACTCTTAACTGGTTGAACTACGCTGCCGGGGAACACTTAACCGGTTGGACTTTTGTTCTACCGCGGAACGGTGTTGTTTATTATTTAAATTGGAAATTTATTTTAGTTATAAAAAAAAAAAAAAATTGGAAATTTTTTTAGTTAGTTTTTATTTTATTTTATTTTCTTTTCTACTCTTTTTCTTTTTATTTTATTTTGACAGGTATTTATCAAAACATGAATAATGTCCCTGAGAATTTTCAAAAGTCGAGAAACATTTCCATTATGAGTAAAGAGGATATGAAACGATCTTTAAATGAGATGATAGCATATTGGAATAAAGATCTAATTGTGAAGGATATGGAAAGCGACAAGGTGGAAAATTTTGACAAACCAAAAGATGGAGGATATAAGGCAAAACCAAATTTAAAAAAAATATAAGCCTTCACCTTTATCGGAAGAAATTGTCATAAAGTACACACCTCCGCCTCCTTATCAGCTGCTTTGAATAGAAAGTACAATGAAGGATCAATTTTTCCAAAGCTTAAGAAAGATAAAGCTTATCTCGTCCAGTGTTTGTAAACACTCCACAATCTATGGAGACATCAAGTGAAAGAGTGGAAGAAACGAAGACTATTGGCCACAGTCAAGGAGATTCCATTCAACAACTTGAGGAGATGATTCAAACAGATAAGTGTTCTCAATCCTCTGACTCTTTATTTTCTAACGAAATTTTTAGTGAATTTGAACAGGAAGAAGATATGGAGGTAGATTGGTTGCCTTTGCCAAGATTTGATCATTATGATTCTGATGATGAAATACTCGCGTTACTTGATTGTAATGAAGAGGAAATCCTTGAATTGAGAAACCAAGATGGGGTTATGACAGAAGAAGAATTAGTAGCTATTATGGATCCAACTATTGATGAAACTCTGCCATTGCATCCGGAGGTTGAACTATTGGAAGAAGGTGATCGAACAATGGTAAGGATTGGAGATGAAATTGAAAACAGAACTTGTGGTAATCTGACATCAACCAGCAGTTAGATTAAAACTCCGCCAACGGTTGAAGTATCTTGATGCTAGCCGAACGGTCGGTTTTTAGGAATCGCTTCCTGTTGTTGCGGGCCTCCCGCTTGGCTGGGTCAGTGGGTTTTAAATTTATAAAGAGCTGGGGCTCAACTTATAAATACTACCTTCTACACGGGGTGAGTAAGCAGTAAGTATAACTCGAGGTCGTTCTTAAATCGGAGCGAATTGAAACGAAGCGATGCCAAAGATAGGGTTCACTTTTAGGATAGGGTTTGTGCAAGTAGGTAGGTTTTGGTGTTTTAGTTTTCTAATTAATTAATTAACTAAATGCAGGAAAATAAAGATAGAGAAGAATCGGTAGTGATATCGTGTAAAAAGTCACGTTTTTACTACCGATATCTCTCTCATTCTGGAACGATTCTTGGCAAATTAACTCAAATATAGCACAAATCAGTAACATTATGCCAAGAAGGTCAAAACGAGGTTGCACGATAAAAATCAAGTAAAACGGATGTGAAACGAAGATTCCACACACGTTTGAAGATTCAAGGCATAAAAACGAGATTTCAAGACCAAAGTGCCCTTCACCAACATCCATTATTTCCAAGATGTTCGTTTTCGAAATTCGGATCCAACAGAAGAAGAATCAACTGAAACGGGTAAAAAATGAAGATTTCGCGCCCGCCGGAAGATCCAAATGATCCATACGCAATATCTGGAGCTAGGGACCTCATTTTAAGGCATATCCTATGTCAAAATCTTCATTTTTGAATTACAAATCCAACAAAAAAAGAATCGACTCAAACGGACGTATAACGAAGAAAACACGCACGAATCAAGAAACGAAGCAAAAGATCGCGCAACGGGGCGGGGTGGGGCCCACCGCCGCCGGCCACCCTACCCCCGTCCCGTTTTCCGTTTTTAGCAAGTTTTGGTACCCGGTGCGCCTACTTTTCACGTTGTACAGTCCCGGTGCGCCTACTTTTCGTATGGTACATACCACTTTTGGCAAGCTTTCTAACATGCACCTCAAGGCCAACTTGTGCTAATGTGAGCCAAAGCTTACCTATAAATAGGAGGCTCTTGGTTCATTTGAAGACACACCTACATATATCACATATGCATTAGTTACTTTCTCACTTTCTCATTCTACTTTCTTTAAATTAAGCATTAGGTTAGTTTAGCATCTTGTTTAGAGTAGAAAGAAAGCTAGGAACGTGTTGTAATCTTTGGTGTACGCTTGGAGTTACGATCATTAATTCAAGTCTATTCCTTCTCGCATATTAATCTCGGTTATCTCTATCCTTATCTATCTTAATTAAACATGTTTGCTTTAATTATGTTTGCGATCGTTATTACCATGATTAGCGAGTAGATTACTATTGTATTTGTTGTGATGTAGTTAGTATATATAGTTGTGGGATGACTTTGAATACGTCGTGAGATAATATGATGGCCCCTATTCGACTGATTACTCGGTATAGTATTGGAAATGCTTTTGAGCATAGTACAAATATATGGAAGCCAGTAACGACCGAAGGTAGTTGTATTATTGATCGACGTTATAAAATTGGAAACTTTGTGAACGGACTTATCTTGTGATTTTAAACCTAAAACTTATATTTGCCTTTCGATTAACAAACGTGATTGTAACCTTGTAAAGAGGAGTCGCGAACCTCAATACTCGGTCAATAGTTATCTGTGTAAAAACTATGTTTTTAATTGTAACGTCATGCAAGCATTATAAAATGCAATGCGATTACGTGGACTTGCCATGAGTATTGTACACCTCCAATCACAATGTACTTATCATGTAAACATCGCGAAGCAATTAAACTCACAACGGAAACATTGGTAAACAATTCAATACGTTGTGAGTTACCATAGTATTTTCCGACATGGTCTGGGTTTAACTTTCTGTAAAAAGCCGCTAGCATTTTAATTAGTTGTTTTAGTTTAAATTAGATTAGATTAGGTAGGCTAAAGGCTAAATGTCCATTTACGAAAACCTAGGGATTTATTAATTGTATTGAGAAAGGCAAGTTTAAAATCCAACTTAACCCGATACTTTTTATTAAAACCATGAAACCTAAATGTTTTCCCTCGTTTATCACGCTTAAGTTTCATTGGTAGAAATCGATTAAATAAGTCCGGACACAAATTCTAAGTTAGTTGTTTAATGGATTCATAATCATTGTTGTATTAAGAACGGCTAGACATGTTATGGACTTGCTACTCTATTCCTTCGCCCACGAGCGAATACGTTTAATAATATGGGCCACTGACTCCGTCACAGGAGAGTGTGGAGAGTTGAGCATTGTCTGTCTGGTCAGAATCACGACACCTTAGTTCCTCGTGACATATTAGTTGATAACCGACTAATAAGGAATCTATTGGTTATACCATAAGTTAATGAATCTCATAAGCAATCCAATTTAGTTAATCATTTTCCCGTAAGAGTCATCATCCCATAATTATTAACTAACGAACTCACAACAAATACTACTTTGCCATATCTGATATCCTATTACATTTTATCCGCTTAATTTAGTTTAATTAGTTAACTGAACCAAAACCCCCAACGCACTCTTTTAAAACATTTACTAGAAAAGAAAGATTGATTGGATCACCTCAGTTTCAATTCAGTTTCTCTTTAAGAACGACTCTAGGTCCAACTTACCGCCTACTAACCTTTTGGTTCAGTACTAGTAAGTCACACTTAGACCCCAGCAATTATAAATTTAAAACCACCCGTTGTTTTCGATAGCAACAAGTTTTTGGCGCCGCTGCCGGGGAGACTAACTGTCCGATCCAGAGGCCCAACCAATCCCAATTCTAGTAAACCCTTAGGATAAAACCTTCTAAAAAAAAAAACACAAAAATATTTCCTTTATTGTCTATTTTCTTTTATTGTCTTTTCTTTTAGTTTATGACCTGTTCCCCTAGATCTGCACCACAGTTTAACTTTCCAAATCCAGAACTTATAATACGCACTATTCGACGAGAAAAGAAGCAATATGCACTTAAGCAAGTAATGGCTGAACGCATCACTCTCGCTGACAACAGTAAACCCTCTATCGAAGGAAGAGGAGGACCAATTCTTTACCCTGAAACCCCTGGTCAATCTTTCGAGCTTAAACACCACATCATCCAACTAATCCAAAACCACTGTCAATTCCACGGATTGCCCAGTGATGACCCAAACTCTCACCTCGACAAGTTCATCTCTCTCTCAAACTCCTACAAGCAAAACGGAATTGGCCAAGATACAATCCGTTTATACCTTTTCCCTTATTCGCTCACCCATCATGCGCAAACATGGTTTGAAGGTTTAGAGACCGGCTCTATCCCTTCATGGACTGTGATGGCGACAAAGTTCCTAACCAAGTACTTTCCGCCCTCTAAACAAACCAAACTCCAAAATGACATCATGAACTTTCGACAAGCTTTCGATGAGTCATTATATACCGCATGGGAACGATTCAAAGGAGCCTTGAAGAAATGCCCTAATCACCGACTCGATAAGTCTGCCCAATTGTGCACCTTCTACAATGGTTTAGATCCTAACCACCGAACCACCCTCGATGCTGCTGCACAAGGAAGCTTCATGGCAAAGACCGACGAAGAAGGATGGAACCTTATCAAAAACATGACTATGCACCACCACGATTGGAATTCTGGAGATCACTCAACATCTTCCAAACCTATCGCTGCTGCAAACCCGATTCCAGTCGAAGCAATTAAGACACTAGCAGAGAAAATGGACTCGCTCGTCAAACAGTTTGGAGAACTTAAGAAACAACAGCACCAAGCACACCAAATGCAAGTCTGTCAACACTGCACCAACCCGCAACCATCTGGAGAATACCAAGTTGAATACGAAGAAGCAGATGGCACTGTCTACTATGCTCAGTTTCCAGCTCGACCACCCGGTTTCAACCAAAACAACAACCAACCTAGAGGACCTCCCTTTCCGCCAAGAAACAACCAACAACCATACCAACCCCGATACCCACCTAGATATCCACCCTACCAGCAACAATCACAACTTCCTTACAATCAACCCCTTGCACTTCCTGCACCCACTTCCGACACAAACCAAACCACTGAACAAGCCACCAAGACAAATGCCCCAGCTTCAAGTTCAGACGACGCCTTCACCCAATTCATGCAAGGTCAACACCTGCTCAACCAAAAGACGTCCGCTAGACAAGATCAAGCCGACCTCTTCATGAGAAATCAATTGGCTGTGCTAAAGAATTTGGAAGCTCAAATTGGACAATTGGCACAACGTCTTGAGAATAGACCCCGAGGAAGTTTGCCCAGCAAAGCTGTTCAAAATCCGCATATTGAGGAAGCAAAGCAACTTACAACACCAAAGGAAGCAGCCACTACTCCACCTGCTGCTGTTCCAGTAAAGGAAGAACCAAAGGTCAAGACACCAGCTGTGGAAACCACTCAAACCATGAACAAAGAGGTTAGAATCCCTTACCCCGCTAGACTTAAAGTTCAACCTAGGAAACTGTCGTCCTTTAAGTTAGACGGAAAATTCTTTGATACCATGTCTAGAGTTCCTGGTCGTAATAAGTATATTAGAAAGTTACTATCCACCAAAGACAAATTGCCTGAAGTGAACAACATTCCCCTTAGTTCTGAAACCTCAGCCCTACTTAAAAATAGCCTTCTAGAAAAATTAGGAGATACTGGTAGATTTACACTCCCTTGTTATATCTACAATTCCGGAAATATGAGCGCTTTAGCCGACTTAGGAGCCAGCATTAACCTTATGCCCTACTCCCTATTTAAAAGGCTAGAACTTGAAAACTTGAAACCCACTAAGATGACCCTCCAGCTAGCCGACCAATCTGTTAGATACCCCAAGGGAATAGCTGAGAATGTCCTTGTTCAAGTCAACAAATTTTTCTTTCCAACGGATTTCGTGGTAATGGATATCCACGAGGACATAAACATCCCAATTATCCTTGGAAGACCATTCATGAATACAGCTAGAGCAGTGATTGAGGTGTATAACCACACGATTGTTTTACGATCACATGATGAAAGCATCACTTACAAGATCGACTAACCGGAATGCACCCCAGAAGAGGAAGAATGTTGTGCTATATCCACAGGAAAAGTCTGTTCCGATGATGAATCAGAACCAGAGGAGGAACCGCAATTCACCCGGTCATCAGTACTCATTTCTGACACTGAATACGACCCAGAAGAGGAAGAATACGAGGAAGTAGATGAAGAAATTGAATCTGACCCTGAAGAGGAAGAAGAAGAGGAAGAGGAAGAAATGGAAGAAGATGAAGATCACACTGATTCGCCACAAATGGCCGAAGTTAAAAGGATACAAAACTGTGATGACTGCTCTTCATCAGGAGAATCAGTTGATTACGGAGTTATCCGCCAAGAACTCAGATCCTCTCATCTTAAAAGAATGGGAAACATCCTGAATTCCTATCTCGATCCATCAAAACCCTTTACCAGAACCCGACTCCAAGACATAGAAATCTTTGAAGAAGGACTCCGATCATCACCACACCCAGACCAGTATGCCAAACTACTACAGAGAATTTCTGCATATAAGACACGTCAACCAGGAAGCTTTGCCGAAGAGTACATTCATGACATAACAACCGAAGTCCGAACCATCGAAATCGATAGTTCTCGACCCTTCAACAACGCGCCCTCAGACGAAGAACTCCACCAATTTCCAGATTCACGTGATAAGGACTCCGACTGCAACAGTGAATGTGATGACAATTACGTCAACATCACTATCAACGAACGCTCTATTCCAAAATCTCCTCTTGCTCCCCCTAATTCCCCTGCTGTCGCAACTGAGAGACTAGAAATCCCTCTTATAAATACTCATCAAGACATGATCGAGACGATTGACGAATACAACGATGTCCGAATCATCGTAGAAGCTATCAAAGAGTCAACTAACGACTACAACACCGCACAGAGACACATGATAAGGGCAATCATACGAGACTACGATTCATACTTCGCCAATTATGGAGAACCAGAGCCCAGCACTCTTCGGAGAAACATTCGAGCATTCTCTGACCTGCTTCAAGAACAACTTACCAGAGAAGCTCGACAGCGAGAAAGACCCAACTACCCAATGGGAGAAATCGAATTCTACGGAAACCAAAGGCGAATATACCAAAAAGTATATTGTGCCTTAGCAGGGTCAGCTTTTCCGTACTCATCAAGTCAAAAAGCTATTCTTGCATCAATGAGAACCAATCTGGAAAGAGCCACAGGGAACCCAAGAAGTTATGCCGACATCAGAATGGTGGGAGATCTTAGAACCCTTCTAGATCTCATCGAAACTGGAGAGCACCTCACGGCGTCAGAGAATTGCAGGATCGTCATTCAATCCACCATTGGGCACCACATTGAACTAATAATTGATGAGCTGAACAAGCCAGCCTATGAAGAAGAAACTCGTGAGGTACCGAGATTCATCCCGCACATGTCGTAAATCAATTTAGCCACTTATGTGACTACCCGACTGCGCGAAATGTACCAAGAAGAAGATGTAGAACTCGACGTCTACCGAAATGGATATCGCGAGATATTCAGCAAATTAATTTGCATCTTCACCGACTCGGATTTTCCCTTCAACCGCGAGCAACATCAACTAATCAGACAAGTGTGCCAAGCAACCAGATCCTTCGGAGGAGACCCTTGGGCTAATGATTTTAAGGAAGTGAAAACCGAATTCATGACTTTAATCGCCTCGATAGGAAGAAACCACCCACGGCGTGAAATCGTTCGAACTTACACCTGCACTCGCATTGACCCTAACGGGCCAGTTACAAGGGCAGTTCGATACATCTGCTATGGAATGGCAATTCTCGACCGACTCGCCACCGATCACTTCAAAAGCTTCAGAATGCTATCCACCAACCCACCAACCCTCATTGCTGACATGATAGAGCAATTCCTACAGTACTACCCACCACGATACTCTCTACCAAGGAACCACAGTGACCACGCCACCACTACTGATGCATCAAGCATCATCTGAAGAAGAAAAGGACTAAGTCGAGCTCTCGACTTTAAAAGAGCGCTTCTCGGGAGGCAACCCGTGTTTGTTTTTACATTTCTGCAATTTTACTTTCCAAGAAGTGATGAGATCTCCGACTATCTTTCACACTCGGATCATACAAAGAATGCTCCAGCTTGCAAGGAAGCATCAACAACCGAAGAATAGTATATCCGACGAGTTCACACTCACGAGACCAATCACAAGAAGACTTGATCAAGAATGCACCAAAGAAGACAAAGACCGGCAGATACAACCAAAAGAACACTGCAATCACCGGGGAGTATTTCTAAAACCGTTTCTTTCATTCGTTTTAAATATACAATATCCATTATGCTTATCACTAAGTGTGGGATTCAAACCCAGCACACACACTGAAAGAATGAGTCTTAGATGTTTAAAACCCTAAGTGTGGGATTTTACCCCATTCAGAGCTTAGTATAACATCGAGGACGATGTTCCTTTAAGTGTGGGATAGCAGTAGTTGCACTACTGTTAAATGGACATTGGTATATGCTTGATTCTAAATCGTTGCTCTTTATTAGACCTTGCTTCTCCATAAAAGTAAACAAAATTTTTCAAAACTAAGTTAAAAATATGAAGAAAATGAAAAATTGTAAAAGAACGATTTACTTTGGGGAAGAAAGAAAAATAAAATGTAAGTTCTTTTGAAAAACAAGTTTGACAATCCCATAAAGAGCATCGCATGACTAAGCACACAACAAACCAACTTTCGATTCGTGAGGTACCTTGAGCCATATGAAAAGCATTCACTTTTAATGCTTCACTTTTTCGATTCGTGAGTGTGCCGATGTATGCGTTTAGAATGAGAACTTGCTCTTGTTATGCATTTCGAATCCGAACTTGTGAGTCAAAAAGGAGATCGAATCACATCATTCTTGAACCCATCCATACACCTAAAATAAATACCTTACCCCTTTACCTACTCAAAAACATCCCTCAAACTTCCTACAAAGTTCCAAAGATGAAAAAAGAGAAAAATCAAGGATATGACATCAAAGTCCCAAGAAAATTCGAAGAAAAGAAAGTCAAATGGAGAAAGAAGACTCCGACCAAAATAGAAAGAAGGCGTCAATCCTCCCGAAAATTCAAAATTTCCAACTTTCCGCTTAACCAAAAAGAAAACCCAACAAAACCCCTCTCACACCACCAACATTCCACCACCAAAAAAAAAAAAAACCTTACATCACTTCCCTTAGAATGATTGTGGCTAGATCGACTTCGCGCTCACCAAAAAGGTAACGATTTGATACTCGATCAAGCCTATGACGATAAACAATACATGACTGGCGTTCTGAGCGATTGATATGATAGAATAGGAAACCCTAAACACTTTGAGTGATTGGAGTGACCACCTTGAGAGGATCGCCTAGTCATGTATCAACGATCAATGATCAAAAGCATGCTCCTAAAGATTACAACCTTGCTTTCTAAAATATCAAATATCTTTATTTTTCCAAAACCCCCTTAGTAAAAAGTTTCCATCTTAAAATAATTTCATTATCTGCTTATCTTTAACCATGTTGAACGTTAGTTTGCTTGAGGACAAGCAAAGTTCTAAGTGTGGGATACTTGATATCGCGTAAAAAGTCACGTTTTTACTACCGATATCTCTCTCATTCTGGAAGGATTCTTGCCAAATTAACTCAAATATAGCACAAATCAGTAACATTATGCCAAGAAGGTCAAAACGAGGTTGCACGATAAAAATCAAGTAAAACGGATGTGAAACGAAGATTCCACACACGTTTAAAGATTCAAGGCATAAAAACGAGATTTCAAGACCAAAGTGCCCTTCAATAACATCCATTATTTCCAAGATGTTCATTTTCGAAATTCGGATCCAACAGAAGAAGAATCAACTGAAACAGGTAAAAAATGAAGATTTCGCGCCCGCCGGAAGATCCAAATGATCCATACGCAATATCTGGAGCTAGGGACCTCATTTTAAGGCATATCCTATGTCAAAATCTTTTTTTTTTGAATTACGAATCCAACAAAAAAAGAATCGACTCAAACGGACGTATAACGAAGAAAACACGCACGAATCAAGAAACGAAGCAAAAGATCGCGCAACGGGGCGGGGTGGGGCCCACCGCCGCCGGCCACCTGGCTGGCGCCGCCGGCCACCCTACCCCCGTCCCGGTTTCCGTTTTTAGCAAGTTTTGGTACCCGGTGCGCCTACTTTTCGCGTTGTACAGTACCCGGTGCGCCTACTTTTCGTATGGTACATACCACTTTTGGCAAGCTTTCTAACATGCACCTCAAGGCCAACTTGTGCTAATGTGAGCCAAAGCTTACCTATAAATAGGAGGCTCTTGGTTCATTTGAAGACACACCTACATATATCACATATGCATTAGTTAATTTCTCACTTTCTCATTCTACTTTCTTTAAATTAAGCATTAGGTTAGTTTAGCATCTTGTTTAGAGTAGAAAGAAAGCTAGGAACGTGTTGTAATCTTTGGTGTACGCTTGGAGTTACGATCATTAATTCAAGTCTATTCCTTCTCGCATATTAATCTCGGTTATCTCTATCCTTATCTATCTTAATTAAACATGTTTGCTTTAATTATGTTTGCGATCGTTATTACCATGATTAGCGAGTAGATTACTATTGTATTTGTTGTGATGTAGTTAGTATATATAGTTGTGGGATGACTTTGAATGCGTCGTGAGATAATATGACGGCCCCTATTCGACTGATTACTCGGTATAGTATTGGAAATGCTTTTGAGCATAGTACAAATATATGGAAGCCAGTAACGACCGAAGGTAGTTGTATTATTGATCGACGTTATAAAATTGGAAACTTTGTGAACGGACTTATCTTGTGATTTTAAACCTAAAACTTATATTCTCCTTTCGATTAACAAACGTGATTGTAACCTTGTAAAGAGGAGTCGCGAACCTCAATACTCGGTCAATAGTTATCTGTGTAAAAACTATGTTTTTAATTGTAACGTCATGCAAGCATTATAAAATGCAATGCGATTACGTGGACTTTCCATGAGTATTGTACACCTCCAATCACAATGTACTTATCATGTAAACATCGCGAAGCAATTAAACTCACAACGGAAACATTGGTAAACAATTCAATACGTTGTGAGTTACCATAGTATTTTCCGACATGGTCTGGGTTTAACTTTCTGTAAAAAGCCGCTAGCATTTTAATTAGTTGTTTTAGTTTAAATTAGATTAGATTAGGTAGGCTAAAGGCTAAATGTCCATTTACGAAAACCTAGGGATTTGTTAATTGTATTGAGAAAGGCAAGTTTAAAATCCAACTTAACCCGATACTTTTTATTAAAACCATGAAACCTAAAGTACGGTACGCAAGAAACCTAAATGTTTTCCCTCGTTTATCACGCTTAAGTTTCATTGGTAGAAATCGATTAAATAAGTCCGGACACAAATTCTAAGTTAGTTGTTTAATGGATTCATAATCATTGTGGTATTAAGAACGGCTAGACATGTTATGGACTTGCTACTCTATTCCTTCGCCCACGAGCGAATACGTTCAATAATATGGGCCACTGACTCCGTCACAGGAGAGTGTGGAGAGTTGAGCATTGTCTGTCTGGTCAGAATCACGACACCTTAGTTCCTCGTGACATATTAGTTGATAACCGACTAATAAGGAATCTATTGGTTATACCATAAGTTAATGAATCTCATAAGCAATCCAATTTAGTTAATCATTTTCCCGTAAGAGTCATCATCCCATAATTATTAACTAACGAACTCACAACAAATACTACTTTGCCATATCTGATATCCTATTACATTTTATCCGCTTAATTTAGTTTAATTAGTTAACTGAACCAAAACCCCCAACGCACTCTTTTAAAACATTTACTAGAAAAGAAAGTTGATTGGATCACCTCAGTTTCAATTCAGTTTCTCTTTAAGAACGACTCTAGGTCCAACTTACCGCCTACTAACCTTTTGGTTCAGTACTAGTAAGTCACACTTAGACCCCAGCAATTATAAATTTAAAACCACCCGTTGTTTTCGATAGCAACAAGTTTTTGGCGCCGCTGCCGGGGAGACTAACTGTCCGATCCAGAGGCCCAACCAATCCCAATTCTAGTAAACCCTTAGGATAAAACCTTCTAAAAAAAAAAACACAAAAACATTTCCTTTATTGTCTATTTTCTTTTATTGTCTTTTCTTTTAGTTTATGACCTGTTCCCCTAGATCTGCACCACTGTTTAACTTTCCAAATCCAGAACTTATAATACGCACTATTCGACGAGAAAAGAAGCAATATGCACTTAAGCAAGCAATGGCTGAACGCATCACTCTCGCTGACAACAGTAAACCCTCTATCGAAGGAAGAGGAGGACCAATTCTTTACCCTGAAACCCCTGGTCAATCTTTCGAGCTTAAACACCACATCATCCAACTAATCCAAAACCACTGTCAATTCCACGGATTGCCCAGTGATGACCCAAACTCTCACCTCGACAAGTTCATCTCTCTCTCAAACTCCTACAAGCAAAACGGAATTGGCCAAGATACAATCCGTTTATACCTTTTCCCTTATTCGCTCACCCATCATGCGCAAACATGGTTTGAAGGTTTAGAGACCGGCTCTATCCCTTCATGGACTGTGATGGCGACAAAGTTCCTAACCAAGTACTTTCCGCCCTCTAAACAAACCAAACTCCGAAATGACATCATGAACTTTCGACAAGCTTTCGATGAGTCATTATATACCGCATGGGAACGATTCAAAGGAGCCTTGAAGAAATGCCCTAATCACCGACTCGATAAGTCT
Source organism: Helichrysum umbraculigerum (assembly GCA_949592205.1). Taxonomy (NCBI): domain Eukaryota; kingdom Viridiplantae; phylum Streptophyta; class Magnoliopsida; order Asterales; family Asteraceae; genus Helichrysum; species Helichrysum umbraculigerum. The sequence goes on from CATIUR010000004.1 coordinate 97,983,668, forward strand.
GCCCAATTGTGCACCTTCTACAATGGTTTAGATCCTAACCACCGAACCACCCTCGATGCTGCTGCACAAGGAAGCTTCATGGCAAAGACCGACAAAGAAGGATGGAACCTTATCAAAAACATGACTATGCACCACCACGATTGGAATTCTGGAGATCACTCAACATCTTCAAAACCTATCGCTGCTGCAAACCCGATTCCAGTCGAAGCAATTAAGACACTAGCAGAGAAAATGGACTCGCTCGTCAAACAGTTTGGAGAACTTAAGAAACAACAGCACCAAGCACACCAAATGCAAGTCTGTCAACACTACACCAACCCGCAACCATCTGGAGAATACCAAGTTGAATACGAAGAAGCAGATGGCACTGTCTACTATGCTCAGTTTCCAGCTCGACCACCCGGTTTCAACCAAAACAACAACCAACCTAGAGGACCTCCCTTTCCGCCAAGAAACAACCAACAACCATACCAACCCCGATACCCACCTAGATATCCACCCTACCAGCAACAATCACAACTTCCTTACAATCAACCCCTTGCACTTCCTGCACCCACTTCCGACACAAACCAAACCACTGAACAAGCCACCAAGACAAATGCCCCAGCTTCAAGTTCAGACGACGCCTTCACCCAATTCATGCAAGGTCAACACCTGCTCAACCAAAAGACGTCCGCTAGACAAGATCAAGCCGACCTCTTCATGAGAAATCAATTGGCTGTGCTAAAGAATTTGGAAGCTCAAATTGGACAATTGGCACAACGTCTTGAGAATAGACCCCGAGGAAGTTTGCCCAGCAACACTGTTCAAAATCCGCATATTGAGGAAACAAAGCAACTTACAACACCAAAGGAAGCAGCCACTACTCCACCTGCTGCTGTTCCAGTAAAGGAAGAACCAAAGGTCAAGACACCAGCTGTGGAAACCACTCAAACCATGAACAAAGAGGTTAGAATCCCTTACCCCGCTAGACTTAAAGTTCAACCTAGGAAACTGTCGTCCTTTAAGTTAGACGGAAAATTCCTTGATACCATGTCTAGAGTTCCTGGTCGTAATAAGTATATTAGAAAGTTACTATCCACCAAAGACAAATTGCCTGAAGTGAACAACATTCCCCTTAGTTCTGAAACCTCAGCCCTACTTAAAAATAGCCTTCCAGAAAAATTAGGAGATACTGGTAGATTTACACTCCCTTGTTATATCTACAATTCCGGAAATATGAGCGCTTTAGCCGACTTAGGAGCCAGCATTAACCTTATGCCCTACTCCCTATTTAAAAGGCTAGAACTTGAAAACTTGAAACCCACTAAGATGACCGTCCAGCTAGCCGACCAATCTGTTAGATACCCCAAGGGAATAGCTGAGAATGTCCTTGTTCAAGTCGACAAATTTTTCTTTCCAACGGATTTCGTGGTAATGGATATCCACGAGGACATAAACATCCCAATTATCCTTGGAAGACCATTCATGAATACAGCTAGAGCAGTGATTGAGGTGTATAACCACACGATTGTTTTACGATCACATGATGAAAGCATCACTTACAAGATCGACTAACCGGAATGCACCCCAGAAGAGGAAGAATGTTGTGCTATATCCACAGGAAAAGTCTGTTCCAATGATGAATCAGAACCAGAGGAGGAACCGCAATTCACCCGGTCATCAGTACTCATTTCTGACACTGAATACGACCCAGAAGAGGAAGAATACGAGGAAGTAGATGAAGAAATTGAATCTGACCCTGAAGAGGAAGAAGAAGAGGAAGAGGAAGAAATGGAAGAAGATGAAGATCACACTGATTCGCCACAAATGGCCGAAGTTAAAAGGATACAAAACTGTGATGACTGCTCTTCATCAGGAGAATCAGTTGATTACGGAGTCATCCGCCAAGAACTCAGATCCTCTCATCTTAAAAGAATGGGAAACATCCTGAATTCCTATCTCGATCCATCAAAACCCTTTACCAGAACCCGACTCCGAGACATAGAAATCTTTGAAGAAGGACTCCGATCATCACCACACCCAGACCAGTATGCCAAACTACTACAGAGAATTTCTGCATATAAGACACGTCAACCAGGAAGCTTTGTCGAAGAGTACATTCATGACATAACAACCGAAGTCCGAACCATCGAAATCGATAGTTCTCGAACCTTCAACAACGCGCCCTCAGACGAAGAACTCCACCAATTTCCAGATTCACGTGATAAGGACTCCGACTGCAACAGTGCATGTGATGACGATTACGTCAACATCACTATCGACGAACGCTCTATTCCAAAATCTCCTCTTGCTCCCCCTAATTCCCCTGCTGTCGCAACTGAGAGACTAGAAATCCCTCTTATAGATACTCATCAAGACATGATCGAGATGCTAAACTAACAAGGGGAGAATGTAACAACCCCAAATTTTGGGCCAATTTAAAATTTTCCTAATTACGTGTTTACTACTTGTATTTAATATGAAATAGGATTAAATACGTGACTTACTTATATATATATATATATATATATAGGTGATATATATATACACGTATACGATTCGTTCAAATAGTATAAAAACAACAATTGTACAAACATACGGACGTTGGTAAAACAAATATTAAATAATGTGGAATTATTTAATTACTCGAACTAATACTTTGTATTATGTTTATAATATAATGGACACGTACACTTTTAACTAAAACGCTACCGAACTTTACGAAAACGCGACCAACCGACAAAACAAAATAAAGTTATAAGTTACAACTTAAAAACAAGTGTTTTAGTGAAATACTTCAACTAAATTATCGAATATTATTTCGTATTTTAAAAACGTACAAATAAACGCGTATAAATTATTTTAACGTTTTAAACGACCAGGGAAACGAACACCGCACTGAGCGCAAACACGGAGGAGCAAAAATTGGTGAGACCACACCTTGGTGGCCCCACCAAAACCGGCCAAGACATGGGGCATCACCCCCATGCCTCTTTGACCATTAAGCAAACCAAACACACCCTTTACACTCAATCTATCTCTCACTCAATCTCTCAAACTCTCTCATCTCTTTCTCATCCTCACCACCGCCATCCTCAAACCACCACAAAAACACCATTAAAACACCTCGAAGGTCTAGACCCGTTTGGAGAAAAGTGATCACGAGAACGAGGGCTACAACTCCATCTTTTCGGATTTTCGTTTCGACAACTTTGTAAGTTTTCCGGCGACTTTCGAATTTTTCCGATTTCAATTATTTTGCTAGATTATTGTTCCCCTAGCTAAATGATGTCCAAATATATAATTAAAACTCGTTTTTGAAAACAATATCGAAAATGTCGGTTTTGGTCACTTTTAAGAAAACGACACCACAAACACTAAAAACGACAACCAATAATTTTTATGAACTCTTTGTAACATATTAGAACTTGTGTAAAAGTTTCGGGTCAAACCGAGGTCGTTTGACCCCAAAAATTGAACCCCAAAAACGTAACAGCCTTGTGTTGCGTCAGACCAAAAATCTATGAGACACAAGGCTTGTGTCGCATAGAAGCATAAGACACAAGGCTTGTGTCGCATAATCCATAAGACACAAGCGTTGTGTCGCATAAAACATAAGACACAAGCGTTGTGTCGCATAAACCATAAGACACAAGGATTGTGTCGCATAAACCATAAGACACAAGGACTGTGTCGCATTTTGTGTCGCATTAAGTTGCGTATTATAAGACACAAGCCTTGTGTTGCGGAACACAGCACTGTGTCGCATTTAGTGTCGCAAAAACCCAAAAACAGATACTAAAAACATTCTAAGTGTTTAAAAACCACTTTTCGACAACCAAATCAAATACGATATGACTTATACATGAAAATACTATACTTTTGGAAGTATACACAAATACTCGAATACGTACAAGATTATACTTAACCGAACGTGAGATTTCACTCACGTACACACACGAGATTGCACTCAAAAATACTTAGGAGATTACACTCCAACGAACTTAAACTTGTACAACTACACGGGATTGCACCCGATGCGAACTTATGAGTTCACTCCAAATACTTACGTGTGGGATTACATGCTAACTGATACGAACTTACACTCGAACACATACGAGATTTCACCCGTACACTTGGGGATTACACCCACTCGGATTTACATTACTTGAACCTTACACAATGCAATACCAAAGTACATTACAACTATACAATTTCTACAAATACATAATAATAATATGAGATTATTATTACACGCCGATACCAACGGGCCGTACAACTTTTCTACAAACTACAACTTACAAACAAATACAAACGTACAAACAACAAATGGACATTAACTAGTTTGGGAACAACTAGCATGGATACCTTACAAGTATTCCATTTACTTACTAAACCTTATGCGTACTAGGACGCTAAGGGTTGCTAGTTCGGGATACTACTTTGCTTGCTTACTGCATTGTCTGCTAGACTCAGGTGAGTCTCACAGCCCCTATTTTACTGTTTTCACTCAGGGGTGAGATGCATTACTGTTTTACGTGAACACACGTACTTACTTGCTGGCATGAATTACTTACTTTACTGAATTACGGATACGCCAATTGCATGAGTTTCGACTAATCCAATGAAAGCCTCCTAATCATAGTTGTTAGTTATGGGATAAGCGCGAGTTTTAGTATATGGATCCATATGGGACTGACAATCCCCACCCGGGGTAGCACGCACTACCACGAACCGTTACTGTAGAAACGGGCGTTTCTTACTCGTTTCATATGAATGTTTTGGATTACATTCACGGGGGTACTATTATTTACTGTACGTTAAGCTTCAACTATGGTGGCTCATGGCAAGGGTATCAAACGGTTAGCATGACCTGCAACCACCACTTACTTACTGGCTGGCTAATGATTTACAAATACAACTGTTACTTGTGTGTTCAAACTATTTACTTACAAACCTGTGAGATTCACCAACCTTTTGGTTGACCGTTTTAGTATTGCTTCTCAGGTACACAGCATCAGTAGGGATGCCCAGCAGGATATGCTTATTAGCTCGAGTCGCATGCATTTACAAGCTTGGAGATTTTTATACATTACTTTTGTACTAGTTGTTATGTATTAGAATCTCTAGGAATTTACTCGAAACTCGAGCTTGTATTTTGAACTATTTATGTATTAATGTAATAACTTTTCGAACGTCTCATTTAGAGTCGTTCACTGTATCCTTTGTGCTTGTGATTATTGATTAGTAACACCCAAAAACTCGCTTCCGCAAACCATCAAATTTGGGGGTGTTACAGATTGGTATCAGAGCCTAAGGTTATAGTGAACTAGGTTGCATTTAGTGGGCCTAGACTATGACCGTTAGGCAGTATTCCTCACTAGGTATAACTGGTTCAGGAATTACATCATACAAGTTTAATTTAACATAGCCTGATCAACTATGTACAATTAAATGGAGATGATGTGACATCTAAAATGGGTTATGTTGAACAGGAATGCAATAGCTGACTCTGACCTCGAGAGAACCGGGACTTTTACTTGATTGTGCTAGACACACACTAGGCGGTTATGTGATATATATATATATATATATATATATATATATATATATATATATATATATATATATATATATATACATAGGCCTCTTTCTCCGATACGATACTCTCTCTCGACTACTGCGAAATTCATTTTTCAACTTACATCAAACGAACGACAACTCGATTCTCGTCGTTCCATCCTTACTCAACTTTTATGAATTCACAAATACCGACATACTTCCGAAGGCCTCGACTACATACTGCTCTCTAAGCTATTATATACTGAAGGTATAGGGATAGGCCTTGTCCGATGATATTTTGTTTACCACCCACACCATTATAACTGACAAACATAGCTACTCCAACATCTTTCGATATAAAGATCGGGACTTTGTTTTCATTCGCTACTCCTACCTAATTCTACGTTTATAACATTCTACAACGTACACCACTGTACCGTTAGGTGTATCCTAGGAAAAACATTTCCAATAAATTTCAACATGCTTTTACCCTGGAACTTTTCATAACCTCTGTTTTTGAACAGTTTTTGTTAAACAAAAATTCCAAAACTTTGTCGCTGACCATAATTTCAACCGAACCATTTTCAACTCAAGTTTTCATCAGACTTCAAATTTTGCAACCGAATTTCATCGTCAAAATTTTATAACAAACGTATTTCTATCAAACATGTTACAAAATTTCTTACAAAATGTTTTATAAAATTCTCAGAATTTCCAAAAACCGTATAAACTTACTTATAGTACACAACTTTAAACAAATTTCAAATTTTGGCGTAGTTTCTCTGAACTTACTAAATCATCACCATCATAAATTTTGTTCAAACCCTCACATGTTCTTTATTTGTTGTTTCAAGGAACATGCCTCCTCGACGACAAGTCACGCTTAGTGAAGCCGAACTCGCGGGTCTGATTGCCCGTAGTGTAGCCCAAGCCTTAGCTGTCCGAGCAACCAATCCTGGTAGCGAAGATACGGCTAACAATACACCACCACCCAAAACCTGCACCTACAAGGACTTCCAGAACTGCAAGCCCTTGAGCTTTCAAGGCACTGAAGGAGCGATCGGTCTAATACGATGGATCGAGAAAATCGAATCAGTGTTCCTCATCTGCAACTGCACGGAAGAGGATAAAGTCAAGTTCGCCGCCAGCACTTTTTTCTGACACCGCCCTTACCTGGTGGAACACCTATGCTCAGACTGTGAGTGTTGCCAATGCTTACAAACTACAGTGGGATGAACTGAAGAATATGCTGAGGGGCGAGTACTGCCCAAGAGATGAACTGAAACAACTAGAAGTGGAATTTTGGAACCACAAAATGCAAGGTGACGACATCACTGGTTACACCAACCGCTTTCACCAACTGGCGCTTCTGTGCCCATCCATGGTTGATCCCGAGTACAAAAGGATTGAGAAATACGTCGATGGACTTCCTGAGCGACTTCAAGACTTAGTAACTTCGTCCAAACCGGGTACTATTCAGAATGCCATTCGCATGGCACATGAACTGACAGCAAACTCTGTTCGCCGTGGCTCAACTCCTGCCCCATCTGCAAACAAACGCAAATGGGAAGCCAATCCCCACTCATCCAACCCTACCTCTGACAAAAAGCCTGCAACTGTCAATGCCAATGACTCGAAGGCTTACAAGGGGAAGAAGCCTTACTGTTCCACATGCAGTATGCATCATAATGGCTCCTGTCCCTGCACCAACTGCAAGAAATTCGGGCATCTGGCCAAGGACTGCCGAAACAACCCTACTGGTACCGATACTGCTGCACCCAAGACCAGCTATGAGTGCAATGGTACCGGGCACTTCAGGAAGGATTGCCCGAAGCTGAAACTCAGAACCAACAATGCGAAAGGAAGAGCTTATATAATTAACGCTGGGGAGGATGACCCGAACCCGAGACTTTGTGATTTGCTCAACCCGGGTACGCACATATCTAGATTACCCGAACTACTTAACAACTTATGCATATTTCCTTGCATTCTATGTACTTTCCTAGATCCTAAGTACACAATAGGATTAGGAAACGACCGACTACTTGAATCCTGACAGCGCAAATTGTTTTGCAATTTAAATACAGCAAACGAACTTCTCTCCCAAACACCTCACACTAGTTGAGACCGGGAACTCGAACACTTTCACTTGATTCGCAACTGACCATGTTCCGTGGACAAATGGTCGATACTCTTTACAAATTTTCCCAAACGATACCGATTACTACTTCGAACAAATTTCGGGACGAAATTCTTCTAACAAGGGGAGAATGTAACAACCCCAAATTTTGGGCCAATTTAAAATTTTCCTAATTACGTGTTTACTACTTGTATTTAATATGAAATAGGATTAAATACGTTACTTACTTATATATATATAGGTGATATATATATACACGTATACGATTCGTTCAAATCGTATAAAAACAACAATTGTACAAACATACGGACGTTGGTAAAACAAATATTAAATAATGTGGAATTATTTAATTACTCGAACTAATACTTTGTATTATGTTTATAATATAATGGACACGTACACTTTTAACTAAAACGCTACCGAACTTTACGAAAACGCGACCAACCGACAAAACAAAATAAAGTTATAAGTTACAACTTAAAAACAAGTGTTTTAGTGAAATACTTCAACTAAATTATCGAATATTATTTCGTATTTTAAAAACGTACAAATAAATGCGTATAAATTATTTTAACGTTTTAAACGACCAGGGAAACGAACACCGCACGGAGCGCAAACACGGAGGAGCAAAAATTGGTGAGACCACACCTTGGTGGCCCCACCAAAACCGGCCAAGACATGGGGCATCACCCCCATGCCTCTTTGACCATTAAGCAAACCAAACACACCCTTTACACTCAATCTATCTCTCACTCAATCTCTCAAACTCTCTCATCTCTTTCTCATCCTCACCACCGCCATCCTCAAACCACCACAAAAACACCATTAAAACACCTCGAAGGTCTAGACCCGTTTGGAGAAAAGTGATCACGAGAACGAGGGCTACAACTCCATCTTTTCGGATTTTCGTTTCGACAACTTTGTAAGTTTTCCGGCGACTTTTAAATTTTTCCGATTTCAATTATTTTGCTAGATTATTGTTCCCCTAGCTAAATGATGTCCAAATATATAATTAAAACTCGTTTTTGAAAACATTATCGAAAATGTCGGTTTTGGTCACTTTTAAGAAAACGACACCACAAACACTAAAAACGACAACCAATAACTTTTACGAACTCTTTGTAACATACTAGAACTTGTGTAAAAGTTTCGGGTCAAACCGAGGTCGTTTGACCCCAAAAATCGAACCCCAAAAACGTAACAGCCTTGTGTTGCGTCAGACCAAAAATCTATGAGACACAAGGCTTGTGTCGCATAGAAGCATAAGACACAAGGCTTGTGTCGCATAATCCATAAGACACAAGCGTTGTGTCGCATAAAACATAAGACACAAGCGTTGTGTCGCATAAACCATAAGACACAAGGATTGTGTCGCATAAACCATAAGACACAAGGACTGTGTCGCATTTTGTGTCGCATTAAGTTGCGTATTATAAGACACAAGCCTTGTGTTGCGGAACACAAGCCTTGTGTTGGGGAACACAGCACTGTGTCGCATTTCGTGTCGCAAAAACCCAAAAACAGATACTAAAAACATTCTAAGTGTTTAAAAACCACTTTTCGACAACCAAATCAAATACGATATGACTTATACATGAAAATACTATACTTTTGGAAGTATACACAAATACTCGAATACGTACAAGATTATACTTAACCGAACGTGAGATTTCACTCACGCACACACACGAGATTGCACTCAAAAATACTTAGGAGATTACACTCCAACGAACTTAAACTTGTACAACTACACGGGATTGCACCCGATGCGAACTTATGAGTTCACTCCAAATACTTACGTGTGGGATTACACGCTAACTGATACGAACTTACACTCGAACACATACGAGATTTCACCCGTACACTTGGGGATTACACCCACTCGGATTTACATTACTTGAACGTTACACAATGCAATACCAAAGTACATTACAACTATCCAATTTCTACAAATACATAATAATAATATGAGATTATTATTATGTTGGGTCAAAACTGTTTCAGGTCTGAGTTGAAGTCTTGATGAGAAGACAGAGTACAAGTGATTAAAACTGTTTGTTTTAAAGGTTAAAACTGTCTTTACGAAGTTACAACTGATAGAAGAAAACTGAAGAGAAGACAAGTTTTACAACTGATTGAAGATAGATTACAACTGATAGTTATGTGTCTGTAAGTAGTTAAAACTGCTTATGTATTTGTAACTGTTAGTTATATATGAAACAGTTAACACTGATTATATAATTGTACTTAGTCTTTGTTACAATTGAAGCAGTTACCACTGAATGTGTAACAGTTACAACTGTTTACTTCAGAATGGTAGTTTCAACTGTTTATGATTTTGTGATAAGTTTGAGTCGGTTATGGAAGTTATTATATTCCATATATGTAGGAGATTGTATAGGACTCTATGTGATATAAATAGAGATCCTTTAGACCTAGATAGGTTAACGTAATTGCGCAGCTTCAAGGTTTTCTGTAACCCTAATACATCAAGTGTATTCGTCTTATATCATTAATAAGATTGAAGCTTTCAGTATATTATTGTGTTCATCATATTAATTGATATTCATTGATCTTCTTAATATTATTGAGTGTGATTCCGCAACTTCTCAATAATATATTCAAGGCTTATTACATACGATTGTTTATTAAGTTAAACAGGGACTAACAAAGTGGTATCAGAGCTTGTGAAGCTTTGAAGACAGGAAGATCTGGGATTATTAGTATTAGTATTTGAGTTTTAGTTCATATATTAAGTTTTGATTTCAATGGCGACTGAAGGTAATGAAGGAATTCAAGCAACAAAGATTCCAATGCTTAAACCTGATGAGTTTGACCTGTGGAAGGTCAGAATCAGGCAATATATGCTTCTCACGGATTATCAGATGTGGGAAGTTGTTGTTAATGGTATTCCAGTAACGCTTGATGGTGATGGAGTAAAGTGTAACACCCGCCAAATTAGGACTAGAGATTAGTGCCTAATCGAATGTTAATACATGTAATTAGTTCCTGGTTAGGCTAATTAATGTATCGAATTATATATATATTGTTGAATATATACGAATATGCGGTTTGAATAAATCGTACGCAATTTAAATCGAATGTATTTCGATTCAATTTTATATGGACGTTGGTGACAAATTTTATTAAATAACGTTGTTATGTCAAAAATATTATTATAATAATATTTCGTATTTATTCGTATCGTACAATCAGAAAGTTACACAATTTAAAATGTAAAACGCGCAAACTAAATAAACCAACTTACCTTTATAACTCAAATGTAAACTTATTTGTAAAATAATTAAATAAAATATCGCGTAATAATTTGTATTTAAAATGTACCAATTAATATGAAAAATAATTAATTAACGTTTAAACGACGGAGCAAACGAACACCGCACGGAGCGGAAATGCGGGGCGAAATTGGGAGCTTAACCTCCCAATCCCACCTTCTTTCTTTCATTTATTTCTTTTCTTTCTCTCTCTCACTCTCCTTTTTCTCTCTTTCTCACCAACCACCACCATCACCCAAAACTTCACTAAATCGCAAAATAAACATATCAAACGACTTCGGATCTTCAAGATTTTTAGAGATTCACGACCACCGCGACACGATCTATCATCCTATCTTTTCGGATTTTTAATCCGACACCTTGTAAGTTTCCGACAATTCCCGAAATCTCTCGTTTTTAAATGTTTTCACTTGTTAGTAGTTTGTAACAACTTATAATGTCCCTATAAGGGTTGGGTAAAAGTTTTGGACCGAACGGAAACCAAAAAACTCGTTTTCGACACATTTTCCGGCCAACAGACCGCTACGTCGCATTTGACCCAGAATTTATGCGACGTCAGCTTCTACGTCGCAAAACCCCTCGTGACGTCGCATAGTGCGACGTCAGTCACAACGTCGCATTAAATTGCGACGTCGCATATAGCGACGTCAGCCTTAACGTCGCCAATACCTCGCCACGTCGCACTTAGCGACGCAAGCCCCTACGTCGCAGAAATCACCTACGTCGCATTAGCGACGCAGCACCCTACGTCGCATTAAATTGCGAAACGTCGCCTTTAGCGACGTCATACTCAACGTCGCAGTCCTACCTGCGACGTCGCACCCAACGTCGCACAAACCAGAACCTCAAAAACACAGATTTTTACTAAGTGTCGAGACTCGAAATTTATCACTCGATTTACCCAAATTCAGATCCCAGATGCGTTTTTCGTCAAAGCAATATAGTAGAAATAAAAATTTTCCAAGCTGACCTGGCAGCTCGACCCCAGCCAGGGGCTCTGCCCCTTGGACCCCGCCAGGGGCTGCCGCCCCTTGGACCCCGCTACCAGGGGCGCTGCCCCCGGACCCCCGTACTTAGATTCCGTAACGGCTTCTAAAACACAATCAAAACACATTTTTCCAAGTAAAACGCCACGAAATCAAAATAATAATAGTTGAGATTATTATTACAAATCTGTCACCAACGGGCCGTACACTTTTCAAATACTTAAACTTATCAACCAAATAGTGGAAATGTGGACATTATAGTTGGACGAACAACTACAAGGGTGATCTTTTGAGATACCCAATCATGATTATAACCATCGCGTGTCGTGGACACCCTCAGGTTACAAGTCTTTGGACTTCATTACTCGGCTAATCAATCAAAGTTTATTAAGTTAAACTCGCTAGACTCAGGTGAGTCTCATAGCCCCTCTTTTTACTGTTTTACTCAGGGGTGTGATATACTGCTCAACTTTTAACATGTGAACGCAAGTACCAACTTTTCATATACTACATGAGTTTTTCGAAACTAATCATTTTAAAGTCCTCCGTCAGCATAGTTGTTAATACGTTGTAGCGTGAATATTAGTATATGGTACCATATAGGATTGACCCTCCTCGTCCGGGTTAGCAAGCACTAACCGGGTAAACGGACGTACTAATATTTGGGAAGACGAATGTTGATTAGGCATTCGTGGAGGCACCTCGCCCGGAATTCTCTATAGGGGACCCGGCCCTCGAGTTAAGCTCAACTATGTGCTCATGCCTGTATACACGATGATTATCATTTAATTGCTGGATGCAATTCATTATTTAATTGCTGGATGCAATTCATTATTTAATTGCTGGTGTTGGGACATAGATTGTGACAACAGATCTAGCTTGAAATAGGACTAGTGTAATTATTATTATGTTTGTATATTGGTTTAGATTTGTAAATGAATATTTGTTTTGTTAGTGATATTCGTTAAACATATTGTTTTGCTAAGTTAGACGAATGTTAAATACGAAATAAATAAACAGACGTTTGATGCGAGGCGAGTCGAGATCTCAGGTAGCAGCGAGTTGAGCTGTGAGGTGAGTTCTGAATTCGCGAGGTATCAGTCTGGCGAGCCGAGCTCCGAGTTGGGCTTGGGCTGCGAGTTGGACCGAACTCGCAGGCCCATGCGAGCCGAGCCGGACAGAACTATTTAAACGATTTTCCTTAGAAAATCGTTAACAACTTTTGCATATTCCAAACCTGCGATTCCAGCAAACCAGAGAAAAACATAACCTATCGACTAGGCTTTGACGATTCGTTGTTTAAAGCTAAGTCTAGTTAAACGCAATACGAACATATTCGTTGTTAGTAAGATAACACCGTATTGAGGGATTCCGCACCTTAATACTACAGATAACGAAGTTATCGATCCTAAAACTAGGGGACTTACATCTGGTATCAGAGCTTTCGGGCTAGATACGAGTGTGTTCGTGAGTTTTAGTTTATTGCGTTTTTGATTCGGGTCGTTTTTACGTGCATTATTGCAATACTAACGATCAAAATCATTCTCTGGAAGTTTTAGGGTTAGTTTACAGTCGAATTTCTCAGTTTCGTTCGTAAAAATACCTTAAAATTCGTTTTTCGGGTTTAACAGCCGTTTCGCGAGTCGAGATTAGGGTTCCAGCGTCGCCTGCGAACCGAGTTGAACTAGCGAGTCGAACTGAGGCTTGCAAGTCGAACCGAGATCTCTCGCGAATCGACATCACTTGCGAATCGACATCTTTTAGCAATCCGAACTGAGGCTTGCGAATCGACAAATTCTGCGAGTCGAGCTGAGATTGCGAGTTGAGCTGAGTCTTGCGAGTTGAGATTTCTGAATTCGCTGAAACAGTTTAATTTTACGTTTTTAAGATGTCTGACTTAAGTAGAATGATCGAAATGGACCACGAGGTGGGAAAGTCAAACGTTCCACCTAAGTTGTTAAGAATCGAGGATTACTACAATTGGAAGGACAGATTTGAATCTTACTGTAGATTCCATGATCTGTCTATCTGGATGTGTATCAAGAGTGGATACACCCCACCTACTCAAACTGTTCAAAATGCTACTGTAGTTCTTACCTATGCAAACATGAGTGATCAAGAGAAGGAAGCGTACAGAAATGAGAATAAATCACATTCTTGCATAAAGATGTGTCTTCCTAAATCCCTTGCTCATCAACTCAAGTCTTTTCATACTGCTAAAGCGCTCTGGGAAGCTTTAGAGAAAAGAGGTGAGGGAAGTCCACAGGTGAGAGCTGGCAAGAAGAGTCTTCTTAAAAAGCAGTTTACTATGTTTAAAGCTTTAAAAGGAGAAGATCTTGATGCCTATGTTACACGATTCTACCATCTGCTAAGTGAATTAGAATACCATGAAATTTTTGAAGAAGAAGTATCTAAAACCGACAAGTTCCTTGAGGGTTTGCCTTCTAAATGGGAAATGTATGGTGTTATGATTAAGGATAACGAAACTAGGTATTCTACTATGACCTTAGAGCAAGTCATTGACAAGCTGAAAGGTTATGATTTCTCCAAGAAGTCAAGAGATAGTGATTCTGATCAGGTTCAGAACCCTGGGCTGTATCATGGAAAGTCAAGTCTTTCGACTGCGTCATCGAGTTCGACCACTGCACTGTTAGTTGGTGATACTAATGAAAATGGAGAAATGATCACTGAAGATCTGTGCTTTATTTCCTCCTCTGGTGATGAGACAAAGGGAAAGAATTCTGAGAAGTCACCTCAAGAGCATCAGAAGATGCCGATGAGTGTGAAATCTGCTGAACAGCAACTGTCTGTTCTTGCTTCTTTTGTGGCATCATATGAGAACTACATAGAAGGAAAGATCAATGATCCTATTCTATTTGATGAGGATTATGAGCAGATAGATTCTGATTATCTTGAGGAACTGGAACTTCAAGATCAACTAGCGTTGATATCTAGAAAGGTGAAGAATTTCCTCAAGAAAACTGGTAGAAAGGTGTTGGGCAATAGATCAGGGTTTGATAAAACCAAGGTCAGATGCTTTAACTGTCAGGGTATTGGTCATTTTGCTAGAGAATGCCAAAGACCTAAAGTAGAAGCACAAGGAAAACAAGGTTCGGGAAGTACTCTTGCTTCCAAAGCCTTAGTGGTGAAGCAGTTGGATGGCTCGTATGATTGGCAAGCTCATTCTGAAGAAGCTTTGATGGCCGAGATCGAAGAAACAACTGCTGGATCAGTGTCCTACATGCCCACTGACATGGAACAGAGAGTAGAGGTGGCTGAGTCTGAAAAAAGGGCAAGTGATGATGATGTGCTATATATGGATTCAACTCCAGATATGAGTCCTGAAGAATTAGTGGCACGTATGGCTGAATTACAAACTGACAAGAAGAAGGTATGTTTAGATATTCTTAATCTTGCTGATGTTTGTTACTTAGTTACTGATTTACAGTCTCAGAATAGTGTCTTAACTGTGTCAAATAGTAATCTGTCATCACAATTAAATATGGATAAGGAATCTTATAAGACTGTTAGATCTGAACTTGATCAAGCTATTATGGATGTTCGTAGATTAAGTGATGATAAACAGGTCTTAAAAGATAAAATTAAGTCTGATGCGTTGGATAGAACAAAACTTAGAGATATCATAAGTGAAAAATCTGTTGTCATAGATGGTCTCTATATGAATATCAAAGACTTAAATGAGACGATTGCTAGTAAGGATCAGGAAATAGTGAACCTTAATTTAAGGTTAATTGAGCAAAACCGTAAACTTGAGAATTATAGGACATCTCAAATGGATAAAATGTTAGATGCTCAACGTAGTGTAAAGGACAAGACTGGGTTAGGTTACAATGATGTATCCCCGCCTTTTAATGCCAATTACACTCCTATTCCTGAGGACTCTGAGATGACTGAAGTTAATCCTGAGATTTTAGTAGCTGATAAACCTGAACAGTCAGAGGCACAGAAAGATGTTATTAAGAACGTATCATTAGATAATAGCAAGGCTTCTCAGTTCACCAAAATACATTTTGTATCGGGTGGAGTGATTAACGATGCTAAGATTAATGATAAAGTTGATAAGGAACAGCTTAAACCTTTAGTGCCTAAGACTCCGGATGAGAAAGCAAAAGTGAGCAAATCACGCAAGCAGATGTCATGTTTCAAATGTCATCAAAAAGGACACGTGGCTTCGTGTTGTCCTAACAAAAAGCCTGAAGCACCACATAAGCTTGTGATTGAGGAAAAGACACAGACCGACTCTGATATGACTGTAGACGGGTTAGATACCAAACCTAAGTTAGGTAATAAACCTGTGAACATTCTTAAAAGAGATGGTAAGCATAGTGTCTCCCCACCTAAACCTAAACGGTCATATACTCAAAGTGATAATTATGTCCATAAGTCTAGGGATGTGACACCGTCGAGGTTTAGAACTCCAAGTAGAGGCCATAGTCATTATGAAAGTGGCACTACTTCGCGATCACATGAGTTTAATTATAATTATCATAATAGAGCTCATACTTTTGTGCCTAAGAGGTTCTCCTCAAATTCACCTCTTAAGGCTGATCGTCCACAAACTCAAGCTACTTCGAAAGTAACCAAAGCTCCTGATGGGAAGAATGGTTATTTTAAAGAGCTTAAGTTTGTTGATGATAAGGGACAAACCAAGACCGTAATGGCTTGGGTCCCTCTTGATAACTGATCGTGTTTTGTGTTATGTGCAGGAGCATGCTGTGAACAAGGACAGTTGGTGGTATGTAGACAGTGGATGCTCGAGGCACATGACCGGTGAAAGAAGTCTACTGAAGGACTTCAAGGATAGTCTCAAGCAAAAAGTAAATTTTGCAGGAGATAAAGGAGGAGTAATTTCGGGAAAAGGAAAAGTTTCAAATGGAACTTTGACTCTTGAGGATGTGAACTATGTTGAAGAACTTACACACAACCTAGTGAGTGTTTCCCAAGTCTGTGATAAAGGTCATCCAGTTTATTTCAATGAAAAGGAGGCCTTAGTCCTGAAGCCAGGTTTTAAAATTCCTGATGAATGGATATTGATGAGGGCGCCAAGGAAGAAGGACATCTATGCTATCAACATGGGTGTTCCTAACTCTTCAATGGTGTCTACATGTTTATTGTCCAAGGCTTCGGAAACAGATGCTCTGTTATGGCATAGGAGAATGGCACATCTAAACTGGAGAAAGATGAATTATATAACCAAAAATGGTTTGGTTCTAGGTGTACCACAAAAACGTTTCGAGTCTGAGGATAAGTGTGTTCCTTGCATGAAAGGAAAGCAGCACAAGAAACCACACAGACCTAAGACTGAAAACTCTATCTCCTCGCCATTTGAATTGCTACATATGGATCTCTTCGGCCCTATAAGCAAGAGAAGTCTAGGTGGCAAATGGTACTGTTTGGTTGTCACAGATGACTATTCTAGATTCTCATGGGTATTCTTTTTGGGATCAAAGGATGAGACTCCTGGAATTCTAATTGAGTTCTTTGATCTAGTAGAGAATGTCTATAAAAAGAGAGTTAAGCGTATTCGTAGTGACAATGGAACAGAATTTAAGAATTCAACGTTGAATATCTATTGCTTAAGCAAAGGGATATTACATCAATTCAGTGCACCTTATGAACCTCAACAGAATGGTGTTGCTGAAAGGAAGAATAGAACGTTGATTGAAGCTGCTAGAACAATGCTTGCTGATTCAAAGCTTCCGGTCATCTTTTGGGCAGAAGCAGTGAATACAGCATGTTATGTTCTTAATAGAGTTCTTACGGTTAAGAGACATAACAAGACTTGTTATGAGCTTTTGAACAATAAGAAACCTAACTTAAAAGGATTTGAACCCTTTGGAGTTTCATGCACCATATTAAAGACTGGACATCAAGCAAAATTTGGTGAGAAGGCTGACGAAGGATTTTTCCTAGGTTATATGCCCAATTCGCCAAATAAGAGAGTCTTTAATAAAGTCACAGGACGTTTGGAGGTAGTTTATAATATTGAGGTTACAAGCTATTCACCGGATGTTCATAAGGGCTTAGATTGGCAGTTTGATTATTCTGATCTTTTTGCATCATTTAAAGTTCCTATTAGTGACTATGTCAGTGATTCAGAGATAGCTGAACATTTAGTGTTTGAAGATGAGAATATTGGTCCCGCTTCAACATCGAGTGTTAAGCAGTCTGGAATCAAGACTACTGTTGACTCAGATAAAGCTTCCACAAGTGAGTCACAAAAACCTTCAGAGGATAAGTCTCTAGAAACAGAAGATCTTGATGATCTTCATACAAAGTTTGATGACATACTTACTCCTTTGAAACATCTAAGAATATCTTCAGCACGTACGGAAGATGTACCTGAATTGGAAGAAATTGGTACTAATTTGGAAGATGAGATACCAGTTGAACCAGTTACTACAACTAGAACGAGTAAGAATCATCCAGTTGAAAACATCATCGGTGATATTAATACTCCGGTTCAAACTAGGCATCAATCCAGAACTAATACGTCTGAGAATTCTGAATACCAAAGCTTGTATACTGCAATGAAAGAGACAGGGATTCCTAATCAATGTCTATATTCATGCTTTATCTCACAAGTCGAGCCTAAAAATGTTCAAATGGCTTTAAAAGAAAACTCGTGGGTAGAAGCAATGCAAGAAGAACTATCTCAGTTCTCTAAATTACAAGTATGGGAGTTGGTTGACCTACCAAAGGGAGAATATCCAATTGGAACTAGATGGGTATTTAAGTGTAAGAGAGATGATAAAGGTATCGTTACTCGCAATAAAGCTCGTCTAGTGGTTCAAGGTTTTAATCAACAAGAAGGTATTGATTACAATGAAGTGTTTGCACCAGTTGCTAGGCTAGAAGCAATTAGAGTATTCTTAGCATTCGCATCATATTATGGTATAAAAGTGTATCAGTTGGATGTTAAGAGTGCCTTTTTGTATGGCAAAGTGGAAGAATTGGTGTATGTTTCACAACCGCCAGGGTTTGCTAATCCTGAGTATCCAGATAGAGTATATCGTTTGAATAAGGCTCTATATGGATTACATCAAGCACCTAGGGCATGGTATGGAACACTATCAACGTATCTACTTGAGAATGGATTTACAAGAGGATCAATTGATAGTACACTATTTGTGAAGTGGAAAAAGAAAGACTTTCTTCTTGTACAAGTGTATGTTGATGACATTATCTTTGGATCGTCTGATGAAAAGATGTGTCAAGAATTTGAGAAAGTCATGAGAAAAAGGTTTGAAATGTCTGCAATGGGAGAGTTGAATTTCTTCTTAGGATTACAAGTTGATCAAAAGAAGGATGGATTCTTTATTCATCAATCTAAATATACATATGAGCTATTAGAACGTTTCAAGATGGATGAAAGTAAGGTCTACAATACTCCAATTCCAGTCAATCATGGATTAGGTCCAGATACATCGAGTGATAGCGATGTGGATCCAACTCTTTATAGAGCCATGATCGGATCACTAATGTATCTTACAGCCTCTAGGCCTGACATCATGTTTGCTGTTTGTTTATGCGCAAGATATCAGGCTAATCCGAAAGAGTCACACATGCAAGCTGTTAAACGAATCTTTCGTTACCTCAAAGGGAAACCTAAGCTGGGTCTTTGGTATCCGATTGATGGAGACTTAGATCTCGTAGCTTATACTGATTCGGATTATGGAGGATGCAATCAGAATAGGAAATCTACGACTGGAGGATGTCAATTCTTAGGAGGTAGATTAGTATCCTGGCAGTGCAAGAAGCAAACCTCGGTAGCCATTTCTACATGTGAAGCTGAGTATGTTGCAGCTGGCAGCTGTTGCTCGCAAGTTCTTTGGATTCAACAGCAACTGCGGGATTACGGGTTAAATATAACCAATACTCCTATGATGATTGATAACGAATCTACTATGTCGATCACCAATAATCCAGTAAAGCACAGTAAAACTAAGCATATTGATATTCGACATCATTTTATTAGAGATTGTGCTGAAAAGAAATTGATAAAGTTAGTTAAGGTTCCATCATTGGATAACTTAGCAGACTTATACACAAAGGCGTTCGACAGAGCAAGATTTGAGACGTTGGTTCAACTAAACGGAATGAGAAATCCAGAGTGATTAGTCTTCCAAGGGTATTCTTGTAATAGTTAGTATTTATGTGTTTATTATTAAAAAAAAAAAAAAAAAAATATAAAAAAAAAAAAAAAAAAAAAAAAAAAAAAAAAAAAAAAAAAAAGGCGTATGGCATTCATTTGCTTGTTACCTAAGGGGAATCGCCTTCATTTAAGTTTTTATTTGCAAAAACTACGGGAAATGATAGTACATTAGGAGAATAAGCTTCACAATAATAAAGCTTAAGTCCTAAGTATGATATGGTAGTAGGTTCAAATAAAGTTGCTTTAGAACTACAGCGGTTCTATCAGGTATGTGTTTATATTTATTTGATTATACACCTATATCCACAAGTTATAATTTGTCTATTTTTAGTAAAATTTTAGATGGCTTCATCATATGATGTACTGGTAGGCAAATTATATGAAATTTTCTAAGTCTTAAGAATTTAATTAACTACTTGTTTATTATTTTGTGTAACTATTCTATGATGTATGACATTAAGTCTTAAATGTTGAATGATGGTATTACCATACACTGTTATCATGCATTTTAATTAAAGTGACAAATAGTAGCAATATGGGTATTAATTTAATTACTGGTAACTATGTTGTACTATGTACAGAACTGAAACCTTTAATTAAATTAATATTCTCAAATATATTTTGAATTATGCTAGAAGGAATCTTCTGTTGTACTACGTACAGACTTAGATAACATAGCATATTCAAAGTATGTTTGATATTTGTCTAACCGTAAAAATTCAAGTGTATGTTATATGTTTCGAAAAGATACATCATTTAGTAACCGCTACCTTGAAAATTTAATGATGCAGTGTTATGTGTTTTACTTGAATTCTTCAGTATGTCATATAATAGGAAGCACTTGATAATTCTCATACTAACAATAAAGAGTTTGCTTAGAAAATTGAGTATAATTTGTTTATGTGGATCATAATACTGGTAATCGTTTTGAACTGTCTACAATTAAAATATTCACTTTATGTGAGTAATGCATTATTAATTATGCTATGTGGATAAAGGTAACTAAGATATAGTTTCATAAATATAAATGTATAAATGATATATTTAGTTGTAATTTTATAGTAATTTATTTGAATTTCATGAGGTATGTATACTACCAATCTGCTTAAACTTTTTAAATATATCATGAATTGCTTATTCTTACTAATATGATCCCTAAGCAGATAAATTCTTATTCATTTTGTGTATGTATTTTATTTTGTTTCAAGTGTTTAATAAAATGGTACTTGATACCTATGATTATGTAATTTTGTTTTAGTTTTCAATTTTTGTGTTAATTATGCTTACCCTTCGGAATTAAATCATACTGAATGTTTTTGAGTTGAACAACGTGACAAATACAAGTGAAAATTAATTATAATTTAGACTTGTGAAAATATCGGGTTTTTATTTATACTTAGAATTAAAATTCGCGTTTTTTAATTATTTCTGCGAGTTGACTTCGACTTGCGAGTCCGCTTCAAATCTCGCGAATCGAATGTAAAGTATAAAGGTGGTCAAACGAGTCAGACCAACCCACCGAACCCACATACTTCGCGAGTTCAGTAAAGCTTGCGAATCCGTCAACAAGGCGAAACGAGGCGATTTATTGTTTTCGTTTGATTTCGATTCTTAGATTACGGGAACGAGTTATTCAATCCGAGGACTTTATACACCTTCATATTGCGAACATTTTGAGGTATAAACCAACGGATTTCACCGTGTAAATAACAAGAAATTGAAGTTTTTATAAAACTTAGGGTTTCGGGTTAAAAACTAAACGATTTGCGTCGATTACGATGTTATTGGACATAGATCTTTAGGGTTTATGTTAAACGAACATTAATGAACGTGAATCAATCGATAGATCATGTTAAAATTACAAGATTAATCGATTTTAAGTGTAACCTCGCGACGGCAGTTCATCGAACGAGTTGACATTTTGAATCAACTCGCAGCGAGTTGACTAGCGAATCCATGAGATTAGCGAGTTCACTTAAATAACTTTAGCGAGTTGATCAATGTAGCGAGTTTATAAGTTTAGCGAGTTCATAAGCAAAACGAGTTGACCTCACCTCGTTAGGCCAGTTTATGCGAGTCCAGTACTTAGAAAAATTTTATTTTTTAAAGTAGTGATATAAATGTTAAGACTTTTTAAGTAATGACTTTTATGAAATGGATTTGTGTTAATTCTTATATGATTATATCGAAAGTCTACTAATTTAAGAAGAAAATTAGTGGCGTGTCCTAATTTCACATTAGCGGTATAATTTTTAACGTTAACGACTTGAGATT
Organism: Helichrysum umbraculigerum; assembly: GCA_949592205.1. Classification (NCBI taxonomy): domain Eukaryota; kingdom Viridiplantae; phylum Streptophyta; class Magnoliopsida; order Asterales; family Asteraceae; genus Helichrysum; species Helichrysum umbraculigerum. The sequence continues at coordinate 98,006,084 of CATIUR010000004.1, forward strand.
TTTATTAAAATAACAAGTACCTAACGTGATTTAAATTAGACTTAAGACTTTTTAGTTATAAGTAAAATTTTTATATACGACTTGAGATTATTTTTGTATCAAGTTATATATAATTACAATTTTAAACTAAGATGTTTGATGAATCTCGATTCATAATACATAATAGTTTAAATATTTTTTATCGTGCATTAAATTATATCTGTTGTTTGTATTTATTACAGATATGGCTAGAGCATTTGATAAGGGTCACAACATCCTGGTTGATCTGAACCTTGAGGCCAAACGGGCTGACAGGGTTGCTGATATATTACGTTTTCTAGCACGATCAAGGATTAGATATGCCATTACGGCCAATCCTCCTATCTCACAGACTATACTGAACGATTTCTGGACGGATATTGTTTATGACGAATCTGTCACTCCGCCAGAGATTCGAGCTACAGTTGGTGGACAACCTGTTACCTTTTCAGCTGGTAATCTTCGTGAGATTTTGCAGCTAGGTACGGTAGAACAGGAGAACGGGGATATTGAGTATCCTATGGACTTTATTGAGGGTGCTATTGGACGTATGGGATATACAGGAGACAGGCGTGGACGTCAGTTCCAGAAGCCTCTGGTCATTGGTCAGTGGAGGTTTCTTTGGCACGTGATGAATATAGTCTTCGCAGCAAAGAAAGGTGGCTTTGATGAGTTGAGCCCTGCGATTCTATCGGCTGTACTGTCACTGGTTTACAATAAACCATACAGTTTTTGTGATTACATTTTTGGAGAGATAGCTAGACAGATATCGGGTTCTGTTAGATCTAGATTTATGATCTACCCGAGGTTTTGTATGCTTATCATACGTGCGCGTCTACCGAACTTGGTTATTCCTGAGCCGTTTTTATCGGTGAATACCATTGATCAACGTGGTTATAATGCCATGTTTATGCAGACGATTAGGAAGGAAGGAGTGGTGAAACCGGAAATTAGACCACTTTTTGGATATATTGTTGATCCGAACTACGTTGCACCGCCAAATCATGGGTGGTTGGACGTAGCTCCTGCTGCTGTTGTTGCTCCTGCTGTTGCTGATGTTGTACCTGCACCTGTAGCTGAGGAAGCTCAACCTGAAGATCCACAAGGGCTCCTTGAGGATGTTCTTATTCAGGCTGGTCAGGTGGATCAGCAGGTGAATCAAGAGGTTGCTGCACAGGTTGTGCAAGAAGTTTTGGAGCAGAATGATGATGAGACAAATCCTTTGCTTCAAGACATTGAGAGTTACTTGGCACCACCTGAGGTAATCTGTTACTTATGTAATAATATAGATGCTTAGTTGATAGATTGTTTTTATTGATCATAGATGCATAATATTATTATATAATGATTCTGATATTAGATATTTAGTAAATTGGATATTATTTCTGATTTTAAAAATATAAATATCATTATACGAACAGGAAGCTGAAGCTGAGGCTGCACATCCAGAAGTTATATTACTTGAGGATGAGCAGATACAGCTTGATAGATCAGTTGTTGTACCAACTGAGGTATTATATCTGATTAATCTTAAATATATAGAACTTGTATGATAGAGCTTACGCTAATCATAAATGTTTAATATATTTAAAATTTAGGATCCTGTTAGATCATCTAGAGGTCGTGATGGTGAGACGGCTTCAGATGAAGTTTCTGACAATACACCTTCTCCTCCTCCATCTGCTTCTGAAACGAAGAGGAAGGGTAAGAGTATTCTGGAGGAAGGTACTGAGGAAGTTGAGATTCCTTTGATGAAGCGTCCGAGAACGCTTACAATTCGAGAAGGTTGGTATTAATTAAAGTTAAATAATCTTAACTTGTTGTTTATCAGGAGTTGAACTGAGACAGTTAATTCTGTATACAGTTTCTCAGGATACACCACAGGTAGAGATGGTTGCACCGGTGGTTACGGAATCGATGTCTTTACCGCTTCAAGTATGAGATATAAATTCTATAACTATGAGTGTTATGCAATTAATTAGAGTTTGAGACAGAGTAATCTGTAACAATAACTGATTTTAATTGTGTTTAACTTTACAGCATGAGGTTGCTGATTTAGTTCGTGAAGCTAATTTTCCGACGAACAAAGCAGCTAGATTTGCGACAAGTTTGCTTACGCAAGCTTTGTCTCAACCTCATACACCGCTTACCAGAGACTGGCATATTGAGTCTCTTACACCGCCTGGACCAAGAACGATACCTGTTACTCCAACGACTGATGCAGAAAGGATTACATCCTTAGAGTCGAGGGTAAAGGATTTGGAGAAGCTTACTTCTCAGATTCCAGAGCTGGTGTCGAGCAATCTTCTTCTTTCACAACAGATTCTCAAGCAGAGTGAATCGTACAATCTGTTGATAAAGACTCATGAGACTTTGCTTGCGGACTTCAATGTACAGAGACTGAAGTTATCTTCTTTAGAGAGTCTGGTCTTGAGATCGCATTCAGGACAGCCTGCTCAGGGGGAGATATTGGTATATCTGGAGTCTTGCAAAGAGGATGAGCTAAGGAGGAAGAGAGATTCAGACAAAGACGATGATCCCAATGCATCGAGTGGTGAGCAGACTGGTCCTTCAAAGACTGGTGACCAAGCTACTATTCAGGGGGAGTCTGGTGCTGGTGCTAGTGGTTCTGGAGCTGGTACAAATGCTGATAAGACTGCACAGGTTGATACAGAAGCTGGTAAGATAGCTTAGTATTAGCATAGTGTAGTAATTATTGGTAGTAATTTGTACAGAATAATTGTAACTTAATATTGTGATAATATATTCGGCTTGAGATTTGTAATTACAAGTTAAATGTATTAGATATTGTTAAGTTATTTGATTTTATAAATGTTAAGATAAAATAGTGATCGAAAGACTTCCGACTCATTGAGTAGTCGAGCGGCGTGTTCCGATTAATTTCGGCGGTCATAATTTTATGATAACATATGCATTTTAGATTTGATTATGGACTTAAGACCGTAAGGTATATAAGTAATTAACAAGTTAAAAATGTATTCGTATTAACTAGACAAATGATATATAATTTAAAGGTTAAATTGATAATGAATGAGATCAATTAACACTTGGAATTATATAAGTTGATTAATAGTAAATTTAAATGTTTGGTGATTATTCACAATGCATTAGAATTTAAAATTAATTAATATTTGTTAAGTAGACTTAAGAAATTTTGGATTGATTCAGGGCAATTAATAAAAGATTTTATAAGTTATATTTATATTGCGTTTATATGTTAGGTTAAAACATACAAAAGAATTAATAAAGAAATTCTTAGATTGATTCAGGGAAATCACTGAAGAATTTGAATTATTAATATATTTGTATTTAAATTTTTTTTTTCTCTAGGAATGGAAATGCTAGATCTATCAGATTCAGAAGATGATATTTTGGATGAGATAGATGAAGAGATTGATTATGATATTGAAGAAGGAGAGTTCAAACTTCCTGAAGACTGGACTGCAGTATTTGAATCTGTGATAGATGAAGGTGTTGATCTGGATGCAAATGTAGATGAACATGTTGTGAATCCATCAACGACTGAATTTGTTTTTGTAAATGAACATGGAGAATCAGTTATTGATTTAGAAGCTTTTGAGAATGCTTCTGAAGATTCAGATACTGAAGTTGAAGAAATAGAGGACAAATACAAACATATGGTTGGTAATCCTATGTTTATCCAAGAAATGCTGAAAAGGAAAAAGGAAAATAAGCCACGCATTTTGAAAGAAGTTGATATTACTGGAAAGCGTGTACTTAAAACTGGCATTATTGGATGGTATTATGACTCTGACCTGAAGCTCTTCGCGATCAAAAGGTTTGACGGAGTTCAATATTTTGAGAAGAAGCTTACAGTGTTTAGTTCGTTGCCTCGATATGAGATTCGAGACTTGGCTAGATTAGATATGATAAATCCAAGTGATGATGACTATGCTAAGTATGTTGAGCGTATCATTAGGACTGAAGGATTATCTATGAAGTTCTCGAAGATTAAGCCAAGGAAAGGTAAAACAATAAAGCTGAACGAACTCAGTCAGAGAACTGGAAGAAGAAGAAGAAAGAAGGTTTATCCAGCGGTCAACTGTATTAAGCAAATACCTATGAAGACTATGCCTCAGAATATTTTGGGAAAATTGAAATATTGGGGGGTAGATGCTGGAACAGGGGAAGCCTTTATGATTGAAGCTGATGATGATTATCCTGATGGTGAAAAAGAAATTCTTCGTGTATATGATCACAGACATCTGATGAATTTATCAAAGGAAGATTTGATTATGTTGTACAAGAACAAGATCATATCTACTGTTGGTTGGGGTGATTTAGCACGAGATTATCATAGGATGGTTAAAACATGCATCAAGCTTAAAATTTTTGCAGGAAGTAAGATTTACAAATGAAGACCAAAGACAGCGTGAAGATAAAGACGCTAGAGCTATTGTCAAGGGGGAGTCTGTTGGGACATAGATTGTGACAACAGATCTAGCTTGAAATAGGACTAGTGTAATTATTATTATGTTTGTATATTGGTTTAGATTTGTAAATGAATATTTGTTTTGTTAGTGATATTCGTTAAACATATTGTTTTGCTAAGTTAGACGAATGTTAAATACGAAATAAATAAACAGACGTTTGATGCGAGGCGAGTCGAGATCTCAGGTAGCAGCGAGTTGAGCTGTGAGGTGAGTTCTGAATTCGCGAGGTATCAGTCTGGCGAGCCGAGCTCCGAGTTGGGCTTGGGCTGCGAGTTGGACCGAACTCGCAGGCCCATGCGAGCCGAGCCGGACAGAACTATTTAAACGATTTTCCTTAGAAAATCGTTAACAACTTTTGCATATTCCAAACCTGCGATTCCAGCAAACCAGAGAAAAACATAACCTATCGACTAGGCTTTGACGATTCGTTGTTTAAAGCTAAGTCTAGTTAAACGCAATACGAACATATTCGTTGTTAGTAAGATAACACCGTATTGAGGGATTCCGCACCTTAATACTACAGATAACGAAGTTATCGATCCTAAAACTAGGGGACTTACAGCTGGATGCAATTCATTATTTAAATCTTGCGGTTCATACGATATTACTTGATTTCAAACCTGTGAGCTCACCAGCTTTATAGCTGACCTTTTAGCATATATCGCAGGTACCCAGCAGTAGGATGTTTCTGCTTCAGGATTTAGCTCGAGTCAGCATACAGACGATTGAGATTTTCTTGCATTAGTATATTTTGTACAAGTACTTATGTACTGAAATCTCATTTTATTTAACACGAGCTATGTAAAGCTTTAAATGTTGTAAACATTTCAGTTATCAATATATTTTGTTAAAGCGACGCATATAGAGTCGTTTGCTATTTATCTTTGTGCTTTGTTATTGATTAGTAACACCCAAATCAAGCTTCCGCAAATCATTAAATTTGGGGGTGTTACAGATTGGTATCAGAGCCTAAGGTTATAGTGAACTAGGTTGCATTTAGTGAGCCTAGACTATGACCATTAGGCAGTATTCCTTATTAGGTATGACTGGCTCAGGGATTACAGCATACGAGTTTAATTTAACATAGCCTGATCAACTATGTACAATTAAGCAAAGATGATGTAAGATCTGAAAGTAGTTATGGCTGAACAGGATACAATAGAAGACTCTGACCTCGAGAGAACCGAGACTTAAACATGTTTATGCTAGACACTCAATAGGCTATATTATATAGGAACTATATGAATATAGGCCTCAATCTTACTAACGCTTTGTCTCAGAAATGGCAAACACACCATCAAATTCATCTCGTTCTCAATCCGGGTCGCAGAACCCAAGGGTAGCAAGGAGGAACAACAGGTTGCCTCGAGCTGGCCCGTATCCCACTCACATCGCCATACCGGCTTTAACTGCTAGGGTAAATCAACACGAGCAGCGACTTCGCACCATGGATGTCGTGTTGCAGGAAACAAATGAAAACTGGAGACTTACATCCCTCGAACGCATAGAACAAGTCTCCGACGATCTTGAAACCACTAACAACAACATGGATATCCTTCGTAATCAAATAATAGAAATAAGGGTGGAAAATGCCCTTCTGCAACAAAGGATGGATGAATGTGTACAACGCTCACTTGAGGCAGAAGAATATGCGCGTGGACTAACACAACGACTTGCACTAGCAGAAGACAACGCCCGACAAGCTAGCAGGCTTGCAAACACTGTGGACCGTCTTGTCACGATGATGGAACAAATTAATCTACGTTAAGACTAGTGTAGTCTTTGTCTTGTAATCTACCCTGTAATCTAGTAACTATCTACGCGCTATTCTATAATTCGGTCGGATGTAACAATTCCCGACATCTTTTGTAATACATCTGTAGGATGTAACCTTTGAACTCGTATCATCTATCAAGTATTCTTGCTGTTTTCGACTCATATTAATTGCCATTATTCCTGTTGATGTTATGTATTACTGCTTTTATACATGTACATCTGAGATAAATACAACTTTCTTGCAAAATCTCATGTATCTTCATTTCTTTTATTGAAGAATCATGCCGCCAAAGACCAGACCTTACACTGATGCTCAGATTACGTCACTCATAACCCAGGCTGTTACTGAAGCCTTAGCTCGGAATACCCCACCAAACTCCACAAGAAACAGCGATACCGCTGGAACCTCTACCACCAAACCTTGTTCTTACAAGGACTTTCAAAGCTGCAAACCCTCGAGTTTCAAGGGTTCTAAAGGAGCCATCGGACTAATCAGATGGTTCGAGAAAATGGAAACTGTTTTCCGTGTCAGCAAATGCGCGGAGAACGACAAAGTAAACTTCGCCACCTGCTCTCTTGAAGATGATGCCCACTCTTGGTGGAATTCATATACCCAATCAGTGGGTGCTGACATTGCCTACCAAATCACTTGGGAGGAATTGAAAGCCAAACTCACTGCCAAGTACTGCTCTATCGCCAAACTCCAAAAGCTGGATGAGGAGTTCTGGAACTTAAAGGTTCAGGGTGGTGACATCGATGGTTATACCACCAGGTTTCAACAACTAGCTGCTCTCCGCCCAGCTATGGTAAGCACTGAACCTGATAAAATCAGGAAGTACGCCCTTGGTCTCCCTGATTTTGTTCGGGGACACGTCATCTCTTCCAAACCAACCACCATTGACGGTGCAATCTCATTGGCCCAAGACCTGATGTCTATGAGCCAAGATTCTGAACCACCCACTTCATCCTCCCAAAACAACAAACGCAAGTGGTCTGACTACCACAACAACCACTCCAACCAACAAAACAAGAAACCCGACACCATCAAAGCTTACAACACCACCACTGACATCATCCGGGGTTACACGGGGAGCAAACCATATTGTCCCAAGTGCAGCCGTCACCATGAGGGTTCCTGTGGTCCCTTTTGCAACAACTGCAAGAGGTACGGCCACCTCACCAAAGATTGCCGCTCACCTGCCAACAACAATTCCAACAACAACACCAGACCACCCAAAGTATGCTTTGAGTGTGGGAAACCTGGGCATTTCAGGGACTCGTGCCCAAAACTGAAGAACAACAACAACAACAACCGCAACAACAACAACAACAACATCCGCAACAACAACAACAACAATACTCGCAGCAGAGCTTTCGTCATCAAATCTGGGGACGCCCGCCAGGACCCGAATGTGGTCTCGGGTATGTTCCTCCTCAACAACTTAACTGCTTCTGTTCTATTTGATACTGGTGCTGATAGAAGCTTTATCTCCGATGATTTTTGCCCATTACTTGACATCACTCCTGTTGCCTTAGATGTTAAGTACACTGTAGAGCTAGCCAATGGAAAACTTGTAGAAACCACCAGTGTGATACCTAATTGCACTTTAAACCTAGCTGACGAAATCTTTTCGATCGACCTTATACCCATTGAAATCGGAAGTTTCGACGTCATTATTGGAATGGACTGGTTGTCCAAACATCGAGCTGAAATCATTTGTCACGATAAGATCGTCCGTATCCCACTCGCCGTCGGTGGAACCTTGATCATACAGGGGGAGACCGGTGGGACGGGACTCAATATAATCTCCTGCTTAAAAACCCGAAAATTTCTGAGAAAGGGTTACCCTGCCATACTCGCACACATTACCGAGAAGAAGTCGGAGGAGAAGCGACTTGAGGATGTGCCGATTGTTAGAGACTTTCCCGAAGTCTTTCCAGAAGAACTACCTGGTCTACCTCCGCTTAGACAGGTTGAGTTCTCAATCGATCTCGTGCCGGGTGCCGCACCGGTGGCCCGCGCACCATACCGTTTAGCCCCATCTGAACTTCAGGAGTTGTCCTCTCAGTTACAGGAACTTCTGGATCGAGGATTCATTAGACCGAGTTCTTCACCTTGGGGAGCTCCGGTCTTATTTGTCAAAAAGAAGGACGGTTCATTCCGAATGTGCATCGACTATCGAGAGTTGAATAAATTGACCATCAAGAACCGTTATCCACTTCCTCGCATTGATGATCTATTCGACCAACTTCAGGGTTCAAGTTTCTACTCAAAAATCGATCTGCGATCAGGTTATCATCAGTTACGAGTTCGCGACACCGATATTCCAAAAACTGCTTTCAGAACTCGTTACGGGCACTACGAATTCCAAGTGATGCCCTTTGGTCTAACCAACGCACCGGCTGTATTCATGGACCTCATGAACCGGGTGTGCAAACCTTACCTCGATAAGTTTGTCATTGTCTTTATCGATGACATACTCATTTACTCGCGCAACGAGCAAGAACATGCGCAACACCTCAGAACCATCCTTGAACTACTTAGACACGAGGAGCTTTATGCTAAATTCTCTAAGTGTGAGTTCTGGATCCAAACTGTTCAATTCCTTGGTCACGTGATCGACAGTCAAGGAATTCACGTTGACCCATCAAAAATCGGGGCTATCAAAGACTGGCAAGCACCCACCTCTGCAACTGAAGTACGACAATTCTTGGGTCTTGCTGGGTACTATCGGCGATTTATTGAAAATTTCTCTAAAATAGCTCAACCACTCACGGTACTGACTCAGAAGGACAAAAGGTTCGATTGGACCGAAAAACAAGAGTCAGCATTCCAACTTCTGAAACAAAAGCTTTGCAGTGCTCCAATTCTATCACTACCCGAAGGCACCGATGACTTCGTGGTATACTGCGATGCTTCTCACCAAGGTCTCGGTTGCGTGTTGATGCAACGAGACAAGGTCATTGCTTATGCCTCACGACAGCTAAAAATTCACGAAAAGAACTACACCACTCATGATCTCGAACTTGGAGCTGTCGTTTTTGCTCTCAAAATCTGGAGACATTATCTCTACGGCACTAAGTGCACCATCTTTACCGACCACAAAAGTCTCCAACATATATTCGATCAGAAGGATCTCAATATGAGGCAACGTCGATGGGTCGAGTTGCTTACCGATTACGATTGCGAGATCAAGTACCATCCAGGGAAGGCTAATGTTGTAGCCGATGCCCTCAGTCAAAAGGAACGACCAAAACCACTTCGAGTCCGAGCCCTCAGTATGACCATCCATAACGATCTTACTATTCAAATTCATACCGCTCAGATCGAAGCCCTGAAATCTGAACACATCAAAAATGAAGCCTTACGGGGTATTGACAAACAATTCGAAATCGGACCTAACGGGATTAGGTGCTTCTCAAACCGAATCTGGTTGCCTAGATTTGGGAACCTCCGAGACTTGGTGATGGACGAGGCTCACAAGTCTAAATATTCTATTCATCCGGGATCCGATAAGATGTATCACGGCATCAAGGAATTTTATTGGTGGCCAAACATGAAAGTCGAAATCGCCACTTATGTCAGCAAGTGTCTTACTTGCTCGAAAGTCAAAACAGAACATCAGAAACCTCCTGGTTTACTCCAGCAACCTGAAATCCCTGAATGGAAATGGGAACAAATTGCCATGGATTTCATAACCAAACTACCCAAGTCGTCGAGCGGTTGCGATACCATTTGGGTGATCGTCGATCGTCTCACCAAATCTGCTCATTTTCTGGCAATCAAAGAAAACGATAAAATGGAACGCCTCACACAAATCTACATCAAGGAAATCATTTCTCATCACGGTGTTCCAATCTCGATCATCTCCGATAGGGATGCCCGTTTCACCTCTCACTTTTGGCAATCACTTCAAAAAGCATTGGGTACTCGTCTCGATATGAGCACCGCGTACCATCCTCAAACCGATGGCCAAAGTGAACGAACCATTCAGACACTGGAAGATATGCTACGCGCCTGCGTAGTTGATTTCGGTACAAACTGGGAAAAACATCTACCGTTGTGCGAATTCTCGTACAATAACAGCTATCACGCCAGCATTAAAGCTGCACCCTTTGAGGCACTGTACGGTCGTAAGTGCCGATCACCGATCTGTTGGACTGAAGTGGGAGATAGTCAACTCACTGGTCCTGAACTCATTCACGCCACCACTGAGAGAATTGTGGAAATCCAAAACAGACTCAAAACCGCACGAGATCGTCAGAAAAGTTATGCTGACGTGAGACGCAAACCACTCGAGTTCCAAGTTGGGGATCGAGTTCTCTTAAAAGTATCGCCTTGGAAAGGCGTCATCCGTTTTGGCAAACGCGGGAAGTTAAATCCCAGATACATCGGGCCTTTTGAGATCCTCGAAAGGATTGGTCCTGTAGCTTATCGATTGCAGCTGCCATCCGAACTTAGCAGCGTGCACCCTACTTTTCATGTCTCAAACTTGAAGAAGTGTCTGTCTGATGAGACACTTATTATTCCACTAGATGAAATTCGTGTTGACGATAAACTTCACTTCGTTGAGGAACCCGCTGAAATCATGGACCGTGAGGTCAAACAACTGAAACAAAGTCGTATTCCCATCGTCAAGGTCAGATGGAATTCGCGGCGTGGTCCGGAATTCACATGGGAACGGGAAGACCAGATGCGACTCAAATATCCCCAACTTTTCACTGATTCTACATCGAACACGACCTCGAGCTAAATTTCGGGACGAAATTCTTCTAACAGGGGGAGAATGTAACACCCGCCAAATTAGGACTAGAGATTAGTGCCTAATCGAATGTTAATACATGTAATTAGTTCCTGGTTAGGCTAATTAATGTATCGAATTATATATATATTGTTGAATATATACGAATATGCGGTTTGAATAAATCGTACGCAATTTAAATCGAATGTATTTCGATTCAATTTTATATGGACGTTGGTGACAAATTTTATTAAATAACGTTGTTATGTCAAAAATATTATTATAATAATATTTCGTATTTATTCGTATCGTACAATCAGAAAGTTACACAATTTAAAATGTAAAACGCGCAAACTAAATAAACCAACTTACCTTTATAACTCAAATGTAAACTTATTTGTAAAATAATTAAATAAAATATCGCGTAATAATTTGTATTTAAAATGTACCAATTAATATGAAAAATAATTAATTAACGTTTAAACGACGGAGCAAACGAACACCGCACGGAGCGGAAACGCGGGGCGAAATTGGGAGCTTAACCTCCCAATCCCACCTTCTTTCTTTCATTTATTTCTTTTCTTTCTCTCTCTCACTCTCCTTTTTCTCTCTTTCTCACCAACCACCACCATCACCCAAAACTTCACTAAATCGCAAAATAAACATATCAAACGACTTCGGATCTTCAAGATTTTTAGAGATTCACGACCACCACGACACGATCTATCATCCTATCTTTTCGGATTTTTAATCCGACACCTTGTAAGTTTCCGACAATTCCCGAAATCTCTCGTTTTTAAATGTTTTCACTTGTTAGTAGTTTGTAACAACTTATAATGTCCCTATAAGGGTTGGGTAAAAGTTTTGGACCGAACGGAAACCGAAAAACTCGTTTTCGACACATTTTCCGGCCAACAGACCGCTACGTCGCATTTGACCCAGAATTTATGCGACGTCAGCTTCTACGTCGCAAAACCCCTCGTGACGTCGCATAGTGCGACGTCAGTCACAACGTCGCATTAAATTGCGACGTCGCATATAGCGACGTCAGCCTTAACGTCGCCAATACCTCGCCACGTCGCACTTAGCGACGCAAGCCCCTACGTCGCAGAAATCACCTACGTCGCATTAGCGACGCAGCACCCTACGTCGCATTAAATTGCGAAACGTCTCCTTTAGCGACGTCATACTCAACGTCGCAGTCCTACCTGCGACGTCGCACCCAACGTCGCACAAACCAGAACCTCAAAAACACAGATTTTTACTAAGTGTCGAGACTCGAAATTTATCACTCGATTTACCCAAATTCAGATCCCAGATGCGTTTTTCGTCAAAGCAATATAGTAGAAATAAAAATTTTCCAAGCTGACCTGGCAGCTCGACCCCAGCCAGGGGCTCTGCCCCTTGGACCCCGCCAGGGGCTGCCGCCCCTTGGACCCCGCTACCAGGGGCGCTGCCCCCGGACCCCCGTACTTAGATTCCGTAACGGCTTCTAAAACACAATCAAAACACATTTTTCCAAGTAAAACGCCACGAAATCAAAATAATAATAGTTGAGATTATTATTACAAATCTGTCACCAACGGGCCGTACACTTTTCAAATACTTAAACTTATCAACCAAATAGTGGAAATTTGGACATTATAGTTGGACGAACAACTACAAGGGTGATCTTTTGAGATACCCAATCATGATTATAACCATCGCGTGTCGTGGACACCCTCAGGTTACAAGTCTTTGGACTTCATTACTCGGCTAATCAATCAAAGTTTATTAAGTTAAACTCGCTAGACTCAGGTGAGTCTCATAGCCCCTCTTTTTACTGTTTTACTCAGGGGTGTGATATACTGCTCAACTTTTAACATGTGAACGCAAGTACCAACTTTTCATATACTACATGAGTTTTTCGAAACTAATCATTTTAAAGTCCTCCGTCAGCATAGTTGTTAATACGTTGTAGCGTGAATATTAGTATATGGTACCATATAGGATTGACCCTCCTCGTCCGGGTTAGCAAGCACTAACCGGGTAAACGGACGTACTAATATTTGGGAAGACGAATGTTGATTAGGCATTCGTGGAGGCACCTCGCCCGGAATTCTCTATAGGGGACCCGGCCCTCGAGTTAAGCTCAACTATGTGCTCATGGCTGTATACACGATGATTATCATTTAATTGCTGGATGCAATTCATTATTTAATTGCTGGATGCAATTCATTATTTAATTGCTGGATGCAATTCATTATTTAAATCTTGCGGTTCATACGATATTACTTGATTTCAAACCTGTGAGCTCACCAGCTTTATAGCTGACCTTTTAGCATATATCGCAGGTACCCAGCAGTAGGATGTTTCTGCTTCAGGATTTAGCTCGAGTCAGCATACAGACGATTGAGATTTTCTTGCATTAGTATATTTTGTACAAGTACTTATGTACTGAAATCTCATTTTATTTAACACGAGCTATGTAAAGCTTTAAATGTTGTAAACATTTCAGTTATCAATATATTTTGTTAAAGCGACGCATATAGAGTCGTTTGCTATTTATCTTTGTGCTTTGTTATTGATTAGTAACACCCAAATCAAGCTTCCGCAAATCATTAAATTTGGGGGTGTTACATAAAGCAACCAAGAGCACCACCAACATCTGAAGCAGAGAGGAAAATCAGATCTACTGAGTACAAGGCACTTAGTACTCTGTTGCTATCAATTCCGAATGAGCATCAGAGCAGATTTGATAATTGTGAAGATCCCAAGGTACTAATGGAGGCGATTGAGAAGAGGTTTGGTGGTAATGATAACACCAAAAAGAATAAAAGATCTCTGTTAAAGCAACAATTTGAAAATTTTAGCCATGTGAAAACTGAAACTCTAACTCAAACCTTTGATAGGTTTACTAAATTAGTTGGAGAATTGGAAAATCACAAGGTTAAGATTGATAAAGAAGATCTTAACAGAAAGTTCTTAAGATCATTAGGTGATGAATGGACAATCTATACTGTTGGATTGAGGCAGAGTTCAGACATTGAAGTTAAGGAACTAGAAGATATATACAATGATCTGAGGAACTTTGAGTCTGAGGTGGAAACTAAGAAGCAAGCAACTGGGTATAGTCATAATGCTGCTTTTATGTCTATGGCTGGAACAAAGGTAGAATCAAGTCAATTGGGTTCTACTTATGTTTCAGGAGGAGCGGGATCATCATCAAATAGTTCTAATGATCAGATATTAGAATCTTTCTTTGCAAGTAATGTGAATTCTTCACTTACTAATGAAGATCTGGAACAATTTGATGGTGATGATCTAGAGGAGATGGACATTAAGTGGCAAATTGCATTGATTACTCAGAGAGCAAAAAGGTTCATGCAGAGGACTGGAAGAAACAATTTTGCATACAAGAGGAATGATGCAAATTGGTTTGATAAGAGCAAGATTGAGTGTTTCAACTGTCACAAGATGGGACACTTTGCTAGAGAATGCAGAAACCCTAGGCAAGAGCAGAATGGTAATGGTCAGAGAGCTGGAAACAATGGAACTCAAACGAGAAACATTCCAATTCAGGGTGCTTCAGCAAATGCATTGGTGTCTATGGATGGATGTGGATGGGACTGGAGTGATCAAGAAGAACATGTAGTGAAGAACCAATGTCTCATGGCCATTGCAGAATCTGACAAAAAGTCAGAAGTTCCTACTGAGGTACAAAATAAATTGTGTTCTGCTGTTTGTAAACAAACTGTTAAACATTACAGGGATCATAATATAAAAGTGTGTGAGGAACTAAAACAATGGGAAATCAAAAGTAAACATACCATAGCAGTCATTGAAAATTTGGAAAATCAAATAAAGGCATATGAAGTCAATGCAACACAGTTTAAATATGACATTGTATATGCTAGGTGGGAGAGAGACACTTTCAAAGATAAAGTCGAGTTGTTATCTAAGAAACTTACTGAGGTCACATGTGAAAGAGATAGCATAAGACTTGATGTAAATAAATTAGAATATGCTTCTAAGAGTGTCAATAAACTTATTGATTCACAGATCCATGATAAAATTAAGACTGGATTAGGGTACAATAATGTACCTCCACCTTATAATCACACCTACTTTCCTCCTAAAAGTGAAATTGATATCAATTCACTTAAAAGAGGAATGACAGATGAGGTTAAAAAGGCTGATCCAATTAAAATTTTATCAGATAATGAGCTGTTTGTAGAAGGTGAGATTAGTGATTGGACTGAGGAAGATGATCAGAGTGATAGGACATATGATAGTGAGAAGAGTGTGAAATCTGAATCATCTAAGTCTGAGTCAACATGTGAGAATGTGAGGAGAGTAATTACTGATCTAGTTTCTAATCTTAAAACTGATAAACTAGAAGAGGGTAAGAAAATGTTTAAGGAAAAGGTTAAACTGGACTTAGAAAATGTGAGCATGAATACTAACAAATCTAAACATGGGTTAGGATATGTTAGTAATACAGTTAATTCAGTTACTAAACCTGTTGTTAAATCTGTTGTGAATAACTGTGTTAATTGTAAATGTAAAGCAAGTACTTCTTCTTCACAGAATTTTCAAAATCAAAAACCCAGAGGTAATCAAAGAAATTGGAATCAAATGGTTTCACAAAAACTGGGTAATAATGTTACTGTGATTAAAGAAATGTCTTGCTTTATATGTGGAAAAATGGGTCATCTTCAATATGACTGCTATCATAATCCTGAGAATGTTCAAAGGATTAGAAAACAGTCATGGACAAAAGCAAATATGAGTAACAAACAAAATTTTCAATCAAAAGTTAATCGTACTGCCAGAGTTCAGAAGATAAACCCAAAGGCTAACATGTTAAGCACTGCTACAGGTAAATCTACTGCTGCAGTAATAACAAATTTAGCCAAAAGTTTAAAGACTAAAACAGTGGTAACCAAATACAAAAACAGTGTTAACAAAATTAACACTGACTCTTCGATTGGTAAAACAGTTAAAACTGTTAAGCCAAAGAACACTGTTAAGTCTAAAATTAGTTGGATTTGGACACCTATTAAGACTGATAAATTAACAGATCCAAATTCCAACAGTGCATCACAATCAATAATCTTCAAGAAAGTTGAATATGTGAATGCACATGGGAAACCCAAAGCCAAATTGGTTTGGGTTCCCAAGAGAAATTAATTTTCTTTTTGACTGTTTGTGCAGGGCAAGCCAAAAAGCTTATGGCACATCGATAGTGGATGCTCAAGGCACATGACTGGAGACAAAGGAAAGCTACAGGATTTCAAATCTTTTGATGGAGGATATGTAGCTTTTGGAAGTAATCCAAAAGGAGGAAGGATCACAGGGAAAGGAACAGTTCAGAGTGAAAAGCTAAGTTTTGATAATGTTTATTTTGTAGAACAACTGAGGTATAATTTACTAAGTGTGAGTCAAATCACAGATAAAAAGAACCCAGTTCATTTTACTGACACTGAATGCCTTATCTTGTCCAAGGAATTCAAAATACCTGAAAACATGATTTTAATGAGAATTCCAAGGCAAGATAATGTATATAAGTAAGACTTAGTAAATATGACACCTCAACCTGATTTAAACTGCCTTATTTCTAAAGCAAGTGTGAATGAATCTGAATTGTGGCATAGGAGGATGTGTCACATGAATTTCAAAACCATTAATAAACTTGTCAAAAACAAGCTTGTTAGAGGTTTGCCTGAAAAGGTCTATTCATGTGATGATCATTGTGTTTCTTGTCAAAAGGGAAAGCAACACAAATCTTCATTTAAGTCCAAATCTGTGAACACAAATAGCACACCCTTACACTTATTGCATATGGACTTATTTGGACCAACCAGTATCAGTAGTATGGGGAAAAAGTCCTACTGCCTTGTGATTATTGATGATTACACTAGATTTACATGGGTTTTCTTTCTTAGGACAAAGGATGAGACAGGTGAAATACTTAGATCATTTATAACTAAGATGGAAAATCAATTGGATAAAAAAGTAAAGATCATCAGAAGTGATAATGGAACAGAATTTAAAAATCATGAGATGGATAAATTCTGTGAAGTTAAAGGTATTAAGAGAGAATTTAGTGCACCTAGGACTCCTCAACAAAATGGAGTAGCTGAAAGGAGGAATAGGACACTGATTGAGGCTGCTAGAACCATGCTATCTGATGCAAAGCTACCTATGTCTTTTTGGGCAGAGGCAGTTAGCACAGCTTGCTATGTTCAGAATAGAGTATTAGTTGTTAAGCCTCATAACAAGACACCATATGAACTGTTATTTAAGAGAAAGCCTTTGGTTAGTTTCTTAAAATCTTTTGGGTGTCCTTGTACTATCTTAAATACCAAAGATCACTTAGGTAAGTTTCAAAGTAAGGCAGATGAGGGGATATTTGTTGGTTACTCTATTCAAAGTAAATCATATAGAGCATTCAATCAAAGAACCAGGATCATAGAAGAATCAATGCACATCACTTTTAATGAAAACACTGTTAATCCTGAAGGAAAAGGTCCTGAATCACTGTTTGATATTGATGCACTTAATACTGCTTTTAGATATACAAATGTGGATACTAGTGCAGGTACAAGTGCAGGTACAAATACAGGAACAGGTGATGGATATAACGCCCCTCATTTAATACAACAATATAATATTAAGTTTGGCGGAAGCGACTACCTGAAATACATATTCTATTAAAACCTGCTAGAAATTTTCGCAACCCTTTATACAATATGTTTAACTACTAAACAAACATAGTTAACATGTTTACAAACCCGGGGCATTATATACTATAAAACATTATTTATTACAAACTGGATCAGAGTTGCAAGTTTCAAACATTCCCAGCATCAACACGTCCCTTCCTGGCTACCCACATAATTAAACATAACCTGCAGAAAGTAAATTGAGGGATTAACACGAAGCTAAGTGAATGAATAATCAACTACAATTCAATTTAGCTAGCAATCTGTTCACAATCAATAATGCAACAAATATCGTCAAGAGGAACGGTGGTTCCTAAGGACCCTGTGCCGGGTGGCCCCATCAGAACACTTACATCAACTGTAGGCCAAAACAGTGATTAATCGCTAACTAAATGCTAATCTCCATCAACACATGTACGCAACCCTGTGTTGACCAACATTAGCAATCAAGTCCAACCAACAATCTAGTTGACCTCTGGATTATACATTTCAATTCAATGTTCATCAAACAACCAATCAAATGGCATATCATTTCAAGGTTAACATACTATCAATAGTAATCCTATAATTACTGATTGAAATCAAACTGACACAACCAAATCAAACTGTGAGTTTCAAATCCACTCACCTGATTCGTCTCAGTTACTTACTCAGCAGTCTTATCTCGCTGAGCCCTTGGATTATCGGACCAGAAGAGAGGATGTTACAACTCTCCCCCCCTTAAGAAGATTTCGCCCCCGAAATCTCATCACGATCAAATAATCCAGGATATCTAGATCTCATACTATCCTCTGTTTCCCACGTTAGGTTTTCACCTAAACTATGTTTCCATTTTACTAACACCATGGGAATTTGTTTCTTCCTAAGTTTGGTCACTTTTCTGTCAAGAAGTTCAACTGGTTCTTCTACTAACTTCTGACTCTGATCAACTTTCAAATCTTTCAAAGGAAGAAACTGAGACTGGTCTTCAACGTTACATTTCCTCAAATAACAAATGCTAAACGTGTCATGAATACCAGCAAGCTCTAGAGGAAGATCTAATGTAACAGACTGGTCATTAACAATCTGTCGAATTCTAAACGGTCCAATATATCGAGGAGCCAATTTGCCACGTTTCCCAAACCGTATTACCCCTTTCCAAGGTGAAACTTTCAAGTAAACAAGTTCACCTTCAACAAAAGTAACTGGTCGACGTTTAGGATCAGCATATTGTTTCTGTCTATCACGTGCAGCTTTCAACTTTTCACGAGCCACTGCAACTTTATCAGCTGTCATTTGAATAATATCTGGACCTGCAAACTGTTTCTCACCTGCCTCTAGCCAACAAGTTGGAGTTCTACAACGGCGTCCATAAAGCATTTCATATGGAGGCATGCCAATACTAGAATGATAAGAGTTATTATAAGCAAACTCAACCAATGGCAAATGAGAATCCCAAGAACCACCATACTCCAGAATACAAGCTCTCAACATATCCTCCAATGTCTGAATCGTACGTTCTGACTGACCATCTGTTTGAGGATGATAAGCTGTACTAAGATTCACTCTGGTGCCCAACTCATGCTGCAAACTTTGCCAAAATTGAGATACAAACCTCGGATCTCTATCAGATATAATCGATAATGGAATACCATGCCGAGTAACAATCTCATTCATATATAACTGTGCAAGCTTACTCAGAGATGCAGTATCACTAGTAGCTAGAAAATGAGCACTCTTGGTTAATCGATCAACAATGACCCAAACCATATCATTTCCTCGGGCAGTTCGAGGCAACTTGGTTACAAAATCCATAGTCAAATGTTCCCACTTCCATTCAGGAATCTCAAGCTGTTTCAACGACCCATATGGCTTCTGATGTTCAGCTTTAACTTGAGAACAAATATGACAAGAACTAACAAACCTTGCTACATCCATCTTCATTGTAGGCCACCAATACAAAGGTTTCAAGTCATTATACATTTTCGTACTTCCAGGATGTACAGACAATCTGGACTTATGGGCTTCATTCAGAATAACATCCCGAAGACCACCAAACAAAGGAATCCAAACACGAGACTGAAAGGTTTTTAATCCCCTAGAATCATCCAATAACAATTCCTTTCGATTCAACATAATTTCAGATTTCAAATTATGATCTAACAAAGCCTCTAACTGTGCAGCTTTAATCAGACCCACCAAATCAGAAGAAACTTCTAAACGCATAACATAAACTCGATCAGAAGTTACCTTGCGGCTTAAAGCATCAGCAACCACATTGGCTTTCCCTGGATGGTATTTAATTTCACAATCATAATCTTTGATTAATTCTAACCATCGTCTCTACCGCATATTCAACTCTTGCTGTGAAAATATATACTGAAGACTCTTGTGATCTGTACAAATAATACATTTGGTACCATACAAGTAATGCCTCCAGATTTTCAAAGCAAACACAACCGCTGCAAGCTCTAAATCATGGGTAGGATAATTTCTTTCATGAGGTTTGAGCTGACGAGAAGCATAAGCAATCACACGATCTCGCTGCATTAAAACACAACCCAAACCAGCAATCGATGCATCACAATAAACAATAAAATCATCGGACCCATCTGGCAATGCTAACACAGGAGCCTGACATAACAACTGTTTCAGAGTCTGAAAAGCAGCTTCCTGTTGTTCAGTCCATACAAATTTTTCATCCTTACGGGTCAATTTAGTCAACGAACCGGAAATTTTAGAAAAATCTTTAATAAACTTCCGGTAATAACCCGCCAAACCAAGAAAGCTTTTTATTTCTGAAGCAGACTTTGGAGCTTTCCAATTCATTACAGCTTCAATTTTCGAAGGATCAACTTTAACACCATCATTACAAATAATATGACCCAAAAACTGTACTTCCCGAATCCAAAATTCACATTTAGAAAACTTTGCATACAAATGTTCTCTCTTTAAGGTTTCTAATACCAACCTCAAATGCATTCCATGCTCTGATTCGGATTTAGAATATACCAAAATATCATCGATAAACACAATCACAAATTTATCAAGAAAAGGTCGACAAACACGGTTCATCAAATCCATAAAAACTGCGGGAGCATTCGTCAAACCAAAAGGCATAACCAGGAATTCAAAATGACCATACCTGGTTCTAAATGCAGTTTTAGGAATATCACAATCCCTAACACGAACTTGATGATAACCTGATCTCAAATCAATCTTTGAATAAAATGACGATCCCTGCAACTGATCAAATAAATCATCTATCCGAGGCAGAGGATATTTATTCTTTACTGTCCTTTTATTCAATTCCCTATAAACAATGCACATTCTAAAAGACCCATCTTTCTTTTTCACAAACAGAACTGGTGCACCCCAGGGAGAAGAACTAGGTCTAATAAACCCTTTATCCAACAACTCCTGTATCTGATTCATCATTTCACGTATCTCAGACGGAGCTAATCTATAAGGGGCTTTGGCTATAGGTGAAGAGCCAGGAACAAGATCAATCTGGTATTCAACTTCCCTAACCGGTGGTAAACCAGGTAATTCATCAGGGAATACTTCCGGATACTCAGAAACAACCGGTACATCAGAAAGGGACTTCTTTTCTAACTTAGCATCAATCACATAAGCTAGATACGATTCACAGCCCTTGGACAAAGATTTCCTAGCTTTTATCATACTAATCAAAGGTATACAAACATTATCCCGTTCTCCTCGAGCCACGACATATGACTTTTCAGAGATTGGAATTCTAATCAGCTTATTGTGGCAATCTATGCTTGCTTTATACTGACTTAACCAATCCATACCAATAATCACATCAAAACTAGCAATTGGCATCAACAGAAAGGAAATTGGGAAAGTCTGGCTATCTATCATAATACTAGCTCCAATTACCCAGGTGGTAACAGGAACCGATTTGCCACTAGCTATTTCTACTTCAACTGGGTTTGTTATCACAGTAGGCATCATTTTCAACTTATCACAGAAGTACATGGATACAAAAGAACAATTTGCACCAGAATCAAACAAAACACGAGCTGGTACAGAATTTACAAGAAAAGTACCCGTGATCACGTCATCTGTATGGACAGCTTCATCAACTGTCATTTGAAAAGCCCTACTAACTGCAGATGGCGGATTCTTCCGCTTCTGACCGGAAGAAGCTGATGAACCAACAACTGTCCCCGAACCCTGTCTCTTAGCCTCAGAACACTGATTTGCACGATGACCTTCCTTATGGCAATTCCAACACACATAAGTGGGAAAAACACAATCTTTGGCTTCATGCCCAATCACACCACATTTTACATATCTAGTGGTTTGCACAGTACAAGGCCCAAAATGTCTAGCTCTACATTTAATACACCAATTGGGACGATCAGAAGTACCACCACGACTTTCTTGTTTCTTACCCTGTTGATTTCCTTGCCACCGCTGCTTACCTTTACCAGAAGATTCACTCCTAGATTTCTGAGTAGTCATTTCCTTACTTAATGCTTGTTGAGGTTTTAAATCACTGTCAACAGATCGAGCTAACATGAAAGCTTGAGAAAGAGAGCCAGCTAATCTCACTGAAGTTCGATACTGATTAGGTAAAGTACCCACAAACTGTTCTATCTGAGTTCTCTCATCAGGAACCCACTGCTGAACAAACCTGAGTTTCTCTGTAAACTGATTTATCAAATCATCCATTGACATGTTATCAGTTAATTGCAAATCCATAAACTCTTTTCTAATCCGAGCTATATCATAGTTTGAACAATACTGCTTACAAACTTCATTACGAAAATCAGACCATCGGATAGATGCTTTCTGAAAAGAAGTTAATACAGAAGTAATCGAATCCCACCAATTCATAGCTGCTCCTTTTAAAAGTTGAGTTGCATAAGGAACTTTTAGTTCTTCCTCACATTGACAGACTTCAAATTTCTTTTCAACATCTCTCAACCAATCCAGAGTTACAGAAGGATTCGTACTACCCGAATACACAGATGGATTACTGCTCATAAAGGTTTTAAAGGAACACACCTTTTGCTTTGGCGGTGAAATCGTACCAAACACAGGATGAGATGATTCAGCCTCTTTTTGTTGTTTATACATTCTAAGTGCTTGGTTTTCCTCTTCCAATTGAAGCAGATACTGATCCCTTTCTGCCTCCTCTCTAGCATGGAAAGAAGTACCAGCATTCTCATTCCGGTCATCATGAGTCTCAGCAGCAACTTCAGGCCTTGAGGCATTATTAGGGTTAACAGGTAGTTGCTCGTTATCCGCCATATCTGTAAACACCACAACAGCTTACAAATCATTAGTCGTTAGCACCTATTCTACTAACCGATTCACATTCAGTACATAATCCCTTTCCCAAGAATGTTTGACACAACAAAATCAAAGTTTAGGATTGAACATACAATCATATTCAATTGCCCCAAACTATTACTCTGATACCAACTTATAACGCCCCTCATTTAATACAACAATATAATATTAAGTTTGGCGGAAGCGACTACCTGAAATACATATTCTATTAAAACCTGCTAGAAATTTTCGCAACCCTTTATACAATATGTTTAACTACTAAACAAACATAGTTAACATGTTTACAAACCCGGGGCATTATATACTATAAAACATTATTTATTACAAACTGGATCAGAGTTGCAAGTTTCAAACATTCCCAGCATCAACACGTCCCTTCCTGGCTACCCACATAATTAAACATAACCTGCAGGAAGTAAATTGAGGGATTAGCACGAAGCTAAGTGAATGAATAATCAACTACAATTCAATTTAGCTAGCAATCTGTTCACAATCAATAATGCAACAAATATCGTCAAGAGGAACGGTGGTTCCTAAGGACCCTGTGCCGGGTGGCCCCATCAGAACACTTACATCAACTGTAGGCCAAAACAGTGATTAACCGCTAACTAAATGCTAATCTCCATCAACACATGTACGCAACCCTGTGTTGACCAACATTAGCAATCAAGTCCAACCAACAATCTAGTTGACCTCTGGATTATACATTTCAATTCAATGTTCATCAAACAACCAATCAAATGGCATATCATTTCAAGGTTAACATACTATCAATAGTAATCCTATAATTACTGATTGAAATCAAACTGACACAACCAAATCAAACTGTGAGTTTCAAATCCACTCACCTGATTCGTCTCAGTTACTTACTCAGCAGTCTTATCTCGCTGAGCCCTTGGATTATCGGACCAGAAGAGAGGATGTTACAATGGAGAAGGTAGGTCAGACTCAGGAATATCAGCTGGAATGAAGAAGGATTCATTGGAATATATATTATTTCCAATTTGGTCTCCTGATCCCCCAGAAGTGTTTGAAACTGATCAACCAAAGACATCACAGAATGTGGAAACAGGAAAATCAGATGAAACATCATTTTCTCATGTTGATGATTCAGATAGACCTGTTATTGAAGACAGTGCAGAAGACAGTGATATGAGTCCAGTACAGAAGTATACAAAGGCATGTGTGAATGTTGATCAGACACCAACAAAGCATCTTGACAAGGAGCAGGAACAATTGAATTATCTACATTTGATGAGCTCTACTCCTGTGTCAAAGAGAATTGCAAGAGAAGTGTCAAGTAGTGAGTTTGGACAAGAAGGAAATTTTACCAACTTGGAGGAGAGGATTCAAGAAACAGCAGCATCTAAATACATTACTCATAAAGATCATCCACTTGAGAATGTAATAGGAGATATTGAATCTGCTGTTAAAACAAGAAATCAAAGTCAGGTGTTTGAAGCTTCAGCAAATGAGGATGAAGTAAATCTTGATATAGAAGCTGTTAATACTTCTTTATTTGCCTGTTTTCTGTCTCAAACAGAACCAAAGAAGGTTACTGAAGCTTTGAGAGATCCTAGTTGGATTGAAGCTATGCAAGAGGAGTTGCTTCAGTTTAAGATTCAAGAAGTCTGGACATTGGTTGATTTGCCTAAAGGGAAGAGGGCAATTGGTACTAAATGGATTTTCAAAAACAAGAAGGATGAAAGAGGTATAGTGATCAAAAACAAGGCTAGATTGGTTTCACAGGGGTATTCACAAGAAGAGGGGATTGATTATGATGAGGTTTTTGCACCTGTTGCAAGAATAGAGGCAATTAGATTATTTTTGGCTTATGCTTCATTCAAGGGATTCATTGTGTATCAGATGGATGTTAAGAGTGCTTTTCTGTATGGCACTATACAGGAAGAGGTTTATGTATGTCAACCACCAGGGTTTGAAGATTCTAAGTTTCCTGATAAAGTTTTCAAACTTGAAAAAGCTCTTTATGGATTACACCAAGCACCTAGAGCTTGGTATGATACTTTTTCAGATTATCTGTTGCAGAATGGGTTCAAAAGGGGTGCAATAGATAAAACTTTGTTTACTAAAAGAATTAAGAATGATATACTACTGGTTCAAGTCTATGTAGATGATATCATTTTTGGTTCAACAAAGGATAGTCTTTGCAAGGAGTTTGAATCATTGATGCATGAAAAGTTCAAGATGAGCTCCATGGGAGAATTAACATTTTTCTTGGGGCTGCAAGTGAAGCAACAGAAAGAAGGAATCTTTATTCATCAAAGTAAGTATGTTAATGATATACTGGATCGGTTTGGGTACAAAGATGCTAAAGTTGCAAGCACACCAGTTGAGACAAACAAGAAATTACATGCAGATCTTGAGGGGGAGAGTGTGGATGAACATCTTTACAGATCAATGATAGGGTCTATTATGTATCTCACTTCATCTAGGCCTGACATCATGTTTGCAGTGTGCTTATGTGCAAGATTTCAAGCTAATCCAAAGCTGTCACATCTTCTTGCAGTCAAAAGAATATTTAGATATTTGAAGGGTCAACCAAAATTGGGCCTGTGGTATCCAAAGTTTACTTCTTTTGATCTGCTAGCGTATACAGATAGTGATTATGGAGGAGCT
This sequence comes from Helichrysum umbraculigerum, assembly GCA_949592205.1. NCBI lineage: Eukaryota > Viridiplantae > Streptophyta > Magnoliopsida > Asterales > Asteraceae > Helichrysum > Helichrysum umbraculigerum. Next base: position 98,031,743 of record CATIUR010000004.1, read on the forward strand.
AATCTGGACAGGAAATCTACATCAGGAGGTTGTCAATTTTTGGGAGATAGATTGGTTTCATGGCAATGCAAGAAACAAACCACTGTATCTACATCTACAGCAGAGGCAGAATATGTAGCAGCTGCAAGTTGCTGTGCTCAAGTGCTATGGATTCAGAATCAGATGTTAGACTATGGTTTTACCTTTCTTAATACTCCTATTTTTATTGATAATAGTTCTGCAATCAGTATTATAAATAACCCAGTTAAACATTCTAAAACAAAGCACATTGAAATCAGATATCATTTCATTAGAGATTGTAATGAGAAAAGACTTATTCAAATTTTGAAAGTTCATACTGATAATCAGTTTGTTGATCTGTTCACAAAAGCTTTTGATGTAGGCAGATTCACATTCTTGGTTACTAGTATTGGAATGATCAATTTGTCATAAGTTATTTTTCTTATTACTGCTCTCTGTGAATAATATCTACTGTGTTTTTCATTTGGGTTAATACTGATTTGTTAATTAAACACTGATTGTGTGTAATGTGTATCGTTATCACTGTTTACTACTTTTAGTATAAACAGTGGTAATAATCACTTCACCACTGTTAGTGTATAGTTAACACTGTATACTTGTATTTTTGTTTGCATTAACACTGCAGGTTATATTGCTATGCCTTGGAGTTTAACTACTGCAGGTGTTTATGGAGTTTACCTGCTTGTGAAGGTTATCTTTCGAGTAAAAAAAAAAAAAATTAACCACTGCTTTGTTTATATGATCTTGCTAGATCTGAAGTACTACTTGTATTAAGTCAGCACTGCCTTGGTCGGTTGGTACTGCTTGTACAAGTGAGCACTGCTAGCTTTGTTATATAAATGATGCATTTGAGAAACCAAGTGTTGATTACCACTGATGGTTATTTTCACAATTATCACTGAACGTGTTATTTTACTTAATTAACACTGTTTTAGTTATAATTGGGGATCTGATCAAATTAGGGCTTACAACTGATTTAATTTCAGTACTTAACTCTCAACACTTAGGGTTTCTCATTACGCTTTCAAAATTACACATACAAACCACTGCGCTAAGTCTCCTCGATTCTCAATTCTGTAAAATCATCTTCGATTCTTCTCGATTACTTGATTTCTTATCATGGCATCGACTTCGTCTACTGTTCAACTACCGATTGGAAAAGATCACAATATGATCGCATTCTTAATGAAACCTGCAGAGGCAAACGAATATGTGGAAATCATTGATTTCCTTCGTGCTTCACATATTCGTCATGCTCTCACTGTAGCACCCAGGATATCTCACGATCATATCAACAATTTCTGGGTGAATGCATCAATAGAAGAGGAACAGGGGATTAAAAGAATTGTTTCAGAAGTTATGGATACACGTGTTGTAGTTACAGAAGCTACTGTTCGAGCTTCATTACAACTAGATGATGAGGCAGGTATAACTTCTTTAGATGATACTGTTATGTATAATACTTTACGATTGATGGGTTATGAGGGTTCTTTTGAAGTTTTTACTTTTCAGAAAACCTTATTTTCTCATCAGTGGAGGTTTTTAATACCTACGATTTTACACTGCTTATCATCTAAGAGATCATCTTTTGAGCAGTTTGGAAGCAACATTGCTTATGCAATTGCTTGTCTTGCAACTGGTCAAAGGTTTAATTTTTCAAATCTGATATTTTCTGGTATGCTTAGAAACATTGAGCAGCCAAAGATTAAATTTTTGATGTATCCACGTTTTGTGCAGTTGTTCTTAAATGAACAAATTCCTAATATAACTGCACTTGAAAAAGTTATTGGTATTGTCTCTTTTAAACCAAAAGTTTTTGTAAATATGAAGAGAGATACTAAATTTTCTGGGAAGGTTACAGCATTATTTTCTACAATGCTTTCTGCACCTTCCACCACAGCATCAGTACCACCAACTGAAGCTGAACCAACTACTGAGAGAATGGTTCCACCCACCACTTCTCAACCCACAGTAGTTGGGGGTAATAAAAGAAAACAAGGGACCACAACAGCTAAATCTACTAAAGCCAAAAAGGCTAGAAAACAGGCATCTGAGGCTGCTGCTGCTCAGGTGTCTCAGTCAAATGATTCATCACAGCAGATGATCAATGAGGAGGAGGATGATCATTCTGAGAGGGCTGCTTCTACTGCTTCTAGCCCACTGGCAGAGCAGGACAGAAGTAACATTAATAAGACCCCATCAGAGGCAACACATGGACATGATTCTACACATGTAGATGATCCTAGTGGTCCCAGTACCAAGAACCAAGGGGACTTTGATGATCATGCTAGGCATGAGTCAGAGTTTGATGATGTCAATGATTCACCAAAGGATTCACATCCTGAAGGTGTTGAGGCTAGAACTAACTTGGAATTGACGAAAATGGTTGATTATGTATGGGCTGAATTTGTAAAGGAGAGGAAGAAGAATAAGGCTAAGGATGAAATTATCACTCAATTGCAGAGGAGAGTGCAGCAGTTAGAATGGATTGTTATTAAATGTTTAAAGAAAGGAAGGAAATATGTGGTTCATGATACTTCTGAACCTGAGGATGCTTATCAATTTCCACAAAATGCTTTCAAAAAGGGGGAGAAGGTCTGGACAAATTTGGGTGATAAGAAGAATAAGAGTGACAAGGTGGTGGATGATGATGAGAAGGTTGATGAAGAAATGGAGATGGAACAACCAAAGGAGGATGAGTTTGTGCATACACCTCCAACACCACCAACAGAGCCAGAAATAAATGAGTCAGTGTATGAGACAGTGGAAACAGAAATGAAGGAACCAGTGGCAGATGAGAATAAGTCTGATCATACTGAGGTTATTGGGTCAGTGGAGCAAACTGCAGAGGTTAATATGGGTGAAAAGACTGAGGAGTTACAAATTGATGGTGATGATGATGATGAGGTTAATAAACCTGAGATAGCAGTAGAAAAAGAAGAAGAAAAGACTGATGCTCAAACTGATGCTCAACAAGTTGAAAAGACTAGGAAAAAGAGCATTCCAGTTAAAACTGCTAAGATGACAGGAACAGGAAAGAAGGTTGAAACTCCGAAGAAGACATCTACACAACAACCATCTTTGCCTGGATTTCAGATTAGAGAACCTGTTGATGCTCCTGTTCAACAAAAGAAAGACTTGCCAAAGATTGATCCAAAAGATAAGGGCAAGGGAAAACTGGTAGAAGAACCAAAGAAGAAAAAGCAAAAACCAGTGCCACCTGAAGTAACTGCTCATGATACTGAATAGGCACAAAGGTTACAGGCTGAGCTAAATGCAGAGGAGTTGATTGATGTTGAGATTGAGGAAGGAAAGTTTGTAAAAATGACAAAAGAGCAAGTGGCAGAATGGGATGAATATTTGTTGAAGGAACAGAGACAGGATGATATTGAATATCTTGTTGAACAGATTAAGAAAAAGAAAGCAGAAGAGGCAAGAAAGAAGAAGGCTGCAAAACCACCAACAAAAGCTCAGATGAAGAAGAACTTAATTGCAAAGCTGAAAGGTGGGTATATTCCTTTGAATGCATTGAAACAGATGAGTTTAGAGAGATTGCAGGAGATATGGGATAAAGATGATATGAATCCTGATGTGATTGAGAAGAAAGAAAGAGAAAAGAAAGAAGCTGAAAAGAAAAAGAAGGAAGCTGAAAAAGAAAGAAAATTGAAGGAAAAGGAAGAAAAAGAAAGAAGAGAAAAGGTAGAAGCTGAGAAGAGGAAGAAAGATGAAATTGAAAGAAAGAAAAGAGAGTTAGATGAAATTCCTGATAGAGAAAGGAATGTTGATGAATTAAAGGAGTTTATTCTGTTACAACCAATGGAATCTGAGGTAATTAATGTTGAATTACCTGGTATCATTGATTGGTCTATTGAGCAATTTGTCAATCCTGTTAAGATTCACAAGATTAAAATTGAAAGAGCAGATGGAAATATATCTTGGTGGAGATCTTTTAGGGATTTAATAAAGAGGATCAGTAGGACTGATTTGGTGAGAATGTATGAGATTGGGATGGAAAAGGATTTAGATTTGAAAAGGTTTGATAATCTGGTTGAAAAAGTTACATGGCATTGGATTAAGGCTATGTTTGAGCCAGAAGAGTTTCCATTTCAGTTTGCTACTTTTAGCAAGGTTAAAACTTGGATTTATCATGCCAAACCTGGAGTACGTCAGATCGTTATGGATGATGCAGTATTTATGTGGTTATTGACAGATAGATTTTATGATATAAATCTGAGATTTTTGATGGGCTTGAGAAATGCAAGGCTACAAGCTGCAGTTTTAGATGATGTAGCTCTGGAATTGGTATATATGGTACTGAATCAGATTCATAAGAAGGAGGAGATAGATAGAAGAAAGAGAAAGAATGACTAACAGTTTTGAAAGAATTTTGTGAAGCTCATAATGGAGGATTGAAGAAACTTAATGCTGTGAAGGACAGATTAAGTTTAGGGGGAGATTGTTGGGTCAAAACTGTTTCAGGTCTGAGTTGAAGTCTTGATGAGAAGACAGAGTACAAGTGATTAAAACTGTTTGTTTTAAAGGTTAAAACTGTCTTTACGAAGTTACAACTGATAGAAGAAAACTGAAGAGAAGACAAGTGTTACAACTGATTGAAGATAGATTACAACTGATAGGTATGTGTCTGTAAGTAGTTAAAACTGCTTATGTATTTGTAACTGTTAGTTATATATGAAACAGTTAACACTGATTATATAATTGTACTTAGTCTTTGTTACAATTGAAGCAGTTACCACTGAATGTGTAACAGTTACAACTGTTTACTTCAGAATGGTAGTTTCAACTGTTTATGATTTTGTGATAAGTTTGAGTCGGTTATGGAAGTTATTATATTCCATATATGTAGGAGATTGTATAGGACTCTATGTGATATAAATAGAGATCCTTTAGACCTAGATAGGTTAACGTAATTGCGCAGCTTCAAGGTTTTCTGTAACCCTAATACATCAAGTGTATTCGTCTTATATCATTAATAAGATTGAAGCTTTCAGTATATTATTGTGTTCATCATATTAATTGATATTCATTGATCTTCTTAATATTATTGAGTGTGATTCCGCAACTTCTCAATAATATATTCAAGGCTTATTACATACGATTGTTTATTAAGTTAAACAGGGACTAACATATTACACGCCGATACCAACGGGCCGTACAACTTTTCTACAAACTACAACTTACAAACAAATACAAACGTACAAACAACAAATGGACATTAACTAGTTTGGGAACAACTAGCATGGATACCTTACAAGTATTCCATTTACTTACTAAACCTTATGCGTATTAGGACGCTAAGGGTTGCTAGTTCGGGATACTACTTTGCTTGCTTACTACATTGTCTGCTAGACTCAGGTGAGTCTCACAGCCCCTATTTTACTGTTTTCACTCAGGGGTGAGATGCATTACTGTTTTACTTGAACACACGTACTTACTTGCTGGCATGAATTACTTACTTTACTGAATTACGGATACGCCAATTGCATGAGTTTCGACTAATCCAATGAAAGCCTCCTAATCATAGTTGTTAGTTATGGGATAAGCGCGAGTTTTAGTATATGGATCCATATGGGACTGACAATCCCCGCCCGGGGTAGCAAGCACTACCACGAACCGTTACTGTAGAAACGGGCGTTTCTTACTCGTTTCATATGAATGTTTTGGATTACATTCACGGGGGTACTATTATTTACTGTACGTTAAGCTTCAACTATGGTGGCTCATGGCAAGGGTATCAAACGGTTAGCATGACCTGCAACCTAGGGCTGGCAACCAACCCGTGAACCCGAAACCCGACACAAACCCAACCCGAATTTTATAAGGTTAGGGTTGGGATTTTTGAGGCGTCAACCCGAAACCCGGTAACTCGATATTTTTTTGGGTTGGGTCTGGGTCAGCAAATGCATTTTTGGGTTGAACCCGACAACCCGAAATTCAGTTAATTTCATTACAAATTTATTTTAATTTAAATATGACACATAATTTAGACCTTTTCAGTTACTGATTTATAACGTTTTCTTTGATATCTTTACGTTTTGATATAAGTTAGTGAATTAATGATGTTTTGATGATCAATTCAAATTGATATAATATTTATTTTTATTAATTTTGAAATTTTATAATTATTATGCTTATAAATGATCAGCTGTTTTTCAAAAGATTGATCAATGTGACTTAAATAACCCGAAACCGACCTGAAAACTCGAAAATAACGTGAAAATTTGTTGACTATATAAAATTCGGGTTGGGTCGGGTTGGGTTCGGTTGTCGGGTTTTGGGTTGGGTTGAAATACCCAACCCGATTTTAAAATCAGGTTGGGTTCGGGTTAACCATTTCTGACCCGCCAACCCGACCCAACCCGAATTGCCACCCCTACTGCAACCACCACTTACTTACTGGCTGGCTAATGATTTACAAATACAACTGTTACTTGTGTGTTCAAACTATTTACTTACAAACCTGTGAGATTCACCAACCTTTTGGTTGACCGTTTTAGTAATGCTTCTCAGGTACACATCATCAGTAGGGATGCCCAGCAGAATATGCTTATTAGCTAGAGTCGCATGCATTTACAAGCTTGGAGATTTTTATACATTACTTTTGTACTAGTTGTTATGTATTAGAATCTCTAGGAATTTACTCGAAACCCGAGCTTGTATTTTGAACTATTTATGTATTAATGTAATAACTTTTCGAACGTCTCATTTAGAGTCGTTCACTGTATCCTTTGTGCTTGTGATTATTAATTAGTAACACCCAAAAACTCGCTTCCGCAAACCATCAAATTTGGGGGTGTTACACAAGCAGGCAGAAATAATTCGGACATAGTATAAGTATGAAAAGATAGATATCACCAGTAAATTGAGCAGCGTAACGGCTGAAAAGAAAGACAGAGTGTTGCACCAAGAATGCTCTTATTACACCGTGATTACAATACCAGCTTCCTTCTCTCTCTACTGCTAACCAACTAACTATCTATCTCTCTCTAGAGAGAGAAAACTCTAGAGAGAGAAACTATCTAACTAAACTAACCTAGAGAGAGAGTAAAAGTATAAAAATGTAAAAACGAAGAATAAAATGTGTGTGAAGTGATGAGTGATGTTGGTGGATTGATGGATTGTGAAAAATGAGACTTGAAGCTTGTATTTATAGAACTCGCATAGCCGTATTCGTAGACCGTATCCTAACCATGAAACGCACAACCGTATTGCAAAGGCGAATAAAAATCTGATTTTTTTCACCCAAACGCACGATACGGCTGAGCTAGGGTGAATACGGCTGAACTGGACCGTATACGGCTGTGCATAGGGTGAATACGGCTGAGCTGACCCGTATACGGCTGAGCACAGGCAGTATACGGTCTGCACAGGCCATATACGGTCTGTGTCCAGCCGTATACGGTCTGTGTCCAGCCGTATTCGGTCCGTTGGTTCTCCGTTTCTTCGATTCGGCGTAACTTCTTCGTCGTTTATCCGTTTTGAGTGATTCTCACGCTCACGGTTTCGTAATTTCCTAATGAAGAAAACGACATAAGTTAGAGGTCCTAACTCGGAGTGTAGCTCAAGATGCATTGAAATGAATGAACGGAGGAACGGTGAAGCAGTTTTGCCCTGTTTCTTACATTTTTCATGCCATTTTCAGTGATTTTACAAACATCGACTCCGTTTTGACTTAGTTAACAAAACTTTATGAATAATGTCCTTTTAAGTATGTTTTTGTTAACTTTGTGCCTAAAATGTGGAAGATAACGTATGTAAAAACATGACTTTTTACGTGTTATCAAATCTATAAGCACAAGCTCTCTGTTTTACCAGTATGAAGATCCTTTTTGGCAATTCGATCGGAAGGAAAGTTTCTCTCAACTTTTGGAAAATCATGGAGCATCAAGGAATGGATCAATGCCTGCCATAAACGATAAGTATTTATTTGCTTTAATTTTAATAAATTTACATGTTTGGATAATTTTTAGATATTATCATCCATGCTTACTTTTATGTGTGGGGAAAGTCAAGAGATTTTTTTGGTAAGTAAGGTTAGAGTCAAGCTAGTGACTCGAACAAAAACAAGTGCTTCTCGGGAGACAACCCGTGCTTGTACATTGTGTATAATTTTTATTTTCCGTTTTGGTATTTTATTTTTATACGTTTAATGTTCTTTGCTACCTTTTGAAGTTGGCAACCAATTCAGCTGAAATTGGAATTTTTGGAAAATAAAAGAACTTTGTGGGTGTGTTCCCTGGAAACCCTCACGAGACTATAACTCGTCCACTTAGGATACCGAGGGGTTTAAAGGCTTATTGCATACGCTAAATGCAATCGTGATTAACTACGAAAGTGTGTGCTGTTGTAAATTTTTGAATAAAGATCGGAAGATGACCCATTTCGCCGAACCAGATCAAGATAATCGCGCCATATTCAGGGGATTTTCTCGTTCTAATTTCTTTTCTTCCTTTTCTCACTTTTATTTTTACTTGTTTATATACAATGAGGACATTGTATAATTTAATTGTGGGGATGGGATCGGTAGAAAAAAAATATTAGTTTACTTTTGTTTACTTGTCCTTATATTATAATTTTGTTAAATTTTCATCAAATTTAAAATTTTTGAGTTAAAAACTATGTATTTATTAGTTAGAATACTTTTTGTTAAAGTTTTGTTTTGTATTTAAAAGTTTAGACTTTAATGTGGATTAACTGTTTTGTACATATAATGTAAGAAACTTAATAATGGGTGATATATAGTTACATGATATGATGTACTAATAGGCAATCTATATGAAAATTTCTGAATTTTAAGAAATTAATAAAATAACTTGTATATTATTTTATGATACATATTATGATGTATGACATAAAAAGTCTTAATTCTTAGATTTATCGTGCGATAATTTTATATATCTTGATACTTATATGAGTACATTTGGGGGTATATATTGATGGTTTCCTCTATTATACGAAAGTATATATCTGGTCTCTGTTAATATATACTTAAAAATTAAGCAAACGCAAGTCAAAAGTACTTGAAAAGTCTTAAAAATAAAAGATACATAATGAGGTCGCCAAAATGGTTTGACCAAGTCTGGTTTTGCTTAAACCTGAATCAAGTTATGTCGCTCTGTTGCATGAAAATGCAGACCTGTCACCAATGTCTTGATTCTTAAAAATGGATTTCATGTATTTATTTTGAATATAGAAGTAAATCGCATGATTAAGTTTAAAGGTATATCATATATGGAAATCATAAGTAATATACATACTAACAATAAATATGTATTCAGAAATATAAATATAGATTGTTTAAAGTGGATAAATATATTAGTAATCATTCATGAACTATATGTTGCACTAATAATAATAATATTTTTTATTTGTACTTTATAGTTATCCATGTTAATTAAATTGTTTAAAGTTTTAAATTATGAAACAGATTTTTAATTTGAGTATTTTGATTCTTAAATATTAGTTTGATGCTTATTAAGTTTTTATGATGAAAATGTATTCTACTTGAGGACAAGCAGAACTTAAGTGTGGAGATATTTGATAGCATCAAATAGTACTATATTTATTTACTAATATTCCCTCGTTTGTGTATACATTTATTACATTTACTTGATAAAAGTTATGTATTTCGTTCATATTTACAAAATAGGTAGAAATAGAGTTTAAATTAGAAAATGAATAAAAATAGAGTAAATAGAGTAATTTTTGTATAAAAGTTAGTTGTACCAAATATGATTGGGACAAAGTAGTTAAAAGAGTTATAAAAATAAATAAAGTTCGTAAATATTTGAGTTCGAAAAAATAAATGAGTTGAGCAAAAATAGTTAGATTGAATATTAGTGGTAAATAATTGGTTAGGCTAAATATTAGTGGTAAATAATTAAGTTAGTATTATAATAATAACTAATAATAATAATAATCATCATATGATCATATTACTAATAACAACAGTAGTACGTAGTAATGTAGAATAATAATAATATTTAATAAATAATTATTATGATGTTTGTTTGTGCAGATCATGTGGAAGTTGGGTCGGTCCAAAAGCCAAACGGATAAAATATATCAAAGCTACGTGATCCAGTTCGAGGTCCAAGTCGGTGGAAATTAAGGAGATCACGTGGGCCGAGTCCCACTCCAAGTCAAAAGGAAAATCGCATGCCAAAAATTAAAAAGGAAGTTTCGGTGAGCATTAAATGCGGTAGGTGGAGCATATGTCAGCTAGCAAAGAAAAAGAGAGAGATCACGCGGCTGGCGTTGGCTTTAGCTTGCGGAGTACACCATTTTGATCCATACGGCGGATCAATATCCATACGTCGTATGGATCTTGTTCCAGCACGGGTATAAATAGCGCCATTTTGAGAGACTTTTTGAACACAATTTTTAGTTAGGGGTTTTATATATTTCGTATAGGGTTAGTAAAATACGAATTTTAGGTTACTTTTGGAGGCACGAAAAGCTACGGTTAAAGCCATTTCACTTTATCTTTTTGTGATTCATTATTCGGTTTGTATCTACTCTTTATTTAATTCAATTGCAATTATGTTTTTGATATTGAATATTTTGTTTTATGCATATTTGAATATGAATTGATATTTAGTATTTGTGTAGTAATGAAACTTGGATAATGATTATTGACCGATTATATTGCACGTTTATTAAATTGTTTGATTGACGATGATTATATTATCCGTTGATCCTTATTTATTAGTGGTTATTAGTTATTACTTAACGTGGTCGACTATGTCATTGAGATTGAGTTCCTTTGAGATTGTTGATTATTGATGGTTAGAACTTAGGTTTTGATCATTGCTGAATAGATTGAGTTTGACAGGTTAAGAGACTAATAATTAAATAACCTAAGATGAATAAGACTAATAAGTAATTATTAGTAGGTATTGTTGAGTCATACCGCGAGGATCAATTATAATCAATCGTGAATATTTAATGCATGATTTAGGGAAAGGCACACAATTGACTGATCATCTTGTGACATCGGACCGATGTTCCATGTTGGACCCTAGATTGTAGGAATTAGTTGGACCCAAAACGTTGGCTAGTTCACATTCAATTTAATATCATTGAAGAATTTGGTATTAAGTTGATATAAAAGAAATCACAATTAAACAATTAACATGCAATGAATTGGAATATATGAATCTGAGTGGAATTATTTACACAATTACTTGCTCCTTCCTATTGTTACCTATTTGTTATTTTAATTTAAAGTCTTTATTTAGTTTTAATTATTATTTACAAATCTTATGTTCGCACGGAACTAAAACGTCCCCCCTTATTTACTGTTTTATTAGTTAATTAGTATTTTCTATTTTAATTAATAAACCACTATTCTTGTGTTCCTGAGATCGACCTGGACTTACCATAGCTACACTATTCCGATCGGGTATTCTTGCCTGGTTGTGTGATAGTATTAATAAGGTGTTTTCAATTATAAATTATAAAACGAGACGCTTTCACATGCATCAGGGACCGATTCTGAGATTGCGCCTGTGAGTGACCCAAAGGAAGCAGTGTGCTTCTACTGCAACACAAAGGGGCATTGGAAGCGTAACTGTCCGAAGTACCTAAAGGACCTTGAAGATGGAAAGGTCGAGAAGAGTATTCACTCAGGTATGTTTATGATCGAACTCCATAATACAACAACTTCTAATTCATGGGTTCTGGATACAGGATGTGGTAATCACATTTGCACTGTATTGCAGGGGCTAAAGGAAAGTAGAAGTGTGAAGCATGGAGAGCTCAACTTAGTTATGGGAAACAAGGGAATTGTACCTGTGACGAAGATTGGAAGATTTGAGCTCATGCTGAATTCTGGAGTTAGGATAGATTTAAATAATTGCTATTATTCGTCAGAAATGACTAGAAACATTATTTCATTTTATGCTTTGTATAAAGATGGTTATCATTTTTCTTTTGATAATGGAAATGGAGATATTTTGGTTCATTTAAATGATTGTTTTATTTTAAACTTTCTCCTTACAAAGGCATATAAGAAAATGTTGAATGTGTTAGCAATGTTATTTTAAATGTTGATTCGTCTAATGAAATTGTTAAATCCAAGTTGTGGCATTATCGTCTAGGGCACATAAACAAGAAACGCATTGCCCAACTCTAGAAGGATGGAGTGTTGGAATCATTCGACCTCAAATCGGATGATGTATGCGAATCTTGTTTATTAGGCAAGATGAGTAAATCACCATTCACAGGATCATGTGAAAGAGGGGAAGGATTATTGGATTTGGTACATACAGATGTATGTGGACCATTCCGATGTGCTACAAAAGATGGAAATAGATACTATGTTACATTTACTGATGACTTCAGCAGATTTGGACATGTTTATCTGATCAAACATAAGTCAGATACTTTTGATGTATTCAGAAGATATCAAAACGAAGTAGAGAATCAACTGTGCAGAAAGATAAAGGTTCTTCGATCCGATAGGGGAGGAGAGTACCTTAGTATCGAGTTTCTCGATCATCTTAGAAACTGTGGAATAGTTTCACAATTGACTCCTCCTAGAACACCGCAGCTTAATGGTGTTGCTGAGAGGAGAAACGGAACTTTGTTAGACACGGTTCGATCTATGATGAGTCGAGCAACACTTCCAATAAGTTTCTGGGATTATGCATTAGAAACAGCCGCCCATATCTTAAATCAAATACCCACTAAGAAAGTTTCAAAGACACCTTATGAGATGTGAAAGGGAAAGAAACCTTCTATTGGTCACATCAAAATCTGGGGTTGTGAATTTTACGTTAGACGGGAAACTCAGGAAAAACTAGACTCCAGATCTGAAAAGTGTCTTCTCGTCGGTTATCCACAAGAGACATTTGGATATTTATTCTACAGACCCAAGGAAAATGTGGTCTTTGTAGCTCGAAGAGGAGTGTTCCTTGAGAGAGAAATGATATCTAAAGAGGACAGTGGGAGTAAAATTGATCTTGAAGAAATTCAAGAATCTACCGATGAAGAACCTATAATAAACACTGACGTTCAATAAGAGGTGGAGACACCTGTTGAACCTGAAGACATATCCTTACCCGTTCGCAGATCTAGTAGAGTTAGCAATCCTCCTGAGTTCTATTATGGTTACCAAATAGAAGAAGAGGATAAGATAAGTGATAGTGCACTGGGTGAATTAGATGAGCCTGCTAACTACAAGGAAGCGATGGCAGGCCCTGAGGCTGCTAAATGGAAGGAAGCTATGAAAAGCGAAATTCAGTCCATGTATGACAATCAAGTTTGGAATTTGGTTGACACTACACCCGGTCTTAAGACGGTGGGTTGTAAGTTGATCTTCAAGAAGAAGACAGACATGGATGGGAAAGTACACACTTATAAAGCTAGATTGGTAGCGAAGGGCTATGCTCAAACCTATGGGATTGATTATGAGGAAACCTTCTCACCAGTAGCTAAGATTAAGTCAATTAGGATTATGCTAGCCATAGCTGCATTTCATGACTATGAAATTTGGCAGATGGATGTCAAGACCGCTTTCCTTAATGGGAAACTGACAGAGGATGTGTTCATGACTCAACCGGAAGGTTTTGAAAATGCAAAATATCCTAATAGAGTGTGCAAGCTTGAAAAGGCCATTTATGGACTTAAACAAGCTTCTCGTAGCTGGAATCTCTGCTTCCATGAGAAAGTCACAGAGTTTGGATTTTCTAGAAGTGAAGATGAGTCCTGTATATATGTCAAGTTCAGTGGGAGTATTGTAGTATTCTTAGTATTGTATGTGGATTATATACTGCTCATAGGAAATGATATCCCAACTTTACAAGGTGTAAAGGAATGGTTGGGAAAGTGTTTCGCTATGAAAGATCTTGGAGATGCAGCATATATCCTTGGTATAAAGATTTATAGAGATAGGTCAAAACGTCTCATAGGACTCAGCCAGGATACGTACATAGATAAAATATTGAAAAGATTCAATATGGAGAATTCTAAGAAAGGGAACTTACCCTTGAATCATGGCATTAAGATCAGTAAGGATCTATGTCCAAAGTCTGAACAAGAATTGGACAGAATGAGTCGAATCCCATATGCTTTGGCTATAGGATCGATCATGTATGCCATGACGTGTACAAGGCCTGATGTCTCATTTGCTTTGAGCTTAGTGAGTCGACATCAGCAGAATCCTGGAGAAGGTCATTGCACAGCTGTAAAGAATATTCTTAAGTATTTGAGAAATACTAAAGAGAGGTTCTTGGTTTATGGTGGAGAAGAAGAACTTAGAGTAACGGGTTATAGTGACGCTAGTTTCCAAACAGACAGAGATGATTGTCGATCACAGTCTGGTTGGGTATTCCTACTGAATGGGGGAGCGGTTACATGGAAAAGTTCTAAGCAAGATACAGTAGCAGACTCTACATGTGAGTCTGAGTACATTGCGGCTAGTGAAGCGGTAAAGGAAGCTATCTGGATGAGGAATTTCATAGGAGATCTTGGAGTTGTTCCAACAGTACAAGATCCTATTGCTATATTCTGTGATAATGAAAGTGCAGTCGCCTTGAGTAGAGAACCCAAGGATCACGGAAAGTCAAAGCACATTGAAAGGAAATACCATTTTGTTCGAAAGAAAGTCGAAGAAGAACATGTAATTGTGAAGAGCATAAGATCAGAGGATAATCCAGCTGATCCATTCACGAAGCCTCTAGGAAAGTCCAAGCACGATGAACATGCTAGGAGCATAGGTTTAAGAGATAATGTAAAGTTTTAGTTGTTAGTTTGAATTTGAAACGTTATAAACAATGATAGAAATTGTAATAGACTTGGTGATTAATAATGGAGTTTTTATTGGGAAGGAGTTCCACCATTTACTATTGTTTGTCGTTGTGTTTCAATTTTGCATGTTTAGACACCACTTCCAGAGTAATAAGTTCTTACTCAAACCTCCTCAGTCGATCACACTATAGGAAGTATGTGATGAATTAAGACTGTCATTGAGTGTTAGTAGATGTCTATGGAGATAGACATGGCATGGAGATTGCTGCAACACTCATGGGTACTTAATGGGGATTTAAGTATAGGAGAAACCCGCACTTAAAGAGATCACTTCATGGATTAAATCACGATTGATTTTAAGATGATAATATCTTCTATTCTTAAAATGGAGATACTATCTAGTTCTTCGAGTCTGTTATACTTTAGTCTATTCAAACGCTGTGCGTAAATGCCAGTTATAAAGGGTATACTAGGTATGATATGATAAGTTGACTAGCGCTATGTAGTCGATATTTATTTGTTCTTTTTGCCTAAAATGGAAAAGAGATATCATGGGCCCTCTGATGATTAAAGTTTGACTTAAAAGTGCTAGGCCTGGCCGAGACTAAAGTGATAGTTCAGTAGTCTCATATAGTCAGTATAATCGGAAATCGGAAAACATATATGAATCTTGAGATGGATTATAATCCATGTCTCGGTTCATAAGATATCGTGAAACAAAGGAATGGTTGATCACTTATCTAAAGGACTAACTCTAAAGATGAGATCAGAGTTTGGCAGTTGCTTGGATGCACACTTTACATAGTTAATGAGATATAGGCTTGAGACCAATAGTAGTTGATGAATTGTCCAAGTGGGAGACTGTTGGAATAGTGTCCAATATCATAACTAATTGGTGAGACTATCATTAATGGTAAAGTCCTTTTTGGGTTGTCCTCATAAACAGTCAAGAGAAAGATGAAGGATGATATTAATAGTATTAATATTATATTTAATTGTTTAATTAATTAATAATAGTTTATTAATTAGAAATTAAAAGTAATTAAATTTGGCGGAAGATTCCAGAACTGATCCAACCGCCGGTTGGGATTAGGGTTTCAAGGCGGTGAAATTCGCAGACTTGGAGTCCAAGACAAACAGCTCCAACCGCCGGTTGGAAGGTCCAACCGCCGGTTGGGAGTCGAATTCAGCAAGCCTTAGGGTTTCTTCCACAACTATAAATAAGGACAACCTATACCTTCATAACATACGTTTTCAAGTACGAATTTTCAAGTATTCCGAAAATTCGACTTTCTCTTGGGTTTTTGGGTGTGAAGCATTAGAGGTATTCTACTTTGGGTACTTACCTCCAAGTAACGAAGCTCTGCTCGTTGGTCTACGCGTGAGATATAGGTTTTCTCTTAAGGTTAGTGTTTTCCTTATATTCTCCTTGTCTAATTTATTCATTGTACTATGTTGTTAAAGTTAAAGATCCCTTAGGGTTTTAGTTTCCTAATTGCCTTAGATTATTTAAAGTTTTGTTATTCCGCTGTGCATATAATAATCTAGTTAGGGAATAGAAAACCCAACATAAATATGGGGCGAATACTGATGAAGCCATTCGATTGAGGACTTTTCCCATGTCTCTGTGTGGGGAAGCAAAAATCTGGTACCAAGAACTTGAACCGAACACTATCACCACTTGGAACCAAATGAGGGAGGTGTTTGTTAGCCGATTTTTCCCTCCGGCTTTAGCAGAAAGGTTACCGAATGAGATTCGAGGATTTAAACAGAATGATGGAGAAACAGTAGTGGAAGCCTGGTTGAGGATAAAAGAGATGCTCAGGAACTGTCACGGTCATGGGTTATCTAAACGGGAGATTATTGAGCTTTTCTATAACTGGCTCAATACCTCATCGGCTTCGGTTTTAGATGCTGTAGGAGGGGGTGTGTTTATGTACAAAACTCCAAATGAAGCATGGAAGATGATGGAAGATAAGGTCTTACAGATTATTAATTGGGCTAACGATCAGAAAACCAAGACTACTCGGAAAACCGTTGCTTCAGTTTTTACTAGCGGTTATGATAATTCAGAGATGATGAAAGAGTTGAAGGCTATGTCCACAAAGTTTGATGACCAGTTCAAAACTCTCAAAGGAGAGATCAAGGAGCTTCGTGAAGGATGTGGAAATTGTGGTGGTAATCATGACACAAATGATTGTGATAGTGATGATCAACCTATGAGGATGGCGGATGAAGATGTGAATTATTTGCAGCAAAATAATTATCAGAGAGGCGGTTACCAGAATCGAAATCAGGGTAACTATTCGAGTAATTATCAAGGCAATAGATATTCTCAACAAGATCAGAACTACCACAATCAATATCAAAGGGATAATGCACAACCACCACCAGCTCAGCAATAGGAAGCTACAGAATCTGCTTTAGAAAAGATGATGAAGGAATTCATTTCCAAACATGATGCTTGTACTGAGAGGTTGAAGACACAAATGACTAATTTGAGAATAAGTGTGGATCAAGGTCAGAAAAATCAACAAGCCTCAATTCAGGATTTGGAAAGGAAAGTGGATCGATTATCTGAGGGGCAGAGTATTGGACCAACCGGTGGTTTACCGAGCAACACCCAACCGAACCCAAGGCAAACATCTTCTAGCGGTGGTCCAAAGCCATACCAACCACCACCAGCCCGAAATGAGCATGCCAATGCTATTATCACTCGTAGCGGGAAAGAGCTACCACCTCCTCCGCCCAAAAAGGCCAAAGTTTCTAACACTGTTTTGTAGGATACTGATGAGCAGGAGGTTGAAGATGAAGAAGAGGAGGCGGATCAACCCACATCAATTCCGGTTTCACCTACACCTTCGGTTACTCCACCGGTGGTGAAGGCATATAAACCGAAGATTCTCTATCCTCAACGCTTGAGGAAGGAGAAGATAGCGTCCCAATACGGGAAGTTTGTTGATATGATCAAAGGCATTCGGATCAACGTGCCCTTGGTTGATGTTTTAGCTGGAATGCCGAACTATGCCAAGTTTATCAAAGATTTGGTGAGCAACAAGGATAAGCTATCGGAGGCATCAGCTACATTTTTTAATGATGAATGTTATGCTATTGTTCAAAATCAGATTCCACCCAAATTGGGGGACCCGGGGGGGGGGGGGGGGGGGGGGGGTTTATAATTTCTTGTACATTAGGGAAGTTTATGACTTGTGATGCCCTAGTGGACTTAGGGGCTAGTATAAATTTAATGCCTTACTCCCTTTATGCTAAACTGTCTTTAGGATCCCTTAAGCCTACACGTATGAGTATAAGACTGGATGATAGATCATTCCAATATCCCGTAGGGATTGCGGAAAATATGTTGATAGAGGTAGGTCAATTTACTTTTCCTTTTGACTTTGTGATCCTCGAAATGGAGGAAGATAGTAAAGTCCCACTCATTCTAGGACGTCCCTTTTTACATACTGCTGATGCTATTATTCATGTGAAAAATAAGCAGTTGACTTTAGGAGTGGGTCAGGAAAGGATTGCTTTCACAGTCGATAAGGCCATGAAGCATCCTTATTCTACTGATGATACTTGTTTTAGTATTGATGTGATAGATGAAGCTATGGATGAGGAGTTATGGAGATTACTTGGAACAGATGCTGAACTTGCTGAATTATTGGAATCTGTTGAAGATAAGATGACTGAGGAAGAGTTGCTTTTAGCTATGGATACTAGTATGAAAGAAGAAGAGCAACCAGCAGAGGAAAGTTTTGAGAAGCTAAATAGTGAGGATCGGTTGAGGATAAAGAATTCACTGGAGGATCCTCCGAGAGACTTGGAGCTGAAACCGCTCCCAAGCCATTTGGAATATGCTTTCTTGCAAGAGGAGAATCTATTACCGGTTGTAATTTCCTCTACTCTTGTTAATTCTGAAAAATGTATGTTGTTAGATGTTTTGAAGGCTCACAAGGGCGCCTTTGCTTGGCGTACATCAGACATACCTGGGATAAGCCCATCCTTTTGTAAACACAAAATAAATCTTTTAGATGAGGCAAAACCCGTTGTTCAAAGACAACGGAGGCTTAACCCAAATATGAAGGATGTTGTCAAGAAGGAGGTAGTTAAATTGCTTGATGCGGGTATAATTTACCCAATTTCTGATAGCCCGTGGGTGAGTCCTGTCCATTGTGTGCCTAAAAAGGGGGGTATGACTGTAGTAACGAATGACCAAAATGAATTAGTTCCCACTAGGACTGTCACGGGTTGGCGAGTTTGCATTGATTATAGGAAGTTGAATGATGCCACCCATAAGGACCATTTCCCTTTACCCTTTATCGACCAAATGTTAGAGAGACTATCCGGTCTCATTATTTTGTTTTCTTGATGGGTTCTCGGGATATTTCCAAATTCCTATAGACCCTAAAGATCAAGAGAAAACTACCTTTACTTGTCCCTTTGGTACGTATGCATATAGGAGAATGCCTTTTGGGCTCTGTAACGCCCTAGCCACCTTTCAAAGGTGTATGATTTCTATCTTTCAGGACATGATTGAGACTTCCATGGAAGTTTTCATGGATGATTTTTCTGTTTTTGGAAATTCATTTGAATCGTGCTTGTCTAACTTAGACAAGATGCTTGAAAGATGCGAGAAGGCGCATTTTAGTTCTTAATTGGGAAAAGTGTCACTTCATGGTTAAAGATTGACGTCATTGCCAAGTTACCTCCACCCGCCAATGTTAAGGGAATTAGAAGTTTCTTGGGTCATGCGGGTTTCTACCGTAGGTTCATTAAAGACTTTTCTAAGATCACTAGACCCATGACCAAATTGCTTGAGAAAGATGTCACTTTTGTGTTTGATGATGAATGTGTTAAGGCATTTGAGACTCTAAAGGATAGGTTGACCAATGCACCTATTATGGTTTCACCTGATTGGTCTCAGCCTTTTGAATTGATGTGTGATGCTAGTGACTACACCTTAGGGTCTGTTTTAGGACAAAGGGAGGGAAACCATTTTAAACCTATTTACTATGCTAGTAAGACTCTAAATGGAGTGCAACAGAATTATACCACGACTGAAAAAGAGCTCCTTGTAGTTGTCTTTGCTTTTGATAAGTTTAGACCTTACCTTGTCCTATCTAAGACCGTAGTTTTCACAGACCACTCGGCCCTGAAGTATTTGTTTGCCAAACAAGAAACTAAACCACGTCTCATTCGTTGGATTCTCTTATTGCAAGAATTTGACATTGAGATAAAAGATAAAAAGGGGGCTGAAAACCTTGCCGCCGATCACCTGTCGAGGTTGGAGAATCTAAACTTGGACGAGTTAGGTGATATTAACATTGATGATTCCTTTCCCGAAGAATTTCTTTTGCAGGTAGGTGACGATGTGGAGAATGAGGAAGAAGCACCTTGGTACGCGGATTTTGCTAATTACTTAGTTGCAGGTGTTTTGAGGAAAGGCATGACCCATCAACAGAAAAGCAAGTTTTTCTCGGACTTGAAATATTATTTTTGGGATGATTCGTATCTGTTTCGGGTTTGTGCTTATGGGATGATCAGGAGATGTGTATCCGGGGGTGAAACGAGGAAAATATTGGATGAGTGTCACCATGGACCAACAGGTGGACACTATGGACCGTCTGTGACTGCCAAGAAAGTTTTTGATGCAGGATTCTATTGGCCCACCATCTTCAAAGAGGCACAAACACTTTGCAAAACTTGTGATGCATGCCAACGTGTAGGTAACATCTCCAAAAGGGATGAAATGCCACAACAGAGCATTCAAGTTTGTGAGGTTTTTGATATATGGGGAATAGATTTCATGGGTCTGTTTCCACCATCTCATAAATGTGAATATATCTTGGTTGCGGTGGATTATGTGTCCAAATGGGCGGAGGTAAAAGCGTTACCAAAGAATGATGCCCGGGTTGTGATTGATTTTCTGAAAAGTTTGTTTTGTCGGTTTGGAATCCCTAAAGCTTTAATTAGAGAAGGTATTGAAGAAGTATGGGGTTAATCATAGGTTTTCAACTTCTTACCACCCTCAAACGAGTGGACAAGTAGAAAACACTAATAGAGCATTGAAGAGGATTTTAGAGAAAATGGTTAAGGACAACCGGGCTGTTTGGGCAAAGAAACTAGATGATGCTTTGTGGGCATTTCGCACCGCTTACAAGACACCGATTGGTACGACACCTTACCGGTTGCTTTATGGTAAGACATGTCATTTGCCGGTAGAAGTTGAACATAAAGCGTATTGGGCGTTAAAGAATTGTAATTTGGATTTAGTGGAAGCTGGTGCGAAAAGGTTTTTGCAGCTTCATGAGTTGGATGAGTTACGTTTACAAGCCTATGAGAATTCGAAGTTGTGCAAAGAGAGGACCAAAGTTTGGCATGATCGGAAATTGAAGGTGCGGAAGGAATTTAAGGCGGGTGATAAGGTTTTATTGTTTCAATCTCGTTTTAAGTTAAAACAACCGAAGCTTAAACCTCGTTGGACTGGTCCTTATACGGTTAAACATGGTTATCCGTCGGGTTATGTGGAATTGTACAAGACCGATAGAGGGTCTTTCATTGTGAATGGACACCGGTTGAAGTTGTACTACGAGAAAGATGTTGAAAACGAGTGGGAGGCACTCGCGATTTACCCTAAGGACAAATAAATTTGTGGTCGAGTCTAGCTTTGGACTGGTTAATAAATTAAGCCTTTCTCGGGAAGTTACCCGTGCCTGTATCCTTTTGTTTTAAATTTCAAAGGTTTGAACTTTGTGGGTGTGTTCACTGGAAACCCTCACGAGACTATAACTCGTCCACTTGGGATACTGAGGGGTTTAAAGGCTTATTGCATATGCTAAATGCAATCGTGATTCCTACGAAAGTGAGTTAGGTTTTATTTTTATGTTTGAACTATGTATTTTATTGTTTTATATGTTATGTTTTGTTTTGTTTATTTTTGTGTGATTTCGGATGATGCTGCTAGCATGGACTCGTACGCGCATGCTGTTGGACTTTTCAAGAGATATCAGGGGAGTTTTACTATTCTACTTCTTTTCTCTCATTTTCACTGTGATTTTATTCTGTTTAGTACAATGGGGACATTGTACAACTTAAGTGTGGGGATGGGGGTCGAAAAGAAGTTTACTTGTCCTTAGGTTTTGTTGTATTTTTTTGGATTTTAATAAAAAAAAAGGGGGGGGGGGGGGGGGGGGGGGGGGTGTTTTATTTTTAAGTTTTGAAACTAAGTATTTATTAGTTAAAATAGTTTTATTAAAAGTTTGTTTTTATTTTTAAAGTTTAGACTTTAACATGGATTAAACTTTTTGTACATTTAACTTAAATTAATAATAAATGTTGTATAGTTTCATTATATGATGTACTAATAGGCAATCTATATGAAAATTTCTGAATTTTAAGAAGTAAATTTTAAACTTGTATATTACTTTGTGATAAATTCTATGATGTATGACAAAAAAAGTCTTAATTCCTAGATTTAGCATGCATAATATTTTATATTTTTAATATTTATATGAAACCATTTGAGGGTTTACTAATTGTTTCCTCTGTTGTATGAAAATACAGACCTGGTCTCATATTAGTATTCTTAAAAATAAGCAAAAGAAATATGAAATCTTTAAAATTAAGATTCCCAAAGTTATCAAACTATGTCGCTCTGTTATACTAAGGTATAGACCTGTCACCGCTTGTTTGATTTTAAAAGGGTTTGCTTTACTTGAATCAAGTTATGTCGCTTTGTTGCATGAAAATGCAGACCTGTCACCAATGTCTTGATTCTTAAAAATATTTTTTATATACTTATTTTAAATATAAAGTAAAGTGCATGGCTAAATTTTAGGGGTATATCATAAGTGGGGATCATAAGTAATGTACATACTAACAATAAAGTGTTTTCAGAAATATGAGTATAGATTGTTTAAGTGGACAACAATATTTGTAATCGTTGATGAGCTATATATTATGTGAATAATAATAAAGGAATTTATTCCCTTATTGTACAAAATAGTTTTTCATGTTAATTAAATTGTTTAAATTTTAGAAATTGGAAACAGGTTTTTAATTTGGGTATTTTAAATTTTAAATATTAGTTTTATGCTTATAAGTAATTATATTTGGATTAGTGATGTATATTTAGTAGTTAGGTTTTAATCTACTTGAGGACAAGTAGAAGTTAAGTGTGGGGATAATTTTATAACATTAAATAATGTTATATTTATTTTAACAATAGTCATTGTTTTTTATTATATTTATATTGCATTTAATTAAGTTTAGATATTTATTTCGTTTATATTTGTAATTAGATGTAGAGATAAAGCTTTTTGAAGAAACGAGTAAAGCCAAAGGATTAAAAGAAGAAAACTTGAAAAATTCGCTGGAATTTCATTCCATACGCCGTATGGAATATCCATACGCCGTATGGAATGAGGCGGTGGAGGCCCAAGAAGCGACAGAGCTGGGCCGGACTTGTTTTAATCCATACGCCGTATGGATTGTTTTCTCAGAGAAGTATATAGCAGCCTTTTGCTTACGAAAAACACAACACTTTTGCACAATTAAAAAATTAGGGTTACGAATTTTTGCAGCTTTTTGAGGTTTTCAACATTTTTGAAGATTTTGGAACTTGTGATTAAGCTAATTGGTTACGATCAATCATCAACAATCATTGTAATTATTTGGTTTACATCTTTATTTATTATAATCATGTTTACTTTGATTTCATTTATTTCTTTTGATTGTTCTGGCTTGATTATGAATAGCTAAATACCCTAACACTTGCTTGGATGAAATAACTATTGATTAAGGGGTATTATTATTTGATGTTTATATTGATTTAATTACGTTTAATCGAGAACCTTGTATATATAGGTTTAATTATTAGTTTTAATTTATTTGGTAAATGAATAAGTGATTATAGCGAATGTTTGTTACTTATATGTTTATTATCAATTGTTTGTCTATGAATAATTGAGCTTTGATTGCGGACGCAGATAAGTAATAAGTTAGACTATTAAACTTAAACGTATAAGATAGTGATTTTGGCGAACGTCTTTCACTAGATTAAATCGTAATTTGGTGAATTGAGATTAGTGTGTAGGTGATGGCGAATGTTAAGCCTAGGCTAATCGAAATGAACGTGAATTGCTAAATAAACTGGTTTCAACTAAATACCCCGAAGTCATTAGTAAAATAATCCAAGTAAGTGTTGTTTTTAATATCTGATAAAGTTCAATTAATCAATTTGACTCTTTCTGAGTCCACTTAGTTTATTAAATTTAGTTGTTAAGCAACGTGACAATTCGGTCACAACAAACCCAAGTCTTTTCTATATTAAGTTAATTGCATTTAGTTTTTAATTCTTATATTCACAATCCCTTTGGAACGAACTTGGACTTATCATAGCTATACTATACACGATTGTGTATACTTGCCTAGTTGTGTAATAGTAAGTAGTGGTTTTTCTTTGTTTAATTTTATAACTAGATTTTACACATCAATAGTTTAAACTTACGAATTTAGAGGCATTAAAACTCTCCTGCGCTTATTCAGGATTGTGTCCTCACAATCCAATCTTAATGCAAAGCCGGGTAATATCTAATCATCTCTTCTTTCGGCTCCCACGTAAACTCTGAACCTTTTCGATGCTTCCACTGTACTTTGAACAACCTTATCTCCTTGTTTCTCAACTTCTTAACTTTTTCATCTAAAATAGAAATCGGTTGCTCAATGTAATTTAACTTATCATTAATCTCTATCTCTTCCAGTGGTACATATGCCGCTTCATCAACCAAACATTTTATCAAATATGACACGTGGAAAATGTCATGTATTCCTACCAACTCATTAGGTAGCTCGAGTCAATAAACCACCTTTCCAACCCTTGCCAGAATCTTAAATGGACCAATGAACCGAGGGCTCAGTTCCCCTCGCTTTATAAATCAAATTATGCCTTTCCAAAGAGACGCTTTTAACATAACCATATCTCTTACTTGAAACTCTATCGGGCATCTCCTTTTATCAGCATAAGACTTTTGTCTATCTTGTACCATCTTTAACCGTCCTCTGATTTGATTGATCTTCTCTGTGGTTTTCTGGACAATGTATGTACTTCCTAACTCGCGTTGCCCAATCTCACCCCAATAAATTGGAGTTCTATACTTCCTTCCATACAACATCTCATAAGGTGGCACCTTTATACTCGCGTGATAAATGTTGTTGTAGGAAAACTCTGGTAATGGTAAATGCGTGTCCTAACTACCACCAAAATCGATAGCACATACCCTTAACATATCTTCTAACGTCTGAATCGTTCTTTCACTCTGACCATCAGTTTGCGGGTGGTAAGATGTACTAAGATTAATGCGAGTTCCCATATCTTCCTAAAACTTTGTCCAAAACCGTGAAGTAAATCTACTATCTCTGTCAGATACAATAGAAATCGGAATACCATGTCGTGCTACAACTTCTCGTACATATAAATCAGCAAGTGCTTCTGAAGATATGGTTTCTTTAATTGGCAAAAACAAAGCAATCTTTGTCAAACGATCAACTATCACCCAAATTGTGTCATGCTAACGTTGAGTTTTAGGCAATTTGGTGATAAGATCCATCGTTATGTGTTCCCACTTCCAAACAGGTATGTCCAACTGCTGCATTTTTCCATACGGTTTCTGATGCTCGGCCTTTCCTTGTAAGCAAGTTAAACAATGTTCCACATACTTAACAATCTCTTTTTTCATACCTGGCCACCAGTAGTCTGATTTCAAATCATGGTACATTTTCGTTGCACCAGGATGGATGGAATATCTGGACTTGTGTGCCTCATCAAGTAATGACTTCTTCAACTGTAAAGAGTTTGGAATCCAGATTCTTCCATATCGAGTTTTCAACCCACGTGAGTCATCAACAATATTTTGTACTTGACCTTTTATACGTTCTGCTTTCAAATCATTTTTATGCCAAGCTTTTTGTTGCACCTCTTTAATATGATCAAGTAAGTTATGAATGACTGTAATTCGGAGAGACTTAACAATTAGAGCATGATGAATAGCTTTTCTGCTGAGCACGTCTGCTACCACATTTGCTTTCCCTGGATGATAAAGAATCTCACAATCATAATCTTTTACATGATCAAGCCAACGCCTCTGCCTCATATTTAGGTCTCGCTGATCAAAGAAGTACTTGAGACTCTTATAATCAGTATAAATCGTAATTTTCACCCCATATAAATAATGCCTCCAAATCTTCAAAGTAAAGACAACTGCCGCTAATTCCAAATCATGAGTCGGGTACCCTTTTTCGTGCTCTTTCAACTGTCTGGAAGCATAAGCGATCACTTTACCACGCTACATCAAGACACAACCTAACCCATTATATGAAACATCACAGTGAACCACCATATCTTCAGTACCATCTGGAAGTACTAACATAGGTGCCTGACTAAGCTTTTACTTAAGAACTCAAAATACTTGTTCATGCTGCTCATTCCATTCAAACTTAATGTTCTTTCGTGTAAGCTTCGTGTAACACCCCCAAATTTAATGATTTGCGGAAGCTTGATTTGGGTGTTACTAATCAATAACAAAGCACAAAGATAAATAGCAAACGACTCTATATGCGTCGTTTTAACAAAATATATTGATAATTGAAATGTTTACAACATTTAAAGCTTTACATAGCTCGAGTTAAATATAATGAGATTTCAGTACATAAGTACTTATACAAAATATACTAATGCAAGAAAATCTCAATCGTCTGTATGCTGACTCGAGCTAAATCCTGAAGCAGAAACATCCTACTGCTGGGTACCTGCGATATATGCTAAAGGTCAGCTATAAAGCTGGTGAGCTCACAGGTTTGAAATCAAGTAATATCGTATCAACCGCAAGATTTAAATAATGAATTGCATCCAGCAATTAAATAATGAATTGCATCCAGCAATTAAATAATGAATTGCATCCAGCAATTAAATGGTAATCATCTTGTATACAGCCATGAGCACATAGTTGAGCTTAACTCGAGGGCCGGGTCCCCTATAGAGAATTCCGGGCGAGGTGCCTCCACGAATGCCTAATCAACATTCGTCTTCCCAAATATTAGTACGTCCGTTTACCCGGTTAGTGCTTGCTAACCCAGACGAGGAGGGTCAATCCTATATGGTACCATATACTAATATTCACGCTACAACGTATTAACAACTATGCTGACGGAGGACTTTAAATGATTAGTTTCGAAAAACTCATGTAGTATATGAAAAGTTGGTACTTTCGTTCACATGTTAAAAGTTTGAGCAGTATATCACACCCCTGAGTAAAATAGTAAAAGAGGGGCTATGAGACTCACCTGAGTCTGAGAGCGTTTAAACAAACGTAAGTTGATTAGCGAATAATGAAGTCCAACGACTTGTAACCTGAGGGTGTCCACGACACGCGATGGTTATAATCATGATTGGGTATCTCAAAAGATCACCCTTGTAGTTGTTACACAACTATATATGTCCAAATTACTTCGATTTGGTTGATTCGTTAAGCGTTTGAAAATGTGTACGGCCCGTTGGTGATGGGTTTGGAATAATAAACTTTAAGTATTATTATTTTGTAATTGGCGTTTTGCACTTAAAAGTGTGTCCCGAAGTGTTTTATAAGTCGTATCGTATAAGGGTTTGAGGTTATATAGTTCCAACACTTAGTGAAATTGAGATTTGAAAACCTGCTGTTTTATGCGACACAATCATGCGACACTAGATGGATTATGCGACACAAAGGTTGTGTCGCATAGGAGTGCGACACAATGCCCATACGACACAAGAGTTGTGTCGCATGGATGCGAAATGCTGATTCAACAGCGACATAGTGATTGTGTCGTATGGGGTATGCGACATAGTGGTTGTGTCGCAAGATTTGCGACACTAAATCTTTGGTACGACATAAGGTACGACACAAGGGATTTTATGCGACATAACATGGGAAATACGACATAACATGCGACACAAGGCTTGTGTCGCATGGATGAACACCAGCCCAGAAATCCAGCTGTCAACGTTAATTCAGACCAAAAATCCGTTTTAAACTCGTTTTTAAGCTATGAAATCGTGTTATATACTTAGTAATGGACATATATATGTTATATAAACAACCACAAGTGAAAAATACTAAGAATCGAGTGATTTCGGGATTTTGTCGGAAACTTACAATTTACCGAAATGAAAATCCGGAAAGGTAGCGTTGTAGATCGTCGCGAGGTGGTCGTGAATCTCTAAAAATATTTATGATCCGGTTGCGTTTGGTCGTAGTATTTTGCGATTTAGGTGGATTGGTGGTTTGTTTGTTTAGAGAGAAAAGTAAAGAGAGAGAGAGTGAAGAAAGAAGATAAAATGAAGAAAGAAAATGGGAGGTGGGGTTATCCCCACTTTTCCAGTTTTTCGCCCCGCGTCCCGTGTGGTGTTCGTTTGCTCCGTCATTTAACGTTAAATAATAATTTACATTTTAATTATAAGTTCAAAATACAATTTATTACGCGATGTTTTATTTAAATATTTTACAATTTAATTTATATTGTAGTTATAAAATATAAGTTTGTTTATTTAGTTTGCGCGGTTTAATGTTTTAAATCGTGTAAGTTTGGTTTGTACGATACGAATGAATACGAAATATTATCAAAATAATATTTTTTGACATAAAAGCGTTATTTAATAAAGTTGATCACCAACGTCCGTATTAAATTGAATCGAAATACATTCGATTTAAATTGCGTACGATTTCATCAAATCGCATTTTCGTATATATTCAACAATATATATAATTCGATACATTAATTAGCCTAACCAGGAACTAATTACATGTATTAACATATGATTAGGCACTAATTACTAGTCCTAATTTGGCGGGTGTTACACTTCGTAAGCGGAGTAGTAATCTTTGAAAAGTCTTGGATAAACCGTCTGTAGTAACCGGCTAAACCCAGAAAACTTCTAACCTCTGTTGGATTTGTTGTATTTCATCAGTGCCTCAACCTTTGCAGGATCCACTTTAATGCCCTGATTATTCACCACATGCCCCAAAAACTGAACTTCACGAAGCCAAAAGTCACATTTTGAGAATTTGGCATAAAGCTTTTCATCCCTTAACATCTGTAACACCTGTCTAAGATGAGAATCATGTTCACCAGCAGACTTAGAATAAATGAGAATATCGTCAATGAATACTATCACAAATTTATCGAGCATTGGTCGGCATACTCGATTCATAAGATCCATGAAAGCAGCTGATGCATTCGTTAAACTAAAAGGCATCACCACAAATTCATAATGACAATACCTCATCTGAAAGCAGTTTTAGAAACATCTTCTTCTCGAACTTTCAACTGGTGATAACCCGAACGTAAATCAATCTTTGAAAAGTAACTAGCACCTTGGAGTTGATCAAACAAGTCATCAATCCTAGGTAATGGGTACCTATTCTTGATCTTAACCTTGTTCAACTCCCTGTAATCAATACACATTCTCATGGTGCCATCTTTCTTTTTAACAAAAAGTACCGGTGCTCCCTATGGCAAACTACTCGGACGAATAAAGTCTTTGTCGAGTAATTCTTGCAATTGTTTCATTAACTCTTGCATTTCAGATGGAGCAAGCCTATAAGGTGTTTTAGCAATAGGTGTTGCTCCCCATACTAAATCAATGCGGAATTCGACTTGCCTATCGGGTGGAAAACATCATAAAGATCTCTTACAAACTGGAATTTCATCAATTTTTGGAATCGGTTTTTGAACATCTATCACATGTGCCAAAAAGGCTTGACAACCATGTGACAAATGTCGTTTAGCTCGAGCGAATGTACATATTTGTTGGGTTTTCTATTCCCTAACTAGATTAATATGCACAGCGGAATATAACAAAAATTAATCTAAGGCAATTAGGAAACTAAACCCTAAGGATCTTAACTTGAATAAATATAATAAAAGCAATAAAATAAATAAGATAAATAAGAAATTACTAACTTTTGAGAAAACCAATTTCTCATGCGTTGATCACCTTGTACAACTTTCTTGCCTTGGAGGCGAGTACCCAAACCAGAGTACCTCTAATGTTTCACACCCACGAACCAAGAGAAATTCCCAAACTCCTAGGGTCCCGACTCTAAGTCGTGTAAACTCTCACAAGGAGTATGAATGAGAAAGAGAGAAAGAAACGAATACAATTCGAATCTGGGATGGACTGAAAACTTAGGCATGCCCTATATTTATAGGGGAAAATGAGGCCTAGGGTTTGGTCCTCCAACCGATGTGGGACAGGAATTCTAACCGGCGGTTTGACATGTTTCCAGAATATTCTACTGGCTCGTTCTACCGCCTTATACTTTTATACTCCAGCCGCCAGCTGGCCTTTCCAACCGGCGGTTGGAACCTGCTTACAGAATCCTCTTTTAGTTTCAAATTAATATTCAATTAATAAACTAATCTTTAATATTAATTCCAATTAATATTATCTCCTTTTTATTTCTCTTACTGTTCATTGAGGGCGACCCAAAAAGGACTCTACTTTTAATGATAGTCTTACCAATTTAGTTATGACCTTGGACACTATTCCAACAGTCTCCCACTTGGACAAGTCATCAACTACTATTGGTCTAAGCCTATTTCATTAACTAAGCAGAGAGTGTAACACCCCCAAATTTAACAGTTTGCGGAAGCGACGTTTTGGGTGTTACTAATCAATAATCACAAGCACAAAGGATACAGTGAACGACTCTAAATGAGACGTTCGAAAAGTTAATACATTAATACATAAGTAGTTTCAAAATACAAGCTCGAGTTCAGTAATTTCCTAGAGATTCTAGTACATAACAGTAAGTACGAAAAGTAATGCAATAAAATCTCCAAGCTTGTAATGCATGTGACTCGAGCTAAGTAAGCTTATCCTGCTGGGCATCCCTACTGATGCTGTGTACCTGAGAAGCATTACTAAAACGGTCAACCAAAAGGTTGGTGAATCTCACAGGTTTGTAAATAAGTAAACAGTTTGAACACACAAGTAGTATTTGTAAATCATAGCCAGCCAGTAAGTTTTAACAAGTGGGTGGTTGCAGATTATGCAAACCGTTTGATACAATCGCCATGAGCCACCATAGTTGAAGCTTAACGTACAGTAAATATCGGTACCCCCCTCATGAATGTAATCCAAAACATTCATACGGAACGAGTAAGAAACGCCCGTTTCTACAGGAACGGTTCGTGGTAGTGCTTGCTACCCCGGGCGGGGATTGTCAGTCCCATATGGTACCATATACTAAAACTCGCGCTTATCACATAACTAACAACTATGATTCAGGAGGATTTCATTGGATTAGTCGTAAACTCATGCAATTGGCGTATCGTTACTCTCGTACAGTATGTAAATCATGGCAGCAAGTAAGTTTTGTGTGTTCATGTAAAACAGTAATGCATCTCACCCCTGAGTATAAAACAGTAAAGTAGGGGCTGTGAGACTCACCTGAGTCTGGCAGACAATGCAGTAAGTAAGCAAGTAGTATTCCCGTACTAGCAACCCTTAGCGTCCTAATACGCGCAAGGTTTAGTAAGTAAATGGAATACTTGTAAAGTATCCATGCTAGTTGTCCACTTAACTAGGAAATGTCCATTTGTTTGTTTGTAAGTTTGTAATTGTTTGTAAATCGTAGTTTGTATAAAAGTTGTACGGTTCGTTTGTTATCGGTGTATAATAATAATTCCATCCATTATTATTATGTATTCATAGTAGTTGTACAGTTGTAAAGTATACTCGTATGATCGTTTGTTTGTATTACAACATGTATCGTTTGTGTACGTTCCAATGGGCTTAGTCCCCAAAGGGTACGAGTAAAACCTCGTAAGTATTCGTATGTAAGTTCGTATCAGTTAACGTGTAATCCAGCACGTAACTAGTGGGTGAACTTGTAAGTTCATATCGGGTGCAATCCCGTGTAGTTGTACAAGTGTAAGTTTGTTGGAGTGTAGTCTCCTAAGTAATTCCAGGTGCGTGTGTGAGTGAAATCTCACGTTCAATTTAAGTATAATGGTGTACGTATTCGAGTATTGTTGTATACTTCCAAAAGTATAGTATTTTCATGTATAAATCGTATCGTATTTGATTCCGTATTTGAAAAGTGATTCCAACACTTAGAATATATTTTGTTTTCTGATCTGGGCTATCTGCGACACAAGACTTGTGTCGCAGACCATATGCGACATAAGGTCTGTGTCGTAAGGATTGGTTTCTGATTTAGTGTTTATGCGACACAATGATTGTGTCGCAGACAAGGGTACGACACAACGGTACGACATAGTCGTTGTGTCGCAATCAAGCGATAGGTAAACTTTGTGTCGTAAATGATACGACATAACGTGCGACATAAGAGTTGTGTCGCATACATTGCGACATAATATACGACATAGCATGCGACATAGGTGTTGTGTCGCATGAACTTTTGGTCCGATGCGACACAAAGGTCTGTTTATGATTTTGGCTCGGTTTTGGGGTCAAACGTTCGAGTCTTGACCTGAGGCTTTTATCTAAGTTATATTATGGCAAAATAACACTTAACAACTTATATTTACGTTCTAGAGGTTCTCGAGGTGTCGGTTTTTATGAAATTACCAAAACAGTCCCCGGGTTAAGGTTTTCCAGATTTTGTCTTAACGAAACCCTCGTTTTCTCTAACGGTTAGTCCGAATAAAGTCCCGCAAAAATTACCAACTGTTCTCCTATGTCTCTAGATCATTTCTTTATTTTCCCGAGAACTTTAGTGTCCATCTACTATTTTTAACAAAAATTAAGAAATGATATATACAAATTCCGGCCAAAACAGTGATATGTCCGAAGATCAAGTAATAGCCGATAATGGGTGTATTTCTGGAGGTAGCTAAAGAAGAACTTTTTGTTTACGACGAAAATACCAAACTTTTCCAAGTGGTCTCACCCGTTTATTTAGTCTACAACTCGAGTTATGGTTGTTTTCGTGAGGTCGTTTTTCTGGGCAGAAAACTGTGTACATATATATGTTTACAAAAACGTGTTTCCAGTTTAAATTTGGACATCTCTTTGTTAAGCAAGCAACTAAACATGTTAATAAACATTATAAAAACATAACCAAGAAAAGTTTGAGGTCCTTACTAGTCGTATGAGCAAACGAGAAAGATGGATGTGTAGGGCTCGGTGAGGTGCACGTTTTCTTCCAAATGACCCTAGCAATCCAAGGCTTGAATGGGGTGTTTTTGTGGTGATTTGTGGGTGGTTTGGGGCTGCCAAAATCGCAGGGGAAGAGAGGGAGAAAGAGTGGAGAGAGTTGATGGAGTGTTGGGTGTGAAATGAGGGAGTGGGGAGGATTGAGTGTGTAAGTATCACAAGGGAAAGGAAGTCAAGGGCATGGGAGGCCATACTCCCTCCCCTTGGCCGGTTTTCAGTGGGCCCCACCCACTAGGTGGTTGTGTTTAAATCATTTCTCAAATTTGCGTATTGTTCCGTGTTCGTTTACCCGTTCGTTTTGCGTTTTTATTAATCGTATAACGTTTTATATAATACGTTTTGTTAACGATTTAAAATCCGATATTTTAAATAAAAGTTTTACTCAAATAACATATTTTAAGTTACTAAAATAATATTCGAGATTTCGTTTGGTCACCGGTCGCGAATCGTGCGTTTATTCGAATTATGTAACGTTTCTAAACGTTTTAACTGTACGCGTGTAATCGCGATATTTTTAGCCGAAGTATTAAATCAAAATACTTATTATGAAGTTATAAAATATAACTTAAGTTTATTTCATGTGTCAGGCGCGTCTCGCGCGTTTTTTTTTACTGTAAAGTTACGTTTTAACAAAACGTATAACGTGTAATATATTTTCGTAATATATCAAAGTAAATAATGTTTGTTTGGATAAATCCACACTATTTTAAAAGTTGTCACCAACGTCCATATTTTGTATTTTTGTAATCTCATACGATTTGAACGAATTGTATACGTGTGTATATATATATATCACCTATATATATAATAAGTATTCATCGTACTTAGTCCTATTTCATACTAAATACAAGTAGTAAACACAATTAGGAAAATTTTAAATTGGTCCTAATTTTGGGGTTGTTACATTCTCCCCTTGTTATGAAAATTTCGTCCCGAAATTTGTTCGAAGTAGTAATCGGTATCGATCGGGAGAGTTGGTAAAGAGTATCGACCATTTGTCCACGGAACATGGTCAGTTGAGAATCAAATGAAGTTATTCGAGTTCCCGGTCTCAACCAGTGTGAGATGTTTGGGAAAGGAGTTTGTTATTGATAATCCAAGTGTAATACAAGTTTTATGGTTGGGATTCGTATAGTCGATCATTTCCTAACCCTATTGGGTACTTAGGATCTAGGAAGGTAAGGTGATATGCATAAGTTGTTAAACAGTGCGGGTAATCTAGAAATGTACGTACCCGGGTTGAGTAAATCACAAAGTCTCGGGTTCGGGTCCTCTTCCCTAGCATTAATGACATAAGCTCTACTCTTCGTGTAGTTGGTTCGGGTTTTCAGCTTTGGGCAATCCTTCCTGAAGTGCCCGGTACCGTTGCACTCATAGCAGGTTTTGGGTGCAGAAGTATCAGTACCAGTGGGGTTGGTTCGGCAGTCTTGGGCCAGGTGCCCGAATTTCTTGCACTTAGAACAGGGACAGGAGCCGTTATGATGACGACTACATTTGGAGCAGAAAGGCTTGCTCCCCTTGTAAGCCTTTGAGTCATTGGCATTGACTGTTGCAGGCTTTTTGTCAGAAGTCGGGTTGGATGAGTGGGGAATCACTTCCCATTTACGTTTGTTATTTGCAGATGGGGTTGAAGTTGAGCCACGGCGGACAGAATTGGCCGTTAGTTCGTGAGCCATGCGAATGGCACTCTGAATGGTTCCTGGTTTGGATGAAGTAACTAAATCCTGTAGTCGCTCCGGGAGTCCATCAACGTACTTTTCGATCCTCTTGTATTCAGGATCAACCATGGATGGGCACAAAAGTGCCAGCTGGTAAAAGCGGTTAGTGTATCCGGTTATGTCATCACCCTGCATCTTGTGATTCCAGAATTCCATTTCTAGCTGTTTCAGCTCATCTCTTGGGCAGTACTCGCCCCTCAGCATAAGTTTCAGTTCATCCCACTGTATTTTGTAAGCCTCAGCAACGCTCACCGTCTGCGCATATGTGTTCCACCAAGTAAGGGCGATGTCAGAAAAGGTACTGGTGGCGAACTTAACTTTATCCTCTTCCTTGCAGTTGCAGATGAGGAACACTGACTCGATTTTCTCGGTCCAACGAATCAGACCAATCGCTCCTTCAGTTCCTGCAAAGTTCAGCGGTTTGCAGTTATGGAAGTCTTTGTAGGTGCAGGTTTTGGGTTGTGGTCCATTGTTGGCAGTATCTTCGCTACCAGGAGCTGATGTTCGGGTAGCTAGAGCTTGAGCCACGCTACGGGCAATAATACCCGCAACTTCGGCTTCAGTAAGGTTGAGTTGTCGTCGAGGAGGCATGTTCCTTGAAACAATAATAAAGAACATGTGAGGATTCGGATAAGAATTCTGACGGTAATGATTTGGTAAGTTAAAAGAATTTCGTCAAAGGTTGAAATTTGTTCAAAGTCTGCGAGTTATAAATAAGTTTATATGGTTTCGAAATTTTTGAAAACTTTATAAAACGTTCTGTAAGAAATTTTGTAACAGGTTTGATAAAAATATATTTGTTATAAATTTTTGGTAGTAAAAGTCGGTTGTATAATTTGAAGTCTATCGAAACATTGAGTTGAAAATGGTTTTATTAAGTTACCCCTAACGGTACAGTGAGGTACGTAAATTTGGTAGAATTAGCGAATAAAACAAGGTCTCGATTTTCATATCGAAGGACGTTCGAGAAACTATGGTTGTCGGATACATTAGTGTGGAGATCTTCAGACGTATGTCGGTAGCGTGTATGGTTTTCGTGGATTCATAAAAGTTAAATAAGGACAGAATGACGAGAAGCGAGTTGTCGTTTGTTTGATAAGATTTGAAAGTGAATTTCGTAGTAGTCGAGAGAGAGTATCGTATCGGGGAAAGAGGCCTATGTATATACATATATATATCACATAACCGCCTAGTTCGTGTCTAGCACATTCAAGTAGAAGTCCCGGTTCTCTCGAGGTCAGAGTCAGCTAATGCATTCCGGTTCAACATAACCCCTTTCAGAACTCACATCATCTTCATTTAATTGTACATAGTTGATCAGGCTATGTTAAATTAAACTTGTATGCTGTAATTCCTGAACCAGTTATACCTAATGAGGAATACTGCCTAACGGTCATAGTCTAGGCCCACTAAATGCAACCTAGTTCACTATAACCTTAGGCTCTGATACCAATCTGTAACACCCCCAAATTTAACAGTTTGCGGAAGCGACGTTTTGGGTGTTACTAATCAATAATCACAAGCACAAAGGATACAGTGAACGACTCTAAATGAGACGTTCGAAAAGTTAATACATTAATACATAAGTAGTTTCAAAATACAAGCTCGAGTTCAGTAATTTCCTAGAGATTCTAGTACATAACAGTAAGTACGAAAAGTAATGCAATAAAATCTCCAAGCTTGTAATGCATGTGACTCGAGCTAAGTAAGCTTATCCTGCTGGGCATCCCTACTGATGTTGTGTACCTGAGAAGCATTACTAAAACGGTCAACCAAAAGGTTGGTGAATCTCACAGGTTTGTAAATAAGTAAACAGTTTGAACACACAAGTAGTATTTGTAAATCATAGCCAGCCAGTAAGTTTTAACAAGTGGGTGGTTGCAGATTATGCAAACCGTTTGATACAATCGCCATGAGCCACCATAGTTGAAGCTTAACGTACAGTAAATATCGGTACCCCCTCATGAATGTAATCCAAAACATTCATACGGAACGAGTAAGAAACGCCCGTTTCTACAGGAACGGTTCGTGGTAGTGCTTGCTACCCCGGGCGGGGATTGTCAGTCCCATATGGTACCATATACTAAAACTCGCGCTTATCACATAACTAACAACTATGATTCAGGAGGATTTCATTGGATTAGTCGTAAACTCATGCAATTGGCGTATCGTTACTCTCGTACAGTATGTAAATCATGGCAGCAAGTAAGTTTTGTGTGTTCATGTAAAACAGTAATGCATCTCACCCCTGAGTATAAAACAGTAAAGTAGGGGCTGTGAGACTCACCTGAGTCTGGCAGACAATGCAGTAAGTAAGCAAGTAGTATTCCCGTACTAGCAACCCTTAGCGTCCTAATACGCGCAAGGTTTAGTAAGTAAATGGAATACTTGTAAAGTATCCATGCTAGTTGTCCACTTAACTAGGAAATGTCCATTTGTTTGTTTGTAAGTTTGTAATTGTTTGTAAATCGTAGTTTGTATAAAAGTTGTACGGTTCGTTTGTTATCGGTGTATAATAATAATTCCATCCATTATTATTATGTATTCATAGTAGTTGTACAGTTGTAAAGTATACTCGTATGATCGTTTGTTTGTATTACAACATGTATCGTTTGTGTACGTTCCAATGGGCTTAGTCCCCAAAGGGTACGAGTAAAACCTCGTAAGTATTCGTATGTAAGTTCGTATCAGTTAACGTGTAATCCAGCACGTAACTAGTGGGTGAACTTGTAAGTTCATATCGGGTGCAATCCCGTGTAGTTGTACAAGTGTAAGTTTGTTGGAGTGTAGTCTCCTAAGTAATTCCAGGTGCGTGTGTGAGTGAAATCTCACGTTCAATTTAAGTATAATGGTGTACGTATTCGAGTATTGTTGTATACTTCCAAAAGTATAGTATTTTCATGTATAAATCGTATCGTATTTGATTCCGTATTTGAAAAGTGATTCCAACACTTAGAATATATTTTGTTTTCTGATCTGGGCTATCTGCGACACAAGACTTGTGTCGCAGACCATATGCGACATAAGGTCTGTGTCGTAAGGATTGGTTTCTGATTTAGTGTTTATGCGACACAATGATTGTGTCGCAGACAAGGGTACGACACAACGGTACGACATAGTCGTTGTGTCGCAATCAAGCGATAGGTAAACTTTGTGTCGTAAATGATACGACATAACGTGCGACATAAGAGTTGTGTCGCATACATTGCGACATAATATACGACATAGCATGCGACATAGGTGTTGTGTCGCATGAACTTTTGGTCCGATGCGACACAAAGGTCTGTTTATGATTTTGGCTCGGTTTTGGGGTCAAACGTTCGAGTCTTGACCTGAGGCTTTTATCTAAGTTATATTATGGAAAAATAACACTTAACAACTTATATTTACGTTCTAGAGGTTCTCGAGGTGTCGGTTTTTATGAAATTACCAAAACAGTCCCCGGGTTAAGGTTTTCCAGATTTTGTCTTAACGAAACCCTCGTTTTCTCTAACGGTTAGTCCGAATAAAGTCCCGCAAAAATTACCAACTGTTCTCCTATGTCTCTAGATCATTTCTTTATTTTCCCGAGAACTTTAGTGTCCATCTACTATTTTTAACAAAAATTAAGAAATGATATATACAAATTCCGGCCAAAACAGTGATATGTCCGAAGATCAAGTAATAGCCGATAATGGGTGTATTTCTGGAGGTAGCTAAAGAAGAACTTTTTGTTTACGACGAAAATACCAAACTTTTCCAAGTGGTCTCACCCGTTTATTTAGTCTACAACTCGAGTTATGGTTGTTTTCGTGAGGTCATTTTTCTGGGCAGAAAACTGTGTACATATATATGTTTACAAAAACGTGTTTCCAGTTTAAATTTGGACATCTCTTTGTTAAGCAAGCAACTAAACATGTTAATAAACATTATAAAAACATAACCAAGAAAAGTTTGAGGTCCTTACTAGTCGTATGAGCAAACGAGAAAGATGGATGTGTAGGGCTCGGTGAGGTGCACGTTTTCTTCCAAATGACCCTAGCAATCCAAGGCTTGAATGGGGTGTTTTTGTGGTGATTTGTGGGTGGTTTGGGGCTGCCAAAATCGCAGGGGAAGAGAGGGAGAAAGAGTGGAGAGAGTTGATGGAGTGTTGGGTGTGAAATGAGGGAGTGGGGAGGATTGAGTGTGTAAGTATCACAAGGGAAAGGAAGTCAAGGGCATGGGAGGCCATACTCCCTCCCCTTGGCCGGTTTTCAGTGGGCCCCACCCACTAGGTGGTTGTGTTTAAATCATTTCTCAAATTTGCGTATTGTTCCGTGTTCGTTTACCCGTTCATTTTGTGTTTTTATTAATCGTATAACGTTTTATATAATACGTTTTGTTAACGATTTAAAATCCGATATTTTAAATAAAAGTTTTACTCAAATAACATATTTTAAGTTACTAAAATAATATTCGAGATTTCGTTTGGTCACCGGTCGCGAATCGTGCGTTTATTCGAATTATGTAACGTTTCTAAACGTTTTAACTGTACGCGTGTAATCGCGATATTTTTAGCCGAAGTATTAAATCAAAATACTTATTATGAAGTTATAAAATATAACTTAAGTTTATTTCATGTGTCAGGCGCGTCTCGCGCGTTTTTTTTTACTGTAAAGTTACGTTTTAACAAAACGTATAACGTGTAATATATTTTCGTAATATATCAAAGTAAATAATGTTTGTTTGGATAAATCCACACTATTTTAAAAGTTGTCACCAACGTCCATATTTTGTATTTTTGTAATCTCATACGATTTGAACGAATTGTATACGTGTGTATATATATATATCACCTATATATATAATAAGTATTCATCGTACTTAGTCCTATTTCATACTAAATACAAGTAGTAAACACAATTAGGAAAATTTTAAATTGGTCCTAATTTTGGGGTTGTTACAGAGAGTGCCATCTAACACAACTGCCGAACTCTGAATCTTATCTTTAGAGTTAGCCCTTTAGATAAGTGATCGACTATTCCTTTGTTCTACTGATACCATATGAATCGAGACATGGATTTTAATCAATCTTAAGATTCATAATTTTGTTTTCTGATTTCCGATTATTTTGACTTTATGAGACTATTGAACCATCAACTTAGTCCCGGCCAGGCCTAGCACTTTAGAGTCAATCTTTAATCATCAGAGGGTCCAAGATATCGCTTTTCTCATTTAGGAAAAAAGGAACTAATAAATTTTGACTACATAGCACTAGTCAACTCATCATGTCATACCTAGCATACCCTTTATAACTAGCAGTTACGCACATCGTTTGAATAGACTAAAGTATAACAGACTTGAAAAACTAGAAACTCAATGCATTTCCATTTCAAGAATAAAGGATATTACCATCTCAAAATCACTCGTGATTTAGTCCATAAAGTGATCTCTTTAAGTACAAGTCTCTCCTATACTTAAATCCCCATTAAGTATCCATGAGTGTTGCAGCATTCCCCATGCCATGTCTAATCTCCATAGACAATCTACTGACACTCCATGACAGTCTTAATTCATTACTTACTTCCAGGAGTATGAACGATTGAGGATTTTTGAGTAAAATTTGTTTTACTTGGGAAGTGGGTTCTAAACATGCAAAAATGAAATACAATGACAAACAATAGTAAATGGCAGAACTCTTTCCAATAAATAAATCTCTATTATTTAATCACTAAATCTATAACAATTTCCATCATTTTTTACAATGTTTCAAAAATCAAACTAACAATTAAAACTTTACATTATCTCTTAAACCTATGCTCCTAGCATGTTCATCATGTTTGGACTTTCCAAGTGGCCTTGTGAATGGATCAGCTGGATTTTCCTCTGATCTTATGCTCTTCACAATCACATGTCCTTCTTCTATTTTGCTTCGAACGCAATGGTATTTCCTTTCAATGTGCTTTGAGTTTCCTTGATCCTTGGTTCTTTACTCAAGGCTACTGCACTTTCATTATCACAGAATATAGCAATAGGATCTTGTACTGTTGGAACAACTCCAAGCTCTCCAATGAAATTCCTCATCCATATAGCTTCCTTTGCAGCTTCACTAGCCGCAATATACTCAGACTCGCATGTGGAGTCTTCCACCGTATCTTGCTTGGCACTTTTCCATGTCACTGCTCCCCTATTCAGTAATGTTAGTCCCTGTTTAACTTAATAAACAATCGTATATAATAAGCCTTGA
Source organism: Helichrysum umbraculigerum (assembly GCA_949592205.1). Classification (NCBI taxonomy): domain Eukaryota; kingdom Viridiplantae; phylum Streptophyta; class Magnoliopsida; order Asterales; family Asteraceae; genus Helichrysum; species Helichrysum umbraculigerum. The sequence continues at coordinate 98,072,676 of CATIUR010000004.1, forward strand.
ATGTATTATTGAGAAGTTGCGGAATCACACTCAATAATATTAAGAAGATCAACTAATATAAATTAATATGATGAACACAATAATATACCGAAAGCTTCAATCTTATCTTATTAATGATATAAGACGAATACACTTAATGTATTAGGGTTACAGAGAACCTTGAAGCTGCGCAAAAACCTTAACCTGTCTAGGTCTAAAGGATCTCTATTTATAACACATAGAATCCTATACAATCTCCTACGAATATGGAATAATATAACTTCCATAACCGACTCATACTTATCACAAAATCATAAACAGTTGTAACTACCATTCTGAAGTAAACAGTTGTGACTATTATACATTCAGTGGTAACTGCTTCAATTGTAATATAAGACCAAGTACAAATACAAAATCAGTGTTAACTGCTACATATATAACTAACAGTTACAAAAACATAAGCAGTTTTAACTACTTACAAACACATAACTATCAGTTGAAATCTATCTTCAATCAGTTGTAACACTTGTCTTCTCTTCAGATTTCTTCTATCAGTTATAGCTTTAGGAAAACAGTTTTATCCTTCAACACAAACAGTTTTAAACACTTGTACTCTTTGTCTTCTCATTAACAACTTCTTCAATCCAGAAACAGTTTTGACCCAACAATCTCCTCCTAAACTTATTCTGTCCATCACAGTATTAAGTTTCTTCTAATCCTCCATTATGAGCTTTACAAAATTCTTTCAAAACTGTCAGTCTTTTCTTCTCTTCCTTCTATCTATCTCCTCCTTCTTATAAATCTGATTCAGCACCATATAAACCAAATCTAGAGCTACATCATCTAAAACAGCAGCTTGTAACCTTGCATTTCTCATGCTCATCAAAAATCTCATATTTATATCATAAAATCTATCTGTCAACATCCACATAAACACTGCATCATCCAAAACAATCTGATGTACTCCAGATTTTGCATGATAAATCCAATGCTTAACCTTGCTGAAAGTACTGAATTGAAATGGAAACTCTTCTGGTTCAAACATAGCTTTAATCCAATGCCATGTAACCTTCTCAACCAGATTATCAAACTTCTTTGAATCCAAATCCTTCTCCATCCCAATCTCATACATTCTGATCAAATCATTTCTATTGATCCTCTTTATCAAATCCCTAAAAGATCTCCACCAAGATACATTTCCATCTGCTCTTTCAATTTTAATCTTGTGAATCTTAACAGGATTAACAAACTGTTCAATGGACCAATCAATAATCCCAGGCAAATCAACATTAATTACCTTTGATTCCACTGGTTGTAACAGAATAAATTCCTTCAATTCATCAACATTCCTTTCTCTATCAGGAATCTCATCCAACTCTCTTTTCTTTCTTTCTATTTCTTCTTTCTTTCTTTTCTCAGCTTCTTCCTTTTCTTTCTTTTCCTTTTCTTCCTTTTCTTTTAATTTCTTTTCTCTCTCAGTTTTTTTCTTTTCTTTTTCAGCTTCTTTCTTTTCTTTTTCTTTCCTTTCAATCACTTCAGGATTCATATCATCCTTATCCCACAAACTCTGCAATCTCTCCAAACTCATCTGCTTCAAAGCATTCAGAGGAATATATCCACCTTTTAACTTTGCAATCAATATCTTCCTCTTCTGAGCTTTTGTTGGTGGTTTAGCTTCCCTTTTCCTTCTAGCCTCTTCTGCTTTCTTCTTCTTGAGTTGATCAACCAAATACTCAATATCATCTTTGTTTTGCTCTCTCAACAAGTACTCATCCCATTCTGCCACCTGTTCCTTTGTCATTTTAACAAATTTTCCTGGCTCAATCTCAACATCAATTAAATCTTCTGCATTGAGCTCAGCATGTAATCTTTGTGCATATTCAGGATCATGAGCAGTTGCATCAGCTGGCACTGGTTTTGGCTTTTTCTTCTTTGGTTCTTCAACCAGCTTTCCCTTGCCTTTGTCTTTAGGATCAATCTTTGGCAAATCTTTCTTTTGTTGAGTAGGAGCTGCAGCAGGTTCTCTGATTGTAAATCCAGGTAAAGATGGTTGTGTAGATTGTTTCTTTGGTGTTTCAACCTTCTTCCCTGTTCCTGTCATCTTAGCAGTTTTAACTGGAATGCTCTTTTTTCTAGTCTTTTCAAATTGTTGTTGAGCATCAGTCTTCTCCTGTTCCACTGCTACCTCAGGTTTATTTACCTCATCACCATCCTCATCATCAAGCTATAGCTCCTCAGTCTTATCACCCACATCAACCTCTGCAGTTTAATCAGCTGAACCAATAACCTCAGTATGCTCAGATACATTATCATCAGCCTCTGGTTCATTTACTGGTTCATTCATCTCTGGCTCTGTTGGTGGTGTTGGAGGTGTATGCACAAACTCATCATCTACAGGTTGTTCCATTTCAATATCCTCATCAACCTTCTCATCATCATCCACAACCTTATCATCCTTATTTACCTTATCACCCATATTTGTCCAAACCTTCTCCCCCTTTTTGAAAGCATTTTGCTTAAACTGGTAAGCATCTTCAGGTTCAGAAGTATCATGGACCACATACTTTCTTCCTTTCTTCAAACAATCAATAACAATTTTCTCTAACTGCTGCACTCTCCTCTGCAATTGAGCCACAATCTCATCCTTAGCTCTATTCTTCTTCCTCTCCTTGACAAATTTTGACCAGACATAGTCAATCATAGCCGTCAATTCTGAGTTAGTTCTAGCCTTAACACCTTCAGGATGTGAATCCTTTGGTGAATCATTGACATTATCAAACTCTGACTCATGCCTAGCATGATCATCAAAGTCCCCTTGATTATTGGTACTGGGACCACTAGGATCATCTACAAGTGTAGAATCATGTCCATGTGTTGCCTCTGATTGGGTCTTATCATTGTTACTTCTGTCCTGCTCTGCCAGTGGGCTAGAAGCAGTAGAAGCAGCCCTTTCAGAATGGTCACCCCTCTCCTTATGGACCACATGTTGTTCTGGACCACTGTCCATTGACTAAGATGACTGAGCAACATGATCCTCAGACATCTGTGTTCTAGCCTTTTTGGCTCTAGAAGATTTAGCTGTTTTGGTCCCTTGTTTTCTTTTAATACCCCCAGCTACTGTGGGTTGAGAAGTGGTGGGTGGAACCATTCTCTCAGCAGCTGGTTCAGCTTCAGTTGGTTGTACTGATGCTGTGGTGGAAGGTGCAGGAAGCATAGTAGAAAATAATGCTGTAACCTTCCCAGAAAATTTAGTATCTCTCTTCATATTTACAAAAACTTTTGGTTTAAAAGAGACAATACCAATAACTTTATCAAGTGCGGTTAAATTAGGAATTTGTTCATTTAAGAACAACTGCACAAATCGTGGATACATCAAAAATTTAATCTTTGGTTGCTCAATGTTCCTAAGCATACCAGAAAATATCAGATTTGAAAAATTGAATCTCTGACCAGTTGCAAGACAAGCAATTGCATAAGCAATGTTGCTTCCAAACTGTTCAAAAGATGATCTTTTAGATGATAAACAGTGCAAAATTGTATGAATCAAAAATCTCCACTGATGAGAAAATAAGGTTTTCTGAAAAGTAAAAACCTCAAAAGAACCTTCATAACCCATCAATCGTAGAGTATCATACATAACAGTATCATCCATAGATGTTATACCTGTCTCATCAGCAAGCTGCAATGAAGCTCTAACAGTAGCTTCAGTGACTACAACTCGTATATCCATGACTTTTGAAACTATCTTCTTAATCCCCTGTTCCTCTTCTATCGTCGCATTCACCCAGAAATTGTTGATGTGATCATGAGAAATTCTGGGTGCCACTGTAAGAGCATGACGAATATGTGAAGCACGAAGAAAATCAATGATTTCTACATACTCGTTTGCCTCAGCAGGTTTCATCAAGAACGCGATCATATTGTGATCTTTTCCAATCGGTAGCTGAACAGTAGACGAAGTAGATGCCATGATAATAAATTACGAAATTGAAGAGAAACGAAGATGATTTACAGAATTGAGAATCTATGAGACTTAGCGCAGTGGTTTGTATGTGTAATTTTGAAAGCGTAATGAAAAACCCTAAGTGTTGAGAGTTAAGTACTGAAATTAAATCAGTTGTAAACCCTAATTTGACCAGATCCCCAATTATAACTAAAACAGTGTTAATTAATAAAAATAACACGTTCAGTGATAATTGTGAGAATTAACCATCAGTGGTAATCAACACTTGGTTTTTCAAATGCATCACTTACATAATAATGCTAGCAGTGCTCACTTGTACAAGCAGTACCAACCGACCAAGGCAGTGCTAACTTAATACAAGTAGTACTTAATATCTAGCAATATCATATAAACAAAGCAGTGATTTTTTTTGATTTTTTTTTTATTTATTTTTTTTACAGAAAGCTATAAACTCCAAACAAACAGTAAAATTCCAAAATATACCCTTGCAGTGGTTAGACTCCAAAACATAGCAATATAACCTGCAGTGTTAACACAAACAAAAATACAAGTATACAGTGTTAACCATACAAAAACAGTGGTAAAGTGATTATTACCACTGTTTATACTTAAAGTAATAAACAGTGACAACTATACACAATACACACTATCAGTGTTTATTTAACAAATCAGTATTAACCCAAATTGAAGCACAGTAAATATTATTCACAGAAAGCAGTGATAAGAAAAATACTTAAGAAAAATTGATCATTCCAATACTAGTAACCAAGAATGTGAATCTGCCTACATCAAACGCTTTAGTAAACAGATCAGCAAACTGATTATCAGTATGAACTTTCAAATTTTGAATAAGTCTTTTCTCATTACAGTCTCTAATGAAATGATATCTAATTTCAATGTGCTTGGTTTTAGAATGTTTAACTGGTTATTAATAATACTGATAGCAGAACTGTTATCAATAAAAATAGGAGTATTAAGAAAGGTAAAACCGTAATCTAACATCTGATTCTGAATCCATAGCACTTGTGCACAGCAACTTGCAGCTGCTACATATTCTGCCTCTGCTGTAGATGTAGATACAGTGGTTTGTTTCTTGCATTGCCATGAAACCAATCTATCTCCCAAAAATTGACAACCTCCTGATGTAGATTTCCTGTCCAGATTAGCTCCTCCATAATCACTATCTGTATAAGCTATCAGATCAAAAGAAGTAAACTTTGGATACCAAAGGCCCAATTTAGGTTGACCCTTTAAATATCTAAAGATTCTTTTGACTGCATAAAGATGTGACAACTTTGGATTAGCTTGAAATCTTGCACATAAGCACACTGCAAACATGATGTCAGGTCTTGATGAAGTTAAATACATAAAAGACCCGACCATTGATCTGTAAAGATGTTCATCCACACTTTCCCCCTCAAGATCTGCATGTAGTTTCTTGTTTGTTTCCACTGGTGTGCTTGCAATCTTTGCATCTTTGTACCCAAACCGATCCAGTATATCATTAACATACTTACTCTGATGAATAAAGATTCCATCCTTCTGCTGCTTTACTTGCAACCCCAAGAAAAATGTTAATTCCCCCATGGAGCTCATCTTGAACTTCTCATGCATCAGTGATTCAAACTCCTTGCAAAGACTATCCCTTGTTGAACCAAAAATGATATCATCTACATAGACTTGAACTAGTAGAATATCATCTGTTATCCTTTTAGTGAACAAAGTTTTATCTATTGCACCCCTTTTGAATCCATTCTGCAACAGATAATCTGAAAAAGTATCATACCAGGCTCTAGGTGCTTGATGTAAGCCATAAAGAGCTTTTTCAAGTTTGAAAACTTTATCAGGAAACTTGGAATCTTCAAACCCTGGTGGTTGGCATACATAAACCTCTTCCTGTATAGTGCCATACAGAAGAGCACTCTTAACATCCATCTGATACACAACAAATCCCTTGAATGAAGCATAAGCCAAAAACAATCTGATTGCCTCAATTCTTGCCACAGGTGCAAAAACTTCATCATAATCAATTCCCTCTTCTTGTGAATATCCCTGTGCAACCAATCTAGCCTTGTTTTTGATCACTATACATCTTTCATCTTTCTTGTTTTTGAAAATCCATTTAATACCAATTGCCCTCTTCCCTTTGGGCAAATCAACCAATGTCCATACTTCTTGAATCTTAAACTGAAGCAACTCCTCTTGCATAGCTTCAATTCAACTAGGATCTCTCAAAGCTTCAGTAACCTTCTTTGGTTCTGTTTGAGATAGAAAACAAGCAAACAAAGAAGTATTAACTGCTTCTGTATCAAGATTTACCTCATCCTCATTTGCTGAAGCTTCAAACACCTGACTTTGATTTCTTGTTTTAACAGCAGATTCAATATCACCTATTACATTCTCAAGAGGATGATCTTTATGAGTAATGTATTTAGATGCTGCTGTTTCTTGTAACTCCACATCCAAGTTGGTATAATTTCCTTCTTGTCCAGACTCACTACTTGACACTTCTCTTGAAATTCTCTTTGACAAAGGAGTAGAGCTCATCAAATGTAAATAATTCAATTGTTCCTGCTCCTTGTCAAATTGCTTTGTTGGTGTCTGATCAACATTCACATCTACCTTTGAATACTTCTGTGCTGGACTCATATCACTGTCTTCTGCACTGTCTTCCATAACTGGTCTATCAGAATCATCAACATGAGTAAATGATGTTTCATCTGATTTTTCTGATTCTAAGCTCTGTGATGTCTTTGATTGATCAGATTCAAACACTTCTGGGGGATCAGGTGACCAAATTGGAAACAAAATGTATTCCAATGAATCATTCTTCTTTCCAGCTGTCATTCCTGAGTCTGATCTACCTTCTCCAGCACCTGTTCCTATATTTGTACCTGCACTAGAATTCACATTTGTATATCTAAAAGCAGTATTAAGTGCATCAATATCAAACAGTGATTCATGACCTTTTCCATCAGGATTAACAGTGTTTTCATTAAAAGTGATGTTCATTGATTCTTCTATGATCATGGTCCTTTGATTGAATACCGTATATGCTTTACTTTGAATAGAGTAACCAACAAATATCCCTTCATCTGCCTTGCTCTCAAACTTTCCTAAGTGATCTTTGGTATTTAAGATAGTACAAGGACACCCAAAAGATTTTAAGAAACTAACCAATGGATTTTTCTTAAATAACAGTTCATATGGTGTCTTGTTATGAGGTTTAACAACTAATACTCTATTCTGAACATAGCAAGTTGTGCTAGCTGCCTCTGCCCAGAAATGCATAGGTAGCTTTGCATAAGATAGCATGGTTCTAGCAGCCTCAATCAGTGTCCTATTCCTCCTTTCAGCTACTCCATTTTGTTGAGGAGTTCTAGGTGCACTAAATTCTCTCTTAATACCTTTAACTTCACAGAATTTATCCATCTCATGATTTTTAAATTATGTTCCATTATCACTCCTGATGATCTTACCCCTTGTATCCAATTGATTTTCCATCTTAGTTATAAATGATCTAAGTATTTCACATGTCTCATCCTTTGTCCTAAGAAAGAAAACCCATGTAAATCTAGTGTAATCATCAATAATAACAAGGCAGTAAGATCTTTTCCCCATACTACTTATACTGGTTGGTCCAAATAAGTCCATATGCAATAAGTGTAAGGGTGTGCAGTTTGTATTCACAGTTTTGGACTTAAAAAAGGATTTGTGTTGCTTTCCCTTTTGACAAGAAACACAATGATCATCACATGAATAGACCTTTTCAAGCAAACCTCTAACAAGCTTATGTTTGACAAGTTTATTAATGGTTTTGAAATTCATGTGACACATCCTCCTATGCCACAGTTCAGATTCATTTACACTTGCTTTAGAAATAAGACAGATTAAATTGGGTTGAGGTGTCATATTTGCTAAGTCACACTTATATACATTATCTTGCCTTGGAATTCTCATTAAAATCATGTTTTCAGGTATTTTGAATTCCTTGGACAAGATAAGGCATTCAGTGTCAGTAAAATGAACTGGGTTCTTTTTATCTGTGATTTGACTCACACTTAGCAAGTTATACCTCAGTTGTTCCACAAAATAAACATTATCAAAACTTAGCTTTTCACTCTGAACTATCCCTTTGCATGTGATCTTTCCTCCTTTTGGATTGCTTCCAAAAGCTACATATCCACCATCAAAAGATTTGAAATCCTGTAGCTTTTCTTTGTCTCCAGTCATGTGTCTTGAGCATCCACTATCAATATGCCATAAGCTCTTTGGCTTGCCCTGCACAAACAGTCAAAAAGAGAATTAATTTCTCTTGGGAACCCAAACTAATTTGGCTTTGGGTTTCCCATGTGCATTCACATACTCAACTTTCTTGAAGATTATTGATTGTGATGCACTGTTGGTATTTGGACCTGTTAATTTATCAGACTTAATAGGTGTCCAAATCCAACTTATTTTAGACTTAACAGTGGTTTTTGGCTTAACAGTTTTAACTGTTTTACCAAATGAAGAATCAGTGTTAATTTTGTTAACACTGTTTTTGTATTTTGTTAACACTGTTTTAGTCTTTTTACTTTTGGCTAATTTTGTTATTACTGCTGCAGTAGATTTATCTATAACAGTGCTTAACATGTTAGCCTTTGAGTTTATCTTCTGAACTCTGGCAGTATGATTAACTTTTGATTGAAAAGTTTGTTTGTTAATCATATTTGCTTTTGTCCATGACTGTTTTCTAATCCTTTGAACATTCTCAGGATTATGATAAAAGTCATATTGAAGATGACCCATTTTTCCACATATAAAGCAAGTCTTTTCTTTTATTACAGTAACATTATTACCCAGTCTCTGTGAAATCATTTGATTCCAGTTTCTTTGATTACCTCTGGGTTTTTTATTTTGAAAATTCTGTGAAAAGGAGGTACTTGCTTTACATTTACAATTAACACAGTTATTCACATCAGATTTAACAGCAGGTTTAGTAACTGAATTAACTGTATTACTAACATATCCTAACCCATGTTTAGATTTGTTAGTGTTCAAACTCACATTCTCTAAGGCTAGTTTAGCCTTTTCCTTAAACATTTTCTTACCCTCTTATAGTTTATCAGACTTAAACTCAGAAACTAGACCAGTAATTACTCTCTTCACATTCTCACATGTTGACTCAGACTTAGATGATTCAGATTTTACACTCTTCTCACTAACAGATGTCCTATCACTCTGATCATCTTCTTCAGTCCAATCACTAACTTCACCTTCAACAAACAACTCATCATCAGATAAACTTTTAATTGGATCAGCCTTTTTAACCTCATCTGTCATTCCTCTTTTAAGTGAATTGATATCAATTTCACTTTTAGGAGGAAAGTAGGTGTGATTATAAGGTGAAGGTACATTATTGTACCCTAATCCAATCTTAATTTTATCATGAATCTGTGAATCAATAAGTTTATTGACACTCTTAGAAGCATGTTCTAATTTATTTACATCAAGTCTTATGCTATCTCTTTCACATGTGACCTCAGTAAGTTTCTTAGACAACAACTCTACTTTATCTTTAAAAGTGTCTCTTTCCCACCTAGCATATTCAATGTCATATTTAAACTGTGTTGCATTGACTTCATATGCCTTTATTTGATTTTCCAGATTTTCAATGACTGCTATGGTGTGTTTACTTTTGATTTCCCATTGTTTTAGTTCCTCACACACTTTTATATTATGATCCCTGTAATGTTTAACAGTTTGTTTACAAACAGCAGAACATAATTTATTTTGTACCTCAGTAGGAACTTCTGACTTTTTGTCAGATTCTGCAATGGCCATGAGACATTGATTCTTCACAACATGTTCTTCTTGATCACTCCAGTCCCATCCACAGCCATCCATAGAAACCAATGCATTTGCTGAAGCACCCTGAATTGGAATGTTTCTAGTTTGAGTTCCATTGCTTCCAGTTCTCTGACTATTACCATTCTGCTCTTGTCTAGGGTTTCTGCATTCTCTTGCAAAGTGTCCCATCTTGTGACAGTTGAAACACTAAATCTTGCTCTTATCAAACCAATTTGCATCATTCCTCTTGTATGCAAAGTTGTTCCTACCAGTCCTCTGCATGAACCTTTTTGCTCTCTGAGTAATTAAAGCAATTTGCCACTTAATGTCCATCTCCTCTAGATCATCACCATCAAATTGTTCCAAATCTTCATTAGTAAGTGAAGAATTCACATTACTTGCAAAGAAAGATTCTAATATCTGATCATTAGAACTGTTAGATGATGATCCTGCTCCTCCGGAAACATAAGTAGATCCCTTTTGACTTGACTCTGCTTTTGTTCCAGCCATAGACATAAAAGCAGCATTGTGACTATACCCAGATGCTTGCTTCTTACTTTCCACCTCAGACTCAAAGTTCCTCAGATCATTGTATATATCTTCTAATTCCTTGATCTCAATATCTGAACTCTGCCTCAATTCAACAGTGTAGATTGTCCATTCATCACCTAATGATCTTAAGAACTTTCTGTTAAGATCTTCTTTGTCAATCTTAACCTTGTGATTTTCCAATTCTCCAACTAATTTAGTAAACCTATCAAAGGTTTGAGTTAGAGTTTCAGTTTTCACATGGCTAAAATTCTCAAATTGTTGCTTTAACAGAGATCTTTTATTCTTTTTGGTGTTATCATTACCACCAAACCTCTTCTCAATTGCCTCCATTAATACCTTGGGATCCTCACAAGAATCAAATCTACTCTGATGCTCATTAGGAATGGATAGCAACAGTGTACTAAGAGCCTTATACTCTGTAGATCTAATTTTTCTCTCTGCATCAGATGTTAGTGGTGGTCTCGGTTGCTTTACACCATCACCATCAAGCGTTACTGGTATACCATTAACAACAACTTCCCACATCTGATAATCTGTGAGAAGCATGTATTGCCTGATTCTGACCTTCCATAGGTCAAACTCATCAGGTTTGAGCATTGGGATCTTAGTTGCTTAAATTCCTTCATTCCCTTCACTAGCCATTGAAATCAAAACTTAATGTTAAACTAAACCTTAAACAGTAACACGTATAATCCCAGATCTTCCTGTCTTCAACGCTTCACAAGCTCTGATACCACTTTGTTAGTCCCTGTTTAACTTAATAAACAATCGTATATAATAAGCCTTGAATGTATTATTGAGAAGTTGCGGAATCACACTCAATAATATTAAGAAGATCAACTAATATAAATTAATATGATGAACACAATAATATACCGAAAGCTTCAATCTTATTAATGATATAAGACGAATACACTTAATGTATTAGGGTTACAGAGAACCTTGAAGCTGCGCAAAAACCTTAACCTATCAAGGTCTAAAGGATCTCTATTTATAACACATAGAATCCTATACAATCTCCTACGAATATGGAATAATATAACTTCCATAACCGACTCATACTTATCACAAAATCATAAACAGTTGTAACTACCATTCTGAAGTAAACAGTTGTGACTATTATACATTCAGTGGTAACTACTTCAATTGTAATATAAGACCAAGTACAAATACAAAATCAGTGTTAACTGCTACATATATAACTAACAGTTACAAAAACATAAGCAGTTTTAACTACTTACAAACACATAACTATCAGTTGAAATCTATCTTCAATCAGTTGTAACACTTGTCTTCTCTTCAGATTTCTTCTATCAGTTGTAACTTTATGAAAACAGTTTTATCCTTCAACACAAACAGTTTTAAACACTTGTACTCTTTGTCTTCTCATTAACAACTTCTTCAATCCAGAAACAGTTTTGACCCAACAAGTAAGAATACCCAACCATACTGTGAACGACAATCATCTCTGTCTGTTTGGAAACTAGCGTCACAATAACCCGTTACTCTAAGTTCATCTTCTCCACCATAAACTAAGAACCTGTCTTTAGTATTTCTCAAATACTTGAGAATGTTCTTTACAGCTGTCTAATGACCTTCACCAGGATTCTGCTGATGTCGACTCACTAAGCTCAAAGCAAATGAGACATCAGGTCTTGTATATATCATGGCATACATGATCGATCCTATTGCCGAAGCATATGGGATTCGACTCATTCTTTCCAATTCTTGCTCAGACTTTGGACAAAGATCCTTACTGATCTTTATGCCATGATGTAAGGGTAGGTTCCCTTTCTTAAAATTTTCCATTTTGAATCTTTTTAAAATTTTATCTTTGTATGTGTACTGGCTAAGTCCTATGAGACGCTTTGACCTATCTCTGTAAATCTTTATACCAAGAATATATGCTGCATCTCCCAAGTCTTTCATAGCGAAACATTTTCCCAACCAGTCCTTTACACCTTGTAATGTTGGGATATCATTTCCTATGAGTAGTATATGTGACACCCGTCAATTTAGGACTAGAATTTAGTACCTAATCAATTTTAATACATGTAATTAGTTCTGTGTTAGGCTAATTAATGTATCAATTATTATATATATTGTTGAATATATATCTACACAATTATGCGGTTTGTTTAAATCGTACAAGTTTCAAATCGAATGTAATTCGGTTCAATTTAATACGGACGTTAGTGAACAATTTAATTAAATAACATAAAGATTATTTAATGAAACTATCATATCTCAATAATATTATTTTTATAATATGTCGTATTCATTCCATATCGTACAAGCGAGAACAACGCGATTAAATGTGAACGCGCAAACAAACAAAATCGAGATAACGTTTTATAACGCAATTATTGAGTATTTTATAAAATACTTCAACAAAAATATTGAATAATATTTCGTATTTCAAAACGCATAATTAAACGCCTTTAAATACTAATTAACGTTAAAACAATCGAGAAAACGAACACCGCACGGAGCGCTTTGCGTGGACTGAAAATGGAGGAGTTCCACCAAAACCACCTCCTTTTCTTCTTCTTTCTCCATTTCCCTTTTCATCTTCTCTCTCCCTCTTTCTTTTTTCTCTCTAAATCAAAAACCCACACCAACTCACAAATCACCAAAATAAATATACAAAACGACCTCGGATCATCAAGATTTTTACAAAAACGGAACCACCACGCTACGATCTACAATCCTATCTTTTCGGAATTTCAATCCGACACCGCTTAAGTTTCCGACAAATTCCCGAAACTTCTCGTTTTAGCTTGTTTTTACATATTTACGAGTTATATAACATGTATATGTCCATTACTAAGTATAGAACACGATTTCATAGCTTAAAAACGGGTTTGAAATGGGTTTTTGGCCGGAAAAATCTAAACAGCCGGACTTTCTAGGCTGATGTTCTTCCATGCGACACAAGCCTTGTGTCGCATGTTGTGTCGTATTTTGGCACTTGTGTCGTATAAAAGCCTCTGTGTCGCACCTTGTTTCGTACCCGATAATTAGTGTCGCAAGTCCTGCGACACAACCACTATGTCGCAAACTCCATACGACACAATCACTATGTCGCTGTTGAATCAGCATCTCGCATATATGCGACACAACCCTTGTGTCGCATAGATATTGTGTCGCACCTCTATGCGACACAACCCTTGTGTCGCATAATCACTTTTGTGTCGCATGATTGTGTCGCATAAAACAACAGGTTTTCAAACTACAATTTTACTAAGTGTCGAGACCAAAATTTTATCACTTGGTTTCACCCAAATTCAAGTCCAGATGCGTTTTTCCTTAAAGCAATATAGTAGAAATAAAAATTTTCCAAGCTGACCTGGCAGCTCGACCCCAGCCAGGGGCTCTGCCCCTTGGACCCCGCCAGGGGCTGCCGCCCCTTGGACCCCGCTACCAGGGGCGCTGCCCCCGGACCCCCGTACTTAGATTCCGTAAGCACATTTTTCACCAAGTGTCAAACTTGTACAACTTCAAAACACTTATACGATACAACTTTTCAAACATAATGGAATTTGTTTTTCAAGTATAACGCTTTGAAATCAATGTGGTAACATCAAGACTATTGTTACAATTAATCACCAACGGGCCGTACATGTTTTCAAACATATTTCAGAATCAAACAAGTCGTTGTAACTTGTATCAATTCAATCAAACAAGTCGATGTAACTTGTATCAATTCAATCAACCAAATCGTAGTAATTTGGACATATATATAAAGTTGTATAACAACTACAAAGGTAGTCTTTCGAGATACCGGTACAATTGATAACAATCAAGTGTCGTGAACACATTCAGGTTTCAAGTCTTTGGACATCAATTCACTGCTAATTACTTCAAGTTTATTAAATTAAACACTTCAAGACTCAGGTGAGTTTCATAGCCCCATTTTCACTATTTTACAACTAGGGGTGTGATATTACTGCTCTGTTTTGTTTTACGAGTAGAACGCAAGTACCAACCTTCAAATACTACATGAGTTTCAAGCTAATCAATTTAAAGTCCTCTATAGCATAGTCTCTAATATTTTAGCGTGAATGTTAGTATATGATATCATATGGGATTGACAATCCTCATCCGGGTTAGCACTCACTAACCGGTCAAACGGATGTATTAGCATTTGGGAAGACGAGTGTGGATTAGACACTCGTATGAGGCATTTCAAGTTAGGTTTCCTTAATTGGACCTAGCGCTCAAGTTAAGCTCAGACTATGTGCTCATGGATTGTATAACTTTTATTTTGCTTAATTGCATCTTAAATTAAATATAAATCTTGCGGTTCTTACAACTATACATTGACATACAAACCTGTGAGCTCACTAGCGTTTTCGCTGACCCATTTTAGTATATATCACAGGTACCCAGCAGTAGGTGGACTGCACATGCAGGGACTATTAGCTCGAGTCAGCATACATACAGCTAGAGATTTGATTGCATTATTATATTTTGTAAAAGTAATTATGCCATGAAATCTCTCAATTTCAGGAACCGAGCTAATGTAACATTATTTTGATGTAAACGTTTATCTTAGTAATACAAGTTTAAAACGACGCATATAGTGGTCGTTCATTATATCTTATGTGCTTTGTATATTGATTAGTGACACCCAAATCGAGCTTCCGCAAATCATTAAATTTGGGGGTGTTACAGTATATCATCCACATATAATACTAGGAAGACTACAACACTCCCACTAAACTTGACATATATACATGACTCATCTTCGCTTCTAGAAAATCCAAACTCTGTGACTTTCTCATGGAAGCAGAGATTCTAGCTACGAGAGGCTTGTTTAAGTCCATAGATAGCCTTTTGAAGCTTACACACTCTATTTGGATACTTTTCATTCTCAAAACCCTCTGGTTGTGCCATAAACACATCCTCAGTTAGTTTTCCATTGAGGAAAGCGGTTTTGACATCCATCTGCCAAATTTCATAATCATGAAACGCAGCTATCGCAAGCATTATCCTAATTGACTTTATCTTAGCTACTGGTGAAAAGGTTTCCTCATAATCAATCCCATGAGTTTGAGTATAGCCTTTTGCTACCAACCTAGCTTTATAAGTGTGTACTTTCCTATCCATGTCCGTCTTCTTCTTGAAGATCCACTTACAACCCACCGTCTTAAGACCGGGTGTAGTGTCAACCAAATTCCAAACTTGGTAGTCATACATAGACTGAATTTCGCTTTTCATAGCTTCCTTCCACTTAGCAGCCTCAGGGCCTGCTATCGCTTCCTTGTAGTTAGCAGGCTCATCTAATTCACCCAGTGTACTATCAATTATCTTATCCTCTTCCTCTATTTGGTAACCATAATAGAACTCAGGAGGATTGCTAACTCTACTAGATCTTGGAACGGGTAAGAATATGTCTTCAGGTTCAACAGGTGTCTCCACCTCTTGTTGAACATCAGTGTTTATTATAGGTTCTTCATTGGTAGATTCTTGAATTTCTTCAAGAACAATCTTGCACCCACTGTCCTCTTTAGATATCATTTCTCTCTCAAGGAACACTCCTCTTCGAGCTACAAAGACCACATTATCCTTGGGTCTGTAGAATAAATATCTAAATGTCTCTTGTGGATAACCGACGAAAAGACACTTTTCAGATCTAGAGTTTAGTTTGTCCTGAGTTTCTCGTCTAACGAAAACTTCACAACCCCAGATTTTGATGTGACCAAGAGAAGGACGTTTTCCCTTCCACATTTCATACGGTGTCTTTGAAACTTTCTTAGTGGGTATTTGATTTAAGATATGGGCGGCTGTTTCTAATGCGTAACCCCAAGAGCTTATCGGAAGTGTTGCTCGACTCATCATAGACCGAACCATATCTAACAAGGTTCTATTCTCCTCTCAGCAACACCATTAAGCTGTGGTGTTCTAGGTGGAGTCAATTGTGAAACTATTCCACAGTCTTTCAGATGATCAAAAAATTCGATACTAAGGTATTCTCCTCCCCTATCGGATCGGAGAACCTTTATCTTTCTGCCCAATTGATTCTCTACTTCGCTTTGATATCTTTTGAACACCTCAAAAGTATCCGACTTATGTTTAATCAAATAAACATATCCATATCTACTGAAGTCATCAGTAAATGTAACAGAGTATCGATTTCCATCTTTTGTGGCGCATCGGAATGGTCCACATACATCTGTATGTACCAAGTCCAATAGTCCTTCACCTCTTTCACATGATCCCGTGAATGGTGATTTAGTCATCTTGCCCAGTAAACAAGATTCGCATACATCATCCGACTTGAGGTCGAATGACTCCAACACTCCATCCTTTTGGAGTTGGGCGATGCGTTTCTTGTTTATGTGTCCAAGACGACAATGCCACAATTTGGATTTATCAAGCTCATTAGATAAACCAACATTTAAAATAACATTGCTAACACATTCAACATTTTCATAAATGTCTTTGCAAGGAGAAGCTTTAAACATAAAACAATCATTTAAATAAACCAAAATATCACCATTTTCATTGTCAAACGAAAACCGATAACCATCCTTAAACAAAGCATGAAATGAAATAATGTTTCTAGTCATTTCTGACGAATAATAGCAATTATTTAAATCTATCCTAACTCCATTCCTTAGCATGAGCTCAAATCTTCCAATCTTCGTCATAGGTACAATTCCTTTGTTTCCCATAACTAGGTTGAGCTCTCCATACTTCACACTTCTACTTTCCTTTAGCCCCTGCAATACAGTGCAAATGTGATTACCACATCCTGTATCTAGAACCCACGATTTAGAAGTTGTAGTATTATGGAGTTTGATCATAAACATACCTGAATGAATACTCCTTTTCGACCTTTCCATCTTCAAGGTCCTTCAGGTACTTTGGGTAGCTACGCTTCCAATGCCCCTTTATGTTGCAGTAGAAGCACACTGCTTCCTTTGGGTCATTAACAGGAGCAATCTCAGAATCAGTCTTTTTCCCACGAATGGACTTTCCATTAGAATCCTTTCTTTTCCAATTTGAATTCGATCTCTTTCTTTTCTTTGCATTTTGACCAATTGCCAACACAGGAGCTTGAGCTAGAGGATACATCATCTTTCTTGATTTCTTGCTCAGCAGTTTGCAGTAAATTGTGGAGTTCCATTATTGAGACTTCTCTCTCATTCATATTCATCTGATACGAGATTATAAACTGATTGTAGATAGCTGGCAGACTGGACAAAATTATGGCAATGGAAAAATCTGTATCAAACATCATATTCAATGACTCCAACCTATCAAAGTACTCTTTCATCTCCAAGAAGAAGCTCCAGGTTTGGGCTTGCAAGCCATGAGGGACTTAACCACATCAAGGCGTTCTTTGCTTGCCTTGGCCTGAAACATTTCCTTCAGCTGTTGGTTCATTTTATAAGCTCAAGTGTTCTCAAAAGTCTTTTGCAATTCTGGGCTTATGGAAGATGCCATGATGCATGATACTTTATTCGCATCATCATAATGTTTCCGGTGTGCATCAATCTCCTCTTAGGTTGAATCATCATCAATTACGGGAATCTGCTCATCGAGAACATACTCCTTGTTCTCGTACCTTAGGGTAAATCTGAGATTTCGCATCCAGTCCATATAGTTTGGACCGGTTAGTCTTTCCCTCCCAAGAACTGAAAGTAGTGAGAAGTTTGAGTTATTTGCGGTATTGGGGACAGGAGGATTTGCACCATTTACATTAGCCATCTATGAGATAAAACAGTTTTAGTTAGTTTGAATGTTCCTTAATTAATTACCCAATTTTTATAAATTAAGGCTAGGATCCATAATGTCAGTTTTATGAAAAGGGTCGCCGTAATCATATAACTAAAATACTTTTGTCTATTTCATATTCTATGAAACTCCTAGATCTTTGAGATTCATTGATTCCTATTAATGCCATGTTAATCTCGGTTATGCTCATCTACTATTCATGACTGGTATGCCGAGGATCATGAACAAGATGGTGAATTAACCATGCAAACACCGCGTGTTCCCCGGCTCGAGTACGCTCGAGAATCGCGAGTCTCACATCTCCTCTCACTTATGTCCTCATATTAATGTGCCGATAAACCACACACGCTCCATTAACAATCCATACGAGAGATGTGCGATTTTCATGGGTTAGCATACTATTCATTATTTCCTGTAGCTAAAACGGGATTTTGTTTTAGTACTTTAAGTCTAATTTTATCTTGACATCATCCTATCAAAAGTCCTCGGTAGCTCCATCGAACGCACAAAGAAGTGGAGAAGCAGGTCAGCGCGAAGCTTATTAAAAACATGTTCTTTAGGGAACCAAAGCGACCCGCCTTATACCTCTCTTATAGTTTGTCCACTATGGGTGAGCCGATTTATCAATTGACTGACTATCTATTTAGACTTTAATTATACATATATTAAATCATATTATACATATAATATCTCTTGAAGTTTAGGGTTCTATTTTAAACCTTTTAAAATTGAGTGGTCTACATTAGTATCTAAATTATAAATTCACATTATCTATTTAGATAATTCCTTTTCCCAATTTATCTTTACCTAAATACTATTGCAGATAATTGTATTCTACTATTCATTAAGCTATATATGGCTCTGATACCACTGTTGGGTTTTTCTATTCCCTAACTAGATTATCATAACGCAGCGGAATAACAATAATTTAATAATCTAAGGCAATTAGGAAACTAAAACCCTAAAGGATCTTTAACTTTAATAAATAGTACAATAAACAAATTAGATAAATAAGAAAATACACTAACTTTTGAGAAAACCAATTTCTCACGCGTAGACCACCTTGCAGAACTTTCTTGCCTCGGAGGCGAGTACCCAAACCAGAGTACCTCTAATGTTTCACACCCACGAACCAAGAGAAATTCCCAAACTCCTAGGGTCCCAACTCTAAGTCGTGTAAACTCTCACAAGGAGTAGAATGAGAAAGAGAGAAAGAAACGAATACAATTCGAATCTGTGATGGACTGAAAGCTTAGGCATGCCCTATATTTATAGGGGAAAATGAGGCCTGGGGTTTGGTCCTCCAGCCGATGTGGGACAGGAATTCCAACTGGCGGTTGGACATGTTTCCAGAATATTCTGCTGGCTCGTTCCACCGCCTTATACTTTTATATTCCAGCTACCGGCTGGCCTTCCCAACCGGCGGTTGGAACCTGCTTCCAGAATCCTCTTTTAGTTTCAAATTAATATTCAATTAATAAACTAATCTTTAATATTAATTCCAATTAATATTATCTCTTTTTTAATTCTCTTACTGTTCATTGAGGGCGACCCAAAAAGGACTCTACTTTTAATGATAGTCTTACTAATTTAGTTATGACATTGGACACTATTCCAACAATATTGATAAAGAAGATTTTCTCTTTTCCCCATAAATATCTAACACTCCCCCACTTGGCGAGTTGACTCGAATGATATTTTTCTCACATTGAATCACTGCATCATGTTTGGCTAACCAATCTATACCTACCACGACATCAAACTCGCCCATTTGCATTGATATTAGATTTATTGTAAAGAGTTCATTACTAATTTCTAATTGACACCCATGAAACACATTAGTTACATATACAATTTTATCATCGGCAACCTCAACATTTAGTGGCGTGTCTAATTCGGTAAGGGGAATTGAGAAATTCTGACAAAACTTTTCAGAAACAAACGATCTCAAGGCACCCGAATCGAATAAAATGTATGCAGGTATTAGATTAAGGGAAAAAGGTACATGTCAACACATCGGGGGCCCTCTGAGCTTCTTCAGCAGTAATCTGGAACGAACGTTGCTTGGGTCTAAAAGATTCAGTGGCCCTCTTATCAACATTTCGGCGAGGCGCCGAAGAAGTGGACTGAGTCTTAAGCTTAGGACATTCGGATTTCACATGTCCCGGTTCATAACAATTATTATAAATCCGAAGTGGATTTGGACAATTACGACTAAAATGACCATCTTGACCACATTGATAACATGCATTAGATACGAATCGACATTCTCCAAAATACTTTTTATGACATTTCATGACTTTGGAGGTTCTGGTCTCTCTCCTCGCCTCTCCTCTCGCCTGAAACTTCCACCAGTTCTGAATTTCTTTGATGGAGTAGAAGTTTGTTCAACCTTTCTTTTTGAGGAACCACGGTCATCTCTTTTCAACTCCAGCTCTTGAAACCGAACTACATCCACTAACTCCTCAAAATTTCTGCATCGTTTTGGATTTACAAATTTTCCGATTTCTTTCTTTAAAACTTCATGGAAATGATTCATGAGTCTTTTCGGGTTTTCCATATATTCTTGACAAAACCATGCTCGATCCAGAAAATTTCCTACTAAATCATTTACTGATTCAGTCGTTTGTTCCATGGAAATGAACTCACTAAGTATTCTCTTCAATTCTGCTTCTTTAGAATAAGCACTTTCAAACATTGTCTTAAATTCACTCCAAGTTAATCAGTTAATAGCTTCATCCCCCATTGTATGACGTTGTACTTCCCACCATCCTTTTGTACGAGATTTTTAAAGGTTCGATGCGAATATCACCTTCAATCTTTCTGGACATTCTGTAGTGGCGAATGCCCCTTCCACCTCGGAAATCCACTTGTAACATTTAATGGGATCCATGTCTCCATGATATTCTGGTGGATTACATGCAGAAAAATCTTTATAACTGAACTTTTGCCTTTCATCACGAACTTGCACCACTGGTAGTTGCACTTGTACCTCTGGTCGTTCTGCCTGTGCCTCACCACAAGGGGGTGGTCTTTCAACATTAACTTCATCGTCCCGTCTCTGAAATTCAGCCATAACAACTTCTCTGATAGTTCTTGAAATTCTTCCCAAGAAAAGAAGAAGAGCCGCTTCTTGAGCACGACCCACCTCTTCTGATATTAAAGATCTCAGCTCATTCAAAGATTATCTAGCATCACCTGCAGGAGACTTGGGTCTTTCCTTACCGCCTCCTGCTTCTAAGTCTGGGGCTTTGTCTTGAGGATTCGACCCTTGAGTTAGCTCTACTTCTCGTTCACTCATCTTAATACTGAAAGTAGACACAACACATTTAATATAAACGTACTTAACAATTTAAAAGTCTACTTTATTATTACTCGTACCACATAACAGTTAAGAATCACTATAACTCCGTTCTCTAAATGTTTCGTGGTTTCCAAGGTTCCATATAATGTCATATGATAATTATTGTGTTGGTCAGGCGCACTAATTATCACATTACATTAATATGTATCCAAAGTCTCCACGTGACATCTCGATTTAGAAATCTTAACAGCTCATTAACCACGATCTAACAATTATACATAACAGTTCTATATCATGCTCAAACATAAATGAAAGTAGTCTAAGTCCAAGTGCCCACTAATGGTGGATACCCGAATCCCTTAAACCATAGATCTGATACCAACTTGTAACAGCCCAAAAACGTGACCATTTTTTTTTAATAAACATTTCACACAGCATAAATAATACATTGATGTTTATAACTATAACTTGTAACCAAAAGCTAGACTTAAAATAAAACAAACTTCAAACAGATGGGTACCCGCCGGGTAAGGTGGGGTACCCGCTAGGTAAACCGGCTACGCACCGGGTACTATGTGTACCCACTGGGTACTCAGTTTTAGGTCGAATTCTGTTAACAAACACATGTTTGTACCTGTCAGGTACCTTAACTACCCGCCGAGTAGTTCTTAGTCTCCAGCAAACTTACCATTTTATGAATTTCAATCGCGCATAACTTTCAATCTGTTAAACATTTGAACACCAAAATTTGCAGACACCTTCATAATAACAAAACAAAGGTTTTCTAATTTACACTTTTCTAAAATTCGCGTTTTATCAAAATCTGGACCGTAATCCATTTTGTGACCATTTCGGCACTTTTTAAAGAACATGTCAAATTCTAAACTGAGTGCATTCTGACTTCTATCGTTTCACAACATATTCAACTACACCTATCGACTCTAAACCAACACTTAGAGACGTCATAACATCACTTTAACCCGTTTGGACACTTTAACCATTTAGTGACCCGTTTGGGCACCAAAATGACCCAATAAGGGTATTGACCATAATAGCCTAATTCTATCTCATCTTTCAAACATAATTAACCAACTTGACTAATTAATCATATACCACTATCAACTTTACTCAAAAACTCAATTCATTAACATTTGGAATATTCTTAACCAAATCAAACGTACTACTTTTCCATTTACTAACAACGATCAAAGTGATCAATCTTTTAATAACTAACACATACATAGCAATTTTTTGACTCACTTTGACCTTCCAATTGGTGACTTTATACTAAAATACAACAGAAGACTTAATCCATGATTTAACATCAAGTGTCAAGATATACTTCTTAAACATAACAAAAGGGGTGTATCTTTATCATCCGCATGATTCAAAGGGAAAATACTTGCTACCAACAACGCATCAAGTTCCACCACTAGCTTCCAATGGGCTTTTGGCCCAAATCTCCCATTGTCCCGCTTTGCTCACCTATAACATTTAAACATAACAACGTAAGCAATTTGCTTAGTAAGTAATGGAAACACATAACATAACATTCTCCACAAGTTAAGGATCCTCAACATCTAACCATGTTAATTCATAAGAACTAACATACATACCAAGCTAATGATCATGATTCATTACTTGGAAACTATCAAGCTAATGCCAATTAGACATTACTTGATTCCACACATAGCATATCCATCTACTTACCTTTAGCTTGATTATAATCACTTGCAACACTTTCCAAGCTTTTAACACCTAATCACATATAAACACATATACACATTGATTACTAACAACATAACTAAATTCTCAAACTATAACTTAAGTGTTAAGTTAATTACACCAATTTACTTCCTTTACATATTTCAAAACTTCTTCTTTACCAAATTTCACATACCATGGTTGTTTGATTGTATTCATTTCCAATTTCATTACTTTCATTAATCAATTCTCTACAACTTACAAAATCACCAACACCCACATGTATATGATCATTTACATAGTATTATAGCAAAACAAACTTAGAAAGTGTATCAATAACAAGTATGATACTTTCTTACCTCACTAAATAACTTTTAATCATAACTAGTAATTTAGGGTTCATACCCTAATACTCTTAAACACCAAATCAAGAAGCTAGAAAAGTTAATCTTACCTTAGAGGTTGTGAATTTAAGGTCTGAAACCCTAATTGAATAAATCCCTTGCTAAATTCCTGTTTCTTCTTCCTTCTTGTTCCTTCCTCACGACATACACATACATACGTTCTATTTTTATTTTTTTTTACAATCTGGAAGATATCAGAAGCTGTAGGATTCTTTATTTGGCATTTTTACACATTATCCCCCTTATCATTTCTCATTAAACACATATAACCCTTCTAACTAAAATTGTTTAACATACCAAGTCCTACTAATTATTTCCTCATTTACAATTACATTTAAACATATTGCACATTTAATATATATAGTATATACTTACAACTAGAAATAAAACGTATATTATATAGTTTAAACTTACGAATTTAAGGGCGTTGCATAATGGAACTCAATGATATCTAGGTTAAGTCAAAACGGTTACCCAACTAAAGCAATTGCATGTTTTTGCAAATTGAATAGAAAAGGATTTAATTTGGACAGATTTAGTCTTGCCAGTGTGATTAGCACATGTGGTACGATTTCTTCACTTGAATTTGGTGAACAGCTATTTGCTAGAGCTACTATTATTGGTCTTGAATCTGATAAAATTGTTACCAATTCACTTGTTGAATTTTATTGCAAATGTGGGCTTGTACATTATGGTCGAAAACTCTTTGACCAAGTAGTACACGTTGACCAAGCTTCATGGAACTCCATGTTGATGGGTTATGCTACAAACGGTTATGGAATTGAAGCATTGGATTTGTTCAATAGTATGAGAATATTAGGTGTCATGCCTACAGATATTACATTTACAGCGATCCTGTCTGCGTGTGATCATTGTGGTTTATATGAAGAGGGTTTGAAATGGTTTCACGCAATGAAACACGATTATTTTATTGATCCGGGAATTGAACATTATTCTTGCACGATAGATCTTTTTGCACGAGTTGGTCGGCTTGAGGAAGCTGTAAATTTGCTTACATGTATGCCATTTGATGCTGTTGTAAGCACATGGTCATCGATTTTAAGAGGGTGTTTAGCTCATGGAGAAACGAATTTAGGAAAGAAAGTAGCAGAGAAAATTACTATGATTGATCCAAAAAAATGCAGATGCATATGTGCAGCTATCAAGCATTTATGCTGCTGCTGGGGATTGGAATAGCTCAGAGGAAGTTAGGAAGTTAATGACTGCTGAGCGAATGAAGAAAGTTCCTGGTTCAAGTTGGGTTGATCGTTGAGAAAACACAAGTGGCCAAGTGGGTATGTTTATTTAAAGTGAACATATCCATAATTTCATATTTAAGTTCAATAGATTATTACTCAGAAGTTCGTTGCATTACTTAGAAGATATGTATACAACACACCATTGAGCATTTTGTTATCCTTTTATTGGATCTTGGATAAAGGACTGAAACATTAAACAACATGGAATTAAAGTGCATAATATTAGAAATGCAGTCCTGCACATCTAGCAGAAGAGTTATTAACGTCTTGTTTGTGCAGACAAATACTTTGAATGCAACTTCAGTGATCTTCCTTCTTCTTCTTCATAGTCACACCCTACAACAAGTAAACAAACATATATTTTTTGTGAAATTAGGAAAGTCCATTTTATTATTAGGATTGTGCAGTAAAGGACTAAAGGTTTTTGGAATGTAAACAGTTATAGCACACGTACTGTTGGTAAGAGATTTTGATTCCACCAGATCTGGGATCAGCAATGGAGGAAAAGGATTCGTGTGACAAGTCAAGGTCACCCTTGCAACCAGGTGATGGGCACAAATCGGTGATCATTACAGTCACCGTGGGGGTGTCTGTACAAGGGTGCGGAGTACCTAGGTTGGTCCCACCTGTACACGTCACTTGAAAAAAATTTCCACAAACAGCTCCACCTTGCCATAAATCTTCACTTGCAGCTGCTATCATAACTCCTTTATCTTGGAACCCGAAACATGCTGATGCTGTAGTAAAAATTCAACATACATGTTAATGATCAATGAGAGAAAACGAAGTCTATTATATATATATGTAAGACATGTTATGTGCATAATGGTGTATTAGAATTACGTAGGTATGGAGGGTCATTGATGGTTCCGATCCCATTGTCAGACGACCCAATACTCAGAAGGCTCATAACTATGAGTATGCTGGAGTATATCCTTATCGTCGACATTATCGATCTGTATCTAAGTTGGAGAAGACGAATGTAAGTGCTGAAATAGAGATAAATTTAGAGGCCGAGTGCTTGTGATAACTTAAGTGAAAGGGATAGTTATTTATAGTGTGAAAATAGTAATAATATCAGTGGATCAATGCAACACTTCACTATCTCAGCAGGTTAAAAACTAGAATAAAATCACAAATACTACGGCCACTAAACACTAGTTACATTGTGATTAGCAAAGATATTCTTTGCGAAAAGGAACATATATGTGTAAAATGAGTCTTTGTTTTTTTGCAATAACTGGAAACAAACAAACTGCTGGCCAATGAGAATAAGATGTAAACAATGAAATCAGTTGATTACAGTACAACGTATTATTATCGTTCATGACTTCATTCCACCGGCTTTTGTTACTCCAGCCGTCCTGAAAGCGCACAAAAATTCCCTTTTTTGAAATTAGCACATGATTATTGTGGTTGATTTGTTTTTTCTTCTAAAAAATGTTATGAAAGGGCCCGCCCACTGGTCCCACTGTCAGCTGACGTAAACTGCAAATGAGGAACATCATGTGGGACATGGATTTGTATCTAGGATGTCGTCATCTATGTTACTTTGCACATCTCCAACTGCAAATCAACCATCACGACGACTTCTACCGAATGTTATGGTTATCATGGATTTGGAAACTGTATCTTAAACTTACTTTTATGCGTTATCAAACTGTTATATACAGTTTAAGTTGTAGTATTCGTGTACTCGTGTCTTGAAGGGGAAGCATGGTGCCTACACTGTCACACAATCAAAACATGATGATTGTGAAGAACTAACTCACTTTTATGTTTCTTGATATGTAAAATTACCCAAAAAACTCGAGTAAAAGTAAAAATATTTAAATTGTTTTGCTTTTGTAAATATATGAGACTGTTTTAAGTAGGGCTGGCAATTTTCG
Organism: Helichrysum umbraculigerum; assembly: GCA_949592205.1. Lineage (NCBI taxonomy): Eukaryota > Viridiplantae > Streptophyta > Magnoliopsida > Asterales > Asteraceae > Helichrysum > Helichrysum umbraculigerum. Next base: position 98,099,309 of record CATIUR010000004.1, read on the forward strand.
ACACGACCCGAAACCCAATACGAAACCGACTCGAAAATAAGCAGGTTGGGTCGAGATTTTTTGACCCACGGACCCATCAACCCGAAACCCGCCAACCTGATATTTTTTTGGGTCGGGTTCGGGTCACCCAATGGGTTTTGGGGTTGACCTAACAACCCAAATAAATTATAAATGTAGTTAAAAATTCAAAAGTTTATTTTAGTTTTATAGATTAAAGTGTTTAATGATGTTATAGTATTAGATTTTGATGAACATATTAGTTAATATGATTATTTTTTGTACTTTATAAATACTTTTATGCTTATTGATGACGAATTCTAAATTTAGAGATTGACCAACGTGACCTATTTGACCTGAAATTGACCCGTTTACTGAAAATGACGCGAAAATATTTTTATCTAATTATAAAAATGGGTAAACTGGGTCGGGTCAGGTTGGGTCAGGGTTGGGTTGGGTTGAAAAACTCAACCTGGTTAGAAAATCAGGTCGGGTTTGGGTCGACTGCATCTGACCCGCCAACTCGATAACCCGAACAGGTCAACTCGACCCAACCCGAATTGTCACCCCTACGTACACCTATATTCCTGTAAACATCTTTATAGCATGATTCACCTAAAAGATATAATTCCATAATTTCGGTATTAACCCCAACACATTAAAACTTGTCTACCTTTTCTATATGTTTGTTTCTTAATATATTTTCCATCTAAACTAATTCTTACACTCCATTGGTTCCAATATTATCGTCCATCTTTCTAGTTTGATATGTCCCATAATAATTATCCGGTTATAAAATCAACCAATCAAAATTTTTCAAAATGGTTAAGATGAAATTTAATTTGTGGTCAACTGTAATAAACACACTTTTCTTAGTCTGTTTATTTTTTGTTTAATGACAATTATTTTAAGACGGAGAGAGTATGAATTTAGATCATTCTCACAAGCTATATAATTGGATTATTATTTATTAGTTTTGAAATAATCTTAAACGTTGATATTGCTAAACACACAACTTGTTACCTTTTTAGTGTAAATTTGTGTTAGTTGGTCTTTACCCACTCTCACATAGGGGTGAACAAAAAAACCGAACCCGGAACCGAACCCGATTTAAAAACCGAAACCGGAACCGATTTGGAACCGGTTTTTGAATACCCGGTTCGGGTTTTTTCAATACCCGGCGGGTAGGACCCGGTTTGGGTTTCGGGTTTCAAAATCGGGTTGGGACCGGGTAGGAAGCGGGTCGGGTTGGAAAACCCGGTATAAAACCCGAAAAAACCCGGTTTAAAAACCGGTATTCATGGGTCAAAAACCCGGTTCGGGTCGGGTCGGGTAGGTCAACGACCCGGTTTTGCTTCCTTTGACTAAAAACCGGTTCGGGTACCGGGTCGGGTCGGGTATGCCCGAAACCCGGTTTTGTTCACGGCTACTCTCACATGGTATGCTTCAAGTGTACATTACCTTTGCCACTAATTTGATCATGTCCAAGACAAAAGTTGGTAACACAATTGAGGGAAGGGAAGGAAAATAATCATCCATCATGGCCCATCTAATTTAGTTGGTGTTTGGACCCTCTTATAATTATTCAACCCATTGATGATATTAACTAATAAGCAAATTATGATGATTAGTCATTTCAGGGTGATGGTGATAAATCATTGTTGCTATTTGATCTTCTAACTGTTGATTAAGTATATGATTTAAGTGTACTCCAACTAAGCAGATCGAGCTCTTTTTCATATATTATATAGGACTAACAATTACTCCATCCGTCTCATACTTATACTTCACGTTTTTTTAATGTCACAAATATATTGTCCACTTTCAAAAGTATGAATGTATACTTATATAAAGTATGAATGTATAATTAACTAAACTTTCAATGCTACTGCTACTTTATATGTATGTCATAAAATGATAAAATTATGATAGTACACAAAAAGTACAATGTATAATTATGTTTTTCCTTAAATTACATGTGTTTTTTTTTGTCTATTGACAATAAATTTGGGACCTGATATCAATAAGATATAGAGATTGATAATACATGATAATTTTAAACTTGGTATCTATCACTTCATGTGAAAATAGTTTTGGGTGCAAACCCAAGCCAACAATGGTTTAAATAGTAATCTTTGCGTCAACGTAATAAGTTTCAGGCATTGCTGTCTGTATTAACAGTCAAATTTAAAGTGGAACATCATGTGGGGGACTTGATAACATATTGAAGCTATAGAATATTCTAACTACTAGAATTAGAGCCAAAGTTTATAGCACAATCACGATGCAGATGATGTGCTTTGGTTTGCCAATGTATGGATCATTGTTTGCCTTGTATCAAAAGTCTTTTTGATTTAGTCGCTTGATCAGGCGACTTGTCCTGGTGATGAGTATCGTCATATATAAGATGAATGGATCATGTGTGGATTGTAGTTGAAAGCGAAGCTCGATAATGTGGTCTTTGATTTGATTAGATGATTGCTAGCTAGTTGCAAGTTCAATCCACACATGATCAATAACCTAAATGGACTTCTCTGTATGTTATCGATCAATTATTGATTTTAGAGTCGGGCTTCTATATTGTGGGATTGATTGATGATGTATTTAGATATAAAAATTTCAAGATGAAGATGGTATTTACAAGTGCCTATTTGATATTTTCTTATATGAGTTATTTAGCTCTACAACTTTGACGATCAAAATGGTTTCTTTTACCAGGCATATGGATTGCTAAACATGCTTATTAAAACTTGAATGGATCCATGCGTATATAAATAAGGTAAACAGATGAGGTTATCACTATTCATATTACCAGAAGATGACGAATTCTTTTTACTTGTTGTATGCAGCCTAACCGGTAATCCCTTAGACTATTCTCGATCATTTTCTTAGTCACCTCGATATTACATGCGAAGCTTTGAACATGAGATTTTCTTGTGAATACTTATGACGCTTTACCATCATGCTACCTTGTTGATGATTGTATTCATGTATATATATGTTGGTTGAAATAAGTATAACGAAAAGAAAAATACAAACTAATTGTAAAGTTGCAAAATATATATATATATATAATTGAATAAGGGCATTTCCAATTGTAGTTTTTCGTAAAAAGAAAAAAAAATAAAACCTTTTAAAAAGATTTTATCATTGGAGTGTAAAACTTTTTCTGACATTTGAGTTTGTCCAATTAAATATCTGTTTATGTATTTATATTAACCGAAAAGCTTTTGAATTTCTTTTCTAATAGGAGTAAATGGTAATATATTTTTTTCCTTAAGAAATTGGTGTATATGACAAAGTCACCAATAATTGTAAATGCTCTAATCGATTACATTTCTTTTATATCTAAAATCACATGATTTAGATTAGTTAATGAAATTTACGGATGGGTCATTTCAATTAATTATCCGTCTCATTACAATTGTCATGTTTTGACTTTTTAAAGTCTTTATTTTTTAACTTTAACCTTAAATCTTTTTTCCATGTATACTATATGATAAAAATTATACCAATGAAAATACATTTAAAACTTAAATTTATTCATATATCTTGAATCAAATATTATATAACACAAACAAAATATTTAATGTCATAGTCGAAAAAGAAAAAATTTAAAAAGTCAAAACATGACATGAAAAAATAAAAAAGAATATATAGAATTGTATTATTGGAGTGGCCATTGATTGGTGAATCATTAGTAACTTTAATTTGTGCCCTCATATTCATGCCGAAGATATTTCAATTTTATAGTACCTATATCTACCACATGTACTCCCTACAGTCAATGATTATGTTTTTTTTTAATTATTCTTTCACTTCTACATTCTACACTTGTTGTATTTTAAATTGTTATTTTTGAACAAAATTTTATCATGACATTACTAATTACTTTCTCAGTATTTATGATATTAACAAAATCATGACAAATAATTCAAGTTTTGTTTATTCATATTCATAATTCCATACACATATAAAGCATAAACACATAATGATACTCCCTCCGTCCCAGAATAAGTGTCTTGTTTTGACTTTCTGAGTCATTCTTTTTCAATTTTGACCTTACGTATTTTTGTTTGTATTATATAATACTTGATGCAAAATATATGAATATATTGAATTTTAAATGTATTTCCATTGGTATAATTTTCATAAAGTATTATACTCCCTCCGTCCCGGAATAAGAGTCATGTTTCAGATTTTGAAGCCTTTCTTTTTCAACTTTGACCTTAATCATCTTTGTTTGTGTTATATAATACTTTATGAAAATTATACCAATGGAAATACATTTAAAACTCAATCCATTCATATAATTTGCATCAAGTATTATATAACACAAACAAAAATATGTAAGGTCAAAATTGAAAAAGAAATACTCAAAAAGTCAAAACAGGACACTTATTCTGGGACGGAGGGAGTATAACACAAGCAAAGATATTTAAGGTCAAAGTTGAAAAAAAAAGACTTCAAAATCTGAAACAGAACACTTATTCCGGGACGGAGGGAGTATCTTTTTTATAAAGACTTTTTCTCTCTTTGCAAGGACGGAGACAGGTTGTAAGTAGAGGTAGCTGCGGATTCATTCGTCATACAAAATATAAATTTCTTATAAAATATTGCATACTTTGTTTGTGGTACGGTAACCTATAATCCTGAATTTATCATTGTCTCTTTGTAGTACCATATATGAGGTATATAGTTTTGATGCTTCATAAAGGCATTGACATCATATACATAAATAAATAAATAAAGACATACTCCAAATAATACACATGAATTTATCAACGTTTGATCAACAAAACGTACCTAAAGTTAACCAAGAATAGTAAGCAAACGTCATTAGCCACCTCTTGACAATAAACCAACAAACCATTTTGAATATTTCAAATTTACACCAAAAATTTAAAATATGAAAACGACATCAAACTTATCGTTTTAAACTACGACTGACACTTACATGCAAATATTTTTCTAAATAGCAAAATTGCTAAGTCCAACACAAGGTACAACTTCCAATACATAGCGTACAACTCATCATAACCTGATTTAAAAAATAAAAAAAAAAACACCCGAATTCTAAATTTAATTAAAATATTAAAACCTAATTAAACCTTCTAACCTACCTTACCAATCTAAACTAAAGTCCTTGAATATGCCCACCAAAACTTTAAACCGGTACTAACTATAGCACTATACTACTGCTGAACCGGGTTCAACTACCTAACTAAAAGCTATTTGAACCGGTATGTTCAAGGCCGGTTCAACTTCTGTTTCCTTTTTCCTTCTCATTTCTAACACTTTCCGGTGGCTGTTGGAATGAACGTCTCCAGAGAATGTAGGGCTACAAGCTGGTCTGTACTCAGGATAGAGCCGACCGGATTTGAACCGGACTCCACAAGCATTACACAATGTTTTAGGACCTAATGGACCGGTTCTCCATTGAGGTGTCCTTTGAACTTGACAATGAGTACACCGACGCTGACTCAGTGACTCACTTGAACCTGGTCCGGTTAGGGAAACCGGGTTTTTCCTCTGTTTCTTTTCAGCCGGTTGCTTTACAAAAAACTCCGTGAAATGAACCGGGATTTTGAAAAGCATAGGAGAAGTTATGGATGAGTCATGAGATGATGATGAACTCGAAGACGACTCAGCGAGTGAAAGCGACCCGGTTGACCAAACGCGGCTGGCTTTTCTCGACTGTTCGCTTCGTGACTTCTTCGGAACCGGGTAGGTTAATCCCAAAACCGTATAACTCCGAGCTGAAATATTAATCACCGGTTCAAACCGGTTCATAGCAACCTCCCCGGTTCTCTCCTTAAAATTCACCGCCGGACTTATAAGTGGAATCTCCGACACGGAATCATCCACAAGTTGTGATAACCATTCCAAGCTTTCCAAATCATCACTCTGCAATAAAATAAAATTTAATATAATTATATTCCGTAATAATTAAATAATTAATTAATTAATTAATTCTATTTAGCTTTTATTTTTCCGGTAAATTTCTCATATAAATTTCAAGTTTCCATGCATCAATTTATATAAATAATATATTGTTCATGACACACACACACACACATATATATATATATATATATATATATATATATATATATATACGTATATATCGATGTATGTATATAGTCACACGTGTACCTATATTAATAATTACATGTGTATCTACAATTGTATGTATATGTATTTAATTACCGGAACGGGGAGCTGGTCGGCGGTAAGGGAGACGAGGTCGCCGGAGCTCTTACTAGAATTCAACGAATTATTATCAAAATCCGGCGAAGAAACCGAGGTGAAATCCTCCTCGGAGGATTCTTCAAACGAAACATCACCGGAATTACTGAAATCCTTATCGGAAAGATTCAAAAGATCGTCAACGGAAAATTCGTCGGCGGTTACATTAATTCCGGTAACGCACCAAATATCTTCAATTGAAGCTTGTTGTTGTTGATATTGTGATGATTTCATGTCCGAATAAAAGCTTGATTTCAATGCTCTTGCTTCGATACACTCCATTTCTTAGGTTATCTGGAAATAAATTTTAATAAAATTGTGAGGTTAATTAATTGATAGGTGAGCGGTTGAGAAGAACTTGTAGTAACAAATAATTCAAATTAAACTGATATATAAATTGAAAAATAAAATAAAAAATAATGTATAGATATAGATAGATATATAATTGTGTATGTATAGGTTATTACCTGTAGAGAGAGAGAGAGAGGAGATAAAAAAGAGGGGAAGGAATTGCGTGAAGATTTTTGTGATATGAGGACATGATGGGGTGGACTCCATGGTTATTTCCTTTTTATTTTCTATTGATTTAATTTTATTATTATTTTTATTTCCTTACAAGAAAAAGAGTTAATTAATTAAATAATAATATCGTTTTTTATTACTAAAGTAATGAATAATTTATCTTTACTGTCCTGAATCATACGTGACATTAATCTTTTGAGATAATTTTTGTTTTAAATATGGAATTATGTTTTAAATCATTATTATTCGGTTTTATAAGTGTTAAAGATAAAGATTTATGCCAAAGATTAGGTTGGAATCATGATGATATTGAATAAAGTAATGGAGGACAGCATAAAATAAAACTTGAAATAAAACGGAAAGAGAAATTATAGTAACAGTATAAATGTTAGAAATATCGACATAAGTTTAGGTCTAATCGTGATCTTTGCGATGAATTTCATTTATTCTCTCTTCTTGTATTCACAAAATTATATTTAACATAAAACTATCATCTTTAATTAGTTTATATAATTATTAGTCAAGTCAAGCATTTTGCTTAAAAATAAGTAAAAAGAGATAAACGGATAAAAATTGTCATGGTTGTTGTTCTGATTTTTGTTTTTTTATTGTTATTAATATTTTAATTTGGTTTTTTTTTTTTTTTTTTTTTTTTTTTTTGAAAGTTTCTAATGTTTGGAGGTGACAAGTTTGAATATAAATATGTGGGTAGGACCAAATCAAGAGAAAGTCAGACACTTGGAGTTCCAAATTGGCAAATTCCATACTTAGATTTTTCTTCTCTATTTGACTCGATACAAGACTTTATATTAGCCTTTGTTTTTAATTTTATTTATTATAATTATATATTTTTTTTCTATTTTAAAAAATGAAGTGATTTTCAACGACTTTCAAAGCATAATCTATCACACTGTTTCCGTATTCTTAATTAGATATATTATACTAAGAATGATGTTTTGCTTAGCATGTAGCTATTTTTCATAATTTGCCACACACATATTATTATTCTGTTCAAATTTTACAATAAGTCTTAGTGTTCAATTAAAAGTACAATGATAAATCCACCATCAGTTTTAATAAATCTGTCAAAAACTGTACCTTAAAAGATTTTACAATACACACAAACAATGCATAATTTTGATGGATTAATCAAAAGTGGTGGCGAATTACCGATCATTGACTCAATTTAACTTATAACTATCTTAGTTGTCACTTTTCATTAATGATCACTTTGTGTATAGTATTATTATATATAGACACATGACCTGGTCTTTCATTATCGATAAACAATAACAATTCTCATTTTTCATAATCTAAACCTTAATTGTTGTAATTTTCTGTTTTATATATCCCATTGTTGATTGATTTGTGTAACCCTAGATAACAATTGTGTCGAAATACTACGATCTAAAAAGTAAATTCTACATGCTTCAAAGTGTTATCTAAAATATCAATCAATTATTACTATCATTTCAAATCAAATATATGTTAAACACATTCACAAATCACACTAATTTTTCTCGTTATTTACTTTTTGACTGTGTTCTTTTAACAGTAATGGAGCCGGAAATGCATAATTTTAGATTTAGATGATATATTAAAATAGTAATAGTAATGGTATTTCGGAAAAGTTAAAAGACATAGTAGAAAAGTATTGTTTGAAATGTCCACAATAATTATGTTTGGTTGTAAATTCACAATGCCCGCAAAATGGCACCTTATGGTTTAAACTCTTTTAAAATATTTGATATGGCCGCCTTTAGTTTTTGAAAATTGACGATGCATCCATTTTGATTATTAAAATTGGAAATTAAAAGTATATAATATAATATATGTACCCCTTGTTTTTTTTTACTTCTAATAACATACACCCCTAGTTTCAGGCTTAAAACGGCCCTAGTCACGTTTTTAATTTGTTGAACAGTTTGTATTATAGAACAATTACATGTAGGGCCGTCTCTGAGTTTTCAGAAGTACTGGGCAAAACCTTGAATTTCTGCCAAAATGAGGTCCTATATCGAGCTATAAGAAGTTTTCTATATCGAGTTATATGATGTGTTCTTATTTCCTTTGTTGCGGCTCAATTAACTTTGAAACAAATAAAACATAAATTTTCTTCTTACAATTACCAATCAGATTACACAAACACACACACACACACATACACACATTTTGAGGCTCTTATAATTCGGAGGTCCTGGGCGGTCGACCACCTCACTCACCTCAAAGACGGCCCTGATTACATGTTACGTAGTATATTATATAGGAAAATGATAGGCGATCGCGATTCATAACAACACCAAACTTTTGATGCTGCTACTTATAAAACAAGGTATTATCGTGTATCTTTCATGAAGTTAAGGGACTAAATATGTAGCTTTTATTGTGAGTTCACTGAGTTGTACTTTGGAAGCACTAGTTTAAGTGCTGAGCACCAATGTAGGTGCTGCAAGCAGCATTTATGCTATGTTCATCATCGACGCAATCCAAAATAAGTATGTATCATGTGGCAGTTTAGAAAAGTAGATTATCGCTTAAATAATTGTTGTATTACTTATATGTTTTTATCATTGTATGTTTTTAATTTATTGGTAATAATTTCAGGACATAAAGAGGACTATACTAATAATTCAAACTGAATTGGGAACCGGAATGTCCAGAATTATCAATTTGGGCTCATTGGCAATTTGGCATGGTGTTTTTGGGAGTAAAAGTAAAAAATCGGGAGCCGGTATAGAAAGGAAAATACTAAACTTACAAAAAGAACTGTACAAAATGAGCTAGCAAGATGTATGGACCAATCACATAAAATCTTACATTCTCTCACTTGTTTCTCTCCAATCTTTTTTATTGGTCCACCTCACTTTGACATAAATTTTTGTAAACTTTTTGTAAGTGTAGAATTCCTCGTATAGAAAACACAAAACACTAATTAGTTAGTTATAATTTATAAAAAACAATGTTTTATACAAGTACGATGACTACATCATTACATCAACTATACTTGAACCTCGTTATTAACTTCAAATCTCATGCAGAATTAATCCTGTCTTGAAACAAAAGTTCGCATACACTAAACACATATGATTTATATTGATATTATTAATACACCGGAGATTATAGATTCGACCAATGAAAGTTATGAAAGGTGTAGAGTACATATTCCAATTCCATTACTAAATATAAATGAATAACAATTACTAGTTTACTACTTTATATTATTTTATTTGTACTTTATTTATGTATTTTTGCCTTAAAAGGATGAGCAATAATGCCTCAAAATCGCATATGGGCTTTTTTCCTAGTCATCTTATCCCATATAAAAGAAGATTGATAGTTTGATACTTCATGTTGGGTGTGTTTGGCACCAAGCTTTTTGAAGCTTTTAGGAGCTTTAGCTTTTCATTTTTGAAATTAAAAGCTCTTTCTAATATAAAGCTTTGTTTGGATGCACAAGCTTTTAGCTTTATGTTTGATTCAAAAGCTCCAAGTTATAACGCTTTTATGAGTAGCGTTCAAAATTAATAGAAGCTTTTAGTTTGCCAAATTACTTATCTACCCCATCATAATAACAGGCTCCGTATTATACTCTTATTTTAATTTAATTTTTTCTCCCTGACAACATCCGGATCCTATTTTATCCTTTTCACAAGACCACAAAACTCATGTAAATGACCAATGGGTTATACTTTTACATAAGAAAAACATCGATAGAGTACTTTATTGATATAATAAATATTATTGGTTCATATTTTATTTAGTGATGTTAGACAATTATTTTTGTATTGATGTCCTTTCATGTCATTTCACATTTCAAAATTACAGCTACAGCTAATTTACCAAACAATTCTAAACAAATAAAGTTACAGCTACAGCTCGAACTTAAAGCTACAGCTTACAGCTACAGCCTACAGCTTACAGCTACAGCCAGTTTGCCAAACATACCCGTTATAAAGGTTCTAAAATTGGACTTTCAATTGCACATTTTTATCACAAGAAACAAACGACCACCAATATTATAATCGGGGAAGGTTTAAGTAGAAAACGGTTTTTATCGTAGTGATAGGAACATACTTTTTTTATTTTTTATTTAGTATCAACTAATCTTTCTAATACAAAAATTATATGCAAATAATCGAAATTTTATATTCTTTAATATGAAATTATTATTTTTTAAGTTTTTTTGATATAGAACTAACTTTTGTGAAACACAATATGAAAACTTATAGTTTGTATGACAAATATAAGTTGTGTATCATTTTTTTTTAAGTTAGGATGCGTTTGATTCGTGGACTTCAACGTAGTTCGATGGAATTGAAATCACAATTTCATTCTATAAGGGTGTTTGGTTCACGAATGAATCGATTAGGAACTTATCAAATTCCTTAAATTAATGGAATTCACATTCATACGAATTCCAACTCCTTTGATAAACTACAATTCCGTCAAAAACAATCCGCGAACCAAATGTAACATTAATATCATATCAAAAAGAATAAATCTCTAATAACTTTTATACAATATTTATTTTCTCAAGAACTTTGTATATGTTGAAAGGAAAATGATAAATATAGCCTTAAAGGCTATATCTTTAAGTATGTTTAACTTAATTCGATATTTATATCTCATAGTTGCTATTAATAAAAACTCTTATCAAATTTAAATAAAGGAAATTAATGACTCCATCTCTTTCATTATAAAAGTTCACAATTCTATTTTTATTTGTCTCAAAATAAATATCCATTTTGTATTCGACCAATTAAAAAGACTTCAATGGGTATAGATGATATTTGATTGATCAATAATGTATTTAGTGGATTCCTAAAAATATGTGCAAAGTCATAGTGAACATTTTGATTGGGACGGAAGGAGTACAACAAACTAGTTGTACCTTGTACAAGTAGTTAATTAAACCTAGTTTTAAAATGTTAAATATAGAAATTTTAACTATATTCCTTGAAAAATAAAAACGTTATCATTCTTTTACCTAGAGCCGTCTTCGAGGTGGTCGACCACTCAGTGTGTGTTTTTGTATATGTATGTGTGTATATACATATACATTAATTTGATTGTTAATTGTAAGAAGAAAAATATGTTTTATTTGATTCAAAGTTGATTAAGCCGCAACAAAACAAATAAGAAAAACATCTTATAGCTGATATAGAGCCTCATTTTGACAATTAATCATGTTTTTGCCTAGAGCATTTGAAAACTCAAAGATAGCCCTGCTTTTACGTCAAAATTAAGAATAAAAAGACCATTCCTACCGCTAGTACGTTAAGTATAGGAACTCTCCCCTAGTCCCTTATTATCATCTTCGTATTTTACGTGTATGAACCTTGAAACATTTTACTTCCTGATCACAAAAGTATTGACACGTAAATAGCTTAGTGGTAAGGGTAGCTCATGACTTCTTTCAGGTTATGGGTTCGATTCTTGCCATGAGTATTATTTATCATAAATGTGCCTATTACCAATGAAGCGAATGACCCACAACATCAAGGCTTAATTCGCGCGAGTTCCGACTCGAAAGTTGTGGTATATGCGATGGATGTCATTTACTTGACGATGTTGGATCTTGGCGGAGGTTCGGTCGTGCTCCATTGAAATATGGAGCAGCTCCGATGGTTGGCTCAAATACCATTTTTTAAAAGTATTGACCCGTTTCATTCAAGCCATTAACATTACTTATATTTATTTTTAGAGTAAATTGCATGAATAGTCCCTGTGGTTTGTTTGTTGCATGGACATTCTAAAAACTTAAAGGTTGTTGCACACATAGTCCCTCCCCTATCTAAGATGACTAAATATCCTTGGTGATACTATTTGTTTCACTCAATAAGAGGAGGGTATTTTAATCATTTTAGGTTGATGAAAGATTAACTATGCAACAACTTTTAAGTTTTTAGACCGTCCATATAACAAAGTACAAAAATTAACGGTGAAAACATGTGTAACCTCAAAAACCATTCATGCAATTAACTCTTATTTTTATTTATTCTAAATAAAAATAGAATGTTTGGGCCACTCAGTATGTTTTGACAAGTAAACACATATTACCGCGTAAATTGCGCCGCCTCTTTGCCATGTGAAAGTTACGCACTCATGCAAAAAGCGCGTGGATCCATAAGCTTAACGGCTTTTGCTCGTGCGTACAAGTTACGTAGACACGTAAGTCTAATCATATTTAGCCGAGTTTATTAGCTGTCCTTAAATTACATATCACCTTTCCATATATACCCTATAGATTCGAGATTGATTATTATTATTATTATTATTATTATTATTATTATTATATTATTTTTATTATTATTATTATTATGATTATTAATACCAGGTGAAGGACTCACGACAACGCGGATTACGACATTTGAGTTTGTAAAATATATTTTTTAAACTAAAATAGTTATTTATTTGCTGTGTTAAAATGTTTAATTAACATGCGTGGCGTAGGCGAGAATAAGAAAACATACTCCCCTTGTCTAATTATTATTGTCCCCCAACAAAAATTTCACAATTTATGATAGGCTGAGGAAATGACTATATTACCCATGTATTTAAAGCAAGTTTGAGTTTAAAAACTTTTAAAATAAATGATCAGAAGTAATAAATGAGTGTAAAATGAGAAGGAAATTTCATTGGTAATAGACTTCTCATTTTCAAAATGAGAAATTTATTTTTTTATTTGCCTAATATATTTAGAAGTCATACACTTTTGTGTAAAATTACCGTACATGCATATCGTTATTTTTATTAATTTAATTTAGAATTTTATATTTATATTGAATTGATATGTACTCTACATATACTAGCATCAGTATCAGTGATAAGCAGTTCAATCATATACTCTATTGTTCTAGTTGATCATTATTAAATAACATAATATTTATATAAATATCAAGTGAAACTTGAATTAACAATTTTCCTGTGTTTTCTAGAGAAGCAAATTAATATGTTTTTTAGTTGTTAGTATAACGGTAAACCATAAACCTTGGGCCCTAATATCAACTTAATTTGTATACTAGATTAAAGACTAAATCGTGTAACAAATTAATAATTTTATACCTCAAGTCCTCAATCAAAAACCATAGTAATTTTATTTTTACTAATGGCCAAAAAGTGCATTTATGAATAATGGTTTATGAGTTTAGGATAAGTATGTGTTTAGCATAAGAAATATTGACATGTAATACAAGTTTGTGTTATATGAGCAAGAAAAATAATGGATAAGAATATAAGATATGTCTCAAAGAATAAACTTGTGATTTACATTTCTATTAATTTTAGAAAATAGGAGGTATTTAAAGTTCCAATGATTTACTTGTTTATTTGTTTGAGCTTTCATCTTCTCACAACTTCAAAATTATTAAGCCCATTAAGGCCCATGCACAAATGTCGTTACATGTGGGTCGTTTACTGACAACCGCTATTAATGGATCCAAAAAATTATGCGGGTATATTTTCCCAGCACAAATTTTGTTAATCGTGGATCAGTTTGTTAATAACCGCTACTAATGGGATCAAACAATTGTAGCGATTACACTTGACTGCCATAATCATTGTTACTTAGGCGGTTTAACCTAAATCGTTGCATTAGCGTTATTGGGACCCCACATTTTGACAAGTAAACCGCTCCATATTGTAGATAATTGGACCCCCACTTTATCATCAATACAATGGTTTTCACTTAAAATCGCTATAATGTTGCGCTCTTTATATTCGTTTTTGTACTAGTGTGTTACTTTATTTTTTGAAAACATTATGTAAATAAAGTGGCTTTTATTAAATATGGGTTTGTTTTTTACAATACTCCGTATATTTTTCTTTGAATCAAGCATCATCAAATATAATGATAATAATCTTTTCATTCCTTACTCCTTAGTATTCTCATTATCATTCCCTATCCATTGCATAAAATGAACCAAGCACCCCCTTAGATAGTTACAAATATATAAAACGGACCAGGGTATCTTGTTCGGGCTATCCAGTGACACTACAAGAAAAATGACCTTTAGTGATGAAAATTTAGTGACGGGTTTTATAAACATCACTATGTACTCAACTTAGTGACAAAAAAATGACGTCGACACTAATTAGTGACGTATACACCGCTTGTCATTAATTGATCAATAAATTACTTATGAAACACATTTGGTTAAAATTAGAGACAAAAATTAGTGACATAAATAAGTTTTGTTACAATAATATTATAGTTAGTGATGGAATAAGTTGTCACTGAGCTTGTAGATGTTAGTCACGATACGTTGTTGTTGTTACTCTAAATGATGAATAAATCGTTCATGAGAAAGGTGTCTATTATGATAATAAACTATATCATTTGATTAATTTTGAAGCAGTATTTAGATAGGCACTAATTCTGTTTCTTAAAAAAATAAAATAAAATAATGCTTAACGTAATAACCATCCTACTTCATATGTTTGGAGCCATGTTTTAACTTTCACTTAATACAAAATTGTATTAGACCGGCCTTCAGTTATTTTAAATTGGGCTTTTAAAAGGATTTTCGTTTTTTAAGGTTATGAGTAAAATGACTTTAAAAAGATCTTGACTCTTTTGTACATCTCGACAAGCGCACATATTATTACTACCTTCTTTATAAAATTATTTTCACAAATTCAGCATGATTTTAATTAATCAACGTTAGTTTTTAATAAAGAAAAAAACACGCGGATCTAGATCCGACCCGACATCCGGTTTTAGGGGATAGGTCAATCGACTATCCGCTCATTCTAGAGTCTGAGTGATATGTTACGATTCTACTTTCCTCGGTATCGCTGTTTGCCCTAATTCGAATTTGACCTAACATCTATTAATAAACGAGTTAATAGGAGCAATTGAACATGATTTGAAGCCGTAATTCCATTGTGATAATCTGCTAGGTTTCTTCCTTTATGCCGTTGACCGGTGAGATCGATTCCTTACTTATTGATAGATCTCGTTTCAGTGATTTTTGAATATTGATGCTGAGATACGCTTATGTACATACGTATAGTATAATGTATTATAGTTGATTGTGAATATATACATGCGATTTCTGAGGTTTAGAATTTCTAATTAAAATTCGGAAGTTCTTCATCTTTTTGTTATCTGATTTCTATAGCATCTGTTTATATATTCGCAATTTATTACAATGTATAGGTGCAAGTAGTATATTTAATTATTGTTTTTACTTACTTAAATTGAGTGGTTAATTGCTATAATGTGAAGTAGTCAAGTAGCTTTTGCTAATATTGGGATCCACAAAATAGGTAGAGGTAGGGTGGCTCTTTATGTGGTGTTTGGATTGCATTTGCATAGTGTGATTATCATATCTTTAAAACTACAAATCGAGATTGAATAGTTAGCTGAACAATAAATATATTCACTGGTCTTAACTTTGACTTTGAACTTTGTTTTTCTGCATTTGTGTTTGTTTGCTTTTCATGGATTGAAAGTAATGATTTTGGAGCTAAAATGAGGAAAGGAATATAATTCGATATATAGAACTTACTAAGCTTGACATGGACTTATAAATATATATGTACTTATATTAATGATTTTGGTGTAAAATCATGCACATAGCTTGTGTGTGTTTCAAATTTTGATTTTTTTTTATTTGGCAGGACCGGTGTCAGCATATTTGAGAAAGCCTTCATAGTTCTCCTAGTGAATGAGAAGTAAGAATCAAGTATTCATGAGTCCAATCATATTTAAGATGCTAGATGTATTAAGATCATGCATGATGTTTTGTTTAGCCGTGCAGTGCTCATTGGAGTTTGGTCATATGTACCTATGAAAGCAGATGAACTAGGGTCAATTTTGCTTCATGTTGACCCACTTGGACTACATGATGGTACATCACTTTTTTTATAACATTAAAAGGTATTGTAGATAACCTTTAATTAAATTACATCTAATTTATCTGTTTTGTGATTTTGGTTTGAAACTGAGTCTTGATCTGTATGTATATCGTAGTTCTACTCTATTGAAAGTGATATCAGGTGGACTGTGGAGAAGTCATGTCGTGCTTGTTTCGTAGCATGTTAACGACTTGATTTTTCAACTACCATTCATATCTTATCACTAGATGTGAAAAAATGTATGGGTCGACCAGGTTACCTAATTCTTAGCTAAAACTAATTTACTGTACATTCATAAAATAACTTCAGCTTTTGCATTAACTTTTAATTGTTCACAGATATCTCTGCTTGTATGGTATCTACTTGTTTGACTCGTGACGCACGGTCCTGGTCATGTGTAGTGTCAGTATCCTGGAATTCATTTTGATTGGCTTCTAATGTTGGGTAAGGACTTCTTTTATGCAAGCATTCAACAAATCATTAACAACAGTTTAAGTTATATATGTAAGCTTATCTTATTATTCTTATTATTCCTTTTCAACTAGAATGAGATGTCATGTACACTACTCTGGTAAACACAAAAGGCCAAGAAGTACCATGATTGTGTTTTAAAACTTGCAAGCTGTAGATAGCTTTGGAGACAGGTAAAATCTCTCTTTCTTATTGTACACATTGTTTACCTCTCTTTTTCTGGTGTTGTGATGGGTTAAAATTCTCCAACTAGACAATGAGAAAAACACATAATAATCTTCAAGCATTATTGTGTAACAATCTAGTAGATCTCTAAAGTCTATTTTAATACTTCCTTAAGCACTATGGGTTTCAACGTGATAGGTGAATGTGCTTGGAGTTTAAGGGGAAAAACTGCGAATTCATCTTGAAAGCCGGTGATTTTTATCATGAGCGGTTATAGGCATGTACATGTCGAAAAGAGGGTGTCGGATCCTCATGACTATGTTTTCAATTTTTTTAAGTGGAAACATCAAAGACTAGACTTGTGTCAATTGTTGATACATTGTTGATATATCGACTTTTGTGGTGTTTAGAGATTGATCCAATTTGCATTGTGTTAATGAAATCGATATTTTCGTATGTTTTTGTCATAAATCATTATGAACTAATATAATTGCATTGTGTTATAAATAATCGCCAATTAGTGACGTGTTTGGTGTTTAGTAGTTTCTGTCACTACTGCGATCAATTAGTGACGTATTTGGTGCTTTGTAGTTTTCGTCACTTATCTGATCAATTAGTGATGAATTTTCTAGTTAGTGACGAAAATTAATGACAAATTTAATTGTCACAAATTTAGTCACGTTTTTTTTTGTTCTGTGACTAATTAGTGATGACTTTGACATTCCATCTCTATTTTGAGTTTGTGACGAAGCTATAGTGACAAAAAGTGACGAAATGATTTCTGTCACTAAAGTACCTTAGTGACGACTTTTCAGCCTTTAGTGACAAAATTCGACTTGTCACTATAGCCATTTTTTCTTGTAGTGTGACGATGAGTCTTTTTGACTCATACGCATGATGCCTAATGGAGGTATCATCGTGACGGTTTCTGACCATTTTCCTAGACACATCAAACATGTTTATCTAGCGAGTTTGAACATGTGACCTCTTGAGAAAATAGCGTAATGAGTTACCACCTGTGCACCTCGATAATGTTTCAAATAAATGTAGGTACAAATATATCATATATAATAGTTACAAATATATAGAGAGACTCTAATGAATATTTACAAGAACGGACCCTACAACAAACAAACTTTTGTTTTCATTGACTTTCACCAAGTGAAACACTAAAAATGATTCTATGGGTTTAAAGCGACGTCTATGTCGATCCTGCTCAATAAACGAGAATTTATCCGTTTTCATATAATGTATCGTTTTATTTTATGTTTAATTATATAGAAATTTTTTACCTAATTCCAACCAGCTTTCATGCATCCTTTTGATTTCTTTTGTGACATATGTCTAATTAGGTTGGTTGTTGAGCTACCATATCTTATCGTTACTTCTCTATTGTATCTTATATCTTTGGTTTATACACGAGTCTCACGGGAATTCAACCGTGAATCTATCAAAAAAGTGAGTAGTTGAATTTATTGCAACGCGAGGGTATATAATACCTCCTTTTAAGACCTGTCTCTATAATCCCGTCTTAAGAGGACACGATATGCACCATATTGTCTTTGTCTTCGTCTTCGTGTTTGTTCATTTCGTTGTGGGTGAGGAAGTGTGGGGCCATATTTTTATTTATTTATTTTTACTATTTTGAGTAAATAATAAATGTATAATTGGTAAATATGAGGTTCAAGAAAATCTATTGTTTCATGTCATAATAGGTGGTGTTACAGTCTTTGTTTCGTTTTTCTGAGATCTTGTTGACGTGAGGCGCAATGTAGTTCTTTAGTCCTTAATGTCATTATAGTGAGTAGTCAAGTCAAATGAAATAGTGAACTTATTTTATGCTATTCATTTGTTATTCTCTACTATATGGTTAATACTTGATAACATGTTTTTGCTAAAACCATATACTATATGGTTGTTATAAATGTTTTGATTACTCTCTTACGGCATGTGTAAAAAGGTGACAAAATAAATACGTCAGATTTTAGGTTAATGAATAAAATTGAGTAGCTTTTCCATAACATAATAATAAGGGTGATGATTCGTACATCACTACAAAATTTTCATATACCATTAAACATGTTTTAGACTATTATACTATATAAAAACTTAAAACATACTCCGTATTTAGTGGCGTAAAGAAAAAAATTAGTGGGTACAAATCATTGCTCTAACCGGAATATAATAACAAGAAGATTGAGTAATTCGTTTATTTGCACAATCTAGCCCATTGCCCCATTGGGTATGTCTGTGCCCCATATAATTCCCATCAGTTAAATTAATGGGCCAATAACTAATCACTAATGGGCCTTTTTTCGAAATGACTGGGCTCTACTAAACGATTTTATGATTTTTATCGGGGAAATTTAAAAAAAATGCCACTTTTTTTTAAAGAAGTATATCGTTTTGCCCTTCCGAAAAAAAAGTTGACAATATACCCCATCCAATCGCAAAAGCAAATTGCTTTTGCGACTGGGTTTCTTGCTTTTTGCGACTCGATCACATGTGTGTCCGTTACCCGTGACTTTGCCCGCTTGATTCTGTGTCTTGCTCCTTCTGCTAGCCGAGTCGCAAATGTTTTTTTTTTTTTTTTTTTTTTTTTTGCGATTTGCTCCCGCCCAAAAGGATAAAGCCACCTTGTTTAACCATTTGATGGCACTAGTAACCTAGTCTTTTGGGCGAGTAGCAAAAATAAGGGAGTCGCAAAAAGCAAAGAAGTTTTGCGTTTTGCGATTTGCTCCTGCATTTCACCCATGCTCGACAATCACTACCGTGAACCGCTCTCCCCTTTTGGGCGGGAGCAAATCGCAAAAAAAAAAAAAATTTGCGACTCGGCTAGCAGAAGGAGTAAGACACGGAATCGAGCGGGAAAAGTCACGGGCAACGGACACACATGTGATCGAGTCGCAAAAAGCAAGAAACCCAGTCGCAAAAGCAATTTGCTTTTGCGATTGGATGGGGTATATTGTCAACTTTTTTTCGGGGGGGGGGGGGGGGGGGGGGGGGGGGGGGGGCAAAACGATATACTCCTTTAAAAAAAAGTGGCATTTTTTTTAATTTCCCATTTTATCGATGTTTTCTGTAATTTCCTCTTAAAAAGAAAAATGATTGGAATCCTTGAAACTTGTGAGTTATATGACTAGGGATGAGAATGGGTACTCGATCGAGTGGACATTCACCCGATCCATCCACTAGTAGTGGATATGGACGATCTAAATGGACGAATATCGGATATGGATATGGATGTGGATGATTAGTGGATTAGATATGGATGACAACTTATCATCCATGGATTAATCCATTATCACCCGAAATGCATATATACATATACATTTACGTATCCATATGTATATATATTATAAATTATTAGAGTGTTATCGAATAAAAGGTTGTGAAAGATACAATTGTGTGAATATTATTCATATATTCGTATATATTTCAAATATCTAATGTATATTTGAGTTTTTTTCTTTCTAATAATAAATCAAAATACATATATCTATCAAAGCGAGCCAAATTTGGCTTCCAACCATATAACTTGCAAAGTCAAAAATCAACTGTAAATAACAATAAAAAGCAGTTCAAAACATGTCTATTAAAACAACAAAAGTCGAGATCACACATTTACATTTGTCATATAATATATGTTTATCGATAATCATAACAAACTACACTTAATTAATGACAATGGTTATACATTTTTCTAACTAGATTTTCTTATGTTACCTTATATTTTTATTTGTTATAAATATTTTTTTGGTTTCACTTCATACTATGAAATATTTTAGCACATATTTGAATATTCAATGGATATCCATTAACCCGATTAATTCAATTAACATGGATATGGATATGGAGGGATGAATTAAAATTAAATGAATTTGAATATTGATTGTCATCCCTAATTATGACTAAAAATATTATTGGAACATTTAAAAAAATATTAATTAATTAAGTGAAAATATAGAAACAGAAAATAATAATTATTGCACTTCATAACAAACGATAACTAAAAAAGATGATCTGTAACGATTGTTGCTCCTTTAACCATTAAAATATTAAAAGGATGTAAAATGATAATTTGCTCTTTAAAACCACAGAGAGTAGAGTCGGGCAACCTTCTTCGTTCAAGCCTTTGAACACTGAGAGCTGGTGTTCATAAAAAAAAAAAACATAGCGGTGAAGCCGTGAAAGATTTCCGGTTACGTTGTTTGGATATGTACAAAAATGAGGCGAAAGCGAATTTTGGTCATGAAAAGGATTGAGATTTTTTAAGGACAAACCAAAGTGCTTGGTTCCCGAGGCGGTTGTAGTCGGAAGGCAGAACAAGCGAAGGGAAACGGTGGATTTGGAAGATATAGATGTTGACTTGGTAGATGATGATGAGAATGAAGAAAACCCGAATGCCAAACTTTTTGGTGATGATGTGAACCCGCGGCCATCGGGAAAATCAAGGCGTCCAAAGAGTGCTAAAACCTCTTCCGATTCCGGCGCTTTATCCCACCCTCCTTTTGATAACTCGATCACTTCAAACTTTGAACGAATGACTCAAAGTAAATTGAGTGTATATCATACGTGAGACATAGTCGAAGGCATGAGGGTATTCAAGATGTCAACGGACGGCTTGTCGAAAGGTGACGCATGGTTTCTCGATATAGAAAAGGAAAAGATTCGGGTCAAGTTTGGATGGACGCAATCGGCATCGAGAGCGAGATCGGGGTCAGGATTGGAAGCGGGAGACATTTAAGCTTTAGTCGTTTTAATAATTGTCTTTTAGTAATTGTTTTTTAATTATTGTATTTTAATTACAATATGTATTTGTAGGACTTATTTTTAATTTTATGAAAGTACTTTTTTATTTCATATGTTAAATATTATTTATTTAATAATTATTTAAGTATTTGCAAAAAATAATCATAATAATTAAAAATATTAACTCAACACTGAACCTCAGTTGTAACACCCCCAAATTTAATGATTTGCGGAAGCTTGATTTGGGTGTTACTAATCAATAACAAAGCACAAAGATAAATAGCAAACGACTCTATATGCGTCGTTTTAACAAAATATATTGATAATGGAAATGTTTACAACTTTTAAAGCTTTACATAGCTCGAGTTTAAATAAAAAGAGATTTCAGTACATAAGTACTTGTACAAAATATACTAATGCAAGAAAATCTCTATCGTCTGTATGCTGACTCGAGCTAAAGTCCTGAAGCAGAAACATCCTACTGCTGGGTACCTGCGATATATGCTAAAAGGTCAGCTATAAAGCTGGTGAGCTCACAGGTTTGAAATCAGTTAATATAGTATGAACCGCAAGATTTAAATAATGAATTGCATCCAGCAATTTAATAATGAATTGCATCCAGCAATTAAATGATAATCATCGTGTATACAGCCATGAGCACATAGTTGAGCTTAACTCGAGGGCCGGGTCCCCTATAGAGAATTCCGGGCGAGGTGCCTCCACGAATGCCTAATCAACATTCGTCTTCCCAAATATTAGTACGTCCGTTTACCCGGTTAGTGCTTGCTAACCCGGACGAGGTAGGTCAATCCTATATGGTACCATATACTAATATTCACGCTACAACGTATTAACAACTATGCTGACGGAGGACTTTAAAATGATTAGTTTCGAAAAACTCATGTAGTATATGAAAAGTTGGTACTTGCGTTCACATGTTAAAAGTTGAGCAGTATATCACACCCCTGAGTAAAACAGTAAAAGAGGGGCTATGAGACTCACCTGAGTCTGAATGCGTTTAAACAAACGTAAGTTGATTAGAGAGTAATGAAGTCCAACGACTTGTAACCTGAGGGTGTCCACGACACGCGATGGTTATAAACATGATTGGGTATCTCAACAGATCACCCTTGTAGTTGTTCGTTCAACTATAATGTCCAAATTTCCACTATTTGGTTGATAAGTTTGAGTATTTGAAAAGTGTACGGCCCGTTGGTGACGGATTTGTAATAATAATCTCAATTATTATTATTTTGATTTCGTGTCGTTTTACTTGAAAAATGTGTTTTGATTGTGTTTTAGAAGCCGTTACGAAATCTAAGTACGGGGGTCCGGGGGCAGCGCCCCTGGTAGCGGGGTCCAAGGGGCGGCAGCCCCTGGCGGGGTCCAAGGGGCAGAGCCCCTGGCTGGGGTCGAGCTGCCAGGTCAGCTTGGAAAATATTTATTTCTACCATATTGCTTTGACGAAAAACGCATCTGGAACCGAATTTGGGTAAAATCGAGTGATAAATTTTAGGTCTCGACACTTAGTAAAAATCTGAGTTTTCTGGTTTGTGCGACGTTGTGTGCGACGTCGCAGGTAGGATTGCGACGTTGAGCATGACGTCGCTAAAGGCGACGTTTCGCAATTTAATGCGACGTAGGGTGCTGCGTCGCTAATGCGACGTAGGTGATTTCTGCGACGTAGGGGCTTGCGTCGCTAAGTGCGACGTGGCGAGGTATTGGCGACGCTAAGGCTGACGTCGCTATATGCGACGTCGCAATTTAATGCGACGTTGTGACTGACGTCGCACTATGCGACGTCACGAGGGGTTTTGCGACGTAGAAGCTGACGTCGCATAAATTCTGGGCCAACTGCGACGTAGCGGTCTGTTGGCCGGAAAATGTGTCGAAAACGAGTTTTTCGGTTTCCGTTCGGTCCAAAACTTTTACCCAACCCGTAAAGGGACATTATAAGTTGTTACAAACTACTAATAAGTGAAAACATTTAAAAACGAGAGATTTCGGGAATTGTCGGAAACTTACAAGGTGTCGGATTAAAAATCCGAAAAGATAGGATGATAGATCGTGAAGCGGTGGTCGTTTTCTTCCAAAAGAGTAGTATGATCCAAGGTTGTTTGATGTTGTTATTTTGCGATTTTGATAGAATTTTTGGGTTTTGGTTGGTTGGTGGTTTTGAGAGAAAAGAGAGAAGAAAGAGAAAGACTTGAGTGGAGAATGAGAAAAAAGAGAGGAGAGAGTTGGAGGTTATCCTCCAACTTTCAGCCTCCGCTCTCCGTGCGTTGTTCGTTTGCTCCGTCGTTTAAACGTTAATTAATCATTTTAAATATTAATTGGTATATTTTAAATACAAATTATTACGCGATATTTTATTTAATTATTTTACAAATAAGTTTACGTTTGAGTTATAAATGTAAGTTGGTTTATTTAGTTTGCGCGTTTTACATTTTAAATTATGTAAGTCTTGGGTTGTACGATACGAATGAATACGAAACATTATTATAATAATATTTTTGACATAACAACGTTATTTAATAAAATTGGTCACCAACGTTCGTATATAATTGAATCGAAATACATCCGATTTAAATTGCGTACGATTTAATCAAATCGCATTTTCGTATATATTCAACAATATATATAATTCGATACATTAATTAGCCTAACCAGGAACTAATTACCTGTATTAACATATGATTAGGCACTAATTACTAGTCCTAACTTCGCGGGTGTTACATTCTCCCCCTGTTAGAAGAATTTCGTCCCGAAATTTAGCTCGAAGTCGTGTTTGATGTGGAATCAGTAAAGAGTTGAGGATATTTGAGTCGCATTTGGTCTTCCCGTTCCCAGGTGAATTCCGGACCACGCCGCGAATTCCATCTGACCTTGACGATGGGAATACGACTTTGTTTCAGTTGTTTGACCTCACGGTCCATAATTTCAGCGGGTTCCTCAACGAAGTGAAGTTTATCGTCAACACGAATTTCATCTAATGAAATGATAAGTGTCTCATCAGATAGACACTTCTTCAGATTTGAAATATGAAAAGTAGGGTGCACGCTGCTGAGTTCGGATGGCAGCTGCAATCGATAAGCTACGGGGCCAATCCGTTCGAGGATCTCAAAAGGCCCGATGTACCGGGGATTCAACTTCCCGCGTTTGCCAAAACGGATGACGCCTTTCCAAGGCGATACTTTTAAGAGTACTCGATCCCCAACTTGGAACTCGAGTGGTTTGCGTCTCACGTCAGCATAACTTTTCTGACGATCACGTGCGGCTTTGAGTCTGTTTTGGATTTCCACAATTTTCTCAGTGGTGGCGTGAATGAGTTCAGGACCAGTGAGTTGACTATCTCCCACTTCAGTCCAACAGATCGGTGATCGGCACTTACGACCGTACAGTGCCTCAAAAGGTGCAGCCTTAATGCTGGCGTGATAGCTGTTATTGTACGAGAATTCGCACAACGGTAGATGTTTTTCCCAGTTTGTACCGAAATCAACTGCGCAGGCGCGTAGCATATCTTCCAAGGTTTGAATGGTTCGTTCACTTTGGCCATCGGTTTGAGGATGGTACGCGGTACTCATATCGAGACGGGTACCCAAAGCTTTTTGAAGTGATTGCCAAAAGTGAGAGGTGAAACGGGCATCTCTGTCAGAGATGATCGAGATTGGAACACCGTGATGAGAAACGATTTCCTTGATGTATATCTGTGTAAGGCGTTCCATTTTATCGCTTTCCTTGATTGCCAGGAAATGAGCAGATTTGGTGAGGCGGTCAACGATCACCCAAATGGTATCGCAACCGTTCGACGACTTGGGTAGTTTGGTTATGAAATCCATGGCAATTTGATCCCATTTCCATTCAGGGATTTCAGGTTGTTGGAGTAAACCAGGAGGTTTCTGATGTTCGGTTTTGACCTTCGAGCAAGTAAGACACTTATTGACATAAGTGGCGATTTCGGCTTTCATGTTCGGCCACCAGTAAAATTCCTTGATGCCGTGGTACATCTTATCGGATCCCGGATGAATAGAATATTTAGACTTGTGAGCCTCGTCCATCACCAAGTCTCGGAGGTTCCCAAAACTAGGCAACCAGATTCGGTTTGAGAAGCACCTAATCCCGTTAGGTCTGATTTCGAATTGTTTGTCAATACCCCGTAAGGCTTCATTTTTGATGTGTTCAGATCTCAGGGCTTCGATCTGAGCGGTATGAATTTGAATAGTAAGATCGATATGGATGGTCATACTGAGGGCTCGGACTCGGAGTGGTTTTGGTCGTTCCTTTCGGCTGAGGGCATCGGCTACAACATTAGCCTTCCCTGGATGGTACTTGATCTCGCAATCGTAATCGGTAAGCAACTCGACCCATCGACGTTGCCTCATATTGAGATCCTTCTGATCGAATATATGTTGGAGACTTTTGTGGTCGGTAAAGATGGTGCACTTAGTGCCGTAGAGATAATGTCTCCAGATTTTGAGAGCAAAAACGACAGCTCCAAGCTCGAGATCATGAGTGGTGTAGTTCTTTTCGTGAATTTTCAGCTGTCGTGAGGCGTAAGCAATGACTTTATCTCGTTGCATTAACACGCAACCGAGACCTTGGTGAGAAGCATCGCAATATACCACGAAGTCATCGGTGCCTTCGGGTAAGGATAGAATTGGAGCACTGCAAAGCTTTTGTTTCAGAAGTTGGAACGCTGACTCTTGTTTCTCGGTCCAATCGAACCTTTTGTCCTTCTGAGTCAGTACCGTGAGTGGTTGAGCTATTTTGGAGAAATTTTCGATAAATCGCCGATAGTACCCAGCAAGACCCAAGAATTGTCGTACTTCAGTTGCAGAGGTGGGTGCTTGCCAGTCTTTGATAGCCTCGATCTTTGATGGGTCAACGTGAATTCCCTGACTGTCGATCACGTGACCAAGAAATTGAACAGTTTGGATCCAGAACTCACACTTAGAGAATTTTGCATAAAGCTCCTCGTGTCTAAGAAGTTCAAGGATGGTTTTGAGGTGTTGCGCATGTTCCTGCTCGTTGCGCGAGTAAATGAGTATGTCATCGATAAAGACAATGACAAACTTGTCGAGGTAAGGTTTGCACACCCGGTTCATGAGATCCATGAATACAGCCGGTGCGTTGGTTAGACCAAAGGGCATCACTTGAAATTCGTAGTGCCCGTAACGAGTCCTGAATGCAGTTTTTGGAATATCGGTGTCGCGAACTCGTAACTGATGATAACCTGATCGCAGGTCGATCTTTGAGTAGAAACTTGAACCCTGAAGTTGGTCGAATAAATCATCAATGCGAGGGAGTGGATAACGGTTCTTGACGGTCAATTTGTTCAACTCTCGGTAGTCGATGCACATTCTGAATGACCCGTCCTTCTTTTTGACAAATAAGACCGGAGTTCCCAAGGTGACGAACTCGGTCTAATGAATCCTCGATCCAGAAGTTCCTGTAACTGAGAGGACAACTCCTGAAGTTCGGATGGGGCTAAACGGTATGGTGCGCGGGCCACCGGTGCGGCACCCGGCACGAGATCGATTGAGAACTCAACCTGTCTAAGCGGAGGTAGACCAGGTAGTTCTTCTGGAAAGACTTCGGGAAAGTCTCTAACAATTGGCACATCCCCAAGTCGCTTCTCCTCCGACTTCTTCTCTGAGATGTGTGCGAGTATGGCAGGGTAACCTTTTCTCAGAAATTTTCGGGTTTTTAAGCAGGAGATTATATTGAGTCCCGTCCCACCGGTCTCCCCCTGTATGATCAAGGTTCCACCAACAGCGAGTGGGATACGGACGATTTTATCGTGACAAACAATTTCAGCTCGATGTTTGGACAACCAGTCCATTCCAATGATGACGTCGAAACTTCCGATTTCAATGGGTATAAGGTCGATCGAAAAGGTTTCGTCAGCTAGGTTTAAAGTGCAATTAGGTATCACACTGGTGGTTTCTACAAGTTTTCCATTGGCTAGCTCTACAGTGTACTTAACATCTAAGGCAACAGGAGTGATGTCAAGTAATGGGCAAAAATCATCGGAGATAAAGCTTCTATCAGCACCAGTATCAAATAGAACAGAAGCAGTTAAGTTGTTGAGGAGGAACATACCCGAGACCACATTCGGGTCTTGGCGGGCGTCCCCAGATTTGATGACGAAAGCTCTGCTGCGGGTGTTGTTGTTGTTGTTGCGGTTGTTGTTATTGTTGTTCTTCAGTTTTGGGCACGAGTCTCTGAAATGCCCGGGTTTTCCACACTCAAAGCATACTTTGGGTGGTCTGGTGTTGTTATTGGAATTGTTGTTGGTAGGAGAGCGGCAATCTTTGGTGAGGTGGCCGTACCTCTTGCAGTTGTTGCAAAAGGGACCACAGGAACCCTCATGGTGACGGCTGCACTTGGGACAATATGGTTTGCTCCCAGTGTAACCCCGGATGATGTCAGTGGTGGTGTTGTAGGCTTTGATGGTGTCAGGTTTCTTGTTATGTTGGTTGGAGGAGTTGTTGTGGTGGTCAGACCACTTGCGTTTGTTGTTTTGGGAGGATGAAGTGGGTGGTTCAGAATCTTGGCTCATAGACATTAGGTCTTGGGCCAATGTGTAACACCCCCAAATTTAATGATTTGCGGAAGCTTGATTTGGGTGTTACTAATCAATAACAAAGCACAAAGATATATAGCAAACGACTCTATATGCGTCGTTTTAACAAAATATATTGATAATTGAAATGTTTACAACATTTAAAGCTTTACATAGCTCGAGTTTAAATAAAATGAGATTTCAGTACATAAGTACTTGTACAAAATATGCTAATGCAAGAAAATCTCAATCTTCTGTATGCTGACTCGAGCTAAATCCTGAAGCAGAAACATCCTACTGCTTGGTACCTGCGATATATGCAAAAAGGTCAGCTATAAAGCTGGTGAGCTCACAGGTTTGAAATCAAGTAATATCGTATGAACCGCAAGATTTAAATAATGAATTGCATCCAGCAATTAAATAGTGAATTGCATCCAGCAATTAAATGATAATCATCGTGTATACAGCCATGAGCACATAGTTGAGCTTAACTCGAGGGCCGGGTCCCCTATAGAGAATTCCGGGCGAGGTGCCTCCACGAATACCTAATCAACATTCGTCTTCCCAAATATTAGTACGTTCGTTTACCCGGTTAGTGCTTGCTAACCCGAACGAGGTGGGTCAATCCTATATGGTACCATATACTAATATTCACGCTACAACGTATTAACAACTATGCTGACGGAGGACTTTAAATGATTAGTTTTGAAAAACTCATGTAGTATCTGAAATGTTTGTACTTGCGTTCACATGTTAAAAGTTGAGCAGTATATCACACCCCTGAGTAAAACAGTAAAAGAGGGGCTATGAGACTCACCTGAGTATGAGTGCGTTTAAACAAACGTAAGTTGATTAGCCGAGTATGAAGTCCAAAGACTTGTAACCTGAGGGTGTCCACGACACGCGATGGTTATAATATGCGAAGGTATCTAATAAGACTACCTTGTAGTTGTTCGTCCAACTATAATGTCCAAATCTCCACTATTTGGTTGATACGTTTAAGTGTTTGAAAAGTGTACGGCCCGTTGGTGACGGATTTGTAATAATAATCTCAATTATTACTATTTTGATTTCGTGGCGTTTTACTTGAAAATTGTGTTTTGATAGTGTTTTAAAAGCCGTTACGAAATCTAAGTACGGGGGTCCGGGGGCAGCGCCCCTGGTAGCGGGGTCCAAGGGGCGGCAGCCCCTGGCGGGGTCCAAGGGGCAGAGCCCCCTGGCTGGGGTCGAGCTGCCAGGTCAGCTTGGAAAATTTTTATTTCTACTATATTGCTTTAAGGAAAAACGCATCTGGATCTGAATTTGGGTAAAATCGAGTGATAAATTTCGAGTCTCGACACTTAGTAAAAATCTGTGTTTTTGAGGTTCTGGTTTGTGCGACGTTGGGTGCGACGTTGGGTGCGACGTCGTAGGTAGGACTGCGACGTTGAGCATGACGTCGCTAAAGGCGACGTTTCGCAATTTAATGCGACGTAGGGTGCTGCGTCGCTAATGCGACGTAGGTGATTTCTGCGACGTAGGGGCTTGCGTCGCTAAGTGCGACGTGGCGAGGTATTGGCGACGTTAAGGCTGACGTCGCTATATGCGACGTCGCAATTTAATGCGACGTTGTGACTGACGTCGCACTATGCGACGTCACGAGGGGTTTTGCGACGTAGAAGCTGACGTCGCATAAATTCTGGGCCAAATGCGACGTAGCGGTCTGTTGGCCGGAAAATGTGTCGAAAACGAGTTTTTCGGTTTCCGTTCGGTCCAAAACTTTTACCCAACCCTTATAGGGACATTATAAGTTGTTACAAACTACTAACAAGTGAAAACATTTAAAAACGAGAGATTTCGGGATTTGTCGGAAACTTACAAAGTGTCGGATGAGAAATCCGAAAAGATAGGATGATAGATCGTGTCGCGGTGGTCGTGAATCTCTAAAAATCTTGAAGATCCGAAGTCGTTTGGTACGTTTATTTTGCGATTTTGTGAAGTTTTTGGTGATGGTGGTGGTTGGTGAGAAAGAGAGAAAAAGGAGAGTGAGAGAGAGAAAGAAAAGAAATAAATGAAAGAAAGAAGGTGGGATTGGGAGGTTAAGCTCCCAATTTCGCCCCGCGTTTCCGCTCCGTGCGGTGTTCGTTTGCTCCGTCGTTTAAACGTTAATTAATTATTTTTCATATTAATTGGTACATTTTAAATACAAATTATTACGCGATATTTTATTTAATTATTTTACAAATAAGTTTACATTTGAGTTATAAAGGTAAGTTGGTTTATTTAGTTTGCGCGTTTTACATTTTAAATTGTGTAACTTTCTGATTGTACGATACGAATAAATACGAAATATTATTATAATAATATTTTTGACATAACAACGTTATTTAATAAAATTTGTCACCAACGTCCATATAAAATTGAATCGAAATACATTCGATTTAAATTGCGTACGATTTAATCAAACCGCATATTCGTATATATTCAACAATATATATATAATTCGATACATTAATTAGCCTAACCAGGAACTAATTACATGTATTAACATTCGATTAGGCACTAATCTCTAGTCCTAATTTGGCGGGTGTTACATTCTCCCCCTGTTAGAAGAATTTCGTCCCGAAATTTAGCTCAAAGTCGTGTTTGATGTGGAATCAGTGAAAAGTTGAGGATATTTGAGTCGCATTTGGTCTTCCCGTTCCCAGGTGAATTCCGGACCACGCCGCGAATTCCATCTGACCTTGACGATGGGAATACGACTTTGTTTCAGTTGTTTGACCTCACGGTCCATAATTTCAGCGGGTTCCTCAACGAAGTGAAGTTTATCGTCAACACGAATTTCATCTAATGGAATGATAAGTGTCTCATCAGACAGACACTTCTTCAGATTTGAAATATGAAAAGTAGGGTGCACGCTGCTGAGTTCGGATGGCAGCTGCAATCGATAAGCTACGGGGCCAATCCGTTCGAGGATCTCAAAAGGTCCGATGTACCGGGGATTCAACTTCCCTCGTTTGCCAAAACGGATGACGCCTTTCCAAGGCGATACTTTTAAGAGTACTCGATCCCCAACTTGGAACTCGAGTGGTTTGCGTCTCACGTCAGCATAACTTTTCTGACGATCACGTGCGGCTTTGAGTCTGTTTTGGATTTCCACAATTTTCTCAGTGGTGGCGTGAATGAGTTCAGGACCAGTGAGTTGACTATCTCCCACTTCAGTCCAACAGATCGGTGATCGGCACTTACGACCGTACAGTGCCTCAAAAGGTGCAGCCTTAATGCTGGCGTGATAACTGTTATTGTACGAAAATTCGCACAACGGTAGATGTTTTTCCCAATTTGTACCGAAGTCAACTACGCAGGCTCGTAGCATGTCTTCCAGTGTTTGAATGGTTCGCTCACTTTGGCCGTCGGTTTGAGGATGGTATGCGGTACTCATATCAAGGCGAGTACCCAAAGCTTTTTGAAGTGATTGCCAAAAGTGAGAGGTGAAACGGGCATCTCTGTCAGATATGATTGAGGTTGGAACACCGTGATGAGAAATGATTTCCTTGATGTAGATTTGTGTAAGGCGTTCCATTTTATCGTTTTCTTTGATTGCCAGGAAATGAGCAGATTTGGTGAGACGATCGACGATCACCCAAATGGTGTCGCAACCGCTCGACGACTTGGGTAGTTTGGTTATGAAATCCATGGCAATTTGATCCCATTTCCATTCAGGGATTTCAGGCTGTTGGAGTAAACCAGGAGGTTTCTGATGTTCGGTTTTGACTTTCGAGCAAGTAAGACACTTGCTGACATAAGTGGCGATTTCGGCTTTCATGTTTGGCCACCAATAAAATTCCTTGATGCCGTGGTACATCTTATCGGATCCAGGATGAATAGAATATTTAGACTTGTGAGCCTCGTCCATCACCAAGTCTCGTAGGTTCCCAAAACTAGGCAACCATATTCGGTTTGAGAAATACCTAATCCCGTTAGGTTTGATTTCAAATTGTTTGTCAATGCCCCGCAAGGCTTCATTTTTGATGTTTTCAGGTTTCAAGGCTTCGATCTGAGCGGTATGAATTTGAATGGTAAGATCGTTATGAATGGTCATACTGAGGGCTCGGACTCGAAGTGGTTTAGGTCGTTCCTTTCGACTGAGGGCATCAGCTACAACATTAGCCTTCCCTGGATGGTACTTGATCTCACAATCGTAATCGGTAAGCAACTCGACCCAACGACGTTGCCTCATATTGAGATCCTTCTGATCGAAGATATGTTGGAGACTTTTGTGGTCGGTAAAGATAGTGCACTTAGTGCCGTAGAGATAATGTCTCCAGATTTTGAGAGCAAAAATGACAGCTCCAAGCTCGAGATCATGAGTGGTGTAGTTCTTTTCGTGAATTTTTAGCTGTCGTGAGGCATAAGCAATGACCTTGTCTCGTTGCATCAGCACGCAACCAAGACCTTGGTGAGAAGCATCGCAGTATACCACGAAGTCATCGGTGCCTTCGGGTAGTGAAAGAATTGGAGCACTGCAAAGCTTTTGTTTCAGAAGTTGGAACGCTGACTCTTGTTTCTCGGTCCAATCGAACCTTTTGTCCTTCTGAGTCAGTATCGTGAGTGATTGAGCTATTTTGGAGAAGTTTTCGATAAATCGTCGATAATACCCAGCAAGACCCAAAAATTGTCGTACTTCAGTTGCAGAGGTGGGTGCTTGCCAGTCTTTGATAGCCTCGATCTTTGATGGGTCCACGTGAATTCCCTGACTGTCGATCACGTGACCAAGAAATTGAACAGTTTGAATCCAAAACTCACACTTAGAAAATTTTGCATAAAGCTCCTCGTGTCTAAGTAGTTCAAGGATGGTCTTAAGGTGTTGCGCATGTTCTTGCTCGTTGCGCGAGTAAATGAGTATGTCATCGATAAAGACAATGACAAACTTATCGAGGTAAGGTTTGCACACCCGGTTCATGAGGTCCATGAATACAGCCGGTGCGTTGGTTAGACCGAAGGGCATCACTTGGAATTCGTAGTGCCCGTAACGAGTTCTGAAAGCAGTTTTCGGAATATCGGTGTCGCGAACTCGTAACTGATGATATCCTGATCGCAGGTCGATTTTTGAGTAGAAACTTGAACCCTGAAGTTGGTCGAATAGATCATCAATGCGAGGAAGTGGATAACGGTTCTTGATGGTCAATTTATTCAACTCTCGATAGTCGATGCACATTCGGAATGAACCGTCCTTCTTTTTGACAAATAAGACCGGAGCTCCCCAAGGTGAAGAACTCGGTCTAATGAATCCTCGATCCAGCAGTTCCTGTAACTGAGAGGACAACTCCTGAAGTTCGGATGGGGCTAAACGGTATGGTGCGCGGGCCACCGGTGCGGCACCCGGCACGAGATCGATTGAGAACTCAACCTGTCTAGACGGAGGTAGACCAGGTAGTTCTTCCGGAAAGACTTCGGGAAAGTCTCTAACAATCGGCACATCCTCAAGTCGTTTCTCCTCCGACTTCTTCTCGGTGATGTGTGCGAGTATGGCAAGGTAACCCTTTCTCAGAAATTTTCGGGTTTTTAAGCAGGAGATTATATTGAGTCCCGTCCCACCGGTCTCCCCCTGTATGATCAAGGTTCCACCGACGGCGAGTGGGATACGGACGATCTTATCGTGACAAATGATTTCAGCTCGATGTTTGGACAACCAGTCCATTCCAATAATGACGTCGAAACTTCCGATTTCAATGGGTATAAGGTCGATCGAAAAGATTTCGTCAGCTAGGTTTAAAGTGCAATTAGGTATCACACTGGTGGTTTCTACGAGTTTTCCATTGGCTAGCTCTACAGTGTACTTAACATCTAAGGCAACAGGAGTGATGTCAAGTAATGGGCAAAAATCATCGGAGATAAAGCTTCTATCAGCACCAGTATCAAATAGAACAGAAGCAGTTAAGTTGTTGAGGAGGAACATACCCGAGACCACATTCGGGTCCTGGCGGGCGTCCCCAGATTTGATGACGAAAGCTCTGCTGCGAGTGTTGTTGTTGTTGTTGTTGCGGTTGTTGTTGTTCTTCAGTTTTGGGCATGAGTCCCTGAAATGCCCAGGTTTCCCACACTCAAAGCATACTTTGGGTGGTCTGGTGTTGGTGTTGGAATTGTTGTTGGCAGGTGAGCGGCAATCTTTGGTGAGGTGACCGTACCTCTTGCAGTTGTTGCAAAAGGGACCACAGGAACCCTCATGGTGACGGCTGCACTTGGGACAATATGGTTTGCTCCCCGTGTAACCCCGGATGATGTCAGTGGTGGTGTTGTAAGATTTGATGGTGTCGGGTTTCTTGTTTTGTTGGTTGGAGTGGTTGTTGTGGTAGTCAGACCACTTGCGTTTGTTGTTTTGGGAGGATGAAGTGGGTGGTTCAGAATCTTGGTTCATAGACATCAGGTCTTGGGCCAATGAGATTGCACCGTCAATGGTGGTTGGTTTGGAAGAGATGACGTGTCCCCGAACAAAATCAGGGAGACCAAGGGCGTACTTCCTGATTTTATCAGGTTCAGTGCTTACCATAGCTGGGCGGAGAGCAGCTAGTTGTTGAAACCTGGTGGTATAACCATCGATGTCACCACCCTGAACCTTTAAGTTCCAGAACTCCTCATCCAGCTTTTGGAGTTTGGCGATAGAGCAGTACTTGGCAGTGAGTTTGGCTTTCAATTCCTCCCAAGTGATTTGGTAGGCAATGTCAGCACCCACTGATTGGGTATATGAATTCCACCAAGAGTGGGCATCATCTTCAAGAGAGCAGGTGGCGAAGTTTACTTTGTCGTTCTCCGCGCATTTGCTGACACGGAAAACAGTTTCCATTTTCTCGAACCATCTGATTAGTCCGATGGCTCCTTCAGAACCCTTGAAACTCGAGGGTTTGCAGCTCTGAAAGTCCTTGTAAGAACAAGGTTTGGTGGTAGAGGTTCCAGCGGTATCGCTGTTTCTTGTGGAGTTTGGTGGGGTATTCCGAGCTAAGGCTTCAGTAACAGCCTGGGTTATGAGTGAGGTAATCTGTGCATCGGTGTAAGGTCTGGTCTTTGGCGGCATGATTCTTCAATAAAAGAAATGAAGATACATGAGATTTTGCAAGAAAGTTGTATTTATCACAGATGTACATGTATAAGAGCAGTAATACATAACATCAACAGGAATAATGGCAATTAATATGAGTCGAAAACAGCAAGAATACTTGATAGATGATACGAGTTTAAAGGTTATATCCTACAGATGTATTACAAAAGATGTCGGGAATTGTTACATCCGACCGAATTATAGAATAGCGCGTAGATAGTTACTAGATTACAGGGTAGATTACAAGACAAAGACTACACTAGTCTTAACGTAGATTAATTTGTTCCATCATCGTGACAAGACGGTCCACAGTGTTTGCAAGCCTGCTAGCTTGTCGGGTGTTGTCTTCTGCTAGTGCAAGTCGTTGTGTTAGTCCACGGGCATATTCTTCTGCCTCAAGTGAGCGTTGCACACATTCATCCATCCTTTGTTGCAGAAGGGCATTTTCCACCCTTATTTCTATTATTTGATTACGAAGGATATCCATGTTGTTGTTAGTGGTTTCAAGATCGTCGGAGACTTGTTCTATGCGTTCGAGGGATGTAAGTCTCCAGTTTTTGTTGGTTTCCTGCAACACGACATCCATGGTACGAAGTCGTTGCTCGTGTTGGTTCACCCTAGCGGCTAAAGCCGGCAAGGTGGAGTGAGTGGGATACGGGCCAGCTCGAGGCAACCTGGAGTTCCTCCTTGCTACCCTTGGGTTCTGCGACCCGAATTGAGAACGAGATGAATTTGATGGTGTGTTTGCCATTTCTGAGACAAAGCGTTAGTAAGATTGAGGCCTATATTCATATAGCTCCTATATAATATAGCCTATTGAGTGTCTAGCATAAACATGTTTAAGTCTCGGTTCTCTCGAGGTCAGAGTCTTCTATTGTATCCTGTTCAGCCATAACTACTTTCAGATCTTACATCATCTTTGCTTAATTGTACATAGTTGATCAGGCTATGTTAAATTAAACTCGTATGCTGTAATCTCTGAACCAGTCATACTTAATAAGGAATACGGCCTAATGGTCATAGTCTAGGCTCACTAAATGCAACCTAGTTCACTATAACCTTAGGCTCTGATACCAATCTGTAACACCCCCAAATTTAATGATTTGCGGAAGCTTGATTTGGGTGTTACTAATCAATAACAAAGCACAAAGATATATAGCAAACGACTCTATATGCGTCGTTTTAACAAAATATATTGATAATTGAAATGTTTACAACATTTAAAGCTTTACATAGCTCGAGTTTAAATAAAATGAGATTTCAGTACATAAGTACTTGTACAAAATATGCTAATGCAAGAAAATCTCAATCTTCTGTATGCTGACTCGAGCTAAATCCTGAAGCAGAAACATCCTACTGCTTGGTACCTGCGATATATGCAAAAAGGTCAGCTATAAAGCTGGTGAGCTCACAGGTTTGAAATCAAGTAATATCGTATGAACCGCAAGATTTAAATAATGAATTGCATCCAGCAATTAAATAGTGAATTGCATCCAGCAATTAAATGATAATCATCGTGTATACAGCCATGAGCACATAGTTGAGCTTAACTCGAGGGCCGGGTCCCCTATAGAGAATTCCGGGCGAGGTGCCTCCACGAATGCCTAATCAACATTCGTCTTCCCAAATATTAGTACGTTCGTTTACCCGGTTAGTGCTTGCTAACCCGAACGAGGTGGGTCAATCCTATATGGTACCATATACTAATATTCACGCTACAACGTATTAACAACTATGCTGACGGAGGACTTTAAATGATTAGTTTCGAAAAACTCATGTAGTATCTGAAATGTTTGTACTTGCGTTCACATGTTAAAAGTTGAGCAGTATATCACACCCCTGAGTAAAACAGTAAAAGAGGGGCTATGAGACTCACCTGAGTATGAGTGCGTTTAAACAAACGTAAGTTGATTAGCCGAGTATGAAGTCCAAAGACTTGTAACCTGAGGGTGTCCACGACACGCGATGGTTATAATATGCGAAGGTATCTAATAAGACTACCTTGTAGTTGTTCGTCCAACTATAATGTCCAAATCTCCACTATTTGGTTGATACGTTTAAGTGTTTGAAAAGTGTAATGCCCGTTGGTGACGGATTTGTAATAATAATCTCAATTATTACTATTTTGATTTCGTGGCGTTTTACTTGAAAATTGTGTTTTGATTGTGTTTTAGAAGCCGTTACGAAATCTAAGTACGGGGGTCCGGGGGCAGCGCCCCTGGTAGCGGGGTCCAAGGGGCGGCAGCCCCTGGCGGGGTCCAAGGGGCAGAGCCCCCTGGCTGGGGTCGAGCTGCCAGGTCAGCTTGGAAAATTTTTATTTCTACTATATTGCTTTAAGGAAAAACGCATCTGGATCTGAATTTGGGTAAAATCGAGTGATAAATTTCGAGTCTCGACACTTAGTAAAAATCTGTGTTTTTGAGGTTCTGGTTTGTGCGACGTTGGGTGCGACGTTGGGTGCGACGTCGTAGGTAGGACTGCGACGTTGAGCATGACGTCGCTAAAGGCGACGTTTCGCAATTTAATGCGACGTAGGGTGCTGCGTCGCTAATGCGACGTAGGTGATTTCTGCGACGTAGGGGCTTGCGTCGCTAAGTGCGACGTGGCGAGGTATTGGCGACGTTAAGGCTGACGTCGCTATATGCGACGTCGCAATTTAATGCGACGTTGTGACTGACGTCGCACTATGCGACGTCACGAGGGGTTTTGCGACGTAGAAGCTGACGTCGCATAAATTCTGGGCCAAATGCGACGTAGCGGTCTGTTGGCCGGAAAATGTGTCGAAAACGAGTTTTTCGGTTTCCGTTCGGTCCAAAACTTTTACCCAACCCTTATAGGGACATTATAAGTTGTTACAAACTACTAACAAGTGAAAACATTTAAAAACGAGAGATTTCGGGATTTGTCGGAAACTTACAAAGTGTCGGATGAGAAATCCGAAAAGATAGGATGATAGATCGTGTCGCGGTGGTCGTGAATCTCTAAAAATCTTGAAGATCCGAAGTCGTTTGGTACGTTTATTTTGCGATTTTGTGAAGTTTTTGGTGATGGTGGTGGTTGGTGAGAAAGAGAGAAAAAGGAGAGTGAGAGAGAGAAAGAAAAGAAATAAATGAAAGAAAGAAGGTGGGATTGGGAGGTTAAGCTCCCAATTTCGCCCCGCGTTTCCGCTCCGTGCGGTGTTCGTTTGCTCCGTCGTTTAAACGTTAATTAATTATTTTTCATATTAATTGGTACATTTTAAATACAAATTATTACGCGATATTTTATTTAATTATTTTACAAATAAGTTTACATTTGAGTTATAAAGGTAAGTTGGTTTATTTAGTTTGCGCGTTTTACATTTTAAATTGTGTAACTTTCTGATTGTACGATACGAATAAATACGAAATATTATTATAATAATATTTTTGACATAACAACGTTATTTAATAAAATTTGTCACCAACGTCCATATAAAATTGAATCGAAATACATTCGATTTAAATTGCGTACGATTTAATCAAACCGCATATTCGTATATATTCAACAATATATATATAATTCGATACATTAATTAGCCTAACCAGGAACTAATTACATGTATTAACATTCGATTAGGCACTAATCTCTAGTCCTAATTTGGCGGGTGTTACACAATGAGATTGCACCGTCAATGGTGGTTGGTTTGGAAGAGATGACGTGTCCCCGAACAAAATCAGGGAGACCAAGGGCGTACTTCCTGATTTTATCAGGTTCAGTGCTTACCATAGCTGGGCGGAGGGCAGCTAGTTGTTGAAACCTGGTGGTATAACCATCGATGTCACCACCCTGAACCTTCAAATTCCAAAACTCCTCATCTAGCTTTTGGAGTTTGGCGATCGAGCAGTATTTGGCAGTGAGTTTGGCTTTCAAATCCTCCCAAGTGATTTGGTAGGCAATGTCAGCACCCACTGATTGGGTATATGAATTCCACCAAGAGTGGGCATCATCTTCAAGAGAGCAGGTGGCGAAGTTTACTTTGTCGTTCTCCGCGCATTTGCTGACACGGAAAACAGTTTCCATTTTCTCGAACCATCTAATCAGTCCGATGGCTCCTTCAGAACCCTTGAAAGTCGAGGGTTTGCAGCTTTGGAAATCCTTGTAAGAACATGGTTTGGTGGCAGAGGTTCCAGCGGTATCGCTGTTTCTGGTGGAGTTTGGTGGGGTATTCCGAGCTAAGGCTTCAGTAACAGCCTGGGTTATGAGTGAGGTAATCTGTGCATCGGTGTAAGGTCTGGTCTTTGGCGGCATGATTCTTCAATAAAAGAAATGAAGATACATGAGATTTTGCAAGAAAGTTGTATTTATCTCAGATGTGCATGTATAAAAGTAGTAATACATAACATCAACAGGAATAATGGCAATTAATATGAGTCGAAAACAGCAAGGAATATTTAATAGATAGTACGAGTTCAAAGGTTACATCCTACAGATGTATTACAAAAGATGTCGGGAATTGTTACATCCGACTGAATTATAGAGTAGATTACAAGGCAAAGACTACACTAGTCTTAACGTAGATTAATTTGTTCCATCATCGTGACAAGACGGTCCACAGTGTTTGCAAGCCTGCTAGCTTGTCGGGCGTTGTCTTCTGCTAGTGCAAGTCGTTGTGTTAGTCCACGCGCATATTCTTCTGCCTCAAGTGAGCGTTGCACACATTCATCCATCCTTTGTTGCAGAAGGGCATTTTCCACCCTTATTTCTATTATTTGGTTGCGAAGGACATCCATGTTGTTGTTAGTGGTTTCAAGATCGTCGGAGACTTGTTCTATGCGTTCAAGGGATGTAAGTCTCCAGTTTTCGTTGGTTTCCTGCAACACGACATCCATGGTACGAAGTCGTTGCTCGTGTTGATTCACCCTAGCGGCTAAAGCCGGCAAGGTGGAGTGAGTGGGGTACGGGCCAGCTCGAGGCAACCTGGAGTTCCTCCTTGCTACCCTTGGGTTCTGCGACCCGGATTGAGAACGAGATGAATTTGGTGGAATGTTTGCCATTTCCGAGACAAAGCGTTAGTAAGATTGAGGCCTATATTCATATAGCTCCTATATAATATAGCCTATTGAGTGTCTAGCATAAACATGTTTAAGTCTCGGTTCTCTCGAGGTCAGAGTCTTCTATTGTACCCTGTTCAGCCATAACTACTTTCAGGTCTTACATCATCTTTGCTTAATTGTACATAGTTGATCAGGCTATGTTAAATTAAACTCGTATGCTGTAATCACTGAACCAGTCATACTTAATAAGGAATACGGCCTAATGGTCATAGTCTAGGCTCACTAAATGCAACCTAGTTCACTATAACCTTAGGCTCTGATACCAATCTGTAACACCCCCAAATTTAATGATTTGCGGAAGCTTGATTTGGGTGTTACTAATCAATAACAAAGCACAAAGATAAATAGCAAACGACTCTATATGCGTCGTTTTAACAAAATATATTGATAATGGAAATGTTTACAACTTTTAAAGCTTTACATAGCTCGAGTTTAAATAAAAAGAGATTTCAGTACATAAGTACTTGTATAAAATATACTAATGCAAGAAAATCTCTATCGTCTGTATGCTGACTCGAGCTAAAGTCCTGAAGCAGAAACATCCTACTGCTGGGTACCTGCG
The DNA here is from genome assembly GCA_949592205.1 of Helichrysum umbraculigerum. Classification (NCBI taxonomy): domain Eukaryota; kingdom Viridiplantae; phylum Streptophyta; class Magnoliopsida; order Asterales; family Asteraceae; genus Helichrysum; species Helichrysum umbraculigerum. The sequence continues at coordinate 98,140,603 of CATIUR010000004.1, forward strand.
ATATATGCTAAAAGGTCAGCTATAAAGCTGGTGAGCTCACAGGTTTGAAATCAGTTAATATAGTATGAACCGCAAGATTTAAATAATGAATTGCATCCAGCAATTTAATAATGAATTGCATCCAGCAATTAAATGATAATCATCGTGTATACAGCCATGAGCACATAGTTGAGCTTAACTCGAGGGCCGGGTCCCCTATAGAGAATTCCGGGCGAGGTGCCTCCACGAATGCCTAATCAACATTCGTCTTCCCAAATATTAGTACGTCCGTTTACCCGGTTAGTGCTTGCTAACCCGGACGAGGTAGGTCAATCCTATATGGTACCATATACTAATATTCACGCTACAACGTATTAACAACTATGCTGACGAGGACTTTAAAATGATTAGTTTCGAAAAACTCATGTAGTATATGAAAAGTTGGTACTTGCGTTCACATGTTAAAAGTTGAGCAGTATATCACACCCCTGAGTAAAACAGTAAAAGAGGGGCTATGAGACTCACCTGAGTCTGAATGCGTTTAAACAAACGTAAGTTGATTAGCGAGTAATGAAGTCCAACGACTTGTAACCTGAGGGTGTCCACGACACGCGATGGTTATAAACATGATTGGGTATCTCAACAGATCACCCTTGTAGTTGTTCGTTCAACTATAATGTCCAAATTTCCACTATTTGGTTGATAAGTTTGAGTATTTGAAAAGTGTACGGCCCGTTGGTGACGGATTTGTAATAATAATCTCAATTATTATTATTTTGATTTCGTGTCGTTTTACATTGAAAAATGTGTTTTGATTGTGTTTTAGAAGCCGTTACGAAATCTAAGTACGGGGGTCCGGGGGCAGCGCCCCTGGTAGCGGGGTCCAAGGGGCGGCAGCCCCTGGCGGGGTCCAAGGGGCAGAGCCCCTGGCTGGGGTCGAGCTGCCAGGTCAGCTTGGAAAATTTTTATTTCTACCATATTGCTTTGACGAAAAACGCATCTGGAACCGAATTTGGGTAAAATCGAGTGATAAATTTTAGGTCTCGACACTTAGTAAAAATCTGAGTTTTCTGGTTTGTGCGACGTTGTGTGCGACGTCGCAGGTAGGATTGCGACGTTGAGCATGACGTCGCTAAAGGCGACGTTTCGCAATTTAATGCGACGTAGGGTGCTGCGTCGCTAATGCGACGTAGGTGATTTCTGCGACGTAGGGGCTTGCGTCGCTAAGTGCGACGTGGCGAGGTATTGGCGACGCTAAGGCTGACGTCGCTATATGCGACGTCGCAATTTAATGCGACGTTGTGACTGACGTCGCACTATGCGACGTCACGAGGGGTTTTGCGACGTAGAAGCTGACGTCGCATAAATTCTGGGCCAACTGCGACGTAGCGGTCTGTTGGCCGGAAAATGTGTCGAAAACGAGTTTTTCGGTTTCCGTTCGGTCCAAAACTTTTACCCAACCCGTATAGGGACATTATAAGTTGTTACAAACTACTAAAAAGTGAAAACATTTAAAAACGAGAGATTTCGGGAATTGTCGGAAACTTACAAGGTGTCGGATTAAAAATCCGAAAAGATAGGATGATAGATCGTGAAGCGGTGGTCGTTTTCTTCCAAAAGAGTAGTATGATCCAAGGTTGTTTGATGTTGTTATTTTGCGATTTTGATAGAATTTTTGGGTTTTGGTTGGTTGGTGGTTTTGAGAGAAAAGAGAGAAGAAAGAGAAAGACTTGAGTGGAGAATGAGAAAAAAGAGAGGAGAGAGTTGGAGGTTATCCTCCAACTTTCAGCCTCCGCTCTCCGTGCGTTGTTCGTTTGCTCCGTCGTTTAAACGTTAATTAATCATTTTAAATATTAATTGGTATATTTTAAATACAAATTATTACGCGATATTTTATTTAATTATTTTACAAATAAGTTTACGTTTGAGTTATAAATGTAAGTTGGTTTATTTAGTTTGCGCGTTTTACATTTTAAATTATGTAAGTCTTGGGTTGTACGATACGAATGAATACGAAACATTATTATAATAATATTTTTGACATAACAACGTTATTTAATAAAATTGGTCACCAACGTTCGTATATAATTGAATCGAAATACATCCGATTTAAATTGCGTACGATTTAATCAAATCGCATTTTCGTATATATTCAACAATATATATAATTCGATACATTAATTAGCCTAACCAGGAACTAATTACCTGTATTAACATATGATTAGGCACTAATTACTAGTCCTAATTTCGCGGGTGTTACATCAGTGTTAACCAATACCCCTGATTTCAGTTTCAGTGTTCTTATTCAGTGTTCCACTGAACACTGAGCACAGAACAACCACTCACTGTGCTCTAAGATCACAAGGAGTGGGACGGGCAAGTCACCACTGTTCAGCCACTTTAATGCCAGATTCCGGCGTTCAGTGTTGGCGTGCCAATTTGAACGCTGTGGCAAGTGATTTTTTTTTTTTTATTGATTTGTATTTGAAAACGAAATTGGGTTCTATGTTTGGAGGAAAATGGGTTGAGATTGAAGACTTGATGAAACAAAATGGAGAGGAAGTATCTTCTAATTTTTTATTTTTTTTTTTGCTTTTTCTCAGTTGCAGAGATGGGAAAGAGGGATAGATTTAGGGTTTACGTTAGTGGGATTTTTTCTCCAACAAATGTTAAATTGGGCTCATGAAATTGTATCAGTTCAATATTTTTTAAAAGTTATATTAACCCAAATGTATTTTAGTTATGTTCAATTATTAATTAGTCTAACATTATTTTTTGTGTAATTTATTTTGTTTAAATTATTATAATATTTGCAAAAATATATATATTAAATAATCAACTGAACACTGAATCTCAAGGTTAACCATTACTTCACTTTTCGGCTTCAGTGTTCAAATTCAGTATTCAACTGAACACTGAATTGAACACATAGCACAGGGTAACGACTCCCTATGCTCTAATAGCCATTATTATTAGGCATATATCCATCTAAATGACCATCATTGTAACAATTGTTATAAAAACTAGCCATCTTAAGTTTGATTCACAATTTCTCATCCACAATTATTTCGTATCACAAACTTAACTTTATATCATCACAAATATTACATGTAACAAATCTTAAGAAACTGGACAAATTATACATTATGCGCCGTCAGTAGAGGATCACTTGACTGAATATTACTGAAACATTAGAAAAAATGTCAGGTGACGTTGCACTAATATTCCGGAAATACACACAAAAAATATGTTAAAAATAGTAAGTAATTATTCCCTCCGTCTCAAAATTCAGTTGCCCATATATCCTTATTTGGACGTTCCAAAACAATAATCCATTTTGAATTTCAACTGATCAGATATTGCTTTAGTGAACTAATATGTAATATTTTGTAATTATTGCATTTTTTTAATTTGTGTATATTTGCAAAAATAAAATAAAGTGTATATAAATATTACTTAATACCAATGTTTTGAAAACCGGTTGAACCGGATCCGGACATCAAACCCGTTCGATTCATATAGTACAAAATGGGCGGTTCAATCGGATACAAAACCGGTTCGACCGTATTGGTCCGGGTCCGAACACAAAACCGGTTCGCTCAAAAAACCGGTTTTTAAAACATTGCTTAATACTTCTAATGTTTGACATATAAATTGCACTTAGAGTTAATTGCATGGTTCGTCCCTATGATTTACACAAAATTGCACCGTAAGTCCCTATACTTTACTTTTTGCACCGGCACTCTAAAAAACATGAAAGATGTTGCGCGGATGGTCTCTCCTTCAACTAAACCGACTAAGTTACCCTCACTTAAATCCATAAAACAACTACTCCGTATGACATTAAGGGGGTAGTCATTTCAGTCGGAGGAGGGACCAACCGTGCAACATTTTTTTTGTTTTCCAATTGCCGGTGCAAAAAATAAAGTATAAGGACTTACGTTGCTATTTTATATAAACCACAGGGACGAACCATGCAATTGACTCAAACTCTTCAACTTATTACCTTTCTTTAAATATACCATTCATTATGACATTTGTTCAACACATTTCATCAACTACACATTTAGGCATGCATTTTAAACGGATGTATTATGTTTCAGTATGAAAATATAACACAAACATGGACACGAGAGGACTACTAAGGTCTATCAAGTGACTCTAACACATGCACCAGACGTATAAACTTGAACACGCTGTTTTAAAGGCTGTGTTTAGGAGTTGTTCTGTTCACTCTAGGCTTGCAAAAACAGGTACCCGACGACATGATTGTACAAAAAGGATAGTTATTTTTGGCATGGATGGAATGCCAAGTTCTTAAAGCAAATTATGTACCATAACCATAACCTTGAATCTATACAGTTGGATAGTAAACACACATGGGTTAGTTGCTCTTCAAAATGTTACAGCTATCCTAGTTGCTATCGTCGTCGTTAAAGCTTTGATCTTCAAGGGGATCTTCTATAATTTCGCACGTGTGGGGTTATTTCCTGGTTTAGTCCAGTTTGGTAGTAATCTCTGTGCTCTTTATCATATCGAAAGAGGGATTGACTTTTAATGAGAGATGTTTTTGGGTCTAATAAGAGCTTGGGGTACCGCAAATTTGGAAAAGCATCAATTTGGTTCATTGATATATTTAAGATTACACAAATTAGCAGAGTTTTATGGAGAACATACCTGTTACTACTATTGAAAAGTATAAGGGAAACGGGCTGCTGAGGTGAGAGGTAAAACAACTGCCGCACTATGTATACACATGTAGTAATACTGTGAAATAGTAAGATCCAAATATCAGCGACTTGACATTTGTAATTGTATCGAACTATATGCAAATGAATTTACGTTGAAATCAAACATGTAAACGAAGGCAGAAATTTCTAATGTTCCGGTTTATTGTATAAATCAATAAATGAGAGCATACTCACTTTCCCAAACAGACAAGTGACAGTATCCACAAGAAAGCACTTATCCAACTTGATTCCTTATATGCTATCCACACCTGAAAGCAGCAATCGAAGACTATTGTTTATGGCGAAAAAGATACACAAATTCTTAACTACTGTTTTGACTTTACAGCGAGACATGTGTATTAAACCAGCAGACAACTAAAATGTCTGTTTAAAGAGGCAACTCTTCAATATTTGAACCATACAATAATATCTAAAACTTCAAAATTGAGCATAGACTAATATATGGAAGCACAAGTTGTATTAAAGTAGCAAAAATATAATCAGAGTCAAAGTATATCACGAACAGAGGAGACGTACCGATAATATCACAGCATGCATATAAACGTCAGTCAGATATGTCAACAAACAACTGTAGGCATTTTAATTTAATAATGCGAGCATTATTACATTGCATATGTAGGAAATAACGTTCGATACTTTCTGAATGAAAAAGAAGAAATGTTACATACGGTGCAAAGGCTTCGTTATGAGATGGAGAAAGATCAACAAGGACCGTGTAAACCAAAGCTCCGAGCATCAAGAAACCTAGTGCACAAAAGATTACTCTTGCCGTTACTACAGAGGGCCCTCTTATGTGGCTCGTGGCATCCCTTAACCAAATAATTAACAAAAATTAGAAAACAAACTTGGAGAATTGACTTTACATGTAAGCACCGTACAATTTACTAAAAATTTAGATGTAACAGGATGGATTAACTACTCCCTCATCATCCATTGATCTTACTTTTTGTGATGTCTCTTTAATACGAAATATAACGGATCTTTGGATGATTCTTCAGGTGACAACTTGTAGAATTGCATAAGAATGTATCCACACGTAGCGATGCTGTAGAAAGAGTGTAAAATTTACTATGAAATCAACTTTGATGAGTACACACTGGCAGTAAGTTGGAGTAATAAATGAAAAAATGTCGCATAAATATTAACGAAAAGATACCTTCCTATAGTAAGCGTTAAGATGACGAAAACAGCTGTCAGTATCCAACTTGATTCCTTGTACAAAAACCATGCCTAATAATAACCAGTGTACAGCAACATATGAGTCTAGATGATAAATGCGTACTAATTGAAATTTTAGTTGATAAAATATGCACGATGAGTCTGTGATAACTATATATCATATCGTTTACTCAAAGTAATAACCAATCAAAAGAAACTTTAGTGGTTAGAAATGTTATTTGATTGGTGAAAAGTGTAGCTAGTGGAGATTTCTAAATTTGTGTGAATAGTTACGATGGACGCTTTGACTGAGACGGAGGGAGTAACAAAATAGCTTTTTATAAATGAAATGAGTAATCATACCCCTATAACAGCAACATATATGGAAAAATCTGCCCCTAAAGCTATTGCCCACCTGCAACAATTTTGACACAGAAGTTAGATGAGGACCAAACCGCTTACCAGGAGTCCAGGACTATTTACATTGATAACACCTCCTGAGACAAATCATGCATACCAGGACTATTTACACTCAAATTTCTAATGGAACGGTAATAATTTTTGAATAGAAGAAAAAATCCATATTAACTTTGAACTTGAAAACACCATGTTTGACTCTGACTTTTTATGCTATGGTCAATGCGTCAGTACTAAGGAACTCATGCTACAAAGTATTTCATGTTTGATGTCACGGTCGTAGTGACAAGGAGGGCAGGTTTAAGAAAATAGTTAAGTATGAGCAATTTAGTTAGGGGTGGCAAATCAAGTCGGGTCAAATTGCCGGGTCAACTAACTCAACCCGAGCAGACATGAGCCATGTAACCCAGTAAGGTAATCTGGTCAACAGGTTGACGGTCAAAATGGGTAACCTGTTAAAACACTAATGGTTTTCGATATTTTAGAATTGCAGCTGATAATTGAGGAAAAAACATACACTACAGATATTTATAAATGAACTTGCAAAATCAACTCTACTAATAAAATTGACTTGTATTACGAAAATCTCATCCTAACCCATTTACTTTCATCTCGGATTTCGGGTGGGTTCACTGTTCAGAACTGCCACCCCATAAATTCGACATCTTCACTTAGAATAAACCACCTGTTGCTCTATAATCATTCTTTTCGCTTCTGATTCATTAGTCATTTTGGTTATCCTTTCAATGAATACCAGTTGTTTACTTAACTTCATTTTTTCAATTCTTCGTAAACAGATTACGCATTTAACTAAATATAGATAGAAATGGTGGTTAATAATAAGGTAGTGTTTGAAGAAATGAGTTACCTGGCGCGCAAATTGAAACAAGAAGTAAGACCATCAATGGCGATTACATAAACAAAGGCAGCTACCATTACACATATTACTACCATCAACAATGTCCTTATTGCGACTCCCACAGATGCTGCCATTGTTTCTCTGTGTTGATTTGTGAATCTACAAGTATATTATATATATTACTGTAATCTTCTATATCTATATATAATATTAACGGAAATATCAATTCAATTATTGTTGATTAAATTAAAGTAAAAATATAATATAATAAATCAAACCACATGTATTTTTTTCAAATATATATTCACGTACATATTCATTAAAGTAAACGGATGATATCAAGGCCGGCCACATGCAAACTTTTTAACACAATCATATACCTATACAAAATTACAGTACTACTTAATACTCAGTATCAAAAAGTGTCACCTTAATTTATTGCACGAAAATGTAATTATTTATTTTTTGACGGTTTCACAGTGTGCGTAGAGTATCGAATTATTCGGTCTTTTATTGTATGTACTGAACTTGTCATTCATTTCTATTATATGCAATTTTGATACTTTTACTTATGTACCACTTGTATGAGGCCATGTGACATCATCCTAAGTTGACGGGTCACAAAAATGCATACAATAGCTGCAATAAGTTGAAGTTTGTTACCCATAATATAATCATTAATACTTTGACCAAAGGGCCTTTGGCCTATCGGTATGAGAGGAACCTTTCAACTGTGAGGTTGTAGGTTCCAGCCTCACTTGAGGCAGTGAGTGTATATATTCATAGTGGTTGTATATAACATATGTGTTAGATTGTAGGGTTTCCGTTCCATTAAAAAAAAAAGATTTCTTGAATACTTTATTGCACAATATAATTTTAGGAGATTAATTAATTTGTAACGTATCAGGCTCATTTTCATGCCAATATTTTATTAAGCTAGAAGCCTAAAGAAGTAAAGAGTAAAGGATGTCCGCGTAGCACATACCAAACATTAACTCTGATTCTCGGCATCTTGTTCTTTAATAATACTCTCTCGATCCCAAAATAATTGTTATCTAATAAAAAAAAACATTAAAAAAAAACATAATCATTATGGCTTTCTATTTCTTACTTTTTTGTAGAATGACAGTTATACTCTTAACTAATTAATTAATGTTTTTTTTTAAATTTTATAATAATAATTTCAAGTATGGGTAATATGGTAAACACGATTAAACTTTTCTATTTATTTTGAAAGTGGACAATTAATGTCAAACGTCCCAATAAAGAAACGTGAACTATATTTTTAGGACGGAGGGAGTACTAGTAATACCTGCACGTGAAATGCACGGGTCTTGTCAACTTACAATATTTGTTTATCAATGTAAGCTAGATAATAAGTGAAGGGGTATTAGGTTATAATTTTCCAAATTTTACATCTAAAAATTTATATTTAAAGCCAATGAATATGATTAGTTAAATTATTACGTAAGTCATGCAAACATTCAAAAGTTTTTCAAAATAATGAGGTATTCAATTAATAGACATAGCTAGACAACCAAAAATCACGATCCGGCCATCTTCCTCGCTCTTTGCATTTTTATTTTCTGGTAATCAGATGATATATGCATTTTCTAAACAATAATATCAGATATATACATTAAAAATAGTTACAGTGTCATATTTATCCATTTATGTCTATTTCACTAAGACAATTCTTTATTATGAATATGAGCATTGTACATTTAGCCTTCTTTTCATGAACAAGCCTAACTCTTGGCTCACTAAAAACGAAACATGAACATATAATTGATTTATTCGAAAATTTTAATTATCAAAAAGCATTTAGAGAGAATTGGTGATCATGGATTTGATCGAAATGGGAGAACACATCAAAAAGTTATCTAGTTGTTTGCAAAATTTGCTAAAGTTGGTGTTGTGTTTAATTAAGTTGTAACTACAAAATCTAGTCTAGTCTAGTATATATAACAACTCATTATCTCTTACCATATCATATACGGAGTAGCAAATTTATGCAAGGCTGTTCAGAACCTGAATTTATAATAGAGGAATGTGAATATGTGCTGTCAGTCATATAACCTTATATGACAAACACCCAATACTACGTCATTTTGGCCCAAATTAAAAATACTGACCACGTTCTCATCATCCTCCAACATCATCATGTACCATATCCTCATGATTCTAACAACAACAAGTTTTAATCTTCAATTGCTTCTGCTACTATATGTATAATGCAGTATTGCACCACCACGATCGATTTTTCTCACTCTATCTAACACCTTTCTAACAAGCATTATTCTGAACTTGTAAATGTGTAGGATCTCTGTTGCACTGAAACGCCATATATGATGCCGTTCCCGTTTCCGATACTCCTCCGAAACGGATACTCCATAGATACGCCTCTGAAACGTTTCCAAAGAACATAAACGTTTCTGTATAAGTTTCCGTGAAGTTTCTATAAAGTTTCCTTCAAGAATTGGTGGGTTAACTTTGGTGCTCAAACCATAGTTACCGGATCTCGCCGGAAGTGACAAAACTAAAAAGAAGACGATCCAGAAAGTGACAAAACTATATGAAGTAGACGATCTGGATGAAAAAGAAGAAGATAAAAAGAAGAGTGAAAAAGAAGACAATATGGATGAAGAAGACGATCTGGAACCATGGCCGATCTGGATCTGTGCCAAAGAGAGAGAAAATGTGCTTTTCAATACTAAAATTTACATTATGGGTCCTTCATATTTACACTAAATTACTTGTCTATCTTTAATTAAGTTTCCTAGTTACTTTGAGCCCTTCTTTGTTTAAATATTACAAACTTTTATGTATAGTTTACATCAATATATATCTATCTTGGAATTTCTTTAATATATATATATACTTTTTTGTATTTTATATTTGTCGTATCTTTGACGTATCCGTATCTTGAAATTTTGATTTTTGCCATTTCCCGTATCCGTTTCCGTGCAACATAGTGTAGGATGATACCTGAACTCGACAAAATGACTAATTTACTACCCTGCCTCACCCGACTCAGTCATGTGCAAATCATGTTACATTTTTTCAGTTAATATTTAACGAGCTAGATATTAGAAAAGGGATAAACGAAATTGGGAAGTCAAACAGGTGAACTCCATGTCAAATTAGAGAAAAACCTAATTCACAAATTAATTAAAGAATAAATTAATATCTTGTGTCGACTCTTTTGATGTTCGTGATACAAGAGACGATTTGTATTTGGTTTATTTTTGTCCAATTCCATTCATAACTTTAATTATTTTTATTAGAGTTAATTACGCCGTTCGTCCTTATGGTTTCATGCAAAATACTGATTTAATCCTTTTAACTTTTTAATTACGTTGATAGTCCTTATTTTTGAAACTTGTTGCGTAAATGGTCCTTTAAGCTAACCACTGTTAAACAACTCAGTTAAATCATATCATGTGCAACGCACGTGAGGGTACTCTAGACATTTTACAATTTTTATTAATTTTTAATATTGTTTAATTCTCTAATACAAATAAAAATGAAGAGATGAGAAAAACAAGTTCAACAACCATCTACCACCACTCCACCTTGACCACCGATCGTCATCACCTAAAACTCAACATCCATTTTTAATTTTAACTTCTAAATCTTAATCTTCCGTTACAAAGAAAACAACAATAAAGATTAAAAAAAAATCCTCATGAAAGGCAGAAATAGAAATCTTTTTGGATATGAGTTTTAGATAGTTTAATGGCGAGATCTGAGTTCATGTATGGGATTAGTATGGCGGCGCAAGCCCATCAACCGCCTCATACCTTCGCCATCACAGATCGCTCCACCTCATTTCACCACCAGCAGCCACCAAACCACCACGAGCAAACACCGCAACTCAAACGATCACGGCAACCACCGGCCACCACCGCAACTCTCTTTCTCTTCTTTTCGGTTAATTTTATCGCCGGTGTTCAACCATCGGTCCCCACCACAGCTCCGTTTTTGTTTCCTTTTTATTTTCGAAATCTGGCCGCCAGTAATGGACTAATGATTGCGGTAAAGAAATAGAGTTTATTGTTAGATATGGCCACCGAAATTTCCTCATCTACATGTTAGATCTAGGGTTAGGTCTGTGTGTTTATGTGTATATATATGTGTAGATATTGAGGCCTGAATGTATATACGGAGTATCTTTTAGGCCCTGTTTGGTTCGCAGAATGTTTTTGAAGGAATTGGAATCTGTCAAAGGAATTGGAATCCGAATGAATTGGAATATGAAAGAATTAGAATATGATGTAATTGGAATCTGAATGTGCTAGAATCAGTCACATTTGATTAGACAGAATTGGAATGGAATTCATATTAATAATAATAAAAATATAAATAAATTAAATTATTAAAATATACAATTGGTTAAAATTTATAATAAAATAATATTAATTTTTTTTACTTATATATAAATAGTTACATATTTTATAAATAATTAATATCAATGGTAAAATGAAATTAATTATTAAATTTATTTAGGTATATAATTAATTGCAAATTCAATTATGAAAGTAACATATATTAATATTAAAAGATTATATAATATAAAACTTTATAAAAATATTTTTATAATATAGTTATATATTTTATATAATATAAAATATAAATATAAATAACATTAAAATAATATTTAATTAATAATAGGTAGTAATAAAAAAAATTAAAAATGAATTTTTTAATCATCAATCTGAATTCCAATGAAATTACAAGTACTCCATCCAATATGCTAAGGAATCTGAATTCCTTTGTCTGAAGAAATTCAAAGGATTCCAATTCCTTTCAATTCTGTGAAACAAACGTAATGTACTGGAATCTGAATTCCATTCTGCCAACCAAACAGGATATGGAATGGAATTTAGATTCCAATTCCATCAGATTCCAACGAATTCTGTGAACCAAACATGCCCTTAGTGAATATGTGTGTACTTATATATATGTAGAAGGGTTTATGGACCAAATCGCCAACGTACTTTATTTTTTGTCCCAATGTCACCAATGAACCGATTTTATTACCAAGGTCGACACCAAACTTTTTACTTTTGTCTCAATGTCACCAACGAACTAATTTTATTACCAATGTCGACAACGAACTTGTTAAATATTTTTTGAGGTCACCAAAATACATTTTTTTTAACGAGCTACGTTTTGAATTTGTTGATATGGTGTTGCCATGTCATTTCATTTATGTGACCAGGCTTCCACGTAAGCTAAACTTGTACATGTATGGTTAATTCTTCTTCTCCTATCGAATAACATGTAATTTTTGATTGCTTTACGATAATCACCACTTTTCGAGTGAATCTAAACGAAATTACTACTCTCTCTTTTTTTTATCAAAAACGTAACCCAAAATTACATGTTAGTCGGTCGGAGAAGATGAAGTTAACCATACGTGTACATGTTTAGCTTACATGGAAGTCTGGTCACATAAATAAAATGCATGGCAACACCACACCAACAAATTCAAAACGTAGCTCATTAAAAAAAGTATTTTGGTGACCTCAAAACATATTTAACAAGTTCGTTGACGACATTGGTAATAAAATTAGTTCGTTGTTGACATTGAGACAAAAGTAAAAAGTTTGGTGTCGACCTTGGTAATAAAACCGGTTCATTGGTGACATTGGGACAAAAAGTAAAGTACGTTGGCGATCTGGTCCATAAACCCTATGTAGAATATTATGTATTTTGGGTTTGATTGATGTTGAGATTGATTTTCAAAAAATTGATAATTGGTAAGTTCTAATTTTATAGCCGTTGTTAACTACTGTAGCTTCAAGATTAAAGATGAAGAAAGAGCTGCAAATTAAAAAGTTAAAGGAGAAGGATAAATTGACCAGAGTACCCTCATGTGCAAGTCACATGACACTTTTTAACCGAGTTGTTTAATGGTCGTTAGCTTAAAAGACCATCTACGCAACAAGTTTCAAAAATAAGGACTATCAACGTAATTAAAAAGTTTAAAGGATAAACCAGTATTTTGCATGAAACCATAAGGACGAACGGCGTAATTAACTCTTTTTATTATTATGAGAATATGATAGAATGAAGGATTGGTTGAAACAAAGATGAAATTGAAGACTGATGAAGTAAGAAGCTTTCCTAAATATCAATATTAATTAATGCTTCTTATTGTTCACAAGAGCCATAAGAGCACACGGTACGCGGTGACATGGCATCAGTGTTCTACGACGAGAACGTCGGGCATCGGCGTTCTGCCAGCCCGTGCCGGCGTTCTCGCAAAATTTCGAAGCCACCGTTCGTATACCGACGCTGGAGAAACACAACGTTCAAGCTCTTATTTTGTTTTTCTATTTCTTTTTCATGCGGATCTCACGTGTTGTTATTTTGTTTTCTTTCTATTTTTGTTTTTTACCGATAAAGTTTTCTTCTCATTTGTTTTCTTGTTCATTTGTACATGACAACAAACTTTTACTACTCGAACTTTATTTGGATGTATATAACTGATATTCAATTATCACCTAAAAATAGGGATGAGAAAAAAAACCGAAATACCGAAACCGAACTGGTACCAAACCGGACAGGTACCGACCGTTACAAATGGTACGGTATTCGATTTTTGATTTGGGGCAAAAAAAACCCGGTACCAACCGGTTGGTACCATGCACACCAAAATACCTAAACCGAACCGGAACCGCACCGGACCGGTATCAACCGATACAAATGGTATGGTATTCGGTTTTTGATTTGGGACAAAAAAAATCGGTACTAACCGGTCGGTACCGGTATGGTACCAATCTCACCCCTACCTAAAAATATCACGGGTGTTGTTTTTAATTTTAGGACTTGTATTGTGTCACACCCCCAAAACCGGTAATCGCGTTTAATGATAGTTTAGCGGAAGCTTTTAGTTAATTTGCGGAAGCATTTTCATAATAGTTTAAAACAGCGGGGGCACTGACAGATTCAATAGTGCATTCACCGTTACAGAGCGTATGATCACACAGAACATATATATATTTAAGATGCCATAAGTTCAAAGTTATTACAAAAGATACGACTTATAAAGTCGTACATAAGTAGGGTTGTCAAAGACAACATAAGTATTTGAAAATAGAAGTTTATAAAAGAGGGATTTCATAAGTATAACCAATGGAATTGATAATACAAAGGAAATCCAAGTGTTCCAAAAGTGGCATCATAAATAGTCGGGTAGCCTACGTCCCTTATGCATGCAGATGTACCTGAGTCCTAATTCCCTGAAAAACATAGTAAACCGTCAACATTGAATGTTGAGTGAATTCACAGGTTTAGTGTGAATGTATTAAATCAAGTTTTGTATAAATCATTCATGTACACAAACAAAATGTTTATATGTAAATAGGAAACACAAGTTTAATCATAAACATTTTCTAATAAGTAGTCGCAGGATATACAGGTTTATCAAATAAGTAAACATATCCATTTCAATAGTTAAAGGAAAATCAGATTTAGCAGTCAAGCAAACATTTTCCAACAGATAGTTAACAGGAACTCAAGTTTAACAATAAGGTAAACGTTCCAAAAATAATTGTTGCAGGAAACACAGGTTTAACATTTAAGTAAACATTTCCTATAAATAGTTGTTTTGTGGGGAAACCAAGTTTTTCCATATTAAGGCAAACGTTTCCTATAGTAGTCACGAGTAGGAACACCTGTCCTAACAATCATCACAGGGAATACCCTTCCCAAAACAATTTGTACTTAGTTGTATAGTTATGTGGGAAATTTAGACTATAATCCCTCTAAGGTGAGCTAAACCTTTAGAGTTAAAGTGACGACACCTAGTACTATAAGCAAACCACGACTAGTTGTTTTGTTGTTGCCTCAGTAACATCTTAAGTATACACTCCTCCTTACGACTGTCGTCGATGGGGTTGGAATGACCAACGAGTAATATCCTGGGAGGGTTGTCAAATCGATAGTACTATCTGTATACTCAGTGGCTAGAGTCACCTAGCTAATGGTTATAGGTTGCAAGCACTGGGACTTATGTGCACTACAACTACCTCACGTAAATCTAGGATCGTACCAAGATCTGTTGTCTTATTCCCAAAAAGTTGTGAAAACGTTTCATATAATTAATTTAAGTTAATTCAATATGAAAACATTATATAGAAACAGTTCAAGTTTGATAGCATGAAAGAAATCCTGTTATTCAGTTTCACACAATAGCATGCAGCGCAATACATAAAGCATATAGCATGTTATATCACATTGTTCTATGTTTTCCACCCCTGGTTTTAAAAGCATTTAAAACGATAAAAGATAGGGACTGTGAACTCACGTGTAGCAAGTCTTCAGCAAAATAGATAGCTAGTAAACAATCCAAACGCGTCTCTCAAATACCTAGACGCAAATAATAATACTTCGTATAAGTATATGGATTATTTGTTAAGTTAAAATGTTTATAACATTTTGTTGTTGGTGACAATTAAATTTGACAATGCGTTGTGTATAAGTATAAATTTAAATATACTTATTAGTTGAATATATATATTCTATTATATATATTAGTTGTCGTCATTGTTAATATCCATATATATATATATAAATGTCGTTTGTAAATGTCGCGAATATAAACCTAGTTGTCGTTTATGTTTTAAGAAACATAATCTTGTTTGTTATATAAAAATATAACTTGTTTTCATTCATCGTATATATATATAAATACACTTTGTTTAAGTTTCGTATTTATTTAAAATATATAAATTGTCGTATCGTGTATATAAATCTTCCATTTATATAGTTTGTACTAACTAAGTTAAATCGTTCCATTTATTTCGTCATGTTATATATATGTTGTCCGTTAGTTTATATATATATAAATTGTATTTGTCTCAAATTTTGTCGCTTACTAATTGTCCGTATCATAATGTCTCACAATCATGTCCGTGTTAATACTAAGTCTCGTGTCGTATTATTTTATAACATTATTTGAATAAATATCGTATAAAACATTGTCCCGTGGTCGTGTACAATTTTAGTACCAAATTTAGTGTCGTAAAGTTTTATAAAAATTATAATCATAACAATAATTTTAAGTCGTATATTCGTTAAATGTTTGTATTATTTACAAAAATTTGGTCGTATTCGTTTGTTCCGTCGTAGATATATATATATCCGTACTATTTGTCGTTGTGTGTATATATATATATATATATATATATATAAATGTATATCTATAATTAATATTATTAATAAGATTAATATTAGTTAGTTAATAATATTGATTAATTAATTAATATTGATGACTTGCTATTTATAGCAAGTACCAATTATAGCAAGTTTTTGTGTTACATACCCATTCGGGTAGTTAGGCATAACCGGCCGGGTATCATCATTTCACCCGTTCGGGTGGGTTACCTCACCCGTCCGGGTTTGGTTTCTCACCCGTTCGGGTGTCGTCGTCCATGTTCTGTGTTCAGTTTCGTAGTCCAACTTCAGTCCAGATTTTTCATAAGTTTTTACTATTGTTTTGAGTTGTAACTTCTACAAATGTTTTCACTAACATAATATAAGTTTCATCTATAAGGTTTTACCCATTTTTATACCAAATATTATGTACAGAGCACTTATTTTTAGGTTCTTTATCAAAGTTCCATTTTTACATATATCATTTGAACTTAGTAATCAACTACAAGATTTCTTGTTAAAATCATATTACGACAACTTTTTCATACATAATAATCAAGTCAAAATCAAAGTAATATATAAAATGTATGTATGAAAAATAAAGTTTGGAACCTCACAGTGGGTTTAAAAGGTGTCGATGATGATGATGACGGATGATGATGATAATGATCAAGAAACCATTTTGTTGTGTTTGATTTGGGTGATGTTTGTGAAGAAGGTGAAGATGAAGAAAATGGTGTTGCTTCCTGCTTCTCCTTGTTCTTCTGCTCGCTCCAGTACACACACACACACAAAGAGATGAAATTTTTAGGTGAAGTGAATTATTGAGATGGAGAGGAAGTGTATAAGAGAAGGTTTTTGGTTCCAAATTTCAAACCGAGGTAAGGTGGGAGTACGAGTGTGTCGCCAGATATTTTACTAAGTGTATTATTGGTAGTTTGTGGTACATTAATTTCGTGTACGGGTATAATTTGTGGTACTTCGGGTGTAACTAAATTACTCGTTAGTTTAATCTTTATTTTAAACTTAGTAATTTATAATCATAAAAATGAAATACTTTGTTAAAAGTATTAATAAAATTAGTCACAGTAAAAGTACTGTGTAGTTAAACTGCGTGCCAGATTTCAGTCAAATTTGGAAATCATATTTTGAGGTAATGTTCTACACATTAAAACAGTAACTAGCGAAATAATACTTTTATTATTTTGAACCTCTAGGCACGTTTTAAAATTGTTTCTGTTCGCGTAACGTGTACCAAAAAGTCATTTAAATGAGTCCATCTTATTTTCGTACTAATACTTTTATATAATAATTTCAAACCAAAATTATTCAAAAGTATTTTGAAGTTCATTTCGGAACTTTATTAATTTTGCGTTTAATACGTTTATTATAAAACGTATAATTTGTTATATTATCTCAATAATATAATTATCTAATAGTTGTAATTAATAATTTTCGAATTATTAATTATTTTGTATCACCAACATTTATTGTATTTAGTTTGTCGAGTTTTATATGTTCATATCGTACGTAATTATATATACACATATATAACTACAATCAAATACGTCACGTATCACATAGTAAGTTTATCAAAAACTTAACACAAAAGTTGTTTTGAATTCACTAGTCAGGGAATTACTCTAGGTAATGTATGTAATTAGGTTAAGTATGTACCCTAATTGGAGGATTGTCACATTCTCCCCCTGTTAGCGAAATCTCGTCCCGAGATTTAAGTTGAGTCATTTGTGACTGTCGTTTGCTCAAACAGGTGAGGGTACTTCTTTCTTATCTCATCCTCACGTTCCCAAGTAAACTCTGGGCCATGCTTCGAGTTCCAACGGATTTTGACGAGTTTGATTCGCTTATTTCGAACTTTCTGTGTTTTTGTATCAACTATTTCGATTGGTTCCTCCACAAAGTTAAGCTTTGAGTTAATGAAGACTTCGTCAGGAGGTATAATTAATGTTTCGTCGAAAATACACTTCTTCAAATTACACACATGAAAAGTGTCGTGAATACTACTAAGCTCTTGTGGCAACTTTAGTTTGTAGGCAACAGGACCAATCCTCGCAAGGATCTCAAAAGGTCCAACATATCGCGGGTTCAGTTTTCCTCGTTTGCCAAATCGTGCTATCCCTTTCCAAGGCCATACTTTGAGTAGAACCCTGTCTCCTACTTGAAACTCAAGAGGTTTACGGCGGTTATCGGCGTAACTCTTTTGTCTATCTCTTGCCGCTTTCAATCGGTTAAGTACTTGAGATATCTTGTCTGTGGTTTCTTGGACAAGTTCGGGTCCGGATAGTTGTCTGTCATCCAACTCTGCCCAACAGAGTGGGGATCGGCACTTGCGTCCATACAACGCCTCAAACGGTGCCATCTGTATACTGGTGTGATAACTATTGTTGTAGGAGAACTCAGCTAAGGGGAGATGAGTATCCCAATTTCCTCCAAAGTCAATCACACATGCTCGCAACAAATCTTCGAGCGTTTGAATCGTTCGTTCACTCTGGCCATCTGTTTGCGGATGATAGGCCGTACTCATATCGAGCCGAGTACCTAAAGCCTATTGTAGCGTTTGCCATAAACGAGATGTGAATCTGCTATCTCTATCAGATATAATCGATAGTGGCACGCCGTGCCGAGAAACGACTTCTTTGATATAGATCTTTGCTAGTTTCTCAAGTTTGTCAGTCTCTTTGAAAGCAATGAAATGGGCTGATTTCGTCAGTCTATCGACAATCACCCATATTGAATCAACTCCAGTTGATGTCTTTGGTAGCTTCGTGAAGAAATCCATCGTTATGTGCTCCCATTTCCATTGTGGCATCTCTGGTTGTTGCAAAAGTCCTGAAGGTTTTTGATACTCAACCTTGACCTTTGAACAAGTTAGACATTTGCTGACATAAGTAGCAATGTCTCTCTTCATGTTAGGCCACCAATAGAATCCTTTCACATCTTGGTACATTTTATCTGCTCCAGGATGAATAGAGTAGTTGGACTTGTGAGTTTCGTCCAAAATCATCTTACGTAGTTCATCGTCACACGGTACCCAAATCCTATTCATGAAGTATAAAACTCCATTCTCTTTTGTTTCAAGCTGTTTCCCCATTCCTTTCAGGGATTCGTCTTTCATGCGCTCGACGGTGAAAGCTAATTGTTGCGCGTCGCGAATTTGAGTAATGAGATTCGAGTGGATTGTTAACACCAAGGCTCGAACTCTGCGAGGCTTAACGTTACCTTTACGACTCAGGGCATCTGCTACTACATTAGCCTTGCCCGGATGGTACTTAATCTCACAGTCGTAATCATTCAGCAATTCGACCCAACGTCTCTGTCTCATGTTGAGCTCTTTCTGGTCGAATATGTGTTGTAGACTCTTGTGGTCAGTGAAAATTTTATACTTTGTGCCATATAAGTAGTGTCTCCAAATCTTCAATGCAAAAACGACTGCTCCTAACTCTAAGTCATGAGTTGTATAGTTCTTCTCGTGAATCTTCAATTAACGAGATGCATAAGCAATAACTTTGTCGTTTTGCATGAGAACACAACCTAATCCTTGATGTGAGGCGCCATAATAAACAATGAAGTTCTCGGTTCCCTCAGGTAAGGATAGAATCGGTGCGGTGCTCAACTTTTGTTTCAACAGTTGGAAGGCGTTCTCTTGTTTCTCTCCCCATTCGAATTTCTTATCCTTCTACGTTAAGGTGGTGAGTGACTGGGCTATTTTGGAAAAATTCTCTATAAATCGTCGGTAATAGCCAGCCAAACCAAGAAATTGTCGAATCTCTGTGGGGGTTTCCGGTGCTTTCCAATTCTTAATCGATTCTATTTTGGACGGGTCCACATGAATTCCCTTGTCGTTGATCACGTGACCTAGGAAATGAACCTCTCTAATCCAAAATTCGCATTTGGAGAACTTAGCATACAGTTTCTCGTTCTCAAGTAGTTGGAGGATAAGTCTCAAATGCTGTTCGTGATCCTCTTTCGTCTTTGAGTGAATCAAAATATCGTCAATGAACACAATGACAAACTTATCTAAGTAAGGCTTGCACACTCGGTTCATGAGATCCATGAATACTGCCGGCGCGTTAGTCAATCCAAACGGCATGACTAGGAACTCACAATGACCATAACGAGTCCTAAACGCTGTCTTCGGCACATCCTCTTCTCGAACCTTCAGTTGATGGTTACCAAAACGAAGATCGACCTTCGAGTAGTAACTTGATCCTTGTAGCTGATCAAAAAGATCGTCAATGCGAGGTAACGGATATCGGTTCTTGATAGTTACTTTATTCAACTCTCTGTAGTCAATGCACATCCGCATGGATCCATCCTTCTTCTTGACAAACAAAACCGGAGCTCCCCAAGGTGAAAAGCTCGGTCGGATGAATCCTAAGTCTAAAAGCTCCTGCAACTGTGTAGACAGTTCTTGCATCTCTGATGGAGCTAGACGATAAGGTGAGCGAGCGATTGGTGCGGCTCCAGGCACCAGATCGATGCGAAACTCGACTTGTCGCGGAGGTGGTAATCCTGGAAGATCATCAGGAAACACTCCCGGATAGTCACGCACTACAGGTATGTCGTCTAAGCGTTTCTCTACGGGTTTCTTTTCCACAACATGCGCCAAAAATGCTGGATATCCCTTGCGGAGATATTTACAAGCTTTTAAGCAATTAATAGTTTTGACAGTGCTCGTCCTCTTATCTCCTTGTATCACCAAAGTTTCTCCAGTTGACAATGGTAAACGTACTATTTTATCAAAGCAAACAATCTCTGCACGATTTTTCGACAACCAGTCCATACCGACTACGATGTCAAAACTTCCCAACTCAACCGGTAGTAAGTCTATTTTGAAAAGATGACCCTCCAATGCTAGAGTACATCCTGGTACTATTTCTCCTGATTCAATTAACCTACCATCGGCTAGTTCCAAGGTGTACTTATTGTCTAGTTTACAAGATCTTACTTCTAATAGTGGTCTAAAGTCCTTAGATACAAAACTCAAATCGGCGCCAGAATCGAATAATACGGAGGCATAATGATCGTTAACTAGAAACGTACCAGTGACAGTGTTGGGGTCCTGGCGTGCCTCTTGCGCTCCAACGACAAATGCACGACCCCTAGCTGGCTGGATGTTGGCATTTCCACGATTGTTGTTGTTGTTCGGGTTTGCATTGCGGTTTTGATTGTTTTGATTACCATGGTTCAGTTTGGGGCACTTGTTTCGGAAATGGCCTTGCTCGCCACATTCGAAACATCCATTAGCGGGTCGATCCCTAATTGCTTGAGTGGTAGGGTTCGCTCTACAGTATTGGGCCATATGCCCCCAGCGTTTGCAATTCCCACAGAAAGTACAGTCACCATCATGGTGACGTTCACACTTGCCACACTTGGGCTTACTCCCCATGTAAGTCTTTTGTTCAGCAGTAGTGGCAATGTAGGCTTTCGTGGTACTAGCATGCTTCTTATTCTTGTGACCCTGACGGTCATTCCACTTGCGTTTTCCTTTCCCAGCATCAGCATTGCTGGATTCAACCTTTCCAGTAGCAGCTTTCTTAGTGAGGTTTCCCATTCTGAGAGCCTCATCAGTCAAACGCTGTGCTAGTTCCACAGCACTCTTAAAAGTAGCAGGATTTGATGATGTTACCAAACTTTGAATTTGTGGCACTAAACCCCAGATATACCTTTCAGTGCGCTTGTACTCAGGGGTGACCATGTGAGGTACAAGGCGAGCCAGTTCTTGAAATCTGGTGGTATATCCTGTGATATCAGCACCAACCATAGCAATGTTCCAAAGCTCAGTCTCAATCTTCTGCAGCTCACTGCGGGGACAAAACTCTTCCATGACCATAGCTTTCAAAGTTTCCCAAGTCAGTGCATGAGCGGCTGGACGTCCAAGTGCTTGTCTTTGGCTGTTCCACCAGGTCAAAGCCTTATCACAAAACGTGCATGCAGCATACATTACCATGTCTTCACGGGCACACTTGCTAATATCTAGCACAGACTCCATTTTCTCTATCCAATGGATGATTCCAATGGCACCTTCAGTACCATGGAAATGGCTAGGTTTGCAAGCTAGGAATGTTTTGTATGAACATCCCTTTTGAGTGCTCTCAGGGTTACTGCCAGATACTATCGGGTCGGTATCTCTACTACCGCTACGGTTTTGGTCAGTGTCATACTGAGCAAGGGCTTCAGCAATCCTTCGGCTGACCATTTGTTCGGTAGTTTCCTCAATAGTAGGAGGTGGTGAGGGGTTTCGTTGGCTGTTCCTGGTGTTTCTACGTTTAGGCGGCATGATTCAGTCCTAATCACACACAAGAAACACTCGTAAGATACCAAATCAAGTCATCACTCATAAAGTATGTGATAAATATAAATATAGTATGAAGTCAATCACCAATTGATATCATTCATAATGTACACAGTGATGTAAACCAAACATAAGTTATATATCATAATCATGGGTTAATTGTCGTTACATAAGTTTTGTACAAAGATGGGATTTACTACAAAATATACCCATCGGATCAAACATGATCTACAAAATGTGACGGATTTAACCTATACATCCATCTAGTCAAAAGTCAACCCAAATACATCATAACTATAGTCCTAATACATCATACATACGGTCTAAAAGAAATACGGTAGACTCCATCCCACAATCATCCTAACAGCTGCCATCAACACACAGAATCCAACTGCGGTACCTACAGTCTCCAAACGACTCTCTAGTCGGATCAGACGTGCTCTAGTAGCATCGGCAGACTCCCTGTCTACCTCGATATGCAACTCAGAAGTCGCAAGGCGTCCATATATCGCCAGCACATCATCGTCAAGACGAGAGGCGTCACTGCGCATCACTCGGATAGTAGACTGCGTACCAAAATGAAATCCCAGCAAGGTACGAATGACTGCGACCACAGTAGGGACTGTGAGCTCCAGAGGCTCCTCGGTCAAATGTAGAGATGTCGGTGTGCGAGATGACTCTCCAGTCTCATAAGTGGAAGGAATCCTCTCTATGGTCCTCCAGTGGCGTAGTATGCGTGGCATCCAGTCCAGATGCGGAACTCTAGCTCTCGGTGTCTGCTGATCACAGCGGATCTCTCGCTCCTCAGTCATCGGCTCCTTGCCGCGAGACGATGAGGGTCCTACGGGAAAATCTCTGACACACGACAGTGTGTCCTCCTAGGTGTAGGCCGATAAGAAGACTCTCCAATAAGGTGGCGTCTAGACAGGGAAATAGATCCTAACATACGGGTAGCAGGATCAGTGGATGGCAATGGTGGAGTGGCTATCGAACCATCTAAAGTATCTCTAGGAAGTGTGGGTGGGTAAACCTCCTCAGACACGACTGTAGCAATCCCGTCGTATGACTCCTCCGTGGGCTCCTCCTCAGTATCAGAATCAGTGATGTAAATAGGTGCGTGTCTCGACATGCCTAGTCAAAGAATCGTGTGTGACGTGTCAGACGTATGCAATAGTATGAATGCAGAAATGTGTTAGCCAAGGCTATAGTCTAGGTCTCTAAGGTTTTCAGTTACTTAAAGACTTCTAGTTCTCTATAACCAATGGCTCTGATACCAAGTTCTGTCACACCCCCAAAACCGGTAATCGCGTTTAATGATAGTTTAGCGGAAGCTTTTAGTTAATTTGCGGAAGCATTTTCATAATAGTTTAAAACAGCGAGGGCGCTGACAGATTCAATAGTGCATTCACCGTTACAGAGCGTATGATCACACAGAACATATATATATTTAAGATGCCATAAGTTCAAAGTTATTACAAAAGATACGACTTATAAAGTCGTACATAAGTAGGGTTGTCAAAGACAACATAAGTATTTGAAAATAGAAGTTTATAAAAGAGGGATTTCATAAGTATAACCAATGGAATTGATAATACAAAGGAAATCCAAGTGTTCCAAAAGTGGCATCATAAATAGTCGGGTAGCCTACGTCCCTTATGCATGCAGATGTACCTGAGTCCTAATTCCCTGAAAAACATAGTAAACCGTCAACATTGAATGTTGAGTGAATTCACAGGTTTAGTGTGAATGTATTAAATCAAGTTTTGTATAAATCATTCATGTACACAAACAAAATGTTTATATGTAAATAGGAAACACAAGTTTAATCATAAACATTTCCTAATAAGTAGTCGCAGGATATACAGGTTTATCAAATAAGTAAACATATCTATTTCAATAGTTAAAGGAAAATCAGATTTAGCAGTCAAGCAAACATTTTCCAACAGATAGTTAACAGGAACTCAAGTTTAACAATAAGGTAAACGTTCCAAAAATAATTGTTGCAGGAAACACAGGTTTAACATTTAAGTAAACATTTCCTATAAATAGTTGTTTTGTGGGGAAACCAAGTTTTTCCATATTAAGGCAAAAGTAGTCACAGGTAGGAACACCTGTCCTAACAATCATCACAGGGAATACCCTTCCCAAAACAATTTGTACTTAGTTGTATAGTTATGTGGGAAATTTAGACTATAATCCCTCTAAGGTGAGCTAAACCTTTAGAGTTAAAGTGACGACACCTAGTACTATAAGCAAACCACGACTAGTTGTTTTGTTGTTGCCTCAGTAACAACTTAAGTATACACTCCTCGTTACGACTGCCGTCGATGGGGTTGGAATGACCAACGAGTAATATCCTGGGAGGGTTGTCAAATCGATAGTACTATCTGTATACTCAGTGGCTAGAGTCACCTAGCTAATGGTTATAGGTTGCAAGCACTGGGACTTATGTGCACTACAACTACCTCACGTAAACCTAGGATCGTACCAAGATCTATTGTCTTATTCCCAAAAAGTTGTGAAAACATTTCATATAATTAATTTAAGTTAATTCAATATGAAAACATTATATAGAAACAGTTCAAGTTTGATAGCATGAAAGAAATCCTGTTATTCAGTTTCACATAATAGCATGCAGCGCAATACATAAAGCATATATCATGTTATATCACATTGTTCTATGTTTTCCACCCCTGGTTTTAAAAGCATTTAAAACGATAAAAGATAGGGGCTGTGAACTCATGTGTAGCAAGTCTTCAGCAAAATAGATAGCTAGTAAACAATCCAAACGCGTCCCTCAAATACCTAGACGCAAATAATAATACTTCGTATAAGTATATGGATTATTTGTTAAGTTAAAATGTTTATAACATTTTGTTGTTGGTGACAATTAAATTTGACAATGCGTTGTGTATAAGTATAAATTTAAATATACTTATTAGTTGAATATATATATTCTATTATATATATTAGTTGTCGTCATTGTTAATATCCATATATATATATATATATATATATATATATATATATATATATATATATATATATATATATATATATAATGTCGTTTGTAAATGTCGCGAATATAAACCTAGTTGTCGTTTATGTTTTAAGAAACATAATCTTGTTTGTTATATAAAAATATAACTTGTTTTCATTCATCGTATATATATATAAATACACTTTGTTTAAGTTTCGTATTTATTTAAAATATATAAATTGTCGTATCGTGTATATAAATCTTCCATTTATATAGTTTGTACTAACTAAGTTAAATCGTTCCATTTATTTCGTCTCGTTATATATATGTTGTCCGTTAGTTTATATATATATAAATTGTATTTGTCTCAAATTTTGTCGCTTACTAATTGTCCGTATCATAATATCTCACAATCGTGTCCGTGTTAATACTAAGTCTCGTGTCGTATTATTTTATAACATTATTTGAATAAATATCGTATAAAACATTGTCCCGTGGTCGTGTACAATTTTAGTACCAGATTTAGTGTCGTAAAGTTTTATAAAAGGGTAAAGTATCTGGAAATGCAACTAACTTGTACCAAATCTCTATTGTGTGTACCCAACTTACGTATGCTATTTTTAATGCAACCAACTTTCAAAAAATGTCTATTGTGTGTACTTTGATGACGTGGCGAGCTCAGAGCGTGCCACGTGGCGTATGATAGAGTGACATGAGCTTGCCACATCATCAAATTACACACAATAGACATTTTTTGAAAGTTGGTTGCATTAAAAATAGCATACGTAAGTTGGGTACACACAATAGAGATTTGGTACAAGTTAGTTGCATTTCCAGATACTTTACCCTTTATAAAAATTATAATCATAACAATAATTTTAAGTCGTATATTCGTTAAATGTTTGTATTATTTACAAAAATTTGGTCGTATTCGTTTGTTCCGTCGTAGATATATATATATCCGTACTATTTGTCGTTGTGTGTATATATATATATATATATATATATATATAAATGTATATCTATAATTAATATTATTAATAAGATTAATATTAGTTAGTTAATAATATTGATTAATTAATTAATATTGATGACTTGCTATTTATAGCAAGTACCAATTATAGCAAGTTTTTGTGTTACATACCCATTCGGGTAGTTAGGCATAACCGGCCGGGTATCATCATTTCACCCGTTCGGGTGGGTTACCTCACCCGTCCGGGTTTGGTTTCTCACCCGTTCGGGTGTCGTCGTCCCTGTTCTGTGTTCAGTTTCGTAGTCCAACTTCAGTCCAGATTTTTCATAAGTTTTTACTATTGTTTTGAGTTGTAACTTCTACAAATGTTTTCACTAACATAATATAAGTTTCATCTATAAGGTTTTACCCATTTTTATACCAAATATTATGTACAGAGCACTTATTTTTAGGTTCTTTATCAAAGTTCCATTTTTACATATATCATTTGAACTTAGTAATCAACTACAAGATTTCTTGTTAAAATCATATTACGACAACTTTTTCATACATAATAATCAAGTTAAAATCAAAGTAATATATAAAATGTATGTATGAAAAATAAAGTTTGGAACCTCACAGTGGGTTTAAAAGGTGTCGATGATGATGATGATGATGGATGATGATGATAATGATCAAGAAACCATTTTGTTGTGTTTGATTTGGGTGATGTTTGTGAAGTGTGTGAAGATGAAGAAAATGGTGTTGCTTCCTGCTTCTCCTTGTTCTTCTGCTCGCTCCAGTACACACACACACAAAGAGATGAAATTTTTAGGTGAAGTGAATTATTGAGATGGAGAGGAAGTGTATAAGAGAAGGTTTTTGGTTTCAAATTTCAAACCGAGGTAAGGTGGGAGTACGAGTGTGTCTCCAGATATTTTACTAAGTGTATTATTGGTAGTTTGTGGTACATTAATTTCGTGTACGGGTATAATTTGTGGTACTTCGGGTGTAACTAAATTACTCGTTAGTTTAATCTTTATTTTAAACTTAGTAATTTATAATCATAAAAATGAAATACTTTGTTAAAAGTATTAATAAAATTAGTCACAGTAAAAGTACTGTGTAGTTAAACTGCGTGCCAGATTTCAGTCAAATTTGGAAATCATATTTTGAGGTAATGTTCTACGCATTAAAACAGTAACTAGCGAAATAATACTTTTATTATTTTGAACCTCTAGGCACGTTTTAAAATTGTTTCTGTTCGCGTAACGTGTACCAAAAAGTCATTTAAATGAGTCCATCTTATTTTCGTACTAATACTTTTATATAATAATTTCAAACCAAAATTATTCAAAAGTATTTTGAAGTTCATTTCGGAACTTTATTAATTTTGCGTTTAATACGTTTATTATAAAACGTATAATTTGTTATATTATCTCAATAATATAATTATCTAATAGTTGTAATTAATAATTTTCGAATTATTAATTATTTTGTATCACCAACATTTATTGTATTTAGTTTGTCGAGTTTTATATGTTCATATCGTACGTAATTATATATACACATATATAACTACAATCAAATACGTCACGTATCACATAGTAAGTTTATCAAAAACTTAACACAAAAGTTGTTTTGAATTCACTAGTCAGGGAATTACTCTAGGTAATGTATGTAATTAGGTTAAGTATGTACCCTAATTGGAGGATTGTCACATATTGCATTTTTAATTTTTAGGACTTGTATTGCATTTTTAATTTTTAGGACTTGTATTGCATTTTTAATGAATAAAATGTTGTTTATTTAATTTATTTGTTTTTTATATATTAATTAATACAATTATATTTATTAAAAAATCAAATAAAACAAATAATAAAAAACTCCAGAACACTGTCCAGAACACTGAGAATTCAGTTTCACCATACCACAAAATCCTCACTTTCAACATTCTCCAGAACATTGTCCCAGAACACCGACATCACACCCTGTGCTCTAAGAATGCCACCTGTTTCGATGAATGCAAGTATTTCACCTGTTGCTCCGATATGTGGGTGTGCTTCTTATTGTTTAATTCCATTATTATTTTTCTAATTCCAAATAGAGGGCATAAACTCAGAAGCTTCAAAAGAATCACAACCAATTAAATTGATTTTTACAACACAGAATCTCAGTGAAAATGTTTATTAGATTACTTTTTTCATTTTAAATTGAAGATGGTTAATGTGGGTGACATCTCTAATTTAAAGTAAAGGGTAATATGGTAGAGATGAGATCATGAGAGTACATGAATTATGGAAAGTATGAAAGTACCAATAGGAGAGTGCCATTTGTACAAAGAGAATACAAAACCCATTTACCCCTAACTTAAATATCTCACAAACGACAAATCGAAAAATTATGAAAATTGCACCATTAGATTCAGCGTTTGATCCTCTTCGATTTGCCGTCCATCAAGGCATACTTTCGATGAAATTTTTTTTTCTCGTTTTTTGGTGGGTTTTACAATTTTCCAACACATGTGTTAAAGTGTTGCGTTTAGGGTTTAGGGTTTGGGGTTTAGGGGTTAGGGTTTAGGGTTTGGGTTTTGGGGTTTCTCCCGAAACCCCAAAACCCAAACCCTAAACCCTAAACCCTAACCCCTAAAACCCAAAACCCAAACCCTAAACCCTAAACCCTAACCCCTAAACCCCAAACCCTAAACCCTAAACGCTTTATATAACTCTAAACCCTAAATCTTACTAAACCCTAAACCCTAAACCCTACTAAATCCTAAACCCTAAACCCTACTAAACCCTAAACCTATTAAACCCTAAGCCCTAATAAATCATAAACCCTAATCCCTAAACTTTATACTTAAATTAAATATATAACCAAATATTAACACATGTGTTAGCAATTAGTAAAACCCACCAAAAAAAGGTGAAAAAAAATTCATCGAAAGTATGCCTTGATGGACTGCAAATCGAAGAGGATCAAACGCTGAATCTAATGGTGCAATTTTCATAATTTTTTGATTTGTCGTTTGTGAGATATTTAAGTTAGGGGGTAAATGAGTTTTTAACATGTGAGTATTCTCTTTGTACACATGGCATCCTTCCATTGGTACTTTCATTCTTTCCAAAATCCTTGTACTTTCATGATCTTTTCTCTAATATGGTAATCATAATCAATTTTTGCTCTCAAGTAAGGGTAATATGGTAATCACGATCATTTTTTTTCCTTTCTATTTTTGGAAGTGGATAATTAATTTGAGATATTCGAAAAAGGAAACGTGAACTATATTTTTGGTAAGGACTACGGTATAAAGTATTTGAGGGGCAACATCGTCTGTTTACATCTTTGATTAGACAGGTGGTTTTTCGTTTTCAAACCGTACATAGATGAACTTAAGTCAAAATCATAAAATCTAATTTAGCAATTCATATTTTCAAATTAGTTAGTAATTATTACACAATAAATAAACAAATCTGATAACCGAAATAAGTCTCCGGCGATTCTCCGTCCTATCTTCATCGATTTCCACCTATTTTCTGGATGGAAGCGATCAGGAAACAGGCTACGAAGCTTCGAGAACAGGTTGCTAGACAACAACAGGTAAGATCAATACATTATTTCCTTTCAGTTTGAACTCCGATTAGATTATTCCGGCTAAATTAGGTTCATGTCAATGTTAATAGTATACACTACTGTTTAATTGGTAAGGATCTACAGATGAATTTGATTAAGTTATTACTTACGAGTATTTCAGTTAATGTAATTATAGCTCTCTGATTGAATAAGCTACACTATCTGATTAATAAGTTTAGGTATTGAAAATTTTTAGGATTTCTGTAATCTTCAAATTAATTAGTAATCTGAATAGTATATTTTCTGTTTAGTAGTTATAATGCTTATGATGTAATATTCATAGAAGCTATAGATCCGGTAACTGGTGAGCCTGACCTCAATTCCGCCAGAGTTGACGAATACGTGTCTTGTTACTTGCTTCAAATTAGGATGTAGTATCAGAAATTTCTTTAGGAGAGATAATGAATGTGTATGCTAGGATCACTCGAGTATTTCGTTTCAACCTTTTGACATTGCTATCCTGCTCAAGGATGTTAAATTCACTATATTATTTCTTACTAACCTATAAGTCCCCTTACATGTCTACACTTAGTATGTGATTTTCCACAAAGATGCTAAGTTGCACAAGGATGCTAAGATGCTAAAGTAATGTGGTTTTCCACAAAGATGCTACTTTTGTGAGTTTGATCAGTGTTCTAGAACAAGGATTAAATAGACCACACCGTCCACACATATGCGGTTCCTCATTCATTTCAGTTTCCTTCTACATGAAGTACTGAGTGCTTTGCATGGTTTTGTGGCAATTAAGAGGGTTAAGTGGTTGCTTTTTTACTATTTTATAATTCTCGATTTGTTAATTGCTCATTTTAGCCTTCGTTTAAAGGTGTTTAAAGGTTTAAATGCTTGAAGGTCCTTCTAACACCTAATTTAACTAGCGCCTTTTTAGAACACCAAGTATGTTAACAATTGATCTCACAAGTTTAGGATATTATTAGCATCACTCAGATAACTTTAGTTAACAATGTGAGAAAGTGACTTCTACATGAGGATACGATCTTGTCTCCTCTCGGTCAATTATAGAGTCATAAACTAGAAGTGAAGTTCGATTGTATAACAAACCATTGAAATTCAATGGCAGTAAAGAATAGTAGTCATCTGCATTCTCTTAACATTGTGAATTTAATAACCACCCAGGGCCGGCTTGCGTATTTTGGGGGCCCTATGCGATTATCATAAAGTAGGCCTTAAACGAGAAAAAAAATATGTAAATTCGAAAAAAGTTATAAGTATACATTACTTAGAACAATGAGTTTTAAATGATGTTATCTTTCTAATAAAATAACTGGAACATAAGTTGTTTTTTGAACAAATGTTATTCTTGTATCAATCAACTTATAAAAGATGATATTTTTAACTAAATGCATGTTCCATAACATTTCGTTTTAATAAAAAAATTACATTCAGTGATGTATAGTAAATATTTATGTAAATCACAACCTCAACTTATAAAACAAAATATATAGAGGTAAATAAGATATAGACATATTAGCCATTCAATTATTTGCAGAGGCCGAAAAGAAAAGAAAAAAAAAAGATCATTTGAATTGAGGGGTCCATTAAATGATAAAAAAACATGATAGTAATCGGATTAGAACCCCCACCATTTAAGTTACATGTAGACAACAAACCAATTTAGCTGAATTAGACTTGTTATAGACTTTTGCACTAACAAATACATATAGGTACTTTCGAATTTGGAGGCCCTCCAAAAGTGTTGGAGGCCCTGTCGCACAGACGACCCATGCTCATCTCTGGGCCTGTAACCACCTACATATGATCAACCTTAAGTTGCTATGTTAAAGCTTATGGTGTAACCAAGAAGCTTAACGTGCTCACGAACTCTATTATTTGTTTCTAGTTCAATTTTCTACTACCTATTCTCAATACATGATTATGTAATAGGCATAAGTGCACAAAAACCTAATTATTTATGCTTTGACATTCACATGCAACAAAGTAGTCGGGGTTATATTGTTTGTAATGAGCTTTCAATTTGTTACCATTGTATGTACTTTGACGATGTGTCAACTTGTAAAGATGCCACGTGTCACCTCATACAGCTGACACGCAAGTAAACCTACCAAAAATTACATACAATAGCAAAATAACAAGTTCACTACGCACAATGGAAATCCGTATATTTTGATGCAGAATATAAGTCTATGTAGTAATATCGGGTTAAATTTCAGGCAGTTTTCAAGCAATTTGGTGGTGGTGGTTATGGAGGTTCAGATAATATGGTGACTGATGAGACAGAACTCATGCTGCACCAGAAACTCGAGAGACTGTACATATCAACACGTGCTGCCAAGGTTGCTTCCCTCATGCATTGGTGGTGTAATGTTTTCATATATAGAGTATCCTTAGATTGAGTAGTAATTAACTAAGAGAAGTTATAAGCTTTTAACTATAGTACTAATGTGAATTATCAATAATACCGAAGATGAAATTAAGTTGCTTTTGTCCTGCAATCTGCTAACTTTTGTCTTTTCAGCATTTTCAAAGAGACATTGTTCGTGGTGTTGAAGGATATATAGTCACTGGTTCCAAACAAGTTGAGATAGGCAAGTTGGTGATACTTCCAAATATAGTTGAAATTGAAGTAATAAACATAATATAAGTTTTGCATGAAATGGTATCATTTGGCAGGAACTAAATTGTCAGAAGATAGCAGAAAATATGGTATTGAGAATACATGTACTAGTGGAAATATACTGTCAAGAGCTGCAGTCAACTTTTCACGAGCTCGTGTCCAGATGGAGAGGGAACGAGGAAATCTTCTGAAATCTTTTGGGACACAGGTTTGGAATGAATTGTATCTTTCTCTCCTATGATACGTTTGAAGAAAGTATCATTCTACTGTGACGTTTACAGGTTCATTAATTGGTGAAGCTTATTCCTTTTATTCTTATCATGCGCCTTTTTCACCAAATTCTGCAGGTTGCAGAGCCATTAAGAGCAATGGTAATGGGAGCGCCCCTTGAAGATGCTCGACATCTTGCTCAACGTTATGACAGAATGCGGCAAGACGCTGAAGCACAGGTGTTTAAATCATAGTATGAAATTTTGTTCTTGTAAGCATGTCACCGTAATTCATCTTATGTTGAAGATTTAATATTTGAACCTGGTAGGTTCTTGAAGTTTCTAAACGACAAGCAAAGGTGATGGATGGAAACGGGAACCCCGACCTATTTTCTAGACTTGAAGCAGCCGAAACAAAATTGCAAGATATGAAGTCCAACATGGCACAACTGGGTAAAGAAGCTGCATCAGCCATGGCTGCAGTTGAAGCTCAGCAGCAAAAGATGACTCTGCAAAGACTTATTTCCATGGTAAAACTTCTCAACTTCATGGGTTAAATATATTTCACATGCTATGATGTATTGTCTGACAAATATCTTTTGATAGATTGAATCAGAACGAGCTTACCACCAGAAGGTTATTCAGATTCTTGATCATCTTGAAGGGGAGGTATGCAGTTGTGCCATCACCCTTTGCATCTACAAATTTTTTCTTATTACATCAACGTTCAAAGATATTTGATAGGGGTGAGGGTACACAAGTGGATGTACATGGTACAGCAGCCACTACGGTATTACTTAGATACTTATAGTACTTATCGGGCACCAGGTCTATGAACAGAAACGTTAGAAAAGTAGGTTAAAGTTCTTTGTTGATCATATATCAATGGCAATGCTAAGCTACATCATGTTGAGCTATACTTTGCTTACTGTGATGTTGTGAATTAGTGTGCGCTATTCTCAAGTGATGAGAGCTGTAAACTAACAACATAAATTGTATTGTCATTTAATGGCAATAAGATACAAGTGTTCTAGATTTTCTTTTGGACTGATGAGTAGAACTTAATACATTGATCTTTGTTAAAAAAATCCGAGAGCGAGAAAAGAAAGATAAGTATGATGGTTAATATTTAGTTGAAAATGAGCTGTATATGTGCATTATGGATCATTACACACACAAATGCAAGAGAGAGAAAATTTTATCTACGGCTTTATCCATGCCTAACCCCTTCTCCACTATTGACAAATAACGTTCTTACATACACTCAATTGTTGAATTTTATAATCAACTTCCTTGTTACTATTGACAACCAACGGACAATTTCCTTGCAGATATATAGATTGATTAACTAGATTGGGTTTGCTTATGTTATAAGGACTACAGAGAGAGGGTTGCGTTGTTGTGATATCTTATAGGATATGATCATGTGACTGCTACCGTGTATTGAAGAGAAGCTGGTTAGTGATAGAAAATTGGCAGGAAGTGCATAGAGGTTAAATTTGGCGAGTTAAAAAGTGGGTGAAGCTGTGAAGCTAAGTGGAGAGAGAAAGCTTTGAATGTATACTGAAAACATAACCTAGTTTAAAGTTACTATGAGCTAGGTCAAAAATGACCCAAATTTGGGCGGAAGATGGTCCTATTAAATTTTTTGGTCAAAATCTAAAGTAGCTGGTAGGTTGCTCACACAAAGGCCTAGTGGAATATGTCAGGTTGATAAACCATGAGCTTGAACTCGACAGAGATAACGGTCCAGCTTGTGAGCAACTGTGAAAACTTTCTTAAGCTATAACCCCTTGGCAGTCTTTGGGAGCAACTGTACTATTCTTTTAATGTTACGGGGATGTTGTGGGCCAGCCATAACATGATGATAGTGCGAATTGATCTTATAACTATAGTACACGATCCCAACTCCCACACTCTAACACACACAAATATATATATTTTATATCACATTAGCAATACCTATCGTAGCACTTTTCGGAGTGGCTGTTTATGCCAGGTGAGTAGTACGTTTGCGTTTCTGTTTCAAAGCATAAAGTTTCTTTCCCTTCCCCGTATTTTGACACAACCCAAACTCAAAAGCTTTAGGAGGCTGTTTTAATATTCAAATTATAACTTTACAATTAGAAAGACCAGGAGAACTCAAGGTGTCTCTCAAAATGAGTAAAGAAAGTATATTGGAGTAGGACTCATGCCTCACTGGGTGGCCCATAATATTTCTGCCAAGGCCCACGTATCTAGGCCACTTCTTTATAAAGAATGCTTCTGGGTATGTCTGGTTATAAAATATATATGCACCCTTTTAATAGAAGATTTTTCTTTTTGGCTTTATTTGCAATTATTAGATGGTATCAGAGCGACAACGAATTGAAGCAGCTCCTGCACCAACTGTGGAATCTCAATCATCTCCACCTCCGCCTCCATCATACGAAGAAGTAAATAATACGTCTGTCTCCTCGATGCAAAATGGTTCAAATCATGGGGTGGATTACTTTTTAGGAGAGGTAAGCACCAAAATCTCATTTAAGCTTTTCCCTAAGAATCATGTTCTAACTAATGAACTAACTTAATATTTATTCTTGTTATCAAATAATTTGTTAAATGGACTTCCACCTCTCATTGGAAATTTCCCCATTTGCTCCAGGTTATGTTCTCTTATAATGCAGAGTCTGATGTAGAGCTCAATTTATCTTCCGGTGATTACGTTGTTGTAAGAAAGGTATGCAACTTCTGAGTTTTGTGTATTATTGTTGTTCCCTCAATGATTTGTTACTCTGCTTCTTATTGTGCTTAATAATCTTACAGGTAGCAAATAATGGATGGGCTGAAGGTGAATGCAAGGGAAAAGCAGGTTGGTTTCCATTTGAATACGTCGAAAGGCGTGAGCGAGTTCTTGCAAGCAAGGTTACTGAAGTCTTTTAGAGAAAGTTCTCTCTGCTATGTCTTTTATTTCTTAATAATATGTGTTTGTATGTATTTTTGGCCTTTCAGTATAAAAAGATACTTGTTTTTGTTTTACGAGACAGACCACATTCTAGCCTGCTCTTGTTCTGATTGGATACTGGTAGGCGTATAGCAGCAAATTTTCACACTTTTGTATGTATCTTGGTGTTCATTTTGTATCTATTTCTTTTCTCTATGGTCTTATGTAACAGTTGCTTTTATATTTCAGTCAAACATACCCTGTCAGACATGTTGCGAACCATTGGTATCAGCCACCAAGGTTGACACATGATGATCTTCATGCCATTGCTTATCACGCAAGACAGATGTGTATGCGCCAGGTACATTTTGGCGAACATTTGACAAACACCCATTTTTGACAAACAAATGATAATTTTTATATGCTTTTCTAATGATAAGTAGATCTGGACTTTGAGTGACAAAAATATAATTGGAACATTATATCGGCAGCAACCGAGAATAATTGAAAGATTAAGTTTTGAACATTATATCGGCTCAAAATGAGAGCTCATGTTCACCAATAAATACATTTTAAATGAAAAATAGGGCCCACCGCTAATTAACATAAAGGAACGATGTAGTGTACAAATAAACGAAATATAGATTAAACCTGTTGATTCAAAGAATACCAGATTAGCATCTTACGATACACGTTGATTCAAAGAATACCGCGGTTAGGATTGATTCAACTCAGTTGATGAACATAACTCGAGAGAAAATTCAACTTTTGTTAAAGTGACCGTTGATTTTCCAATGTCCACAAGAAAGCCATAAATAATGAGTAGAGATTAGAATGGACATAAAAAGAGCTACATGATCCATTCCAATAGACACTGCCTCTTCAACTCCGCTGTTTTCAGACCCACATGATCCATTCCAATAGACACCGCCTCTCCAAGTCCTAGTCATCTATTACAACCATGCTTGGTCCTTCCACCAACATGTCATCGATCCATACATCTATACAAATTCTCTACTAATTGATATTATTTCCCTGCAATGAGACACTTTCTCCCCATACGGCGTCATCTTCAATCTTTAACCAGTGAGAACACCATCACAACTTTGAACACCCACTTCTTCCACATCGCTTTCACCGCTGGTAAAATTATCCTAAATGTTAGTACGGTTTTATTTGATGTACACATCTTCTCCAAATGACAAAACTCCCACTTTTGTGTCCAAATAATAACGCGAGTCTCTTAAAAAACTTAATACAAGGTCAGTGGCGAACACCTTGCTGTTGGAGAGTATGGATATGGGAGGTCAATGATCTATAATGTATAACCGGAATTCGCACACTAAACCTATGGATACTAAAACTCTACTAATCGCACCACTGCTTTTAAAGCTCCCACGAGTAGCTAAACTCTCACTAGCTTCGACACTTCTTTTGGTTCCTGAACTCTCACTAGTTCCCAAACTCGCAACAATGTATTAAATATTAATAAGGCTTACTTGACAATATTCCTCCAGCATGACCCGAAATTCTGCTATTGGTTTTACTTGGGGATCTACTTGATCAATGAATCAACACTCGTCAATCAATCCCAGAGAACTGTTTGTGTTCCTTTTTGCTTTCCTTATAGCGTTCCCTATGTACGACATCTAATAAGTGTATGAGATCTATCACGCCTAGCCATTCCAAATTTAGAATATCGACCATATACACGGTTTCTCGTTTACGTACGCGAGCGATAACCAAACTTCCCTTGACTACCTTCCACTGCCGATCACCAAAACTGATGTGATACCATTCATTATCAAACTTCCCTTATAGAGAGAAACTTCATCTTGAGCATTGGGATAAAGCTAACATCTTTAAGAACCCAATTTGTATCATGGTAAATTATTAGGACCGTATAAAACATCAAACACCCTTTCAACTGCTAGTCATACCTCGCTAGAGTTAAGTTTGAAAAACTTCATCACTTTCTTGGACGTGATCACTTGCAAAGATGAATCCCAATCCATAACCTAGGATTCCACAAATTTTTCTCTACAACCACAAAACAAACGAATCTGATTGCCGAATCATCATGCCTCGACAAGTCATTGTCACATCGCTATGCCACGATCTACCATCATCACGTCGCGATTGTGGAGTTCTAAGCTGACCTCATCGTACCTGTTGCAAACAATTCCAACATGGGCCCTTCTAATAGTTTTTCGATGGCTCTATTCTTTCATATATGGATCTACCCTGAATTAGTGCTTTGCACCTGCCCATTATACTCAACTACGACTAGCACATATAATCCCCGATCTCTAACTTCCATAAACAGAGGTCAACCAATCAGATAACCCACTTTTTATCTTGATGCGTCCAGAATATTTAACAATATCTTGAATCAAGAGTTCTAATACCTGTTGTAAGAAATTCAGGGCACCAAACAAACCAACGTTCACTTTGATACTAGTTGTTGGAAATCAACCCAAACAACAAATGTGTAAAGTAGTTACACCTATACACAATCAACGGATAAAACTAGGGATGAGCATGAGTACCGAAATCCTGATACCGTACTCGTACCGTACCGGTCCCATACCATTTCAAATGGTACGGTATTCGGTACTGGTAAAAACTTTTTTTTATGCGGTACTTTCGGAATGGTACCGTGATGCGGTTTGATAACAAAAAGCCACACAAACACAGAAACTAAACCGAATTTCTCAAGGAGAGAAAATCTCTGATTCAATATTAATTCGTAAGGTCTCAAAAACT
This sequence comes from Helichrysum umbraculigerum, assembly GCA_949592205.1. NCBI lineage: Eukaryota > Viridiplantae > Streptophyta > Magnoliopsida > Asterales > Asteraceae > Helichrysum > Helichrysum umbraculigerum. Next base: position 98,179,304 of record CATIUR010000004.1, read on the forward strand.
GAATGAAACAAACCCTAAAAATCGTCCATATAGGGTGTAGGAGGTCTAAAACGAAATTAAACAAAAAGCCCAAACAAACGATAACAAAAAGTCCGAAAACAAAGCCCAAAAAACAGAAAAATGCCCTTTTCGGGCCCTAAATGACTTCGAAAGGCCCAAAACTGACAGGGCTCATAGCAAAGCAATGAGTCTTGATCGTTGGGCCGTTTCCGAGCTGACATGTGATTTTCAGCCCATTCCGCCACAGAAATTTATTGCCGCAAAATATGATCCAAGTGTATTTGCCGCGTTGACCGCCGCTTTGACCGTTTCATTGACCGTATCTGCATCATCCTCTCTTTCTTGAAAAAGACTCGACCTCGAGTCTGCTTCATCTTCACTATCTCCTTTATATGGGGACAAATCTGCAACATTAAAAGTGGCAGAAACATTATAATGACCAAGAAGTTCAATCTTGTAGGCGTTGTCGTTGATCTTCTTAAGAACCCGGAATGGACCATCAGCTCGAGGCTTTAGCATTCCAAAACGACCTGCAGGAAAACGCTCCTTTCGAAGATGAATCCAAACAAGATCTCCTTCTCGATACAAAACCTGCTTACGATGCTTATCCACACATTCTTTGTACTACTCATTATGACGAACAATCTGATCACGAACCTTCTGGTGCAATTCTTTAATCTGCTCAAACTGATCAGCCCCCTCATGACTAAATTGATCAATAACCGGAACAGGCGCCAAGTCTAGAGGTGTAGTCGGAGTTCTACCGTACACTATTTCAAAAGGACTTTTACCCGTTGTCCGATTGGTAGATCGGTTGTAAGCAAACTCAGCTTGTGGCAGTATAAGATCCCATTGTTTGACATTATCACCAATCAAACTTCGCAGCAAATTCCCAAGACGCTGTTCGCTGACTTTCTAAGGTCTAACCTTTCGCCCCCCTACTGAAAAGGGGCAATTCCAACCCTTTGTGCATGCACCTCCGTACAAGTGCTACATCGCATCAACCTGGGAGCATTAGCCGATATGGTACATCAATACATGTTCCTATGCCCATTCCAATCTTGTCTAACTTTGCTAACTCCCCCTTCTCAACCCGTATCTTGTTCGTTCTGGAAACACGTCTTCCTATTCCATCTTTTCTCGAATACATCAGTGATGCCGAAGGAAGGGCTCATCTCAACCCCGCGTCTTTCGTCTATGAGGAATAAATAAAATTGAAGAACCATCTTTTAGAATCTAGTTGTTGGTGCAGTTCCTCTCTTTCCTGTCTCGCCCCTGGGTGTAGTTGAACTTCCCTTTCTTTCTCTTCTTTTTTTTCCTTCGACGAGCAGCCTAATCGGATAGTTTCATTGATCACTTACGTAAATCTGAAAGCTGCAATTAAGAGATGCTAATATGAACTCATGCGCCCCTTTCCTTATTTTTTCGATAATAGAGTTGGCTATCTCTGTGGCATCGATTGTACAAGTTCGTGGAAAACGACTTTCACGTTCGGTTCAGAGAGCACTTTTTTCGTTGAGAATTCCTCGTTCCCTCTCGATAGACCAGCGGCGAATTCAAAACTTGTGGGGCGCCCCTACTACTTACTTTGTTTGATTCAAAAGGCGAGTCACCCTTCCTTTTTTTTTTTTTCAGAAAAAGAATCGAAGTCCTAGACTTGAATGAAGCAGCCTGGCTGAAAGTCGATATGAATCTGGTGACTATTGGTATGTTTAGTCTGAACATACAGGGAATTGGAGGTAGCATTCTACTGATGTTAAGTCATGGACTGGTTTCTTTCTATTAACAACTTCTGTCTGCCCATCAGTATGTGGATGATGAGAACTACTAAACTGTAATTTAGAACCCATACGATTCCACAAAGTACGCCAAAAGTGACTCACAAATTTAACATCACGATCAGAAGTAAGGGTCTTTGGCACCCCATGCAATTTCACAATTTCAGCAAAATATAACTTAGGCACCTGACTAGCATCAAAAGTTTTCGAACATGACTAGCCTAATCGGATAGTTTCATTGATCACTTACGTAAATCTGAAAGCTGCAATTAAGAGATGCTAATATGAACTCATGCGCCCCTTTCCTTATTTTTTCGATAATAGAGTTGGCTATCTCTGTGGCATCGATTGTACAAGTTCGTGGAAAACGACTTTCACGTTCGGTTCAGAGAGCACTTTTTTCGTTGAGAATTCCTCGTTCCCTCTCGATAGACCAGCGGCGAATTCAAAACTTGTGGGGCGCCCCTACTACTTACTTTGTTTGATTCAAAAGGCGAGTCACCCTTCCTTTTTTTTTTTTCAGAAAAAGAATCGAAGTCCTAGACTTGAATGAAGCAGCCTGGCTGAAAGTCGATATGAATCTGGTGACTATTGGTATGTTTAGTCTGAACATACAGGGAATTGGAGGTAGCATTCTACTGATGTTAAGTCATGGACTGGTTTCTTTCTATTAACAACTTCTGTCTGCCCATCAGTATGTGGATGATGAGAACTACTAAACTGTAATTTAGAACCCATACGATTCCACAAAGTACGCCAAAAGTGACTCACAAATTTAACATCACGATCAGAAGTAAGGGTCTTTGGCACCCCATGCAATTTCACAATTTCAGCAAAATATAACTTAGGCACCTGACTAGCATCAAAAGTTTTCGAACATGGTACAAAGTGTGCCATTTTCAAAAAATGATCAACAACCACCATAACAGAATCCTTAGCTCTTTGAGTACGAGGTAACCTCAAAACAAAATCAAGACTAATGTCTTCCCACGGAGCAGTAGGAACAGATAAAGGGGTATACAAACCTGCATTACTACCATGAGTCTTAGCAATGTGGCATGTACGACACCTTTCAAGTAGCCTGTTTACATCACGTTCCATCGTGGGCCAATAAAACTGTTCACGAAGAAGGGCCAAGGTCTTGTCATGCCCAAAGTGACCAGCAAGTCCACCTGCATGACTTTCCAGAACAATTGCTTCGCGTAAAGAACTCTCAGGAATACACAACCGCACACCTTTAAACAAGTAACCATCTTGCTTGGAAAACTGTTGAAAAGGCCCACTATCACACTTACCCCATACCTTTTTAAAGTCAGGGTCATCATGATAAAGGTCTCGAAACGACTCAAAACTCAACACCCGAACCTGCATGGTTGTAAGTAAAGAATGACGACGACTGAGTGCATCAACAACCTGATTTTGAGAACCTGCTTTATGCTTGATGACAAAAGAAAAAGATTGAATAAACTCCACCCATTTAGCATGTCTCCGAATTCAACTTGTGTTGCCCATTAATATACTTTAAAGCCTCATGATCAGAAAAAAGGAATGCCGCCATGTATCCAAACTGCGAACAATGGCATAAAACTCCTTATCATAGGTCGAATACTTGCGCCTAGCCTCATTTAATTTTCCGCTAAAGAAGGCAATAGGTCGCTGATTTTGGCTCAAAACACCACCAATACCCACGCTAGACGCATCACACTCAACCAGAAAAACCTCATCAACGTTAGGCAAGGCTAAAACAGGGGCCTCGGTTACCTTAATTTTTAGAAGATCAAAGGCTTTGGCAGCCTCTTCAGTCCACGTAAATCATCCACCCTTCATGTATTCAGTTACTGGTGCTATGATGGAGCTAAAATTCCGAATAAATCTGCGGTTAAAAGATGCTAACCCATGAAAACTCCGAATATCATGTATGGTAGTCGGCGTAGGCCAACTAGTAATTGCCTCAACCTTAGATGGATCCATTTTTATTCTAGTACCCGTGACAATATAACCCAGAAGGTCACTTCAGTTACAAGAAAGTGACACTTCTGCCCATTAGCATACAACTTTTGCTCACGCAAAACAATGAATATTTCCCGAAGATGGGACAAATGCTGCTCAACACACCGCTACTAAAAACCAATATATCATCAAAATACACGACAACAAAACGACCAATAAAAGGTTTGAAAACCTGGTTCATAAGGCGCATGAAAGTGCTCGGCGCGTTGGAGAACCCGAATGGCATAACCATCCACTCATACAACCCATCACGTGTTTTGAAAGCCGTCTTCCATTCATCTCCAGGTCGCATCCGAATCTGATGATACCCGCTCCTCAAATCAATTTTGTAAAAAATTGTGGCACCATGTAAGGAGATCCTCCAAACGCGGAATAGGAAAGCGGTACTTAATTGTTATTTTGTTCACAGCTCGACTGTCAATGCACATCTGAAACATCCCACCATGTTTTGGTACCAACAAAGCAGGTACCGCACACGGACTCATACTCTCACGTATCAAACCCTTCTCCAATAATTATGTAACTTGCCTCTGAAGCTCTTCATACTCTTTCGGATTCATCCGATAAGCAGGCTTGTTTGGAATGGATGACCCGGGAATGAAATCTATACAATGCTGAATGTCTCTCATAGCAGGTAAACTAGGGGGGATGGCATCAGGAATCATATCAACAAACTCCGTGAGCAAAGGTTGAACCTGTATAGGAGCTACACTTATAACCTCATTTGATTCTACAACCACAAGAGTAAGAAGATACGGACTATTTTTCGCAAGTCCCTCAAAATCAGCCCGTTTCATTAACAAATTTGAACCCTCGTCAGGAGCTTGACGAGAATCAAAAGGAACGAGCGTAACATTCACACCATCCTTCTTGAAACTATAAGTATTATGGACCCATCATGTATAGTCCTTCTATCAAATTGCCAAGGCCGCCCTAACAGAATGTGAGCCGCATCCATTGGTATAACCTGTGATACCCGTCAAATTAGGACTAGTAATTAGTGCCTAATCAAGTTTTATACATGTAATTAGTTTTGTGTTAGGCTAATTAATGTATCAATCAATATATATATTGTTGTTAAATATATATATATATACAATTATGCGGTTTGATTAAATCGTACAAATTTAAATCGAATGTATTTCGGTCAATCAAATACGGACGTTGGTGAACAATTTTATTAAATAATACAATATTATTTGATAACATAATTATATCCAAAATATTATCCTTATAATATTTCGTATTCAGTTCGTATCGTACAAATAACGTCTACGCGATTAAAATATTAAGCGCGAAAACAAAACAAAACAAATTAAAGTTATATTTCATAACGCAACCATTAAGTATTTGGTAAAATACTTCAACAAAAATAGAGGGAAATTATTCGTATTTTGAAATGTATAAATAAATACTTAACGTTTTAAACGATCGAGAAAACGAACACCACACGGAGCGCAAACGCGAGGAACAAGTTTGGGACACACCCACATGGGGTGGGCCCCACGAAAATCTGCCAAAAATGGGGGGAAACCCACCCCATTTCTTCATTTCCATCATCTTCTTTCTCTCTCTCTTTCTCCATTTTCTCCCAAACTCAAACAACACCAAAAATCACCAAATCACACCCACAAACGAACTCAAATCGACAAAGTAATTAGAGAAAAGGAACCACCGCATCACGATCTACATTTCCATCTTTCCGGATTTTCGTTTCGGCACTTTGTAAGTTTCCGACAAAATCCCGAAACCTCTCGTTTTAGCTTATTTTTACATGTTTACGGGTTATTTGGGTTTATATATGTCCATTACAAAAGGTAAAACACGATTTTATAGCTTAAAAATGGGTTAGATTTGAGTTTTGGGTCGAAAATCTTCGACAGTCGCTGGGTTCTGTTTTGGTGTTCATCTTTGCGACACAAGCCTTGTGTCGCAGGTTGTGTCGCATAAAACCCCTTGTGTCGTATTTTGTGTCTTAAAAACTCAGTTATGTCGGACCTTTTGCGACACAATATTGTGTCGTACCTTATGTCGCAAATACCATGCGACACAATCGCTATGTCGCTGTTGAATCAGCATTGTACGCTTATGCGACACAACCCTTGTGTCGCTAAGCTCTTGTGTCGCACTTCTATGCGACACAACCCTTGTGTCGCATAACAAATTATTATGTCGCATATTATGTCGCATAAAACAGAATATTTACAACTTTTTACTAAGTGTCGAGACCTAAATTTTATCACTTGATTTCACCCAAATTCAAGTCCAGATGCATTTTTCACCAAAGCAATTTAATAGAAATAAAAATTTTTCGAGCTGACCTGGCATCTCGACCCCAGCCAGGGGCCAGCCCCTTGGACCCCGCCAGGGGTTGCCACCCCTGGAACCCCGCTAACCAGAGGCGCTGCCCCCGGACCCCCGTACTTAGATTCCGTAAGCACATTTCTCACCAAGTGTCAAATTTGTACAACTTCAAAATGCTTATGCGATACAACTTTTCAAACATAATGGAATTTGCCTTTCAAGTATAGCGCTTCGAAATCAATGTGATGACATCAAAACTATTATTACAATTAATCACCAACGGGCTGTACACGTTTTCAAACATACAAGTCAATCAACCAAATCGGGGTAATTTGGACAAACAACTACAAAGGTAGTCTTTCGAGATGCCTAAACAATTAATAACCATCGCGTGTCATGGACACCTTCAGGTTATAAGTCTTCGGACCACACTTCAAGGTAAATCAATTCAAGTTATTAATTCAAACTTTCGAGACTCAGGTGAGTCTCATGGCCCCTATTTTACTGCTTTTCAATCAGGGGTGTGATATTATTGCTCGTTTTGTTTTACAAGTTGAACGCAAGTACAAATCAAATCAAATACTACATGAGTTTCAAGCTAATCAATTTAAAGCCCTCCATAGCATAGTCTGGTAATACGTAGTAGCGTGAATGTTAGTATATGATATCATATAGGATTGACAATCCTCGTCCGGGTTAGCACGCACTAACTGGTCAAACAGATGTATTAGCATTTGGGAAGACGAGTGTGGATTAGGCACTCGTAGGAGGCATTCAAGTTAGGTTTCCTTAATTGGACCTGACAACTCAAGTTAAGCTCAGACTATGTGCTCATGGCTGTATAACTTTTATTTTGCTTAATTGCATTTTAAATTCAATTATTAAACCTTGCGGTTCATACAAATATATGTGTTGACATACAAACCTGTGAGCTCACCAGCGTTTCGCTGACCAATTTTAGCATGTATCACAGGTGACCAGCAGTAGGTTGGACTGCTCAAGTAAGGATCAATTAGCTCGAGTCATCATGCAAACACTCAGAGATTTAGCTGCATTATTATATTTTGTATAGATTAATTATGTACTTAAATCTCTCAATTTCAAGCTGAGCTATTGTAAACAATATTTTTGATGTAAACTTTTGTTTTATCAATACAAGTCCAAAACGATGCATATAGTAGTCGTTCATTATATATCTTTGTGCTGTGATTATTGATTCGTAACACCCAAAACGTGCTTCCGCTAAACAATAAATTTGGGGGTGTTACAGATTGGTATCAGAGCCTAAGGTTATAGTGAACTAGGTTGCATGTAGTGTAACACCCCGCAAATTTAAACGAGATTAATAACATTAATCACTTGCATTATTAGGCTAATTCCCTACTTGAGTGAATTCACAACATATTTTAGAGGTAAGTCTAGCAAAGCCCAACTAGATAATGCGCGTAGTATTACGTATTCGTAATTAGTAGTAATTACGTACTGAACAATCTGAAAACAAATGTGACAAAAATATACGACTGTTGGTGAACAAAATTATTTAATAAAACGAAATTATTAAATAACGTCGTAAACAATAAAATATTATGTCGATAATATTTACATATCATTTTATAACGCAAAACGTCAACTCGTATAATTAAAAATATATTAGTTAAAATAAAGTAACATTTAACGATCGGGTAAACAAACGCGGAGCGCAAACACAGAGGAAGGAAAAAGGGAGACAAAACCCTTTCTCCCTCCCCACTTTTCTCATTCATCATCACCCCCTCTTTTTCTTTTTCTCTCTACTACAACCACCACCAACCAAAAACCACCACAAAAACGCCACAAACTACCTTCAAACGACGCCGAATCACCATACTTCTTTGGAATAAAACGACCACGAGACCACGATCTACATTTCTACCTTTTCGGATTTCAAATCCGACACTCGTAAGTTTCCGACAAATCCCGTCAATTCCTAGATTTTGTAGTTTTAGTTAATATTTCATGTTTAGTATACTTAGATTATCATGTTTTAGCGTTTTATACAACCAAAAACGTCCAAATCGACCCAAAACTCGTTGATTTTTAAGCTGTTCGTCGAACAGGCGACTACGTCGCTTTTGGCCCAAAAATAGTACTGCGACGCAGGCCTTTGCGTCGCATAATCATCCCCACGTCGCAGATAGCGACGCAACCCGTTCCGTCGCATTAAATTGCGAACGTCGCCTATGCGACGCAACCCATGACGTCGCAAAATCTGAATGCGACGCAGACCCTTACGTCGCACAAGTCAGAACCCTAAAAACACATTTTAAAAAAGTCAAAGTTACTGTAGAAAAGTCAAATTTTACTGTAGTAGTACTGTAGCAAATGAGATAATAACATTTTTGAACTATTGTTTCAAAACATCACCAACAAGTCGTATACATTTTCACAAACAACGAAATACAACGTAAACGTTTAACAAATACTTGGGACATAACTTGGTTGTACAAACACTAGCATGGATGATTAGTTTAGACATCCACATACTTATTAAATCTCGTACGTTTAGGACGTTAGGAGATTCTGGACTGTACTTGGGCTTAGGTTTGCTAGCACTCGCACAACTACTTAACTCAACAGGTGAGTTCACAGCCCCTACTTTTACTGATTTAACTGCTTTTGAACAGGGGTGGAAAACATAGTCAACTGTTTTACTTATTGCCATAACTGCTTTTACTCATATGATTGTTTAATCATACTTGTTTACTCGAACAATTAGAGTACTTTGAACTATTAGACTATTGAACAAACTGATATTTATGAAATAACATTCTCATATTGACACACTGAACGAATGGGATAACTTATTCGACAAACTGTTTTAACTAGACCGGAGAACGACCGGTAAGTTGTTTTGCAATCGACTGTAAACCTTTAAACTTAGTTGGTATACCGGAGAACGACCGGTACTTTTATGTAAACGCTGGAGAACGACCAGCTACGTATTTTAGTGCCAGAGAACGACTGGCCAAGGGACGGGAGAACGACCCATGCGTCTTGGATGGGAGAACGACCCATGCGTTTGTTGGACGGGAGAACGACCCGTGCGTAACTAGACCGGAGAACGACCGGTAAACTGTTTTTGTTGAACGGGAGAACGACCCGTGCGTATTTGGCCGGAGAACGACCGGTACTGTTTGTGAAATGCTGGAGAACGACCAGCACGTGTTTTTAAACTGACATTTGGGTAACATCCCACGTATCTATTTTGGGCGAACAACCCACTAAACTAAACTTTGGGCGAACAACCCACTAAACTAAACTTTGGGCGAACAACCCACTAATCTTGTACTTGGGACGAACAACCCACTAAACGTGTATTTGGATAACATTCCACTAAACTTATTCTCGACTATTATGGCAATACTATTTGTGAACGTATTTGGATAACAACTGTGCTTACAAACTTGGTTCAACTTGTGTAAACTTAAAACCTGTGAATTCACTCAACCTAGTTGTTGACTTTTACTATGTTTTTCAGGGATTAGCTGCGCATGTAAGAATCGCCAACACACATGGAGAATTAGGCGACCAGTGAAGTTTTAGGATGCCAACTTTTTGGAAATATATGGATTTCTCTAGTATAACTGAAACTGTTTTAGTCATATTCCAGAAATCTACTTTTGTAAACTTATTACTTTTAACTTGTACGATTCGATGAATCGTAAACTTTGTAATTAATACTTTTGGCATCTTAATATATTATGTTCTGTTGTAATCATATGCTCTGATACGTATGCATGCTTTGTTATTGTGGCACTCCCGTACTCAAACTAAATGCTTCCGCTAATCTAAATCAACGAATTTGGGGGTGTTGCATGTAGTGGGCCTAGACTATGACCGTTAGGCAGTATTTCCTCATTAGGCATGACTGGTTCAGGAATTACAGCATACGACTTTAGTTTAACATAGCCTGATCAACTATGTAAAATTAAGGAAAGATGATGTAAGGTCTGAAACTATTATGTTGAACAGGAATACACTAGTTGACTCTGACCTCGAGAGAACCGAGACTCAAACAAGTCTGTGCTAGACACCCAATAGGCTATTATGTGATACTAAGTATACATAGATAGGCCTCATTACAATCTTAGGCTATATTACATAAATTATTATATGGATATAGGCCTCATTCTTTCTAACGCTTTGTCTCAGAATGGCAAACACACCACCCAACTCCAACTCGTCGCGCTCTTATCCGTACGAATCACAAAACTCAAGGGTAGCCCGGAGGGACACCAGGTTGCCTCGAGCTAGCCCATATTCTACTCACGTTACTCCACCAGTTTTAGCCGCTAGGCTATACCATCACGAGCAACGACTAAATGCTATGGATATCGAACTCCAAGAAACTCGTGAAATCTGGAGACTCACAGCTATGGAACGAATCGAACAAGTCTCCGAAGATCACGAGCACACTGTCAACACCATGAACACTCTTCAAAATCAAGTGGAAGAAACAATCGAAACCATGGAGGTTGTCCACAACCAAGTGATTGGCAACCGAAATGAAATCTCTGTTTTACAATCAAGGCTGCATCAGTGCGAGACACGTCTAAGGGAAACCGAAGATGCCCTCCGAACTGCCAATAGACTTGCAGAGTCTGCGAATCATCTCACTGCACTGCTGCCACAACTCAACTTACGTCAGAATTAGCCTAGGCTGAATCTGTACCCTAATATGCTTTTGTAGGACCTATGTAATTCAACCGGATGTAACAATTCCCGGTACTTTTGTAAAACATCTAATCCTGTAACTTTTGGAACTCGTAATTTGGAATTGTTTATCACCATTTGAACTCGTAATATCAATTGACAATTCCCCTCGATTATTCTATATTAGTGATTTTACATTGTGATGTCGTATGTTACCGCTTTTACATATATGCATCTATTGTAATTTTCATTCTGGTACAATTTCTTATGTACCTTTTGTTTCTTTCTTTCTTGAATAATCATGCCGCCCAAGAAGAAAAGTTACAGTGATGCGGAAATCAATGCTACCGTTTCTCGAGCTGTGGCCGATGCCTTGGCTGCTCGGGACTCGCCTAGAAACTCCCGAAATACTGGTGAAGCTCCCAGTAATACCCCTGTCCTCAAGCCTTGTTCTTACAAGGATTTTCTCAGCTGCAAACCACTATACTTCAAGGGCACGGAAGGTGCCATTGGGCTGATCCGTTGGATAGAACGGATGGAATCTGTTTTCAACCTCTGCAACTGTGCGGAGGATAACAAAGTTAAGTTCGCGGCGTACACCTTTCAGGAAGGTGCTCTTACGTGGTGGAACACCCATGCCAACTCTGTGGGTATCGAAATAGCAAACCAACTTCCCTGGGCTGAACTGAAGAAAAAGCTCACAGAAAAATACTGCCATGAAGAAGAACTGCACCGTCTAGAGGAAGAGTTCTGGCACCTGACTGTGCAAGGGACTGATATTGCTGGGTATACCACCAAATTCCAGCAATTCACTTTGTTATGCCCGGGACTGGTTGATCCGGAGGAGAAGAGCATCAAGAGATACATTCGCGGTCTCCCAGAGAATATCCAGAGGAACGTTGCTTCATCTAAGCCAACCACTACTGAAAGTGCTATCCGGCTGGCACATGAGCTCATGGCGCTGGTTGTCAGCCGTGAGACACCCAATACTTCCTCCAACAACAAGCGAAAACCCTCTGAGCACCAAAACCAACCAAACAAGAAAACCAACACCATTCAAGTTTACAACACTAATACTGAAACCAAACGTAGCTACACTGGAGACAGACCATACTGTTCCAAGTGTAACTACCACCACAACGGTCCATGCAGTACCCCCTGCAACAACTGCAGGAGGTACGGGAATTTGACCAAAGACTGCCGAGCCCCCAAGTCCAACAACAACGTCTCCAACAACAATACCCAACAACCCAAATCCTGCTATGGATGCGGAGAAACGGGACATTTCAGAGATGCATGTCCCAAACGAAAGAACAAGGGCAACAACAACAACAACAACAACAATGCCAAGGGAAGAGCATTCGTTCTCAACTCCGGGGATGCCCGTCAGGACCCGAATGTGGTCACGGGTATGTTCCTCCTCAACAACTTAACTGCTTCTGTTCTTTTTGATACTGGTGCTGATAGAAGCTTTATATCTGATGAGTTTTGCCCACTACTTGACATCACTCCCGTTGCCTTAGATGTTAAGTACACCGTAGAACTTGCAAATGGTAAACTCATAGAAACCGATAGTGTGATACCTAATTGCACTTTAAACCTAGCCGACGAAACCTTCTCAATCGATCTTATGCCTGTTGAAATAGGAAGTTTCGACGTCATCATTGGTATGGACTGGTTGTCCAAACATCGTGCTGAAATCGTTTGCTACGACAAGGTCGTTCGAATCCCTCTCGCCGCCGGTAGAACTTTGGTCATACAGGGGGAGACCGGTGGGACGAGACTAAACATCATCTCTTGTTTGAAAACCCTAAAATTTATGAGAAAGGGTTATCCAGCAATCCTCGCGCACATCATGGAGAAAAAGTCGGAGGAGAAGCGATTTGAGGATGTGCCAAATGTTCGAGACTTTCCAGAAGTCTTTCCCGAAGAACTACCTGGTCTGCCACCACTAAGACAGGTTGAGTTCTTAATCGATCTCGTGCCAGGTGCTGCACCTGTGGCCCGAGCACCATACCGATTAGCACCATCTGAACTTTAGGAGTTGTCCACCCAATTACAGGAACTCCTGGAAAGGGGATTCATTAGGCCGAGTTCCTCACCTTGGGGTGCTCCGGTCCTATTCGTCAAAAAGAAAGATGGTTCTTTCAGAATGTGCATCGACTATCGAGAGTTAAACAAATTGACCGTCAAGAACCGATATCCACTTCCTCGAATCGATGACCTGTTCGACCAACTTCAAGGATCGAGTTGTTATTCAAAGATTGATCTTCGGTCAGGTTATCATCAATTGCGTGTTCGCGACGCCGACATTCCGAAAACCGCCTTCAGAACCCGTTATGGGCATTACGAATTCCAAGTGATGCCATTCGGTCTAACCAATGCACCGGCTGTATTCATGGACCTTATGAATCGGGTGTGCAAGCCTTATCTCGACAAGTTCGTCATTGTCTTCATTGACGACATCCTCATATACTCGCGAAACAAACAGTAACACGCGCATCATCTTAAAACCATCCTAGAACTACTTAGACACGAAGAGCTGTATGCAAAATTTTCTAAGTGTGAGTTCTGGATACAAACCGTTCAATTCCTTGGTCATGTTATCGACAGTCAAGGAATCCATGTCGATCCATCAAAAATCGAGGCTATCAAAAATTGGCCATCGCCGACAAATCAAACAGAAGTACGGCAGTTTTTAGGACTGGCCGGGTATTATCGTCGGTTCATCGAAAATTTCTCGAAAATAGCCTTACCACTCACTACACTGACTCAGAAAGACAAAAAGTCCGACTGGACTGAAAAACAAGAGTCAGCATTCCAACTTCTGAAACAAAAGCTTTGCAATGCCCCAATCTTATCTTTCCCCGAAGGCACCGATGACTTCGTGGTATACTGCGATGCTTCTCATCAAGGTCTCGGTTGCGTGTTGATGCAACGAGACAAGGTCATTGCTTACGCCTCACGACAACTCAAAATCCACGAAAAGAACTACACTACGCATGACCTAGAACTTGGAGCAGTCGTTTTTGCTCTCAAAATCTGGAGACATTATCTTTACGGCACTAAGTGCACGATCTTCACCGACCACAAAAGTCTCCAACACATATTCGATCAAAAGGATCTCAACATGAGGCAACGTCGCTGGGTCGAGTTGCTTACCGATTACGACTGCGAAATCAAATACCATCCAGGGAAGGCAAATGTTGTTGCCGATGCCCTCAGTCGAAAGGAACGATCGAAACCACTTCGAGTCCGAGCCCTCAGCATGACAATTCATAACGATCTGAACATTCAGATTCTCACTGCTCAACTCGAAGCCTTGAAACCCGATAACATCAAAAACGAAGCCTTGCGAGGCATGGATAAACAATTTGAAATCAAACCTAACAGAGTTAGGTGCTTCTCAAACCGAATCTGGTTGCCTAGTTTTGGGAACCTGCGAGACTTGGTGATGGATGAAGCTCACAAGTCTAAATATTCCATCCATCCGGGATCCGACAAAATGTATCACGGCATCAAGGATTTCTATTGGTGGCCGAACATGAAAGCCGAAATCGCCACGTATGTCAGCAAGTGTCTTACTTGCTCGAAAGTCAAAGCCGAATATCAAAAACCTTCTGGTTTACTTCAACAGCCCAACATTCCTGGATGGAAATGGGAACAAATTGCCATGGATTTCATAACCAAGCTACCCAAGTCATCGAGCGGTTGCGATACCATTTGGGTGATCGTCGATCGTCTCACAAAATCCGCTCATTTCCTGGCAATCAAGGAAACCAACAAAATGGAACGCCTCACACGAATTTACATCAAGGAAATTGTTTCTCGACATGGCGTTCCAATCTCGATTATCTCTGACAGGGACAGTCGTTTCACATCTCACTTTTGGCAATCACTTCAAAAGTCATTGGGTACCCGTCTTGACATGAGTACCGCATACCATCCTCAAACTGACGGCCAAAGTGAACGAACAATTCAAACACTTGAAGACATGCTACGTGCCTGCGTAGTTGACTTCGGTGTAAACTGGGAACAACATCTACCGTTGTGCGAGTTCTCGTACAACAACAGTTATCACTCTAGTATCAAGGCTGCACCATTCGAGGCACTGTACGGTCTTAAGTGCCGGTCACCTATCTGTTGGACCGAAGTTGGGGATAGCCAACTCACAGGTCCGGAAATCATTCACGAAACAACCGAGAAAATCTTCGAGATTCAAAACAAGCTCAAAGCCGCGCGAGATCGTCAGAAAAGTTATGCTGACGTGAGACGCAAACCACTCGAGTTCCAGGTTGGGGACCGAGTACTACTCAAGGTATCGCCTTGGAAAGGCGTAATTCGATTTGGCAAACGAGGGAAGTTAAATCCCAGATACATTGGACCATTCGAGATCCTCGAGAGGATTGGTCCAGTGGCATATCGATTGCAGCTGCCAGCCGAGCTCAGCAGTGTGCATCTCACTTTTCACATTTCAAATTTGAATAAGTGTCTGTCTGATGAGACACTTATCATTCCACTCGATGAGATTCGAGTTGACGACAAGCTTCACTTCGTTGAAGAACCCGCCGAAATTATGGACCGTGAGGTCAAACTACTCAAACAAAGTCGTATTCCCATTGTCAAAGTCAGGTGGAATTCGCGGCGTGGTCCGGAATTCACCTGGGAACGGGAGGACCAAATGCGACTCAAGTATCCTCAACTCTTCACTGATTCAACAACAAACACGATTTCGACTTAAATTTCGGGACGAAATTCTTCTAACAGGGGGAGAATGTGACACCCGTCAAATTAGGACTAGTAATTAGTGCCTAATCAAGTTTTATACATGTAATTAGTTTTGTGTTAGGCTAATTAATGTATCAATCAATATATATATATTGTTGTTAAATATATATATATACAATTATGCGGTTTGATTAAATCGTACAAATTTAAATCGAATGTATTTCGGTCAATCAAATACGGACGTTGGTGAACAATTTTATTAAATAATACAATATTATTTGATAACATAATTATATCCAAAATATTATCCTTATAATATTTCGTATTCATTTCGTATCGTACAAATAACGTCTACGCGATTAAAATATTAAGCGCGAAAACAAAACAAAACAAATTAAAGTTATATTTCATAACGCAACCATTAAGTATTTGGTAAAATACTTCAACAAAAATAGAGGGAAATTATTCGTATTTTGAAATGTATAAATAAATACTTAACGTTTTAAACGATCGAGAAAACGAACACCACACGGAGCGCAAACGCGAGGAACAAGTTTGGGACACACCCACATGGGGTGGGCCCCACGAAAATCTGCCAAAAATGGGGGGAAACCCACCCCATTTCTTCATTTCCATCATCTTCTTTCTCTCTCTCTTTCTCCATTTTCTCCCAAACACAAACCACACCAAAAATCACCAAATCACCAAATAACACCCACAAACGAACTCAAATCGACAAAGTAATTAGAGAAAAGGAACCACCGCATCACGATCTACATTTCCATCTTTCCGGATTTTCGTTTCGGCACTTTGTAAGTTTCCGACAAAATCCCGAAACCTCTCGTTTTAGCTTATTTTTACATGTTTACGGGTTATTTGGGTTTATATATGTCCATTACAAAAGGTAAAACACGATTTTATAGCTTAAAAATGGGTTAGATTTGAGTTTTGGGTCGAAAATCTTCGACAGTCGCTGGGTTCTGTTTTGGTGTTCATCTTTGCGACACAAGCCTTGTGTCGCAGGTTGTGTCGCATAAAACCCCTTGTGTCGTATTTTGTGTCGTAAAAACTCAGTTATGTCGGACCTTTTGCGACACAATATTGTGTCGTACCTTATGTCGCAAATACCATGCGACACAATCGCTATGTCGCTGTTGAATCAGCATTGTACGCTTATGCGACACAACCCTTGTGTCGCTAAGCTCTTATGTCGCACTTCTATGCGACACAACCCTTGTGTCGCATAACAAATTATTATGTCGCATATTATGTCGCATAAAACAGAATATTTACAACTTTTTACTAAGTGTCGAGACCTAAATTTTATCACTTGATTTCACCCAAATTCAAGTCCAGATGCATTTTTCACCAAAGCAATTTAATAGAAATAAAAATTTTTCGAGCTGACCTGGCATCTCGACCCCAGCCAGGGGCCAGCCCCTTGGACCCCGCCAGGGGTTGCCACCCCTGGAACCCCGCTAACCAGAGGCGCTGCCCCCGGACCCCCGTACTTAGATTCCGTAAGCACATTTCTCACCAAGTGTCAAATTTGTACAACTTCAAAATGCTTATGCGATACAACTTTTCAAACATAATGGAATTTGCCTTTCAAGTATAGCGCTTCGAAATCAATGTGATGACATCAAAACTATTATTACAATTAATCACCAACGGGCTGTACACGTTTTCAAACATACAAGTCAATCAACCAAATCGGGGTAATTTGGACAAACAACTACAAAGGTAGTCTTTCGAGATGCCTAAACAATTAATAACCATCGCGTGTCATGGACACCTTTAGGTTACAAGTCTTCGGACCACACTTCAAGGCAAATCAATTCAAGTTATTAATTCAAACTTTCGAGACTCAGGTGAGTCTCATGGCCCCTATTTTACTGCTTTTCAATCAGGGGTGTGATATTATTGCTCGTTTTGTTTTACAAGTTGAACGCAAGTACAAATCAAATCAAATACTACATGAGTTTCAAGCTAATCAATTTAAAGCCCTCCATAGCATAGTCTGGTAATACGTAGTAGCGTGAATGTTAGTATATGATATCATATAGGATTGACAATCCTCGTCCGGGTTAGCACGCACTAACTGGTCAAACAGATGTATTAGCATTTGGGAAGACGAGTGTGGATTAGGCACTCGTAGGAGGCATTCAAGTTAGGTTTCCTTAATTGGACCTGACAACTCAAGTTAAGCTCAGACTATGTGCTCATGGCTGTATAACTTTTATTTTGCTTAATTGCATTTTAAATTCAATTATTAAACCTTGCGGTTCATACAAATATATGTGTTGACATACAAACCTGTGAGCTCACCAGCGTTTCGCTGACCAATTTTAGCATGTATCACAGGTGACCAGCAGTAGGTTGGACTGCTCAAGTAAGGATCAATTAGCTCGAGTCATCATGCAAACACTCAGAGATTTAGCTGCATTATTATATTTTGTATAGATTAATTATGTACTTAAATCTCTCAATTTCAAGCTGAGCTATTGTAAACAATATTTTTGATGTAAACTTTTGTTTTATCAATACAAGTCCAAAACGACGCATATAGTGGTCGTTCATTATATATCTTTGTGCTGTGATTATTGATTCGTAACACCCAAAACGTGCTTCCGCTAAACAATAAATTTGGGGGTGTTACATAACCTCACACCAGACTTCATCCTTATATTTGTTACCAATAGAAAACTGAACCAGACAACGCTTACTAACCTTGACGGTATTCCCTTTCTTTAACCAAGTCAACTGATACGGATCAGGATGGTCTTCTGTTTTCAGCCCCAGTTTCTCAACCATATAGGCAGAAACTACATTTTCACAACTACCCCCATCAATAATCATATCACAAATCTTACCCTTGGAGGTGCACTTGGTCCTAAAGATGTTGCGTAGCAAGGAATTGTCATCAATAGACCTTGAAACAACAACACTTAATGCTCGTTGAATGACCAAAGCCTCTCCACGATCAGGATACACCAACTCATCACTCAGTATCATAAGTGGGGTCTTCTTCATCCTGGATGAAAGCCAACGTTTTCTGGTTTGGACAGTCTCGTGCAAAATTGCATAACCCGCTGCACTTATAACACCTAGGTGCACTAGTAATACGCTCCTTATTACCACCAGTAGTGGTTGTGGAAGGGGTAATTTTTGGAGCTGTTGTTGGAGTGGTTCTCGGATTGGGAATGAAACGGCTAGTACTACTCTTGTCCTTTGCTTTAATCTGTTTTTCCACTTTCAACGCAAAACGACAAACATCCTGTCGCGATCCCAGCGGTCGGTCGGATTTTACTCCGGTCGTTAGTCCGGCCACCGAGATGCACGACAGGGGTAGTTTTAAATTTGTAATAGTCGGGGGCGCCTAATCCTCCGTACTACCTACTGGAACTGGTATGAATACCTGATACGAGTAAGAGGTAAGGATGATCCAGGGTCGTTCCTCACGACGGCAGAATTGAAACAGAGCTAGTTCTGATAAGTCAGTAATTAAGCTAGGGTTTTGATAACTGGAAGGGTGTTTGTTTTTGGATTTTTATCTAATTAAATTACGAAAACTAATAAAGCATAAAACTAAAGGGAGACTAGCATATATAAAACTTAAGGATAACGAAGACGAGGTTCACCATGACTTAGGATAGCTGAGATGATTTTTTAGTTTGAAAACGTCTTTTAAAGATTTGTGTCTTGCTTTCACGTAGATAACTTGTAGTATAAACACTAGCACCCTACTGATCAGGTGAACCGATCAGTATGTCACTGAGTACTAGGCTATCGAGAGTATAGTCAGATCGGACTGCCTCGAAACCCTCCACACCGTCTTTAAACGAGACTAAGTGACCCTCTAGATAGGGTGCAGGAATAGGGCGACAGTCCGCAATTTATCCACTGACCTTTCTTTAACACATATAAGATCTCTAAGCTAGGCAAAGCATTTAAGATTTAAGACAGGTGGTGATTGTTAACTTATACATTAATGGTAGTGATTGAGTTCAGAGATGTTCGGCTGTGATACAGTCTTCAACCTACAGGGTTTTCCACGGCTTCCACGTATTTATACTCCACCAGAGGTGTTTCCAACGCTATACAGTATATTCACCCGTATTACGGTCTTTCCTGGATCACAGACTATGCCAGGATGCAATACAGTGTACAGCCTACGGCCTTTCCTCGGCTTCCACATATTTGTACTTCACCAAAGGTGGTTCCAACGCTATACCGGATACTCGGACGTTTTAGGGCTTTCCTTGTATTACATACTTTACGGCCATTTGATCTCAATATATTTAAGCTTGTTTTACAGTAAAACCATCTACGATAGCTAAACAACCCGTTCACTTAATAAATCCCAGCCCAATAAATCCGTGATTAATTCACGGTGTATTATACGATAAGTTAAGCAGTATTTCCACAGCTTCAGAATCAGACCATCTTTATTTGGAAAACATAGATAGGTAGTGACCGTTTGATCAATGGTTCATGACTCCTTTGTCATAAAGGTTCTAACCATGTTTATTGGAGGAAAGGCGATAGTTTAGTTTAAATTCATAAATGTATAGTTAAACAGTACACCGAGTTTTCAATCGTATATTAAAAGTAACATCCCACTACTATCTAAATCATGGCAAACATACAAGCAACTAACCACAAAGCATGCCAATAAACATTTCTAACATTAATAAATCACATACATCAAACAAGAAGAATATGACAAATTAATAATAGAAAGGATAGAAAATACCGATACGAATTGCGAGCAGAATAACACTTGTATTTCTTCGTATAATATCCAAGCATTACATAAGCTAGCCTCTACTAATTAACTACATAACTAATCTAAAAGAAAAGGAAAGGTTTCCCTCCCTAATCATCTCACTAGCCCAAGGGTTTAAAACCCTAGCAAGAAACTAGAGAGAAAGACTAGAAAGAGAACCTAGAGAGAGAAACTACTAAAGAAAACCTAGAGAGAGAGAATTCTAGAGAGAGAGAGAATTTGTGAATGAGAGGTGTGTTTGAAATGAGGAGGTTGAGGTGGTATTTATAGTGGAGGAGGTGAAAGCTTGGTACAAGTGTCGCACCCCCAAAATCGGGTTGCGGAAGCGATTCGGGTCGGGGCGCGACTAATCAAATATCAATAGCACATAAGATAAAGTGAACGACTCTATATGCGTTGTTTAACCTATTACATTGATAGTATAAAAATTTTACAACGTTATAATGTTTACAAAAGCTCGCAAGCTAAATGTTAGAGATTCTAAGGCATATCTAATTGTAAAAAATGTAGAAATGCATGTGAATCTCCTGATGTTTCAATGCGACTCGAGCTAGCTAATCCTGAGCAGTCCTACTACTGCTGTGTACCTAAGAATAGATGCTAATAGGTCAGCTAAAAGTTGGTGAGCTCACAGGTTTGTATAATGATGAAATATGAGTTATGAACCACAAGGTTTAAGTATGATAATTTGCAATTAAGCAAATAAAATAATGATTGTATATCACTGCCATGAGGCAATAGTTTAAGCTTAACTGAGGGTGTCAGAATCACAATTAAGTGCCCGATCGAGGATGCCTCCTGCATGTGCCTAATCAACACATGTATGAACAAATGATAATGCGGCCGTTCGATCGCAGTCGTGGTAGCGCGAGTACCCCGGACGAGGATTGTCAATCCTAAATGGTACCATATACTAACATTCACGCTATCGCAATACTAACAAACTATGTGATGGAGGGCTTCATGATTAGGTAAAACAAACTCATGCAGTCAATATATCGAATTTTGTACTTGTGTTCACATGTAAATGAAAACTGAGCATGTACTCCCACCCCTAGTGAAAACAGTAAAATGAGGGGCTATGAGACTCACATGAGTCTGGTATGTTTGCAATGAAGCAAGTATGATGTAGTACAACGAGATGTCGTCCGAAGACTGTAACCTGCCGGGAGTTTGTAACGCGCAAGGTTAATATAATAAGTAGGTATCTCAGAAGATCACCTATGCTAGTTATTCATCCAACTAGTAATGTCCAAATGATTTGGTTTGATTGATTAGGTTTGAGTTTTGAAAACATGTACGGCCCGTTGGTGAGTTTTTGTAATAATAATTTCAAATTATTATTATTATTATTATTATTATTATATGTTCGTTGTTTTGTATACTTATCAAAGTATATTCGTATGCTAAAGTATGTATATGTTTACTTAATATTTCCGAAGGTATGTATATATTTTTACATATGAGTTTTCGAAAGTTGACAAGTCTGAACGTCTATATATATATATATATATATATATATATATATATATGTCCGAATGTGTATATATA
Organism: Helichrysum umbraculigerum; assembly: GCA_949592205.1. Lineage (NCBI taxonomy): Eukaryota > Viridiplantae > Streptophyta > Magnoliopsida > Asterales > Asteraceae > Helichrysum > Helichrysum umbraculigerum. The sequence continues at coordinate 98,201,156 of CATIUR010000004.1, forward strand.
TGTATCCGAAAGTGTGTAACTCCGAATGTGTATATGTGTCCGAATGTATGATTAGTCCAAAAGTTAGGACTATCCGAAGTTTAGTTTGTCCGAAAGTTAGGGTCCGAAAGTGTAATTATTCAAAGTTTTGGGCCAAAAACACTATTCATCCGAAAGTCAATGAAAGTCAACTCCGAAAGTTGACTTTCGGAGTCAAAATTACTGTTCATCCGAAAGTCAAAGTGGTCAAGGTTACCATTCATCTGAAAGTCAACAAAAGTCAAAGTTTGGAGTAAAAATTAGTCCGAATTTGTGATTTTTATTTGCCTAAGTAAACGTTATCGAATCGTTCCAAAATTTTTACACGACGTTCTCACATATATTATGTACTTCCTTTAATTTTTTCATGACTTTTGGAGGTCGTTTGATATTTTTTTAGAAAATCGCAAAGCTCCCTAGGTCCTGTTTAGACTGAATTTAAATTGTGTTCTTAGATTGGATTTTCTGGAAGAATTCGTGAATTTCTAGAGGAAGTGTTCAACACGATAGTTGTAGATAACGAAAATACGAAGATTTTGGCATTGGTTTCATGCGTTTTTTCGACTTAGAACTCGAGATATGGGCGATTTCGTGGGACTGTTTTTGAGAGACAGAAACTGTCACATATATACACTTATGAAAACGTTTTAAGCTTTAGTTTTGGACATTTTCTAGTTAAATAAGCAAACTACCATGCATATCAATGTAAAGAAAGTAAAACTAGTGAGGAAGAAATAGCTCCTTACAAAGAAATCGATGGTCTAGAGGCGGATGGAGGTGATGCTGCTCCGATTTGCTTCTAGCTTCTTTTCCCTTGCCTTTTCTTCTTCACAATGATGGTGATTATGATGAGGATTGTTGTTGATGATGAAAACTAGTTGGAGAGGAGAGGGAGAGAGCTTGTAGTGTGTATTTTTAGAGAGAGAGTGTAGATAGAGGATGGGGAAAGATAAATGAGGAAAAATGGGGGTGAATGGAGGCTTATGGTCAAGGTAACAAGATCCTCAATTTGGGGATCTTGTTTGGCCGATTTTCTTGGTCAAAAAGGAGGCAAGGTTTAATAAAATCTTGTCTCCAAACTATGGTATTAAATCCGTGTTTGTTTACCCGATCGTATTTAAACGTTTACTTATACGTTAAATGTTATTCGTACGTGTTATAAATAACAAATGAGATCTCAATATTATTGTAGTATTATCCAAATAATACTTGGAAATATTTATAAAATGTTTTGTCAAAGTGTCGGTATTGATTGATGAGTTTGTGTTGCATTTATTAATCGTGTGACGTTTTAATTAAACGTGTTCGTTATCGTTTTAATATATGATATTTCTCATAGAAGTATTTTTATCAAAATACTTTACTTGAAGTTATAAAAATATAACTTTTGTTTGTTTCGATTGTCGGGCACGGATCGTGCGTTTTTGATCGTGTTTGAGTGTTTTATACGATACGAAATACTTATGGAATATTATCAAAATAACATTTAGGATACAATAGTGTTTATTAAATAATTTCGTATTATTTAACAAAATGTGTTCACCAACGTTCGTATGAAAGTGTATCGGAATGCGGCCGATATAATAATGCACGATTTTAACTTAATCGCGTACGTGTATATATATCTCAAATATATATATATATATATATATATATATATATATATATATATATATATATATATATATATATATATATATTTGAGATATATATACACGTACGCGATTAAGTTAATATATATATATATATATATATATATATATATATATATATATATATATATATAATATAATATAATATAATATGATACATATAATTAGCCTAACATAGAACTAATTACATGTATTAACAAGTGACTAGGAACTAATATCTAATCCTAATTTGGCGGGTGTCATATTCTCCCCTTATTAAGAGAATTTCGTCCCGAAATTTAGCTCTGAGTCGTAGTATGAGTGGAGTCTGTGAATAACTGTGGGAACTTGAGTCGCATATGGTCTTCCCGTTCCCAAGTGAATTCCGGACCACGCCACGAATTCCACCAGACTTTAATGATGGGAATACGACTTTGTTTGAGTTGTTTGACCTCACGGTCCATGATTTCCACTGGGGTCTCGACAAAATGAAGTTTGTTGTCTATGTGAATTTCGTCGAGAGGAATGATAAGTGTCTCATCAGACAGGCATTTCTTCAAGTTAGAAATGTGAAAAGTGGGATGCACGCTACTGAGTTCGGGTGGTAGCTGCAATCGGTATGCCACTGGACCAATCCTTTCCAGGATCTCAAAAGGTCCAATGTATCTGGGGTTTAGTTTCCCGCGTTTTCCAAAACTGATGACGCCTTTCCAGGGTGATACTTTGAGCAATACTCGATCCCCAACCTGGAACTCGAGATGCTTGCGTCTCACGTCAGCATAACTCTTCTGACGATCACGTGCGGCTTTCAGCCGGTTTTGGATACCAAAGATTTTCTCTGTGGTTTCATGTATGATCTCCGGACCAGTGAGTTGGCTGTCTCCCACTTCGGTCCAGCAGATGGGTGATCGGCACTTATGACCGTACAGTGCCTCGAAGGGTGCAGCTCCAATGCTGGCATGATAGTTGTTGTTGTATGAGAATTCACACAACGGTAAGTGATGTTCCCAGTTTGCACCGAAATCAACTACGCAGGCTCGTAGCATGTCTTCCAATGTTTGAATTGTGCGTTCACTTTGACCATCGGTTTGTGGGTGATAGGCGGTACTCATATCCAGGCGAGTACCTAATGATTTTTGCAATGATCTCCAAAACTGAGAAGTGAAACGACTATCCCTGTCAGAGATAATCGAGATAGGAACACCGTGTCGTGATACAATTTCCTTCAGATATATCCGAGTGAGGCGTGCCATTTTGTCGGTTTCCTTTATGGCTAGGAAATGAGCAGATTTCGTGAGCCGATCGACGATCACCCAAATGGTATCGCAACCGCTTGATGTCTTTGGAAGTTTAGTGATGAAATCCATAGCGATCTGCTCCCATTTCCATTGAGGGATATCCGGTTGTTGAAGTAGACCAGAGGGTTTCTGATATTCAACTTTGACCTTTGAGCAGGTAAGACATTTGCTGACATAAGTAGCGATTTCAGCTTTCATGTTGGGCCACAAATACAACTCTTTGATGCCATGATACATCTTGTCAGACCCAGGATGTATTGAGTATTTGGACTTGTGAGCCTCGTGCATCACCAAGTCTCGTAGGTTTCCAAAACTTGGTACCCAAATTCGATTCGAGAAGTATTTGGCCCCGTCAGATTTGGTTTCGAACTGTTTGTCCATGCCTCGCAAGGCCTCGTTTTCACGTTCTCGGGTTTGAGTGCTTCAAGCTGAGCGGTAATGATTTGAGTAGTGAGGTTGTTGTGAATTGTCATACCAAGGGCTCGAACTCGAAGGGGTTTCACTCGTTCTTTTCTACTGAGGGCATCGGCAACAACATTTGCTTTGCCTGGATGGTATCGGATCTCGCAATCATAATCGGTGAGCAACTCGACCTAGCGACGTTGTCTCATGTTGAGATCCTTTTGATCGAAGATGTGCTGGAGACTTTTATGATCCGTGAAGATTGTACATTTAGTGTCGTACAGGTAGTGTCTCCAGATTTTGAGTGCAAAGACGACAGCTCCAAGTTCAAGATCATGAGTGGTGTAATTCTTTTCATGGATTTTGAGCTGCCGGGAGGCGTAAGAGATAACCTTGTCTCGTTGCAACACGCAACCGAGACCTTTATGTGAAGCATCCCAGTATACCACGAAGTCATCGTTGCCTTCGGGTAATGATAGAATAGGCGCACTGCAAAGCTTTTGTTTGAGCAGTTGGAAAGCTGATTCTTGCTCATCTGCCTAATCGAATTTCTTTTCTTTTTGAGTGAGCGTTGTGAGTGGTTGGACTATTTTGGAGAAATTCTCAATGAAGCGCCGATAGTACCCAGCAAGTCCTAAGAATTGGCATACTTCGGTCGACGTTGTAGGTGCTTGCGAGCACTTGATAGCCTCGATTTTTGAAGGATCAACATGAATCCATTGACTGTCAATCACGTGTCCAAGGAATTGAATGGTTTGCATCCATAACTCACACTTGGAGAATTTGGCGAATAACTCCTCGTGTTTGAGTAGTTCTAGGATGGTTTTCAGATGTTGCGCATGTTCCTGCATGTTGCGCGAATAAATGAGGATGTCATCGATGAAGACAGTGACAAACTTGTCGAGATATGGATTGCACACCCGATTCATAAGATCCATGAATATAGCCGGTGCGTTGGTTAGACCAAAGGGCATCACTTGAAATTCGTAGTGTCCATAGCGAGTTCGGAATGTAGTTTTCGGGATATCTTCGTCGCAAACTCGTAACTGATGATAACCTGACCGAAGATCGATCTTTGAATAAAAACTCAACCCCTGAAGTTGGTCAAACAGGTCATCGATGCGGGGAAGCGGATAACGGTTCTTTACTGTTAACTTGTTCAGTTCACGGTAATCGATGCATATGCGGAAATAACCATCCTTCTTCTTTACAAACAAGACCGGAGCTCCCCAAGGTGAAGAACTCGGTCGAATGAATCCTTTGTCCAGGAGTTCCTGTAACTGGTTGGACAACTCCTGAAGCTCAGATGTGGCTAATAGGTATGGTGCTCGTGCCACCGGTGCTGCGTCAGGCACGAGGTCAATGGAAAATTCGACTTGCCTCGGTGGTGGAAGACCAGGTAGGTCTTCGGGAAAGACTTCTGGAAAGTCTCGGACAATTGGCACATCCTCAAGTCGCCTCTCCTCCAACTTTTTCTCCATGACGTGTGCGAGGATTGCCTGATAACCCTTTCTCAAGTACTTACGGGTTTTCATGCACGATATAATGTTCATCCTCGTCCCACCGGTCTCCCTTTGTATGATCAAAGTTCTACCAGCGGCGAGGGGAATGCGGACGATCTTTTCAAAACAGATGATTTCAGCGCGATGTTTGGATAACCAGTCCATACCAACGATGATGTCGAAGCTTCCGATCTCGACTGGTATAAGGTCAATGGAGAAGAGTTCGTTGGCGAGGTTTAAAGTGCAATTAGGTATTACACTGTCGGTCTCAATGAGCTTACCATTATCTAACTCAACAATGTACTTAACATCTAATGCAACAGGGATGATGTCAAGCAGTGGGTAAAATTCATCAGAAATAAAACTCTTATCAGCACCAGTATCAAATAGAACAGAGGCAGATAGGTTGTTGATGAGGAACGTACCCGTGACCACATTCGGTTCTTGACGGGCATCCCCTGAGTTCAGAACAAAGGCTCTACCTTTTGCATTATTGCTGCTGTTATTGTTCTTTAGCTTTGGGCAGTCATAGTCATTCCTGTAATGCCCCGTGTTGCCACATTCATAACAGGTCTTTGGTTGGTTGGAGTTGTTGTTGGTGTTGTTTTTGTTGGCCTTGGGTGCTCGGCAGTCCCTGAAAGAATGTCCGTACCTCTTGCAGTTGTTACGAGGAGTACCACAAGGACCCTCATGATGGCGGTTGCACTTGGAACAATAAGGTTTGTTCCCAGTGTAACCCTTCCTGTCCCCAGACCCAGAAGTGTAAGCCTTAATAGTCTCAGGCTTCTTGGTGGTTTGTTGGCTTTGGCTGTTGGAGTTCCCAGAAAACTTTCTCTTGTTGTTATTCCCAGAAGATGTTACAGGTGTTTCACGGCAAACAACCTGAGCCATGAGCTCATGGGCCATACGGATGGCACTCTGAATGGTTCCCGGTTTGGATGAGGTGACATGCCCCTGAATATTCTTCGGAAGTCCACGAACATACCTTTCGATACGTTTTCGTTCCGGGTCTACCATAGATGGGCAGAGAAGAGCAAGCTGTTGAAAGCGGATAGTGTAACTGGTGATATCGGTTCCCTGGACCGTCAGATGCCAGAACTTATCATCCAATCGCTGGAGTTCCTCATTGGGACAATACTCGTCCCTCAACATTTTTCTTCAGATCCTCCCAAGGGAGTTGGTATGCTACATCGATGCTCACAGATGTGGCATAAGTATTCCACCAGGCGAGAGTACCTTCCAGGAAAGTGCAGGTGGCAAACTTGACTCGATCTTCTTCGGTACAGTTGCTGATGCGAAAAACGGACTCCATTTTCTCGATCCATCGGATCAAGCCAATAGCACCTTCCGTGCCCTTGAAGTAAAGAGGCTTGCAGTTAAGAAAGTCCTTGTATGTGCAGGGTTTGATGACAAGGTTATTGTTCGCAGTCTCATCACTTCTGCGAGTGTTCCACTGCGACTCTCTTGTAGCCATGGCTTCGGCCAGACCTCGAGAAATGAGCGCGGCAATCTCAGCATCAGTGAAACTCTTCTTCTTAGGCGGCATGATCCTTCAAGAAGAGATATAATAGGTACATTAGAATTTGCACCAGGATGATAGTTACTATGGATGTATATATAAATGCGGTAATTATATAACATTACAGTATGATAATAGAAGTAGATTTTCGATTAATAACATGAGTTCCAAAAGATTACAAGCTTAGTTGTTTCACAAAAGATGCCGGGAATATTACATCCGGTCGGATGAGTTTACATAGATAACTATTAAGCTACGTGATGGATACTACACTAATCTTGGTGTAGATTGAGTTGTGGCAGTAGGGAAGTGAGACGGTCAACGGACTCTGCAAGTCTGCTAACCACCCTGAGTGCCTCTTCGGTTTCCCTCAGGCGTGTTTCGCATTCGTTCAGCCTTGACTGTAGGACGGAGATCTCGTTTCGGTTATTGATTACTTGATTGTGGACGATTTCCATGGTTTCAGTAGTTTCCTCCAGTTGGTCATGAAGAACGTCCATATTACTAAAGGTATTTTCATGATCTTCAGAGACTTGGTTGATACGCTCCATAGCTGTGAGTCTCCAGTTCTCGCGAGTCTTCTGTAATTCCATGTCCATATCGCGAAGTTGTTGCTCGTGGCGGTTTATCCTAACAGCTAAAACTGGCACAGTGAAGTAAGCAGGTTCTCGAGCATAGGGAGAGATTTCCATGTTGGAAGATTCCCCGGTTTCGTTGGGAAGTTTTATTCCTTCCTCGTTTCTCCATGTTGTGAGTTTGTCGGGTAACCAATTCCATCGGCGGGCATCAACCAGTCGATGGGCTCTGTTAGTTTGGGTATCATGAGTGGGATAGGGATTAGCTCGAGGTGAACCATTAGTCCTCCTTGCTACCCGCGAGTTACGTGATCCCGATTGAGAGTGTGAAGAAGCAGGCGATGTTTCGGTAGGTGTGTTTGCCATTTCTGTGACAAAGCGTAAGAAAAGTGAGGTCTATGTATGTATATACTCGTATATCACATAATAGCCTAGTGTGTGTCTAGCATATAACAAGTAATGGTCCCGTTTCTCTCGTGGTCAGAGTCAACTAGTGTATTCCTGTTCAACACAATCGTTTCAGATTTCACATCATCTTCAATTAATTATACATAGTTGATCAGACTATGTTAAATTAAACTCGTATGATGCAATCCCTGAACTAGTCGTACCTAGTAAGAGAATACTATCTAACTGTCATAGTCTAGGCCCACTAAATGCAACCTAGTTCACTATAACCTTAGGCTCTGATACCAATCTGTCGCACCCCCAAAATGGGGTTGCGGAAGCGATTCGGGTCGGGACGCGACTAATCAAATATCAATAGCACATAAGATAAAGTGAACGACTCTATATGCATCGTTTAACCTATTACATTGATAGTATAAAAATTTTACAACGTTATAATGTTTACAAAAGCTCGCAAGCTAAATGTTAGAGATTCTAAGGCATATCTAATTGTACAAAATGTAGAAATGCATGTGAATCTCCTGATGTCTGAATGCGACTCAAGCTAGGTAATCCTAAGCAGTCCTACTACTGCTGTGTACCTGAGAATACATGCTAAAAGGTCAGTTAAAAGCTGGTGAGCTCACGGGTTTGTATAATGATGAAATATGAGTTATGAACCACAAGGTTTAAGTATGATAATTTGCAATTATGCAAATAAAATAATGATTATATATCACTGCCATGAGGCCATAGTTTGAGCTTAACTGAGGGTGTCAGAATCACAATTAAGTGCCCGATCGAGGATGCCTCCTGCATGTGCCTAATCAACACATGTATGAACAAATGATAATGCGCCTGTACGACCGCAGTCGTGGTTGCGCGACTACCCCGGACGTGGATTGTCAATCATATATGGTACCATACACTAACATTCACACTATCGCAATACTAACAAACTATGTGATGGAGGGCTTCATGATTAGGTAAAACAAACTCATGCAGTCAATATATCGAATTTTGTACTTGTGTTCACATGTAAATGAAAACTGAGCATGTACTCCCACCCCTAGGTTGAAAACAGTAAAATGAGGGGCTATGAGACTCATCTGAGTCTGGTATGTTTTCAATGAAGCAAGTATGATGTAGTACAACGAGATGTCATCCGAAGACTGTAACCTACCGGGCGTTTGTAACGCGCAAGGTTAATATAATAAGTAGGTATCTCAGAAGATCACCTATGCTAGTTGTTCATCCAACTAGTAATGTCCAAATGATTTGGTTTGATTGATTAGGTTTGAGTTTTGAAAACATGTACGGCCCGTTGGTGAGTTTTTGTAATAATAATTTCAAATTATTATTATTATTATATGTTCGTTGTTTTGTATACTTATCAAAGTATATTCGTATGCTAAAGTATGTATATGTTTACTAAATATTTCTGAAGGTATGTATATATTTTTACATATGAGTTTCCGAAAGTTTACAAGTCCGAACGTATATATATATATATATATATATATATATATATATATATATATATATATATATATATATATATGTGTGTGTGTGTGTGTGTGTGTGTGTGTGTGTGTGTGTGTCCGAATATGTATATATATGTATCCGAAAGTGTGTAACTCCGAATGTGTATATGTGTCCGAATGTATGATTAGTCCGAAAGTTAGGACTATCCGAAGTTTAGTTTGTCCGAAAGTTAGGGTCCGAAAGTGTAATTATTCAAAGTTTTGGGCCAAAAACACTATTCATCCAAAAGTCAATGAAAGTCAACTCTGAAAGTTGACTTTCAGAGTCAAAATTACTGTTCATCCAAAAGTCAAAGTGGTCAAGGTTACTATTCATCCGAAAGTCAACAAAAGTCAAAGTTCAGAGCAAAAATCAGTCTGAATTTGTGATTGTTATTTGCCTAAGTAAACGTTATCGAATCGTTCCGAAATTTTTACACGACGTTCCCACATATCTTATGTACTTCCTGTAATTTTTTCATGACTTTTTGATGACGTTTGATATTTTTTTAGAAAATCTCAAAGCTCCCAAGGTCCTGTTTAGTCCGAATTTTAATTGTGTTCATAGATTGGATTTTCTGGAAGAATTCATGTATTTCTAGAGGAAGTGTTCAACACAAAAGTTGTAGATAACGAAAATACGAAGATTTTGACGTTAGTTTCATGCGTTTATTCGTCCTAGAACTTGAGATATGGACGATTTCGTGGGACTGTTTTTGAGAGACAGAAACTGTCACATATATACACTTATGAAAACGTTTTTAAACTTTAGTTTTGGAAATTTTCTAGTTAAATAAGCAAACTACCATGCATATCAATGTAAAGCAAGTAAAACTAGTGAGGAAGAAATGGCTCATGTTGCGTCCCGAAGCGGTCGTTGTCACAACGGGAGTGCAACAGTGGGGTGTTTTAAATTTATAGAGCTGGGGATATCCTAAGCTAGTACTACTTTCAGCCCTAATTAGGTTACTAGGGTAGTAAGCGGTATGTTGACTCAGGTGTCGTTCTTACACTACAACGGGCATGGGATCTTAGGCGTTCTAATTATCTTTTGTAATCTAGCTAGGGTTTAAAATAAGATTTGATTTGGTTTGGTTTTATAACTAATCTATGGAAAATAAATGCAGAAAAGTAAAAGGATGTTTGTACGGAGGCTCAGAGAACAGTGGATACGAGAGTGTTTACTATGATGCTGGTATATGCTTTGAATGAGTAGTTATGGGTGTTTAAAGCCACTAGTTATGATGATTAATCCTTTGAGTAACCGGAAATCTAAATTAACACGAAGTATTATGCCTACAGCAGTTCCTTAGCTTTTCCCACGTATTTAAACGCTATACGAAGTACTGTGCCGTTTTATGGTTTTTCCTTAGCATTGATTCAAATTTCCAGTTTTCTCATTGGATACCATATATTATTAATGACGTATAATTACGATCCTATCAAATATCTAACGTAAAGGTCTCTACAATCAGATAAATAATATGTCACATGGATAGCAATTATATAGTGTCAGACACACCGAAAGTTCTCCCAAATGTACTGATCAATTCAATCAACAGTTATTCTCTAATCCTATTCCCCAATCTCTGACAAATGTGTGTCGGTATCATGGCACGAATTGTTGAATAAACAATAATGTGAACAGGAGTTACCCTACGGAATAGGTTGGATTAACTTGTCTAACGGTCAATTAAAATTGTTCATCATTAATCATATAAATCACCTTAACTATTACATGCAGATCACTCTACTGTATAAACATCAACTTATATCTAAAAACCCTAATCATGCAGTTATATATAGTAATCGGAGGTTCAGTTCTAGCATGCAGCATTCCTAAAGCAACAATCAAACAAGAACATGCAATAGAAAGGCACACAGATAACTATTCCTATTTCATACAATTTCACATAACCAGATGATCGGATCATAAATATCCCGAAAGGTCTCTCAAAGATATTTAATATATGAGCTTGAATCTAACCTATCTCTAATCCTATGCTCCGTATCTCTTATGATATAGTTTCAATCTAGAGAATACAGCCATAAATGCTTCATCATACATAGAATAGGTAGAGTACGTACCACTAATAACTGGCCAGGTTTTAGCAGGAAGTTTCTAACCATAGCATAAGTTGGATAGGTAAACATTTGAGATTCAATTCATAAATTCAGATACATTTTAATATTCACACAGACAGAGTAACATCATGTTTACAATTGGGATCATTATTTCCACAACGGATTGTGCCCACGACTTTCATAACTTCCACGTTCCGTACTACACACATTCGTGATGATTCCGGCGCTATACAAATGAAAGCCGTATAACGTTACCTCCGTTGTTTCATAATGGTATCATCCCAATTGCATATTAAATCATAACTACTTAAGCATAACCATTATCATAGCAAACACAGATTTGTCTAGCCTAGCATGGCACCTCTAGTAAGCAATACAACGTAAACATAATATAAGCAAATCATATTTATGAAATAAAGAAAAGAGATATAAATATAACCTGAATAAGTATTACAGACAAATCCTCGTGTCCCAAAGTCTCGGAGTAACTCCGTACAGACGCTACAACTACCGCTACGCTAACTAGCTACCCTTTCTATTTCTCCTCTAACTCCTAAGAGTAGCGCTAGAGAGAGAAAGTAGAGAGAGAGAGTGTGTGTGAGAGAGAAAGTGAAAATTCTATGAAGAATTGGTGTGTGGAATGAGGTGAATGAGGCCACTATTTATAGGCAAGCCATGGATCCAAGAGTACAAGTCCACAAGCACACGTACAAGCCAACGAAGCAAAAACGAGGCCGTGTGTGACCAAAAGAGGCCATGTACGGCCCTATACAGGCCGTGTACGGCTCTGTACAGGCCGTGTACAGCCCTGTATAGGCCGTGTACGGTCCTGGGGTGGCCGTGTGCTAGGCCGTGTGATTTTTCTGACTTTTCTCGCATCTTCGGAAGGCCGTATCTTCTTCGTTTCGCGTCCGTTTGACTTGATTCTTTCGCCTACGGCTTCGTAATTCCGTTACGCTTCTAATGATGCCAATTTGGTAGAAATTGGATGTGTGGGGCCCGTGCGTGTCCAGAATACGTTTTGTAGCTTTCGGCTGCGCTGTAACTTGCATAACTTTTTCATCCTTGATCCGTTTTGAGCAATCCTTATATCCACGTTCTCATAACCTCCATAGATACAAAATAAGATAATTGTGAGGTCTTGGTATGGAGTTTACAGTAGATTTAGGGTTTGGCTCAATTTGGTGCCTATTTCAGTGTATTTTCAGCCCTTTTCGTATCGTTTTGGAAAGTCCGTCAAGTTTTCACCTTTATAACAAAATATGATAAATAATGATGTTTTAAGAATGTTTTTGTTATAAAAGGCCTAAATATGGGGTCAATAATGTAGGTAAAAACGTGACTTTTTACGCTACATCAAATATCCCACACTTAGAGTTTTGCTTGTCCTCAAGCAATTCCGCCTGTCAACTATACCCAGAAACTTTTTCTGAAAAAATGTTTTTACGGGAGTTGTGAACATAAGTAAAAATACGAAAATAATCAAATAATCCTTCAGGTGTAACATAGGAGATATGCACACGACGTATCCAACTTTTCAGAATGATCATCTTAGGCATGCTTTCAATTCTCGTGATCTTGGAATATACATGACTGGGCGATTCCTCACCAGGTGGTCACTCAATTCACACAAGTGTATTGGGTTTCCTAATAATCTAGATCAAATGAAATCGCTCATAATACCAGTCATGCAGCATTCATCGTCATAGGCTTGATCGAGAATCGAATCTCCACCACTTAGACAGGGACGGCACTAATTATCCCAGGACATTTGATTGGGTTGTATTTTGGGGGTAAAAAGGGAAATATTTTGAAAAGGGAAAGGTTGGTAGGGTATGGAAGAAAGGACTGATCTTGACTCTAGAAACTCATAAGGTCGTGAGAAACCTTTATTTGACTGAATCCTATAAAAAGGGGAATCCACCGAGAATTTCTTCTTTTTGGATGATTCTTGAACTTCCTTGGATCTTTTATTCTTTATATTTTCTTGAGGCATTTTCTTTTCTATTTTCTTTTTCTTTTTCTTTTGCTTTTTTTTTAGATGCCTCATCCTCTTTTCGCTTTTGCAATTTCTTCAAGATAATTTAATGGCTCCATGAATGATTCTTTTGGGAGCTTCGGGTGATTTCTTTTGATATTCTTCTTTTGAAGTTCGTCACCGGGAATTTATGACTTGAGAGAGCAATTGCTCGAGTGGGTAAGGACATCCAAATAGCTGTTTCTCACTTCCTCAGAAATTTCTTTTATCAAGACGTTTTGGTGGTGAGTGGAAATGTGGTTTTTTAGGGTTTTGAAAGAAACGAAAAGGTTTAGGCTCAACAGGGTTTTCTAGGGGATCTTCAACACTAAAAGTGTCGGAAAAGGGTTGGCTTGAAAAGATATGAGAAAAAGGGGTTATTCCTAAAAATGTCCAGGTCATCTAATTGCACCTATGCCACGTATGGCACCTGTCAATATGGTCTCGAAACGCATGTCAGGAGCAAGTTCTAATTCAGAACGCATGCACCGGTCACACACAAGAAACGAAAAGTGAAGCATTAAAAATTAATGCTATTAGGCTCAAGATACCTCACCGCAAGTTTATTGGGTTGTATGTGCCCAGTCATGTGATGCCCCTCTTAGACTTTCATTAAGAAAAAAGTTGGAATCTGACGTGATTCTACCTCTTTCTGCTTAACCTTTGAGTTTATTTGAAAATTTGGTAGCCTTACATATATTGTTGACTCAAAATGGTTTTTGAAAGTTTAGGGTAAAGTGATGACATATTGGCTTCATGCGAGAACAAGTTGAAAAATTTGAGGACATTTTTGAAAAAATTTAAGCTTATTATACGAAGTAGGGTATATAGCTATCCCACACTTAAAAATAAACATTGTCCTCAATGTTTTTGCCACTAAGTAGGGGGAATCCCACACTTAGGGTTTTAATGATTTTATTGAACAATTTTTAGTTTCAAGTATTTTCTAAGAATGGGGTTGCTAATCCCACACTTAGAATTCGAAATGGGGGTCATGGCAAAATATGAAAATGAAAATACTGAAAAGGAACTTCCCTATAAATAGTGGTTACTGGAGTTGGACCAGGTTCGTGCAGAAGTGGTGCAAATGATTTCAGAAGTTCAGGCTCAGCCATTCCATACGAAGCTAGTTCTGCAGTAATCAAAACCTCATCAGAGTATCACGTCTTAGTAGTCAAAACATAAGTACAGAGTAATAACATGAAATAAAATAAAGATAAAATAAAGATAAAGTAAACTAATAATAGTCATCTAGCAAGTCATCGCTATCTGGATCAAACTCATCCTCTGCAGTCCTGTTATAGACTGGTGCAGGAGTTGGGCTTGAAACATCAAGCATGGCATAAAGCTTCTCACGAAGAACTGGATCCATAGATGCAGAGGTTCCAGAGGCAGCAGGCTCAGCAGCAGAAGCAATAGGGTGTCCAGTAGATGGTCCAGCAACAGGTCCAACAAAAGATCCAGCATCAGGGAAGAAAGACCAGGGTGGTCGAGATGGTCCTGGGTCTGGTCCCAACCTGAAAGGTGGTCCCGCAGGTCTCGGCAATCCGGCTACCTCACACAGTGCTGAAAGAATCTGATGATGTGCGGTGAAGGTCTGGAACAAGGCCCAAGTAGCAGCGGGATCGTATAAGGTAATGCCATACTCAAGAGTAGGTGGCTGTCTGATCGCTGGAGTAGTCTGTGGTGGCACAAGCTGGGCTGCAGGTGATGTGGCCTCCTCCTCATGCTCTAGCTGAACATCTACAAGTCCCTCCTCAGGGATAGCAGGTAAAGCTCTCCTGTGTCTGGGGTGTCTCCTCTGTCTGGGTCTGTGTCGTCTCCTCTGTCTAGGTTGCCTCTCAGCAACATGATCCTCTGTCTCGATCCGAGCGTCCATCCTGAAATAAACATAAAATAGGTAATGCTAATAGAAAGTGAACAAATGCAGAAAGGACAGATGGAATGCCATCTGATCTTTTTGCACTTGTGCAAATGAAACTTATCTCAGATAAAGCTATTTGATTGTCTGATAAGTCGCAAGCCTGCATATATTAGATCAGTGATAACAAGACTAGATTAAAAATAAACTAAGAAATAAAAAAGGACAGGAAAAGTAAGATAAGCTTGGGGTGCCTCCCAAGAGCGATTTGTTTAAAGAGTCTTTTAGCTCGACTCTTGTACCTTTCTGGCTGACTCATGGTGGTTCGAAGATAAAGACATCCTCACGAATGGGGAAGTCTTCGATGTAATGCTTTAACCGATGACCATTTACCTTAAAATTACCTTCTGGTGATTCGAGTTCGACTGCACCATAAGGGAATACCTTTGAGATTATGAATGGTCCGGTCCACCTGATCTTGAATTTTCCAGAGAACTTTTTGAAGCGCGAATTGAAGAGAAGCACTTTATCTCCTGGTTTGAACCTTGAGAGTTTAAGCTTGGAATCATGAATCCTCTTGGTTCTATCTTTGTAGTTCAAGGAGCTTTCATATGCTTGATTCCTTAATTCGGCCAATTCATTTTGTTGCATTCTCCGATGGGAACCTGTTATAGAAGTGTCCAGATTGCAGTTCTTCAGCGCCCAGTATGCTTTGTATTCCAACTCCACTGGTAGGTGACATGCCTTGCCATAAACCAGACGATATGGTGTGGTACCTAAAGGTGTTTTGTAAGCAGTTCTGAATGCCCACAACGCATCGTCTAATTTGTCAGCCCACTTATCCCCATGATTTCCGACTGTTCGCTCCAAGATTCTCTTTAAAGCTCTGTTCGTGATCTCCGCTTGTCCATTTGTTTGTGGATGGTAGGCGGTGGACATTTTGTGAGTGACACCATACTGCTGCATAACCTTCATGAATTGAGTGTTGCAGAAGTGAGTGCCACGATCACTTATGATAGCTCTTGGAGTTCCGAATCGACAGAATAGTTGTTTGAGAAACTTTGTCACTACTCTGGCATCATTTGTCGGGAAAGCTTGTGCTTCGGCCCACCTGGAGACATAATCGACAGCAACTAGGATGTACTCTTTTCCATTAGACTTTGGGAAAGGTCCCATAAAATCTAACCCCCAGATATCAAAGATCTCACAAGCCTGGATATTAGTGAGTGGCATTTCGTTCCTTGCTGACACATCTCCTTGTCTTTGGCAAATGTCGCAGCGTTTCACCAGGTCATAAGTATCTCGATAGATGGTTGGCCAGTAAAAGCCAGAATCATACACCTTTCGTGCTGTTAGGTTAACTGCGTGGTGTCCTCCAGTAGGTCCATGGTGGCTTTGTCGAAGGATTTGTTCTGCTTCCTTCCCATCGACGCATCTTCTAATGATCTGATCAGGGCAAACCTTAAAGAGGAAAGAATCGTCCCAATAGTAATTCTTTATGTCGCGGAAGAATCTTCGTCTCTGAGATGTCGGCATTCCTTTGGGTATTATATTTCCTACCAGGAAATTAGCATGATCAGCATACCAAGGATCTTTGGATGTGGATCCTTGATGGTATTTGCTGATGTGCATGAGTTGTTCTTCAGGAAACTGGTCTTGAATATCCTTTTCATTAAGCTGCTCTAGTGTAGGATTTTCTAATCGGCTTAGATGATCTGCTACAATGTTTTATGCTCCTTTCTTATCTCTGATCTCGATATCGAATTCTTGCAGGAGTAGAATCCATCTTAGCAGTCTAGGCTTTGCATCTTGCTTTTTGAAAAGATACTTCAAGGCTGAATGATCTGTATAGACAATAGTTTTGGACAACATAAGATAGGAACGAAATTTATCGAAAGCAAATACTACCGCAAGCAGCTCCTTTTCTGTGGTTGTATAATTTTCTTGAGCGTCTGTGAGCGTTTTGCTGGCATAGTATCTTGGTTGAAAGTGCTTATCCTTCCTCTGTCCCAATACAGCTCCAACTGTGAAATCACTGGCGTCGCACATGATCTCAAATGGAAGGCTCCAATCTGGGGCAATCATTATCGGTGCATGTACAAGCTGATCTTTCAGGTAGTTAAAAGCTTGGAGACATTCATCTGTAAAGGCAAATGGAGTATCTTTTTCAAGAAGATGAGTCATAGGTCGAGAGATCTTGGAGAAATCCTTGATGAAGCGACGGTAGAATCCGGCGTGACCTAGAAAACTTCGGATGGCTTTAACAGAAGTAGGTGGAGGAAGTTTTGAGATAGTTTTAGCCTTGTCAACTTCAATTCCGGCTTTTGATATGCGGTGCCCTAAAACTATTCCTTCTTTTACCATGAAATGGCATTTTTCCCAATTCAGAACGAGGTTTGATTCTTCACATCGGGCAAGCATTCGATCCAAGTTGGAAAGACAAGTAGAGAAGGAATCTCCAAAGACTGAGAAGTCGTCCATGAATACCTCCATGCATTGTTCGATCATGTCATGAAAAATTGCCACCATGCATCGCTGAAATGTAGCGGGTGCATTACATAAACCAAACGGCATACGTCGGTAAGCGAAAGTTCCATATGGACATGTGAATGTCGTCTTTTCTTGGTCCTTTGGATCGAGAGGAATATGAAAATATCCAGAGAATCCATTAAGAAAACAGTAGAATTCATTTCCTGATAATCTCTCCAGCATCTGATCAATGAACGGTAGAGGGAAGTGATCTTTCCGAGTGGCTTCATTTAGTTTTCGGTAGTCAATACACACCCTCCAACCGGTGACGGCTCGTGTTGGAATTAATTCGTTGTTTTCGTTAGCGATAACCGTCATTCCTCCTTTCTTTTTGGACAACTTGAACTGGGCTGACCCAAGGGGAATCTGAAATAGGGTAAATCAGGCCAGCGTCCAGGAGTTTGATAACTTCCTTCTTAACCACTTCTTGAATCTTCGGGTTGACTCTCCTCTACCTTTGAATTGATGGTCTGAAGTCGTTTTCCATTAAGATCTTGTGAGTGCAATAGTTTGGACTGATACCTTGAATGTCAGAAATCTTCCAAGCAATTGCTTTCTTATGTGACTTCAAAACTTCAATCAGTTTTGCTTTTTCTTCCGGCTTAAGGTCTTTTGATATGATAACTGGTAGGTGTGAAGGTCCTTCGAGAAAAGCGTATTCAAGGTGTGAGGGTAGTTCCTTCAGCTCCAATTCGGGTGGTTCTTCTATGGATGGTTTCATCCTTGCAATTTCGTCTCTTTTAAGCTCGTCGAACTTCGTTTGAAATTCTGAATCTTCTGCAGGGATCTCTGGACTATCGGCTGATGCTATTTCAACCCATTCTGGTTTATCGGAGAGCTCATCTTTTCTTATCTCGTATTTTTCTTTTGAAGAGTGAGAGATTGCATTGTCTTCAGTGATTATGGTATCGTTGTTTTCCGTGAATGCAAATCTCTGGATTTGAGCAAAAGAAGATGTGCTGAATGTGATCTCTGGATTTGATCTTTCAGATTGTAGATAAGGTGGTTTAAGCATTGACTCCATCTCTTCGAGAGTCTTTAGAATTTGGTTTTTTGTGAGAGATGAATCAGGTACTTCAGGAGTAGGGTTCCTTCTTCGGAGAGTGACAGGTGTGCCAGATCCAAGCGGAGCAGCTGTGATAGAACTGTTTGGCTGATTGCTGGATTTCTTTAAAGGAAATAGCACTTCCTTAGATGCGGTTGGTGGATCCGAGATAGCTGAGCATAGACCTCCATCTTCTTGGCAAAGTCTTCTGGTAGTGATGACCGTGTTTGGAAGAGAGTTATTGCTGCTTAGTGCGAGGATCTCTTCCAGGTGTTCTTCAATTATTTCCTGCACAAAGTTTACAAGACCAAGGTCTTCTCCCATAGGTTGTTTCATTAGCTTGTCAACATTGAAGGTGACCTCCTCAGTTCCAACTCGAAGTTTTAAAGATTTTTCATTTACGTCAATGACGGCCTTGGCAGTGTTTAGGAAAGGTCTGCCAAGGATGAGTGGAACTTCGGTGTCTTCCTCAATGTCCATGACAACAAAATCCACAGGAAAGACGAATTTATCAACACGTACCATAATATCTTCAGCAATTCCACGAGGGAGTTTAACTGATCTATCGGCTAATTGGATGGTCATACGAGTTGGTAAAAGTTCGCTTAATCCTAATTTCCTATAGAGGGAATACGACATAAGGTTTACACTAGCTCCTAAGTCGGCTAAGGCGTTACTTATTTGAACATCCTGTAGATAACAAGGTATAGTGAAACGGCCAGTATCTCCTAGCTTTGGGGGTAGTCCGTGTTGCATGATCAAAGAGCACTCTGCATCTAAAGGCAAGTTAACTATTTGTCTAAGTTTTTCTTTATTTGATAAGAGTTCTTTAAAGAATTTGGCACAACTAGGCATCTCAACTAAAGCATCTAAAAGTTTGACATTTAAGTGTAAGCTTTTAACATCTCTAGATATTTTCCAAACTGAGCTTCTTGTTTCTCTTTCTTAAGCCTACCAGGGAAAGGTATACGTGTAGGAATAATGACTTCTGGGGCTTTAGAAGGTGCTGGCTCAGGAGAAGTGACAGGAGTCTTAACTGGTACTGAGTCAGTGAGAGGTGAAGAAATAGAAGGTTCGTTTGTCGGAATATCTATTGATTTCTCATTCTTAGTCTCTTTTCCTCCTCTAGTGACAACAAGAATATCATCATAATCATAAGATGAATGATGAATAGCTTTGCTAATCGCTTCTTCTCTTTGCTTCTCATCAATTTTTAAAAACAACCTTTTTACACTATCCTCCATGTTTTTAACTAAATCATTTGAAATTCTAAGCAAACTATCAATTTGATTTTGAAAATCAACAATTTGTTTATTAATATTATTTTGATTAACCATGAAGTTATTGAAAATTTCGGTGTTTAGACGAGAAGTCAAATGAGATGAAGTAGAGGGTGAAGAAAGAACTAACGATTGAGACGAAAGTCTATTGGTTGGCCTCTGAATGAAAGATTTTGAATGATGTGCTTGATTAGAGGTTTCACCAGTAGTGGCAAGAATGTCTTCTTTGAACCTTTGGCGTGAGAATAGCTTTTGAGGTTTCTTCTCGTGTTTGGGTTCAGAAGGTTCTTGCATGTCCTTGACAACTTTAGTGATTGATTCAATTTGAGCTTTTAAAGTGTTCAAGGCATTAGAAGTACTCCTTTCCTCCGAAGTTGATTCATCTTGCTCCAAGTCATGTTGATGCATCGTCATCGTCTCAATCAACCTCCACGCTTCATCTGAAGTATGTAGCATGAAATTTCCGGATGAAGCAGCATCGAGGGTTTGTTGGTGATGAGGATTCAAACTACTGTAGAATGTGCAGACCAGATTCGTTTCAGCAAACTGATGATTCGGACATCTTCCGAGCAAATTCTTAAAGCGTTCCCAAGCAGAGCTTAATGATTCATTATCCTTTTGGAGAAAGTTAGTGATTTCATTTTTAAGCTTGGTTTGTAGGGATGGAGGGAAATATTTAGCCATGAATTTGGTAGCCATCTCCTCCCATGTATGAATCGAATTGGGTTCGAGTTCATAAAACCATATTTGTGCCCGAGAAGCTAAAGAATAGGGAAACAGGTGAAGTCGGGTAACTTCATTACTGGATCCCGTTTGTTTGAAGGAGTCGGAAAGGTTGATGAATTTGTTAAGATGAGAGTTTGGATTTTCAACCGAGAGACCATGAAATTGACACTGAGATTTGATCATTTTAATGAAGTGTGGCTTAATTTCAAGGTTTTCGTCAGCAGATGATACGATTGGTCCTCCTCGTTCCTCTAGCAGTGGCTTGATTGATGAGGCGAGAGTGATACGATTCGTCATAACTTGTTGGTAGAAAGTAGAGTTTTGGAAAGGATGAGTATTAACTAATCTAAAAACGGAAAAGGAAATCTAACCTAAAGACAGAAAAAGTAACTTACTGATGATATTGATCTTCCGAAAGGATCGCTAAATAACTAAGATAACTAAAAACCTAAAATCGGTCGTTGTAGTCCTCGGCAGCGGCGCCAAAAACGTGTTGCGTCCCGAAGCGGTCGTTGTCACAACGGGAGTGCAACAGTGGGGTGTTTTAAATTTATAAAGCTGGGGATATCCTAAGCTAATACTACTTTCAGCCCTAATTAGGTTACTAGGGTAGTAAGCGGTATGTTGACTCAGGTGTCGTTCTTACACTACAACGGGCATGGGATCTTAGGCGTTCTAATTATCTTTCGTAATCTAGCTAGGGTTTAAAATAAGATTTGATTTGGTTTGGTTTTATAACTAATCTATGGAAAATAAATGCAGAAAAGTAAAAGGATGTTTGTACGGAGGCTCAGAGAACAGTGGATACGAGAGTGTTTACTATGATGCTGGTATATGCTTTGAATGAGTAGTTATGGGTGTTTAAAGCCACTAGTTATGATGATTAATCCTTTGAGTAACCGGAAATCTAAATTAACACGAAGTATTATGCCTACGGCAGTTCCTTAGCTTTTCCCACGTATTTAAACGCTATACGAAGTACTGTGCCGTTTTATGGTTTTTCCTTAGCATTGATTCAAATTGCCAATTTTCTCATTGGATACCCTATATTATTAATGACGTATAATTACGATCCTATCAAATATCTAACGTAAATGTCTCTACAATCAGATAAATAGTATGTCACATGGATAGCAATTATATAGTGTCAAACACACCGGAAGTTCTCCCAAATGTACTGATCAATTCAATCAACAGTTATTCTCTAATCCTATTCCCCAATCTCTGACAAATGTGTGTCGGTATCATGGCACGAATTGTTGAATAAACAATAATGTGAACAGGAGTTACCCTACGGAATAGGTTGGATTAACTTGTCTAACGGTCAATTAAAATTGTTCATCATTAATCATATAAATCACCTTAACTATTACATGCAGATCACTCTACTGTATAAACATCAACTTATATCTAAAAACCCTAATCATGCAGTTATATATAGTAATCGGAGGTTCAGTTCTAGCATGCAGCATTCCTAAAGCAACAATCAAACAAGAACATGCAATAGAAAGGCACACAGATAACTATTCCTATTTCATACCATTTCACATAACCAGATGATCGGATCATAAATATCCCGAAAGGTCTCTCAAAGATATTTAATATATGAGCTTGAATCTAACCTATCTCTAATCCTATGCTCCGTATCTCTTATGATATAGTTTCAATCTAGAGAATACAGCCATAAATGCTTCATCATACATAGAATAGGTAGAGTACGTACCACTAATAACTGGCCAGGTTTTAGCAGGAAGTTTCTAACCATAGCATAAGTTGGATAGGTAAACATTTGAGATTCAATTCATAAATTCAGATACAGTTTAATATTCACACAGACAGAGTAACAGCATGTTTACAATTGGGATCATTATTTCCACAACGGATTGTGCCCACGACTTTCATAGCTTCCACGTTCCGTACTACACACATTCGTGATGATTCCGGCGCTATACAAATGAAAGCCGTATAACGTTACCTCCGTTGTTTCATAATGGTATCATCCCAATTGCATATTAAATCATAACTACTTAAGCATAACCATTATCATAGCAAACACAGATTTGTCTAGCCTAGCATGGCATCTCTAGTAAGCAATACAACGTAAACATAATATAAGCAAATCATATTTACGAAATAAAGAAAAGAGATATAAATATAACCTGAATAAGTATTACAGACAAATCCTCGTGACCCAAAGTCTCGGAGTAACTCCGTACAGACGCTACAACTACCGCTACGCTAACTAGCTACCCTTTCTATTTCTCCTCTAACTCCTAAGAGTAGTGCTAGAGAGAGAAAGTAGAGAGAGAGTGTGTGTGAGAGAGAAAGTGAAAATTCTATGAATAATTGGTGTGTGGAATGAGGTGAATGAGGCCACTATTTATAGGCAAGCCATGGATCCAAGAGTACAAGTCCACAAGCACACGTACAAGCCAACGAAGCAAAAACGAGGCCGTGTGTGACCAAAAGAGGCCATGTACGGCCCTATACAGGCCGTGTACGGCTCTGTACAGGCTGTGTACGGCCCTGTATAGGCCGTGTACGGCCCTGGGGTGGCCGTGTGCTAGGCCGTGTGATTTTTCTGACTTTTCTCACATCTTCGGAAGGCTGTATCTTCTTCGTTTCGCGTCCGTTTGACTTGATTCTTTCGCCTACGGCTTCGTAATTCCGTTACGCTTTTAATGATGCCAATTTGGTAGAAATTGGATGTGTGGGGCCCGTGCATGTCCAGAATACATTTTGTAGCTTTCGGCTGCGCTGTAACTTGCATAACTTTTTCATCCTTGATCCGTTTTGAGCAATCCTTATATCCACGTTCTCATAACCTCCATAGATACAAAATAAGATAATTGTGAGGTCTTGGTATGGAGTTTACAGTAGATTTAGGGTTTGGCTCAATTTGGTGCCTATTTCAGTGTATTTTCAGCCCTTTTCGTATCGTTTTGGAAAGTCCGTCAAGTTTTCACCTTTATAACAAAATATGATAAATAATGATGTTTTAAGAATGTTTTTGTTATAAAAGGCCTAAATTTTGGGTCAATAATGTAGGTAAAAACGTGACTTTTTACGCTACATCAGCTCCTTACAAAGATATCGATGGTCTAGGGGCGGATGGAAGTGATGGATGCTCCGGTTTGCTTCTAGCTTCTTTTCCCTTGCCTTTTCTTCTTCACAATGATGGTGATTATGATGAGGATTGTTGTTGATGATGAAAACCAGTTGGAGAGGAGAGGGAGAGAGCTTGTAGTGTGTGTCTTTAGAGAGAGAGAGAGAGAGAGAGTGTAGAGAGAGGATGGGGAAACATAAATGAGGAAAAATGGGGGTGAATGGAGGCTTATGGTCAAGGCAACAAGGTCCTCAATTTGGGGATCTTGTTTGGCCGATTTTCTTGGTAAAAAAGGAGGCAAGGTTTAATAAAATCTTGTCTCCAAACTTTGGTATTAAATCCGTGTTTGTTTACCCGATCGTATTTAAACGTTTACTTATACGTTAAATGTTATTTGTACGTGTTATAAATAACAAATGAGATCTCAATATTTTTGATTGTAGTATTATCCAAAAAATACTTGGAAATATTTATAAAATGTTTTGACAAAGTGTCGGTATTGATTGACGAGTTTGTGTTGCATTTATTAATCGTGTGACGTTTTAATTAAACGTGTTCGTTATCGTTTTAATATATGATATTTCTCATAGAAGTATTTTTATCAAAATACTTTACTTGAAGTTATAAAAATATAACTTTTGTTTGTTTCAATTGTCGGGCACGGATCGTGCGTTTTTGGTCGCGTTTGAGTGTTTTATACAATACGAAATACTTATGGAATATTATCAAAATAACATTTAGGAAGCAATAGCGTTTATTAAATAATTTCGTATTATTTAATAAAATGTGTCCACCAACGTCCGTATGAAAGTGTATCGGAATTCGGCCGATATAATAATGCACGATTTTAACTTAATCGCGTACGTGTATATATATCTCAAATATATATATAAATATAATATGATACATACAATTAGCCTAACATAGAACTAATTACATGTATTAACAAGTGATTAGGAACTAATATCTAGTCCTAATTTGGCGGGTGTCACAACCAGTCTCAAAGCACAAGGAACAAGCTCCAAAGTGCGACTAGGTAATCACAAACACAGGGGGGGTCAAGGGCCAATTGGGTACCAAATATCAAGGCAAATAACACAATAATTGGCCCCTAAGGGCCGTATATAGCACTTCACAAGCTGTATATTGCACCCACATGGGGGGGGGGGGTCAAGGGCGAATTATTTTTCTGCTTGATCCGTTATCCTGTTTCGTTGCTTGTTTCGCCCGTATCTTATTCGTTCGGAGCCCGATTTGCTTGATTCTCACGCCGTTGGATTCTTATTTCCATTACGCTTCTAATGACACTGAATTTTCCATATTTGGAGGTGTATAGCTTTTGCGTGTTCCGGATGACGATCGGTTGTATTCCAAGCACTCTATCTTCTTCGTTCTTTACCCGTTTTCCATGATTCTTGATCCTCCGGTCTCATATTTTCCTATGGAATCATAAGATATGCATTAAGATCTATTTCCATATGGTGAGTAATAATGAGAATAACCGGAGTGGCTTTATTTGCTCTATTTTTCTCAATAATTGGATGTTTTTATTGATTTTTATTGGAAAGTCTATAAATGGATCACCTTGGTGATTTTTGGCAATAAATGAATGTTTTGAAATGTTTTTACCAAGGTTAAGTCCAAAAAGTGCGAAAATATGTACGTAAAAACATGACTTTTTACGTTGCATCACATCCATATAAGTCCAATAAGGTTGAAGACTTACTATGCCAGAAATTTCAGGTTTAAGGACCCCCAAAAATCGTGCTACTATCTGCTCCTCTTCTTCAACCACATCACATCGCATACGCATTTTATCAAACTCGTTAATAACCTCTTCCACAGTCATATTCCGTTGGGACAGATTATGATAGTCAAGAAAGGCTTCTTGACGATAATTCTCTGGTAAAAACTTAGCATTCAACAGTTTCTTCATCTTCTCCCATGTCTCAATTTTCGATTTTCCTTCTACTTGTCGCCTCTTCTTAACATGATCCCACCACATCGAGGCATGTTGCAGATGTTTGATAGCCACAAGTTTCACTTTCAGTTTATCAGGAATATCACGCACATCAAGCACCCGTTCAACTGTACTCAACTAATCAATAAAATCATCCGGATGAACTTTACCTGTAAACTCAGGGATCTCAACCTACAATCCCATACTGCGAATAGCATCATCGCGATACTGATCGTCGCGATCTACAGAATGATCATAATGACGAGGACGATAACGATACCTAGGGTTTCTTCCACCAAAAGGATTGACGTCATCTACTCTATCGTCCTAGACGTTAGACTCAGTTTCCGTCTCTTCTGCCGGAGAATCCTGCTGTAACTACTGGAGTTCGAGTTCCTGGATTCGTTGCTGCAGCCTTTCAATCGTTTCTACATCACGAGGATCGCGAGCAGTTGCCGCACTTGCTTCCGCAACAACTTTCTTTGGTTTACCACGTGTGGCCATGATCACCTTATGCTCTGATACCAAATGATGCGGTTTGATAACATAAAGCCACACAAACACAGAAACTAAACCGAATTTCTCAAGGAGAGAAAATCTCTGATTCAATATTAATTCGTAAGGTCTCAAAAGCTGAATGAAACAAACCCTAAAAATCGTCCATATAGGGTGTAGGAGGTCTAAAATGAAATTAAACAAAAAGCCCAAACAAACGATAACAAAAAGTCTAAAAACAAAGCCCGAAAAACAGAAAAATGCCCTTTTCGGGGCCCTAAACGACTCCGAAAGGCCCAAAACTGACAGGGCTCATGGCAAAGCGATGATTCTTGATTGTTTTGCCGTTTTCGAGCTGACATGCGATTTTCAGCCCATTCCGCCATAGAAATTTATTTCCGCAAAATATGATCCAAGTGTATTTGCCGCGTTGACTTGCTCGTTGATCGCCGCTTTGACCGCTTCATTGACCGTATCGCATCATACTGGTACTTTCCCATTTTAGCTAGTGGCTTAATGCCTTTATCTCTATGCTAATATAGTTTAATCAATCTAGAGGTGGGAACTTTGAGCCATTATTTTCCTTATAAATGGGTCGGTTCAGTTATTTTTGTCTATACAGACGGGTAAACAAACGAGTAACAATAGGGTAAAATGATTTGAACAGCTATCGAGAAAGTGTATTTTACTACACAAAACCTTCTAAATCAATATGATGAAAAATCAAGTCATCACCGAAAAAATCTTATTTTTAGTCATATTTTTTTATTGTTGGGCTTTGACTTTGTAATTTTGTATCATTGAAGATTTAACATCACTAATGATATTTTATAAATGGATCCATTGTTAACAGGTGAATGATAGTGCGTTAACATTGGTTATTGGGAATCTTTATGATAAAGACACTTGCTGCAATGGTAATTGATTCCAGCATTCTCAAATATTCGATTCTGGTTTGGTTTTTGATGAATCAGTCATCTATCTGATCTACACTATATAGACGGTTTTGGGTCCTTTCTTGCCAAATTACATACGATAAACTGATCTAATTAAGGGGTATGAGTTTTGTAGTGTTTTGTTTATTTATTAAAATTTGGTGTTATCTCTTAGAAAAGTCATTAAGTCCTCGCCTTCTATTGGATTTAGAAAAAGAGATGGGGCTCTTGAGCTTGCTGTTGATTAAAAATCACTTAATCACTTCATTTTAGCTAAAATTTAATGAGGATCAAAGACCGACTTTATGAAATACATTTAAGTAGTTTATTCAACTCTTTATATGTCATTTTTATCACAAACATTATTGTGAACGTCTTGCCATGGTTCTTTATCATGCGAAAGACATGGATGTAGGCATTCTCCAGTAACTCAAGGGCTAACTGGTGGAGACTATGGTTACCAGATTTTGATTATAGTGACGTGTATCAATGAAAGGATGTCAGCTTCACATTCTCAGATATGTAGCGTTGCCTTCATATTTTGCAATAATCTCTACTAAGTTTCGCCATTTATTGTTATTTATTTATTTAAAACTGATATCGCAGGTTAACTGAAGATCAAATAGCAACGATACATCAGAAAGTGCAGGTGATACTATATTTAAGCATTTCAGAAAACACACAAGTCAGATTAATAAATGTATAGTTTTATGCTTGTGCATATGTACAGGTATATGAACATGTGTATATGTTCAATTACATGTTTTAACTATAATATATGTACACATTTGTATATGTGGGACTCACTTTATGTTAAAGTTATAATCGAAAATTGTTGACCATGGCTATTTGTGCTGAACAAACATGTCAAATTGTATATTTTTCTGATTATTGATATCCTATTATAGTTTAGGCTTCGATTTTGGTTTCAGTACATCACTTTAGTTTCGTCATTGTGTTTGGATCTAAGGTGTTGGTAGTAGATGCTTTAAGTACGATGAAAGATATTATGATTATGTTTTTTCTATCATATTTTAGGATATCGTACATCGTATGGGTAAAAAAAACTAGCCACAACTCTAGAAGGTCATGCATGAAACTTCACAACATGAGTCCAAGACAGGGAAATAGAATGGTTTTTATGATATACGAATACCTACACAATTATTAATCAATAATAATAATTTTATTATATAGCTAAAACAAGTTTCTGATTCATTTTATTTGACTAAATTCCCACAACTCACAGGTCCAAATACTTGTAATCTTCTAAATCATGTACAATTAAAAAGTACTATCTCTTTGTTTTAATCTTCAGTTTTAGATAAAAGTTAAA
Organism: Helichrysum umbraculigerum; assembly: GCA_949592205.1. Classification (NCBI taxonomy): domain Eukaryota; kingdom Viridiplantae; phylum Streptophyta; class Magnoliopsida; order Asterales; family Asteraceae; genus Helichrysum; species Helichrysum umbraculigerum. Next base: position 98,229,386 of record CATIUR010000004.1, read on the forward strand.
GTCATTCGAGAACATACGAATATTCATTATCTTAGATGCATAACAGTTTAACATTCTCATCAAATCTAATACACCTTTTAAAATAATATATTATGTTTAAACTTGCCGAGTCTCGAGCAATAAGTTAAAGAAAATACGTAATACCTATAGATTAATTTAGTTGTGTGGATATCTACAAAATGTACATATAGTATGATTATTAAATAAAAAAGACATGCTTCGATTACTCTGACTTAATCATACTTGATAAATTTAAGACCATATCGACAGATATTCAAATTTAAAAACATAAAATTTAACTATATATTAGATAATTTTGTATTAAAATCATGTGGTAGCTCGCGAATTCGCAAGTTATAATCTAGTTCATTATTATAGGCTACTGTAAATTTATAATATCGTGAAGTAATTAGTATTGGTTATATAATTTTAGGTTTGAAATTTTTTTACTATTACATACTATATCAAGTGTTGACTAAAAAATATAATATTATCATTTTTTGTGTTTTATGAGGTTGAAAAATAAGCGATATAAGTTGTGCTATTTCTAATTTGATGTTTAATTTTTTTATGTTTTATTAGATTGTAAAGTTTGCTATTGAAGTTGTACTACTTAAAAATCTATATTTGGAAGTCTTAAAAACTTTTGTAGAGAGAATGTCATCTCCTTTATATTGTAGTATAGATATATTGTATTATAGATATAGATATATTCATAAAAGCCATAAATGGGGAAATCTACACATTAGCTCTAAATTAATGGGTAGCGATTCATACGACACATGTTTTTAGCCATATTAAACGTGCTTTATAGTAAGGGTTAATAATAGTTTAATCCTTGTAGTTTCATTTTTTTTTTCGTTTAAACCACTCAAGTTTTTTTTCATGGTTTAATCCTTCAAGTTTCAAAGTTTTAGTGGTTTAACCATTTAAGTTTATCTTTCATAATGATTGATTTCGATGGTTTAATCCTCAAAGTTTATTTTTCATAATGATTTTGCCCTTATAAAATTTTCTAGTTTAATCATCGAACTTTAAAAATTCAATGGTTTAACCCTTCAAAGGGTTAAACCACCAAAACTTTGAAACTTGGAGGATTAAATCATTTGAAAAAAACTTGAAATGTTAAAACGAAAAAAAAGTGAAATTTTGAGGATTAAACCATTATTAATCCTTAGAGCATACGGAGTGGTATATATTTTTTCGCCGTTTATGCTCCAGAACACTATAACACAATGTTTTCCCACTCCGCCTCAATGTTCTCATGAGTGTTTTCATCGGCGTTCTTCAATCAACGTCCACAATGAGATGGTGTTTCACACGGTGTTCTCATTTTTTTTTGGATTTTCCCCACACAAACAATAAATACCCTATATATAAAAACAAAAATAAGTTTTGAGAACACTGTCCAGAATACTGTTACTGCACCACAAAATCTTCACTGACACAGTGTCACCACTCCGAGTGCTCTTACAAGTCTAAAACATGTTTAGTGGTCTATGCTAAATCGCACCCTAAATTAAATACCAGTCTATGCTAAATTGATAGCCTCCAGCTAAATCAATGGCAGAAATTAGCAAAAGCAAAAATTACCTTTGCTCAGATATTTCATTCACAATTTTTTAGAATAGGTTTTTCATTACAATAGAGGAAATATATCCTTACCGACATACGCACATGCCTTCTAACAAAAAACTACTTCATCCACTAACAACAAGACACCTGGCAGTCTATTATAATAAAAGGAAAACAAGACAATTAATCAAAACGGCAGCGTATCATCACCCTCCCCTAAAAATAAATCCTTGACCTCAAGGATTAAGGTTTTTCCATATGTCAAAAGTTGGAAATCTATTCTGCAAGTCATTGTATTCCTCCCATGTACTGTCTTCTACCTCCATGTTAGACCACTAAACAAGCACTTCTGCCACAGCCTTATTCCTCTTCTTGACCATTCTTCTGTCCAACACCTTCAAAGGTACAGGTTGGAACTCTCCTTTTTCAGTCAACAAGGGCAATTCACTACTTAAAGTATGGTTTCCCACTTTCTTTTTCAAAAGAGACACATGGAACACATTGTGTATCTTTGAAGAAGTTGGTAATTTCAACCTGTACGCCACTGTTCCAACCTTCTCCAGAATTTGGTAAGGACCAAAATATTTAGCTGAGAGTTTATGAAACGCCCTACGATTAACAGAATGTTGCCTGTAAGGCTGAAGTTTGAGGTATACCCATTCACCCACTTCAAAAGCTCTCTCACTTCTATGTTTATCAGCTTGTACTTTCATTCGTTGTTGGGCTTTGGTGAGATTATCCTTGAGTAACTGTATTGTCACTTCCTTAGCTCGCATGATACGATCAACAGCTTGATTTTGTGAATCTTTAGGGTGGTAATGGACATAGTTAGGGGGTGATTGGCCGTAGAGGGCCTGGTATGGAGACATCTTCAGGCTTGAGTGGTACGATGTGTTGTACCACAACTGAGCTAAGGGTAACCAGTGGTACCAAGAAGCAGGGGTGTCAGATGTGAAGCATCGTAAATAGGTCTCAAGGCACCTATTTAGAACTTCTGTTTGGCCATCTGTTTGAGGGTGGTAGGCCATCGAATATGATAGAGTGGTGTTGTGAGCTTTGAACAAGGCTTTCCAAATATTACTCAAGAATAGTGGATCTCTGTCCGATATGATTCTTTCAGGCATACCGTATAATTTAGAAATCTGATCTAAAAATGAATGAGCTACTGTTGTGGCATTGTACGGGTGTTTTAAAGCTATAAAATGTCCAAATTTGCTCAGTTTATCCACTACAACTAGGATAGTAGTATACCCTTGGGATTTAGGTAATCCTTCCACAAAGTCCATTAAAATGACAGACCAAAATCTGTTTGGGATTTCAATGGGCTGCAATAAACCAGGATATGGGAAAGTGTCATACTTACATTGCTGGTAGACATGGCATTCTCTAATGAAGTTTCTGACTTGTGCTTGTAGACCCTTCCAATACACCACCTGAGATATTCTCTGGTAAGTGGTGTGCACCCCAGAATGACCTCCAATTGCACTTTCATGGAAGAATTTAATGATATCGCTTCTTAGTTTATCATCTTTTCCCACTACCAATCTCCCTTTCTTAAGTAAATCCCCATCTTTATAAGAGTATTTGCCACTTGAAGCAGGCTCTTGTTTAAGTACATCTATTAGCGCTTGTAACTTACCATCGGTAGTCACACTGAGCTTGATTCTTTCCTTCCACCCTGTAAGTAATTCAGAAATAGCAAAGCAGATTGGAAGTGATACATCTTGTACCTTCCTAGATAAAGCATCTGCCACGGTATTTTCACTACCTTTTTGGTACTGAACTGAGTATTGCATCCCAATCAATTTGCTAAGCCACTTTTGCAGCGTAGGGTTACACTCTTTCTGCTCTAAAATATGCTTGAGAGCCTGGTGATCAGTCTTTATTATGAAAAGTTTACCTAGCAAATAGCCCTTCCACCTCTGAATTGCCGCTACCATTGCAAGGAGTTCTCTCTCATATGTCGAAAGTTGTAGATGTTTGGGTCCCAAAGCCCTACTAAAGTAGGCAATAGGATGCCTATGTTGACTGAGAACTGCCCCTACACCCACCCCGGATGCATCCGTTTCTATCACAAAGGGTTCATTAAAATCTGGTAGAGCCAATACTGGTGTGTGGGACATAGCCTTCTTTAAATCTTCAAAGGCTGTTGTGGCTTCAGAGTTCCATTGAAACGCATCTTTCTTGAGGAGACTTGTTAATGGTTTAGCAATCTTTCCATAGTCTTTAACAAACCGCCTGTAGTAACCCGTCAACCCTAAGAACCCCCTTAGTTCTTTAAGATTCTAAGGAAGGGGCCAACTCAGCATATCTTTTATCTTCTTAGGATCTGCCTGAACTCCCTTCTTGCTGATCACATGCCCTAAATAATCCACTTTAGGACTAGCGAATGAACACTTAGAAAGCTTTGCGACAAGTGAGTTACTTCTAAGTAGGTTTAGCACTATTGTTAAGTGTCGTAGGTGCTCTTTCCATTCCTTGCTATAGATCAAAATGTCGTCAAAAAACACCAGCACAAACTTTCTGAGATATGGCTTGAATATAGCATTCATTAGGTTTTGAAAAGTTGCAGGGGCATTTGAGAGTCCCAAAGGCATTACAGTAAACTCATATAACCCATCATGAGTTCTAAAAGCGGTCTTTTTGATATCTTCCTTCTTCATTCTAATTTGGTGATAGCCGCTTCTTAGATCCAGTTTAGAGAAGTAGCATGACCCATGAAGCTCATCAATTAGTTCTTCAACAACAGGAATTGGGAACTGATTCTTTACAGTTAATTGGTTCAATTTTCTGTAATCTACACAAAACCTCCATGAACCGTCCCTTTTCTTAACTAAGACGACTGGGGAAGCAAACTCACTATTACTAGGTCTGATTACACCATTATCAAGCATTTCTTGCACTAATTCTTCAATGATGGACTTTTGTATAGACCCATATCTGTATGCCTTAAGGTTGACTGGGTTGCTACCCTCTTTAAGAGTAATGGTGTGGTCTTGCTCTCTCTCCGGAGGAAGAGAAACGTTAGAAGTGAAAACATCCTCAAAAGAAGTTAACAGAGTCACTAATTCTCGTTTCATCGGTCCTTCTAAACCTTTCCATTGAGATTCTTCTAGCTTGATGGCCCAAAGGGTGGGAGTTATCTCTTGGAAGTCTATTAGATACACCCACTCTGATCCCCAATCTTGAACAACTTCCTCATTCCAGTGCATTTCCTGTAAATCCTTCCGTTCTCCTTCGAGTTTAATCTGCCTTCCCTCCCAACTAAATTCTAGGAAGAGTTGCTTGAAGTTGCACCTGATGTCTCTCAAGGTAGCTAGCCACTGGATACCCAAAACTACCCCGAATCCTCCAATGGGCATAACCATAAAGTTCCCTTTGAAACTTACCCCTTGAATGACCCATGTCAACTCATTACAAACATATTGTACTGGTAACTTGGTTCCATCAGCAACTGAAACAAACCTCGATTTAATAGGTGTTAGCTTGAGACCTAGTCTCTTAGCTAAACTTAGGTCAACAAAATTATGGGTACTTCCACTGTCAATTAACATCGTAACTTTCTGTTTTTTAATGATACCAGATACTTGAAGAGTGTTAAGTCCTTGAGACCCGATTAATGCATGAATAGAGATAGCTAACTCTCCTTCATCACCAATGGATTCAGAATTAATACCACTCCATCCTTCCTCAACTAGAACTCCTGGTTGTGCTTCATTACCATCAGGACACAAGATCATGTATAACTTACTGCTGGTACACTTATGCCCAGGGGTATAACTTTCATTACAATAAAAACACTGATTGTTTTTTCGTTTCTCTTCGTACTCCTTCCTAGAAAGTTGTTTAAAGGGTGCGTTCTTGTTAGAATTAGAGGACGCGTAAGAGTGTTGTGACTTTGTGGCGGGTTTTAACAGTGCTTGTGGAGGTTGTGGTGTAACACCCCGCAAATTTAAACACAATTATTAACGCTAAACATTTGCATTATTAGGCTAATTCCCTACTTGAGTGAATTCACAACACATTTTAGAGGTAAGTCTAGCAAAGCCCAACTAGTTAATACGCGTAGTATTACGATTCATAATTTGTTAAAATTATGTACGAAACAATTGGAACAAACGAAACAAAAATATACGACTGTTGGTGAACGAATTTATTTAATAAAACGAAAGTTATTAAATAACGTAAACGCATAATAGATATTATGTCGATAATATTTACAAATATTTCGTAACGAATAACGTATGACTTGAACAATTTAAAATAAAACAAAGTTAAAATTTTATAACTAAATTAATTTGGTTTCATAAAAAGATCCTAATTAAAAATATAATGAAATATGTAATTAAAAATGTATTAGTTAAAATAATGTAACATTTAACGATCGGGTAAACAAACACGGAGCGCAAACATGGAGACGAAAAAGGGGAACAAAACTACCCTCACCTCCTTTTCTTTCTTTCATTCTTTCATTTCTATTTCTCTCTCTATCTTACAATTCTCTCAACTCTCTCTCACTCTAAAAACATCACACACAAAAATCACCAAATACCACATCAAAAATGCGCCGAATCATCAAACAAAATAGAGAAAAATGACCACGGCAACACGATCTATCTTTCTACCTTTTCGGATTTCAAATCCGACACGCGTAAGTTTCCGACAAATCCCGTAAATTCTTTGATTTTGAAGTTTTCTTTCATATTAGTGTTTAATGTACTTAGTATTAACCCATACAACAAAGAAAACACGATTTTATAGCTTAAAAATACGTTTGGATTGTGTTTTTGGCCGGAAAAATTGCGACAGCCGATGTTTCTGGGCTGGTGTTCATCTATGCGACACAACGCTTGTGTCGCATACTGTGTCGCAGAAACCATACGACACAACGATTGTGTCGTACCAAACCATCTTATGTCGTATCCATACGACACAACTATTATGTCGCACCTTATGTCGCAAAACCCATGCGACACAACGCTTTATGTCGCTGTTAACTCAGCACCTCAAATCTCTGCGACACAACCCTTGTGTCGCAGAATTGTGTCGTACCATGCGACACAACCATTGTGTCGCATATTGTGTCGCAGAAACCAGAAACTTTACAAACTATTTTCACACTAAGTGTCGAACTTAACCGATAACGAATACGTACATACAATGCTATATGTGAACTTTACAAACATTACAGACACGCTAATTTATTGAAATTGTGATTTCAAACTATCACCAACGAGTCGTATACATTTTCACCAACAACGAAATACAAACGTGAACGTTTAACAAACACTTTGAATATAACTTGGTTGTACAAACACTAGCATGGATGATTAGCTTGGACATCCACAATACTTATTAAATCTCATACGTTTAGGACGTTAGGAGATTCTGGACTGTACTTGGGCTTAGGTTTGCTAGCACTCGCACAACTACTTAACTCAACAGGTGAGTTCACAGCCCCTACTTTTACTGTTTTAACTGCTTTGAACAGGGGTGGAAAACATAGTCAAACACTTTTATACAAACATGGTTGTATACTATTTTACTCAAACAAGTGGAGTACATCGAACTGGTAAACTAATAAACAAACTGACGATTTCAACATAATATGTGACACTGCCAGCACGTGGTCCAGGTACGGGTCTTAGGGGGGTGTTACATAATACTTTCATACTACCAACGCTGTAAACTCATGAACATGTTTTGAGAACGCTGGAGGATAACCAGCAACACTTTATATAACGGACTGGGTAACTAAAAGTCCCTACTGACATGGGCAACACTATTGAAAAGTCCCTACTGACATGGGCAACACTATTGAAAAGTCCCTACTGACATGGGCAACACTATTGAAAAGTCCCTACGAACATGGGCAACACTACTGAAAAGTCCCTTCTGACATGGGCACTAGATCCTACGAACATGGGTCTACTAATGTTATTCGACTGATGAGAAGTCCCTTCTGACATGGGCACTGGGTTTCCTACTGACATGGACCCACCAAACGATTAGGATACTGACATTCCTACGATTAACTAATAGGATACCTACATTCCTACTATAACTTGAATTATATTTCTGGGCAACATCCCAACGAAACATATCTACGATTACGTATATTCCTACAGAACATACAATTAATAGGATACTGCTTTCCTACAATTAATAGGATACGGACTTTCCTACAAACAACTATTGAGAAACATATTTGGTTTTACGAACAACACTTTAGGGTGACATCCCAACGAAACGTTATAAACAACAGTGGTTTATCAAAACTGAACTTGTAAACATAAAACCTGTGAATTCACTCAACCTCGTTGTTGACTTTTACTATGTTTTTCAGGGAATTAGCTGCGCATATAAGAATCGCCAACACACATGGAGAATTAGGCGACCCGTGAAGCTTAGGATGCCAACTTTTGGAAACACATGGATTTCTTTAGTATAACTGAAATGTTTTAGTCATATTTCAGAAATCTACTTTTGTAAACTTATTACTTTTAACTTGTACGATTCAATGAATCGTAAACTTTGTAATTAATACTTTTGGCATCTTAATATATTATGTTCTGTTGTAATCATAAGCTCTGATACGTATGCATGCTTTGTTATTGTGGCACCCCCCGTACTCAAACTAAATGCTTCCGCTAAACAAATTTGGGGGTGTTACAGATTGGTATCAGAGCCATTGGTTATAGCGAACTAGGAAACTTTAGGTGACTTAGAGACCTAGACTATAGCCTTGGCTAGAACGCTCATGCATACACACATTTGCATACGTACAAACTATCATTACGACACATCGATACGCGCAAACTATTATTTGAACTGTACTCCGTTCGATTCATTCTGCTATCATTGAACTTGACCGTATTAAACGATTGATGAAAAGAAGTATGTATTTAGCATCATATAATGACGCCTGGCCAACGTGATTATATTATACTAAGTACATATGGGTGTTTCATAGTCGTGAGATATGTGATGGGGATTTTGCCATTTCTCGTCAAATGCTCGATAACTGAATTATGTGAACTTCCTCCTTCACATCCCTTTCATTGGCATTGACTTCTGCATTTCCTTTTTCGCAGAACGTCATCATGCCGCCTAAAAGAAATACTCGAAACAGTCGACGAAATGTTCCTCCTCCACCTCCTGTCGTCGAAACAACCGAACAAATCATTGAACGCCGCGTGGCTGAAGCTATTGCTCAGTACGAGGCCAGCCGAAATCGAGACAACGTGGCAAACAACAGTGGAGCCACACCTGTCAACAGCGAAACCCCGGCAAATACCCAACAGGGGTGTTCATACAAAACCTTCCAATCTTGCAAACCCAGCACCTTCACCGGGACCAAAGGGGCCATTGGCCTGGTCCACTGGATTGAAAAGATGGAATCAGTCATCGATATCAGCGACTGCGCCACTGACAAAATCGTGAAGTACGCCACGTGTACCTTAGCTGACAAAGCGTTAACCTGGTGGAACGCTCAGGTCCAGATTATTGGACGCCCAGCTGCTCACTCCATGACCTGGGAAACTCTGAAACAGATGATGATGGAGGAATTTTGCCCTCCCAACGAGATGCAGAAACTTGAAACCGAACTCAGGAACGTTCAAATGATCGGTGCTGACATTTCTGGATACACAACCCGGTTTCAAGAACTGGCACGTTTGGTACCTCACATGGTGACTCCTGAAAGCAAACGTATCGAGCGTTACAACAAGGGCTTGGCCCTACAGATCCGAGGCATGGTTATGTCCTCCAAACCAGCTACCTTTAGGAGCGCAGTGGACCTGGCTCAAAGCTTAACGACGACGCCATTCTGATCGGCACTCTGAAAACTACTTCGGGGAAAACTGAACCACCCGTACTGATGCGGGCGACTCTGGAAACAATAAACGCAAATGGAACAACGAGGGTAACGACCGTCAGGGTCAACAAAATAGGAACCCGGGAAACGCCCGAGCCTACGCCGCAATCACCAACCCTGGACCCAAAACCTATCTTGGCAACAAACCGAAATGTGACAAGTGCGGGAAGCACCACACAGGCGAATGCGCCTTCTGCCAAGACTGCAGAAACTGGGGTCATTTGGCCCAAAACTGTAAAACTAACCCTCTTCCTCGAACAAATGCGTGCTTCGAGTGCGGTGAATCCGGACACTTTCGAAACCAATGTCCAAAACTGAACAACAACTAGAACAACCCCGGGAACAATAATCAGAACAACAACAACCGCATCGCGACCATCCCACCGGGTCGTAGCCGCGCATACATCCTCCGGGCTCCGGAAACTGTTGCGGACCTCGGCTAACACGGTATGCCTTAACAGCTGTTGCTACAATTTAACATACGCTTCATTCGAATATTTATTCAAACTTAACGCTTAGTAAACTTCGACCATTATCGAACGCATAACTATTTAAACTATACCGCGAGTATACTAAATCGTTAAAACTTTTCTGGCAACAATTAAACGCCACGCGAATTGGTATTATTATTGACGACGTGACTTATCGGGGAACATACGCCGCGGGTGATCCGACTTGATTTTAAATCTCGGGACGAGATTTCTCTAACATGGGGAGAATGTAACACCCCGCAAATTTAAACACAATTATTAACGCTAAACATTTGCATTATTAGGCTAATTCCCTACTTGATTGAATTCACAACACATTTTAGAGGTAAGTCTAGCAAAGCCCAACTAGTTAATACGCGTAGTATTACGATTCATAATTTGTTAAAATTATGTACGAAACAATTGGAACAAACGAAACAAAAATATACGACTGTTGGTGAACGAATTTATTTAATAAAACGAAAGTTATTAAATAACGTAAACGCATAATAGATATTATGTCGATAATATTTACAAATATTTCGTAACGAATAACGTATGACTTGAACAATTTAAAATAAAACAAAGTTAAAATTTTATAACTAAATTAATTTGGTTTCATAAAAAGATCCTAATTAAAAATATAATGAAATATGTAATTAAAAATGTATTAGTTAAAATAATGTAACATTTAACGATCGGGTAAACAAACACGGAGCGCAAACACGGAGACGAAAAAGGGGAACAAAACTACCCTCACCTCCTTTTCTTTCTTTCATTCTTTCATTTCTATTTCTCTCTCTATCTTTCAATTCTCTCAACTCTCTCTCACTCTAAAAACATCACACACAAAAATCACCAAATCCTACATCAAAAACGCGCCGAATCATCAAACAAAATAGAGAAAAACGATCACGGCAACACGATCTATCTTTCTACCTTTTCGGATTTCAAATCCGACACGCGTAAGTTTCCGACAAATCCCGTAAATTCTTTGATTTTGAAGTTTTCTTTCATATTAGTGTTTAATGTACTTAGTATTAACCCATACAACAAAGAAAACACGATTTTATAGCTTAAAAATACGTTTGGATTGTGTTTTTGGCCGGAAAAATTGCGACAGCCGATGTTTCTGGGCTGGTGTTCATCTATGCGACACAACGCTTGTGTCGCATACTGTGTCGCAGAAACCATACGACACAACGATTGTGTCGTACCAAACCATCTTATGTCGTATCCATACGACACAACTATTATGTCGCACCTTATGTCGCAAAACCCATGCGACACAACGCTTTATGTCGCTGTTAACTCAGCACCTCAAATCTCTGCGACACAACCCTTGTGTCGCAGAATTGTGTCGTACCATGCGACACAACCATTGTGTCGCATATTGTGTCGCAGAAACCAGAAACTTTACAAACTATTTTCACACTAAGTGTCGAACTTAACCGATAACGAATACGTACATACAATGCTATATGTGAACTTTACAAACATTACAGACACGCTATTTTATTGAAATTATGATTTCAAACTATCACCAACGAGTCGTATACATTTTCACCAACAACGAAATACAAACGTGAACGTTTAACAAACACTTTGAATATAACTTGGTTGTACAAACACTAGCATGGATGATTAGCTTGGACATCCACAATACTTATTAAATCTCATACGTTTAGGACGTTAGGAGATTCTGGACTGTACTTGGGCTTAGGTTTGCTAGCACTCGCACAACTACTTAACTCAACAGGTGAGTTCACAGCCCCTACTTTTACTGTTTTAACTGCTTTGAACAGGGGTGGAAAACATAGTCAAACACTTTTATACAAACATGGTTGTATACTATTTTACTCAAACAAGTGGAGTACATCGAACTGGTAAACTAATAAACAAACTGACGATTTCACCATAATATGTGACACTGCCAGCACGTGGTCCAGGTACGGGTCTTAGGGGGGTGTTACATAATACTTTCATACTACCAACGCTGTAAACTCATGAACATGTTTTGAGAACGCTGGAAGATAACCAGCAACACTTTATATAACGGACTGGGTAACTAAAAGTCCCTACTGACATGGGCAACACTATTGAAAAGTCCCTACTGACATGGGCAACACTATTGAAAAGTCCCTACTGACATGGGCAACACTACTGAAAAGTCCCTTCTGACATGGGCACTAGATCCTACGAACATGGGTCTACTAATGTTATTCGACTGATGAGAAGTCCCTTCTGACATGGGCACTGGGTTTCCTACTGACATGGACCCACCAAACGATTAGGATACTGACATTCCTACGATTAACTAATAGGATACCTACATTCCTACTATAACTTGAATTATATTTCTGGGCAACATCCCAACGAAACATATCTACGATTAGGATACGTATATTCCTACAGAACATACAATTAATAGGATACTGCTTTCCTACAATTAATAGGATACGGACTTTCCTACAAACAACTATTGAGAAACATATTTGGTTTTACGAACAACACTTTAGGGTGACATCCCAACGAAACGTTATAAACAACAGTGGTTTATCAAAACTGAACTTGTAAACATAAAACCTGTGAATTCACTCAACCTCGTTGTTGACTTTTACTATGTTTTTCAGGGAATTAGCTGCGCATATAAGAATCGCCAACACACATGGAGAATTAGGCGACCCGTGAAGCTTAGGATGCCAACTTTTGGAAACACATGGATTTCTTTAGTATAACTGAAATGTTTTAGTCATATTTCAGAAATCTACTTTTGTAAACTTATTACTTTAACTTGTACGATTCAATGAATCGTAAACTTTGTAATTAATACTTTTGGCATCTTAATATATTATGTTCTGTTGTAATCATAAGCTCTGATACGTATGCATGCTTTGTTATTGTGGCACCCCCCGTACTCAAACTAAATGCTTCCGCTAAACAAATTTGGGGGTGTTACATGTGACCTTCTCGGGTGATAAGATTGTATGATGCTGTTATTATTTGGTGATGTTGTTGGTAGGAATCTGGGAGAGGGTACTAGTGTAGGTGCAGGGGATTTGGTATAGGTGGAGTTAGAGTGTGTATGCTGGTTATTATACTGAATGGATTTGGGATAAGCAGAGCTGAAGTATGTAGGTTGGTGAACGGTTGATGTGTACAACCAATCAGGTGGTTTTGGTGGATCTAAACCCCACATTGCATAAAGGGATCCCTCCTGCATTCTAGCAAGTTTCTGAGCATGGTTGACAGTTTTTGGGTCTAGCCTTTGAACAGAGTGAAGAATCTCACTCATGAGTCCCCCCAAGTACAAATCAAGTAACATATGAGATGGTATATCAACTTGGTTTCTCAGTGAATTAAAGAAGTAATTGTACTCACATACCGTTGCATTCTGTTTCAAGTTTCGGAGCTCAATGAGTGGCTTCGAGACCACTCCTTCAACAAATTGTTCTCTGAGCTCTTGAATATAGACCTTCCAACTTACCTCTTTTCCTTCCATTTCCTTCATAAATCGTTGGTGCCACTGGAGTGCCATACCCTTCAAGTGAAGCCCTACTACCCTCACCTTGAGCTTTTCTGGTGTGTTATCGACTTCAAAAAACTGGATACATTTGTAGTACCAATCCTGAAAATCAGCTCCATCAAATGAAGGAAATTCCAGATTGGTAAGTTTCTTAACTAGTTGATAATCTGATTTCTTTTTGTTGGGAACCGATTTCGTTTCATCGTCGTCGCTCAATTCCGTGAAGTCATCATCATCAACAACATCTCTGACCACCGATGATTCCGGTATGTCCTTCGTTTTCTTAACCTTTCGATCCGCTAACAATTGTGTCACTCCGGTAAGCAGTTCCGCCATTGTTGTCTTCATTGATTTCATCTCACTTTCGACTCCATCCATACGACGGCTCAGCTCATCGTACTTCTCCATGATCTGAACATTCGTAACCCTAACCATGCACCACAGGAAGAGGACGAAAGCGCTCTGATACCACTTGATAGCCTCCAGCTAAATCAATGGCAGAAATTAGCAAAAGCAAGAATTACCTTTGCTCAGATATTTCATTCACAATTTTTTAGAATAGGTTTTTCATTACAATAGAGGAAATATATCCTTACCGACATACGCACATGCCTTCTAACAAAAAACTACTTCATCCACTAACAACAAGACACCTGGCAGTCTATTATAATAAAAGGAAAACAAGACAATTAATCAAAACGGCAGCGTATCATAAATCGCACCCTAAATTAAATACCAACATTCAGCTCTACGATTATCTACCTTTATTATTATCGGAGGTCTATTTTCTTCATCTTCTAATGATTTGTTTTTATTCTGCCCTCTAATTGCATTCTAACCTTCAGAATCCCCTAATTGTGATCCGTACTCTCTCTTTTTAAGCACAGATAAACGGTAATCATCATATCGTAGTCATCATCACCGGAAGTTGTAAGTATACTTTACTGCGATTTTGTTTCTAGGTTAAATTAGTTGTTCGATTAACTGTTTCAATCTATAATTTGTTCGATATTTTAGTTAAATGATTCGATAATCTAGTTTTTAATGTTTGTTTAAAGTTTGCGTTTAGCTGTTTGTGCTCTTTTAGGTTTTAATTTTATGTGCAGTGTGATATTTAAACTACGTTATGTTGTATGTACTTCATTAGTTCAATTAGTACTAAATATTATCTAAGATGTCAAGGTTTTAGGATGGAGCACATTCTGGAATTATAGTGTCATAATTGATGTGTTGCTGTGAATTTGTCGATGTTATCAATCTGATATACTTTCTTCGCATCAATTCTGATGATATTGCTCCGTACTTATCGTTTGGTGTGGATACATTCTTTTATCGAACCTATTATTGTTTTTATATTCGCAACTTTATGTAATCTTGTTACTCCAAAGCAAACAGGTCTTATGTGATTAAAGTCCACATTGACATGTATAAGTTTCATGCCTTTTATATATATATATATATATATATATATATATATATATATATATATAACAAATTAGGATAGTATGAATACATTTTCATCTAGGTTTATTGTACAAGAGTAGATTTTTATTGTTTTTAAACCTGAGTTTATTTCTAACTGCATAGTCACTTATCAAACTTGCACCGTTAAATGAGAATGAAAAGTAGCAATTGCAAGTGTTTGCCATTGCTTGCAAATGAACTCCTCAGGTGTAAACATCTACTTGATCCATCTTTACTTTTTGTATATAGCTGCAAAGGAATGGACTAATTTTAGCATAAGCTATTTGGTGAAAGAAAATTATCATAGGTCAAGTCATGTGTTTTAACCATGTGTAAGCTGTTTGGTTTGTTTCTAATGCAGTGGTTGGATAAGGAAGGAAAGATCCCTTTGATATCGTCTTCCCTGGATCCAAAGGTATATAATGTACAACATTCGAGAGAATTGGGTGCTGATGTGAATGCCTATGCTCCAGGTGAGCTCCTTTGTCCACTTTAGAGTCTATATGTAATTGTTGATCTGCTTATCAATGTACTGTTTTAACTGGAAACTTTTATGCCAATAAAATAAGGTTTATCGTTGGGATCATTTGTGAAAAAAGAAAATTCAACAACAATTACTCAACGAACAAAATTCATGAACTCATGTTCAAGCTTAAATAGTTGAGTGATCTGTTGGAAAAATTGATTAAATATATGCATCTTTCCTAAACTTTGGGGCCTATATCTATAAACATATAGAAAAATTTATTTGTAAGGTTCATATGATTGCGTAGTCCTTGAAAAGGGCGCCGTTACTGTATATTATGTGTCCAATTTTGAGTTGTGGTGAGTGAGATTTTTTGATGTTCAAAGAGAAGTGTATGAAACTGATATATGTTGCTCGGTTTTTGAAGTTATCCCACATCGGTTTGAAAATCAAAAAAGTGTATTAATATGTAAGGGAGGAAGAATATTCAATTACTTATAAGTATACACAGCCGTCAATATACTCGTAGTCAATATTGAAACATCATTCACTCAGATCACATAGTTTGGACTCCTAGAAGTGCATGTTGCCATGTTGTGTGGGTGGGGTTGATTCATCCGTCTCGAATTGGTGTTGGATAGTATTTAACATTTCGGGTTTTCAGTTCGTCAATTAACCTCCTGTCATCAAAATCATGAACCATAACGGGACTGAACCGACATTTTACCGATTTGGTTAGCCAAACCGAAAAAACAACCCAGCTTGATTGATTAACCTAGTTAAATTCAGTTTTCTGACTTCACATATTTCTGAAAATCCCTACTACCTTGTTTCTGGTTGAGTTTTCCAATTAGGGAACTTCAGTAAAGATTGCTTTTAACAATTCCTTGAATCCATAATGTCATTACCGCCGTGATATTATTTGGTTTCAACTACAAGGGGGCCGCCCCCTTGACTCCCGCAATTTTGGTTGTGCCCGGTATATAGCAACTTAGCCGTGTATGCACTCCGCATCACCTAACCCGTATCCATTAATCCGCGAATGCACTTATATATTCAACATATTATCCCTTAATATCAATTATCAACCTCTTATGAATAGTAAAATTGTTTGTCTTTTTCTTAATCCATATTCTTTATCTTAATATAATAAATATGTTTAGATATGCAAATATTGGAGCAACAATTCTTAATCAATATCCTTGGTGGTAAATGTGTCAGGTGTTATAGTTTTCTAATCAATTTCCTTGGCTGAAGGTAACTGATTCAATTTCGATTTCAATTCAGTTATGATTCATATGTAATTTCAAATCCACTGATTTGAAGTTTTAGGTGTATTTTGTGTAAGTGAATTTCTTTAACCCTAATTTTGATGCTCTCAACTTGATTTCAGAAATTAGGGTATGCTCTTTCATTCATAGGTTCTGTATGATTTTGTTTGATTTGGTAATTTTTAATTTTATTCATAGGTTCTGTATGATCTGGTGATATTTTTGAAATCATATGTTATGTAGGAAACTCATTATCCTGTTTAATCAATAGATGGAAAAGTACATATCTGGGAAGTAAGTGGCTGTAAAATTATAGACTAGATTGATATTCGAGAAATTGTGACTGATGTTTGCTATCCAAATGGAAAGGTTGGCATTTTATGTTCGTCTATAGCATTTATATATTATGTTTGAATCAATTTTAAGAAAATCATAACTAATGGTGTTTTGTTCTTATTTACTTCAGGGATGCATTTAGATGGCAACTCCAGTTTTTCTGATTTCATAGGTATTCATTCTTCCATGTTGCATATAAGGAAAAGTTGTTGTTTGATGGCTGTGCATATCTAATTT
Organism: Helichrysum umbraculigerum; assembly: GCA_949592205.1. Lineage (NCBI taxonomy): Eukaryota > Viridiplantae > Streptophyta > Magnoliopsida > Asterales > Asteraceae > Helichrysum > Helichrysum umbraculigerum. Next base: position 98,246,607 of record CATIUR010000004.1, read on the forward strand.
CCTTTTTCTTTTTCATTCACATGAAGGATTTGGATACTTGCACACGCGTAATGAGTAAAACGAAGTGGCCAAGACGAATATCTGCATTTCAGGTATAAACAATGTTTATGACCAACTGTAAGCATCATAACATATGTATACTTCTAAAACGTTATAGGAATTGAAATATCACTTTGGTGTAGCCTTTTCATACATATTATTTATCAGGCCTTGCACGTGGAGGAAAATAAGGATTCATTTTTATGACTTCATGTTGACCGTCCATAGTCACCTACAAGTAAGTCGTTTCCTTTGTCATCATTGCTAACTAGACACGATATTTTCTATTTGACATGAATTTCCAATTTGTATAATAGGAATGATAATTACTAATAATTTAGTAATTATCCTATTTTTTTTAATGCAAAGAGATACAGGTGTGGCTGATCTCCTCGAAGTTGTAGTAGGATAGCTATCCAATAAATCCATTTTATTATGCTTAGATGAGTTCATGGTATGCTATATAGTCATAAGTCAACCAATAGGAATATGCTTATGCATGATATATACGAAAATTTGTTACCTGGGTCTGATTTATCATTTACATACTAGCCATTCGTTAATTATTCTTCTGTTATGATATTAACAGGTTAATGTTGCAACTGCTACTGCAATTCCATCTGGGTAAATATAGAGATGTTTTATGGTTTAATGAAGTAGATGTGGACCCACTAGATTGATTCATAATTAAAGTTGCTCGGAAGAAATATTAGATGTTAGGAAACTACTAATGATATAAATGAATATGGCCAGAGACTTACGAACAAAGACAAATTTGAAATTGATTTCTCATATGCCATTTTTATCACGCAGACATGGGAATGTACTTTCAAGACATTGAGGGCGAATCTGTTGGACCCCTATCTCTAATAAACGGGTAAAGATTGCCACATTTATCTGAACAAATTTCTTGCTTCTCAAGGATTTGTTCGTGTGATATTATGAGTTATCGATACAGTTTGGAAGGATATTAAAGAGCTGAATTTTTTTAATTAGGAACTGGATCGGTTTCTCTTTTAAAGTGACATAAAATGGGATTTCAGCATGATGAATTAATAGGGCTTAAAGAATCTGACTTCTCTTTAAAAGTGGTGTTTTCTAAGTTTCTATTAACCATGATTGATTATGATTATTACTTGCAGGTACTGGCTATTGAAGCTGGAAGAAAACGTAGGACCTGAGTGAACACTCTATTTGCAGGTATGTAAATCGGAAATTGCACCATTTTTTCCCATTCGATTAATTAAATATTTTCCTTCTGATACATGTTTTAAATATTGTTTAACGTTTGTTATATTATTCAGGACCATTAAGAAGTCGTGCTGCTAAAGCTATAGGTTTCATTGATATGGTGATTAATTATTCATTGGGAATGCACCCTTGCATAAAGAACTATATGCAGGTGAGTGTCCATATTTATCTTAAACTTTTCGTGTTTCTAATTGTTATAACTACATGTGCAATCAGCTATCGATAATGGGTATAATATTTGAAAAGTGGCTAAAAATGAAATGGGTTGACATATAAAAAGGACAAAAGTTGCCTATGTATACGAAGGGGAAGGGGTGAAGGGCATTTGATTGTCTGTTTTAGTCATTATCTATTGGTACCAATGCTGAAGTAACTGATTAAAATATCAATAGACTCTTTAACACTATTATCATCCTTTTAGAATTGTAAGTGTAAAGCTCTGATTTGCAAATAATTTACGTCATATTATAAGGTGCATTAGACACTATTATCATATTTATATCCTTTTTTTTTTCTATTTGACCAATAATTTGTTTATTTGCAAATTATGTGCATTAGACACTAATTCTTCACAAGTACTTCATGTTTAAGATCTTGATGACAATTTTTAGTTACATGTTTTGAATAAGAATTGCATAAACTTCTTGATGACAATTTTTGATTACATTGCAGCTGCTATTTGGATCCTTTCTAATTTTCTGGCTGATCACATTAAACAGGCCAGGCTCATTTTTTTAGGGGTGCTTTTTATACTGTTGATTTACGGTCATTTGATGGGTTTTTTTTTTTTTGTGAAAAATAATGTGAACACGAGTATTATTCTTTTGTTAAATAATTTCTTTATTTGGTGCTTAAGCTTATATTTATGGGACTCATTCTATACTCTGAATGGCAGAATGAAAAGAAGTCCCATAGCAAAAAAATTGGGTAAAAAGTCCCATAGCAATTGCAAGTGCTGCTTATGTTTTCCTACTATCTGTTTTTCGGTGTGATTGGTGCAAGTGGGGGTAAACACAAGATTTGAATTGAGAATAAGTTTAGGTTGTCAAGTGAACAAGATAGGTACTACAGACACAGATGTCCATTACAGCTCAAAATGTTGTTCCACTACATTATTTTGACCATAATTACAATATTTAGTACTTAACTTTGTTATCCATATATATGAAATTTGTTGTCTCTCGCGCAATCAGATGTATACACAAACTGTACTATTACGTACTATGTTGCAAGGTTGAGACGGGTTTAGTTTTTCCGTCATCTTTGGGCATTTTTAACATATGTTCACAAAGTATGATAAGGTTTACGTTTGATCTTACATTAGACCATTTAAAGGGTCTCTTCCCCCTCTAAGGTGTAGTATTTTGTGCTTTTATTTAATTTGCTCATATTGGCAGATTTATGGAGAGGATGAATGGTCGTTTGGATTATTTGATCAAGGAACTGAAGTTTAATAGAGGATGGACGGTTTCTTATCTGTCTTCAACATTGCAAAATGAAAATAAAAGAGCCTACACAAGTACTTCAATTCCAGCTTTGCTATTTGTCTTCAAATGGATCAAGCACTGATTGTTGATTTAGATCTTAGTGGACTAGATCCTCCGTCAAATGGTTTTGATCGTATTGGTTTTGGATGTTTTGTAGTGTAATTGTTTGGTTCTCATATGTACAGTGATCTATTTTTGAAGTGTTGGCTTCGGTGGTTATACCAATATATTTGTAGCAAATGGAGTAGGGTATTTTTGGAATGTATCTATTAGAATTCATTTTTCTTAACAGGCTGCATTTGTTATGGTCTTATTTTCATAGGTTTTACGTATTATGTCAATTCCATTGTTATTTGTTGTCCCTTTCTATACTGTTGTAAAATTTGTGGATCGTATCGTTAAGAGGCTCATATGGGTTCTGTAGTTACATACATAAAGATTAATTGTAGTTACATATATAAAAAATTAATATGTTTAATCCCGCGAATTCGCGGGCTATATTCTAGTATTCTTTATCTTAATATAATAAATATGTTTAGATATGCAAATATTGGAGCAACAATTCTTAATCAATATCCTTGGTGGTAAATGTGTCACCATCTAACATCTTGGTTTTAGGTTCAAGTCCTAGTATCTTTATTTTTCTTTCAAGTATTGGGCCAACAATTTTTAGACAATGGAAGTACATGCGCCTAATATTTTATTTTTTTAAACTATTAGTTAAATGCTAACATATTTATATTTTTTTTTCTTCCAAGGATTCGGTTAACAATTTTTAAATAATCGAAATACATGTAGCTAACTTTTATTTTTGTTGAGTAGTAGTTAAATGGAGCATTTGGTTGCCATTTTTTTAAAAAAACAAACAATTTATTATGAACTAATATGGGGTCCAAAAGTTTAAATACTGGGGAAGAAATAAGGTATAATATTTAGATACAAAGTTTAACTTTATTTAATTTATACAGTACATAATTAAATATGTGGATTACACATATATGTGTGTCTGTATACGAAGTAATTCCTTTTAATCATGTCATGTGTTATTAAATTTTAGATAGACTTGCTAGCTTACAAACTCGAGTATTAACTTGGTTAACAAAGTAAAATGTTAAATAACATATTGACCAGTGACATGTATTAACCTTTTAACTACGGGGTTATGAATTCAAGTCTCAATGGAAATAATATGTTAATTTGCATGTATTTCTATGTAAGAGGTTGTGAGTATTTGTTAAAGTTTGTAGTTTTGTTTTAATCAAAACGACGTAGGTGAAATTATGAATCGATATTACATATGTAATATATTTTAACTAATTACACATGAGAATGATATATTAAGTGGTGATATAGTGAGCAGCAAATTACTTTTGTTAGTAGTTAATTAACATAAGATCTAAGGTAAGAGGTATATGTGTGAGTTGTAACATATGTAGATATATATTTTCCTGATTATAATATCGAATATTTCAACCTTAAATTCTAAATATAATATATGTATTTTTTCGATTATGCGAATGTTAAATAAATTTATAAGCATATGATGATATTGTTTGAAAGTCCTGACACAACGCGTGGGCATGATAATCCTTGTTACATTTCATCTTATGTAATAAACGGAGGATATATTGTTGCCTAATATATGACAATACAATAACATGAAATGTTATAAATGCTGAATTCAGACACGTACTTCTGGAGAAAGAGTTACACATGTTAATTTGAAATGCTTCATTTTTATTACTCACCTTTCACATTTCTAATGCTCAAAGTATGAGTTGGCAATTTGGTTTCCCAGAAAGTTGACTCTGCAGTTGAGAAAAAAGTTTAATATATACAACAAGTTACTAATCTCTGACATGAATGAACTTACCGATTATGTTCAGTTGATTGAAGGACGCACATACGTAAAGAACTGCCACATTAGTGATCAGCAAAACAATCTGCATGATGATCAAGGCCGGGTTGGTTGTTAGGAGTAGGGTTGTTCGTTTGGATGGATTGGATCAAATCCAATCTATTTATATATATCCATTTGGATTTTGGTTCTCAAAATGTGAATCCGATCCATCCAAATAAATATCGAATCCGAACTGAACTGAACATTACTATTTGGATGGATCGGTTTTAACCGTTTGATTTTTTCATGGAGTGCATGACTGTATCATTTTGACTCGTGAAAGTGTAATGTAATGGATATAAACGGTTACCTATTGTCATATTGAGTTGATGGTTTATATAAATTTGGAGTTCGTGTTTTTATCCAAACTTAAGATTATAAGTTATATTTAATGATATATATTAACAATACCAATAATATAATAAGGTTTCATGTATAAAAAATAACCAAACATATATTTTACATCCACTTTGATAAAAGTATTACATATGAGCATTACATATACAATTATTACTATTTAGTTTATTTGAATAATCCGGTTCTAATAATAGTAACCAAAACCAATCCAAAAACCAAATTACTAATTTGGTTTTTGCCCGATCTGATCCAAAGAACCAACTTGTCCAATCTAAACGGTCCAATCCAATTAGACCATTTGGATAATCCGGTTATATCCGAACCGTGAACACCCCTAGTTAGGAGATAGTTTTGGTAGAATACTTGCATAAACATAATGTATCAAACTTAACCCAATATTTTTATCATATTTATCTAACTGTGACCTTTATAATATATGATTGTATGTTACAAATTTCTTGTATGTACAGTATCTCATAAGATAACTGACATTTTTGCTGATGTGGCAACAAAGTGAGTTGCCGCTCATGATCACATCATCACAAGTGGTGCCACTAGAATTTGGGATAAAGTGGTACATTTTACCCTATATAGAAATCTCAAAACGCTATAGAAATTGTTGAGTATGATCGAATGTATAGAAACAATAATCCCATTTTAGACAGACATAGTAGAGTATAGAAGAAACACGAGCGTTACGTTACGTACCAAAGCTCAGTTATAGCTTGGTTCTCTTTCAACCACGTAAGATTTCCTGATGATACAGAACAAAAAATGTAACTTATTCTAATGATACTTATAATAATATTGTGGAGGGATAAATTAGCTAATCGTTTGACAGACCACTTAGTTAAGGTTCCTGAGTCTAAGCAGAGTTTCTGAACTGCTTCTATCCTGCTAATTGTTGTTTTGGCATTCGGATCATTCATGCGGACCTATAACAACTCCAGAAGAATCTCCACATTATATTCCTTCTAATCCATAGTTGATTATGACTTTAGCAGGAAAATAAATACCTTGGACCTAAGGATGGAAGAAAAATCATAGAAAGCACCATAGACATCTGTCATTGTTTTAGTCCTAACAAACACTTGTGCCATTAGACCTATACATCATAAATTTGTTAGAAACTGAAGTAAAATAATAAATCTTCCCATCTTTGAATTGTAAATGTCAAGTGTCAGGTTCAAATAAAGTTTCACACACCATGACGACGATATTGATTGAGTATGTTTTTCATTGATCCTTGAGGGACTAGTAAGATCAAGCTGGTCTCATTTACCGACATGTTATAATTTGGACCTAGTAAGATTTTTGGATTACCTTAAACTAATTAATTTTGGGTTAAGTGTTTGAAAATGTATATAACTATGCGTTGACTTCTTTAGTGTGTACAAAACTAAATTGACCTCCATTGTATGTATTTAACTATTAATTTCGACCATTGTATGTATATTTGTGACGTGTCAACTGTGTAGATATGCCACTTGTCACCTTATATTTGATAACACGTCACAAATAAACATACAATGGTCGAAATTAATAGTTAAGTACATACAATGGAGGTCAATTTAGTTTTGTACACACTAAAGAAGTCAACGTATAGTTATATACATTTTCAAACACTTAACCCATTAATTTTCTAAGAAACTAGCTGGTTGCCTTTTTAGTTACAAAATTTAGCTTTTGATGCTTCAAGTGAATCTGTGAATGTAATAGACTTGCAAGGTTACCTGAAACTATTTCACCATTTTATACAACCACTACAACAAAATGATCAAATATTCACACATTTTAAGGCAAATGTACACACTTAAATGTGTGTAGAATCATAAAGTTCACGGCTGGGCTATGCGTGAGGAAAAAGGGCGTAACAAAATACAATGGGATTTTCAGGCTTTTAGGCGTGAACAAGTTTAGATGGTTGTTCACAGGTTTAGGTGTGAAAATATTGACCGAAATCTTCACGCTTCTAAATGAGAAGATATTGACAATTTCTTCATGCTTTTTTGTGTGACCATATTACCAAAATTCTTCACACTTTTACCTATGAAAATCCTACAACATAATAACATGATAGTTCACGCTTTCAAACGTGAAACTATATGTGGTGTAAAAAAAACACATTTAGATGGATACATGTATGCATTATTTTATTATTAATTATTCTAAAAAACAATTAAACATAAATTTATAAGACTTTGATTAAATCTACACCAAATACAAAACAAACAAAATTCAAGCTAAAATTACATCATTATCCACATATATCCATGTGAGTAAACCCAATTCTATGAAGAAATTATAGCTAAACGAATGGGGTCCAAAGCAACTGGTGGTCAACCAAGTTGATTGCGAACATGTCAAGACTATTCTCAACCATGACGATTGACTAAGTGGACTTCCATATGACCCCAAATGCCTGCAAATATGCAACATTTATCTTAGCTAGGCACTGAAATTCACTACATGTACATCAAATACGTTAGAAAGACTAATAGATAGATAGCTTATGTAAGAGTTCAGGGTCAAATATAACTAAAAAAAGCCGCATTTATCGAGTCATTAGGCATTATATCAAAGATGACAAACAAAATCCGTATATAACAATTCATAAGTGATTTTTGTAACAGTTAGGGATGTTCCCAAGTGACCAAGGGCTTTAAGACCATATAAATCTCAACAAAACATAACATATAAATTTCTAACCTTTAGAACTTATATTCTTACTGAAAGACCATGTTTAGATGCAATATTATCATAATAGAAAAGTAAAATAGTTTTTGTCAAATGTTACACAATCAATAATCTCTTCAGGAATGTTGATGTAAAATATCAAAACAAAATAGACGTCAACAACGATGATAGAAGTCAACAATTTTAAGCTTCTTTTTAACTCCAACTTAGAAAGTAGATACCTTAACCCAAAGAAGGTTCTCGACAGTTAGAATACGATCTTTGAGGCGCCATAAGTTCTGTATGAATAACGACATCAAATTAATGATAAGACTAAGACTAAAAAAGTAATAACGGCTTTATGTAGGACGAGAAACCCCTAGCGTACGAACCTTTTCCATTGATGTGCTTCCATATATATACTTGCGCGCCTGTGCAGATTAACTTAAAACCGTCATAAGAAAAAAGAAATTAATAAACATCAAACACTTGAAAACACAAAAACCAGTTATAAAGAGCAAACATTACCAACAACTGAATTAATCAACCAAGACGCATTCCTAAAACAAAGAGGAATAAATCCAACATAAAATGCTAAAACCTTTAAAAACTGATTGGGGAATTGGCAACTCCCTAAATATCCCCAACCTCAACATCACTTGATGAACAATGAATAATTAAAATATCTTCAGCTGATCAAGAATCCCCTTTTTCAGTAGATGAGATTAGGATGAAAGGTATACTTCACTTTAAAACATCACAACCACAACAACTATTTGACACAATATCCAAACCTTTAACTCTTTTTTCTTGAACTTTTATCATCTTTAAATTCAATTTTAGTAATCTTTAACAGTTTAACCTTGAGATCCACTGCCCTTATTGCATCAATACTTGGTTACCATCATAATACTCAACATCTAATGAAAATACAACACAATGAAGATAATTTCTATTATTCATTTTCATTCAGGCATTTAAACATACACCTAGAATGCTTTAGACTAATTGGTAAAGGATTTTTACTATAAACAATTACAAGACCATAAAACCTTATTGATAGAAACAATTGCAGGTATAACAATGTGAAACATAAGCGGTAACGGTGTCAGAAGCAAGAACAACGGAAAAATGATAGCTTAGGGTTTAAAATTTAGTGCATAGCTGCTCGTATCAAGCTCTCTACAAATGGCTATATCATTTTAAACATATACATAGACATACAAATCCATTGCTTAATAAGGAAGTGCTCGAGAAAATGTATCGCCTTCATGGAGCCTGATCTGAAATCTTGAGTCTTCATCATCATAATCATCTTCAAAAAATAATCATTGAGCAAGAATCAACATATATTGATGTCAAAATCACACCAATTCAAGTCCAAAACTGACATAAAGTGAACAAAAAATACTGAAATGGCGTTAAAATAACTAGATTTATCACGAAAACTTATCGATCGATTAACCAATGAGAAGATGAGAAGACCGTAATCACTCTTCAATTGAATGGCAGAGGAAGGAGATTAATGAAGGATTTAAAGTCTGATAGATGAGAATCGCATTTATCACTTATGATTTACATGGACAAGTTGCAATATATACGATAGAAAATTAGGGCTTGAAATCTTGATTTACAACTGCACAAACGCAAGAGAACTGTATGACGACTTAAGGGATAAGTTAGCGATTTATAACATTTAGTAGCAGAATTTTTTTATATATGTAAAAAGAAAAACCTAGAATTTGGGGGTTCGATCACAACGGAAACGGAATAAAGAAGAAGTGAACCGTTTATAATTTTGATTAGTTATTTGGTCTTTTGTTCACACTTCATAGAAACGTGATCTTTTTAGTTTCATTATGTCATTCTTCACAAATAGAAGTGTGAATAAAATTTAGGTGCTAAGTTAGATACATTTTCACGGTTATAATTGTGATGAAATTATGCAACTTTAGTTCACACTTACAAACGTGAAATGTTATACTTCATTCTTCACGATTAAAATTGTGAGATAAATATACATATTTTCACGTCACAACAGTTTATAGTTTTAACGCTTAAAAATGTGAGGAAAACTTATATCTTTTTGTTCACACCTATAAAAGTGAACATTTTTATTCACAATCATAAGCGTGATTTTTTTAAAGAAAATATGTATTCTTCACTTCAATGGATGTGTAAAAGAATATTCACACCTTTAATTGTGAGCATCCTAAATTTTATTATCACGCTTTCATGAAGCGTGAACTAAAAAGTGTGAGCAATCGATAAATTTGTTGTAGTGAACCTCCCTATTCCCAGAAATAACCAACTAACTGAACGTAATTTGGAGCACGAATTAAGGCCAGAAAAGTTACCACGTCTCACTGACATTGGGGATCTAAAAACCTGGATGTTATTGTAGCATAAAGCTAGTTCACCCATTGATATGACCTGATTAAAAGACAGGTTAAGTAAGCCTTCATTTTGATCTCGAATTAATTTAAATGATCATCTAACTGGATGAAGTAAAAGACACTGCTACACAATTCTTAACTGCAACCAATGAACGTTAAGTTGTGTACCTCCATTATTGCAAAGAACCTAAAGATATCCGGATCACGCAACTGGGACATATATTTGAAACAATTATCAACATAGACTAAAGCATTTGTCACCATTTCATTCACACAGTAAATTGCCTTCTCCGAGTTCTCTTGGTATTTCAAGTCCTAGAGTGAAACATCCATTAATCATTGTATATATATTTTGTAATCTGCAAATATATTATTTTATGATCATGAAGAAAAAGGTACCTTCAGATTATTAGAATATTTACTCCAGATCTCACGAGGCCAAAACATCCGTGACTTGGGTAGTTCACTTATATCTTCCATATAATCTTTAATGATTTCTGCAATATTGTACGGTAATGAAAATAATGTGAGAAGATAATCTAGTCTAGTAATAAGTATATATCCAAAATGTTACCTGGAGAAATAAGCCCATTGATATCGAGAGAGGATCTAGAGACAATATTTCTACTGTGCCTGAGGCATGAAAGAGTTTTGAAAACCCCAATGTACCAAGTCCAGCAACATAGTGGCAATACTCATCGTAGTCGTCAATCGTCTCAACCTATTGAAATATAGTATATACAACAATGATCGAGTCACAAATGGTGTATACTTGAATGTATAATTAAATGAACCTTTCCAATATCCATGAGAATGAGACGTTATTGTGAACTAATGTGTTTCTGTTAACAAAAGAAAGGAAAATAGTTTTCTCAAAATACTTCCTAGCTCACTATTATTTCAAGCATGACTACTTAATAGTGTTGAAAGGTTTTTTCAAACATATTTTTATTACTTAAGAAACGTAGGACTTGTCATCCATATCATTTATTCAACTGCCATGTGTTTTTGGTAATGATATGAAGATCAATCGGAGGAGCGCAGATATTTCCCACAATTGTTGACTAAATTGTCAAGTGGTTCACATTGTAGTATGGCCATGCAATTGGTCTATATATAGTGTATGCATGTACGTATTGTAGAAAATGTAGCAGCAAGTGATCACAAATAACCAAGAAAACAAACCAAATAGAGTGTAGTCTTTTGTGAGTTAAACCAAGAGTTTACTCATTTAATGTAGGAGAGCACACCAAGAGTTTAGCATTTTAGGAGTATAACCAAGAGTTTACTCGATATAGTTTTTTGTGTACGAGAGTTTTTCAATCTTTTGTAACACTATCAAGTTTGTCTTCCAAGTTTTATCAAATAAGAAATATTTTGTGAAGTGTTTAGCCACCTACTTCCAACATAAATTTGGTATCAGAGCTTGTTCAAATCCATTTTGGGTTAAACGAGTTACTTAATTTTTTAAGCAACAATCATGGCACGACAAGGCTTTGATCTTAGTCATCATGTTGTCCCAATATTCGATGGTGAAAACTACGATTATTGGTGCGTTAAGATGGAAACGCTATTTGAATCTTTAGATGTGATCGATGATGTAAAGAGCACATTTGAAGAACCCGAATCAACGGAAAACTTAACCGTTGAAGAGATGGCGAAAGTTAAGTCAAAAAGAAGCAAAAACGCAGCTGTTCTTAGTATGATTCAACGGGGAGTAACACCGTCAATCTTCCCGAAAATCATGCGCATTAAAAGTGCCAAAGAAGCTTGGGAGGTGCTCAAGCAAGAATTTCAAGGAGACTTGAAAGTTAGAGCCATCAGACTTCAGTCTCTTAGAAGAGATTACGAGATCATGAAAATGAAAGAAAGTGAATCATTAAATAATTATTCATCTAGGTTAATCGATTTGATTAATCAAATGAAAAGTTATGGTAATACAATTGAAGACCATAGAGTCGTTGAGAAAATTCTCATTAGCATTCCTGAGAAATTTGATCCAATCATAGCATTCATTGAAAATACCATGGGTATTCAAGAACTGCTAAGTTCTCTTAAATTGTATGAGCAACGGATGACCCACCACTCCGATAAGACGCATGGGAGTGCATTTCAATCCAGCTTGCACGGTGAACAAAAGCAACCACAATATTCTGAAAGAGGGAGCTCATCCCGAGGCGGTAGATACGGCAGAAATTCTGGAGGACGAGGAAGTGGTCAAAATTACGAAAGATCACGAGGTCGAGAAATTTTTGAAGCAAAAGCATCTAATGAAGAAAGCCCGCAAAAATGCTCTATTTGCGGAAAAGATAATCACGAGGAAAAAGACTGCTGGCACAAAGGAAAGTCTAAGTGTAACCATTGTAATAAATTTGGTCATCTTGAAAAAATTTTGTTGGCAAAAGAACCAAGAGCAAGCGAACTACTCAGAAGAAAAAGAAGAAGATGGAAATGTTTTCTTTTGTCACTCAGCTATCGTGGAAAGAAACAACATATGGTCTCTTGATAGTGGTTGCAGTAACCACATGACCAACGATAAAAGTATTTTGGTCGAAGTTGAAACGACAGCAATTTCTCAAGTGAAAATGGGAAATGAAAAAGCATTATAATTAGTCGCGATGTAATATTTGATGAAAACTCTTCTTGGAATTGGGAAGAAGGAAAAAATGAGGAAACAAATGTTCTTATTAAAATTTTGCATGGTGGAACAATTGAAGAAAGTGAGAAGATCATTTGAGATGAAACTCATGTATCATCACCCACTTCACCACCATCAACACCGGTGAATCAAGTTGAACAAGTGTCATCACCATCAAGTGAATCCCCTAGTTCAACCCCGATAAATTTACGTTCATTGAAAGATTTATACAATGCTACACATGCTATGTGTAATTTTTGTCAAGTAGAACCAGAAAGTTTTGAAGAAACGATTGGTGAAGAATCATAGGAGAATGCGACGGTGGAAGAAATCCGAGTCATTGAAAAGAACAAGACTTGGGAGCTTGCAGACAAACCAATAGACAAAGATGTTAATGGTGTCAAATAGATCTACAAGGTCAGTATAATTCAGATTGTTACGTACAAAGAAACAATGCGAGATTAGTCGCAAAAGGCTACTCGCAAGAGTTTGGAATTGACTATGACGAGACTTTTGCTTCAGTTGCTCGAATGGACACCGTCCGAGCAATCATTGCTCTAGCAGCCCAGAAAGGTTGGTCTTTGTACCAACTTGATGTCAAGTCAGCATTTTTAAATGGAGAAATCAAAGAAGAAGATTATGTACACCAACCTCAAGGATTTCAGTTTGAAGGAAAAGAAGAAAAAGTGTACAAGTTAAAGAAAGCTCTTTACGGGCTTAAGCAGACACCACGAGCATGGTATAGCCAAATTGATGGCTATTTCAAAGAAAAAGGATTTAATCAAAGCAAGAGTGAACCGACCTTTATGTTAATCATCAAGGTACAAATGATGTTCTTATTGTAGCGCTCTATGTCGATGATCTTGTGTTCACAGGAAACCACAAGAAAATGATTAATGATTTCATAAGAGATGCAATTGAAGATGGAGAAGTGCAACATGAATTTTGTGGAACTAATGATCAATTGGCAGACATTTTTACAAAAGTACTTCCACGAGAAAAGTTTCAAGAACTCAGAAAGCAAATAGGAGTTCAACCAAAACACATTACGGGGAGTATGTGAACTAATGTGTTTATGTTAACAAAAGAAAGGAAAATAGTTTTTTCAAAATACTTCCTAGCTCACTATTCTTTCTTCCTAGCTCACTATTCTTTCAAGCATGACTACTGAATAGTGTTGGAAGGTTTTTTCAAACATATTTTTATTACTTAAGAAAAGTAGGACTTGTCATCCATATCATTTATTCAACTACAATGTGTTTTTGGTGATGATATGAAGATCACTAGGAGGAGCAGATATTTCCCACAATTATTGACTAAATTGTTAAGTGGTTCACATTGTATTATGGCCATGCAATTGGTCTATATATAGTGTATGCATGTATTGTAGAAAATGTACCAGCAAGTGATCACAAATAACCAAGAAAACACACCAAATAGAGTGTAGTTTTTTGTGAGTTAAACCAAGAGTTTACTCATTTTATGTAAGAGAGCACACCAAGAGTGTAGCATTTTAGGAGTATAACCAAGAGTTTACTCAATATAGTTTTTTGTGTACTAGAGTTTTTCAATCTTTTGTAACACTATCAAGTTTGTCTTCCAAGTTTTATCAAATAAGAAATATTTTGTGAATTGTTTAGCCTCCTTCTTCCAACAGTTATACACAACAAGCATCGTGTGTGCCAAATTATTTCTTATATTGTATAAATCACCTCGTGATTGGATGATAATAAGTACCTCTTTGCATATATATTTTTCCATTCATGCACCCATTCTCATGGTAATATCCTCAATTACTTCCTGATAGCTGCAAAATAGTTGGAATAAGTATAAATCAACTTCTTAATTTGTACAAGCTAGCAAGCTTTAAGATAACAGTATAAAACCAAAGCATTAAGACACTTGAACCTAATAATAAACTACTAACTGCGCGCCTACATGCATGCATGTTGTGAATTAACAACAGATTCTCTGGAACAAACTATTCCAGTTGTTAGGACTTAAATGGCCCCAATAATGTATGTGTAATCATGGTTACACAAACATTCAATAAATGTAAAAGATAAACTAACAACGCAAAATAGGGATCCCACAAACAATACGTGCAAATGAGTTGACGGTGGTTATATCAAATCATGGTTTAGTCCACACGCCAAACCAGGGAGATTTCTAACTAAATTTCGTGGTCATTGCTAATTATACAGATAGGGTACATCAAAACCCACCCCGAACGCGACCCGTTGTCATTCCTACATGCAGCCAATAACCCTTGTTGCTCCACTTACTAGACTATGATTTGGCAGAGTCTCTAGTTTACCAGTCTTCATCGGTTCTCGAGCATACTAAGCTAGTTGAATTTTGCGAAGGCCCCAACACTGTCGTGTGCAAAACCCGTTCGCACAAGATTTTGCCTGCCCAGCTACCTCACGGTAATGCCAACACGCAGATGTGATCTTCAAGGTTAACATGTGAAAACATTATGACAACCATCAACACCTACTTTCTCAACACCCTATTCACCAATGGCAACCTGACCCAAAATGTAGCTAGATTTTTCTTCAATGAACTCATCTTCTCTCATTCAGGCAACTCCCACTTTATGTATCCAACATTCCAACCATTAATTTTGATTTTTCAGAATACTCTTGTTTATTGTTCCCACTCAAACGTAAATAGCTTGCATCGGAGGATATAAATCTAGAGGTCTGAATGCTCTAGTGTATAACTGTATACCCGGAATTCGCATATTAAACCTAAAGTAACTAAGACTGCACTACCAGTACCACTAACTCCAAACTCCCACTAGTTGCTAAACATCCACTAACTTCGCCATTATATGTTGTTCTCGAACTTCCACAAGTTCCCGAACTGTGAACAATACTCGAAAGCTCACTTAGACATACAAGACCAACTGTCTCAAACACCACATGAAAATCTACAAACAATTCCTCGAAAAAAACTCACTCGACCATTGAACCTACACCCGCCAATCGATACATGAGTCCAGTTGCTTGCGTTGTATTTCACATCTCTTACGTACCTATGACCAACATCTTCAAAGTGTGTGAGATCCTCCTTGCCTATCAATTCCTCAAGTGAAATACCAGCGAAATCCATAACCCACAATTCTACAAAACACACACACACACTCACTCTCTCTCTCTCTCTCTCTCTCTCTCTCTCTCTCTCTCTCTCTCTCTCTCTCTCTCTCTCTCTCTCTCTCTCTCTCTCTCTAATAAAAAAGTAATCAAACTCTTGCGGCCGACTACGCTGCTCCGTGACTGAACTCTATGACAACACGATAATCTTCCTGCCTCCGCATCCCACCCCGACCGACCACCATCGCTTTGCGATGGAGGATTCCTAACTGATCTCGTTTTTGTTTAATCTTTTGTGGTTACGTTCACACTTGGTTGAAGGTATTAGAGGGTGGGGAATGATAAAGGTAATAAATGATCATGCTTGGTATCCTATAACGCAATGCTTCATTACCCACTAGTGGGTAATCACCTATTCCCCACCAAATTGGGGGTAAATGATATCATTACTTATCATTATTAACATATAACGTTTATATATTTATTTCAACTTGTCAACCCAATACTTGCCAACCCATTTAGTTTTTAGGTCGGACTTGGGTTAAGGTTTGGGTTAACGGGTCAACTCACCAACCCAAAAGTAACTCACGGAAGTTGACCCATTTGACGCAAAGCCATTCCACCAACCGATTAACTCAAAAGCCGCCAACCCGTTTAATTTTTTTAAGCAGGGCTCTGGTTAACGGGTCAACGCGCTAGTCCAAAGGAAACTTGACCCGTTTGACACGAAACAATCCACTAACCCGCCAAGGTTAGGGTTAATGGTTCAAACCACTAATCGAAAGGTAACCCGTTAAACTTGACCCGTTTGACGCGGAATTAACCACCAACCAATATTAAAGGTCGTATTCGGGTTGGGTACATATGACCCGCCAACCGGTTTATCAAATTAGGTCGTGTTCGAGTTGGATACTTTTGACCCGTCAACTTGACTCGACCCAATTTGTTACGTTATTCGTGATGATTAATTCTAAAAATCAAGCAACATTAATGATAAATGTATTACTAATGAATGCTCATTGCATTGCTTAGTATTCCATTAATATACGCTATGCCATTTCCCACTTTGAAGTTTGAACCAAGCTGACTGTCAACAGTGGCGGAATTACAATGTGGGCGGCTGGCCACACAAGGATTTCGATAACTTCGTTTTAATAAATAAATAAATAAATAAATATATATATATATATATATATATATATATATATATATATATATATATATATATATATATATATATATATATATATATATATGTCACACCCCCAAATCGGTAATCGTGTTTATTAACAGTTTAGCGAAAGCTTTTAGTTAATTAGCGGAAGCATTTTAATATTTGTTTAAGCATTGAGGACGGACAGATTCGATAGTGCATTCATTGTATCAGAGTATATGATCATACAGAACATACAAATATTTAAGATGCCATAAGTTTACAGTTATTACAAAAGATACGACTTATAAAGTCGTACATAAGTAGGGTTGTCAAAAACAACTTAAGTATTTGAAAATACATATTTATAAAAGAGGGATTTCATAAGTATAACCAATGAAATTGATAATACAAAGGAAATCCATGTGTCCCAAAAGTGGCATCATAAATAGTCAGGTTGCCTACGTCCTTTATGCATGCAGGAGTACCTGAGTCCTAATTCCCTGAAAAACATAGTAAACTGTCAACATTGAATGTTGAGTGAATTCACAGGTTTTAGTTTTGTATAAATCATTCATGTACGCAAACATAATATTTATATGTAAGTAGGAAACACAAGTATTCTAATTAAAGAAAACATTTCCTAAATATGTAAGAATGTCATTCTTACAATAATAATAGCAGTGTAGGAAACACAAGTTTAATCATAAACATTTCCTAGCAAGTAGTTGCAGGAAATACAGGTTTATCAATCAAGTAAACATTTCCTATAAATAGTTGTTTTGTGGGAAACCAAGTTTAACCATTTAAGGTAAACGTTTCCTAGTAATAGTCTCTCAAGGAACACATGTCCTATTAGTCATCACAGGGAATACCCTTCCCAAATCAAATTGTTGTTTAGTTGTTTAGTTGTAAATGTGGGAAATATAGACTATAATCCCTCCAAGGTGAGCTAAACCTTTAGAGTTAAAGTAACGACACTAGTACTATAACCAAACCACGACTAGTTGTTTTGTTGTTGCCTCAGTAACATCTTAAGTATACACTCCTCGTTACGACTATCGTCGATGTGGTTGGAATGACCAACGAGTAATATCCTGGGAGGGTTGTCAAATCGATAGTACTATCTGTATACTCAGTGGCTAGAGTCACCTAGCTAATGGTTATAGGTTGTAAGCACTGGGACTTATGTGCACTACAACTACCTCGCGTAAACCTAGGATCGTACCAAGATCTGCTGTCTTATTCCCAAATGTTGTGAAAACGTTTCATATAATTAATTCCAGTTAATTCAATATGAAAACATTTTATAGAAATAGTTCAAGTTCAACAATATAATATGAACACCTTTCATATTAACGATCCAAGTTTAATAGCATGAATATGATCATGTTAATCAGTTCACGTAATAGCATGCAACACAATACAATAAAGCATATAGCATGTTATCACATTGTACTATGTTTTCCACCCCTGGTTTTAAAAGCATTTAAAACAATAAAAGTTAGGGGCTGTGAACTCACGGTTTTGCAAGTCTTCAGCACAAATAGATAGCTAGCAAATAATCCCAACGCGTCCTCAAATACCTAGACGCAAATAATAATACTTGTATAAGTATGTGGATTATTTGTTAAATTGAAATGTTTATAATATTTCAGTTACTGGTGAGGTTTGCGTTTCAATTAGTCGTTAAGTTCAAGTATGTATATTTATATACATATTAGTTGAATATATATATTCTAATATATATATTAGTTGTCGTCATTGTTAATATCCATAGATATAATTGTAGTTGTCGTTGTTGTCGATTATGTTTTCAAAACATAATTACATTAGTTATCAAAATAACTTTGTTATATCGGATATATAAGTCGTTTGTATTTGTCGCGAATAAACTTAGTTGTCGTTTTAGGTTTCAAAAACGTAACTTTGTTAGTTATAAAATATAACTCGTTTTCGTTTGTCCTATATAGTTTGTACTAGATAATTAAATCGTTCCATTTTATACGTTTCGTTATATATATATTGTCCGTTCGTTTGTATATATATATATTTTGTAATTGTTCCAAAGTTTTGTCGTGCACTAAATGTCCGTATCAATTAAATAATGTCTTGTACAAATATAGTTGTCATTTACTAAGTTGGTTATAACTTGTTCTTGTAAATACCAGATTACGTTACTGAACTTTCGGATCTTTGAAGAATGACGCGATCGCGTGGATGTGTCCAGATAATCACGCGATCGCGTGAAGTGAAAAATGATGCGATCGGTTGATTCAAGTGACGCGATCGTGTGAACTGAAAGTGACGCGATCGGGTGAAGAAGTCACGCGATCGGGCAACAAGGGTTTTCACGCGATCGGTTGAAGTGTGGAAAAAGTGACGCGATCGGCTCAAAAGGTTTTATCACGCGATCGCGTGATATAAGTTTCGAAAAACACTGATTTTTACTCTGAAAATGACACGATCGCGTCATTTTGAAATGGTACTGTTCATCATCGTTTTGATCAGCTCTGTACGAACCCAAATCCCATTTTTATGTATTTTAACACCATTTTAACGTGTTCTAAGTTACATACAACCATTATAACAACATAATAATGTATTATAACAAGTTTTTAACAACAATCATCAACAAAATCATAAATTTAAGAAATTTATATAAATGAAGAAAATTGGTAAAAATCCTCACAATGATGTTTAAAGTGGAGATGATGACGATTCCGTGATGAAAATGATGATTACGAACGGTGGTGATGATAATGCTTCAAGAAACCATTTTGTTGTTTGTGTTTGAGGTGTTTAAAGTTGAAGATGATAAGGATTATGGTGTTGCTTCTTCCTGCTCTTGTTGTTTCTGCTTCTGCTCCCAGTACGCACCAAAACCAGAGAGAAAACTAGTGTAGTGTGTTGTGTGTGAATTATTGAGATCAAAATGTAGGTAGGATGTATTATTGAAGATGAAAGTTTCAAACGGGAGTATGGAGCGAACCTCAATCTGTTCCCCAGATATTTTAGTTTATGCAATATTGGTAGTTTTTAGCCCGTTAATTTCGTGTACGGGTATAATTTGTGGTACTTTAGGTATAATAAAATTTTGCGTTATGTTTCTCTAAATCTCAGATTTAGAAATGTGAAATCGAAATATGAAATTCTTTGTTACAAGTATAGTTAGAATTAATTACAGTAAAAGTACTGTATAGTCAAAAATGCGTGCCAGATTTCAGTAAAATTTGGAAATCATATTTTGAGGTAATGTTCTATACATTAAAACAGTAACTTACGAAATAATACTTTTATTATTTGGAATCTCTAGGCGCGTGTTAAAATTGTTTCTGTTCGTATAACGTGTAACAAAAATCGTCTAAATCTTTCGTTTTCTTTTCGTTGTAGTACTTTTATGTAATAATTTTAAACTAAAAATTATTCAAAAGTATATTGAAGTTCATTTCGAAACTTTATTATTCGCGATTAATACGTTTATTATTAAAACGTATAATTTGTTATATTATATCAATAATATCATTATAGAATAGTTGTAATTAATAATTTTCGAATTATTAATTATTTTGTATCACCAATGTTATTGTATTCCATTCGTATTGTTTGATATATTTATTTCGTAAGTAATTATATATATACACATATAACTACTGTCAAATACATCACATAACACATAGTAAGTTTCACAAAAACTTATACACAGAATAGTTTGAATTCACTTAATCAGGGAATTACTCTAGGTAATGCATGAAATTAGGCTAAGTAAATACCCTAATTGGAGGATTGTCACATTCTCCCCCTGTTAGCGAAATCTCGTCCCGAGATTTAATTAGAGTTATTCGTGCGGGTCGCTTGTTCAAATAAGTGAGGGTACTTCTTTCTTATCTCATCCTCACGTTCCCAAGTAAACTCTGGGCCATGCTTCGAATTCCATCGAACTTTGACGAGTTTGATTCTTTTGTTTCGGAGTTTCTGTGTTTTCGTATCAGCTATTTCGATTGGTTCCTCCACAAAGTTAAGCTTTGAGTTTATGAAGACTTCGTCAGGAGGTATGATTAATGTTTCGTCGGAAAGACACTTCTTCAAATTACACACATGAAAAGTGTCGTGAATACTACTAAGCTCTTGTGGTAGTTTGAGTTTATAAGCAACAGGACCAATCCTAGCAAGGATCTCAAAAGGTCCAACATATCGTGGGTTCAGCTTTCCTCGTTTGCCAAATCGGGCTATCCCTTTCCAAGGCGATACTTTGAGTAGAACCTTGTCTCCTACTTGAAACTCAAGAGGTTTACGGCGGTTATCGGCGTAACTCTTTTGTCTATCTCTTGCAGCTTTCAATCGGTTCAGCACTTGAGATATTTTGTCTGTAGTTTCTTGGACAAGTTCGGGTCCGGATAGTTGTCTGTCGTCCAACTCTGCCCAACAGAGTGGAGATCTGCACTTGCGTCCATACAGCGCTTCAAACGGTGCCATATGTATACTGGTGTGATAACTATTATTGTAGGAGAACTCAGCTAATGGGAGATGAGTATCCCAATTTCCTCCAAAGTCAATCACACATGCTCGTAGCAAATCTTCGAGCGTTTGAATCGTTCGTTCACTCTGGCCATCTGTTTGCGGATGATAGGCCGTACTCATATCGAGTCGAGTACCTAGGGTCTGTTGTAGTGTTTGCCAGAAACGAGATGTGAATCTGCTATCTCTATCAGATATAATCGACAATGGCACACCGTGCCGAGAAACGACTTCTTTGATATAAATCTTTGCCAGTTTCTCGAGTTTGTCAGTCTCTTTGAAAGCAATGAAGTGGGCTGATTTCGTCAGTCTATCGACAATCACCCATATTGAATCAACACCAGTTGATGTCTTTGGTAGCTTTGTGATGAAATCCATCGTTATGTGCTCCCATTTCCATTGTGGCATCTCTGGTTGTTGCAAAAGTCCTGAAGGTTTTTGATACTCAACCTTGACCTTCGAACAAGTTAGACACTTGCTGACATAAGTAGCGATGTCTTTCTTCATATTAGGCCACCAATAGAAACCTTTCACGTCTTGGTACATCTTATCTGCACCAGGATGAATCGAGTAGTTGGACTTGTGAGCTTCGTCCAATATCAGCTTACGGAGTTCATCATCGCACGGTACCCAAACTCGATTCATGAAGTATAAAACTCCATTCTCTTTTGTTTCAAGCTGTTTCTCCATTCCCCTCAGGGATTCATTTTTCATGCGTTCGGCGGTGAAAGCTAATTGTTGCGCTTCGCGAATTTGAGTAATGAGATTAGAGTGAATTGTTAACACTAAGGCTCGAACTCTGCGAGGCTTAATGTTCTCTTTACGACTCAAGGCATCTGCTACTACATTAGCCTTGCCCGGATGGTATTTAATCTCACAGTCGTAATCATTCAGTAATTCGGCCCAACGTCTCTGTCTCATGTTGAGTTCTTTCTGGTCGAATATGTGTTGTAGACTCTTGTGGTCAGTGAAAATTGTACACTTTGTGCCATATAAGTAGTGTCTCCAAATTTTCAATGCAAAAACGACGGCTCCCAACTCTAAGTCATGAGTCGTATAGTTCTTCTCGTGAATCTTCAATTGACGAGATGCATAAGCAATAACTTTGTCGTTTTGCATGAGAACACAACCTAATCCTTGATGTGAGGCGTCACAATAAACAATGAAGTTCTCTGTTCCCTCAGGTAAGGATAGAATCGGTGCGGTGCTCAACTTTTGTTTCAATAGTTGGAAGGCGTTCTCTTGTTTCTCTCCCCATTCGAATTTCTTATCCTTCTGAGTTAAGGTGGTGAGTGACTGGGCTATCTTTGAAAAGTTCTCTATAAATCGTCGATAATAGCCAGCCAAACCAAGAAATTGTCGAATTTCTGTGGGAGTTTCCGGTGCTTTCCAGTTCTTAATCGCCTCTATTTTAGATGGGTCCACATGAATTCCCTTGTCGTTGATCACGTGACCTAGGAAATGAACCTCTCTAATCCAAAATTCGCATTTGGAGAATTTAGCATACAGCTTCTCGTTCTCAAGTAATTGGAGGATAAGTTTCAAATGTTGTTCGTGATCCTCTTTCGTCTTTGAGTAAATCAAAATATCATCAATGAACACAATGACAAACTTATCTAAGTAAGGTTTGCACACTCGTTTCATGAGATCCATGAATACTGCCGGCGCGTTAGTCAATCCAAACGGCATAACTAGGAACTCATAATGACCATAACGAGTCCTAAACGCTGTCTTCGGCACATCCTCTTCTCGAACCTTCAGTTGATGGTAACCAGAACGAAGGTCGATCTTCGAGTAGTAACTTGATCCTTGTAGCTGATCAAATAGATCGTCAATGCGAGGTAACGGATATCGGTTCTTGATAGTTACTTTATTCAACTCTCGATAGTCAATGCACATGCGCATAGATCCATCTTTCTTTTTGACAAACAAAACCGGAGCTCCCCAAGGTGAAAAGCTCGGTCGGATGAATCCTAAGTCTAAAAGCTCTTGCAACTGTGTAGACAGTTCTTGCATTTCTGATGGAGCTAGACGATAAGGTGAGCGAGCGATTGGTGCGGCTCCAGGCACCAGATCGATGCGAAATTCGACTTGTCGCGGAGGTGGTAATCCTGGAAGATCATCAGGAAACACTCCCGGATAGTCTCGTACTACAGGTATATCGTCTAAGCGTCTCTCTACAGGTTTCTTTTCCACAACATGCGCCAAAAATGCTGGATATCCCTTGCGGAGATATTTACAAGCTTTCAAACAACTTATTGTTTTGACGGTGCTCGTTCTCTTATCTCCTTGTATCACCAAAGTTTCTCCAGTTGACAATGGTATACGTATCATTTTATCAAAGCAAACAATCTCTGCACAATTTTTCGACAACCAGTCCATACCGACTACGATGTCAAAACTTCCCAACTCAACCGGTAGTAAGTCTATTTTGAAAAGATGACCCTCCAATGCTAGAGTACATCCTGGTACTATTTCTCCTGATTCAATCAACCTACCATCGGCTAGTTCTAAGGTGTACTTGTTGTCTAGCTTACGAGATCTAACGTCTAACAGTGGTCTAAAGTCCTTAGACACAAAACTCAAATCGGCGCCAGAATCAAATAATACGGATGCATAATGATCGTTAACTAGAAACGTACCAGTGACAGTGTTAGGGTCCTGGCGTGCCTCTTGCGCTCCAACGACAAATGCACGACCCCTAGCTGGCTGGTTGTTGGCGTTTCCACGATTGTTGTTGTTCGGGTTCGCATGGCGGTTCTGATTGTTTTGATTGCCACGGTTCAGTTTAGGGCACTTGTTTCGGAAATGACCTTGCTAGCCACATTCGAAACATCCATTTGCTGGTCGATCCCTATTTGCTTGAGTGGTAGGGTTCGCTCTACAGTATTGGGCCAAATGCCCCCAGCGTTTGCAATTCCCACAGAAAGTACAGTCACCATCATGGTGACGTTCACACTTGCCACACTTGGGCTTACTCCCCATGTAAGTCTTTTGTTCAGCAGTAGTGGTAACGTAGGCTTTCGTGGTACTAGCTTGCTTCTTATTCTTGTGACCCTGACGGTCATTCCACTTGCGTTTTCCTTTCCCAGCATCAGCATTGCTGGATTCAACCTTTCCAGTATCAGCTTTCTTAGTAAGATTCCCCATCCTTACTGCTTCATCAGTCAAACGCTGTGCTAGTTCCACAGCAATCTTAAAAGTAGCAGGATTCGCTGATGTTACCAAACTTCGAATTTGCGGCACTAGACCCCAGATATACCTTTCAGTGCGCTTGTACTCAGGAGTGACCATGTGAGGTACAAGGCGTGCCAGTTCTTGAAATCTGGTGGTATATCCTGTGATATCAGCACCAACCATAGCAATGTTCCAGAGTTCAGACTCAATCTTCTGCAGCTCACTGAGGGGACAAAACTCTTCCATGACCATAGTTTTCAAAGTTTCCCAAGACATTGAATGAGCGGCTGGACGACCCATTGCTTGCTTTTGGGCGTTCCACCAAGTCAAAGCCTTATCACTAAATGTGCATGTAGCATACATGACTATATCTTCACGGGCACACTTGCTAATTTCTATCACAGACTCCATTTTCTCTATCCAATGGATGATTCCAATGGCACCTTCAGTACCACGGAAATGGCTCGGTTTACAGGCTAGAAATGTTTTATATGAACATCCCTTATGAGTGCTCTCAGGATTACTACCTGAAGCGTTTGGTTCGGTTTCTCTACTACCGCTACGGTTTCGGTCAGTGTCATACTGAGCAAGGGCTTCAGAAATTCTTCGGTTAACCATTTGTTCAGTAGTCTCCTCAACAGCAGGAGGTGGTGTGGGGTTTCGTTGGCTGTTCCTGGTAATTCTACGTTTAGGCGGCATGATTCAGTCCTAATCACACACAAGGAACACTCGTAAGATATCTAATCAAGTCATCACTCATAAAGTAAGTGATAAATGTAAATATAGTATGAAGTCAATCACCAATTGATATCATTCACAATGTATGTAATAATGTGAAACTAGCTTATGTTTGGTTTACATATCATAATTAAAAGTCATTGCATAATTGATGTATATAATAACATGGGTTAAGCGTTGTTACATAAGTTTTGTACAAAGATGGGATTTACTACAAAAGATACCCATTGGATCAAACATGATCTACAAAATGTGACGGATTTAACATATACATCCATCTAGTCAAAAGTCAACCCAAATACATCATAACTATGGTCCTAATACATCATACATACGGTCTAAAAGAAATACGGTAGACTCCAACCCACAAACATCCTAACAGCAACCATCAACACACATAAACCAACTGCAGCACCTATAGTCTCCAAACGACGCTCTAGTCGGATCAGACGTGCTCTAGTAGCATCGGCAGACTCCCTGTCTACCTCAATATGCAACTCAGAAGTCGCAAGGCGTCCATATATCGCCAGCACATCATCATCAAGACGAGAGGCGTCACTGCGCATAACTCGGAGGGCAGACTGCGTACCAAAATGAAATCCCAGCAAGGTACGAATAACGGCGACTACAGTAGGGACCGTAAGCTCCAAAGGCTCCTCGGTCAAATGTAGAGATGTAGGTGTGTGAGATGACTCCCCAGTCTCATAGGTGGAAGGAATCCTCTCAATGATCCTCCAATGGCGTAAAATGCGTGGCATCCAGTCCAGATGCGGAACTCTAGCTCTCGGTGTCTGCTGATCACATCGGATCTCTCGCTCCTCAACCATCGGCTCCTTGCCGCGAGATGATGAGGGTCCTATGGGAAAATCCCTGACACACGACAGCGGTGTCCTCCTAGGTGTAGGCCGATAAGAAGGCTCTCCAATAAGGTGGCGTCTAGACATAGACATAGATCCTAACATATGGGTAGCAGGATCAGTGGATGGCAATGGTGGAGTGGCTATCGAACCATCTGAAGTATCTCTAGGAAATGTAGGCGGGTAAACCTCCTCAGACACTGCTGTAGGAATCCCATCGTATGGTCCCTCCATGGGATCCTCCTCAGTATCAGAATCAGTGATGTGAATAGGTGCGTGTCTCGACATGCCTAGTCAAAGAAACGTGTGTGACGTGTCAGACATATGCAATAATATGAATGCAGAAATGTGTTAGCCAAGGCTATAGTCTAGGTCTCTAAGGTTTTCAGTCGCTTAAAGACTTCTAGTTCTCTATAACCAGTAGCTCTGATACCAAGTTCTGTCACACCCCCAAATCGGTAATCGTGTTTATTAACAGTTTAGCGAAAGCTTTTAGTTAATTAGCGGAAGCATTTTAATATTTGTTTAAGCATTGAGGGCGGACAGATTCGATAGTGCATTCATTGTATCAGAGTATATGATCATACAGAACATACAAATATTTAAGATGCCATAAGTTTACAGTTATTACAAAAGATACGACTTATAAAGTCGTACATAAGTAGGGTTGTCAAAAACAACTTAAGTATTTGAAAATACATATTTATAAAAGAGGGATTTCATAAGTATAACCAATGAAATTGATAATACAAAGGAAATCCATGTGTCCCAAAAGTGGCATCATAAATAGTCAGGTTGCCTACGTCCTTTATGCATGCAGGAGTACCTGAGTCCTAATTCCCTGAAAAACATAGTAAACTGTCAACATTGAATGTTGAGTGAATTCACAGGTTTTAGTTTTGTATAAATCATTCATGTACGCAAACATAATATTTATATGTAAGTAGGAAACACAAGTATTCTAATTAAAGAAAACATTTCCTAAATATGTAAGAATGTCATTCTTACAATAATAATAGCAGTGTAGGAAACACAAGTTTAATCATAAACATTTCCTAGCAAGTAGTTGCAGGAAATACAGGTTTATCAATCAAGTAAACATTTCCTATAAATAGTTGTTTTGTGGGAAACCAAGTTTAACCATTTAAGGTAAACGTTTCCTAGTAATAGTCTCTCAAGGAACACATGTCCTATTAGTCATCACAGGGAATACCCTTCCCAAATCAAATTGTTGTTTAGTTGTTTAGTTGTAAATGTGGGAAATATAGACTATAATCCCTCCAAGGTGAGCTAAACCTTTAGAGTTAAAGTAACGACACTAGTACTATAACCAAACCACGACTAGTTGTTTTGTTGTTGCCTCAGTAACATCTTAAGTATACACTCCTCGTTACGACTATCGTCGATGTGGTTGGAATGACCAACGAGTAATATCCTGGGAGGGTTGTCAAATCGATAGTACTATCTGTATACTCAGTGGCTAGAGTCACCTAGCTAATGGTTATAGGTTGTAAGCACTGGGACTTATGTGCACTACAACTACCTCGCGTAAACCTAGGATCGTACCAAGATCTGCTGTCTTATTCCCAAATGTTGTGAAAACGTTTCATATAATTAATTCCAGTTAATTCAATATGAAAACATTTTATAGAAATAGTTCAAGTTCAACAATATAATATGAACACCTTTCATATTAACGATCCAAGTTTAATAGCATGAATATGATCATGTTAATCAGTTCACGTAATAGCATGCAACACAATACAATAAAGCATATAGCATGTTATCACATTGTACTATGTTTTCCACCCCTGGTTTTAAAAGCATTTAAAACAATAAAAGTTAGGGGCTGTGAACTCACGGTTTTGCAAGTCTTCAGCACAAATAGATAGCTAGCAAATAATCCCAACGCGTCCTCAAATACCTAGACGCAAATAATAATACTTGTATAAGTATGTGGATTATTTGTTAAATTGAAATGTTTATAATATTTCAGTTGCTGGTGAGGTTTGCGTTTCAATTAGTCGTTAAGTTCAAGTATGTATATTTATATACATATTAGTTGAATATATATATTCTAATATATATATTAGTTGTCGTCATTGTTAATATCCATAGATATAATTGTAGTTGTCGTTGTTGTCGATTATGTTTTCAAAACATAATTACATTAGTTATCAAAATAACTTTGTTATATCGGATATATAAGTCGTTTGTATTTGTCGCGAATAAACTTAGTTGTCGTTTTAGGTTTCAAAAACGTAACTTTGTTAGTTATAAAATATAACTCGTTTTCGTTTGTCCTATATAGTTTGTACTAGATAATTAAATCGTTCCATTTTATACGTTTCGTTATATATATATTGTCCGTTCGTTTGTATATATATATATTTTGTAATTGTTCCAAAGTTTTGTCGTGCACTAAATGTCCGTATCAATTAAATAATGTCTTGTACAAATATAGTTGTCATTTACTAAGTTGGTTATAACTTGTTCTTGTAAATACCAGATTACGTTACTGAACTTTCGGATCTTTGAAGAATGACGCGATCGCGTGGATGTGTCCAGATAATCACGCGATCGCGTGAAGTGAAAAATGATGCGATCGGTTGATTCAAGTGACGCGATCGTGTGAACTGAAAGTGACGCGATCGGGTGAAGAAGTCACGCGATCGGGCAACAAGGGTTTTCACGCGATCGGTTGAAGTGTGGAAAAAGTGACGCGATCGGCTCAAAAGGTTTTATCACGCGATCGCGTGATATAAGTTTCGAAAAACACTGATTTTTACTCTGAAAATGACGCGATCGCGTCATTTTGAAATGGTACTGTTCATCATCGTTTTGATCAGCTCTGTACGAACCCAAATCCCATTTTTATGTATTTTAACACCATTTTAACGTGTTCTAAGTTACATACAACCATTATAACAACATAATAATGTATTATAACAAGTTTTTAACAACAATCATCAACAAAATCATAAATTTAAGAAATTTATATAAATGAAGAAAATTGGTAAAAATCCTCACAATGATGTTTAAAGTGGAGATGATGACGATTCCGTGATGAAAATGATGATTACGAACGGTGGTGATGATAATGCTTCAAGAAACCATTTTGTTGTTTGTGTTTGAGGTGTTTAAAGTTGAAGATGATAAGGATTATGGTGTTGCTTCTTCCTGCTCTTGTTGTTTCTGCTTCTGCTCCCAGTACGCACCAAAACCAGAGAGAAAACTAGTGTAGTGTGTTGTGTGTGAATTATTGAGATCAAAATGTAGGTAGGATGTATTATTGAAGATGAAAGTTTCAAACGGGAGTATGGAGCGAACCTCAATCTGTTCCCCAGATATTTTAGTTTATGCAATATTGGTAGTTTTTAGCCCGTTAATTTCGTGTACGGGTATAATTTGTGGTACTTTAGGTATAATAAAATTTTGCGTTATGTTTCTCTAAATCTCAGATTTAGAAATGTGAAATCGAAATATGAAATTCTTTGTTACAAGTATAGTTAGAATTAATTACAGTAAAAGTACTGTATAGTCAAAAATGCGTGCCAGATTTCAGTAAAATTTGGAAATCATATTTTGAGGTAATGTTCTATACATTAAAACAGTAACTTACGAAATAATACTTTTATTATTTGGAACCTCTAGGCGCGTGTTAAAATTGTTTCTGTTCGTATAACGTGTAACAAAAATCGTCTAAATCTTTCGTTTTCTTTTCGTTGTAGTACTTTTATGTAATAATTTTAAACTAAAAATTATTCAAAAGTATATTGAAGTTCATTTCGAAACTTTATTATTCGCGATTAATACGTTTATTATTAAAACGTATAATTTGTTATATTATATCAATAATATCATTATAGAATAGTTGTAATTAATAATTTTCGAATTATTAATTATTTTGTATCACCAATGTTATTGTATTCCATTCGTATTGTTTGATATATTTATTTCGTAAGTAATTATATATATACACATATAACTACTGTCAAATACATCACATAACACATAGTAAGTTTCACAAAAACTTATACACAGAATAGTTTGAATTCACTTAATCAGGGAATTACTCTAGGTAATGCATGAAATTAGGCTAAGTAAATACCCTAATTGGAGGATTGTCACAATATATATATATATATATATATATATATATATATATATATATATATATATATATATATATATATATATATTGTCGAATAAATTAAACATTGCCCATATAGCTAAGTGGTTATGCCCATTTTCTTTCTACTAATAGGTCAGCAGTTCGAGTCTACCTCCTTCCTTTTATTTTTTGTTCCTTTATTTTCTTAATTCTATCCTATTTCCCCTTCTACTTGGTTCCCCGGTCCTTCCCATTTCTGTATATTTTGTCTTCCATTCATTGAATTGAATTATAATTAAATAGCACTATATATAAAAAACACTATCAACAACTAAGCTATGTATATATTTCAAATGTGATAGTATTATTCCTCATAATCTAAGTCCATGAAATCTCTATGAGCAAATAAATTCATTATACTTAACAATAGAGGGTAAGAAAACTTATAAACTTTAAGTAGAACTTGTGAAAAAAACAAGTAATCACAAGGTTTCTTCACGTTCCTTAATTTTGTATGAACTTCCGATATGATTTTTCATGTTGAAAATCAAATTAAAATCAAATTCTTTTTCGTATCAATTTTATTCTTGCTAATATAAGTTTGAGTTTGTTCAGTTTAACACATTACTTAAGTAACAAAAAGTTCAACCCGGAACTTAAATCTTGATATGAAAAACTGTTAGTATTTGACTCAAATTGTGTTGCCTATTTTAATAGGAGTTATTTAAAGAATTTGATTTTGAATCAAATTAGAGTTAGGGTTATGTTTTACCTATATATATAGAGGTGTTAGGTTACATAATTTTGTAGAGAGGAGAGAAAAACTTGTGAGAGAAAACTTGTTATTAAAGTGTTAGTGAAGTTTTTCGTTGTAGATTAGCCTTGAGGAGGTGAACCACCTAAATCGTTGTGTTTTTGTTTTTTTTTTTGTTTCGTTTATTTATTGGTTGTGTGATCTCTGGTTGGCGGTCGATTCTAACAAAGTGGTATCAGAGACATGTTCGTAAAAGAAATCATACAACCCGGAGGAAGCCAATACGCGAGACTAAAAATTCGTTTTTTATGTTCGTCAATTTCTGCGCAATATAAGTAAAATTGACGATCTGAGTTCGTTAACCATTGGATCTCTGTGATATTTGGACTGTAGGTGCCCAACACACCAATCTAACGTTTGACCGTTGGGATTCTTGATTGAATATATAGTTTGGGAGAAATAGTTTTTCGAAGTTAGCTGCCGGATTTTCATTCGTTTTTGCGCAGCTTTGGATAAACGAACATCACGAGTTCGTTAACCGTTGGATCATAGCAAATCTTGAACAGTAGGTTCAAGACACGCTGATCTACATACTGACCAGAGGAATTTTCGATCGGAAATTTCTACAGTGAGTTATCAGTTGTCGAAGTTTTCTGGACAGATTCGGTGTTTTAGTTAGTTATTATTCGGAGCAATTTTTTGTTGGTTTTTTTTATTGCTCTAAGGTTGTTTTGTTGTGAAAGATGGCTAGCGATACATCAAAGTTTTCGATCCCGATATTCGATGGAAAGATGGATTTCATGGTTTAGAAGATGACTATAGAAGATGTGTTGGTTCAACAGGGTATTGATGAAGCTTTGTTAGATATACGACCGGAAGCGATGAAAGAAGATGTTCGGAAGATGATGCAGAAGAAAGCTTCAAGTACAATTAGGTTGGCACTTGCTCCCGAGATTAAATATAGTGTTTTAAAGGAGAACACGCCAAAAGATATATGTGATAAGCTCACGAGTATTTATGCATCCAAGTCATTGACGAATCGGCTATATATGAAGATGGATTTGTATTCGTTGAAACTCGAAGAAGGAGGTAACTTGCATGATCATATTAATTCTTTTAATCAGTTGGTGTGTCAGTTGTCTAACGTGGATGAGGTTATGAAGGATGAAGAACAAGCTTTATTGTTAATGTCATCATTACCTAGGTCATACAAACCGTTTGTGCAGACTATGTTAACCGGGAGGACTACTTTGACACTTGAAGATGTGCTTAAAGCGTTATGTGATAATGAAAGAATGACTGGCACTAGTAGTTTCTCGAGTGGGGAAAAAGTATGAGTCACGGAGGATCGTGGAAGAGGGAAAATATCAACCGGGGTAGTTCAAGAGGGCGTTCAAAGTCTCGAGTGAGAGGAGATCGAGACTTGAGCGATGTAGAGTGTTACTACTGCGGGGAGAAAGGTCATATGCAGCTTCGTTGTCCTCAATTTCGTAAAGATATAAAAAGCGTACGAGATGCTAAAGGAAAGAAGAAGGGCGATGAGGAAACAAATGTTGTGACCAATGTTGATGATGAGTTTATGTTGGCAGAAACTTCAAGCGGTGGAATCTTGAAAGAAGAAAAACCAAAGTGGGTGTTAGACTCCGCGGCTTCGGTACACATTTGCAACGACCTAGCTATGTTTGAGACATTAAACGGTAAGGAACAATTCGGTGAGATCAGAGTTGGTAACAAAGAGAAAATGAAGGTTGAAGGTGTTGGACGTGTACGCTTCAAGCTTCATGATGGTAGTGTGAGAACCGCTTTGAATGTGAAGTATATTCTGGGTGCGACAACGAATATACTTTCACTTGGAGTTTTGACGTCTCGTGGGTACCGTTATGTTGGAAGAAAAGATACTTGCAAAGTTTACAAGGGAGATCGACTAGTTCTTCGTGGGAGGAAAAATTCGAAGAATCTATGTTACTTGGAAGGGGAATCTTTGCAAGGGAGGACTTATTGCAAAAGCAATAAAGAGAAGACCGAGAAGAGAGTACATTTCTCGGATAAAGATGAAATTTTTGGGAATTTGAGTCAAGGGAGGATATGTTAGTATTTGACTCAATTTGTGTTGCCTATTTGAATAGGAGTTATTTAAAGAATTTGATTTTGAATCAAATTAGAGTTAGGGTTATGTTTTACCTATATATATACATATATATATATATATATATATATATATATATAGGTGTTAGGTTACATAATTTTGTAGAGAGGAGAGAAAAACTTGTGAGAGAAAACTTGTTATTAAAGTGTTAGTGAAGTTTTTCGTTGTGGATTAACCTTGAGGAGGTGAACCACCTAAATCGTTGTGTTTTTGTTTTTTGTTTTTGTTTCGTTTATTTATTGGTTGTATTGGTTGTGTGATCTCTGGTTGGCGATCGATTCTAACAAAAACATCCTACAATTCACCCCAATTAACAAAATATTCTAGTACCGCCCCTGACCCTCAAATATGTTGTTCACTCATGGCTCTGTCTTCTATTATATTCTTCTCGATATAGATCTACCCTAGTTAACATTCTCTACCTAATGCTCAATATACTCAACAAGGCCCGGTAACAACATATAGAATACGTAAATAAACATATGTGGGCAAATATACACAAACACATTGAAGATTTTATTTGTGAAACCTTCTGTCAAGCTCCAGGAAGGCGGTAGAAACATAATGAAAATTGTCCATGAGAACTTTCTTATCCTTTGTCACACCTTCACACGATTAAAAGGATAATGGCTTAGTGTACATTAATATAGAGTTAATATACATATAACAAGAAAGTGAAACTTTTTAATTTTTGTGAGGGTTAATAACAGTTTAATCACCAAACTTTCAACTTTTATTCGTTTTAACCCTTCAACTTTTTTAATCATGTTTTAACCATTTAACTTCTAATAACCTGTTAAAATAACCATGATGACCTATTATTATAGGTTAATCATTCTAAAATTTCCAAAAATAATTTAATCTCTATTATTTCACCCTGAAACTCATGTATATATTATAAACCAGTTCAATCTAAATAATTGCTATACTACATACAAGAAAAAATAATTATCATATCACATTAAAAAATAACTTTCTTTAAGAAATATTTATATTTATATAAATGAATACATACACACACACTCACTAAAAATATTCTTATAAAACTAGAATTGTTAGACATGATAATATTTAATGTTTTATAAATGTGCTTTTATCTAAATAAAACGTTATAAAATTATTTGTGATAACATTATACTTAATGTATATGCATTATATTATATATACTTATATATTTATAAAGATATATGCTGTAATAATATATATACAAATATTATTCTTTATGATAAAAGTAATATTTTGATTAATAATATATGGAAAGTACATTATTATGTAGAAGTATTACCCTTTGTTAAAATTATAAACATTTAATACGTAGATACCGGCTATTTAATGATATGATGTGTATATAAGTTACTATAGGTTTATGTTTTAAATAATAAAACGTAAAAAATTAGTAAGAGTTAAAGGGTTAAATCATGAGAGAAAAAGTTGAAGGGTTAAACAGAAAAAAATTGAAAGTTTGGTGATTAAATCATTTTTGAACTTATGTTCAATTCATTAATGAAACCT
The DNA here is from genome assembly GCA_949592205.1 of Helichrysum umbraculigerum. NCBI lineage: Eukaryota > Viridiplantae > Streptophyta > Magnoliopsida > Asterales > Asteraceae > Helichrysum > Helichrysum umbraculigerum. The sequence goes on from CATIUR010000004.1 coordinate 98,281,418, forward strand.
GAACAACCGGTTACCAAAAGGGTTATTTTGTCAAACAAACTAAAATGATTAATTTTTGGTCAACCTATAAGTTAATGTATTAAAACATTTTAAAAAAGTTGAATGGTTAAAACGAAAAAAATTTAAAGTTTGATGATTAAACCATTTTTTGTTAACGTATATAATGGATGGAATGATGAGTTTAAGCCATGCATTTCAGCAGTCGAAAAGGTATACTATTGAAAAATAAGTTTACGAAAGAATTATGAAATATAGCACCTTAGATTTAAATATTAATACATGGCGATGAAACAAAAAATGGTAATACCATTAATAATAGGGGTTAGTGTCTCGAAATGTATCTAACTTATACATGATATCTCATATTGTGTGTACTCAACTTAAGTTTACTATTTTTAATGCATCAAACTTTCAAAAAGTGTGTTCTAGTGTATTTTGATGACGTTTTGATGATGTGTCAAACTCTCCGGATGCCACTTGACACCTTAAATGAGCGACACATCAGCAAAATACATCAAAAAACCATTTTAAAAGTTGGATGCATTAAAAATAGCAAATATAAGTAGGGTACACACAATAATTATTGGTTACAAAGTTATATGTATTCCAAGACACTAACCCGGCCCTTAAACGAGTGTTGCATCAAGTTGGAGTTCATATCCAATCGTCCAATCATAAGGACCACATTTGTTTACACAACAAGAAATTAATTAAAATTAATGTTCAAGCCTCAACAAAAAAATGATCAAATTTCAAAATGATTACATGACTTATCTACATAAGGCCTTACAAAACAGACGTTCCCAAGTTTAATCCGATCACACCCATTGAGTTAGCCGCTATTGACAAAAATGGTGAAGATGATGAAGAAGAAAAAGACGAGGATGAGGATCGGAGTAAATCCGTTTGTGATGTGTTAGTGGTATATGAGGTTTGTGAAAACAATGTTTGTTTAAACAATTAATATTTTGACTTTTAAGCTTGTAGAACATTAGAACCTTTTGCACGTGTGTTTGAACAATGGATTATTTGTATGGTTGTTTAATTGTTAATTTGTTGGTGGGTTTTAATGGGAAATCTAAGAAATATTTGCTGTAAAATTGTTGGAAATTGGCAAAATTGAAACAGATGTAAACCTGGTTAAAACTGAAAAAGTTGCAAAACCATGACAAAGTTACAGTAGCATCCGGCGACATGTCGTCGCAGTATTTCTACTAGTTACTTTCTGCGACGGTCGCTAAACAACACAAAGTAGAAATCGTGACTCACTTGTCACAAAAGTCGTCGCATTACCAACTAATAAGAGGACTCTGAAACGACGTGTGTATATATATATACTAGCAAAATGCCCGCGCGATGCGATGGGTAAACAACTATTAGCTTCACATGTATTCGATATAAAGTATTAAATCAAAATTAGAATTTATATGACGATACACTCAAATATGATGTTTCCAAAAGTAACAAAATAACATTTTTACCCTTTTTAACAACTGTTAAAAAATTAACAATATACATACATACAAACATATATATATATATATATATATACATATATATATATATATATATATATATATATATAGTTGGGGGATCTAAAAAGAAGGAAAATTATATGAAGAAGGTGGAGAATGAATTCTGACCAATCATTCCATTATAAGGTCAAAGGGTATATTGGTCATTTCCACTTTGGTTATTTTAATTTAATATCATAAAATTCAATTGCATTTATTGTGATCGGTTTTTTTGATTGCACGTATGTGCATCCAAATTTTTAGGAAACAATCAAACAAAAAATTTGACAAATCTTTCTCACTTTTCACTGTTTGATCACACGCCGACTTTGTATTATTCATTCAAAAAAAATTTGATCGGTGCAAACTATAAGCTTATGTGTAGGATCCATCCATTAAAATATTTTAGATCGATGAACACTCTATTTCGTTGTATATAGTAACGCTAGCAACAACCTCTACAACGGTGACTGGGATCGATATTTTTGAGTTTTATTACACAAGTTCTGTGACGTTTGTTGGGGGCGATTCGTAACTAATTTTATTAATCTTTCATTTACCGTTACTCGAAATGGCGAATGATGAACATACGACGGTTAATGTCGGGTATGTTTTTTTTGAAATTCAAAGGGAAATTTTGAAATCAATGGTTAATGTCGGTTTGGATAGCACTATGGAAGAAAATGGTGGTAAGGGGTATATAATAAGAGATGTAGACAACGACATCAAGTTTCGAGGAAGGCAAGAGGTATTGCTTTTTCGCAATGACTATAGCTTGCACCATTGATTCGATGCTTTTAATCTACTGATTCACCTTTTACCTATGATCCAACTTTAGCTAAACTATTCTAAAGCATTACCTTACCATGCAAAAATCACCATGCCACTTTGATTCAGTAACGCTTCATAATGCTGCAGTGTTTTTGAAATTTTGATCTAGCTAAATTACACATAGATTCAGTTATTTGTCGTTTTGATTCAGCTACATCAATCAAACATATAAACATCAACTTTCCGATACAAATCAAAATATAGAAAACTAAAATGCATTTCACCAATTATATTCTTCCAGCAATCCATCAACCCAACATGTTAGACAATCAATTAAACGTTCCGTCAAGTTCCATCACATTCGGTAATCAGCAAATTAATTGAATAATCCACATATTATATAAAGACTTCATGAGTCAATCACAACGCCAACCTCGTTAGCTAACATAACTATTGTACAACATACTTATAATATCTTGATGCAACTCTAGCCCTAATATATTTAAGCCGTAGCATCCCATGACCAAATACTTACGCAATGTTTGGGGTTGGAGGCATGAAATCATCATCAGAATCATCGTCATATTGTTGCGCCTTCCCTGAAACATTATTATAAAAATGAATTATGATAATGCATACATATGGGGTACCCAAGTGTCTACCAAGTCCTTTGATTCTGCAGCTGTTATAGTAACACACCAATATTAATTTGTTGTTGCATACATTTCAATATGTAGTCCTATGATTCTACAACAATTATACGTTGAATCATAGTATTTTCCGATTGTAGGCCTGTTATTCTGCAACTATGATAGTAACACACTAATGTTACTTTGTTGTTGCGTACATTTTCAGGGATCATTAGCTAAGAGATTGTTGGTTCACAGCATCATAAGATTGATTCATCAAACAACGTTCACCGATTCAGTTTAAAAATATCACTGATTCAGTTGCTTTGCAAGTATTAGTAAATCTAACACTTTCATCATAGTACACTTTCTAGTCTGAAAATCCAAATACAAAAACCATGGCTGTTTATAAAAACTTTCACATCAAACCTACAGTTAATTACGAACTACTATTCGATAGATCAAAAAATACTAAACCGCGTTGCCAACACATTTATCAAACTCAATCCTAAATTACCAAGATATAATCTTTATGCAGATGATCCAGCAAAAACGAATTATGTGATGTTTTCTTGTAGGTCGTGATGTACTATGACATAGCAGTCTAAAAGACCCACGCCACAAACCATTCAGCATGTTTCAATAAGATGTTCTAGACCCCAATAAAAAGCATCAGCCATAAAAACACTTAATGCACACAAAAACAACTAGCCCAAATTCGATACAGTATACATTCGATTCACTACAATCATGTATCGCTATCATATATGATTTTTGATTCACTTTGATAACACCCAGCAAAAACCCCAATTTACACAATGTTTACAGCAAATAATTAAAGTTTGAATCTTCCATTCAACAACAAGAACAATACAATAAACCCTAGCAGGAAAATCGTTTACCTTTTTTGCTTGTTTGTTGAATCTTCTTTCCAGTCACCATTTTTCCTACTTAGACCCACAACAACGAAACCCTCTTTCTCTTCAAACAAAAACGTGCTTCAGTGCTTTTGATTGCCGCCCAAAAAAAAGGGTTTACCCCGATTTGCTTCTTTGATTCCTCTTACTTTCGATCTCCATTGCTGCTGTTCTACAAGGGAGAAGAGAGAATTTGATCGGGTTTCCTTTTTGCATGCTAACCGTTTTTCCCTTTTATTTTTCTATTAAATGTGATTACTTTCCCTTTTTATGTTAATTTATGTGATTGACGAATATGTCCCTGGCGCTTAAATTTTTCAAAGAAACCTCATTAACTGATCTCAACCATTGAATCGTTGATATGATGATCAAGAATGCTTCTCCACCTTCTCCATTTTGAAACTCTTCTCCCTTGATCCCTATATATATATATATAGGATTGGGATCAAGGGAGAAGGGTTTTTTAGTGGAGAAAGGGGAGAAGGAATCCTGACCATTAGATCTGTGATTCAACGGATTGGATTGGTCAAAGTGAAAATTTGATTTTTGGGCAGAAGTTGTAAGGGGACAGGGGTATTTGTGTCCATTCGCTGTACCTTAGGAAAAGGAAACAAAATCAAATTAATTAATAATAATAAACCGATCGGTTTTCATCCAGAGAACAAAGGGCGCTGTAATTCTATGGTTCCTTCTTCATCGTCTCGACAAAACAAAAACCCTAATTGGAAAACTAAATCGCGACCTACGGCCGTCGTGAGCATCACCAATTGGTGTATTGTTTTTCGCAGATGGTAGGTTGCGACAACTGAATCACAGGAACGCAACTCCGAAAAATCGTTTTTAGTGGTTGGATTCTTAACGGAATATGGTGCGAAAACGAAATCTGAATCAATCATCATCGAAAGGTATTTTTGTTCTTTTATTTAAGTTTGCCGGATGTTTGATGGGTTTGTAACCCAATGGTTAAGTATAATTATGTAGTACAAAAGGGTTGTTGTTGTTTGGTGTCTTGTGTTGCCGAATCATGGAGATAAATAGATATAGTGATGGTTATGATTCTGACTTTGAGTTTCAGAATGGTTGTTAGTTTAATTTTGTTGCAAAACCATTGTAGAATATTCACTTTGTGTTTGTAAAGCATAGTCGTAAGTAGTTTCACTTTATGTTGTTGATATTAAAGCATATTACCCATCATCTATATTATTTAAGCATAATACCCGTAGCATATTACCCATAATATTCTTGTATTGTAATGATGAGTATGGGTAATGGGTAATCATATTAAATAGTATAGTGTAAAATGGCCACATGGGAATGCCCATTGGTATCTCTATTTGGTATCTCTATTTAAGCCTAATGTACAAGCATCAATCCGGCATCAAGCATAATCAATTCAATATTATATTTTCAAGCTTATTTTCAGTTGAATCGAATATTCACAGAATAAAAGCTTGACATGCCAGTGATACTAAATGTGAATCTTGCGTTATATGTGTGTCGCTTAATCAAAGTGTCTAGTTATAGAATCAGTAGGGCAGAAAATAAGTCCTGAAACATAGTTGCTTGTAAATGCTAAATTAGGAGTTTCGGTGGACTAATGTTATATGACCCCTCATTTAGTGAACCATTATAATAATGATTCTTGACTCGAAAGCGTAAATTTAAAACATATAATATCGGAAGCGAAAGTCCATATATACATTATATGTTACATTATTTAACCAACATAAAATTCAAACTATTTCATATCATAGTTTATTAACTCAGGTGTTATATGATTTCACAAAAACATTTTTGATTTAACCAATAATATATCAGAGTACATGCTTAGTGGTCAAACATTCCATCCAGTCCAACTTCTTGCCCAACTAATATTGAGTCTATAACCTGCAAGAAGGGTTAATGTGGGGGATTAGCTCAACGCTAAGTGAGGAAATCAATAAACACATTCCAACTTAGCATAACAACTCTGTTTACATCAAAGCATCGTAAATACACAATATCACAGAGTATCTAGAGTTCTTGGGGAAACCTTCAGCCAAGAACATACAATTCTATTTCAATGAGATAACATCTCAATACAATAACATGTCAATGAGGATCGGTGGTTCTGGAGATACCATAATACCCGGGGATTCTCCAAGAACACTTATCGTACATATCCTTATGGCCATAAAGGACGAGACCGATAGTTTGGTACTAATCTCATACGACCTAATTTCCTATTAACGATAAGTACAAGGAAATTCCTGTCGTCTTACAATAGTAACCAAACCCAACTAACAAGTTGACCTCAATATCATGATGCCCGAAGGCCAAATAACAAGTGATCAAATTTTCACATATTCAATCAGGTCAACATATCAGACTAAACAGTCTATCAACGGTATTATTACTACTAACCATAATCATAATGGAAAACGAAAACAATAATAATATGTTACTTGTTGTAACCAAACCTGTTACAACTAAATCACACTGAGGTTATAGATCCACTCACCGAATACCTCAGTTGTCCACTCAGTAGTCTAATGTCACTGAGTCTTCTGGTTACCTGGAATTACATCAGAATAACACAAGTTAATCACTTGTCTAAATATGAATATAACATCATACTAATGTAGTTACATTAAACAATTTAGTTAAGTAACTACAACATGATTCATAATCCCAATTCCAATGAGTTATTATTCAAATCATTACTCACTTATAATTCTCATTTCAAGATTATGAATAATCACATTAACATCATTAATTCACAATCACTTATCAAGTTATGATCATTTGAATCACAACACTACTTTAATCAATTATATTCATGGTTAACTAATATAAGTAAACCATCACAAGATCATCTTTAATTATCACCAATTAACATAATTAAATCATTAATAAGGTCATTAACCTCAATTATCTATAATTCATCAAGAACACCTCTTGAACACTTAATTAACTTCACAATCCTTAACTTAATTAATGTAAATCATCAACATTAATTAATCATAATAGGATTATTATCAACGATTATCAATTATATATCATTACTCTAAGCTTTAAAGCTATGATTTTTACATAATCAACTAAACCCATGAACCATCTATATGATCATATATGAAATTAATCAACTTTATGCTAGGGTTTAACTTAAAATCATATATTAAGCATCAACTAACTATTACTTCATCATTACAAGCTTCAATTTCATATTAATCACATTAATTTCATCAAATACTCAAAACCCAATTTCTAGGGTTTATGAAATTCAAGAAATTGAAACTTACCACATGATTAGATGAATTAGAGGTTGATAATCCATGCTTTTGAAGCTTAAATTCGAATTTGGCATCATCAATTTGATGAAAGGAAATGAATTTAAGGAGTAATCTAGGGTTTAAATGATTTATGCATATATGTATGGTACGTACGTATGTATATAGATAAGGAATCAACAACCGACTCCAAATATGAGTTTATTACATAATTGGTTAAATCTCATTCCCCGTATTTATCATTGACTGGAACTTAAAAACCATTTGCGGGGAAACATTATTTTATTTTACCGTCAACTGAATTAAATTAAAACAGTTAACAATTTACTAGTCACAATAAATTATGTGACTCTTTAATCAATTATTTTCAAATAATAACACAGAACTATTTTCTGACACACGAATTAAATATTAAAAGTCAGAAAATATTAAAATACAACTAGACCCGAGGAGTGGATGTTACAAATGTTGTTGCAGTTTCTCATCAAATGCATTATAGTTTTGGTGGAGTATGTCAAAGACTTGGTCATAGTATGTAGGTGGAATGCAAAACAAACTACACATAAACTTATGTTTTAGTTATAGAATCAGTATGTGGCTGAATCACGTTTTAAAATGAGTGAATCAGTGTTAACCTGCTGGGTCAATGTGTGATAACATCCGAATCAGTGTGTTACATGACTGAATCTATTTGGTAAATATAAACATAGAAGTTTTAACTGATTGATTACTAGGTGTAACTAATCTATCTAAATGGCATTTTCGAATAAAGGTTAGTTTCTCTACAATGTAACTCGTGGAAGTTTGTTGTGACGTGGTTATTAATGCGTAGGTATTGTATGTAAGTTGCACGCTTGCAAAATGAGAAAAAGTTAAAGTCAGCAAACCTCTAATGCTAGGATGGACAACAAAAGAATTAAAGAAAAGGCAGAAAGTTGAGGAGAAAAACAACGGTTTTGGAAAAGTAAGGGTTGTGGATGTTAGAAAGATCAGCAGTGAATCGTGCTAGAAACAATGAAGTAGGTAAAGATGGTAAAGCCACTAAGGTCTCAGACAATATACCGTTTAGTTTGGAAACCAAGCGCTTATATGTGCACGGGCATATTGGTAAGTAAAATTTTATGCTACATAATAGGTTTAGAATGTGAAGCATACTGAGAGTCTATATTTTTCTCCCTAAATAATATCTGAATCATTGTGCGTAGATGCTGAATCCAAGTTGTTTGACTGTTGAATCTTTGTTGGTTTTTTGGGAATTCATGGCAATCGATATTCTGTCTTCTATTTTGCCTGTTGGTTAGAAAAAAATTGTTATACATAACATGTTTAGAATGCGAAGCATAGTTGTAATCTATTTTTGGGACCTAAATAATAGATGATGCATAGAGAGTAAAAGTTGAATCGTAGTTGTGGTACACCTGAATCGTTGTTGGTTTTTGTTGAATCCTATACCTTAATAGGCCGGCTGAATTGCATTTTGCCCATGTGTAGAATATGAAGCATATTTTAGAGTAAACATTTATAGTATCCTACATGATATGTTTAGATTCCGAATCATGTGTAGAGTATATATATGCGTCCTAAAGTAACATATAAATCATAGTATGCAAAATCTGAAACATAGGTGTATTTTAACGAATCGTTGTTGATATTTTGCTGGATCATAGCCATTTGCTGTGTGTTTATTTCAGACTATAGTTTGTATGGATTCTGCAATGGAGGTGGTTGAACGGAATAAGTTGTTTGCCAAAAACCTGAATGATTGTGTTGCACGATACAACATTGGGGATTTCAACGACTACGGGCTGGTAATACAATGTAAGAAATGACATTTAGTTTGGTAGTTGTTTGTATGATAAGCATCAGATAGATAATATATTTTATAGTAATTTATCCCTATATTTATATACATTTTAGTGCATTTATATGATTTTAGATACTTATTTTGTTAATATTTGCAGAAATGTATTTTAATTAAATATTGAAGAAAAATGAGCAAAAACTAATCCGAAACTGAAAGAAACTGAAAGAAACTAAAGAAATGAAGAAAAAGGAGCTTAAACCTTGAAGAAATGAAGACCAAAAGTGTTAAAATGAAGAATTGGGCCAAGAAGACAAGAAAGTCCGGATATGAAGATTAAAAGTCCAAAAGTTAAGCCCAAGCCCGAAAATTAGAATATTCTGGAATTGACAACCAACCGGCGGTTGGATTAACCAACCGGCGGTTGGGCATTAGGGTTTAGAGGCGGTGTAGACACGTGGAATTGGATCCGGATATAAATTCCTCCAACCGGCGGTTGGAGAACCTAACCGGTGGTTGGAAGGTCGGCCAGCAAAACTATAAATAGAGGCTTAATTCAGGTTTAAGGATATACGATTCAAGAATACTAAAACCGAAAGTTAGGATTTTAGGTCGACTTTAGGTGCGATTTTGAAGGCTAAAGAGCTAGGGTTTGAAGGTTTTTAACCCTAGGAAAAGCTAGTTCGTTAATTAGTTCGATTTCTTTATCCTTGTAACTTTAATAACCTTATTGAGTTATTTATGATATTGTTTATTTGATTTAATTGTGAATTAGGTTTTCATTATAATTGTTTGAATGAATGTTTATTGAGTTTATTATTTGAATTATATGTTTATGTTGGAACTATATTATTGAATGTTTATTATACAAGAATTGTCTTTATTATGATATTTTAGTGATTATTCTTGACATAATTAGACTGATTTATATTAAACTAGGATGACCATAAACTGTTTATATAAATTAAGTGATTGTGTTTATGTTTTGATCTTAACCTTATGCGATAAACGAAGAATGATTCATTAATATAAAGTAATACTGCGATTCAAGCCTAACCATAGAAATTGTATTAATAAATTGATGATAGATCTTATTAATTAGTAACACTTTGCGTAACCTTATGATTGTGTTGCTATGATGAGGATTTGACTTAACCCTAAGTGATCTTCTACATTAGTAAATCACCAATAATAATAGCCAACAAATTATAATCTTTTATCCAATTGAGTATACCTAAGTTGTTCCTTAAAACTTATCTATTAGAATCTGTATCAAAATATAAATATAAATATGTTCGTTCGGAACTAAAACGTCTCCCTTATCTTGTAGATTATTGTAAATTGGATCCTTTTATTTATTTGTATTATAATTGCAAATATCTGTAATTAGAATAAATAGATAATTAGTTATTAATAAGAATCACGTTTCTTGTGTTCCTTGTGTTCGAATTTGGACTTACTTATTAAGCTATATTACATGAACGGGTCAATCTTGCCTGAATTGTGTGATAATATTATTTAGTATTTCCTTAATTTAAACTTGTTATTATAATCGCATATACTTTCAGCACATCAAGTTTTTGGCGCCGCTGCCGGGGAACACTTAACCGGTTGAACTTTTGTTTTACCGGGGGAGCGGTGTATTTAAATTAAACTAATTATTTTACTTGTATAATTTTTATTTCTGATACTTTGCAAAATCAATAAGAAATATCGGCTCACCCATTGAGAATACTGACAAAATCAAAGGTATAAGGAGAGTAAAAGCCCTACCTCATTGATTTATCATATAAGAGGTAAGGTGCTTCTCGAAAGAAATAGGTTTTTAATAAGCTTCGCGCTGACCTGTTTCTCCGCTTTTGTGTACTATCAATGGAGCTACCGAGATCTATTGACTAAGCTTTGTAAAAGAAATTTAATTAAATATGTGTAATTATGTAAATGTATTTGTATAATATGTTTTGCTTGTATAATATGTGTTCTAAATTAAGTAATAATTTGTGTATACAGAATTTGTTAACTTTTAGTGAAATGGAAATCTTGAATGAAACTGTGGAATGCTAGGATGTCTGTGTTAATGAACATTCTCTTATGATATTTGATAACCCTACACTAGATATTATATCTGAAAAAGAAGAAGAGGACTTAGAAAGTATGTCTGAAGAAGAGAATGATTTAGATATTAACAATGAGAGTGAAGATACTAAATTAGTAAGGATACCTGTGCCAGTAGTTAGTACGAGAGGTGGATTGATTCAGCTTTTAGAAGTTAGGAAAAATGATACATATCATATTATGGCTGTTATCAGAGCATCTACTTTTGACTTTACACTTGAACAAAAGTATATAATTGAGAAGATTGAAAAAGAATATGCAGATTGGTATAATCCTAACCAAACCCAGATGGTGAACTATTTTGATAAGTATGTAACTGAACTGATGGATACGTTATATCAGCAAGAAGCTCAAGAGGAAGATTTCTTTGAAGGTCGGAAGATTTTGTATTCATGTGTCTACAGAGCATTGACTAGATATCCGTTTCCGTATTCTGATAAACAAATTAGTTTATTGGAATCCTACAAGCATCAAATGGATTGGGCAACTGGAAATCCAACGCAGATGGCAGATATTTGTTTGATAGAAGAGTTGCAGGAAGTAATTAGCTTATTGGAACAAAAAGATTATAAGAATTGCAGCACTTACTATGTAGACTGTACGGTGGAATATTATGCACAACAAATAATCAATGATTTGTACTATCCAGCACAAGAAGAACTGAAGAGGAAAGTTCACGATGAGATATCTGAAGTGGCATTAGTTAATGTGGCGAACTATGTGATTATGGAGTTTAAGTCAATTTTTCAAGGGATGAATCATTTTTGTCGCATTGATTTATTTCATTTAGGATTATCTCAGATTTATACAAAAATGATAAAATATGTTTAGATTTTCGGGATTGTTGTTTACTGAGCGTCAGAGAGAGTTAATGAAAGGAATAGTATGGGAAGTTGAAGAGGTAGTAAGAAATCCTACAACTGGAAAGTATGAAATGTTACATTTAGGATTTTATGGTTTTATGGATGAGTTAAGACGTAAGCATCAAGAGCGTGAAATTAAGGAAGTAAATGGATATAAGGTGATTAATGAGGAAGGACAGGTAGCTAAGGCAATAAAGAAAATAATGAGGGAATTTTACGAACTGCAGATAGCAGCTGATGAACATCACCGACATTTTGAAGACTCCAATTCTAGAGTACCTGATATCACTAAAGCCGTGTTTAGATATTTTTTAAGAATCTTTCCACCAGACCAGAAAATCCCTATAACCTTTATGCTACCAAATGGTTACTATGTTTCACCACTAGCTCGAGAATGGGTTCATCAACCTTGAAGACATTAGCACAGTCTTATTTCCATTTTGAATTTTTATTTTGTTATGATTTCTTTTAAACTTTCGTTATTTGTTTGTTGACAGTTATTAAGTTTTTAATATATGTGTTATTTTAGGAATAATTTTCATGTTTATTTTTCTTTAGTAATATTTAAGTGGTTAAATGTTTTCATAATTAATCTCGGTTATATTATATAAGGTATGATACGTTTCAATTTAATAACCATGTTTTATGACTGCATAAAAATCATTTTAAGGTTCATATTGGATTTTATCCTCACTTTTATAAGTTTTTTTTTATGACATCGTAAAAATGTTTATAATGTTGGTTTGACAAGTATGAGTTATTCTATAAGAATTGTTAAAATACTTTGATAAAATAATGGAAGAAGATATGAAAATTTTAATTATGTTATATGCTAGACTAATAATATACATACCATATTCTTAATATATTGTTAATTTAGTGAATGAATGGTTTTTCTTTGAATATTGGTATTGTTTTCTTACAAAGGTGTGGATACATTAATCCAGTGATTGCTTTTATTTAATTGATCTTTATAGTTATGATTTTTGGGAATCTGAATTGTATATATGTTTTTGCTATAAAGATAATTATTATAAAATGTTTTACTAGATAATGACATGAAACATTGATAAAGAGATTTTTAATCAATTATTTGAAGTAAATGAAGTTTGTTAAATAAGTTTAACATTATTAAAAAATTAGTGTGTTAATATTAGAAATATTGTGTGGCTATTTTAGTTTTAGGATACATTGCTAATTGAAATTAAATAGGGGTAATATGATAAAAGTTAAAATCGTTTTTCTAAAAAATCTTACCAAAATTAGAAAATCGATAGTAGTAGGTACCCAACTAGAGATTGAATTCTTTTTTGATTTATTTGGGGAAAATCTGAATAGCAGTAGTTTAATAAGTTTTGATACAATAAGCCCATAGAAAATAACAAAAATTAGTAACATGTGTTTCTGGACTATCTTTAATTTGTAATTTTTCATTTTAATTTTTATTAGGTACGTTTAATGTGTTTGCCTGATTATTTTTAGAATATCGTTGCCACTTTTCAAAGTTGGCATATAGTATACAGTACAGCTGAACTATGCATTGAAATTGGAATTTTTGGAAACGTATGAACTTTGTGGGTATGTTCACTGGAAACCCTCATGAGACTATAACTCGTCCACTCGGGATACCGAGGGGTTTAAAGGCTTATTGCATATGCTAAATGCAATCGTGATTAACTACGAAAGTGTGGATGTTGTATATTATTTTTCAAGAGATGAAGGAATCAACCAAGCAGATTTTTCTTAGCCGATGATGAAATTTATAATTTCAGTCAGGGGAGTTTTTCTGTTCTAATTTTCTTTCCCTTACTCACTTTTGTTTATCAATTTTTATACAATGAGGGCATTGTATAATTTAAGTGTGGGGATAGGGTTCGTAAGAAAAAAAAAAATTTTAATTAAACAATTAAGTTTGTCTTGTTTAAAATTTTTTTGAAAATTTAAAATTTAAGTTAATAACTAAGTATTTATTAGTTAGAATACTTTTGTTAAAAGTTTTGTTTTGTATTTAAAAGTTTAGACTTTAATGTGGATTAACTGTTTTGTATATATAACGTAAGCTACTTAAATAAAGGAAGTGATATATAGTTATATGATATGATGTACTAATAGGCAATCTATATGAAGATTTCTGAATTTTAATAAATTAATAATATAACTTGTTTATTATTTTATGATACATAATATGATGTATGGCATAAAAGTCTTAATTTTTAAATTTATTATGCAATAATTTTATATCTTTTTACTTATGTGAGTACATTTGGGTATATATATTGAGGGTTTCCTCTGTTATACGAAAGTATAGACCTGGTTTCTATTAATATATACTTAAAAATTAAGCAAACGCAAGTCAAAAGTACTTGAAAAGTCTTAAAAATAAAAGATACCTAATGAGGTCGCCAAAATGGTTTGACCAAGTCTGGTTTTGCTTAAACCTAAATCAAGTTATGTCGCTCTGTTTCATGAAAATGCAGATCTGTCACCAATGTCTTGATTCTTAAAAATGTATTTCATATATTTAATTGGAATATAAAAGAAAATTGTATAACTAAATTTAAAGGTATATCATATATGGAAATCATAAGTAATATACATACTAATAATAAAGATGTATTCAGAAATATGAGTATAGATTGTTTAAAGTAGACAAATATATTAGTAATCATTCATTAGCTATATATTACACAAATAATAATAATTTTATTTATACATTATAGTTATCCATGTTAATTAAATTGTTTAAATTTTAAATTTATGAAACAGATTTTTAGTATTGGTATTCTGATTCTTAAATATTAGTTTGATACTTATTTTTAAATTTTATTCAGTTTTCTACTTGAGGACAAGCAGAACTTAAGTGTGGGGATATTTGATAAGCATCAAATTGATAGTATATTTTATAGTAATTTATCCCTATATTTATATACATTTTAGTGCATTTATATGATTTTAGATACTTATTTTGTTAATATTTGCATAAATGTATTTTAATTAAAGATTGAAGAAAAAGGAGCAAAAACTAATCCGAAACTCAAAGAAAGTGAAGAAAATGAAGAAATGAAGAAAAAGGAGCTTAAACCTTGAAGAAATGAAGACCAAAAGTGTTAAAATGAAGAATTGGGCCAAGAAGACAAGAAAGTCCGGATATGAAGATTAAAAGTCCAAAAGTTAAGCCCAAGCCCGAAAATTAGAATATTCTGGAATATAATTGACAACCAACCGACGGTTGGAATAACCAACCAGCGGTTGGGCATTAGGCTTTAGAGGCGGTGTAGACACGTGGAATTGGATCCGGATACAAATTCCTCCAACCGGCGGTTGGAGAACGTAACCGGTGGTTGGAAGGTCGGCCAGCAAAACTATAAATAGAGGCTTAATTCAGGTTTAAGGATATACGATTCAAGAATACTAAAACCGAAAGTTAGGGTTTTAGGTCGACTTTAGGTGCGATTTTGAAGGCTAAAGAGCTAGGGTTTGAAGGTTTTTAACCCTAGGAAAAGCTAGTTCGTCAATTGGTTCGATTTCTTTATCCTTGTAACTTTAATAACCTTATTGAGTTATTTATGATATTGTTTATTTGATTTAATTGTGAATTAGGTTTTCATTATAATTGTTTGAATGAATGTTTATTGAGTTTATTATTTGAATTATATGTTTATGTTGGAACTATATTATTGAATGTTTATTATACAAGAATTGTCTTTATTATGATATTTTAGTGATTATTCTTGACATAATTAGACTGATTTATATTAAACTAGGATGACCATAAACTGTTTATATAAATTAAGTGATTGTGTTTATGTTTTGATCTTAACCTTATGCGATAAACGAAGAATGATTCATTAATATAAAGTAATACTGCGATTCAAGCCTAACCATAGAAATTGTATTAATAAATTGATGATAGATCTTATTAATTAGTAACACTTTGCGTAACCTTATGATTGTGTTGCTATGATGAGGATTTGACTTAACCCTAAGTGATCTTCTACATTAGTAAATCACCAATAATAATAGCCAACAAAGCAAATAGACATAAGTACATATAATAAGTTTAATAAATAATAGTTTGAATAGTTATAATCTTTTATCCAATTGAGTATACCTAAGTTGTTCCTTAAAACTTATCTATTAGAATCTGTATCAAAATATAAATATAAATATGTTCGTTCAGAACTAAAACGTCCCCCTTATCTTGTAGATTATTGTAAATTGGATCCTTTTATTTATTTGTATTATAATTGTAAATATCTGTAATTAGAATAAATAGATAATTAGTTATAAATAAGAATCACGTTTCTTGTGTTCCTTGTGTTCGAATTTGGACATACTTATTAAGTTATATTACATGAACGGGTCAATCTTGCCTGAATTGTGTGATAGTATTATTTAGTATTTCCTTAATTTAAACTTGTTATTATAATTGCATATACTTTCAGCACATCATAGTACGTATAAAATTATCTAAAATGTTGGTTGTTGTTCAAGTTTTCTTCCCATTGTTGAATCGTGGGCATTTCTGGGGTGTCGTCTTCAACCCCCGACTTCCTGGCACAAATAGATTTGCGGGTTAAACAAATAAGAGATGAACGACTGGCGTTGTTTGAAAAATAAAACTGTGTTAGAACTATGTAATTTGAATATTTGTCTCATGTTATTCTGGAATTTTGACTAAATGACTTGGGACAGAATTATGTTTTGATGCGACACATGTTTGTTATCAAGCGTTTATATGCCATTGTTTTTACTTAGATCAGTTGCCTGTGGGGTATTATTGTGCATAAGTTGTACTTAGCTCATGTGTCGGCATTGTCTATGTTTTGTTTTATACCGCTGTTATAATCGGCTACAAAACCATTTGCGTGAGTAATGTTAGTGATGTATGCTGCAGTTAACGATATTGCGTTAGTGGGGCCAGGCGCGGTATTCATGTACGAATAAAAGACAGCTAAGGTTCAATATGTTTTAAAGGTGGGTGTGTTGGAGTTATGGTTTGTCATTGACTAAATCAATGGGTTAAATAACTGTTACAATTTGTTAACTTGCTGAATGACTGAGTGATGTACTAGAATCATTGTTAAAACCTGTTTCACATGTTATTCGCAAAATTTTACAACGAAGTGCTTCTGTAGTGACACAAATTTAAAATAAACATCTACGTAATATATCTCTGAGTCAATGGGTATACGAAAAATGTTTAGCTTCATAACTCGCTGAAAATGATGTTGCTTGTAGTATAATATGGAATGCAAATAGGTATGAATCGATGAAATGTATCAAGTATCAATCCCTTGAAAACTGCGTGAAGACTGCCCAAAAAAAAGGAAATGAAATATGTTATAATTGCAATTAATGTGCAATTTTTGTTGTTGTTAATGTCCTACTTTCGTGGAGCAAAAAACCGATTGGGATACTCCATTTAATAGTAATTAATATAATAATCAAATTACAAAAGACACTTATACCCTTTGACCTTAAATTGAAATCAATGGTCAGGATTCCTTCTCTCTCTACGCCACAAAATATTTTTTCTTTTTAGATCGTCCAACTATATATATATATATATATATATGTGTGTGTGTGTGTGTGTGTGTGTGTGTGTGTGTGTGTATAGGGGAGTGCTATATATACACCACTATATAGGTGTATTAGTTATTATTACTACCTAGTTAACCTCGAAAACCGTGATGTCCTTTTACATGCTCCGATTTTATTACTCATATTCACATTTGCTTTCCATACCATTTAAAAACACTTTCCATACAAATTTTTAAATAAAAAAAAAAAGAAAAAAAAGTACAGAAAAGTACAAAATGAAAAGTAAAAGTGATAAAATAAAGTACAGAAAAAGTACAAAAAATGTAATTTGAAAAAAAAAATTGGTATGGTTAGTAGCACCCAATATTTACAAAACAAATCACGATGTATCTACGCTTTTCCAATTCACCCCTAATAAATTAGAATATTACATATATAATTTATTGGTTTTTCTCTACTTTTAAAGTAAATCATATATTACTTAAATATTTAATAAACTCCCAGTCTTTAAATAAATGTTTACTTTCGGTTTTTATGGGGTTTATGAAATTACATTGTCTTATTGTGAAGATAACACATTTTACCCCTATTTTTTGCACACACTTCCATATGTCAGATTTATAAAAAAATATATTGAGGGTAAAATCGTGAAACTAATATACCCCGTTCTAGTTTAGTAGTGGACAATTATTTTGAGACAAATTAAATTGAAAAAATTGACATTTAGGACGGAAGAAGTATTTAATTAATATCCAGTTATAAAAATAAAAATTTATAACTATTCAAAGCTACGATGTAGAATAATAATAATAATAATAATAATAATAATAATAATAATAATAATAATAATAATAATAATAATAATAATAACAATAATAATAATAATTTTATATTCTGCTAGTTCACCCCTAATAAATTAGAATATCCAGTTAATTCTATTCAAGCCTACGATGTAGAATAATAATAATAATAATAATAATAATAATAATAATAATAATAATAATAATAATAATAATAATAATAATAATAATAATTTTGTATTATGCTAGTTCATCTTGTTTTTATCCATCTCTAATTATTAAAAAGAAATAAAGTAACTAGAAAGACATCATCATTATCTCTAATGGTGTATGTTGAGTCACTGGTCGCTGACCATGATGAAGTCACTAGTCGCTGACCAACTCAACTGTTCACTACTCGATGAAGAAATGGATTGTATCGAAGCTGCTGTTGCTAATGATAGGTTTCGCTGATCGTCATTCATTCTGCTTGATATACTGAGGAAGATTTAAAGTTCAACTTGGTGTGTCGCTGATCAACGTCAGCGAGAGCTTTACTTCTTCAATTCAATAAAGGCAATAGTCACTGCCAGAATAAAAGCTAGTCACTGAAGATCTTTAATTCAAGTCAATCTACAAGAGCATGTTAGCTCGCAGTGAGTGAGGAGGATTACTGCATCTTCAGGGACTATTCAATAAAGCCTCTCAATCATCAAGTACTAAAAGTACTGTACTTATCTATACATCAGCAAGAGTGTTCCAGTTTGAAGTATGTCCGAAAGATTACGTGGCAGCAAGTGATTGGATTTAAGGTAAAGAGATATTTGCGGTAACAGAATTGGGACCCGCAGAATGTCGGTTCATTAGAGTTCAAACCAATCAAGCAGCGACACGTGTCCTTCCAAGATCCTATTTTGTAGGCGATATGTTAGGAACTCTTGTAGTATAAATAGTTCAGTGTTTTGTACTGTAGAGGCTAACCGTTCAATTCGTGTTAATCACTGTACATCAGTGAGTAGTTTGTCTAAGCACGACTTAGCGATTCATTGAGTGAACAGTCAGCGTGTTTGTCCACTGCTGTTCATCTCAATTGTAATAGATTAGCTAAGTGTTTGAATTGGATTAACTTTGGTTAATCCATTTCGCATTCAACACTTGTGAATTTTATAATCAATACAATTCACCATTTCAGCTACTATTACATTGTTCTTTGATATTGTCATATCTGTTATCTGATATATTCTGTTTCTGTTAAAACGATTAAAAACTTTCAAATAACTTAGTAAAAATCAGAAAAAGTTTTTAACTGTATTCAACCCCCCTTCTACAATTAAACTTTACACTTTGCGATTCCAAATCACTAACTAATAGTGATCACGGGACTCTCAATTGGTATTAGAGCAGAGTTGGTTTAAATTCAATTAACCAGGTCTGCAATGGAATCAGTAAAGTACAGCTGTGTTGACTCTGATTATCAAAAAGGAAATGGTTCTACAACCAAACCTCCAGCTTTTGATCCATCAAGGATTGAAACTTGGATGTCCCGAATGATGATGTTTTTAGATCTAATTGATGAGCGTCTCTGTAATATAATAATCAATGGTCCCCACATCGCAACCACAATTGTTCCTGCTGTCATGGCTACAGCTACTACTCCTGCTATACCAGAAATGGTTTTACCTAAAAGAGAGGAACAATGGTCAGATGAGGATAAACGATTGGTTAGATTGGATAAACAAGCTAAAATCTACATAGGCATGGCATTTCCTGATGAAGTGTTCGAATCAATCAGGCTTTGTAGAACTGCTAAAGACATGTGGGATACCCTTAGGAATATATATATTGGAACTTCTGATATTATTCGCTGCAGGGAAGTCAATCTCACTCGTCAATATGAGCTGTTTGCAATGGAACCAAATGAATCTCTGTCTTCCACTTACACCAGATACCAGTCACTGATGAACAAAATGGAGAAGGCTGATATAGGCAAGGAACAGAGATTTGTTGTTGAAAAGTTTCTTGAGTTGCTGCCAAGAAAAATCTGGGGAACCATTGCAACATGTACCAGACAGAGAAATGATTATTCAACTCTGAATTTAACTCAGGTCTATGGTATTTTGCTCAACTGGGAGCAGTCAGAGAAACCAGCTGATCAGAGTGAGCATATTCGTGCTACTCTTGGAAGTCAGAAGATATCCAATGCCCTTGTAGCAGAGCTCGATGAAATCGATCAGAGACAGAAGTCAAAGGTGTCTAAGAAAAGTTCGAAGTCACTAATAGCTGAAGAAGAAGGTGGTCAAGATGAAGAACAGTCAGAGTACGAGTATGATGAAGGACTGGAGAAGCTTGAAAAGGATATGGCCATGATGGTTGCTAATTTCAGAAGGAACACCAGATCAAAAAGATTTGCTGGTGCTCCATCATCTGATAAATTTCAGTCCAAAGGTGAATGCTACAAGTATGGCAAAATTGGTCATTTTGCAGCTGAATGTAGATCAAAGTCAGTAAACCAAGTCCCTGAACCAGTGTCAGACTTCAGAAATGATAAGTACAACAAGTACAAGGGAAAGTACAAGAAACTAAAGGCATTGGCTAAATCCGGAAAGAAGAAGAGAAAAGGATTTGTCACTGACGAAAGTTCACTCAGCGACTCTGATTCATAATCCTCATCCGATGATGAAGAAGCAATGATTTGCTTGGACAAAGATTATTGTTTAATAGCTGATGACACTGAATTCCATGAAGACATCAAGGAAGTTGCTCAGAAATGTTCAGCATCTAGTTGGGATTCTGATAGCATCTACAAAGGTATTCTTAGAGAGACTATCTGGTATTTGGACAGCGGATGTTCCAGGCACATGACAGGATGCAAGTCTCTGCTTAGTGACTATCAGGATGAAAGAGGTCCTGATGTGGTATTTGGTGACAATAAGGTTGGAAAGACCAGAGGATATGGAATCTTGACCAATGGTAATGTAATGTTCAAGCGAGTAGCATATGTAGAAGGCTTGAAGCATAATTTATTAAGCATCAGTCAGTTTTGTGATTCCAAGAACAAGGTACTTTTTGATCATGAAGCTGGTGTTGTTTACAACAAAAAGGGAAGTGTTGTTCTTGCTGCAAACAGGAAAGGGAATACTTATGTGGTCAATATGGATTCAGCACAGTCAGGAACATGTTTTTACTCCAGAACCGTTTCAGAAGAAAAATGGTTATGGCATAAGCGACTTTCTCATCTGAACTTCAAAGCAATTAACAAACTGAGCAAGAATGGTTTAGTCACTGGACTACCAAAAATGTCTTAAGACAAAGACAAGCTTTGTTCAGCATGTGAAAAGGGAAAGCATCACAGCTCGTCTTTCAAAAGTAAGCAGACTTCATCTGTAACAGAATGTTTTTACTTGCTTCATATGGATTTTTTCGGGCCAGTAAGTACTCCAAGTCTGGGAGGAAAAAGGTACTGTTTGGTGATAGTCGATGAATACTCCAGATACACTTGGGTATTCTTTCTCAAAGCCAAAAGTGAAGCTGCCAACGAAATCATATCCTTTGTACAGAAAATGGAAAATCTGAATGATGTCACTGTAAAACATCTGAGAAGTGACAATGGCACTAAATTTCGAAATATTGACCTGGAAAGTTTTTGTGATTCAAAAGGCATTTCTCAAAATTTTTCAGCACCTAGAACACCCCAACAAAATGGGGTGGCAGAAAGAAGAAATAGAACTTTGATTGAATCTGCCAGGTCAATGCTCATTGATGCTGGTCTCAAGACCTATTTTTGGGCTGAAGCAGTAAATACTGCCTGTTACACTCAAAATAGGTCATTGATTGTCAAAAGACACAGTAAAACAGCATATGAGCTTTTAAGGGGGAGAAAACCTGATATAAGTTTTCTCCATGTTTTTGGTAGCACTTGCTATATTTTAAACAAAAGAGATCACTTAGGAAAGTTTGATCCAAAAGCTGATGAATGAATATTTGTTGGTTACTCAATTATCTCTAATGCTTTCAGAATTTACAATAAAAGAAGAGAATGTATTGAGGAATCAATGGATGTTACTTTTGATGAACCGTATGATGAGTCACTCACTGATCCTAAAGAATATGAAAATCTCGTGTTTAACAAAATGGATGGTGACTTATCAAATGAAATCAAATAAAATGATAAGAAATATAAAAATTTCTCATCAGACTCTGAAGGTGAAGATAATATTCCTGAAATCAATTCCAGTTCTACTTTAGCTGAGAATAATTTAGAAACATCAACTTTACCTACAGATGTCCCATCATCATCATCAACTCAATGTCCAAACCAAAACTCGCATAACAACAATACTCATGCTGCACATGTTGATTTGCCTGCTGAACCCTCACAAAGTAATCAAGTCACTGCTGAACCTCAGCGAATGACTAAGTGGATAAAACATATTGATAATCAATTGATTATTGGTAATCCACAATCCAAGGTTCAGACAAGATCAGCAACTGCTAACTTTTGTTTATTTGTAAGTTTTGTATCTCTGATGGAACCAAAGAAGGTTGATGAAGCACTCACTGATCATCACTGGATAGCTGCCATGCAAGAAGAGCTATCTCAGTTTGAAAGAAATAAAGTTTGGAAGCTTGTACCACAACCCGCTGGAAAATCAGTAATTGGAACACGATGGGTGTTCAGAAATAAAATGGATGCTGATGGTGTGGTTACAAGAAACAAGGCGAGACTAGTTACACAAGGTTACTGTCAGCAAGAAGGCATTGATTATGACGAAACTTTTGCACCAGTGGCTAGGCTTGAAGCAATCAGGCTATTTCTTGCTTATGCAGCTCACAAGAAGTTTAAAGTATATCAAATGGATGTGAAAAGTGTCTTTCTGAATGGCAATCTGCAGGAAGAAGTGTATGTCAAGCAACTACCTGGATTCATTGATCCAAAACATCCTGGTTATGTTTACAAACTTGATAAAGCTCTATATGGACTAAAACAAGCTCCTAGAGCATGGTATGATACTCTCTCTGTCTACCTGATAAAATGTGGCTACGTCAGAGGAAAAATTGACAGCACATTATTTATCAAAAGAGATAAGAGAGATGTCATATTAGTCCAGATTTATGTTGATGATATCATTTTCGGGTCTACTAACAGTGACATGTGCAAGGAATTTTCCGATCTCATGACCAAAAGTTATGAGATGAGCATGATGGGTGAATTAACATTTTTCCTTGGTTTGCAAATAAAACAAACCAAAACTGGAATTTTTATAAGTCAAGGAAAATATGTTAAAGATCTGTTAAAGAAATTTGAATTTGCTAATTGCTCAACCCTTGCTACACCCATGTCACCTGCAGTAAAGCTACATGCTGATCCTGATGGTAAATCTGTAAACATCATAGCTTACAGAGTTATGATTGGGTCGCTATTGTATCTAACTGCAAGTAGACCAGACATTATGTTTGCTACTTGTCTCTGTGCTAGATATCAAGCTGATCCAAAGGAATCACACTTGCTCGCTGTAAAAAGGACATTTAGATATCTGAAGGGTACACCGAATCTTGGTCTCTGGTACCCATCTGGATCAGACTTCTCCCTAAAAGGATATTCTGATTCTGATCATGCTGGATGCAAACTGGATAGAAAAAGCACATCTGGTAGCTGTCAATTTCTTGGAGAGAAGCTGGTAAGCTGGTCCAGCAAGAAACAAAACTCGGTTTCGACATCAACTGCAGAAGCTGAATATGTTGCTGCTAGTGCCTGTACTGCTCAAATTCTCTGGATGAGAAATCAGCTTGCTGACTATGGATTTGACTTCAAAGAAATTCCAATCTACTGTGATAGTCAAAGTGCCATAGCCATTGCCAACAATCCAGTAATGCACTCAAGGACAAAGCACATTGATGTCCGATATCATTTCATCAGGGACCATGTGATGAAAGGTGATATTGAATTACATTTTATTCCAACTGATTACCAACTCGCTAATCTATTTACAAAACCTTTGGATGAGAAAAGATTTAACTTTCTCATCAGCGAGCTTGGCATGTTAAACTTAAATGACTAGCTCAGCTACCAAGCTTAGCTAGCTATTTTTAGTTTAAAACAGCTTCATGTGTTTTAATAAATTGAATATCTATTATATCTTCATATGATCTATATTTTATTGTCCTATATTTTTTTTAAACTGATTTAGTTAGTATTCTAAGTTGTAACTAGATCAGTGAAAGATAATATAGTAAAATATTACATAGTTCATATCAGACATAATCTATACTCATTTAAAAATAAATAAATAAATAAATAAATTTTTTTTCAGAGACCTATTCCTTCCTTAGCTGATATTGTTAGTATTCTAAGCTGTAACTCTTTTAGTGAAAGATAAGTCTCTGAAAAATTATTATTTTTTAAACAACACTCATACTCAAAGAATAAAAATTATGATTCATATTTGACAGTGATCAAATCTCTCTGACTTAGTTAGTATTCTAAGTTGTGACTAAATCAGTGAGATAACATCTCAGGCAAATTGAAAATTATGATTAATATTCTTAAAACATGAGTGTTATTTTTTTATTTATTTTGGAACCCCCTGATTCTTTCATCATTATTTGTGAAGGGATGTGTCACAAAAATTGCACCTCTGACACTATTTCTTCCTTACGTCACATATACTTTTCCGGCGCACCTCTTAAATCACCATTAATACCACCAAGCTCCACAATCATCACCCCTATCCCAATTAACATCATCAATACTCATCCCTATGCCACCCCTACTTACCACCATCATCAACCACGACGTTTCATTTTTCACCACATACTTCTCACATAAACTTCATTATAAAACCAACCCTTCACCTCATTTCACAAATCGCCCACTGTCTGATCATTTCTTTGTCATCCTGTTATAACATTTAAAAAAAAAAAAAAAAAAAAAGAGATAGTAAGATCAAAATCAAGTTTTATTCACATCATTTCTACAAGTTTAAAGCTTTTCAAGTCTATGTAGAAACACAGATCTTGCTACAACAATTTTCAAAAACAACTCTTTTGAATAAAACTTCTTGATGAAAAACAGAGCACTACAAAGTTTTTACTACTTGCTCTAATTTTTTTTTAGGAATCTCTGTGTCCCAGCATGTAACTTTTGTACATATGTCTGATTCTGCCCAATCGACCATATCACTGTCAAAACCTACAGTGATCAAAATTGGTCAACCACCATCCCAGAATACTTTACCAACCTCTGCAAGAAATCTCAAAAAGACGACGTTTTCGGACGCCAAGGATGAAACAGGGTCTGAACGTTCAGTCACTGTGGGCATTCTTGCTAAAATCATGCTTTCAAATCACAAACTTTTATCGAGTCAACCCATGAGCCACTCATTATTCTCACATAAGAATGATGTTTTAAACAAAGGGCAAGTGACATCAGTGGGTGTTAACACACTCTTCGCTGGTGTCACATCACTGGCTACAGACCCGAGCTATCTCTCATCTCTCACTGCACCAGCTGTCAATGTTTCTCTCCAGTCACAGGGAGAGATACAAGCTAATCTCTCTGTTTTCAATGATCCATTAGCTAAAACACAAGCTGATGATGATGAGAAAACCAATCACCTATTACACACAGTATTTCATGCTATCATCAAGGGGGAGAAATTTTCAAGTGTTACTGATGCTACCAGAGAAATACTGATCTACTTCATGGTATTTTCAAGGTGGAGAAAACGTGCAAATGAATGCAAAAACCAATGTTGCTCATGTGCCAAAACGCTAATACTTGGAAATCATATCATCCTTAGCATCGCTGATGCTGACAAAGTAACTGATACTTGGAAATCATATCACAAGATCATGTATTTCCTGTATTTGAGTTACAATTTTCTTGGTGATTTTATTCAATATTTGTGTCACTTCAGCTCAGCAATGAATCCTTCTCTATCCGGATTAGTTACAACTTAAGTATATGAAGGTTCATTGATTTTCAGTCGGTTAAAGCTTCGTAAAAGTTGTCATGGGAATCTCTGCTATTTATCTGATCGCTGAAGATAGTAGGAATCTCTGTTATTTATCTAATCACTGAAGATAGTTGGAATCTCTGCTAATCACTAAAGATAGTAGATTTAAAGTTTGTGATAGAATAGATATATTGTAACTGAAAAACTATCTGTACTTTATATTTTGCAGTTCAATAATATCTGATCTTTTGAGAAAACCAAAGTGCAAAACTCAGATCATATCAAAAGAATCCAAAAAGAAAAATGAATGGATCAAAGTATAAGTCACTGAATGTTTAAAATCTTAAACACTGACTATAAACTTCTCTCAGCAACTAGTTTGTCTAGGGAGCTTCAATCACAATCATTTAGGGGGAGATTGTTGAGTCACTGGTCGCTGACCATGATGAAGTCACTAGTCGCTGACCAACTCAACTGTTCACTACTCGATGAAGAAATGGATTGTATCGAAGCTGCTGTTGCTAATGATAGGTTTCGCTGATCGTCATTCATTCTGCTTGATATACTGAGGAAGATTTAAAGTTCAACTTGGTGTGTCGCTGATCAACGTCAGCGAGAGCTTTACTTCTTCAATTCAATAAAGGCAATAGTCACTGCCAGAATAAAAGCTAGTCACTGAAGATCTTTAATTCAAGTCAATCTACAAGAGAATGTTAGCTCGCAATGAGTGAGGAGGATTACTGCATCTTCAGGGACTATTCAATAAAGCCTCTCAATCATCAAGTACTAAAAGTACTGTACTTATCTATACATCAGCAAGAGTGTTCCAGTTTGAAGTATGTCTGAAAGATTACGTGGCAGCAAGTGATTGGATTTAAGGTAAAGAGATATTTGCGGTAACAGAATTGGGACCCGTAGAATGTTGGTTCATCAGAGTTCAAACCAATCAAGCAGCGACACGTGTCCTTCCAAGATCCTATTTTGTAGGCGATATGTTAGGAACTCTTGTAGTATAAATAGTTCAGTATTTTGTACTGTAGAGGCTAACCGTTCAATTCGTGTTAATCACTGTACATCAGTGAGTAGTTTGTCTAAGCACGACTTAGCGATTCATTGAGTGAACAGTCAGCGTGTTTGTCCACTGCTGTTCATCTCAATTGTAATAGATTAGCTAAGTGTTTGAATTGGATTAACTTTGGTTAATCCATTCCGCATTCAACACTTGTGAATTTTATAATCAATACAATTCACCATTTCAGCTACTATTACATTGTTCTTTGATATTGTCATATCTGTTATCTGATATACTCTGTTTCTGTTAAAACGATTAAAAACCTTCAAATAACTTAGTAAAAATCAGAAAAAGTTTTTAATTGTATTCAACCCCCCCTTCTACAATTAAACTTTACACTTTGCGATTCCAAATCACTAACTAATAGTGATCACGGGACTCTCAGTGTATACATAGCCTATAGGTGGTGTATATATAGACAAAGCCTATATATATATATATATAGAAGATTCAAATGAGTACACCAATTTTGAGTGAGAATGAGGGAACCAATAGATTTATGCCATGTGTCACTTTATTCTCTCTCCTCCACATTTTTAAAAATTAAATATCTCACAAACGGTAAGTCGAAAAATCATGAAAATTGCAGCATAAAATTCAGCGTTTTCTCCTCTTCGATTTGCCGTCCCTCAAGGCATACTTTCGCAACTTTTTTTTTCTTCCATTTTTTGGTGGGTTTTACAAATTAGTAACACATGTGTTAGTGATTGGTTATACATTTAATTTGTGGTTAAGGTTAGAGTTTAGGGTTAGGGTTTAGTAGGGTTTAGGGTTTATTAGGGTTTAGGGTTTAGTAGGGTTTAAGGTTTAGGTTTTAGTATGATTTAGGGTTTAGAGTTTTGTAAAGCGTTTAGGGTTTAGGGTTAGGGGTTTAGGGGTTAGGGTTTATGGTTTAGGGTTTGAGGGACGGCAAATAGAAGAGGAGAAAACGCAGAATTTAATGGTGCAATTTTCATAATTTTTGGATTTGTCGTTTGTGAGATAATTGATGTTGGGGGTAAATGCGTTTTGTACATGTTGAACATTCTCTTTGTACACATGGCTTATATCATTGGTTCCCTCATTCTCACACAAATTCCTAGTCTCATTTGAACCCTACCCTATATATATATATATATATATATATATATATATATATATATATATATATATAGCACGCGCACACACACATACACACACACACACACATATATATAAATATATGTGTGTGTGTGTGTGTGTGTGTGTGTGCGTGCGCGTGTGTGTAAAGATCCCGGTGCAACGTACAGGTATGATAAATCTTGTTTAAGTCATAATGATTGTGATTCCGTAACATCTATTAAATTAAGCTTTATTTATTTAACTTTTGTATTAATCAATTTTCCATAATTAATTTGTGGTGTATAGGGGAAACATTTTTTTAGGGAATGAGAAGTTAAATCCTGACCCTATCGAAAATCCATTTCTTTCTCACTCCCCTCTAAAGCCCTTCGCAATCGAAGGTGATAGCGGGAAAAAGACGACGAAAGCCTTCTTTTCATTAATGGTCCAGATTAAGTAATATCTACGTGGGAGTGTTTAATTTTAAGGGACTAAAGTGTAAAGTTTATCAAATAAGATAACGCGTACAATAGTAATTTTGTTTGTTAAATTTATCAATCAATTCGGTCAGTGTTTGTTCAATATTATTTTCTCCCTCTTTTCTAAATACACTAAAAGACATACCCACACACAAACTCACTTACTGTATCAAGAAATTCTCACACACATTCACACACACACACACACGCGTTATCAGCACATACTCAAGAGCTACTTTTCCGATCAAAATAGTTCACCGCTTGTGTTTGTGAAACGATGACGAAAAAATCGAAACAACATTCCGACCACCTCTACCACCGCACCTTACCTCCTTTGTTAGGGACAACTTGAACTAGGCTAACCCATGAGGAATATGAAATATGATAGATCAGAATAGCATCCAGAAGTTTGATAACCTCCTTTTTGACTACATCTTAAATACCTCCACCACTATCATCGTTGGCGAACCGACATACTTTACAGAACACCACTGTTGTTGAAAAACCGACCGTTGACCACCAAGACGTCATCGATGAACCCTCACACTTTGAAAAACAAGTATATATGAGAAAATAGAGGGTGTGGTTCTAGAAAGAAGGAATAAAAGGAGAGAAGAGTAGGAAGATTAATCACATCCGTCCATTTCAAAAATAGATTAGATCAACGCTTAAAAAAATGAGTGGCAATTTTGTAATTAATTCCAACTTTTGGGGCAAACCTGACGGGCAGTCTGGTCCCAGACCTGCAAAACACTCAAATTATTTTGGACATTTGCACTCTCTCTCCAGAAACCATACCACACACGGAACCATCACGCAACTGTCACACTCCGTCTAAAGCGGAAACAACGGGGTATAACGGTGATAGGATCATAACACATCATTATATAGAATACTATATGAAATAAAATATTCAATGTGTCATGATACCAATAACATGAATTACGGTTCATGTCGTGCATACATTTCAACAATGAATTCAAAAGCTTACAAACAAACGTACATTACAATGTTAAGGAAAAACAAGCCTTCACAAACAACCTTAATGATGCACCACAAGTCTTGAATAACTCTTAATGCAACCCTAAAGGTCCACTAAGTTCTCTTGTCCTCTGCTTTAAGTCCACTAGTATAACCTGAAAAGATATGCTCAAAATCGTCAACACGAATGTTGGTGAGTTTCGTAGGTTTGAAACCAAACACCAGAAAAATAAACATTTTGCTGTGACAATAATAAGTTAGGACAATGCATATAGAAATGGCACACAAGTGAAATAATCCAACCGAACAATCCACAAACCGTCATCACCCCACGAAGGAGTATGACCCAACCAAATCCTATGTATGCGGTAGCTACCCATAAATGACCTTCAATGTACACCTAATCATACATTAGGTATACACTCCCGAAAGAGTGCAGCCTTGTAAATAAATATGTCCTTCAGTGTATACAAAGCATATACACTAGGTATACACTCCCGAAGGAGTGCAGCCTTTTAACAAAACAAATCCAACAACCAATGCATATAAGTCACATAGTGTCACACATTTCAAGCATATGTCCAAAAATGAAAATGAATACGTTTCACAGCATAAAAACAAATGATAAAACATGTGAGCATACTTTTCCCCCAATTTGAAAACATGTATATGAAAAAGGAGCCACGAAAACTCACCTCAAGAAATGATGTAAGTATCGCCCTTATGTGTAATCCACTATACCACTCGCAATCTACAATATCATAATGCATATGGGTTACAACCTAGACATAAATAGGTCATTCCATTATATCCCAAGTCTAAACACTTCTACTAAGTTCCCTCACAACTCAACTCATGTATATTAACTTGAATCAACCTATCGAGTAAAAAATCAGATTCTGTCCACAATTTTCATACCATTTTACAAAGTTTTAAATATTACTTAATTAAATCATTTGACTCTACAATTTTAACCAGTAACATTTCAATGTGTTTAGAAGTTCCTGTAATTTTTCCAGATTCAATATCATTGATTTACTATTTTTAAAAATTCACCAAAGTGAACTGCTCTAAACCGTTGACACTTTCTGACTTCACAAAAGTTATAATTTATTTAAAATACTTACATACTTCAAAAGATTATCATATTTTTACAGAAAATATTTAACACTTTTAAAACACTTCAATAAAAATTTCAAGACCTAATTCTTAGTTTAAGCTACGTTTCAAAAATTGACAACATAACCGAAATCTAGGCCAATCCACCTAGATCTATATAAACAATGGCTCTGATACCAATCTGTCACACCCCGTCTAAAGGGGAAACAACGGGGTATAACGGTGATAGGATCATAACACATCATTATATAGAATACTATATGAAATAAAATATCCAATGTATCATGATGCCAATAACATGAATTACGGTTCATGTCGTGCATACATTTCAACAATGAATTCAAAAGCTTACAAACAAACGTACATTACAATGTTAAGGCAAAACAAGCCTTCACAAACAACCTTAATGATGCACCACAAGTCTTGAATAACTCTTAATGCAACCCTAAAGGTCCACTAAGTTCTCTTGTCCTCTGCTTTAAGTCCACTAGTATAACCTGAAAAGATATGCTCAAAAACGTCAACACGAATGTTGGTGAGTTTCGTAGGTTTGAAACCAGACACCAGAAAAATAAACATTTTGCTGTGATAATAATAAGTTAGGATAATGCATATAGAAATGGCACACAAGTGAAATAATCCAACCGAACAATCCA
Organism: Helichrysum umbraculigerum; assembly: GCA_949592205.1. NCBI lineage: Eukaryota > Viridiplantae > Streptophyta > Magnoliopsida > Asterales > Asteraceae > Helichrysum > Helichrysum umbraculigerum. The sequence goes on from CATIUR010000004.1 coordinate 98,312,962, forward strand.
CAAACCGTCATCACCCCACGAAGGAGTATGACCCAACCAAATCCTGTGTATGCGGTAGCTACCCATAAATGACCTTCAATGTACACCTAAGCATACATTAGGTATACACTCCCGAAAGAGTGCAGCCTTGTAAATAAATATGTCCTTCAGTGTATACAAAGCATATACACTAAGTATACACTCCCGAAGGAGTGCAGTCTTTTAACAAAACAAATCCAACAACCAATGCATATAAGTCACATAGTGTCACACATTTCAAGCATATGTCCAAAAATGAAAATGAATACGTTTCACAGGATAAAAACAAATGATAAAACATGTGAGCATACTTTTCCCCCAATTTGAAAACATGTATATGAAAAAGGGGCCACGAAAACTCACCTCAAGAAATGATGTAAGTATCGCCCTTATGTGTAATCCACTAAACCACTCGCAATCTACAATATCATAATGCATATGGGTTACAACCTAGATATAACTAGGTCATTCCATTATATCCCAAGTCTAAACACTTCTACTAAGTTCTCTCACAACTCAACTCATGTATATTAACTTGAATCAACCTATCGAGTAAAAATCAGATTTTGTTCACAATTTTCATACCATTTTACAAAGTTTTAAATATTACTTAATGAAATTATTTGACTCTACAATCTTAACCAGTAACATTTCAATGTGTTTAGAAGTTCCTGTAATTTTTCCAGATTCAATATCATTGATTTACTATTTTTAAAAATTCACCAAAGTGAACTGCTCTAAACCGTTGACACTTTCTGACTTCACAAAAGTTATAATTTATTTAAAATACTTAGAGACTTCAAAAGATTATCATATTTTTACAGAAAATATTTAACACTTTTAAAACACTTCAGTAAAAATTTCAAGACCTAATTCTTAGTTTAAGGTATGTTTCAAAAATTGACAACATAACCGAAATCTGGAACCGAGAAACTTAGAAATGACACACAATCTTGTAAAATCGTTTTGACCAATTTAGAATCCACATCTTACCATGAAACTAACGCCATTTGAAAGAAGACTCAAAATACTTATTTAAAACTCCTTTTTCATTGAAAAATCTCATGATATGACCAAGTTACAAGCTTCCCAATCCGAACAAAATTTCTGATCAGATTAGGGTTTATGAACAATGAACCCTAAATAGTCATATAACCAACCCAAACGCCATCACAAATCGTATATCTCAATTCTACCAACCTATATACTGATTTTAATTATATTCTAATGATTTCATTCACTAGGATAACAATGGAATTGAACCGAACATAACCAATAATGAACGAATAGTCGAAATAAACGTAATGAACGATTCGGATAGAATTTTATACCGACTAACGAGAATCCGCACGATGGAAATCCTTAGAATCTGTAAATGAATGATGTAGCATGAGAATTCATCCATCATTCATCAAGAATACGGAAAAAACGAAAGATTGGAACATGATTCTTACCGAAATACACGAATGAATAACTTCTCGGTCAATAGAATGATGTAGAGACAATGTGATTATGTTCTTGGACTTTAAAATCGAAAATATGGTGAAGAAGGCTCTCCAGATGAACTGAATACGGCTGTGGTTTGAGTAATATGAGTTAGGGTTTTAAAAATACGTTTTTATACCAATAACTAAAAGTTTCAGAAAATTCGTATTACACTGCAGCAGTTTACAAAACAATTTTTATAAAATAATCTGCTTTGTTTCAGAGGCCGAAACCTCAAAAATTTACTTAAAACATCGAGATCTAAAACTTTTTAGTTTTGGCCGAAGCCTGAAAATGACTCTAAGTAGGTCAAAATGCCCTCTGAAGTAGACTACAAAAATAAATCAGGATAAACTAAAACTTTTCGGTTTAGGTTTTTGTTTATAGTTTTAGGGTTACTTGAGTTTGAATGGGTTGGGCCGGCCACATCCTCCAAGGAGTAATTTGGGTTGGTTTTCTTTGGGCTAAATAAGAATACACAAAAACTTGGGTCACACGGTCCAAAAATAATTGATACTTACGTTTAGTTTCGTATCTCCTTCCTTATACGTCCGTTTGTGATGATTCTTTTTGCGTTGGATTCATTTTTCAAAAACGAAGACTTTGATGTGAATAAATCTCAAAAACAAGTAGTTTCACAAAAATAAGTTTATACGGTTTGAGCTACGATATCGGTTTGGTGACGGTTGTCACAGTCTCTCTTTAAAATTTGAGGCGATTTTTAGTACATATAAACCTTAGATATCAAAATCAACGAAATAAGGTGACTTTTGATCGATTAATGATTGTTTTTGTAAAATACCGTTATTATAAAGTTGACGAAAAAGGTGCATTACAGAGTTAAAATGGTGCACCACACTGTAAAAAACAGTGCATCAAAGAGTGAAAACATGATGCATCACAGTGTAAAAAAAATGATGCATCATAGAGTTATAACATATGCATAAGTTACAAAAACACTAAGCACATACCACAAGTATCTAAACACAGTGCCTTAATCAAGATCTAAAAACCACAAAAGATACATCAACACATAGACACAACGAATGAATCAAGTGCTAAATACAATGGATGAATCATGATCTAAAAAGGTGCATCACAGCTTTAAAAATTAAATCGTAAAACAATGATGTACTACTCGTCTCTTACAAGGATGAACAAAAACATCGAACAAAAACAACAATATCATTGATTAAACAAACAAATTAACGTGTTGCTTGATTCTTCAACAGCCTTGATCTTCTTCATCTTCCCCTTACTATCACACCCGCTTAATTGTGGATTTCGTAAATAACGATAAACCCTAAAAATGAAAAATTACGTACTGTCGATTTGGCCATCGAGATACGATATATATCGATTCGCAGTTTATTGCAATATAATGAGAAAGAATCACGAAGTTGAATAGAGAGAAGATTTGAGAGAATTTGGGATGAGTTTGAATTAAGAAAGAGAAAGAAACAATGAATTATGGTCAGTTTTTTGGACAGGGGGAGTAAGTGCTTTCCACGTGGCATGTGGTGAGTGGCTTCTCTCACTTGCGTCCAAAAAAGCTCACCCGTACAAGAACCAGCTCTGAAAATGGATCTAAAAAAGTAGATTTAAAAATGCATTTTTACTACATATTATGAAATTTAGTAGTGTAAAATGCAGTAAAATACAAAATGCAATGAAATATAAAATATAGTGAAATACAAAATGCATTGAAATACAAAATGTGATGAAATACAAATTAAAATGTAGTTAATATTACTACATTTTACATGAATGCACTGCATGTACTGCTGCCTTTCCTATCTTTCAAATTTCGTGTCGAAGTCACCAATCTACTTTTACCTACGGGTTGGAGATCGCCAACATACTTTTAATACGGAGTTAAGATCATCAATAAAAATTGCAAAGAAATTCATTTTTTGAAAATTCGTTGGTTAGTGATTTCAATAAAACCGGTTGATTAGTGATTTCAGGCCAAAAGGAAAGTGCGTTGACGATCGTTGCCTTAAACCATTCATATTTTAGGATTATAAATTAAAAGAATAAAGCTACATGTAACACCCCGAAATTTAGAATTTTTTTTTTCTTTTTTCTTTTTACACTCTCATTATTGTCCCATGACTACCGCATTTGCATAATTTAACTTTAATAATTTTCCCTAGTTGAAACAAGCTTTTTAAGACACAAAATTTCATTTTTTACTGACCAACGCGATCCGGAAAAGTGGTCGGGATCGCGTTCATGTGTTAAAAACCTTCTGTGATGATTTTTGCCTTGCGAACGCTATCCGGCTCAAGTTGTCAGGATCGCGTTCCTTAGTGTATTTCAGAAATCAGCCAAAATTCAACTTTTTAAACCAACTTCAAACACGCATAACTTTTTACTCGTTATGAGTTAGGACTTGAAATTTTGCACACACATTCACTATAACCATATAAACATTTCCTCAATTCTACTTTTTCAATTTTTATATTTTAACAAGATTTGACCCGTAAACGAGTTTTCGGCTATTTTAAACCAAAAATACTAACATGTCAAATTCCAAACTAATGCAAATTTGACTTCCAACTTTTCACCACATATTTAACCACAACATTAGAACTTATGAGCACCAAAACATTTGACTTTCAACAAACTTGACCCATTTTGACACTTAAGCTTCAAATGACCCATTTGGGCACCAATTTGACCCGTTTCCAACTTTGACTATCCAATAACACTCATTAACACTCAGTTGACTTTATAAAGTCAAAACATCCACTTTTCATTCATTTTGTCATAAAACTCTAACATTTCAAGTCTCACAATTTGACATTGACCAAAACATTAACTTTCATCAAACTTTCTACATAACATAAGTGAACATTCTAACCTTCTCAAAACATTGTCTAAAACCATAAACTTTACAAACTGGGGTGTTATTGTATCGTAAGCATGATCAAAAAGGGATATAAACTCATTACCAACCAAGCAATGGGCTCCACCACTAGCTATCCATGGGCTTCTTCCCTGACTCGTCTTTTACCTTGCTAGAACTTCCTGTAACATGTTAAACACAACGAATAAGCATAAATGCTTAGTAAGTAAATGGATTCTAACTATTAAAATCTGCAACAAGTTAAGGATCCATAACATCTAACATGCCAAATTCCGAAGAATTGACATCAAACTAAGCTAATGACAAAGTCATTACTTAGATACCACCAAGCGAATGATAAATCACTCCTTGGTTCCACATGTCCATATACTTACCTTTTCACTTGCACAAACAAATACTTGAACTCTTGCACACTTGATCACCTATTCACATAATCACATAAACACATATCACTTACACATTTAACAACTCTTTCTTACTTCTTACATGTAAATTAGAAGTTAAATCCCATAACCTCCAATTATCTAACATAAGTTCCATACACTTTTGCTACATAATCACAATTAAATGAGTAATTGACACTAGCTCTTACTATAATCATGATACTTTATTCAAAACATAACACATAATCAATCAATTACTCAAATAACATGTGATTATAACTTCTCTAACCCCATTAACATGATATAATCTTTCTTTCTAGCTTAATTACATGTATGGAACCTTAATTAACTTAATTACTTACTTACCCGTTCAATTCACCAACTTAGGGTTTATGTAGTCTAAACCCTAACTTAAATTAAACAAGTAGGGAGTTAATTCTTACATTAGAAAAGCTGAATTGAAGACTAAGAACTTCAATTAATCAAAACCCTAACTTGATTTAGTCTTGTTCTTCCTTGTTCTCTCTCTCTAAATCGCCTCTCTCTCTCTCTAGTATATTATGTCGTGGTTTTCTTTTCAGTATAAAGGATTTTAGTAGAAACAATAGGAGAAATCTTTTATATTCAAACTTTTACTTTTAACCCCTCAACTTTACTACATTGGCGATTTCTACCCTCTAACTAAATTAACATCTCTAGCTAAGTCTCATTTAACTAGCTCTGATACATATCAAGTTATTTCACATAGCATACTATTACATACATATAATTAAATAACTAAATACATATAATATGATTTAAACTTACAAAAATTTGGGGTGTTACAACTCTCCCCCACTTATTCAGGATTGTGTCCTCACAATCCATTCTTGGTACAATGCCGGATAATATTTAACAATTTCATGCTCCGGCTCCCATGTAAACTCTGACCCTTTTCTATGTTTCCATTGAACTTTGAACAGTCTAATTTCTTTATTTCTCAATCTCTTAACCTTTTCTTCTAGAATCATTATCGGTTGTTCTACATAGTTCAATTGGTCGCTGATTTCTATCTCTTCTAAAGGTACATACGATGCCTCATCTACCAAACACTTTCTTAAATATGACACGTGGAAAGTGCTGTGGATTCCTGCTAACTCTTCTGGTAGCTCAAGTCTATAAGCTACTTTTCCTACTCTTTCTAAAATCTTGAAAGGACTAATAAACCGAGGACTTAACTTCCCTCGTTTTCTGAAACGTATGATGCCTTTCCATGGAGATACCTTTAACATCACTATATCTCCAACTTGAAATTCAATTGGGCGTCTTCTAACATTGGCATAAGACTTTTGACGGTCCTGTGCCATTTTCAACCGTTCTCTGACTTGGTCGATCTTTTCAACTGTTTTCTGCACGATATCAGTACTACCCAATTCCATCTGACCAATCTCGCCCCAACAAATTGAAGTCCTACACTTTCTTCCATATAGCATTTCATAGGGTGGCATACCTATACTCGCGTGGTAACTATTATTGTATGAAAACTCTGCTAAAGGTAAATGTTCATCCCAGCTACCACCTAAGTCAATAGCACAAGCTCTTAACATGTCTTCTAACGTTTGAATAGTTCTTTCACTCTGACCATCAGTCTGCGGATGAAAAGCTGTGCTTAAGTTAACGCGACCAAGTCTTCTTGAAACTTGTTCCAAAACCTGGAAGTAAATCTGCTATCCCGGTCAGAAACAATAGAAAGAGGTACTCCATGATGTGCCACCACTTCTTGAACATATACATCTGCAAGTGCCTCTGAAGTATACGTCTCTTTAATTGGCAGAAATATAGCACTTTTCGTCAACCGATCCACAATCACCCAAATTGTATCATGCTGGCGTCGGGTCTTTGGCAATTTGGTGATTAGATCCATAGTAACATGCTCCCACTTCCAGACAGGAATATCCAAGGGTTGCATCATTCCCATTGGCTTTTGATGTTCTGCTTTCACCTGTAAACAAGTTAGACATTGTTCGACATATTTAACAATCTCTCTTTTCATACCTGGCCACCAATAATCTGCTTTTAAATCGTGATATATTTTAGTGGCACCAGGATGAATAGAATATCTGGATCTATGTGCCTCATCAAGCAATAATTTCTTTAACTCTATTGACTTTGGAATCCAGATTCTGCCATATCGAGTCTTTAATCCTCGGGAATCTTCAACAATATTCTGAATCTGGCCTTTAATACGTTCTACTTTCCAATCACCTTTCTGCCAAACTTTATGTTGCACTTCTTTAATCTGATCTAACAAGCTTGGAGAGACTGTAATTCAAAGAGATCTAACAATCAAGGCATGATGCATTGTGTAACATCCTCGAAATGGACCTAGTTGTTTTATATTATTTCTTGATTTAAATAAGTATTTAAATATGTTTGGAAATAATATTGTTTGAAATAATTGGAATAGGAGCCGAATATTCCAATGTGATAAGTGAATTATTAATTGTTGTAAATTAATATAGTTGACGGTGCAATAAAATGTTTGGACTCGTAAATGGTTTTCGGGTTCCAGACAATAGATTGAGATGGGGTATTAAATTATACCCGTATATTGAAGGCGGTTTAAGTTGGGCCGACTATATATTTACTTTCCTATTTAGGAAAGTTATTGATTTCATTTCAAAAACTTCATAAAAACCTAAGAAACTTAGATTTCCAAATCAAAGATTGAAACCACCTTGAGCTGTGATCTGGATTAAGCTTCAACATCTGATTCATCATCATCATTGTAACACCCGGTCAAAAAGTCAAATTTCGCGCCGACTTTAAACTTTAATTAATTACATTTTAAAGTTCAAAGGAAACATTTTTACTAAAAATATTTACGAAAAGCGTAAACAAAATTATGAAATTAAAATATTAAATTTACTTTATTTTCGGATATAAAACACGGGCATTTTGTACTGTGGTTAGAGACCACAGTCCCCGCATTTGGGGATCTGAGTTTTAACAAAAACCCAAACCCCCATCTCATTTCCTCATTTCTTCTTCTTCTTTTTCACCTACTTTCTCTCATCTCTTTCTCTTAAACAACAACAACCAACAACATCAACAACAAATTCATCATCATCAAAATCGGAATCATCCTCATCATCATCGTCATTTTCGGAGTTCATCATCATCAAAACCGGACATCATCATCTCCATCTTCTTCACCATCATCTCCATCTCCATTTTCATCAAAAAGTAAGATTTATCACTTTCTCTCTCTAGAAATCGTTTCTCTTTCTATAAATTACTTAGATTACGTCAAAATACATGCTAGAAGCTTTCTATAACATCAAAACACCCAAAAATCGAGCCAAAACTCGATTTGGATCTTGAAATCGTCGAACAGTCCGCTACGTCGCAGGGACCAAAAACAGTGCTGCGACGTCGCAGCCGACGTCGCAGCCAACGTCGCAAAAACATCCCAACGTCGCATAATGCGACGTAAGACCCTACGTCGCCATCAAATTCTACGTCGCACATTGCGACGCAGGACACAACGTCGCATTAGATTGCGAATGTCGCACATAGCGACGCAGGACTCTACGTCGCATCTGACGTCGCATCTGACGTCGCAGAACCTTAAAAACCTATGTTTTTCACTAAGTATTGACAACCAAATTTTACCACTCGATTTTGCCCGAATTTGGATTTCGAATGCATTTTCTTTAAAGCAAAGTAGTAGAAATAAAAATTTTCCAAGCTGACCTGGCAGCTCGACCCCAGCCAGGGGCTCTGCCCCTTGGACCCCGCCAGGGGTTGCCACCCCTTGGACCCCGCTACCAGGGGCGCTGCCCCCGGACCCCCGTACACCATTCCCAGACTTCAACAACAAATGCATACACGAACAACTCGCTTAGACAAATTGAATTGTCTCATACTTATATAACCTCACGTGTTTAGGACACTAGAAGGTTACCATTCGGACGACGCGCGCATCATCGTATCGCTAACAACTCACAGGTGAGTTTCACAGCCCCACTCTTTTACTATTTTCCAACTGATTTCGGGGCGGGAATGCATACTCCTGTTTTACTACTTTCCACTGTATAAATCTTTACAAACGGTTTACAATAGTTTATGGTAACGGTGTTAGATTACGACAGCTACGAACCACTTGACTATACTTAGAGATATTAAGTATGACTGTTTTAGAAATACCTAGAATTATATTACATATGATATCTAGGGAACAAACGCCTCACTACATCAGTGACTTGCTAATTACTAGTAATGACTAGTGGACTTATGAATACCAACTAGAGGCACCAACTTGCTAATTTAGTAACGACTATCCTTACGAACTGACGTATGATTTCACTAAGTACTATAAGTACTTCCCAACAGTTAAGTGACGAGATAACATACTTAGAATTCACACATTACTTCAAACAACTAGGTGACGTAGATTCGTATCCAATAAACGATTACAACTTACCCCTATGCCTAGATGACATCCTTACTTTCTGGTATAATTGTGACGACTCTGGCTTGGAGTTACTGGGCCAGGGATGGTCCCCCGGCAGCAGGGAGTTATCCAAAAACCGGGGGGGTGTCATATAACAACTTGAGGTACTGTTGAGTACCTGTAACGCTCTACTCGCCCAACGATCCTCAAAAGTAACACTGCCCGCACGTGGTCCAGGAACGGGTCTTAAGGGGGTGTTACATAAAAACATACATGCGGGCGTGCTGTGAGCATCGCCAAACGGACGCATCGTCTCCTTGGGGGACACAACGGACGCTGTCACTATATGTGAAGCAAAACGATACCACGGTGGGTGGTACAACTTACGAACGAGCTCACGATACCACGGTGGGTGGTACAACTTACGTACGAGCTGGATGCTCACGATACCACGGTGGGTGGTACAACTTACTTACGAGCTGAATGCTCACACTCAGCAATGGACCGACGAACTATTACAGTCGAGGTCGTTGGCTCAGCATATGAATTTATGCTCTATCGTAGTTCTGCGAAACTGCACGGTTACTCATACTCAGCATATGAATTATGCTTTACTTACTTTCAGCAACGGACCTGCGAACTATTACAGTAGGGGTCGTTGGCTCGATAACTAATTAATTTACTTAAACGTGGTCCTGCGGGACATAACTTGACATACCTTTTGGGGGATACCTATTACCATCACTATAGGTGATTACTAGATAACTTACGAGTCGGAGACTCAGGAAATTACGAGCTTTTGCTCACTTGACCGTACTTACAAACCATACCGATATGACACGATTTCAAAACAAATAACTTGATCACGTTGCCGGGGTGCAACCTTTCATGGCAGATGGCATTGTGACTTACTAGTACTCGTAGTACTGATACTTGAAACCGTACGAACTAGCTGTACCGTATTGCCGGGGAGCAATATCGGCTGTCTAAGGACTTTCTTGATTGATTACTTTTGACCAGTAGCACGACAGTTAGTCTCCTTACGCTACACCCGTATTCGTATTTCCAGGTGGCGATAACGTACCTGATAACACACCCACTGGGAATTGGTTCCCTTTACTTGACTAGAAACCTATCGATTAGGTTCACCTGTTTACCATAAATTTCTCACAATTACCTCGAGGGGTAATCATTACTATTTAAACTGTTAAACTTGATTTACATTTCTGAATGAAATACATATTTCTTGAACTACTTGTTACTACAAATTACTTGTGAACTCACCAGCTTTCCAGCTGACCCTTTTAGTGTGCATTCTCAGGTACACTGCAGTAGTTGGATTGGCCTACCGGATTCTAGCTCGAGTCGCATATTTCTTACACTTTGGAACCACTCTGCATTTAACTTTAAATTTCAAATTATGTATTTGGATATCGACAGTAAACTTGTAACGTTTTATTTATAAAATGTATAACTATTTCCAAACGTCTCATTTAGAGTCGTTCACTGTGTATCTTATGTTGTGATATTTGATTTGGTAACACCCGACCCGATCGCTTCCGCAACCCGAGATTTGAGGGTGTTACAGATTGGTATCAGAGCCTAAGGTTGTAGTGAACTAGGTTGCATTTAGTGGGCCTAGACTATGACCATTAGGCAGTATTCCTTATTAGGTATAACTAGTTCAGGGATTACATCATACAAACTTAATTTAACATAGCGTAGCTAACTATGTACAATTAAGCAAAGATGATGTAAAATCTGAAAGGAGTTATATTGAAATGGAATGCAGTAGTTGACTCTGATTGTTAATTGTTAATTGCTAGACACCCTAGGCTATTATATGTACTGTAGGTATATATGAATAGGCCTTACGTGTATACTATTTATGCATATCTATACACATGTATGTATGATTATACCTGACATGATTCCGCTGTACAACTGATACACACTTTCGAAGTGGCATATCGCCAACTTCCCAACCGTTATGACTTGATCTCAAATTTTGACCAGGTTGGTCACAACTGATGGGTATTGTGAGAGATACTCGTAATGATAAAGCCCGCGAATCCCTATCGAAACTTGCTATCGGCCTGAGGGCTACACTTGAACAACACACAGCACGTGGTGCTGCATTTACTCAGTATGTTAATACTATGACTGGCACATTGGTACTACGCTCACAGTACATGGGTACTACAATTTCGGTGCTTCGGGCACTACGATCATGGCACGTGGTGCTGCATCGTGCTTTGGGCACCATACTACTCCAGCACGTGGTGCTGTAACTTACGATAATTGGGTACTACTTTTACAATACAATAGGAAATTTCATTATTGTGCCGATGGCACTATGTTACAGTACAGGGTTACTGTGTCTTAGTACTTAAGGTACTACGCATCAACCGATAGACCTACAACTACCGTACGCTAGTATCAAACAATAGTCAGTTAGACTAGATACCATACCATAGTCTTGGTAGATTACTTTAAGGCATACGTGAACCGCTGACATATAACGAAACTAAAAGTCGGAGAACTTTCGAATACATACTATTTTACATACCAATGAAATAAACATAATCCTCGAATAAAGAACTTACCATTAATGTTTCACTCTTATCTAAGAATCATGCCGCGTAGACGACAAACGTACACTCAAACAGAACGCGACCAATACGCGGAGCAAAGAGTAGCTGAAGCTCTAGCTGCACAAAGCCTAACACGTCCCTGCACCTATAAAGAATTTCTGAACTGCGAACCGCCAATCTTTGTTGGTACTGAAGGAGCTGTCGGACTAATCCAATGGATCAAAAGGATGGAAGTTGTATTCCGCATTTGCAACTGCCCCGATGGGTACAAAGTCAAATACTCCACCTACACCCTTCGAGATAATGCTCTAACCTGGTGGAATGCTCACGCCCAAACCATAGGGGTTGACACCGCCTATGAACTTTCTTGGGAGGAACTGAAACAACTGATGAAGGACGAATATTGTCCTAGCGAGGAACTACACCAACTTGAGAATGAACTCTGGCATCTTACCGTGAAAAACAACGACATCATGACCTATACCAATCGTTTTCACCGACTGGCACTCCTTTGCCCATCTCTAGTAAACCCAGAAAGTAAACGAATCGAACAATACATCGAAGGACTTCCAGCACAAGTCGCGGACATGGTTACCTCCTCTAAACCCAACACTATTCGCGACGCCGTTCGCATGGCCCACAACCTCATGGCGCGGGTGGTTCAACGCGGAACCCCCACAACTGAAAACCACACACAAAAATGGAATGGCGATTCCAGCACTAGTCATGATCCAACAAATCAACCCGAACCCTTGAAATCTTACCCTTCTGAATACAAAGAAAAGCGGGGCTATGCGGGGGATAAACCCTTCTGTCACAACTGTAAACGTCACCACTCTGGCCCTTGTGGCTCACCTTGCGAGAGATGCCAACGATTCGGACACCAAATCTGGGACTGTAGAGTTCCTGCCAACCCCGACAAACAACAAACGTGTTTCAAATGTAACACTCCCGGACATTTCAAGAAAGACTGCCCAAATCAGAAGCGGAAAATCCTCATGATCAACTCCGGAGGGACCGGACGAAACCGCGACAATATCACTGGTATGTCCCTATCCAATACTAAACTTTCAAATTAAACACAACGTTTCGACCTATGAAATTGTCGATTCCAAAATAACACCGATTACATGAATTAATACCGACTACGTGAATTAAGCCAAACATCAAAGCTAGAGTTTCCTTTCAGCAGACAAATTGACCGAACGTACACCAACCACCTAGTCCTAATAGGACTACTCGTCGAACGGTCACGTGGTGACAACTATCTAGTCCCGAATGGACTACAATGTAAACGACCTTCTAGTAACTACGACTCAACGATAAACTACGATACGGTCAGCGGTCGACTGCTATCCAACCTCGTCATAGACACGTTATGTCTACAAGATAAACGGTAAACATCTCGTTCATACATTGCTCCCCAGACTCCACGCGACCACGACATCACTTTAAATTTCGGGACGAAATTTTCTTAACAGGGGGAGAATGTAACACCCGGTCAAAAAGTCAAATTTCGCGCCGACTTTAAACTTTAATTAATTACATTTTAAAGTTCAAAGGAAACATTTTTACTAAAAATATTTACGAAAAGCGTAAACAAAATTATGAAATTAAAATATTAAATTTACTTTATTTTCGGATATAAAACACGGGCATTTTGTACTGTGGTTGGAGACCACAGTCCCCGCATTTGGGGATCTGATTTTTAACAAAAACCCAAACCCCCATCTCATTTCCTCATTTCTTCTTCTTCTTTTTCACCTACTTTCTCTCATCTCTTTCTCTTAAACAACAACAACCAACAACATCAACAACAAATTCATCATCATCAAAATCGGAATCATCCTCATCATCATCGTCATTTTCGGAGTTCATCATCATCAAAACCGGACATCATCATCTCCATCTTCTTCACCATCATCTCCATCTCCATTTTCATCAAAAAGTAAGATTTATCACTTTCTCTCTCTAGAAATCGTTTCTCTTTCTATAAATTACTTAGATTACGTCAAAATACATGCTAGAAGCTTTCTATAACATCAAAACACCCAAAAATCGAGCCAAAACTCGATTTGGATCTTGAAATCGTCGAACAGTCCGCTACGTCGCAGGGACCAAAAACAGTGCTGCGACGTCGCAGCCGACGTCGCAGCCAACGTCGCAAAAACATCCCAACGTCGCATAATGCGACGTAAGACCCTACGTCGCCATCAAATTCTACGTCGCACATTGCGACGCAGGACACAACGTCGCATTAGATTGCGAATGTCGCACATAGCGACGCAGGACTCTACGTCGCATCTGACGTCGCATCTGACGTCGCAGAACCTTAAAAACCTATGTTTTTCACTAAGTATTGACAACCAAATTTTACCACTCGATTTTGCCCGAATTTGGATTTCGAATGCATTTTCTTTAAAGCAAAGTAGTAGAAATAAAAATTTTCCAAGCTGACCTGGCAGCTCGACCCCAGCCAGGGGCTCTGCCCCTTGGACCCCGCCAGGGGTTGCCACCCCTTGGACCCCGCTACCAGGGGCGCTGCCCCCGGACCCCCGTACACCATTCCCAGACTTCAACAACAAATGCATACACGAACAACTCGCTTAGACAAATTGAATTGTCTCATACTTATATAACCTCACGTGTTTAGGACACTAGAAGGTTACCATTCGGACGACGCGCGCATCATCGTATCGCTAACAACTCACAGGTGAGTTTCACAGCCCCACTCTTTTACTATTTTCCAACTGATTTCGGGGCGGGAATGCATACTCCTGTTTTACTACTTTCCACTGTATAAATCTTTACAAACGGTTTACAATAGTTTATGGTAACGGTGTTAGATTACGACAGCTACGAACCACTTGACTATACTTAGAGATATTAAGTATGACTGTTTTAGAAATACCTAGAATTATATTACATATGATATCTAGGGAACAAACGCCTCACTACATCAGTGACTTGCTAATTACTAGTAATGACTAGTGGACTTATGAATACCAACTAGAGGCACCAACTTGCTAATTTAGTAACGACTATCCTTACGAACTGACGTATGATTTCACTAAGTACTATAAGTACTTCCCAACAGTTAAGTGACGAGATAACATACTTAGAATTCACACATTACTTCAAACAACTAGGTGACGTAGATTCGTATCCAATAAACGATTACAACTTACCCCTATGCCTAGATGACATCCTTACTTTCTGGTATAATTGTGACGACTCTGGCTTGGAGTTACTGGGCCAGGGATGGTCCCCCGGCAGCAGGGAGTTATCCAAAAACCGGGGGGGTGTCATATAACAACTTGAGGTACTGTTGAGTACCTGTAACGCTCTACTCGCCCAACGATCCTCAAAAGTAACAATGCCCGCACGTGGTCCAGGAACGGGTCTTAAGGGGGTGTTACATAAAAACATACATGCGGGCGTGCTGCGAGCATCGCCAAACGGACGCATCGTCTCCTTGGGGGACACAACGGACGCTGTCACTATATGTGAAGCAAAACGATACCACGGTGGGTGGTACAACTTACGAACGAGCTCATGATACCACGGTGGGTGGTACAACTTACGTACGAGCTGGATGCTCACGATACCACGGTGGGTGGTACAACTTACTTACGAGCTGAATGCTCACACTCAGCAATGGACCGACGAACTATTACAGTCGAGGTCGTTGGCTCAGCATATGAATTTATGCTCTATCGTAGTTCTGCGAAACTGCACGGTTACTCATACTCAGCATATGAATTATGCTTTACTTACTTTCAGCAACGGAC
This sequence comes from Helichrysum umbraculigerum, assembly GCA_949592205.1. NCBI lineage: Eukaryota > Viridiplantae > Streptophyta > Magnoliopsida > Asterales > Asteraceae > Helichrysum > Helichrysum umbraculigerum. Next base: position 98,328,540 of record CATIUR010000004.1, read on the forward strand.
CTGCGAACTATTACAGTAGGGGTCGTTGGCTCGATAACTGATTAATTTACTTAAACGTGGTCCTGCGGGACATAACTTGACATACCTTTTGGGGGATACCTATTACCATCACTATAGGTGATTACTAGATAACTTACGAGTCGGAGACTCAGGAAATTACGAGCTTTTGCTCACTTGACCGTACTTACAAACCATACCGATATGACACGATTTCAAAACAAATAACTTGATCACGTTGCCGGGGTGCAACCTTTCATGGCAGATGGCATTGTGACTTACTAGTACTCGTAGTACTGATACTTGAAACCGTACGAACTAGCTGTACCGTATTGCCGGGGAGCAATATCGACTGTCTAAGGACTTTCTTGATTGATTACTTTTGACCAGTAGCACGACAGTTAGTCTCCTTACGCTACACCCGTATTCGTATTGCCAGGTGGCGATAACGTACCTGATAACACACCCACTGGGAATTGGTTCCCTTTACTTGACTAGAAACCTATCGATTAGGTTCACCTGTTTACCATAAATTTCTCACAATTACCTCGAGGGGTAATCATTACTATTTAAACTGTTAAACTTGATTTACATTTCTGAATGAAATACATATTTCTTGAACTACTTGTTACTACAAATTACTTGTGAACTCACCAGCTTTCCAGCTGACCCTTTTAGTGTGCATTCTCAGGTACACTGCAGTAGTTGGATTGGCCTACCGGATTCTAGCTCGAGTCGCATATTTCTTACACTTTGGAACCACTCTGCATTTAACTTTAAATTTCAAATTATGTATTTGGATATCGACAGTAAACTTGTAACGTTTTATTTATAAAATGTATAACTATTTCCAAACGTCTCATTTAGAGTCGTTCACTATGTATCTTATGTTGTGATATTTGATTTGGTAACACCCGACCCGATCGCTTCCGCAACCCGAGATTTGAGGGTGTTACAATCATGATCAATTGTAAGTGTTCTTGAAATTTGAATTTTTATTCAAATTTTGGTAAATTGATGATTTGGAAGAATTGAATGTTAGAAACATGTTATAAGTGTTACATGATGATTATGTGAAGTTATTGGGTGTATAAAACTGTTAGAAATCGAGGTTGGATGGTTTTAGTTAAGATTTTCGGACCTGGGTTTTGAACAGTTGCAGGTCGGCTGGAACGAAGGTGGGAATCCGGTCGGATTCAATTGAATCCGACGGATTCAGATAAATTAGGGAATCCGGTCGGATTCAAAGGAATCCGGCGGATTCAAATGCTAAGAACCCGATCCTATGTTTTGCAAATTTCAAAATTGCATAAGTGTTTAGTAGTGATTTTTGCCACGGAAAAATTGACAAATTGTCTTTAAACTCCGATTGGGCTGAAATTTACATGGTCACTCGAAAACGGCTCACTGATCAAAGCTATATACTATAGCCTAGTCAGTTTTTAGCCATTCAGGGTCGTTTAAGGGTTGAAAATGGCATTTTACTGTTTTTGAATCTTATTTCGGGACTTTTGATTATGTTCCGAATTGGACCTTTGTTTGCTGTGATCGTAGGGATCACCTGATACATGTAATTATGTTATGATTGTGTAACGATATTAATTACCTGTGTGTTATCAGTTGAGACAAGTTATTAACTTATTGTTTATTGATTGTATTCTCAGATGTGGAGAAGGCTCAGTAATATTAGACTTCTGAGCTTGCGCCTGAGGTAGTCGGTGAGTGGATCTGTAACCTCAGTGTGATTTAGTTGTAATGATTTGATTTACAACAAGTAATTTATAGTATTACTTTGATATGATACATCTGTAGAGATATCTTGCCATGATAGTTTAATTAGTTGCTTACTTGGCTGATTGTGCTAGTATGTAAGATTTTGAGGTCAACTTGATTTGATGGTTGGACTTGTTGTTGTTGTAGACGACAGGAGATCTCGGAAACTTGAAATGTTGGTTTAGAGATCTAGGTCGTGTGTGATTGACAACAAGTTATCGGTAGTTATGTATGGGCCAATACAGATGATTGATAAGAGTTCCTTGAGTACCAAACCGGTATTAGGGTGTCTCAGGGACCACCGATCCTCATGATGTTGCGTGTATGACATTGATTGGATGTTGAGTGATTGATTGATTTTCTGTTTATTGTTATTTGATGTAAACAGATTGTTATGCTAGGTTGGACTGTTGCTTATAGTTTCATTCACTTAGCTTTATGCTAACCCCACCACAGTTCTTCCTGCAGGTTAAAATAGATGGGACATATTGGGCAGGAGGTTGTTGGACTGGATGGAATGTTTGACAGGCTTTTACTCTTATGTTATTTTGATAACTAAAGAGATGTTTTGAATTATATAACACCGAGTTTGTTGAAATGTCATGAAATAAGTTTGAAAAAGTTTAGTGACATTTTGAGTACATTGATAGTATGTTTTAAATCTCCGCTTCCGAGTCGCAATTATTATATTATTGTTTATATAAGAAACGAGGGGTGTTATACATTGCCTTTCTACTGAGAGCATCTGCGACTACATTCGCTTTTCCAGGATGATAAAGGATTTCACAATCATAATCCTTCACCAAATCTAACCAATGTCTCTGTCTCATATTAAGATCTCTCTGATCAAAGAAATACTTAAGACTTTTATGATCAGTATAAATAGTGCACTTTACTCCATACAAATAATGTCTCCATATCTTAAGGGCAAAGACAATTGCAGCCAATTCTAAATCATGCGCCGGGTACCCCTTCTCATGTTCTTTCAACTGTCTCGAGGCATAGGCTATTACTCTTCCACGTTGCATCAACACACAACCTAATCCATTATAAGAGGCATCACAATATACAACCATATCTTCAGTACCATCGGGAAGTACTAAGATAGGTGCCTGACTTAACTTTAATTTAAGGGTTCTGAAGGCCTGTTCATGCTCATCTTTCCATTCATACTTAATATTCTTACGAGTAAGCTTTGTGAGTGGAGTAGCAATTTTGGAGAAATCCTGGATAAACCGTCTATAATACCCGGCTAAACCCAGAAAACTCCTTACCTCAGTCGGATTGGTTGGGGGTTCCCATTTCATCACCGCCTCGACTTTGGTAGGATCAACCTTAATTCCTTGACTATTTACAACATGACCCAGAAAATGAACTTCACGAAGCCAAAATTCACATTTCGAGAACTTGGCATAAAGCTTTTCACTACGTAACATTTGCAAAACTTGCCTCAAATGAAGTTCATGTTCACCAGCAGACTTAGAATAAACAAGAATATCGTCAATAAACACAATTACAGATCTATCGAGCATTGGACGACATACCCGATTCATAAGATCCATAAAAGCGGCTGGTGCATTAGTCAGACCAAATGGCATCACCACAAACTCATAATGACCGTATCTGGTTCTAAAAGCTGTTTTGGACACATCCTCTTCTCGAACCTTGAGTTGGTGATACCCAGAACGTAAGTCAATCTTAGAAAAATAGCTGGCACCTTGCAACTGGTCAAACAAATCATCAATCCTAGGTAAGGGATACCTATTCTTGATGGTGACCTTATTCAATTCCCGATAATCTATACACATACGCATTGTACCATCCTTTTTCTTAACAAATAATATTGGAGCACCCCAAGGAGAACTACTCGGACGGATAAACCCCTTATCTAACAATTCTAGTAACTGTTTCATCAATTCTTGCATTTCTGAAGGGGCAAGTCTATACGGAGTTTTGGCAATGGGAGTAGCTCCAGGGATAAGATCTATACGAAATTCGACTTGCCTCTCGGGTGGAATACCCGGTAGCTCGTCAGGAAAAACATCGGGAAACTCCTTTACAACAGGAATCTCCACGAGTTTTGGAACACTTTTCTGAAGATCTATTACGTGGGCCAAAAAGGCTTGACAACCACGTGACAAATGACGTTTGGCACGAGCAAAGGTACATATGGATAAGGAAGGCTTTTTATTTTCCCCATAAATATCAATCACTCCCCCACTTGGAGTATTGATACGGATAATCTTTTTCTCACACTGAATCATAGCATTATGCCTACCTAGCCAATCCATACCCACTACTACATCAAACTCACCCATTGGCATTGGAATGAGATTAATACTAAAAGATTCATTACTAATCCGTAGTTGACACCCACGGAACACATTAGCAACATAAACTATTCTATCATCTGCAACCTCAACGTCCAGTGGAGTGTCTAACTCACTAAGGGGAATAGAGAATTTCTGACTAAACTTTTCTGACACGAAGGATCGCGAAGCTCCCGAATCAAATAATACGTGTGCAGGCATTAAATTTACAAGAAAGGTACCTATCAAAACATCGGGGGCTCGCTGAGCTTCCTCAGCAGTGATTTGGAAGGAACGGCCTTTAGACTTTGGAATTTCTGTAGTTTTCTTTTCTGAAGTCCTTCGAGGTGCTGAAGGAGTAGGCCGGTTCCCAAGTTTCGGACATTCTGATTTTATGTGCCCCGGTTCATAACAATTATAACATACACGAATTGGGTTTGGACAATCTCGGCCAAAATGACCTTCTTGCCCACATTGATAACATGTGTTAGTGCCAAACTTGCATTCTCCAAAGTGTTTTCGATGGCACTTTTTACATTCAGGTGGCACCGGTCTATCATCCTTCTTTGTACTCCCACTCGGTTTAAACTTCTTTGATGGACCGGAGCTTTGATCACTTTTTCTTTTGGCAGCCGCCACTTGTTCATCTTTCTTTAACTCCAATTCCTGAAATCGCGCTTCATCTATCATCTCTTCAAGTGTCTGACATCTCTTTGGAAGTACATACTTTCTGATTTCCTTTTTCAATACTTTATGAAAATGATTCATAAGCATCCTTGGGTTATCCATATATTCTGGACAAAAACGAGCTCTATCCAGAAAATTTCCCACCAATTCATTCACCGATTCGTTTGTTTGCTCCATAGCTAAAAACTCTTGACGAATTCTATTCAAATCTGCATCTTGAGAATACGTGCTTTCAAACATTACTTTAAACTCTTCCCAAGTTAACTTGCTAATAGCTTCATCACCTTTTGTTCTACATTGTACATTCCACCACCACTTAGCACGATTCTTCAGAAGATTTGCTGCATACCTTACTTTAAACTTGTTGGGACAATCCACAGTAGCGAATGCCCCCTCTACCTCTGAAATCCAACGATAACATTTAATTGGATCCAGATCACCTTCATAATCGGGTGGGTTGCAGGCTGAAAAGTCTCTATAACTAATCTTTTTCTGTTCTTCTTGAATATTAGCTTGTGGGATTTCCCCTAGTCTAGGTATAACTACTTCTCCTCTCCCTTTCTGCATTTCTTCACTCACAATCTGTCTTACAGTGTTTGTAATCGTTGTCACTAAGAAAGGAAGAGATGCTTCCTGAGCTTGACTAATCTCTTTAGACACAAGGGATTTTATACCTTTCCAAGACAATTCGGTATCAGGAATAGGAGACCTTGGTCTTTCACTACTGCCTCCTGCCTCATCATCTTGGGCTCTGTTACCCGGGTTAAATCCAAGAGTAAGATCTATTTCTCGCTCATCCATCTATACTGAAAGTAGACATGGTAAAATTTACTCGACTTACTTAACAATTACAAGTCTACTTTATTTGTACTTCTAGCACATAATACTAACAATAGCTAATAACTTATCCTCTAATGTTTCGTGGTTTCCATGGATACCCATATGGTAATATGATAATCATTGCGTTGGCCAGGCGCACTAATTACCGTATTAGAATATAACATATCCAAAGTCCACACGACACACTTTGATTCAAAATCATTAGCACACATAATCTTGTGCACATAACAGTTATAAATCATGCTCAATACAATAATTAAATGGTCTAAGATCAAGTACCCACTAATGGTGAATACCCGAATCCCTTAAACCGTGTTCTGATACCAACTTGTAACACCCCGAAATTTAGAATTTTTTTTTTCTTTTTTTTTTTACACTCTCATTATTGTCCCATGACTACCCCATTTGTATAATTTAACTTTAATAACTTTCTCTAGTTGAAACAAGCTTTTTAAGACACAAAATTTCATTTTTTACTGACCAACGCGATCCGGAAAAGTGGTCGGGATCGCGTTCATGTGTTAAAAACCTTCTGTGATGATTTTTGCCTTGCGAACGCTATCCGGCTCAAGTTGTCAGGATCGCGTTCCTTAGTGTATTTCAGAAATCAGCCAAAATTCAACTTTTTAAACCAACTTCAAACACGCATAACTTTTTACTCGTTATGAGTTAGGACTTGAAATTTTGCACACACATTCACTATAACCATATAAACATTTCCTCAATTCTACTTTTTCAATTTTTATATTTTAACAAGATTTGACCCGTAAACGAGTTTTCGGCTATTTTAAACCAAAAATACTAACATGTCAAATTCCAAACTAATGCAAATTTGACTTCCAACTTTTCACCACATATTTAACCACAACATTAGAACTTATGAGCACCAAAACATTTGACTTTCAACAAACTTGACCCATTTTGACACTTAAGCTTCAAATGACCCATTTGGGCACCAATTTGACCCGTTTCCAACTTTGACTATCCAATAACACTCATTAACACTCAGTTGACTTTATAAAGTCAAAACATCCACTTTTCATTCATTTTGTCATAAAACTCTAACATTTCAAGTCTCACAATTTGACATTGACCAAAACATTAACTTTCATCAAACTTTCTACATAACATAAGTGAACATTCTAACCTTCTCAAAACATTGTCTAAAACCATAAACTTTACAAACTGGGGTGTTATTGTATCGTAAGCATGATCAAAAAGGGATATAAACTCATTACCAACCAAGCAATGAGCTCCACCACTAGCTATCCATGGGCTTCTTCCCTGACTCGTCTTTTACCTTGCTAGAACTTCCTGTAACATGTTAAACACAACGAATAAGCATAAATGCTTAGTAAGTAAATGGATTCTAACTATTAAAATATGCAACAAGTTAAGGATCCATAACATCTAACATGCCAAATTCCGAAGAATTGACATCAAACTAAGCTAATGACAAAGTCATTACTTAGATACCACCAAGCGAATGATAAATCACTCCTTGGTTCCACATGTCCATATACTTACCTTTTCACTTGCACAAACAAATACTTGAACTCTTGCACACTTGATCACCTATTCACATAATCACATAAACACATATCACTTACACATTTAACAACTCTTTCTTACTTCTTACATGTAAATTAGAAGTTAAATCCCATAACCTCCAATTATCTAACATAAGTTCCATACACTTTTGCTACATAATCACAATTAAATGAGTAATTGACACTAGCTCTTACTATAATCATGATACTTTATTCAAAACATAACACATAATCAATCAATTACTCAAATAACATGTGATTATAACTTCTCTAACCCCATTAACATGATATAATCTTTCTTTCTAGCTTAATTACATGTATGGAACCTTAATTAACTTAATTACTTACTTACCCGTTCAATTCACCAACTTAGGGTTTATGTAGTCTAAACCCTAACTTAAATTAAACAAGTAGGGAGTTAATTCTTACATTAGAAAAGCTTAATTGAAGACTAAGAACTTCAATTAATCAAAACCCTAACTTGATTTAGTCTTGTTCTTCCTTGTTCTCTCTCTCTAAATCGCCTCTCTCTCTCTCTAGTATATTATGTCGTGGTTTTCTTTTTAGTATAAAGGATTTCAGTAGAAACAATAGGAGAAATCTTTTATATTCAAACTTTTACTTTTAACCCCTCAACTTTACTACATTGGCGATTTCTACCCTCTAACTAAATTAACATCACTAGCTAAGTCTCATTTAACTAGCTCTGATACATATCAAGTTATTTCACATAGCATACTATTACATACATATAATTAAATAACTAAATACATATAATATGATTTAAACTTACAAAAATTTGGGGTGTTACACTACAAGCCTACAATTATTCCCAACGGCTAGTTCTCTATTTTTGTTCTATTTCATACACCATAGAAACCGAAATTTTATGCAACACTCCTTTCTTATATTGTTTCTGTGCTACTACTATTTATGAATCTCTTTTAACACGCTACTGGAAGAACCTCAACCCAATTGCTATTCGTAGATTAAATTAAAGGGTTATCGTTCACTCTCACTTCCATCTTCAATCCAATAGTTCTCCTGCATATAACCCATTTCCAGTTTTTTTCCAATATATGTAAATTGTAAATAATTGTAATATTTTGGTTATCTAGTTTCATGGAATGTGAATTTGTAGATTTGTTAGTCTGTAAGTGTAATTTAGGTATATTATACCAGGCTAGATATGACTTATAACTGTAATTTGATATGTGAAATGTTTTGTGCGGATTTTTTATATTGTAGTATAATTAAATCAAGTATATTTATTTTATTAAAATTTGGCTTTTAATTTACAACAACAAGAAAATATGTTGTTGCAGAAACACTTTCATGGACCTAAAATAGTCTTTGAACATAGTTATTGTTGCTCACAGGAGTAAGTTTTATCAGTCTCTCCTCTCTAGCATTTTTATTCATATGTTTTGAGTACTTAAGATGACTTAGTTACGCTAAGATGTGTTAGACTTCGACCCATTTACTTATTACTGTACTGATTCGGGTTCGTTAAATAGTTAATGAGTCAAATGAATTGAAAGTTGTATAATATTTATTGCATAAAACCTCTTAGTAATTGATTTAAAGAACTAGAGCCACAACAAAACAAATGGCCTACCGTGACTCACCTCTCGTGTTAGAAAGCATTTTGAGTGAGTAAAATCTGATGCGGGACTGTTTTTTAACCAAAAAATATAAAAAGAAAATAAAAAAGGAAAAAATAAAAAGAAAATTGACGCGCTGAAACATTTTGTTTAGGGCTCATTCACACACTCTCAATCAAACCACTCTCTCAATCCCACACTCGCTCAATCACGCACCATCACCGGCCAACATCTCCCTCGGAAGCTTCCTCGCACCGTCGCCGGCCAGTATCCTCGCACTAACGCCGGCCATCGTAACTACCTCTGCTTCGCCGCTTTCTTCTGGACGTTACTGTGATCTTCGAGTAGATTTGTGCGTTTAATTTCGTTTTCTTTCAAATTTATCATTATTTGATCGTAACATGATTCTAAATTCGTGTTTAATTTTGTATCTAGGTTATAGTTTTATGTTTGGATCTATGTTTAATTCTATAGTTAGGTCATTAGTTCAACTTGTTTATATCTCAATTGTATAGTTTCAAGTTTAATTTCATGTTTAATTCTATGATTGTGTCATTAGTTTAACCTGAATATATCACAATTATATGTTTGTAACTCTAATTAGGGCTGATTGGATAAGCATGCTATGAATTATGATTGTGTTGGTGACTAATTGTTCTAGTTTAATATGTATCGATGTGAATTTGATGTTGTCGTATGTAGGTTAGGGTTTTGGTATGTGAACAGTTCATTACTCAATGTTGTACGTTTAATTATTAAGTTCTTTAATCTCAGTTTAGTTTCTTAATTTATTTATTTTTTACTTTTATTTAATTGTAGTAAAACATATGCAATCACTATGTTTATGATTGTTTTTTATGTCGTAATTGAACTTACTTAGTCACTTATATGACCAAGTTTGGGACTTCATTGTAACTACAAGTTGTTTTTGTATACCCTTAGATTGGTTGGATCAAGTATTGTTGTTTGTTGGATATGTGATTTATAGAGTTTGGTTTATGTGTTAAGCTAGTTATTATGAGCTAATGCACATGGAGTTGACCGAGCTTGAACTATTGATATTAGTTGCGACTCTTACTTATTTGAGAACCGTTTTTACGTTTTCTATTGGACGAGTTGGGTGCTATTGACTTTAAGAGGTGCATATGGATGAGACACTGCACTCATCTGTCTAGGTCACTATAAACTAAATAGTAATATATATGAACTTGTTATGCTGCCAACAACAAGACATGCTTGAAAAAATAGATTTGCATAAGGAACACACTTGTGTACTCCTGAAGTTTGATGAGGTACTCTTGCATTTACCTCATGTGTCAAGATCATCTATGTTTAATTTTATGATATAGACGATGAGGTGGTCAGTACATTCATTGTGGAGTCTCAAGAGGTAGAAGAAAATGAAAGTGAAAGTGACTAAGTTACTTGATATCATCGGGCTTATATTTGGTTAACCTGTTACGTCATTTTGTTCCCATGTCAGATAGAACTTGTTGTCATGATTTTTTAGTTAACTCTATTGCTAACAATTTGTATTGTTTCTTATTAATCTACACAGGATGGGTAAACGTAAAAGATGTGCAAAAAGACATAGTGGATACTCAAAATGATTCAAGGGTTGATAAAACTTAATTCAAGAAACTAGTGACTCGTTAGTTTAACCAGAAAACTGAGGTAATTAATTTACTTGCTTCGATTGCGAAAAATTTTCAGGTGAACTTTCAATTAGTTGGCGTATATAAACTGCCAATTCATAATATGTGTCAATGGACAGGTGGAAAGTGAGACAAATAAAAAGATTCGTTCCAAGTATATTGAGCCTCATGTAGCAGGAACCAAATCTTTTGCTAGGCTAATTCATGAAGAGGTGACTTTGCTATCTATTTATTAGTTTTTTGTGTTATATCTTTATTGATATACTACAATATATTGTGTCCTATTGAAAATCCTAGCACTATGTGACTATCAAATTGTTAATTTGTTTAAAAGTACGTTCCAGAATTTTTCTTATGATTTGCATTAACTATGCAGAATATGAGAGCAAGTACCCTATAGCATCTCCAATAATGTTGATAATTTTTTAAATGTTGCAGAGGATAAAGTATAATGGTGTTCGACCATGAGGAACAATATATTGTATAAGTCGAACAAGAAAAGATGGAAGCATTGTTAACAAAGTAGCTGCTGGAATAGTGGTATGTATATATTAATATTTAAGTTTATTTTTTATGGTAAGTATGATATATAATGATTGATGAGTTTGTGTACAGTAATAAAAAAAAAAAAACAATAATGAGTGCTTATATAAATGGCAGTTGCTAATTATGTATTATATGAATGGCAGCTGCTAATAAAAACAGAATTTTTGCATTTTTTTTTTTCACTAATTAAGTATTATAAAGATGGTAGTACTGTGTTTCTTCAAATGGCAACAAATTGATTGTGTATATTTCTGTTTTATGCAACAGTTCTCAAACGTATCATTCCAGCCTTCATGATAAGTAGATGCTTTCATGCTATTCCATAATGGCAGAAGACAGTAAGTCATTTCTTCATTTATTGAAGTTAATTATTTTTTATCATTGAATGTCAGAAAGTGTTCACCGTTCAAATTGTAAATATAGGTTTAGTATCATTAGTGGCATTCATATTCTTCATTGAACTTCATTTAATCATCTGTTAGAGAATTGCTTAGAGGTGAGTTAGATATGTCACTTATTGTAAGCTGATGTGGTTGGTTGGGTTGTGTTTGGTTGCATAATGATATCTCTTGTAATGCTGTATATTCCAGGTTCCTAATGATTTCTGCAGCACCTGTAGGAGACCAATTTTATAGTAGGTACCATTATGTCTGACCTTATCAGTTAGTTTCGACACCACGTTTGGTGGGCCACTATTCAACGAGGACATCAGGAGGTAGTCGGAAGGTGTAGTGGTTGTGACACACTGCATATGATATATAGAATCCTGCCTATTAAATGTTGTATATGCACAGAAGAACCCCCAAAAAATGCTCAGGCGAATTCAGTTTGATACCTCTTTCACAAGCATGCCAACCTTCCGCCGCTGCCTCCTTCACTCCACCACAACTACACCCAACCCGATAACACCAATCAACCCATCACATCTCCTCCGTGTGGCTACCGTCCTGTACCAACAACAAGACTCACCTGAATCAAGACTCCACACCTCTCTCTCTCGCTGCAATTTCCATCTGACCCATGAATTCTTTCTTCAAATATGTAACCAATTCCCTTATTCTTGGAAGCCCGTGTATAAATTTCACAAATTTACACAAACCCAAATCTTTGATCATACACCTGTCACCCTAAACAAAATGCTTGATGTCATTGGCAAATCAAGAAACATCGACCTTTTATGGGAGTTGGCCCAAGATATTGGTCAACGACGTTTGGTTACTGATAAAACTTACAAGATTGTGATTAAAACATTGGCTTCCGCAAGGGAATTGAAGAAATGTGTTGAATTTTTCCATGTAATGAAAGGGTTTGGTTATGGGTATAATTTGGGGACTTTGAATAAGGTTGTTGAGAGTTTATGTCAGTGTAAGCTTGTTGATGAAGCTAGATATGTTGTTTTGAAGATGAAAGAGTTTCTTAAACCAGATGGGTTTACTTACAAGTGTTTGATTAAGGGGTTTTGTGATGTGGGTAATTTGGTTGAAGCTTCAAAGATTTGGAATTTGATGGTTGATGAAGGTTTCGAGGTGGAGATTGATGATGTTGAGAAGATGATGGATAGTCTTTTTAAGGTGAATCGATATGATGAGGCAATGAAGCTTTTTGAATCGGTTAGACTTGATAGGATTGACGATGTAGGGGTTTCAACTTACAGGCTTGTGATAGGTTGGATGTGTAAGAAGGAAAAGCTTGGTCAAGCACGGGTGGTGTTTGATGAAATGCGCGAGAGAGGGATTGAACCAGATTCTGTGATATTGGGTTCGTTGATTTATGGGTTTTTGAGCAAAGCTAGGGTCCGTGAAGCTTATGAGATCGCGGAAAGGATTGAGAAGCCTGACATTAGTGTTTATCATGGTTTGATCAAGGGGCTTTTAAGGTTGAAAAGGGCAAATGAAGCAACAAATGTGTTTAGGGAGATGATAAGGAGAGGGTGTGAGCCTACAATGCACACATATGTAATGTTATTGCAAGGACATTTAGGGAAGAGGGGGAGGAAAGGAGACGACCCTTTAGTCAATTTCGATACTATTTTTGTGGGAGGTTTGGTTAAGGCGGGGAAGTCATTAGAAGCAACCAAGTATGTCGAGAGAGTGATGAATCGAGGACTTGAGGTGCCTAGGTTTGACTATAATAAATTCTTGCACTACTATTCGAACGAAGACGGTGTTACTATGTTTGAGGTAATGTCAAAGAAATTTAGAGAGGTTGGTTTGTTTGATTTAGGAGACATTTTTGAAAGATATGGAGAGAAAATGGCTACTAGAGAGAAAAGAAGGGATAGGTTAACTGTGACATGATGTAAAGGTTGTTAATCATCTTGGTGTCAAAACACTAGTTATGTAGGTTGGAGCAGTCAAAACACTGTTATTAATTTGGTTGTTAATCATCTTGCCAGGTGAACTTACACTATCATCAATAAACATTCATATTCTTATCACACAAACAAGATTGAAACTGTTGGTCATTTTTTGAAGCGCATTTTGGTTTTAAACTTATAGCCATCTTTTCCAGAATGGTAGTCCTGTGAGGTTCTGGGAGTACAATGTTCTTGTTAGTTTATTTCATTTTTACTTCTTCCAGAGTAGCGCCTAAAAGGATTCACGTGGTTTAACATCAAATTCATAAATTAACCTGTCATTTTTGTAGAGAACTAAATTCGTAAATCCCAATTTTGAATGTTAAACCTGTTGAATTATCTATATTATGGAGGACAACGTTTTTTCAACAGATTCTTATCAAAAGATGTTTTGTATAGTGCAAGTCAAGTATGTGGTTGAAATAGACTCAGATTGTTATATAGTCCAAGTCTTGCATGTAGAAATAGACGCAGACCCCAAACCAATAGACTTTAAGTAAACCATGATGTGGTGTTTTTAAGCAACTACTAAGAAAATTCTTATACTACTACTGCTAGTATATATATACATCATGAATGTTAATAGCAAGTGTACACATGTAATCAACAAAAATGAGTTTTTCAAATTTGGTTTTCCTGTTTCTTTTTTTCGTACTCTCCGCTTCTTCTTTCAATACAAGTACTCGTAAATGCTCTGAGAAACAAAGCGCTGATTTGCTTCTCTTTAAACAAAACCTTTTATCCATCAATTTCTCAATTGATGATCCTCTTTATGATTCCCCATGTCAAGATTGGCTCGGTTCTGATTATTCTCCAATTATGTCAAACTGGAACACAAGTAGAGATTGTTGTAATTGGAATGGAGTTACTTGTGACCCCTTCACAGGTGACGTTATTGCTCTCGACCTTAGTTGTGGCATGCTACAAGGTACCATCCATTCTAACGCGTCCCTTTTTAACCTCCCTCACCTTGAGAGACTTAACCTTGCTTTCAACAGTTTTACAGCTTCCTAACTTCCTCGCAAAATTGAAAGGTTTTCAAAAACCCTCACACACTTCAACATCTCTAAATGTGGGTTTTCTGGCCAAGTCCTAATGGAAATCACACTTCTTCATAGATTGGTGTCACTTGATCTCTCTCGGAATGATGGTTTTAGTCTTGGACCTCATGTTTTTGAAAACCTGCTTCGAAATTCTACTTCTTTGAAAGAACTTTCGCTTGAAGGTGTTGATATCTCTTCAGCTTTACCTACTTATCTTAATTTCTCTTCTTCCTTGAAATTACTAAATCTTCGTTCTTGTGGATTGCAAGGTAAAATTCCTCATAACATATTCGATCTTCGATCATTGGAAACACTTGACTTGTCGGGAAATAGTTTCATAGGCCATATCCCTTCAAAAATCTCACTTCTTCCAAAATTGGTTTCCCTTGATCTCTCTAGGAATTGGAATGATGGGCTTGGGCTTGGGCTTGATATCCAACCTCATATTCTTAACACCCTTCTTGAAAATTCTACTCTTTTGAGAGACATTTCATTCGATTGGGTTGATATAGGTTTGGTTTTACCCGCACATCTTAATGTCTCTTCTTCCTTGAAATCACTACATCTCAGTTCTACCAGCTTGCACAATATTGCTTAGTTAATAGTTGAACTTACATTTGTGAAAGCTACTGGATTATGATGTATGGTGGGAATGACATGAAAACATGTGTAAGGTATATTTACAATTACGCTTGGCCACCGTAATTATAAATATAAGTTGTACATGTAGACGTGTGATAATCATGATTAGATCACTATGAAACTATTTCTTAACTTTAAAAAGTGAATTGAATAAAAAAATATTTTGTGTGGGATGAAATTATCATGGATTTGGTGACCGTCCTACGATAACATTGAGAAAGAATGATGAATCTGGGTCGTGATAGATCGTTATGCGAAATCAGCTCATTTCTTAGCTACTCATGAAACGTACTCCGCTAATCGGTTGACATAAATATTTCAGAGATTGTTAGGCTTCATGGCACTCATTTGTAAATTGTTTCGAATACATATCCTTATTTTACTTTGTAGTTTTGGAAGAGACTTCATAAAGATTTTTGGTACGAAACTGAAACACAACATTACGTATTATCTACACATAGATGGTGAGGAAGGACCATTCAGACATCAGAGGATTGGTTGAGCGCTTGTGCTTTAAAGTGAACGTAAAATTTTGACGACTATCTTCGAATTATTGAGTTTTCATATAATAACAGCTAGCATTAAAGTATTGGTATGGTACCATATGAAATATCATATGCGCAAAAATGTAGAGCTCTTATTTGTTATAAATGATCCCCTTACATATTGGTCTAAAGATTAAATCCAATTTTTGTTGATTTTAGAGACGAAATCATTATTTTAGGGGGATATATTGTAATAATTGGGAATAAAAATAATATGGTTAAATGTACAAGTTCATTGATTTCGGGGACGAAATCATTTTTAGGGTGATATGTTATAATAACCAGAAATTTAATTCTATGGTTAGATTATAATTGAGTTCATTGATTTCGGGGACGAAATCATTTTTAGTGGGATATGTTATAATAACCCGAATTAAAACTATATGGTTACCTCTTATTCTTTGATTTCGGGGACGAAATCATTTTTAGTGGGATATGTTATAATAACCCGTAATTATATGTAACGTATTGTATTTTAAATATAGTAGTCGTAACAATATAATAATAAAATGAGGTACGTAATATATATGTTTATAACGGTGATCTTTAAATTAATTAAATATTTAATGTGAGTTAACTTTATAAAGTGAATCTGTGAGTTAACTAAATTGAAATTCCGTTGGGCTAAATTGAAGAGGTCAACAATCAAATAACTCAAATTCCGTTTTTGAAGGGGATGACTTCCGTATTATCAGTCACAAAGATTTCCTTATAAGCAAGTCTTATCTACTAAATCATTTATTCACAAAGACAATATAAAATTAATCCTATGATCACTCTCAATAACACTAAGAAAGAGGACGATCGTTTACTCGTGCAAAGGAGACTTCATGAGTTTATCGGCACAAGCGAATCGATTTCGATTAGAGGTAATTCTTGACCCAACTCTTTTGTTAACCATGTATCAAACGTTTTTATCTCTTAATTACTCTATTTGAGCATTTTATTGAGTTTAGAGTGATGTTAGACCGCGTTAACGTTACCGGTTACATATAGTGATTAAACGCAAAGTTCCGAGTTCTAATATTGGTGATTCTGTTGCAAACATGGATTTAAAACCCATGTCATGAATACGTTTATATTCTTAGACTAAATTAATATGATCTTTTTAATGTAACAAAGCTAAACAATAAAGAAAATGTCGATGAATTTTAAGAAAAACAAAACTGCAATATGAAGTGATCAAGAAGATGAATACATGGGAATTTTTGATAACTTTCATATTGGCCCCTGAACTATTAGAAGATTATAAAATAAATTCTAAGTATGAATTAATTACAATTTACTCCCTGAAGTACTTATATCATCTAAAACACTTAAGTCTTAAAACGGAAAATTCATTTGGTACATGCGTTAAGTTGATTTTAAATAATGCCATTTTAAGATGCATTGTTCATCAATTAAATGGGGAAAGTTTTATTAATAAAGGTTAGAGAAATTAAAAGGTTAATTAGATATGGGACATATGATATCGCAGAAAATAAGATTATTAAAACTAGTTGAATATTATATGTAGACTTCGTTGATGATTGCGGAAGATCTTTTTTTGACCTTGAGAGTTTAGATCGGTGCTTAGACTCTTATTCAGGTACGGATGTCCGTATTCTTCTTTCAGCGTTATCTTGACATAGTTTGTTGATATCCTTGTGTTCTTTTGATATCCTTGTGGTTCAGTTGATATCTAGATATATATTTGTGTGATCTAATTCCCTTATTTGAGCTAAATGGTTTGAACAAAAGTGTTATTTGAGATTTGATAAATTGTGGAAACTTTTGAGAAACTTGTGTGAAAAATGATCTTTGATAAACTTGGGGAATTCATTATTGCGAACTACCTTTGATTCATTTGATTTAGGTTCCATATGTATGGTGGACATACTCTGGTGTGTGGTTGGTTTATATGTTCACTGTGCGCCCATAGAACTCAAGAGTTTTGTAGACCGGAGATAACTATACCGAGTCAGCTTCCTGTGGAGGACCACAGGGGCGTCATTGCGGCACCAATGACGTCGCACTATCCGTGGCGGTGGGATTAGTCCACGGCGTCTCCCCTTTGTTGATATTATGTGATTGTGTGATTATGCTCGTGGAGAGCTTTTGATTTATGCTCGCGGGAGAGCTTTTGGATTATTTGGGAGGCGTATGGATGCATCCTAGGCTATGTTATGTTATGATATGATATGATTTGTGTAGAGCGGTCGTGTTGTGTAGTGCCATACACACCTTTCGATTAGGGGATACGTACACCTGGAGTCGCGACCAGTGTGTTATTGCGAGATATGATATATTGTGAGATATGATATTTGGCACTGGTGTGGTGCAGTTTGGATATTTTGTTTGTAGGGTACTCGGTATAAAAATAACCCAACCCCTCGTTGCTTCAGCCTTTATTTCATTTGTTACTCTGGTGTAAGGGTGGTGTTACTCGAAGGATGAATTTTAGAAAATTAAATTATTTATTTCGTTTCATTCTCATTATAAAATATTAAAACTTTTACTGTTTACTTCTGTTATCATCCGCACACTGAGCAATTAGCTCAGCCGCATATCTTTTGATCATGCGGCAGGTACTCTGGGTAATTTGGGATGAGTGCGAGAGCTTCAAGACTTGGACTCGTCATAGAACCATCATTTATTTCAGTTTGGAGTTTTATTTAAGTTTTCATTTAATATACATTATCTGTCATTTATTATTAAAAGAATTTATTAAGTACATTTATTATTTAGCAATAAATGTGACCTCTCGTTTCGTTATTGGAATGGGGGTGTTACATTCCTCCACCATGTTGACATTAGATGGAACAACAATTTCTTTGCCCTTTCCCTTGTCATTTTCTTGTACCCTTAGACACTCCTCTATGCGCAAATGACTACCCAATTGAACCAGAGTCAATTCTTCCTTCATATGCTTCAAATTATGCTTGAAGTCTTTCCATGAAGGGCAATTTATCGATTATACATGAAACTTGGATTGATTCATCCATTTTCATTTCATGTTGTGCAAATTGTCCAAGTATCCGAAGGCATTCATGGTAATGTTCCATAACAGAACGAGAATCAACCATCTTGTAATTATTAAAATTACTAACAAGAAACTTCTTTGAAGAAGCATCTTCAGCCATGTACTTGGACTCCAAAGAATTTTATAAATCCTTTGCAGATTCGAAGTTTTGATAAATGTCAAATAGTGAATCAGACATACCGTTTAAGATGTGACCACGACAAATGAAGACATCGTTCTGCCACTTGCATCTCTTACGAGTTTGATCCAACGTTTCCTCTTCCTGTGCCTCTGAACAAGGTGTACTCAGAACATAAACAACTTTCAAAGTTGTCAACAAGAACTTCATCTTTTTCTGCCATCACCTAAAATCAACCCCATCAAATTTGTCAAGTTTTGCAAACTTGGAAGTCATGTTCTTCATAGATTCGGCCATTGAATCAACGAAATAATTACTTTTGATTGTTGGTAAATAACTTTGTGTAACAGGGTAAAATAATCAATAACCGGATATCTCAATGAATCATGGTATCACTTTCCAAAAGTAATTATTCGACCCTTATTGCCTTGGGTTACACGAATATCACTTTGGGATAATTCAAAGAGTTTGTTCTTGATATTTGGCAAATACGAGAACCTGTTTGCAATGAGTGTTTCTTGTTTTTGGTATGTATTTTCTCATGTAAAAATCTTTGCACCCAAAATTCACTTTAATATATAAACTCTCGTTGGATTCAGGGGCGGATGTAGTGTATTAGGTGGGGGGTCCTGGGCCCCCAGTGACTTCTAGCCCATAAGTATATTTTTCTCCAAGCCCATCAAAAAGCCCCAATTAAAAACTAGTTGGACCCCCCAATTTCAAGATAATATTTGTTGCTGCCCTTAGATTTTTAGCTTAATATAGACCTTATTATTTATAACATCTACTTGGACTATTTTTTTTTCTTTCCTAGCGATGTGGGATAACCCACGTTCAAATGTTCAATCCCTTGTTAATTTTATACCAAACCTTGTTACACCTTTTAATTATCAAACATCTTTTTATTCTTTTTGCACAATTTTATTATACAATTTTTTACCCCCAATATCTTTCTTTATGTAATATGTAATACATAGACTACATTACTTAAGGATATGTCTAAGGTTGTGTAAATAAAAATCTTTTAAGTTAATTTTAATGCTTAATTCAGCTATAATTTAGTGTTATTTACTTCGTTTCATGTAAAAAAATATCAACACGTTAATGAAGTGACTTACACACATACTTCAAGCACGTAATTGTTTGATATCTTTATTTTGTTAACTATATCCGGCCCGTTTTTAGCCGTTAGCTAACCCATTTATAATGCCCTTTATAAAGTCTATGGCCCCTCACGAATCAAATTCCTGGATCCGCCACTGGTTGGATTTAAACCAACATAGAGACTTCATTGTTGGAACTAACATTAAAATATCATTATATGTGGAACTAATATCATATTGGCATTATAAGTATTACTAACACCAAATTGACATTATATGTATAACTAACGTCAAAATGGCTTCATATTTAACTAACATCGAAATGGGTTGATATGTTAAACGACTAACACTAATATGGCATTTTGTTATATTTTATACTAGTAAAACACATTTTTATTAGTACCAAAAAAACATATCTAAATTAAGTAATTTAGATACAAATAAAATAAAATCAGTTTTGGGTCCGGTATGTCATTCACTTAATGGATGTACACTCCGTACCTCCAAACCCATTTCCAAGTGACATAAACATATCCTCAATTACACTAAATTAATAATAACATTAGGAAGGAAATACTCACTCCTTCCCGATTCTATTGTCCAGTATTCCTTTTTGGGATGTCCCAATTTAATTGTCCACTTCCATATATAGATAAGAATAATGAAATAAAGTTCATTTTTGCCCATAATTTATATATGTAAGACAAAAAGGTAGGTACAAAGTAAAGGGTAAAACTGTTTTCTTACCAAAAAGTAAGAGAGATTGTGATATTTTCTTAAACTGCGTGTTTTTTGTATGGGGACAATAAAATTGGGACGGAGGGAGTACTTACGATTGTTAAACTATCGGAGTATTTGAATGTAGAGATTAATTAAAGATGTTGTTAGCATTGTTGATGGTGAGATAATAGGTTAGTGGTAAATCATAGATGAATGAATTGAAGATATATATGAGATGAATTTGTGTTGTAACTAGACTGTGTGAGTTAATAGTTAACCACAAATTTCGAGTATGGTTTTTTAATTAAATAAATCAAAATTATAGTGTTAATATTAATTTTAATGTTAACTAGATCATAACCCGCCAAATTTGCGGACGAGATCATTATACCTTTTTCAAATTATTATTAGTTTACAATAATTAATTTGTGTGTGATTATGTTAAACTTGTTGCGATCTTATCACCAAAAGCTGCACAAATATAAGTGCATAAATGAAAACAGGAATAATATTCGGCATGTACTGTAACATCAACATGTTAGCTTTGTGAATGAAAACATTAAAGTATGAATGAAAAAGGTGATCGAATCACGTTGTCTGGCAAATAAAAATTGTCAATATAAATAACTGTAATTTAGTAATGCAATACAAAGTAACAATAGGATAGTTATGACAAATCAAACTTCATAACTTTGAACGATAATTGATTTGCTTATACAATACATGAAGCACGTAGTCTTTTACCGCTTCCAAGTTGCCCATTGCGTTGGACTTCTGATACATACATGTATGTGAACAATTATGGGCAATTGGTCGAAGATATGAGAGTATCCCAAATCATTGTTTATGAAATAGACTCCTGCAATCTTGTAACTCTCTGAAGTAACACTTTTTCATCAATATTGATTTTATTTAGAAAACACTGTATTTTCTTGTGTTTATTATTTGAAGTTTCTATTTGTTTCTCAATTAACTATTTATAATGTGAAAAAAAAAATAGGTACGCAAAAAAATATGTACCTGTTTAACATGGCTATGCAACCACTATGAATAATCAGAGCCATGTTAGTTTTCTAAGAGAACAGATCATAAGCGTTGCATATTAGGATGCATTAAGTGGAAAGTAAATCACCTTTGTAGTCCACTTCGAAAATGTTGACTTTAAGTGAGGAAAAGAAGTCACTCTAGGAGTCTAGGCCATGTATCTTAGTTATTTTTGAGTTGTCAATATTACAATAGATAGGCAGAGTGAACGTAATTTTAAGAGATAGCCGACACCTATATTGTTATGTGAAATATCATCTTTAGTTGTTGTGATAGTAACTGTGATGGTTAAGTTTATCCATGATCCTGCCATTATGACAGGATGACCAAATGGTCTTTGAAATAACTTATGTGGTATGATCTAGGGGTGTTCATGGACGGTTAACCGGAGTCTCGGTTAACCGGAGACCAGTTAACCGGAGTCTCGGTTCGTCATATTCTTGAACCTAAACTGAAATCGAAAAATTCGGTTAACCGGGAATCGGTTAACCGATTTTTCGGTTCGGTTAATCGGTTAACCAAATTAACCATTTATTAATCAATACTTATTTAAAAAGTAATTAATAACACATTAATATACATTCATTAATAAGTGTTTGCTATATTTCAAATATTTTGATAGTAAAAGTATCAAACGATAACCATTTTACTCTTTATAATTGTGTATTAATGTTATACATACGTTATTCGTTCGAATATAATTAGAACTAAGTGGTTATATTTACCATATTAGGTCAATATTAAGTTAGTAAATTACATTAAAATGAGTGGAAAAGAAATATAAATGATTAATTCAAAATACATGTGTAAATATCCATATATAAATATAACATATACACTGTATATACATACATTAAAAATTACATATAAATTTTTTGGTTTTTTCGGTTAACCGTTTATTATGTGTATTCCAAAATCATGAACCGAAACCGAAAAACCGAAAAAAGCCGGTTCAGTTAACCGAAACCAAAAAACGAAAAAAATCGGATCGGTTAACCAAAATTCGGTTCAATTCAACTGGTTTTCGGTTCAGTTTTGCGGTTTCGGAATATTTTTAACACCCCTAGTATGATCTATTGGTAAGAATCATCTATGCTTGGTACTCTTTGACGTTCAAGGATAAATTGCTTGAAACAACTTATGTTTTGACTTATTGAAGTCTTTCTTTTTCAACTTCGACATTAAATATTTTTGTCAATGTTATATAACACTTGATGAAAATTATAACAATGAAAATACATTTAAAACTCAATCCATTCATATATTTTGCATCAAGTAATATTAACACACAAAAAAAATTAAGGTCAAAGTTGAAAATAAAGACTTCACAAAGTCAAAACAGAACAATCATTTTGGGACGGGGGAGTATATATTATTAGTTGGCAATTGTATTGTATATAAGTACGTTTCTTTTAACAGTTTCATTTAAATTCAAACTTTTAATTGAACAATTGACAAAATCAAATGTCGAAATCCGCATTGTTGCGGGTCCTCATATAGTTAGTAAATATAATATAAAATAAAATAAAGATATGTATAGATCGATCAAAATAATTGAGTTGATCAAATTAGAAAAAAGCATACTACGCATTTGTATTATAGCTTTAGATAAGTGATTATTTGGCCCTTATATTCTTGACTTATGCACTTTCAACCCTTGTACTTCACATGAACTGCTCTGAAAGTCTTCCATCTTTTACTCTTGACCAAAGATCCACTATAGCTTTAAACTCTTGCATCCAGAATCCATATAACGATTTAATTCTCAATAATAAACCTGCACAAACCAGATTTAATCCTTTAGAGACATTAATGTTTTATAATTGGTCATGTTTCCAGATACATATGAAGTCGCAATTTAAGTAGTTTAGGCTAGGCAACTTGTCATGTTTCCTGCTACATATGATGTTGCAATTTAATTGTAGTACTATATAAATGTCATATAGTTTACGGTGTAAGGGTTACCTTTTCTAACAAGAGAAAACTCCATTAATCATACCTGTGGTTTGCACACATTTTCACAGATCATACCCGAACTTTTTTTTCAGGTTTTCGATACCCTAACTTTCAAAATTGCTCGCAAATGGTACCTCCGTCTATTTTTGTCGTTAAGTTTTACCATGTGATTTGCACGGAGGTATCATTTACGAGCAATTTTGAAACTTATGGTTATCATTTACGAGCAATTTTGAAAGTTAGGGTATTGAAAATTGACGGAATTGGTAAAACTTAACGACAAAAATAGACGGAGTTGGACGGAGGTACCATTTGCGAGCAATTTTGAAAGTTAGGGTATCGAAAACCTGGAAAAAAAAGTTCGGGTATGATCTGCGAAAATGTATGCAAACCACAGGTATGATATATGGAATTTTCTCTTTCTAACAACTAAATCTTCATAACTGGAGATCATGGCACATCCCATATATCCTTAAAGTGCACTCTTCGCTGTAAATTTTCTTGTAGGATCCATGAGAATGTATGAAACAAAGTGACCTTAAAAGAATCTGTAACCGAAACTTCCATAGCTTATCAGCATGCAAAAGACGAATAAATTTAACTAACTTTTATCCGTAAAACCTCCTGAATCATTGTATTCAATAGTTTTTTTTTTCTTTTTTGAACAAACAACACGTAAGTTTCATAGACTAAAACAATGAATACATTGTAGTATACACAATACTTTCCAATACTCAATCTCAATGATCCACGAGTAGTTAAATGTACTGACATCCTCAAACCTGTTACTCATTATTTACCAGATTGTTATCTCAAACCAATGCAATTACGTCAACTGGATTATACCACCCGTATAATCCATATTAAGATTATTACTGAAACAACTTTTTTTATCATATTGGACATAGAAACAGTCCCATTTTGACCCATACCAAGACTCACCTATTTTGTCTTGTAACCCAACCCGTGAGCTACCCATTTTGCCAGTTTCAAATTATATGGTCAAAAATCGGATTTAAATCTTCAAATGTAAAAGAGTATTTGACTATGTACTCTTTGAGAATATCAAGTTCATGCCTACGAACTATCCGAGTGTACAACTACACGTCGCACCAAAAAACATACATTAATCCGATTTAAGGGTCCCGTATACCATTAAAATGTAAGCTTACAAGCTTACAAAATATCATCTAAAGATTATAGGAAAATTAAAATGAACCCAGGGAATTTGAAGCAGGTATATTATCAAATATGATGCACATGAAAGACCAAACTGGTGGCTGTGATAAAGACACGTACCTCATGATACTTTTACCATGCTTGTTCGCACACTTTGCTATAGTCAATTCTAACTTTTGCATTACTTTCAAGAGCTCGAAAACATAAAAAATTGATTTTGGTCGGCTTTTAAGCTAATGTTTTTTTACCTGGTTGATAAAACACTTTGCACACTTTTAAGCTCATGATACTTTTACCATACTTGTTCGCACACTTTGCTATAGTCAATTCTAACTTCTGCATTACTTTCAAGAGCTCGAAAACATAAAAAATTGATTTTGGTCGGCTTTTAAGCTAATGTTTTTTTACCTGGTTGATGAAACACAACCCAAACCAACCCATCCATAAGCAATTGGGTCAAATTGCCACTTTGAGATACTTCAAAGTAAAAATTTTAAAAGCAAGATGTTACCTAAACACAAAGGACCAAGTGGTTTGATACCGAAAAGTAACAGGTAAGTTATGTCAAGATGGGAATGAATAGAACAATCCAGGAATCCACCCGAATCAGTCTATGACGCCACTAACGACTCCCCAATCGCTAGATAAGTCAAGATAATCTCGCCACTCAAAGGAATCCTCCAAAGAGATAAGAGAAATATAAAAGTATGAGAAAACACTCAATTAATCATTAATCAAAAGCTGCCCCTTACATCCAACTTGTTCTCTGTTTATAAGAGAATATCAAACAAATGAAAAGTCCTAGAAAATGAAAAGCAAAGAAAACGTCTAAGGCATTGTTGCTAATTATTGAAGTCTTAAAGACTCATTTATTCTAAAACTTAATAACTAATAATCCCAGCTTTTAACAAGCTTAAAGGTACTATTTATTTAGAAGATTAAAACTGAAAACTCCATAAATCTTTACTTGCCATTTGATTCTTCCAATAACTCCAACTTAATTATTCAGCATTGAAGACGAACCAACCAAAAGGGAACTAGACACGAACGTTTTTTGACCACAAAATAAACCATGTATCCCATGTAGTGTTAAACCATTATCTTTAGGTTCAACATTAATTGAATCAGCATCATCCTCCCCAGGTTGAAAAAAACTCGTCCCCGAGTCCATAGTATCATCTTCTAAATATGGAGATAAATCACCCACGTTGAATGTGGCTGAAACTCCATAGTCTCCTGGCAAGTCAACCTTGTAAGCATTGTCATTTACCTTTTCTACAATCTTAAATGGTCCATCTGCCCGTGGTTGAAGTTTTGGGTATTTGCGGTTTGGAAACCGTTCTTTCCTAAGGTGAATCCACACCATGTCACCGACTTGAAAAACAACTCTTTTCCTGTGTTTGTTGGCACGTTGAGCATACCGTTTTGTGTGCTTGACAATGGTGTCATGAACCTGCTCATGAAGTTTCTTGATGTACTTTGCACGCTCATCAGCCTCTCCACTAAATTGCACATCAGTTTTTAGAGGAACAAGATCCAAAGGAGTAATAGGATTCATACCATATACAATTTGAAAAGGAGAGCGACCCGTGGATTGATTAATGGAGCGATTGTAAGCAAACTCAGCTTGAGGAAGCATTAAATCCCACCTGGTCATATGCTTTTTGATAAGTACTCTTAGTAAAACTCCAAGACTTCGATTAACGACTTCAGTTTGGCCATCTGTTTGGGGGTGATGGGAGGTGCTGAATTGGAGTCTCGTACCCATTTTCCTCCATAAGGTCTTCCAAAAATGACTAACGAACTTGACATCCCGATCCGAAGTGATTGTTTTTGGAACTCCATGTAACTTGACTACTTCACTGAAATATAGATCAGCAACATGGGTTGCATCAAGGGTCTTCTTACAGGCTACAAAATGAGCCATTTTAGAAAATCGATCGACAACCACCATGATAGAATCTTTCCCTCGTTGAGTCCTAGGTAACCCAAGGACAAAATCCATACTAACATCTTCCCATGGTTGTGTAGGAACAGGCAATGGCATATATAATCCCGCATTACTTCCGTGCAATTTAGCTTTCTTACAAACTTCACATCTTGCAACAATTCTGCTTACGTCTTTCACTAAATGGGGCCAAAAGAAATTTTCTTGCACCAATGAATATGTTTTGTCACGACCAAAATGACCTGCCAATCCTCCACCATGAGCCTCACGAATGATTGCTTCTCGTAATGATCCTTTGGGTACACAAAGTTGTACTCCTTTGTATAAAAAACCATCATGAATCACAAAGTCTTTATGAGCTCCCTTTTGACATAACTTCCAAATCTGTCCAAAATCAAGATCATCGACGTACATTGTCTTAACATTCTCGAAACCAAGCACCTTTGCATGCATTACGTTTAACAATAAGTGACGTCTACTCAAAGCATCAGCTACACAATTAGTCTTTCCAGATTTATGCTTGATTGTAAAGTTGAATGACTGGATAAACTCCACCCACTTTGCATGCCGAGGATTGAGTTTGTGTTGGGAATTCAAGTACTTTAGTGCTTCATGATCTGTGAAAAGAACAAACTCGTTAGGTAAAAGATAGTGACTCCAATGCCTCAATGCCCGCACCAAAGCATAAAACTCTTTGTCATATGTTGTGTATTTTCGCCTTGCATCATTGAGTTTTTCACTAAAATAAGAAACGGGTCTTCCTTCTTGACTTAACACTGCCCCAATTCCCACTCCAGAAGCATCACACTCAACTTGGAAGACTAAATTAAAATTGGGTAGTACCAAAACAGGAGCCCCCATTAGTTTCTGCTTGATTTCTTCAAAACTAGCTTGTGCTTTTTCATTCCAAGTAAACTGTCCACCTTTTAAACACTCGGTAATTGGTGCGACCAAAGTACTAAAATTCTTCACAAACCTCCTATAGAATGATACCATACCATGAAAACTTCTAACATCAAATAGTGACTTTGGGGCAGGCCAAGATGCGATCGCTTCCACTTTGCTTTCATCAACCTTGATGCCCTCTTTCGAAACAACAAATCCGAGGAACACAACACTATCCGTAACAAATGAACACTTCTTGAAATTAATAAAAAGTTTTTGAGCCTTCAAGAGATCAAAAACTTGACGTAGATGCTTCATATGGTCTTCTAAATTCTGGCTATAAACCAAAATATCATCAAAGTATACTACCACAAATTTCCCCATGAAAGGATTAAAAACATGTGTCATAAGCCTCATGAAAGTACTTGGTGCATTTGAAAGACCAAAAGGCATAACTAACCACTCGTATAGACCGTGTTGAGTTTTAAAAGCTGTTTTCCATTCATCTCCTTCTTGCATTCGAATTTGATGATAACCGCTCCTTAAATCAATCTTTGAAAATGTTGTAGCATCATTAAGTTGATCTAAGAGGTCATCAAGTCTAGGTATCGGAAACCTATACTTGATCGTTATTTTGTTAATGGCACGACTATCCACACACATTCTCCAACTCCCATCTTTCTTTGGTACCAAGAGGGCTGGAACTGAACAAGGACTGAGACTTTCACGAATAAAACCTTTTTTCAGCAACTCTTCTACTTGTCTTTGCATCTCTAGTTGTTGAGTCGGGTTAAGCCTATAAGTAGGCTTGTTTGGCAAAGTGGCTCCTGGAATCAAATCAATTCGATGCTCAATCCCACGAATTGGTGGTAAACCATTAGGTATCTCTTCGGGCATAAGGCTTGCGTATTCATCTAGAAGTGGTTTGACAACATCAGAATGATGGGTCGATATTTCATTTATTTGTTTTACCACCAGATACAATAAAAACTCTCCTTCTTCTAAAGCATTCTCCACTTGAGCTTTACTTAAAAGGATTGATCCTTCATCTTTATTTTCTTTAGGAAGTACCTGAGGCTTCATTGGAACTAAAATTATTCGCTTTCCACCCATATTGAAAGAATACGTGTTTTTGAAACCATCATGCACGACTTTTCTATCAAATTGCCATGGTCTCCCAAGTAACAGATGACAAGCATCCATAGCAACAACATCACACCACACTTGATCTTGATAAAGTTTCCCTATAGAAAAGGAAATCATACATCTCTTCAAAACTGAAACACCACTTCCATTGTTGAACCATTGAATCTTGTAAGGCTTTGGATGAGGCTCGGTTTTTAAACAAAGTTTTGACACCATCTCCTCTGAAACAACATTGGTACAACTTCCACTATCAATAATAACATTACACACTCGACCATGAGATGTGCAACGCGTTTGGAAGATATTCTCTCTTAACCATTCTTCATCTGGACATATGCTAGCCTTTAGCAAACGCCTTATGACAAGATTCAGCCCCACATCTCCATGTTCCTCTTGTTCTTCTAATACTACAACGGGTTCCTCTTCTTTTTCATCCTCAACTACCGTGTCACCAACGATTGTGATGGTGCGTTTGTTAGGACAATCAGAAGCTATGTGACCAAAACCTTGGCACTTGAAACACTTTCTTGGGACAGTCGTATTAGTCACCTGTTTAGGTGTTGAACCCATTGACTTGGTGTCTGTTGAAGATGTTTTATTTGCTGACGAAGATGATGTGCTTCCTTTAAAATGACTACTGCTTCCGCTTTTTGAAGGAAACTTTCGTGTCTCCTTTTTTTGTTGTTCAACAGTAAACGCCATTTTGCGAACATCGTTAAATGTCCAATATGGTTGCAGCTTGATCAAATCAGCAATCTCCTTGTTTAGACCACCAAGATACCTAGCAATTGTTTGCTCTTCAGGTTCTGAAATGTCACATTTAAGCATAAGATGCTCGAATTCTCGAGTGTAGTCTTCGACAGACAAGTCCAACTGCTTGAGGTTGTAACTCTTCAAGTAATTATCTTGTCTATAATTGTCAGGCAAAAATCTTTTTTTTAGTTCCTTTCTCATTTTATCCCATGACTGAATGGGACGCCTATGCTCACGAACCCTTTCTCTTTTCAAATTCTCCCACCAAAGAGAAGCATATCCCTTTAGCTTAATTGCTACCAGTTTAACCTTTTTTTCTTCCGTAAAATCTTTATACTCAAAAATTCTGTCAACCGTATGAAGCCAATCAATAAAAGAATCACCATGAAAACGACCATCAAACTCAGGAAGTTCAACCTTCACGTGGTTGTCTTGATGATAAGCTTGATCTCTTCTCCTAGGTCTTCGATCTTCATTATGAAAAGGATTGAAATCCTCCTCATCAGAATCTGACTCACTGGCTTCGTCTTCACTACTAGGAGCTGTTTGCAACCGTGCTACTTGTTCTTGTAGTTGTTGCACTTGCCTCCTTAGTTCATCCATCTCTATATCTCTAATGTCTCTCTCACGAACTTGTCGACGAGGAGGCATGATCGGAACTTTCTCTGATACCAAAAATGATACCGAAAAGTAACAGGTAAGTTATGTCAAGATGGGAATGAATAGAACAATCCAGGAATCCACCCGAATCAGTCTATGACGCCACTAACGACTCCCCAATCGCTAGATAAGTCAAGATAATCTCGCCACTCAAAGGAATCCTCCAAAGAGATAAGAGAAATATAAAAGTATGAGAAAACACTCAATTAATCATTAATCAAAAGCTGCCCCTTACATCCAACTTGTTCTCTGTTTATAAGAGAATATCAAACAAATGAAAAGTCCTAGAAAATGAAAAGCAAAGAAAACGTCTAAGGCATTGTTGCTAATTATTGAAGTCTTAAAGACTCATTTATTCTAAAACTTAATAACTAATAATCCCAGCTTTTAACAAGCTTAAAGGTACTATTTATTTAGAAGATTAAAACTGAAAACTCCATAAATCTTTACTTGCCATTTGATTCTTCCAATAACTCCAACTTAATTATTCAGCATTGAAGACGAACCAACCAAAAGGGAACTAGACACGAACGTTTTTTGACCACAAAATAAACCATGTATCCCATGTAGTGTTAAACCATTATCTTTAGGTTCAACATTAATTGAATCAGCATCATGGTTCAGCAATGATGTGCTCTTGAATAGTGGCAAGAGTTGACCTCCTTTCTGTTGATACATATTGCAAGGCAAGATCGCATAACCTATTTAAATGTGTGAGCAAGAAATTCATAAAATATCAACTAAAACACATCAGAAATTCATAAAATATTAGTTATATCAATTCAAACCCAGCATCAACATCTTCATTATTTAAATTTCGGAAAAGCCAACAAAGGATTAAGAACTACCGCAGCAAATTACAGTATACTGAATAATATATAACCAACATCAAACAAACCATAACTTTTGTTGAATTCCAGAATCCGAAAAGAAAATATAAAATATAAAATATAAAAAGAAAAAGAAAAGATTTTAATATATTAATGGTAAAGCTTATAACCAAATGGATTGTACCTGATAGCGTTTCTGATTGCAGGAAAGTTTGAAATTCACAGATCATTCCAGTTTCTAATGGCCAAAAACAACTGATTGTACCTTATAGCTTAATAACTGTAGTAAATAATGAAGCTCAAAACACCAATCATATTTCAACAGGAGATCTTACGTGAAGAAATCGGTGACAAAATTGCTTCACCATGGCCAGGTTCATTTGAAGAGTGCAAATGAGTAATTGATTTAGTTTCCAAACGGTAAAAAATGAAAGTGTTTCAGGGCCACATGAAGTAGCAACTTTAAGTTATTGTGGGTCTATTCCTTCATCTGAATATTTATCTTTGTGCCTTTCATGTACAATGTTTATATTAGATCATGGTATCTGAGGTTTATCCAAAGAAAATCAGTGTTAATACGATAACCTCATTGCTATGCTACACAAGTAACATAAATAGATAATTTTGACTTTTATTTAATTCACTAAATGTTTATATAAAACAACATAAATAGACAAGGGCAGTGAGATGTGGATCTTGCTCAGGTCCTTAGCAGCAGAATCTGATAGGGCTTTTCAAGGTGGCCCACCTGAGCCTTTGTTGTACCAAGATGCTTCTGTAATGTTTGAGGATGGAGTGGATATGGATGAAACAGATATTCCGATACTCAACCAATATACTCGCATGCTTGACTGGTTTACGGTGGATCTTGAAGGCGAACATTCTGCTATGGATGGTCAAATACTCGAAGAACACACGGAATATGTAGTATATGCCATTCACAGGGTATCAACTTTTAATATCTTAGCATAAAGCACCTATTCACTTGGAGACTGAATGTAGATCTCAAAATTCCAGAAACAACACCCTATTATGTTAAACAGATTGAGAAATATGCAGTATCGATTTTCGCAAGTAAGTTTGAAGTATCTGCCTCTGCTTGTAGATCCTGGATCAATATAAAGAATCTCGAGATGCTCGTGCAAAAGAAGGTGCTGATGAATCTAGTAGTCTGCCTAATAGTGTCATATTGGTTGGCCATTCTATGGGTGGTTTTGTTGCTAGAGCTGCAGTTGTGCACCCTAATTTGAGAAAGTCAGCTGTTGAAACTGTTCTTACACTATCAACTCCGCATCAGTGAGTTCTTTTGGGCTTTCTAAATTATAGTGCGTGTAAAACCTTACCACATATTTGTACTGTAATTTTTCTTTAATTTTGTTCCAGGTCACCTCCTGTGGCACTGCAACCATCATTGGGTCATTATTATGAATACATAAATCAGAAATGGAGAAATGGTTACGAGGTCCAAATTTCCAGAACAGGAACCCACTCTTTCAGTCCTCAACTATCACGAGTGATTGTTATCTCCATTTCCGGGGGTGGTAATGATTATCAGGTGATTATATGATTTGACACATTTTTTCGCCTATCTGGATATAAGTGATATTAGTTCCAAGCTTCATTATAAACATAAGATGGTCTCCTGTATTGTACCTTGAATGACTATGAGATGAATGATGGTGTAGTCCCTGTGAATTCATGATTAATAGGCTTCAATTCAACCAAATAGAAAACATGAACTTTTGCTAGTACTAATAAGCTAACTTATTGTGCACAAAACTTCTATCACAAACACCATTTTGCTTTTACTTGGCTTGACTGCATTAGGATGTTTCCTTCCTGATACATCCAAGATTATATTTTCTCCTTATGCGGGGTGTTCATTTGCTGTGCAAGCAGTTGGATTAATGGTATCATAGATTTTTGCTTTATGGATTGTAATATTTTGAATGGGTCACCTGCTTAACAAAGTGATTGTTAACGAAGTTAGGCTTATGTATGTAAGCCTGCTACGTCTGGTAGTTTTAGTGTGTGGCATGATAACAGAACCAGTAGGTGATAATAAGTTAGCTAATTAGTTAGACCCTCCATGTTTTAAGGTACATGGTGACATGTAGCGTGGTGAATTCATTGTGATGCGTGGAATACACTGTTCTTCCTTGCAATAAGTACACATTTCATCAACTTTATTGCTATTTGGCCTGGGCAAAACTGCTTGGTGGTTTGTTATGTTTGTTGGGAGACAATATTCCATTGATTACTTTACCATCTAAAGCTTCTTGTTTGTTATCTTCCGAGTGACCAAGCCGCTGCTATTGCCTTTTGATTCTTTTATGCTGTCATTGTTCCTTTTAGTTCCTCTGTTCTTGGTGTAATTACGTTAAATTATATATCCACACAAAAGCTATATTAATTACCATACTTGCAGCGCCATTGACTCCAAATCATGTTTCAAATTTAGATAAGGTCAAAGCTGGAATCTGTTGATGGTTGATGCCAGCCGAACGGTCGGTCTTTAGGAATCGCTTCCTGTCGTTGTGAGCCTCCCGCTTGGCAGGATCAGTGGGTTTTAAAATTTGTATTTGCGGGGCCTAAGTATACTCAATCACTATGGATGTACAGTGATAAGTATGACCTAGGGTCGTTCTCTGAATTAGTGTATTATGGATCTTGGACGTAGGAGATGATCTATCAAACTAGTAATGGTTTTAAAAGATAGTTGGAGGTTTTTGTTTGGTTTTTGTTATACTTAGGCAGAAAATTTACATAAAGCAAAAATAAAATATAGGTAGTTAGCAGATAATCTAGAGGAGGTGTTTGCTATGACTTCGGTAGCCTTCTTAACTGGGATGATGTGTGAGATATAAACTGGTCTTAAAGGATTTGTATTTTGTTCATTTCGAGTATTAGTGGAGTAAGCACTAGTTCCCTACTGATAGATTTCTCGATCAGTATGTCACTAAGCAACTAGGCTATCGTGATTCTGATCGGAGTAGTTTATCCAGCCCACAACACTAACCGGTGAAGGTATAGCGACCCTTATATGGAGTTTAATCCTGGGTGCATGAATAAGGCGACAAACCAACTCGATGTCCGACCTTTCTTAACCCCACAAAAGTACTCTAATCTAAACAAAACATTTAAGTTCAAAACCAGGTTTGATGAGTGCATTGATCACTTTCTATCGATGGGTTTGTAAAGTCTAGGTATATCTGATCACTGATGATACACAGTGAGTAACAACGGTACTTCCATGATATCCACACTGTACTCCACCAGTGGTGTTTTCATTGCTATACCAAGTACTTAACCGATTGACGGTACCCACTTTGCTTATACAATAACCCCGTTGATCCACACCGTGAAGTAACGGCATGTATTTCCGTGGTATCCACGTTGTACTCCACTAGAAGTGTTTCCACCGCTTTACCAAGTACTTAGCCGGTACCTACGTTGCTTCACAAAGGAACCCTAGACTTATTAACTAAGTTTGTATTTAAGCGCAGTAATTATCCATCTATGATATAAACCAGCCCTTACTTTAAAGTCCCAATAAATCCCTAATTTATTAACAAAGTAATATTTGCGTTCATTTAGAAAATAGTATTTCCACAGTTACGGTGTACTCTGCGTTCAAGACAAGAAAGCAGTATTTCCACAGTTCCGGTGTACTTTATGTTCGTACTTAGAAAACATTATTCCATAGCCGCATTGTACTTTACGTTCGATTTAGAAAGTATTACTTCCAAGGCGACGATGTACTTTGTGTTCATTTTAGAAAGCAATGTTTACGTGGTTTATAAATCAGATCATGTTTGTTTAGACACAGATAACTAAGTACCTTTGGATAGGGTTCGCGACGTCCTATCATTAAGGCCGTAATCACGTTTACTGGTTGAAAGGCGTTTAGTTTAAATGAGGTTTAAAATCATAGATAGAAAGTGAATCAGCACACTATAGTTTTTCATTAATCAACAACGGATTGTGCCCACGACTTTCATAGCTTCCACGTTCCGTACTCCACACATTCGTGATGTTTCCGGCGCTATACAAATGAAAGTCGTATAACGTTACCTCCGTTGTCTCATAATGACATCATCCCAATTAATGCGACTAACTACGTCATAGCAAACACGCAATATAACTACTCGCTAATCATGGTAATCAATCCTAAATCTAGCATGATAACAGTAATAACAATCATCATAATAACAATAGATAAATGATAGATATAACCGTAATAAGAGTGTAGTTGAATACAACGTGAAAGAATACAATCAGAACTTCGAGTATCCTCCAAGCGATATTACAATATTACCCCTCTATTCGTCTGGTTAATACCGTGACTAACTAGCCGCTAACTACTAAAATAAAAAACCTAAATCTAGAGAGAGAGTAGAGAGAGAGTGAGAGTGTGTGTTGAATGATGGATGATTTGATGATGAAAATGTTGAGGTGAAGCCTTGTATTTATAGGAAACGCGCAGCCGTATTCTTCAACCGTATTCCAACCTCCAAATGCACAACCATATCGCACAGCCGTATAAAAATGTCATTTTTATTGCCTGAACACGAAATACTGTTGGTTTTGGCCGTATACGGGTGGACTGGAGCAAATACGGGTGGGCATCAACCGTATACGGCTGGACTGGGCCGTATACGGCTGGGCACAGGCCGTATACGGTCTGTGTCCATCCGTATACGGTCTGGTCCAGCCGTATACGGTCTGCGTCCAGCCGTATTCGGTCCGTTGGTTCTCCGTTTTTTCGATTTGGCGTAACTTCTTCGTCGTTTATCCGTTTTGAGTGATTCTCGCGCTCACGGTTTCGTAATTTCCTAATGAAGAAAATGACATAAGTTAGAGGTCATAATTCCAAGTATAGCTTAAATTGTGCTTAAATGCGTGAACGGAAGATTGGTTGATCGTTTGTGCTCTATTTTACTCGTTTTTAGGTCTTTTTGGTTGATTCTCGAAGCATCATCTATATTTTAGCCATCATTATGAAATTTAGTATAAAAATGTATATTTCAAATGTTTTCATCCATAATTGGGCTAAAAAGGTGAGAAAATAGCACACAAAAACTTGACTTTTTGCGTGTTATCAATGGTATTGTCCCATCTACCCATGGTTTTATGATTAGTAGCATGGGGGTGAAGAATGTATGGCTATCAATGGAGCACCAGGTTATCTTATGGTGTAATCAACTCGTTGTGCAAGTGAGTCTTGCTTCTCCTTCGTAACCTTCCAAGTTTATATGTCGTAAATGGGTCTGATTTGCTAATTGAGTTTCAGTTGTCACATACTCTTCTTACTCTGGTAGACCCTGAAACTGGTCATCCAGTTTCTGGTGCAAGGAAGAGACTAGCAATACTAACAAAAATGCTTCATGGCGGAATGCCGGGAAGTTTGTCAAGGAAGTCAGATCATCAGCTGTCAGCACATCTTCCTTTGCAGGAGAGAAAATTTTCCGGTACATTGATTTAATACTCTATATATATTTTATTCTTTTATAGATTAAACAAAATAGAAGCACTAGTTATTGATGAGCTCAATAGGTTGGCTATTAGGTAAAACTTCTGTTTATGTGGACTTTAAAGTCTTGAATCTGTCATGTCTATGGGACTCTATAAATTTGACGAACCATCTCATTGTGTGCAAGAGTTTTACAAGAGCTGAAAATTTGATTATCTTCACTTTGGCTAGCTGAGCTGAAAAGTTGATTAGCTAGCTTTAGTACACTCAATGAGCTGAAGCTAATCATCTCTAGTTGAAAATTTGTCTACGCGGATTTGAAAGTTTTGAGTCAGAAATATGTTTTGACTCCATATATTTGATGAACCCATCGCATTATGGGCAATAGTTATGCGAGAAACATGATATGCAGCAGTATACTTTGTAGGTAGTTCACAATTTGTTGGTATGTATAGTTGCTGGCTTGCTTTAGTTGCTTATGCTGGAAGCTGCATTACTAATTTTTCAGTAATTTACCAGGAATGCAAAATCTGATTGTATAAGTATTTTCAGGTACCGAGTATTTTGTGTCACTGCACTATTAATGTCTATTATGCTGATTATTCATGACAACTGTGTCTTATGCATTTTTTTCGCAGGAACTTGTATTACATTGGAAGGGTATTTTTGGGTGCCTAACAGGACTGGATGCTCATGTTGTAGTATATTTATAAAAATTTTATAGAGAAACATGAGCTAATATATGTGAAATTTAGTGAAAAACACGTTAAGATTGATGATTACTAGCAGGAGCTGTAGTTTAGTTTTTAAGAGGTTATAAAACATATGAAAAGATGTAATGCTGCTTAAATTATTTTAAAAAGGCCTAGAGGCTAATTTAAGACGGATACAACTATAAAACAGAAGGCTCATTTAATTATGGAAGGAGTACTTTCCTTATGTGTCTAGTTGATGTAGTACATGACTGCTTGCACATTGACATTATAGAACTCTGAAAAATCCACTTGTTCGATCATCCAGGGTCTCAAACAGAGAAAATTACTGCATGTCCCAGTAAACTTCACTGGAGTGACGAGGGACTTGAAAGGGATCTCTACATCAAGACTCCAACAGTAACAATTCTAGCAATGGATGGCAGAAGACGTTGGTTGGACATTAAAGAACTGGTTAGTCATGATTTTTTTCCGTTTATCTAACATAACATACATCACGTCATTATGATTCGATTTTAAGCCCTTCAAAGGCTCAGGTATTCAAGTGTGATTCTTCTAATGGTTGCGCTTTACTCAGCACAACAAACCAATGCTTAATTAGTGCCCAAGCCAAGTAAATCCATTCCTATTAATTTTCAGTTACGAGTTCTGACAGAAAGAACTTCTAAACAACTTAAGCTTTGGGAAACTGTCACGTGTACATGCCTTCTTTACACATAGGTCATAGGATAATTGATTGGCTATGTTTCTGTGTTTCAATATAGGTTAAGAAAGCTTGATGCGTATTACTGATAATTAACCATATAATTAAAACAAACTAGTAACATCCCAGAAGCTATAATTCTTAATAGTCACAAAAATTATTCCGTCTTGATGCAGATCCCAGTTCTGATTGATTAGCTACCAGATTTCACTCAAATCGAAAACAAAATCTGAAGCATGGAAATAAATTCCAAATTAGGAATGATGCTTAGGAGCTATACTAAATATGCTTTGCATATTCCAATACTCTTCGCATATATATGTAATGCAGTATCTCAATTGGGTAGAAGTTTTTGTCTTCTGGGATTTATACTGAGCTGAATTAGGTAGTTGAAATTGACCTTTTCCGTTAACATTTGATGGTGCAAAACATCTTATAGTTACGTCAAATGTTTTCGTTAATGATGATTTTTTCTCCCCGCGGTTGTGGCTTACCGGTTGGGGATATACAGCATAAAGCGGAGGTCAGGTTTGAATCCAGGCCTCGTGTCCCTTGTTTGAGGTTTACATGAATTACATTCTCTACAAAGGCAGTAGGACCGGTTGGTGGGCCCAAGAGGTTGGGGTACCCTTTTTTGTCATCAGATGTTCTCATAACATAAAATTTCTAATTATCAGGGGTCAAATGGAAGAGAGAACTTTGTGCTTGTGACAAATCTTCTTCCTTGTTATGGGGTCCGACTTCATCTTTGGCCTGAAAAAGGAAGTGCTGTGTCAGATTTGCCTCGTACAAGAAGGGTTGTAGAAGTGATGTCAAAGATTATTCAGATTCCTTCCGGACCAGCACCAAGGCAGGTACTAAAACCATATCTAATATCTTCACTCTTCATATTTTGTCATTTTTGTTGCATTCACATATACGTTAAAAACACGCCTCATTCTCACTTAGAATATTATCTGATTTATGCAATTGTTATCTGTTTCTGATGAAAAATCTAATATCTCACGTTGCCCATGGTGGAATCATCAGCTGTGATATTTAATTGATTATATTTCTAAATGTACTGTGATGTTTGTAGATAGAGCCAGGAAGTCAGACAGAACAACCTCCACCATCAGCTGTATTTTGGTTGGGCCCTAAGGATATGCATGCTTTCAGATTCCTGACAATCTCAGTTGCACCTAGCCCGGTATTGTCCTTTCTTCATTCAAGTTTATAATGTATGTTATGTCATGTAGCTCCCATATGTGAACTTTGTTGAAGCCTGATTAGAGATTATAATGTCACGATTTGTGTAACTGAACTGCACGATATAAAATCCATGTTATTCCATTGGTCACCAATTGTTTTACAGCACTTGATGTGTTTATGGTTACTGTAGCACAACAAAGAAGATGGCTTTAAGTTAATAACTAGCATTCTTACTTGGTAGTGGATCATGACTCCACCTACATGCGGTTAACATCAGTTAGATTGTTGTCTGTCCTTCATTGATAGTTGATACAATTTAAAAAGTTGCAACGTGAATGCACAATTATAGTTAGGATTTGCTGTTATGCTTGATTCGAGTATCTAAATGGAAACGTGCTATTCACATGATATTTTCAACTTCTAATGAAGAGTCATCTGTACTTAATTCTGTCATCGTTGTTTCATTACTTTTAATGTGAAGTTATTTCATTATAACTGTAAAGTTATTGGGTTGTATTGTTTAAACACATAAAGAGTCACTTGAATGTCGTGTGCATAAGTAGTGGTCTGATAACTTATGCTCAAGAGTATTGATTCTTCTATCTCGTTTATTGAATTATAACGAGTTTCATGTATGCACACCCAATTAGTCTATTGTTAAAAATACTTGGTTGCTATATTTGTTTATGAAGATCTCAATATACCAATGATTTATATCGATTAACTTTTGAAGCATACATGTCTTTGGTATGAAGTGAGCAAAATATCGATTATTGTATATACCCAGACTATTTCAGGGAGACCTCCACCTGCAGTTTCCATGGCAGTTGGGCAGTTTTTTAATCCCGAGGAAGGGTGCAAAGAGTTTTCTTCTCAATCATTGCTTCTTTCGATGTATTCCCAGAAGGTTAGTCCTTTACTGAAATATGTACACTGCTCAAATATAGTGGTGATTACAGTTTCGGTTTTGTTTTCCTCTTTCGTTTGTTTTTATTTGCTACATACACAATCAAAACTAGGTTTGCATTTGGCAAAGGATTGTTGGTGGTTCACTTCTTCATGACTCATTTGAAGTGACACAGAAATAAAACTTTTCAGGACATTCATATTAAGGAGGATCATCCAATTGCAATGAATATTACATTCAGTATCAGCTTGGGGCTTCTGCCTTCTACAGTATCTCTGGAAACTACTGGCTGTGGGATAAAGAAGGCTGGACTTCCCATTGAAGAGGCTGGCGACATGGATAGTGGCAGTAAGCATCTTTCCCTTGCTTCACCTTTTGAACTAAAAACTAATTTAGTATTCTTGAATATACTTGAAACTAAGCTCTGCCTACTCCCAAGATGCACAAACATAACATATTGTTTTCTTCACTTTAGCTTGATGATATATCTAATGCAGGTACTCTGCCTGTATCTTTCTGATGCTTAGGAGTTAGATTAACATGTTAGCTTTTGAGCTAGATAAAAGGCCTATTTGTAACATCTTTGTCCACGGAGTGAGAAAGAGAAGTTTGTTTTAATGGATCTAATTTAATCTAATTGCTCTAGTTTTCTCCAGCTAAAAGCTAAAGTTTTCCAATGGGTCTGCAATAGGTTACACTCATATCCTAACTTTTCTTAGTAAAGTGGTGATTAAGTTTGAATGAAGGGGTCATACTGCTGATGTTAGTAAAACTAGGTCCACTTTTAGGGATTCCTTTTGACTTTGCTGAACATACATATGAACAAGATATATTAATATTGTCCTATATCTTATTCTTGTCTTTGCTGTACAGACACTTTAGACCATGAGTTGGTACGATTTCATGGGTTATTTGTTGAAAAGTCCCCAGATAAATTTTAATCTTCTTTCCGAGTTTAACAGTATATTTAGCTATAACCTTCAACATATATTCAAATAATCATACAAATATCATTTATCTAAACAAATATGTTGTTAAAGAAGTAATCAATATTCAAATAGCAAGTAAACCAGATTTAAATACAAATAAACATTCATTTAGTAAGTAAAAGATCTAGAATCGAACCAAAGAAACTGAATTACTCTTCGTTAGGGTTGAAGGTCTTCAATCCCTAGCCTCCAAATTCGACCTAAATTCGTTCTTTAACCCTTACAATCGAATTTTACCTCTAAAATTCATAAATCTAATGGTTTAGCCGAAGCCTCTATTTATAGTTTTACAAACCGCCAGTCCAACTGCCGATTGAAGTTTTCAATTCAAGCAATTATAGATCTACAGCTAATGCTACAAGAGTTGGATCATCTTCTCGGGATAGATCCAATGATCTTGTACTGAAATCATTCTTTGCAGGTCACGTGAATTCCTCACTGACTAATGAAGAATTAGAGCAGGTCAATCGAGATGATCTAGAGGAGATGGATATCAAGTGACAGATGGCCATGATAACCATAAGAGCTAAGAGATTCATGCAAAGAACCGGAAGAAACAACTGGGCTCTCAAGAGAGAAGATAATGCTGGATTTGACAAGAGCAAAGTGGAGTGTTTTAATTGCCATAAGATAGGTCACTTTGCTAGGGAATGCAGAAGTAATGTGAGACAGGCTAGCAATGGAGAAAGGAATGGCAACTACAATGGGGTACAAAGAAGGAATGTACCAATTCAAGGTGGTACTTCTAATACACTTGTATCACAGGTAGGGGTGTTCATTTTCGGATATCCGGAGTTTCAGATACCCGAAGTTCGGATATCCGAATGCTTCGGATAGTGATTTTCACTACCCAATACCTGTATTGATGCAGTACGGAATTGGAGAAAACTTGACCGGCAAGGAATCGGATGATTACTTGGCCAATAAGCTGGATAATTAGAGTTTGAGTCATTTATGGAGTCTTTTAATTACAATCATTATTTTTATTTATTTTAGTTTCCTAATTAGATTAGGATTAATATTGGTAATAGTATCCTAGTAGGTTTAGTATTTCTCTATTATAAATAGGGCTTTATAGTTTAGTTTTTCATTAGCTTAATTATGTTTTGATTTGATTAATAAAAAGAGTCGAGAAGAGTTTTCTCAACCCTTGTGTGGTTTAACACGATAGTTATTTTACTTTTCGTCAGACAATATGATATCGCTCATTTTGATTATATAAATCTATCGCGATATCATTGTTTTGCATAGATATTTGAGTGGATTTCGAGAACTTTCGATACTTATTTTGTTTGGAAATTTATCTCAGGTCGAAACATGGAAATGCATGGAACTGGTGAAGTTTTGGTGAATTCTGGAGCTAAGTTTGGAAGTTGCTAAAACTGTACACACCCGTCCGGGTATGGACGCTTACCCGTCAGGGTAAGTTGGTCCACCCGTCCGGGTATTTTAGCGCGAACGGGTTGTTTAGTTCAAATATGTCACAGCATCGGGCCTTAGCTGAGAGATGGGTTTTCTTAGATGCCACCCGTCCGGGTACCTTTGCTCACCCGATCGTGTATGGGCGGCTACCCGTCCGGGTACCTTTGCTCACCCGATTGGGTAATTCGGCGGGGTACTGTAGATCTTCTTCGCGGATAAAAGGGAGCTCGATATCTGTTGGATTTTATCTGCGTGTGAAATTCTCCATGGAGAAGCAATTAATGCCCCAACCATTTTTTGGTCCAAACTTCTTCCCGCTCAAGAAATGTCCACTGGTCTTCTGGAATTTTGAAGACATGGGTTTTTATAACCCTAAAAAAGATTATTATTATGATGGCAGACTTCACACGACATTAGAGGATATATCACTTTGGTTCTAGGGTTTTCACTCTAAACAAAAACCACGACCAAAAACACCAATTTCACTCATCCTTCACTTAGCAAAAATCACAGTTGATAATTTGTGGAGAACATCAGCAACAAATCTCACTGTAATTTGTGCAAGCACCTTTGGGTACAATTTCATTTCATTTTAATTTAAGTTAATTATGATTCCACTTATTTCTTGTAATTGCTTGAAGATTGTTGTCACTATGAGTGGCTAGTTACTTATATGCTTATTTGGATGAAATAGCTAGTTGCTTAGGGGCATATATCTTTTGGTGTTAATTTATGTGTGAGTTTGTGAATCAACCATGAATTTGTATGAGTTTAGCTTGTTGTTGTTATGAAACTTTTGGCATT
Organism: Helichrysum umbraculigerum; assembly: GCA_949592205.1. Lineage (NCBI taxonomy): Eukaryota > Viridiplantae > Streptophyta > Magnoliopsida > Asterales > Asteraceae > Helichrysum > Helichrysum umbraculigerum. Next base: position 98,371,653 of record CATIUR010000004.1, read on the forward strand.
TTCACTAAGCGATTATAGCGAATGTTTGTTGCTTATAAAAGTACCTAAATAAGTTGTTTGTCAATTGTGGAACAAAGCATTTGGTAATTGTAACAACAATTAGTTAAATAAATATAAGTTAGCAATTATAGCGAATGTTTGTTGTGTGGTTGATTTGCAAACTCTTAAAATCTTAATTTATGTTTAATCGGAGAACCTTGTGTAGTTGAGCTTAATCTCTAGAGTTTAGCCATTTGGTAATTTACTTATTGATATAGCGAACGTTTTCAACAAAGTAAATTGCTATTGATTATTTGTCTATAAATGATTGAACAAAAATTGCGAATGTAATTTTGGAATGTGTCAAATGATTTGGCTAAATTGTGCAAGTTAGTAACCATAGGGAACGCCGTTACTTGATTAAATCATAGGTTTATTGATTGAAGTTGAACTTTAGGTCTTATCGAACACTGAGCTTATGTTTGATGAATATTACCTTAGCATATTTCTTAACCGGTTATAACTCTACACCTCGAAGTCACTAGCAAAATAGTCCAAGCAAGCATTGTTTTTAATATTTGAAAGTTCCAAACAACTAATTTGACTCTTCCTGAGTCCATTGTTTTCATTAAATTGAAAGTAGTAGTTTTTAAGCATTGTGACAACTCGGTCACACAAACCAACCACATTTTATTTAACCTCTTTAAATTGTTCACACTTATCTTGATCATCCAATCTAGTTCCCTGTGTTCGAACTCGAACTTGCCAAACTATACTACTACACGATAGGGTCCACTGCCCGGTTGTGTTTTGGTCTAGCACGGTACTTTCTTGTTTACTTTTCAACGATAAATTTTATAACTAGATTTAGCACATCAAGTTTTTGGCGCCGCTGCCGGGGAATTTGATTTGTGATCTTGATTTAAGTGTGGTTAATTGATCCTTTCTAGAATTTATTTTGGAAAGTTATATTTTGTTTGTATTGCGCCGGTGCGTTGATGGTTTTATCTTTTGTGATCTTTCAGGTTTGATTTGGTAGTGGATGAACACAAGGAGCTCCGGTAAAGAGCTTCTAAGTCCCTTGTCCAATCCGGAGAAGACCAAACGGAGCAAACGAAGGAGGAAGCCAAAGCAAAGATCATCGGAATCATCTAGTAATCAAACGGATACCGATACATCTTCGGGAAACACCGTTGAGGTGGAAGAGACTTTTGTGGACGAACCTCAAACCCCCGAAGAAGATCCTTCTACACCTTCCGAAGGTGAAGAAGAAATGGTGGATGAGGATGATACCCCTATTTTCTCACGGACGAGAACCGTGGCACCGACACCCGAGTCGGCCATACGGGTTCAAGAAATTGAAAATGATAATTTCTCTTTAAAGGGGCATCATATGCAACTCATTAGAGATAAACAATTCGATGGAAGGGTGCGGGTCGATCCGCACCAACACATTGCTAGCTTTCTTGAAATCGGGAGCTATTTCAAGTATGGGGCGAATATGGATGAAGTGATTCGCCTACGGACGTTTCCTATCTCACTTTGTGGTGAGGCAAAGATTTGGTATCAAGAATTGGAACCAAACACCATCACTACTTGGGATGAGATGAGGGAAGCATTCGTTAGACGATTTTATCCTCCGGCTTTGGCCGAAAGACTTTTGAATGAGATTAGAGCCTTCAAACAACAAGAAGGCGAAACTTTGGTAGAGGCATGGTGTCAGATGAAAGAAATGTTGAGGAATTGCCATGGTCACGATTTGAAGAAAAGAGAAATCATTGTGTTATTCTACAATGGTCTTAACTTGGATTCGGCAAGTATTCTTGATGCCTCGGGAGGAGGTCAATTCCTCTACAAGACACCGAATGAAGCATGGAGGGTTCTTGAAGACAAAGTTATCCAAAGCTTAAATCGGGCTAAGGATAAAGGAGGAAAACCGGTTAAAAAGCATGTTGCTTTCGTGGAAGGAACTAGTAGTGGAGGTGGAAGCTCCAATGACTCGGCCATGATGAAAGAAATCAAGGCTTTATCTTCTAAGTTTGATGCACAATTCAAGACAATCAAAGGTGAAATCAAAGAGCTTAGAGATGGTTGCGGTAATTGTGGGGGAAATCATGCCACGGCTAATTGTGCACAAGACGATTTGCCAATGGCGGGGGATGAGGAAGATGTAAACTTTCTTCAAAAAGGTAATTACCAAAGCGGGAACTACCAACGGGGTGGTTATCAAAACCGAAATTCGGGAGGTTACCAAGGAGGAAGCTACAACCAAAACAACCGATTTTCTCGGCCAAATCAACCTTACAACCAAAACTCCAATCAAAATTACAACCAATCCCAAAACCAAAATTACAATCAAAACCAACACCAAAACCCTTCAAGCCACAATAACCCACCACCGGTTCAAAAACAAGAGCCAACCCTATCGCCAATTGAGAAAATGATGAAAGACTTCATGGCAAAACAAGATGCTTGCACCGAAAGGTTGAAGACCCAAATGACGAACATAAGGTTAAGCGTGGAGCAAGGTCAAAAGGACCAACAAGCTTCCATTCAAGACTTGGAACGGAAGATGGATCGTTTGTCGGAAGGACAAAGTAGTAGGCCAACCGGTGGCTTACCGAGTAATACACAACAAAACCCGAGACAACAACCATCTTCTTCTAGTGGAGGATCCAAACCATACCAACCACCACCCGCGAGGAATGAGCATGTGAATGCTATTACAACACGGAGCGGGAAGGAACTCCCACCACCACCTCAAGCCAAAGACAAAAATATTTCTAACTCTTTTGTGCAGGAAATTGAGGAGGAAGAAGGTGAAGAGAATGTTGAGGCGCCTACACCAATGGAGACACTGGTGTCACCTACACCGGTGGTAAAAGCTTACAAACCGAAGATCCCCTTCCCTCAAAGGTTAAGGAAGGAAAAGATGGCGGCCCAATACGGGAAGTTTGTAGACATGATCAAGGGCATCCGAATCAACGTGCCTTTGGTTGATATATTAGCCGGTATGCCGAACTATGCCAAATTCATCAAGGATTTGGTGAGCAATAAAGAAAAGCTTTCGGAAGCTTCGGCTATGTTTTTGAACGAAGAATGTTCGGCAATTGTCCAAAACCAAATTCCACCCAAACTCGGTGACCCGGGGAGTTTCATTATCTCGTGTACTTTGGGCAAAATCATCACTTGTGATGCTCTTGCGGACTTGGGTGCTAGCATAGATCTAATGCCATATTCGCTTTATGCCAAATTGGCCCTAGGATCCTTGACCCCCACCCGCATGAGTATTAGGTTAGCCGATAGATCCTTCCAATATCCCGTTGGGATTGCGGAAAACATGTTGATTGAAGTTGGCCAATTTACCTTTCCGGTAGATTTTGTTATTCTAGAGATGGAGGAGGATAGTAAGGTACCATTGATTCTAGGAAGACCATTCTTACACACCGCGGACGCCATAATAGGGGTTAAGGACAAGAAATTGACCTTAGATGTAGGGGATGAGAGGATTGCTTTCACGGTGGACAAGGCCATGAAGCATCTGTAACACCCCCAAATTTAATGATTTGCGGAAGCTTGATTTGGGTGTTACTAATCAATAACAAAGCACAAAGATATATAGTAAACGACTCTATATGCGTCGTTTTAACAAAATATATTGATAATTGAAATGTTTACAACATTTAAAGCTTTACATAGCTCGAGTTTAAATAAAAGGAGATTTCAGTACATAAGTACTTGTACAAAATATACTAATGCAAGAAAATCTCAATCGTCTGTATGCTGACTCGAGCTAAAGTCCTGAAGCAGAAATATCCTACTGCTTGGTACCTGCGATATATGCTAAAAGGTCAACTAAAAGCTGGTGAGCTCACATGTTTGAAATCAGTTAATATAGTATGAACCGCAAGATTTAAATAATGAATTGCATCCAGCAATTAAATGATAGTCATCGTGTATACAGCCATGAGCACATAGTTGAGCTTAACTCGAGGGCCGGGTCCCCTATAGAGAATTCCGGGCGAGGTGCCTCCACGAATGCCTAATCCACATTCGTCTTCCCAAATATTAGTACGTCCGTTTACCCGGTTAGTGCTTGCTAACCCGGACGAGGTGGGTCAATCCTATATGGTACCATATACTAATATTCACGCTACAACGTATTAACAACTATGTTGACGGAGGACTTTAAATGATTAGTTTCGAAAAACTCATGTAGTATATGAAATGTTTGTACTTGCGTTCACATGTTAAAAGTTGAGCAATATATCACACCCCTGAGTAAAACAGTAAAAAGAGGGGCTATGAGACTCACCTGAGTCTTATGAGTTTAACTTAATAAACTTGAGTTGATTAGCCGAGTATGAAGTCCAAAGACTTGTAACCTGAGGGTGTCCACGACACGCGATGGTTATACACATGATTGGGTATCTCAAAAGATCACCCTTGTAGTTGTTACACAACTATATAAATGTCCAAATTACTACGATTTGGTTGATTTGTTAAGTGTTTGAAAACATGTACGGCCCGTTGGTGACGGATTTGTAATAATAATCTCAACTATTATCATTTTGATTTCGTGGCGTTTTACTTGAAAAATGTGTTTTAGAAGCCGTTACGGAATCTAAGTACGGGGGTCCGGGGGCAGCGCCCTTGGTAGCGGGGTCCAAGGGGCGGCAGCCCCTGGCGGGGTCCAAGGGGCAGAGCCCCTGGCTGGGGTCGAGCTGCCAGGTCAGCTTGGAAAATTTTTATTTCTACTATATTGCTTTGACGAAAAATGCATCTGGGATCTGAATTCGGGTAAAATCAAGTGATAAATTTCGAGTCTCGACACTTAGTAAAAATCTGAGTTTTCTGTGTTTTGCGACACAATATGCGACACAAAAGTTGATATGCGACACAAGGGTTGTGTCGCATAGAAATGCGACACAATATCTATACAACACAAGGGTTGTGTCGCATAGATGCGAGATGCTGATTCAACAGCGACATAGTGATAGTGTCGCATAGTATTTGCGACACAAGGTACGACACAATATTGTGTCGCATAGGGTACGACATACTGGGAAATACGACATAACGTGCGACACAAAGGGTAAAATACGACACAACATGCGACACAAGGATTGTGTCGCATGGAAGAACATCAGCCCAGAAAGTCCGGTTGTTTAGATTTTTCCGGCCAAAAACCCATTTCAAATCCGTTTTTAAGCTATGAAATCGTGTTCTATACTTAGTAATGGACATAAACAAGTTATAATAACAATTACAAGTGAAAAATACTAAGAATCGAGAGATTTCGGGATTTTGTCGGAAACTTACAAATTGCCGAAATGAAAATCCGGAAAGATAGCGTTGTAGATCGTTGCGAGGTGGTCGTGAATCTCTAAAACTATTGGTGATACGAGTGCGTTTGATAGTAGTATTTTGCGATTTTGTGGGTTGTGGTGATTTGGTGATTTTGGAGAAAAGAAAAGAGGAGAGAGAGAAATGGTTGAGAAATGAGAAAAAGAGGAAGAAAGGTGGAGGTTATCCTCCACTTTTCGGCTTCGCCCCGCGCTCCGCGCGGTGTTCGTTTTCTCCGTCATTTAACGTTTTGAACAACTATTTTTCATATTAAATGGTAAGTTTTAAAATACAATTTATTACGCGATGTTTTAGTTAAATACTTTACAATTCAATTTATATTTGAGTTATAAAATGTAAGTTTGTTTATTTAGTTTGCGCGTTTTAATATTTTAAATCGTGTAAGTTCTGTTTGTACGATACGAATGAATACGAAATATTATCACAATAATATTTTTGACATAAAAGCGTAATTTAATAAAGTTGGTCACCAACGTCCGTGTTAAATTGAATCGAAATACATTCGATTTAAATTGCGTACGATTTAACCAAATCGCATTTTCGTATATATTCAACAATATATATAGTTCGATACATTAATTAGCCTAACACAGAACTAATTACATGTATTAACGTATGATTAGGCACTAATTACTAGTCCTAATTTGGCGGGTGTTACAGCATCCTTATTCTAATGATGACTCTTGTTTTAGAATTGATGTGATAGATGATGCGGTGGATGAGGAATTGGAAAGCTTGCTTGGATTGGAATCGAAGCTTGTTGACTTGCTAGAGTCAAATGTTGAAGGAATGACCGAGGAGGAGTTGGTCATGAGCATGGAAGAGACAAATGATGAAGAAGAGCTCGAATGTGAGGACGCTTTTGAGGAGCTCACAAAGGATGACAATATGAGGATCAAGACGTCATTGGAGGATCCACCACGTGATTTGGAGTTGAAAGAACTTCCAAGCCATTTGGAGTATGCATATCTCCATGAGGAAAATCTCCTACCCGTAATCATTTCCTCCTCCCTTGTGAATGATGAAAAAATTAAATTGTTGAATGTACTCAAGGCTCACAAAGGAGCTTTTGCTTGGCGAACATCCGACATACCGGGAATAAGCCCATCCTTTTGTAAGCACAAAATCAATTTTGTTGATGATTTTAAACCCGTTGTCCAACGACAACGGAGGCTTAATCCCAATATGGTGGATGTGGTCAAGAAAGAAGTAATTAAGCTTCTTGATGCGGGTATCATTTACCCTATTGCGGATAGCTCTTGGGTGAGCCCGGTACATTGTGTACCGAAAAAGAGGGGCATGACCATTGTGGCTAATGAGAAAAACGAAATGATACCCACAAGGATGGTCACGGGTTGGCGAGTATGCATTGACTATAGAAAATTAAATGATGCTACACGAAAGGACCATTTTCCCCTCCCTTTTATTGACCAAATGCTCGAAAGGCTTGCGGGAAACGAGTTTTATTGCTTTCTTGATGGATTCTCGGGGTATTTTCAAATCCCAATAGACCCCGAGGATCAAGAAAAGACCACGTTTACTTGCCCTTTCGGCACTTATGCCTATAGGAGGATGCCTTTCGGTCTTTGTAATGCTCCGGCCACTTTCCAAAGATGCATGATTGCCATTTTTCACGATATGGTTGAAACCTCCATGGAAGTCTTCATGGATGATTATTCGGTTTTTGGCAACTCATTTGAGTTATGTTTGAACAATTTGGATAAAATGTTGGAGAGATGTGAGAAAGCCCATCTAGTGTTGAATGGGGAGAAATGTCATTTCATGGTGAAAGAGGGCATAGTGTTGGGTCACAAGGTGTCGGGGTTGGGTATTGAAGTTGATAGGGCTAAAATTGATGTGATTGCCAAATTACCCCCACCCACAAATGTGAAAGGCATTAGGAGTTTCTTAGGTCATGCCGGTTTCTACCGTAGGTTCATCAAGGACTTTTCCAAGATAACGAGACCAATGACCAAGCTTCTTGAGAAAGAAGCTCCTTTTGTGTTTGACAAACCGTGCTTGGATGCCTTTGAGACACTCAAGGACCAATTGACCAAGGCACCTATCATAGTCTCCCCCGATTGGTCCCAACCTTTTGAACTCATGTGTGATGCTAGCGACTTTGCCTTAGGAGCCGTCCTAGGACAAAGGATTGATAAACATTTCAAACCCATTTACTTTGCTAGCAAGACCTTGAATGGGGCCCAACAAAATTACACAACCACCGAAAAAGAATTACTTGCCGTGGTGTTTGCCTTTGACAAATTTAGGCAATATCTTGTGCTATCTAAAACCTTAGTTTTCACCGACCATTCGGCTTTAAAGTATCTCTTCAACAAACAAGATGCTAAACCCCGTCTCATCCGTTGGATTCTTCTTTTACAAGAATTCGACATTGAGATTAAGGATAAGAAAGGAGCCGAAAACCTTGCCGCCGATCACTTGTCAAGATTGGAAAATCCACATCTTGACAAGCAAGGCGATACTAATATTGATGATTCCTTTCCCGGGGAATTTCTTTTGCAGGTAGGTGATGAAAAGGAGGATGAGGCACCATGGTATGCCGACTTGGCAAATTACTTGGTTGGGGGCGTTTTGAGGAAGGGCATGAGTCACCATGAGAAAAGCAAATTTTTCTCTAACTTGAAGCATTATTTTTGGGAAGAGCCATATTTGTTCCGTGTTTGCGCGGATGGGATGATAAGGAGATGTGTTTCGGGTAGTGAAACAAGAAACATTTTGGATGAATGTCACTATGGGCCCACCGGTGGACATTATGGCCCTTCGGTCACCTCTAAGAAGGTTTATGATGTGGGTTTCTATTGGCCGACGATTTTCAAGGAAGCGAATACTTTGTGTCAAACTTGTGATGCTTGTCAAAGAACCGGAAGCATCTCAAAAAGGGATGAAATGCCACAAACTAGCATTCAAGTTTGCGAAGTGTTCGATATTTGGGGCATAGACTTTATGGGACCGTTCCCACCATCTTTCTAGAATGAGTATATTTTGGTGGCGGTTGATTACGTGTCCAAATGGGCGGAAGCCAAAGCTTTGCCCAAGAATGATGCTCGGGTGGTTATTGACTTCTTAAAGAGTTTGTTTTGTCGGTTTGGGATGCCTAAAGCATTGATTAGTGACCGGGGAAGTCACTTTGCGAATGCTCAATTAGAAAAAGTTCTCAAAAAGTATGGGGTAAATCACCGGTTCTCGACTTCCTACCACCCACAAACAAGTGGTCAAGTCGAAAACACTAACCGTGCTTTGAAAAGGATTCTAGAGAAAACGGTGAAAGGCAACCGGTCCATATGGTCAAAGAAATTAGAAGATGCATTGTGGGCGTTTTGAACCGCCTACAAGACACCTATTGGGACGACACCCTACCGGTTACTTTATGGCAAAACTTGCCATTTACCTCTTGAAATTGAGCACAAAGCTTATTGGGCGCTCAAGAATTGCAACTTGGATTTGGTTGAAGCAGGAGAAAAGAGGATGTTACAACTCCATGAATTGGATGAGCTTCGATTGCAAGCTTATGAGAATTCCCGCCTCTACAAAGAAAGAACTAAAGTTTTGCATGACCGGAAGTTGAAAACAAGAAAAGAATTCAAAGCCGGCGACAAAGTTCTTCTTTTTCAATCACGTTTCAAGTTAAAACAACCAAAGTTCAAACCAAGGTGGACCGGTCCTTATACGGTCAAGCATGGTTATCCGTCCGGATATGTTGAACTTTTCGGTTCGGATGGGGAACTTTTATTGTCAATGGTCATCGGTTAAAGCTTTACCATGAAGAAGAAGTTGATGGCAAGTGGGAGGAGCTCGCAACTTACCCCAAGGACAAATGAATTCGGGGTCGAGTCTAGCTTGGACTCATTAATAAATGAAGCCCGATCACGAGGAAACTCGTGTTGATATACTTTTTGTTTTATTGTTAATATTATTTTTGGCATCATTTTTGCTACATATCTTGTGTTGATGCTGCTTAGAGTTACTAAATTTAGCTTCTGATTTGCCTATGTGCTTTACCTGGTTGCTGCTATGTGAATGTGTGATTTTTAACTGAAAATGAAATCCACCCGTCGGGGTGAGTCAACATACCCGTCCGGGTATGTCATGTGAGCCGATCGGATAAAAGAACGCGATCGGGTATTTCTTTGAAAAAGTGTCACAGCACCGAGCCTTGAGCTGTGTTGAAAAATACCATCAAGCGACCCGTCCGGGTATCCTGTTTGACCCGTCCGGGTATGTTTTGAGACCCGTCCGGGTATCCTGCTTGACCCGTCCGGGTGTGATGTCGGCCAACGTTTTTTATTTATTTATTAAGGATTTAATACTTAGTTCATAACCCACAAACATACCCGTCAAGCTCTCTCTCTCTCTGCCGACTTCAGACTTTCACCCCCACTCATTAAAATCACGATCTCAACCCCAATTTCTTGAAGAATCTTGCAATTAACCACTTTCTAATCATGTCTAGACCTTCTAAGGTACTCATTAACTGCTTTTATTTGTCAAATCGCTCAAATTTTTGGTATGAACACTTAGATACGGGTTTAGCTTAAATCAAGTGTGGGGATGTTTTCTTGTGTGTAATTGTTGATTTACATGCTACATTCATGTATTTAACTTGTTTCTATCACGTTTTCATCCTTGAATTGCTTGATTTTGGTACTTTGAAAATTAGGGTTCTTATGACTAATTTTTGGGTAATCCGAATTCTGTGATAATGGCCTGTTATTTGGTAATGGTTAGCATGTGTTACATGATTGCTATGGTTATTGTTGCTTATTCATTGATTATTTGCAAATTCTAGCAACTAGGGTTCTTGAGAAATTTGGGGAAGATGAAGTTGACTTTTCTGGTCAAAGTTTGACTGATTTTTATGACTTTCGATTATAAGGCATTGATTGAGTTCAAGTTGTGTTTATAATGTATAATTGAAGCAGATGTTTGAAATTGAAGTTATGAACTTAATGGAACGTGAACAATGGAATTGAAGTTGATAGTACATTACATGATTGAGTATGAAATTCTGATGGACAAACTTGTTTGATTGAATTGTGTGTCATTGGCATTCTTCAAGCATTGTTTTAGATTAGACTTCATACCCCTCTATGCAACTTTAAGTCTTGATTGGAAATTGTGTGTTTTTGCAAAAAGTTGACTTTGAGTTTAAGTGGTGTTTGGCATGGTAGAACTAGTAGTTGTTAGGTTATGGTGGTTGTTATCTGTGACATTAATCGCTCATTTTGCCAAACTTGGGCTAACACTAACATCTGTTTTGGACATTTTTGTATGTTTGTTGTGTTGTGTTGTGCAGAGAAACAAGAATAACCAAGGGCAAACTTTTCAGCCTCAATACCCTCTGAGTATCTTTGCAGACCTACTCCCTAGGGACCGCCACCCAAATCTGATCTTTCAGCCCCAGCATCACCATTATATGGAGAACTGTGAGGCATTGTATAAAATACACAAAAAAGAGTGCGAATACCCGAGAATCATCGATTGGACACCTTTGAATGAAGTCGGTTTTGCTCGTGAGATCACCCGAGCTCTTACTCAGTCTATGCGTATTGATGGTGAAGTTATTGATGTCAGAGATTTTCAGAAGTTGATTGAGATCCAGGAACCGATTTATGAGGAACTCACTATGGAATTCCTTACCACCCTGGAAATGTTCGTCATTGATGGTATCGACTGTGATTTTTTGGGTTTCAAGCTGGGGGGGGAAATCCTCACTTCATGTCGCTTAGGCAACTGGCCAACTTCCTGCAAATCTACACCCGAGAGGAGTTGAACGCCGATTGGTTTGATAGATATATTCTGACAGGGGCTCGCCTAGAAGAAGGCGAGGTCTCCGCTGAGGTTTGGGCTAGGTTTAGTGACAAAGAATATAAGTCTGGAAGAAACCCCTCAAGTGCCCTAAGGAATCCGAAAGATAAAGTCTTACAAAAACTTTTGGCTCACACCATCACACTTCGGGGGCAGAACACGGAGAAAGTATCGAAAGCAGATTTGTGGTATTTACTTAAGTTAAGAGACCGGGAACGAATAAACCTTCCGTATTGTGTAGGTAAATTTCTTCATTCATATGCAAGCGGGCCTAAACCGGAGTCCAAATTGTGTGGGGGTCATTTTATCACCAGGATTGATAAAGGTTTGGGAGTCAACCTTAGACCTCGGAACCACCCTTACACTGTTGTACCCAATCCGAAACTATTCATTGGTGTCGACATGTATAGACCTACTAGGGTAGTCCGGATGCGAGGAGGAAAATACCTTCCTTATTCCCCTGCCGAGTCATCCTCACGGGTGAGAGTACCTCGGGAAGGATCACGGGGTAAACAGCATGTTTCACAGCAAGAATCTGAAGAAGAAGATGAAGAAGACGAAGAGGATGCTGAAGAAGAGGAGGATGAGGGGATCGCAGAAACTGTAGCTCCTGGTCAGGGTTCTCAATCTGGGGAGCCCGCGTATTGGCAGAGTTTTATGTCCAGATTCAACAATATGCAAATTGAGCAAGATCGAAGATGGGGAGAACAAGAAGAGTGGCAACGGCAGAATGTGACTTTCATGGATGAGTCAAGGTATGAGTGGGGAGTTAATCAATACCAAAACGATTGGCTCATTCACGACCATGAGCGGATGGGCCACCATGTGCCCGACCATGTGCCTATCCCGTATCATCACCCACCTCGTTAGGGCGAGCCGGGGGGTGTCCTCCCTGCTCCTATTTAAGATCGGGATGCTGCTTTAGTAGAGCTCCAGCGAAACCATGAGCACATGCACACCTCAGATTATCATCAGCAGCAACAAAATTGGGGCACCACTTGGTCATCCCCTTCGTCTACCTCTCAGCCGCACACCTGGACTGTCCTAGAGACCTCTAACTGGCAACAGGAAGCCTATCATCATTGGCTCTTTGGATCTCCTTCCCCATATCCGCACCAACAGCATCAGTAGGACCCCACCCAAGACCCGCCCCACGGTGGGGGTTGGTTGTAGGGTGTTACTTTATTTTATTCTTATTTGGGTTGTAAACTTTTGAACAATTTTCGATTCTGTGTTATTTTCCCTTTTGGTACTTTGGATGCTTAGCATTCATTTACCCTTTTTTTATTTTTATTATTATTATTATTATTATCTATTATGCCTATCCACTTAAAAATAAAAAAATAAAAAAATAATAATAATTCTTGTGTTGTTTGCTTGTCTTACTTTTAGCATGCCGAGCTGGAATGGATCTCGCGCTTATTAAGAGTCAGCTCGCGTTTCCTCGCCCTCATGCAAAACCCCCGGGGAAGTTCTCGTTCCCTTTGCCCCTTCGCACTCGTACTTTTATACTGTTTTTGCATTGAGGGCAATGCAAATCTCAAGTGTGGGGAGGTATTCACTTGAATCCCATTTGTAGTGAATTGTTGTTTCTTACCTTTATTGGGTTTGTGAAGTCTATTGGCTCTCCAATCGAACTTTACGAATCCCATTAACGGGCTATTGGTTACTTATTGGGTCTGTTATTGATCTTGGGTCCGATAGATTTTTGCAAATTCCAATGAAAGGCCGGGAAATGATAATTTGCTAGGGATGTGTTTGTCCTTAATAGATTGATTGCTTTGAAAATCTTAAACTTTGATGTTACATTAAAAGTGAATTAATCTTCCCTCTTGTAACTTAACCTTTTGAGATGTGTCATAAAAGCAACCTAATAGGGTGAATCGCATGACTAGCACACTTGTAGCTTCCACTATGAAAATTGTGAGAAATTTGAGCCTATTTGAGAAAAACACTTATCTTTAGTGTTATTATTGATTGATTGCTATGAGTGTGCCGGTGATTGTAGTTTGTTCTAGAACTTGCCTTAGTGATGCATTTTGAGACCGCTGTGGGATCACAGAAATGTGATTTAGGTGGGGTCGAAGACGAGGAGGTATTCTTAGGATTTTTGATCTTATTTTTCTTTAAAACCATTTATATCCAGTTTACACAGGTCGTTAGCACTCATTTTTAGTGCTAGGAAAACCCCTAGAAAACTTCCACATTCAATCCACTAAATATTAGCCTTATTTTTGTGTAGTCAATTCCCGAACCATCACTTTTCTAAGATGTTGCCTAGTTGGAACTTATTGAATTTTACCAAAAATGTGACTTAAATGGTTTTGAATTTGGAGTCTAGTGTTAAATTCTATGATTGAGGTTGGAAACAATTAAATGCATAGAAGTTAATTATTGAGCTTAAAGTTTATGGTTGGAGGATTGTAGTCAACTAAATGGCCTTTGGATTCCTGAACAAGTAGTTCCCGAGGGGTGTTCTACACCTAGCCACCGAAGGCCTTTGCCCGGTCTAGGATGGTTGGTCCGAAAGTTCGTTACACATGATTCATAGAAAGTCATAGAGTGCAATTATTCCAATCAAATGTGAAAAATCAATTTGAGTTATTTGTGTGCAATTGTTGGAGCATGGGTTATAAATGAGAACATATAATAATTTGAATTGATTTAGCACGAGAATCCTAAGTTTCATTACTGTCACGTGTTTAAACCAATAGGTAACATTCCCACATTTTTCACGGGTCTTGACTACCACTTTTCACCAATTATTGTGTCTATCATACCCCATTCCATAATTAGCCTACATTTGTTACAACATATGCTAGAATACCTCCTTTGGGATCTCACTTGGTGCTCACGCCAAGTCGGTGGAGATTTGATCCTTTTGCAAGCCTATGGTAACAATGCATCACGACTTGGCTTGATTGAGTGTTACATTGCTTACTTCCTTGCCTTGTAGTCTTATAGGTTGAGAGTAAGTGACTAAACACTTATCCTTATGTGAGGTGCTAGGTCGTGCATTCGAGCTTGACAAACTAAAACATCTCGAGTTTCTAATGCTTATACATATGTTGCTTGCCTAATTGCTTTGGTAGTTAGTGTAAGTATTGTTTTGGTAAACTTGATCTTCACTGATAATGTTGCAAGAGTGGGGCTTTGAAATGGTAAAATTATGATTTGCTTGAGGACAAGCAAAGTTCAAGTGTGGGGATATTTGATATCGCTCATTTTGGTTATATAAATCTATCGCGATATCATTGTTTTGCATAGATATTTGAGTGGATTTCGAGAACTTTCGATACTTATTTTGTTTGGAAATTTATCTCAGGTCGAAACATGGAAATGCATGGAACTGGTGAAGTTTTGGTGAATTCTGGAGCTAAGTTTGGAAGTTGCTGAAACTGTACACACCCGTCCGGGTATGGACGCTTACCCGTCCGGGTAAGTTGGTCCACCCGTCCGGGTATTTTAGCGCGAACGGGTTGTTTAGTTCAAATATGTCACAGCATCGGGCCTTAGCTGAGAGATGGGTTTTCTTAGATGCCACCCGTCCGGGTACCTTTGCTCACCCGATCGGGTTTGGGCGGCTACCCGTCCGGGTACCTTTGCTCACCCGATCGGGTAATTCGGCGGGGTACTGTAGATCTTCTTCGCGGATAAAAGGGAGCTCGATATCTGTTGGATTTTATCTGCGTGTGAAATTCTCCATGGATAAGCAATTAATGCCCCAACCATTTTTTGGTCCAAACTTCTTCCCGCTCAAGAAATGTCCACTGGTCTTCTGGAATTTTGAAGACATGGGTTTTTATAACCCTAAAAAAGATTATTATTATGATGGCAGACTTCACATGACATTAGAGGATATATCACTTTGGTTCTGGGGTTTTCACTCTAAACAAAAACCACGACCAAAAACACCAATTTCACTCATCCTTCACTTAGCAAAAATCACAGTTGATAATTTGTGGAGAACATCAGCAACAAATCTCACTGTAATTTGTGCAAGCACCTTTGGGTACAATTTCATTTCATTTTAATTTAAGTTAATTATGATTCCACTTATTTCTTGTAATTGCTTGAAGATTGTTGTCACTATGAGTGGCTAGTTACTTATATGCTTGTTTGGATGAAATAGCTAGTTGCTTAGGGGCGTATATCTTTTGGTGTTAATTTATGTGTGAGTTTGTGAATCAACCATGAATTTGTATGAGTTTAGCTTGTTGTTGTTATGAAACTTTTGGCATTTTCACTAAGCGATTATAGCGAACGTTTGTTGCTTATAAAAAGTACCTAAATAAGTTGTTTGTCAATTATGGAACAAAGCATTTGGTAATTGTAACAACAATTAGTTAAATAAATATAAGTTAGCAATTATAGCGAATGTTTGTTGTGTGGTTGATTTGCAAACTCTTAAAATCTTAATTTATGTTTAATCGGAGAACCTTGTGTAGTTGAGCTTAATCTCTAGAGTTTGGCCATTTGGTAATTTACTTATTGATATAGCGAACGTTTTCAACAAAGTAAATTGCTATTGATTATTTGTCTATAAATGATTGAACAAAAATTGCGAATGTAATTTTGGAATGTGTCAAATGATTTGGCTAAATTGTGCAAGTTAGTAACCATAGGGAACGCCCGTTACTTGATTAAATCATAGGTTTATTGATTGAAGTTGAACTTTAGGTCTTAGCGAACACTGAGCTTATGTTTGATGAATATTACCTTAGCATATGTCTTAACCGGTTATAACTCTACACCTCGAAGTCACTAGCAAAATAGTCCAAGCAAGCATTGTTTTTAATATTTGAAAGTTCCAAACAACTAATTTGACTCTTCCTGAGTCCATTGTTTTCATTAAATTGAAAGTAGTAGTTTTTAAGCATTGTGACAACTCGGTCACACAAACCAACCACATTTTATTTAACATCTTTAAATTGTTCACACTTACCTTGATCATCCAATCTAGTTCCTTGTGTTCGAACTCGGACTTGCCAAAATATACTACTGCACGATAGGGTCCACTGCCCGGTTGTGTTTTGGTCTAGCACGGTACTTTCTTGTTTACTTTTCAACGATAAATTTTATAACTAGATTTAGCACATCACAATACGTGAATTGTCTAACTATAGCAATCTGTGCTATATCATGTGGTATCAGAGCAACCGATCCAAATTCCGATTAGTTGGGTCTCTCCCACGTTTGGATTTTGATCATCTATCTCAAAAAAAAAAAAAAACGAAGTTACTGTTTAATCGACCACTGTTCATCGGTGACACTGTTCATCCGAAAATCACTATTCATCGTTGGCACTGTTCATCAACGCATCACTGTTCATCCGACAGAGTACTATTCATCCAAAAATTTTTATTTTTTTTAAGAAAAGAAAAAAAAGTCGAGTTCGCTTCCAATCGGTTCATCAATATCTTTTAATTGTTTCTATGTTCTATCAATTCTAAAATATGATGTACAATGATACTTACTCGGATCTAGTTGTTCGAAACGAGAAACATCAAAAACAAGATATTTTTAGGACGCGTTGTATAATCCATCGGAAGATACATGATATTATCATTGATTACGGTAGCATCGAAAATTTCGTATCACGGGATGTCGTGGAATTTTTTAAGTTACCCATTGAAACACTTCCACATCCGTACACAATTCACTGGGAAAATTCACCTAAGGAAATCCAGGTAACTGAATATTGCAAGATTCCGTTTTCGATTGGAAAGTATAAAGATGAGTTTTTGTTTGATATTGTCGAGATGGATGCTTGCCATATAATTCTTGGAGAACCATGGGTGTACGATCGCAATGCAACTTACAACTGTAAAGAGAACACGTACATATTCCGATATAATGGTGTTAAGTTTGTTCTACTCCCCTTGAAGGAACCCACTACGGTTTCAAAGGCAAAAGACGACGACGCAATAATCAATGTTGGTCATCAAGATTCAAAGGAAGACTACAAGTTGAACCGATATTGAATGCTATTGTTCCCACTCCAATAACACAAGATGAAGTTTTAAACATGGTCCCTCATGACTTGGAACCAATACAAGAATCACAAGTTTCCTTTGAAGATGACTTATCACGACTACAGAATATTAAGCGACTACTTTTAGTCGGTGATAAAGTTGACGCAACGAATATGGTCGTCAAAGATGAGATCAAACAGAAGGTTCAGTTCGGCTCTACGGAGTACAAATACTTTGGTGGCAAACAATTCCAGGCAAAGAGGTTTGATGATGGCGATCTACTTACGGTAGACTTGCGTAACAAGTTTTTGGTAGGTACACATAACACGTTGAAGATGGAAAAGATCGGTCAATGCAAGCTTATTTGGAAAGTCAACAACGATTTTGTAGTTGATTTGTTCGCGTTTGACCCAGATATAGTGTCTTATTTCGATGGAAACTCGAGGACGAGTTTTATTCAAGAAGGGGCAAATGATGCGGTACGAAATTGGAGAAAACTTGACCGGCAAGGAATCGGATGATTACTTGGCCAATAAGCTGGATAATTAGAGTTTGAGTCATTTATGGAGTCTTTTAATTACAATCATTATTTTTATTTATTTTAGTTTCCTAATTAGATTAGGATTAATATTGGTAATAGTATCCTAGTAGGTTTAGTATTTCTCTATTATAAATAGGGCTTTATAGTTTAGTTTTTCATTAGCTTAATTATGTTTTGATTTGATTAATAAAAAGAGTCAAGAAGAGTATTCTCAACCCTTGTGTGGTTTAACACGATAGTTATTTTACTTTTCGTCTGACAATACGTGAATTGTCTAATTGTAGCAATCTGTGCTACATCACGTATCCAAAATTTCGGATATCCGAACTTCGGGTATCTGAAAGGGTATCTGAAATTTCTGATACGGATATCGGGTTATCCGATACCAAAGTGTATAATTGCAAATTAGGAGAAAAAAAAAAGATTGAACGGATCAAAATGATTATAAAACACATATTGCTCATTCCACTCTTCTTGACCATCATGGAAACAGATTATGATATGAAAATAATATAAATCAAAAACCACATATATTCATACACCCAACAAATCTCAGTAACCAAAACCACATACATTCAATTATTCATACACCCAACAAATAATATTTCAACGGCTCTCTTCCTCTCTATGTATCTCCAAAACGCACACTACATATATCATTAAATCCAATTAAAATAATCATAAATTTATTTTACTCTCATCAGTCAAAGCAGCAGCAGCAGATAGTGGCCGGTGAAGAGATGATGTAACCGGTGAAGAGATGGTGGCGATCGGTGGATAGATGGTGGCGACGAGCCGACGATCGGTGGTGACGATAGCTGGGGAGAAGGTCGCGACTGCCGACCGGTGGAGAGATCAGAGAAGCGTTCGCGATTAGGGTGCTATGTGAAGAGAACTAGAGAAGTGTCGGCTGTGAAAATTGAAAAACTGAAATGGGGATTAGGGTTAGGTTTCCTTTTTCATCTATTATATATGTATAAAAATAAAATATTAAAAAAAATGATGGAAACTTTCGGATATTCGGGTATCCATATATCCGAAGTTTTTGAATATTACTACCCAATATCCGAATCCGAATTTTCGGGTATCCGGATTTCAGGTATGCGAAATTTCGGATATTTTAGCATCGGGTATTTCGAATAATCAGATGTCGGATGTCAGATGTCGGATTCGGATATTTTGAACACCCCTAATCACAGGATGGAATAGGGTTTGATTGGAGCGATCAAGTTGAACATGAATTGTAGAATCAAGCTCTAATGGCCATAGCTAAATCTGACAAGCAGAGTGATGTTCCTTATGATGTACAAGTTAAAAATTATGTTCTTCTGTGTGTAAGAAAACTGTTAAGCATTACACGGATCATAATATAAAAGTGTGTGAGGAACTAAAACAATGTGAGATTAGAAGTAAGCACGCCACTGTTGCCATGGAAAATATGGAAAAGTAGATAAAAGCATACCAGGTTAATGAGACCCCATTTGATTATGATATTAAGTATGCTAGGTGGGAGAGCGATGTATTGATAGATAAGGTAGAGTTGTTAACTAAGAGTGTACAAAACCTAATCAAATCTCAAATTCATGATAAACTCAAGACTGAACACTACTAAAAAAAAATCAAAGAAATCTCTTTTTATCAAGAAGACCAGTTGAATAGAAATCGCTAAGCTTCTAAAAAAAATAAATGTGACCCATCCAAACACAACAGGTCTCTATGAGGTTTATTTGGCGGGCTAACTACAATCCGAGTATAGAGACCTATCGGCTAAAAAATATATGGCCTCTATTCCTTAAAATCTTGACGGCAATTCAAAATTTTAATCCTCCAAAAAATTCACAGCCTAAATAATTGAAATTCCACTTAAACCTCCTGTTCTTCTATTTTCCCTAAATCCATCCTACGAGAAAAGTTCAAAAAAGAATGGAAAAAAATAGAGAATGAAATAACCAATAGGATTGCTCAACTTCAAAAAACCATTTCCACATTCTTTAATTAAAACTAAATATCTTACAAACCGTATGTCTATAAATTATAAAAGTTACATATTCGGAATCAGCGTCTTTTTCTCTTCGATCATAGATCTAACAAGCTATACTTTCGAAAAAGTTTTTTTTCGTTTTTATTAGGTTTTAAAAATTTATAATGTAATATCACATGTAATTTAACACTAAAAAAAATCACACTTGATTAAACTTCAATTCAAATCATTGATGATTTAAAAAAAAAATAAAAAATTAAAACCTAAGTTGTAATAACATGCGATCAAACATCAAAGTATCAATCACATGTGATTAAAAAGTAATAAACTACGGATTTTCAAATCATTGACTATAATTATACAATTAAGTAAAAATCAAATTGAAATCAAGCATGAATTATCATATATCGGTAAATTACTCATAAATATCAATTTCTAAATGAAAATTATATGTGATTATATGTATAATCATATATGATTATATAACAAATCACATGTTATTAGATGTACAACTAGCAATCACATGTGATTTTTTACGAAAACAAATGCAATTTTTAAAATCCCTTTTATAACTATTAATGTGGATGAGTATTAAGGTGTATTCATGTGTTAATTAATATATATATAGCATGAATAAATAATCGTGAACAATTTTTAATTTTTTATCATAAATCACATGTGATTATATTGTAGAACCCGGTAAAAAAAATCGTCGAAAGTATAGTTTGTGGCATTGCGAAGAGAAAAAAATGATGGTTTTGAATATGTAATTTTTATAAGGGTAAATGATAAAAATCGGCAACGTACTACCACAAAATACTTCAAGTATGCAACCTACTCAATTTATTACTCAAGTATGCAACAAACCGGGTGATTTTGTGTTGGGATCTTTGCAAAGTTCATATTTACCTATTGAAGTTTCAAAAAGCTGAGTAGGATTACACATCATATGTCAGGTCATTTTTTTTTTGCTGACATAACAATTTAAGCTCTTTAATTCATTTTATGATTTTTATTTATTTTTTCGGAATTACATTCAACAAAATCAAATATTAAAATTGTACCAACATTTAGATCCTCCTCTATAATTTCCTTTGAGCACCTGCAACTCCTATGCTCGCCCATCCTTATATGTCGCCGGCAACGGCGTCACCCATCACCACCAAGTTTCTCTCTTCATTGGTCTGGTCTTAATTGTCAACGACAAAACAGCACATCATAATCATCATATTCATAGATTGTCACCATCAAAAACATAGAATTAACTTTTTTTTTTCTTTTTACCAAATTATCATCGTCATTAAACATACATATTCTTGAATATAATTAGTTAATCAATTAAAAATAAACAAGTATCATCATTGTTAACAACACCCACATACAAACAAGCATCACCATGATTAAATCAAAAACCATTTATCGATCTTCCCCGACGGATCACCACCACCGTTATCCCAACCACTCTATTTAACGACACTGCAACAACGAAATCTGAGAACGAATTTGGAAATACTTGTGGTTCCGGTGGTGGTTGAAGATCTGGCCGGATATAGCGTAGTTCGTGGTTCAGAATTGTTGTTCAAATCGTCGTTCATCTCTGCGTGTTAGAACTCGCCAGAATTTATGGTTGGTCATCGTCGCCGCTGCCATTGTGGCCGCCAACGTCCCTACTATCGTTACCTTTGCACGACTGGACTGCACCATTGTCTGGGAACGACGGAGACCGAGCAGAAAAAACCCATCGATTTTGAGCCTGAATCGCGTCGGAGATCGAGCCGGAGGTCTAGCAATTTTAATTTTGTGTTGTTATGTTGTTACCCATGTGTGATTATGATGATATAGAGATTAGTAGTTGATTTTGGGAATAATTTGATAATGATGATTATCGTAACTGTTTGTAAATAATAATAATAATATGTTTGTTTTTTAAAAAATAAAATAAAAGATAAAAATTTGTATTTCCAGGAGGGTTGAATTTCATACGTCAT
Organism: Helichrysum umbraculigerum; assembly: GCA_949592205.1. Lineage (NCBI taxonomy): Eukaryota > Viridiplantae > Streptophyta > Magnoliopsida > Asterales > Asteraceae > Helichrysum > Helichrysum umbraculigerum. Next base: position 98,393,313 of record CATIUR010000004.1, read on the forward strand.
ATTTTTTTATCCGAATTTAATTATTATCAATTAATTATATTAAATAAATTATATCCACGTCAACATTTATTTTCCACGTCACATGTATTATGAAAATAAAAATTGTAGAAAATGGATGTTGACCGGTCAAACCGGTAACAAGTTACCATATTACTCACCTAAGTACATGTTTAGCCAGTTTGTTGCATACTTGAGCAAATTATTTGGTAGGTTGCATACTTAGAATATTTTGTGGCAGTTCGTTGCCGATTTTTGTCATTTACCCTTTTTATAATTTATGGGCATGCGGTTTGTAAGATATTTACACTAGAGGTAAAAGTGAAAGTGAGTTTTGTAGATAAATTGAACAATTCTATTAGTTCTTTTATTCTCTACTTTTTTTACGTTCTTATTTGAACCCACCTCTCAGATTGTATTCCTAATCTTCTTTAATATATATATATATATATATATATATATATATATATATATATATATATATATATATATCTAAAATATAAATAAACCAAAATCCCATGGAGAAATTTGGACCCTTCGATGGAATTTTGATTGGTGATCCAAGGATCTAGATTAATTTACAATCATTACACTTAGCCCCCTATAATTTTTGTTATAAATAATCTTAAAAAATATAATAAATATAATATAATAAATAATTTGAAAATTAATAAAAATCGAGAGGATATAAGATTTTGTAAAAGATTGTTTTTTATTTTTATTTTAAAAATAATATAATAATATTAAATTAGTTAATAATTAATATTTATAATGATTAAATTTTCACCTATTTAGGTTGTACTCCTACATACAAAAGGATTTTGAATTTAAAAGGGTTTGTAAATCAAATATTTTATATTAAATAAATGGTCACACGGTAATGTTATTCTGAGAATCTATATTGAATTTAAACATATAAACATTTGAATTTGCCGTAATAATAGTTTTATGTATAACATTTACCAATTCAATTGTATTTGTCTTGTGATTGTAGATTTAAATTATGAATTGTTATATTTATCATTAATCAATGCCGATAGATAGATAGATATCAAATATTTTATCGAATATAATAGTTCATGATTTATGATATCATCAAATCCTAAATTTGATAAAATTGAGTGATTCTATTGGTCAATTGAATATTTAATGTAAGAACGGTGAGAACACATCATAGCTAAGTCGAAGTTAGTATTAACTAAATCGTCTACAAAGGTAAGGGTATGACTGTCTACAAATTGTTATGCATACGGGTTTGCCACAGATCTTTCTGGAAGCAGTCTCTTTACCTCCGGGTAAGAATATGACTTTCTACATCTCACATTCCCCATACCCTTATGTGGGTAGTGTTGAGTTCTTGAGTTAAGTTACTAAACAGCCTACAAAGAAATAGCAAATCTGCCCATTGCCCTATCTTTTTATTGCATCTATTTTCGGTTACGTAATCTTGGTCACAAAGTGCTAACGAATAGTGATTTCCGTGACATGAGCTCGTAACATTTTTTTTAACTTAATATATAAAGAAACTTAAATTTAGTCGTCCGCGTTGTCGCGGGTATTAAACCTAGTATATATATAAAACAGAATACCATGGAGGAATTTGGGCCCTTCGATGGGTTCCTCTGAAACACCCCGAAAACGTACCATTTTTTTTTATTTTTTTTTTTCATGTTATTACTTACAAGCTTTTATTACTCATTCATCCTATTCCTTATTACATTTAACTTAGGAACTAAAACAAGTATTTTCTGAAAACTTGCTGAATCCGCCGTATTCCCTGGAATACGACCGGATTCAATTGAATACGACCGTATTCCAACGAATACGCCGTATTCCCGAGAAATTCAAGCTCAACTCGGTGACAGAACTGAAAATAAGGAATACGTTTTTGAATACGGTTGGGAATAATCCGTATTCCCATGAATACGACCGTATTCCTATGAATACGACCGGATTCATCCAGTTCCAGCAGCCTGCACATTTTATGACCAAAACTCGAACTTTAAACGTGCATAACTTTAAAATGACGATACCTGGTGACCTGAAATTTTGCAGGCAACTTTACTTTGACCATAAGAACATTTCTACTTTTTCACTTTTTCAAATTTCGCATTAAATCTCGTTTTGACCCGTTAACTCAATTTCGGCTATTTCTAACCAAAATTTTGACACATCAAGTTCTTATTCACTCAACATCTGACTTTGGTCTTTTTACCATACTTTCAATACATCATTTACAACTTATTGGTACCATTACATTTGACTTTACTTGAATATAACTCATAAAACTTATTGGTCACCCATTTGGGCACCAAAACGACCCGATTGGGTCTTTAACCATTTCAACCCATTCTTTTAGTCAATTCTCACCCAATTGACTTATCTAAGTCCAATTAACTCATAAACATCAACCTCTAACCATTATACTCATAAAAGGTACATTTCACGTTTATGTCAACTTTTATACATTCATTGCTAATTCAAACTTTAAACATACAAGTCTCACTACTATGACCTCAACTCTGACTTTGACTTTAACTTTAACCACAGAGTTGACTTTTCTCAAAACATCACATATACTATAAGTGAGACTACATAATATTTTCAAAACATCAAACTACAAGTCTTAAACTTTACAACAGGGGTGTACATATCAAGAGCATGATTAAGAGGGATTAGCTTGTTACCAAAACCGTGCAACAAGCTCCACCAAAAGCTTTTAAACGTGTCCCTTGCCCAAGTCCCCTCTATTGACACTTGGCTCACCTGAAAACGTTTAAACATAACACGTAAGCTAATGCTTAGTAAGTAATGGAATCTTTTACATAAATATAAACATAACATCACATTAAGGATCCTTAAACATCATCATGCTAACTACTACTAGTTAACATTTATACCAAGCTAATGGTCATGATCCATTACTTGGAAAACCATCAAGCTAATGGCTCACCCATTACTTGATTCCACATTCATATCCATCTACTTACCTTTATCTTGAAACTTAACACAACTTAAAATAACTTCTCTTGCTTGATCACCTATACAAATAAATACATAGCATGATCAATTAACATAACACTTTACTTTCTTAATCTTAAATCTCATAACTAGGTGTTACTCACTAACACCTATCATACATCACTAGTGTTCCTTAATTTGGCTTTATAATCATATGTAATTGGGTGAACATCACTTTCATAATCATAATCATCACCAATTCATCTAAATTCTTAAATTCTCATAAACTCATAATCTATCAAAACCCAATTACATATAAACATGACTTGTTTAACTAATTTAACATAAACTAAGCATAGAAACTAACTTACTAACACTCATGGAACACTAATTCATCAAATAAATTACCATACATAATCTTTCTATCATCTAGGGTTTATAGAAACTTAAACCCTAACTTAAATTGAGCAACTAGAGAAACAATACATACCTTGGAGATGTTTAATTGAAGTTCTTAAACCTTAATTCAATCACTTGCTTGCTTAATTCTGATTTCTTTCTCTTGGTTTCTTTTTCCCTCTCTTTTACTCACACGCATACATACGTACATATGAAATAAAATCTGGAACATTTCTGAATGTAGGAGATAAGTATTAACATTTTTACACTTTAACCCCCTGTACTTTCCTTCTTTACATATCTAACCCCTCTAACGACTTTTCTTTTAATTGGTTAGTCCTCTAACCAAATTCTAACCTTTTCGTTACTTTAACATTTAAACATATTAAATACATATTAAAAACTGAAACGTAAACGTATATTAAACTATAAAAACTTACATATTTTAGGGGTGTTACAACTCTCCCCTACTTATTCAGGATTGTGTCCTCACAATCCATTCTTGATATAAAGCCGGATAATAAACAATAATTTCTTCCTCCGGCTCCCATGTGAATTCTGAACCTTTTCTATGCTTCCATTGGATTCTAAACAACCGGATATCTTTATTTCTTAACTTCTTGACTTTCTCATCTAGAATAGCTATTGGTTGTTCAACATAATTCAATTGATCATTGATTTCTATTTCTTCCAATGGCACATAAGATGCCTCATCCACTAAGCACTTCCTTAAATACGAAACATGGAAAGTGCTATGGATACTTGCCAATTCACTTGGTAGCTCAAGACGATAAGCTACTTTTCCAACTCTTTCTAAAATCTTAAATGGACCAATGAACCGAGGACTTAACTTGCCTCGTTTCCTGAATCTGATAATACCTTTCCATGGAGATACCTTTAACATAACCATATCTCCAACCTTAAATTCTAATGGACGTCTTCTTTTGTCGGCATACGACTTCTGTCTATCTTGAGCAATCTTTAATCTTTCTCTGATTTGATCAATCTTTTCTGTCGTCTGTTGCACTATATCTGTACTGCCCATTTCTCTTTGCCCGACTTCACCCCAACATATTGGAGTTCTACACTTTCTCCCATATAACATCTCGTAAGGTGGCATACCTATACTTGCATGATAACTGTTATTGTAGGAGAATTCTGCTAACGGTAAATGCACATCCCAATTACCTCCAAAATCTATAACACACGCCCGCAACATGTCTTCTAAAGTCTGTATCGTTCTTTCACTTTGACCATCTGTCTGCGGGTGGTAAGCTGTGCTAAGATTAATACGTGTACCAATGTCATCTTGAAATTTGGCCCAAAACCTTGAAGTAAATCTACTATCTCTATCCGAGACAATAGAGATTGGCATACCATGACGTGCAACTACTTCCTTAACATATAAATCTGCCAAAGCTTCAATAGACATCGTTTCTTTAATCGGTAGAAATAATGCACTTTTCGTCAATCTATCCACTATCACCCAAATTGCATCATGCTGACGCTGAGTCTTTGGCAATTTGGTGATGAGATCCATCGTTATGTGTTCCCACTTCCAAACAGGTATGTCTAAAGGCTGCATCTTTCCATATGGTTTCTGATGCTCAGCCTTCACCTGTAAACAAGTTAAGCACTGTTCAACATATTTAACAATATCTCTTTTCATACCTGGCCACCAATATTCTGATCTTAAGTCGTGGTACATCTTTGTTGCGCCAGGATGAATGGAATACTTTGATTTATGAGCTTCATCTAACAATAATGTCTTCAAATCCCAAGAATTTGGAATCCAAATTCTACCATAACGTGTCTTTAACCCACGTGAATCTTCCACAATACTATCAACTTGACCTTTGATCCGTTCTGATTGAATATCTTTTTCTCTCCAAGCTTTTTGCTGTACTTCTTTAATTTGATCAAACAAGCTAGGAGTAACAGAAATTCTAAGAGATTTAACTATTAATGCAAGATGAGCTGCATTTCTACTTAAAGCATCAGCTACAACGTTAGCTTTCCCCGGGTGGTACAATATTTCACAATCATAGTCTTTAACAAGATCTAACCATCTTCTTTGTCTCATATTCAAATCTCTCTGGTCAAAGAAATACTTTAAACTTTTGTGATCTGTATAAATAGTACTCTTCACACCATAGAGATAATGTCTCCATATCTTAGAAGCAAAAACCACCGCTGCAAGTTCTAAATCATGCGTTGGGTAATTCTTCTCATTCTCTTTTAACTGTCTAGAAGCATATGCTATCACTTTGCCACGTTGCATAAGAACACAGCCCAAACCACTATACGATGCATCACAATATATCACCAAGCCTTCAGTACCTTCTGGAAGTACTAAGACTGGTGCTTGACTGAGTTTCTGCTTTAAAATCTGAAAAGCTTGTTCTGCTTGATCATTCCATTCAAACTTGATTCAACTTTTCTTTTTGCCACAGTCTTCTCACCTTTCTTTAACTCCAACTCTTGAAAACGAGCTTCATTCACAATCTCCTCAAAAGACTTACAACGGCTAGGTTGAATAAACTGACTTATTTCTTTCTTCAACACCTCATGAAAATGATCTATAAGCCGCTTTGGATTCTCCATATAATCTGGACAGAATTGAGCTCTATCCAGAAATACACCAACTAACTCGTTAATCGATTCAGTCGTTTGTTCCATTGCAAGAAACTCCCGACGAATCCTTTTCAAATCTGCTTCTTGAGAATAAGTATTCTCAAACATCTTCTTAAAATCATCCCAACTCATCTTATTTATAACCTCATCCCCTAAGGTACGGCGTTGAACTTCCCACCAATTCTTAGCACGTGCCTTCAAGAGATTAGCAGCAAAAATTACCTTCAAATCTGCGGGGCAACGTGAAGTAGTAAAAGCCCCTTCAACCTCCATAACCCACCTATAACATTTAATCGGATCTAAATCCCCTTCAAACTCAGGTGGATTACAAGTTGAAAAATCTTTATAACTAAACTTTCTACTTTCTTCCGAAATTGGAGCTTGAGTAGGTACTTCTTGATTAACTTCAACTGTTTTATCTTTCTGTTTCTGAAATTCTTCACTCACTACCTCTCTAACAGTCTCTATAATCGTTGACTTTAGAAGAGGAATAGATGCTTTCTGAGCAATACCAATTTCTTGCGAAATGAAAGACTTCATCTTCTCAATTATCGGATCTATATCTTGAACAGGAGACTGAGACCTATCTTGACTGCCTCCTGTATCAGTAATCTCTACTTCTTTACTCATCTTATCTGAAACGTTCACATAGCACATTAACGTAATAACTTAAACATTTAACGTCTATCTTATCATAAACTTCGCTATAAACAGTTAATAACTTGTTAACATTCAATCCTCTAATGTCTCGTGATTTCCATGGATACATATAAGGTAATATGGTAATCATTGCGTTGGCCAGACGCTCTAATTATCGTATTACATTAAACACATCCATAGTCTGCACGCCACACTTTGAGTAAAGAATCATTAACAATTCATTAACCCATAACATATCTTACTAAATCATGCTCAACATCATAATAAAATTGGTCTAAGTCCAAGTATCCACTAATGGTGGATACCTGAATCCCTTAAACCGTGCTTTGATACCAACTTGAAACACCCCGAAAACGTACCATTTTTTTTTTTTTTTTCATGTTATTACTTACAAGCTTTTATTACTCATTCATCCTATTCCTTATTACATTTAACTTAGGAACTAAAACAAGTATTTTCTGAAAACTTGCTGAATCCGCCGTATTCCCTGGAATACGACCGGATTCAATTGAATACGACCGTATTCCAACGAATACGCCGTATTCCCGAGAAATTCAAGCTCAACTCGGTGACAGAACTGAAAATAAGGAATACGTTTTTGAATACGGTTGGGAATAATCCGTATTCCCATGAATACGACCGTATTCCTATGAATACGACCGGATTCATCCAGTTCCAGCAGCCTGCACATTTTATGACCAAAACTCGAACTTTAAACGTGCATAACTTTAAAATGACGATACCTGGTGACCTGAAATTTTGCAGGCAACTTTACTTTGACCATAAGAACATTTCTACTTTTTCACTTTTTCAAATTTCGCATTAAATCTCGTTTTGACCCGTTAACTCAATTTCGGCTATTTCTAACCAAAATTTTGACACATCAAGTTCTTATTCACTCAACATCTGACTTTGGTCTTTTTACCATACTTTCAATACATCATTTACAACTTATTGGTACCATTACATTTGACTTTACTTGAATATAACTCATAAAACTTATTGGTCACCCATTTGGGCACCAAAACGACCCGATTGGGTCTTTAACCATTTCAACCCATTCTTTTAGTCAATTCTCACCCAATTGACTTATCTAAGTCCAATTAACTCATAAACATCAACCTCTAACCATTATACTCATAAAAGGTACATTTCACGTTTATGTCAACTTTTATACATTCATTGCTAATTCAAACTTTAAACATACAAGTCTCACTACTATGACCTCAACTCTGACTTTGACTTTAACTTTAACCACAGAGTTGACTTTTCTCAAAACATCACATATACTATAAGTGAGACTACATAATATTTTCAAAACATCAAACTACAAGTCTTAAACTTTACAACAGGGGTGTACATATCAAGAGCATGATTAAGAGGGATTAGCTTGTTACCAAAACCGTGCAACAAGCTCCACCAAAAGCTTTTAAACGTGTCCCTTGCCCAAGTCCCCTCTATTGACACTTGGCTCACCTGAAAACGTTTAAACATAACACGTAAGCTAATGCTTAGTAAGTAATGGAATCTTTTACATAAATATAAACATAACATCACATTAAGGATCCTTAAACATCATCATGCTAACTACTACTAGTTAACATTTATACCAAGCTAATGGTCATGATCCATTACTTGGAAAACCATCAAGCTAATGGCTCACCCATTACTTGATTCCACATTCATATCCATCTACTTACCTTTATCTTGAAACTTAACACAACTTAAAATAACTTCTCTTGCTTGATCACCTATACAAATAAATACATAGCATGATCAATTAACATAACACTTTACTTTCTTAATCTTAAATCTCATAACTAGGTGTTACTCACTAACACCTATCATACATCACTAGTGTTCCTTAATTTGGCTTTATAATCATATGTAATTGGGTGAACATCACTTTCATAATCATAATCATCACCAATTCATCTAAATTCTTAAATTCTCATAAACTCATAATCTATCAAAACCCAATTACATATAAACATGACTTGTTTAACTAATTTAACATAAACTAAGCATAGAAACTAACTTACTAACACTCATGGAACACTAATTCATCAAATAAATTACCATACATAATCTTTCTATCATCTAGGGTTTATAGAAACTTAAACCCTAACTTAAATTGAGCAACTAGAGAAACAATACATACCTTGGAGATGTTTAATTGAAGTTCTTAAACCTTAATTCAATCACTTGCTTGCTTAATTCTGATTTCTTTCTCTTGGTTTCTTTTTCCCTCTCTTTTACTCACACGCATACATACGTACATATGAAATAAAATCTGGAACATTTCTGAATGTAGGAGATAAGTATTAACATTTTTACACTTTAACCCCCTGTACTTTCCTTCTTTACATATCTAACCCCTCTAACGACTTTTCTTTTAATTGGTTAGTCCTCTAACCAAATTCTAACCTTTTCGTTACTTTAACATTTAAACATATTAAATACATATTAAAAACTGAAACGTAAACGTATATTAAACTATAAAAACTTACATATTTTAGGGGTGTTACATCCTCCCTTAAGATCTAATGGTGTGTATTTAATTTTCATAACTACACTTACCTCCCATCAATATTATCTTAATTTAATAATTAATAAAAGCATAAAATAATTAAAATATGAAATTTTTATCTACTAAATGTATTAATATATTTAATATTGAATAATAAGACGACATTTAAAAAAAAAAAAAAATCCCATGCATATCCGGTTAATAAATAACGCCTCCCAACAATAATTAATATTATTTTATTTTTTAATTCTATTATTATTTATTAGCTCTCTTAATTAATGACCATAATTTAAAGATAAGTATAAAATAATAATATAAATGTAAGGGTGATGATAAATTCACCTAGTATTTTGATAAATCCACCATTATCATGCAATACTGGTTTATACAGTACAAGTTGTAATAGCATATGTGTGGTGGATTTATAAAAATCTTTGATGAAAATATCATTGCCCTAAATGTAACCAAAAAAAGTCAATGAAATACGGCGGACTACACTCCTAAAAAATAGCCCCGTACATCCCCAACAAACCCTTTAGATATTATTTACATATTAATACAATTCTAATTCTAAAGCTATTTATATTTATATCATTCATATTCATTATGGCAATTTGAGACCCATGGGTCTAGTTGGGTTTTTTTAATTTTTATAGATGGGTCTAATTGGGTAATTAAAATAAGGCTTAAGTATATCATTATTACCTATTGGGTCATAATGAGTAATAATGATATACTTAAGTATACTTAAGTTTTTTTTTTAATTACCCAACTAGACCCATAATTAGAAAAACCCAACTAGACCCATGGATCTTAAATTGTCACCTCTAATATTCATCCACTTTTCATCACCTTCATGGATCCAAACTAACCTGCAAACCCTCAATCCAATGATCATCTCCAATAAATAAAAAGATATCTTACATAAACCCTAATGTATATATAATTACAATTTTTTTTTCCGTGTTACTAACAACTATTATTTTATAATCTTATTGATGATAAAATCGCTCATATTACCGGGGAGAATGAAACCTTAAATAACATTAAAGGTATGTCTTTATACATTACTGTCTACAGAATTATTAATTGTTTCAGTTGATTCACACCATGAATATTTTATTCGAATTTATATGCCTAATTCTTACTAATGTTACAGATGAACAATACGCTTATATTATTGGGGACCAACAAACCTTTAATAATGTTGAAGGTATTAACATCTCTAAATTTTAAGATTGAATAACTAATTTTTCGTTTCAATTCTTTAACACCTTAGAATTTTTTACTCTCATGCAATGGCAACTACGTTTTCTATAAGATCAAATCAATGAAGTAACAATCTAACATTAAAAGGGCGGCCTCTCGCGGTAAGTATGTTAACGATCCCACGTTAGATGTCTACATGTTTAGATATATGGAGTTACGTATTTATTGTACTTGCGATATGATGGTAAATAACAGGGAATAGATTCACTGCGGTCTGGTCTGATGCAACAACGGAAGCCATTCATGCCAGGCTCCCAACCGTTCCATTCATGCCAGGCTCCCAACCGTTCCACTAACTGCAAATTATGTCACCACGACATTAGCAACAACTTCTGTTAGCTAAACAAAACATGACATCACAATCAGCCAATGTTGGATCTTCAATGCCCGTTTTACTTCGTGGAGATCCTGATATGATGCTCAAGGTTACTATTCATTCTTTTACCAACCATTTCTCTTGAGCAGCTATAAACACGAGTTATGTTAACATTATTAAGTTTACACTATAGTTAAAAATGGCGCAACAGTTACAACAATAGCAACAACACATAACGGTAATCAGCAACAACAACAATAGATTCATCATTCTCTTATGGCCCCACCTCCCCAAAACTCGAACTTAAATATACAACAAGAGAGGACTATCGGTGCAAGTATTGTTAGTGATGGGAGCATGTCAAATGCATTTAGAGGTTAGTGACTTGCTTTTTTACACTACATTTTTTGTAGTTGCAGCTTGCATAGTACTACTCATTACTGGTGAATTGAATGGCACAGGTTGCTAGCAAAACTAATGATTCAGTAGGTAATGGGGTACAACGAGAACATCGGTTTTTACCCACGAGAATATCAAACCTGGTCTCAGTGAATGGCCGTGATGATACTAGAGGTGACAAAATTCTTGATACAAAGGGTTCCTTTCACAGATAAAGAAAGAGATGCTAATTACTTTCGAGGGCGTTTTCTTCCTACTGTATTCACTCTCTGGTAAGTTCATAATAGTTACCTACTATACTACTATTATTTTTGTTGTTGTTGAACCACAATTCTCACAGATATAGAAATATAATAACTGAATTGTTGGGTTACATTCTGTTCGTTCAATACATACACATATATATACAATACAGACAGACACTACCAATAGGTGTGTTGTTTCAACACACCGTTTCACCAAACGGTTATTATGAACCGTTGTAACTATACTATACTAACTGCTACTGCCCTATTGTTTCCTGCGTGAGTTTGGCCCAAACCAAAAACAATAACGGGCTTTACATACTTATTATTATAACATGTACTAATACGGGCTTGAACATTCCTAGTTTTCCTTTGGCCCGTTTGACATTACAATCCAATATTCCCCCCTAATGTCAAACGCCAAAGTCTTCTTTTATTCTTTGACGTGTTCTTACAGCAATGTAGGTTCTTCATCGCTTTGATAAATGAGATGTGCTTTTTGCTCCTTGTCTTTCTCCTTCCATTTGGTGCATTCGTATGCAAAGTGACCGAATTCACCACATTCATAACATCTCATTCCATTCTTGTTTTGTTCTCGACTTGTACCTCTTCCACGTCCTCTTTCTTCTTTACTGAAGTTTCTTCCTCGACCCCTACCATGGCTTTGATTACTTGAACTTGCCATTAGAAGTTTGCTTTGGTAATCTACGTCCGGTTCATCTTGACTTTTGAGACGTTCTTCAAATGCTATTATTCTTCCTACTGCTTCTTCAAATGACATTTTATCGACTTCCAAATATTGCTCGATGGATGCCACGATCGGTAGAAACTTCTTTGGAACAGAGTTCAGTAATTTCCTTACAAGTATTTTGTCTTTAAGATTCGAACCAAGACCTTTAAACTTGCCTCTTATGCTTCCCAATTTTCCGGCAAAGTCGTTCACGGTTTCATTGCCTTTCATCTTCAAAGTCTCCAATTCGCTTCTTAAAGTTTGCATACGTGCTTTCTGAACTCGGTTATCCCCTATATATCTTACTTTAATTGATTCCCATACTTCCTTCGCATTTGAGCATTGTGCAACTTGCATTAGAATATCTTCTGGTAATGTTGTGAGAATCAATGCTTTTGTTGTATGCATCTTTCTTTCATCCACTTCTTTCTTTCCGTCTCCTCCTTTCTTTCCATCTCCTCCTTCTTTTCCATCTCCTTCTTGGGTTTCTTCAAGTGTTTCCCAAAGACCATATGCCTTCAATATTGTCTCCATCACAATTGCCCATGTGGTGTAGTTTGATTCATTCAGTTTCGGGCATTGAATCATTACATTTTGGTCGCGCATTGGTGTAGATGGTTCTCCTCCTATCTTCATACTTTGTTGCTTGCTTTCTTACTTTCTTTCTTGTGATCACCAAATATGATCAACCCTTACTTCTTACTTTCTTTCTTTTGATCGTATGATCAAAATTCGTACTTGCTTTGAAACACTATGGTTTCTCGTACTGTTGAAACATTATGGTTTCTCTTACTGTTGAAACACTATGGTTTCTCTTACTGTTGAAACACTATGGTTTCTGAAAACACTAGGTTTTCTCTTACTTTCTTACTTGGAAACACTAGAGTTGTTTCTTACTTACTTACTTGGAAACGCTAAGGTTTCTAACAACACTAGGTTTCTGTCTTACTTGCTTACTTAGACAATCCTCCGGTCACGGTTGTCTACTTCGTACTCGTACTTGAACTTACTCCGTTTAGGGGTTGCCCGGTCTTTTGCAACTCCTCGGTTTTCTTACTTTCTTACTTACGTGAACCGCAATGGTTCAATTTCTTACTAGCTATTTTGTATTTTTACTCTAAAGTGAAAGGTTTTTTTTTTCCTTTAGAAAAATACAAAACTTATTTGTTTTCTTACTTTCTTCAAATAATTTTGAGATTATATTATTTATTTTCTAGAATAATATTGAAAAGAAAATTAAATAATTGCGTAAATCCCTCAAATCCTTTTCCTGCAAAACGTCTACTACCAAAAATCCTTTCCTTCTTTGATATCCTAAATAAATCTAATCTGATTTAAAAGGAATCAAATACTGAATAATACCAATTTCTTTTCTAGTGTGAGATTGGAAATACAATTAAATAATTGGTTTAATCCCTTTCTTCCCTACTTTTCATAGTCAATAAATAAAGTCTATTTTCTTCTAGACTTTAGCCTTCTACCCAAATGATTCTGATTAAACTAAGTTAACCAAAACAGAAAATACCAACAGCGGATGAACCAAAAGCAAAGCCAATCGTTGGACGGCCAATCGTTCTAATTGTTCTTCTCCAATCGTCCCTACTTCTTCTGGGTTTTCTTCAATTGATCTTCCTTACAAACCACATCAATCGATCTTCCGAATTCTTCTTCAATCAATCGAATGAAAACATATCTTTCTTTCTTACTTTCGTTTGATTATGAATGAATCAAACGCTACTTTCTCTCTTTCGTTCTTGCGGTTGATTATCCAGAATCGTTCTTACTTTAATTTGTTTTCAATCGATCGCCCTTTCACTTGTTCTTCCCTGGATCAATTAACGCGCTCTGATACCACTGTTGAACCACAATTCTCACAGATATAGAAATATAATAACTGAATTGTTGGGTTACATTCTGTTCGTTCAATACATACACATATATATACAATACAGACAGACACTACCAATAGGTGTGTTGTTTCAACACACCGTTTCACCAAACGGTTATTATGAACCGTTGTAACTATACTATACTAACTGCTACTGCCCTATTGTTTCCTGCGTGAGTTTGGCCCAAACCAAAAACAATAACGGGCTTTACATACTTATTATTATAACATGTACAAATACGGGCTTGAACATTCCTAGTTTTCCTTTGGCCCGTTTGACATTACAATTCAATAGTTGTGGAGTGCATTCATACTATAAGTTTGTTAATAAGGATAATAAGGCAAATACAACTTTGCCATGTTTATATGAGCTATGTTACCCAATTTTGTTATGATTTGTGAAAGTTTTGAATTCAAATTACAAGGTTTCAAAATTTTATATAATTCTTTGAGTTAAAATTTCTCAGATTAGGTAATGTACATGAATAATAGCTTTTAAACTTTACTTGCTAAGTAGGTATAATCCTTTCTAAGTCGTATGAAAAAGAATTAGCGTGGTCTTGAAACAAGGTGCAAGGGAGAAGGTTTTGCTTAAATTTTTCACTAATTTTCTGTTGTTAATATGCTTTGTGCAGGTTTTGAACACTATCTACAAGGTTTTAAAATTTTATACTCCGACAGTTGTACTACAAGTTGTGCCAGAGTAGAAGAAGATCGTTTCAAAGTTGACTCAAGTATCTGTTTTTCCACTTAGTTACAAGTTTGTATTACTTTTTTTACAACTTATTTATGTACGGAGTAGTATTATACATATTTGTTTTAGACCAATGTTTATCTATTAAATGAATGGATGATTTTTATATGTAACTTTTTTTTTTTTTTTTTTTTTTTTGAAAGGCTAATTATATTAAAACAAGTCTAATAGCAAGATGCTAATAAGACCCCAAATGTACAAACACCATAAGATAATCCTTGGGAATAATTATAGCTGGGAGGATACTAAATAGGATGAAAAAAACCCGGAAAAAAATTTTCAGGAAAAAATCCCCGATAATAGGGGCCGAGCCACCGGTTTTCACCCTATATCGTTTTTGATAGTATCCCATGTGAATTACTCCAAGATTATCTACTATACACCAATAAATCAAATATCGAATTACAAGTGATTCCATCCTCCTAATACTATATTCCAATCTTGCTTCCAACTGATGATCAATACTCTTTGCTCAGTAAGTCAGCAACATATTTAATCTATCATAAACTCCAGCCATTTATGCTCCTCAACACTCCATTTAGGGAAACGATTTTTAATCCATAAGAAGCCCATTGACTTGATTTCGTTCAATACTCCACAGATATTAAACTTCGCTCCCTTGAATATGCTTTCGTTCCGAGTTTTCCAAATTACCCAACATGCTACCATGATTACCGATTGAATGATCACCTTTCTAGAATTTGAACCCTTTACATAATTATGAAAGAATATCAAATCCTTCACCGAGAAGATGACCATCGGTTGAATCCTGCACCATATTTCAATACCATTCCAGACTTCCTTTGTTACACTGCATCCAGTCATCAAATGCTCCGCTGATTCAACCTGCTCTCCACAAAATACGCAATTTGCATTTGCTATATGAATGCCCCGACGCTGCAGTGTGTCTTTGGTAGGCAGTCTATTCAACAATAATCTCCAACCAAAAATGTTTATCTTCTTAGGCAACACCTTATTCCATGGATAAACCTCTTCCTTTTCGGCCTTTGAAAATGACTTTAGTAACTTCCGAGCAGAATTCACCGAAAATGCTTTGGAACCTTTCAAGCCCCATTCCCACCGATCTTGATTATCATTAAATATAACTTGAATACCCAAATTGTGAAGATTAACTAATTCATTTATTGCATCCTGAGACCAATCTCCCATTTTCCAATTCCATTTAAACTCTCCACTATTTGTTAAACGATAAGCTACAGTTACATTCTTGACCGATTCCATCTTGAACAAGTTTGGAAAAAGCTTGCATAGTACACCATGACCCGACCAATTATCCCACCAGAATTTTAACATCTTTCCATTACCAATCTTACCATGGAACCATTCGTTAATATCTACTCCTTGAGCGATAAAGGAGTTGTCTATTGAGCAAATAGATTTTCAGTTACCAGCAGCCACATACTTGCATGGGATAGGCTTTTCCATACGTTTTGTAACGTGTAATGCATTTATGCAAGACCTCCATAACCGTCCTTCTTCATTTCTAAATCTCCAGTGCCACTTAGTTAGTAAGCTTATGTTAAAATCTCTCAATTCTGTTAATCCCAATCCACCATAGCTCTTTGGTTTTGTGACTATATTTCAAGATACCCAATTAATACCCCTTTCATCCTTTGAGCCACCCCATAAAAATCTTCTCCTCAAACAGTCAAGTTTACTTACTACACATGTCGGCGCTTTATACAATGAAAAATAATAAACCGGGAGACTTTCAAACACTGATTTTATTAACGTGACACGACCACCAATAGATAATGTATTCGCCTTCCATAATGATAATCGTGTTTCCACTATATCAATCACCGGTTTCCAATTTTTTGCCTTATTCATATTAGCCCCGATCGTAAGCCCAAGATGTATAAACGGCAATTTACCAACCTTACATCCCAAATCTGAGGCAACCCTTGTCACTTCAGAATCATTACAGCAAACACCATACAAGGAAGATTTATAGAAGTTGATTTTCAAACCAGAGATTAACTTGAATGCACGCAGGAATCTTGTCATAAAAATTACGTTATTTTGTGACCAATCCCCCATCACCATTACATCATCCGCATACATCAAATGTGATAACAATGGACCGTTATTCGGTAATTGCACCCCTTTAAACATTCCCTGATTGCAACCTTTCGACATAAAATACGTGAAAGCTTCCATAGCAATTATAAAAATGAAAGGTGAGAGAGGATCACCTTGCCGAACACCTCGCTCATATTGGAACTCCTTAGAAGGTGATCCATTAATTAGGACCGATGCCCTAGCCGAAGCCAATACTCCACGAATCCAACATCTCCATTTATTCGAGAAGTTCATATACCCCATAATAATATCCACAAAGTCCCAATTAATTGAATCAAAGGCTTTCTCAAAATCGATTTTAAAGAAAAGTGTTTTCTTTTTTAATCTTTTTGCCCACCCTAGCACTTCATTGATTATTAATGGACCATCAAGTATGTTCCTACCGGAAATGAACCCGGTTTAAACATCGGATACCACATGACTAATGACCTTCTTCAATCGATTAGCTAATACTTTAGAAATTTTTTTGAGACACAACCAAGCAAGCTAATCGGTCGAAAGTCATTCAAACCATTTGGATCATTAATTTTGGGTATTAAAGTTATAAAACTCGAAGACATACCTTTGTGTATAAAACCATCCGAATGGAATTGATGCATTAACTCCATAAAATCCTTCTCCAAAAGCGTCCTGAATCTTTTAATAAAATTAAAATTAAACCCATCCGGTCCTGGTGCTCGATTTCCATCACACTCCTTTAATGCATTTAGGACTTCTTCTTTAGTAAAAGGAACCACCATACTATCGCGCACATCATCCTGTAATCTGCTAATACCCTCACAATTAAATGGTGGTCTGCGTTTTAGTGGCTCATGAAAACGTCTAGCAAAATGAGCTTGAGCTTCTTGTTTAATTCTACCCGGGATCGTACACCATTCATTATCGATTAACAGTCCATTGATACGTGACTTACAGATTCGATTCTTGATGAAACCATGAAAGAAAGCGCTATTCTCATCTCCTTCCACCGCCCATTTGATTCTCGCTTGTTGTCTTAAATCTAACACTTTATCCGCTTCCAATTTCTTCAATAACATGCGACACTCTAACTCATGATTAAGCTCGTGTTCAGTAAGCAAACGTTTCTCCATTAATTCCTCATAGTTAGATACCCGCTCTTTTGCCTCCAGAATTTGCCCATTTTGCCTTTTTTTTACATCAACAATCCACTCTTTAATCGCTTGTTTCATACCTTTAAGTTTGAATACCAATCTCTTTGATGGAGCACCTCTTGTTGAAATACTATTGCAGCCACGTGAAACAACATCCAGCAGTTCCGGGTGATTGAGCCATGAATCAAAGAATTTGAAAGGTCTCGGACCAAAATTTCTTGAATCCGTTATTAGAATAATGGGGCTGTGATCCGATGCACCCATTTCTAATGCCGAGAAAGATGCCTCCGTCCACTTATTCCAAAATGATTCACAAACCAGTGCCCGATCTATTTTGCTTAATTTCTGTGCATTACCTGCTCTAAACGTGTACTTCTTTCTGCCCATTGCATACTCCAATAACCCGGCGTTAAAAATAAAACCGTTAAACATTTGAGCTTGATTATGATTGAAGACTGTGTTGAATCTATCTTCAGGAAATCGCACCTCATTGAAATCTCCAATGAATATCCAACTGCCTAGAAACTTTTCTTTGATAGACAACAGTTTATTCCATAAATTGATTTTATCCGAGCGATGTTGTGGACCATAAACATTGACAACAACTAACGGGGTATTATCTCCAATCAGTATGCCATAAATTAAAAGGAAATTACGATCTTTTATGACCTGCTGTTTCATAAAGCAATCAGGGTCCCATATCGAAAACAGTCCCCCTGATCGTCCACACGCATTCACCCATTCCATATCCATCTTACCTTTTCCCCAAAATTGATCAAATCTAATCTTCGATCCCTCCTCTAATGCTGTTTCTTGGACGCAAATGAAATTAATCCCATTTTCTTTTTTTAGCTCTCTGACCCATTTCTCTTTTCGGCTATCAGCCGCTCCTTTAATATTTATGGATAGGTAATTCATTTCCCCTGATTTGTATTCTTATCCCCACTGACTTCTTTTGATATATAGTATTGAAATTCATTCAAATCGATGCCAAGTTTACCAGCTAGCCCAATTGTTTCATTCACCTCTTTTAGAAATTCAATATCCCCATTGATATTTGCCTCATGAATTCCATTATTAATACCCATAGATGGTGGCACATTACCTTGAGCACTCTGATCTACCGAGTTGTCAGCAGCAAGCTCTTCCTCTGATTCCGATACCCTTGAAACGGAAGAACTAATTTCCTCCATTCCTTTCTTCTTCTTTCTGCTCGGACCTTCTTCAATGTTTGGTATCCAGCTGCCCCCATTCTGTTTCCTTTTATTGGTATTAGGTTTCATACCAATTCTTTCTATTAAACTGCCCAGGTTGAAGGGATCATCCATTTCTTCATTTATATCTGGTATCACTTTCTTCTTATTGGCCCACCTCTTCTTATCTTTCTTTTTTCTGGACTCCACAAAATGACCATTCAAAACCGAGTTAGAATTCTCTTGGCCCATAGAACCATCTGAGTCCATATTACTCCTTCTTAAGCCCATTCCAGTAAAATAAATGAGCTTATCCAACCCAATAGCCGACGACCTGTGATTATTGTTTGACTTGATTGAATTCCCATGCGACATCGATGCTTCCCCATGCAACGTTTGGTTTCCAACCCCTTCATCTTCCTCACCAGTCTGCATTCTCCGATTATCTTTCTCATATTCCGGTGACGATGCCTCATCTCCGACCGGCGACCAATTTAAATCTACCTCATTTATCCAAATTCTGCCACACCCATATTGGTGATTTAATTGAAATGTTTCTGAGATTAACTCACCTGAATCAGTTAAGATCAAACATTCCCCAAATGACACATCCAAATCTTCCCACCCAAATCTTGATTCAAGTACTTTGAAGCCTGCTTGTGAGCAAATTTTCTCAAAGGTTGAATTATCCCTGAGTCTATACGGAACCCCTTGAACTCTTATTCTGGCCACCCTTTCATTACTAATCTCCTGCCCTTTCCATAAAACCGCCTTGGATAGAACTTGGGTCCATACCTTTTCTTTCTCCCTTATGAATTCATTCGCCGTTTTATTATCTTTAAATGTTATAATCATATTCAAACCTCCCACATATGAAATGGCCGTATTATTATAACCACATTCTTCAAGCATTCTTTTCACTTTGGTAATAGAACTTAGATCAATAGTCGACCCAAGGACTGATTTACCTATGCAATACTCCACATATAGATTATTGATCTTATCAACTGTGATGATTTTGTCTTCTTTTTTGTTGACTTTCTCCATACAAGCATCTCTATATGATCTCATCATACCATTAGCGTAGCTGTTTTTGACCACATTGCTATTGATTTGGTGCCTTTCGAGCCTTTGTTGCATAGGATCCAGTTGAGAATTCGAGTGCATTTGATGATCATCCTTGTAAATGATGGGCTCATGATTACGATTGAACCTGGCTAGGTTAACCTCTAATACAGCGCCATTCCATTTAACCCCTTTTAACACTCCTTCAAATTGGATAGGCTTAACAACACCTTTGAATTTAATAAAACCGAATGTATATTTTCTGTTATAGTTTTTCTTAGCTAAAATGCGTCACAGATATCTCCATATCCTTCAAATCTTCTCCATAGCATATTAGCACTTATGTCTTCTGGTAGGTTCGTCACGAAGTAAGTAGTCACCGATGGATCATCTGAAAAATGTTTCCTTTTCACCGGCTTGATTCTGTTTCTTCTGCTTGTCACCTTGATCCAATCATCCCCCCGATCCTTTTCCAAATTACTGTGATATGCTCCTCCATCATGCTTTGATTGGTTGTTCGTATGCTCCAGTTTGTGGTCGTTTCGTCTTCTCTCTCTCACTCGCTCCATTCTCTCTGATATTAACAATTCAATTCAATAGTAATAGAATGATATGTTATTTATTCATAGTTAATTGTTTCTCAAAATCTTTTGTCATTACATTATTATTATAATTATTTGATATATGAAAATACATCCTAATATTATTTTATTTTAAAACTTTAAGTTTTTAATTGCAAATTTGAGAAAGTCAAATGACGTAACCCGCGTTGTCGCGGGTCTTTCACCTAGTATAAATATAAAGCTCTATCATTGTTTCTTCCTAAGAGTTTCCACGTAATTTTTTCAACTCAACTCTTATATTCTATATTATAATTAAATTATTATTTTGTATATATTTATATTTTGTTTATTTATTTATTTATATTAGTAAAATTTACTACTTCAATCAAACTCTTAATTAACAATCAAACTCTTAATTAACAATCAAATAATTTTGTTTCATTCTATCTCCCTTGTAGTATGTGCATGTAGATTCGTCTTAGTCAAGTGAGTTCGGACATCTCATAGGAATATTCTTATATCTATCTCATGCCGAGTACAATGAATAATCAGTTCCTTGGGGGAATTGAAGACGATTTGATTTGTAAGCTTGCTTTGTTTGGAAGATGAGAAATACTTGGTTAAAAACTTAGTAGCCAGCTCTTCCCATGAATAAATCGAAATGGATCCGAGTTCATTGAACAATACTTGACCATGTGAAGATAAGGAATTGGGAAAAAGATAAAGAGTTGAATGAAGTTTCGAGCAATTGGTTGCTTTATAGCCGTCAGGAAGATTGAATAATTTGTTCCAAAGAGAATTTGGATCATATTAATTGAGTGATGGGTAATTGAATTTCAAGGGTTCCACCAGTTGATAATACGATGGGTCCACCTCTTCCCTCTAATGATGGCTTGCTAGTTGAGGCGAGAATGACTCGATACATCATGAGAGATGAACGTTTGGTTTGATAACATAAATACTTTTGGATAGAAGAGAAGGTATGAAAAAAGGGAAGGAACTTCCGGATTTCCGAAAGCATCGTTAAAAACTAACATAATTAAATTCCGAATGTTGATGATCAAAACCCCCAAAAGCAACGTCATAAGCTTGATGGCTCGCCCGCAAACGGTTTTGGTAGAGAAAATTTAAATAACTCAGTTTTCATCAAATGAGAGAAAACAAATTCCATAACATTTTGGGTGAGAATTTTGAATTATCACTCGAATCCAAATTTCGTTTTCAAGGTGTAAAACATACGGAGTATATTCTAAGGTCTTCATCTGTATCATCGCTACTCGAAGGTCTTCATTTGTATCATCGCTACTCGAGGCAATAGCTGCAGACTTCCAACAGTATAAACAAATACACGATAAAAGATTGCCGGTATCATTTTTTTGCATGATATGGCAATTATCTTTTGAACTCTCAGTACGAAAAGGCTTAGAATGGGTTTTGATTTTTATTGATATGGGTTGTATGACCGTTGAACTATTCATACAGCTTTCGAGTCCAACACTACGTTAATTAAAGATCATTAAATGGTTGCTATTTCATCTGGTGAATACTTTGACGTTCAAAACCATATACTAGTAACATCCAGCAGTCTGTGCAACAGTACAAACTACAACTCTAATGATTTGTGTTATAAGGTATATGGAAGCACAATGATTCAACATAACAAAACTAACATGAAACTTTAACCTTATATTATCACTCCAAATTAACAAAATTTCATAGCACTAGTTCTAGAAATAAGTTAAGCTTACAAGCAGTCCAAAATGAAAACAGTTGTCCAAGCAAGCTCCAACAAAAACAACACATCCAAGATTTATCCCCCAAAACTATGAAAGCCTTTTGGATCACATCGATTTTAAATCTTGTTTCTGGCTGAGAATTAAGATTTAAACCGGTACTGGCATCGGCATAGGCAAAGGCTCATCAGCGACAAGTGGTGGTCTATATTCCTCAACTTCTTTGGGTGGGAGTGCAACAACATCGTCTTTCGGCATGTGGATAACAACATTATCGGGTAGTGGTGTCTTGGGGCCAAGCTTGCCCGTCGGATCCCAGTCAAGCATGATCTTAACCTTGATACCAAGAACCCCCTGCACGCAAAATAAAAATATTAAGTGATTTGTTGGCATATATAGTAAAAGCTATCTCTGTGAAGACATCTAAAAAAATTATCATTTGCATCGGATCTCACTAAATTTTAAAAGAATAAAAAATCCCGGGTGCCAACAATGGCATAATTGGAATTTTACCATTTGCTTCAATTAAAAAAATTAGAGAGCATAAACCTTACCTGTCTAAGAAGCACGTGCCTCACAGCAGAGTCAATATACTCCTTAACTGGTTGACCAGAGGATACCATGTATCCATCCTTGAACTTCATTGATTTTGCACGCTGAGCCCTAAGCTTTCCGCTAACAATGACCTGAGAATGGAGAAAATCGTCAACAGAAGTAACAGTCACATTGGATAAAACAAGAATAACCATATGTACATACCTCACATCCTTTAGCTCCATTCTCCATAACAAATCTTAAAACACCATAACAAGCCCTACAAAAGGTTGACTAGCATATCAGTAACACTTAATTTGAATAAATATCTACTATCAATGAAACAATAACATAGGCAAAATAATTAGCCATAAAAGACCATAATGCACTTTTAAGCTAGGAATTTAAGCTAGGAACAATAAATAACAGCAAATAAATGCAATTTGCAAGGCCAGATAGCATGTCATTTTTAAGGCAACTACCCGCAAGATTCATACAGGAACCCATAAAATTTACAAAACTGTCACAAGTAGCTATAAATTCTATGCACATGCAAGTTAAAATGACAGCATAATGTGAAAGATTATCAGTTCAATAGTCCGAAATGTGTACAAACCTGCGAACAGCAAGTCCTCCAAGAAGCTTGTAGCGCAGAGACTCAGCCTGGGCAATGGCACAAAGTCCCCTGTTGTTAACTCGTTCGGCATAAAGCTCAACGCTGTTTTCAGGGAACTTAAATCGCTTCTGAACAAGAGATGTCAACTCCCTTATTCTCCTTCCCTTTTCACCTGCAGATTCAGATTCAAATAGACCAAATTTAACCAGAGTGTCAGGATATCTACAGACACTGTTATCTTTAATTGTAATCAGTAGAAGCACAACAAAACAGGAAAAAAAAAATTAAACTTTTATCAGACTGAACCCTTCCTGCAGAGAGAAAATGCTAACATAATATATTATGGCCACTGATATATACAACAAATATTTTGTTTCATACACCAAGTTTTATGCATGTTGATGTAGTACTGTACAACACAGCAATGCACATTTTTGGTGTATGAATCAAAAAGCTTGTTGTATATATCAACACCCTAATATATTAGATAGCTCTAAGCAGACATCAAGTATTGTTCATCTAATCAACCAAAAACATATATACAAATTTTATTTGTGTTCCTTGTATCAATAACTTATAAATTAACCAAGTTTATAGAATAGATGTGAATTATTCTAGTAATATAGAATAATAGTATTAATAACATAGAGAGAATTTACCAAGAACATTTTGGGTTCGGGTGGCCCTGATGATGATCTCTGTACGCATAGGTGTAACCCTGACTTCAACACCAGAGTAACCATCCTCTGCAAGTTCCCGGGTGAGGACCTCATTCAGCTCAGCAAAGAACACTCCATCAGCTACAAACTGATAAATCAAAAAACATATCACACACCAATCTACATCTACAGAAATAATAAAGCATCAACTTGTATCACTATTTATAAAGACTGACCTTTCGTTTTTTGCTCAGTTGAGTCGCCATGATTGTCAGCAGTCTATAAAGGTAAACAAACACTTAGCCTGAAACCTGGAAGAAATAAGCACAATTCTTTCAATTAACCATCATTGAAAAGAACTCATAAACATCTAGCAATTCGATAATAACAAAGAGTTAAAAATATCATAAACATATGCATTGATTTGGTGGGTATTGGTCAGTGGTCACAAGACAATCAAAAATGGTATGATGCCCATAAAATGGTAAACATATAGTAAAAATAGCATCAAAAGAAACTACATATATGTATGTACACTTATAATCATGCACAAAACAACATATCTGCATCAATTAGTAAAAATTCAATAAGAATAATTAATAAAATCCCTCTTTCTTTAGTATCTAGTTATATACAGAATCAAGTTGTTTGCGCGAATATCGGATATCATAATATCTCTATAATCATCCACAAAACAGATATGAATAAGTATAAAACCGTAGCATCAACCAAGCAGAAAACATAGACAAAAACAGAGTAATTTCAGCATCACATTTAGCAGAGATAAACAAGTTAACAGAAACATAATCAAATGATAGTGTATATCAAGAAGAAATTGCAAAAGCACATGAAAAAACCCTAACCTGAAACGAAGAAAACTGAAGATTCGGCGGTGGAAAAGAGAGGAGGAAATGGAAAACGGCTAGGGTTTATACTGCAACCAATGAGATGGACCCAGCCCTGTTTTAGGCCCATTTTTAATTTATAGTGGGCCGTCAGACCGTTAAGAGAAAGCACATGTCAGTATGTCACCTTAGTTCTAAGGGGGTGTTTGGTTCATTGCATGCAATGGGAAAGGGAATGATAACCGGAATACCAAGGAATGAAAGGTGTATAATCATTATCTTTGATGATGCTTGGTTCAAAGAAAAATATATTTGTAAAATACAAATCATACTACGTATTTGATAACAAGTAACCCATGACAAATTTCAGTACTCCTATTAATAATTTGATATCAAACATACGTAAAATATAATTGCTCATGCTTTTTACGTAATCCATTATCACTCTCCAATAAGAAAATGATCTCCCATTACGAAATTGAGCAGAAAGTATGCAGATTGAAAAATATGACAATCGAAGCATCAAAACAAATTATTTGTTACCAACTCTTCTATTTAATCAAGGAAATAAATGGAATTGTAGTGAGAGGAAATAAAATGAGAAGTGCAGCAGGCTTCTTTTGATATGAATGATATAGTTATAAAACGATAATAATTACTGTAATATATATAGATACGGAGGATATAATATCATTATATTATTATTTAATTCAATTTTAATATTTTAAATAATATGTTAAGTAAATTATTAAACAGTTTATTTAATAAAATTTGATGACAGTTAGAAAAAATAGGAGTTCAAACCGTGAGTTATGAGGGAATGAAAGTTATAACCCCCAAATTGGTGGGGAATGATGTATTACTCACTTTTGGTCAATGATTGATTGCATTATAGTATAACAACCATCATTTTTCATTATGTTGCCAAACACAACCAAAAAAGGCTTATAACTTCATGCGGAAAACACCATTTTCATATGGAGTGCTGTTGGGCCGTATATATCAGTAAATAATTTACTATTGGAAAATCATCATTGTTCACTCCTATAATTTCCTCCGGAGGTTTATCATCAAGATTTTTCGATTCTCTAGCAAGTTGTTTGATTACATTTGGAGGAAGATTCTCACTGGTAGCCATCAATTAGAGAAAAGATTCAAGATTTGAAGAGATGGAGAAAATAGCAAACACACACTTAAGTTGTTGACAAGAAGCTACAAGTCGGTCGTATCAGCAAATGACAGAATATAACCTTTGTTGTTGTCAATGAAACCGAGTAACCTCAGACCAATAACCTTTGTTCAGAATTCGGACAGAACAGCAAGAGTCAACTGTATCTTTCTTTACAAAAATACTATAGATATTGAATTCAAAGGACCGAGAAAGATGTTGAGTTGGTGAAA
The DNA here is from genome assembly GCA_949592205.1 of Helichrysum umbraculigerum. Taxonomy (NCBI): domain Eukaryota; kingdom Viridiplantae; phylum Streptophyta; class Magnoliopsida; order Asterales; family Asteraceae; genus Helichrysum; species Helichrysum umbraculigerum. The sequence goes on from CATIUR010000004.1 coordinate 98,419,919, forward strand.
ACTTAAAAGATCACCCAACACGACAACGCATACATTACAATACTCTAGACAACCACCACGGTACATCGTCATCTGAGAATCAAACTCAACAATTTTTCAAATGCATGACTCATCTCACCAACATTAGAAGCCAACAGTAACTAAAACAATTACTGTTGGTTAAATCTCTTAAGAAATTTGGGACCTACAAAAATGGGTGATCATTGAGAAAGCACTTGTAAAGAATAGATGCCAGAAACCACTGATCAACAATTTTGATGGAATTCTCATGTCTACAACCACAAACTAAACTATTAGAAAATAAAAACGACACCATCAGAGGATAACTCAACTGCCCAAGTGTATGGCAACAACTTGTTGCACTCTGTCTTTTTACTAATATACTAGAGAAACAAAAAAAATTCATGAATATGTAGCTTAACTAACATCAATTATAAACAAATTCTCATCATTGAAACATATGATATTAAAAGGCTAATGTAGAACACAAGTTAAGACCTAAAATAGATAAGCATCCGAAAGTACTAAAATGACACATCTTCAAGTCCGGTTTGTATTTAAATGTCATTCCTTAGTGATTCCATATAAATAACCACGAATTTCGACAACATACTGCCAATTCTTCCAATCACATCCTATTAAAACTGAAGTTAGTGTAAACTAAAAGTAAAAAATAAGATAAATCAGCTATAAGAAGCAAACATAACTAAAAAGATCAAAATTGCGCACATTTTAGCCTCTCTTTGTATCACAGAAGTAAATAACTTAAAGCACATATTCCCAGAAACAAAACTCCCAATCTCAAAAATTCAAATTCTAAGGCTAAGGTGAAATATAAGTAAAAACACTAGGTTACAAGCAACATAAAAGGGTCCAAAAAAGGATTAACCTTCACGCACCTTTTAGCCCCCCTATTTATCACCAATATAACCTTCTTTTCGGCCTTCAAATCCAGGCCTCATGAGCTTCTTCTCTCTCTTAGCAATCTTCCTCATTTTCTTCTGGCTTGCCCTCTCTTCTATGTTGCCTCTTCTTTTCGCTTGCTTCTCCTCCCTCAACTTATCCTGAGTCTCAACTCTCTCCTTCCATTTTCCCGCACTCTTCTCACGCCTCTTCTTTTCCTTATGCAAACTCTTCTTCAAAAGCTTCGGGTCATCATGAACCTTCACACCCATCGCCTTTTCAGTTGCCGCTTTCCATGAATGTTTCGTAGCCACCACCACATTTTCCTTCTTAGCTTCCTTCAACTTCTGTGCTTTCTCCAATTCCTTCACTTTCGAACCCTTCTTCACTTTCTTCCTACTCCCATCTTCATCTCCCAATTTCACTTTCCCAAATTCAAAATCAGCCTCAATCTTTTCTTTACCTTTATCAGTATTACTACTTCCACTACCACTAGCACTAGCAGCATCTTTACCACCATAACGTTTATCACGATCTTCCCTTTTTCGCTTCTTATCAGTAAAATCGCCGCTTTCCCTTCTCTCATTCATCAACATTGTTCTTTTCCCTTGACCTCGATTAGCACGAAGCATTTCAAGCTTATGATGCAACCTCTGTTGTAACTCCTCATAAGTAACCGACTTTTTACTACTTTCACCGTCAAATTCTGTCATCGGTTTCACTTTAATCTCAATCTCCTCCTCTTCATCATCATCATCCTCCTCTTCATCATCAGAATCCTTATCAGCCTTCTCATTCTTACTAATGTTTTTCTTTAACAGATCCAAAGTTGTGGTTTGTGCTTTCTCAGGGTCAAGGCGATCACGACGTGATTTCTTAATATTTTCTCGTGTCTGTTGTTTAAGAGATGCTCGTTTGACTTTACTAAGGCCCTGGATCCACGGTTTATTATCTTCGTCAACAGGAAGGTAGAACTTTGCAGGGATTAATTCGATTAGTTTATCAAAAAACTGTGTGTGGTCATGAATTATTGTTTTGAGGTCAACATCAGGCGTAGCAACGATATCGGAAGCAACAGAAACCGCCCCCTTTTGCTGCTTCTTCTTCATTGCAAACAATTAATGTGTATATCAGCTAAAACCTGAAAATTTATCAGCTGCTATAAGAAATTTTAAGTTTTTAACATGTAGTGGTTCATGAAATCAAGTACTAAAAACGAATTTAAAAATTGTAAGAGATAAAACCTAGATACATAAAAATGATTAATTTCTTAAACCTAAAAAAGAGATAAAACTAGAAACGAAGAAAGAAGCAGGTCATATGCAAGTAGATATTTAAAGATAATAATCGAATAGCAATTAGTAACACATAAACCCTAAATTATTTGCGGAAATAGAAAACCCTAACCTGAAAGGAAGAAGAAGAAGCTGCTGCTGAGGATTCAGGAGGAAAGGGGAAGGGGAGAAGAGGTAGGGTTTAACGCAAATTGTTGTAGCGGCTGTTAAACTCCAACTGTCTAAAAATTAATTTAATTAAATGAATAAAATAAAATAAATAAAAAGCAAAATGAAAAAAGATAAAGATAAATAAATAAATAAATAATAAGCTTAGTATATATTATTACGTAGTACTACTACTTTTGATTTTAATTTTGATTTTGAGTTTTAGTTTTATATTATGTTTTAATAATAAATCCCTATTAAGAATTTTCAGAGTCAGATGCTGAAATTTTTTAAAAAAATGTATAAACCTATATCCCAGAAATAATAGGACTACGAATTTTCTCATGTCACAACCTTTTATACGAACTTGACTTCTCATCGAGACTTCGGAGTTGATTCGGACATGAAGCATGATTCTTTGTGGTCCCATAGTGGACACTTCTTGATCGGCTTAATGCCTTCAATTCGGCAACAAATCTTCGATGCTTTCTTTTTACTGATTTATGTATTACTACATTACATGTGTGATTTATGTACTACATTGGATGCGAATCTTGATGCATAATTTTTTTTAAGTGGATAATTTAAAGTGGTGAAAGTGGTTGATAGCAGATAAAAAGTGACTAAAAGTAGAAGATGTTGTCATACTAGGTGCTCTGAAGCATAAAAATGTTAGCAAAAACAGTATAAGTAATTCAGAGCTTTTGCTATTTTAGAAGAAATCTATAAATCAATAATCGTAGTTTTATTAACTTTATATGTTTATTTATTGAAAAATAATTGGTAAGCCTGAATTTATATGACTAAATATAGACCTAAGAAATGTAATTGCTATGTATGAAAAATTAATTGGACGAAATTAACAACCAACAAAAAAATAAAGCCTAATTTTAGATCTATATGTAAGTATCACCTATGTATCATTACTCTTATTAACTTATGCTAATTAGTGCCATGTTAGTAGTTTGTTATTTCAATAATCACATGCTATCAATTACACATAAGGCATGTTTTAAGGAACAAATATATAAATAGATACTTAATATTTGTAACTTTCATAAAATATTCAGTTTGCTATTTTTCTCCTGTTAATGGAAACTTAATTAAAAAATATAAGCAAAATCATACTTAATGAATGTCTAATAAAAACGCCCATAAGCTCTTTTAAAAACCTTCGATTCCAAGCCTATTAGTTTTTAGTTTTAAGCAAACAATTGAGCCTTCATCATGGGAATAATACGATAGCAGGATTCCAGCTGTAGTTAAGTTCATTAGTGTGCTCTTAAGAACTTTATAACTTATGTCAAGTTATAACAAGATCTTAAAGAGAGTTGAGTATGAAGTTGTGTTCAAAACTTCAAATCTAACTCCAAACCCAAACCTCAAGTATTATTAAACTTTCTTTTAGATGGCCAAATATGATAGAAAAAAAGAGATAACCAGTGTCATACTGTGTCATCTTCTCAACGAGTGCTACAGATTTCTAGTTGAATATGATAGAAAAAATAGATATTACCAGGCATCTTATCAACTATCAAAACATTTTTTAGCTACCATCTAAATTTTTACAAAGCATGTATCGCACCATGATAAAATTGCATACCAACGGACGTTACAAATCTATGCATAATACATGGCGGAACGAGTTTCAACCCAGGACAGATGACCCTGCTGATCTATGCATTGTACCACAGCAAAAAAAGTGGCACCACAAAAGGTTGAGGGGAGTAAACAGCTATTAATCTTCAAACATGTGGGTCTGCCCAATGATATTTTAGCTTCATTCGGGTTTCAAAGAATGACAACTTCTAAAATGCTTGATCGAAGCAGATAATATATTAATAAACTATAAACCATGTACAAAATCTATGGTAAGCAAGCTATCACGAGGACAAACTTGAATCATCCCTGATGTTAATGGGACTGAAAAAACCAATTGGAATCCACGTTAGGCAGTTTTAACATTTCCAAGTTCATAACGGGTAGTATCCTCAGAGTAAAGGATGCCATTTGGCGAGACAATTCGTAGTAGAGCAACAGTAAATCGGGTCTGCAGATCACAAGGCGTAAATATATTAGAGTTTTGCATGCACAAAGAATAACTATACATAGGGCACCCGAGTATTCAGAAGGTTACACTAATGCCACCCAAATATGAAAAAACAACATTACAGGCCACCCACATATCAATTTAGTTATACTTATGCAGATTCCAGCCAAAAACTCGTAGAATGACGAAAATGCCCTCAAAACTTCAAAAACTACATAGATAGCCTTGATGAGGCGTAAATAGGGTTATAAGTTAAAAATTTTGTATGGTATATATTAAGTAGGGGGGTTTTTTTTAGTTAAGGGCTTTTTGTTGCTTTATTACTCGGAAAATTTTGGCCAAACTTAGCATAAGCAAAAACCAAACGGATACATGGGTAGCCTGATATGCTTTTTTAAAAATTTGGGTCACCTTAGTATAACTTTTATGATACTTGGGTGGTCTACGCATAAATCATTATAATAAACAACTATGAACAGTGTCAGATGTAGTTGAAGGTGAACTTTACCCATTGGAACAGAGCTAACGTCCACCAGCAGCCAGGCAAACCATATCCTAAATTGCTAAAAAGCTGAACGCAAGAAAGAAGGTCCATAATAGGAAAATAGGGGAAAACTTCTTTCATACCAAAATAAATGTAAACATTCTGATTTTATCAAACCTTACTATGTAACCTGTTAATAGAGGTGGCAAGATGCTAAGAGTCAAAACGGATATGGGTTAAAACAGGCCAAATTAAGTGTAAATATGGGTGAGGCCTGACCCACAAACATTTCTTCATCCAATTTTATAAATTATTTTTTTTTAACATATATAAAAAAATATTATCCATTATTATTACACTTTAATTGAATTAATTATAAAGATCTAAATATTGCACATTTTTAAGACATACAGGAAACTATGATTCATGAATGCATTCATGAATATTAGTAAGCAGAGAACACTAACGACAATAAGGAACCAAAATATAGATTCTTTACCAAAAGGAGAAGAGCACCCAGAGTAAAAATTGTGCTCATCGATATACTAATAAATCTTAAATCGCGTCCAGCCTGCAAAGGAAATGCAATAAATCTTTAAAGACATCTTTATATAATAAGGTAATAAGAAGTCAATATAACATTATTGAGTTCGTGTAAATAGAGAATGTCATCCAAGTCATGTTGTGAATAGAGTTATAACTTTTCCTTTTCAGTGAGATCAATACACAATTCCAAACTTGGGTGAGTAATGGAAAAGAATGTCGAAGATATTTTATTAGAGAAACCAATTAACTCTAAGTAAATTTGTCAAACAACCAGCTCAACTAAAATCCAAGTAAACAAGCACCCGAACATCACGACTATATAAATCAAGGTAAAAATTGCATACCAGCAATGTTCCTTCAAGGCTATGAGTGCTTGTTGTCACAGATAAAGCAATGAAGTATGGAATTAGAACTTTGTGCATCTGCATTAAAAAACAATAAACTTAAAATTTCAAGAAAATAATGATTCCATTCTTCCCATATGAATGAAGGTCTTTGACTAACCATGAAATACACCATAATAAGACGAAATTGATAAGAGTTGTGAACCACAATCAATCTCATTTATTAGGTAAATTTGAGAAATGAAAAAGTAATTCAGATAGCTAAACATGGTCAAACCACAAAATAATATACTGTATACTGTTACATTTTCTTTTCTGGAGATATGCATTGCCACAAAGAAAGGAAGCTGACCTCCTTTATGACCTGAGGATCAGGTGAAAATACTTTGGGGAATAACCAGGGTACAATTGTACCAGCAGCACCTAATACTAATCCCATTGACGCACCGATTGTCAACAGTGACTTTAACAGCAATCTTGCCTGAGGGAAGATCCATCACACGGCATGTGTAAAGATCATATACATATACATATTTACTAATAAAAGTAAAGCATGAGAAAATGCAAATACTTTGAAAAAACCGGCACCAGTAATAAGATCACTAACCTTTGATAGACTTCGTTTAGCGCCATACATAAGCTCTGGCATAAATGATTGTGCGGTTTGAGAGAGAGGTTCGCCCCCTACAGCAAACATACAGTATATTTGCAGAAGGACCTAAACTAATAGTTACTTGTTAGAATCAAACGTAGCCTGATAGGCCAAAGATTGAGCACGAGGGTTACTTGAAGAAGAAAGAAAAAGCCTGGTTGCACCTTAGTAGCAAGTAAAGGTGGCAATGTTGGCCCATTTACTTAAGAATGGGTCAAACTGACTATTATAAAAAAATCGCTACAAGGGAAATGGGAACTGGTTTGAAGTCGCCCAAAATGTTGATTACAGCCTCCTAAAGCATATATTCTAGAAACTTATTGCATTAACTATTAGATTCTAGAGATTGACAAAATAGATTGATAGTCAAGTCAACCTAACCTGTATTAAAAAGTGTTAGAGCTAATATCAGTATTAGCATAAGATTATTCAGTTTTCTAGTTTATCTGCATCCTATCATTTGCTAGTTGTCTTGCTTCCTATTTTCATGTCTTGTAATCATGTGTATACAGAGGTCTTTCACCTCTTACAGAAATAACACAAATATACTTTCCCTGAATCTGATTACAAAAAGTACTAAAGACGGGTTTTAACCCCAACCCCTTTGTCCCATGACCTGACCCACCTGTTTTGCCACCTCTATTAGCAATAAATAACACTAGACATGTTCATAGTGCTGCAAGTAGAACCAACCTGGTGAGCAGCAAGAGTTTGTGTGCCAATTAATGTAGCAAAGTACACAAGTAGAGAATAGAATGCCACCTAAAACATCACATAGCATAAGATAAGGGTTTTTTTCCTAGTTATACGATTTGCATTTAGAGGGGTGGTTAGGAGTAAAGAAGGCAATGCAAAGTGCAGCATATAAACCTTTGACATCATCATTAGAAACACTGGAGCAGCAAGCTTGAATATTAGTAGCAATTCCGAAGCTGATGGAACAGCAACTGCATAACCATTATACCCTTTCTCCTTCAGGGATTCAATCATCATAAATCCTGCAACCACCTACAATAGGTGTAAAGTGTGACACAGCAAAATTTAACCCGTACAAAAGCTTAACAGATGCATGTTGAACCATTTTTCATTCAGCATACCTGTGACACCATTGTTGCCCATGCTGCTCCGGCAATACCGTAGCCTAAGAACAAACACAGAACTACATCACCAATTCCATTGATAACACTTGCAACTGCCAGAGCCTTCATAGGTCCCCATGAATCCTTCATTCCAAGACTGCTCAAAAATAAAAATGCATTACATAGTCATACATTTTTCTTACAACATGTCTACAAGTGTTGCTCATAATAGGTCACACATTTACAACAGAAAGTTAAAAGTTATTACTTCTTCACCATACATTCTCTATTCGATTTTTGCATAAGGGAACTCTTTTCATGTATAAGTCATTAACTTAGCAGGAAAGTAACAGAACGTGTACAATAAAAGGTGTTCATCGTAATGAAACCACACCAGTACTGTATATTAATAAAAACAGAACCGAGAACCAGACGATCTAAACAGGTCCAGTTCCATGTTCACTCCTGAACCAGACAATAAACTGTGTAAAAAGTTGTGATGTCGGATTTTGAAAACTTTACCGACATTGATTTCCAGTTATGGAACTGGGCAACTGGCAGAGCCAAGAATAGATTTTTGAATTATCATGAACCGAGAACCAGTTCTGTAAAAAATTTGGATCGGATACTGAACCCCACATAACCGGCATCGGTCCAGACCAATTTTTGCAAACCCCTATGTATAACAAATTCTACTAGAATAAACATGTTCTCTTCACCTTGCACTCTGAGCAACCCATCCAACAAGAACTGCAGGCCACGCCAGGCCTCGAATCTACTAACATACAACAAATACAGTGAATTGATTAGACAAGCAACGCAACTGAAATCATGTTATAATAATAAACATATAAATAAATAAGTAAGAATTAATATTTCAACACGTAGTTGCCTATATGGACAACAGAAACGTAAAATTAAAGCATTTTAATGTGAAGATATCTTTCAGATATGACCATATGAACATTTATCACACAACTGCTAAAAGTACTTAGCCATGGAAAGAGCATATGAACAAGAAGAAGGAAATAGAGTCCTCAAGGTCATGAGATGCAGCAACATTAGAAAGACGAAGTTTTAAAGTTTGACTTGCTGATATAAATATCCTTCTTGCAATAGTATAACCAATATGGAAGTAAATCAGATTAACCATAGCCAGTGAGAATTAAATTGACTAAATCTACCATGTTTTAGCCACATACAAAGGTCTTTGAAATCTTAAGGAAGGTGCAAATCAAGGCATTTACAACAACAAATGAAATCAAACAGAAAGATTTAAATGATAAGCTAGGGTTCTACAGAAGTATCCGAAGTTCCTAACCACTAGAATAACGCTCAATATTTTTTACTTAGTTCCTATAAGCCAGTTACCAAATACAAAAAATAAAAATAAAATTGCCCAACTATTCTAAGTTAAGGAGTCAAAAAAATTTAAAAACAATATCCATATTTAATATTCCTGGCCTCCTGCAGAACATGCATTCCATCTTCAAACACATAAAAACTTCTAGGGTTATCGATATAAAGGAAGTACCTTGAAACCACCCAATATCAAAAGAATAACTGTTATGCAAAAAGTTTTGTAGAATTTAAAGAACCTGAACGTATGTATTTGCGGCTGATAACATATGCGCATTTTCGGCTCCAGCGAAAGCTGAAGATATTACAATAACCTTATTAGATATAGGAAAGCATTTACAGATTACAAAAGATGGTACCCTGATCTAAAATTTAGATACAATTTTCATCGTGAAAAAACTGGTCGTACTCAGAATTGACATGGTCTTATTTGTGCTTCCAAGATTAAGAACTTTAATGTTCTTGTACTCTATATGTAGGAATAACTAGTACGCTAGATTTGTTGCAAGTCCTGTTTATTTATATCAATTGGCTTACTGAAAAAGGTTGATTTGACAATACAAAATCAAACTGTATCTGATATCATTAAGTTTCTATATAGTCAAGAACAAAATGTCTCCGTGTTGAAGAAAATAGGAAGAAAATCCTGGAACAAATTCTCATTACCGCTCAGTGCCCATTCTCCGCGAAACCTTGTGAAGAAAAGCATCAGTATACCACATGTCATTCCAACAAAAAGTAACGTTGATATCTGATGCTGCACCTCAGATTTATCCTGCACAACTTGACTAGTCAGATCATTCATGATAAAAGATAAGGGGTGTAGTATTACTGTATTAGTTTGTTGATAGTTTCCTAAAGCCATAAGTGCATGCCCTTAAGCTCAAATACTTAAGTCACACTCAGAAATATGAGGTCTCGTAGATTGACATTTACATGTATATATTCAAATACTTCATTACAGCACACTGCGCTTAAGGATATTGACAAGACTCTACGTAGACTATTTACTTTATCGAATTTTCAACAAATGGTAATGGTAATGGTAATGAAAATATATAAGAACAGTTTCATGGTACATTGGAACCTCAGGCACCAAAGTTCCCAAAGTAAGAAATTAGTACCAGAAGAGTCAGACAGTACCACCTTCATTATGTTAATGACTACGGAGTTCATGGAAACAATTTTTAAACAATCTAGCCACGAACTCCAAATTGAACTGCATAATCAATTAGTTCTACTCGTAAATTGAACACTAAATCCACGAACTCTATATCTCGCAATATTCTGCGTACCAGCTCAACAACAATACAGTATTCCGAAAAATACAATGATACCTAAATATAAATATTTTAAAGAGAAACCTGTTTTGCAAGTGAAGTAGCGACCATATTCGACGTAGCTACGGAAAGAAACATAAATCCGTAACTCATATAATCACAAAGCACAGTACCCGGCCCTGCACAATTTCAAACAAACACCACTCAGCTCCACAATTTAAAAAATACAATCATTCTACCATTTCTCATTCAACTTGTAATAATCACAATAATAAACTAACATTTATAAACGAAAACGAACAAAATCAGAAGTACCTAAAGCAGCGAGTTCAACCGAGCTCGATTGACCGATCACAGCAGTATCAATCAAACTCATTAACGGTCCACACAACCACAAACCTGCAGCTGGCCCTGAAAACTTCAAAATCTCCACTAATTGATCCCATAAACTCTCATTTCCCGCCAAATCATCATCAATCATCGTCATTTTACTCGCAATTTCCTCTTCATCTTCACTACAATCACCAACAGACGAAACCGCAGCAGAGATGAGCTTCACGGAAGTGTTAAAAAACCGGTTCCTGAACCGATTTGTACGGAACAACGGATAGTGAGATGAATTAAAACCGGGATGAATGCGGCATTGTGGAGGAGGTAAATTTGATAGTAGCTGATTGAAATTAGGGCTAATTGAAGTTGTTTTGATGTATGAGGTGTGACGAATTAGGGTTTTAGAGTTCATGATTTGTGTGTTTTTTGTTGCTTGATTTGTGTGTATTAGTTGGAAATTGGAAACGAAGAAATAATGGTGATGGATTGATAAAATATTAAAATATCTGGACAGGAATTTAGACACGTTGTTAGATGTTTTTATATTATAGCGGTAATGAGACAAAAAGTAAGTTTGTTAACTAGTAATTCAAATAACTTGATTAGAGCACACGGAGCGCCCTTCATTTTTGCATCGTTTTCGCCATGAGAACGCCGAAAGCCGGCGTTCTCCGCTCCCCACCGGCGTTTTTGACCGCCGTTCTCGCCCAATGTGTAACACCCGCCAAATTAGGACTAGTAATTAGTGCATAATCCTATGTTAATACATGTAATTAGTTTTGTGTTAGGCTAATTAATGTATCAGAATATATATTGATGAATATATACAAAAATGCAATTTGATTAAATCGTACGCTTCTCAAATCGAATGTAATTCGAATCAATTAAATACGGAAGTTGGTGAACAATTTTATTAAATAATATAACATTATTTAATAACACTATTATTATATCCAAAATATTATGTTGATAATATTTCGTATTTATTCAGTGTCGTACAACAACACGCAAACAGTTAAAAATAAAGATAAGAATTATTTTATAACTCAAATATTAAATACTTGATGAAATACTTCAACTGTAATATCAAATAAATATTTGTATTTTAAAACATAAAATTAAACATGTATAAAACTATTTAAATGTTTAAACGACCGGGAAAATGAACACCGCACGGAGCGCGGAGGCGTGGGCTGAAGTGATGGAACCTTCACCAAAACCACCTCCACCTCTTTTCTTTCTTCATTTCTCATTTTCTTTCTCTCTCTTTCTTTCCCTTTTCTCTCAAGATTTCACCATCACCACCACCTTATTAAAATCGCAAAATACTAACACCAAACGACCTCCGATCATCTCGCTCATTTAGGATAAAAGACTCACGGCTTCACGATCTACAACTCTATCTTTCCGGATTTTCATTTCGCCACTTTGTAAGTTTCCTACAAAACCTGAAACTCTCCGTTTTTACTCATTTTTACGTTTTTATGGTTTATATATGCTTAAAATGTCCAAAAATGGGTTGGGTAAAAGATTTGGACCAAACGGAAGCTTTTCGACCGATTTTCCGGCCACCACTTTCCGATCAGACCACAACGTCGCAGAGACGCTGGGCTATCTGCGACGTAGTCCAGAACGTCGCAATACCAATCACCACGTCGCATATAGCGACATCATCATTAACGTCGCATTAAGTTGCCGACGTCGCACTTAGCGACGCAAGCCCTTACGTCGCATAAATCAACAACGTCGCATATGGTGACGCCAACCACAACGTCGCATTAAATTGCGAAAGTCACACACAGCGACGCCATGCTCAACGTCGCAGTCAGGATCTGCGACGTCGCACCCACGTCGCACAAAACAAAAACTAGAAAAACACAGATTTTTACTAAGTGTCGAGACCTGAAACTTATCACTTGATTTTACTCAATTTAAATCCTAGATGCGTTTTTCACCAAAGCAATATACTAGAAATAAAAATTTTCCAAGGTGACTTGGCAGCTCGACCCCAACCAGGGGCTCTGCCCCTTGGACCCTGCCAGGGGCTGCAGCCCGTTGGACCCCGCTACCAGGGGCGCTGCCCCCGGACCCCCGTCATAATGAGTTTGTAAATACATTTCATACTAAGTGTCGAACTTATAAAACACTTCGAAATCAAAATAATAATATTAAGATTATTATTACAACCATTCACCAACGGGCCGTACAAACTCTCGAAACTCAAACAATCGAAACAAATTATGGGAAATTGGACATTCTAGTTGAACGAACAACTTCAAGGTATTCTTGGTAGATACCGACTCATATTTAACCAACGCGTGTCGTGGACACCCTCAGGTTACAAGTCTTTGGACTTCATTACTCAGCTAATCAACTTCAGTTTATTAAGTTAAACTCGCTAGACTCAGGTGAGTCTCATAGCCCCTCTTTTTACTGTTTTACTCAGGGGTGTGATACAATGCTTATTTTTAACATGTGAACGCAAGTACAACTTTTTATATACTACATGAGTTTTTCACACTAATCATTTAAAGTCCTCCGTCAGCATAGTTATTAATACGTTGTAGCGTGAATATTAGTATATGGTACCATATAGGATTGACCCTCCTCGTTCGGGTTAGCAAGCACTAACCGGGTAAACGGACGTACTAATATTTGGGAAGACGAGTGTTGATTAGGCACTCGTGGAGGCAAAAACGCTCAGGCTGTGCCCCTGACCCACGAGTTAAGCTCAACTATGTGCTCATGGCTGTATACACTTACATTATGAATTGCTGGATGCAATTCAATTACTTAAATCTTGCGGTTCATACAACTTATATGTTATTTCAAACATGTGAGCTCACCAGCTTTTAGCTGACCTTTTAGCATGTATCGCAGGTACTAAGCAGTAGGTTTGGACTGCATCGGGGAATCAATAGCTCGAGTCAGCATGCAAACAATTGAGATTTTCTTGCATTAGTATATTTTGTACAAGTACTTATGTACTGAAATCTCTCATTTAATCGAACACGAGCTATGTATTGGCTGTAAATGTTGTAAACATTTTAATATCAATATATTTTGTTAAAACGACGCATGTAGAGTCGTTTGCTATATATCTTGTGCTTTGATTATTGATTAGTAACACCCAAATCATGCTTCCGCGAAACAATAAATTTGGGGGTGTTACACAATGTTTGAAACAAAACGCCGGTTTTCAAAGCCTTTTTCTTTTTTTTTTATTTCTTTTTTAAATCCAACGGATCTTTTTCCAAAAAATAAAAAAATAAAAAAAAATTTCAAACTTTCTAACCGTTTGAACGACTTTTTTTTTTTTTTTTTTTTTAATTTTCTTTTTCCTTTCTCTTTCTCTTCTATAAATACTACTCCATTCTATACATTTTTTTTCACACCATTCATCTCTTTTCTTTCACAATCTCATACAAAATACAAAATGAGTGATTCGGAATTTTACGATTCACCTTCTACCGACGAGGATGTTGAAATGTTAACACTTCTTCATTAATATCATAGCCAAGTTGTAGTCCCTCGTGAAGAGGGCGAATCGTCCAACCAAAGTGGTTTAAAGCGTCGTTACATTCCTCGTGATCGGTTTGCGGCAAACGATGCTTTAATGAACGATTACTTTGTTGACAACGCAAAGTACCCGGCCGAGTATTTCAAGCGTCGTTTTCGTATGAGCAAACGTCTATTTCTTCGAATAGTAGAAGGTATATCTAATTATTATACTACTCCAATTCCGAATTATGTTGATTATTTTCGTCAAAAAGTAGATGGCCGTGGTAAAATGGGATTTACCACTATCCAAAAAGTCACTTTCGCCATACGTCAATTGGCATACGGTACTGATGTGACGCGAAAAGTCATGTTTTATAGACCATTATTCCATACTTTTTGGGCACATCTTTAGTGAAAACATTCCAAAACAATCATTATTTACTAAAATTCACTAAAATGCTCAAAATATAGACGTTGCTACAAAAATCAGTAAAAACATCCGAATAACGAACAAAACGGAGCAAATAAGCAGCAACCAATTCTCGCACCCTCATTTATCCTATGATAAACATATTCTAACCTTATGATATGATGTAATAGGTAAAATCGAGATGAGAAAATCAAGAATCATGCAAATCGGACAAAGGACGGAAAAGACTGGACGATTACAAACTCCTATAAAGTGATTTCGGCTATGCTAAAGTTGTACACATCCAATTTCAGTGAGATTGGCACCATTAGAAGCGTAACAGAATTACGAAGACACAGGCGAAAGAATCAGGTCAAACGGACGCATAACGAAGGAGATACGGACGTTTTAAGCAACGAACGAAATCAGACGGAGGCCGTATACGGCCTTGGCCACCGTATACGGCCCTTCATAGACCATATACGGCCCATAACACACCGTATACTGCTCTATGAAGGCCGTATACGGCCCCTGGTACCCCATATGCTGCCCGTTTGTGCTTCGTTTGCTTGTACGTGCGTGCTTCGCGAGTTGTACGGCTGATTTCAAGCTTTGCCTATAAATAGGAGGCCACCCCTCCATCATTCCACACACTTCAACATTTCATTCATTTCTTCATTTCCACTTTCTCTCTCACACTCTCTCTCTCTCTCTCTCTCTCTCTCTAAACTCTCTTTCTTTCTTTCTCTCTCTAGAAATTAGGGTTTGATCCAGTTAGTTCTCAGTTAGTATTTAACTGAAACTAATGGAGGGGCTACTTTTGTAATAGCGTAGGGAATAGTTCAGGGGCTTTTATTGTAATATTGTCAAGGATATTGCGGAAGTTCTGCTTGTACTCTCTCTCTAAACGCTTATTCAATCTACGCTTTATTAACGGTTACTTATTTCCTTATCTGTTATAATGATAATTGATATTGTTATTATGCTAGATTTAGGATCTGTTATTATGCGTAGTGAGTAGTTTCCTTGTGTGTTTGTTATGATGTAGTTAGTTTATATATGTGTGGGGTCATGCTGCTTTAAACATATAATTGGATAACATTATGAAATAACGGAGGTAACGTTATACGGCTTTCATTTGTATAGCGCCGGAATCATCACTTATGTGTGTAGTACGGAACGTGGAAGCTATGAAAGTCGTGGGCACAATCCGTTGTGGAAATAATGTTTCCAGTTATATTATATAAATGAAAACCGGTGATTTATTAATCTTGTATTTATGAATTTCTAAACCAAATCGCCTTTCCTTCAATTAAACGTGGTTAGAACCTTTATGACAAGGAGTCGCGAACCTTGATCAAACGGTCACTACCTATCTATGTTTTCTGAAACTGTAAACATGGTCTGAATTGCTTAGCTGTAGAAATACTGTTTAAAAACCTTTCGTATAGTACACCGTGAATCAATCAGGGATTTATTGGGAAATAGTGAGGGCTGGTTTATATCATAGATGGTTGGGCTTTAATACAAACGTAGTTTAAACTAGTCTAGAGTGACCATAAAGTATGTGACCCCGGAAAGACCACGATAAACGGCACTGTACTTCGTGTAACGTTGGAAACACCTTTGGTGGAGTACAAATACGTAGGAGCTAAGGAAATGTCGGTGGTTGAAGACTGTGTCACATCCTGGTTTGACTTCAAAGCTGTGGAAATGTTTGATCGCGCTGTACATCGTTAGTACACCTAAAGATCAGGAACACTGTGGAAATGCTTAGATGCACTGTACACCGTTAGTACATCTTGGGTCTGGAAAACTGTGGAAATGCATAGTCGCACTGTACACCGTGATGAAAGCTCTAGGCTAAAATAAAACTGTTAATATAAAGTTAATAGTCACCAAACCAAGTCTTAATCTTAAATGCCTTGTTTGACTTCGTTGTCCCCGTAGTGTTAAGAAAGGTCGGAACCTTAGTGAGTATGTTACTCTATCTCATGCACCCAGGAACTAACATTCCAAAAAGGGTCGTTACTCCATCACTGGATAACGTTGAAGAGTTGAGCATCCTCCTCCGATCAGACTCAATTTGGCCTAGTATTCAGTGACATATTGATTGGTTTCCCCAATCAGTAGGGTACTAGTGTTTACACTACGAACAATTAAGCTTAGACAAGACACAAACCTTTAAAAGACGTTTTCATATCAAAACCCTAGCATCACCCCCGCATAAGCTAACGAAGTCATAACAAACGCATCTCCTCCATACTGATTTTATCCCTATTTCTATTTTTCATTTATTTACTTTTTATTTAATTGCTTTAAATTACGGACCTAAGTAACAAAAACACACTCAAACTCTGTTTTAAAAATCCCATTACTAAACTAAACAACTTGTCTTGATACTCTCGTTTCACAATACGATTAGCTTGAAGAACGACCCTAGGTCATACTGCTGCTATACAGCCGTAGTAACACTTAGGTCCCCAGCTCTTATAAATTTAAAACTCCACTGCCGTGTCCTCCTTCCGTTGCGTTGACGACCGTGACTAATCGAGGCGCGACAGGTACGTCACCGGATGCCTTTGACGAATACTTACAAATGGCGGAAAGAACTTCTCGCGAATGTTTGATTAATTTTACAAAGTGCATGATTGATATATATGCAAATGTTTACATGCGAAAACCAACGGCCGATGACATTCAACGGTTGTACGAGAAACATGGTAGCAAGCATGGTTTTCCGGGCATGCTTGGTAGTATTGATTGTATGCATTGGGCATGGGTCAAATGCCCTAACCCATGGACAGGGCAATATACACGAGGTGACCACGGCTATCCTACTATCATGCTTGAAGCCGTCGCCTCGTATGACATGTAGATTTTGCATGCATACTTTGGTGTTGCAGGGGCTAACAACGACTTAAATGTTCTTAATTCTTCTCATTTGTTTGATGATATGCTCAACGGCACTGCTCCAGAACAAGCTTTTATGGTAAATGGTGTTGAGTACAAAAATGGGTACTATCTTGATGATGGCATATATCCAGGTTGGGCAACGTTTGTTAAAGGGTATTCAAGTGAAGTAGATACGAAGAGAGTCACGTTTACTAGAAAACAAGCGGGTGCACGAAAGGATGTTGAAAGGGCCTTTGGTGTGCTTCAAGGACGATGGCATATACTACAACAATCGGCACGAGCTTATAAGGTCAACCATATTAAGCGAATCATGTATACATGCATATTGTTGCATAATATGATCCAAGAAGAATAAGGGTTCAATATTGCCGAAAACGAAGAATATTATGTTCATGTCCGCAATATGCAAACGACTTGGATCGAGAGATGTGACACACAAAGGCAAAACAATAAGGAACTACGCGATAGAGACATCCACAACAACCTCCGAGTTGATCTTGTGGAACATATTTGGGAGAATACTCCGTAGTTTATTGTTATTTCTTTAAAATTATTGTCTTTTAATTATGTATTTTTAGGAATTATGTATTTTTAGGAATTATTGTCTTTTAAATTTATTGTCTTTTAATTATGTATTTGTAGCAATTTTAATTATTGTATGAAAGTACTTTTTAATTCAATGTTATTTATTTTTGTTTTGTATTATTTTATTGTATTAAATTTGTTTAAACATAAAAAAAAAAATAATTACGAGAACACTGACGAGAAAACTGAAACTCAATGTTAACCACTACCCCACTTTTCTGTTTCAGTGTTTTGGTTCAGTGTTCCCGAAAACACTGACCTGAACACTGAAACAGTGTTAAGCACTCCTCGTGCTCTTAGTCTTCTTTCATAAAATTGACGTTTTGAAAACCTACGGAAGTAAGATTGGTTCATTGATCGAATGAGTCCTAAAACCATGTCGATTAGATAGTTTAGATGTTCGATGTCAGAATAAAAGTTAAAGTATCAACGAAAACATTTAAAGCGTTTAAAAAACACATAATTTATAGGATATATATAATGGACACTCGAACAACGTATCGTAATATTTCATTTTCATACTAACTTCGTCCGATCTAACACTCTAATTGATTAAGCTGTTTTTCGGTATATTTATAAGTATGATATGATAAGAAGGTGTATGTAAACAAATGAGTAAAATTTTAATATTATACAGTATATTTGTTAATAGCATGGTATATAAATGTAGATGTAAATGATGTGTGACATTCATCATTTTTTTGGTTGACTTAACTTGAATGTTTAGGTACCGTCACACCCTCAAATCGTTAAGTACGCGGTTAGCGCATGATTAGCGGAAGCATTTGTGATTAGCGGAAGCATTTGTGTGTACAGCGGGGGTCGTGACGTCAATATGGACATTCAAGCACAGAGCATATGATTATTGCAGAACAAGTAATTAAGATGCCATAAATAAATAGTTTGTTACAAAAGCTACGACTTATCAAAGTCATAGGAATAGTATTGTTGGTAAATTACAACCGTTTTGTGAATACATAATTCAAAAGGAGATTTCGTAAATATGACTAAAGTATATTAGTTATACTAAAGAAATCTCGATTTAATCCAAAAAGTGGCATCCTAATTCATCGTGGGTAGCTTAGTTCCAAGATGCATGCAGTTTTACTCGCATAGCTAATTCCATGGAAAACATAGTAAAAAGTCAACAAAGTTATTGAATGAATTCACAAGTTTTATGTTTAGTGATCAAACCAAGTTCTGTTCATAATCGTTGTAAATCGTTCATAAGTTTCGTCGGGAAATATATTCCCAAAAATTGTTAATCGTATGGAAAGTATGTATCCAATTTAAATGTTTGTTGTTTGTGGGAAAGTATGTATCCCTTATAAACGTTTGTAGGAAAATAAGTATACATTATAAATGTTTGTTGGAAAGTAAGTATCCAATATAAGTTTTGTTGGAAAGTATGTATCCAAAATAAGTTTTGTTGGAAAGTATGTATCCAAAATAAGTTTTGTTGAAAAATAATTGGGAGAGTAAATATCACATATAAAAGTTTGTTGGGAAAGTAAGTATCCCGTGGGAAAGTAAGTATCTCATACCAAAAGTTCAAGGGGAAAGTAAGTATCCCGTGGGAAAGTAAGTATCTCATACCAACAGTTCAAGGGGAAAGTAAGTATCCCGTGAGAAAGTCAGTATCCCATATAACAAATCGTGAGGAAAGTAATTATCCCTGGGAAAATCAGTATCCCATATAACAAATCGTGAGGAAAGTAAGTATCCCTAGAAAAGTTGGTATCCCAAATAACAAATCGTGGGGAAAGTAAGTATCCCTGAGAAGGTCAGTAACCCATATAACAAATAGTGGGGAAAGTAAGTATCCCTAATAGTACATAAATCATTTTGTAAATCAATAGTTTCAAGTATAGTACGACATACAGTTTAATAGTAAACAGTTTTCAAAGTAGCATGTATGAAAGCATTCATAAATATTCAAGTATTCGTATATTGTAGTAAAACAGTTGCTATGTTTTTCACCCCTAGTTTAAAAGCAGTAAAACAGTAAAACAGGGGCTGTGAACTCACCTTGTGAGCTTAATGTGAGTGCTAGCAAAGCTTATGCCCAAATAAAGTCCCTAACGTCCTATCATAGGAGATAGTTTATATAAGTAGCTGGCTAACCGCCAAACTATGTTAATTGTTCACTCGTTAAAAGATCATCGTTTGTTTAAAAGTTTGTACGATCCGTTGGTGATGGTTTTGTAATGATAATTCGTGATGATATTATTATTATATTCGTTTCGTTGTATACTTTATAAAAGTACATATATATGTTGCGTGTACGAGTGGTATTATGTATAGTTTAGTTGTAGTCACACGAATTCGGTACTTGGTTAAAGAACACAAGTTATTATCAATCAGTTCGGTTCGCAAGTTTTCAAGTCGATGGTCAAAGGTCAGCTCGCAAGTCTCAACTCGCATGTCAAGTCGCTGGTCAAAAGGTCAGCTCGCAAGGGTTCGATCCGCAGGTCAAGTCGCTAAGCTTCCCAATTCACAAGTCAAATAGTCAAAGGTTTTCAACTCGCGATGAAATTCTCATCTCGCCGAACAAAAGTCGAGTCGCAAGCTTCAGCCCGCAGCATGGTGTGCGAACTAAGGTTGAGCTCAGTTTGCAGGGCCGACTGTAAAGTGTTTTAGTTTTTGATAACGTGGTCAAACGAGTTCGGTTTGACCCGAAACTTTTAGGAATGTCCTAAATATGTTTTTAGAGCTCGGAAAAATTGTCGTTGCGTTTTGTGGTTAACCCGAAAGTGTCGTTTTTATTCCAATGTCATAACAGTCCCTAACTCGGTTTTACAAGTTTTTGCGCCTCTTTTCGAGCTCAATTTCACTAGTCATGC
The DNA here is from genome assembly GCA_949592205.1 of Helichrysum umbraculigerum. NCBI lineage: Eukaryota > Viridiplantae > Streptophyta > Magnoliopsida > Asterales > Asteraceae > Helichrysum > Helichrysum umbraculigerum. The sequence goes on from CATIUR010000004.1 coordinate 98,440,642, forward strand.
GTTCATGAAAAATTCCAAAATTTTTACACAATGTTCCTAAACATGTTAAGACGATGGAGATCACTTGAGGGACAAGGCGCCGATGACCGAGCGGGAGATACCCTGTGAGGAGCCGCCACCGAAGAGCCTCCGACCTGCTCATTTGGATTGGATGCCTCCCATCTTAAGACGATGGAGATCACTTGAGGGTATCCCGTCGACTTATGAGACTGGGGAGTCTTCCCACACACCATCTCCTGTTCATCTCACCGGCGAGCCTGTGGAGCTCACTGTCCCTACCTTGGTAGCTGTGATCCGTACTATCTTTGGGTTGCATTATGGTACCCGGGGTTATATCAGGGAGTTGCAGAGTGACACATCCCGTCTGGATGGGGTTATATCAGGGAGTTGCAAAGTATATTTAATGGCCTCTATCTCCGCCAGTATAATATTTTTTAAAGTTTAAAATTTGCTTTTACGTGCATTCGAAGTATTTTTAATTGAAGTATTTTATCAAAATACTTTATTTGAGTTATAAAATATAACTTTGTTTTAAACTTGTTTGTCGGATGCGTTTCGTGTGGTTTCATCGAGCACGATTCGTTTTTGAATTATTTAATATAATCCGAGTGAATAATGTTTATTTTTACTAATAACCCATTATTTAGAAAAGTTTTGTCACCAACGTCCGTATTATAAATTTGGATTCTTTTCTGAATTGTTGTTGCGCGATTTTAAATTAATCGTGTTCGCGTGTATATATATATATAATGTGTATATGTACTTAGTCCTATTTTCGACTAATACATATATTAATGATATAACTAGGCGTAATAATGATGGCCTAAAATACCGGGTGTCACATATACCTTAGTTGACTTTAGGGAAATATGATGATTTGTTTACGTATTTGTTCTGGTATGTAAGTTTCCGGTGTTATTCGGTTGTGGTTGATTTGTGCCGATGAATAGAAGAAGCTGATTGAAAATTTGGACCATTCTACATGCAAATTAAAGGATGCACATCAGATGGTTGATAAAATTTCAAGCTGAACCATAAGGGTCTGTTTGTTTCAAAGAATTCCTTGGAATTCAAAGGAATTGGAATTTGAATTCCACCATTAATGTGTTTGGTTAGGAAAATGGATGGAATTGGAATTCATTATTTTCCATCAAATTCCTTTAAAAGCTGGAATTCAACATTCCTTCAAAACATGGAAGGAAAATATGAAATTCAATGGAATGTTTAGACTTTTACCAAAAAACCCTTGGATATCCAAAATCCCCAATCTTAAATTTAACTTTTCAATTGTCTCTCCCATTAATCTCATGAGTTCATCTTCTCCATTTCTCTGGCCAACCTCACGATCACCACCGACAACATCCGGTCGCCGTCGTGTTCACCACCGGACACCTCCGGTCACCCTCTCGTTTACCACCGTCAACGTCGCGTTCACCACCGTTCTCGGGTGACCCTCGCGTTCACCACCATCAACCTCCGGCCACCCTCACGTTCACCACCATCAACCTCCGGGCTCCGACCACCCTCTTTCCTTTAACCGCACCTTTTTCTACCCTCTTCCATTTCGTAACTGTCGCATGGCAGTAACCGTCGATCAGTAATAACCGCCGCACCATAATCTCTGTAACCGTCGCAACGTCATAGCACTCGATTTTGGCTCTATCTAATTACTCCATTTTTATGTGGGTTCTTAATTTTTTTTTATATTTCAAATCTTATGTTTTCTTTCTGATTTGGTTATAGTTCAAAGAAATTGCTATTTATTATCCATCAAAATGATAATATAATGTTTACTGTATTTTTCTAATTGGTTTCATGGAATACTTCATAGTGGTGGATGGTGGAATTGGTAGTTTGTGATTGACGACGTACGGGTCATGTCAGACAAATATTCAAGAAAGATAGTAGTCTCGTATAAATTAATTTGGTTGTATTTAAGTAAAGAATTAAATAGAAACAAATTAACGAGTTTAAAAAAGATAATTAAAATTTTTGATTTATGAAAAGTTATAAAAATGGAGAGTTTTATAAAAGTTTCTATAAAAATGGAAGATTTCTAAAAAGTATCTGAAAATTGAAAGGGTAGTATTGTCATTTATTATTAATTACATTCCAATTCCATAGAATTTTTAGTCAACCAAACACAACACCAATTCCTTCAAATTCCAATTTCTTCAAATTCCAATTCCCTTAAAAGATTCCAATTCCTTTCAAAACATTTTGCGAAACAAACGCACCCTAAGATCCCAATTTTGAAATAAAAGAGGTCTCTAAAATGTTACTAAACACATATGCATTTTCAGAATTTACACAAACTATACACACTAACGCGATCCAGAAACAAGTCTTGGGATCGCGTTCCTATGTTCAAAACATTTTGTAACGAAAATACACTGACGAACGCGATCCCAGAACATTAGTTGGATCGCGTTTACTAGTTCAAAACGGTCTGTGGTGATTTTTCAAAGAGGAACGCGATCCCGGACACATAGCTGGATCGCGTTCACTAGTTCATTTCCTGATCAGACCATAATTCAAATTTTAACGAAATTCAAACGTGCATAACTCATAAACCGTAAGGAATTAGATTCTAAAACTCTGCAGATACATTCAAATGACCAAAACGAAGGTTTCCCTCTTTGTACTTTTTCAATTTTCACAAAAACACAACATTTGGGCGTGTGACTCATTTTCGCCCATTTTTGACATTTTTGGTGAACAACTCAAAACACAATCCACAAATTTGCAGCTTTTACACTCTTTACCACTTTTCCAAATTACCCAAATAAACTTAAAGCAACTGACCAAGATTTCATAACTTCAGTCAAACTCGTTATACACACATAGTTTAATATTGACCCATTTTGACACCTAAGACCCATTCACCATTAAACAACATACTAAGACTTCTATTTCACTTTCAATACATAATTTACACCAGTTGTGACTTTCAATGTCAACTAATATTCAAAACCACATATTACATATTTCTAAAACAAGTTGGGGCGTATTATACAAGTGGATGCAAAACGATAATTCAAAAGAGAAAATGCTTGCTACTTACTAACGTGCAAGCTAATCCACGTTATTTCTTTTTCACATCCTTGCCATCCCGGCGTGAACTACTACCTACAATACATAATTACACAACGGGGTAAGCATAATTGCTTAGTGAATACATAGATTACCAATTAAGCAATTCAAACAACATATAACCTAATCATTCAACAAAATGAGCATAGGTAGAGATTGATACCGATTTGGATCCGCGGTCCTTAAGATACAAATTGTGCTTAGCACATATTTCGTGTGGATTGTTATTTCAAGATGATTCGACTCTACTCTATTGCTCAATCGTATAACCACAACAATTCGACACAATAACACCAAGTATACTCATGTACAATATAACAATAATAACATGATTATGTGAAATCTCTTGTTTGTAAACAAATCGAGATCACATAACCTTCAACTAATTGATTCTCCGTGTACTCACCTTACGATTTGAAGATTTCAAGCAACCAAGATACAAGTATATTCCAAGCCTTTAATCACCTATTCATAATTCATAATAATACATTTAGATTCTACAATTCACAACAACTAGTTAATGAATCATAATTCACTCTCCCCCACTTTGATTAATCTAAGTAATTCACTAATCCAAGTTACTTTCACTAATCATGATCACTAGCTATAATTCATCATATCTATTTCAATTCTTCATTCTAATATTATTTCCATATTTAATTAATCATTATAAACCATACTTTAGATTAATTGAGGTTAAGTTATGATAATTTATCAAAACCCCCAATTTAGCTCAAGAACATAAATAGTGAATTCATCATTCCCTGAATAGAAATGATTGTTATAAGTGATAATTAAGATAGTAATCACTAACCCAATCAATTCCCTTTTCTGATTTAATCTAATTCAATGAAACCCATTAACTACTTAAACATTAGCTTATAGATCATAGAGAATTCACTTACAGTGAGTTAAAGATGATGATGGAGATGAAGTATCAAAGATTCTAAAGCTTAATTTGAAGCTAGATAAGAAGGATTGATGATGGTGATGATGAGAGACGATTTTGGTTCCTCTACTTTTGAAGTTCTGGAGAATTTTGGAATGCTTCAGGAGAAAGGAACGTATATTACTATATTAAGCTTAAATCTTTAATTATTTACAGTCTGGAACTGAGGAATTCAATTGCGTTTTATATTACATCTTCTTATTTAATTAATATTATTTTATAAGATGTATATTTCTAGATACACTAAAATAATACCTTGAATATTGGGGTGTTACAGCTTGCTCAAAGATGCAGTTTCACTGGTTGCCAGAAAATGAGTACTTTTGGTCAATCTATCAACAATAACCCAAATCATATCATTTCCTCGAGATGTAAGTGGAAGTTTAGTCACAAAATCCATAGTCAAGTGTTCCCACTTCCATTCTGGAATTTCCAACTGTTTCAGTGACCCATACGGTTTCTGGTGTTCAGCTTTGACCTGGGAACAAATATGACAAGAACTTACAATTCGAGCCACGTCCATTTTCATTGTAGGCCACCAATACAAAGATTTCAAATCATTATACATCTTCGTACTTCCTGGATGAACGGATAATCGGGATTTATGAGCTTCAGTCAAAATCAAATCTCGAAGACCACCTAACAAAGGAATCCACACACGAGACTGAAAAGTTTTCAATCCCCTCGAATCATCCATTAATAATTCTTTTCTTTTCAACATAATTTCAGACTTCAAATTATGATCCATCAAAGTTTCCAACTGTGCAGCTTTTATCTGATCCACCAAACCAGAGGAAACCTCCAATCTCATAAAATACAATATGTCAGAAGTTCCTTTTCGGCTCAATGCATCAGCAACAATATTTGCCTTACCAGGATGATATCGAATTTCACAATCATAGTCTTTGATTAATTCCAACCATCGCCGTTGACGTATATTAAGTTCTTTCTGAGTAAACACATATTGAAGACTCTTGTGATCTGTACAGATAACACATTTCGTGCCATACAAATAATGTCTCCAGATTTTTAAAGCAAATACAACCGCTGCAAGTTCTAAATCATGGGTAGGAAAATTTCTTTCATGCGGTTTAAGCTGGCGAGAAGCATAAGCAATTACTATATCCCGCTGCATCAGAACACTACCCAGACTAACATAAGATGCATCACAGAATACCACAAAATCATCTGACCCATTAGGCAATGCTAACACCGGAGCCTGACATAACAACTGTTTCAGAGTTTGGAAAGCTATCTCCTGTTGTTCATCCCACTGAAACTTAATATCTTTATGTGTCAATTTCGTTAACGGATCAGCAATCTTTGAAAAGTCTTTAATGAATTTTCGATAATACCCAGCTAGCCCAAGAAAACTTTTGATTTCAGAAGGATTCTTTGGAACATTCCAATTCATGACATCTTCAACTTTAGATGGATCAACCTTAACCCCATCATTACAGATAATATGCCCCAAAAACTATACTTCTCGAATCCAGAATTCACATTTCGAAAACTTAGCATATAAGTGTTCTCTTTTCAAAGTTTCCAGAACTATTCTCAAATGCATTTCATGTTCAGACTCTGATTTCGAATAAACCAAAATATCATCAATGAAGACAATAACAAATTTATCAAGAAAAGGCCGACACACACGGTTCATCAGATCCATAAAAACTGCAGATGCATTTGTCAATCCAAACGGCATGACCAAAAATTCATAGTAGCAGTTTTTGGAATATCTTCTTCACGAACTCGAACTTGATGATAACCCGACCTCAAGTCAATTTTAGAAAAAAAAGAGGATCCCTGCAACTGATCAAACAAGTCATCTATTCTTGGCAGAGGATACTTATTCTTTACTATTCGTTTATTCAATTCCTGGTAATCAATGCACATTCTAAAAGTACCATCCTTCTTTTTAACAAACAAAACTGGTGCACCCCACGGGGAAGAACTCGGTCTAATAAACCCCTTATCTAACAATTCCTGTATCTGATTCATCATTTCCCGAATTTCCGAAGGAGCTAATCTATACGGAGCTTTAGCTACTGGAGTCGAACCAAGAATAAGGTCTATCTGATATTCAACTTCTCTTACAGGGGGCAACCCAGGTAATTCATCGAGAAATACCTCCGGATATTCAGAAACTACCCGAACATCGGAAAGAGATTTCTTTTCTAATTTGGCATTAATAACATAAGCTAGGTATGACTCACAACCTTTAGACAAAGATTTCTTAGCTTTCATCATAGAGATTAAAGGAATATGCCCCTTCTCCCGTTCTCCTCGAGCCACAACGAATGACTCTTCAAAAATAGGGAGTTTTATCAACTTATTATGGCATTCTATACTGGCCCTATTATGACTTAACCAATCCATACCAATAACCACATCGAAACTAGGGATTGGCATCAACAACAATGAAACAGGGAAAGTCTGGCCCTCTATCATAATACTAGCTCCAGTCACCGAGGTGGTAACAGGAACCAATTTGCCACAAGCTATTTCTACTTCAACAGATTTAGTAATCACAGTAGGGATCAAATTCAGTTTGTCACAAAAACTCACAGATATGAAGGAACAATTTGCTCCTGAATCAAATAATACACGTGCTGGTACAGAGTTTATAAGAAAAGTACCAGTAATAACATCATCTGTGTGGACAGCCTCATCAACTGTCATTTGAAATGCCCTACTTGCTGCCGATGGCGGATTCTTCCGCTTTTGCCCGGAATATGACGAACTCCCGACCGAACCAGAACCCTGTCTCTTTGCCTTAGGACAAGCACCAGCTCGATGACCTTCTTTCTTACAGTTCCAACAAATATAATTCGGATACTTACAAGCTTTAAACTTATGACCAAGTTCACCACATTTAATACATTTATTTGTCTGTGCAGTACATGGTCCAGTATGCTTAGACTTACAAGTGCTACACCAAGTAGATTTGTCAGATGAACCACTTTTATCACTAGACCTCTGATTCTGTTTATTACCCTGCTATCTTTGTTTGCCTTTGCCAGAGGAATCACCTCTAGATTTATGAGAGGGTCTATTCTTGTTCTGGTCATCACGAGCTCTCAAATCACTATCCACTGATCGAGCAAGATTGAAAGCCTACGAAAGAGAACCAGCTAATCTTACTGTGGTCCGGTAACTGGGTGGTAAAGTACCAACAAAGTGTTCTATTCTGGTTTTATCATCCGGAACCCACTGTTGAACAAACCTTAGTTTCTCAGAAAACTGTGAAATCAGCTCATCAGTAGACATTTTATCTGTCATATGCAATTCCATAAAATCTCGTCTAATACGGGACATGTCAAAGTCAGAGCAATACTGCTTACAAACCTCGTTATAAAAATCTGACCAACGAATAGATTCTTTTTGCTGAGGTGTCAAGGCTGCAGTAAGTGAATCCTACCAAGTCATGGCTTGTCCTTTCAGAAGTTGAACAGCATACGGAACTTTAACTTCCTCTTCACAGCGACAAACCTCGAATTTTCTTTCAGTATCCCTCAACCAATCCAGAGTCACAGAATGATTTGAAATACCCTGATATTCAGACGGTTTACTAGCCATGAAAGTTTTAAAAGAACACACCTTATTCTGTTGGGTTGGTGGAACCATAGGAATCCGAAAATCAAATGGCCCAGAAGAAGAAAACGGAATTGATGTAGTTATCTGAAACGTAGACACCAAAGATGGTTGAACAGTACCAAATACAGATTGTTGTGGCTGAGAATGAGGCTGAGACGTCCCAATCTCCATCAGTTGTTTATACTTTCTGAGTGTTTGTAATTCATCCTCTAGTTGAAGAACATACTCATCTCTATCTACTTCTTCACCGGCAGAGAAAGAAGTACCAGCATGACCAGGTCTATCGTCATGAGTCTCAGGATGAACATCAGTCCTGGAGGCATCATTAGGGGTAATGGTCGGTTGCTTGTTATCTGCCATATCTGTATTCACAACAACAGCTCACAACTCGTTAATCATTAGTACCTACCTACTAACCGATTCACATACAATGCTAAATCCCATACCAGGAATGTTTGACTTAACACAAACAAGATTTGGGATTGAACACTTACAATGCTCAACTCGCCCAAACTTGTGTTCTGATACCAACTTATAACACCCCTCATTCAAACCATTGATATTATATGATTTAGCTTGGAAGCGTAGATTTAAAACATACTTTATTACTATACATTATATATAATGTACACAACCTTTTCAAACTTTGATACATCACGGTTTAAAACTATTAAAACATAAAACAATATTCGAGGTGTTATATAATTCCAACAAACATATGTTTATCACAAAACATATCATAGTTTACAGTCGGTCAAACATTCCCTGCCAAAAGCATCATCTTCCTGCCCACCCACATATCTAAACTTAACCTGCATGAAGTAAAATGAGGGATTAGTACGAAGCTAAGTGAATGAATAAGTCACACACAATTCAACTTAGCATAACCATCTGTTTACAGCAATTAACCGTAAAATACACATTAATCAATCAATGAGGATCGGTGGCTCTGGAGAAACCATAAAACCCGGGTGGCTCTCCAAGAACACTTACCATCAATCTGTAAGGTCAATACAGAATAGACCGATAGCTAATTGTTATTATAATCAAACACGGGTACTACACACAACAAATGAATCAAGTCCCTGTGTAATTCACATAATAACAAACTAGTCCAACTAACTCGTTGACCTCAATAATACTAATGCCCGAAGGCCAATTAGCACGTAGAATCAAAATCAACAATTCAGACTAAACAGTCTAATATTCACATCTACGTTTACTTTTTGCAACTAAACAGTCACAACTAAATCAAACTGTGAGTTCCAAATCCACTCACCTGTCTGTCACAGTTTCAATCACTCAGATGTCTAATATCACCGAGTCTTCTGTTGATCTGAAAACACAACAGAATATAAATTAGTAACTTTGTTCATAATCATCAAAATTATGACAAATGTAACTTTAAACTAATAATCATAATCAAGTCATCAAAATTCATCTTTTATAGTTATTTACTAATTACAATGGATTATTATATCATATCATTATTACTAATCCATTAATTATCATTTCGACCCAAATATTAAATTTACTCTTGCGTACGCGATCCTGAGGATTCAAGCAGGATCGCGTAACTCAGTTTAAAATCTTCTGTTACCGAATTACACTAGCTTACGCGATCCAGAAAATCTGAGCTGGATCACGTAACCATGACCAATCTCGACTATGATGAAATTCAACTGACTTACGCGATCCGGAAACAAGTGATGGGATCGCGTAATCAAGTAGAAAACGACCTGCAACTTTTCTACACAAACTTAACTCGAATTCAACCTCAAAAACACTACAACTCAGTTTTTGAATTCGATTAAACTCATTAACTATCAACTATAAACATTAATAGCGTTAAGTTACATCAAACAACAACAATAACCTTTCATTTCACTTCAATTTCATATTCCTAATTCTAACCCTAACAATTTAATCATTCAAAGATTAAAGAATTGTAAGTCCCCTAGTTTTAGGATCGATAACTTCGTTATCTGTAGTATTAAGGTGCGGAATCCCTCAATACGGTGTTATCTTACTAACAACGAATATGTTCGAATTGCGTTTTAATAAAGCTTAACTTTAAACGATGAATCGTCAAAGCCTAGCCGTAGGTTTCAGTTTTTCTCTGGTTTGATGAATTCGCAGATCTGATAATATGGCAAAAGTGTTAAGGTTTTTCACGATTGAAAAACATTTTATATTTTGTCTCGGCTCGGCTCGCATGGGCCTGAGAGTTCGGTCCAACTCGCAGCCCAAGTCAGCCCAGTGACTCGGCTCGCCAAACTCAATCTACGCGAGTTCAGATCTCACCTCACAGCTCGACTCGCTACGACCTGAGATCTCGACTCGCTACGCATCAAACGTCTATTATTTATTTTGTATTTAATTATTCGTCTAACTTAACAAAACAATATGTTTAACGAATATCACTAACAAAACAAATATTCTTTTACAAATCCAAACCAATATACAAGAATAATAATTACACTAGTCCTATTTCAAGCTAGATCTGTTGTCACACTCTATGTCCCAACAGACTCCCCCTTGACAATAGCTCTAGCGTCTTTATCTTCACGCTTGTCTTTGGTCTTCATTTGTAAATCTTACTGCCTGCGTAAATCTTCATCTTGATACACGTCTTAACCATCATCTGATAATCTCGTCCTAAATCACCCCATGCGTCTGTCGTCAAGATTCTATTTTCATTCAACTTAATCAAATCTTTCTTCGACATGTTCATTAGGTGTCGATGGTCATAGACTCTGAAGATTTCTCTTTCACCACCGTCAACCTCATCATCAGCTTCAACCATAACAGCTTCTCCTGTTCCTGAATCTACATGCCATCTCTTCATATTACCCAGAATATCTTGTGGCATTGTCTTCAGTGGAATCTGCTGTATGCATCTAACAGCTGGATATATCTTCTTCCTTCTTCTTCTTCTTCCTGTTCTTTGACTTCTCTCTTGTAGTTTCACAGTTTTTCCCTTTCTTGGCTTAATCTGAACAAACTTATTCGTACCAACCTCATGTCTAATGATTCTTTCAACACGATCAGCATAATCATCACGACTTGGGTTGTTAATCTCTAATCTAGCCAAATCACGTATTTCATAACGTGGTAGAGAACTAAAAACTGCAAGCTTTCGCTCAAAATATTGAACTCCGTCAAACCTTTTGATCGCAAAAAGCTTTAGTTCTGAGTCAAAGTACCAACCAATAATCCCTTTACGTGGTACACGCTTTTTCGTAACATCAACTTCAGAAATTCCAATCTTCTTCTTTTTCTTTGAAAGTTTCCTAAGTACAACAGCAGGATTTTTGGTTTGAACAAGAACTTCTTCTTCTTCATCAGAGGTTGAATCATCAATATCTTCATCTATATCGATAATTGTTGGACCTTGTTCATTTTCAATAACAATTTCTGTCCTAGATGGGCTCACATGGTGTTCATCAATGTTTGCATCTAGATCTACACCCATGTCTTGCACATTCTCAGGTACAGCAGTCCAATCTGTAGGTGGTTGGAATTCTCCATCCTCAAGATCATAATCAATATCTTCATCTATCTCATCAAAAATATCATCTTCTGAATCAGATAGATTAAGCATTTCCATTCCTAGAGAAAAACATAAATACAAATATATTAATAATTCAAATTCTTCATTGATTTCCCTGAACCAATCTAAGAATTTCTTTATTAATTCTTTTGTATATTTTAACCTAACATATAAACGCAATTTACATACAACTTATAAAATCTTTTATTGATTACCCTGAATCAATCCAAAATTTCTTAAGTCTACTTAACAAATATTAATTAATTTTAAATTCTAATGCATTGTGAATAATCACCAAACATTTAAATTTACTATTAATTACCTTATATAATTTCCAAGTGTTAATTGATGTCATTCATTATCAATTTAACCTTTAAATTATATATCATTTGTCTAGTTAATACGAATACATTTTTAACTTGTTAATTACTTATATACCTTACGGTCTTAAGTCCATAATCAAATCTAAAATGCATATGTTATCATAAAATTTTGATCGCCGATATTAATCGGAACACGCCGCTCGACTATTCAAAAAGTCGGAAGTCTTTCGATCACTATTTTATCTTAACATAATTATATAAACTTAAATTACCAAACATATTTTACTTAAAATAATAATAACCCTAAGCCAAATATATTTACACAATAATTAAGTTTACATTTGTTCACTACAAACTATTACAAATATTACAGTACTATGATAATACTAAGCTATCTTACCAGCTTCAGTATCACCCGGTACAGTCTTATCTGCACTTGTATCCACTCCAGAACCACTAGCACCAGCACCAGACTCCCCCTGAATAGTAGCTTGCTCACCAGTCTTTGAAGGACCAGTCTGCTCACCACTCGGTGCATTGGGATCATCGTCCTTGTCTTGATCTCTCTTCCTCTTCGACTCATTTTCTCTGCAAGACTCCAGATATATCAATATCTCCCCCTGAGTAGACTGTCCTGAATGTGATCTCAAGACCAGACTCTCCAAAGAAGATAACTTCAGTCTCTGTACATTGAAGTCCGCAAGCAAAGTCTCATGAGTCTTCATCAACAGATTGTACGATTCACTCTGCTTGAGAATCTGCTGAGAAAGAAGAAGATTGCTCGACACCAGCTCTGGAATCTGAGAAGTAAGCTTCTCTAAATCCTTTACCCTAGACTCTAAGGATGTAATCCTTTCAGCATCAGTCGTCGGAGTAACAGGTATCGTTCTTGGTCCAGGCGGTGTGAGAGACTCAATATGCCAGTCTCTGGTAAGCGGTGTATGAGGTTGAGACAAAGCTTGCGTAAGCAAACTTGTCGCAAATCTAGCTGTTTTTTTCGTTGGATCAACCACCCGTGATTTGGCGGTGCAACGTAGTTCGGATCAACAATATACCCGAAAAGTGGTCTAACTTCCGGTTTCACCACTCCTTCTTTCCTAACTGTCTGCATAAACATGGCATTATACCCACGATGGTCAATCGTATTAACCACTAGATGTGGTTCAGGTATAGCCAAATCCGGTAGACGGGCACGGATAATCAGCATGCAAAATCGCGGATAAACCAAAAATCTTGATCTAACAGACCCCGATATCTGTTTCGCAATCTCACCAAAAATATAATCACAAAAACTGTATGGTTTATTATAAACCAGTGACAGTGCAGCCGATAGAATAGCAGGGCTCAATTCATCAAAACCACCCTTCTTCGCTGCAAATACGATATTCATCACGTGCCAGAGAAACCTCCACTGACCAATGACCAGAGGCTTCTGGAACTGACGTCCGCGTCTGTCTCCGCTATAACCCATACGACCGATAGCACCCTCAATAAAATCCATAGGATACTCAATATCCCCATTCTCCTGTTCTACTGTACCAAGCTGCAAAATCTCACGAAGATTTCCAGCTGAAAATGTAACAGGCTGACCACTAACTGTAGCTCTAATCTCTGGCGGGTTGACAGATTCGTCATATACTATATCTGTCCAGAAATCATTCAGTATAGCCTGAGAAATAGGAGGATTGGCCGTAATGGCGTATCTAATCCGTGATCGTGCTAGAAAACGTAGAATATCAGCAACCCTATCAGCCCGCTTGGCCTCAAGGTTCAGATCAACCAAAACGTTGTGACCCTTATCAAATGCTCTAGCCATATCTGTAAAGTAAACACAAACAACAGATATAATTTAATGCACGATTAAAAATATTTAAACTATTACGTATTATGAATCGAGATTCATCAAACATCTTAGTTTAAAATTGAAATTATATATAACTTGTTACATAAATAGTCTCAAGTCGTATATAAAAATTTAACTTATAACTAAAAGTCTTAAGTCTAATTTAAATTAATTATATAAAAGTTATTACTTAAAAAATCTTAACATTTATATCACTATTTTTAAAAAAAATTTTCTAAGTACTGGACTCGCATAAACTGGCCTAACGAGTTGAGTTCAACTCGTTTTGCTTATCAACTCGCTATACTCATCAACTCGCTACATTGATCAACTCGCTAAAGTTATCAACTCGCTAAAGTTATCAACTCGCTAAACTTATCAAGCAGCTATTGAAGTGAACTGGCTAATCTCATGGATTCGCTAGTCAACTCGCTGCGAGTTGATCCACAATGTCAACTCGTTTGATGAACTGCCGTCGCGAATTTTCAATTAAAATCGATTCATCTGTTGATTTTAACATGATCTATCGATTAATTTACGTTTATTAACATCCATTTAACATAAACCACAAGGATTCGTGTTCTAATAGTCCTTTAATATACGTGAATCGTTCGAATTATAAACCGAAACCCTAAGTTTATTAAAACTTCGATTTCTTGCAATTTAAACGGTGAAATCCATTGTATTATACCTCAAAATGTTCGCAAAGAAGTCTTGAATATAATCTATGGATTCAAAAACTCGTTCCCGTACTCGTAAAATCGAAATCAAACGAAAACTATAAATCGCCTCGTTTCGCCTTTTTGACGGATTCGCAAAGTTTAGTGAACTCGCGAGATTTGTGTGGGTTCGGTCGGCTGGTTAGACTCGTTTGACCCCCTTTATACTACATATCCGATTCGCGAGATTTAAGTGGACTCGCAAGTTGATGCCAACTCGCAGAAACAATTAAAAACGCGAATTTAATGCTAAGTATAAATAAAAACCCGATATTTTACAAGTCTAAATTATGATTAATTTTCACTTGTATTTGTCACGTTGTTCAACTCAAAAATATACAGTATAATTTAATTCCGAAGGGTAAATTCAGATAAACATAAAAATTTAAAAACAAATAAAAATAAGATAAAAATACAACTATATAAACTTTGGTATTAAGTACCATTTTATTAATTATTTGAAACAAAGTAAATATACAAAGTAAATAAGATTTTATCTGCTTAGGGATCATATTAGTAAGAATAAGCAATTAATTATATATTAAAAAGTCTAAGCAGATTGGTAGTATACATATCTCATGAAATTCAAGTAAATCATTGTAAAATTACAACTAAATTTATCATTTATACATTTATATTTATAAAACTATAACTTAGGTACCTTTATCCACATAGCATAATTAATAAATGCATTACTCACATAAAATGAATATTTTAATTATAGATAGTTCAAGACGATTACCGGTATTATGATCCACATAAACAAATTAGACTCAATTTTCTAAGCAAACTCTTTATTGTTAGTATGAGTATTATCAAGTGCTCCCTATTATATGATATACTGAAGAATTCAAGTAAAACACATAACACTGCATCATTAAATTTTCAAGGTAGCGGTTACTAAATGATGTATCTTTTCGAAACATATAACATACACTTGAATTTTTTTAAGGTTAGACAAATATCAAACATACTTTGAATATGCTATGTTATCTAAGTCTGTACGTAGTACAACAGAAGATCTCTTCTAGCATAATTCAAAATATATTTGAGAATATTGATTTAATTAAAGGTTTCAGTTCTGTACTTAGTACAACAAAGTTACCAGTAATTAAGTTAATACACATATTGCTACTATTTGTCAATTCAAATTAATATGTATGATAACAGTGTATGGCAATACCATCATTCAACAATTAAGACTTAATGTCATACATCATAGAATAGTAACAAAAATAATAAACAAGTAGTTAATTAATTTCTTAAGGCTTAGACAATTTCATATAATTTGCCTACCAGTATATCATATGATGAAGCCATCTAAAGTTTTAATAGAAATAAACAAATTATAACTTGTGGATATAGGTGTATAATCAAATAAATATAAACACATACCTGATAGAACCGATGTAGTTCTAAAGCAACTTTATTTGAACCTACTACCATATCATACTTAGGACTTAAGCTTATTATTGTGAAGCTTATTCTCCTAATGTACTATCATTTCCCTTAGTTTTTGCAAATAAAAACTTAAATGAAGGCGATTCCCCTTAGGTAACAAGCAAATGAATGCCATACGCCCTTTTTTTTTTTTTTTTTTTTAATGAACACAGAAATACTAACTATTACAAAAATGCCCTTGGAAGACTAATCACTCTGGATTTCTCATTCCGTTTAGTTGAACCAACGTCTCAAATCTTGCTCTGTCGAACGCCTTTGTGTATAAATCTGCTAAGTTATCCAATGATGGAACTTTAACTAACTTTATCAATTTCTTTTCAGCACAATCTCTAATAAAATGATGTCGAATATCAATATGCTTAGTTTTACTGTGCTTCACAAGATTATTGGTGATCGACATAGTAGATTCGTTATCAATCATCATAGGAGTATTGGTTATATTTAACCCGTAATCCCGTAGTTGCTGTTGAATCCAAAGAACTTGTGAGCAACAGCTGCCAGCTGCAACATACTCAGCTTCACATGTAGAAATGGCTACCGAGGTTTGCTTCTTGCACTGCCAGGATACTAATCTACCTCCTAGGAATTGACATCCTCCGGTCGTAGATTTCCTATTCTGATTGCATCCTCCATAATCCGAATCAGTATAAGCTACGAGATCTAAGTCTCCATCAATCGGATACCAAAGACCCAGCTTAGGTTTCCCTTTGAGGTAACGAAAGATTCGTTTAACAGCTTGCATGTGTGACTCTTTCGGATTAGCCTGATATCTTGCGCATAAACAAACAGCAAACATTATGTCAGACCGAGAGGCTGTAAGATACATTAGTGATCCGATCATGGCTCTATAAAGAGTTGGATCCACATCGCTATCACTCGATGTATCTGGACCTAGTCCATGATTGACTGGAATTGGAGTATTGTAGATCTTACTTTCATCCGTCTTGAAGCGTTCTAATAGCTCATATGTATATTTAGATTGATGAATAAAGAATCCATCCTTCTTTTGATCAACTTGTAATCCTAAGAAGAAATTTAACTCTCCCATTGCAGACATTTCAAACCTTTTTCTCATGACTTTCTCAAATTCTTGACACATCTTTTCATCAGATGATCCAAAGATAATGTCATCAACATAAACTTGCACGAGAAGAAAGTCTTTCTTTTTCCATTTCACAAACAGTGTACTATCAATCGATCCTCTTGTAAATCCATTCTCAAGTAGATACGTTGATAGTGTTCCATACCATGCCCTAGGTGCTTGATGTAATCCATATAGAGCCTTATTCAAACGATATACTCTATCTGGATACTCAGGATCAGCAAACCCTGGCGGTTGTGAAACATACACCAATTCTTCCACTTTGCCATACAAAAAGGCACTCTTAACATCCAACTGATACACTTTTATACCAAAATAAGATGCGAATGCTAAGAATACTCTAATTGCTTCTAGCCTAGCAACTGGTGCAAACACTTCATTGTAATCTATACCTTCTTGTTGATTAAAACCTTGAACTACCAGACGAGCTTTATTACGAGTAACGATTCCTTTATCATCTCTCTTGCACTTAAATACCCATCTAGTTCCAATTGGATATTCTCCCTTTGGTAGGTCAACCAACTCCCATACTTGTAATTTAGAGAACTGAGATAGTTCTTCTTGCATTGCTTCTACCCACGAACTTTCTTTTAAAGCCATTTGAACATTTTTCGGCTCGACTTGTGAGATAAAGCATGAATATAGACATTGATTAGGAATCCCTGTCTCTTTCATTGCAGTATACAAGCTTTGGTATTCCGAATTCTCAGACGTACTAGTTCTGGATTGATGCCTAGTTTGAACCGGAGTATTAATATCACCGATGATGTTTTCAACGGGATGATTCTTACTCGTTCTAGTTGTAGTAACTGGTTCAACCGGTATCTCATCTTCCAAATTAGTACCAATCTCTTCCAAATCAGGTACATCTTCCGTACGAGCAGAAGATATCCTTAAGTGTTTCAAAGGAGTAAGTATATCATCAAACTTTGTAGAAAGATCATCAAGATCTTCTGTTTCTTGAGACTTATCCTCTGAAGGTTGTTGTGACTCACTTGTGGAAGCTTTATCTGAGTCAACATTAGTCTTAATTCCAGACTGCTTAACACTTGATGTTGAAGCGGGACCAATATTCTCATCTTCAAACAATAAATGTTCAGCTATCTCTGAATCACTGACATAGTCACTAATAGGAACTTTAAATGATGCAAAAAGATCAGAATAATCAAATTGCCAATCTAAGCCCTTATGAACATCAGGTGAGTAGCTCGTAACCTCAATATTATAAACTACCTCCAAACGTCCTGTGACTTTATTAAAGACTCTCTTGTTTGGCGAATTGGGCATATAACCTAGGAAAAATCCTTCGTCAGCCTTCTCACCAAATTTAGCTTGATGTCCAGTCTTTAATATGGTGCATGAAACTCCAAAGGGTTCAAACCCTTTTAAGTTAGGTTTCTTATTGTTCAAAAGCTCATAACAAGTCTTGTTATGTCTCTTAACCATAAGAACTCTATTAAGAACATAACATGCTGTATTCACTGCTTCTGCCCAAAAGATGACCGGAAGCTTTGAATCAGCAAGCATTGTTCTTGCAGCTTCAATCAAAGTCCTATTTTTCCTTTCAGCAACACCATTCTGTTGAGGTTCATAAGGTGCACTGAATTGATGTAATATCCCTTTGCTTAAGCAATAGATATTCAACGTTGAATTCTTGAACTCTGTTCCATTGTCACTACGAATACGCTTCACTCTATTTTTATAGACATTCTCTACTAGATCAAAGAACTCAATTAGAATTCCAGGAGTCTCATCCTTTGATCCCAAAAAGAATACCCATGAGAATCTAGAATAATCATCTGTGACAACCAAACAGTACCATTTGCCACCTATACTTCTCTTGCTTATAGGGCCGAAGAGATCCATATGTAGCAATTCAAATGGCGAAGAGATAGAGTTTTCAGTCTTAGGTCTGTGTGGTTTCTTGTGCTGCTTTCCTTTCATGCAAGGAACACACTTATCCTCAGACTCGAAACGTTTTTGTGGTACACCTAGAACCAAACCATTTTTGGTTATATAATTCATCTTTCTCCAGTTCAGGTGTGCCATTCTCCTATGCCATAATAATGCGTCTGTTTCCGAAGTCTTGGATAATAAACATGTAGACACCATTGAAGAGTTAGGAACACCCATGTTGATAGCATAGATGTCCTTCTTCCTTGGCGCCCTCATCAATATCCATTCATCAGGAATTTTAAATCCTGGCTTCAGGACTAAGGCCTCCTTTTCATTAAAATAAACTGGGTGACCTTTATCACAGACTTGGGAAACACTCACTAGATTGTGAGTTAGTTATTCAACGTAGTTCACATCCTCAAGAGTCAAAGTTCCATTTGAAACTTTTCCTTTTCCCGAAATTACTCCTCCTTTATCTCCTGCAAAGTTTACTTTTTGCTTGAGACTATCCTTGAAGTCCTTCAACAGACTTCTTTCTCCGGTCATGTGCCTTGAGCATCCACTGTCTACATACCACCAGCTGTCCTTGTTCACAGCATGCTCCTGCACATAACACAAAATACGATCAGTTATCAAGAGGGACCCAAGCCATTACGGTCTTGGTTTGTCCCTTATCATCAACAAACTTAAGCTCTTTAAAATAACCATCCTTCCCATCAGGAGCTTTGGTTACTTTCGAAGTAGCTTGAGTTTGTGGACGATCAGCCTTAAGAGGTGAATTTGAGGAGAACCTCTTAGGCACATAATTATGAGCTCTATTATGATAATTATAATTAAACTCATGTGATCGTGAAGTAGTACCACTCTCATAATGACTATGGCCTCTACTTGGAGTTCTAAACCTCGACGGAGTCACATCCCTATACTTATGGACAGAATTATCACCTTGAGTATATGGCCGTTTAGGTTTATGTGGGGAGACACTATGCTTACCATCTCTTTTAAGAATGTTAATAGGTTTATTACCTAAGTTAGGTTTAGCATCTAACCCATCTACAGTCATACTAGAGTTGGTCTGTGTCTTTTCATCCATCACAAGCTTATGTGGTGTTTCAGGCTTTTTGTTAGGACAACACGAAGCCACGTGTCCCTTTTGATGACACTTGAAACATGACATCTGCTTGCGTGATTTACTCACTTTTGCTTTCTCATCCGGAGTCTTAGGCACTAAAGGTTTAAGCTGTTCGTTATCAACTTTATCATCAGTCTTAGCATCGTTAATCACTCCACCCGATACAAACTGTATTTTGGTGAACTGAGAAGCCTTGCTATTACCTAATGATACGTTCTTAATAACATCTTTCTGTGCCTCTGACTGTTCAGGTTTATCAGCTACTGAAATCTCAGGATTAACTTCAGTCATCTCAGAATCTTCAGGAATAGGAGTGTAATTGGCATTAAAAGGAGGGGATACATCATTGTAACCTAACCCAGTCTTGTCCTTTACACTACGTTGAGCATCTAACATTTTATCCATTTGAGATGTCCTATAGTTCTCAAGTTTACGGTTTTGCTCAATTAACCTTAAGTTAAGGTTCACTATTTCCTGATCCTTACTAGCAATTGTCTTATTTAAGTCTTTAATATTCATATAGAGACCATCTATGATCACAGATTTTTCACTTATGGTATCTCTAAGTTTTGTTCTATCCGAAGCATCAGACTTAATTTTATCTTTTAAGACATGTTTATCATCACTTAACCTACGAATATCCATAATGGCTTGATCAAGTTCAGATCTAACAGTATTATAGGATTCCTTATCCATATTCAATTGAGATGACAAATTGCTATTTGACACAGTTAAGACACTATTCTGAGATTGTAAATCAGTAACTAAGTAACAAACATCAGCAAGATTAAGAATATCTAAACATACCTTCTTCTTGTCAGTTTGTAATTCAGCCATGCGTGCCACGAATTCCTCAGGACTCATATCTGGAGCTGAATCCATATATAGCACGTCATCATCACTTGCCTTCACTTCAGACTTAGGCACCTCTACTCTCTGTTCCATATCAGTGGGCATGTAGGACACTGATCCAGCAGTTGTTTCTTCGATCTCGGCCATCAAGGCTTCATCAGAATGAGCTTGCCAATCATAAGAGCCATCCAACTGCTTCACCACTAAGGCTTTGGAAGCGAGAGTACTTCCCGAACCTTGTTTTCCTTGTGCTTCTACTTTAGGTCTTTGGCATTATCTAGCAAAATGACCAATACCCTGACAGTTAAAGCATCTGACCTTGGTTTTGTCAAACCCTGATCTATTGCCCAACACCTTTCTACCAGTTCTCTTGAGGAAATTCTTCACCTTTCTAGAAATCAACGCAAGTTGATCTTGAAGCTCCAATTCCTCAAGATAATCAGAGTCTATCTGCTCATAATCCTCATCAAAAAGAATAGGATCATTGATCTTTCCCTCTATGTAGTTCTCATATGATGCCACAAAGGAAGCAAGAACAGACAGTTGCTGTTCAGCAGATTTCACACTCATCGGCATCTTCTGATGCTCTTGAGGTGACTTCTCAGAATTCTTTCCCTTTGTCTCATC
The DNA here is from genome assembly GCA_949592205.1 of Helichrysum umbraculigerum. Taxonomy (NCBI): domain Eukaryota; kingdom Viridiplantae; phylum Streptophyta; class Magnoliopsida; order Asterales; family Asteraceae; genus Helichrysum; species Helichrysum umbraculigerum. Next base: position 98,461,789 of record CATIUR010000004.1, read on the forward strand.
ACCAGAGGAGGAAATAAAACACAGATCTTCAGTAATCATTTCTCCATTTTCACTAGTATCACCAACTAACAGTGCAGTGGTCGAACTAGATGACGCAGTCGAAAGACTTGACTTTCCATGATACAACCCAGGGTTCTGAACCTGATCAGAATCACTATCTCTTGACTTCTTGGAGAAATCATAACCTTTCAGCTTGTCAATGACTTGCTCTAAGGTCATAGTAGAACACCTAGTTTCGTTATCCTTAATCATAACGCCATACATTTCCCATTTAGAAGGCAAACCCTCAAGAAACTTGTCGGTTTTAGATACTTCTTCTTCAACAATCTCATGGTATTCAAATTCACTTAGTAGATGGTAGAAACGCGTGACATAGGCATCAAGATCTTCTCCTTTTAAAGCTTTAAACATAGTAAACTGCTTTTTAAGAAGACTCCTCTTGCCAGCTCTTACTTGTGGACTTCCCTCACCTCTTTTCTCTAGAGCTTCCCAGAGCGTTCTAGCAGTATGAAAAGATTTCAGTTGATGAGCAATCTCTTTAGGAAGACACATCTTTATGCAAGAATGTGATTTATTTTCTTTTCTGTAAGCTTCCTTCTCTTGATCACTCATGTTCGCATAGGTAAGAACCACAGTAGCATTTTGAACAGTTTGAGTAGGTGGGGTGTATCCACTCTTGATACACATCCAGATTGACAGGTCATGGAATCTACAGTAAGATTCAAATCTGTCCTTCCAATTGTAGTAATCCTCGATTCTTAACAACTTAGGTGGAACGTTTGACTTTCCCACCTCGTGGTCCATTTCGATCATTCTACTTAAGTCAGACATCTTAAAACGTAAAATTAAACTGTTTCAGCGAATTCAGAAAACTCGACTCGCAAGACTCAGCTCAACTCGCAATCTCAGCTCGACTCGCAGAATTTCGTCGATTCGCAAGCCTCAGTTCGGATTGCTAAAAGATGTCGATTCGCAAGTGATGTCGAATCGCGAGGGATCTCGGTTCGACTCGCAAGCCTCAGTTCGACTCGCTAGTTCAACTCGGTTCGCAGGCGACGCTGGAACCCTAATCTCGACTCGCGAAACGGCTGTCAAACCCGAAAACGAATTTTTAAGGTATTTTTACGACTGAAACTTAAAATTTCGGCTGTAAACAAACCCTAAAATGTCCAGAGAATGATTTTGATCGTTAGTATTGCAAGAATGCACGTAAAAACGACCCGAATCAAAAACGCAATAACACTAAAACTTATGAACACACTCGTATTTAGCCCGAAAGCTCTGATACCAGATGTAAGTCCCCTAGTTTTAGGATCGATAACTTCGTTATCTGTAGTATTAAGGTGCGGAATCCCTCAATACGGTGTTATCTTACTAACAACGAATATGTTCGAATTGCGTTTTAATAAATCTTAACTTTAAACGATGAATCGTCAAAGCCTAGCCGTAGGTTTCAGTTTTTCTCTGGTTTGATGAATTCGCAGATCTGATAATATGGCAAAAGTGTTAAGGTTTTTCACGATTGAAAAACATTTTATATTTTGTCTCGGCTCGGCTCGCATGGGCCTGAGAGTTCGGTCCAACTCGCAGCCCAAGTCAGCCCAGTGACTCGGCTCGCCAAACTCAATCTACGCGAGTTCAGATCTCACCTCACAGCTCGACTCGCTGCGACCTGAGATCTCGACTCGCTACGCATCAAACGTCTATTATTTATTTTGTATTTAATTATTCGTCTAACTTAACAAAACAATATGTTTAACGAATATCACTAACAAAACAAATATTCTTTTACAAATCCAAACCAATATACAAGAATAATAATTACACTAGTCCTATTTCAAGCTAGATCTGTTGTCACACTCTATGTCCCAACAAGAATCAATCAATCAAGTAGGGTTTATTTGTATCATGTAATATCAATATCACCATTCAATTTCAAATAGTATATCAATTCATACTCATATCATTGCTACCTAAATTTCAACCAAAACCAAGTTCAATGATAATTGAGCAAGAATACTTACACTCAAGTGAAAAGGAACAAGATGATGATGAAGATGCCAAAATCAAATCAAATTCAAAACCACACTTCAATTTCTTGTTTATAGTTCTTAATATGCTTGTAGTAGGTGCACTAGAGGGAAAGAAAGGAATTTTGGGAAAGTTTAGGAAGTGAAGTCGGTTCACTCATCAAGCCGACATAACATTTAATTAATTTAAGTCCCCTTCTAAATCTATTGTCGGGAACCTAATATCATATTGCGAGAACAACTATTTTATTTTACTGTCAACTGTAACAGTTTAAAACAAGTAATATTTCACTATTCACAATAAGTCAATTGACCTATTTACTTAAGTTTCATAATCAACAAATAATATCAAATAATTTCTAACACATTTAAATAATTAAATAATCAATTTAAGGTAAGAAATTACCAGACCAGTAAGGAGGATGTTACATGTGGTTCTTTTTAACGGAGAGTTAACGATTGTTAGTCTAAAGGACTATAAGCGTAACAAGTTTCATAATAAAGGATGATTAGTGTAATTAAATTTTGTAAAGGACTGCCAGTAAAATCTGAGGTAAATATAAAGGACGATTTATGTAATTTTCTAAAAAAAAAATGAATGATTAGAAAAGAAGAGTAGAGTTCAAATGAGTTTATCAATTTTGAGTGAGAATAGGAGAATCAATCTCAGCCGCTCATTTTCATCAAATACACATTTCCTCCACATTTTTGAAACTCAAATTTCTCACAAACGGTAAGTCGAAAAATCATGAAAATTGCACCATAAAATTCAGCGTTTTCTCCAATTCGATTTGCCGTCCCTCAAGGCATACTTTTGACAACTTTTTTTTTCCATTTGTTGGTGGGTTTTACAAATTAGTAACACATGTGTTAGTGGTTGGTTGTACATTTGATTTGTGGTTAGTGTTAGGGCTTAGGGCTAGGGTTTATGATTTAGGGTTAGGGTTTAGCAGGGTTTAGTATAATTTAGGGTTTAGAGTTTTGTAAAACGTTTAGGGTTTAGGGTTTGGGGTTTAGGGGTTTGGGCTGGGGGTTTGGGGTTGGCGAAACCCTAAACCCCCAACCCTAACCCATATACCCCAAATCTTAAACCCTAAACGCAACACTTTAACACATGTGTTAGTAAATGTGAAACCCACCAAAAAAGTTGAAAAAAAAAAACTCGTCGAAAGTATGCCTTAAGGGACGGCAAATCAAAGAGGAGAAAACGCTGAATTTAATGGTGCAATTTTCATAATTTTTCGATTTGTCATTTGTGAGATAATTGATGTTGGAGGTAAATAGATTTTGTTCATTTGAAACATTCTCTTTGTACACATGATACGATATCATTGGTTCCCTCGTTATCACATAAATTTACTATTACTATTGTCATTTGAACCCCACCCATTTAATCTTTCAAGATTAAAAACCGCTATTTACCTAAAAAAAGAAACTTATTGAAAAACTTTTATAACCTGTTTTCCAAGAACTTTAAATCAACGCGAATTCTCGTTCTGTCTGGCCGAAATCTCTTGATCGTCTGTTGGTTGTATCCTTGTACGGGCTTGTATTGCAGTTGCAGGCTCACTCCCCCGAGTCACCCTTGCTTAATGATAATCATATGAACAAACATCGATAAAAAAACCATCATTTTTCTCTTGAAATCATCGAATCAGATCTGTGCAGCTGATTCGGATCACGGATATTATCGGTAAGTTTTCATTCTCCGTGTTCATTTTATGGAATTAATTGCTTCCTTTGATGTAATTCCGAGATGAATCCGTTTCCTATGCTTCAGCTGTATGTTTTTTCATTGAACCGTATGAATAGCTTTTTTCCTTTAATTCGTTGGTTAAATGATTACTCATATATAATAGTTTGTAATATTTGTCAGATTAGGGTTTGAGGTAGAGAATTGTTATGCAAAGCAATAACTGTAGAGGATAGAATCATTATTATTATTATTTATATAAGTTTCACAGTTTATAGTTTGCAGTATTTGTTAACTTTAGGGTTTGAGGTAGAGAATTGTTATAAAAAGCAATTATTGTAGAGGATTGAATTATTATTATTATTATTGTTCAAGTTTGATAGTTTATAGTTTGCAGTATTTGTTAACTTTAGGGTCTGAGGTAGAGAATTGTTGATTGTAGAGGATTGAATTATTATTACTGTTCGAGCTTCATTTAATGTCAGTCATTTTAAATGTGATCGTATGCTCAAGATCATAAAGCATACTAGCTTGTTTGTTTCCTGAATTCTTATAACGATTCCGCACCTTGTAGCTTATGTTACTGTAAGATAATTGATAATAGAAACAAATTAGGATGATTGTGTAAATTTGAATTGTTAGTTCGGAGTGTCATCTAGGTTCGGGCCTCATTTAGCTTTAGTGCTGGAATTATTTCTAGGTTTTGTATGGAAGACAATTAGGGGGCGTTTAGTTACGCCTGCAGGGGTGTAGGGACGTAAGTTACATGGTAGAAGCAATTTTAATGATACTAGCATCGACCCGCACGATGTAGCTAGACGGTAACAATACCGATGAAATATGTCAATTTATAAAGGATTGTAAATATTTTGTAAGAAAACCATCACCTTGATTTTACTTCTAGAATCAATAATAATGAGAAGTTAGTAGAAAAAATCTCTTTTTATTAAAATACAACACATATATTCATTTATCACACAGTTAAATATTATTTGACATATTTTATTATTTCTATAATCACAAATGTTTATGTATGGAACATATTGCATGTTATTTAATATGTAAATGTTGATTTCAATTCATAGATTTTTTTCAAATTTAGCTATGGGTAATTTTGTTCTTTATGTTGTAAGTAGGGGTAACTTTGTCATTTCCGATCTTTAAAAATGTAAGTCACTAAAGAAATGTGCTAAACAATTTATAAGGGAGAATGAGAATGATTATGTTTTAACGAAGTTATGTGAGGGATAAAGATAAATAGTGGACAGCAAAAACATAAGACAAAATATATAAAGTGATCCCATAACTTTATTGATTTTTACGCTTACTTTTAGTTCTATACTGTCAGCATACATTACTGATATGTACTTTTAACAGTGTTAACTGGGCATTGATAGAGAGAAAGAGAGGCAGTAGACCACAAAAACATAAGGCATAATATATTAATGATTTTTCATGATTTTTACATGTGCATACACCTAAACATCATATCTAATTAAATATTAGATTCTTAAAGCCATATTAATATGCATCAATCTACTCCATTTATTTTAAATGTAATGTATTTTCTAATTTAGTTGATTATTGTAAGCTTATAAACTATACAGTACCAAGTGAGAGACATAATTTTCTTATAGCACACTGATATCATTTAATTATTTGTTCAGGGATCCTCTGTTAGTACAATCTCTCATATCTCGTTGTTCAATGGCATCCAGTTCTAACAGAGGTGGTGGGCACTATGGTGCTGCTCCATATAGATCGAGGTAGTTATTTTTTATGACGTTTGTTTGTCAATAATTTAATAATAATAGCTAAACAAAGCTGAATTGCCTCTAACAGTATAAATAAATACAGAAGAATATATCTGTATGTTTCTACTTGATGATTTGTGCACAAACCTAATTTTCTACTTGCAATTTTGTCACAAGCCCGTGATTATTATATTAACCAAGTAAGAATGTGGAAAACTTTGCATAATGTTCAAAGAGAAGGGCTTAGCACCAGACAAGGGACTGGTTCTGATGAAATTCAACTGCGCATTGATCCAATGCATGCAGATCTGGATGATGAGATCAGTGGCCTCCGAAAGCAAGTTAGACAGTTGAAGAATGTAAGTAACATATTCTAAATTGTGTCAGTTTCTTGCATTATATAACCCCACATTATCTTCTAATCATTTAAGAAGTAAGATCATACTGTTTCGACAACAAGACCATCTTATTTATATAATTCGAAAGAACTTGTTTACTTCGTATTAATTTAAGAAAAGTTAGTCGATCCCGTATCATTAGTCTAGTACATTCGGTCATGGTTGATGGCCACTTCATATGTTTGAATGGCGTCGGTTCCGCGGTTATTTTTGTGTGTGTGTGTGGGTGTGTGCACTTTATAAATGATCAATTTGTGATCTCAACAGAAGGAATGCAGGCATCATTATATGGATTAATAAGTTTGATAAACCACGTGTTGTTCATTAGCCTTGCCCTTGAGCCTTCAATAAGGGGTGTAAATGGATGTTAAGTGCATTGGATACACAATCATCAGTATGTATTCAAGATGTAAAATCTTATTCACATCCTTGTCTGATGTATATTCAATAAATTTTAAAATTCCATGTCCGTATTTTCTAAATCTTAATAGATTTGTATATTTATGTAGCAAAATAAGTATTGAAAAAATATAAAGATTTAAATAATGTACCTGTAAATTCATAAATGATCATAGCATAATAAATATAATTATAATTTATAAATAATCTACCAGTAAATTCATAAATGATCATAGCATATGAAACATAATTTACCAACACAATCATACTTAACTTAATGACAAAAACATAAGTTACTAAACAATGTTCACATATGACATCCAGATTTGAGAGTTTAGGTCTTAATGTTACACTGATTAGACATATTAAAATAAGACAAACTGAATGCTGAGTTGGTAAAAAGTTAGCTTTGGCCAAGTATGGGTATCAAACTAAGGGAACTTAATGCAAGTGTCCTATTCCCAACGTTTGATATATCTTGGAAATATGGAAAACTTACACTCGATATGTTAATGAACTTCATTATGCATTTTTGGTTGTAATTATGTATTAGTGAACTTGCGGTTGCTAATTCTTTTACAATTATTGTTATCTCTTCTAATTGTTGATTGGATCTTGCCAACTCTATGTTTTCCGCTGCACAAGTATATTTGTTGATAAATTCTTTTAAATGTAGATTTCAGATTTCTTATATTGGTCTATTGCTCTGTGAGTGCTTATTCTATTGTTGCATTACAGGTAGCCTCAGAGATCGAGTCAGAGGCCAAAGATCAGAATGAGTTTATCAATCAGCTGGTATGACATCAACTCTATGCTTCTTAATTTATATGGTGCATAATAATGCCTTGTCACGATAATTTTGAATAGTCGGCCAATATTCTCAATAATCGTATGTTTGTGATTAGAGCTTATGAATAATTGATGTTAACTTCAGTATGCTACATGCAAAATATTATAGAACAGACTAGAAGTAGGATCAGGATGTCGATTTTGATAACATACCCCAAGTAGAAGGTTGCAATAAACTTCAAATCAACTATAACCATTGTGAGAAGTTATTAGCTATCTACTGTCAAGGACCTATAATGCCTATAGCTGCCTGTAGTATGTGGTAGATGCCACTTGTAGGTGGTTCACAAAATATAGATTACATCTAACTGGGCTGTGTAAGCTCATATAGGCCTTGACAGTCAAAGTGTCAACCAAACTGATTAGATAATGAGCTCTTATGGGCTGGGTGTTCCCTGAGTTAGAAGAATGTATAATAGAGGTTGCAATTTTGACACATCCATCTAAGAAACGGTCAATTTGGGTTGTATATTATCTCAAACGAGTAAAATTCAATTCTCAGCTAATATAAAACTGGGTCAAATGAGTGGGAAATCACCAAAAGTGTTTTAGGTGCATTTAAATTTCCTTAATAAAGCTCCAATGCTCATTTTTTAATTCGTTAACTATTTATCAAGTTCAGAAAAGATGTCAATGGATGGCCAAAATTTGAGTCGTTTGAGCTTGTTTACATGATTTTTAGACATTCAAACTTGACATGTTACCTATAAATATAGTTAATGTTCATATTATAGACAAACTAAAGTTTGAACCCACAAATTGCCTTGTAAATTATATAACTTATATAAAATGTTTGTTTGTGGACGGGTCAAATGTTTAAATGTGAACGAAAAATATATTGTAAATTCAATGGTAACTTTGGGGTTTTTCAGGACCTTTTCTTATTTTAACTATCTACATCAATGAAAAACCATGTAATTTAGAAAGTTGGTCTTTTGTGGTTCTCGTTTGAACCCTTCACTAATATTGTTGTTGTCATCATAATTAAGACATTAGATTTAAAATGACTCGTCTAAACCTGAGATTGTTTTGATCCCAAACTGCCAAAGATGTTAATGAGTGTGTTTATATCCAAATCTGCAGCAAATGACACTTATCAAAGCTCAAGCAGGAGTCAAGAATAACATGCGGAAATTAAACAAGAGTATCATCCAGTCTGGTTCAAGCCATGTTTTGCATGTTGTCCTCTTTGCCCTGTTTTGCCTCTTTCTTGTTTACATCTGGTCCAAGTTTTCAAGGAGATGATGATACAAGGTATATTCTGTAAGAGAAGAATATGTATTTGAAGAGATCATCAGATGCTAACCATCCTGATGTCGCATGTAGGAGACTAGGAGTCGTCAGATCATCATGTTGACCTAAGCATCAGAGCATACACTTCAACGGAATCATATCATGCTAACCAATCTTATGTACTTCATAATATATCTAGCAAAACCGGTGTATCACAGTGACATTTTTTACATTGGGAAGAAATCTGTCAAGGTAGGCTTTTGCCAGCTGCATACATTTTTTATTTACACATATAAAATTGCCAATCAAATCTTACCGATCTTAACAATGTGGCGCTTGATTGTCGTTTAGTTTTTAAACATGAGATAGTATATAATTTACCTTTTGATGAGAAAGTATTACTTGCCTAGTTGCCTCACATTCTCAAACTTGATAATTGGTAATTAACTTGTCCATATAACACACTACGCATTACATGAAAATAAACAATATTAAACTCTTGGAGATATCACTTACTCAATGCTGTTTCTTTTCCTGAGTCAGATCAAGTAAAATGCATCATCGATACATTAACACAATTCATGATCAACGTAAAGTGAAATGGATTGTAGATAGTGAAGTTAAAGTCAACGGTTAACATGCTTTGCAAAGGTTAATAGAGGTGACGTTTGCTCTCGAATTGGACTAGTCGGCACACACAACCGTGTTAAGAAATTCTCACATGAGAAATTGCAACTGCAACCAAGCCATGAACTTCATCTTTTAAACAAGACAAAGAAAGAAATCCACTTATGCCATAACCTGAGAAACCCTATAAACCCTACGTTTCAGAACAGTCATTTTTTCCCTAATAAGATTGTCGATCTCTAGTTCGGCCATGGATTAAGCTTTAATCACCCCAATCAAAGCCCAACCACATTATATCGTGTGTTCTTTATTTTATCATTTACTTTGTCTTGTCGTTGTTTGTTCATTATTATTTCCACTTGCGTTTGCCTGTTAGATTCCTGAATCATCCCCAAAAACTACACTAGATAAGACAAGGGTAGATGTATTCATATATGATTATGTAAGGAGTTAATGGACAAAATATTACTTTCTTCGTTACGAAAGATGGAATAAGAATGTATTTCCGGTAAGTCGCTTTATCGCTATTGGGTTCCCTTCAATGCCAATAAAGCAGCTCCGTAAGCCGCTTCTGTTTGAAGTGCTCGACTCACGGGTAAACCAAGTACCCTCTCTCGAATCTTTGTCCATTTATCATTTTTGGATCCTCCACCCGCTGTAAACACTTCATCAGCTTCAGTAGCTCCTAGATCCTTCAATAATGCATATCCTTTTGCCTAAGAAACAAACACAAAACATTTAAATCAACGTCTGTAAATGTCAAAACTCAGATTAATATGTCAATACTAAAAAAAAAACAGAAAGCTGAGAAACAACTTCTTTTTACCTCAATTCGTGCTATGGATTCAAGAATTCCATGCAAGTATGCTACATCGCATTCTGGTCGAGGACCCAACCTATAATGTGAAATACGATATCAGAGTATGATCGGTTACACAAGTGTTTCTATTTTTGGAGAGTGAAAGTAATTCATGCACTTTTGTAGTTAAGGGGTTTTTTTGGATAATGTGATATGCGTTCTGAATGTGGTTATACAATTCAATAATCACATTCAGACCTTGGTGCCATCTTAGGATCGGCTATTGGAAACCTCTCACCCTCTGCGGGTAATGGATAATAATCCAATGATGAAGCTTCCATCGGATTTATCTGCAAACTCAGTTTTTCCAATTGATTATCAGAAAAAAGTTGTCGGAGAACTGCTCCACCAGTGTTTGAGGCACCTCCAACGAGCCATTTGTCATCAAGACGATGACTGTACACCCCGAATCGTGCATCTTCTATCCTTGTGGTACTCAAGAGTTTTATTGCGAGTGTTGAACCCAACGATGTCACCTATATATTTACAAGCTTTTGGAGATCAGTCCAGAAACAATTAATATTATACAATCATGTTTGGGTCTTGTTCTAATAATAACATAAAACTGATGACCCGCAAAATAAATGGTGATTAAAAGTTTATAAACATATTACCGCCTTCCCAGGTTTAGTAGCTCGGGCTGCAAGAAATGCAGCTATACTATCTGTGGTTCCCGTGCTCACAACACAATCGTCAGGAAAACCTGTAGACGAATTCAAGGCAATATAAAGAATAGTTCAGTTTTACTGATATTATGTAGTTTACGAGTTTTAGATAAATGTTTGAATTTAACATGGAACTTTGTAAACCTAAAGCAATAGCACAGCATCAAGAACTCTTCCTCTCTTAGTAACAGCATTCCACGTATAGGTAACTCTTCAGTTTTTTTGCTCAAAAAAAAAAAAAAAAATCTTCAGTTTTGATTTTTCTTTTGAAACTCTTGAATAAATTTGTCACACCAGAAAATGTATATTTTTTTTTATTCAAAATGACTTCTTTATTCATAATAATCATTACTAATTATCGGAAATATTGGTTTTGACCCCTCATACTTTGTGTCCTCTTTGGAAGATTTTCTATCCACATTCCACAGTAATAGTGATTTCAACAATTTGCCCTTATTAAAATCATATAATTGGCTCAAATAAAGAAAAAAATTGTCCAAAAGGATTACTAGTTGGCAGAAGATGACTGGAACAAAAAGTACATTGACAACATTACGAACTCTTTTGTAGCAATATACGTAAACTTGATATCATAGTGGTCATAAAAACTTTCTGTTTCATAGAGGACAAAATATACCAAGTTTTGTTCTTATGTCCTCTTTGAGGGTACCGACTATAGTTCCCGGAGCTTGGATGGATGGTAGAAAATGTGAATACGGCTGAGATTTTAGCCATGGTGGATATGACTCGAGTTCAGGATCATAACCTACCTGTGCAACAAAATTACAGAACCCTTTTAGAGGATTAATTAAAGAACATTCACCTATCATGTATTCACGTTAGTTTAAACAAATTATTTGCATTTATAAGTATTTAAATTCCTATGAAAATGAGTGACATCATTTAACTTCATAACAAATATGGCAAAAGAATATGTGCTTGCATCCGATTTGTAATGAATTTCATATCAAGATGTCAAAATACTCCGTTTGATCTCAAAAGTTAACTCTGTTTATAGACTATAAAATCATACCTTTTAAGGTCAAGCATACTACTTTAAATTTGGAAATATAAACTTGATACAAGAGTCTTTATGTAAAATATCTGAAACTACATTTAACGTTTTAATTCGACGAACAAGGAAGCTGTGGTGCTAAATTTGATAAAAATCCAAAACAAGATTTCAGAAATAGTCCATATGATCTTAGAAGTCAAACTGAACCTTTTCAAAGTAGAAGAATCATACCTTCAACGCGTTATTGTAGTCAGACACTCCAATCTTACCATGGAGAAGCCACAAAAGCCAATCAGCTTGATGCATTAGCACTGCTGAATCTTTGCTCGAATCACTCGAGGTCCACCATGAAACGAGCTTGCATAAGGTCGAAGAACCCGAGCATACTGTGTGATTTGGAGGTGCTATGGATGTTACAACAGGTAACGCATCAGGACAACTCTCGTTATATAGTAACGGTCTTGTTAAAGGTTCTCCTGTTTTGCTGCAGATATATAAGAAAAAGTATATAATTTGACTTTCAAAGTCAAACAGAGTTATATTAACCATTAGACCTGTTCGTGACTTCTTCACACTTGTGAATGTTGCTAGGTTCTAATCCACATATAGTTTGAGGAAATCGTTTGACTATTTTTTAAATGTCTGAAAACATCCTTCAGTAGCAGTATATACTACTTCCCTAAAAAAACGACTGTTCATGGAAACATTGGGAATTTACACCTTGTGTTTTGCAAGTCTATAATGAATACCAACCTCATGGGTTTCTGTCATATCATGTGATATTTTGTTGTGGCTAAGTTTTAGTAAATCATATAATCTACAACAAAAGTAAGTCCTTAAAAATAAAAATAAATGAATTAGACACATTAGTACCTGTCTAAAATCAGAGTAGTTGCAGAAGTTCCATCTATAGAGATGGAAGTGATTAATGAACACATAGTAGTCGGTATATCTTCGAGAAGAGAAAAAAGTGTTGTTTTCCATGAACGCACCCAATCGACTGCATCACCATTCTTCCTAGACAACAAACCAGAATCTCATTAGGCGTTTAAAAACGTAATGATCATTGAAATTGCAAAAGGCGTTTGATAATTTTAAGTGTGAATTCTTCAAATGCTATTGCATAAACAAGCATACCCGCCTTTGAGACTATCTTAATGAAATAAAAATCAATAGTTCATGTGCCTTCCTATATAAGGTATGTGGGCAAGCTAAAAAAAAGTGTTTGTTGCATTAAATAAACATCACTCCGCAAAATTTACACAAAAAAAAAAAAGGTTCATTTTTCCTCTAAAATAAGCTAAAACGCACTTCTATAGTTCTATTCAAACACTTATAAGTGTGTATTGCATTTATAAAAGGGTTAATGACGCAAATAGTTAACGAAGTTTACTTTTTTTACAAAGTTAGAGTATGGACCCAATTTATTACTCTGGTAGGCAACAAACTTTCAAATTTTGTGTCGATTTAGGTAACAAACTTTTTTTTACCGGTTTAAGTTCAAAAATGATGACATGTCAGTCAAAAACTTACACGTGGCGGTTTCATTTACAACGTACGTGACATTTTAAAAATTGAAAACCAGCCAAAAAATTAAAATGACTGGTTGCCCCGGTCACCCACGAATATATTCTCTAACTCGGTCTTTTTTCATGAAAGTTCGTTACCTACGAGAGTAATAAATTGGGTTCTTACCCTAACTCGGTAAAAAGGGTAAAGTTTGTTGGCAATCCGTGCCATTAACCCTTTATAAAACGCATTAAGCTATAAGCTCCTAAAATAGTACTCCGTACTAGTTAATATACATGCCTAACTTAATAGACCTAACATAATGTCTAATTCACTAACTGGTTTATACATCTTAAATACTTTCTTTCTCTTTAACTTAATTTATACGCTGATTTTTTAAGCTATACGAGTATTTAGTTAGGTCTATTTATCATTTTTCGGCACCTAAAATATGGCTGCCCTCCCAAACACATGGAGCGCCGTGATTTGTATCATTGCGTTTAATATTAAAACGATGTTTATGAAGGCCAGATGAGATATAAATCTTACCATAAACATAGGATAGTCCCTCTTTCCTTCTGAATGTATTATCCCTTCCTTGTCAATAATTGCATACCTTGCTCCAGATGTACCAAAATCCATCCCCAAATACAACTTTCCCACTGTTTCAAAATTACTACTTGAACTTTTTATACAATTATTCCTCCTAAATTGCATATCCCTTCTTAAATTTGATTTATCTGCAATGTTGTTGCATAATAATACCAACTTCTTGAGATTAATTTCCATGCATTACATACAGCTTTATATGAAGAATTCAATGTCAGCAATGGACTTACAATCAATCTTCTGGTATTGCATTATGTTTCTTGATTTTGACTTTGACTTATGTACAATGTTGTTGCAGAACACAGTTCTTGAAGTACATTTTTTCAAGCTACAATCACCTGAAATTTAGTAAATATAAGTGGCATTAGTAAACGGGATAAATTCATATTATAAGCTTATTACCCTTTCGTCTTAGTGAAAGTGTGCACTTTGAAAATGTATGTCGTTTTATGAATCTCCACTAACTATATTATTCACCAATCAAATATCATCTCTACCCACTAAAATCTCTTTTGATTGGTTTGAATATGAAAATGTGACACTTATTTAGGCTAAACCGGATAGTAATGTAGACTTATGAAACGGGATAGAGGTAGTATATAAATTTGAATAAACACTATCACTAGTTAACTCAAAATCAGGAATTTATGTAGTGAAATATGTACTTTGCCGATATGAGAATGGTTGGATAGAGCAAATGGAATGATAGGTTGAGGTTGCCATTATTTTCATTGTTTTAAATAAATGGATAATAATATATGAGTATGGAGTGGCTGGAGGGAATTGTGTAGTTTTGTTATTAATAAAATGAAAAATCTTGAAAGAATAATAGCCATTGGATGATGATCAACAATAAAGATCTAACCCTTAATTTAATCAATGACATCATTAATCCCATTTTTATATGACTAAAAGACTAATATAACCTTCTATATTTATAATATACACCCTTTGATATTTACAATATATATCCTTTATTTCTCCTTTAATTGTAAATAACTCCTCCAAATATTTTTTATGAAAAAAATTAATTTAATAACTACATTAATTTATTTCATAATTCAAACTCTTCCAACAATTTTTTTTTTTTTATAAAAAAAGTCCCAATAAGTTATTTTTCTATTCCAAAAAATTTATGGCTTCATTCCATCACCCAATAATCTAAATTATTATACGATCATTTTTTTAAATTATTTTATTAATTTCTAATTTCCAATTTTTGGATTAGGGATGGCAACCGGTCGGGTTCGGGCGGGTTTTAGTGTACATGTACACATACACATTTATAATATTTGTAACTATACCCGGCCCAATACCTGCTGGGTAACCAATTAGTATTACCCATCGGTTTTACGGATTTATTTGCAGGTTTCGGTTATCCCATGTATTTAACTTTAACCGAACAAAAAAACGTTTAGTTGTTGAAAATACAATGCAAATTTGTAACACGGCAAAAAAACGAAACTAAAATACCATAAACTATAGTATATTCAAGATATCAAATTTTAAAACTAACAATTTAGCTATTTATTAACTAATTCAAAGTTTCGGAACGTTCAAGATAACGAACAATTTCATGTTTTCATATCATACAAAATTAAAATGTAATAATCGTGGAAATCCAAATATAAAAGCTAATGGTATAAAGTTCACCGGTTGATATGTACATTATCTTCTTATATATAAAAAATATTATATATATATAATATAATATAATATAATATAAGCTCAAATTAATAATAACAATTATGAAGGCATGGATACAAGTAAACGGCTATAGATACGGCTATAGGTAATTTGGCGGATATTACCAAAACCCATCACCATACCCATACCCGTGGAATAAAAAAATTTGTACCCAAAGCGCAAAAAAACCCGCTAACCGCCCTCCATATATATTCTTAAGTAGGTATCTTCTTGAGTTAACTTCAGTCTCGAGTCTACTCTTTAAATTAAAAAGTCAAAAATGGTGAAATCCGTTAGATAAAGGATGATAACGCTCTTATTGATAATTATTATGATACAAGCAAGGTTGATCACATTACATGATTGCAAATAGAAGTGTTATGAAATTTCAATATAAACTTCTAATCTCAAAATATAGAGTTTTTTACTTTTGTTTTTTTCACTTACACTATCACAATATCACGTGGATCTATTTTAATAATAAGTGAATTACACTAAGTCGTCCAATTCAGACAGTGAACATATATTTGACAGTCTTTTGGTAACAAGTTCTCTGATCTACTCATGCAATCCATAAACATATTCGCTATGCATATACTCATATCATTCGAATTATATCTTACGTTTTGCTTCATATGCTAAAATTCGTGATTAATTGACTGTCAAGTACATTGATAATGTAACATAGTCCGAACATACATATATATGAGGCGACTTAAATATTTATCATGGATAATTCCGCGAATTATATTAAAAGAAAAACCTTGAGAGAATAAGGACCATTAGATGGAGATCAATAATTAAGATCTAACCGTTAATTTATTTCATGACATCATTAATCCTATTTTTATGTGACTAAAAGACTAATATAACCTTCTATATTTACAATATACACCATTCAATAATTACAATATAAATCCTTTATTTTTTCTTAAATTGAAGATAATCCTCCAAATATTTTATGAAAATATTAATTTAATAACTAATTTATTATTTTTACAATAATTCAAACTCTTCTTACAATCTTATTTATTTTATTTTTTCTGAAAAAACCCTAATAAGTAATTTTCAATTCCAAAAAATTCAGAACTTCATTCCATCGCCCAGTGATTTAAATTCTTATACGACCTACTATTTTGATTCCTTTTATCAATTCAAATTTACAATTGTTGGATCATGGATGCCAACGGGTTGAATTCCGACGGATTTTAGTGAATTTGTACCCATACTACCGTCTTTTTGAATTCTTATATCAATTTCTAATTTACAATGGGGGCCCCATAAGATGGTGAAAATGTTTAAATTAGTTTCCCCAATTTACGTTACGTATTCCGGTCGTTTACCCGATTGTTTCGACGTTTATTCGTACGTAAAACGTTAATTATACGTGTTTAATCAACGATTTAAATTTCGTCATTTTCACTTGAAGTATTTATTCTAAATACTTGAAAAACATTTATAAAAATGTTTCGTTAAGTTGTCGGCCTCGATTTGCGTGCACGTTTTACGGAGGTTTAATCGCGTAGCGTTTTAAATAGACGTTTTTCTTTGACAACTATTATACGATGTTTTCAATAATAATTTCATACAAAATAATATATTTTAAATTATTAAAATATATTTTGACTTTCGTTCGATTGTCGGGCGCGTTCCGCGCGTTTCGGTTGCGTTTGAGACGTTTTAACCAAAATGTCTAGGTTTTTCGTGTATTATTTTAACAAAATAATAATAAGTGATAAATAACTTCTAAGAATGGATTAAAGTTATTTATAAAAAGGTTTTTCACCAACGTCGTTTATTCTGTCGGACTCCGTCCGGTTGTTTCGCACAATTTCACCAAATTGCGTAAGCGTAATACAAAATAATTACGGAAGTGTATATTCACATAAATATACAAATAGTTACAAGTAATTACAAGTTTTTAGCCTAATACTAAACTAAACACACGTAATTAGGGTTTCTAGCAGGTTAATTAGTAACCCTAAGTCGTCGGGTGTCACATATATATACAATATTTCTTTTATATTATGATAAGATAATGTACATATCAACGGGTGAACCTTATACCATACGCTATTATATTTGAATTTTCATGAGTATTAGATATTAATTTTGTATGATACGAAAATATGAAATTGTTCGGTATTTTGAACGTACCGAAACTTTGAATTAGTTAATTATAAAGTTAAATTGTTAGCTTTAAGATTTAAAATCTTGAATATACTATAGTTTATGGTATTTTGGTTTCGTTTTTTTTGTCGTGTTTAAAATTTGCGTCGTATTTTCAATAATTAATTTTTTTTTGTTTGGCCAAAGTTACATACACTGGGATAACCGAAACCCACAAATAAATTTGAAAAACCGATAGGTAATACTAATTGGGTACCCAACGGGTATTGGGTCAGGTATGGATACGAATATTCTAAACGGGTATGGATACAGATACACTAAAACACGGCGGAATCCATTGTAAATTAGAAACTGACAAAAGAATTAAAAAAGGCAGTGATATGGGTACAGATACACTAAAACCCACCGGAACCCGATCCATTGGCATCCATAATCCAAGAATTGCAAATTAAAAATTCATAAAAGAATTCAGAAAAGGCGTTCGTATAAGAATTAAAATCACTGGGCGATGGAATGAAGTCATAAATTTTTTGGAATTGACAATAACTTATTGGGGCTTTTTTCAGAAAAAATAAAATAAAGAAGATTGTAGGAAGAGTTTGAATTATGGAAGAATTAATTAAGTATTTATTGAATTAAAATTTCCATAAAATAATTGGAGGATTATATACAATTAAAGAAAAAATAGAAGATTTATATTGTAAATATTGAAGGGTCTATATTGTAAATATAGAAGGGTATATTAGTCTTTTAGTCATATAAAAATGGGATTAATGATGTCATTAAATAAATGAATGGTTAGATCTTAATTGTTGATCTCCATCTGATGGTTATTATTATTTCAAGATTTTTCTTTTAATATATAAGATAGATAGATGACTTTCGGAAAAAGTAAATGGGGTTTTGACCCTTTTTAACTGGATATTTTTTATTTTTTTTTAGATAAAAAAGTGGTGATATTTAGGGCTTTAGGCCATGTTATTATTTTTATTATTACAAGTTGGTTCAAAACTTGTACTCATTTCCGATTTTCCGCAGCAACACACGAGTAAATTAGAAGAGGAAAACAAAATTGCAAAATCGTGTGGGGCCCACCATCTTCCCATTATGCATCCGTCAACCCACACCCGATTGAGCACCGTGATGCGGCACCTGAAATGGTAATGAACCGTCGTGGTTCGATAACGATACTCACAATGCGTCACGACAAATGTTCTTAATAAGTTGTACTATGTGCATTAATGATATGATAATCGCATAAAAAATTACACGGTCTTAATTTTCTTTATTCTTATTTTCAGTCGTAAGAAGACAACCTCAAATTACAAGCAAGCAAACCATAGGAAGCTTCAATATCAACATTCTAATTCTAACCTCATAAATTGTATCTTAGAGTTTAATTTTCACATGTTCATACGTTCATCCTTGAAATGAGTAGTTCGTTGTGTGGTAATTTTCTATTAAAAAAGTATCACCTTTCAAATTATGATGACACAATCTCCTTTTGTTTTTCACATATTACCCATGTTAAGGTTTGGTAAGGCGAGTCGCCTTTTGAGTTTTTATGCAAATCTTGTTAATACCAACTTTATATGATGCTAATTAAGGCTGTAAAAAACTTTGATTTAATGCGTTTTGAAGATTAACTCGTAAGTAAGCGTTCCAAGTAGCTTATTCGCAATGCGGTCTCAAATAAGTTTATTGGCTTATTCGGGTACTAGTTTCAGTAAACTTCAAGAAATGGTTAAAATGTTAAAGCTTGTAAGCATTTATCAATCACTACTACATAAAAAGTTTAGTCATTAGTCTGTTAATAAAGGGTAAATTGATTTTGTCGGCAATCTAACCTCCTTGTTTGTCCCAAAGTCGCCAATTTACCATATAAAATTCCAATGTCTGCAATGAACTAGAAAGTTTTGTGCTAATGTAGGTAACGCGGTAACCGGTTACCGGGACAACCGGAAAAATATGATTATTTGTTATTTTTATTTAAATAATATTGCTTACTTTTATCTCTTATGTGGATTTTTGTTTCCACGTTTAACTTTGTCCGTTTAATTTATTTATATCAAAGTCGCCCTAAATTCATCAAAATCAACAACACCCATCATCTTCCTGAAATTTTCATCTGATCTAAAATTTTCATCATCTTAATTACAATCCGGTGCAACTCAGTTGACGAAATCAATCCGATTTTGTTCAAATCGTAATTATTTAAACACTTCATGAAGCTCCTTCATTCCATCTTCTTCATCACCGCCGTTTGATTTATAGAATCCGACGAACTCTCCGGGTTAATGAAACCGTCACGATCTGTATTAGTATTCGACATCATTTGTATGTCGGAAGTTACTTCAAATCCAAGCGCTTTCATGATGTGGACTAGCTCCTTGACGGACATCTTGCCGTCGCCGTTGGCGTCGAAATGGTTGAACATCTTTTTGATTTCGTCCTGATGATTTGTTAGTGGTGGTTAGTGACAAAGGAAAAAATTGAAAGTTGATTCCCTCGATTTTGATTTTGTTTGTAATATTTTAATGTTCTTGAATCTAAAACTACATAAATTCATGTAAATACACGTTAAAGACTATGGAGTTTTTCCAATTCATAATAGTTGTTGGTGTTTGATAATTAGTTTTTGTTAATTGAGCAGCAATAAATAAATGAATTTCAAAACATAGATATTTAAGAAAATAAGGGATAGGGTAATTTCCAATTCATAATCACTTTTGGATTATTTTCCAATTCATGAAAAAAATGTGTCGATGATGATGATTGACGGTTGTGGTGGTCAAAACAGATGAAGATGAGAGAGTAACAATGACATGGCTTAATCAATGTGGCACAAATATATAACGTGGCAATCTACGTGGCACCTTAGTCAACAAATTCACGTATAAAATGGTCAAAACTACATTTTCAGGGATTTTAGCACATATTTGTAGGTTTGATAGCAGACATTGGAATTTTATAGGGTAAGTTGACGACCTTGGGACAAACAAGGACGGTAGATGGCTGACAAAATCAATTTACCCATTAATAAATGCTTATATTATTTTTGATTGTTAATGTTTTTTAATTCTTTTCCCTTTTACATTTTTTTCAATTTTATCATTATAATTATGAGCAATAAGAGCATATGCAGTGGGCAAAAAGAGTTGTAACACCCGAAAATGTTAACACAAAATCAGTTAAAAAAATTATTTAATTGTTAATATTACCTAAAGTACATTTGTGGTTGGTCGTATGTCGTTTCGCTATGGTTTTTTGTCGTTTTAATAAAAACTGACGTTAATATATATTGTTTATGTAGCATTTCAAAACAAATTTTGTTTGTAGCCTAAGGGTGTGTTTGGTAAAAGTAGCTGGTAGCTGGAGCTTATATTTAAAGCTAGAAGCTTGAACTTATCTTTTTTGTAATGTTTGGATAAAACTAGCTGGAGCTTGAGCTTAAAATATGTAAATTGACATAAAAGGACAAACAAATACATGATATATAATTATATAAAGGGTATTTATGTAATTTTTCATTACATAAGCTCCTAGGTTAATTTAAAAGCTAGTTCTACTAGCTTCTTTTTTAAGAGTTTTTTTTTTAATAAGCTCTTAATATTTTATCTACCAAACAAAGCTTGAAGCTGAAAAAAATATGTTTAAACTTCCATAAGCTCCCATAAGCTACTATAAGCTCCGTCGCCAAACATAACCTAAGTGGTAAAATTGAAATGGTCAAACAAAGTAGGCTGATGAGGTGTCAATTGGTGCATGTTCAATTCTGGAGCCTCTCTATCTATTTTTTATTGACATAAATAATACTTGAGCCTACCTGATTGGGTAAAGAATAGTTGGGCCTACATGAAATTTTAATTGGTTGTGCATATTTTATTTTTTTAACAGGACAATTATTAATATTTTAACTTGAATATACATAGTATATTTTTTTAGGCTTGGTGAATAGTAAAAATGGCATACAGATTCTGATCTTACAAAAATTTCAAAGTCACATGTAACATGTAAAACTTAAAAAAAAACAAAAAACAAACTACTCTATATTTTATATAAACAACACATTCAAAATACGAATATGATCTTCAAAATTACAACCTTAAAAATAAAATTACAACCTTAGGAGTATATTATGATTTTTTCACTCTATTATAACCTTACGTATACATGAAAAAAATAATATGCCATCTAAAAATAATCCAACTTATATGTTGTAACACCCCCAAATTGAATGATCTGCGGAAGCATGATTTGGGTGTTACTAATCAATAACAAAGCACAAAGATAAATAGTGAACGACTCTATATGCGTCGTTTTAACAAAAATATATTGACATTGAAATGTTTACAACATTTATAGCTTTACATAGCTCGAGTTTAAATAAAAGAAGATTTCAGTACATAAGTACTTGTACAAAATATACTAATGCAAGAAAATCTCAAACGTCCGTATGCTGACTCGAGCTAAAAGTCCTGAAGCAGAAACAACCTACTGCTTGGTACCTGCGATACATGCCAAAATGGGTCAGCTAAAGCTGGTGAGCTCACAGGTTTGAAATCAAGTAATATAGTATGAACCGCAAGATTTAAATAGTTGAATTGCATCTAGCAATTGATAATGTATATGTATACAGCCATGAGCACATAGTTGAGCTTAACTCGAGGGCCGGGTCCCCTAAAGAGAATTCCGGGCGAGGTGCCTCCACGAATGCCTAATCAACATTCGTCTTCCCAAATATTAGTACGTCCGTTTACCCGGTTAGTGCTTGCTAACCCGAACGAGGAGGGTCAATCCTATATGGTACCATATACTAATATTCACGCTACAACGTATTAACAACTATGCTGACGGAGGGCTTTAAATGATTAGAGTAAAACTCATGTAGTATATGTAAAAGTTGTACTTGCGTTCACATGTTAAAATAAGCAATGTATCACACCCCTGAGTAAAACAGTAAAAAAAGAGGGGCTATGAGACTCACATGAGTCTTGTGAGTTTAACTTAATAAACTTGAGTTGATTAGCCGAGTAATGAAGTCCAAAGACTTGTAACCTGAGGGTGTCCACGACACGCGATGGTTATAAACATGATTGGGTATCTCAAAAGATCACCCTTGTAGTTGTTGCACAACTATATATATGTCCAAATTACTACGATTTGGTTGATTATTTGATATGTGTTTTGGAAACGTGTACGGCCCGTTGGTGACAGTTTGTAATAATAGTTCCAAAATGTTATAATTGCATTTGCTACAGTGAATTGCTACAATAAATTTGACTTTTCTACAGTAACTTTGACTTTAAAAATTATGGTTTTCTGTGTTTTGCGACACAACATGCGACACAAGGTTTGTCATGCGACACAAGGGTTATGTCGCATAAATATGCGACACAATATCTATACGACACAAAGGTTGTGTCGCATAGATTCGAGATGCTGATTCAACAGCGACATAGTGATTGTGTCGTATGAAAAATACGACATAAAATACGACACAACGTTGTGTCGTAAAGGGTACGACACAAAAGGATTTATACGACACTAGGTGCGACAGAACAGGCAAAATACGACACTACATGCGACACAAGGCTTGTGTCGCATTGAAGAACACCAGCCCAGAAAACAGCGGCTGTCGAGATTTTTTCGGCCAAAACCCAAATCAAACTCATTTTTAAGCTATAAAATCGTGTTCTACTCTTTGTAATGGACATATATAAGTTATATAAACGACTATCAAGTGAAAATACTAAGAATCGAATGGTTTCGGGATTTTGTCGGAAACTTACAAAGTGTCGAAATGGAAATCCGGAAAGATGGAAGTGTAGATCGTTGCGAGGTGGTCGTGAATCTCTAAAAATCTTGATGATCCGAGTGCGTATAAGGGTGTTATTTGGCGATTTTAGTGGATGGTGGTGGTGTGGTGATTTTAGAGAGAAGGAAGAGAAAAGAGAGAAGAGAGGGAGATTGGTTGGTGGAGAAATGGGAAAAAGAAGGGGAAAGTGGGAGGTTATCCTCCACTTTTCAGTCTTCGCCCCGCGCTCCGCATGGTGTTCGTTTTCTCCGTCATTTAACGTTTTAATAAATATTTTGCGCGTTAATTAGCCATTTTAAAATACGAATATTTACCAATTTCTTTATATTTGAGTTATAAAACATAACTTTATTCGTTTTGTTTGTTTGCGCGTTTTAATATTTTAGTTGTGTAAAAGTTTATTCGTACATTATAATACGAGTCTGAAATATTACAAAGAATTGTTTTTAAGTATAATTGGGTTGTTGAGTAGTAATTAAATTATTTAATAATTTGTTCACCAACGTCCGTATTTAATTGAACCGAATTACATTCGATTTAAATTGCGTACGATTTAATCAAATCGCATTTTCGTATATATTCAACAATATATATTTCGATACATAAATTAGCCTAATACAGAACTAACTACATGTATTAACAGTGGATTAGGCACTAATTGCTAGTCATAATTTGACGGGTGTTACATATGTAATGAAGTCTTTTTGTTAACTATGTTTGTCATTAGTATTTTTTTTTTTAATCGTCGCCCTTTATGTTATTTGCCTTTAGACCATCCTCAATGTATTACACCTTTCAAAAGTGTAATGCAATGCTACATGTGCATATTTTTACACACTCACAGTCAAATTCAAAAAAAAAAAACAATAAAGAATAGTATATGGTACAGATAGGTGAAATAATCTCTTTGAACTAGGAAGCAAGCTGTGAGGAAGAGTGTCAAGTGGACTCACATTCGAACGTATTAACATGGGTGGTAGCAGATTCACACCCTTTTTCCAGCGTAGCATGAGATGGCTGGCTACAATGGGTTGGACCTATGCGAGCATGTTGTTTTAATTTTTATTGGATGGAGCGACATAGGACCACCGTAGATGCTCTTAGATCAACTGTTAACTAGTACTACAATTTATAGTTGGTCAATTTGATATTTTGCTTAATAGCGTAACGTACAAATGCTGTATAATTTTATAAGTGATGTTCAATACATGTAAAATGCTTTATAAATAATAAGTATATTAAATAAATATTAAATAAATTACGGAATATTAAGTATACATTTACTTGACGTAGCTTATTTTATAGGGTTTATTGTTTCGTTATATATTGAACTTTACACTTTTTACTATTGTATGCGACATACTTTCATTTGTTCTATTGTATGCAGTGAACTTGTAAATATGACCTATTGTATGTATTATTTTCTTCTTGAGTAAGGCCAAAAAAGAAATTTTTTCTATTTGGGTTTTATTCAAAAATGAAATTTTACATACAATAGACCATATTTACAAGTTCAATACATACGATAGAAGTTTGTAAAGTTCAACTCATACAATGGTAAAAAGTGTAAAGTTTAATACATAACGAAATAATAAACCCTATTTTATATAGTGACATAGAGAAGAATGACTATATTGGATTTGATATTATTTGATCGAGCTAAGACCGCTCACAACGGTCCGTCGGTACCAACTGACGGAACCGACGCCATAGGCACGGCCCGTCGGTTGGCCAGCGTCGGTTGCCGACTTCGGTTTGGCGACGGAATGAGAGAATAGGGGGGCCCACGTCGGTTTCTTTTTCCCCTTTTTTTTTGTGCAACGAATTAAAAAAAAAAACCGTTGGAGGATAACAGCAAAAAAAAAAATTTATTTTTTTTTCACTTTTTCCAATTTTCCCATACACTATATATATTCCTATTTCAAACTCATTTTTCACACACAATCAAATATCATTTACTCCCTCAAAATACATATATATTCTCCAACAAAATACTTATTCCAAACCATCAAAATATACACAATCAATTCTCATTCAAAATGTCGTCATCCGATTCCGATAAAGATGATATTAATGTAATCTTTTTATTTTATTAATGTAATGTTTTATTTTATCTAATGAAATGTTTTATTTTATTTAATGAAATGTTTTATTTTATTTATGTAATGTTTTATTTTATATTGAAAAAGTTTTATTTAAGTTTGTGTATTAAATAAATAAAGAATATAGTGTGTGGGGCCCTGAAAATAAGAGGAGTGATGTTACTGTAGGGAGTGAAATGTCAGTAAATGTTAGTTAATGTCAGTTGTGGAAAAAGCTGATGTGGCGCAGACGTGGCACGAACTGACGCGTCAGTAGTTAGTCACTGTTGGGAGGAGTCTAATTAACTTCCACTAACAAACTCAATTATCTTCCACTATCCACGTCCATTATTCAAAAATAAAAAATGTATACGGAGTATCATTGTATTTATAGGAATGATGATTGAAAAATTCACAAACTCAAGACACGACCAAAATTTTACCGATGTATAAAAATATACTCCTTCCGTCTCAGTTAAAGTGTCGCGTTTGACTTTGCACACACTTTTATCATTCCTCACTAACTTCACTTTTCACCAATCAAATAAACATCTACCAGTAAAGTCTTGTTCGATTGGTTAAAACAAGGAAGGGAACACTTATTTGGGACAACCCAAAATAGTAATGTGGACACTTGAGATAAGACTGAGGGAGTAATATAAATCATAATCATAATAATGATAATTACAAATCGAAATCAAGCTTAACAATTGTACTTGAATTAATCAAAACAATAAAAATTTGATTAACAAAAAATTAATATTCTCATTAGATTTGTACGACGTGGTATCGTGGTACCCATCCAACTACAATGTTAGAGTTCAAAGTACTCAGTTGAAAAATGTGTTCGTGGTAGAAATGTGTATGCAAATTTGACAATTTAATACAAAAGTCTAGAAAAATCGAAAAGTAAATATGATAAAGAAAAAATTGAGATATTTTTAGCGTTTATAGTAAAAAAAAAAATTAAATTAACTTCATTTTATTATAACGATTGAAAAAGATACGGAAATACGGTTATTTCCATTTTAGATATTGGTTGACAACTTCTTCCGTGTTACCGTTTCACGGATTTCAAAGTAAAATTCAAATGCATTTAATTTTTAAATTCCCGCCCAAAACGAAAAGTTTTTTACCCGCCCACACCACTCGCCCACTATTAATCCCCAATTAAAAACCCTAGCTCCTCCTCCCCACTATTTATCCCTCCCTTTCCACCTTTTTTTCTCTCTAATCGTCGCCGGAAAATTATGCCGACCAAAAAACGATCCTGCAAAAAATCATCTGCTTCACCTACAGAGAAGAAGCAGAAAGTCAAAACTGAAGTTTTGACCAATGCCGCTGATGATGTTGCTGTGGTTGTTGAAGCTCCGGTAGAGGTAAGATCGGAAGCGAAGAGGGTTAGATCTCCGGTGAAATCGGAAGAAAAGAAGGTTGGAGATGATGATGATGTTGAGGAGAGCCGATTTATTGGTGCTCCGGTCTCTGATGATGAAGCTAAGCGCCGTTGGCCACATCGTTACCTTGCTAAAGATGTCAGTTTTTTTTAATCTCTATATTAACGTAATAATAACTAGTGTATGAGTATTATTATACGTGTTATGTTGTTTCTGATCTTTAAATTGATATTTATATACAACAATAATTAGTTTAGGGGTAATTTTGTTTGTGTTATCTAGTTCCTGAATTTGAATTGTTAGTATATATATGATGATAATTATGATTATAGTGTTATGTGACTGTACTATTATATACATGAGAATTTCATCACAGAAATTACTGTTTGAGAAATTTTGGACCTTGATTTAGCACGTGATGATGAATTGTGTTTTGGAGTGTTTTTTAATTTATGTGATATTTTAGTTCTTCTGTTCAGTTATTTATGCGTTTGTATTTGGATCTTATAGGAGAAAAACAAGATTGATCCTTTGAAAGAGTTTGTTCAAGCGAAAAGGCACTATTCTGAAGCATTGGTTGATGGCCGTGTGCATTTTAAGCTAGGAGATGATGGATATGTTTATGTAAGTTTATTTATTTTCTGCTAATTATTATCTATATGTATGTATTATTGTGTGGATTTCATGTTGTTCAAAACTAGGTGCATAAATCTAATATAGATTGGCATATTGAATTGTGATAATTTGTGTATGTTTGTAGGCTGGTGATGCTAAGGATGTGGAGCATTACATTTGTAGAGTTGTGGAAATGTTTGAAGGGGTGGATTCTGAACCTTACTTTTGTGCACAATGGTTTTATAGAGCCAAAGATACGGTAATCTATGGTTTAGAAATGATGCTCCTTTGTTTACTTGATATAGTTATCATATGAATTTTGTCTAAATGTGGGTGATCTATTTCGTTTCAGGTCATAGGGAAATGTTCTAACCTTGTTGATGATAGGCGCATCTTTATTTCTGAAATTAAGGATGATAACCCCCTTGGCTGCCTTATAGAGAAGCTTAAACTAGTGCGGGTTCCTCTAGATGTAAGGATTGACTATAGTACAGTTGAGAATTTAAAATCAATATGTTATAAGTTTAATCTCACACTGCATATGTTTATTCTGTTTTTTTTTTTCAGGTTGACAGGGCTACTAAAAGGACTTTGCTTGGTGATGGACACTTTTACTATGACATGTTGTATTTGGTGCCATTTTCATGTTACCAAATCTTACCACCTGGTAATTGTTTGTAAATTATTGATAGGAATAATTGGTTGTTTTATTTATGAAGAAAGTAATACATTAATTTTCATTTACTATGGTTCTATGCAGATGATGATGCAGATGGAAACGAGTCTGATTCAACTATTTCTTCTGAGTCTGAGACTAATGCATCTCTTACTGAGATATCTAAAATTCAAAAGGAAGAAAAAACTGAGATGAGGATGCTGGATATCTATTCTGGTTGTGGTGCGATGTCTACAGGACTTTGTTTGGGTGCAAATATGGCTGATCTTAATCTTGTCACGGTAAGAGTCTGTTTTCTATCAGTTTTGTATATGTCTCTAATCTTCAAATGTTGCATTTCTTGAAATGTTAATGTTTATTTCATCTGTAGAAATGGGCTGTTGATTTGAATAAATATGCATGTGAGAGCTTGAGGCACAATCATCCAGAAACTGAGGTGTGTGTTACATTCTGTATTTGTTGCAGCTGCATACTATTTCTT
This sequence comes from Helichrysum umbraculigerum, assembly GCA_949592205.1. Classification (NCBI taxonomy): domain Eukaryota; kingdom Viridiplantae; phylum Streptophyta; class Magnoliopsida; order Asterales; family Asteraceae; genus Helichrysum; species Helichrysum umbraculigerum. Next base: position 98,490,313 of record CATIUR010000004.1, read on the forward strand.
TTATTATTAGCATGGTAACACTATATGCACAGGTGAGGAATGAGTCTGCAGAAGATTTTTTGAAGTTGCTTAAAGAATGGGAGAGGCTCTGTCAGTCTTTTTCATTAATTGGGGGTGGAAATCCTATGATTGCTGAAATTGAAGAAACAGAAATGGGGAATGATGAAGAAGATGAGGAAGATGATGATAATCTTGATGAGGAAGTATTCATCGTGGAGCAAATTTTGTCCATCTGTTATGGAGATCCGAAGGGGCTCGACAAACCTGGGCTTTACTTTAAGGTATTTCTACTTGATGAGGATGTATTCATTATATTTTACCTGATGATGATTTTTGCATACATGATATGTCTTTTTGGGTGTCTTTTGTATGTCATGTCAATGCCAATTATGTCTGAAATTATATATGATATGGATCAATTAAAATGATACGGAGTACTATGTAAAAGCTGTTTTGATTATATTGAAAAATTGCAATTTATTTTGAAAGTACGTCTCCCATTGCACTTATTTAATAGCTATATCTGTTATTGTATTGTGTGTTTACAAGCAGAACATAAATGCAACTCAAGCTCATTTTAGTGTGATATATAGTATGTATATTATTGTTAGCATTATTTAAGGTTCATAAACTTGTATTAACAGATCCGTTGGAAAAACTATGGTCCTGAAGAAGATACCTGGGAGCCTGAAGATGGATTGGGGTATGAAAATACACTTTCGATCTTTTGTTGTTTTGCATGTAGTTTAATTATTCTAACGTTATGTTATTTTTATCAGTGATTGTAAGGAGAAGATAAAGCAGTTTGTTGTGGATGGTTTTAAATCAAAGATGTTACCTTTACCTGTAAGTACAAAATGCTATACATCTTAGCATGTATATACTACTATATATTAAAAGTTTCTAACTGTTGGTTGTCTTTTCTATATGCTATTTAGGGTGATGTGGATGTTATTTGTGGTGGCCCACCTTGCCAAGGCATTAGTGGGTTTAATCGGTTTAGGAATAAAGAAAATCCGTTGGATGATGAAAAGAATAAGCAACTTATTGTGTACATGAACATTGTCGATTATTTAAAACCAAGATTCGCGTTGATGGAAAATGTTGTAGATATAGTTAAGTTTGCCGAAGGGTTTCTTGGGAGATATGCTATGGGCAGTCTTGTTAACATGAACTATCAGATACGTATGGGATTGATGACTGCTGGTTGTTATGGACTACCGCAGTTTCGGATGCGTATGTTTATGTGGGCAGCCAGACCCAATGAGGTGCTGTTTTTACTCTCGTGTTTGTTTTTTGATATGGTATGCCGACCTCTCTAATATTATATATTCGTTTGCAGAAGCTACCACAATACCCATTACCCACACACAAAGTGGTTTCGAGAGGAGGATCTTCCAAGGAATTTGAGGTACACTAAATTATATTTTTAACAGTTAACTGCATAAAGGTTGAAGATCCTATGATCCAGTTTCTAATTCTAGCAAGCAACTATGAAACATCTCTAAAATTGCATGATACTTTTAGTTTTTTGGATTTTTTTATTAATATATTTTTTGGTAAAAGCAACAACCTTTTCCCTAAACCGTTCTTACTTTGTCAGTGAATTTTTATGTATTTAAAACTTTTTAGTATTTTTTTTATTTGTTAAGTAAATAAAAGTGAAAAAAAAACTTCTGCAAAAATATGAGTTAAAAGTAATATACATAAATTAAGACTTGCTTGTTAATCTGCTAAACTGGGACATGTTAATTTTATGCCAAGAGCCTGTCTATTATATTTTTAAGTGATAAACTGAACAATATGTAATTTCTCTTATTATATATCATAGCATTCAAATCTACTTTTTTACTGGCAGTCAAATGTTGTTGTTCATGATGACGTCAATGGAGTTGAGTTAGAAAAGGAACTATACCTTGGCGATGCGATTTCTGATCTACCACCTGTAAGTACTTAGAAATACTTTTTTGAAGTTTTCCATTTGTCAACCATAGAAGCACACAAATTCATTAAGAGATATGGAACTCATATCAAGTATAGCCATATATGCTTACTTGAAACTGGATATAAAACATGTTATTGTATCTTCAGGTGACAAACTATGAGGAAAAAGATGAAATGTCTTATATAGAGCCAGCCCAGACAGAATTCCAGAAGTTTATTAGACTCAAGAAGAAAGGTGAGGTCAACATTGTTTTTTGCGTGGTTATATCTTTTTTTGATCTTTTGTGTTTACAAGAGTGTTTTTTACAAATTACTGGTGTATTGTTGACTTTTGAAATTATGGCTGCTTTTTATTTTATTTTATTATCTAGATATGCCCGGATCTTCAACACTGGGTGTGGACTCCTCAGATCATCTTTTGTATGATCATCGTCCATATAAATGCAACGTTGACGATTACCAGCGCATCTGCCAAATTCCTAGGAGAAAGGTTTGCTACATTCCGACTGCTTTATTTCACTTTCCGTGTTTCATCATTATTTATTTGTTATTCTTTTAGGGTGCAAATTTTCGGGATTTAACGGGTGTCATTGTTGGAGAGGACAATGTTGTTAGGTTTGATCCCAAAATTCCGAGGGTATTATTGGAATCAGGAAATCCATTGGTCAGTGCTAACTCCTTTGGTTTTTTGTGTTTCTCTTTTGAACACACATTATAAATTATAAATTCATGCATCTTTACTTTTTCAATCTCTTGACTACAGGTTCCTGATTATTGCATGACGTTTGTTGATGGAAAATCGTCAAAGTAAACATCTTATCTATGTTTTTATGTTTGTGTGCGCTTTTTTTTAGTTTTGTTTTGTTATGCTCAAGCATACTTTAATTACCCATTTTGCTTATTTTATATAATAACTATGTAGACCATTTGGCCGGTTATGGTGGGATGAGATCGTTCCTACAGTCGTCACCAGGGCTGAACCGCATAATCAGGTAGACTACATATTGGATTAATAATGGTCTTGTCAATTCTGCATAGTATTATACTAGGGAGTATTATGCTAATTACTAATTTCAATGCTGTTATAGGCAATTCTCCACCCCATTCAAGACCGCGTTTTGTCAGTTCGGGAGAATGCCAGACTACAAGGTTTTCCAGACTACTACAAGCTTTTTGGCCCAATTAAAGAAAGGTAAAATTGCATTTATATCTACTCCGTTAACTTGATACAAAAATTTTATGCAAGTTATAAAAAATACTCCTTAATCAATATGACAGCTAATTACATGTGGTTGATTTGTATTTTATAAATTTATTGCAGATACATGCAAGTTGGAAACGCAGTGGCGGTTCCAGTTGCCCGAGCATTAGGCTTCTCACTTGCCATGTCATGCAAAGGTACTGCTAGTGAGGGACCCATTTTCAGTTTGCCAAAGAATTTCCCAAATATGGAGGCTGTTGCATCCCCTGCTCTTGTTGAGGAAGATCAGTAGTTGTTAATTCATTTTTATGTATGTCCATAAATGGTCATCATTTAGACATGGATATTATTTCTGAATCGAGCTATTATTTAATGTACTGGTTCCAAATATTCACATCTATCTTTGATGATATGGTAATTCTGGTTTTCAAGTTATATTCTAAAATTGTCTATCATTTAAGTAATGTAGGTTTTTATAATAGATACAGTCATTAGATTTGTTTTCTATAACTGTTAGAATCTATTCTATGATACGTACATGTATGTGTATGTATATTTCCTTATTCAATCTTCCATGCATAAAGAAAAAGGCTGCATTGTGTGCCTTTTGTACTACTGCATGTCGAATGATGCTTGCTTGCGCTACTGTTAATGTTTTGTTCTGTTCCTGCTTGGCTATCATCTTCTTTATCACTTTGTGAGATAGGTTGATCAGGTTTGAAAATAAATACCCCGTGGCTCGAGCCAGGATTCATGAAAAGCCATGCGTGCACGTCCCAATAGACCTGAATTGGTTGCTTGTTAACCAAGATACTTTCGTTGCCACGAAATTTCCATTGCAAGTTTCTTATGTGAATCAACACAATTCCATCGATGCTGATCCACATTTCAGGGTCTTTAGGCCCTAATGTCGAACTTTCCACCACAATTTCATATTCCTTTCTGTTTTTATCGAATTTTGCTCTCGTTGCAAAACTCTTCTTTCCAAAAACATGCTCTTTTTTGAAGAACAAGAGGGCATCTGTACCGGGTTGTGTTATTGACCTTTTGTATACTTTCTTCCTCAAGTCACCTATTAACAACACAACTTGCTCATCACAAATTAAAGCAACATAGAAATCTGAACATGGTTCTGGTGACCCTGAAAACTTTGCTGACCGAAGATCCCAGTAAACGTCTATTTGAAGCCCATCGACCTCAAAAGTTTTGTAACTCTTTTTCCCCCAAAAATGCCACGGTTTGAGATCTATCTTGCAGTTTTGGCGATGATGGGTTTCAACGCTATCTACAAAAATGTTCAATGAGTGATTCATCATGTTTTTGGTCCAAAGTGCTGTCACGGTCCGCCAATACCCACCAATGTGCACTTGATACATGCACGCAACAGTACATTGTGCGGTTTTTGTGGACGTAGGATCATCTTGTGAGATTGACATCCATTGGTCCCTTGAGGTGACATGAGAATCCATTTTTGATCATGAGTTGATTATCTCATCGCTCCAAATTAAATCATGGTGAATAAACACATGTAACAGCGAGTGATTAATCATGAAATCCTCAATCTATTGGAAAGTTATCCCTTGATTTGATCAAGAAATCTTTGCGTTCTTCTTTAGATAATTAGGTTCTGAATGTACGTTAAGATGATAGGATTCAAGTTTTTAAAGGCTTCCAAAAAGGATTTCAGATATATAAATTCTCATATATGAATTTTATTTAGCAACAAGATGAGGGAAAATGTTGAAAGATGAGATTTCTTGAAGTGCAATAAACGAGGGAGACATGAAAAAATCACATGAATCTCCCCGCAAATGAGTGTTTAGAGGATAATTAAATACATCAATTAGTAGCTTTAGATTTTATTAAATTTAATGATTCAAATTAAAAGGACAAAAACAAAAGCAAAATATATCAATGGACAGGAAAATTAAGGTTTAAAACGAACAAGTTAAGGTTGGTTTTGGTTCACATAATTGATAAGAATTCGATGGAACTGTAATCGAGATTTCATTTATTAGTTTGTTTGATTGAGTAATTGATGACATCACGATCCATTAAATTTCTTTGACTAAAGGAATTGGAACCTCTCTTACTTCGACGAGTTACAATTCATTCAAAAACGGGGATTGATCCTTACACCACTACTTTTTATCCATACACCACCAAATATGCTTTATAGTCTTAAGAAGTGGTGTAAGGATCAATGCCCTTCGAAAATATTGAAAATTATTTATGTTTTGAATACAAATTGCATGAAAATTACAACACATAAATACATAATAAAAAGATCCCTTTACAATCATGCACATAGGGGTGTACATGGTTCAAAAACCGTACCGAACCGGACAAGAACTGCACAGGACAACGAACCACTAAATAAAATATCAAGAACCATGTACCGCACCATGTAATTCGGTTCTGGTGCGGTCTGATACTGGTTCGGTTCTTGCGGTTTTGGTTCAAAACCGCGAACCAAATAATATACACGCATATATGTTATAAAGAAGATGTGTATAAACATGTAGTTATCAAATTGAATATAAGACTTAAGGAATCAGAAAAAAATACAATCGTCTGATAATCAGAACTAAAACGTTGCTGCAATTCAAGCATAAGGTGGACGCATCTATGTTTTTTTCAAACAAAACATGCATTATGTAGATTACAAAAGAATATAGTATATCATGTGTCCAAAAAAATTACTGAATGGATGAAGTGTTAAGAAATTATCAAAAATCATGCTCGGGGAAGTGTGCGAAAGTAACTAAATTGTTACTTGTTTGTGGACGGCGAAGGAGATAAATAAATTGTAAGCTAAATTTTTTGGGTGTATGGAGTATAAAAAATAAAAAGATATATATACTTATAATTAATATTACAATTTTAATAAATCTGATAGTATAACTCAATTTAAGTTGATATTAAAAGATACACATATTAAGTATATATTTCTCTATTATGTATAAACGGTTCTGGCGGTTCGAACCGTTTTTGCAGGTTCTAGAACCGAACCGGACCGCGAATTATTAAGGCTAAAACATAGAACCGGACCGTTGTACTTCGGGTTGGTTCGAATCTGGTCCGGTCCCTGTTCGATTTACCGGTTTCTGACGGTTCCGGACTATTTATGTACACCCCTACATGCACAACCACAAGCAAAATCATGTTCTATAATTAATTTGATTTTATTAATTTTTTTTATTCATTCAAGAACGAGAACACAAACCCGAATGCTTGAAGAATATACAAGTTGTAGTGGTTGATCAACAACTGCTCCAACTAAGCTATAATTATAGTATATAGCAAATTAAAATTATGAAACAGTAATAAACTTAGCATCAAGAACTTACGAGTTAAAGATCATTTACGTTTAAGAGAACTCGAATTCTTCTCATAATAGGAAGGCAGAAGTTGAAAGGAATGAAGCCTGGTCCAGAGTTGCTGCAAACAACTTTGCTAGTTCTAGACCATGCAACTTTCCTTCCATCTTATTGTCTTCCTTGTTTCTTCTTTTGCACATAATCGAGCTCTATACTTCCATCAATGGATGTACCAACAGAAATGGTTACGACGATTCAGCTCATAGAGAGACAAATATGAAATGGACACCTCTAGAATCAACATGTAAGTTATTAGAATTATGGAGATGTCCAAGTGAGCCATACAACCACAATATTTGTCTTTTGTGGTCAACAAAAGGAGGTGGATGAAAATCTGAAACTTTGAGAGAACTAAGGGTCAAATGATGGTTTTTTCGATAGGAAGAAAGTTTGGTAACGAAGGAAAAGTCAATGGAAGAAAGGTTGTTGGTTGACATCTTTAGGGCTTTCTGTTGTCCCATTGCATATTTCTTGGTTATTTTTAACTTTTAGTTGCATAACAGGCTCTGCTTATGTATGTTATGTTATTTTTCTAGCGTTTAGCGTATTCTCACAAAGCTTCGAGATACAACTTACTCCTAAACTTTAAAAAGAATTTCGTCTATCAAATATTAGAAAATAAGTAGCAACCACAAAACTGGACCCAATCCAGGCCTGTGCAAAGTGCTAGAACCGGCCCAAACCGAACCGCGAACCGTGAAACTACAAATATTAGAACCGAGAACCGTACCGAAGAGAAGCGGTTCGGTACGGGACGGTACGGTTCCGGTACGATTTGCCGGTTCTCACGGTTTGAACCGTGTTTTGCACACCCCTAAGTGTGAAACCGGCCCGAACCGAACCGCGAACCGTGAAACTACAAATATTAGAACCGAGAACCGTACCGTAGAGAAGCGGTTCATTACGGTTCCTGTACGGTTTGCCGGTTCTCACGTTCCGAACCGTGTTTTGCACACCCCTAACCCAATCTACTTTTTTCCTTGAGGTGAGTGGAACACATTGTCACCTCTAGCCAACGAATTTTGATCTTTAATAACATAACACAACTACAAATTGTGGGTGCAACAAAAGTTCCTAGACTTGAATCCATGAGCTTTTCGTTGCAAAAACACAACTCACAGTAAACTAACCTTTCTGAATCTTCTAAAATTCACCCACACGGTACAAGACTAATGCAACAAAAGAGTTTGGAACCAAACCCAGTAAAGTAAATGTTTAAGATTTTATAATCCATAAGAAGATAACCAACAAAATACATTGTCAAAATAAAAGCACAACACTGTTCCCTGTTTGTCATACAATACACATTATTCAATAGAAGACCAAATCCCACTTCCTGTCTCTTTAAGGTTACATTCTTAATAGCATTTGATGCCCTTTGTGTCCATCAGTAATAGGCCTTCCTGGGATTACCCTGAAGTCAGTAGCAAAACTAGTAAGATATACCATCACACTGAATTAGGAAAGAAGAGTCGAGTTTCTAAAACCAATTCATTCATGTGGACTTTCTTAGAAAAGAATTCATTCATCAAGTTACACTTTTCCAAATTCTTAAGTTACTAGTATACAGTAAATAACTATTTTAAGATTAGTATCTTAGCGCCTCCTTAGTTCTCAGAGTATACTTCAACATGAACTTCTAATAATACAGATTCAATTCAAGAAAAACCTTATCAACTGATGGCAGACAGCCTTCAAAGTAAAGTGATCAACTTTAGGACCCTCGTATTTGGTTATTAATAGTTAATAAAAAACAATTTTCTATGCTAGGATAATAAAAATAAAAGATAACACTACTAAGCAAGAATGAGCAGCTTCATAAATGAGGGGAGAAAGAGAGAGATTCTCACCAGAGGATTTGGTCTGTGTTTGTAACCAAGCATCATACGCTTTTTATACTGCTCATATATATCATCATCAGGTGTGACTTCACCTGGTTGAGAAGCCCCAACACCCAAGTTATCCTTCTTCACATTACCAGCCATAATTGGATCAGCTATGCCACTACTAGAACTTCCGAGTCCTTGCCCTGTGAGAAGTCGCCAAAACCAAGTAAGCAACGTGAATTTTGTAAATAACCAATGCACTAAATATGATACCGATACATACATCGAGAGAGAGACTTGGGAGCAGGTGAGTGAACTATCAAAACAAGTTTGTTTTTCCTAATTATTTTGTTTGCAATCATAATATAACTTACTAGAAGCTGTTTTTAATTCTTATTTCGAGAGAACTGAACTCTTGTCAGCAAAACCATCACACTCTGAAGGTTTCAGCAAACCTTCAAAGGAGAGATTTCGTAACCTTTTTTGTTTTTTGTATTTTTGTTCTACTTTCACAAATCCAATCTTCAGATCCAGTGATCCACCTTTAGTTTGTAAGAAGTTACACTTCATTTTTTTTAAGAGTTTAGAAGGTGTAAAACATGCAGTGAAGTTTTGTACTCCCCACCTGAACACAACCATATACATATATAGATACATAAAATCTTCTATATTTTTATAATAAGATAAGCTAGATGGTTGTAAGCACTTGAATTCACTTTCGGCCACTTTGTCGGTTTAACCCGTTTGACATATTTAGCCAGTTCTGTTTGAAGCAATACTTCTATTAGTTTTATCCATCGATCCGTTATTAAAAAAATAAAATCTCATATTAAAATCGCCACCTCTAGCATTTCGTTCTACATAATTCTTAAAGAGATCAATTAAAAAATAATAAGATATTGATACACAGAGTCAACAATATAGCTTAAATAGAACGTATAACTTGCAAATTTCATGAAAACTAAAGCTGAATCTATGAGGGAAATTGAAAGTTGAAAAGACAAGTACTACCTTCTTTCCAACCCATCTTGGACAAAAGCCTATGGCCAACGTTGTCAGCCTGGATTTTTGCTTTCTCTGCAGCTTCCTTGGCTGCTTTCTGTGCAGCAACATCATTACAGCTCGCCATGAACTTGTCAAGCTCTTCCAGAGGTATATAATCACCCATATGATGACCCCTTTTACCAGAACCTGTAGAGAATTAAGTGAATACTAAGATATGTATTTATGTAGTAGGATGCTGATAGGAAAATTAGAAATTATATAAAAAAACCAAGACAAGATATCCACTATATAGACCTTGAAGAGAAGCAGGAGGGGGCATCTCGTCTTTAGAGTGTTTAGGCTGTCTTCTCTTTTCTTCTTGTGCAGCCTTTTTCATATAATATTCCATCATAGCTATCGGATCTGAAGCTGATGGGGCAGTAGATTCACCTACAATTGATATTATCATTGCAACCGTTAGCTAATTTTAAAACGTATAAGTCTAAAAATGAAGTTTAACTTCAGTCTACTGTGATTAAGTGAACATTAGTTGGTAAATTTGTGTAAGACAATATACATTACAAGTATTACAAAACATTAAACTTGTTTGATCTATAAGACACGGCAATATGCTAAGCGACAATATAGGTGCAACATATCATGGAAAGAAAGCAACATGAGAAATAATCAGTTACCATAATCAGATTGTTCACTGGCAGTAGCATCATATAAAGCTGAAGCAGGGGTCTGGTAATTTGGATGTTGTTGATGAGATCTTTGAGAACTATTATTTGAAGCAGGCTTGGCAGCACCTGTTGCAAAATTTTTTTGCAAAATTTAGGCTGATCACCATAAAACAAGAACGATAAAAAATTTATTTGTAAGCACTGGACACTTCAACTTGGAACGTGTGCAATAAGGAAGACTAATCTTCAATGAAGGAATAAAATTGCTTTTCTACAACTCACTAAACAAATACTATAAAGATTACAAAGTAAATGACCAGTAAAGCTTAAATCGCACAATTAATGTCCAAATTGTACAGATATTAAAAATATAAACAATTAGTCAAAATTCTTCAAAAATTGGACTGTTACAAGTTTTTTATATTTACATTTGTGTAGGGCTTCCTAGTTCCTACCGTTCAGTAGTACTGCCCGGAGTGAAATATATATGAGAATGTGTATAAAGAAAAACACCTCTAAATTTACATGTTCGTAATATTATTGTCTAATCCACGACTGTCAAACTAAAAGATAAACAACCGAAAGTATTTCAGTGGAACCCTTTCGACGTGGAATTTTGTTCAAATATATGCAGTAATAGCAGTATGTCCTATACCCGGCACAAATATTGCAGCTTAGCAAATACTGTATGTATAAACAGCATTTACGGCTATTGGACAAACCTGTATGTGCAATTTGAGAGCCCATAGCTTGCGCCAGAGCCTTTTCCTCCTCATTGAGTAGGTATTCATAATATTTGTAATCAGCACAGCTTTCATCAAACAAGAATCTGCAAATAAGTCAGAACATCACCTTTTAGATATTCACTGTTCTCAGCAGATCAGTGTCTGTTTATGTATATAAACATTGCCGTATAAAGCCAAGTTTATATATAAACACCGCAAAAAAGTATATATATATATACATATGTGTGTGTGTGTGTGTGTGTGATTCTATACATGTGTGTGCATAATAAGCATCCAATTATAGTTGCCACTGTAGAGAACATACTTAAAAGGGGTATCTCCAGGATTCTTTTGACGTGTGACATGCTCAATCTGCTTTCCATTTTTTGCAACAAAACTTGCTAATCTTTCTGCGGCCTTCTTTACTGAGGGATCACTTGGACATGGGGGTGCTGCATTTCACTTAAGAACCGATTAAATCAAGAGCATGGACAATGGAATCTAAATTATTCTTGTAGCAGGCTGTCACAGATTCCAAATCTGTCATTGAACATCTCTTTCCACCAATGTTGACACAGGTATTATGAATTAGCTGCATTCATCAGACAAAAGTAATTCAAAAATGTTTTGTCCTCTTAACACCATTTTAAATAATCTCTTACTAATAATTTTCATTTTAGGAAACTGAGGACTTCCACCGACCACTAACACATTCATGAATGAGTTGCAAGATTAAACGTTAGTTAGAAAAAACTTGATGAGGCATAGGTAGAAAGATATAAGATGTAATTACCAACAACTTGTTTTAATGACTTCTCATAAGCATCAGGTTGATCCAACTTTTGTCGTTTTATGGGTCCCCCAGCTGATGCTTTACCAGCATCCCTCTCATCTTCCTCCTCATCTTCACTTAACTTGATAGCAGGTGCTACAAGTTTTGATTTCTGTTTCAGACTGAAAGCAAGTTTGCCGGATGAAGGAGCCTTGGTACTTTTGTAAGAATCACTAGCGTTAGAGCCACTATTACTTACAACAGGCTTGGGTTTTGCAGACCCTGATACAGTCGGATCCAATCCGAGTTCCTTTTCTTGCTGAAGTTGCTTAAACCTCTCCATGAATGATCCATCATTAACGAATAGCCTTTCTTTCTCCATTGATTGGAGCAAAGGATTACTTGCTGTTTATAGAAACCACTGATTCACAAGTAAGCTTACAATATACGGAGAGCGGAGTAATCAGGAAATGAAATGAAAATGCAAGTGAATGGTCTCTAAGAAAAAGCAACTTTGCTAAAGTTGATTAACCCTCACGATGAACTTGCATGTCTCATAGTTAAATAAACACGAATATACATACTTATACAAATGTATATACTAACACACACAGCACATACTTATATACCTTTGAACAATAAACAAACATTTTTATTTTATTGAATAACAAGTCTAAGATGCACTTTTAGGGACAGAGCGAAGTTCATAAAAACCAAGATCTAATCAGTCCAAAAAGCCAAGGAGTAGATGGAAATGGCCTATATACTTGTAAATTGGTATTCCCAACATCAACTTATTACAAAACTTTGACTCAAGTTTCATTAAAGACCACACATATAAGTTGTTAAATGACAAACACAAACATAAACATGCACCAAATCGTTGGTTTATAAGAACGACATCCTTTAATAGCACATACCTAACCCTGATTTCTATCCAGCTAAGTACCTTAGCAAACTGATATCGTAGCAATTGTTTATATTGGTCTATTATTTAGATACTACTAAATAAGATGCCAGAATCCGTATTTCAATAATTTAATTTCTTGACTTAAAGTCACATACTCACATCAATAAAATATGAATAATTTTGCCAAAATAAGGCTCTGAAACTTAACAAATATAATAGAAACTCAACCATAAAAACATAACCTATGAATCATATGTCCGATCATATGCAATAAACGATCAAATTTCAACTCGATTACTTAATCGCGTTACTTTAAAACAAATTAAAAACAGAACTAAAAAACCCTAATGATTGAAATTGACGGATTAAGCAGTACACGGATGATGAATCAAACAAAGATAGAGTCCGAATCCATTAAATTCTAATTAAAAATAAACACAGATTATGAATCGAGAAACGTACCTATTGTTGATTTGACAAATTTTTGGGGCGGATCAGGAACGTGTGACAATGAAGGGATGATTTGTGTGCTGTTTTATTTATTGAAGTTTTTTTTTCCTTCTTCTATAAATTTACATTTACAGACCCTGTATTTTCTAAATACTTATAAAGATGCTCAAACTTCTCATTAATACTTTTGCTTGCCCTAAAATCTTGTTTTAAACTAACGGGGTTATTATATGAAAAATGTAATGCAATGAACTTTATTCCAATTTATAAAAAAGATCATAGATAAAAGTTTCGTTTGAGTATAACATCTTTTCGAAAGTACGGGAGAACCAATGAGATTGTGATATTTGTAAAAAAACTCATTTACCCTCAAGATTTTAAAAAAATTAATTATTTCACAAACAGAAAATCAAAAAATTATGAAAATTGCATCATAAAATTCAGCGTTTTCTCCTCTTCGATTCAAGATCTCACAAGGTATATTTTCGACGAGTTTTTTTTTTCACTTTTTGGTGGGTTTTACACATTATTAGCACATGTGTTATTGTTTGGTTGTATATTTGATTTACGGTTATGGTTAAAATTTAGGGTTTAGGGTTTAGTTGTAACACCCACCTTAAGGGTCTAGGGGCATTCTGGTAATTTTCTAACTTTAAATTTATTATTTAATGTGTTAGGAATAACTTTATATTATTATTATGTTTTATTGTGAATGATTAGTCAAAAAAATCAAATGACTCATTGTGACTAGTAAATTTTTAATTGTTTTAAATTTATAAAGTTGAAGGTAAAATAAAAGATTTGGAATCGCAAATGGTTTTTAGGTTCCAGACAATAGGTTTAGAAGGGGGATTAAATTATACTGTATAATTGAGTCGGTGTGAGGCTAGCCGACTTAAACCCTTACCTTTACTATATGAGTTAAAACATTTCATTGTCCTTCAAATTAAACACACAGGAAGCTAGAACCAAACAAACTAAGATCAATAATCAGATTGTGTGGTTTGATTCACTTGCATCAATTTCTTCATCATCATCATCATCATCATCATCATCATCATCATCATCATCATCATCATCATCATCATCATCATCATCATCATCATCATCACCTTATTATCTCCAATTTGTAAGTTGATTCCTTATTTGATTTTGTAGAAATTATAGGGGTTATTGAATGGTTATTTAATTGAAGTTAATTTTGATGTTATATGAAGTTTGTTGATGTTTGATTAGTATTAGTAAGCTTATTAGACTGCTATTACATCTGAATTTGATGGTTTTGATTTTTGGGTTCAAAATTCGGATTCTGGGTTTTTGAGGAGTTGCAGGTCGCTGGAAGAAGATGGTTACCCGGCGGGTATTTAGTGACTAAAAATTTCACTAATTTTCATTAAACCTGGATTGGGCTGAAATTCGCATGGTTACTCGAAAACGGCTTAATGATAGTTTTAGGCCTTTCGGGGTCGTTTAGGGGCCGAAAATGACAATTTTCAGTTTTGAACCTCGTTTCGGGACTTTTTTATTACATTTCGGATTGGACTTTTGTTTTCCTTGATCTTAGAGATTACCTGCTTGGGTAGATATGCTATGATGATAAATTGGAACTAGATAATTGAGTAAATGGTTAAATGTAACCTAGTATGAATGATACAATTCAATTATTGTTTGTTATGTTGATGATGTATATTAAGACGTTTGATTTTATATACAATTGAGTAGTTATAATTAATATTATAACTTGGAGATTGTGAGGGTTGATGTTATGAATTTAAAATGAGTTATATGTTATGAACCATTTACTAACTCATTATTTATTTGTATTCTCATATACGGACAAGGCTCAGTAATATTATACTTCTGAGCTAGCAGTTGAGGTAACGATAAGTGGATCTGTAATCCTCAGTGTGATTTAGTTGTAACAGGTTTGGTTACAACGGGTAAACGTAGTTTTACTGTTTATAGACTGGTTAGTCTGCCATGATATTATTACTGTTGATAGACTGTTTAGTCTGACATGATTCCATGACGATTATGGATTATATGATTATGTGATATGTGGCCATTGGGCATACGTGATTTATTCAGAGGTTAACACTGGTTGGGCTTGGTTGCTATTGTTTGGCCGACTGGGGGTTCCTTGTACATATCATTAATGGGAACCTATGTCGTGTGTGGGAATAACAACAAGCTATCGGTTAACCGCTGTATTGGCCTGCAGTTGGGTTTTAAGTGTTGCTTGGGGGCCACCGCGGCATGAGGGTGCCTCAAGGACCACCAATCCTCTTTGATGCTGACTGTTTACGATGCTTTTGCTATAAACAAGGTTGTTATGTGTTTACGATTATTTGCTGTAAACATGGTTGTTATGCTAAGTTGGGCTGTTGGTTATTTATTCACTCACTTAGCTTTATGCTAATCCCACCACCCTACTTCTTGTAGGTTATGATTTGATATAACGGGCTGGGCAAGAAGCTTGTTTGGGACGGAATGTTTGATCTGACGTTTACTATGATAATTGTTTTGGGATGAGTTCGTGTTGTCTTTTGAAATTATATAACACCCGAATTGAATTGCTATGATTTGAAATAGTATGACTTTGTTACATAATCTGTAATGTAAATTGATAAGATATATTTGACATGCGCTTTCGATGAATAGTATATTTAAAAAAAAATGGTTCTAAAAGACTGGGGTGTTATATTAGTGTCTAGTAGGGGTTAGGGTTTAGGTTTTATCAGAGTTTTTTTGGGTAAAGAGGATGAAACCTCGGCAAAATGCATTAAAATAATAAAGTGTAATTTACATGTTTACTTTAGGCATACCTAAAGGGGATTTAATGGACATCCCAACCAACAACAAAAGCTACCATCAAAATAATAACTAAACGTACGAAAGCTATACATTTTGATAAACTACTATTGCTATAAAAAAATCTATGGGTCTCTGAGATTGACTGCCCTACTGGACTACAGAGAGTAGTCCAACAAAAAGACAAACCAAATACGAAACTCTTGGGCCCATTCTTCCAATACTTAGACTCGTTAATATCAGTTTTATCCCAACATATATCTATCCCAATATTTAGCAATCCTTAAGTCTGCTTTGGCACACGAAAAACCTTTGCCCAATAATACTGACCTACTAGCCCATGTATAACTAGAATCAATAGCTGATCCATCAACCAATTTGACATACCGGAGCCTGCTACACTTATTGATAATCCAACCAAAAAAACAACCCTCTTTAAAGGTCTTGAGCTCACCATTCGTAAAATTTAAACCATCATTTGACTTCCTAGCAGCAACATTTACAAACATAACTTCTGTCTTATCTTTCCTTCGATCATGAATTCCAACATCATTAAACCCAAACATGATCATAGGCAACAAACACATCATCTTCAATTCGCATAAATCTAGGCGTGCCATCAGTCTCTGAAGCAACGCCGTTTAGATCAAACTTTGAATCCAAACCTGTCACACCCCCAATTTAATGCTTTGCCGAAGCGACTGTTTTGGGGCGTGACTAATCAATAATCAAACCCAAAGTACAAGCAAACGACTCTAAATGAGACGTTGTTGAATATGTTACATTAATACATAAGTTTTCAAAAGTAATACATCATTAATGAGTTCGCAACTTGTTTTATTAGATTTTAATTACATAATCATTATACAAAAGATAATGCAAGTAAAATCTTCATATATGTAATTGCATGCGACTCGAGCTACTAAAGCATATCCTGCTGGGCCATCTGTACTGATCAACCCTACTGTTGCTGTGTACCTGAGAATACATTACTAAAACAGGTCAACCAAAAGGTTGGTGAATCTCACAGGTTTATAGTAAGTAACAGTTTGAACACATAAGCTTGTAAAATCATTGAGTAAATATTGCACAGTCGCAATAGTTTTAGTATATATTGCCATGAGCACCATAGTCGAAGCTTAACAATCAGTGATTTTGCCCTCGTGAATGCTAATCCAGAACATTCATATGTAACGAGTAAGAAACACCCATTTATACTGAGTGTTCGGGGTAGTGCGTGCTACCCTGGGTGAGGATTGTCAGTCCTAATGGATCCATTTACTAGTACTCGCGCTTAAGACCATAACTGACGACTATGATTAAAGGGACTTCATTGGATTAAGTAACCTCATGCAATCGATATACCAGTAAATCAGTTTGAAATCAAATGTGTAAATACATGTGTTCGAGTAAACAAGTAATGCATCTCCCCCAAATGTGAAAACAGTAAAAAGGGGCTATGAGACTCACCTGTAGAGCCAGCAATTCCTAAAGTGCGTACGTATTCCACAGTAATCTCCTAACGTCCTAAACACGCAAGATTGTATGTTTGTAAGTGTACGCGTAATGATTCGTTTGTTTAGTTGTTCGTTAGATTAATTACTTAGTTTGTAAAAAGTGTACGACTCGTTGTTGTCGGGTTATAATTATATTTCAAAAATATAATTAAGTTTGTTCGTATATATATACTTCATAAGTTATCCTAACGTATCGTATTGTATCCGAATATTAATAGTTTTTATTTTTAAAAATCTGACCAAAAACTACTGCTCACGCGATCGCGTGATATACTCGGCCGATCGCGTGATGTTTCCCTTGACCCGATCGCGTGACCTCCTCGGCCGATCGCGTAACAATGCCCATGACCCGATCGCGTGAACTCTTTCGGCCGATCGCGTAACATTTAACCCTTCACGCGATCGCGTGGTTTTATAATTCGTTAAAACGTGTTTTTCATTTTGAAATGACGCGATCACGTCATTTATACGGAGCACTGTAGCTCCGTCTTCCTCACAGTCTGATCCGAAGTTTTTATAAAATTCCCTTATGTTTTTAGTTTCAATCTTTCACCAACAAGTTATAATAAGCTTGTAATACGTATGTTAACATAAAAATGAGTATAAACGAAATTGTTTCCTTACAATGATTTTTAGACGAAATTAATGGTGATGAACGGATGATGGTGATGATCCGATGATGATGAAGATGATACCGTTTCTTGATCTTGTTAATGTTGTAGTTGTTGTTGTTTTGAAATGGAACCGAGAGAAAGAAATGAGAGAGCAGAGAAGAGATAGAGATTGAGTCGGGTGTGTGTTTGTGAGAGGGAAATAATTGGGGTCGGTGTATATACACCGACCTCAATTATTGAGGTGTGTGTGTATTTTCATCCCGTGTTTGTGTACCCGATCGTTAAGTAGTGTAATATTTAAAAATGATAATTTTCTAAATATTATTTCGTATTTGTTAACAATTGAAATATTTTATAAAAATACTTCTAATGAGATATAAAATATATATTAGTTTAGTTCAAAATACTCGGATAGTTTTCTGTATCAAAAATGTATTTAAATTTCAAACGGAGTATATAATTATTATTCCCCATAATAATACTTTGTTTAAAAATGTTTTTCATCAAATTCTATTTTGGGTTTCCGCGTTCTACCAGATTTGTGTACGTGTGATTATTATATAATCGTTTTAGGTTATATAATACTTTGTAATTAAAGTTCAAATTAGGACGGTAATTTGGGTCATTTTTGACCGGGTGTCACATTCTCCCCTTGTTAGAAGAATTTCGTCCCGAAATTTGCTCATAGTATTTATCGTTGTATTCAAGTTGTAGATTGCATGTTATCTATGTAAATCTGACAACACCTATCTAGAGTTGTCTAGCTCCCCTTGTTGAACTAGTGCCCTTCCGGCAACTAAGGAATTCGTAATGAACTTTGAGATGTGTTGACTATTGTGCCTACATGATCAGTCCAGTCGATCACTAGGGGGTAGCTACAATGTGTACTAGTAGCCTAAAGTAATTCAGTAAATCCTTGAGGGTTTTGTCGGTAGGACAAAGTTTGTCGTTTAGCCAATTGCTTGAGTACAACTACTTTTGCACTAGTAGTCCACCTTAGACTCTATCAATCTTATACAGAAACGAAGTAGTTTAGCACATTTCAGGTTTATGCGGGATGTTACCCGAAAATACGATTTTATGTGAGTCGTCACCCAAAAATTTGTTTTACTCGGGACGTTACCCAGTATATAAAAGTCAACCGGTTTGTTTTTCCGGTGTACAACATCATAGGATATGTTATTCCTATACCTTTGTGCTAAAACTAGTTTCATATATAGAGACTATAGATCTAAATTGTTATTTTCCCCTAACTCTTTAGTGTACTTAGAATCAAGGGAAAACCTAACAAGTATCAAGTAGCAAGTAAAGTTTATCAAGTAAGTAGTATGAAAGCAGATAGGTTGCTAGCGAGTTACCATAATCGCATCCCTATTCAGATTCTGGTATGTTTTGTTCCTATAACAGCAAGGAAGTCATTGTGTACTGTGTAATTTTGTTGACCATTCAAGGTTTGAAGTTTTGTATCAAGTTGTGTACAGTAAGCAAGTTTGAACGGTTTTGAAGTTTTGAAAATTTCTTTAAAACTTTTCATAAGAAATTTTGCAACATGTTTGTTAAAAGTACATTTGTCAGAAAATTTCGATAGTGAAAGTCGATTGAAAACTTTGAAGTTTGTCGAAAACTTTAGTCAATAAACAGTTTGGTTGAAATTCTTGTCAGTAGCAAAGTTTGAAATCTTGTTTACAAAATTTATTTGAAAACAGATTTTAAGAAAAGTTTCGGGGTAAAAGCATGTTAAAATTGTTGAAAATGATTTTCCTAGGTTTCGCCTAACAGTAAGACGGTGTACATTGTAGACATAAAATTTTGTAAACGGTATCGTTTTAAAATAGAGTCCCGATCTTCTTATCAAAGGACGTTGAAATAAGTATGTTTGTTTGTTGTAGTGGTGTGGACGGTCTCAAAGGTATCATCGAGTAAAGGCCTATTCCTATACATCCAGTATATAATAGCCTAGTGAGTAGTATGTAGTCTAGGCCTATGTATGTATATATACCAATATCCCATAATATCCTAACCATACTTGTATGTATTACCGATTCCATCGGTTTCATACTGTCTACTTGAAATAGTTCGCCAATTTCCTTATTCTATTTGTACTTAGAATCTAAGGAAACACATAAAGTACTAAACAGTAATAGAACCTATTCAAGTAAGTAATACAGATGCAGTTTTGGTTATCCGGGAGTGAACGTACCCATGTTGAGTAATTCAATAAGTCTAGGGTTCTAGTGATTACCTTCAGCATTAAGTACATAGAACCTGCCCTTAGCAGCGGTGTTGTTTTTGTCCTTCAGTTTTGGACAGTCTCTCTTAAAATGCCCAGTACCATTGCACTCATAGCAGGTTTTGGGTGCAGAGGTGTCGGTACCAGTGGTGGCTTCTTTACAGTCCTTGGTCAGATGTCCAAATCGCTTGCATTTGGTGCAAGGACATAGACCATCATGATGAAGCTTGCACTTAGAGCAATAGGGCTTTCTTCCCTTATACTCTTTCTTGTCATCAGTTTCAGAAGTGTTGGCCTGAGCAGTTGCAGGCTTCTTGTTAGCTTGGCTCTGATTTCCAGAGCTTCCATCAGCTTTCCTCTTGTTATCTCCCGATCTGTTTCCAGTAGTTTTGGCGCCAGCGGTTCCTTGACGAACCATTTGTGCCATCAGCTTGTGTGGCATACGCACTGTACCATGAAATGTGGGAGAGTTTGACGAAGTAACCATTCCCTGAATTTGTGAAGGAAGTCCCCAAAGATAGCGCTCAATTCGCTTGGATTCTGCATCGACCATTGATGGGCAAAGGTGTGCCAACTGATTGAATCGAGAGGTGTAGCTGGCAATGTCGTTCCCTTGAGTGGAGAGATTCCAGAATTCTGCCTCAAGTTGTTGAATTTCATCCCTGGGACAATACTCATCTTTGAGCATTTTCTTCAGCTCATCCCAAGAAGTTTCCAAAGCAATGTCTTGGCCTATGGAGTCAGCATAAGTGTTCCACCATGTCAGAGCATCATCCATGAAAGTGTAGGTGGAGAACTTGACCTTACAGTTCTCAGGGCAACTGCAGATGCGAAAGACTGCCTCTGTTTTCTCCAGCCATCGCAACAATCCAATGGCACCTTCTGTGCCTTTGAAGCTCAAAGGATTGCAGTTAAGGAAGTCCTTGTAGGTACAAGGTTTCACTACAGGGGCATTTGGTGTTGTTTCAGCACTTTCAGATCGTTGTCGCTCGGCAAGTACTGCGTCAGCAACCAATCGATCGACCTGAGCTTGAGTGAACTTTTGTCGTGGAGGCATGTTCCTTCAATGAAGATAAGGGACATGTCAGAGTTTCGTACAAGAATATGATCATCGTAGTTGCATATATAACAGTAATATATCACAACACAAGTGAAAATCAATAGCGTAGAATAACAGTGATTGTAATCATCCAACTTGCTTGTTCAAATGATTACGAGGATTAAGGTTTTCAAAAGGAAAAAGGATATTACATCCGAACAGATATCAGTAGTTTTGCGGAATGTGATAGGGAAACAGAAAAGATTTGTACTTAGAGAAATACTGGATTCGAACATTTAAACTGATGGGTGAGTGAAGAATGGTCCTCTGATGACCAGTTTGTGCAGAGTAAGGCGTCGAAGTTCTTAATCTCTACCTAGGGTAAGTCTATTTCGAAGAGATGACCCTCTCTGTCTGGGCACATCCCGGTACTATTTTCCTGACTCGATCAACTTACCACAGGCATATTCGAAAGTGTGTTTGTACAGTGAGTGTGTTACTAAATATCGGAGGATCTTAATAAGCCTAATCATATAGGTGTAACCTATATATACTTATTATCCACCTAGTTGTGTCTATCATAGAACAAGTACAAGTCACGGTTCTCTCGTGGTCAGAGTCAACTATCGCATTCCTGTTCAACATAACCCCTTTCAGATTTTTAATCATCCTCATTTAATTGTACATAGTTGATCAGGCTATGTTAAATTAAACTTGTATGACGAAATCCCTGAACCAGTTATATCTAATGAGGAATACTGCCTAACGGTCATAGTCTAGGCCCACTAAATGCAACCTAGTTCGCTATAACCTTAGGCTCTGATACCAATCTGTCACACCCCCAATTTAATGCTTTGCCGAAGCGACTGTTTTGGGGCGTGACTAATCAATAATCAAACCCAAAGTACAAGCAAACGACTCTAAATGAGACGTTGTTGAATATGTTACATTAATACATAAGTTTTCAAAAGTAATACATCATTAATGAGTTCGCAACTTGTTTTATTAGATTTTAATTACATAATCATTATACAAAAGATAATGCAAGTAAAATCTTCATATATGTAATTGCATGCGACTCGAGCTACTAAAGCATATCCTGCTGGGCCATCTGTACTGATCAACCCTACTGTTGCTGTGTACCTGAGAATACATTACTAAAACAGGTCAACCAAAAGGTTGGTGAATCTCACAGGTTTATAGTAAGTAACAGTTTGAACACATAAGCTTGTAAAATCATTGAGTAAATATTGCACAGTCGCAATAGTTTTAGTATATATTGCCATGAGCACCATAGTCGAAGCTTAACAATCAGTGATTTTGCCCTCGTGAATGCTAATCCAGAACATTCATATGTAACGAGTAAGAAACACCCATTTATACTGAGTGTTCGGGGTAGTGCGTGCTACCCTGGGTGAGGATTGTCAGTCCTAATGGATCCATTTACTAGTACTCGCGCTTAAGACCATAACTGACGACTATGATTAAAGGGACTTCATTGGATTAAGTAACCTCATGCAATCGATATACCAGTAAATCAGTTTGAAATCAAATGTGTAAATACATGTGTTCGAGTAAACAAGTAATGCATCTCCCCCAAATGTGAAAACAGTAAAAAGGGGCTATGAGACTCACCTGTAGAGCCAGCAATTCCTAAAGTGCGTACGTATTCCACAGTAATCTCCTAACGTCCTAAACACGCAAGATTGTATGTTTGTAAGTGTACGCGTAATGATTCGTTTGTTTAGTTGTTCGTTAGATTAATTACTTAGTTTGTAAAAAGTGTACGACTCGTTGTTGTCGGGTTATAATTATATTTCAAAAATATAATTAAGTTTGTTCGTATATATATACTTCATAAGTTATCCTAACGTATCGTATTGTATCCGAATATTAATAGTTTTTATTTTTAAAAATCTGACCAAAAACTACTGCTCACGCGATCGCGTGATATACTCGGCCGATCGCGTGATGTTTCCCTTGACCCGATCGCGTGACCTCCTCGGCCGATCGCGTAACAATGCCCATGACCCGATCGCGTGAACTCTTTCGGCCGATCGCGTAACATTTAACCCTTCACGCGATCGCGTGGTTTTATAATTCGTTAAAACGTGTTTTTCATTTTGAAATGACGCGATCGCGTCATTTATACGGAGCACTGTAGCTCCGTCTTCCTCACAGTCTGATCCGAAGTTTTTATAAAATTCCCTTATGTTTTTAGTTTCAATCTTTCACCAACAAGTTATAATAAGCTTGTAATACGTATGTTAACATAAAAATGAGTATAAACGAAATTGTTTCCTTACAATGATTTTTAGACGAAATTAATGGTGATGAACGGATGATGGTGATGATCCGATGATGATGAAGATGATACCGTTTCTTGATCTTGTTAATGTTGTAGTTGTTGTTGTTTTGAAATGGAACCGAGAGAAAGAAATGAGAGAGCAGAGAAGAGATAGAGATTGAGTCGGGTGTGTGTTTGTGAGAGGGAAATAATTGGGGTCGGTGTATATACACCGGCCTCAATTATTGAGGTGTGTGTGTATTTTCGTCCCGTGTTTGTGTACCCGATCGTTAAGTAGTGTAATATTTAAAAATGATAATTTTCTAAATATTATTTCGTATTTGTTAACAATTGAAATATTTTATAAAAATACTTCTAATGAGATATAAAATATATATTAGTTTAGTTCAAAATACTCGGATAGTTTTCTGTATCAAAAATGTATTTAAATTTCAAACGGAGTATATAATTATTATTCGCCATAATAATACTTTGTTTAAAAATGTTTTTCATCAAATTCTATTTTGGGTTTCTGCGTTCTACCAGATTTGTGTACGTGTGATTATTATATAATCGTTTTAGGTTATATAATACTTTGTAATTAAAGTTCAAATTAGGACGGTAATTTGGGTCATTTTTGACCGGGTGTCACAAAACCATACTCCCTAGCCTTTTCATTAAAGAAGTCAAATTGACCAGCAATCCATTTCTTAGTGACATCTTCTGAAGGATATTTTATAGCCTTAAGAAAAGCTAGAACATGTTTTATGTGATGGTTATATAGCCCATATTTAATATCCCAATCATCATCCGAATCAGAATCCTCCGTTTCCTTCAAATTTTGATCATCATTACTTAGAACTCCATATGTATTTGAAGTGGAAAATTCCTTTAGTTCAAGGATAGATTCATGTGTATCTCTAATATCATTTCCCAAACCGAAAAACTCCTTTTTTGTAACATCACATTCCCTTAACTCAGCATTTGAACTCTGTTTACCTCTATTGTCATTCACCATCACATACTTATGCTTTAACTGAATATCCTTTTTACTGTTTTCCTCATTCACCTCACCATTTGAACTTTTAGTTTCTTTTACAGAAAGAATATGAAGGCTGTTTGAAGTACCTGGTTTCAATGGGTGAGCACTGACTGAAACTTGATTAACTCTGGCTTGTACACTCACATCCTTCATTATTTTCTCCTTCTCTTGCCTTCCAATCCTTTGTAGGTTTTCATTTACTCTTTCCTCATCAACTTGAACCTTTTCTGCTTGGAATCCACTTCTAATTCTATCAAACACATTACCTCTATACATCATAGGACCTTTATGTTGATTTTGTTTTGAATTTGTACCATTATATCTTTGTTCCCCAAATCTCCGATTTCTCCTTAGCTGATTTCCCATGTTACCATACCCAATACTTTTGTGCCATTCCTTATTCAACCTTTCAACAATTCTATTTTTCTTTCCTACCCTTTGAAACCCCTAATCATCATCCAAATTCTGATCATCAATACATTCCTCATGTTCATTAACCTTCAGAGCTTCTTTTAATACTTTTGTTGTCCTCTCTTCTTCCGTTTCAGGTCTCACTTTGCACTGCTTGAAAGTATGTCCGAATACCCTGCAATATGTACATAGAGGTGGTTTCCGCTAAAAAGAAACCTTAAGTTGAGCAACTTTGGGTTGAAAAGAACCCATTGCTAGATACTCAAATTCAACTACATTTGGTAACTCTTCATCTGCACAGACTTCTACCAATACTCTTGCATACCCCAATCTTCCACTTTTAGTAACGCATCTCTCCATTGTTATTTTATCCATTAGTATTGGCATGCCGATTCCATTAACAAGCTTCCCAATACTTTCACCATTCCAAAGTTCAATGGGTATGTTATGGATGCATACCCATATAGGCACCTTTTGAGGTTCTATCTTTTCAAGCCACACTCCTGGTGCCCATTGATTAATGAAAAATGATATATTTTCTACAAGCCATGGGCCACTTTCCAAGACTAATTTCATACCTTTCTCACTATTATATTTGCATAAATAAAATTCTGCAGCAGTTTTCGTTACTTCTTTCAAGTCATAAGCCCTCCACATTCTTCTTAAGTTCGCATTAACAACTCGATAATCCATTGACGTACCAATGAAGTATCCATATAATTATAGACTAAAAAAACTGCCACCCCTTTTCACCTCTTCCTCAGAAAAAATTACTCTATTTTGACCATTAGCCATTTTGACAGGAGATATATATTCCATTTAAACTTCATCATCTTCTTTACCCTTTGAGTGGACCACACATTCAGCCTTTGACCATTTCAATATCTTTAAACTTTGGTACATTGGTGTCCTGCTCATTGTTAGTCTCGGTACTAATTGGAAAATTTTGGAATTATACCATCCTTTACATAACCCGTTCTACTAGAAACAACAGTAAGTATAGGAATAGATTGTGTAATGAGTGGACATGAGTCAGTAGGCATATAAGTAGAAGGGACTACATCACTTGGTATTACATGCACACCATTCAAACTTTCTCCTTTAGACAGTAAATCATCAACATGATCACTCAATTCTACTCTACACTTTCATCATTTCCCACAAATATAGAGTTGTTGTTTACCATTTCAGTATCCACTTCATGTTTAATCATATTATGCTCTAAACCATTATTCATCTTAGCATCATTAGCAATTACACCACTATTACCTTTTGTCACACCCCCAAATTCGTTAATCAAGTTTATCAGATGTTCACGGAAGCATTAGATCGAGCGGGGGTGATGACGTCAATGTCGTACATACATACATATCAGAGCATATGATTATAACTAAACATATATATTAAGATGCCAAGAGTAATAATTACAAAGTTTTACGATTCATCGAATCGTACAAGTGTAAAAGTAGTTAAGTTTACAAAAGTAGATTTCGTAAATATGACTAAAACAGATTAGTTATATAAAAGAAATCCCATTGTCAAAAGTTGGCAACCTATTTGAATCGTGGGTCGCCTATGTTCCATATGTGCAGCGGTTCTTACGTGCAGCTAATTCCCTAAAAATCATAGTAAAAGTCAACAACGAGGTTGAGTGAATTCACATGTTTAAAGGTTGAGTGAATTCACAGGTTTTAAGTTCATGTATAAAGTTTGATCAACCAATATGTTTGTAACGTTTTGCCATAACAATGTAAGTAATGCTCATCAAACGTGAAGTTTTGTTGGGATGTCGCCCAAAAGTACAGTTTAGATAGCAGTAGGAAAGACGAATCCTATAAGTTTGCCCAAAAGTATAGTTTAAAAAGTTTGTCCAAGAAGTAGGACCTATCAATGTCTGTTCAAGAAGTAGGGACTAAAACGTTTGTCCAAGAAGTAGGACCTAACAGTGTCTGCCCAAGAAGTAGGGACTTTTTAGGTTGTGTCCAATAAGTAGGACTGGCATCCAAGACGTAGGACCCATCTGCTCAAGAAGTAGAGCCTTCACCCTAGACGTAGGATGGAACCTTGCCCAAGAAGTAAGGACTTTCTGTATGCCCAAGACGTAGGGACTTTTCAATGCGTGTGCCCAAGACTTAGGGACTTTCTGTGTGTGTGCCCAAGTCGTAGGGACTTTTCAAATGTTTATGAAAATGTTGTTTCATAAAAGTCAGTTTGTATGAAAGCTTGAGACATTTTTGTAAGTAGTTTGCACGTATGAAATCACTCATAAAGTGTGTAAGTTTAGTTCCAAAGCACTCTAGTTATCAATTAGAACATGAAATCATCATTAATAATTGATAGTTGGAAGTAATCAACAAGTTAGCAATCGCTAAAACAATGTAAGTTATGGCAACAATAAGCTTGGACTATGTTTTCCACCCCTGTTCAAAAGTAGTAAAACAGTAAAAGTAGGGGCTGTGAACTCACCTGTTGAGCTAAGTAAAGTGCGAGTGCTAGCAAAGCCTAAAGCCCAAAGTACACCTAGTCGGTAATCTCCTAACGCCCTAAGCGCATGAGATTTAATAAGTATGTGGATGTCTAAGTTAACCATCCATGCTAGTGTTCGTACAACCAAGTTATGTCTAAAGCGTTTGTTTAACGTTTACGTTTGTATGTTGTAGTTGTGAAAATGTATACGACCCGTCGATGATAGTTTGAAATCACAATTTCAATAATATAAATGTGTTTGTAATGTTTGTACAGTTCGTGTATCGTATCGTATGTAAATTTTCGTTTCCGGTTAAGTTCAACACTTAGTGAAAAATTGTAAACTTTCTGTTTTTGGCGACACTTGAGGCGTCACTCTCCTTAGGGTACCGACACTGAGGCTAGTGACGGGTTAAGTGACACGCAGAGTAGTGGGCGGCACTTGAGTGAGTGTCGCATGGAGTGTCGGGTTAGAGGATTACCGACTCTTAACGAAGTGTCGCAAAAAGAGGGTTTGTGGCGTCACTTAAGCAAGTGACGCAAAAAGAGGGTTTTATGCGACACTTAATGCGTCACTTAAGTGTCGCTACACTGTTTTTGGGCTTGATGCGTCACTTACAACTGTTCGAAGATCAGTTTGGAAAAACGAGTTTTGGTTCATTTTTGGACGTAATCAGTTGATAAAAATACTAAAACATGATGTATTAAGCATTATAACCACGAAATATCAAAAGAAATAGCGAAATCTAAGAGTTTTCAGAAATGTCGGGATCTTACAAAGTTGTCGCGAGAGAAATCCGAAAAGATGGAGTTGTAGAGCTCGACACCGTGGTTCTTTTTCTCCAAATAAGCGAAGTGATTCGAGGTCGTTTTGTGTTGGTTTTTGGGTGGTAAAGGGTGGTGGTGGTGGTGGAGGTATTAGAGAGAGAAGGAAAGAGAGAAAAGAAAGAGTAGAGAGAGAGTGAGTTAGTGAAAATGAGGGAAAGGAGGGGAAAGTGTGGGGATTTTGATGAAAGCCTTCCATTTTTTGTTCCCCGCAATTGCGCTCCGTGTGGTGTTCGTTTCCCCGATCGTTTAAACATTTAATAGATTTTATACCCGTTTAAATACACGTTTTAAAAAAAGAATAATTATTCGATATTTATGTTGTAGTATTTCACTAAATACTTAGTAATTGAGTTATAAAATATAACTTAAATTTATTTCAATTGTTTGCGCGTTTAATATTTTAATCGCATAGATGTTATTTGTACGATACGGATTAGATTCGAAATATTATCAAAATAATATTTGTGATATAATAGTGTTATTAAATAATGTTATATTATTTAATAAACGTTAACTACGCGTATTAACTAGTTGGGCTTTGCTAGACTTATCTCTAAAATGTGTTGTGAATTCACTCTAAGTTAGGGAATTAGCCTAAAAATACGTGCAGTTAACGTTTATAATTATGTCGAAATTGCGGTGTGTTACAACTTTTAAATCTTTTCCAAACATCTTGTTTACTGTAGCTACAGCAGATTTGAAGTTCATAATATGTTGTACGGAAGGCAATGGATCTAATTCGATTGATGTATTTGGACTATCAATTTTCTTACTCTTAAGACGTATAATTGGAGTTTTTTTTTATGAATACATGCTGTAGCAGCAGATTCATGTAACCCATCCCCTTTGGATTCAAAATACCCAATAACATCCTTCAATGAACCAAGTTGTTGAGAGTTAGGGAGTTTAGCATTAGATAGATCACCTTCGGTTGGTTTAGAGACAATAGCCTTAACACGTTCATCAATTAATTGATTAATATAGTCAGAGATACCGTTACTTCGAATTTCTGACAATAGAACATTTGACATCAGAATATCTTGAACTTCAGAAATTCCATGATGAAATCGAAGACTAGGAATAGATGTAGGAGGTTTGGTTTTCTTTGAAACATGAACATGATTAGAGTAACCCTGAATCAAAACACCCTTTTTCGGTTTGATAGATCTAGGCCCTTTTCTCAAATTTGGTGTTTAAATCACTTTTGAAAACGTAATTATCATCATCCTTAGCATCAATCAAAGCTCGAACCGAAGCTCTATGATGAGTTCGAATCTTTGCAGGAGTCAATCGAGCTATACTAGTGGATTCAGGCAACTTTTGAGACGGCGTAAGAAATTTTCCAGATTCAATCGAATTTGGAGGATATGGAGGCCGATTAAGTGTTTCAGAAGGTAAAGATGATGGATTGATTGTAACTAAATATAACACCCCTCATTTATAATCATTTAAATATAGTAAATCGGAAGCGTAAGTCCAAATAGATAGTCATATTTTACTTCATTGTATCCACATATAAAATTCAACCTTTTCAAAACATAATTTCACAACAGAGGTGTTATATAAAAACGTGATAAAACATTATTTTATACAAATCCACCATCAGAGTAATGCCTCGTGGTCAAACATTCCTTCTAGTCCAACTTCTTGCCCACCCAATAATAATGCCAAACCTGCAAGAAGTGTTAATGTGGGGGGATTAGCATAACGCTAAGTGAGCAGATAACTAATCAACAACCTAACTTAGCTCAACAACTTTGTGTACAACAATTAACACTAAACAAGCAAATACACAATACAACTCATCAACTAATCAACAACACCATAATGAGGATCGGCGGCTCTGGGGATAACCATAAACCCGGGTGGCTCCCCAAGAACACTTATCCAACCTATCCGTATGGCCATACGGACGAGACCGCTATCTAGTGGTTATCCTACTCAGATACAGTTCAATACACACAACAAATGAAGTAAATCCCTGTATCATTCACACGATAACCAACTAGCCCAACCAACCATTCAACAACTCGTTGGCCTCATTAACAACTGATGCCCGAAGGCCAAATAAATCAGGTGATCACGTAATCAACAAGTCACATATTCAACTAGTCAACATATCAACAGTATTATTACTATCAACATAATCATCAATGCAACTAATAAAGTAATAACATGTTACTTGTTGTAACCAAACTTGTTACAACCAAGTTACGCTGAGGATTAGAGATCCACTCACCGACCACCTCAGGCATCCACTCAGTAGTCTAATATCACTGAGCCTTCTGCACATCTGACAATACAGTAGAATAATACACGTTAGTTACATTTCTCAAAGGTATATAACACCATTCAAATATACTTACATCAACAATTCCAATTATCAATACCAAATTCATACTTCTTGAATTAGATATCATGATAATCATTTTTCAACTACACATTAATCAAATTAGTACTTATAGTCATTTCACATTATTCATTCCAAGAGTATGAATAATCACCTTTAACATCATTAGTTCGCCATCACTTATCAAATTATGATCATTAACAACACTTCATCATTTAACCTATTATAATTATTACTAATCCATCAAAACACCTCATAATTATCATAACTACCATAAACACTTAATTAACTTTACACATTTTAGCTTGAACACAACTAATCATCATCATGAATCAACACTTATTTAATTAAACATCATTACTCTAGGCTTTAAAGCTATGAATTTTACATAAACAACTAAACCCATAACTATCTATATGATCATTCATCAATTTCTACATTTTCAAGGTAGGGTTTCTATAACACCCCTCGTTAATTATAAACAATAATATAATATTGGCAAATCGGAAGCGTATATTTCAAACATTTCTGTCACTGTTTCAAAATGTCATTTAACTTTTTCAAATCAAAACACATGACATTTCAAGAACTCGGTGTTATATAATTCAAAACACTCCTACAGTTATAAAAATAACATCAGAGTAATAGCCTGTCAAACATTCCATCCAGTCCAACAACCTCCTGCCCTGCCCAATATGTCCCATCTATTTTAACCTGCAGGAAGAACTGTGGTGGGGTTAGCACAACGCTAAGTGAATGAAACTATAACAAGAGTACAACCTAGCATAACAATCTGTTTACATCAAATAACAATAAACAGAAAATCAATCAATCAATCATTAAATCACACAACTTCCAATCAAGTGTTATCAATCGTCATGAGGACCGGTGGCTCCTGAGATACCCTAATACCGGTTTGGTACTCAAGGAACTCTTATCAATCATCTGTATTGGCCTATACAGAACTACCGGTAACCTGTTGTTAATCATACACGACCTAGATCTCTAAACCGACATTTCAGGTTCCCAAGATCTCCTGTCGTCTACAATAACAACAAGTCCAACTATCAAATCAAGTTGACCTCTGAATCTTACTTACTAGCACAAATCAGCTAAGTAAACAAACATGCCAAACTATCATGGCAACATGTTTCAACATATGCATCATATCAAAGTAATACTATAAATTACTTGTTGTAAATAAAATCATTACAACTAAATCACACTGAGGTTACAGATCCACTCACCGACACCTCAGCCGCAAGCTCAGAAGTCTAATATTACTGAGCCTCTCCACATCTAAGAATACAATCAATAAACAATGAGTTAGTATTTGTCTCCACTGATAACACTTAGGTAATTAATATCGTTACACAATCATAACATAATTACATGTATCAGGTGATCCCTATGATCACAGCAAACAAAAGTTCAATTCGGAACAAAATCAAAAGTCCCAAAATAAGGTCCAAAAACAGTAAAATGCCATTTTCGACCCCTAAACGACCCCGAATGGCCAAAAACTGACTAGCCTATAATATATAGCTTTGATCATTGGGTCGTTTCCGAGTGGACATGCGAATTTCAGCTCAATCCGTGTTAATGAAATTTTGTTACAAAAAAGAGGTCTCTAAAGTGCTATTAAACACTTATGCACTTTTGAAATTTGCAAAACATAGGATCGGGTTCTTAGCATTTGAATCCGCCGGATTCCTTTGAATCCGACCGGATTCCCTAATTTATCTGAATCCGCCGGATTCAATTGAATCCGCCGGATTCCACCTTCGTTCCAGCCCTGTTCATCCTGCTCAAAACCCTAACCCGAGCCAAATCACCAAAAACCTCAAATTCGGTTTCTAAACAGATTTTCGCTATAAATAACTTCACAACATCAATATGCAACAGTTGTAACAAAGTTCTAACATCAAATTTCATATCAAATTTCATAATTCATCTAATTCACTAAATATCAAATTTCAAGAATGAAGCTTACAATTTTGAAGAAAGAACATGATTATGATGATGAACAAATCAGAATCACAGCTTCAGATTCTTAATTCATGTTTGATTTTGATTTTTGATTAAGATTTCATAGGGTTTTCAAAGGAATTGGATAAAAGGAAATAAACTTTCCTAATAAGGAAAGTTAAATAAATAGAAACATAAGTCGGTTCCTCAACCGACCTTCTATTATACGGGTATAATTTAATACCCCATCTCAATCTATTGTCTTGAACCCGAAAACCATTTGCGAGTCCAAACATTTTATTGCACCGTCAGCTATATTAATTTACAACAATTAATAATTCACTTATCACATTGGAATATTCGACTCCTATTCCAATTATGTCAACTAATTCCGACAATATTATTTCCAAACTCATTTAAATACTAATTTAAATCATGAAATAATACAAAACAACTAGGTCCATTTCGAGGATGTTACAGTTTCACTTCTAATCATGAAATTAACATCCACTAACAATTATTAATGCATTTTAAGCTTCAATTTCAAATTACACATACTAATTCAATCAAATACTCAAAACCCAATTTCTAGGGTTACATAAAATTCAAGAAATAGTAATCAAAACATGTTTATGATGATGATAGAATGATCAATACATGTTATTAAAGCTTAACTACCCTCAATTCAACCATTTGAAACTCTAATTTCGGATTAAAGTCAAGAACATCAAAACCCCCAATTTCTAGATTTGAGAAAATGAAGAACACAAGATTATACCTTGATTAGATTGATTAAAGAGGCTTGAATTTGAGTTCTAGAGCTTCAATTCCATGTTAAGAGATGATTTGGGTGAATTGATTTAGGGTTTCTCATGTTTTTGGTAGGTATGTATGTGCGTACGTATGTATGTATATAGATATATGATGAAAATTATAAACCGACTCAAAATAGAGTATAACATATAATTGGTTAATTTTCATTCCCCGTACTTATCATTGTCTGGAACTAAAAACCCATTTACGGGGAACCATTATTTTATTTTACCGTCAACTAAGTTAATTTAAAACAATTAATAATTTATTAGTCACAATAAATTATTTGACTCTTTTACCCATTTATTTTCAAATAAATCACCGAACCCATTTTCTAACACATTTAGTAATGATTCACAGTTAGAAAATATTTAATACTACTAGACCCAAATACTGGGTGTTACACTAAACAAGAAATCCAAGAAGAAAACAAAGGGAAATTGGTTGAAATCACAGGAGACAAATGTCCGTACAACTATGTCTGTACAATCGTCAAAATCGCCCTTACAAACGTGAGAAAATTCAGAGGAGGGTTTAGGGTTTGATCCAAAAACCCCAAATCCTAAACCCTAAACCCAACATGTTAACAAATGTGTTAGTAATTTGTAAAACCCATCAAAAAATGAAAAAAAGTTGTCGAAAGTATACCTTATTAGATCTTTAATCGAAGAGGAGATAACGCTGATTTTTATGGTGCAATTTTTATTATTTTTGGACTTGCTGTTTGTGAGATATTTAATTTTGAAAAAGATAGGGGTAAATGGATTTTTGTACACATGGCATAATATCATTGGTTATCTCATACTTTAGAAAAGTGTTGTACTATAATGATCTCATCTCAAAAATTATAACTAAGACAACAACTTCCATAAAAAAAATGGTCAACGTCTGTTTTATGATTGTTAGTCGTCGTTGAACCGCTATATTAATGATTAAATGGTGAATATTAATCATTTAGTTAGTATTTAACCGCTATAAACTTGATAAACTTCAAACACACATATGGATAGATACATTTTATGTGAAAAAGGGATATAATAAAAATTTTGTATTAAAATTATATGATAGCCACGCGAATTCGCGGGTTATAATCTAGTATAATCTTATTTGAGGATCTAAATCGTATACTAATAAATTGTCTGCATAGTATAATAATTTAGTTATCCACTAGCTATTTGATAAATATATACCAAAATTGTGTTTTATAAATGGATCGATCCAAATGTATAATTGGATATTTGGATCGGTTTGTTGGATCACTAATTGGATTGATGGATCAATTTTTTTGATCCAATAGGTCATATAATTGGATTGGATCGGATCGGATCGGATTTGGATCAAAATTGATCCATTGCCAGACCTACTGAATATAACTTCCCCTAACTAACCTGATATAAAACCTTTTTATGCACGAATCTAACTCTTAAACATATAAATTGATCGATATGAATTACGTATATTCTCTATCTGTTTGAAAATTTTTCGAAAGTTATGTTGACATAATTGCTTGCTTACATTCTTGTATGGGATTGTATCAAAAACGCCATAGAGTGAAATCCGGTGGCATGGCCTCTGTGTCGACTGGGGTTGGTCAGCTGTAATTGGCATGAATTTTTTCACCCTTTTTACAATTTTTGCAGTTTAGGTTTTTGGGTAATATCTATATTATGGATTTGTTGTAATACTGGAAATATAATTTCGACCGTTCAAAAATAAAGCATTTTAAATTATTTAAAGATTGATTATTCCGGTAAATTCAGGAATAATATAGGTGCTGTAGAAAATGAGTTGGTGGCTTTTCAATTTCTTTTACCTTGAACCAAATCACTTGATCACTTACGTGCCATATAATTCTAATACATATTACGTAACTGAATTCTCATAACTGAGCATTTAACTAAATGCAACTTTATAAGTTGTCGAGAAAACATCTTTCTCCTTCAACTTATATTCCACTTAATTATCAGAATGATAAAGCAGACCTATAAGAGATTTATATTTATTCCTATGTATACACCAAATTACTCACTTCACTTTGAACCATTTGGTAAACGTCCATTTTGCAACCTATCTAGTTGAACAAAATGAAGTAACCTATCTTATGTATCCATTTTGTGTTTTTAGGCAAATGGGGACATAGCTATGAAGCTACAAAATAGATATTAGCAATGCTCACATCTCACTATGACAAAAATCTGATAAAAACACAAACAACAAATTTAAATACCACCTGACAAACTAAAGACTAAAAAACACGCATACATCATCAATAATACTTTGACTATTACAAACCTTGTAGAATTCCAAAAATGTAAGCATGATATTTTAACCTACATATCGAGGCATGACTTGCTATGGTGCATGTGTAGTTAACCATTTGACTTTTTGGCCATCAACCTTTGCCTGGAAAAAAATACAATGGTTCTAACACTAAAATTAGCATAAGGGAAGTCTAATAGATCAGAGGCAGATGCATCAGACACAAGGGTATTTACTATACCTCGAGTTTTAAATTTCTCTTTCCACTGCACTTCACAACAACTTAGTCTCCTGAAAATATGTACTACAATTTTTTATAAAAAATAACAAATTGAACGGAGTAAATGATTAAAACACCACCAACAAAAAAAGCAAAAAAGGAAAAAAAAATGAAGGTAATATGGTGTCCCATAAACTACAAATGCAACGGAACATATTAACACCTGTTCAAGAGAGCCACATAATGATCTCTAGAGCTTCATTCCAATCTGTAGGGCCAATTACATCTCCAGATGGGCGCGTCATTTACCAGTTGAACCTCCCGAAGAGTATAAATTTCCTAAAAACCGCAATTTATGTTAAACAAAATATAACAAAGCCAAATAACATATTCTTTCACATGAAAAGAAAAGAAAATAAAAAACAGATACATCTCATTACATGCTAAAAAACTGGTCCAACTAAAAGAGTGAAGCAGAAACTAACATAACACCGAATTGTAGCTCACCATATCTACCAAGCCCAACATCGATATCATTAAGTACCAAACAATACCATTTTCCCCCAAAGATTCCATAGGAAAATGAAATCATCTAAGAATTGTGAAGATATGATATGCTAGACTTAACTTAACACTCTAAACATATAATTGGTAAATGCGCAAGCACATGATTACAAAATAGGAAAAGTTTTGAAACTGATTCTGAAATGAGATGCAGTACGATACCGATCATGTGTCAGTCTTCCCGGTTCTCCAATAAAATACTATTATGGAATTATGGATATTCATATGACAAAAAGTCAGATCTTCTTTGGATATAAAAATAGAATCAATTACACTTAGAGGTGGCAAATTTGACCCATTTACTTATAAATCTTCTGATTTTGGGTAAATAGTAATTTCTGTAGAAGCAAAGTGTATCTAACATATTAAATTTCATGTGTGTGCAACTATGTTTAAATATTCCATAAAATTACTAAATTAGCAAATTTGGCCTAGCAAAATATTCCTATAACCAATTTACCATCTTACTTCTTCTCTCCGCATCTCAACTCTCCAGCAGACATGATCGCAGAAAAAATTCCCATGGCCTGGAAAAAAGGTTAAGTTGGAAATGTTATTTTCTTTGCCATTTTCCTCCCCATACGCCTGTTAAAAGAGATACAACGATTCACAAGGATCGTTAATAACTTTTACTTATAAAATCACGATTGTCATACTTCAAGTCTAAAGAAGATTTACCTATAATCAAGGGAACGGTGGTATTAAAAATATCAGCGAGATAGTTCTTCATGATGTGCACTGT
Organism: Helichrysum umbraculigerum; assembly: GCA_949592205.1. Classification (NCBI taxonomy): domain Eukaryota; kingdom Viridiplantae; phylum Streptophyta; class Magnoliopsida; order Asterales; family Asteraceae; genus Helichrysum; species Helichrysum umbraculigerum. Next base: position 98,527,352 of record CATIUR010000004.1, read on the forward strand.
AAATAGAAAAGCAATCTGGTATGAGCGCCATTCATCTATACGTCTTGTTAGTATATTAGCCAAACAACAAATATGTGTGAATATAATATGGGGCTGACCAGAAACCATAGAAAGATTAGCTTAACTGCATAACAGTAAGCTAAAATTCAGAATTCAAAAAATACTATGGTCAGCCAGCAAAAAGTTCAGTGTCTTGGACATGAACAGATCAACAAAAGTTACCACTTTGTTTCAGTAAATCGAATAAATGTCAAAACATTTATCAGGGAGGTATGACTGCAAGTAATACACATTAAAAAAATATATAGTTTACTTAATTATTCAAATTTATGGCATCATCAGGGCTATTAATTACTTCAACAATTTAAAATAGGCAAAACAAGTGTTAAAATATCTAAAAGTGAATATAAAGAAATATCTATTTTCTTCTTCATTTCTTTTTTTAGAAAAACCTCATATTATATCAGAAAACTTCAGCATACACCCACTAATCAAACTAACATTTGCACAACACGATCAATCGGCCACATTCACATGTTTCTTAGGGTCCCCCATCCATACAGTAGGTACTTTTCTCCTCGACTTGTTTCTATCAATATAGACTCAATTGCACATATCTCATATTTGGCCAATATTTACCTGTCATATTACATATGCTAATTGTTGTAGCTGCTGCTAATCTACTCCTCCAACTCACCCTCTGCAAGAGCAGTCCGGGATGAGGGACTCCGGCTCATTGGCTTTCTACCTTGATATATGTGCCATTCAAAAACCATTTGCTGAGATTCTTTATTGTACAAAGGCAAAAGGGCCAAGCAAATAAGTGAAACTACTTGACCTCATAAAGGAAATAATGTATGAATGAATAATAGTGAAATGTTAATACTTTTCGGTTATGTGAATTAACTAACCTTGAATGACGCCATTTTAACCTTCACAGTTGCTTTGGAAAATTAAGTTGCTTTTGCTCTCAGTGTTGTTGGGCTTTAAACCCCATTCGAGTATCTTGGTCTAGTGACTCCAATACTAAGGTAGTTCAGCAAACAATTATGAATTACCCATGATGGAAGCTGGAACCTACCTTCAAATTTTAAATGAAAGAAACCAGCAAAAAGATACTACTTGCCTTTCAACTCAAGCGGTACACCATGGCAATCCCAACCAGGAATGTACGAACTCTAAACAACCAGGAATGTAACGAAATTTACAGCCAAAACTTTCATAAAAGCAAAAACTAATTTAATAATCAAACTTCGGATGAAGGAAAATACAGTACTCCACAATACAATATTATGATCATCAATCCAACTATATATACACTCATATTTAGATAAAGAAAAATACCGGTCCTTGGCTTCATGATATAAACCGAAAGCTTTCCGAGTAGGAGTCATAATTGATTTTCATTTTCCCAATTCAAAACATCCCAAAAAACATATAATATTTATATAACAATCACTCCCCTTTGTTTACTTATAAATTACATATTTTTAATAAAATCACCATAAAAAGATAACCAGCAAAACATAAAAAAAATCGACAAACTGAGTGGGGTCGGGTAATCTTTTTTATATGACAGAAGAAAAAAACAATAATAATATTTTGTTATACACTATACAAGTATACAATCTAGATATATACGCATACATCTAGGAATAAACTGTATTAAGAAATCTACTTACCATCATCGAAGTGAAGCTCATTCTGAATGAAAACGAAATCAAATTGTAAATTTAATTTACAAAATTAAACCCCTATAATTTTTGTTACTGCATCTATATACATAATGCGTACCCTATCAACCGTAAGGAAGGTAGCTGTGCGTAAGTTGGAATATATTTTTATTATACTGGTGACCCATTTACGTAAAACATGCAAACGGACATTAAAACCATTTTCGTTAGATATTCAATTTACTGCATATAGTAAATACACAAAGTGATGTAGTTACAGTGTCTCAACACAGTGAGTAGTTCCTTGTAACCATTTCGTTCCAACCCATCGGCCATTTAAGTGTTAACTAACACCTATTAGATAGCCATTAGTTTGTGTTTTTTTGTAGCCCTTAGTTTTATAACCAACCTCCAAGTTCCATCCAATATTTATTAACCTTGCTATCAGATATACAATCTCCTAGTCCTGTGGTGCACTCATTACTATAATGGTACTCTTATTAATTATTTGGAGCATACAATGTATTCCTTTTCTTCAAATCTTAACCTTCTTGCTTACATCAGCATCAAAAAGAATATAATTGTATGTAAAATGGAGATACTTATATACAACCGATACATACGTACAACAATTGAATCATAAAATGGAAATAAATGTAGGTTATGAAGAATTACCGAGTGAAAGCAGCAGAAAGCCAAGCGATTTTAGGGAGTCCTTTTTTATCTGAACGGGAAGATGATCACAACTCCACCTTTATTTGCACCGACAACCTACAAAAACATGTGGAAAAAGAATGTCTTATTTCTACCGGAGAACGTCTCATAATAAACGATAGTTAGCAAAAAAAAAAGTGAGATTGTCATGCCCTATTTTAACTGATACTTACCTTACCCTTAAGTAAAACTATTATCGTGACGATACTACACAAAAACATATGGCTTTTAATAACTTAATTTACTCAAACAAAGCCCAGAACTTTTTATGATTTTTTATTATTTAACAGCAAAAATCAGTAACATATAGTGGAGGTTTGCACTTTCTGGTAATATGATGACATTACCTTATGAAGATGAAAGTTTACTTTTTCCACAATCAAAGTGATATCGCTTGGCAAACCTGCATTACAAAACCTGGCACAAACCAACTAAGAGAAGATAATAACATCAGCCCCAAGCCTCATATTACTTGTCTTGAAACCATCTCCATCTATGGAAAAATATTACAATTACAATGGCAAATAAAAGTACGCCAATAAGTAAGTACATGCCTCTGCTAGTCTGCTTCCACAAGCAGACATTCATCACAACATTCAACTTTTGAAATACAAATAAAGAAGAAAAGCCTAACCAAAACAATTGAATTTAAAATAAGCACTTAGAACCCATCTTGTTTAGACCAAATTTTCCTACTAAAGAAAAGATTAATGTACTGTATGAAATGTTTCAGAGTAATCCTTTAGAGTCCTAGAGACCAAAAACGGTTTTACCAGATGAATTTGGCTAATTGATCGATTCACCAAATACACTTCTTTTCATGAAGTCTTGATAGAATACTATCTGTTTGAAGTGTAAATGATATTCCAATAATATCATGAAACTGTATTTGAGGTAAAAATGCAAAACACATGTAAAACTTGTCATTCATGATCACCAATACAATACAATTATATTATATACATACACAAACAAATATAAATTCTCAAGATTCAATTACACGTTCAAATTGGCTCTGCATCTTTATTTACCCAAAAGTATTCAATTTTTTTAACCTAAAATTCTCAAAATTAAATTACACGTTCCAATTGCAATTATCAATAATCTTAAGTTCTTAACATCAGAATCGAAGGATGCTATTATTCCGTACCAATAACCTATAGAAAAATTCATAAAAAACTAAAAAAGATATGTACCTTTGTTTTCACTTTCGCAATGAATTTTCGATTACTGAGAAGGATGGCGTCTGGAAGCGTGGGTTTTGCCGTTGATGGGGTTTTGCCGTCGATTGTTTGTATCGTTCATTAGTTTTATTTTATTGTTTTCTTTTTTGTTTTTCTATCAATTGCCAATCAAAAGAAAATGACGGCCAATGTGATTTTTTTCTTTGATTAAATTAAATTAAATTTGTATTATATTTAATGAGGGATAATTAAGACTTTTGAAGTTGACTAATTTACTATTTAGGTTGTCATTTATGTTAGGGATTATCAATGGTTTTAATTTAAAAGGGTTAATTAATAGAGAGTTGGGATTAGATTAGTATTACCTAAATTAATAATGACAACCTAATATACACTCTATTATAATATATTAAAGAGATATGTATCTAATCTATATATATATATATATATATATATATATATATATATATAATGAGAAGACTAATTTTCGTGAGTACGTAGAAAATCCTTCAAAATCACTTTTTAACTATCCAAAACACATTCTTAAAAACTTTTTCAATAATTACTATTAAAATAACTTTTGGAAGCTATGATATAAATATAAATAAAAAATATTAACTTTTTTTTTATAGTCGTTACTTTGTGATTATTTAAGATAATTACAAAAGATAACATGATAATCACATGTGATTATTCTTTAATATAATGTGATTATCATGTGTTCGAGATAATCACAAAATATGACATAATAATCACAATTATTTATGTGATTATCAAGTTATAAAATGTGATTATTGTGAATAAAAAAATTAATAAAAAATAATAAAACGTTGAAAATTTTTTTATTTGAAAAAGATTATAAAAGTTATTTGAAAAATAAGCTACGAAGAAAACTTTGTAAAATAACATGGTTTGGATAGCTAAAAAGTGATTTTGAAGTGTTTCCAACGTTCTCACGAAAATTAGTCTTCTTATTTGAACCAAAGACTACATATATTATATATACATACTTCTACGAATAACAAATTAAGATTAGCAAAAGTACAAAACAACGACCTAACTGAATTCTCATTTTTAAATATGCAGACCTATACCTATCATATTTAATCGTCAATATGAGTTAACAAACCAAATTAATCTGACAGTAAATGGTGTTTTATCTTGATTGATATATTGATGTGAGGTGTGTTTTGAAATCAAAGGAGCAGATAAAAGTATTTTGAATATGATACGAAGATGTTGATAGATAGATATACACACTATAAGCATGAACCAATTCTTGATGGCTATATGCATATTTTAGCAACTTTGCTTACAATTGACAGTTGGTACGTAGCAATTTGTCTACGTATTTTTAGCTCTGTTTTCTCTGTATGTCAGATTTTCATTTTGATTTAATAGATTTTTTCATTGTTTTTGTTACTTTTGTATCTCGTTACTGTTTGCATTTGAATTTACAATTATTGAATATTCCTGTTTATGTTCGGCTACAATTATTGAATTTTCCTTGTTGTTTTCATACGAAAAAATCTTTACTTTCAAAGTCTATAACTTTTGTAGTCTTAATTCCTTTCGTTTATATGAACACATCTTTTACTTTGAAACTCTTTAAAGATATTCACATTTCAACGTAACACGTTGTATTTGTGTTTTTCTTTTATATTTTGTGTATATATGTTTCTATACAACAAAACGTAATTAGATATGATTTTGTAACGAAATGTGATTATATTTAGTGACTAAACAATAGCATGATTTACAACAAAAGTCTTCTTTGTAGATTTTGTAATCTAAAACTATATTTTGTAATTTTGATCGAGGTATGTTGCGAGTACATTTAGTTATTTATATTTATATCTTACAGTATAAAAGAAGTTATTAATATTTGCTCTCTTTAAATGATAATGCACATAACTACCAAATGCTTCCGATTATAATCTTTTTTTTTTTAACGACCAACCCAAATAATTTCATTAATTTGGTGTAGACAACAAAGCGTTGAATACACCCATACAAACACCATTACAATATCACGAAAATTACATCGGGTCAAAGACTATCGAAAATTAAAATCACACCATTTCTCCATAGTCAATGTTTTGTATCTGTTAGAGTATACAATATAATATATTCAAATTGTCACACAATTGCGGAAGCGAATAAACACGTATATGTAATTAGTTAAGATAGAATTGTACCTTTTAGCAAAGCTCCAATAAACTATAATTAAATAGTTGAGGGTGTAAAGTAAAACCCCTCTACGATCGCACACACGACAGCAGCTCAATAGGTATGCTAGTACTCCGTTCACAAACCCCACGACCTTTATTTGGTCAAACCACACAAAATGACGAAAACCAACTTCTTGGTTCGTACGTACAAAAGAGAGAGGAGGGAATTAATTTGTTAATCATTATGGTTATTTAGCCTCTCTATTTATAGGGTACGGGTAACTTAGGGAACAAGTTTAGGGTTTATTTAAAACCCATGGGCTGGCCTCTTTAGGGCTTTCTGGAATGTTCCAGAATTTAACTTTTCCCAATTACATTCAAGTCCCTCTCTTTTAATAAAACGTACAATTAACATTTTAATAACGTTTTATTTATTTAATTGTGAACGTATTAATTAATATATCTCACATTTATATCAATTAATTATATTGAGCATAAGTGTCAACACGTGTGACCCCGTAGGCTTAAATATTTCCGGACATACATTTATTTATTACGTGGTCATATCCCAACATCTCCCACTTGAACATGTCATTAATAAATGCAATGACATTGGTAAGCGTCTAGCAACACGTCAATGCCCCCGAAAATGTTTAAGTATAGTTTCTTAAAATATATTATAGTTTCTCAAAGTATAATATAGTTTCTTAAAGTATAATCAAGCTTCTCAAAAAAATGATTTTAGTCTTTACTATCCCTTTGTTTCAGATACCTTGTTAATTATGGATATGGATCAATGTCATTCCATAAGTTAACAATTATGTTTCTCATTTCTATAATCAATCAAGATTACCAAATCAATCGAGACAATCTAGAATTCATTTGGGTATGGCCGTACACACATCTTAATTAATTCTAATGAGGGGCCCAGTGGTATCATACTTCAATAGCTAGTTGAAGGAACAAATCCTATCTTGACTACACGTGTCAGTCATGTACTTCACTACATTTCTGAAAATAGCCCTTTATTACCACCTTATTCAGGATAGTTAGAATTATATCAAGAAAATATAATCCATACATGCAAGACCTACTTGCATCTTAAGTCTAAGGATAAGTAAAGCAACCATTTACAAGTTTCACTTAATGACGCCGATCCATAAAGTGATAACTTGTCAGTTGGGGTAGTCCGATATGCATCTCATGGATATCATGTGAGTTTGGAGGGACCATCCATACCAATCACTCAGATATATCTTAGTTCAACTATGTTCCCACATAGTTAATCGATAATGGATATTTTAGAATAATATAAGAATTACTCAAGGATTTAAACATGCAAAAATATGATACAACTAATTATTAAATGAAAACAAACATACCAAGTATTTTAATTCATTTATTGCATAATAATTGTTTTACATCCTTTATCCAAATACTAAAACACAGATTTACATGAAATAATTAGCAAAACGAAGTCCTATGTCCTCGGCATGTTGATTAAGCTTTCCCTTAGGTAAAGCCTTCGTAAACGGATCAGCTAGGTTATCATCTGTGTGAACTTTGAGTAGATTGATTTCACCTAATTCGATCTGCTCTCGAACATAGTGATATCTTCTAGGATAATGTTTGGCCCCTTTCTGAACTCCAGGTTCATTGGCAATGATAATTGCTCATGAGTTATCGCAGTATAACTCTATGGGGTTTTTATTTTTGGGAACCACGTCAAGCCCAGAAATAAATTTTCTAATCCAGACATCTTCCATCGCAGCTTCCGAAGGTGCTATGTACTTTGATTCAGCTGTAAATATGGCAGTTTTTAATTGCTTCATATGGAACCCTTTCCATTGCGTCTCCATCCAAGATGAAGACATATCCTGTCCGAGTTTTCATATCATCTCTATCGGTCTAAAATCCAGCATCACTGAAACCAGTCACTTTGAGCTCAGCTTCAGGATTTCAACCATACTCCAGGAATATCTCACATGTAGCCCTCAGATACATGAGAATATTCTTCACAGTAGTCCAGTGACTTTCACCCAGTGAATTTCACCTGGATTCTGTTGAAAACGGCTGGCTTTGTTCTGTGCGAACGCCACATCAGGTCTAGTACATCTAACCGCATACATAATAGATCCAACAGCCGAAGCATAAGGAACCCTTTGCATACGCTCCACCTCAGCAGGTGTAGAAGCACACTGTTTGCTATTTATGTCAAGTCTTTCTAACATATTTACATTTACACGTTTAGAATTCTCCATCTTAAATCTCTTTAAGATCTTATCAATATAAGCACTTTGACTTAGTCCAATTAACCGCTTAGTTCTATCTCTATAGATCTTGATTCCAAGTATGAATGTTGGTTCTTCCAAGTCTTTCATAGCGAAACACTTTCCAAGGTAGGATTTTACATCTTGTAACTTTGGAATGTAATTTCCTATGATCAATATGACCACAACATATAAGACAAGGAAGTAACATTACTCCCACTAGCTTTTTGATATACACATGGCTTATTAGGATTTTGAGTAAATACAAACCGTTTGATTTCCTCATCAAACCTCTTGACATCCAGTTGCCAAATCTCATAGTCATAGTACGCTGCTATAGCTAAAAGAATCTTAATAGCCCTAATGTCTGCCATATGAGAGAAGGTTTCATCATAGTCAACTCCGTAGACTTGTGTATAACCATTCGCTACGAGACGAGCTTTTAGGTGTGTACATTCCCATCCACATTCGTAGCTTCAAGCCATTTTTCAGATTCTGGATCTGATAATGCAGCTTTGAAATTAGGAGGTTCATTAAGATCCCCTAACATGTACTCCTCAGATTCTACATTTAGACACAACTTCTCTGGAGCACATATTGTCCTTGCGGACCTACGAATTGGAACAACATCTGATAATGCAGCTTTGAAATTAGGAGGTTCATTAAGATCCCCTAACATGTACTCCTCAGATTCTACATTTAGACACAACTTCTCTGGAGCACATATTGTCCTTGCGGACCTACGAATTAGAACAACATCGACTTGAGGTTCAACACTTTGACTACTTTCCCCCCAAGTTGATGTTCGCTAGTGTTTGTAGAAGGTGATGCATCTTCCTCTTGATTCTCATCAAGTTCTACGACCCTCCCACTGTTTTCTTGAGCTTTGAGATTCTTTTCAAAGAACTCGGCATATCTAGCAACTTTAACAGTATTTGTAGAAGGATTGTATAAATAGTAACCCATTGTTTCCTTTGGGTATCCTACAAAGATGCACTTAATATATTCAAATTGTCACACAATTGCGGAAGCGAATAAACACGTATATGTAATTAGTTAAGATAAAATTGTACCTTTTAGCAAAGCTCCAATAAACTATAATTAAATAGTTGAGGGTGTAAAGTAAAACCCCTCTACGATCGCATGCACGACAGCAGCTCAATAGGTATGCTAGTACTCCGTTCACAAACCCCACAACCTTTATTTGGTCAAACCACACAAAAGGACGAAAACCAACTTCTTGGTTCGTACGTACAAAAGAGAGAGGAGGGAATTAATTTGTTAATCATTAGGGTTATTTAGCCTCTCTATTTATAGGGTACGGGTAACTTAGGGAACAAGTTTAGGGTTTATTTAAAACCCATGGGCTGGCCTCTTTAGGGCTTTCTGGAATGTTCCAGAATTTAACTTTTCCCAATTACATTCAAGTCCCTCTCTTTTAATAAAACGTACAATTAACATTTTAATAACGTTTTATTTATTTAATTGTGAACGTATTAATTAATATATCTCACATTTATATCAATTAATTATATTGAGCATAAGTGTCAACACGTGTGATCCCGTAGGCTTAAATATTTCCGGACATACATTTATTTATTAAGTGGTCATATCCCAACAGAAAGAAAGACGTCTTATCTCATCAATAATTGAGTTCAACGATCTAAGCTCCGATTTAAACACCACATTATTCCGGTTCTTCCAAATACACCATATGGATGCAGCGATAATCAAATGCAACCCAAGTTTCCATTCCACATCTCCATTTAATTGTGAAGCTAAAATTGGAAGATCACATGCTGAAAAGAAGTAGAAGTTAGGGATTCTACACCAACTTGAGATAAAATCCCATATCCGTATGGAAACTTCACAAGATCCAAACAGATGCTCCAAGGACTCGTCGTCTAGTCTGCAAACACAACGCTCCGTTGAGTTGATATTGATGTTTCTTTTGACCAAGTTATCCTTCGTTGGAAGTCTATCTAGCCAAACTCTCCATAAAAGGAAATTAGCTTTAATAGGTACCCAATTGATCCAGTTGAAGTTGTTTCCCAAAGGTTCTTCTTGAGCTTCACGGATTTTCGACTTGATTAACCTGATTTCATATTTACCCATTGTGCAAGCATCATTCCTCCATTCATCATGCTCCCCGGCCCAATTGATAGGATGAATCAATTCAATTAACATATTCACCTCAGAGTGTTCCGATTGATTAAGTTCACGAACCCAGTGAAATTTCAACAGTTGGCTACCATTTGCTATTTGAATTCTATCTTTTAAAGAGCACAATTTATTTGCTTCTAAGAGAAACAGATTCGGGAACTGTAGACGCAAAGGAGTATCCAAAATCCATTTGTCATACCAAAAGAACAAATCCGAATCCGTACCTGGGATTACATGATATAGAGTATGAATGTCAAGACCAACTTCTTGCAAATGATCCGAGATTGAGCAGATTTGCTTCCAAGGTCCGAGTATTGAGATTTTTCTTGGAATAAAATTCCAAGATCGAGAAGAGTTATGAAGACACCAAATAACCTTTCTCCATAAACGTTCCGGTTCCGATTTAAATCGCCACCACCATTTAGAAAGTAATGCCAAATTCGTCTCTCTAAGTGAGCCAAGACCAATACCACCATTACTCTTAGTCGAGATGATTTTGGACCATGAAACCCAATTAACTTTCTTTGAGACATCATCAAATCCCCATAAGAATTCCCTTCTTATTCTTTTAAGTGATTCAATAACTCCAATCGGAGCTTTAAATAACGAGAAATAGTAAGTTGGTAGGGAGTTTAGCACTGATTTTATTAGGGTGATTCGACCTCCAAATGAGAGTGTTTTGGCTTTCCACAATGATAGCCTCTTTCTGAAAACATCTACTACTGGTTTCCAATTACGCATGATATTCATGTTTCCACCAATGCATAACCCGAGGTGATTAAAAGGAAAAGATCCAATTTTGCACGATAATTCCGAAGCGACAGATTCTGTTTCATCGTCATCCACTCCAATCCCATATAAAAAGCTTTTATCCAGATTGATTCCAAGGCCTGAACTTAAATGAAAACATCTGAGCAAACGTTTTAAATTGTTAAGGCTATCGGAACACGACTTACCCAAAAATATCACATCGTCGGCATACATAAAATGTGATAAAACGAGGTTACTATTTGCACATTTAAGGCCTTGTATTAGACCACAATCAATTGCCTTTTTGATGATTTGCGATAATGATTCCTTGGCAATCAAAAATAAAAAAGGAGATAGAGGATCTCCTTGATGTAACCCACGATGACATTGAAATTCTCCAATAGGGGATCCGTTGATTAAAATTGAACCATGTCCTGAAGAGATGATGGTACGAATCCATCTACGCCATTTGAGCGGAAAACACATTTGCTCCATAATTGAGTCGAGAAAATCCCAATTTAGAGTATCAAAAGCCTTCTTGATGTCTATCTTAAATAGGTAACCTGATCTCTTCGACTGTTTGAGCCATCCAATTACCTCGTTGATTATTAACGGCCCATCTGTGATGCTTCGCTTGGCAATGAAGGTGGTCTGCTCCTCTGAAATCAGCTTATCAATACAACCTCTTAATCGGTTTGAAAGCACCTTGGAAACAACTTTATTAATGCAACCAATCAAGCTTATTGGACGATAATCATTAAACGATTGAGGGTCGGTGGATTTAGGAATTAGTGAGATAAAAAACGAGTTACATGCCGGATGCAAAGACTCAGATTCGAAAAACTTCCCGAACAAATGTAACCAATCATTTTTTAACCATTCCCAGCTTTTCTTTATAAACTTGAAATTATACCCATCTGGGCCTGGGGCCCGATCCCCAGCACAATCCCATATGGCATCTTTTATTTCACTTAGAGAAAAATTAGCAATCAAAGATACCTGGTCCTCCGAAGATACCTGCTTCAGATTTGGACAAATTAGTTTCGGTCTTGAAGAGATTGGTTCTTCAAATTTGCTTGAGAAAAACTCCACTGCCAAGCTTTTTATTAGGGATGGGTTGGAGATCCAATTGTTCCCTACCAAGACTCCATGCATTCTGTTGTTTGAAGTATTTGCATTAATGATCCCATGGAAAAAAGACGAGTTTTCGTCCCCATCTCGAATCCATTTTACCCTTGATTTTTGCTTGATATCCATGGCTTTTCTGAGTTCAAAATCATTGATGTATTTAATACAATCTGCTTTCTCCTTCAATTCGTGGGTATTCAACAATCTTTCTTCCACCAGATTATTTAGATCCATCAACTTTTTCGTCTTCGAATTGTATAGGCCCTCATTTGATTTTTTGTGATTTAAAACCCACATCCTAATCTTCGATTTCAACCATTTTAACTTCGTCACCAAAAATAAATCTGCCGCACCGTGAAACAAAAATCTATTACTTTTAAATTCAATGTAAGACAAGAGACCAGGAAGCTCTAGCCACGAATCAAATACTTTGGAAGGAATTGGTCCGAAATCCGTATCCACTACTGACATTAATATCGGATAATGATCAGAGCCCACCGTGTTTAAGCATACGACTTTAGCCGCTGGCCACCTGCTTATAAAATCCCGACACACCAAGAACCTATCTAACTTGCTGCAGCTTGAACCATTATCCGCACGGTAAGTGTATTTCCTTCCAATCATGTTGAATTCCCCAAGTCCTGTTGTTTCAATGAAGGTGTTGAATGCGTTCGAATTGCTTTCAATAAACAACGAATTACATCGTTCAGAAGGGGATCTAACATCATTAAAATCCCCAGCTAACACCCAATGACCTGGTGTGGATTGAATAAGGCGTTGAAGTTCCAACCACAGATTCCTCCTTAACACCGGATCATTTGGTGCGTGAAGATTAACAATATTCGGTTCCTGATTGTTGCTACGTATATGACCCCTCACCACCAAATAATGTCTACTACGATAAATTCCAGTTTTTTTTAAAAACACAAGGATTCCAAATACTTATTAAACCGCCTGATAATCCAACTGCCAAAACTTTTTCATACTCAAAAATTGACCTACCCCAGAGATTATTAACATTAAACATAGAAGTGCCTTGATACTTACTCTCTTGAACAGCTAAGAAGTGAACACCATGAGATGTAACCAACCCTTTAACCTTTGAATTTTTAGTCGGACAACCGACCCCCCGAATATTAATCGAGAGAATATTCATGATGTCTTCGATTCATCTCCTTCTCCACGAATAATTTGTTCCACAAGTTCATGGTGATTGTCTAATATAAAACCTACAGCTTCACCAATTTTGATTGTGGCCGAAATTTCTTCTTGAATTTTGTTGGGTTGGCTGCTATCGACATTATCGACTTCCTCCATAATTTGCTCATTAGGAGCATCATCCATATTTTGGGGTTCATGAACTGAATTATTTCCCATATCTGCATTATCACCAATAATTGAAACTGGGTTGTTTAGATCTGGAACAAAAGGGGTATTAAAATTGGCATTCAAGTCTGCAAAAGGATTTGGAAATAAAGAGTTATTTCCATCCACAGGTTGATTCACGTGATTTGGTGGGCTATCCATTATTGGGCTTCTCGAAGATCTGGCCCGTTTCCTTGGCCTACTTTTGGGAAGAAGCCCAACAGAAAATTTCGGGTCATTCAAAGATGGGTCCAATACATTCAAATTCTCCATACTGGAAAATGAAGGGTTTCCAGTTACATGCGTATGCTGTTTCCCATGCACATGCAAATTCGAATCATCATGAGCAGGATTTGTGGTCTTTTCGCCTTCCCGATGCATCTCCTGGGGACTTCTCAACTTCTCCGGTGAACTAGTGATGATCTCGCCATCTTCATGAAAAATTGCGAAATTCCGATCAACCATATCTTTATTAACCCAAACTCGGTATTTCGTATTTCGCCAAATTAATACTATCTCTTCCTGTATTCTTTCACCGGAGTTCGAAAGAATGGTGCATTGACCACGTGAGTTATCCTCTACTCCCCATGAGAACGACAAAGATAATAATCTGTGTCCAAATAATTTGCCAATAGTTTCATAGGTCGATACATCACATAAGTGAAAAGGCACCCCCCAGATCGTAATAGGAACCACACGTTCGAAGGGAATATCCTCTCCTTTCCAAATCGAAACCTTAGACATCATATCTTTCCAGATACCTTTAGTGACGAAGTCATTAGCTATAGTGTTTGTTTTGAACACCAATAAGACTTTCAGACCACCCACATAAGATATCGCTACATTATTGTAGTTTCCTTTGGATAACATTGATGATAAGCTGTTAAAAACATCCAGATTGAAGACTTCACCCAGTACAGATCGACCAACACAATGTTGAGGATATAGATTTTGATGTTCTTCAATGTTCACTTCTCGTAATGGATTAATCATTGCAAACTTTCCCAAGCAAGCGTCTTTGTAAGACATTCCACTACTTGTTCTAACACCATTCATTCCATTGTAAGTCTTGGAATTGTAATTTGGGTATTGCGACTGAGATTTTGAGTTCCCCGATCGGTTAGGGTTAATTGAGGATGGGATCTTATTACTATAGGAAATCGGCTTTCGATTACGATCGAATCTTGCAATATTAACCCCAATTATCAAACCATTCCATTTGATAGTGTTCAAGTTTTTCTCCAAACCCAACGGATCATCTACATTTTTGAATTTGATGAATCCAAAAACATTGTTTTGTTTATCTTTCTTCCTGGAAACGAACGAATCACAGATATTCCCAAACCTTTCAAATAGTCTCCATAATCTATTATTTGAGCAGTCTTCGGGAAGATTGGAGACGAAGTATGTAGTAATAGAAGAATCCTCGATAAAGTGCTTGTTTTGTTGATTGATTTTCTTACGGTATGGAACATGCGTCCAGCCATGTTCATCTCCATTCCGTCCATTTCCACGATGAGATTCCGATGACTTTTGCTTTGCCTGATGATGCACCATTAAAGCGCTCGAAAAAATTATTTATTTTATATATTAAAACTTTCAGTTTTTGGTCCTGTCTTATGTTGCTTTAGGAGAACATTATTTAGTTATTTACTTTTATGTAATGTTGGCTTATATTTTTTCAAATTGGTTCTTTTTAAAAAGAAAAAGTGCAGTAAAAAAAAGTAGCAACCGAATTTAAAAGAACTTTTAATTATAGAATAGAATATCGAAGGTGAAGATCAAAAATGTTGTCATGAAATGAAAAAGGGTTTAAACGTAACTTTAAACATACATACCATGTTCCAAATTTGAACATGAAAGGCAAGATTCAAAAACGAAGACAAAAACAATTTTTTTTTTTGGGAGTGGCTAACTAAATTGATAAGAGTCATTAATTACATTCAAGATTCTAATCTTAACCTTAATGGCACATTAAATGTTGATTCTTTTCCTACTCTTCCATTTTTACCCTTTCAATTACGTTGTAATAAATCAATTTATTTAACTGAGAATAAAAAAAGATATTCCCTCCCTTTCAATAACATTGTAAATCAATTTATTTAAGTCGGAATAAAAAACGATATTCCCTCTCTTTTTTACGTCCATCCTTAATATACACAAAATATATTTCAACATTTGATTTATTTTAATTATTAATTAAAAATCCTTCTAATTTTTCCCTCTTCTCTCTTTAATATTAAAAGAGAGCTTGATTATCTAATCACCTATGTGTTAGCTTTACCCTAATTATAACTTAGCCTCCATGTGATTAGCCAATAAATCATTAGGCTTATTATATAATTACAATATTACCCTTCTTAACCTAAAAAAACATCCTAAAACACAAATAACCCTTCCCTGAACCTCCCTCCGCCCGCGTCATACTAATTTTGCTCATTACACAGAAAACAACATTCCTTCTTTTCTCTTCATTCGAACCAAAACCGTATCCTTTGAAGAATTCAAAATCCAAACGAAAGCAAATGAGAAACACACGATGATCTTTCTTCTTGCAATTTTGATTTCCACGATCCATCTATTCTCCTATCCATTTCTAAACCAATCAATTGTTTATAAAATTGAATTCTTATCACTTAATCTAGGCAGGAATCACGATGAGAAGCAGTCACACCACCCCTTCATTCCCAATCAAACCTTCAATCTTAATTTATTATCATCATCGATCGGAAGGGAAGAAGCTAGGCAAAGGTTATTTGAAAAAACACGGTCTAAAAATGTGCAAGCTACGAATATGCTAATGACGACAATGAAGATTTTTTGTCTCATAGGTTTCCTACTTTAACTATCATGATTATATTTTTTGCATTGAATTCATCCTTAAGAAGGCACTTTCATAAAAAAAAAATTTTAATTTTAATTTTATAAGCTGTGAATATAATGGTTCTTTAGTTTTAGCTTTTGGATTGTAATAAATCTTTTGCTTAAAATGCACACCAAGTGTTTGATGAAATTCTCGAACCCGATCTTTAAATGGACAGCCCATTACCAGTTACATTTGATATAGGAAAACTAGGCTGATTTATGTTTATCTGTGTATAGAATTGGATCTCAATTTTGCCATATTATATCATTAACACAATATTTAATAACCATCATGACATATAGCATGTTATAAGGGCTTTTTTGTTAGTTATATTATCGACTTTTATTTGGAAAAAGATTGATTAATGAAAGCTATCATTATATTCACAATCAAAGATCAAGTTGTCAACATGTATCTTTGGCCTAGAACTCTAGAAGTGCATATATTGTATCCATCCAAGTACGTTTATATTCGTGTGTTGTGTGTAGTTAACTTTACTTGAATATATCTTTGAAAAACTTGGATGTCTTGACTAATTTGACTCTTTGCAAGTTGCAGATCCCTAAAGAAACATGGCATACCTTGCAAAGTGCAAAGTAAAGCTTGTGCTTCACAACTCAAAAAGACTCTTAGAGTGTTAATTCAATTTTAACTACAAGAGTGCAAACTTCACATACGTTGTGTGGTGGGTTGTTGACTTTTGTGTGTGGTAATACATCAATTTCAACTACAAGTGTAGTAGTCTTTCTAATTTACTTTGTTCAAGATTTAAGAGAATTTTTTTTAGATGAGTTTTTATCTTCGTTTTCCAGCTTTATTATTGAAGTAGGAAAGTTACTTCTGACAGATTTGCTTTGCCAACTATACACTTAAAAACCTTCATATTTGTGAAAACATATTTATTTTGCAGGGAATGGTATTGTTAATGAGGCCTCTGCACACTGCAAGTCTACTCGATCCCAACTAACATATGTTCTCTTTTCATTCTACTTCCATTTATTTACATTTTTACCAATATGAATATAAGTACATCCTTATGCATTCATGTGTAGTCTTAGTGGACGGCACCTTTGGAGATATCAAAGTTTATTGTGAATGTGTAACAAATGGATGTATTACAGGTTTCAATTATGGGCGGAGAAGATCGAGTCTTTGTCTTTTAAAGAGATTAAAACCATGTATTTGATAATGTTGTGCACATTGTTATACTGATTTCTTTTCTTTCTTTCTTTTTTTCTTTTTTTAAGTAAAGACAATGTTATAAGTTTTAGTCTACACGTCACAACTAATGCGTTTTTTTTATTCATTACTTGAGTCAGTTGAGACAACCTAAGGGAAATCTATGCAAACAATTTTGTGAATTTCATGTTTGATAAAGAAGGGAAGAACGCCCCTTATTTTACTGAATTCAAGGTAAAAGAGGTGAGCCTTTAATAGTCTTACTGATAGTGAACATGGATCAGGTTGTTTTTAACACTGATTGAGTGCTATATCCTGATTGTGTTGTGCAAACTTATTCTCACACTACTGTGGCTAATGGGTTAGGTGTTGCTGGTTTGTTCGTTGGAGGAATGGAAGCTAGACAACAATGGTTGACTTTGTAGAGGATTTACAAACTCTATTTCGTTATATATTGAAGTTTGTTGATTTTTGGTTAACTTAGTATTACTTATGTAAAATGTATTGCCATATTGACAGCCTATTAGTTTGTTAATTTGTTGGTGGCAATGCTGCTTCACGGGTTCTATAATTCTTATCGTGAGAAGCAGGTTAATGATACGTTACCTCACTCTATAAGGTATTTTTCTATTAGAATACTAATACTAATGATGATTTCAGGCACGGTGTAGCGATGGTGACCTATGGTGGTTTGTCTAAGAAGTCCATAACTGTATCAACGTCATCCTTGATACTTAACGTACGTAACCAATTCATCATTCATCTAGATTCTGATGATCAAAGTTGACTCAGACAATAAGATATTGCTTTTTCTGTGTAAATGTTGCCGATAGCCTTAAATCGATAGAGGCACACCAACTGAATATGCTGGCACCGTTACAGTTAATCCATTGAGTGTTCTAAAGATGATGGAGGACTACATGAATCTCAAATCAGGTACTACATTTTCTGGTGATATCAATATTGCAATTCAACTGGTTGGGTGACATATCATTCAACTAGCTAACCTCCAGGGCATACATAGAATTAATATTGTATGGTACAGGTCAAATAAGTCTGACTTTAGCAACAGAAGTGGCACAATTAGGTTCTCTTACTGTTTCGTTAAAATTCTTACTTACAAGTGGCAAAATTCAGTTTGGATTGTTTGCTTAACTGAATTATGGATTCTGCTCCATTTTAAACCTGGTTTAGATAAAGAAAAAGAGAATATCATGAAACTTGGTGCTGATGAAGTGTTGATGGAGAGTCAACATGAATTGAAGAATGTTAAGATTCTTTTGGGATTTTTTACTTGAAAGTGCTAAAAAAATTAGTTAGTCTGCAATCTGCTGATATTAGGTGTCTACGCTCTGGATTATAGTATGCAGAACCTACATAGTAAAGGAACACTTTTAGTAAGGGTACGCATCAGGTTGGAACTAGACTGATATAAAAATAATAATTGAAAAGTGAACTAAAACAGTATAGTAGCGGTTCAGTTTCGGTCTAAAATGAGCTTAATCTCAAACTGGACTATGAACTGAATACATATTTGGGTCTAAAATATTCAAGTTCGAAAAATAAGGAAAAACTGTGGTGGTACTGGTGTTGAACCGAAAAATAGTTTCTAAAAAAATGTTGAAGCGATAACCGTAGTAAACATAGTTGTTCCTGGTCCGGTCCCACTTCGTTCTTTAATTGATGTTGTTAGTGTAAGAACTGTGTTTTGCTTGCAGCCTTTATACTTTATACCTATGCTATCAGGTTTGTCTCCTCTCATACTTATCGTTCATGTTGTAGGGTAATGTACACCTGCTCTACGATCGCATTGGGTTGGTGGTAATGCTGCTTCACGGGTTCTAAAATTCTTATCGTGAGAAGCAGGTTCATGATACGTTACCTCACTCTATAAGGTATTTTTCTATTAGAATACTAATACTAATGATGATTTCAGGCACGGTGTAGCGATGGTGACCTATGGTGGTATGTCTAAGAAGTCATCCTTGATACTTAAAGTACGTAATCAATTATTCGTTCATCTAGATTCTGATGATCAAAGTTGACTCTGACAATAAGATATTTCCTTTTCTGTGTAAATGTTGCCGATAGCCTTATATCACAATATTATAAGAGGTAAATTGACATCACCTGATTCATGTTCTTTATTAAAATAGAAAATATGTTATGGTGCTAATTTCATGATGTTAAATGATTAATTGATAATAATGTTCTGTTTACCCGAAACGTACTTGATTAGTATATGATCAACAAAAAGGCTGCTCTGAGTATATCATAGCATGTGATATCACGATATTAGTTAGTACATAACTTTCTGAATAAAGACTCATTCATGATATTATATCACTAATGAGTCTTTATTATAATCATACCTACAAGAGCTGCTAACATTGTTATCATCCTTGATCCTAACAAAAATTGCAATTATTTTTGAACCTGCAGACTGGTCAATTAGTTATAGAGAGTTTGGGTCTAAATTGTATACAAAAATTTGCAAGCTGTATTGTGGATATCCGAGTACTTTATATGGAAGAATAGGAATAAAAGGATATCTGGGTTGAAGTTCTTATCAATCACGTTGTTATTTCAGTACATTCAAACCTGTAAGTCTGTAACTTTGAATAGTTAACTCCAGATTGAAGAAAATGTCATTTAGCAGTGGGTTTTGATCCAGGTAATTGTTCACGAAAATGTAATGAAATATGAGGACTAGATATATTTACATGTGACATTACTGTAAAAAATGAATGTGAATAGTACAAGTCATGGTGATAGGTAGAAATTGAGTGCAAGATGTACAAGTGTTTTGCAGATGTACAATTCAGGGGGATTCATGGTAAAAAGGACAAAAGCTAATTAGTGGTGGGGTGGGAAGTATTAATTCAAAGCATAAATTTGTAAGATGATACTCTGTATAATGTACCTGATAGTTGTGTAGGTTGTGTTGGTGTGTATACTATGTGAGATGTAAAAGTGTTAGTTTTTGGTAATAATTATTGTTTTCCTTTTAATAAAGAAGATATCTAATTGTGTAACTAATTAATTATAGCGTAAACCATGGTGATGATGGGCTTCTGATTGTTGTGGACTTTGTATTTTATATCACTTAAGTCATTTGAATGAATGAGTAGAGGTACTATTAATTTTTTTTTAGCCCGTTGTCAGTTCTACATTTCACAAACTTGAAGATTATTTCTGAACTAATTCTGACATTTACCAAAACTCTTGCTTTAGCTTCACTAAGATAGCTTTTTTCCTTTTACTTCATAAGGTTTATCACACTTTTCAAATTCATTTCATGAGATTCATATTAACCAAATTGCATGAATTGCTTTTTCGAAGCATGGTAATTTAGTTCATCTTCCCTTAAATGTATGAGCCAACTTCTTTGGTAGCGCGGTAGCGATTTTGGGCGGCTATGGGGTAAACACTAAACATGGGGGCCATGGTTAAACTCGCTCAAAAGGATTAAAGTATCTTTGTACAATTTAAAAGCCAACTCAAAGATTCTATGAAGTCCAACATTAATTTGTTGTACTATATAATTTAGTTCCCTTTTATTTTTAAATATCTATATCTATATCTACCCATTTGACGTGACAATGGTAAAACACAACTGCGAGCAACATATTCTCAAGTTTTGATATTTGAGGTTTAATATATTCTCAAGTTTTGATATTTGAGGTTTAATCGAAGGAAGGATCGATTTTCTATATAATTTTAATCGCCAGGTGCTCATTTTTCTACCTCTTTATGATGGATTAGAATTATATATATATATATATATATATATATATATATATATATATATATATATTCTTAAATTCATTATAAAATAAAAGTTACAAGGCCCTTCATCAATTAGCTGTTGGTTAAAAGACCAAATTATGTTAGGTAGTAATTGATCATATCTTCATTTTGTAAACTGATTTTATTATAAAAGAATCAATGTTATTGTAAATGTGATGTTGTTTCAAAGGAATCCATGTTGTTTTAGAAGAATGCACCTTGTTGAGTGCACATAGCTCATTTCAAAAATTATATCGTCAAATCATTTAACTTAAACATAGCATTCATTCATATGTAGTAACTCCTTTTTAGTATCAAACGTATCCATCATATTGCATTTCGCTATATTATAGCATTTCTTTATCTTATAAATACACATTCAACGTCTTTTAAGTAACATATGCATTATAGAGTTATCTGACATAATTATAGTAATTAACACTATAATTTTTGGCTAAAAAATATGGATAAGCCCGCAAATCTTGCGGGTTATGATCTAGTTACGTTTGAAATGATAATAATAATTTAAAAACAAATAAGATTTTTCAACTTAATTGCTAAACAATAAATTGCTAAGTGCTTGCTCTCAATTTGGTTATTACTCGACGTCATCACCGATCACCAATATCAAGAGGTAATGATCATCCAATTTTTAATAGATTAATTTCTTTTTTATATCAACTACTATTATTATATTATATTATATGATGATTATATTAATGTTATGTTTCTTGTACTTGAACAAACTAGGTATGATTGACTTAAATGAAATACCTGTGGAGGAAAACTCTATAAGTTTTAAAGACGAAGGAAGTGATATCGAAGAAGAGGGTGAAAACAAAAGTGTAGATTTAGATGAACCATTTGTTGGTCAATGTTTTTTAAGTGAAGAAGAGGCTTTTGCTTTTTATCAAAACTATGCTAGAAGGAATGGATTTTCTATTTGTAAAGGAAGGTTTGTGAACAAGAATGGAGAAAAGAGTAGACGAGACTTCTTTTGTCATCGTTACGGAAAACCGAGACCTAAAATGGTAGATTACTCAAAAAAACAAAGAAATCGGGGTTGTACAGTTTGTGAATGCAAGGCCCACATGCGCATATCATTGAGGAGAATTAATGCAAGGCCATTGGTTATTTCAAAATACAATCTTGCAAACAATAAGCATGTTACAGGCTTGTATAAGGTAAAGTTATTTTGGGTACCGGCTTATCTTCGTGAGTTCTTTTTTGGTGGTATGACAACTACTGGAAGATCGGAAAGTATTAATGCGTTTATAAAAAAATTTATATCTTCTCGTACATGTCTACGTGACTTTATTAGACAAGTAAGTAGTCATCTTTAGTTGTATATGTTCATTTTGTGTCAATTAATTCTTTTTAGTCATGATTAGTTATTGTTTAATGTACCTTTTTAGGTTGATGTTGCAGTAGAAGATGTTCAGCAAAAACAAATACATTATACTATGTTGCAGAAATATAGGGAGTCGTATTTGAGATCAGTTTCACCATTAGAAGAACAAGGTCATCGCATTTTAACTCCATCTGCTTTTAAAAAATTCCAAGAGCAGTTTGGTCTTGCAATGCAATATTCGGCTGAAGGAATTCAATATTCGGGTCATGAAAAGAACACCATCAACTTTATTGTCAAACATCAGAAAGCAACACGATGCCATTATGTGGCTTGGGATGGTAAGGTGGCTAAGTGCACATGCAAAAACTTTGAATTTGTTGGCATTCTTTGTCGCCATATTTTAATTGTATTTATTCATAAGGGTTGCTTTGAAGTTCCTTCTACTTATTGGCATCCACGATGGAGTCGCAAAGATTCTCAAGTTGATGAAACATGTTCATTACACCAAGAAGCAATTCTTGTCGATTTAAACACTTCTAGCAATGATGAGGTTGTAGTTGATGCGATTGATTTGGTTCAGTGTCCTATTAAATCCAAAACCAAAGGACGACCCAATCAAAGGAGGATATAAAGTGGAAAGGAAATGGCAAAACAAAGGCGTTGTGGACTTTGTAGGGGTTTGGGTCACAAGATTAGCACATGCAAAGAAAGAAAACGTGATGTCTCTCCGCAAGCAAGGGCGGAACTATGTGTAGACCAAGGAGGGTGGTGGCCCCCCCAAACATTTGGGTCGTTAGTGTAATATTTATAATATTTGAGGGATAAAAAAAAATTTATACTATACTTGCCCCCCCAAAATTACAGCGATTAGGCGATTAAAAATTTCATTTTTTTAGGAAACCCAACCGTCTCCACAAACCGCAATCTTCTTTGTAACACCCCCAAATTTAATGATTTGCGGAAGCATACTTGGGTGTTACTAATCAATATACAAAGCACAAGATATACAGTAAACGACCTCTAAATGAGACGTTGTAAAACGATTTCATTGAAATAAATGTTTGAAAACTTAATGTTTTCGTATACAAAAGGTAGTTCCCTAGAGTCCACGCGTATGGCGGGAGATTCTATTACATAATCAACATGTAAAAAAGATAATGCTGAGAATCTCCGTTAATGCAGTTTAGTTGAAATCATGCGACTCTAGCTATGTCCTGAAGTAATCCTACTCCGTCTGTGTACCTGACAATACATGCTAAAAGGGTCAACACGAATGTTGGTGAATCTCACAGGTTTGTAAGTAATATCAGTTTTGAACACAAGATTTCATCAGTTGTACCCGCAGGCGTAAATCAAGTATTTGCAATCCTGCAAATGTAAAATATGTAAGTTATACCGTTGCCATGAGGCTCATAATCGAAGCTTAACCCGTAAGTGATAAGTTGCTCCCGTGACATGCTCGTAACTGAGCAAGCATAAGTAACGAATAATAGTCGCCCGTTTATACAGAACGGTTCGTGGTAGCGCTACTACCTCGGGCGGGGAGGGTCATTTCCCTAATGGATCCATTAACTAGTGTTCGCGCTTAAGTCCATAACTAACGATATATGATGGGGAGACTTCAGTGAAAAGTAAGTAACTCATGCAATCCCGTATAGTAAAATGTATGGTTCGTACTTGTGTTCAAGAAAAGTAAGCAATGTATCTCACCCCGTATGTAAAACAGTAAAAGTGGGGCTGTAAGACTCACTTGAGCCTTTGCAAGTTACGTTTATACAATAAACGAGTAAGTAATATAAATCCGTAGGTTCTCCGAACCCGTAATCCTTCAAATGCCTAAACACATAAGGTCATGTAAGTAGATGTCACGCAAGACCACCTAGAATTGTTGTACACAACTAGTATGCCCGATGTTTGTTTAAGTGATCGTAATCGTTTGTCCTTATAAAAACATGTTTGACCCGTTGGTGACGGTTGGTAATAGTCAAAGTATTATCATTGTGTTTGAGGTGTTATACTTAAAAGTGTATTCCAAAGTGTTTTATAAGTCGTATCGTGTAAGTGTTTGAGGTTGTACGAGTTTGACACTTGGTGTAAAAATATTTTGACATTTTTGTTTTTGGCGACACTTAGCTAGTGTCGCTATAGGCGACACTAGTTAGGCGACACTTGGTGAGTGTCGCTAGATTTCCGATTTTCAATAAATTGGTGACACTTGATTAGTGTCGCTATAGGCGACACTTACGAATTTTTGGCGGCACTAAGGGAGTGTCGCTAAGATAAAACTGGTTAAGTAATTCAGCGACACTTAAGTAGTGTCGGTATAGGGGCGACACTTAGGCATAGCGACACTTAGCTAGTGTCGCTAGTACTGTTTTTGGCACACTAGCGACACTTACAACTGTTCGCCGGAATTTGGGCCGAAAACGAGTTTTCCGGCCACCGTTTGGTCTAATACTTTTACCCAACCCATATTTGGACATTTTGAACATAAACAAACAAGTTTCATGTAAAAATAAACGAAATCGGAGAGTTTCGGGTTTTTGTCGGAAACTTACGCGGTGTCGAAATGGAATTCCGAAAAGATGAAGTTGTAGATCGTAGCGTGGTGGTTCTTTTTCCCCAAAGGAGCTTGGTGATTTGTGGTCGTTTAGTGGTGTTATTTTGCGTTTTTAAGAGATGGTGGTTTTGGTGATTTTTGAGAGAAAAGGAGGAAGAAAGAGAGTGAGGGAAAGAAATGAGAAAGAAAGTGGGAGGAGATGGGGTGTAGGTGAAAGCCTCACCTCACTCAGTCTCCATTCCGTGCTCCGTGTGGTGTTCGTTTTCTCCCTTATTTAATCGTTTAAATATTTGTTTTACGCGTTTAATATTTATTTAGAACGTGAATATTTATTAATCATTTTATTTGAGTTATTTTAATTTATGAAGTGTAATCCAGTTTAATTTGCGCGTTTTGTCATTTTTAAATAGGGTGACACGAGACAACTTGGAAATATAAGTTAAAGTGTCGTCAATAATGTTTTTATAATTAAATCAAAATGTTTCACCAACGTCCAAGTATAATGAATCGGGCTCCGTCCGGTTAATTTGTACGATTTATCTAAATCGTGTAAGTACACATATATATAGAAATCACCTTATATATACAATTAGAGTCTGTAATTAGTCCCATTACATACTAATTACAACTAGTTACAAGTAATCAGGCATGATTAATTATCCTAATTAGGCAGGTGTTACATTCTTCTCCAAGGGCTTCCAACAATTTCTTCAATCAATTCAATCAATCAGGCAGATGCGATACATGCTTTTCTTCAGGTATTTTTTTTTTGAAATTTGATGTTAAATTCCCATCCATGTTACACAAGTACACAATTAGTTCATCATAATTGTTTTATGTTCATGTGATCGTTCTGATTGGCTATTCAATATTGAGTTCTATATTTTGTTATTAATTTCGATCCTAGTACAGTAGTAGCTATGAATTTTGGAGTTAAAGTTATTACTCTTATAGGTTTTGTGTTTGATAATTGAGATTTGATAGAATGATAGTTTATAATAAATTAATAAGTTCATTGTTACAAGTGTTCAACTGTAAACTGTTGTCTGCTAAATGCTAATTGTGTTCATTATTATTTATTTTTTTTTGTTTTCAGGAGTTATTATGGAAAAGCAGGCACCTATTACTTTATTTTTTAAGAGAAGGATTGATGATACAACAAACAACACTTGTCCGATCATTGATATTCAAAAAAGTAAGCGCTGCAAACCGTCAACAAACGAGCATGAGCAACAACAAAATCAACCAGAGCCACCTGTTTTTGAAGCTTCAAGGCCGAATATAGAAGAGATGGACCCTAATTATTTGGAAAGAGATCATGGGAAGCGAAAACAAATATGGAATTATCCGGTTGATAAAAGGGAACAAGTAAGACGATCTTATTTGAATAAGGGACCTTTTCAGATTCATTTGGAAGAGTATCCTGCTAAAGGTTCATCTGCTCATGCCCGTAGGTTTCGATACTCGTGGTTTGGTATATTCCCTAATTGGTTAGAGTATTCTCCTACAAGAGATGCCGCCTATTGCTTTCTTTGTTACTTATTTTGTGACAAACCAGCTGTGCGTAAAGGTTCTGATGCTTTTAATGTTAAAGGATTTAACAAATGGAAAAAAGTTAATGATGGAAAACGATGTGCATTCATTAAGCATATTCGGAGTTCACAACATAAAAATGCATTAGCATTTAGCGAAAATTTGTTGAATCAAGCTGGACATATTGGAAACATCTTAGAGAAGCAAAGTTCAGAGTTAGTCTCAAATAATCGTCTACGATTGAAAGCTTCAGTTGATATAGTTCGTTGGTTGACATTTCAAGCTTGTGCTTTTCGAGGGCACGATGAATCTGCTAATTCAAGAAATCGTGGTAATTTTCTTGAACTGTTGAAGCTTCTAGCATCTTATAATGATGAAGTTGCCAAGGTTGTTTTGGAGAATGCTCCTTATAGTTCAAAGTATACTTCAGGATTAATTCAAAAAGAACTTTTAAATATAATAGCCAATAAAGTTCGAAAACAGATTCGTAGTGAAGTTGGAGATTCTTACTTTTGTGTCATGGTTGATGAGTCACGTGATGAGTCCAAAAAAGAGCAAATGGCCATAGTTTTGAGATTTGTTGATACAAATGGGGTCTTAAAAGAAAGGTTCATGGATTTGGTGCATGTTCAAGATACTTTAGCAATAACTCTTAAAAACAATTTATGGGAACGACTTTTGCATTATCAGTTTGATACTAGTAAAATTCGAGGTCAAGGTTATGATGGGGCTAGTAACATGAGAGGGGAATGGAACGGTTTAAAAGCTCTTGTTCTCAAAGATTGTCCTTATGCGTACTATGTTCACTGTTTTGCTCACAGATTACAACTTGCTTTAGTTGCAGCCTCGAAGGAAGTTATCCCGGTTCAACAGTTCTTCACAAAGCTAACTTCTATTATAAATGTAATATGTGCTTCTAGTAAACGTCATGATGAATTGCAAAAGGCGAAGGTTGTTGAAATAGTACGCTTATTGGAACTTGGTGAAATTGAAACGGGTAGAGGAGCAAACCAGGTTGGGACCTTAAGACGAGCAGGTGATACCCGTTGGGGTTCCCATTTTTCTTCAGTTTGTAGTTTGCTTGCAATGTTTAATCCTACTCGTGTTGTTCTTAAAGGAATACTTGATGATGCATCTTGTTCTCTTCAACATGGAGATGCTGATTCGGCTTACTGTTATACAAAATCATTTGAGTTCGTGTTGATTTTACACTTGATGAAGGAAGTATTGGGGAAGACTGATATTCTTTCTCAAGCTTTGCAAAAGAAATCCCAAGATATTGTTAATGCCATGGATCTAGTTTCAGCAACGAAGGAAAGTCTTAATGAATTAAGAAATAAGGGATGGGATTCTTTACTTGCACAGGTAAAAACATTCTGCGAGAAACACGAAGTAGATATGCCTAATCTGAACGCTCTATACAAGTCTAGTCGATATCGCCCTCGTCAACAAGATAATCATGTTACTTTTGAACATTATTATCGGGTTGATGTTTTTATTAGTACACTAGACAAACAGTTGTTAGAGCTGACCAATAGATTTAATGATCAAGCTATGGAGTTGTTAACTCTTAGCTCTACTTTAGTTCCAAAAAAGATTCGAAAGTGTTAAATATTGATCATATTTGCTCTCTTGTTGAGAAATACTATCCTGCAGATTTTACAGAGCAAGAAAGGAACCGATTGAAGTCTGAGATGGAGCTATTCAATATTGAGATGCCAAAGAACCCAAAGCTAAGTGGTGCATCAACTCTTGCTGAAGTGTGTAGAGGTCTTGTGGAAACAGAGAAGCGTGAGAACTATAATCTGCTGGACAGATTGATTCGACTGATCTTGACACTCCCTGTTTCGACCGCTACAACAGAGAGAGCATTTTCTGCTATGAAAATATGCAAGAATCGTCTTCGCAATAGGATGGCAGATGAATTTCTAGCGGATAGTTTGGTGGTTAACATGGAACGAGAAATTGCTGAAACATTAACTTCGGAATCTGTTATTGATGAATTTAAAAGGCTTAAAGGTCGTCGAGCCGACTTGTAATGTTTTTCATCTTCGTTTATGTATGACTATGCTGATGCTTGTTTTGTAATGAACTACACTTTAAAATTTTGAATGTTCATTGTTTTCGCCCCCCAAGAAAAAACTTCAAGTTCCGCCCCTGTAAGCACAGTTAGGAGTCATAGTTCAGGGTATGCTTGATTACTTTTCTTGTGAGTGTTATTAAGTGTCATTTGGAGAGACGGGTGCCTCTCGAAAGCACACCGACTTTGTTTTCGTTTTTATAATTTATCTAGTAAGTTGAGTGAGTTCTATCAGTGTCATACCTCGAAGGGGATAGCAAGTTCATTATAATGCGTTTAATTTCTTCTAAACCTTTAGGTAGTCTTCGAACCTCGTCAAAGTACGGTTCTTCGTAGCGATTGATGTAATCGTAGTCATCCGGGAATCGATGGGCATGACGAGGATTATCAGGATCCTTACTAAAACAAAAATGTAGGATTCTAGCAAAACAATACAGATCCCACCCTGTTAGGAATAATCAGAAAAGGTGAGAATACTAAAGACCTTTAAGTGTATAACCAATCTCAAACCACCCATTAAGTTAAAAATATATGTATACTTACCTTTGTATACATGTCGGTCATCATTGTTCAAGTCGTCACGATCTACAAAGTTACTTAATCCCGATATTTTGGCGACTTGATCTTCGGCTACCATGATATTGTGGGGGTTGAGGTTAGTATGGTAATAACCCTTCTGATGTAAATGTTATGATCCACATATGATACCCTGTAGTTACAAAAACACGGATAGTAATGATTTTTGAAAAGGTCTATAAATAAATGACTATTATTTAATACATGTACATAATAAAAATACCTCACAAAAGGTATCCACCATGTCCCAGATATATCATCGGATATTATATTATGATGTTCAACTAAAGAACCTTTACATTTTGCAAAGGCCAGCTTGTAGTGACCTTCATATGAATCGATGTCATAGAGCCTCAAAACATTTTCGTGATTGTTTGTTTGCAGAAGACAGTTATATAACCTTGAGAAGCCGGGCCTTTTGGGAATGATTTTCACTGCTACGTCGAGTCTCCCATATGAACCAGTATATACAGTGGGTTTCATACTCAACGATATATGCCCTTGTTCTATTTTTCGAGCCGAGGAAATTGAATAATCGACTCATATATCTTCAAGTGACATATCACGAATTGATCGGATTTTGAGGCTCTTACGGACCTTTATGTATCCGTCTATGTCAGCTGATTGGATTAAGGGCTTAGGATGTAAGTTAACAGAGTTTTCCTCAATAGCGTAGAAGGCTTCATACATAATAAACGTTAAAGTTGAGTGACGTGTCCCAACTATGTAACGCATTTTATCTATAAAAATATAGTAGTCGCCGCCTATTGTTGCACGGTCCAAACTAAAGCATCTCTCACGTTTAGTTGAGATGGACTTCTTGAAAAGTGCTAAGAGTATTGCTAAGATTTTTGCTGTTAATTTTCGCCTCCTGAAAGAAAAAAAAAGGGGCAATATATGTTTTTAAGATTGATTAAGACTGATTATCTAGGTTCTATCAATACAAGACACCAAACTCAACTTAGCACACCATTAAAGTTGCAACAACTCATTTTGGAATTTGCGAATAAAGTTGCATCCTTTCCTTCAAGGGGTGTTCGGATAATCGATTAATAAGAGTGTTCGAGTAAACATGATTATATTCTACTCTTTTATCTGTATGATTGGAAAATAACATAAACTTTTGTAGCATGAAAACTAATTAATAAGATAAATGTAAAAATTATTACCCCGAACGCCCATTTACTTGTACATAACTAGTAGATGCAGGCTTGCAGCCAAGCCCAATGCATGTAACATTTACTGACATTTTGACTTCAAAAGTCAAAACAAACCATTTGTTTTTCATTTTTGAACTCTGTAATAAAGTCCAATTTCCCGACTGAAAACCTAATAAGTACCATTTTATCATATTCAGTGCTAGCAGTTCACAATAAATTAGGGTTAGTAGCAGGGCCGTCTTTGAGGGTGGGCGAGGTGGTCGACCGCTCAGGGTCTCTAAATTTCGAGGGCCTCCAATTTTTCCCCAAAGTAATGTGATATGTAATATATATGATGATTACATAAGAGATTGACACATTTTTTATTTTGAACTAAGAGATCTTTGTTAATAACTAGATTTAAACTAAATATATATTTGAACAAATATATAGGTCAACTGAATGGTCTAAAATTGAAAACTTATATTGACGTGTTAGAGTTTGACTAAAAGAGTTAATAACTAACAACTGAGATTTGAGAGAATAAGTATCAGAGAAATAAATATGTAAAAGAGAAATAAATAAATTATTTAAAAATCGGATCGTTAAGAATCAGTTTCATCGAACCTTTATCTCAACATCTAGTTATAGGGTCTCATGTCCGTAACACGACAACTTTGTCCAGGACCTCTAAAAGTTCAGATACGGCCCTGACAGACACTAAATATTGGGGATTAATAAAAGAATATATGATCGATCATATTCATAAGGATGATGATGATTTATAGCGTACAATCATACGTGGGTGGTTTTACATAATTACATGTGTTAATTTTAATATGTCATGAGAAATGTGATTATCATTTATACTCGGTTACGAAAAATCAACAAAAAATAGTTAATATATCGTGAGAAATTGGCTAGAATTTGGCTACTATATAAGGGTTAATTAAACGGGTCGATAACACATGGGTCAAGATTAGTTAGGTTCTTCAAAGAGGTCCACAAATTTGCAATCCCAAAAAACAATGAGTTCCACGACCTTACACAACATAGTTGGGCCGGCAGTATTCGTTTGTTATATAAACCCATGGGCCATACCCACGTTTTCGATAGTGGTTACTGGTTATTTGGTTAAGCTTATTAGCAAATTTGCTTAACTTGTTTTTTAAGTCTCAAAGCTTTTAACTTTAGTGAGAGCTAAGTTAATTAAAGTGCAGGTTTAGAGTGTATTGTCTTGTTTCTGAAAACATTTGTTAAGTTATCTAAAACGCTTATAAGTATCTACTATTTTTTCCATAAAGTTATATCTTTGTATGCGCTAATATTGTTCCAAACTGATTACTTACAGGGTAATTAAAGGCCGTTTTATCTACTTTGAGCTATATAGTCATGGACTGATCGCCTTGGATTTGCATACGCTAACATTAAATAAACAGGAACATGATTCATCAGAACTATTACTCGATGAAGCCAGATCAATATCAATATCAGTTGGTAGGAGAGTGCTAGTTAGTTTGATTTATCTTACCCGCGATCGACTTGGAAAGGTCCACATTCGGGCGAAATAATGAGAGATCAACTTTTTAAGTATTGCCATGATACTTGAGCAACAACGCTCGTCGTAAATGCTATGATATCTTAAATTTAAATGTAAGGTTCTTGAAATTTTGACATTATTACCCGGCTAGGGACTTTAACTTGTATTACATATATTGGTTCTAGCACGGTGTATGCAATAAAATTATTGTTATTTCTCTAAGAGCATAGTTGCATCAAATCCAACCAACTAAAATTCTAGATCGTATATTTAATCTAACGAATTCATGTGTAATGATGCTTAAAGATATTTATTACATCTCACTCGTTTTCTATGATTTGATTCGAATCAACAGGATATCCTAGAGCTTGCATGCATCACATTTTGTACCATTTACGACTTCTTGACATTATTACTTTATGCAATATTTTTTAGTACATTCTTAGATTAGATAAATTGCTAATCGTTATTACTTGAAAATTTTGGAAAAAAAAAAACTCCGTAAGTTTTCTAAGTAAATAAAAATGTTTTCTTCTTCTCTCCGTGTTTGGAGACAGAAATAATGAATGATCGGAGATGGTATAATCTCCAATAATGAATGATTGGAGATGGTATAATCTCCACTTTTAACACCATTTACATTTGGGTAATTAGTATATGGGTGCAATTTCGAGTGACATGTGACTTATAGAGAGACAAAAGAGGCAGACAGAATAGTTACATCTTAAGATAAGTTTGTAGAGATGCAATGTTGTTAAAATGAAGTTTTGTTAGAATGGAGACAGTGTTTACAAGATGTATTTTTAAGATGCAATGTTGTAATGATACAGTGAATTTGTGTCGTAGATAAAAAATTCAAGAGTTTAGATTGCTTGTCCATTCTGCCCTTCTAAGCCATATTTCTCTCTAATCTCATACCTAACTACGTATACAAATTTCGAATAATAATTTTATTTAGTATATCAATTATTATTATAGACATATATTCCCTCGGTGCCATAGAGTTTCTACAATCAAATTACACAAAATTTAAGGAAAAACATAATCAAAACATTGTACGTATGAGATAAAAATGAAATTTTACAATTACTATTTGCACAGTTTTCTAAAAATCAATTTATATAAAATAAATAATAGATCAATTAGTAAAGTTGAAAATGATATTGAAGAGGTAAGGTAATTTCAACAAGTAGACGGCTAAGTATGGAGAGAGCTTTTGAAGAGGGAGAATGGAGGAAAGTGGTCTACAGGAAAAAAAAAACAAAAATCCAATCTCATCCAGCAACAAACATTCGCCAGTACAACAGCAATCAGCACGAAATCACAACATTCTTCGTTAGTAATATTCCCGATGAAATTAACAGCAAACAGTTATGGTTAGAATGTAAGAATATGGGGTCTCTAGCGGATGTATTCATACCGAAAAAAAAGGATCGTAATGGGAGCAGATTTGCCTTTGTAAGATTCAGAGGAGTCAGGGACATAGATAAGATGGAAAAAGCTTTGGGAAGCATAAAAATTGCAGGTGCAAAACTTGCGGCGAACTTAGCTTTATTTGACGTGAAAGGTAACAAAGTAGGGAAGGAGATCAATAATCAGGATTCTGATGATAGGCATAATATACATAGGGTTCATGCAGCAACAGGATGTATGTCGTTCAAAGAAGCTCTTACTGGGTCAATCAGCAAAAAAGAGAAATACATTGAAGTTGTAGCTTGTGGTGAACCAAAAACAATGGTACATTGTAAGGATAAATCGATAGTGGGAGAAGCAAAAACTATAGATATCCTCCAAGAAATGGACAAGAATCTGAAGATACTAGATAAATCTAGTTGGGAATTAAGATACCTAGGGGGTCTAAAGGTACTGATCACCTTTGAGGATAAATGCAAAGCTTGCTCGTTCTTGGATAATAGAGAGCTATGGAACAAATTATTCAGTTCGGTTGAATTGTGGCATGGGCAAGAGATCGTTATGGAACGCATAGCTTGGATCAACATCCATGGTGTTCCTCCACATGCTTGGGACACAGATGTTTTCATGCAAATAGGTACCTCGTTGGGACGGGTAATCTTTCTATGTGAAGCTGATACGATGGATGCAGATATATCTAAGAAACAAATCGGAATTGCACTAACATCTGATGTATCGATTAATTCTTTTTGCATGGTAAAATGGAAAGGTTCAAAGTTTAAAGTCCATCTCTCTGAAAGTGATGAATCTTGGTTACCGGAGTTCTTAAAATCGGGACAACATTATAATTCCGAACATGAGTTTTGTTCGCCGGAAAATATGGTGTTCAACGACAAAGACGAAGATGAACAGGCTACTAGAGGAAAAAAATCTGCACGGGGTCTCGAGGCTGTGGGAATTGTACCTTCATTAAATGTTAATAATGAGGACGACGGTTCAAGTTTTTGTAATATTAGTCCGCAGGATAAATGCCCTAATGAAAGTTCAAATGACTCTTTTGTGGGTGTTGGGTCGAAACTGAGCCCAATTAACATACAATCCAATAGTAACCCCTTGGGCCCCTCTCATCTTAACCCCGTAGCCCATAATAGAACTGATGGAATGCTGAATAACTCCTTTACAAGCCCATCAAATTCTGAGTCCGATCCTTTTGGCCTTCATGACTTAATTTTCAATTGGGGAAAAGAGAATAACAAGAAAAGGAAAAGAAAATGTAAATCCCCTTCTAAAGCGGTCGCTAGAGATAAGATCAAAAAGTACACATGCGTACTGGAAGGTGAGGGTACTAGGATTGCAAAAAGAAAGAAGTCTAGGGCTTCTCTACAGGAGGTGGATTCTGATCTCCATCAGAATTTGAATGAATCGGATTTAAATGTGGGAAAAGAGCAATCGTTCTCTGATGAAACAAGGGATGAAAGTGTGGATCTTAATAGGGTGCCTAAGGAAAAAGGAAGTTTAATGGTAGATACTGAAGAACAATCTAGTAATTTGGGCAATTCCTTCCATACAGGGACTGAATTGGATAAGGAAGTGCAGAAAACAATGGAAATAGGTAATTGTGTAGGATGTAATTTGTCTGGGTTTGAAGAAGATCTCAGAGCAATTATTAGAGGTGAGGGTGAAATCAACGGTAATTGATGGATATCTTGACTCTTAACATAAGGGGGGTTAAAGACTCAAGGAAAGAGGAGTGGATTAACAAGTTGGTTTCTTCTAACAAAATTGATTTTCTTTGTTTACAGGAAACGCATCATAATGTTATTTCTGATTTTCTTCTATCTAACCTTTGGGGAAAAAGTTCTTATAATTTTGCAGAAGTTGGAGCGCAGGGCAAATCTGGGGGAATCATAAGCATATGGGATCCCACAAAATTCAAGCTCACAAACTTGGTAAAATTACAAAATGCACTTATTGTTTCGGGACTTCTTTGTGGAGAGGCAATGCCAATTAACGTGGCAAACATATATGCCCCATAAACAATCAAGGAGAAAAAAAGGCTTTGGGATACACTGGGTGATTTACGCGACTCAAGTCAGGGGCTATGGATTATGTTGGGTGATTTTAACGAAGTCAGAGCGCCATCAGACAGGAAAAACTCGGTGTTCAATAGGTACGGCACTATGTTATTTAACAATTTTATCGAGGAGGCAAAATTAATGGAATATAACATGGGTGGGTTTAAATTCACATATTCTCTTGAGAATGGGGCAAAAATGAGTAAGATCGACCGTATCTTGGTTTGCTCCGCTTTTATGGATCGTTGGCCAAACGCTAAACTAATGGCGCTGCCCAAAAAATGGTCAGATCACCATCCTCTGGTTCTTAGTGTAGCTAAAAAAGATTTCGGGCCGACTCCATTTAAGTTTTTTTCTTCATGGTTATCTAAAACTGGGCTAGATGAGGTGGTTCGGGGGGCTTATAAGATACAAGTTAAAGAAGGCAGGCCAGACTTTATGCTTCATTCTAAACTCAAAAACGTCAAAGTGGCAGTGAGAGAATGGTTGGACAAGGAGAAGCAAGAAGAGAGGAATAAGGTCAAGTATCTGGAAGAATTTTTAAAAGAAATAGATTTGATGGCAGAAACAAGGGAGCTAACAGAAGATGAGATTGGAGATAAATTTAAGGCAAAAAGAGATTTATTGAAAATTGATAAACGATAAAAAACAAGATCTGAAACAGAAAGCCAGAATCAAATGGGCTATTGAAGGAGATGAAAACTCTTCTTTTTTTCATGGTTGTATCAATGCCAGGAACATGTGCAATAAGATCAATGGTATTTGGGTGGGCGATAAATGGGTAGATGACCCGAAGGAAATCAAAGAAGCAGCAGTGGATTTCTTTTCTTGTAAATTTAAAGAACCAATGATTTACAGGCCGAAAGTTATTCTTGAGAACCTCAATAAGCTTACATGTGAAGAATCTGATGCCTTAATTGCTCCCTTCAGTAAGGTTGAAATCAAAGAAGCGATTTGGGATTGCGGTAGTAACAAAGCACCTGGGCCCGATGGGTTCAACTTCGCGTTTGTAAAGAGGTATTGGGATTTGCTTCAGGAAGACATTATGAGCATGATGGATAGATTCCACGTGGATGGCATCATTAGCAAGGTATGCAATTCCTCTTTTTTTACGCTTATTCCTAAATCTAGTGATCCAATGCAATTTAATGAATTTCGGCCAATATCTTTGGTTGGTTGCATCCCTAAATTGATTTCAAAAATATTGGCAAATAGATTGAAAAAAGTCATTGGGTCATTGGTTATGGAATCCCAGTCTGGCTTTCTGGAAAAGCGTAGTGTGACACCCCACCCCTCGCGATGGCCCTATGGGCTCGAGGGAGGCGGTGAGCCTGCCACCAGCTGAGGCTTATTGGGCCCTAGGTCTGCAGCCCAATGCACCCCAACCCATCACTATTGCTGAGGCCCACCCCTCTATTAGCCAATAGTAGGTTGTTGTGAGGCTTGAACTCAAGACCTCACCTTTAATACTAAGTGTTACCACTTAGTATCACCAATTGAGCTGCAGCTCAATTGGTGATACTAAGTGGTAACACTTAGTATTAAAGGTGAGGTCTTGAGTTCAAGCCTCACAACAACCTACTATTGGCTAATAGAGGGGTGGGCCTCAGCAATAGTGATGGGTTGGGGTGCATTGGGCTGCAGACCTAGGGCCCAATAAGCCTCAGCTGGTGGCAGGCTCACCGCCTCCCTCGAGCCCATAGGGCCATCGCGAGGGGTGGGGTGTCACAGAAAAAGTGCACTTTTTCTGTGACACCCCACCCCTCGCGATGGCCCTATGGGCTCGAGGGAGGCGGTGAGCCTGCCACCAGCTGAGGCTTATTGGGCCCTAGGTCTGCAGCCCAATGCACCCCAACCCATCACTATTGCTGAGGCCCACCCCTCTATTAGCCAATAGTAGGTTGTTGTGAGGCTTGAACTCAAGACCTCACCTTTAATACTAAGTGTTACCACTTAGTATCACCAATTGAGCTGCAGCTCAATTGGTGATACTAAGTGGTAACACTTAGTATTAAAGGTGAGGTCTTGAGTTCAAGTCTCACAACAACCCACTATTGGCTAATAGAGGTGAGGCCTCAGCAATAGTGATGGGTTGGGGTGCATTGGGCTGCAGACCTAGGCCCAATAAGCCTCAGCTGGTGGCAGGCCCACCGCCTCCCTCGAGCCCATAGGGCCATCGCGAGGGGTGGGGTGTCACAGAAAAAGTGCACTTTTTCTGTGACACCCCACCCCTCGCGATGGCCCTATGGGCTCGAGGGA
This sequence comes from Helichrysum umbraculigerum, assembly GCA_949592205.1. NCBI lineage: Eukaryota > Viridiplantae > Streptophyta > Magnoliopsida > Asterales > Asteraceae > Helichrysum > Helichrysum umbraculigerum. The sequence goes on from CATIUR010000004.1 coordinate 98,565,130, forward strand.
GGCGGTGAGCCTGCCACCAGCTGAGGCTTATTGGGCCCTAGGTCTGCAGCCCAATGCACCCCAACCCATCACTATTGCTGAGGCCCACCCCTCTATTAGCCAATAGTAGGTTGTTGTGAGGCTTGAACTCAAGACCTCACCTTTAATATCAAGTGTTTCCACTTGATATCACCAATTGAGCTGCAGCTCAATTGGTGATATCAAGTGGAAACACTTGATATTAAAGGTGAGGTCTTGAGTTCAAGCCTCACAACAACCTACTATTGGCTAATAGAGGGGTGGGCCTCAGCAATAGTGATGGGTTGGGGTGCATTGGACTGCAGACCTAGGGCCCAATAAGCCTCAGCTGGTGGCAGGCTCACCGCCTCCCTCGAGCCCATAGGGCCATCGCGAGGGGTGGGGTGTCACACGTAGTATTCTTGATGGGCCTTTAGTTGTTAATGAAATAATCTCTTGGGCTAGGAAATCAAAATATGAGGCGGTTTTGTTTAAAATTGATTTTAACAAAGCTTTTGATTCCTTAAGTTGGTATTTTATTGATTCGATTCTCGAGCAAATGAACTTTCCTCAGAAATGGAGGAGTTGGATCTCAGGTATTCTAGCATCTATTTCGGCCTCAGTTTTAATTAACGGGTCGCCTTCTGGAATGTTTAATTGCTATAGGGGGGTTAGACAAGGGGATCCTTTATCCCCCTTTCTTTTTATCATTGCTATGGAAGCACTTAATGGCATTTTTGATAAGGCCAGAAAGTTGGGTATTATTAGGGGCATTCGACTACCCAATCAAGGCCCCATTATCTCCCACTTCATGTTTGCCGATGATTTAATAGTGCTAGGTGAATGGTCTATCACGAATGTTATGAATATCATGAGAATTATGAGATGTTTTTCCTTAGTGTCTGGACTGGAAATGAACACAACAAAAAGTAACATATTTGGACTAAATGTTAATCATGAGGAGATCACATCTATCACTAGACATCTAGGATGCAGACCTGGACAGCTTCCGTTTGAATATCTGGGTCTCAAAGTGGGGGCAAATATGAACCGTTGTAAGAACTGGTCGGAAATAGTTGATACTTTTAAGTGTCGTTTATCTTCTTGGAAAGCAAAAAGGTTATCGTTTGCGGGTAGATTAACACTTGTTAAATCGGTGTTGGATAGTCTCCCTGTTTATTACTTTTCTTTGTTTAAAGCTCCTACAAAAATCATTGATTCTCTTGAAAAAATCAGAAGGAATTTCTTGTGGGGAGGATCGGAGAATAAGTCAAAAATTAACTGGGTCTGTTGGTCAAGGGTAATAGCTCCAAAGGAAGAGGGGGGGTCTTGGTATTGGCTCACTTAAACATACTAACATCAGTCTCTTATTGAAGTGGTGGTGGCGGTTTCATAAGGAATCTAATGCTGTTTGGTGTCAAGCCATTAAAGCCATTCACTCGAGTAAAGTTAGTTGCCCATTACTTCCCATTAAAAACGGCCTCTCGAGCACGTGGGTAAATATCAACAAGGTTCATAAGGAGCTGCTGGCTTTTAATATGGATGTCATGCAACTATTCAAAGTAGAGAATGGAGTCTGGGTTTGGAAAGGGGACTCGTCGGGTAAGTTTTCTGTTAGTTCGGCCAGAAACAATATTATAAACTCTCATGCTCGGGCTAAAGAATTTAGTTTCAAATGGAATAAATGGGTTCCGAACAAAGTTAACCTTTTCTTTTGGCGAGCGGAGATGGGTCGAATTCCTACAAAAGTGGCATTGACTAGACGGCATATTCAGGTTACTTCCATGCTCTGTCCTTTTTGTAACCAATTTGAAGAAACTACTGAACATCTTTTAGTCTCTTGTGACTTTGTTAACATGTTATGGTGCTTTATAAGTTCTTGGTGCAAAATAACCCCTATCTTTGCTTGTTCTGTACGGGACCTTTATCATGTTTGGAACAAGGAGCAAGGTGTAAAGAGCCGGATACTACAAGCAATCATCCTCACAGCCTGCTGGTGTGTATGGAAAACAAGAAACGAAGCGTGTTTTAATGGAGTCTCCCCATCCTGGCAACGACTAAAATATGAAGTTCAAAGCCTCAGTTATTTCTGGATCAACAACAGAGCAAGACAACAAACTCTAACTTGGGGTGACTGGTGTGAATTTAAAATAAGAGGACAATGAGTTTATTGAAGCATTGCAGGACGATCAGTAGCGGCTTCGTAATACAATGGAGGTTTTAATCATAAAGATGCTATATGGGAAGATGGATTTCAGAAGTTTTTTTTCTAGTACACATGTGCAGAATCAGTATTGTTCTTATCATTTATAATGGGTATAAACATGTGTAATAGGAAAAGGTAATGCCTTGGATCTGTTTGGGGTACTATCAAAAACGAAATAGGGTGAAAACCGGTGGCGCGGCCCCTATTTTCGAGGATTTTTCCTGGGAACTTTCAGGTTTTTTCATCCTTTTTAGTACCTTCGCAGTCAAGATTCAGGGTTATGGTGTCAAGTATTTGGGGTGTATTTTTATGGTGTATGTAACATTGTACTCTTATGGCTATTTAGCAACTTGCTAGTAGTCTTCTTTTAATATATGCTGCCTTTCAAAAAAAAAAAGATCAATTAGTAAAGTTAGTATATTACTTTTGAATTCAAGTGAAAGGTTACTTCAAAAAAATGATAGTGTACATCAATTTTTAAAGCATGTACATAAGTATTTGGCG